>CM077675.1:532222965-537022965 GCA_039707655.1 Elymus sibiricus
ACTTTGCGCCCCTCAACCCACTCCCCCTCGCTATAGCTATCAGAACTATAGCCACCCTCAGCACGGCCACTCGACGAGTCCGCACATGGGTTCGCCTGCGACTCAGCGCGATCCCTGCTGAGCTCCGGAGTCTCGTGGGACGGAGTCTCGTGGGACGAAGGCTCGGCGGCCCGACGCTCGTCGGCCTGAGGCTCGTCGGCCGTAGGCTCGTCTGCCATAGGCTCGTCGCCCCGAGGCTCGTGGACCGGAGTCAGAGACGGGTCCACCTCAGACGGCTCCATCTCAGACGGAGCACTCCTGTGGTTGGGTGAATCAGTTGGGGGTGGCGGCGAGGAAGGTGTAGTAGCAGCCTTCCTACCTCGCCCGCCGCCACGTCCACCTCTACCAGCCTTCTTCCCCCCCCGACCTCTCCCGGCCGAAGAAGAAGCGACCGCCGGTGGTGTCTGCATACTGAGATCCAGCGCTCTCCGGAGGCTCTGGCGTGGAATGGGACTACCCCTCCCACCACGCGCCGAGGTAGGAGGCTCGGAGCGCTCTCGACCCGCGCCCACCATCTGTCAACACCTGCAATGACAAAGAGTAAACGAATTTAGTACAACTTCAACAGAATGTGCATCTACCATACGCCTTGATGCAGCATATATATGTAACTATGTAAGGAACTAATAGGTAATTACTTCTTCATTCATCAGGCTTACATCCAACAGTTGGAGACAAGTAGGATTAGGCTAAGCCAAATTGAACAACAGGTTCAAGCAGGAAGAGTACATGTATCTAAAACGGAAAACACCACTTGCTTTTTTTATTAACTGTCCTAGCTAGAGTTATCAATCAGTTCGTGACAACTGACAAACTCCATGCTAAATTAACTACTGCAGGGTGTCTTGTTGGGTACTGGAGATCACCACCAAGGCCTTCCTTCTGCCCCTTCATTTGGTAATTAATGAGACACTCAAAACCAATCAGTCAATCAATCCATCCCTTTAATTCTACGAATTACTAAAAAAATCCTCTAAATGTGTCTCTGATTATGAATTTAGTTAACAATTAGTTAACAACTGATGCAATATTAATTCTAATATTCCATATGATATCTATGATGGACAGCTGGTATGTTTGACATGGAGTATGGGAGATGGGTGGAAGAACACAGCAAGCTGATCTTCCAGCTCAGGGCATTGTTGAACGACAATGCGCCAGACAACCAGGTGCAGGCTAGAAAGCACGGACACCGCTGGCGACGCCCGGATTCGACCGGCGACCGCTACCCCCAGCACCAACAGCCTATACTCGCAGGCGTAGCCTCGCAGGTAACCCAACAGCCTCTCCTATTCCTCAACCTCTTCCTCTTTTATTCTTCAGATTTCTTCCATTAAGCTGCTGGATCCTGGATGTTGCTTGCTGTCTTGTGCTTGTGCTGGTGGGTTGAATGCTTGTGCTGCTGCTCCATGTTGCTTATGCTTGTGCTGCCGCTCCATGTTGTGCACTGCAGCTCTGCTTATGCTTATGCTTGTGCTGCTGCTGCTGCTTATGCTTGTGCTGCTGCTCTGCTTATGCTGCTGGTTGAGGATCAATCAAGCACTTGATAAAAGAGACACCAAATGGGGCAGTATTCTATTCTCTATTCTGATCCCTTTCTCTTTAATTTTCTGTCTTAACTCTATATTACATGGTATATTTTTATTTTATTTTATATATACTCGCCGTATCCCCGAATGGCTGTTTTTGGAAAATGCCGTATCCCGTATCCCCGTATGCGTATCCCCGACTTTCCGTCCCCGTGTCCGTGCTTCTTAGGGTGCAGGTGTTGGTCGGTGGTGCCATGGCACATCATGAAGAGTTGCTAAACCTCAAGGCCGCGATTGCCAGGACTGACATCTTCCATCTCTTCTAGGGTTCAAACAATTGCTTTAACTAAAAAATTTAAATAGCAACATTTGCTTTAAATAAAAAATTGCAACTACCTAATCTGTCCTAGCTAGGGTTCATACTAACTAGCACTAAAAAAGCCACAAATCTAGCACTAACGTAGCACTAACACACACACACAGAGGGCGAGAGAGCAGAGAGTAGAGAAGAGGGGAGGGGAGGAGGGGGGCTTACCTTCCGGTGGCTGCGGGTGGGGTGGAGGTGGCTGCGGGGAGGAAGATGGCTGCTGGTGGGGGGGAGCTGGCGCCGGCGACGGGGCGGCTCCGGCGGCGGGGCGGGGCGACGCGACGCGACGCGGCTCCGGCGATGGGGCGTGGCAGGGCGGCCGCCGCGGCCTGGGTCCGCTGGGCGGCGCGGCCGGCGACGGGGCGGGCTCTGGGGGCGGGGCGGCGGCGCGGGGCGGCGGAGGGGGAGGGGCGGGGGAGCGTCGGGCGGCGGCGGCGGGGGACGAAAATTAAAAGGGCACAGGGCGCGGGAGAGAGAGAAGAGAGAGAGGAGGTGGGGGGGGGGGTAACGGCCGTTAGGGGGTTATTTTATTTGCCGTCTGCCAGCGGACGGCAAAGAGGTGGGTGGGCCGTTGCAGTTAACTGGCCTCCACTGGGCCCCACCCCACCTCTTTGCCGTCTGCTAGCGGACGGCAAAGAAACTTTGCCGTCCGCTAGCAGACGGCAAAGATCTGGCTGATGGCAAACAGTGTCTTTGCCATCAGCCAGCTCTTTGCCGTCTGCTTTCCCAAAGCAGACGGCAAAAAACCTCTTTGCCGTCTCCCAGCAGACGGCAAAGAGCTGGCAGATGGCAAAGTCCCTGATTCCAGTAGTGTAATACTTGTGATCTGCGTTGGGTTTTCCGTGAAGAGGAACGGGTAGTTGCAGCACAAGGTGGGTAAGTATTTCCCCAGTTATGAAACCAAGGTTTATCGAACCAATAGGAATACCAATCCTCAACTGTCTTCAGCGGCTGCACACAAAAGAACAAACAACCTGTACCCAACGCGGGCAAGAGGGTTGTCAATCCCCTTGATCTCGTTATTTTCAAAAAAATGAGTTGTGTAGATAATTGTTGATAAATATAAACTGCAAAATAAAATAAAAGGTAAATAAAGGCAGCAAGGTAGCAATAGCGTTTGCGAATATATAAGTGAATAGACCCGGGGGCCATAGTGTTCTCTAGCGGCAACTCTCATGTAGGCAACGTACGGTGGGTAACAAATTTCTGTTGGGCAATTGATAAAAAAACGGATAGTTATGCGATGTTCACGGCAATGATCATGTCTATATAGGAATCACGTCCATAAGCAAATAGGCCGACTCTTGCCTGCACCTATTACTATTACTCCACTCATCCACCGCTATCCAGCATGCATCTAGAGCATTAAGTAAAACAGAGTAATGGTTGGAGAACAGTGACATGATGTAGACAAAGTAAACTCAATCAATATGAATAAACCCCATCGTTTTATCCTTAGTAGTAGCAACACAAAGACGTATCTTCTCCCCTTCTGTCACTGGGATATAGAAACCCGTCAGGTTGAACCTACCACAACGCACCACTCCCACCGATTAAATATCAATCTACTTGGCCAAAGCACATCAATAAATCGGAGAACATTACAAAGCTATAATGATCATGCAATTAAGAGAGAATATATATCATATATATCTCAAATACTTTTTATGAATAGTCTGAACATAAACCCACAATTTATCAGATCCCAACAAGCACATCGCAAAAAAGATTCCATCCGATAGATCAAATCGAAGATGCGATGACCTTTGTATTGAGGATCATAAGTACAACTTCGTACTAAAGTCGCACTAAGTCTGCATCAATTAATTTGGATTGGAGGGAGTGGAAATTATCTAAATCTAGCAACAACTCAAGACGGAACCTTCTAACCCCGCCACTGTTTAACAGTCCACCCATATTTCTGTGAATGTCATTGATCACACCTTGACAGTTCGAAGCTATATGCACGTCTGTAAGTGATATATCGAGAGCAAGTGAGAGCGCTTCGCGACAGGCCAACGCTTCCGAAGATGCTGGGTTGGTCACTCCTGGACATGTTATTGCCGAGGAACTTAGATATTTGCCAGTGGAGTCCCTACAAACTGCACTGTAAGACCCTTCCACCACGTCACTGGACTTGGCACCGTCCACTGGAATTTTTGCTACTCCTTTGGCCGGCAGGATTCATTTCTGAAGTTGTCTCGGAGGTGTGTGAGCAGTCACATGTTGTAAAAGGGGGGCCTATAGAAGTAGGTGCTTCTTCCACCTCTCCCTTATCTCTTACCCCTCTCTCTCCACCATTGATGCCCCTTGAGCTTTCTTGCCCGATCTCTCTGTCTAGCCACCCAAACTTGTTCTCTTGCTAGAGATTGAAGGAGGAGATCTAGATCTACACTTCCACCAAAGGAAAATTGATTCCCCCATACTTTCTTGTGTGGATTTTGGTACTCTTGGGTGTTTGAGCACCCTAGACGGAAGAGGTCACCCCGAAGCCATATTCCATTGTGGTGAAGCTTCGTTGTTTCGTTGGGAGCCTCCAATTAAGTTATGGAGAGACCCCCAACCTTGTTTGTAAAGGTCCGGTTGCCGCCTTCAAGGGAACCACTAGTGGAATCACGGCATCTCGCATTGTGTGAGGGCGTGAGGAGAATACGGTGGCCCTAGTGGCTTCTTGGGGAGCATTGTGCCTCCACACCGCTCCAACGGAGACATACTTCCCTTTACCGGGAAGGAACTTCGGTAACACATCCTCGTCTCCATTGGTTCCACTTGTGGTTACTTCTTACCCTTACATTGTGCAAGCTATTTGTATTGTTTATCTCCTTGCTTGTATGGTTATTGTTGTTAGCATCATATAAGTTGTTCACCTAGTTGCATATCTAGCCAACCTATTTGTTGCTAAGGCTAATTTGTTAAAAAAAAGTTAAAAAGTGGTAGTTGCCTATTCACCACCCCCCCTCTAGTCAACCATATCGATCCTTTCAATTGGTACTAGAGCTACGTCTCTTTATTAAGGGTTTCACCACCCAAAGAGTATGGTTAACGACGGGGACGGGCCGGTTGAACTCCCCGAGGCCATGGGTGTGAACACGGTCTCTCGTGAGGATTTAAACGAGGCCATGTCCTCTCTTAAATCCTCCATGACGACCGAGGTCAAATAAATGTTTAAAGAATTCCTTGAGACTCTTAAGCTTTCCACCGATGCGGTGCAAGTGGCTAATCCCACTAACTCGACATCGGATGTCAACTCCGGTAAGGAAGGGGCTAGTGCTGATAAGGACACTCGTTCTCAAGGAATTAATGGGTCGGGGACCTTTGCCTCAGTTCCCCCTCCGTTGGTCTATGGAGGACCGGTGCACCCACCTCATATAGTTAATCTCGGTCCTCCTCCTAAACTTGTTAAGAATGATTTTGCTAATTCGGTTTTTTGTATCAAGTCTTATTTGGATCACAGCTGAATTCAACTCATGAGAGTCATTGAAGAAGGATACTATCCTCGTGAGCCACGCAACCTCACTCCAAGAGAAGAGGCTAATAAACAGCAAAATACCTCCGCCTTGTTCGTACTCCAAGCTGCAGTTCCTACCGAAGACCTACCTCACCTGCGACTCTTCACTATTGCCAAAGAGTGTTGGGAACACATTGTCACCATGTACAAGGGCAGCTCAAGCATTCAACGGTCGAACTCTGAGGTCGTGCTTGATCAGTCAGATGAGTTTGTAATGATAGAAGATGAGGAACCGCGTGAGCTCTATAGGAGGGTAACTACTCTTGCCGTTGCCCTCCGAGATCACGGCGGCAATGATGTGGATGACACCTGGAGCAAGCACAAGTTTTGGAAGGCCATCATGTCCTTCAACAAGGCCATGTCTGCCGTCATCCGCCAAAGACCGGACTTTCACAACTTGTCCTCTAGCGATGTGTTGGATGAATTTACTGCAATGAACATCTTGAACACGATCGCAGACAATGCTCTTGCTCGTGTGCAACGGGCAAAGAAATCATCTCCCAACCTTGCTCTGAAGGCCAAGGTCAGTCAAGAGGAAGAAGAAGAAGAAGAAGAAGAGGGTTGCCCCGAGGACACAAAATATGCTTACCATGAGCATATGGCTCTAGCGTCTAGGCAATTCTGGGGCAATAAGAGAAACGCAAGGTCAAATTTCTCAAAGAACAACTCAAGCGGGTCAAAGGGCAAGCAACGTGTGAGAACCTGCTACAACTGTGGTAATGTGAGTCACTTCGTGGTGGATTGTCCTTATGAGAAGAGGGAAGACAATGGTGGCAAGCTCATCCGCAAAGATAAGGCCAAGTCTTTTCCAAACAAGTCCAACTTCACCAAGAAGAGTATGCCTCCGATGATGATGTGGATGACGAAGACACAAGTGGTGAAGGAATGGCAATGGCATCTGTGGCTATTGCATCGATTACCCCAACAAAGGTGTCACTCTTCGACGCTCCCAACGAGAACCACATTGCTAGGTATCTCATGGCCAAAGGTATCACCAAGGTAACCTCCAATGCCAAAACCTCAAATATTAAGACTGCTATTTCTTCCACTCTGTCTTTGTTAGATTGTGTGGATGAAAATGAGGAGGCGAAAGAGGGCGAGAATGAGTTTGATAAGTTCCTGTGCAAACTCAAGGGAGAATCCAAGAAGCACTTCGTTGCTCTCTTGGAACAACTTGGTGAGGCGAATGACATGATTGAGTCTCAAGAAGAATATCTTGAGGAGATGAGAGGGCATAGTCGTGATTATGCCGACGAGATAGCAGATCTTTCTATTGCTCTAGAGGAAAAGTGAGGTCTTCATTTGACTCTTAAGGAGTCACAAAATGACGACCTTGCTAAATTACGTAAAGATTATGATCATGCTATCGTTCTTAACCGTGTGCTTAAATTTGAAAAGGTTGCACTTGGGGTTGACCATGCTCGACTCAAGGATGAGTTTGACTCACTTGACAATGCTCACAAGGCATTGAAGAGCATTCATGCTTCTCTTAAAGAGTCGCATGATCAACTCCAAGTAAAACTCACTAAGGAAATTGCCACGTGTCCTCCTTTTGTTCTAATTGATAATGCATCTGCTACTAACCCGTGTTGTGAGCATGCACATCTTGTGGAGGAAAATGCTAAGCTGAAAGAGCAGCTTGAAAAAGGCCTTGCGACATGGACTGCCCGAAGTGGCCCATTAGTGAATCGCCCTGGGGGTCCTCGGCCCGACCCCCTGGTCGGGAGACGACGTGGTGAGTACCGCCTAGTCCAGGACACCATCAGTCTTGGTTAGACGCCGGGTGTTCGGCGGTCTGCCTAGACAAAAGTCGCTGCACCACAAGCAGTGGAAAGGTAGTGTCTTAAAAGCCGTGTTGCCTGGGCTGTTGCAACGCGAAGGCATGACTAACACTACAGGAATCAGGCACTTTGCCGTCTGCCTTAGCAGACGGCAAAGGCATGTTTGGCGGACGGCAAAACCTTTGCCATCCGCCAGCAGACGGCAAACACTCCGGCTGAACAGGTGCCGGCAAAGGCCGCTTTGCCGTCTGCTGGCAGACGGCAAAGCCTCTGGACGGCAGACAAAAGGTACCAGCCCCGTTAGGGGGCTAACGGCGCGATTTGCCGTCTGCCAGCAGACGGCAAAGACCTTTGCTTCTTTGCCGTCTGTTGGCAGACGGGAAAGGCTACAGCTGACGTCAGCTGACGTCAGGCATCAGCTGGGCCAACGCAGGCTCTTTGCCGTCTGCTAGCAGACGGCAAATAAGCAACCTCTTTGCCGTCAGCCAGCAGACGGCAAAGAGGCCAAATAGGCCAGCCCAGTTTGCACAAGCTGCTGCCACGTGGCCTCTTTGCCGTCTGCTAGCAGACGGCAAAGTGGCTATATAGCCCCTGTTTTTTCTGTTTTTTGTTATATCAATTCATTTTCACAGAAATTCAAACACATATATATATATTCAGAATCACATAGTTTCAAACATCAAACATCATACATCAAACGTAGTTTCAAACATCAAACATAGTTTCACCATCGTCATCAAACATCATACATCCAATTCATATATACATAGTTTCACAAACATCCAATACATCAAACATCTAATATGTAAACAGTAGCATTCTGCCCTTCCATGAAGTGAATCAAACCTGCAAAAATGGGAGTAAGAAATTAGAAGAAGAAGAAGAAGACTAGAAGAAGAAGAAGAAAAAGAAGAAGAAGAAGAAGAAGAAGAAGAGGAAGAAGAAGGAGAAGAAGAGGAAGAAGAAGGAGAAGAAGGAGAAGAAGAAGAAGAAGAAGAAGGAGAAGGAGAAGAAGGAGAAGGAGAAGGAGAAGAAGAAGAGGAAGAAGAAGAAGGAGAAGAAGAAGAAGAAGAAGAAGAAGAAGAAAGAAGAAGAAGAAGAAGGAATAGAGGAGAAGAAGGAGAAGAAGAAGAAGAAGAAGAAGAAGAAGGAGAAGAAGAAGAAGAAGAAGAAGGAGAAGAAGAAGAAGAAGAAGAAGAAGGAGAAGAAGAAGTAGAAGAAGGAGAAGAGGAGAAGAAGGAGAAGGAGAAGGAGAAGGAGAAGGAGAAGGAGAAGGAGAAGAAGAAGAAGGAGAAGAAGAAGAAGGAGAAGAAGGAATAGAGGAGAAGAAGGAGAAGGAGAAGAAGAAGAAGAAGAAGAAGAAGAAGAAGAAGAAGAAGAAGAAGAAGAAGAAGGAGAAGGAGAAGGAGAAGGAGAAGAAGGAGAAGAAGGAGAAGGAGAAGCAGGAGAAGCAGGAGAAGCAGAAGAAGGAGAAGAAGGAGGAGAAGGAGGAGAAGAAGGAGAAGGAGAAGGAGAAGGAGAAGGAGAAGGAGAAGAAGAAGAAGAAGAAGAAGAAGAAGAAGAAGAAGGAGCTAAATAGGTCATATTAAGTCATTTTGGAGCTAAATAGGTCATTTTGGAGCATATTAAGTCATTTTGGAGCTAAATAGGTCATTTTGGAGCTAATTAAGGTTATTATGTCATTTTTTAGCTAGCTAAGCATATAAATCCATTTTTGGAGGAATAAATGCTAAGTATAGGTCATTTTAGAGCTATCCTAGGTTAAATAGGTCATTTTGGAACTAATTAAGGTTGTTATGTCATTTTTTAGCTAGCTAAGCATATTAAAGTCATTTTGGAGAAATAAATGCTAAGTTTAGGTCATTTTAGAGCTATCCTAGGATAAATAGGTCATTTTTGAGCTAATTAAGGTTATTATGTCATTTTTGAGCTAGCTAAGCATATTAAGTGATTTTGGAGGAATAAATGCTAAGAAGAAGAAGAAGAAGATGATGATGAAGAAGATGAAGAAGAAGAAGAAGAGGAGCTCTTCTTCTTCTTCTTCTTCCTCATATTCCTTCTTTTCCTCCTCTTCCTTGTTTTTTTTCATCTTATTCATTATTTGTGTCATTTTAGAGTTAACCTATCTAAGTATGCCATTTTTTTGCTAACCTAGGAAAATTATGTAAGTATAGGTCATTATTGTGCTTACCTTGGTAATTATGCCATTTTTGACCTAAATTAGGTAAGTATATGCCATTTTAGAAGAAGAAGAAGACAAGAAGAAGACAAGAAGAAGACAAGAAGAAGAAGAAGAAGAAGAAAAGAAGACTAGAAGAAAAAGACTAGAAGAAGAAGAAGAAGGTGTATACCCTTTTCCTTCTCATTCTTCTTCTTTTATTCTTTCCTTTTCTTCTATTTCTTCTTCTATTCTTTCTTTTTCTCCTCTTCCTTGTTTTTCTTCTTCTTATTCCTTATTTGTGTCATTTTAGAGCTTACATAGGTAATTATGCCATTTTTGAGCTAACTAAGCTTATTATGTCAATTTGGAGGAAAGTAAGGTAAGTATAGGTCATTTTTATGCTAACATAAGTAATTATGCCATTTTTAGCTAATTAAGCATATTAAGTCATTTTGGAGCTAAATAGGTCATTTCTTAAGCTAAGCTAAGTATAGGTCATTTGAGAGCTATCCATGGTAAAATTGGTCATTTTGGAGCTAAGTAAGGTTATAATGTCATTTTCGAGGAAACTAAGCTAAGTATACGGCATTTTGGAGATAAATAGGTCATTTCTTAAGCTAAACTTACCGTCATCACTTAGGTGTAGGTGTAGGACCGGTCGCGCCAGTGGAAGTCGGAGAACCATCGGTCGATGCTTGTCGGGAGTTATGCTGCACCAAAGATCATTTCCAATGTATCGTTAGCATGATGCAACTCAAATGTGAAGACTAGTAACTAATGACCATTCAAATGAAACTCACCGTGCCCGCTGGAGCAATGACTGGCATCGGCGGAGGGGTCGTGCCATTGTTCTGGCACATGGTCTGCACATTTGGTTTTCTCGAGTCAGTCATATTAATTAGTAATGAAAGGAACATTACGTGCATGATTTGGCTAATATGCAGAAGAAACTTACCACGATGAGCTCGTATAGGGCCCGTTGACCCAACTCGTTCCGGTTCCTCTCCTCCTCCATTAGCCTAGCCGTCCACTCCTCCGCCTGCCGGTCCCTCTCCTCCAGAAGCGCCTGCGTCTTCGCTCTCTCTTCCTCAATAGCAGCCTGGGTCTTTGCTCTCTCTGCCTCAATAGCAGCCTGCAACACCACTCGTTAGCATTGTAATCATCGACGGCCGCACACACAATGTAATGGAGGAAAGGTATCTGAGTCCGTATAACTAACCTTGAATTCGAGCTCCATTGGCCGTGCACGAGGCCTTATCTCAGGATCGGAGCTGGTCTGGCGCATCTTGATCTGCGGGAGAGTGCTAGTACAACGTATCAGTCCATCCCCAATGGCTAACGAGCCATGGTGCCTCCCTCCACCAGATATCATCACCAGCTCTGGATCAAGAGGTTCTTGGCTCGGGTTAAAGTCCGGCCCTTTCCTCGCCTTCCCCTCGTTTCTGTACCTCACAAGCTTGTGGTGGGAGGCGCGGTTGCTGAATTTCTCTGGATCATTGAGGTCAGACTCAGAGAATGCCTTGGCCTTCTTGTACGAGGCAGTATTGGACATGGCATGGAGGTCGAACAGCTCTGGCACTGGAGCCTTGTTGTGTCGCCCCTAAAAGAGAGGAACAGAGTATTAGTTAAGGTCTCAAGCTAGCATGAAGAATGAATTTGCATGAATCATGAAGCAAACCACATACCCAGTTTTCCCCGAACTGACGTAGGTTGACGCTGCCTAGATGGTGTGGGACACCTTTCATTTTGCCACGCTTGTCCTTTGCAGTGTCGTGGACGGAGCGCCATTGGGGAGTGCACCACTCATCAACCAACGCCTCCCAACAGTCCATCCTATCCGCACACCATCTCGGGGGCACCTAAGTTAAGCAAGAGAAATTTGAGCGCTACGCCTACGAATCAAATCAAGGAACTAAGTACAAGGCCTTAAGAATAGGTAATTACCTTCATGTACTTCTCCTTACTCAGATACTTGACGCGGCACTTCTCTTTTTTCCTCCTAATACCGGTCGAGGCGAAGTAGTTTTGAACAGCCTGCGTCCGAGCCTCGTGCCGAAAGTTTTGAAGTAGGCGCCTGCACTCGTTGTCGATAACCCGAGCCGCGGCCTCCTCCTGTCCCTCAGCACACCTGTAGAAGGTCTGCAATCAAACAAGAAAACACGGATTAGTACAATCACTAGGGTTGCCAATCAAAGAAGAAAACACAACGTAGACGGCAAAGGAGAAATTACCCAAAACGTCTGGATCACAATGTCGGCCACCGTGTGGCACTCGACATCGCCGATCCTATGCCCCGGCGGGGCCGGGGCAGCCAAGTAGTGCTCCCAGGTCATTCCTAGCTCTGGAACCCGGCCCTCACCGGGCAACGTGACCCACCCCGGGAAGCTCTGGCGACAAATCACACCAAGGACAGTGTTGAGCCTGCGGACACGAGGCTCGTGTGTCCAAGACCTGCAGTATGACAAGGCCAACGCATTAGATATTCGAAGAAATGTGAAGGCAAAAGGTTAAAAAAGAGTAAATGCACTTACTTCTCCCCCTCCGGCGCAATCAAACACCTCTGGTCGGGGGTCGCCGGGGTGGGTGGGAGCTTTGTACCACCACGCTGGTAAACTTTGCGCCCCTCAACCCACTCCCCCTCGCTATAGCTATCAGAACTATAGCCACCCTCAGCACGGCCACTCGACGAGTCCGCACATGGGTTCGGCTGCGACTCAGCGCGATCCCTGCTGAGCTCCGGAGTCTCGTGGGACGGAGTCTCGTGGGACGAAGGCTCGGCGGCCCGACGCTCGTCGGCCTGAGGCTCGTCGGCCGTAGGCTCGTCTGCCATAGGCTCGTCGCCCCGAGGCTCGTGGACCGGAGTCAGAGACGGGTCCACCTCAGACGGCTCCATCTCAGACGGAGCACTCCTGTGGTCGGGTGAATCAGTTGGGGGTGGCGGCGAGGAAGGTGTAGTAGCAGCCTTCCTACCTCGCCCGCCGCCACGTCCACCTCTACCAGCCTTCTTCCCCCCCCGACCTCTCCCGGCCGAAGAAGAAGCGACCGCCGGTGGTGTCTGCATACTGAGATCCAGCGCTCTCCGGAGGCTCTGGCATGGAATGGGACTACCCCTCCCACCACGCGCCGAGGTAGGAGCCTCGGAGCGCTCTCGACCCGCGCCCACCATCTGTCAACACCTGCAATGACAAAGAGTAAACGAATTTAGTACAACTTCAACAGAATGTGCATCTACCATACGCCTGGATGCAGCATATATATGTAACTATGTAAGGAACTAATAGGTAATTACTTCTTCATTCTTCAGGCTTACATCCAACAGTTGGAGACAAGTAGAATTAGGCTAAGCCAAATTGAACAACAGGTTCAAGCAGGAAGAGTACATGTAACTAAAACGGAAAACACCACTTGCTTTTTTTATTAACTGTCCTAGCTAGAGTTATCAATCAGTTCGTGACAACTGACAAACTCCATGCTAAATTAACTACTGCAGGGTGTCTTGTTGGGTACTGGAGATCACCACCAAGGCCTTCCTTCTGCCCCTTCATTTGGTAATTAATGAGACACTCAAAACCAATCAGTCAATCAATCCATCCCTTTAATTCTACGAATTACTAAAAAAATCCTCTAAATGTGTCTCTGATTATGAATTTAGTTAACAATTAGTTAACAACTGATGCAATATTAATTCTAATATTCCATATGATATCTATGATGGACAGCTGGTATGTTTGACATGGAGTATGGGAGATGGGTGGAAGAACACAGCAAGCTGATCTTCCAGCTCAGGGCATTGTTGAACGACAATGCGCCAGACAACCAGGTGCAGGCTAGAAAGCACGGACACCGCTGGCGACGCCCGGATTCGACTGGCGACCGCTACCCCCAGCACCAACAGCCTATACTCGCAGGCGTAGCCTCGCAGGTAACCCAACAGCCTCTCCTATTCCTCAACCTCTTCCTCTTTTATTCTTCAGATTTCTTCCATTAAGCTGCTGGATCCTGGATGTTGCTTGCTGTCTTGTGCTTGTGCTGGTGGGTTGAATGCTTGTGCTGCTGCTCCATGTTGCTTATGCTTGTGCTGCCGCTCCATGTTGTGCACTGCAGCTCTGCTTATGCTTATGCTTGTGCTGCTGCTGCTGCTGCTGCTTATGCTTGTGCTGCTGCTCTGCTTATGCTGTTGGTTGAGGATCAATCAAGCACTTGATAAAAGAGACACCAAATGGGGCAGTATTCTATTCTCTATTCTGATCCCTTTCTCTTTAATTTTCTGTCTTAACTCTATATTACATGGTATATTTTTATTTTATTTTATATATACTCGCCGTATCCCCGAATGGCTGTTTTTGGAAAATGCCGTATCCCGTATCCCCGTATGCGTATCCCCGACTTTCCGTCCCCGTGTCCGTGCTTCTTAGGGTGCAGGTGTTGGTCGGTGGTGCCATGGCACATCATGAAGAGTTGCTAAACCTCAAGGCCGCGATTGCCAGGACTGACATCTTCCATCTCTTCTAGGGTTCAAACAATTGCTTTAACTAAAAAATTTAAATAGCAACATTTGCTTTAAATAAAAAATTGCAACTACCTAATCTGTCCTAGCTAGGGTTCATACTAACTAGCACTAAAAAAGCCACTAATCTAGCACTAACGTAGCACTAACACACACACACAGAGGGCGAGAGAGCAGAGAGTAGAGAAGAGGGGAGGGGAGGAGGGGGGCTTACCTTCCGGTGGCTGCGGGTGGGGGGGAGGTGGTTGCGGGGAGGAAGATGGCTGCTGGTGGGGGGGAGCTGGCGCCGGCGACGGGGCGGCTCCGGCGCCGGGGCGGGGCGACGCGACGGGGCGGGCTCTGGGGGGCGGGGCGGCGGCGCGGGGCGGCGGAGGGGGAGGGGCGGGGGAGCGTTGGGCGGCGGTGGCGGGGGACGAAAATTAAAAGGGCACAGGGCGCGGGAGAGAGAGAAGAGAGAGAGGAGGTGGGGGAGGTAACGGCCGTTAGGGGGTTATTTTATTTGCCGTCTGCCAGCGGACGGCAAAGAGGTGGGTGGGCCGTTGCAGTTAACTGGCCTCCACTGGGCCCCACCCCACCTCTTTGCCGTCTGCTAGCGGACGGCAAAGAAACTTTGCCATCCGCTAGCAGACGGCAAAGATCTGGCATATGACAAACAGTGTCTTTGCCATCAGCCAGCTCTTTGCCGTCTGCTTTCCCAAAGCAGACGGCAAAAAACCTCTTTGCCGTCTACCAGCAGACGGCAAAGAGCTGGCAGATGGCAAAGTCCCTGATTCCAGTAGTGTAATACTTGTGATCTGCGTTGGGTTTTCCGTGAAGAGGAACGGGTAGTTGCAGCACAAGGTGGGTAAGTATTTCCCCCAGTTATGAAACCAAGGTTTATCGAACCAATAGGAATAGCAATCCTCAACCGTCTTCAGCGTTTGCACACAAAAGAACAAACAACTTGTACCCAACGCGGGCAAGAGGGTTGTCAATCCCCTTGATCTCGTTATTTTCAAAAAAATGAGTTGTGTAGATAATTGTTGATAAATATAAACTGCAAAATAAAATAAAAGGTAAATAAAGGCAGCAAGGTAGCAATAGCGTTTGCGAATATATAAGTGAATAGACCCGGGGGCCATAGTGTTCTCTAGCGGCAACTCTCATGTAGGCAACGTACGGTGGGTAACAAATTTCTGTTGGGCAATTGATAAAAAAACGGATAGTTATGCGATGTTCACGGCAATGATCATGTCTATATAGGAATCACGTCCATAAGCAAATAGGCCGACTCTTGCCTGCACCTATTACTATTACTCCACTCATCCACCGCTATCCAGCATGCATCTAGAGCATTAAGTAAAACAGAGTAATGGTTGGAGAACAGTGACATGATGTAGACAAAGTAAACTCAATCAATATGAATAAACCCCATCGTTTTATCCTTAGTAGTAGCAACACAAAGACATAT
Organism: Elymus sibiricus; assembly: GCA_039707655.1. Classification (NCBI taxonomy): domain Eukaryota; kingdom Viridiplantae; phylum Streptophyta; class Magnoliopsida; order Poales; family Poaceae; genus Elymus; species Elymus sibiricus. The sequence goes on from CM077675.1 coordinate 532,238,308, forward strand.
CTTCTCCCCTTCTGTCACTAGGATATAGAAACCCGTCAGGTTGAACCTACCACAACGCACCACTCCCACCGATTAAATATCAATCTACTTGGCCAAAGCACATCAATAAATCGGAGAACATTACAAAGCTATAATGATCATGCAATTAAGAGACAATATATATCATATATATCTCAAATACTTTTTATGAATAGTCTGAACATAAACCCACAATTTATCAGATCCCAACAAGCACATCGCAAAAAAGATTCCATCCGATAGATCAAATCGAAGATGCGATGACCTTTGTATTGAGGATCATAAGTACAACTTCGTACTAAAGTCGCACTAAGTCTGCATCAATTAATTTGGATTGGAGGGAGTGGAAATTATCTAAATCTAGCAACAACTCAAGACGGAACCTTCTAACCCCGCCACTGTTTAACAGTCCACCCATATTTCTGTGAATGTCATTGATCACACCTTGACAGTTCGAAGCTATATGCACGTCTGTAAGTGATATATCGAGAGCAAGTGAGAGCGCTTCGCGACAGGCGAACGCTTCCGAAGATGCTGGGTTGGTCACTCCTGGACATGTTATTGCCGAGGAACTTAGATATTTGCCAGTGGAGTCCCTACAAACTGCACTGTAAGACCCTTCCACCACGTCACTGGACTTGGCACCGTCCACTGGAATTTTTGCTACTCCTTTGGCCGGCAGGATTCATTTCTGAAGTTGTCTCGAAGGTGTGTGAGCAGCCACATGTTGTAAAAGGGGGGCCTATAGAAGGAGGTGCTTCTTCCACCTCTCCCTTATCTCTTACCCCTCTCTCTCCACCATTGATGCTCCTTGAGCTTTCTTGCCCGATCTCTCTGTCTAGCCACCCAAACTTGTTCTCTTGCTAGAGATTGAAGGAGGAGATCTAGATCTACACTTCCACCAAAGGAAAATTGATTCCCCCATACTTTCTTGTGTGGATTTTGGTACTCTTGGGTGTTTGAGCACCCTAGACGGAAGAGGTCACCCCGAAGCCATATTCCATTGTGGTGAAGCTTCGTTGTTTCGTTGGGAGCCTCCAATTAAGTTATGGAGAGACCCCCAACCTTGTTTGTAAAGGTCCGGTTGCCGCCTTCAAGGGAACCACTAGTGGAATCACGGCATCTCGCATTGTGTGAGGGCGTGAGGAGAATACGGTGGCCCTAGTGGCTTCTTGGGGAGCATTGTGCCTCCACACCGCTCCAACGGAGACATACTTCCCTTTACCGGGAAGGAACTTCGGTAACACATCCTCGTCTCCATTGGTTCCACTTGTGGTTACTTCTTACCCTTACATTGTGCAAGCTATTTGTATTGTTTATCTCCTTGCTTGTATGGTTATTGTTGTTAGCATCATATAAGTTGTTCACCTAGTTGCATATCTAGCCAACCTATTTGTTGCTAAGGCTAATTTGTTAAAAAAAAGTTAAAAAGTGGTAGTTGCCTATTCACCACCCCCCCTCTAGTCAACCATATCGATCCTTTCAATTGGTACTAGAGCTACGTCTCTTTATTAAGGGTTTCACCACCCAAAGAGTATGGTTAACGACGGGGACGGGCCGGTTGAACTCCCCGAGGCCATGGGTGTGAACACGGTCTCTCGTGAGGATTTAAACGAGGCCATGTCCTCTCTTAAATCCTCCATGACGACCGAGGTCAAATAAATGTTTAAAGAATTCCTTGAGACTCTTAAGCTTTCCACCGATGCGGTGCAAGTGGCTAATCCCACTAACTCGACATCGGATGTCAACTCCGGTAAGGAAGGGGCTAGTGCTGATAAGGACACTCGTTCTCAAGGAATTAATGGGTCGGGGACCTTTGCCTCAGTTCCCCCTCCGTTGGTCTATGGAGGACCGGTGCACCCACCTCATATAGTTAATCTCGGTCCTCCTCCTAAACTTGTTAAGAATGATTTTGCTAATTCGGTTTTTCGTATCAAGTCTTATTTGGATCACAGCTCAATTCAACTCATGAGAGTCATTGAAGAAGGATACTATCCTCGTGAGCCACGCAACCTCACTCCAAGAGAAGAGGCTAATTAACAGCAAAATACCTCCGCCTTGTTCGTACTCCAAGCTGCAGTTCCTACCGAAGACCTACCTCACCTGCGACTCTTCACTATTGCCAAAGAGTGTTGGGAACACATTGTCACCATGTACAAGGGCAGCTCAAGCATTCAACGGTCGAACTCTGAGGTCGTGCTTGATCAGTCAGATGAGTTTGTAATGATAGAAGATGAGGAACCGCGTGAGCTCTATAGGAGGGTAACTACTCTTGCCGTTGCCCTCCGAGATCACGGCAGCAATGATGTGGATGACACCTGGATCAAGCACAAGTTTTGGAAGGCCATCATGTCCTTCAACAAGGCCATGTCTGCCGTCATCTGCCAAAGACCGGACTTTCACAACTTGTCCTCTAGCGATGTGTTGGATGAATTTACTGCAATGAACATCTTGAACACGATCGCAGACAATGCTCTTGCTCGTGTGCAACGGTCAAAGAAATCATCTCCCAACCTTGCTCTGAAGGCCAAGGTCAGTCAAGAGGAAGAAGAAGAAGAAGAAGAAGAGGGTTGCCCCGAGGACACAAAATATGCTTACCATGAGCATATGGCTCTAGCGTCTAGGCAATTCTGGGGCAATAAGAGAAACGCAAGGTCAAATTTCTCAAAGAACAACTCAAGCGGGTCAAAGGGCAAGCAACGTGTGAGAACCTGCTACAACTGTGGTAATGTGAGTCACTTCGTGGTGGATTGTCCTTATGAGAAGAGGGAAGACAATGGTGGCAAGCTCATCCGCAAAGATAAGGCCAAGTCTTTTCCAAACAAGTCCAACTTCACCAAGAAGAGTATGCCTCCGATGATGATGTGGATGACGAAGACACAAGTGGTGAAGGAATGGCAATGGCATCTGTGGCTATTGCATCGATTACCCCAACAAAGGTGTCACTCTTCGACGCTCCCAACGAGAACCACATTGCTAGGTATCTCATGGCCAAAGGTATCACCAAGGTAACCTCCAATGCCAAAACCTCAAATATTAAGACTGCTATTTCTTCCACTCTGTCTTTGTTAGATTGTGTGGATGAAAATGAGGAGGCGAAAGAGGGCGAGAATGAGTTTGATAAGTTCCTGTGCAAACTCAAGGGAGAATCCAAGAAGCACTTCGTTGCTCTCTTGGAACAACTTGGTGAGGCGAATGACATGATTGAGTCTCAAGAAGAATATCTTGAGGAGATGAGAGGGCATAGTCGTGATTATGCCGACGAGATAGCAGATCTTTCTATTGCTCTAGAGGAAAAGCGAGGTCTTCATTTGACTCTTAAGGAGTCACAAAATGACGACCTTGCTAAATTACGTAAAGATTATGATCATGCTATCGTTCTTAACCGTGTGCTTAAATTTGAAAAGGTTGCACTTGGGGTTGACCATGCTCGACTCAAGGATGAGTTTGACTCACTTGACAATGCTCACAAGGCATTGAAGAGCATTCATGCTTCTCTTAAAGAGTCGCATGATCAACTCCAAGTAAAACTCACTAAGGAAATTGCCACGTGTCCTCCTTTTGTTCTAATTGATAATGCATCTGCTACTAACCCGTGTTGTGAGCATGCACATCTTGTGGAGGAAAATGCTAAGCTGAAAGAGCAGCTTGAAAAAGGCCTTGCGACATGTATCCAAGGTGAGAAGAATATCAATGACCTTTTGAGCAATCAAAAGGAAGTGGTTGCAAAGGAAGGAGTTGGGTTTGCACCCAAGTCCAAAAAGAAGAAGAAGATGAAGACCACGCAGGTTCCTCCGCTCAAGGAATCATTTGTCAAAGTGGGGAACATTACTCATGAGAAGAAGAAGGACAAGGTTGTGAGTGATAGTGACGTGCTAGTGATGGGCATGTTTATGCCAAATATGTTGGTTCTTCTTATGAGTATATTGAGTGGTCTATTTGGGTTCCTAAGACCCTTGTCACTAACATGAAAGGACCCATTCAAGAATGGGTACCTAAATCCAAGCATTGATCTATTGTAGGACTTTGCTTCCGAGGGAGTCTCATGGTTGCTCGATAGCGGAGCAACAAATCATATGACCGGAAGCAAGGACTTGGTGGTCAATGTTCGACCCGATGCATCCGTGGCCACCCAAGTCTCCTTTGGCGATGATGCAATCTCAAAGGTATTGGGTCTTGGCAAGGTGGTTATCTCTCCGAATTTAACCATTGAGAAAGCCATGCTTGTTGAGACCCTTGCTTACAATTTACTTTCCGTTTGTCAACTTGCACTCATGGGTTTTAGTACTTTCTTTGGCATTGATACCGTGACCCTTTTGTGGAGCAAAACTCTTAAAGTAGCCTTTGTTGGGCATGTCAAAAACGGTCTCTATGTGATTAACTTCTCAGAGCGACCCACTAAGACCGCGACATGTCTAATGGCTAAAGTTGATGTGGCATGGCTTTGGCATCGCCGACTAGCCCATTTCAATATGAGATCTTTGCAAAGTCTCCTCAAAGGGGATCACATTCTTGGACTAACAAATGTGAGTTTTGCCAAAGATCGTGCTTGCAGTGCTTGTATCGAAGGAAAGGAAGAACCGGACGTTGATGGATGCGGCAAGAAACATGATGGCAGAGTTTAAGTCCCCGTACAACTTTTGGGCCGAAGCCATCAACACCGCGTGTCATGCATCAAATCGGCTCTATCTCCGTAAAGGCTTAAACAAACCTTATGAGATTCTTACCGGGAACAAGCCCAACCTCAAATACTTCCGAGTGTTCGGTTGTAAGTGTTTCATCCTCAAGAAAGGTGTTCGTTTGTCTAAATTTGAATCTAGAGCCCATGAGGGCATATTTGTTGGTTAGGCTGCAAACTCTCATGCTTACCGTGTCCTCAACAAGTCCACGGGACTCATTGAGGAGACGAGTAACGTAGAGTTTGATGAAAATAATGGCTCCCAAGTGGAGCAAAGTGGTCTTTGTGATGTAGGTGATGAAATTCCTCCCCAAGCCATAAGAAGAATGGGTGTGGGATACTTCCTACCCGTTGAGGAACCCCTTGTGGCTGAAGGAGAAGGACAATGTTCCACTCAAGTGGAACCATCACGGACGCACGACCCACACGCTTCCGAAGAACAAAGTGAAGGCCCTCGACCCCGTGATCAAGATCAAGGGCAAGATCAACTTGCTAGTGATGATTCTACTTCACATGAAGCTCAAGATCAAGATGAATGTCAGGACCAAGATCAACTTCAAGATCAAGGTCAAGCTAAAGATCAAGATCATGCTTAAGATCATGAGCAAGCCGGTGCTAGTACCGAAGCTCGTCAAGTTACCAAGCCTCAACTTTCCATGGAGAAAATTCTTGAAAGACGAGCTGCCAAGATTGCTTCCAAGCTTAAGACCAAGCAACACCTCCTAGAGAACGTCTACGGAAGCTTGAAAAGAGGGGTAACTACTCGTCGTCAATTAACAAACTTTTGTGCACATCATGCGTTTGTTTCTTGCTTTGAACCCCTCAAGGTACAAGATGCGCTCGAAGACGAGGATTGGCTTGAAGCCATGCATGATGAAATCAACAACTTCGAGCGCAACAAAGTGTGGCGATTGGTGCCAAGACCAAAGGAGAATCACAATGTCATTGGAACCAAATGGATCTTTAAGAACAAGCAAGATGCACACGGTAATATTATTCGGAACAAGGCAAGACTAGTGGCTCAAGGCTACTCCCAAGTCGAGGGTATCGACTACGGTGAAACCTTTGCCCCTGTTGCTCGCCTTGAATCTATTCGCATGCTGCTTGCCTATGCCTCTCATCATGACTTCATATTATATCAAATGGATGTAACGAGTGCTTTTTTTAATGGTCCTCTTAAGGAGTTGGTGTATGTCAAGCAACCCCCGGGGTTTGAGGATCGCAAGTTCCCCAATCATGTATACGTTCTCGATAAGGCACTCTATGGCCTTAAACAAGCCCCACGTGCGTGGTATGAGCACCTTACCGAGATGTTGCAAGATCGTGGGTTTGAAATTGGGAAAATCGACCCCACTCTTTTTACTAAGAGGGTTAACGGGAACTTGTTCGTATGCCAACTATATGTAGATGATATTATCTTTGGTTCTTCTAACAAAGCTTTTAATGATGAGTTCGCCGTACTAATGACCAAAGAGTTTGAGATGTCTATGATGGGAGAGTTGAAGTTCTTCCTTGGATTCGAAGTCAAGCAACGAAGCCAAGGAACCTTCATCAATCAAGCCAAATACACTCAAGACATGCTCAAGAGGTTCAAGTTGGATGAGCTCAATCCTGCCAAGGCCAATACTCCTATGCAGCTCAAATGCCAACTTGACAGTGATCCCAATGCTAAAGTTGTGGATCAAAAGGTATATCGCTCCATGATTGGATCTCTGCTTTACCTTTGTGCATCTAGGCCGGATATCATGTTGAGTGTGGGAATTTGTGCACGATTTCAATCCGCACCTAAGGAGAGTCACTATGTGGCTGTCAAGCGAATCTTTCGATATTTGGCTCATACCCCAAACTTTGGCTTATGGTACCCCAAAGGTGCTTCATTTGATCTCATTGGATATACTGACTCGGATTGGGAGGGAGACCGTGTGGAAAGGAAGTCCACTTCTGGAGGCTGCCAATTTCTTGGTCGCTCTCTGGTAAGTTGGTCTTCAAAGAAACAAAATTGTGTTTCTCTCTCGTCCACCGAGGCCGAGTATGTAGCCGCCGCAAGCTGCTGTGCACAGATTCTTTGGATGAGGCAAACCATAAAGGATTATGGGGTCAACTATGATAAAGTGCCTCTTTACTGCGACAATGAAAGCACGATCAAGATCTCCAACAACCCGGTTCAACACTGCAAGACAAAGCATATTGAGATTCGTCATCACTTCATACGGGATCACATCAAGCGTGGAGACATTGATCTTATTCATCTCTATACCAAGGAACAGCTTGCAGATATATTCACGAAGCCATTGGATGAAGCAAGATTTAGCGAGTTAAGGCATGAGCTAAATATCATTGATTCGAGCAATGTGGCTTGACTTAGTGCACACCCCACCACACTCATCATCATGTCTTGTTTAGGTGTAGGCATGGACAGACGAGGAGTCTAGTTCTCTCAATGAACCATCCCTCCTCCTATTATGCATAAATTGATCAAGTCTTTCACATTAGTCATTTTTGATGACACTTGTGCTTCAAAGACGAGTTTTAGTCATGGGCCCAAGGTTCAAATCTTCGCGGTGCCATACCAACTGACTCAAACATAGGTGGCCTCGGCCACCGCCCCCTTTTGCTCTTCTTTGTGTCTTAAGTTTGTGTTTTTGATATTTTTGAGTCCTAGGTGTCGGCATTCTTCATGGTATTCTATTTACGTTTTGTTTTCTTCCAACCATGGAGTTTTTTTCCCACCATACTCCCTTGCTTTTGTTTTCTATCCCAAGCTTTTCTCATCTCGGAACCCATCTTTTCCAATTGTACGCATTGATATCTTGGTGGTCGTGTCTGTGGTCAGGCGGTACAACCGGTGTGAAAAAGCGGTTCAACCGCTAATCCTCCAGTTGTTGCGCCCTAGCGGTACAACCGGGAATGCAGCAGTTCAACCGCTAATTCCCAGGTCCTGTACCTGGACCGGTACAACCGCTCTTCGGAGCGATACAACCGGTTGCGCGTCCGGTACTTACTGGGAGGGCCGGGCCGAAGGGGTATTCAGTTATTCCCCTTCGTGCCCGACTCCTCACTGGTGCCCTAGCCGCAGGCCGCCGTCACCACCACCCCGGAGTGCCTCCGGCGCCCCGGATCCGTGGTCTCCTCCCGGATCTGCTCCGTGGAGGCCCTTCCCTCCCCCGATCTCCTCCCATGGATGCCGGTAATGCCCAGTTCCTCCCTATTCTTGGTTTTCCTTTGAAACCTCCATTGTTAGGGCATTGCTCGGTTCCCGCGTTTTCTAGTCAAAACTATTGACGGGATGAGATCGTATATTATCTTTTCAATTAGCTGTGATGATTAGAAACCTCAAAGAGGGGTGCATCTCTCAGATCCGGATCCATCGGTTTCCCAGCAGTGGTACAACCACTCTAATTAGCGGTACAACCGCTGCGGCGGTACAACCTCTTGGGTGACCGGTTCAACCGGACTTCCTGATACCTGCCTCCTTGTTTCTTGTTTCTTATCCTGACACCTAATTTGTTCCTACATTTGCGTACAATCCTCTCATCTTTTCTGGGTTTCTCTTCTGTGTTCCTCGTGTGTGTGTGTCTGCAGGTGGTTCCAGCTCTCGTTCTGCTCCTCGGAAGAAGTCCAGGAAATGTACTTGCAAGTGCAGGATTGTTGAAGAGTCTGACAATGAGGAAGTTGTGATCCCCACCAATCCCACTCGCCGTGGGAAGTCCTTGACCGCCAAGCAAAAAACTGCCAAGGCTGTGCATTCCTGGAAGCAACCTGATTGGGAACGGATTCGGTTTCAAAATCCTTATGAGGTTCCCGTTGCTCCCGGGTGGACCTCTCCTCAGTTCCGGCATGAGCTACAATTGCGGATTGTGCACGAGCTCTATGACCATCACAAGAACAAGTATGCCAAGCAATGGACTATTGACATTGAGTACTGGAGGAACAACTTGGAGTACTTTAGATAGGCGTTAGCACTGTGTGAGGAGTTTGACCTGATCAATCTCATGACTATCAACTGTCCGTTTGACGTGCAGCTCATCCACCAGTTTTTTGCCACTGTTCACTTTGGAACTGATGAGGCTCGTACCCTTACCTTCATGTGTCATGATGAGCTCTTCCAAGTCCCGTGGCGTGCCTTTTGCAATGCACTTGGTTATGATGATACCAGCCTCACTGGGAATGGCGGCATCCGTCCTCATGATCGGGCTACTCCGCTGGATAAGGTTTATTTAGCCCCCTTGTACATTCCCTGGCGTGGGGTTCCTAGAGCCTCTAAGAACTTGCGGCAGGTCTATGATATTTTGCACCGTGTCTTCCGGAATGTTCTTCTGCCCAAGGTTGGAAATCAAGATTAGATTCATGGATACTTTGTTGATCTGCTTGTTGCCATGAAGAAGAAAGTTGGCTCTGGGGCCACGTTTGATGCCTCTAAATGGATGTGGGAGGAGATGTAATCCACGGTCTGCTACAGGAAAGTTCCCATCAATGCACCTTTCATCATGTGTTTCCACAACTCTGTGTGGCAGTTTGTAGGCCTGGAGAGCCTCTCTCTTCCCCAGACAACCTCATTGAGCATGAGGTCAAGCAACTCCGGCAGAAGAAGCATCTTGCACCACTCGTCCCAGTCGACAACCCTGAGGATGTCTTTGCTACTTCCAGTGACAGTGATTTTGAGCTCCCTGCAGGAGCCAAGCCATCTTGGGTCTCCAAGCTCTCTGACAAGATTAAGAAGACCTCCTGCCTCCAGACTTATGTTCAGAAGAAGCTCTATGAAGCCCTTGTCAACGAGAAGCATGCCCGACGCAGACAGATTCAGATTATGCGGGCTCTCCATCTTGAGGCACCAGTGGTTCTGAGAAGGCCATTACTCCTGATGAGCAGTGGATCTTTGCACATAGCTCTTGGACTGATGATGAGACCTCGGGTCAGCCCGCTGCCTCCCTTTCTGCTGCTGATGATGATGCTGATGATGATAATGATGATGATGATGATGATGGTGATGATGGGGCTGGTTCTGATGAGGACGATTCCGAGGAGTACGATACCAATGAGGAGATCTACTGAGTCTGGGGCGTTAGCATCACTCTTTTCATTTTTGGTGTCTTGATGCCAAAGGGGGAGAAAGTACATTATGACGGGATTTGCATGGGTGTTGTGTGGTTGTTTATTGTTCTCTTTGTTGCGTCTTCCAGTTGAACTCTTATTTGCTTTTAATCGGTTTGTGTGGAGACTATTTGTGTTTAAGTAGAGTCTGAGACTAATCGTACCCTTACTATTAAAGCTCTACTTATTATCTCGTTCAAATTGCTCTTTAATAATTCATCTTATATTTTTACCCATTGGTTGGTCTATAAAATCAAGGGGGAGCTTCAATTCTTGCACAGGTCTCATCTGTTGCACACATTGAGGGGGAGCTCCACTTTTATTTTATAGATCATCAATGCAAATCGTGTTGTTGTCATCATCCACCAAAAAGGGAGAGATTGTAAGGGCATTCTCTTACCTTGGTGTTTTGGCGATGATGACAACTCACTATGATCTAAACGTGTCACTACTGGAATCAGCTTCTTTGCCGTCTGCCATAGCAGACGGCAAAGGCATGAATGCCGGACGGCAAAGCCATTGCCGTCCGCCAGCAGACGGCGAACAGTCCGGCCGAACGGGTGCCGGTAAAGGCTACTTTGCCGTCTGCTGGCAGACGGCAAAGATGCCAAGCTCTTTGCCATCTGCTGGCAGACGGCAAAGCCCCTGGACGGCAGACAAAAGGTGCAAGCCCCATTAGGGGGCTAACGGATCTCTTTGCCGTCTGCCAGCAGACGGCAAAGAGCTGCAGCTGACGTCAGCTGACGTCAGGCGTCAGCTGGGCCAACGCAGGCTCTTTGCCATCTGCCAGCAGACGGCAAAGAAGAAAGCTCTTTGCCGTCTGCTGGCAGACGGCAAACAGGCCAAATAGGCCAGCCCAGATTGCACAGGCTGCTGCCACGTGGCCTATTTGCCGTCTGCTAGCTGACGGCAAACCTCTTTGCCGTCTGCTAGCAGACGGCAAAGTGGCTATATAGCCCCTGTTTTTCTGTTTTTTGTTATATCAATTCATTTTCACAGAAATTCAAACACACATATATATATATTCAGAATCACATAGTTTCAAACATCATACATCAAACATAGTTTCAAACATCAAACATAGTTTCACCATCGTCATCAAACATCATACATCCAATTCATATATACATAGTTTCACAAACATCCAATAGTTTCACAAACATCCAATACATCAAACATCTAACATGTAAATAGTAGCATTCTGCCCTTCCATGAAGTGAATCAAACCTGCAAAAATGGGAGTAAGAAATTAGAAGAAGAAGAAGACTAGAAGAAGAAGAAGAAGAAGAAGAAGAAGATGAAGAAGAAGAAGAAGAAGAAGAAGAAGAAGAAGAGGAGGTCTTCTTCTTCTTCTTCTTCCAATTCCTTCTTTTCCTCCTCTTCCTTGTTTTTCTTCATCTTATTCACTATTTGTGTCATTTTAGAGTTAACCTATCTAAGTATGCCATTTTTGTCCTAACCTAGCTAAGCATATTAAGTGAGAGGAATAAATGCTAAGAAGAAGAAGAAGAAGATGATGATGAAGAAGATGAAGAAGAAGAAGAGAAGAAGATGATGAAGAAGAAGATGAAGAAGAAAAAGAAGAAGAAGAGGAGCTCTTCTTCTTCTTCTTCTTCTTCTTTTATTCTTTCTTTTTCTTCTCTTTCTTCTTCTATTATTTCTTTTTCTCCTCTTCCTTGTTTTTCTTCTTCTTATTCCTTATTTGTGTCATTTTAGAGCTTACATAGGTAATTATGCCATTTTTGAGCTAACTAAGCTTATTATGTCAATTTGGAGGAAAATAAGGTAAGTAAAGGTCGTTTTTGTGCTAACATAAGTAATTATGCCATTTATGAGCTAATTAAGCATATTAAGTCATTTTGGAGCTAAATAGGTCATTTCTTAAGCATATTATGTCTTTTTTGAGCTAGCTAAGCATATTAAGTCATTTTGGAGGAATAAATGCTAAGTATAGGTCATTTTAGAGCTATCCTAGGTTAAACAGGTCCATTTTTTAGCTAGCTAAGCTTATAAATTCATTTTGGAGGAATAAATGCTAAGTATAGGTCATTTTAGAGCTATCCTAGGTTAAATAGGTCATTTTGGAGCTAATTAAGGTTATTATGTCATTTTTCAGCTACCTAAGCATATTAAGTCATTTTGGAGGAATAAATGCTAAGTATAGGTCATTTTAGAGCTATCCTAGGTTAAATAGGTCCTTTTAGAGCTATCCTAGGTTAAATAGGTCATTTTCGAGCTAATTAAGGTTGTTATGTAATTTTTGAGCTAGCTAAATATATAAATTCATTTTGGAGGAATAAATGCTAAGTATAGGTCATTTTAGAGCTATCCTAGGTTAAATAGGTCCTTTTAGAGCTAAATATGTCATTTCTTAAGCTAAGCTAAGTATAGGTCATTTGAGAGCTATCCGTGGTAAAATTGGTCATTTTGGAGCTAAGTAAGGTTATAATGTCATTTTCGAGGAAACTAAGCTAAGTATACGGCATTTTGGAGATAAATAGGTCATTTCTTAAGCTAAGTACGCATTTGTTATGCTAAACACTTGCGAAAACTTACCGTCATCACGGAGCTGTAGTTGTAGGTGTAGTTGTAGGACCGGTCGCGCCAGTGGCTGACGGAGGAGGATCGGTCGATGCTTGTCGGGAGTTATGCTGCACCAAAGATCATTTCCAATGTATCGTTAGCATGATGCAACTCAAACGTGAAGACTAGTAACTAATGAACATTCAAATGAAACTCACCGTGCCCGCCGGAGCAATGACTGGCATCGGCGGAGGGGTCATGCCGCTCTTCTCGCACAGGGTCTGCACATTTGGTTTTGACGAGTCAGTCATATTAGATACTACTCTAAGGAACATTACGTGCATGATTTGGCTAATATGCAGAAGAAACTTACCGCAAACATCTCGTATAGGGCCCGGTTAGCCATCATGTTCCGGTTCCTCTCCTCCTCCAACGCATTAGCCGTCCTGTCCTCAAGCTCCCTCTCCCTCTCCGCCGCCTGCCGGTCCCTCTCCTCTAGAATCGCCTAGGTCTTCGCTCTCTCTTTCTCAATAGCAGCCTGGGTCTTCGCTCTCTCTGCCTCAATAGCATCCTGCAACACCACTCGTTAGCATTGAAATCATCGACGGCCGCACACACAATGTAATGAAGGAAAGGTATCTGAGTCCGTATAACTAACCTTGAATTCAAGCTCCACTGGCCGTGCACGAGGCAATATCTCAGGATCGGAGCCGGTCTGGCGCTTCTTGATCTGCGGGAGAGTGGTACTACAACGTATCAGTCCATCCCCAATGGCTAACGAGCCATGGGGCCTCCCGCCACCAGATATCATCACCAGCTCTGGATCAAGAGGTTGCTGGCTCGGGTTAAAGTCCGGCCCTTTCCTCGCCTTCCCCTCGTCTCTGTACCTCACAAGCTTGTGGTGGGAGGCGCGGTTGGTGAATTTCTTTGGATCATCGAGGTCAGACTCAGAGAATGCCTTGGCCTTCTTGTACGAGGCAGTATTGGACATGGCATAGAGGTCGAACAGCTGTGGCACTGGAGCCTTGTTCTCTCGCGCCTAAAAGAGAGGAACAGAGTATTAGTTGAGGGCTCAAGCTAGCATGAAGAATAAATTTGCATGAATCATGAAGCAAACCACATACCCAGTTTTCCCCGTACTGATGTAGGTTGACGCTGCCTAGATGGTGTGGGACACCTTTCATTTTGCCACGCTTGTCCTTTGCAGTGTCGTGGGTGGAGCGCCATTGGGGAGAGCACCACTCATCCACCAACGCCTCCCAACAGTCCATCCTATCCGCACACCATCTCGGGGGCACCTAAGTTAAGCAAGAGAAATTTGAGCGCTACGCCTACGAATCAAATCAAGGAAACTAAGTACAAGGCCTTAAGAATAGGTAATTACCTTCATGTACTTCTCCTTACTCAAAAACTTCTCGCGGCACTTCTCTCTTTTCCTCCTAATACCAGCCGAGGCGAAGTAGTCTCGAATAGCCTGCGTCCGAGCCTCGTGCCGAAAGTTTTGAAGTAGGCGCCTGCACTCGTTGTCGATAACCAGAGCCGCGGCCTCCTCCTGTCCCTCAGCACACCTGTAGAAGGTCTGCAATAAAACAAGAAAACACGGATTAGTACAATCACTAGGGTTGCCAATCAAAGAAGGAAACACAACGTAGACGGCAAAGGAGAAATTACCCAAAACGTCAGGATCACAATGTCGGCCACCTTGTGGCACTCGACATCGCCGATCCTATGCCCCGGCGGGGCCGGGGCAGCCAAGTAGTGCTCCCAGGTCATTCCTAACTCTGGAACCCGGCCCTCACCGGGCAACGTGACCCACCCCGGGAAGCTCTGGCGACAAATCACACCAAGGACACTGTTGGGCCTGCGGACATGAGGCTCGTGTGTCCAAGACCTGCAGTATGACAAGGCCAACGCATTAGATATTCGAAGAAACGTGAAGGCAAAAGGTTAAAAAAGAGTAAATGCACTTACTTGGCCCCGTTAGGCGCAATCAACCACCTCTGGTCGGGGGGCACCGGGGTGGGCGGGAGCTTTGTACCACCACGCTGGTAGACTTTGCGCCCCTCAACCCATTCACCCTCGCTATAGCTATCAGAACTATAGCCACCCTCAGCACGGCCACTCGACTCCGTCGAGTTCCGCTGCGACTCAGCGTGATCCCTGCTGAGCTCCGGAGTCTCGTGGGACGAAGACTCGTCGGCCCGACGCTCGTCGGCCCGAGGCTCGTCGGCCGTAGGCGCGTCTGCCATAGGCTCGTCGGCCCGAGGCTCATGGACCGGAGTCCGAGACGGGTCCACCTCACGCGGCACCATCTCAGACGGAGCACTCTTGTGGTCGGGTGAATCAGCTGGGGGTGGCGGCGAGGAAGGCGTAGTAGCAGCCTTCCTACCTCTCCCGCCGCCACGTCCACCTCTACCAGCCTTCTTCCCCCCCGACCTCTCCCGGCCGAAGAAGAAGCGACCGCCGGTGGTGTCTGCATACTGTGATCCAGCGCTCTCCGGAGGCTATGGGGTGGAATGGAACTACCCCTCCCACCACGCGCCGAGGTAGGAGCCTCGGAGCGCTCTCGACCCGCGCCCACCATCTGTCAACACCTGCAATGACAAAGAGTAAACGAAATTAGTACAACATAAAAAGAATGAATACCTGACATGAATAATATGTATATAATTTAAGTGTATCATCATCATGAACATAAAAAAAATTGAATACCTAAAAAATTGAATATATACCTAATTTAAGTGTCGGGGTGTCGTGTCGGGGTCGGGGTGTCGGGGTGTTGATCGTGTCGGGGTCGGGGTGTCGTGTCGGGGTCGGGGTGTCGGGGGTGTCGTGTCTAGGTGTCGTGGTGTCGGGGTGTCAGGGGTGTCGGGGTGTCGGGGTCGGGGTGCCGTGTCGGTGTCGGGGTGTCGGGTCGGGGTCGGGGTGTCGGGGTCGGGGTGTCGGGTCGCGGTCGGGGTCGGGGTGTCGGGTCGGGGTCGAGGTTTTTCCTCTTTTTTTCTTTTCTTCTTCTTCCTCTTCTTCCTTTTCTTCATTTTCTTCCTTTTTTTTCATTCTTCTTCTTCTTCTTCCTCCTTTCCTTTTTCCTCTTCTTCTTCTCCTCCTCTCCTCTTTTTTCTTCTTCTCCTCCTCCTAACCTAATTAACCTAATTGATGTCGAAACCAGTAGCATCTAACTAATTAACCTACTCAAAAAACCTAATTAACAACATCTAACTAATTAACCTAATTGATGCATCTACTATCTACTAACAGTAGCATCTATATATATCTATAATCATGATATTAAAAAAAAGGGAAAAAACAGAAAAACAGAAGAAGAAAAAAAAAAGGGCAGAGGTGGGGGAGCTCACCGGAGGGGGTGCCGCCGGGGGGCTCATCGAGGGGGTGCCGTCGGGGGGGCTCGCCGGGGGGTGCCGCCGGGGAGGGCTCGCCGGGGGGGGCTCGACGGGGCGGCGGCGCGTGGCCGCTGCGGCAGACTGCGGGGCGGCGGCGCGGGGCAGCGGAGGTGCGGGGCGGCGGTGCGGGGCGGCGGCGCGGGGCAGGGCGGGGCGGCGGCAGGGGCAGGGCAGGGCGGGGCGGCGGCGCTGACACAGAGAGGGAGAGAGAGATGTGTGAGAGAGAGAGAGAGAGGCTTTGGGCGCGGGGGCGAAAATTAAGCCCCCCTCTTTGCCGTCTGCTGGCAGACGGCAAAGACGGTGACCGTTAGCCCACCCCCGCCGTGACATTGTGGGCCCCACCCTCACCTCGTTGCCGTCTGCTGGCAGACGGCAAAGAAATTTTTGCCATCTGCCAGCAGACGGCAAAGAAGTGGCAGATGGAAAAGAGCTTGACCTAGCCAGTGCCGTGCCCCGTGGGGCCCACTTTGGTCTTTACCGTCTGCTGGCAGACGGCAAAGAACTCTTTGCCATCTGCCAGTAGACGGCAAAGAAGTGCAGATGGCAAAGACCCTCTTTGCCATCAGCTGGTTCTTTGCCGTCTGCTTTGGCAAGACAGACGGCAAACAGCCTCTTTGCCATCAGCTGGCAGACGGCAAAGAGCTGGCAGATGGCAAATAACTGAATTCCAGTAGTGTGTGAAGTTATACTAGGATTGTATGTGGAACGCAAGACGGTTAGGTGGTCCCTCCAAACGGAAAAGATCTGTCGTGGTTTTGTCACGGTATATGTCCGAAGACTTAGGTTCGAGGCCATCACTAAGGCGGTGGACTCAAAGGGGTTGGTCGAGATGAAGGGCACGAGTTTACCTAGGTTCGGCCCCTCAAGAAGAGGTAAAAGCTTACGTCCTGCTTGTGTTGTATTGATTGGAGTATCGATTACAAGGGAGCGGATTCGCTTGACCTAGTTCTCGATTTATTGGTTTCTGTTTAAGCCGCCCCAGGGTCTCGCCTTTATATAGGAGGTCAAGGCCCTGGGTTACACGAGTCCTAAACCGACTCACACAACGTACTTTATCCTGCCTCTAAGCCGCCTTGCCATCATGGAGAAGCCGTCTCCGGGCGGCTCAACCGCCCAGGTCTCACACCATCTTCTGTCTCCAAGCCTTCATTTTGGCCCGCCTGGTAAGCCGCTATGCGGCCTGGCCTTCATCTTCCGGCCCACCTTAAGGGTCTTGCTTATGAGCCGCCAGGTATGACCCGGCCCCTCCTGGGTGGGTCTTACCATGGGGTTATATCCCCAACATTAGGCCACAGATTGATTTGAGCCTGTTCATGTCAATCTTCAAACTCACTTGGCGGCGAGTCTCACATTTCTGTCACCTCAGAAAGAAAACTTATAACCCGCCGTGACGTCACGCCGAATATATTAAAAAGATTCTGTGACATCCGCAGCGGATCCTTTCATTAAACGGTCGGCCCGAAAATCGAGGCGCCCCTTCCGGTCAATCATCACTGCACCTCCTCGACTTTCACGCGCACTGTTGCCATCCCACCTCATAAATAGGGATACGAGGGGCCCCCTTCCTTTTCTCCGCCGCCGCTGCCTTCTTCCTCCTTCAGACGCTGACATCTCTAGCACTCCGCTGCACCGACCGGTCCTCGCCGTCATCCCCAACGCCGGCCGTTGCATCAACCTGAGTTGGTCCAGAGCTTCGCCGGCCCGTCCGCATCCGCAAGGTACCATTCTCGGCCCTTGCCTAATCTGTAGTTATCTCCATTAGGATCTTCCCGAGTTCATCGGGTTTCTCTAGTGTTCTTCGCTGTTCTTCGTAATGTAGATTGCAAGCGTCCCCTTGAATCTTATGCCGCTGACTATCAGTTGCGGTTGTCCTGTTAATGCCAATGCCCGCTTGCTATAGATCTGCATAGCAGTCTTCTTCACATGCTGTCCGCCTTTTCTTCCACTCCCCCTTTTTAGGTTTTGAATACATTTCCTTTATCCTCGCCCGTAGATCTTGCATCCACGGTTGTAGTATGTGAAACCTGTTTGTCCATACTTAACCCGCCGTTACATTGCCGGCTCTCTGATAAAATATGTCGGCGGGTTAATACCTCATCATCATGCCGACCATAACTGCCTTATTTATTTGACGTTTTTCTAACCCGCCATATTCTGCGCCTTCTCACAGCTTGACCCGCCACCATGTCGAGAGCACCTGCATCTTGTGATTGGGTTGGCTCCGGAGTCACCGAGCAGCTTTTGCTTGACCTCGTAGAATCGGGTATCTTGCCGGCTCAGGACGTTATACATTGGCGGGTTCCAGGGCCAGAAATAAGACCCACCCCTCAGGAAGGAGAGGTTGTCGTGTTCACGGATCACCTCCTCCGTGGTTTTAGCCCGCCCGGGTCAAAAAAATTCTGGGACGTCCTTCATTCCTTCAAGCTTCACCCTCAAGATATAGGTCCAAACTCTGTCACCAATATGTGTCAGTTTCAAGTTTTATGCGAAGTTTACCTGCAAAAAGAGCTGTCCGTTGACCTCTTCCGTGACTACTTTTACGTCAACCGCCAAACTGAAGTGGCGGCTGGACCAAGTTTGGAGCTCGGCGGCGTTTCCATCCAGAGACGGAGAGATTTGCTCTACCCAGCAGCTGTCTTAACAAGTCACCCCAAAGACTAGAACAAGACTTGGTTTTATTGCAAGGACACGTCTCCCAAAGAAGAGAACGCACTGCCGGGTTACCGTCCTACCTGACTTTGCACCTCCGGAGAGCTTCCAGACCGGATGTCCGCCGCAGAACGAGCGAAATATGCTCCGGCTTTCGCGAAGATCAGGGCCTTAATGGCAAACGGCTTGACTGGCGTCGACTTAACCCGTTGCTGGGTTAGCTGGAAAATCTTGCCACTGAGCCGACGTGACCGACTCATGCACCAATTCACGGGTGAACCAAATGACCCTCTCTGCTTCAATGCCACCTCCTTGACAGAGCAAGATATCAACTCTTCTGTCAAATCACTTCTCGGTGAAAAACAAGAGATTTGCAAAAAAGTTTGGCTAAAACCATTTTGCGTCAAGAACCCGGCTCCAGCTGTAAGAAACTTTTTCCAACAAAATTGCTCATTCTTGTCTTAACCTTCTGCCTTGCTCATTTTAACCTTTTTTGGCGGTTTATACATAGGCCGGCTCTTCTTTCTGGAAGAAGAAATATAATCCTCCTGTGAGGAAACCTAAGGCGGGTAAAACCCGCGCCCAGAAGAAGAAAACTGCTGCTCAGGAACCACCTGAGCTTGACGACTCGGAGGTAGAACTTGACTCTCTTGGCCGTCTCTTTATGCAACTTATTGACGATAATTATTCACAGGAGGAAACGGAGACAAGTCATGCAGATGGCCCTGAGGTAACTTACATTTCCTCTGACTCAGAAAACTTTCCACCAGAGAAAATACGGTGGCTCATCCGGAAAGTTCCATTTTCTCATCCTCTTGCTTATTTAGACCCCGATTTTCTTTTGAAAAAGCAACAGCACACTTCCTGACGTCAGACCCGGAGCACCGGCTCTGAAGAGCTTTTTCCGGCTCCTCGGAAACGGCCTGCTGAGGTACTCTTTTAACCAAGTCCGATTTTTAACAGTCTTGCATTGTAACCTTACTCTTTTTTGTTTATCGTCTTAACTTTTTTAGGAGTCACCTCCTTCATCTGGTGACTCTACTGCATCCAAGCTGCCTCCTCTGAAGATCAACCCGGAGTGCGTACCTTTGTATTTGCATCATACCTTTTTACCATCCTTGTCCTTTATGTGACACTCTTTTTGTTTTCCAGGGCTCAAGCAAAACGAAGGAAGACCGGCGGGTCTACCGCTGCCCCTACTGCCCAAGAGCCGGAAACTGCTAAGCCGGATTCCCCTGCACCTCATGTTGAGCCCACTCAGGCTAGAAAAGATGCATCTGCCGGCATTCCTCAACCCTCTGAGTCGGCTGATGATGACATGGCCACTCCTGAGAGTCCACCAAAGGCTGATCCTAAGCCGCCGAGCCCTTCAACAGCCGCCGAAGACACAGCTCACCCAGAAGTTGTTGTCACTGGGACGGGTTATCAATTCCCTGATCCCCATGTGTTAACGAAGCACGCCTGCCAGGCTGAGACAGGCTCACCAGAAAAGCTCGAGTTTGAATTCCCCGTGTTAGAAAAAATGACTGCAGATGAACTTCATGCTGGTTTAGTATTGGACTAATGAAGAAGAAATATGAGGTACTCCTCCTCTCTTACTTTGTCCTTATACCCTTATGTAGCCCCCAAGAGCTGGTTTAGTATTGCAAATAGTAGACCGGGTCTTCCAATTCTTGTCATAATTCAAATTGCTTAGCTTGTAGCCCCCCCAGTATCGGGTTAATATAGATATTAAGCCGATACTTATTTGAAGAGTTGATCCAAGGGTAGCCCCCAAGTCCGGGTCATTATAAAAATGATGAGCCGGAACTTCACTATAAACTTGGAAAGCGCCGTACGTAGCCCCCAAGTGCCGGCTTATCTTTACGAAGATGAGCCGGAACTTCATTGTAGACTTGGAAAGCGCCGTGTGTAACCCCCAAGTGCCGGCTTATCTTTACGAAGATGAGCCGGAACTTCATTGTAGACTTGGAAAGCGTCGTGTGTAGCCCCCAAGTGCCGGCTTATCTTTACGAAGATGAGACGGAACTTCATTGTAGACTTGGAGAGAAAACACAGACATTAGCCCCCAAGTGTCAAGTATATTGCTTGCAATTTGCTTGAGACTTGTATCGTAATAGCTTCATCAATCGTGCACTTAATATCTCGTCTTGGCGACTTAGACCTCCTGAACTTTTTGTTTTTGTACGATGCAGGAAGCTTTGGATACGGCCGAGTCTGATCTGACCAGGCTAAAGGAAAATGTTGCTTCGCAACAAACCGCCCGGTCTGAGGCGGAAGAAAAATGGCGGGTTGCCGTTGAAGAACTTAAGAAGGTTGAAGCTGACTTTGCTGCCTTCAAAAAGACTGCTGAGTCTACACAAGCCGCCCTGACCAAACGCGCAGATGATGCCAACCAGCGGCTCAAGCTTGTGTCAGAAGAGCTACAGACCCTCAAGCGTCATATATCCCGGATGACTTCTGCTATCTTTGGTAAGTACTGAATACTTAACAAATTTCCTTGCCCTGTTGAAAAAACTGTTCGGGCGGCTTATAATGCCTCACATCTTTGTAGGTCAAAGAAGCCGCCAATTATCTTCTGATAGCTTGTTGAAGCTGAAAGCAGTATACACCTTGACAGAACAGCTATACTGTGGGACCCTTTGCACCATCAAAGCGATGCTGACTGAAAAAAGCATCCCCAAATTCATGAAGGGAGTGACAGAGCTCTTGTCAACTCTGCCCAAGCAAATTGATGAGTTTAAACGATCAGCTGCCAGAAAGGGAGCAATGGCCGCGCTAAGCTTTGCCCCTGAACTGACTGCAGAAGAGATGATGGATGGCTTTCCATCCAAGAAGGATGACGGCTCAGACTTTACGGAAGCTGACTATGCCAAGTGTATGAAGGCCTCCCGAGTACTCGCATCAACACTTGTCAATGAAATTGACCTGACGTCATACCAGGCGGCTTATGGCGAAGACAGCAAATGAGTGCGCTGCCCAACGTTTGAAGCCAGAGACCTGACTCCTGCACGCCGTAAGACACTCTTTCCTCCTGAAATTGACCCGTCTCCCCTCTTTGATGAGGCCCAGTTTGAAGCTTTAACAAACTGCAACTAGGATGTGGACAATCTTCAGATCGAAGAGGTCGAAGACCCACCGCAGGATGACCCGCCATCGAGCTGAACACTTGCTTCTTAAGTTGATAACACGGCTTTCTGAGCCGCCGAGACTGGAAGTGTATAAAAAACTTTTAAGTCCGTTGCATTTTGGGCTCCCTGGAGAGCTTTGTAATAGGCGTAGAAAAACTTGACTGCCTGAGCCGTACCATCACGTACGTATGAATCTTTGCACAACTTGATGCACTTTGATCTATCTTGTGTTCTGCTCACAATATCTTGTCATCATATTTCACGGCGTCTTATCTTGGGAGATAAGTCCTACAAACAAACAAGACAGAGCATGCTCTGTATTGCTGTGAGGGCGGCTTGAAAAAGCACAACCCGGAGATGTTAAATCTTTCATGACCTTGCTTTTTCGAAAACTCATATGCCGGCTCTTATGGCATGAACTTGTTGTCTGAACTCTTAGCAGTACAGGGTCTCTAGTGAGAGTGACCGTCAACTCTTTTGAACGGCTCAGGGTCTCTAGGCGAGATTAACTGGTAAGAGCAACAACAAACCATAAAGAGGCGCAGCAGGGCATGAGTACCCCAGGGCCCATAAGCTACTTCTCACGTGACATAAATCCGTCGTTTGAACCTTAAACAGTGCAGGGTCTTTAAAAGAGTAACTGTTTAAGAGTACGAACGGGCCACATAGCGGAGAGTATGCAGCAGATGGGTGAGTTTATCCTCGCTTTCCGTAAGCGGGCCCTCACGTGACAAGAGCCGCCGGTTGAACCTTGACCAGTACAGGGTCTCTAGTGAGAGTGACTGCCAAATACTTTGAGCAGCTCAGGGTCTCTAATCAAGATTAACTGGTAAGAGTTCGGCGGGTCACCTGGCGGAGCAGCAGCAGCATACAGGCAGGTTTAACTCGAACTTGCGGTGGCTGAAGAGCCGATCAAGAGGGTGTGTAAGCAAAACCCGGCAGGTTGGAAGCCCCCAAATGACCTTTCTTGACGGAGTCAACTTGTTGGGTATATAACCCAGCCTTACGGTGGCTGAGGAGCCGATCAAGAGGGTGTGTAAGCTAAACCCGGGCGGGTTGGAAGCCCCCAAATGACCTTGTGGTTGAGTCCACTTTTGCACAATCTGAAGTATATAACAGGCAGAGGCCCCGGCTTGCAGGGATGCCAACTTTATTATATATATAAAAGGTATATACAATGATGATGTACATTGATGGGAGTCGATGACTCAAGTATAGTAAGGCCGCAGATGAGCGATATTCCACGGCCGGTGGGTCTCCTGTCCAGAAGTGCGTGACTCATCTCGTACGTCAATGAGATAGTATGATCCATTGTTGAGATTTCTGCTGACCACAAAGGGTCCTTCCCATGGAGGAGATAGCTTGTGCGCATCCGTCTGATCTTGAATCAGACGCAACACCAAGTCGCCTTCCTGAAACGTCCGGGTCTTAACTCTGCGGCTATGATAGCGACGCAGGTCTTGTTAATAAATCGCCGATCGAGCCGCCGCCAGATCACGCTCTTCATCCAAAGCATCTAACGCGTCCTGACGCGCTGTCTCATTATCTGTCTCATCGTAAGCCACCACCCGCGGCGAGTCATGTCGTATATCACTTGGTAACACAGCTTCTGCGCCGTAAACCATAAAGAAAGGCGTATAGCCTGTTGACCTGTTGGGGGTAGTTCTGATGCTCCAGAGAACCGATGGCAACTCCTCCACCCAACAACCCGGCGTTCGCTGTAGGGGAACCATAAGCCGGGGCTTGATGCCTCTCAAGATCTCCTGGTTAGCACGCTCTGCCTGACCATTGGATTGTGGATGAGCAACCGCAGAAACGTCAAGCCGGATGTGCTCACTTTCACAGAACGCCTGCATAGCCCCCTTGGATAGGTTTGTGCCATTGTCCGTGATGATACTATGAGGGTAACCAAAACGGTAGATCAATTTTTTGACAAACTGAACCGCCGTAGCCGCGTCACACCTGCTGACCGGCTCAGCCTCAACCCACTTGGTAAACTTATCCACCGCCACCAAAAGGTTGGTCTTCTTGTCTTTAGATCTCTTGAAGGGCCCGACCATATCAAGCCCCCAGACCGCAAACGGCCAGGTGATTGGAATCATCCGCAGTTCCTGAGCCGGTACGTGAGCACGTCGCCCGAACTTCTGACATCCATCACACTTGATGACCAAGTCTTCCGCATGCTTATGAGCCGTCAGCGAGAAAAAACCATGCCGGAAAGCCTTGGCCACCAAAGATTTTGAGCCGGCGTGATGACCACAATCGCCGGCGTGAATTTCATTTAAAATCTCCTTACCATCTTCAGGAGAAACGCAACGCTGAAAAACGCCAGTGACGCTGCGCTTATGTAACTCGCCATTGATGATAGTCATAGATTTAGATCGCCTTATGATTTTTCTCGCCAAAGTCTCGTCCTCAGGTAACTCGCCACGAGTCAAGTACGCCATGTAAGGCAACGTCCAGTCAGGGATAGCATGCAGAGCCGCCACCAGCTGCCCCTCCGGGTCAGGTATAGCCAGATCCTCCTCTGAAGGTAGTTTAATAGACGGGTTATATAACACATCCAAGAAAACGTTAGGCGGCACCGGCTTACGCTGAGAGCCCAGTCTTGACAATGCATCAGCCGCCTCGTTCTTGCGACGGTCAATATGATCCACCTTATAACCCTTGAAGTGTCCAGCAATGATATCCACTACCTGACGATCAGCCGCCATCCGTGGGTCTTTGGAATCCCACGTGCCTGAAACTTGCTAAGCCACGAGGTCTGAGTCGCCAAGACATCTAACCCAGCTCAGGTTCATCTCCTTAGCCACACGGAGGCCATGAAGTAAAGCCTCATCCTCAGCTGCATTGTTAGTACAAGGAAACATCAGCCTTAGCACATAGCAAAACTTGTCACCTCTAGGGGAAGTTAAGACAACTCCAGCCCCTGACCCTTCCAACTGTCTGGATCCATCAAAATGAATCGTCCAGTATGTGTTATCCGGATTAGCTTCAATACCACGCTCAGAGACTAGAAACCCCAAGAGCTTGCCTGCAGGTACCCTGAAAACACACTTTGCCGGGTTAAGCATCATCTTGTAAACCCGCAAATTATCGAACATTTCCTTCAGGTCGTCAAGTAGAGTCTCCTTCTTCCTTGACTTGACCACAATATCATCCACATAAGCATGAACATTGCGCCCAATTTGACCATGAAGACAGTTCTGCACACAACGCTGGTAAGTCGCCTGGGCACTCTTGAGCCCAAAAGGCATAGATACATAGCAGAAAGCACCAAAAGGCGTAATGAAAGCCGTCTTCTCTTGGTCTTTAACTGCCATCTTGATCTGATGATACCCTGAATAAGCATCCAGGAAGCATAAACTCTCACAACCCGCCGTTGCATCAATAATCTGGTCGATACGGGGGAGAGCAAATGGGTCAACTGGACAGGCCTTGTTAAGATCCGTGTAATCCACACACATACGCCACGTGCCGTTCTTCTTGAGTACTAACACCGGGTTAGCAAGCCACTCCGGGTGAAAAACATCAATGATGAACCCTGCTGCCAAGAGCCGGGCCACTTCTTCTCCAATAGCCTTACGCCTCTCCTCATTGAATCGCCGGAGGAACTGTTTGACCGGCTTAAACTTAGGATCCACATTAAGGTGGTGCTCAGCGAATTCTCTCGGTACACCCGGCATGTCAGAAGGCTTCCATGCGAAGATGTCCCGATTCTCACGGATGAATTCGATGAGCGCGCTTTCCTATGCGGGGTCCATGTTAGCCCCGATAGTGAACTGCTGTGATGAGTCGCCCGGCGTGAAGTCCACCAACTTGGTATCTTCTGCCACAAACTTGAGGGGTGGCTCAGATTCCGTGTTAGGCTTCTTTAATGGAGTCATATCTTCCAGGTCAACATTTTCCTTATAAAACTTGAGCTCTGCCTCAGCACAACTTGACTCTGCGTAGGCTGCGTCACCTTCCTCACACTCAAGAGCCGTCTTCCGATCACCGTGCACGGTAATCGTTCCATTCAACCCGGGCATCTTGAGTTGTAAGTAAACATAGCAAGGCCTAGCCATGAACTTGGCGTAAGCCGGCCGTCCAAACAGAGCGTGATATGGGCTCTTGATTTTGACCACTTCAAACCACAAAGACTCCCCCCTATAGTTGAATTCATCACCAAAAGCTACCTCCAAAGAAATCTTTCCCACTGGATAAGCTGATTTTCCGGGCACCACACCGTGAAAATCTGTTGAAGAGGGCCTAAGATCCTTGTCAAGCAAACCCATCCGGCGGAAAGTGTCATAATATATGATGTTGATGCTGCTGCCACCATCCATAAGTACTTTAGTGAACACGTGTCCTCCCACTTGGGGGGCAACTACCAAAGCCAGCTGCCCCGGGTTATCAACACGCGGCGGGTGATCCTCCCTACTCCAAGTTATGTCATACTCAGACCACTTCAAATACTGTGGGAGAGCCGGCATGACTGCATTAACCGCCCGCTTACGCACCTTCCGGTCTCGCTTGTCGAGGCTGGTTGAAAAACATGATACTGACCCCCGTTGAGCTGTTTCGGGTTACTCTGGTACCCCGATTGGTTATTCTGCTGCTGGCCGCCACCGCCAGGCTGTTGATGATGACCTCCTTGATTGCCTTGACCCTGGTAACTGGATCCTGAGCCGCCAGCACCAAAGTCGGCTCCTGAGCCGCCCGGCCCTGAACCGCCTGATGGACCATTACCGTTATTACGATGCTGTTGAAGGCTGTAATCCCGGAACTGCCGCATAATACTGAAATCCCTCCAAGTATGGCCTGCCGGCTTATCAGGCCGGCTGTGCTCTGGACAAGGTTTGTTGAGCATCTCTTCCAGGTTGAAAGGAGCTTTGCCCTTGTTAAAGGGTGGCCTGAAATTCCCATTGCCCTTAGCACGATTGTTCCCAGCGCTGGTGTTCGCCACCAATTCTGACCCGCCGTCCGGGTTCTTCCGCTTGCCCGGTTTGCTATTACCGGCCGCGTTTTGCTGTTGACCCTTGCCATTGTTGTTTTTCTTACCCTGACCCGATTTCTCATCATCGGAGCCAGGGTCCTTCGTGTTATCGGAGTATGCATACTTGGTGAGAGCTGCCATGAGCTCCCCCATATCCTGGCACGTGTGCTTGAGCCGGCCAAGCTTCTGCTTCAAAGGCGTGAAGTGGCAATTCTTCTCTAGAATCAAAACTGCTTGAGCCGCCGTGATCTATTCAGAAGAGTGGATGATGGTTGAGACCCGCCGGACCCAGTGATGAGCTGACTCGTCGTCACGCTGCACACAATGGTCCAAATCCACAATCGTCATGGGCTGCTTGCACGTTCCTTGGAAATTTTTGATGAATTTCGCCTTCAATTCGGCCCAGGAATTAATGGTGTTGGGTGGCAAGCCCTTCAACCACGTGCGAGCCGGCCCTTCCAGCATCATGATGAAATATTTGGCACATACTGCGTCACTGACGTCTAACATCTCCATGGCTAGCTCATAGCTTTCGATCCAAGCCTCTGGAGGTAGGTCAGCAGTATAATTGGGCACCTTGCGAGGACCCTTGAAATCCTTCGGCAGACGCTCGTTCCGCAGAGCCGGCGCTAAGCATGGCACTCTCACAGCCCTGGAGGTTACTCCTGCTCCTACTGAGACGGAAGGTGCAACTGTGGGTTCCTGATAAGCCGCCGCCGCCGCCAGAGCCGCCGCTTCTCGCTGTGCCCTTCCCGATCCACCAGCGCCTGAGCATCCAGAGCCGCCCGATCGACTTGCCGCGGGTTCCGATGTCGCTCACTGCTAGAAACCGCCGGTGACTCATAGCGCCGGCTGTAGCTGCGGCTGGGGATGGGGGTTGAATGCACGCGACTCCGGCTATAAGTGTATTTCTCCTGCTGGGCCACCGCCGTCCGCAGGTATCCAATAGCGTTCCGCACCTCCTCTGCAAAAGGAGCCTCGTCGGGGATGGGAATTGTATCAAGCCTGGTGGCCGCCGCCACCATGTTCTCCGCCGGGTTAGAATAATGACCCGGTGGCGTCGGAAAAAGCTGTGGCGGGATCTGATTCCGGCGGGGTGGGTCTGGCTGCTGATGCTGAACCGCCGCCCGGCTTCCAGGTACTTCCGCCGTCCGGGTTACGGTCAAAGGCACATTCCGTCCCGTCCCTGGCGTGTTAAAAAGATTTCTGGCTTCATATTGATTCGTCAGGCGGGATTGATGCCTTATCCGATGAACCGCCGCTGCAGACTGCTGCTCTAGCTCAAGGCGGAAAGCATCCGCCCTAAGACGCTCCGCCTCAGCATCCATCTGGGCCTTCAGCGCGTTGATTTCCTGTTGGACTCCGGCCATTTGGTTCTTCAACCTCGTGATCTCCGCGTTGCGGCCCGCTTGGTTTTCAGCAGTGACCTCGGTTTCCATCAGGGTTGTAAGCTCGTTCATCAGATCCAGAAGAACTTGAGCCGGCGGCCTGCCAGCTCCAGACCCGGTTGCACCGGTGACTGTGCTAATGGGGGCCAGCGCTGAACCCGCCATGAAGACGGCAGCGTAGCTCGGCGGCTCGTAATCCTCCGGCTCATGATACTCTGACTCGGGGTAAGGCTCGACGTAGCCCCCGAGTCCACCGTTATGAAGCTGATAGATCGATTCCGTCTCCCCGCTCAAGGAACCATCCTCTGAGTAGATGAGCGTTTCTTCCCGCGACATAGAGCCCTCAAGCTCCATGCCCTGGGTGAAGCCGACGAACATATGCTTCCTGCCCGGGTTAACACGGGTGGGTTGCACGCGCCGGGCGGGTTGCACGCGCCGGGCCGGCTCGACGATGTCGGTGGAGACGTCCGGCCCGGGTTCAGATCCGCCGATCTTGCCGATGAAGACGTGGATTCCGCCGAAGGGGACCCGGAACCCGTACTCAATTGAGTCGGCCTCGGGGCCCCAGCCGGCGTCGTCGATGTAGAGCTTGCCACGGCGACTCTTGGTCATCCTGCCAACAGCGTACCCCTCGATCCCCGAGGGAGAACCCTTTGAGAACTCCACACCACCGAGCGCTAGCCCCACGGTGGGCGCCAACTGTCGTGGTTTTGTCACGGCAGATGTCCGAAGACTTAGGTTCGAGGCCATCACTAAGGCGGTGGACTCAAAGGGGTTGGTCGAGATGAAGGGCACGAGTTTACCCAGGTTCGGCCCCTCAAGAAGAGGTAAAAGCCTACGTCCTGCTTGTGTTGTATTGATTGGAGTATCGATTACAAGGAAGCGGATTCGCTTGACCTAGTTCTCGATTGATTGGTTTCTGTTTAAGCCGCCCCAGGGTCTCGCCTTTATATAGGAGGTCAAGGCCCTGGGTTACACGAGTCCCAAACCGACTCACACAACGTAGTTTATCCTGCCTCTAAGCCGCTTTGCCATCTTGGTCAAGCCGTCTCCGGGCGGCTCAACCGCCCGGGTCTCACACCATCTTCTGTCTCCGAGCCTTCGTTTTGGCCCGCCTGGTAAGCCGCTATGCGGCCTGGCCTTCATCTTCCGGCCCACCTTAAGGGTCTTGCTTATGAGCCGCCAGGTATGACCCGGCCCCTCCTGGGCGGGTCTTACCATGGGGTTATATCCCCAACAAGATCGAAGACGGGGTTCTCTACGTGTTTATTCTCTTTGGTCGTAGGGATTCCGTACTATTAAGAGGGAACCCACATTGGAAGGTCTTGGGTGAATCAGTTCTTTCGCACATCCATCTTCACCCAACTCACTCCTCCACATCATAGAGAGAGAGGCCCCTCTTTCCTTCTTGCTTGCCAGGTGCATCGCTGTCCCGACCTAATGCACTGCTCGCTCTAAGCTTCCGGTTTGACCAGCACTTCAGGGATGATACCCTGGAGGTGCTGCCCTGAGTTGTCCCCAGCGGTTGTACCGCTGCTCCCGGGCGGTTGTACCGCCAAATGCTGGGTGACCCAGGGTGGCAGCTCTGGACGGTTGAACCGGCCCAGCACCGGGCTTCAACCGGACTTGGTCCTATTGAGCTCCAGTTGTTGGGCGGACCTGGATCCGCCAACCCGCACATCACCGCCAACAGCCGCACCACCAGTCTCCCCGTCGACCCTGCAGCACCGCCGCCACTGCCCACCACCATGCTGCCGCATGAGCCGCCGTCACGCGCCGTCGCCGGAGATAGACGCCTTGCCACCAGCGACCCAAATCTGTGCTGGTGCCCCCATGCCCATGGATACCCCGCATCAGCCAAACCTGCGCGGGAGGGGAGGGAGCCTCCGCCACCGTCGTCAGCCAACAGGCTTTCCCCGGTGGCTTCCTCCAGTGGCGAAGGAGGGAGGCACGGGATCTGCGGCGGCCCGGCGGCTAGGATTGGGAATCCGCCCGAGTCGCCCAGGCGGGGGGCGACGCAGGGGCAGAAAACCCATGACCATGACCATGACCATGACCATGAAGGTGATGTCGTAGTTGCCGCTGCTGGTCGATTACCTCATGCACTGGATGCGCTACAAACTGAAGCTGAAGTTTGCAGTCAGGCACTGTAAAAGGCACAGGAATTGGGTATTAGCCAAGCCGTGGTGGAAACGGATGCGTTGCTACTTGTCCATGCGATCGAGACATCAAGCTATGATCTTTCTTCTAATGGAGTTTTGTTTAGGGAAATAAAAGCATTTGCTTCTCTGAATTTTAATTCTTTTTCTGTTGCCTATTGCCCTCGGGGTTGTAATCACGTTGCAGACGTTTTAGCGCTGCATGGGTCGAAGATGGTGCTTGCACCCCAAGCCGTATGGCCGGATCTGGCCCCTAACTTCGCCCAAGTTCTCGTGGCCAGCGATTCTGCTCGACACGTTGATTAATGGAATGAAATGTTCCAAGCTCAAAAAAAACATAAAATTAAATTCTGACCAAAATATCTTTCACAACAAATATTTTTCTCGCCAACACAATCTTAATATTTTGAGTCCATATCGTGACTTAAAGTTGGTGGTGATTTGTTTCAAAAAAAAAAGTTGGTGGGGTTTGGCTGCACGCATTCCACGGTGTCACGTATTTGAAATTGTAGGAAGTACGCAGTACACTTCTAGCAAGACACAAAAAGGTACAATATCCTGAAACTATGCATTGTTCTATGGAAAGGTGTTCACACCAGCAATGCCCTCCCTGTCGCCCCCGTGCGCGACCGGGACGGAAAACCAAGCTGCCGCCACCGTGGTCACCCCATCCACCTCTCCCTCCTCCCTCGCCGCTGCCAAAGGACGCAGCCGAGCAAAGCGGTGCCTCGGAGATCTCGTCTCCAGATGCGGAGTTCAGCACGGGCCAAGTCATCTAGAGCCCGGAAGCAGCACTGGGCGTTCCCTCGTTGGGAGTCCCGGCACAACAAGCGACATGCATGTATGTGAGAATCAGAAAAAAAAAATGACATCAGTGCAACGAAAGTTAGTTCCAAAATTTCAAATTGTCCTAACTCCCAGACCGTATATTCGATTTACGATTCATTCTCACAGTTTACTTTATCTCAATGAGAGCTTCTATATTATAGCAGATATGTCTATGTTTCGCTGGAAAAAAAATCCAACTCACATGTAACCAGCTAGTGAGTAATGAAATTGCCATGGTATATTACCCATGTGGTAACTTTGCTACCGATACAACGGCAATTCGGCATTTATTTATTATCTGGTGGCAACTTAAGGGTCCAAAATAGAGTTTGTCTGAAGATACCAAGGTGATATCTAGTTGCGAAGCCCTTGACGTTAAACACAATCTGTGAAAACAAATCGTGAATCGGGCGGACAGTTTTGGGATCAGCAGCAGTTTGAAATTTGGAGCGGCAGTAGTAGTAGGATTCCTAGCCATTGCCGTCCGGCAGAGTGCACGAAGTCTCCTTGTGTTCTTCCAAAGAACGATCCATGTAGTTTCAGTTCATTTGATCTGATCTGTAGCTCATTGGTCGTCTACTCACATTGTCAAATCACAAGGATGTTCAACACATTTGGGTCGAGGACACGGGTGTACCTCGAGGATGTCGCCGCCACCATGCCATTCTTGCTTAAATAGACTGGTTTCCAAATCCATCCCCAACCATAGGACAGATGGCTTCGTCAAGGAAGGATCCGAATAATCTTTATTCAGCGCCGCCATCGCCGCCGCCGAAGCCAAGACGATGAAAAACCTAAAAATCTAGACTACGAGGACTAAAAATGATCCACAAGCGTGGATCCCGTGACCCTCCTCAACACGATGGTGATTTAAAGTTGGTGGGGTTTGGCTGCACGCATTCTACGGTGTCATGTAGTTGAAACTGTAGGAAATACGGAATACACTTGTTGCAAGACACAAGAATATACAATATCCTGAAAGTATGCATTGTTCTATGGAAAGTTGTTCGCACCAGCCAGCCCCTCCCGGTCACCCCCGTGAACGACCTGAGGGAAACCAGGCTACCGCCACCGTGGTCGCCCAATCCACCTCTCTATCCTCCCTTGCGGTCATCAAAAGGGCCCAGCCGAGAACATCGGTGCCTGGAATTCGGCACTGGCCAAGGCATCTAGAGACTTGAAGGAGTGTTGGACGTTCCCTTGTTGGGAGTCCCGGCACAACAACCGACATGTAACCATGCATGTATCTGAGAACCAGAAAAAAAAACTTTGACATCAGTGCAACGAAAGTTACTTTCAAAATTTCAAATTGTGATAACTCCCAGACCGTATATTCTATTTACGATTCAGCCCCGCGGTTTGTTTTATCTCAATGAGAGCTTCTATATTAGAGAAGATATGTCTATGTTTCAATGGAAAAACAATATCCAACTTACATGTAACAACGTATTGAGTAATGAAATTGCCATGGTATTGTACACAAGTGGCAACTTTGCTACCAATACAACGGCAATTTCAGCATTCATTTATCATCGGGTGGCAACTGTAGGGTCCAAAATAGAGTTTGTCTGAAGATCTCGAGGGGATATATAGTTTCGAAGCCCTTGACGGTTAACACAATCTGTGAAAAAGAACCGTGAATCGGGCGGTTGGTTTTGTGTGCTATTTTCTTTGCCTCTTGCTATGTTTTCTATGGGTCGTGCATTAGCAAGTCGTTTTTTAAACCAAACAGATGCATGCAGTAGAAAGGCCACAAGTACGTTTGTGTCTAACGTCTAGTGTGTGAACGTTCCTTCTATATACTGAGCGTTATCTTTTATTAGTAAGAAGAGAAGTGTTAAACAGTTAAAGAACGAAAATTCAAAGTCAAGACAAATTCATTTTATGATATCAAATTTTATATTTTTACCCGTCCTAAAATACAATGCATACTAGATTATCCGGAGGAAACAGTATATGTCCGGTATGCATACATGCACGCAATATAAAAAACCCAACGTTTAATTGTCCTGGCCTAGGAGTATTTGTATAAGATCTATCACTGTCACTTGCGATGCATATACATACCGAAGGGTTTGATGAACCGATGTTTTGGCCGACAGATTTTGTACCAGTAGTTGGGGAACAGGAACGAAGTGAGAACAATGGACTAATGTTGTTACGGAAGGCGAACAAAGTGAGAACAACGAATATTGTGCACATGGAAACTCCAGAACTAAAAAAGAAAGATTAGTCAACACAGACATAACCTTTGCCTATTATATACATATATACTAACTTCGTCGAATATAATCGATCTAATCTGTTTATACGAGCATAGGGCAGGCATAGCATAGCTTTAGCATCTCCTCATGCCGGTCCACCACCTGTACTGCCTACTCTCCTCCTCCTGCACCTCCTCCGGCGACGGCTTGACGTCCTCGTCAAGAAGGTTGTCCATGCGGGCGATGTACTGGTGCTTGAACCACCTGCGGTTGTGGCCGAAGCACTTGCGCAGCGCCGCCGTCGCCTTGATGCACGCCTCGACGTTGACGACGCCTGGACGTCCATTGTCGCTGTCCGAGGGGTTGCACTCGTCGGTTGCCTTGATGAACTCCTCGAGGCACCCGCCGTTCTCGACGTGGTGCCAGACCACGTGGAAGTCGCACTCGATCCCCATGGGGTGCCGGCGGTAACTTATGTGTTTAGAATGTAGGTTTATATATATATAATCTACTCTCGATCGCTCGGATGTGCACCCGCCGTTGCAAGCATATATATAAGTACGTGCGTGCAGCTCGGAGACTTGCAGTGCAAGGAATGTCCAGAAGCGATTTAATTACTTTCCCATGAACACACGGTCTCCAGTATGCGATTTCGGTCGTTCGGGCATTGGCTTTTGCTTGAAGTAGCGAAAGAGTCCGTGCGATTTCAACGGAAGAGTAAATGACACAGCTATTAACCTAATAATCATGTTCAAGGCCCTAATAGGTTCACCTCCTTTATTTTTACATTACATCACATTTGTGTTGCCGACGGTGGTCTCAATGCTCACACAATAATAACATGTTTGAATGTGGTCAGTTCTAAGATGTCTCTCTCTCCCTCTCTCCCTCGCGCGCGTGCACGCACACACTCGCTCAGAATAAGATGAGAAATATATTGTTCTTTCCTGCGAGATTTTTCAGAGGTGTGCATGCGTGGTTATTTTTGCCAGACAGGAACGGAGAGTTTTTGACAGCCGGGCCATGATCTGGGACGTCGGATCGTTCCGTGCGGCTGCGCCTATATATGTGAGGCATCTGCCAACTCCACCTCTTCGGATACTGTAAGGGAGAGGGGCGATTAGGTTTTTATGGAGCGATCTCATGCGACTACTCGTTGCCGTTCGTCTACTTCCTCTACGTCTGCGTCGCCATCGTCATAACCATGTCCACTTGTTGACACGAGAAAAATCTCATTTGCTCCGTGAGAAAAGAAGTGGAGGTGTTTGATTTCTCTCGATGCATCGGGGAAAAGAAAGGAAAATATGCGGGCGTGCCAGTGTACCATGGTGCACAAAGAAAAGTGATACGGCAAACAAGTATTTCATTGATCTCTTTGGATGAACAAAACTACAGGACCCCATAAAAAATGCGCTTCGTGACCTACTAGTGCGGCCAGCCTGACTTTGGTGATTCCAGTCTCTTGGTTTCCGGGGCCTCGAAAGGCTACCGGTTAATTACTCCCGCAGGTTGCTCCGCGAGATATCTCCGATTAAGCCTTGTGGTCATCTTCATCGTCTTCGTTTCGTGTCCCCCAGAGCCCGCGTCTTGGTCGGTACACGCGTCCTAGTCGGTACACGCGCCGCAAGGAGCATGTCCTTTGCGGTGGCCGTGCCCGCCCTCGCCGTCGTGCGTCGTCGGTCTTGACAGCTGGAGTGGTTGATGTAGGGGTTGCATGGGAAGCGCTCGGCTCAAACTTCTCAATGACCAATAGCTTTCTTGGGGTATGCAAGGGGTTACGCCCTGCGGGAGTAATTGTTTGTTGAGACCGGCGTCAGTGTAAGACCGACGCATGCTCACATTGGCGTGGCCGGGGTAGTTGGCGCCTCGTCTTTGTCGGTGTCAAATCCGGCATATCTCGTAGTAGGGGTCCTAAGCTAGGCGTCTTGGAGCGATGGTAACACGGACACAGGATTTTACCTAGGTTCGGGCTCTCTCGAAGAGATAATACCCTACGTCCTGCTTTTGATTGTATTCATATGGGGTGTTGTACAGAGTACATGTATCTACCACGAGATTGTTCTAATGAATATGAGATGTCATATAATGATCTATTGACTAGCATGGCCTCGGTTTATATATGCACCGTAGGCCTAGGGTTTAGAGGAGTCCTTGTCTTGTGCGCCAAGTCTTGTGGAATCCTCCTTGTATTCGGCACGGGCTGCCCGAAGTGGCCCATTAGTGAATCGCCCTGGGGGTCCTCGGCTCGACCCCCTGGTCGGGAGACGGCGTGGTGAGTACCCCCTAGTCCAGGACACCATCAGTTGCCCCCTGAACCGGTCTTCAAGTTGGGGACGCTCCTCGCTTCTTTCGAACTGTTCTTCGTCTTCGGTCGTCGGTCTTGAAAACTGGTTCAACAAATCTTCCCATGTCCGATCTTGAGGATCGCCGAGCTGAATCCGTAGAGTTTACATGGCGGGCATCCGAGGAGCCCCTTTAAGTTATCGGCCATTATCAATGCCTTGTTATTTTTACGCCACACCTCGGGTTCAAGTGCTTCCCGTGCGGCGGTGTCCTCTTGCGTCCGAGCTCCAACGCCGAACTGCATCCGAGGTATCTTTTGCAGCCGAGCACCAACGCCGGACTGCTTCCGAGCTCCAACGCCGGACTGTATCCGAAGAGTCTTTTTACAGCCGAGCTCCAACGCCGGACTGCATCCGAGCTCTTGCGCCGGACTGTATCCGAGCGCCAGACTACATCCGAGGTGTCATAGATTACCTCGGTCTTGAGAAAGTTGAAGGGGTTCAACCGAGCTTAATGCCGGAAATGCCCTCTATGGAGCCAGCCACTTGCATCCGAGTTTTATGCCGGACTCCTTCTGAGGTGGTGCACCACCTCGGCCATGGGCTGATTTTTGTAAATTTAATTCCGATTTATGCAATGTATTCTTTGCCGAGATATATAGCCACTAGCCCTCAAGGTGTGTGTCCGTTGAATGTCCGGCATGCACGTGAAGGAAAACATAAAACCGCTGATCTCAGT
This sequence comes from Elymus sibiricus, assembly GCA_039707655.1. NCBI lineage: Eukaryota > Viridiplantae > Streptophyta > Magnoliopsida > Poales > Poaceae > Elymus > Elymus sibiricus. Next base: position 532,274,374 of record CM077675.1, read on the forward strand.
AGCCCCTGAGACTCAGGTCGATTCACAAAATCGGCCTGAGGATCAACTCCTGGCTCTGCAGCATACTTAGGAATAGAAACGCGGTGTAATATATTAGAGGAAATAGTGATCGGCAAGCGGGCCCTTGAGAGAGGGTCTTGAGAAGTTGCCATAATATATTAGCTTGATGCCGGATAGGTCCAGATGGTACCTATTGTTGTCCGAAGACACGTTTGCCGAACACTGAGCATTTTGAATTTTCTGCATTGAATAGGCAATGCAGTAGCCCCCGAGCCACTGGTCGGGTGGCAACACCAAATCAGGGGATCGATGTGCCCCTTTAATATTTGTAAATGATAAGCGCAAAGCCCAGTAGCCCCCGATACTTAATGTGGGCACGGGTGGCCGAATTAAGGATCGATATCCGGAGTAAATTGACTTTAAACACAATTTATGTGTAATGATTCTATGTATCCAAGTACTTTACATCATTAACGCGCGGATCCGCATTGTACAAAACTTTGTCGACCGACCATCGGCTTCAACCTCCTCGGCCAGTGGCCGGCGAGTGTTTGTCCTACTTTATTAAGCCTTTATGAGGGCAAAGATTTATGGCAAACAAGGCAATCCGGCCATACGGTTTTATAAACAAAGGTACGCGGAGAGATATGTTAGATTACTATTTAACGTAAGAAACATCTTCCAGAGAAAATAGTCCCGCTATCGGTTCCTTTCTTTGGGTTGTCATGCTGACCATGATCATGAAACCTCATCTCCGATCAATGTGGGAGGAAAATATTGAGGATTTAGTTGGGGGAAAGTTCCCGAACTCTGTGGTCCATAATGAACCGAAATTTTCACTTCCATCGTTGCCGACCAATTATATCCTTTAAGATGGCTAGCTTTCGGCTTCACCCAGTCTGAGGTACTAACCCGGATGACCCGGTAGTAACAATCACAGAGGTGCTCCCTTTACCGCCTAGCCGAACAATCCGGAACATAGGGGTAAGCACAGGAGCCAGGCAACCCAGCTTGGCCAAAATCTTAAGTCAAATTGATGCATATTTATGGCTTTATTACGATAATTATGGAAGGCAAATTCTCCATTGAGACTGTTTATAACCTGAAAGTGGCCCATCGTCGGCTTCCACCCCTTTGTAGATGCTACACAGGGCGTTTCCGTACTAACAATACAACCCTTAGCCGACGTCTCGGTGCCCGGAGGTGGTTGTGTTAGCGGAAACGAGGCAATCAGATATGCAAGCTTTATAACTTTCACTTAGTCATAGGAGTTTAAAGTTCGGGGCCAGTTACTAGCCCCCGAATAGTGTTCGGCATCAGCCGAGCTCAAACCAGTAACACTTCGGCCAATCTTATGAAAGGCCCATGGTTTAACACGGGATGACCTCTATCGATCTGTAGTTTGACACAGTCATCGGATCGCTGACCAGTTTACGCTCATTGTGACAGTCAGTTTTCGTCTTTGTCCACTTAGGCGCTTAACCATTCGAGCTGGAAGCACAATCGCAGTGGTTCTCCCTTTGCACACCTAGCCGAACAAAGCGGAACATAGGAGGCAAGCACAGGAGCCGGGCAACCCAACTATTGACCGAAGACACAATTCGAAACTGGTGCATATGAAGCAATATCCGAGAACGTTTTGCCGAGGACTCCTCGGAGTGCCTTGGCTTTTGGTGGGTTCGGCTCTAGTCGCAGCCCCCCGTTGATACTGCCGATGCTTTAAGTGTTCTGCGAGAATTATGCTCGGAAAAAATAAAAGTTTATGCAAAAAACTTTATGTTTAGATAAAAGAAAATTGTGCCAATCCGAAACTGGTCTTAAAATTTAATGTGTGCTTCGGTCGTGTTTTAACCTGATACATCCGATCTCCGGATTCCAAGCGGGTCAGCCTTTTGCTTCAACCTCCATATCCCGACGGCGGAGTGTTTCACTGAGGCCTGTTTAGCGAACTAAACTTGAGCGGCTTTAGAAAGAAACCAGGCTATCCGGCTATTGACCACACGCTAGTGTCGGAAAAAGGAGTAGTAGAAAAATACTTTGCAACGACCAAGAAGAAAACACATTTATTATGAAACAGCTCATACAAATTTAAGAGCCCCCAAGTGACTTGGGTAAAAGAATTTTATGTAGAATGATTGTATGTACCGAAGTACTTATATCATATATGTGTTCGTCCGAACTTTAAACGCGTCTTAACCGACCGTCGGCTTCTCCCTCTTCGGCCAAGGGCCGAAAAGTGTTATCTACTACGCCATCCGAGGATATCGGAGGTGTTTCGAATAACCAGGCAATCAGGCCATTAGGCTATAACAGACAAAGCGCGCCTAGGGAACTTATGCTATATTACTATTTAACGTAAGAAGCATCTTCAAAGAAAATAGTTCCGCCAACGGTTCCTTTCTTTGGGTTCTCATGATTACCATGAGGGGTGTGCAATAGATTTATGTATGCTTGTCTTCCGTCGTGGCCGACCATAGTTGAAAACAGTAAGAGCGCTAGCTTTCGGCTTCACCCGTCTGAGGTACGAGTTCGGATGACCCGATCGTAACAATCGCAGAGGTGCTCCCTTTACTCCCTAGCCGAACAATCGGGAACGTAGGGGTAAGCACAGGAGCAAGGCAACCCAGCTTTGCAAAACACTTAAGTCAACATGATGCATATATTGGCATAAACACGAACAAGGAAGGGTGCGATATATTAATAATCATATGCAAGAGGAATGGTTTCATAAAGGAAGCCCCCAAGTAAACGGGGTATTTGAATTTGTTTGTAACAAACAAATTTTTGACAAAGAAAGTTTTTCGCAAACAACTTTTTGTCAAAAAAGTATAATGCTTGGTCGAACCGAACAAAATTTAAAACTGAAAGTGTTTGAGCATGAAAGTGGCTTAGCTGGTTAATGTGCTCGGTGTCGATGACGCGATCCGGGCTTGTGGCGGGACGAGGACGCCCATCGAACTTTGACAGATCCGATGTGTAGTCCGCGGCATGACCGAGGTCCCAGCCCCCAAGCCCGTTTGGATGAACTCGGGTCGGATTCATTTTCGCGCAGAAAATAGATCCAAAATTCATTGCACTAATTGGATGTTTCCCGGAGTTTGGACGGTCGGATCGAGCTGAAATTTTGAGAGGTGATCGGTATAGGAATTCCGCAGCTGATGAACGGTGGGATTGGCCAACGGATGTCCGAGTTAAACGCTGGACTCCTCGCCCTAAACTCGTCCAGATTCTCGTCCAGATTCGACAGGGCTCCGGTAGATCGAAGATTGCCGGAGATTCCTCCATCAGAACACGACAAAATTTTACAGGGTTGTTGTAGGCTCAAGTCCGCACAATTCCACCGAAGCAATCGTCAAGGCGACGCTCGAGGAAGCGGGGACGACGAACACGAGTCGCTGTCCAGAAAAACTACACGGTTGCTCGAGGACGATGTCAACATCGAGCCCCCGAGCTCCAGGTATGATTTCTCGTGATCTTGATAGAGATCGAAGATGATGACGATGAAAGTATCCGTCCGATTTTGACGATCCGGCACGGAGCGCTGTCCTCGGTCCAGTCGAGCCGGCGACGAAGATGCCGACATCGACAACAAAGCTCAGTTCCAACGCGTAGATCGCGCTGAAAACGATCTGAATTCCCATCGCACCGCGACGACTGCCAGCAGGCTCTCAATGAAAGCACCAATGTCGGTCTCAAATCCGGCATATCTCGTAGTAGGGGTCCTAAGCTAGGCGTCTTGGAGCGATGGTAACATGGACACAGGATTTTACCCAGGTTCGGGCTCTCTCGAAGAGATAATACCCTACGTCCTGCTTTTGATTGTATTCATATGGGGTGTTGTACAGAGTACATGTATCTATCACGAGATTGTTCTAATGAATATGAGATGTCATATAATGATTTATTGACTAGCCTGGCCTTGGTTTATATATGCACCGTAGGCCTAGGGTTTAGAGGAGTCCTTGTCTTGTGCGCCAAGTCTTGTGGAATCCTCCTTGTATTCGGCATGGACTGCCCGAAGTGGCCCATTAGTGAATCGCCCTGGGGGTCCTCGGCCCGACCCCCTGGTCGGGAGACGACGTGGGGAGTACCCCCTAGTCCAGGACACCATCAGTCTTGGTTAGACGCCGGGTGTTCGGCGGTCTACCTAGACAAAAGTCGCTGCACCACAGGCAGTGGAAAGGTAGTGTCTTAAAAGCCCCGCTGCCTAGGCTGTTGCAATGCGAAGGCATGACTGATACTTGTGATCTGCGTTTGGTTTTCCGTGAAGAGGAACGGGTAGTTGCAGCACAAGGTGGGTAAGTATTTTCCCCAGTTATGAAACCAAGGTTTATCGAACCAATAGGAATACCAATCCTCAACCGTCTTCAGCGGCTTCACACAAAAGAACAAACAACTTGCACCCAACGCGGACAAGAGGGTTGTCAATTCCCTTGATCTCGTTATTTGCAAATAAATGAGTTGTGTAGATAATTGTTGATAAATATAAATTGCAAAATAAAATAAAAGGTAAATAAAGGCAGCAATGTAGCAATAGCGTTTGCGAATATATAAGCGAATAGACCCGGGGGCCATAGTGTTCTCTAGCGGCAACTCTCATGTAGGCAACGTACGGTGGGTAACAAATTTCTGTTGGGCAATTGATAAAAAAATGGATAGTTATGCGATGTTCACGGCAATGATCATGTCTATATAGGAATCATGTCCATAAGCAAATAGGCCGACTCTTGCCTGCACCTATTACTATTACTCCACTCATCCACCGCTATCCAGCATGCATCTAGAGCATTAAGTAAAATAGAGTAATGCTTGGAGAACAGTGACATGATGTAGACAAAGTAAACTCAATCAATATGAATAAACCCCATCGTTTTATCCTTAGTAGTAGCAACACAAAGACGTATCTTCTCCCCTTCTGTCACTGGGATATAGAAACCCGTCAGGTTGAACCTACCACAACGCACCACTCCCACCGATTAAATATCAATCTACTTGGCCAAAGCACATCAATAAATCGAAGAACATTACGAAGCTATAATGATCATGCAATTAAGAGACAATATATATCATATATATCTCAAATACTTTTTATGAATACTCTGAACATAAACCCACAATTTATCAGATCCCAACAAGCACATCGCAAAAAAAGATTCCATCCGATAGATCAAATCGAAGATGCGATGACCTTTGTATTGAGGATCATAAGTACAACTTCGTACTAAAGTCGCACTAAGTCTGCATCAATTAATTTGGATTGGAGGGAGTGGAAATTATCTAAATCTAGCAACAACTCAAGACGGAACCTTCTAACCCCGCCACTGTTTAACAGTCCACCCATATTTCTGTGAATGTCATTGATCACACCTTGACAGTCCGAAGCTATATGCACGTCTGTAAGTGATATATCGAGAGCAAGTGAGAGCGCTTCGCGACAGGCCAACGCTTCCGAAGATGCTGGGTTGGTCACTCCTGGACATGTTATTGCCGAGGAACTTAGATATTTGCCAGTGGAGTCCTTGCAAACTGCACTGTAAGACCCTTCCACCACGTCACTGGACACGGCACCGTCCACTGGAATTTTTGCTACTCCTTCGGCCGGCAGGATTCATTTCTGAAGTTGTCTCGGAGGTGTGTGAGCAGCCACATGTTGTATCATCGGTTTGCATATCTGAAGCTCTCTGAGATAGCTCTTGAGAAATAGATTAGTGGCTATTGACCCGTGGAATACCTGCTCGTGAAGGGCCTTTCTACGAGCATGCCCTTTCTTTGCAATTAACCTCTCCACTTATTAGGGGAAAACTTTTGGACGTTAGTATGAGATGTACGCGTGCATAGCTATACTCTGCTAGAAAATAAAGGCGGTCAATGTGGAACCAGGTGACAACTAAATAAGGCATTTACTTTGCTCACACAGCCGCCGCCTCCCCTAAGAAAATTAGGGTTCCTTCGCCTCCCGCCGGCGCCGGCGCTGGTCCGGCTCGCCTCCGGTGGCCTTAGGGCCATGGAGGCGCGGTGGATTCCGGCCCTTGCCGGTGGGAGGGCTTCGTTTTTACATGTGTTTTTAAGTTTTGTTAGGGTTTGTGTCCTGTTCAAGAAGGCGAGGCGGCAGCGGCTCCTTGAAGATGGAATATGGTTCTCCCCGTTCAAACCCAATTCCGGTGATGCACCTTGCATCGTCGGTGGGTGTGTGGAGGTGTGACTCCGACGGATCTGTCTTTGGTGGATATGCTTGGATCTGTTCGTTGTTCGTCTACGTTCATGTGTTTTTAGGTTGGATCCTTTCAATCTATGTTCGGCGGCAGTTGTTGTTCTGATGCGCTGGTCCTATGGGGCCTTAGCACGACGATTTCTATACTGTCTACTACAACAAGTTTTGCCCGGCTCCTGTGAGGGAGGGGCGATAACGGTGACGCGCCTTTGGCTCGCTTCAGTGCTTGTAGTCGTCGCTAGGTGGTTTATGAATCTAAATGTAATTTTCATTATTTTTGGTGTTCGTTGTACTATCATGTTTGAAGATGAATAGATCGGATGTTTTTTCGAAGAAAAATAAACCTTCATGTGGTAAGGCCACTATCCATGAGAAAATGAAGCGCTTTCCTATGGTTGGGCAGGCAAGAACAGAGGGCAAGTTGTTTTTCTCATGCACAAGTTTCTCATTGTTTTGTTGTTGCAAAACTAGTGGGCCATACCAAAAAAACTGGACCACCATGTGCGTTTTTATTTAGTGTGCTCTATCCTTCCCAAAATAGGAGGCGCATTTGACTTTGCATGGTCCTTGATGCACGACCTTGACCACTATAATATATATCAAAAGACACGGATTGAACATGTATTGATAGTATCATCATATTTGTCTTGCAAAATAATTTTATCTCATGTATTTATAATAATTGGCATACAATAATTGAAATCATAGTCAAAGTTATGCGATTCAAAAAAAATGTGTCAACACGCGCCTTATATTTTGCGAAGGAGGGAGTATGTAAGGTCGACAAGCGCCTTGTATTGGTAAGAGTATGTCAAATATTTGTATTGGTAAGATGAGTGTATACATATCGTGCACATATAAAAAAAACTCTATCTATCTAGAACTATAAAAGATAAAGGAAATTCAATCCCGAACTAATCTTCCAATATACTACATCCACCGCTAGCTAATCGGTGTAATCTATTATACGAGTATAGGACTGCAAGATGACAAGATTGATGACGATCACTAGCCAAGTAGAGGCCGAAGAATAGGGTTTAAGGATATGCCCTTCGGCAGGGATGCGTTCGTGTTAAGTAGAGGCCGAAGCCAACAGATTACAGATTACAAGTTAGTTGGGATGGATTGATCTCCAAGGATCTAATCACAAAAGCCCAACGGTGTCCTACAAGATCACAACATCCTAGGCTAGACACGGTTTATATTACACCGCATATTACAAGTTGTTTAACAGCCATGCATAGTATAGTTCAGCTTCTCCTCATGCCAGTCCACCACCTGAACCCGCCATGCTCGTCTTCCTTTATCTCCTCCGGCGATGGCTGCAGATTTTCATCGAGGCACTCGTCCATGACGCGGAGGTACCAGTGCTTGAACATGGTGGGGTTGCCGGCGAAGCACTTACGCAGCGCCACCGTGGCCTCGACGCAGGCCTCGGCGTCGACGACGTGCTCGGTGCCGTGGCTCCGCTGCACGATCGACGTCGAGGGACTGGGGTGGCACTCACCCATTGCCTTGGCGAAGTCGTCGAAGCAACCGCCGTTGGCCACGTGATGCAGGACGGCATTCTCGTCGGTGAGGGCGGCGGTGCTCAGCACAAGCGGAGCCATACGATACGCTGTTTCTAGGGCAGTTTTATCGAGCAATGTTTCGAGTAATCAGCCAAGTAGGAATCCGACGGGGAGGGCCTCCGACCGCGCCACCTCCAACTCCTCCCTCCCTCCTCCTGCTCCGCCGCTGCCAGAGGGCACGGCCGGGCGAGTGAGGTTGGGTGGTGCGGGCCTCCTCTACGAGCCGGAACGTGGCGCTGGACGCTGCGAGCGGCGGCGTGCGGGCATGGCGGCGACGGGTGGGCGGCGGTGGCGTGCGGGTATGGCGGCGTATCTAGTCCAATAAGTATTGCTCAAGATCCCTCCAGTTCATCTATTTCAATGCTAATTTTTTTAAATATTACATTTTTTTATTAAATTTGTCACATATTACGCCGGTTCAAAAATTTGCAAACATATAAACCTATCGGCCTAGCCAAAGCCGACCGGCTCCAGTCAGCTGCGCCAAAGCAGATTAGTTCATGTCGGTTTTGGCTACGCCGATAGGGCACTCAGCTACGCTCAAGTGGATCCAATTGGCTTAAAAATGATTAATTATTACTAATCGGCTTAGCCGTGATCAATTAGCTCCAATCGGTGTTGGCAAAGCCGATAGGTGCATGTATTCATATTCTGCTACGTAACTAAGATTTTCTGATGACCAGAATGGCAAAATAGCCCCTCTCGACCAGGTGGCAAGACTTTTTCTCGCCATAATTTCCCGATTCTCACTTCCCGCCATAATTTCCCGCTTCTCACTTCCCGCCATCGTTTCCCTCTTCTTAGTTTCCGCCATCGTTTCCCGCTTCTTAGTTCCCGCCAATATCTCGCGCCATAGTTTCCTGCTTTTGAGTTCCCGCCTATTCTTCTCGTCTGAACCTATAAAACCCCCTCCACACTAAGGTGGGTAAGTAGTCCATTATAGTGTCATAGTTTCGTCAAGATGTCCCATTATCCTTTTGATCATAGTTTTCACTCTGGTATGTCCCATTGCCTTCTCCGTTTAGCCACCAATTTCAAGATTGACGATAGAGTAGTTCAATGGGACGAACTCATCAGTAGTGACACCGTAATTAATGAGTTGGCTCACACATTAGCTAGGAGTGGGTGGCCTCCAAGGACCTTTGAGGAGATACGGAAAGAACTTCTCAGGTTACATGAAAGATGGCAGAAGCAACTGCATAAGAGTGAATCGTACCTCAAGTTTGCAGCAGAAAATACAGATTTATGGACAGAAGACAGTGAGGACGAAGACGACATCTTCATGCCGATCACCAAGGCCAAGACTACCGCACCATCGAAGGGCAAGAGCTCTTCATGGATAGAGGGCAAGAGCTCTGCATTGATAGAGGGCAAGAGCTCTGCATCAACAAAGGGCAAGAGCTTTGCATCGACGGAGGAGGACGGTGATGCCTTCATGTAGTTTTTAGCTATATTTTGTAATTTCTGTCGTACTCTTTAATTTAGATGTATTTTATATTATTGGTGTGTATTGTCTTATTGTGCGGGTATTATATTCTATCTAAGCACGACGTTTGATGCATTAGTTTACAATATAAGTATTATCCCCGCAAAACTAACTGAGGACTGAAATAGAACATGAATATGTCTCATACATAAGTAGATAGTCATTTGTCCCATACATAGAATAGACATATGTCTCATACATAATTAGATAGTCATGTCTCTACTGATAGATGGAAGTGTCAATGACGACGCCTACCTCGGCGCTCAGGCGGTGTGCTAGGCGTACTGAATCCCAACCTTTGGGGTGGCCTAATGTTATGAAGAGGAACCTCGGACCCGTCCTGGTCATCCTGGGTATCATGGGTGGGCCCTGGTGGAGTCGAAAACATGTCCATCCAGGTGTTGTGCTGCGATAGTGGCTCACCCTCACACCCCCACCCGGATCAGGACGTCGACGCCTCGTGATATGTGAAGGATCCTGCAGAAGGGAACATAAGTAATGAAGAAATATGTAGTCTCAATTAATATTGCAAAGAATAAATTTGAAGAGACATACCAGGATGTGGCTGAAACATGAAACCCAATGTAGGACTTTGCTATTGTGGTGGTGGCCTAAACGAGAAGCTGGACGAGGGACCTTGATGTTGTGGGTGCTGCCACGCCGAACTGCCAGCCTGGTCAGGAGGTGATGGAGGGGGCGTCGGCTGCTATGCTAGGCGTGGACGTGGTTGTTGTCGTTGCATGGAGGGACGTGGCTGCTGCTGCTGCTGCTGCTGGTGGTGGTGGTGGGGAAGAACGTCCGAAGTGCGGGTGCACGTGATAGCCGCGTACATAGCTCGTAGCTTCTGCTCCAGACGCGTGAACCATGGCCGGAGCTGAGACCTAGGTACCATAAGAGGTCCAGACGATAGTGAACGTGTATAGTCCCTGACCTCCCTATGAAGATCGAATGCCAGCTCAGCCTACAATTGTCACGATGATTATTAAGTATGGACGGCAAAGTATGTAACAACAAGATGCATTAGATAAAGACAATAGATGTTACCGCGTACTGCCTAGAGCCCAAAGTATCATAGCTAGGGTATGTATCCGACGTAACAGGGTCCGGTATCTCATCTGGATGAGGGTGCTGAACGATGCGTAACCTTGTCCCGCTCATGTACCGATTCAAATAGGCATTGAATTCACCAAGATCAAACCCTTCATCCTCGTCCCAAAGACGTGTCGTCACAGTATCCCAGTCTGTAATGTACTATTGAAGCCTTTGGAGCGACCGATCCTGTGTCCTGCTTATCCCCTTCCTTGTGTTCCTGCAATTGAGGTGTGTGTTTAACAATTAACTAGTGATTCACTGTAAACAATTGTGAATGACAATAAACATTGAATAAGTATACAATACCTTTGGACTACTGCTGGCAGTGGGTTCTCCATAGGGGGGGGGGGGCTCGACCATCTGCCGAAGACCAAATTGCCTCATAACCCGCTGCTGCGCCATCTCCTCGACGAAGATATCAAAGATGATCTTCGATTTCTTCATCCAGTAACCCCGATCTCTTGTGCATAGCTTAGAAATACTGCCGGGGTATCCGGCATCTATGGCTGCTTGCGTGTACGGCTGTCAGATCACCCCGATGTACGTATCGAACTGCTCATTTAATGCCCTGTAGGCTCGCCTAGTCTGCTCAGAAGCATAGCGTCTTTGCACATATTATAAGTGAGTTTTCGGCCGTAGTGTAGGCAAAGAACATTCATTAAATTATAACATGAGACATAACTTGTGACGTGTCCAGCACAGACCGAAAGTAGGCATGTCGATGTGTTCAACATCGAACAGGTGGCCCACAGGAAAACCCTCCTCGACATCTATGTTCGGCCGTCCTATAGAGAACCTCTCACACAACCACAGCTATAAAAATAGAGGGCATCCAAGAAGGGCTGACTTGTCCGACGCAAGCTGGCAACCGTTGCACATATAGCTGCTAAGACCGCCGAACCCCAACTCCTAGGTGTGATCTGATTCGGCATCTCAGCTCTCGCGATCTCCAGTGCAATAGGGATGTAGCACGCACTTACAGTGGTGACATGGTTCTCTGTGAATATAACCTTCCCGAGAAGCCATAGTAGGTACGCCTCCAGGCTACGTGTGATATGTGTCTCATTCATAGAGACATTTGGATACCCTGGGAAATTTTGCAACTGTATTGAGTAAAGAGAAAGTATTAGTAAATAACAAATGTAATTGTAAAACCAGAAGCATGAGAATTGAAAGATATGCGGCGGAGGAACTAACACGGAAATGGAGCAGCCAATCATACTTAGGTCTGTGAGGCTCCGACGAAAGAACCGGAGGCTGATCATAAACACAGTGGAAACGTTGTGCCATAGATACCTCCCAACCAGGTAGTGCCTCCAACGGTCCTATGGCAGGACCCGCCAACGGTAGGCCCAGCAGCAGTGAGACATCCTCTAGAGTATGAGCCATCTCTCCCCACCGGAAGGGAAATGTGTGGGTCTCAGGCCTCCATCGGTCCACTAAGCAGGTGAGCAGAGAGGAGTCAATGGTGAGGCGTCCGGAGGTGACAGTGGCCTCTACTAGATGCGGGAAAGGCAAAAGTCCAACCCATTTCAACCCGCATATCAGAAAGCATGACAATTCATTTAGTGTGGCCCATTAATATACATGCTTGAAATAAATAAATTAAACACGTACCTGTCAACCCAATCCGAGTGTATCCCCCAGTCCACCTTAGAAGTGCGAGTGACAAGGGAGTTGAGCTTGCGCTCACATAATTGCGCAGCACGATGCTTACTATCAATCTCCGGATTAAGCAACCACATTCCCTCCATTCCTACGATAGTGCATTTAAAACATAGTGCCACACTTAACAAATTTAAAACATAGTGACACACTTAATACAAATTTAAAAAATAGTGCCACACTTAATACAAATTTTGAACATAGTGCCACACTTAATTCAAATTTAGAACATAGTGCCACACTTAATAGAAATTTAGAACATACTGCCACACTTAATACAAATTTAAAGATAGCCTAGCTTCTTCCTCTTGCTCTCCCTCTTCCTCCTCTTCGTCCACGGTTGCCTCATCCACGCCTAGTGCCCCCCCCCCCCCTGGTAGTGACGAAAGTGGGACATTCAGGGTGTCCAAATTCATTACATAGAATGCATTGCATGGTGCGCCGTCCGGCATCATATTCATACATATCATTCCGGATGCGCTGACACTGTCGTCTACCTCTACCAATACGCATGACTTCAGGGTGTGCAATGTATATTCGTTCAGCAGGGTCGACGGTGTTGAAGTTAACCATTGATCGAAAACCAAGCAACTCACATGTCCAGGTATTGAGGACGGACTCTTTCAGAAAGTATGGAGACACGAATGAGATTGCGTCCAGTCCCAACTACCGGCAAGCAGCAAGTACATGCGAGCAAGGTAGGTGAAGCAACTTCGGTTTGTTCCATGTGCACTCACACGTTAGCCAGATTTCGTTTCCAATTTTCACCTCGTGTGTCCTCGTATCATTTGCACATCCGAATTTGTTGTTAGCTAAGCGAACCTCAAACCTTCGCTCTAGATTTCCGATGGCGATAACAGTGTGTGACCGGGCCTTTTCCATCTTTTCATGCATGTACTTCATAACCCTTTTCACAGTAACGTGTGTTCGGGTTTTTAGTGATATGTAGGGCAGCGCTTTGACGTCTATCTCTGAAATACTACACCGTATCATAGAAAATTCTCTCAACAATGGCTGTAAGTGGCAAAGCCCTATTTCCTCTGAGGACAAAGTAATATGTTTCAACGAGATTGGTAGTCATCACACCGTACCTTGCTCCATGGGTGTAATGCAACAAAGACCACCTCTCCAGAGGCTCATGCTCTAGCCGCTGATCAAAGGTTTTCATTGTCCTCCCAAGCCTTCTCCTAGTACCAGGTGGATCAAATCCTAGAAAGTCACAAAGCCCAATAGGCTCCTCCTTCACGGCAGTTGATCCTCTGGCTAACTGTGCAGCTACTGCTTCAACATGTGCCCTCACAGTTGCATCTCGTGCAGCTCTCCTATCCCTGACATGTCTCTGCGTGCAAACATTTAGTCTGCCACGTATCAAATTGTACTTCCATAGCTGGTTCTGCGTGCAGAGTTTCTTGAGTAGATTCATGAGGTTCTTATTTCTAAACTGCGAGAAGAAATTGGCCCCAAGATGGCACATGCACCAACGTCTCTGCAAGTCCTGCCATGGAGTTTGTTCCTCAGGACCAAGGTTTGACAATGTCTTTATCGCGCTGAGTATACATGCATGCCTATCATGAAGAATGCACACATTCGGCTTATCCTGCACAACAGCTATTTTCAATTAACTGAAGAACCATGTCCAACTTTCAATGTTCTCGCTCTCCACAAAAGCAAATACCAGAGGAAAGACTTGATTTTGCCCGTCTTGAACAATGGCGGTAAGGATCTGACCCTTGTACTTGCCAGTGAGTTAAGTGCCATTTACACATATCACTGGTCGACAATGTCTGAAAGATTCTATGCACACACCAAAAGAGAAGAACATTCGATGCAGCACCTTTACATTTGGGAACTCTGGCATGAACAAGTATTGGATATCAACATAGGTGCCTGGATTCCGGTCCTGCAGTGTGTGGAGGAGCCATACAACAGAGTCATTTGCATCAAAATACGAACCAAATGTGCTCTCAAGTGCCCTCTGCTTAGCCCTCCAAGCCTTGCCATAAGATATTAACCTGAGGAAGACTTTTGTGTGGATAGCCTTCACTTCCATCGCTTTGCTCTCCACTATCTCGCTATAAAGCAACCGAGCAATGAGCATGGACGTAAGATTAGGATGATCTTGAGGGATGCAGGGAATAAGACAAGTGCGATGAACTAAGTCACTGATCACCCTGTTTGTGTCATACTTAGGGAGATAGCCATGCACCCTCGCGGGACAACTTGGGTTCTTGCATACCATTGTCAAGTTTTTCGGACTTGACACATCTGCTATAAAAACCCTTTGCGTGGACATTGCCCAACTAAATATTGCATCCTTGAGAGCTTGCTTGTTTGGATACATGGCACCAGTCGCAATGTTGTTCTGGTGATATTGCCAGGCAGAATCTTGACCATCATTCACGGTCATTGCAGTTGAGAAGTCCTGATTCCATGATGTGGGATTAGGCACCTCCTGGACGTTCTGTTCTTCGTCGGACTAGTCGGAATCATCAGCAATATCACCATCTCTATCTTCATTTTCCATCTGGTTTTTTGTGTGCCCATCTACCTCGTCAGCATCTGCCTCGCCACTGACATAATCACCGACATTTTCTCCTTCTACCTGACTGCTCTGCCCTGATTCGTAAACATCATCTCCAGCATGGGACAAATAATTTGACACTGAATCATGCATCCTGTCACTGCTCTGGCCATAATCGTAACCACCCTCGGCTTCAGTTGCACTGAAATGCTTCACGACGGGAAGCACTAAGGCGACAGGATTAACTCCCCTGCCGTCGCAAGCTTGTAACCAGCGCACCCGCTGAGAGTCCCGTTCTAGTTCCTTCAAATAAAAGAAAATATTCGAACTGGAACGGGTCCATAATGCATGAACACCCACGGTGTGTGTTTCAGTATTTAACCCTAAACATCCGGCAAGCCATTCTGTCAACTGACTAACATACCATGTTTCAGGGGTAGTCACTGGTACTTCAATGTACTCAAATTCACTCAGATCAGCTCCCCTCTCATTTCTTTAGACATTGCCAGGGCCGTAGTAAAAAACTAACTTCACTAAATCATACATATCTATTGACACAAAAAAAATATTCAACAAGGACAAATATTAAGCAAAAGGGCAAACTAATAATTATACCGAACCAACTAAAAATTACCACAACTACCAAAATGTTACCCATCACTACTAGGAGAAAGCCTATAGATAGGATTTTAGCAGTAGCGCTGGAAAGAGGAAAAGCGCTATTGATAAGTAGTAGTAGCGCGGGAAACCTACCGGCGCTACAAGTAGACTAGTAGCAGTAGCGCGGGCTACCGAACAAGCGCTACTGATAAGTGGTCCCGTTGTTAGTGCCGGTGGCTACCTGTAGTTGTAGCGGCTGTCCAAAACCGGCGCTACTACTACTGCGGTAGCAGTAGCGTGTGTCTGTGGACCACCGCTACCGCTATGGCTGTACGTTGCCAGATGGTGGGCCCCGATTATCAGCAGCGCTGGGTTTCCGACTAGCGCTACTGCTATGATGCTTAACAGTAGCGGATTTCTGTTCCAGCGCTACTGCTTCTCGTCGCACCCACCTACCAACCTCCCCCACCATCTCCCTCTCTCCCCTTTCGATCCCCTCTCCCTCTCCCCCGACCGCCGCCATCGCCATCGCCTCTCGACGCCGCCACCGTCGCGCCCCTCCCTCGCCGTCTACCCCCACCGCCGCCGTCGCCATCGCCTCTCGACGCCGCCACCGTCGCGCCCCCTCCCTCACAGTCTTCCCCGACCGCCGTCGTCGCCATCGCCTCTCGATGCCGCCACCGTCGCGCCCCCTCCCTCGCCGTCTCCCCCAACCGCCGCCGTCGCCATCGCCTCTCGACGCCGCCACTGTCGCGCCCCCTCCCTCGCCGTCTCCCCCGACCGCCGCCGTCGCCATCGCCTCTCGACACCGTCGCGCCCCCTCCCTCGCCGTCTCCTACCCCCGAGCCCCGACCCGACCGCAGGTAGCCCCTACTCCCTCCTTCCTCCCTCTTCCCTCTCCCCTCACTCCCTTCATCCCCCTCTTCATTCTAGGGTTAATTAGGTTGATTCTAGGGTTAGGTTTGTTAGCTAAATCAGTTTAGAGCAAAATATGAATGTGCCCAAGTGCCCAAGTACTTTGAATTGTTCGATAATTGTGCCCAAGTGCCCTATATAATTGTGCCCAAGTGCCCTATTAGACAGAAATTTAGCTAGGTTTCAAATTAGGACAGAAATTTAGGTAGGCTGAATTTAGTTTCAAATATTGTGAAGAAAAATCTTATTGCATTTTCTTCAAGTTCTATATTTTTCTTACTGTTATATGCAAATGATCCGAGTGGCCTATGTTTCGCCGGAATGTTGATTCATTTCCGTTCCAGTGAATTTCAGGCGCTCGATATGTCCACTTTTTAGCAAAGGTCATGTCGAAATTTTGGCATGACTTGTGCTAGAAAGTAGGCATATCGAGTGCCGGGATTTGCTTGCAAATGATCCGAGTGGCCTATGTTTCGCCGGAATGTTGATTCATTTCTGTTCCGGTGAATTTCAGGCGCTCGATATGTCCACTTTTTAGCAAAGGTCATGTCGAAATTTTGGCATGACTTGTGCTAGAAAGTTGGCATATCGAGTGCCGGGAAACGGCATTCCGGAAAACCGAGTCAAAAATGAGTCTAAAATGAGTTTAAGGAATTAAGCATTTCTGAAATAGCAAAACATTAAACGATAAGAAAATGTTCTCATAGGAATTTGTCTCGACGTCGACGATGCCTGGCCCGCACCCTCGTCGTCGTCGAGTCGGCGGCGACATCATGCTTGAGAGGCGCAATGTCCGGGACTGGGCTCTGCCGGGCTGGCACTGGGAGGTGATACCTTCCCGGGCTCGGAGCTTGGTGAGGAATCCTGGTCTCCTCATCGACCCGGAGCTTCTTTGGTGGCGGTCGCATGGGCCACTTTCGGTGCAGTGATATTATATTCGAATTCATTACAAATGTATTAGTGATATTATATTGGTATAATGCGTGTGTGACTTTCGGTCTGTCGTTGCTCCTTGTGTGACTTTCATGTGTTTTAATCCCGACTGTTGTCGTGGGGGGCGCTTCTTCCTCTTCTCTTCTTGCGATATATACCTCGGTGTAATGCGCAAGGAGAGGAGAGGAAGTGCGTCCATCACCGACGGTCGAACTATTAGTGTGAGAGTGTCCACCAACATATATACACCACCATATCAGTGTGAGAGAGTGTGCACCAACACACCATAAGATATGAGAGTTATCTAAGAAAAGACTCGACGGACCGAAAGTCAACCGATATTGAATTAGGTCTATTTGGACATGTGTGTATGTTATTGCTCAATATGTCTTACATTAGCAATGGTCATGCCGTAATTTTTGAATCATGAACACAGGAAATGTCGTCGTCTGATGACGACGATAGGATCCAAGCGTGTGAACTCTGCGGCGAAGATAAGGGTCTGTGCGACCGGCCTGGGCTGCGAGATGGCAGGTTCTTCACCATGAAGCTTTACGAGGAGTTCGATATTTCTACGGTACGCAACAATGACAACTGTTTTTTCGTAATTAAGCATGACTTCTGTTTTTTTGCTTCAACGTGTAATTTCTATTTTATACAATTCGACTAGTTCATCCCCTGTCATGCAAGACGGTATTTCTTGGAGAGGCTCGGTTTCGAAGAGCACGAGAGTTTCGAGACGAGGAGAGCCAACCTGAGGACTAAACATGGTCACACATTTCTGGTAAAAGTAATGAATGCAGTTAATAACATAGAATTAGGGTGCTCAAATTGGGAAGCTCTTTGCAAGGCATATGGATTTCAAGAGGATATGGAAATAACCTTCGATCTTCGTCCTGAAGATCATATTGAAGGTAACATCGACATTTGGGTGGATGTCGATATGCTTTCTGTTTTACCTCCATGTGAGTTTATCAACCATGCATATTTGTCAAGTAATTTGCATTCTATATTTAAAAATAGTTGGTGTTCATCCATACTAAATTTGTTAATTTATAATTTTTAGCTTATTTCGTTTCTTCGAGTGAAACACAAAAAATAATTGACACGACACACTACACTTATGGATCACATCTAACTTGGGAGAAGGCTGATCTTATCAACTTTGTTATTGGTGTCCTAGTTGGTAGGGAGATCTTCCCGTATAATTTGGGAACTGGCCCAAATTATACATTGTACAGGACACTAGTGCATAGGTTGAGGGCGGATGACATTCGCCGAAATATATTGGTAAGAATTGCTAATTAAGTACACTACTATTGCGTAAATGGTATTGATTACATTGCTAACTAGGCTACTATTATGTTCTTCAACAGAAACTGCCAAATGAAGTTGTGCCTCCGTTGATGCAACCCAAAGGTAATATGACAATTAAAAGCCCCTTCCAGCCCGAGTTCTCTTTTGCATACTCGACTGAGCGCAAACCATCAAGACGGCTCCAAATTGAAGCATGGGGACAAATAAAGAAGGATCGCAAGCCACAAGTTGGAGACCGTTGGATCTCTTTGCTTCATCATGGAGACATAGGTGTTATTTTGTTTTATGTCATTTTACCTAGGAGGGAGGACTAGGTCCTATGAGAGAGAAATTTAGTTAACTTGTATGATCGATTAGGATGATTACTATTATGATGTTTTTCTGTTTTGTGAGATTTTAACTTGATATGATTAAGATGATGATGAGTTGTTAGATGAGTAAGATGATGTTGAGTTATATGACATATATTTGATTAAGGTGGATGGATGCAAGTGATCATGTTGAGTTAGAGGAAAATATGATGTTGCGATTGACAACATCATATTTCCTTCTAATTCAACATGATCACTTGCATCCATGCACTTTAATCTAAATGTAGTTGTTGGCACAATAATTATTGATGTTGTCATATGATGAAACTACTGTATAGAGCATGCACAAATACGTAGAGGGGAATGTAATTTGTGAAAGCAGGAATACTAGCAGCAGCGCTGGAAGGCATCTAGCGGCAGCGCTGGATTAGCAGCAGCGCTTTCCTTTCTGCAGCGCTACAAATAGTTAGCAGTAGCGCTGGTCAGTGCAGCGCTACTGCTAACCAGACTTAGCAGTAGCGCTGCACCAACCAGCGCTACTGCTACAACTTAGTTGTAACGCCTTAGCAGTAGCGCTGGACCCAGCGCTACTGCTATAGGTTTTTCAAGCGCTACTAGTAGGCTTTCTCCTAGTAGTGCATAGCTACCGGATCAACTAAAGATATCCACACAACTAAATATTTGACATCTACATATTGTACCAAACCAACTGAAAATTGACAGTCCTAAATATATTACACAAAGCTATCGGATCAACTAAAATAAACGACACACCTAAATATTCACACAACATAATACTACAACAACGGACGTTGAATCTTACCCTTGAAGCGCGTGAAGAAATGACGAACGGCGGCCTTCAGACACAGGAACGGATGACGAACACCGGAATCTCCACCACCACCACCACCACCTCCACCACCACCTCCGCAACCACTAACACCACCACCACCACCACCTCCACTTCCACCACCTCCACCTCGTCCTCCACCTCCACAATGGTCACCACCACCACTACGAGCTACCCCATCACGAGATCGAGGTTTCCCTAGCCTTCCCTAATCCTCTAGAATCAATCTACGATGGAAAACGTGGAAGAAATCGGCTCAATAGACATGGAAAAATCGGGGCTTGTTCAGGTAGAGAGAGATGGATGAAGAACAGAGAGAATGAGAGGAGGAAGAAGGGGTTCGGCGCGGCTCAACGTGTATGGGTCCAGTCGGCTTTGGCAAAGCCGATTGGGCCCAGTCGGCTAAGCCGAGGACGACTAGACGGGCCCAGGCCGAGTGAGGTGTTCCGCCCACTAATCGAGCGCCACGTGGCCGAGGGGCCACTTATCGGCAGCCGCGTCGCCGACGAGGTCCTGTCGGCTTCCATGTAGCCGACTAGAACCAGTCGGCTTCCCCAAGGCCGATGGATTTATATGTTTGCAAATTTTTGAATCGGCGTAATATGTGACAAATTTAATAAAAAAAAGTAATATTTAAAAAAAATCGATGTAACTACGCACTGTATTTTTTTTTTTTTTGCGGGGCATCCAACATCTCCTTTGCCAGAAATTCTCCATGTACACCTTGGATGGCGACTATAACATAGGGGGTGTGCATTTTACGTGACCCTTGACCTTGATTCATGTGACGCAGTTGCCTGAATGCGAAGATTCTTTCGTCCCGGCAGTGGCCGACTGGCCCTCGACATGACTGCTGCCCCTCCGGTGCATCTCCTGGTTGCGCGGATGGCCAAGATGCAGTGGCGATAGCGACGCTACCCAACGGAAGGTACCAAATAAATCATGTTTATAACCGCGGTGACATAGGCAATTCTTGCTTTCTACAGGGATGAAGATTTCGCAAATGGCAATCCTATTGGGTTTGGGTGAAATGAGGGCGTCCAACTCTAACATTAAACTCAGCTGCATGCGTTGACGCAGACCCCAATCACACATCGTACATCACTCCGATGTCAAGTATTTTTCGTTGAGAAAGTGAATACGCACGCTGGCTCAGGTACCATGGCTTAACGATTGCTTTTCGGCGAGATGCGCGAGTACAGTGGCCACTTTTTGCATGATAATATGTGTCTCATTCATATCATAAAGATCAAAGTATAAGTCACATAAACACCGATATGACAAAACTAAAAAGATAGAAGAACATCTCTGAGTTTGACACCAACGCCCGTCACCTGCCTCCGCCATCACAGCAGCCACCGAAGAAAAGAATGAAGAATCACCTCCTCACCCGAACTTGACGCGGCTCCATTGCTGATATACAGCTTTGCAGACCTTGAAGGTGGCTCACAAAAAGTGAAGCCCTTGCGCTTGAACAAATTAGACCGAGGCAACATCCCAGACACGCCATCGAACTCCAGATCTGGCACCCCACCATGAGTAAAACGTCGAAGGAGGAAATCATACCTGCCATCCACTAACCACGAACCCAGCACACGTTCCGTCTTCCAGATGGCGTCGATGCAGACCACAATCTGCATCCGCTCCTTGACTATCTCCCAAGCTCCGCGCCGATCCGGGAGCAAACGCCGTCACAACGGCGGAGCCCGAGGACACAGGACCACCACGAGGATGCCGCCGCCGCCACGCCATCCTTGCTTGAACAGACTGGTTTCCAAATCCATGCCCAACCATAGGACCGATGGCCTCATCAGGGAAGGATCCGAATAATTTTTATTCAGCGCTGTCATCGCCGTCACTGAAGCGAAGACGATGAACAACCTAAAAACCTATACTACGAGGACTAAAAACGATCCACACGCGTGGATCCTGCGACCCCCCTCACCACTGACGATCGAGGTCGCCGGTGGAGGGGAGCCGTCGGAGGACGGCGCTGGAAGATTTTCCTCTCCCGGCGGCGGTTAGGGTTCCAGCCGCTACGGGACGAGAGGTAAAAACCAATATCCGAATAGGTGTGCGTACCCGGGAGGCGAGTACAGAGGCCAATTGATTGATTCTGCTTTCGTAGACACACGTATAAAGACTACATCACCCCGCAAAAAAAAGTATAATGCTAGACTATCTCGTGGTTGCTTTGTCCCGCGTCCATAACGTATACTCGAAGCAATTTATATCGCCGGCTACGGACACACCGGAGATGCTAGTGATAGCAACACGTATAAGGTGCGGGGCTTTCACCTTATACGTGTCAGTGCAGCCACGGGGAGAACACGTATAAGGATCGGGAAAAAGACTTTCTAGGGCAGACGGTCAACACGAAAGGCGAACGAATCCTAAGTATGGGTGGCGCGGTGCGGAAGCTGCGGCGGCGAGGGTTTGAATCTGGGTTAGACTGATACAACATGTGTGCTGACGCTGTGCAGCACCGTCGTACGAAGCACATCAAGATCGACCTTCATTTTGTGTGCAACAAAGTCTCGCTTGGCAAGGTTCGAGTTTTGCATATTCCCACCTCTACACAATATGCACATATTTTTACGAAGGGTTTGACACTCTAGGGGGGCTGTTAGACACTCCAGTTACCTCCCGAGCTATTCTCCTGGAGGTGCTCCTAGTCGAGACTTATCCATGCATGCATGCGCCATGCATCACCGCCTCATCCCACGTGAATAGGATGCAGCCGGTAGTCCGTTCGCGCGCGCGCGCGCGTGTGTGTGTGGATGTAGTCTTGTACTTAATCACCCCATTCTGGAGGAATACAACATGATGCATCGCTACTCTCTATCTCTCTCTCTAACCCCCCCCCCCCCCCCCACCCCCTCCTCTCCCTCTCTATCTATCTCTCCCGCCCTCTCTCTCTCTCTCTCTCTCTCTCTCTCTCTCTCTCTCTCTCTCTCTCAGTTAGTTGTGCACTTCAATTATGAAATGATCACCTTACTGCCATGTTGTCATAGTTACAGAAAACGTTACATCTATAGTATTTTCTTGGTACCATCTCTATACCTCTACTGAGTTTAAAAATCTCCACAATACTACAATTTTGACGTTGTGGTTTATGTGGGATGTGGTGAAATAGTAAATAAGATGGCCGAGGTTCTCATGGATTTCCCCCAATCGAAAATGACATTGACCGATGAACGTGAAGAGTGGAGCCGGTCCAAGTGTGAGGAGAGCTCACCATGATCTCCTTCTTACTCTAGATTGAGTCGTCATGCTCGTCAAGCACGGAATCATATGTGGACTACACGCTAGGGTGTCCGACACATCCTGTGCAGTTGGCCAGAATCTTGCATCGCTCAACCCGTCGGCAATCATCAGCGGCGCATGGGGAAGACTACCAATCCGAAGTTTTCTCTCATTGCAACGCACGGGCATGTGTACTAGTTATTTATAAAGTATAAATGTAATCTTGTAGGTAAACATATGGTGCTTTTAAACGACAGAATTGGATCAGATTGGGGGTCAGCTTAATCAGCTACGTATCCAAGGAGCTGAGACAGTGTAACACAATCTCGATCACATCAACATCACTATCTTACGAACTCAATCGAATACTCGAACGTAGATTCACGATCTGTTTCACTTAAGCTTACGAGATGACGCATACGTCCGGAAGCCGGCCTCCACCGGTTCTTGATTTGTTGATCACAACCACCGGCGACAGTTATTGCAAGTAGAAACTCAACAACAAAATAAAGACCCAGATCGGAATTGAGAAACAAATTTCCTAGGTCTGCCGCCATTAACCAATCTAATCTGTATAGTTGACGCATCCATGCGTATCTAGGACTACTAGATTACACGTACGTATTAAACAAGCACAGATAGCTTGTCCTCAATCCTCACGCCTTCTGCTCCGGCGAGGGCTTCTTGAAGCCGTCTTCGAGGCTGAGGTCCTTGTGGGCGATGTGCTCCATGCGGGCGACGAACTGGTGGTCAAACCACTCACGGTTACAGCCGGTGATGCACTTGCGCAGCACTGCCTCCGCCCTCGCGCACGCCGCTTTGTCCACGACGCGCTGGGCGCGGCCGGCGTCGTCCCGGCGCGCCCCCTCGATCTCCCTGGGGTAGCACTCGCTCATCGCCGCCATGAACTGTTCTCCGCAGCCGCCTTTCTCCGCATGGTCTATGACCTCAAAGACTTCGCCGAGGAACTTTAGGGAGGACCCGACAGCCCCATCTCCGCGGCCGGCCGGCGGTCTGCTAGGGTTAGCGAACGTCCGTACGTACCTCTCGGTCGTGATCAACCGCCGTCGAGACGATTATCTCTACGTGTGTATGTCCGATAGACTTTCCGCCCAAGGAATAGTTGGCATTGATTAATTCTTTTTTTTCGCAAGCAACATTGATTAATTAGTTTGCCATACGTGTCAATCCTTTCGTTACCTAACTAGTGCATGTCGTTTTAGAAACAACTTTCGTAACAACTGCCTTAACATCCTGACCAAAACTTATAAAATTAAATTCTAACAAAAATATCTTTCACAACAAATATTTTTCTCGCCAACCCAATCTTCATATTCTGAGTCCATATTGTGACTTAAAGTTGGTGGGGATTTGTTGCAAAGAAAAAGTTTTTTTTTTGTGCGGTCATGTTGCAAAGAAAAAGTTGGTGGGGTTTGGCTGCACGCATTCCACGGTATCATGTATTGGAAACTGTAGGAAATACGCAGTACACTTTTAGCAAGACACAAAAAAAATACAATATCCTGAAAATATGCATTCTTCTATGGAAAGGTGTTCGCACCAGCAAGCGCCTCCCTGTCGCCCCCATGCGTGACCGGGAGGGAAAACCAAGCGGCCGCCACCGTGGTCACCCCATCCACCTCTCCCTCCTCCCTCGCCGCTGCCAAAGGGCGCAGCCGAGCAAAGCGGTGCTTGGGAGATCTCGTCTCCAGCCGTGGAGTTCAGCACGGGCCAAGTCATCTAGAGCCCGGAAGCAGCGCTGGCCGTGCCCTTGCTGGGAGTCCCGACACAACAAGCGACACAGAACCATGCATGTATGTGAGAATCAGAAAAAAAAAAAAACAATGACATCAGTGTAACGAAAGTTACTTCCAAAATTTCAAATCGTGCTAACTCCCAGACCGTATATTAGATTTACGATTCATTCTCACGGTTTGCGTTATCTCAATGAGAGCTTCTATATTAGAGAAGATATGTCTATGTTTCAACGGGAAAAAATATCCAACTTACATGTAACCACCTAGTGAGTAATGAAATTGCCATGGTATTGTACCCAAGTGGCAACTTTGCTACTGATACAACGGCAATTCGGCATTCATTTATCGTCGGGTGGCAACTTTAGGGTCCAAAATAGAGTTTGTCTGAAGATACCGAGGTGATATCTAGTTGCGAGGCCCTCGATGTTAAACACAATCTGTGAAAACAAATCATGAATCGGGCGGATGGTTTTGTGTGCAAAACAATCTTCCTCTTGCTATTTTTTCTATGGATCGTGCATTACCAAGCCGTTTTTATACCAAACAGGTGCAGGTAGTGGAAAGGCCACACACTACCAGAAACTGACTTTTTGGTGACGGCCAGGCACGATCGTGACGGCCCGATGCCTCCTTCAGGAACGTGGACGTTTTCCTGACGTGGATGGTCCTCCGAGAGGAAAGATCGCTACGTTCCTGACGTACTTCGCGATAGCCTTCAGGAAAGAGAAAAACCTTCAGGAACGAGGTGGCACGTTCGCGTCGGGGCCCGGCCCTATCCACGTCGCGAATCAGGTACGCACCTTCAGGAACGTCTATGTGCCCGTCACGAAGACACGTTCGCCGGACGTGGAGACATTTTCGGTCGGAAGGCGCGTGATTTTTTTCGTTTGGGAGAGAAAAGCGCGCGGACATTTTCGCCGCGGAGGTGCTTTTTTCAGGCGGAATGGGTCAACAGCGCTAAAACACATACTTCCACCATGGCCGCCACCTCCTCCCATCCAGCGCCTTCCAGTTCAGATCCGCCGCCACCCTCCCCATCGAGCGCTATCCACTTCGCCGTTGACTGCTGCCTCCTTCTCCAGCGAGCGCCGTCCACCTCGTCGTTGATAGCCGCCTCCCTCCCCATCGAGCGACGTCAACCTCGCCGTTGACTGCTGCCTCCTTCTCCAGCGAGCGCCGTCCAACTCGTCGTTGATAGCCGCCTCCCTCCCCATCGAGCGACGTCAACCTCGCCGTTGACTGCTGCCTCCTTCTCCAGCGAGCGCCGTCCACCTCGTCGTTGATAGCCACCTCCCTCCCTATCGAGCGACGTCAACCTCGCCTTTGACTGCTGCCTCCTTCTCCAGCGAGCGCCATCCACCTCGTCGTTGATAGCCGCCTCCCTCCCCATCGAGCGACGTTAACCTCGCTGTTGACTGCTGCCTCCTTCTCCAGCGAGCGCCGTCCACCTCGTCGTTGATAGCCGCCTCCCTCCCCATCGAGCGACGTCAACCTCGCCGTTGACTGCTGCCTCCTTCTCCAGCGAGCGTCGTCCACCTCGTCGTTGATAGCCGCCTCCCTCCCCATCGAGCGATGTCAACCTCGGCGTTGACAACTGCCTCCTTCTCCAGCGAGCGCCGTCCACCTCGTCGTTGATAGCCGCCTCCCTCCCTATCGAGCGACGTCAACCTCGCCTTCGACTACTGCCTCCTTCTCCAGCGAGCGCCGTCCACCTCGTCGTTGATAGCCGCCTCCCTCCCCATCGAGCGACGTTAACCTCGCCGTTGACTGCTGCCTCCTTCTCCAGCGAGCGCCGTCCACCTCGTCGTTGATAGCCGCCTCCCTCCCCATCGAGCGACGTCAACCTCGCCGTTGACTGCTGCCTCCTTCTCTAGCGAGCGCCGTCCACCTCGTCGTTGATAGCCGCCTCCCTCCCCATCGAGCGACGTCAACCTCGCCTTTGACTACTGCCTTCTTCCCCATCGAGCGCCGTCCACCTCGCCGTTGACTGCCGCCTCCCTCACCATCGAGCGCCGTCCACCTCGTCGTTGATAGCCGCCTCCCTCCCCATTGAGCGACGTCAACCTCGCCTTTGACTGCGGCCTTCCTCCCCATCGAGCGCCGTCCACCTCGCCGTTGACTGCCGCCTCCCTCACCAGCGAGCGCCGTCCACCTCGTCGTTGATAGCCGCCTCCCTCCCCATCGAGCGACGTCAACCTCGCCTTTGACTGCTGCCTTCCTCCCCATCGAGCGCCGTCCACCTCGCCGTTGACTGCCGCCTCCCTCACCATCGAGCGCCGTCCACCTCGTCGTTGATAGCCGCCTCCCTCCCCATCGAGCGACGTCAACCTCGCCTTTGACTGCTGCCTTCCTCCCCATCGAGCGCCGTCCACCACGCCGTTGACTGCCGCCTCCCTCACCATCGAGCGCCATCCAACCCGCCGTTGACTGCCGCCTTCACCCCTCCAGCGCCGTCCACCTAGCGCAGACACCTCTTGGTTGGGACGTCCAGATCTGCCTCCCTCGCCTCTGACTTCCAGATCCGCCTGCGTGCAGAGGTGACTCCCTCCCCGTCCAGTGCCCTCCTCCCTCCCCAATCTGGCTGCTGTGTCAAATAATTTTACGTCTGCTGCAGAGCTAGATCCACCCTCTTTTGTTACTTCTTGATTATCTTTACTCTGTACATTATTGTTTGAGAGCGACCTCAGAAATTGTTTCATTAATATAGTATGTTAATTTTTGAATATATTTTTTCATGGCTTTGTTCTGCGTTTTAGTTTGTGACAAAGATTGACATGCATTCTTTGGTGTCTAATGAACCTGTGTACTGGATCTGGTGCAATATAATTCCCTTGTACAATCTTGCATATGTTTTATGGTAAAAAAATATTATCTATTTCATTTGTAATTCTGAACATGCCCCATTGTGCATCTTTATGTCAGTGCCAAAAGGACTTCTATAGGGAGAGAAAAATTGCTATTTAGTTTTCAAATCTGTGTACTGTTTGCCTTTTCAGTTAACAATTTTAGTTTTCAAAACTTGTACTTCAATGATGCTCATTTTGCTGTTTGAGTAAACATGCACTTGTGATAAATTCGCTATGTTCCAGGGGTGGTTCACGATCAGCCGTTCAGACCAAACATGAAAACTTACAGGTGCATGGGTAGTTTATTTGACTTACAGGTGATGGTGCTATAAGAGCATCTCCAACAGCCGACCAACGCGCGGCGCGCTAAAAAAGCGTTTGCAGCGCGTCGATCGCCTGTTTTGGCGCGGCGGGGAGCGCTGGCTCCAGCGGCCGCTGTAAACTTTAGCGCGCGTGCGTAGCTCCAGCAGGCGCGCTAAAATGCGGCGCGCGCGCTCTCGCACAAACAACATATGAGCTCCAAACACAAGCAAGAAGATCAAACACAAACAAAATAAATCAATGAGGTTTCATCTACAATGTTCAATTTAAACTAGGCTATTAAACTACAAACAACATGCATCAAATTCATATAAAAAATGTGAAGTTGAAGCAATACATACATTGCGGGCGTTTTGTCGAACACCTTGCGGGCGCCGAGCGGCAGTGGGCGGCCGGGCGCTGTTCGTCGGAGGACTGCCGCGCGCCAGGGGCGGCGGTGACTAGAGGGAGACAGAGGAAGCAGCGGCGGCGCGGGGATAGGCCGGGGAAGCGCCGAAACGGTCGCCGGAAGAAATGGGGTGGCGCGGGCGGCGGCGGCGCCAGCGGCTGGATGGGGTTGGTGGAGTTGCGAGCGGGCACTCGAGTGTTCAGCGCGCGGCAGCGGGCGCAGCAAATAAACGGCGCGCGATGGCGTTTCCACCCGCGCGCTGAACTAGTTATGCCGCGCTCGCGGTTTTTGCGCCTCCGCTGGAGCGCCCGGAGCGGTAGCGCGCGCGCAAAAAGCACTAATTTTTCAGTGCGGCGCCAATATAGCGCGTCTGTTGGAGATGCTCTAAGGAAAACAGTGTTTGTTGCAAAAGCTAAGGGAGAAGGACGTAGGGCCATCACCCTCAGTGTTGTACCAAGATTTATTGAGGAAAAATGTTCAGTTGGAAAGGCGCTGCAAAAATGATTCTCTTCTGATCAAACATCTACAAGTATTGTTCATATTTTACAAGTAGATCTATGTACCCTGTTTCTACTTCTATGATTAGCAAAGTAAATTATTCTTAAGTTGAATTTTACAAGTAGATCTATGTATAATGCATGCAGATTGTAATGTCATCAAAACAGGGTGCATAACACTAGTTCATGTGCTGATAATGTATGATAAGAAACAATCTATTTGTCTCATACAAAGGCAATATTTCTGGAGTCTCTTCAGCAAGAAAATCTTACTCTGACATAGGCATAGTTTTTATGGCTTCAGTGGCTGCTGCCTGAGTGCCTGTGTATTTCAATCTGCGGTTGCTGCCTGCTTTAGTGCCTGTGCATTATGCGTGTAGTCATGTACAACTCAACTGGTGGTTTTTGGCAGGTCGCATTCACGGGCGCCACAAAAGGGAGAGCTAGGAAACATCCTGAAGTTTCCACTTTCCACTGCTGCCTCCTGGACTTGCCGTCATATGGACTCGACCACAGCCGTCCCCCAGGAGCCTCTCCTCCCAACGGCAACCATGCTGGAGCAGTTAACCTCGACCTCTTTCATCTATTTGAATTGATTTTTTGTTGAGCTGCTGCTGCTTGCTTCCCCTGTTCGTCATGTCCTTGCTGCTGCTGCTCGCTAGTTGCTTCCTCATGTTGCTCATGTGCTGCTGCCGCTTGCTTGTTGCTTCCCCATATTGTTCCCGTGCTGCTGCTGCTCGCTTGTTGCTTCCTCATGCTGCTCATGTGCTGCTGCCGCTTGCTTGTTGCTTCCCCATATTGTTCCCGTGCTGCTGCTTGCTTGTTTGTTGCTTCCCTGTGTTGCTGCTGCTCGCTAGTTGCTTCCCCATGCTGCTCATGTGCTGCTGCCGCTTGCTTGTTGCTTCCCCATATTGTTCCCGTGCTGCTGCTTGCTTGTTTGTTGCTTCCTTGTGTTGCTGCTGACTGCTAGTGTCAAACTCGACCTGTTGATTGGTACTTCATGTTAGGGAACACCAAATCATCCATGGGTGAGAGTGAAGGAGGACAACCTGGACCCGGTACTAAGGATTTGAGATTGCCAAACCATAATGCTATTCCTTTTTTGTTATGTCTTATGAAATCTCTCCGTAAGGCGTAAGCGTTATAATGTTGTGAAGGGGGTTGGTCATACAGACCTGATTTTTCTTCACTCTTCCTTTTTAGTTATGTTCCTGTTACGTCATGATTGCAGCCAACATTTGGCACTAAGATAGGACTTTTTCACTTTCTTGCTGGCAAATTTCACCTTGTTCACTGAAATCTGCTACATTTTTTGCTGTAGGGG
Source organism: Elymus sibiricus (assembly GCA_039707655.1). Classification (NCBI taxonomy): domain Eukaryota; kingdom Viridiplantae; phylum Streptophyta; class Magnoliopsida; order Poales; family Poaceae; genus Elymus; species Elymus sibiricus. The sequence continues at coordinate 532,304,225 of CM077675.1, forward strand.
TGAATGGATCCTCCCAAAGCCAAGAGGATGCTTGTACTCCGTTGACAAATTCTTCTCATGCTGAAGACCTTACTCATGCTACACAACTGGATGAGCGTGGTTCTACTCCAAGAGAGGATAATCATTCAGGAATGCCACTAGTATAATTAGTGTTCAATATTGTGAACTAGAGCAGGTAGCATTTTTTTGTCACTTGCTTCTCTTGGCAATTTAAGAATCAATTATATGTGGCTTTTATACTTGGGTGACAACTCCTTTAAATTGAGGTTCTATGAATCATGAGTTGGATGTGAATATATGGATCTATGAACATTGAGCTTTCAATATAATTGGTTCACTGTGTACTATGAATTGGATGTTTTCAAATGCGTTGTGTGATCACTGTTTCTGCATGATGAGAGAGGATTTGACACATATTGCTGTGAATTTTCATATATAATTTGTACTAATTTTTAATAATATATTTATCTTATCATGGATGATTCCTGATGGTCAGGTCATTTATACCTGACGATGCTAGCCGTAACAGATATCCCCAGCTCAATCTTGAAGGCCGGACTAACTGTCAGGACAGGTTAGCTTCCTGACGGCATGTTTCCTGACGGTATTTCCTGACGGTCGGGCCTTCAGGAAAGGAAGCTTGGGCGACTCAGGACACCCGTCAGGAAGTGCCGTCAGGATTGTCTTTCCTGACGGTTTCCTTCAGGAATGATTGTCATTCCTGACACGCTATTACTGACGGCAGATTCCTGACGGTAGTGTCTTGTTCCTGACGGAAATGGCTCATTCCTGAGGTTTTTGGCCGTCAGGAAAAAGTCAGTTTGGGGTAGTGACAAGTACGTTGTGTCCAACATCTAGTGTGTGAACGTTGGCTCTATGTACTGAATGTTATCTTTTATTAGTAAGAACAAAAGTGTTAAACAATTAAAGAAAGAGAACTCAAAGTCAAGACAAATTCCGTGTATGATACCATGATGAGAGTGAGATCAAAACTCTTTCGCAAATTTTCTGTTGTAAAGTGGTGTATTTCCCTCTAAAATACCTTGGGGTCCCGCTTCATTACCTGAAGCTTAGGAGAGAAGATTAACAGCCCATCATTGACAAAATTATTAAACAGATATGTGGGTGGAGAGGCAGATTACTTAGCTATAAGGCTAAGCTAATTCTGCTACAGACCTGCATTGCAAGTATCCATATGTACTTGATGTCTGTGATCAAATTCCCTAAATGCACAATTAAGGCTATTACTTCACAAATGTCTCATTTCTTTTGATGGAACTTTGGGGATGTGCATAAATACCACCTAGCCATTTGGAGGATTTGCGTTTATTAATGTAAGGCAGTTCAATATGGCTCTACTTGCTTCTTGGTCTAAACGTTATCTGCACGACTTAGAAAAACCGTTGGTGACTTTAGTTAATTTCAAGTACAAGAACACAACCCCAAATGTTCTTTGGTCGAGGACGAGGGTTGGCTCCCCCTTTTGGAAAGGGGTAACATGGACCATGGGCAATGGTGTGCATATTAGTTTTTGTCAGGATATTTGAGTGGGTGAGTCCACTTTAAAAAACCCAATTCTAGGAGATTTTTGAGATATGCCAGCAGAAAAACTGCAGAATTTCTCAGGTGTGGGATGGTGTGGTGTTGAAATTAACTTTTAGCCAATGTGTGGATGAAAATTTCGTAAAGATTTGGCAAGAGCTTATCTTGCTAATCACCAATCATATTCCTAATGATGAAAGTGATTAACATGTGTGGATGCTTGAACATAGTGGTGTCTACTCTGTTGAATCTTTCTACAACATGATCAACTGGGTGGGGGGGGTCTCTACTCCCACTAGTAGAAAACAGGCCTTCCGTTTAACACTTTAGTCCCAGTTTGGCTTTGGCCCGGGACTAATGTGACCATTAGTCCCGGTTCCAACGGCTAGGAGCGGTAGTGGGGCACGGGCACCATTAGTCCCGGTTCATTTGGAACCTATAGTCCCGGTTTGTATCACAAACAGGGACTAAAGGGGTGGTGGCAGGCTGGTGTCAGCCTGGGGCCCCCACGAGCCCTTTTAGTCCCGGTTTGTATCACAAACCGCGACTATAGGTTGACCTTTAGTCCCGGTTTGTATAACCAACCGGGACTAAAGCTTTCCCTATATAAACCCTTCGTCCAGCCCAACCCGTCTGTCTTCTCGTCGAATATAAAGGGAATAATAAATATGGCAGAGAAAAAATTCCAGATTCTAAAGTCTCATGACTGCCACGTGATCATGACGCAATTGCTTCCGGTTGCGTTGAGGGGGCTTCTACCAGAATATGTTCGATTAGCCATTGTGAAGCTATGTTCATTCCTCAATGCAATTTCTCAGAAGGTAATCGATCCGGAAATCCTACCACGCTTACAGAATGATTTGGTCCAATTGTTGGGGACCGTTGCATGGGAAACAAAAATTTTCCTACGCACACACAAGATCTATCCATGGTGATGAGCATCTACGAGAGGGAGAGTGAATCTACATACCCTTGTAGATCGCTAAGCGGAAGCGTTAAGAAACGCGGTTGATGTAGTCGAACGTCTCCGCGATCCAAATCGCAAGTCGTCCCTCGAACCGATCACGAACTAGTGCCGAACGGACGGCACCTCCGCGTTCAACACACGTACGGCTTGATGACGCCTTCACCTCCTCGATCCAGCGAGCGATGGTGAAGTAGTAGATGAGTTCCGGCAGCACGACGGCGTGGTGATGGTGGTGAGGAACAATCTCTGCAGGGCTTCGCCAAGCGCTACGAAGATTATGACGGAGGAACTAGAGGGTTAGGGTTGCCGCACACGGCTTGGGGAAATCTTGATATGTTCCGGGTGCTAGACCTGCCCCTCTATTTATATGTTGAGCCCTGGGGTCGAAACTTGGAGAAAGAGCCTCCTCAAAGTCGGTTTGGCCCGCAAGGCAAGAGTCCTACTCGGACTCCAGGACTAGACGCCAGGGTCCTTGGCGTCTGGCCCCTGGCCTCCGCAAAACTTCCTTTTGCACCTTCCTAAAGCCTCGTGGGCTTTACCCCTTGGCCCAAATAAAGTGTTCTCGTACCCGAACATTTCGGGAAACATCCGAAACTTCTTCCGGTGAATTCCGGAACCCTTCCGGAGACCAAACACTATTATCCCATATATCAATCTTTACCTCCGGACTATTCCAGAGCTCCTCGTCATGTCCGGGATCTCATCCGGGACTCCGAACAACTTTCGGTCACCAACATAACAACTCAACTATACTTATATCGTCACCAAACGTTAAGTGTGTAGACCCTGCGGGTTCGAGAACTATGTAGACATGACCGAGACACCTCTACGGTCAATAACCAATAGCGGGACCTGGATGCCCATATTGGCTCCTACATATTCTACGAAGATCTTTATCGGTTGAACCTCTATGTCAAGGATTCAGTTAATCCCGTATGATGTTCCCTTTGTTTATCGGTATGTTACTTGCCCGAGATTCGATCGTCGGTATCTCTATACCTAGTTCAATCTCGTTACCGGCAAGTCTCTTTACTCGTTCCGTAATACAAGATCCCGTGGCTAACACTTTAGTCACATTGCTTGCAAGGCTTATAGTGATGTTGTATTACCGAGTGGGCCCTGAGATACCTCTCCGTCACACGGAGTAACAAATCCCAGTCTTGATCCATGCCAATTCAACAGACACCCTCGGAGATACCTGTAGAGCATCTTTATAGTCACCCAGTTACGTTGCGACGTTTGATACACACAAGGTATTCCTCCGGTGTCAGTGAGTTGCATGATCTCATGGTCAAAGGAACAGATACTTGACATGCAGAAAACAATAGCAATAAACTGACACGATCATATGCTACGTTTACAGTTTGGGTCTTGTCCATCTCATCATTCTCCTAATGATGTGATCCCGTTATCAAATGACATCTCATGTCCATGGCTAGGAAACCTTCACCATCTTTTGATAAACGAGCTAGTCAACTGGAGGCTTACTAGGGACACAGTGTTGTCTATGTACCCACACATGTATTTGATTTTCCAATCAATACAATTATAGCATGGATAATAAACGATTATCATGAACAAGGAAATATAATAATAACCAATTTATTATTGCCTCTAGGGCATATTTCCAACAGTCTCCCACTTGCACTAGAGTCAATAATCTAGTTCACATCACTATGTGATTTACATTGTAATGAATCGAACACCCATACAGTTCTGGTGTTGTTCATGTTTAGCCCTTGGAAGAGGTTTAGTCATCGGATCTGCAACATTCAGATCCGTGTGTACTTTGCAAATATTTATGTCGTCCTCCTTGATGTAATCGTGGATGGAATTGAAGCGTCGCTTTATGTGTCTGGTCCTCTTGTGAAATCTTGGTTCCTTGGCTAGAGCAATGGCACCAGTGTTATCACAAAACAGAGTCATTGGGTTAAGCGCACTAGGCACTACTCCAAGATCTGTCATGAACTCCTTCATCCAGACACCTTCCTTCGCCGCCTCCGAGGCAGCGATGTACTCCGCTTCGCATGTAGAATCAGCTACCACGCTCTGCTTGGAACTGCACCAGCTAACCGCACCCCCATTAAGAATAAATACGTATCCGGTTTGTGACTTAGAGTCATCCGGATCAGTGTCAAAGCTTGCATTGACGTAACCCTTTACGACGAGCTCTTGATCACCTCCATAAACGAGAAACATGTCCTTAGTCCTTTTCAGGTACTTCAGGATATTCTTGACCGCCGTCCAGTGTTCCATTCCTGGATCACTTTGAAACCTTCCGACCATACTTATGGCAAGGCTGACATCGGGTCTTGTGCACAGTATTGCATACATGATAGAGCCTATGGCTGAAGCATAGGGGATGACACTCATCTTTTCTCTATCTTCTGCAGTCACTGGGCATTGAGTCTTACTCAACTTCACACCTTGCAATACAGGCAAGAACCTCTTCTTGGACTGATCCATTTTGAACTTCTTCAAAACTTTGTCAAGGTATGTGCTTTGTGAAAGTCCTATCAAGCGTCGTGATCTATCTCTATAGATCTTGATGCCTAATATGAAAGCAGCTTCTCCTAGGTCCTTTATTGAAAAACTCTTGTTCAAATATTCCTTCACGCTTTCCAACATTTCTATATTGTTTCCAATCAGTAATATGTCATTTACATATAATATTAGAAACGCTATAGAGCTCCCACTCACTTTCTTGTAAATACAAGCTTCTCCGTAAACTTGTATAAACTCGAACGCTTTGATCACCTCATCAAAGCGAAGATTCCAACTCCGAGATGCTTGCACCAGTCCATAAATGAATCGCTGGAGTTTGCAAACTTTGTCAGCATTCTCTGGATCGACAAAACCTTCTGGTTGCATCATATACAACTCTTCCTTAAGGAAACCGTTAAGGAACGCAGTTTTGACATCCATCTGCCAAATTTCATAATCGAAAAAGGCACCTATTGCTAACATGATTCTGACGGACTTAAGCATCGCTACGGGTGAGAAGGTCTCATCGTAGTCAACTCCTTGAACTTGTGAAAAACCCTTTGCCACAAGTCGAGCTTTATAGACGGTGACATTACCGTCCGCGTCCGTCTTCCTCTTAAAGATCCATTTGTTCTGAATGGCCTTACGCCCTTCAGGTAATACTTCCAAAGTCCACACTTTGTTTTCATACATGGATCCCATCTCGGATTTCATGGCCTCTAACCACTTTTCGGAATCCGGGCCCATCATCGCTTCTCCATAGCTCGTAGGTTCATCGTTGTCCAACAACATGACTTCTAAGACAGGGTTGCCGTACCACTCAGGAGCAGTACGCGTCCTTGTCGACCTACGAGGTTCGATAGCAACTTGATCCAAAGCTTCATGATCATCATCATTAACTTCCTCTTCAGCTGATGTAGGCTCTACAGAAACATCTTTCTGTGCTGCGCTACTCTCAGGTTGAAGTTAAGGTTCAACAACCTCATCAAGTTCAATCTTCCTCCCACTCAATTCTTTCGAGAGAAACTCTTTCTCAAGAAACGTTCCGTTTTTAGCGACAAACACTTTGCCTTCGGATCTGAGGTAGAAGGTATACCCAACTGTCTCTTTTGGGTATCCTATGAAGACGCATTTCTCCGCTTTTAGGTTCCAGCTTTTCAGGCTGAAGCTTTTTGACATAAGCATCACATCCCCAAACTTTAAGAAACGACAGCTTTGGCTTCTTGCCAAACCAAAGTTCATATGGCGTCGTCTCAACGGATTTCGATGGTGCCCTATTTAAAGTGAATGCAGCTGTCTCTAATGCATAACCCCAAAACGATAGTGGCAAATCGGCAAGAGACATCATAGATCGCACCATATCCAATAAGGTTCGATTACGACGTTCGGACACACCATTACGCTGTGGTATTCCAGGCGGTGTTAGTTGTGAAACAATTCCACATTGTCTTAAGTGACTGCCAAACTCATAACTCAGATATTCTCCTCCTCGATCAGATCGTAGGAATTTAATCTTCTTGCTACGATGATTCTCAACTTCACTCTGAAATTGTTTGAACTTTTCAAACGTTTCAGACTTGTGTTTGATTAAGTAAATATACCCATATCTACTTAAGTCATCAGTGAAGGTGAGAAAGTAACGATAACCACCGCGCGCCTCAATGCTCATCGGACCGCACACATCAGTATGTATGATTTCCAATAAGTCACTTGCCCATTCCATTGTTCCAGAGAACGGCGTTTTAGTCATCTTGCCCATGAGGCATGGCTCACATGTGTCAAGTGATTCAAAATCAAGTGACTCCAAAAGTCCATCAGCATGGAGCTTCCTCATGCGTTTTACGCCAATATGACCTAAACGGCAGTGCCACAAGAAAGTGGTATTATCATTATCAATCCTACATCTTTTGGCATCAATGTTATGAACATGTGTATCATTACTATCGAGATTCAATAAGAATAAACCCCTTACATTGGGTGCATGACCATAAAAGATATTACTCATATAAATAGAACAACCATTATTCTCTGATTTAAATGAGTAACCGTCTCGCAATAAACAAGATCCAGATATAATGTTCATGCTTAACGCAGGCACTAAATAACAATTATTCAGGTTCATCACTAATCCCGATGGTAATCGAAGAGCGAGCGTGCCGACGGCGATCACATCAACCTTGGAACCATTTCCCACGCGCATCGTCACTTCGTCCTTTGCCAGCCTCCGTCTATTCCGCAGTTCCTGTTTTGAGTTGCAAATATGAGCAACCGCACCGGTATCAAATACCCAGGCACTACAACGAGAGTTGGTAAGGTACACATCAATAACATGTATATCATATATACCTTGTTTGTTGTTGGCCGCCTTCTTGTCAGCCAAATACTTGGGGCAGTTCCGCTTCCAGTGTCATGTTCCCTTGCAATGAAAACACACAGTTTCTGTTTGGGTCCAGCCTTGGGTTTCTTCACGAGAGGAGCAACTGCTTTGCCACTCTTCTTGGAGTTACCCTTCTTACCCTTGCCATTTTTCTTGAAACTAGTGGTTTTATTGACCATCAACACTTGATGCTCCTTCTGAATTTCAGACTCAGCGGCTTTCAGCATCGCAAACAGCTCGGCGACTGACTTGTTCATCCCGTGCATGTTATAGTTCAACACGAAGCTCTTGTAGCTAGGTGGCAATGATTGAAGAACTCTGTCAGTGATAGCCTCTGGCGGAAGGGGCATCCCCAATTCAGCCAGACGGGTGGAGTACCCAGACATTCTGAGTACGTGATCACTGATAGACCCGTTCTCCTTCATCTTGCAAGCATAGAACTTATCGGAGATCTCATATCTCTCAATCCGGGCATTCTTCTGAAAGATAAACTTCAACTCCTGGAACATCTCATATGCTCCATGACGTTCAAAACGTCTTTGAAGTCCCGGTTCTAAGCCATACAATATTGCACATTGAACTATTGAGTAATCTTCAGAACGAGCCTGCCAGGCGTTCACAACGTCTAGAGACTCAACTGGAGCGGGTGGATCACCAAGCGGTGCATCAAGGACATAAGCCTTCTGGGAAGCCGTAAGGATAATCCTTAGATTACGGGCCCAGTCCACAAAGTTACTTCCATCATCTTTCAACTTAGCTTTCTCTAGGAACGCATTAAAATTCAGGGGTGCTACTGCGCGAGCCATGATCTACAACATAAATATAGCAAAGACAACTTAGACTATTGTTCTAGATAGTGAGTTTAGTTAATCATATTACTTAAAAAACTCCCACTCAAATTGACATCCCTCCGGTCATTCGAGCGTAACATGATCCAAATCCACCAACTCAAGTCCGATCATCACGTGAGTTGAGGTGGTTTCAATGGTGAACATCTTCATGTTGATCATATCTACTATATGACTCATGTTCGACCTTTCGGTCTCTTGTGTTCCGAGGCCATGTCTGTACATGCTAGGCTCGTCAAGTTTAACCCGAGTGTTCCGCACGTGCAACATGGCTTACACCCGTTGTATGTGAACGTAGAGTCTATCACACCCGATCATCACGGTGTGTCTCGAAACGACGAACTTTCGCAATGGTGCACACTCGGGGACAACACAATTTATCTTGAAATTTAAGTGAGGGATCACCTTATAATGCTACCGTCGTCCTAAGCAAAATAAGATGCATAAAAGGATTAACATCACATGCAAATCATAAGGGACATGATATGGACATGAACTCGTGCTTTTGATCTCCATCTCCAAAGCACCGGCATGATCTCCATCGTCACCGGCATGACACCATGATCTCCATCATCTTGATCTCCATCAACGTGTCGCCATGAGGTTGTCGCGCCGACTGTTGCTTCCACGACTATTGCTAACGTTTAGCGATAAAGTAAAGCATTACATAGCGCTTAATGATTGACACGCAGGTCATACAATAATTAAAGACAACTCTATGGCTCCTGCCAGTTGCCGTACTCATCGACATGCAAGTCGTGATATTCTATACAACACATGATCATCTCATACATCACATATATCTCATCATGTAATTGGCCATATCACATCACAACATACCCTGCAAAAACAAGTTAGACGTCCTCTAATTGTTGTTGCAAATTTTACGTGGCTGCTACGGGTTTGCAAGAACCGTTCTTACCTACGCAAAACCACAACGTGGTGTAGTGATTGCTTTTTGATCTTCTAAAAGAACCCTCTTCATTGAAATTGATTCAACTAAAGTGAGAGAGACAGACACCCGCTAGCCATCTTTATGCAACGAAGTTACATGTCAGTTGAAGGAACCTGTCTCGCGTAAGCGTACGCGTAATGTCGGTCCGGGCCGCTTCATCTCACAATACCGCCGAATCAAGTATCAACTAGTAACAGCAAGCAATATGTATACACCCACGCCCACAACTCGTTTGTGTTCTACTCGAGATCTCATCTACGCATAGACCTAGCTCGGATACCACTGTTGGGGAACATTGCATGGGAAACAAAAATTTTCCTACGCACACACAAGATCTATCCATGGTGATGAGCATCTACGAGAGGGAGAGTGAATCTACATACCCTTGTAGATCGCTAAGCGGAAGCGTTAAGAAACGCGGTTGATGTAGTCGAACGTCTCCGCGATCCAAATCGCAAGTCGTCCCTCGAACCGATCACGAACTAGTGCCGAACGGACGGCACCTCCGCGTTCAACACACGTACGGCTTGATGACGCCTTCACCTCCTCGATCCAGCGAGCGATGGTGAAGTAGTAGATGAGTTCCGGCAGCACGACGGCGTGGTGATGGTGGTGAGGAACAATCTCTGCAGGGCTTCGCCAAGCGCTACGGAGATTATGATGGAGGAACTAGAGGGTTAGGGTTGCCGCACACGGCTTGGGGAAATCTTGATATGTTCCGGGTGCTAGACCTGCCCCTCTATTTATATGTTGAGCCCTGGGGTCGAAACTTGGAGAAAGAGCCTCCTCAAAGTCGGTTTGGCCCGCAAGGCAAGAGTCCTACTCGGACTCCAGGACTAGACGCCAGGGTCCTTGGCGTCTGGACCCAGACGCCAGGGTCCCTGGCGTCTGGCCCCTGGCCTCCGCAAAACTTCCTTTTGTACCTTCCTAAAGCCTCGTGGGCTTTACCCCTTGGCCCAAATAAAGTGTTCTCGTACCCGAACATTTCGGGAAACATCCGAAACTTCTTCCGGTGAATTCCGGAACCCTTCCGGAGACCAAACACTATTATCCCATATATCAATCTTTACCTCCGGACTATTCCAGAGCTCCTCGTCATGTCCGGGATCTCATCCGGGACTCCGAACAACTTTCGGTCACCAACATAACAACTCAACTATACTTATATCGTCACCAAACGTTAAGTGTGTAGACCCTGCGGGTTCGAGAACTATGTAGACATGACCGAGACACCTCTACGGTCAATAACCAATAGCGGGACCTGGATGCCCATATTGGCTCCTACATATTCTACGAAGATCTTTATCGGTTGAACCTCTATGTCAAGGATTCAGTTAATCCCGTATGATGTTCCCTTTGTTTATCGGTATGTTACTTGCCCGAGATTCGATCGTCGGTATCTCTATACCTAGTTCAATCTCGTTACCGGCAAGTCTCTTTACTCGTTCCGTAATACAAGATCCCGTGGCTAACACTTTAGTCACATTGCTTGCAAGGCTTATAGTGATGTTGTATTACCGAGTGGGCCCTGAGATACCTCTCCGTCACACGGAGTAACAAATCCCAGTCTTGATCTATGCCAATTCAACAGACACCCTCGGAGATACCTGTAGAGCATCTTTATAGTCACCCAGTTACGTTGCGACGTTTGATACACACAAGGTATTCCTCCGGTGTCAGTGAGTTGCATGATCTCATGGTCAAAGGAACAGATACTTGACATGCAGAAAACAATAGCAATAAACTGACATGATCATATGCTACGTTTACAGTTTGGGTCTTGTCCATCACATCATTCTCCTAATGATGTGATCCCGTTATCAAATGACATCTCATGTCCATGGCTAGGAAACCTTCACCATCTTTTGATCAACGAGCTAGTCAACTAGAGGCTTACTAGGGACACAGTGGTGTCTATGTACCCACACATGTATTTGAGTTTCCAATCAATACAATTATAGCATGGATAATAAACGATTATCATGAACAAGGAAATATAATAATAACCAATTTATTATTGCCTCTAGGGCATATTTCCAACACCAATGTCTTGTCAGTTTCGAGTTGGTGTTCCCACCATCCTTCTTCAATATTATGACGCACGTCCTAGTTCACCTAGTCGAAGAGATTGCCATTCTAGGTCCTGTATTTCTACACAATATGTTCCCCTTTGAGAGGTTCATGGGAGTCTTAAAGAAATATGTTTGTAACCGTGCTAGGCCAGAAGGAAGCATCTCCAAGGGCCATGAAACAGAGGAGGTTATTGAGTTTTGTGTTGACTTTATTCCTGACATTAAGCCGATTGGTGTTCCTCAATCGCGGCATGAGGGGAGACTGCGTGGAAAAGGCACGCTTGGACCAAAATCAATAATATGTAGGGACGGGCATTCTTGGGCGCAAGCACACTACACAGTTCTATAGAATTCTACCTTGGTGACCCCGTATATCAAGAAACACATGGATATTATACGCTCGAAGAACCGGAGAAGTCTGACCCTTGGATTCAACGTACACACATTGAGGCTTTCGGCGGTTGGTTGCGAACACATCTCATGAATGACGACAATGTTGAAGATGACTTGTACTTGTTGGCCAAGAGACCAACTTCAACTATATTGACTTTCCAAGGGTACGAGATAAATGGGAATACATTTTACACGATCGCCCAAGATAAAAAGAGCACCAACCAAAACAGTGGTGTCCGCTTGGACGATGCGGCAAACAACAAGGAGAAGGACACATATTATGGTTACATAGAGGAGATATGAGACCTTGACTATGGAGGTGATTTGAAGGTCCCTTTGTTCCGGTGCAAATGGGCCAATCTGACTGGAGGAGGGGTAATGGTAGACCCGCAGTACGGAATGACAACAGTGGATCTCAACAATCTTGGGCACACAGACGAACCATTCGTTCTAGCCAATGACGTGGCGCAAGTTTTCTCTGTGAAGGACATGTCTACCAAACCGAGAAAAAGGAAAGATAAGAAAACGGATACATCATACGATGAGCCAAAGCGCCACATAGTGCTTTCTGGGAAAAGAAACATCGTGGGAGTGGAGGACAAGACACACATGTCACAAGATTATGAAAAGTTTGATGAAATTCCTCCCTTCGCAGTGAAGACTGGCCCAAGCATCCTGTTAAATGATGAAGATTGTCCATGGTTACGGCGCAATAATCAAGGGACACACGCGAAGAAAAAAATTTATACCCCAGGATCCCACTCTGGGATATGATTGGCTGCACCGTCATCACTTTTCTTCTCTAGTGAGTAGCCGGGATGGTCCAGTTTTGTACACGAAGTGCATCCAGTTTTTGTTGTAACCCTCTCAACTTTTTAGCACATGCTATGTTGGTGAAATGACGATACCATGCCAAGTTTCAACCTTTTAAGAGTTCATTTGTGGTACTTTTTAATTTCAGGGTCGTTTAGCTCAAAAAAATCATTAAATGCATGAAAAATAGCAAATGAAGTTAGAAAGGGGTGAAATTTGAATATGTGGCTTAGAATGGTGCATATTGAATGCACAAAAAGTCTGGAGTTGAAACAAGTTTAAAAAAATGAAATGCCTTTGTAACAGATGAGTTTTCGTCCGAAACCCTCATACTTCGAAGGAGATGGTCTAGTTTGTACACGAAGTGCATCCAGTTTTTGCCGTAACCCTCTCAACTTTTCAGCACATGCTATGTGGGTGAAATGATGATACCATGCCAAGTTTCAACCTTTTCAGAGTTCATTTGTGGTGATTTTTAATTTCAGGGTTGTTTAGCTCAAAGAAATCATTAAATGCATGAAAAATAGCAAATGAAGTTATAAAGGGTTGAAATTTGAATATGTGGCTTAGAATGGTGCATATTGAATGCACAAAAAGTCTGGAGTTGAAGCAAGTTTAAAAAAATGAAATGCCTTTGTAACAGATGAGTTTTCGTCCGAAACCCTCATACTTCGAAGGATATGGTCTAGTTTGTACACGAAGTGCATCCAGTTTTTGTCGTAACCCTCTCAACTTTTTAGCACATGCTATGTGGCTGAAATGATGATACCATGCCAAGTTTTAACCTTTTCAGAGTTCATTTGTAGTGATTTTGATTAAAACAAATGAAGGTTATAAAACTAAAAAAGAGTTAAACAGAATCTGGTTTTGATTAAAACACCTATTTAAAATATCCTAAAAATTCCAAAATTGAACATAATGATAAAACATACTAATATTAAACAACAGCAAAAACAATCACTCAAAAATCTATTTTTAAACTAAAATTATTCACAAACTAGTGATTCACAAAAATTTCAAAATAATTCAAATTTAAACTATTTAAATTTGAAAACTACTGGCACTAACAGAAAGTTTGTAATTGTTTTGACCTAAAGCAAAAAAGATTCATTAAAAAACTATAAATATTCTAACAGTTATTGCAAATATAAAAATAGTTATTCCAAATATAAAAACAGAAAAACAAAAAAAGAAAAATAGACCTTCAGTACCGGTTGGTATAAACAACCGGGACTAAAGGTCCCTTCCCGCGCGAATTTGGGCCGCCGAAAAGGCCTCTTTAGGCCCGGTTGGTATCACCAACCGGGACTAAAGGGAGGACCTTTAGTCCCGGTGGTAATACCAACCGGGACTAAAGGGTCTTTAGTCCCGGTTGGTGCCACCAACCGGGACTAATGACCCTTTCTATATAACTTCTCCGTCTTCCTCCCCCAAATCACTCCGTCTTCACCCGCTTCGACGACGCCGCCAGGCTGCCCCGCCCGCGCCTCGATCGACGTCGCCGTCCGGCCGCTCTGCCCACGCGCCGCCGTCGCTCTCCTCCTCCACGCGCCGCCGCCGCTCCTCCACGCGCCGCTGCGGCCGCCCGAGCCCACGCCGGCGCCGCTCCTCCCATCTGTCATCCTCCTCCGTCTGCACCAGGCCACCGCGCGTCATCGTCGTCTTCCTCCCGCGCCGCCATCCAACCGCACCAAGCCACCTCGCGCGTCGTCGCCGTCTTCCTCCCGCGCCCCTGCTACTGCCCGCCGACGAAGAGCCCCTGCTGCCCGCCGCCGACGAGCCCCTGCTGCTCTCTCCCTCCTCCCACGGTGAGCCTCCACCTCTCTGCTTCCTTCCCCCCGTGCTCATGAAGAAGATAGGCTGATTTGCTAGCATTGACTAAAATGTTTGATGTTAGATGTTTGATGTTTAGATATAATTTTTGATGTTTAGATGTTTGATAGATGTTGCTGATTTGTTTAGATGTGTTTAGATGTTGCTGATTTGCTAGCATTGACTAAAATTTGCTAGCTTTGACTAAAATTAGATGTTTGATGTTTGACGTTTAGATATAATTTTGATGTTTAGATGTTTGATAGATGTTGCTGATTTGTTTAGATGTGTTTAGATGTTGCTGATTTGCTAATCCCACGTTTGTTTGGATGTTTGATGTTTAGATGTGTTTAGATGTTTGATGTTTAGATGTTTGATGTTTAGATGTGATAGATGAGTAGGAATTTGTTTATAAATATGAGTAGCATAATAAAATGATAATCATTTTTATGCAAATCCCACGTTTATAAGGTCTCGAGTCGACGATGCCTGGCCAGCATCCTCGTCGTCGACTCGGTGGCAACACCCTGCTTGAGAGGCGCCATGTCCGGGACTGGGCTCCGCCGGGCTGGCACTGGGAGGTGCTGCCTTCCGGGGCACGGAGCTTGGTGAGGAATCAGGGTCGCGTCGTCGACCCGGAGGTTATTTGGTGGTGGTCGCGTGGACCACTGTCGGTGCAGAGGGAGCCGGCCCCCGCGGAGGTGGTACGTCGCCGTGTCAGGGAGGAGGACGAGCACGTCTGACGCTACATGACTGCGTTGGACGCCAGGTTCTCCAATACCTGCCAGGTTCTTCAGGGATCACATCCGAGCTATGATCCTGTCATAGTTCCTTATCTTTGGGTGTCCACCTCCTGCGCCACGAGACGTCAACTATTCTGATGATGTATTAGTGATATTATATTCGATGATGTATTAGTGATACTATTCGATGATGTATTAGTGATATTATATGATCGCATTTGTTGTTGCATTGCCTTGTATTGATTTGCATATCTCCGGTTCTGCTTATTGAATGCATTCTAATTGTTTTATATTTGTTCTGGATTAATTAGTTAAGCTATGGACAGTAGAGACAGAGACCATGATCAAGAGAATGCCATGTACGACCTGATACGCTCCGGAAACGAAGAGAATGAAGTAGATGATGGCTCACAATACCTTAACCCATCCGGTGAGGGAATTGAGGAAGAACAACCAAGAGACGAAGGCGAACCAGCTGACAATGACGATGGCGAAGAAATTTTTGTCCATTTAACAGAGTCGGCGAGGTATTAACTTGCCCTCTGGTGATCACCAGATGTATTGATTGATTTGTATATATTAACGAATCTTTCTTCCTTTTAGCCCTCCGGATCGAGCAAATCTTCTACAAGGGTTAAACGTGGCCCGACAAAAAAGTTGAAACAAGGCGTCAAGTTTAACATCGATCAAATCAGAGCAGATGGCGAACCGATTGCTCCTAAAGAGAATGCGGACAAATTTATACGTCAATGCGGAGTTATCGTTAGGGACCAAATCCCGATCACCTTTCAAGAATGGAATTAGCTAAAAGATACACAAGCAGTTTCTTTTGTCAGCCAAAGAGCAAAAGATCTGCTTTGGGAGGAGCTCATGAAACATTTTACCCTACCAGAGGCTCTAACAGACCCCAACGGGAGAAAGTCAAGAAGTGTGCTCTTAAGAAGATGGCCACACAATTCCAGTCTTGGAAGAACAGATTATGGAAAAGTTACGTGGAAAACGAAAGGAAGACTCCAGAATTCAAAGGAGAATATATGAAGTTAGCAGATGACTGGGACGAATTTTTGAAGTTCAAGGAATCAGAAGAAGCTAAGAAACAATCGAGAATAAACAAGATAAATGCCAACAAAGAAAAGTGGCACCATCGTCTGGGGCCAGGCAGCTACAAGATTGGGTTGCCTAAGTGGGATGAATCGGAGAGAAATATGAAGGCTGCAGGGGTCACTCCAGTAACAGAGACTTGGCCCGAGAGGTGCAGGACTTGGTTTTATGCACATGGGGGAAAGTTGGACCCAAAGACAGGGGAGGTTCTTGAACTAGCAAGTCTTAAAGAAGCCACGGACGAGTTACTTAAAGCAATAGCAGAAGCTCGAGCGGGTGTGTACGAGCCCGAGAGAGAGAAGGACGAGCTTTCGCGCGCCCTCAAGAATCCTGAACACCCGGGACGAACACGAGGCAAAGGCATGGTTCCGTGGTTTCTAGGGTTTGCGGATTGGAACGACAGCTACAGAAGTCGTGCCAGAAAGAAGAAGCATGAAGTAGATCGGATTCAGGACTTGGAACGCAAATATAACATGCAGCAGGAACAAATCAACAAACTTAGCCAGCAAGGCGCGTCTCAGCAGCAGCAGCAACCAGATCCAGCATTGTATGGTACCACTCCATCATCTATGCCGAAAAGCAGCGTGGGTTCCACGGAGGTCCCGACCGATGATGCACTGCTGGCTCGCTACCCCGTGGATGATATCTTAGAGTCGACACCTTGTGAGCTACACGTGAAACTGAAGAACATATCCATGAAGGCGGCGGACGGCTTTGCTTTACCGAGTGGACATGAAGCAACTTTCCACGGCAATCCGATTCCACCTGGCTATGCTCGTATCGGGGTGGATCAAGTTGTGTCGGCATATGAAACACTAGATCTTGACTACCCTGGAGGTGAAGGGGAGCGGACACTGGGAGAAGCCAGGCGTTGTGTCATTTTATGGAAAAAGGAATGCATCGTGTTTCCAAACTCGGTGCCAAGGCCACCGACTCCTCCTCCAAGTCCGTCGCGTCAGCAGACTCCAACCCTCCCCGAGACGGAGCGCAGGGTGAGTCCTTCGAATCCATCCCACCCCGAGACGGAGCGCATGGCGAGTCCGCGATATCAATCTCCGCCACATCAGCAGAGTCCATCCCACCCCGAGACGGAGCCTAGCGCAAGACGTCCACGATATCAAAAAACAGCGTCTCCAAAGCGGAAGAGAACATAGAAGAAACCGACCGAGCCTTCTGCCAAAAAGAAGTTATCGTACGAGAAGACTGACGAGGAACTCGATGAATCAGTGAATCTCGCTTTGCGGGCCCATTTTGGAGCGAATGCGCCCCCGCCGCCAATGGAGAAAATACCCGACGAGGTCGTACAACACTTTGTTGATGCAGCTAAACCGGCGGAGAAAAGATCGGTATCAGACTATGAACGTTGTATTACCAAGTCCTATGCATCCCAGAAAAGACAGAAGTCTAGCGGTAGCAGTAAATGCGGGAAAACTTTTCCCCAGCTCGGAGAACAGGCAGTCCAATCGATCAGCCCGCTCAAGGTGAGTGCCAATAACTTGGTAATAACCGACGCTGATAGAGAGAATGCTAGAATGCTCGGTATCACCGTTGAACAATTCCTAGAGATCGAGGAATTTCCACCGTTAGATCCAAAGGAAATAGAACGGCAATATGTCCCCGGGCAACCTTTGGTCAGTCGTGACGACGAGAAGCTTCTAACAACGCAAATGTACAAATTGCATGACTGGTACATGAGAGAAATAAAGGACGGGATGGAGAGCCTCATGGTGAAAGTCGAGAAAGAGCATTACGTCCATTCAAAAGATTTGTGGATTGAAAATGCAGAATTTTTTCAGTTATTCAATCAAAAAGCACTCGACAAATCTATCGTCAGTTTCTATTGTCTGTAAGTGCTTTCTTTCTGTAATTTAAGTCTCTAGCTCAGCTCATTCATTGCCTGTTATTATACTCACTATATTCTTTTGTGTGGTATTATGCAGAATGAAGATTTTTGAATTGAAAAGAGCTGGAGTCTATGTCATTGGGTTCATTGACCCAAATACCATCAATGAAGAAGTGTTGAGAAGGCACCCTAAAGACACGGAGAAATTGCTTCTAAGGTTTTTGAAGGCCCTAAGTACAAAGAAGAAATAATTTTACCTTGGAACTTCCAGTGAGTATTACTTTCTTGTACTACAAATTCTATTTTTGCTTATATATATATATATACTCGATGTTAAGTGTAGTTGATGAGTTATGCATGCCCGCTTATACAAATCGTGTGCGCAGCTACCACTGGATCCTTGTAATCATTAGAGTTGACGATGGAACTGTTGAAGTACTGGACTCGCTAAGTAAAGACCCTGAAGATACAAAAGCTTGCATTTGTTGCTCGAAAGGTAATTTCAATCATTGACGCACTATGTCGGCTTCTTTATTAGTTCATTTCCTGATATCAAGTAATTAATAACTCCTTTGTTCATTTTGTTTGCCGGGCAGGGTTTGGGAAAAGTTCACCAAAGATGTTAGAGGTGAATGGAAAGAGGAGATGAGATGGCGAAAGCCCAGGGTAATTAAGTAGTACTAGCTACGTCCACGCATCTCTTTAATTCTAGTTTCAATACCATTGTCATGCTTTATTATTATCTGATTGAATTATATTCTCGTAAAGTGCATGAGACAGGCACAGGGGACTGAAATATGTGCATATTACGTTTGCGAGAACATTCGCTTTATGACCGAAAGCAACAGGAGTGCAAGAGATCTTTGGATACGTAAACACCATTCATATTTTTTTATCATGATCTAATACATATACGCACAACTAACATGTTCATATTGATCTCCTTCTTTAAAGATGCACGAGATGCGGGATAAGCTCCTACCAACGGACCGCATACGAGCAATTCAAGAGGAAATTGCGGGATTTTTGCTTCATCAGGTCATATCTCCCGATGGAGAATACCATTACCGGATCCGTAAATGATCTGCAAATTGTACGATAAACTGTATATGCCAAATTGTATATATATATATATATATGTGTATGCATGTGGTCGTACGAGAAATTCTATGATATATATATATATATATGATTGCTTGTCCGAGAAATTTTATGATATATGATCGGTTCTACGAGAAATTCTATTATATATGCATAACGTGTACAGTATGTAGTAGCGTAAAATATGTTTGAAATGAAAAATAATTAAATGGAAAACACAAAATGAAAATAAACAATAAACACTAATTAAACCCCTAAACACCTATACCCCTAATCCCCTAAACCCCTAAACCTTTAGTCCCGGTTGGTGTTACCAACCGGGACCAAAGGTCTCCATGCCCTGGCGCGCGCTGCCGACCACATGGCCAGGGTTTAGTCCCGGTTCGTAGCCAACCGGGACTAAAGGCTTGGACCCTTTAGTCTCTATACTTTAGTCCCGGTTGGGGAACCGGGACTAAAGGCCCTTCCCAACCGGGACTATTGGACCGTTTTCTACTAGTGTCCTATTTGGAAGAATTTTTGGAAAATCAATGTTCCTCATAGATACTTGGTGTTTATTTGGCTAACATATCACAATTTTTTTTCCTTACCAGAGATAATCTTGAAAAAAGACAACAAGTGGATGATGGGTCATGTCTATTTCGTAATGAAAATGAATTTGTGCATCATCACCTATTTAAATGCATTGTTGCTAGAGATATCTGGCAATATATTACTGAAATTTTTAATTTTGCTACGCCACATAACATGGCAGATTATTCTGCTCTATAGAAAACTGATAATAAGAAAAATGTAGTGAATATTGCCTGTGCTGCTGCCATTTGGAGCATTTGGACTATGCGTAACAAAACGTGCTTTCAGGGCATGCCATGGACAAGCACTCGGGTTATCCTAGGGATGATCAACTCCTTTCTACACCAATGAAAGTTCCTATGTGCCTGCGATCAATCTGTCCTACTACGTCGCTGTCTCCGGCTTCTGGACCATCGAAGAGGCGTGCTGCTCCGCATGCCCCGGAGGTGAAGGGCCGGCCTGGCATGGTGAATGGACCAGAGCGCTGCTTCCTCAGAGCTCACTAGGGCTGAGCTGCTGCACACCACAAAAAGACGACTGCTGCCGCCCTTGCTCTGTTCTCCTACCAAACTTTGAGACTTTTTACTTTCCTGTAAGCCAGAATGTTGGCTTATTTGCTGTATGAGTTATAACCGCACTTTTTCCTGGCCTGGGGAACCCCTTTTGATCAAAAATATAGTTCAGTGTATGATATTCAATTTTATATTTTTAGCCGTCCTAAAATACAATGCCTACTAGATTATCAGGAGGGAATAGTATATGTCTTGCATGCATACAAGGGTGCAAAATAAAACCCTAACGTTTAATTATCCTGGTCTGGGAGTATTTGTATAAGATCTATCACAATCACATGCGATGCATATACATACCGAAGGGTTTGATGAACCGATGTTTTGACCAAAAGGTTTTGTACTAGTAGTCGGGGAACAGGTACGAAGCGAGAACAATGAACTAAGTATGTGTTGAGCGAAAGATTTTGTACTAGTTGTTACGGAAGGCAAACAAAGTGAGAACAATGAATATCGTGCACATATAGGGAAACTCCAGAACTAAAAAAGAAAGATTAGTCAACACAGACATAACCTTTGCCTATTATATCCAGTATACTAACTTCTTCTAATATAATCGATCTAATCTGTTTATACGAGCATAGGGCAGGCATATCATAGCTTAGCTTCTCCTCATGCTGGTCCACCAGCTGAATATGGCTTGTTCATCTCTCCAAATATCATGCGGCAACGGCTTCGTTTCCTGGTCGAGGCCCTAATCCATGTGCCGGTGATGCTTGAACACCACGGGGTTGCCGGTGAAGCACTCGCGCGCAGCACCGCACGCCTCACCGAATGTCGCATTCTGACGCGGCACGCCTTCTTGAAGTCGAAAACCACGCGCCGTTGGTCACGTGATACACGACGATCGCCTTCTTGAAGTCTTCGAGTGTACTGTGATGCTTCGCCTGATGTAGAGTGCTAGCTAGGGTTAACAACGAAATCGATCGATCCCTATGTATGTTGCTTTAAATAGCTACTCGTGCCCACAGTTGGCTACTAAAACTTACATATTTCTACCAGACTAAGAGAAAGAGCTTCATAATTCGTCAGATCGAAACAAGCTTCACATCAGGTATTCCGCAGGTGTAGTAGAAACGGGCTACTACAGAGAAAGAGCTTCATAATTCGTCAGATCTATCGTATCCGACGCAATACTATCAAACTTGCACGAATCGCGTGACTATCAAACATGCATGCAATTACTACAAGCTAGCTAGCTAGCTTCTCCTCATGCCGGTCCACCACCTGTACTGCCTACTCTCCTCCTCCTGCACCTCCTCCGGCGACGGCTTGACGTCCTCGTCGAGACGGTAGTCCATGCGGGCGATGTACAGGTGCTTGAACCACCGCCGGTTACGGCCGAAGCACTTGCGCAGCGCCGCGGTCGCCTTGATGCACGCCTCGACGTTGACGACGCCTGGACGTCCATCGTCGCTGTCCAAGGGGTCGCACTCGTCCGTTGCCTTGATGAACTTCTGGAGGCACCCGCCGTTCTCCACGTGGTGCCAGACCACGTTGAAGTCGCACCCAGTCCCCATGGGCCGGGTACCGGCGCTAACTTATGTGGTATAATTTAGGTTTTTGTTTTATATATAATCTACTCTCGATCGCTCGGATGTACACCTGCCGTTGCAAGCAAATATAAGTACGTGCGTGCAGATCGGAGACTTGCGGTGCAAGGAATGTCCAGAAGCGCTTTAATTAGTTTCCCATGAACACACGGTCTCCAGTATGCGATTTATGTCGTTCGGGCATTGGCTTTTGCTTGAAGTAGCAAAAGAGTCCGTGCGATTTCAACGGAAGAGAAAATAGCACACACTCTTAATTCAATAATCATGCTCAAGGCCCTGATAAGTCTACGTCCTTTATTTTCATATATGGCATCACTTTGTGTTGCCAACTGTGGCCTTAGTGCTTACACAATGAAAACGTGTTTGAATGTGGTCAGTCCTAAGGCATTGGCGTTTGCTTGAAGTAGCAAAAGAGTCCGTGCGATTTCAACGGGAGAGAAAATAACACACACTCAATAATCACGCTCAAGGCCTTAATAGGTTCATGTTCTTTCTTTTTACATGGCATCACATTTTTGTTGCCGACGGTGACCTCGGTGCTCACACAACAAAAACGCATTTGAATGTGGGCAATCCTAAGGCGTCTCTCTCTGTCCCTCTCTCTCTCTCGTCGCGCACACGCACACTCGCTCGGAATAAGATGAGAATTATATTGTTCTTTCCCGTCAGGTTTTCCAGAGGTGTGCATGCGTGGTTATTTTTGTCCGTCAGGAACATAGAGGTTTTCACAGCCGGGCCATGATCTGAGACGTCGCATTGTTCCGTGCGGCTGCGCCTATATTTGTGAGGCGTCTGCCAACCCTGCCTCTTCGGATGTTGTATGGAAGAGGGGCGATTAGGTTTTTGTGGCGCAATCTCACGCGATTGCTCGTCGCCATTTGTCTTCTTCCTCTACGTCTGCGTTGTCTTCGTCATCACCATGTCCACCGACGCCGAACGTGCCACCGCCGAAAAGATCAAAGCCGACAAGAAGGCAGCCGAGGACGTTGTTGCCGCCGCCGCTGCTGCTACGGCCAACTGGCCTAACGGGGGGTATAATTCGTTTATCCCGCTCCCGATCGTTACTGTCTTAGCCGTACTAGTGATCTACGTAGATGTTTCTATGATCTGTCTAGTACGTGAAAATATGGTTAAATATCAATAGATTCTTAGTAATATTTGCGTCATGTTCATAATTTATTCTTGGAATAATTTCATCAAAAAATTGCCTATTTACTCAACAATCCAAAAACCTAACATGTGTATGAAATTTTCGAGTCATGGTTTTGCTATTGTACTGATACCGGATAAGTTTACCGGTACATATTTTAAGCGTTGGGAGACCAAAACCACCTTATTGCTCTGTTTTGCGTCGCCGGTGCTACTCCCACGGGAACGATCACTCCTGAAAAGGAGAAGGCGTTCAGGGAGGCTACCCTCTACTTTGTCGGAGCAATTCTAAGCGTGATTGGAGATAAGTTAGTTGGAGAAGGCGTTCAGTGAGGCTACCGACTTGTGGGAGGCACTCGAATCTAAATTCGGTGCCACTGATGCTGGTAGCGAGATGTATGTCATCAAGCAGTTCCATCGAGATGGTCGAGAACCGTTCTGTATTGGAACAGGCATTGACCAGATTTAAAAAAACTATGCATTAACAAGAACTAATTAAATCGACCTAGTATTTGTCACAACGGTTTTGCTATATCCCAGTAGACTAGATTAGCCATCTGATTGATGGACCTGCGTCTTATGGCTAATTCGTTTCTTCTGTCTTTTTTCCTTTGAAGTCGGGACAACGCACTTTATTTTTTATTTTGTTTAAAAGGGAAGTTTATTAATATCGCAAAGATACCATTTACACCCGGAGTCTGCACCAACAAGATGTTTCAAAGACATCTCGGATACACACAGCCAGAAAATAAACAAAGAAGAAAGGAAACAAATAATGGTTTCGCCCCAGTGATCAACTCCTCTCAACAGCCGCACACAAAACACCATCAAAGACAACACCTGGAAAACATAAAAGGTCTCCAAAAACGATGCCTTTAAGAATAAAACAGTGCACAAGCGCCATCGTTTCCCGATCCAAGATTTTAGGTTTTCCACCCTGGAGAAAGTTCGAGGTCAAAAAATAATATTTTAAGCATGGAAATTGTCAGGCACAAGCAATGAAGGTCAGACCTTGGATTGTCACCCTAAAAGTCACGACTCGGCACCCGAGGAGTAGCACGAAAAATGAAATCCTCCAGTGCTACCGCCCCCACTTTTCACTGTTGATTCCGAAAGTTATCAAACACCTGACTGACTCCATCGCCTTCAAGGCCCCCTCCGCCTTACTGATCCTTCGATCTCACCCACCATGCCTTTTTTCCACTGTTGTTTACGCCATGGAAATCGTGTTCAAAGTGTTGCAGCTTACGTCCCAAAATGAAGCTGCTAGTAGCCCTTTTCCAATAGTATGAAACATGCCCGTGCGTTGCCACGAGAGAAAAATATATCAAACATTCCTAGTCCATTAAGTATTGCTCAAGATCTCTCCAGGTCCTCTATTTCAACATAGTGGCGCACATGTGTCACAATTTATCCTCCTTTCTCCCTTGCCGGCACTGTATGATACTAGGAAATACGCCCGTGCGTTGCAACGGGAGAAACAAAATCCTTGCAAAAAAGCGGCCATATTGAGCTTGGGACGATCATACTGTAGCGGTAGTCAAACCACCGCCATTTAATGTATATTTAGTGTATATTTTTTCCTTGCTCTCTCTTTTCCTTTCTCCTTCGTTCTGCAATTAGCAGATGCGCCTCCTTCCTTCCTTTATATATTTCTCATGCAATTAGCAGCAGCGACTCCTTCCTTATTTTATTTTTCATGCCCCTCCATTTTGGTGTATCGTGCAGCCACAACACTGACCCACATCTCATCCTCCATTAGTTGATCCTCGAGGCTCCTTTTTGATTATCATACAGCTCATAGGCCTACATAAATCAGTGGAATTATATTGAAAAGGGCGAGGTGGGACTAATTAGCTCGCCACAAATAAGCCTGTTTGGTTGGCTGCGTCCTTGGATGGGCCCAGATCGGCCCATGTGTTGGAGAGAATAAATGTACATATAAATTAAGTTTCTTCCAATTAACAAGCAAGGCAAGCTGTCCGAATTGGCTAGCGGTGCTAGGCCTATCTCCGAGCGACCCTAGTTCGAACTCGGGCGTATGCGTTATTCTTTTTATTTCGGTGTTTACAAGCATGGCAAAGCAAATGATCGACGTACGAAAAATAAAAAATATAATATGGTAAGGTGGACGAACGAAACTACGATGGTAAGAAGCGATCTGTGCTTTATTATTAGGGAAAGACTAGCACATATGCTCGTGCGTTGCAACGGAAGAGGAAATTGAAATATTCCCGTTGCAACGTACGGACATATGTGTACGCAATGCTGGGGCTTACACCTAACAAGGACACGCGACAGTACAAACTTTTTCTTCAGAGCCGATTGCATCTTACACCTAGCGACAACCGTGTCGTAGGCACAATTGCATATAATTTAGTTGCAACAACAAAAGTTTTGTTGACTCTTTGTAGCAGCATTAACCGGGCTTGTAGCATCATGTGTCTCGTTTGTTGGAGCCACGCTCAATCGAAACTACATGTAGATCAACCAGATTTTTGTTTGATGAATATGCCCAAATTTGAAACAAAAATATTTACAGTATGGAAAGCCAACAAACCAGCCGTCTAATTAGAGTGAATCAGTACCGTGCATGTCCTTCCTATTCTATTGGGTTAATTAGGCCTTGTACAACGCTGGATGCCTGGACAGGGTGCTAGCGGAGTCGCGTCTTCCAATTTTTGTTGCTTCCCAACGCAGAGTGCTTCGTACCAGGTGCCTACGCTGCTTTGACGTTCACCTAACACCTACACCGGCACCCGTGGTCTCCAATGCAGGGGTGCTTGCCCATCTCCAACCACTCACTCTCTGTTGCATGCTCACATGCATGGGGCGCTATTTTGCCTTTTCTTTTCCCTGATGGAGGCACTGGGGTGAAGCACCCGTGACTTTTCCTGAGCAGTTACTTCTTCCAAGCACCGGCTGGCACCGGAGCAAAAGTTTGCTTCTCCCCCCCCCCCCCCCCCCCCCTTCCTAAGCACCTGTGCAGTCCATTCTTGTAAAAAAAACCGGGTTTTTTTTCTCTGGCACCTGTCTAAGCACCTGCCATTGTACAGGGCCTTAGGGGCCTCAATCTTTCCTATTGGAATGCCTGTTGGCACCACCGGAGGCACCAACCTTTTTAGGTTCTTTCCTTTCTTTATTAAGTATCGGCTTTCTCTCTTTTGCTTAATTCCTTCCCTGTCAACCCACTTCTTCTCAGTATTGAGTCTTGACATCGCTTACTGAATTCGCATCACAGAGGCATGTAAGTTGATGCAATAGGGTGTGATGAAGCGAGGTGTTACTAATAAGAAAACGAATCTTTTTGTGTAATAAGCATGAGCTAGCTCAGTTGGTATTTTCCTTGGGTTTTGGTGGCGAGGTGGGAGTTTGATCCCTTGTACTGGATGTTTTATTTTTTGCCTTTGCACAGCGAGGTGGGCCTTCTTCCTGGGTCTGGTTCGCGGGCCTTTGTGCGGCGAGGTGGGCCTCCTTTCTGCGCCTGGTTCGTGTGCCTTTGCACGGCGAGGCGGGCTGCCTTCTTCCGGCCAAAAGGGTACATAGAGGTCTCCTAATTAGTACCACCTCGCGTATATATATATTTTAAATATATAATCATCTAAGCGGGACGAAACCAAGAATATCACCTTGCTTTATTAGTAAAAAAAAAGTAAAAAAAAATAAAAAAAAAATAAATAAATATATATATATATAAGTATATATATAGGTAGGTATAGATATAGATAACTATGCATTATTTTTTTTTTTTGCAGCGCATCCAACATCCCCTTCGCGAGAGAATCCTCCATGTACACTTGGATGGCGACTATAACACAGTGGGACGTGCATGTTACGCGACCCTTGACCTAAATCCATGCGGCGCAGTTGCCCGATGTGCGAAGGTTCTTTCGTCCCGGCAGCGGCTGACTGGCCCCCAACATGACTGCCCGTCCGGTGCATCTCCCAATTGCGCGGATGGCCTAGATGGGGTGGAAATCGCGACGCTACCGAACAGAAGGTACACAATAAATCATGTTTATAACCGCAGTAACATCGGCAATTGTTGCTTTCTATAGGGATGAATATTATGGAAACTGCAATCCTGTTGGGTTTAGGTTAAAAGGGGCGTCCAACTCTAACATACAAATGAGGACATCCAACTGCATCCGTTGACGCAGACCCTCACACATAGTACATCACTCCGATGTCAAATATTTTTCGTTGAGGAAAAATAATACGCACGCTGGCTCAGGTACCATAGCTTACCGATTGCTTTTCTCCGAGATGCGCGAGTACAGAGGCCACGGTTGATCGATTATGCTTGCATAGAGACCCCGCAAAATAAAATATCAAGCTAGACTATCTCCTGGTTGATTTGTCCTCGGCCGAAAATGTATACTCGAAGCTATTTATATCACCGGCTACGGACACGCAAGATGCTAGTGATGGCAACACGTAGAAGGTGTGGGTCTTTCACCATATACGTGTCGGGGCAGCGACGGCGAGAACCACAGGCCGGTGGCGTTGCGGCCCGACAGGGCAATGCAGCGGCAGCTCGTTGCTCGATTGATGAAGGATGCATTGTACTCAGGGACAGGACCACAATGTCCGGCGCAAAGCGACGGGCTGGCAAACGCGTGGTTGATGGCAGTGATGGGCCGCCGGATCGGAAAAGAGGCCAGGTGGTCACGCCGATGTTGGAGTACAGGTGCGTGGAGTCGATGGCGGCTGCGGGTGAGGCAAACCGATCTTAACTCGGAAAACCAAAAAAAAATACCGATCAATGCGACCGGCGAGAGAGAAGAAAACCTGGATCAAAGGATCAGGAAAAAGACTCTAGGTCAGCCAATCATCACTACCGGCGGACGAACTCTAGGTACACACGGCGCTGTGTGGAAGCGGTGGCGGCTAGGGTTTGGATCGGGGTTAGACTGATACAACATGTTTGCTGACGCTGTGTAGCACCGTCGTATAAATCATATCGAGATCGACATTCATTTTGTGCGCAGAGAAGTCTCACGCGGCGAGGTTCGAGTTTTGCATGTTACCACGTCTACACAATATGCAGATATTTTTAGGAAGGGGTTGACACTGTAGGCGGGCTGTTAGACCCTCCACTTACCTCCCGAGCTATTCTCCTGGATGTGCTCCTAGTCGAGATTTATCCATCCATGCATCACCGCCTCATCCCACGTGATTAGGACCCAGCCGGTATTCTGTCCGTGTGTGTGTGTGCGTGTACTCCCCCCCCCCCCCCCCCTTTCTCTCTCTCTGATGTAGCCTTGTACTTAATCACCCCATTGTGGAGGAATACAACATGATGCATCGCTACTCTCTATCTCTCTCTACCCCCCCCCCTACCCCCTCACCCCTCTCTCTCTCTCTCTTTTAAACATAGTACATACGCAAGCGCTCATATACACACGCATACACTCACCCCTATGAACGCACACACGCACACCCTACCCCTATGAACACCTTTATTGAGACTGAGCCGGCATATCATCTTGAGATTTACGAAGTTATCGTAGGCGCCTCGTCGTCGACGGGAACGTCTCCTCCCACTGAATGCGCATCGCCGAAAATCCTGAAATAATTCCAGGAATAATGCGAGCACCAGTATTTGAACCCTGGTGGGCTGGGGATACCACAGTCCCTCTAACCATCCAACCACAGGTTGGTTCGCTCTCTCTCTCTCTCGCAGTTAGTTGTGCACTTCAATTATGAAGTGATCACCTTACTGCCATGTTGTCATAGCTAGAGAAAAAGTTCCTTCTATAGTATTTTGTTGGTACCATCTCTATACCTCAACTAAGTTTAAAAATCTCCACAATACTACAATTTTGACGTTGTGGTTTATGTGGCATGTGGTGAAAGAGTAAATGAGATGGCCGAGGTTCTCATTGATTTCCCCCAATCGACAATGACAATGACTGATGAACGTGAAGATTTGAGCCGGTCCAAGTATATGGCGAGCTCACCAAGGTCTCCTTCTTACTCTAGATTGAGTCTTCATGCTCGCCGAGCGAGGAATCATATGTGGACTACACACTAGGGTGTCTGACAAATCATGTGGTGCTGGCAAGAATCTCGCCTCGCTCAACCCGTTGGCACTCGTGACCGACGCATGAGGAAGACATGCAAGCCGGAGTTTATTCCCATGTCCGCGGCCTGCCGGCGGTCTGCTAGGGTTAACGAACGTGCGTACGTAGCTCGCGGTCGATCGAACGTTGTCCTGAAGCCGTGCCGCCGGCTAGACGTTTATGTCTACGTATGTATGTGCGATACACTTTCCGCCCAAGTAATAGTTTGCATTGATTAATTCTTTTTTTTCGCGAGCAACATTGATTAATTGGTTTGCCATACGTGTCAATCGTTTCGTTACCTACTAGTGCATGCCGTTTTAGAAACAACTTTCGTAACAACTGCCTTAATATCCTGGCAAAAACTTATAAAATTAAATCCTAACCAAAATATCTTTCACAACAAATATTTTTCTCGCCAACCCAATCTTCATATTTTGAGTCCGTATTGTGACTTAAAGTTGGTGGGGATTTGTTTAAAAAAAAAGTTTGTGGGATTTGGCTGCACGCATTCCACGGTGTCATATATTTGAAACTGTACGAAATACGCAATACACTTGTAGCAAGACACAAAAACATACAATATCCTGAAAATATGCATTGTTCTATGGAAAGGTGTTCACACCAGCCAGCCCTGCCGTGTTGCCCCACGTGTGCGACCGGGAGTTGCAAATGTTGATAGAATAGACCACAATTGTTGCAAGGGGGAGTTGCGGGTAAGGGAGTGTTGCAAGGGGGAGTTGCGGGTAAAGGAGTGTCGGATGTATTAGACATGACACAAAATGTTGTGAACGTGTGATCCGATGGCTGGCCACACTTGAAGGGGTGGGTGTCCCTGTTGCAAATGAACACGCATGACGCTGCAAAGACCGGCATCATTGCTATAAAGCTCTACATGCGACGCAGTAAGGCATGGACGTCCCTAGTACAAATCGAACGTCTGATGTTCCAAAGCCCAACATCATTGCTGCAAAGATCGACTTGCCATGCTGCAAGGCATGACCATCCCCTAGTACAAATCTAGACATTTGACGCTGCTAAGCCCGATGCTCCACGCTGCAATGCTTGCCCGTCCCTAGTACAAATCAGGACACCTGATGTTGCGAAGCTCTGAATCATTGCTGCAAAGGCTGACGTGACACGCTGCAAAGCGTTGCAGTACCTAGTACAAGTTGGGACGTCTCACGCTGAAAAGACTGGCCACCATTGTTGTAGAAGGGTCGGCCATTCTTTGCTGTGAAGTCCATCATGGTAGTTGTAATTTTGAGATTGTCAGGAAGAAACAGTTTTAGAAACATTTGTTGTGTGTGGTTTAATACATGCTGAAGTACATGCGTTTGAAGCCCAGCGGTATGTGGTTTGATGCACGTGACGTACGTGCGTGTCAAAAAGTTTTGTGTGAAAAGGCGTTTGTGTGTGGGCCAATGCACACCGGATGAGACGTATTCGTTCACACACCCAGCCAACACAAAAAAAAGGACAGCTGGCGTGGTCTCATCGCGTGTCTGGGCGGGCCACTAAGATCTATCGCCTGATCGCCATCACCTGCGTTGCATATGCATAGCGAAGCGTTTGATGAAATATCTTTGTTATGCTATTTTGGCAGGGAGATTTTGTAATAGCAGCGAGGGAACACGAACGAAGTGAGAACAATGAACTAGGTATAAGTATCGTGAACATAATGAGAAACTTAATCGACAATTAAACAGAAAGATAATTCAACACAAACGTCCATCCACAACTAAACAGAACAATAATTCAACACCAAAATAGCTTGTGCCTGTTACATCCAGAATACTAACCTAATCGCAAATGTAATCGACGTCTGTACCGACACTCTCCACAACTATATAGAAGGAAAAGAAAATTGAACACCGAATAACCCATCTATGTACTGGGCGATGCATAGCATAGCACAGCATAGCCTGGCTTAGCTTCTCCTCAAGTCAGTCCACCACCTGAAGATGACTTGCTCATCTTTATAAATCTGCCGCCCCGACGGCTTGGTGTCCTGGTCGAGGCCCTCGTCGATGCGGCGGAGGTACTGGTGCTTGAACGCCTTGGGGTTGCCGGCGAAGCACTGGCGCAGCGCGGCCGTGGCCTTGACGCACGCCTCCACGTCCACGACGCGCTTGGCGATGCCTCGCTCGATATCGCGTTGGGACGCTTCGGGACTGTAGCTGCCGCGGCACACTTTCATCGCCTTCTCGAAGTCGTCCAAGCAGCCGCCGTTGGTCACGCGATGCATGACGAGCCTCTCGTCGCACCTGGCGCCGGCCTTTGATGCTTCGTGTGATGCATGGCTCGCTTCCAGGAATGTCAAGAACGACATGGCGTTAGCTAGCTAGGGTTAACAGCGAAATCGATTGATCCCGGTGTATTTTCTCTCCTCTTCTCTTCCCTCTAATTAATATATATAGACGAAATAGCTGCCGACGATCGGGTTTGTTGATTGATATTCCGAATTCATGACGGCACGTACGTATCACCCTCGGTCCCGATTAATTGCACCGTCCGTCAAGTCAAGTTAACATCGTGTATAATCCATGCACGATACGTGCGCTGCATCCGCGCGCGTTATCTTCCTTTTTTTTTTTTGAGTGAAGTCTATTTTAAACCTTGATTTCGTACCTCCTGTCGAAATCGAACCCTAACCTCCTAATCCCTGAAATCGATACCTTGTACTTGTCGATCCCGGCTAATCTCAACCCTGTACCCGTTCAAACCAGTTTGGCATGATAGGAAAGGAACGATCCCAGCCGGGATCACACTTTACTCTCACTGACTACATGGGTCCACCTGTCATGTTCATTTTCTATCCCACGTCCATCTTCTATCCATGCCTCTCTCTCCCAAGAACGCGTGCGCTACCGCCCGCGAGCACCATGCCAGCAGCACCACAACGACTACCGGCGTGTGTGTGGATAACAGAGAGGTCCTGGCGTGTCTCATGGGAAAGAACATCGAGAGGCATGACCGCATGGGCGCCAGTCTGGTCGCCGTCCACGCAGCGCGCGTTCTGCATGGCGAGCTCGCGGCAAAGCAGCTGCCTAGTTTGAGCAATGGGGGAAGAAATGGAGGGAGAGGGAGTGATTACAGCTCATCCGGGGACGCGGTTAGCCACAGGTGCAGTCCGAGAGAGCTCGGTGGCGAGGTGAGCTTCAGAGGAATGCATGCACACCAACTGTTCGACATAATGGTAGTGGCTACGGTGCGCATGGCATACGATGACAGCACGGTTGCACCTCACTATTGTAGAGTGTCGGCACGTGACCACATCAAGGTGCATGTTGCTGGTCTGACTCATCGCGCCAGAGAGGCATCTCGGGTTTGGGTGTCAGCACGTCAGCGACGGCGCCGTGGCGGCGTTGTGCCTGAAAAGCTGCGGGTGCGCATCGTTCCGAAGTGGAAGATGACCAACAGACGCTCGGTGTCACACCTAGCGTCCTCGCCCCGTAATACTGTTGGCCGGTGACCGTCGTTGTCGTGGCCGGACTACATCGGTGTCATGGTCACCCACGCGTCGTGACTGGACAAGTCGAAGGCCCTAGAGCCATCGTGTAATTCGATGCTAGCCAGAGCTGCCTACTGATAGGTCTTGCTACTAGTGTATAGTTGCTGAATCGATTGGATTAGGCCGCTTACATGCATGTATGGCGATTGATCATCGATCCATGTGGTTGCTACCTTGCATGCCTACCGTCGTGACTACGACTCGCACGGCGGAGGGCATGCCGTGGAGCGCCGCTGCCGGCAGGCGTTGATGTGGCAGCCGCGGCGGACGAGACTGTGGTGGAGTATAGGATGAGAAAAATATGACATGTGGGACACGGATGTAAGTGACAGTAGGTTCTGATCCCGATCGGTATGGATATTTTCCCCGTGCTCCAAACAGCTTCAGGGTTAAGATTAACCGGGATCACCAAGTATAGGGTGCCATTTTCAGGGATTCAAAGATCAAGGTTCGATTGCGACGAGCGATATGAGTTCAAGGTTTTTTTCAGACTTCACTCTTTTTTTTTTGGCTATGCACCGTCGGTCAAATAATAAAAACATAAATCTTTTAAGTGACACGTTTTCTGCTAAATTATTGTTTGACGGACATTCTGTCATTCTTTTTTTTGCAGGGAAAAAGCATTTCATCAATTAATTATCGTCTTACAATCATTTATGATGATACTGCTAATCTCCTGAGGGATATTTGCAAGCCAACATGCTGTGCGTTGTTGTCCACGTCCTATAGCTGCCGTAGCGTCTGCAGCTTTGTTCTGAGTCCGACAAATCTTTTGGATTTGTGATTGTCGTTCCATGAGGAGGTTCAAAATTTCTGCAGCTTGGAACATGTTACTGGAGCGATCTGACATGCCCGTACTAATTAGCGAGATGAGCTCTGCACAATCGGACTCTACCATGAGCGGCTTGTCGGACCAATGAAGCGCCAATTTTAGCCCCTCCTCACAAGCAGCAAGCTCAGCCTCAAGTGGCTCTGGACAGTTGAATATCCACCTGCATGCTGTGAAAATTACCTCGCCATTGTGGTCGCGAAGTATCATTCCCGCCCCTGCAGATCCATCTGCTGCGACATACGACCCATCAAAGTTCAGCTTGACGTGGCCATCAGGCGGGGGTTCCCAGGAAGCTTCCACGGCTGGTCGGATCAGCTTACTAGAACTCTGAAGAAAATAACCATCTAACATAGCCGGATGTTTTCCTTTGGTGTGGTCTGAACATGGGTAGTGTTTAATCATAAGAAGCGACTCAACATATCCACACAGGAAGCGCTTCGAAATTTCAACTGGAACCATAGGTTTATCATGTGTGAGCTCATTATGTACGTGCCAAACCCGCCATAGCACCAATAGAACAAGCAGGCGTTGTATCTCATTCAACTCTTGCATCGGCATCAACAACTAATCTGGCTCGTTCCTCCTAAGAGATTCAACATCCGGTAGATCCCAAACAAGTCTCATTTCCTTCCATAGCATTCGAGCGTGAGGACATCTAATCAGAGCATGGTGAACCGTCTCATCTTCCTGTCCACAAATGGTGCAAGTAACCACTGGTTCCATATGATGACGCCTCTTACTATCTTGAGTAGCTAGTGCCTCACGAGCTGCTTTCCATGCACAAACACAAACCTTGGGTGGAGCTCCACACGTCCATAGCAACTTCCACGCCGGTCTTGATCCATCAGGTCTAGTACTTGACTCCCCAATTCCCTGTGCAGCCATGATCGCATCTCGAGCCATATTGTACGCAGACCTCACTGAGAATCGACCATGTCTATCCGGCTGCCATGCAATCGTGTCTGCTGCCGAACGACGAGATGGTTTGATCTTCAGAATTTCCGCGATATCTGCTGGGACGAAGTGTTGCCTAAGAAGTGTGGTATTCCAGGACCCGTCGGTTGTCAGAAGATCAGAAACCCACTTCAGTCTACACCGACGCTTCGATGTTATTGGTCTAAAGGTTGGGCCCCTTGGGATCCAAGGATCTCGCCAGATGTGAATGTCTGCCCCATTACCGACGCACCATATGTAGCCTTGCTTTAGTAGCTCAAGGCCATACTCAATAGCATTCCATGTCGAGGAGCCGTTACCTGTGAAGACCGTGTCTGTGATCGAACCAGCCGGGTAGTACTTAGCTCGCAAAACCTGTGCACAAAGACTGTTTGGGAACTCAATTAGACGCCACGCCTGTCGTGCTAACAAGGCCTGATTGAACAATCTTAGATCTTTAAACCCCATGCCCCCTCTTCCTTTGGGTCACAGCATACTATCCCAACTTACCCAGTGGGTTTTGCGCTTCCCTTTTTCTGCACCCCACCAAAAGCGGCGAATCATCTTCGTCAGCTCGTCACAGAGGCCAGCCGGTACCTTAAACACACTCATGATATAAACCGGGATAGCTTGAGCAACAGCTTTAATTTTTATCTCCTTTCCACCTAAGGACATATGATTATCGCCCCACTCCATCAAGCTCTTCGCTAACTTCTCTTGGAGACTTTTAAGTTTCCCTTTACTCATTCTTCCATCCGGTGTTGGGAGCCCAAGGTATTTCGCTTCAAAAGTCGTCTGGGTAACTTGAAGTGTACCTTTAATGCTTTCCTGAACTGTGGCTGGACAACCAAGAGTGAACAACATGGAGCATTTATGAGGGTTGATCACTTGGCCGGTCCCTCTAGCATACACCTCTAGAACATGTTTTACCCTTTCTGCCTGTTCATTTTTAGCTTTGAAGAACAATAAGGTGTCATCAGCAAACAGGAGGTGAGAGATCCCCGGAGCTCGACGGCAGAGTTTTAGCGGAGTGATAGTACCCTGGATTGCTTCACGGTGCAGGAGAGCAAAAAGTCCATCAGCGACAAGCAAGAACAAAAATGGAGATAGCGGATCACCTTGGCGAAGACCTCTGGATGGGATGAACGAATCACGAAGAGTTCCGTTGAATTTTACCGAGTAGCTCACCGAGGTTACACAGGACATTATCCATTCCACCCATCGGGGAGCGAAACCCAAACCCTGCATCGTTCTTCTGAGAAAGTCCCAATCAACCATGTCGTATGCCTTAGACAAATCCAGCTTATATGCACAAAATGATTCATGTTCTTTTTTGCAGTGCTCAATTGCATGGAAGCATTCAAATGCTACCAAAGCATTATCAGTAATCATACGCCCGGGGACAAAGGCGCTTTGGTTCAAGGATATAATGTCGCCAAGAATCAGACGAAGTCTATTCACCAAGCATTTAGAAACTATTTTGTAGAGCACTGAACATGAACTGATAGGTTGGAATTCTCTTAGGGTCTCCGGCTGGTCCGATTTTGGGATTAACACGATTGCCGTGGAGGACATTCTGTCATTCAATACATATTGTTTGACAGACACAAGCGTTGTTCCTTATTCGTAACCACCGATTAAGTTGCAAAAGAAAAAAAAATCCACGCTAACATATTTGTCGATACAAAACACAAAATGTACATAGTGAAACCCGGCTTCCGCCTACAACACCCGGCCGGCAGCTAGCACGACCACTTCAACCACGCCAACCTCTTCAGGAGCAATTTATTCTACTCCCTCCGTCCGGGTTTATTAGGCCCCGAACGGAGGTACTAGTTGAGAGCAGTTAATACATGCATGATGCCCCAGGCCAGCAACCGAGCTCGGATGCCTTGGATGCTCACCGTTTCTGTTTCACCGAGGGGGCGGGTGGATCCAATGCCAAAACTAGATCAAATCTATATCCACCGGAGACGTAGATCCAATGCCATCCATTTGTGAAACTGATTGTTTTTTAAATGTGAAATACAAGTTCACATTTAAACATTGTTGAAAAATATCCAAAACGGGCCTCATTTTAAATGTTTGCCACAAGGAGTTCAAATAAAAATAAATAGAAATGAATATATAGTTTAAAAGATATGAATGTTTTAAATTACCAAGGTGAAATAAATGGATTGATTTATTGTGTGGGAGAACCGAGAAAGAGTACTTCTGGCACATAAATGCCATGCATGCATGTGAAATACATTTGTGGGTCCAATTGTTGAAAAGCGAAAGCATAAATACAAAGAAGGGAATTAAAGAAAAAAAAGTTGAATACAAGAATACGTGGCCCATAGACTGATAGATGACAGAGTTGAACGGAGAGAAAACGTTCTGTGTATTGCCTCGGTTCTCAGGTTACAACATATACACGATGGTTACATCTAAGCCCGATAAGCTAGGCACGCAGGCCACGGGCATGAATGAGATGTGAGAATCTAGGACTGGACGTGCCAGTAATAATATACAACAGGACAATTACATGTTAACACCCCCCTCAGCTGGGACACCATTGGGATGAACATTCAAGCTGGATCTTAATTCGGTGGACACTTGAGAACGCAGCCTTTTAGTGAATAAATCTATAAAATGAGAGGCATGTGTTACTTCTGTTAACTACAGAGTTTGGTTCAACTCGGATGAAACGGATACATTTACCCCTTCCAGGGGTCTTAGTCAAGGGGACCCCCTATCCCCTTACCTTTTCTTAATATGTGCTGAAGGGTTATCTAGTCTGCCAGCGCATGAAGAGGCGATTGGTGGTATCCAAGGAATTAGGGTGTGCCGTAGTGCACCATCAGTTTCACACTTGTTATTTGCTGATGACTCCCTGATCCTGATGAGGGCGGATATGTTGAATGCCACGTCGCTCAGAAATGCTCTAGACTTGCACTGTGCTAGCTCGGGACAGCTGGTAAGTGATGCAAAATCTGGTGATTTTTTCAGCCCAAACACATTGGTGGAGGTACGAGCAGATATTTGTACGCAGCTTAATATTGTCTCAGAGGCTATTTCTGATAAGTATTTGGGTCTACCAGTGAAGGTTGGAATCGACCGCAGTGATTGTTTTCAACACCTGGTTGATAGAGTATGTGCGCTCATCAATAGTTGGATATCAAAAATGCTATCAATCAGTGGCAAGGAGACCCTTGTGAAGGCTGTGGCACAGGCCATCCCAGTCTATGCTATGTCTGTTTTCAATATTCCAAAAAATATTTGTAAGGCCATTTGTGATGCTATTGCTAGATACTGGTGGGGTGACACCCAGAATAAAAGGAAGATACACTGGAAAGCTTGGTGGAAAATGTGTATCCCTAATAATGAAGGAGGCATGGGATTCCGAGACTTGCACTGTTTTAATAGAGCTATGCTTGCTAAACAGTGTTGGCGCTTATTATCTGATCCAGAATCATTATGTGCTCAAGTTTTACGAGCCAAGTATTACCCGGACGGGGATTTGATGAATGCTGTGTTGAAAAAAGGTTCGTCGTATACATGGCAGGCATGAAAACCTTTAAACAAGGGGCGATCTGGCGTCATGGGGATGGTGCATTAATTGATATTTGGAAGGACGAGTGGATCCCTACAAGCCATGATCGGAAGATAATGACCCCATGGGGGCAATGTTTGCTGCAGAAAGTACAGGAGCTAATTGACCCCATATCTGGTAATTGGGATGAACAACTAGTAAGGGAATTTTTTTGGCCGGTGGATGCTGAACGGATACTGAAAATACCTCTGTCATCTAATGGTCAGTCTGATTTTATTGCATGGCACTTCTCCAAGTCGGGATGCTTTACGCTTCGCTCTGCATACCATATCACTTGGAAATCTGACACTAGTAGAAAACAGACCTTTTATGCACATCATTAGTCTCGGTCTGGTTTTGAACCGGCACTAATGTGACCATTAGTCGCGGTTCGTGACGGGCATCATTAGTGCCGGTTCGTTCCGGACCTTTAGTCCCGGTTCGTGCCACGAACCGGGACTAAAGGGGTGGTGGCAGGCTGGTGTCAGCCTGGGGCCCCACGATAACCTTTAGTCCCGGTTCGTGCCACGAACCGGGACTATGGGCTAACCTTTAGTCCCGGTTTGTGTCTCGAACCGGGACTAAAGGTCCCCTATATGAACCTTCGGCCAGCCCGAGCTCTCTATTCTTCCCCTTTCCTCTCCTCTGGTTCTTCCTCTCTTCCCCGAGCTCATCCTCCCTTTTTGCCAAAATTTGTCAAGATTTGGAGGCACCCCATCCATCCAAGTGTTCACAAAGGTTAGCAACTTTGTCCTTTCATCTCTCATTGCTAGATTAGCTCTTGCAATGCTCTATAAGTATAGTGATTTGTGGGTTTTAGTTTGGGAGTATTTATATGTGGTAGTTTATTTGATTTATATGCAATTTGAGCTCAAATTAACTTCTTACTTTGCATGTGTAGGTGTGGTTTACTTAGTGCCTTCCCGTCCCCGTCCTAACCACCGTCGATCGCCCGCACCGTCCCGTCGCCGGCACCACCTTGGTGAGCCTCTTGTTCTTATCCTTTTTTTATAAAAAAAATCATGTTTGTAAGATTTAGTTAGTTACTTATATAGTTTTCTTACCTATATGGTTGTTTGTTATACATAGTGGCATGGTTTTCATATCCGTCCCTGTCGTCCCTCGTCCGGTTTATGATTCGGATGTGGTATATACTCTATTTTATAACTATTTATTGCATTTCGTGTTTATGACAATTATGCCCATCAAGTTGACATAGATATTTTTATCTAGGAGGTATGTGAACCGGAAATTCCAACCGACATAGATATTCTTGTCAAGAAGTTAAATTTAGTTGAAAAAGAAAACGAGTATTTGAAAGAAAAATTGAAAAGAGTTGAAGAAGAGAAGATGAAACTGGAGTTGTATGTTGTCGATGTCGTCGATGATCACAAGATCAAGATGGATGCAATGCGCTTGAAGATTAGAAAATTTAAAAAATATGCCATTGATAGTGAGGCTTGGTATCACTATGCTGTTGGATCAATTGTTACCTTAGTTGCGATCTTGATCGCATTTGTTCTTGCATTTAAATGCTTTAGCTAGAGAGTTTGTATGTTGTTTTATGAGAACAAGTGTGTATGAACTTTATGTATGAACTTGTATTAATTTGGTCTTTTCGGTGTTGTGTAATGAAGATGAGCCGGCAATGGATGTACGATGACCCATGCTCTCCCCAGTTCATTAATGGCGTGAATACTTTTCTGGTTGCGGCTGAGGCAAACAAGCGGGCGGATGGTTTTATGTATTGTCCATGTGCTGGCTGTAAGAATGATCGAAATTACTCTAACTCAAGAACCATTCACGTCCACCTGTTTGAGTCCGGTTTCATGTCCGGCTATAACTGTTGGACCAAACATGGAGAAAGAGGGGTCCTAATGGAAGAGAATGAAGAAGAAGAGGATGACGACAGCTATCCTGGCCATGGGTTCCATGAATACGATGGTACAACAATGGGGGAAGAAGCTGAGCCGGCAATGCGGGAAGGAGCTGAAGAAAAAAGGATTCACAAAGAAACTCTAAATAAAGAAAAAAAACAACTCAGAAAAAAAAAACAGAAAACAAAAAAAAATGAAAAATAAATAAATTAAAAAAATCCCGCCTACTGGGCCACAACCGCCTGCATACGACAAGAAACCCAACCTGTAGTTGGGCCAGGACGCAGGCCCGCAAGGCCCGGTAGGCCCACAGGGAATCGCAGCAGAGGTAGGCCCAGAAGGCCTGCATTAGAGAGGAGCTCAATGCAGTGCCCGCGCCGGGGCTTATAAACTGGTCGAGGCGCCCCTCGACTAGCGAGGTGGGACTAAACTTCCACCGCAGTGCGCCGTGCCAGGAACAGGTCTTTAGTCGCGGTTGGTGGCTCCAACCGCGACTAAAGACCCCCCTTTAGTCGCGGTTGGAGCCACCAACCGTGACTAAAGGGTTTCGCTTCCCGCCGCTTCGGCTGGTGAAATTCACCTTTAGTCGCGGTTGGTGGCTCCAACAGCGACTAAAGGGGGGTTCTTTAGTCGTGGTTGGAGCCACCAACCGCGACTAAAGGTCCTCCTATATAAGCAACAGTTGAAATTTTTTCATTTTCCCTCTGCTTCTTCGTCTCTTCGACCACTGAACAGAGGAGATCGCCGCCGCGCGCCCCTACCCTTGCCCCTCGTCGTCGCCGTCGTTCGTCCGTCCGCGCCCCGCCGCACCTCGACGCCGCCGTCCGTCCGCGCCGCCGCACCTCGACGTCGTGGCCGCCGCGCCGTGTACCTAGCCGTCGTCGTCCGTCCGCGCACCTTGACGCCGCCGTCGCCGTCGCCGTCGCCGCCCCTGCACCTCGCCGTCGCCGTCGCCGCCCCTCCTCGACCTCGCGCGCCGTCGCCCCCTTGTGAGCCCTGCCGCCATGGGCGCCGCCCCCTCCCGTCCATCCCGCACACACACACACGCATGAACACACACACACACACACATATGTTCTATTTTTTTATATGCTTAATTAGTATATATGCTTAATTAGTGTTTCTTTATGTAATGTTGTTTTTCTGTTTTTTATATAATGTTGTTTTTCTATAATTAGTGTTTAATTAGTATATATGCTTAATTAGATTTTTTTGCTTAATTAGAAGTATATAATGTCCCTAACCTATTAAAATGTTGCTTAGAAGTATATAATGTTGTATATCATATTACAGAAAAAATTTGCATACTAAAATGTTGCATAGGAAATTATAATTGAGAAATTTTACGGAATTTTTTATTGAGAAAGGAATATTATTAGTGTAGTTATAACCTAGGAATGGGACATTATAATTGAAAAGATGATATTTTGCTCAAAATTTCCTAATAAAATGACATTGCATATATAGGAATTTTTTTTCATAAGAATTTTTTCTCGGATTCAACGATGCCCGGTCCGCATCCTTGTCGTCGACTCGTTCGCGACGACGTCATGCTTCAGAGGGGCAACGTTCGGGACTGGGCTCCGCCGGGCTGGCACTGGGAGGTGCTACCTTCAGGGGCGCGCAGCTTGGTGAGGAACCCGGCCCCGGGTCCCGTCGTCGACCCGGAGCTTCTTTGGTGGCGTTCGCGTGGGCCACTTTCGGTGCGGAGGCAGCCGGCCCTACCGGAGGTGGTACGTCGCCGTGTCAGGGAGGAGGACGAGCACGTCCGTCGCTACATGGATGCGTTGGACGTCAGGTTCTCCAATACCTGGCAGGTTCTTCAGGGATCTCACCCGAGCTATGATCCTGTGATGGTTCCTTCTCTTTGGGTGTCCACCGCCCGCGCCTCAGGAACCGCGAGTGAACTAGATTCTTCGATAATATTCGATCTGTATTAGCTAGTGATAATACTCGAGATGTATTCGAGATTATATTCGATAATATTCGAGACGATTTATTCGAGATTATATTCGATGATGCATATTATATGAATTATTCGAGATGCATATTATGTACTATGATTCAGTTTTTCCTTATTGATTGCATGCATTCTAATTTGAATACTAAATTGTTTTATCTTTCTTCTGGATTAGTTAAATAAAAGCTATGGACAATACCGGCAGAGAAGGAGAAGAGGCTCTGTTCGACCTCATACGCTCCACGAGCCCAGAGCATGAACCTGAAGATGATGACGGCTCGTAATATCTGAACAATTCCGGTGAGGGTTGTATGATATTTGATGAAGACGAACGAATAGATGAAGGCGACGACAACGATGTTGACGAAGAAAATGTTCTTCAAATAACAAAGACCGGCGAGGTATATTTATTATATAAGCCATCCGGTGATCATTACATGTCTTAATTGATTTGTATGTATTAACGAATCGATCTTTCTTATTTTAGGCCTCCGGATCGAGCAAATCTTCTACAAGCGACAGGGTAGTTCGAGGCCTAGCCAAAAAGTTGGATAAAGGCGTAAAGTTCAACATCGATTCCATCAAAACATCAACTGGCGAACCGCTTGGACCTACGAAAAATGCGACCAAGTTCAAGAATCAATGCGGAGTTATTGTCAGGGACCAAATCCCGATCTCCGTTCAAGAATGGAAAAAGCCAGCAAAGGGAGATCGAGCAGGCCGAGTTACTTTTGTCGACGAAATAGCAAAATATGTGCTTTCGACTACGCTCATGGAACATTTCACCCTACCAGATAATTTGACAGATGCAGATCTGCAGAAAGTCAGAAACTATGCTCTTAAAAAGATGGTGATCGCATTCAACACCTTCAAGAAAAATACATGGGCTAAGTACGTCAAATCCGGA
This sequence comes from Elymus sibiricus, assembly GCA_039707655.1. NCBI lineage: Eukaryota > Viridiplantae > Streptophyta > Magnoliopsida > Poales > Poaceae > Elymus > Elymus sibiricus. The sequence continues at coordinate 532,346,782 of CM077675.1, forward strand.
AAGAAGACTCCAGAATTCACGGGAGCACTGGTGAAGGCAAAAGATCACTGGGACGCTTTCGTGAAGTTCAAGGAATCGGAAGAAGCTAAGGAACGGTCGAGAAAAAACAAGATTAATGCTGCGAAAAAGAAGTGGCACCATCATATGGGGCCAGGTGGCTACCAGGTGGCCCTGCCTAAGTGGAATAAATCTGAGCAAGAGATGATTAGTGCAGGGGTCAATCCAGTTACATTGCCATGGCCCTCCAGGTGCAGGACATGGTTTTATGCGCATGGGGGGAAGTTCGACCCAGAGACAGGGCTGGTTATGGTGAAGGCAAGTCTTAAAGAAGCGACAGACGAAATACTTATTGCAATAGAAGAAGCTCGAACGGGGGTGTTCACGCCCAATAGAGAGAACGACGAGCTTACGCGCGCCCTGAAGAATCGTGAACACCCGGGAAGAACACGAGGCAAAGGCGTTGTTCCGTGGTTTGAGGGGTTTGCGGATTGGAACGACGACTATAGAAGCCGTGCGAGAAAGAAGATGCAGGAGGAGAAGAAGAAGAAGGAGGAAGCACTCCGCCTTGAAGGCCTAGAATCAAAGCACCTGGAGTTGGAACGATTTGTCAGGCGGCAGCAGGAGCAGATCGACTCACTCAGCCAGGAAAGGGCGTCTCAGTGGCAGCATGAGCAGATCGATCCAGCATTGGATAGCACCGTCCCATCTATGCCGAGAAGCAGCGTGGGTTCCGCCCCGGCCGATATCGATAATGCATTGCTAGCTAGCTACCTTGTGGATTATATCAAAGACAGGACTAACTGTGAGCTACACATGAAAGTGAAGAACTTATCCATGAAGGTGGCGGACGGCTATGCTTTAGCAAATCCCCCTGAAGCAACCTTCCATTGCAATCGCATTCCAGCTGGCTATGCTCGTGTCGGGGTTGATGAAGTGATGTCAGGATATCACGAGCTACAACTTGACATTCTTGGAGGTGACGAGGAGAGAACACTGGGAGAGGCCATACATCGTATCATTCTATGGAAAAAGGATTGCATCGTCTTCCCAAGGCCACCGACTCCTCCTCCTCCAAGTCCGCCGCCGCGTCAGTCGACTCCTCGTCCTCCAAGTCCGCCGCCGCGTCAGCCGACTCCTCCTCCTCCAAGTCCGGCACCGCGTCAGCCGACTCCTCCTCCAAGTCCGGCACGGCGTCAGCCAACTCCTCCTCCTCCAAGTCCGCCGGCACCGCATCAGCCGACTCCTCCTCCAAGTCCGGCACGGCGTCAGCCTAAGCAACAGCGGAAGAGAGAGGCCGCAGCTACGACGGCTAGCGGTACAACAGGCAAGAAATTCAAATATGGTCCAGATCTCAAGCCTCTTCCGAAGTTGTCTTACCACCTGACTCAGGAGGAACTCGACGACGCATGTGATGCCCAATTGAAGGCCCATTTTGCACCGAAACCGCCCGCGCCGCCAAAGGAGAAAGTACCTGAGCATGTCTCACAACACTTTATTGATATGGCTCGACCGGCTGACAATGAGAAGGACTCCGACTATGTGCGGTCTATCAAGAAGTCATATTTAGCAGGGCAAAAGGAGTCGAGCTCGAGCTCGAGCCAAGCAGTTGGCCAAAAAACTGGGAAAACTGTTCCCCAGCTGGGAGAACAGGCAGTGCAATCGATCCCCCCGCTCATTGTACAAACAACTGTGAGTACCGCCGATCGGCTGGTAATAACCGACGATCTTAGAAGGCAGGCTAAAGAGGCCGGTGTCACTGTTTAACAACTCCTAGGCCTTGAGGAAATCCCCGGGATTACAGAGGAGGAAGTAAAATGGCAATATGTCCGCGGCAAACCTCTGGTCAAGCCTGACGATGTCAAGCTTCTACCAACGAGAATGTACGATTTGCATACGTGGTACATGCAAAAAACAGCAAATACCAATGAAGAGTCCCTCATGGTGAAAGTCAAGAGAAAGCATTACTTCCATAAAAAAGATGTGTGGATTCATTATTCAGAGTTGTTACAGTTATTCAATCAAGACGCACTCGACAAATCTATCGTCAGTTGCTATTGTTTGTAAGTGATTTCTTTCTGTAATTTAAGTCTCTAGCTAGCTAGCTGTGCTCTCGTTCATTACTTGTAATTATCCTCACTATATTCTTTTCTGTGGTATTATGCAGAATGAAGATGTATGAAATGAAAAAAGCTGGACGCTATGGCATTGGGTTCATTGACCCAAATACGATTAATCAGGTGATATGGGAAGATCAATATTCGAGAAAAGACACAGAGAAATCCCTGCTAGAGTTTTTGAAGCAACTAAACACCCAACCAGAAATACTACTTCCTTACAACTTTGGGTGAGTGTTACTATATCTTGTACTACAAATTCTATTTTTGCTTAATTACTAGATGTTAATAAGTGTAGTTGATGAGTTATGCACGTGCCCGCTTATTTATACAAAACGTGTGCACATGCAGTTACCACTGGATCTTGTTAATCATTGAAGTTGACAAGGGAAAAGTTGAAGTACTGGACTCACTATATAAGGATCCATCCGAATACGCAACCGTGAGGGGGATGGTCAACAGGTAATTTCAATCATTATCGCACTATGTCGGCCTCTTTACTTCATTTCCTGATATCAACTAGTTAATAACTCCTTTATTCATTTTCTTTGCCGGTGGGCAGGGCTTGGGCCAAGTTCGTCAAACAGGTCCCAGGCGACTGGGAAAAAAAGCTGACATGGGTGCGACCCAAGGTATACCTGATTCTAGCTACGTCCGTGCATCTCTTTAATTCTAGTTTCAATACCATTATCATGCTTGATTAATTATTATCTGATTGAATTTTATTCTCGTAAAGTGCATGAAGCAGGAGCAGGGGAATGCTTTATGCGCATACTACGTTTGTGAGAACATTCGCATGATCACGTCTGAAAGGAGCAGAAACGAAAGAAATCTTTGGGTACGACGTTTGCCAGAACACTATCCATAATTTTTTTATCATGATCTAGCTAATATATATACACACAACTAATATATTCATCTTGACCTCCTGATTATAGCTGAACGAGATGCGGGGCCAGCTCCTACCAACGGCTCGCGTACGAGCAATTCAAGAGGAAATAGCTGGATTTCAGGTCGACCAGGTCATAGATCCCAAAGGAGAATACCATTACAAGATCAAGAAAAAGTAATGCCTGCATATATGTAATGATCCGCAAATTGTAGGAGAAATTGTATATACCAAATTGTATATATATATGTATGTGAATGGTCGTCGTACGAGAAATTCGATGATATATATATATGATAGGTTCTACGAGAAATTCTATTTATATATATATGCACAACGTGTACAGTATGTAGTAGCGTAATATATGTTTGAAATGAAAAATAATTAAATGGAAAACACAAAATTAAAAGGAAAAATAAACCATAATTAATTCATAAACCCCCGAAGGATTAAAAGGAAAAATAAATCAAAATTAAAAGAATTAAATACTTTTAGTCCCGGTTGGTATTACCAACCGGGACTAAAGGTGCCCCAGCCCACGGCGCCGGCAGGTGCCACGTGGTGGGCCTTTAGTGCCGGGCCGTGTTGAACCGGCACTAAAGGGGGGGGGGGGGGGGGCTTTAGTCCCCACCCTTTAGTGCCGGTTACGAACCGGCACTATAGGCCGATTCTGCACTAGTGTGAGTACAGAACAAGGGCACGGATGAATGTGGGAGCGGGAAGAATTGATCCGCACCCGGTCTGGAAGGTCCTCTGGGGAGGTCAGTGCCTCGTAAGGTGAATGTTTTTAGCTGGAGAGTACTTCATGGGATTGTGCCATGCTACTGCACGCTAACTGATCGACACATGTCGACGCCAGTGCTTTGTCCAGTGTGCCACCTTTACCCTGAGGATCTTCGCCATATGTTATTTACTTGCGATAGAGAAAAGTTTGGGTGGAAGGAGCTTGGGCTGGGAACCAAGATCGAGACTGCAGCGGCCCACGAGCGGTCTGGATCGGTCATTCTTGAAAAACTATTGTGCACCGAGCTGTCAGGAGAAATAAAATTACCAATTTATAATGGAGTGGAAATGGTAATGGTTACTGCATGGTACTTGTGGTGGGATCGCCGGAGAATCAGTCACAACAAGAATGTTGGTAGTCCGGTTCGGTCGGCCATGAGTATACGGGGTATTGTGGCAAACTCGATGGCTGCCAAGGAAAAGCTACCTATGAGGAAAATTAGATGGTCAAGACCAGCTAATGGTGTGATTAAGCTTAATGTTGACGCAAGCTATCATGGGGATGAGGGGGCAGGAGCGACTGGAGCTATCCTACGGGACAGTTCAGGAGCGTTTATTGCTGCGTCTTGCTCCTATAAACAGTATGCAATGGATGTCTCTTCTGTGGAAGCGTTTGCTCTTTTGGAAGGCCTGAAGTTGGCAGAGGAAATGGTAATCTTCTCACTGGCCGTGGAGTCTGACTCACAGGAGATAGTACAAGCTGTTATGGAACCTTCGGAGTACCGCGCTTCTGCTGCGGTGGTGACGGATGATTGCCGAAAGTTGTTGAGTTCTTTTGGCAGGGCGACGATTGTTCACTGTGCTAGGGAAAGTAATGGGGCAGCGCATAGGCTAGCCAGTGCTAGTTACAGAGGGAAGCTTAATGGGGTCTGGCATGAGAACCCTCCTGATTTCTTAATCCCTACTATTGTAACTGATATGATTATTATATAACAAAGGTCGCCGAAGTTTCAAAAAAAATATCTATAAACTGAGAACTTGATGGAACATGGAGAGCACATGCTTCACCAACGGCTACACGAGCACGAACAAATGACTTCAAGCCTAGTTCCCTCAGTATAAGTTTGTTAAGTAGGAAGAAAAATCGTTCCACAGTTAAAGAAACAAAAGTCAATGTCGAAACTAATTTACTGTATTATATCCAATATAATACTCCATCCATCCTAAAATACAACGCGTACAAGATTATATGGCGGAGGGGGCCTACACGGTTGGGGATGGATTCGGAAAACAGTCTGTTCAAGTAAGGATGACGTGGTGGCGTCGGCGTCCTCGTGATGGACATGTGTCCTCGGGCTCCGCCGTTGCGATGGTGTTTGCTCCAGCGTCGGCGCGGAGCTTGGCAGGTAGTCTAGGAGCGGATGCAGATTGTGGTATGCATCGACGATATGTGAAAGACGGAACATGTACTAGATTCGTGGTTCGCGGATGGCAGATATGGTTTCCTCCGTCGACATGTTAGTCGTGATAAGGTGCGAGATCTGTAGATCGATGGTGTGTCCATGGTGTTGCCCCAGCAGTGGCTTCACTTTTGGTGAACCACCTTGGAGGTCTGGAAAGTTGCATATCAGCGATGGAGCCGTGTCGAGCTCGGGTGAGGAGGTGATTCGTCATTCTTTTCTTCGGTGGCTGGTGTGGTGGTGCCTGAGGCAGGTGACGGGCGTTGGTGTCAAACTAAGAGATGTTCCGCTATCATTTCAGTTTTACCATGTCGGTCCTTATGTGTCTTGTATTTTGATCTTTATGATATCAATAAAACACATATTACCATGAAAAATAATAATCTGACGTTTAACTAACTTAGTCTAAGAGTATTGGTCACGCATGCATGTCAGATCTATCCCATCACTTTCGATGCATATGCACAGCGAAGGTCTGATGAACCGGCTCTGGTATGCTGTTTTGGCCGAAAGATTTTGTACTATAGTAGTCAGGGAACACAAACGAAGTGAGAACAACGATACAATTATACGTACCCAAAAATCCACAAACAAGAGAAAACGAAAATACAACACCGAAATAACCTGTGCCTATTATATCGAATAGGATACCCCGTATCTGGTGGGGGCAGACTTTAATATCCTAAGGCATAGTGAGGAGAAAAATAAAAAAATCTCTTGTTTCTCACTTTCTGATGTTTGCAATTCTATTATCCATTTTCTTGGAATGAGGGAAGTTTTTATGTTTCGAGGGTGCTTTACTTGGTCTAAAACATGCTACTCTGAAAATAATGGATAGAGTTTTGATGTCCTCGGACTGGGAGGATCTATACTCCCTAGTCTATGTTCGCAAGTTAGTTAAATAACTTTCTGATCATAACCCATTGCTACTGGATGGGGGGAGGGCAGCCTCGGAGAGCTCGAGGAAGTAGATGTTTCAGATTTGATGTTGTCTGTTTGCGCAATCCTAAGTTTCTTCCTTTAGCAACTGATATTTGGTCGAAGCCTGTCTTACGGAAGATCCTATTGACACTCTCAACATTAATTTGAAGAGAATCAAATAATTATTTAAATGTTGGGAGTCCAATATCTTTGGTGATAACAAAATCAAGTGAAACATTCGTAAGTTAGAACTCCAGGAGCTGGAGCTACTTGAGGAGAGTAGTGACCTTTGTGGAGTTTCCCATACAAGGAAACTTGATATCCTGGTGGATCTTAATAATATCTATGAAGAGAAAGAACTCTATTGGCAGCAAAAGTCTCATGAGAGGTGGCTGTTGGAAGGTGATAACAATACTAACTTCTTTCAAAAAGTGGCAAACGGGAGGCATAGGAAAAATACTATACAATCTTTGGAGTGTGGAGATGTGATTATTGAAGGGACTAAAAACCTCTTGTCCCATGCCACCAATTTTCATAAAGATCTCTTTGGTCCTGCCCCATGCAATTTATGCAAGATTGATGCTTCCTTGTGGTCTAGTGGGGAGACTTTAACCCCTAGTGATAAAGAGGCACTACTAGGGAAAACCCTAGCAGTAGCGCGGGTATTTGGTGTATCAGTAGCGCTGGTCACCGCGCTGCTGATACGGCGCTACAGCTAACGTTTATCAGTAGCGCGTTTTGACACGCGCTACTGCTATACCTACTTAGCAGTAGCGCTTTCTGTACCAGCGCTACTGCTAAGTCTATCAGTAGCGCATTTTGACACGCGCTACTGCTATACCTACTTAGCAGTAGCGCTTTCTGTACAAGCGCTACTGCTAAGTCCTTTAGCAGCAGCGTTTTCCTGTCCAGCGCTAAAGAGCGCTACTACTATATTTTTTCATATCATTTTTTTTTGCTACGTATTTGCGATGTTTCTGTACAGGTTTCATACAATATTCTAATCATATCATAAACATGCAATATGCTCATCATATCATACACATAATAGTCTCATCATATCATCCAACAGAAATCATGTCGTCACGTCATAATCACGATATAGCTATACAAGTTACATGACATGTCTCATCATACATAATGTAGTACTTCTTGAGGCGTCGGTTCGTATCCCTCTCTCGCACTAGCGTGAACCTAAACTAACTACTGGCTGTCGCTCGGAAACCGGAAACCGGTACACCTGGGCCTGACACTCCGGCCACTCGTCGTATACTCCTGGCGTAGCACTCTTCGCCATCGATGATCTATGCACCTGCATCGTCACATGAGTTGATGATATGCAACATATATAGTTGAGCAACAGAAAGAGACAGACTTGGCAAAAATAGAAGCAACATATCATAAGCATACAAAGTTCATCGTACCCAAAATGCCCTAACTAGAGTGATCTTCGCTAGTTGAGGAGGACGGTTTAATTACATCACAAATAAAGTTTCGTCGTGCATAACTCAAAGTTTCGTCATAGAGAAAGTATGGACTAAACGGACACATTGTCATATATCGTCAATCACTCCAACATGTCGTGCCATCCATGCAAGTCAGGGAGATAGTCCCCGAGCGTAGTGAAAGGCTTCAGGTCGAGACGCTGAGCGGCTACGCGTGTTCGGACGTCTTCCCGCGACATTTGCCCTTCTTCGTAGAACATCCCTGTTTTTTCGAGGACCTCCTTCATGATGATTTGGGCAAGTTCACGCTGGATGTGATAGAACTCAGCTCGGAGTCGATGATCCGGGATATCTCCTAGGTTCTTTGCTCATTGCAGAATATGGGCATCGCCGGATCTAGGTGACATGCGAAGGTTCTGCTGATCCCGTCTGAACTCCTGCATGTGGTGGAGGACATAGAATCCATCACTGATAGTATCACTCGGTTGCTGGATGCAGCAGAAGTCAGTCTTATGGCCGAAGCAGGGCGCGCGGTTCTTTGTCTTCCTGAGCGTGATCTCTCCACCCCGTACGCCGTACGTAAAGATAGCACTGTCGAGAACAGAGTTGATGTGGGTGTAATCCTTTTTCTTCATGTTCTTTGACGAGTCCAAGTAAAGAGCGTGGGAGACTCGGGGGTAAAGGATGATGAGGACGGCGCGCCCGTCGCTGCGCAAAATAAGTACACCTCAAATTAGCCTCCACGCGCGGATGACTTACATGGGATGATAAGGCACGAGAATCGTCTCCTTGTCCTTATTGCCGACCATGAAATCGGCGATGTAGTTACTCGCATATTCACGGTGCTTTTTGCAGACTGCCAAGAAGCTCTCGTGCATGAAGTACGGGTCAGCGACACAGATATAAGTTATCTGCTCAATCCTGATGATGTAGTTCATGTACAAGGCAAAAAGGCGGACAAACGTAAAATCCAGCTTTTTCAAGTGAAACATGTCGAAGATGTAATCGAATCGAAGGAAGAACTTTTCCGCGGGGAATGTGTCGACGTACAACCTTTGCTGCGGCACGTTAACCACGTAGAGTGGGTATCCTGGATTTTGCGAGGCGATCAGGCTTTTCTCTCTTCGCAGCACATCGTCATGAAGTCTCCTGAGATTGCCGTATATGGCCTCTACCGCTGCCTTATTAGGTAGGATTGGTTCACCGGGGATATGGTATTTCGCCGCACCCATGACAGGTATACGGTCTTGAACCCGAGGCTGCGGAGGCGGCTGGATCATAGAAGCAGCTTTGTTGCCTTTCCTCGCTCTCTTCCTATGCTTCTTTTCTACTGGAAGGTCGTCTATAATACGTTCAGCCTCCGGAGGCGGCAATTCAGGCACCGACTCATGACGCTGAGCCATCAATCCCCCGTCGTCATAGGCGCCAGTATTGAGATACTGTAGAGTGTCATCGTCATCCTCATCGATGGCATCGATATCATGCATTGCTTCTTCGGCGGCGGCGACGTCATCAGCGACTAATGGAGCCTCTTCCTCACCCCGTCCGCTATCACCCGGCACGACAGGCGACGCTAATTGGGTAGGTGGGGTGTTGATGTTCATACCTTGCTGAGGCTGCGTGGTCGTGGGTGTGCTCCCGGCCGCCTCCAGACGAAGCAGACTCTTTGGCCACAACAGGACCCATCTCTTGCAATCGCCAAGCTGCCGCGGGGTCTCGTCGTCGTCTCCCCCTAGTACCGGAGGAACCAAATTCTCGTGGCCCGGTTTGACACTGGCCACGGAAACCTTGAAGACGTCAGGGGGGATCGGCCGGCTGTGGAATAGTTGTTCCTTCGGCTTCACTATCGTCGCCTTCCCCACGTCCACCTTCTGGCCGCTGATGGTGTACAATATGGTGCACGGGGTTACGTCGGCCTGCAAAGACATGTCTACGACGTGAGACATCCAAAAGGCAATGGAAACAGGAGATTACACATTTATTGAAGAGGGCCAGTGTGACAGGTACCGTGAGGTCGTCGAGCTCAGCCAAAGACGAAGCACCACCGAGCACGTCCGAGACGGAGGACGGGCTGCTATGAGTAGGTGCGGGAGCCGGTGCAGGAGCTGGTGCAGGAGCAGGTGCGGGAGCCGGTGCAGGAGCTGGTGCAGGAGCAGGTGCGGGAGCCGGTGCAGGAGCTGGTGCAGGAGCAGGTGCGGTAGCCGGTGCAGGAGCTGGTGCAGGAGCAGGTGCTGGTGCAACCCTAGTCGAGTTGCTCCCGAAGAAGTTGGAAAGGGGAAAGTCCGCTGCCTCTTTATTTGGATTTTGCCTACCCCAACTGACGATATCCGGAACCAAGACACCATACGAAGCTGCAATCTCCTGTTTTGCGGCAGCTACCGCTGCTGCGACCGCAATCGCAACCTTCTTGTCGATGTTTTCTTCATTTAACCTCTGTCTTTCCTTTCTCTCCTCCGTGGTCTCACGGTAGTACTTCTTCCACGTGGCGCCGTCTCCGACGCTGTGCGCGCGTCCATACGACGGCCGAGTGTCCACCGGGAGTCCTTTCAATATGTTCAAGGCCCGGTTGAATGGGTTGTCCCACTTGGGCCTCACCAACGCCTCAGACGGCGAGTCACTTTCGGCCGCGATCCTGTGCTGCTCTCTCTGCAAAAGGAACAAGGATCATTTACAAATATGACTAAACGTGCAGTCGAATTGCTCAGAAACTAAAAATTACCAACAGTCTCATGAACTCCATCGTGACCGCGTCCGTCTCGAAAACCTTCTTCACTGGGTCCCAATGGTACCGGGCCCTGAGGACGTCACGCTCCTGCGGGACGGTGAACTCCGCCAAGGGGTCTGGGATGCCCAGACTTTCGCGTTCCGCGTCCTCCTTGGCCCATATGGACCTCTTCCCCGCGTAACCACGGCTTCCGAGGTGGTGGCACCCCATGTTCCTCTCTTGAAGCCCCTTCATGTACTCCGACTTTTCTTTGGCAGCTTCGGCAACGCAAGCCGCCTTGAATATTTCAAACTGCTCTTCCGTAATTGTCGGATTATCCTTTACAATCTCGGAGTAGGGTTCCTTTTTTGTCGATGATCCTTGCTTTCACCCTTACTTTCCAGGCGGACAACGCGCCGCTAAACTTGCCCATGGCGCGTCTGTTTATCTTCTTCATTGCCGGGTCTTTATCTGGATTTTTATATTTGATTTCATCCCGGCCCGGGAACAAGAACACCTGGTGCAGCTTCGTTAGGAGGGACTGCTTCATATCTGGTATCTTCCATAGTTTCACATCGTTGATGGTGGCGGTTGCCCGTAGGATGCAGCCTATTTGATTGCCGAAGCACGCGCGCGCTTCCGCAGGCTCTTTTGGCTCAAAATTGCCGTCGTCCACCTCCGTGACTGTTGGAAATATGCCCTAGAGGCAATAATAAATTGGTTATTATTATATTTCCTTGTTAATGATAATCGTTTATTATCCATGCTATAATTGTATTGATTGGAAACTCAAATACATGTGTGGGTACATAGACAACACTGTGTCCCTAGTAAGCCTCTAGTTGACTAGCTCGTTGATCAAAGATGGTTAAGGTTTCCTAGCCATTGACATGAGATGTCATTTGATAACAGGATCACATCATTAGGAGAATGATGTGATGGACAAGACCCAAACTGTAAACGTAGCATTTAATCGTGTCAGTTTATTGCTATTGTTTTCTGCATGTCAAGTATCTGTTCCTTTGACCATGAGATCATGCAACTCACTGACACCGGAGGAATACCTTGTGTGTATCAAACGTCGCAACGTAACTGGGTGACTATAAAGGTGCTCTACAGGTATCTCCGAGGGTGTCTGTTGGGTTGGCATGGATCAAGACTGGGATTTGTTACTCCGTGTGACGGAGAGGTATCTCAGGGCCCACTCGGTAATACAACATCACATTGAGCCTTGCAAGCAATGTGACTAAAGTGTTAGCCACGAGATCTTGTATTACGGAACGAGTAAAGAGACTTGCCGGTAACGAGATTGAACTAGGTATAGTGATACCGACGATCGAATCTCGGGCAAGTAACATACCGAAGAACAAAGGGAACAGCATACGGGATTAACTGAATCCTTGACATAGAGGTTCGACCGATAAAGATCTTCGTAGAATATGTAGGAGCCAATATGGGCATCCAGGTCCCGCTATTGGTTATTGGCCGTAGAGGTGTCTCGGTCATGTCTACATAGTTCTCGAACCCGCAGGGTCTACACACTTAACGTTTGGTGACGATTAGTATAATTGAGTTATTATGTTGGTGACCGAAAGTTGTTCGGAGTCCCGGATAAGATCCCGGACATGACGAGGATCTCCGGAAGAGTCCGGAGGTAAAGATTGATATATGTGATAATAGTGTTTCGATCTCCGGAAGAGTTCCAGAGTTCACCGGAATGGGTTCCGGATGTTTACCGAAGTGTTCGGGTGCAGCAACACTTTATATGGGCCAAAGGGATAAAGCCCACGAGGTATTGAAAAGTGCAAAAAGTAGTTTTGCTGCCGCGTAAGCGGTACTACCGCTTGGTGAAGCGGTACTACCGCCCGAGCGGTACTACCGCTTGTGTGAAGCGGTACTACCGCCCAAGCGGTACTACCGCTTGTGTGAAGCGGTACTACCGCTTGTGCGCGGCTGTGCACGGTTCGGCAGGGATCCGAGTTGGACTCTTTCCCTGCGGGCCAAACCGACCTGGAGGAGGCTTTTACTCCAAGTTTAGACCCCAAGGCTCAACATATAAATAGAGGGGCAGGGCTAGCACACGGGATACATCAGGATTTCCCAAGCCGTGTGCCGGCAACCCTAGCCCTCTAGTTCCTCCGTCATAATCTCCGTAGTGCTTGGCGAAGCCCTGCAGAGATTGTTCCTCACCACCATCACCACGCCGTCGTGCTGCTGGAACTCAACCACTACTTCACCATCGCTCGCTGGATCGAGGAGGTGAAGGCGTCATCAAGCCGTACGTGTGTTGAACGCGGAGGTGCCGTCCGTTCGGCACTAGATCGGAAGGATCGTGATTGGATCGCGGGACGCTCGGCGATTTGGATCGCGAAGACGTTCGACTACATCAACCGCGTTTATTAACGCTTCCGCTTAGCGATCTACAAGGGTATGTAGATTCACTCTCCCTCTCGTAGATGCTCATCACCATGGATAGATCTTATGTGTGCGTAGGAAAATTTTTGTTTCCCATGCAACGTTCCCCAACAGTGGCATCATGAGCTAGGTCTATGCGTAGATGAGATCTCGAGTAGAACACAAACGAGTTGTGGGCGTGGATGTATACATATTGCTTGCCGTTACTAGTTGATATTTGATTCGGCGGTACTGTGAGATGAAGCGGCCCGGACCGACATTACGCGTACACTTACGCGAGACAGGTTCCTTCAACTGACATGTAACTTCGTTGCATAAAGATGGCTAGCGGGTGTCTGTCTCTCTCACTTTAGTTGAATCGATTTCAATGAAGAGGGTTCTTTTAGAAGATCAAAAAGCAATCACTACACCACGTTGTGGTTTTGCGTAGGTAAGAACGGTTCTTGCAAACCCGTAGCAGCCACGTAAAATTTGCAACAACAATTAGAGGACGTCTAACTTGTTTTTGCAGGGTATGTTGTGATGTGATATGGCCAATTACATGATGAGATATATGTGATGTATGAGATGATCATGTGTTGTATAGAATATCACGACTTGCATGTCGATGAATACGGCAACTGGCAGGAGCCATAGAGTTGTCTTTAATTATTGTATGACCTGCGTGTCAATCATTAAGCGATATGTAATGCTTTACTTTATCGCTAAACGTTAGCTATAGTCGTGGAAGCAACAGTCGGCGCGACAACCTTATGGCGACACGTTGATGGAGATCAAGATGATGGAGATCATGGTGTCATGCCGGTGACGATGGAGATCATGCCGGTGCTTTGGAGATGGAGATCAAAAGCACAAGTTCATGGCCATATCATGTCACTTATGATTTGCATGTGATGTTAATCCTTTTATGCATCTTATTTTGCTAAGGACGACGGTAGCATTATAAGGTGATCTCTCACTTAAATTTCAAGATAAATTGTGTTCTCCCCAAGTGTGCACCGTTGCGAAAGTTCGTCGTTTCGAGACACGCCGTGATGATCGGGTGTGATAGACTCTACGTTCGCATACAACGGGTGCAAGCCATGTTGCACGTGCGGAACACTCGGGTTAAACTTGACGAGCCTAGCATGTACAGACATGGCCTCGGAACACAAGAGACCGAAAGGTCGAACATGAGTCATATAGTAGATATGATCAACATGAAGATGTTCACCATTGAAACCACCTCAACTCACGTGATGATCGGACTTGAGTTGGTGGATTTGGATCATGTAACACTCGAATGATCGGAGGGATGTCAATTTGAGTGGGAGTTTTTAAAATATGATTAACTAAACTCATTATCTAAGAACAATAGTCTAAGTTGTCTTTGCTATATTTATGTTGTAGATCATGGCTCGCGCAGTAGCACCCCTGAATTTTAATGCGTTCCTAGAGAAAGCTAAGTTGAAAGATGATGGAAGTAACTTTGTGGACTGGGCCCGTAATCTAAGGATTATCCTTACGGCTTCCCAGAAGGCTTATGTCCTTGATGCACCGCTTGGTGATCCACCCGCTCCAGTTGAGTCTCTAGACGTTGTGAACGCCTGGCAGGCTCGTTCTGATGATTACTCAATAGTTCAATGTGCAATGTTGTATGGCTTAGAACCGGGACTTCAAAGACGTTTTGAACGTCATGGAGCATATGAGATGTTCCAGGAGTTGAAGTTTATCTTTCAGAAGAATGCCCGGATCGAGAGATATGAGATCTCCGATAAGTTCTATGCTTGCAAGATGGAGGAGAACGGGTCTATCAGTGATCACGTGCTCAGAATGTCTGGGTACTCCACCCGTCTGGCTGAGTTAGGGATGCCCCTTCCGCCAGAGGCTATCACTGACAGAGTTCTTCAATCATTGCCGCCTAGCTACAAGAGCTTCGTGTTGAACTATAACATGCACGGGATGAACAAGTCAGTCGCCGAGCTGTTTGCGATGCTGAAAGTCGCTGAGTCTGAAATTCAGAAGGAGCATCAAGTGTTGATGGTCAATAAAACCACTAGTTTCAAGAAAAATGGCAAGGGTAAGAAGGGTAACTCTAAGAAGAGTGGCAAAGCAGTTGCTCCTCTCGTGAAGAAACCCAAGGCTGGACCCAAACCAGAAACTGAGTGTTTTCATTGCAAGGGAACTGGACACTGGAAGCGGAACTGCCCCAAGTATTTGGCTGACAAGAAGGCGGCCAACAACAAACAAGGTATATATGATATACATGTTATTGATGTGTACCTTACCAACTCTCGTTGTAGTGCCTGGGTATTTGATACCGGTGCGGTTGCTCATATTTGCAACTCAAAACAGGAACTGCGGAATAGACGGAGGCTGGCAAAGGACGAAGTGACGATGCGCGTGGGAAATGGTTCCAAGGTTGATGTGATCGCCGTTGGCACGCTCGCTCTTCGATTACCGTCGGGATTAGTGATGAACCTAAATAAGTGTTATTTGGTGCCTGCGTTAAGCATGAACATTATATCTGGATCTTGTTTATTGCGAGACGGTTACTCATTTAAATCAGAGAATAATGGTTGTTCTATTTATATGAGTAATATCTTTTATGGTCATGCACCCAATGTGAGGGGTTTATTCTTGTTGAATCTCGATAGTAATGATACACATGTTCATAACATTGATGCCAAAAGATATAGAATTGATAATGATAATACCACTTTCTTGTGGCACTGCCGTTTAGGTCATATTGGCGTAAAACGCATGAGGAAGCTCCATGCTGATGGACTTTTGGAGTCACTTGATTTTGAATCACTTGACACATGTGAGCCATGCCTCATGGGCAAGATGACTAAAACTCCGTTCTCTGGAACAATGGAACGGGCAAGTGACTTATTGGAAATCATATATACTGATGTGTGCGGTCCGATGAGCATTGAGGCGCGCGGTGGTTATCGTTACTTCTCACCTTCACTGATGACTTAAGTAGATATGGGTATATTTACTTAATGAAACACAAGTCTGAAACATTTGAAAAGTTCAAACAATTTCAGAGTGAAGTTGAGAATCATCGTAACAAGAAGATTAAATTCCTACGATCTGATCGAGGAGGAGAATATCTGAGTTATGAGTTTGGCAGTCACTTAAGACAGTGTGGAATTGTTTCACAATTAACACCGCCTGGAACACCACAGCGTAATGGTGTGTCCGAACGTCGTAATCGAACCTTATTGGATATGGTGCGATCTATGATGTCTCTTGCCGATTTGCCACTATCGTTTTGGGGTTATGCATTAGAGACAGCTGCATTCACTTTAAATAGGGCACCATCGAAATCCGTTGAGACGACGCCATATGAACTTTGGTTTGGCAAGAAGCCAAAGCTGTCGTTTCTTAAAGTTTGGGGATGTGATGCTTATGTCAAAAAGCTTCAGCCTGAAAAGCTGGAACCCAAAGCGGAGAAATGCGTCTTCATAGGATACCCAAAAGAGACAGTTGGGTATACCTTCTACCTCAGATCCGAAGGCAAAGTGTTTGTCGCTAAAAACGGAACATTTCTTGAGAAAGAGTTTCTCTCGAAAGAATTGAGTGGGAGGAAGATAGAACTTGATGAGGTTATTGAACCTTTACTTCAACCTGAGAGTAGCGCAGCGCAGAAAGTTGTTTCTGTGGAGCCTACATTAGCTGAAGAGGAAGTTAATGATGATGATCATGAAGCTTTGGATCAAGTTGCTATCGAACCTCGTAGGTCGACAAGGACGCGTACTACTCCTGAGTGGTACGGCAACCCTGTCTTAGAGGTCATGTTGTTAAACAACGATGAACCTACGAGCTATGGAGAAGCGATGATGGGCCCGGATTCCGAGAAGTGGTTAGAGGCCATGAAATCCGAGATGGGATCCATGTATGAAAACAAAGTATGGACTTTGGAAGTATTACCTGAAGGGCGTAAGGCCATTCAGAACAAATGGATCTTTAAGAGGAAGACGGACGCGGACGGTAATGTCACCGTCTATAAAGCTCGACTTGTGGCAAAGGGTTTTTCACAAGTTCAAGGAGTTGACTACGATGAGACCTTCTCACCCGTAGCGATGCTTAAGTCCGTCAGAATCATGTTAGCAATAGCTGCCTTTTTCGATTATGAAATTTGGCAGATGGATGTCAAAACAGCGTTCCTTAACGGTTACCTTAAGGAAGAGTTGTATATTATGCAACCAGAAGGTTTTGTCGATCCAGAGAATGCTGACAAAGTTTGCAAACTCCAGCGATCCATTTATGGACTGGTGCAAGCATCTCGGAGTTGGAATCTTCGTTTTGATGAGGTGATCAAAGCGTTCGAGTTTATACAAGTTTACGGAGAAGCTTGTATTTACAAGAAAGTGAGTGGGAGCTCTATAGCGTTTCTAATATTATATGTGGATGACATATTGCTGATTGGAAACAATATAGAAATGCTGGAAAGCGTAAAGGAATATTTGAACAAGAGTTTTTCAATGAAGGACCTAGGAGAAGCTGCTTTCATATTAGGCATCAAGATCTATAGAGATAGATCAAGACATTTAATAGGACTTTCACAAAGCACATACCTTGATAAGATTTTGAAGAAGTTCAAAATGAATCAGTCCAAGAAGGGGTTCTTGCCTGTTTTGCAAGGTGTGAAGTTGAGTAAGACTCAATGCCCAGTGACTGCAGAAGATAGAGAAAAGATGAGTGTCATCCCCTATGCTTCAGCCATAGGCTCTATCATGTATGCAATGCTGTGCACAAGACCCGATGTCAGCCTTGCCATAAGTATGGCCGGAAGGTTTCAAAGTGATCCAGGAATGGAACACTGGACGGCGGTCAAGAATATCCTGAAGTACCTGAAAAGGACTAAGGACATGTTTCTCGTTTATGGAGGTGATCAAGAGCTCGTCGTAAAGGGTTACGTCGATGCAAGCTTTGACACTGATCCGGATGACTCTAAGTCGCAAACCGGATACGTATTTATTCTTAATGGGGGTGCGGTTAGCTGGTGCAGTTCCAAGCAAAGCGTGGTAGCAGATTCTACATGCGAAGCGGAGTACATCGCTGCCTCGGAGGCGGCGAAGGAAGGTGTCTGGATGAAGGAGTTCATGACAGATCTTGGAGTAGTGCCTAGTGCACTTAACCCAATGACTCTGTTTTGTGATAATACTGGTGCCATTGCTCTAGCCAAGGAACCAAGATTTCACAAGAGGACCAGACACATAAAGCGACGTTTCAATTCCATCCGCGATTACATCAAGGAGGACGACATAAATATTTGCAAAGTACACACGGATCTAAATGTTGCAGATCCAATGACTAAACCTCTTCCAAGGGCTAAACATGAACAACACCAGAACTGCATGGGTGTTCGATTCATTACAATGTAAATCACATAGTGATGTGAACTAGATTATTGACTCTAGTGCAAGTGGGAGACTGTTGGAAATATGCCCTAGAGGCAATAATAAATTGGTTATTATTATATTTCCTTGTTAATGATAATCGTTTATTATCCATGCTATAATTGTATTGATTGGAAACTCAAATACATGTGTGGGTACATAGACAACACTGTGTCCCTAGTAAGCCTCTAGTTGACTAGCTCGTTGATCAAAGATGGTTAAGGTTTCCTAGCCATTGACATGAGATGTCATTTGATAACAGGATCACATCATTAGGAGAATGATGTGATGGACAAGACCCAAACTGTAAACGTAGCATTTAATCGTGTCAGTTTATTGCTATTGTTTTCTGCATGTCAAGTATCTGTTCCTTTGACCATGAGATCATGCAACTCACTGACACCGGAGGAATACCTTGTGTGTATCAAACGTCGCAACGTAACTGGGTGACTATAAAGGTGCTCTACAGGTATCTCCGAGGGTGTCTGTTGGGTTGGCATGGATCAAGACTGGGATTTGTTACTCCGTGTGACGGAGAGGTATCTCAGGGCCCACTCGGTAATACAACATCACATTGAGCCTTGCAAGCAATGTGACTAAAGTGTTAGCCACGAGATCTTGTATTATGGAACGAGTAAAGAGACTTGCCGGTAACGAGATTGAACTAGGTATAGTGATACCGACGATCGAATCTCGGGCAAGTAACATACCGAAGAACAAAGGGAACAGCATACGGGATTAACTGAATCCTTGACATAGAGGTTCGACCGATAAAGATCTTCGTAGAATATGTAGGAGCCAATATGGGCATCCAGGTCCCGCTATTGGTTATTGGCCGTAGAGGTGTCTCGGTCATGTCTACATAGTTCTCGAACCCGCAGGGTCTACACACTTAACGTTTGGTGACGATTAGTATAATTGAGTTATTATGTTGGTGACCGAAAGTTGTTCGGAGTCCCGGATAAGATCCCGGACATGACGAGGATCTCCGGAAGAGTCCGGAGGTAAAGATTGATATATGTGATAATAGTGTTTCGATCTCCGGAAGAGTTCCAGAGTTCACCGGAATGGGTTCCGGATGTTTACCGAAGTGTTCGGGTGCAGCAACACTTTATATGGGCCAAAGGGATAAAGCCCACGAGGTATTGAAAAGTGCAAAAAGTAGTTTTGCTGCCGCGTAAGCGGTACTACCGCTTGGTGAAGCGGTACTACCGCCCGAGCGGTACTACCGCTTGTGTGAAGCGGTACTACCGCCCAAGCGGTACTACCGCTTGTGTGAAGCGGTACTACCGCTTGTGCCCGGCTGTGCACGGTTCGGCAGGGATCCGAGTTGGACTCTTTCCCTGCGGGCCAAACCGACCTGGAGGAGGCTTTTACTCCAAGTTTAGACCCCAAGGCTCAACATATAAATAGAGGGGCAGGGCTAGCACACGGGATACATCAGGATTTCCCAAGCCGTGTGCCGGCAACCCTAGCCCTCTAGTTCCTCCGTCATAATCTCCGTAGTGCTTGGCGAAGCCCTGCAGAGATTGTTCCTCACCACCATCACCACGCCGTCGTGCTGCTGGAACTCAACCACTACTTCACCATCGCTCGCTGGATCGAGGAGGTGAAGGCGTCATCAAGCCGTACGTGTGTTGAACGCGGAGGTGCCGTCCGTTCGGCACTAGATCGGAAGGATCGTGATTGGATCGCGGGACGCTCGGCGATTTGGATCGCGAAGACGTTCGACTACATCAACCGCGTTTATTAACGCTTCCGCTTAGCGATCTACAAGGGTATGTAGATTCACTCTCCCTCTCGTAGATGCTCATCACCATGGATAGATCTTATGTGTGCGTAGGAAAATTTTTGTTTCCCATGCAACGTTCCCCAACAGTGACCACCAGTCTAGTAGTGATGAGCTGGTTTGGGCGCCGTTGCCTCTTTGGTTTCGGTTCTATACCGGCTTCGCCAGTCTCGCTGCCGGTCTCGGCACCGGTGTCAGTCTCAGCGCCGGTCTCGGCGCCGGTGTCAGTCTCAGCGCCGGTCTCGATGTCGGTCTCAGTCTCGGATGTGACAGGTGGGCCCTGCAACAACCATTGCTCATCGAGAAGGTTCAAATAGGCGTCAGCCGCCGCGTAGACGTTTCAATCACCAGAACCCTGTCCTTCATCGTTGCTAGCCATGTTTCCTACGATTAAATCTAGTCAATTAATTTTAGACCTAATAAAATGAATAATGACATAAAAAAAAGGTCAATGTTTTGCAGGAATGTTGATTCATTCCCGTTGCGGCAAATCCCAGGCACTCGATATGTCCTAGTTTGTAGCACAAGTCATGCCGAAATTCACGGAAAATTTCCGCATGACCTTTGCTACAAACTGGATAAATAGAGCGCCTGAAATTTGCCGGAACGGAAATGAATCAACATTCCGGCAAAACATAGGCCACTCGGAATCATTCCCTGCAAACAACAAAAGGCCACTTGGGCACAATCGAACCACTTCAATGTTGCATATAACATGAGCAAACACTATTGAGGAATTTGCATATAACATGACCACTTCAGTGAAAAGATATAATCAACAATAATGGAATATGCAAATGAACACTTCTCTGCCTAGGACAGAACCCAAATTCTGTTCTAGCTATACCTCTCACACACACACACACACACATTATTTTCTTTTCATCCAAATTGTGTTAGAGCAAATATTCCAACAATACTTGACCTTATTAGAAATCGCAAAGGAACTCCATTTTCTCTAACCCTTCTGACCTCACCAAAATTTCCACAGAAGGACCTTAGTACCTACACCCAATTTCTTCAAAAATATTCAGGTCCATAGTCCAAATAATTCAAATTTCATTTGAATGAAATTTGCTAATCTTTTTTCCTAAATGCTAAAAAAATGCCTACTGCCCTAAACAAATCTAGGGTTCATATAAACACCTAGGGTTCATATGAACACCTAGGGTTCATATGAACATCATCATAGCAGAGAGAGAGAGGAGGGCAGGGGAGAGGAGAGGGAGAGCCTTACGGTCGGCTGCGAGGGCGGGCTCGGGCTCGGGCGGCGGCGGTCCTGGGCGGGCTCGGGCGGCGGTGGTGAGGTCGAGGGCGGCGGCGGTCCTGGGCGGGCTCGGGCGGCGGCGGTGAGGTCGAGGGCGGCGGCGGTGAGGTTGAGGGCGGCGACGGTGAGGTCGAGGGCGGCCTCGGGCGGCGGCGTTGAGGTCGAGGGTGTGCTCGATCGGGCAGGGCAATTGACGGCGGCGACAGAGTAGTTGGGGGAGAGGGGGGAAAGGACTTAGCAAAATTTTGAGCCCGCGCGGGGTTAAGTTGAAATAGCAGTAGCGCTGGTAGGAAAAAGCGCTATAGATAAGTTAGCTATAGCGCTTTCTACCAAACCGCGCTACTGCTATAGGAAGTAGTTATTTATTTTCCTTTTTCTTTTCCTTTCATCTAAGGAACGTAGCTATAATGCGGGATTATAAAACGCGCTACTGCTAGAGTAACTATAGCGCTTTGTGGAGATAAGCGCTACTGCTATGCCTTTCTCCTTTATTTTTCTTTTTCTTTTGTTTATCTTTACATTTTCTTTTTTTCATTTCTCCTTTCTCTACTTCTTTCATTTTCATTTACTTTTCTATTTCTTTTCCATTTTATTTTCTTTTTTTAGCAGTAGCGCTGTATATAGGAAACGCGCTACTACAAGGAACTTAGTGGTAGCGGGCTTTCTGCTGCACCGCTACTACTATTCCTTGCCTACCGGCAACAGGGTGGGAATTATAGTAGTAGCGCGTTTTCCAGTAGACGCGCTGCTGCTATAACCATAGCTGTAGCGCTCTTCATTGACACGCGCCACTACTAAGTAGCAGCAACGCTCTCTTTTAACCAGCGCTACTGCTATACCTCTGTGTATAAGGTTTTCCCTAGTAGTGAGGACTTAACTAGACCCTTCTCTTTAGAGGAAATCAAAGAGGCGTTGTTCGCTATGGAGACGAACCGTGCCCCGGGTTTGAAAAATATACCTGCTGAATTTTATCAGCACTATTGGGAAGCAGTTAGTGCACATTTATTACGCGTGTTTGAATGGTTCTATGACGGGAGACCAGATGTTCAGAGGCTTAACTATGGAATTATTACCCTTCTCCCTAGGCCAATAGAATTCAGTAGTATAGACCTATTTGTTTGCTGCGTTGTCCTTGTAAGTTGATCACCAAAGTAACGGATAGGACAACAAGTGTTTATACTCCCAAAATTGTAGTATTAAACAAAATACCTTTATTAAAGGTAGGAATATCATGGATGGTATCTTATCTTTGCATGAAATTATGCACTATACTCATGTTAAGAAGAGGGTTGGGGTTATACTTAAGCTCAAATTCGAAAAAGCTTATGACAAAGTCAATTGGGATTTCCTCCTTGACTGTCATGTTAAACGTGGGTTTAATGACAAATGGTGTGGGTGGGTATCTCAGATTCTTCGTAATGCCACTGTTAGTGCAAGATTAATGATGAGTTTGGTTCTTATATTCAAAGCGCCAAAGGGGTTCTCCAGTGGGATCCTTTTTCCCCTTTTATGTTTAACCTCTATGATGAGTGCCTTGCCAAAATGGTGTTAGCTACCAAGTGAAACAATCTGTTTCAATGGCTGGCCCTGGATCTTGTTTAGGGGGGTGTAGGTATACTTCAGTATGCGTATGATACGGTCCTATGTTTCTCCCATGATAGGGAGAAGGTTTTAAATGTTAAGCTCCTCTTATATTTGTTTGAGTTGATGTCAGGCTTGAAAATTAACTTTGATAAAAGTAAAGTTTTTAATATTGGGGGGGGGGGGGGGGGGGTAACAGTGTTGATCAAATGTATGCTGAGATGTTTGGCTGTCAAGTTGGCAAACTCCCCATGAGATACTTGGGAGTTCCAGTAACTTATGCGACTCTTAAAACAATTGATTGGGAGTTCCTTGATGCTAAGTTGCTTAGAAGCTTAGCGGGATGGTTGGGTTATTCAGCTTCCTCCGGTGCTAGGGCTATCCTTTTGAACTCCAACTTGGATGGTATCCCGTTATATTTCATGTCTATGTTCCTTTTAAACAAAACTTTTATTGAAAAGATGAATGCACATCGTAGACGATTCTTTTGGAGGAACGAGAGGAAAAAGCATACTTATCATATGGTCAAACGGGCCAGGGTGTGTCGCTCTGAGAAAATTGGGGGTCTGGCCATTAAAGATTTTCATAAACATAATATCAGTTTATTGGTAAAATGGTGGTGGAAACTTGAGACAGGAGATGGTCTTTGGCAATAAATTTTCCGCGCTCGATATCTGACACGGAAAGCTGTTGCTAATGTGCAGAATCGTTTTAACGAATCCCCTTTCTGGAAAGCTATTATGAAAGTCAAGGATGTATATATGGATGGTAGGGAGATTATTACCAATGATGGGGGCCTCACTAGGCTTTGTCATGATCCCTGGTTAAATAATGAGCCCCTCAAAGATAGTTTTCCTACACTCTTTGATATTTGTAATGAGCAAGAATGTAATCTTTCATCATGTGCTAGCAACACTTATGTGAGTAGTTTTAGGCGCGCTTTGTTTGGTGAGCTGACTTTGCAATGGGAGGGGATTGTGAATGGTGCTCGGATCCTACTTCTATCCAGCTCTCCTGATACTGTAATTTGGAAGTTTACATCTTTTTTTTTTTGGAAAAGGAGGTTAAACCCCCGGCCTCTAACAAGATGTTTTCCACTAAGTCTGTTTATGACTGGTTGGAAAAAGACCTTGCGGGCCCTAATTATAAGTGGGTTTGGAAGGCAAAAATTCCTCTGAATCTTAAAATCTTTCTTTTGCAACTTTTCGAGAATGTTGTTCTTACTAGCGATAATCTGCTTAGAAAGAAATGGCCTGGGAACCACTCTTGTTATTTTTGTTAGAATGTAGAAACTGGGCATTTGTTTTTTGGCTGCACCTTTGCTCGTTCTGTTTGGGGGACTTTTGGATCATCTTTAGGTGCATCGTGTTGTCCCCAGTCCTTGTGGCAATCTTGGGCTTGGCTGTACAGATATGTACCTGGAGGGAGGAAGTTATATATATGATGATATTGGCTGCTTTATGTTGGAGTATTTGGTGTACTCGTAATAAAGTTACCTTTGAGAAACATGTTGTTTGTACACCCTTAGAGGCTGTTTTTACTAGTTGTTCTTTCATGATATATTGGTTAGGGCTGTTGAAGGAAAATGACAAGGCAAAGCTCCATGGGGGCGTGCAGATGATGATTCGGGTGGCGGCGTCTCTGGCTGATCGAGCTCGAGGCAGAATTGCGCTGGATCATGGTGCTAGTGCTCGGGTTGGGTGATATGGTTGTCTGACCTTCTCACTGGGTTTGATGCCCGCTGAGATTTTGTGATTCCTTTTGAGTTATTGCTTAGCTCCCTGTTCGTGAGGTGTGCTTATAGGTTAGTACTTCCTTTTTATTAGTTGCTTGATGGTTCGTGTCGACAGGTTTTCGCGCCACAATGGATACTTCGTTTAGAAGTAATTTGCCGTGGGTTTCCTGTCGATGTTCCAGCTCGCTCTCCCCTTTCAATATCCTAGTTAAAACTTTCTAGTTTCGTTTTGGTGCATGGTTGGCTGGTTCGTAAACGCAGAGATGACTACGATGTATTTCCGTTAAGTGAATAATGGAAAGGGTTGTGAGCCCGGTTGACAAAATTATACCGAGTAGGCTAGCTTGGTGGCCCATATAATCGATCTAACCTATCTATACTAGTATAGGTCATCCCTCGCAAAAACAAAATTACTAGTATAGGTCATGCATGCATGGCGTAGCTTAGCTTCTCCTCATGTTGGTCCACCACCTGAAGATGCAACGATAATATTTATCATCGTACACCTCAGCACAGCTAGGGTTCGTGTCCTGGTCGAGGCCATTGTCCATGTGGCGGAGGTACTGGTGCTTGAACACGTCGGGGTTGCCGGTCAAGCACTCACGCAGCGCCGCCGTGGCCTTGATGCACGCCTACACGTTGACGACGCGCGTGTTTCGACGCTTGGGGACTATAGCGGCCGCGGCACACATCCATAGCCTTGTTGAAGTCGTCCAAGCACCCGCCGTTGGTCACGTGATGCAACATGACCCTCTCATCGCACCTCATGGCTTCGCACACCCCAGATCTATTTCATAATGAAGTAATCGTTACCGATAATCCTCATCCAGCCATAGAATATCTTTCTTTTTTTACTATTAAAGGGCAATCAGCCGTCGTCGTCGTGGTTATGGTTCAACCTTGTTAGGCCTAGCTAATCTCATGCCTGATCATATCTTTCTTTATGTTTTCTGTTAGAATAAGTGGCACATGTGGTCGGGTGTGACCCATGCATGCGCGTAGAATAGGAGAAGCGCATGTCGCACGTTCTCTCTTTGGATCCTCCTGGTTAGCAGCGGTTGTGGACGTGGCCGTGGGATGGCGCGGCCGTCTCGGATCACAAACCAGCTGACCAGGAGTTAGTTAGCTCTTTTATCGTTGTACTTTGATAAAACAGAACGAAGCAACAGAAAACGCTGGGCAGTTGGCCAGCACAAAAAACTCTCTGTCTAGTTCGCGACTTGTTCAGCTCGTGCGCTCGTTTCTCTCCTTCCTCACTCGCCAGATTGACAACGACAAACTTCCTCTCCTCTCGATACCTTCCGCTCCCTCTCGGGCCTGTTTTTTCCCTCAAAACCGAAATCCTTCGCTCGCACAATCCAATCCGCTAAACCAGCGGCAAATAAAAAGGAAAAATCAACCGATACTCCTCACCCATGCGAGCTAGCTATCCTGCAGAAAAGGGAAACCGCACATCCTCGCCCACCTTCTTCATCCCTCCCAAACCACCCAGGCGACCCATCTCCCCGCGATCACCACGACCGAGCCATCTCTCCCGCGTCCCTCCAATCACTTCTGTGATGCTCCGGCGTTGGTGATGGTCTCCTCGACCATGGCACACGGGCGGCTTCCGGTCAACGACCACACAAGCATCTCTGCTGCCTGCAGCGTGTGGTGATGTGGTCAGCGAGCATGACCGGCAGCCGTGGCAGATCGTGCAATCACGCGGCTCCATCAATGGGTAGGCATCATGCCGCGTTGGCATCCCCATCCGCCTCGCCATCCGCTGGTGGCAACACGTGTAGATCACGCCGGCCTACCCTCCCTCAGCCTCATGGTCCCTAGGGCAGCAACTCGACGCCGCCAGATTGGCTTGGCCACTGCTTCTGCCCCAATACTTTTCGGGTAGCCAACGATGCACGTTCGTCATCGCACAGACTTGCTGGCCTTGGTGCACAACACTCCTTGCGCCGACGCGCCGGCATCATCGTTCATCGCCCCACTGAACAACAGCATGTAAGACACCACGGCTACCTCTGCAGCTTGATGCCACGGTCTGACGACGTCAAGGTACTTTATTATTTTGCTTGATCCAGGTACTTAATCTTTGCCTACTAAAGATGGGTTGATCCATGTAGTAATCTGGTTGGGTTGATCCATGTAGTAATATGTAAGAGATCCATGTAGTCGTCTGGGTTGATCCATGTAGTAATCTGTTAGCTAGACATGTATGATCTCAGTATTGATCAGAGAGCCCGCCTGCATCAAACTGCTTTCACTTATATTCTGCCGGATTTGTTCCTCATAGGACTGTAGATGGATATTATTTGCAGGGGATACAGTATATACAGGGAGATTATCTACCATTGTTCACATATAGCAGATATATATGCAACACAAGAAGTTCCTCCGCTGCTACTCCAAAAATTCCAAAAAAAAAGGATCTTCCACTTTCCTCGGTAATGTTAAGAAGCTCAAAATATTATTTACCCGTCGTGTAACTATTATTTATTTGACCATTACATGTCTAGATGCCAGGAGAGAACATGTATAGCTGCATATCTATTATATCTGAACAATGACAGATTTGACCATTACATGTAGGAGTATATAGCTGCCAGGTGAATCGGACCCAATACTTAGGTGAATTCACATAGCCTCGAATTGTATACGGTCGCCGGCTGGCTTAGCCTCCCATGCTTCTGGATGGATCCTCCACCCCGGGCTCGAGCTTCAGGTTGCATCCTCCTCCCCGTCAGAAGCCCAGTAGCTATTTGCTCCTGTACCACGGTCCTAGGCTAGCAAGCATGTCAGCTACGACAAGGTTGTAGGCAAGCTTCCCTCTACATTCATCAGGTCTGTTCTTTTTTACACTCTAAGATGGAATGGAATATATGCACCACACGAACTGCTCCATTGATTGATTGAAAATGGCCGACGTTGTAGGATAAATCCGTCTTAACTTTGAGGGCTCCCCTATATCTTTTGTTTAAATGCAGGCTGAAACTCTGAATGTAATACACATGCATCAAGCCTTGCCAAGGAACCCCTGTGGGAAGTGAGGCAGCGCCGAAGCAGTAGCTAGCGTGGGGCGCGTCATGTCTTTGGTATTGTAGGCAATCACCACCATGAACAAGCTCGCTGGAATCATGTCAAGTAACGACACTGAGCTTCCACACTCCTATCGTTTCTTCCAAATTCAGAGAAGGGCGGTTGAGTTATCATTTCTAATCGGGCAGTGAGATAATGACAAATGTGGCATGGATAAGTGTAGCTTCTCCTGATCTACCATTTAGTAGAGATCTTCTAAGGCACCCCTGACATGTCTCTTTTTGGTTCGTATATATTTATGATTCATTTTTGTTCCTATGAATAGTTCATCTCCTAAATACGGATATCTTAATTGTGTTTGGCTGTAGGGGCGTTGACACCGTAAGTCTGTAACACAGAAATATTGTTTCTTAACTTAGATATTTAGATCACCATTAAAATCGCAGCTTCATGAGATTGTAACCCTGAAGTTAGTGTGCTCCCCATTTTATTATACATGCTCCAGAATACTAATTATATCCGACGAAATAATGTCTTCTTTAGCACGAACATAAATTTATGGGAGGGGATGATCTTCATTGTCCTCAATGCTGCTACTTTTTTTTAAAACATCAATGCTGCTTCTTGGTCAGGTTAACAAAGATTGCCAAAGGAATTTGTAGCTTTGGTACTACATATTTAACATAATTGGTGTGGAACACAACTAGAATAGTTTGGTCCTGTTGCAACGTACGGGTATTTAGCTAGTAGTACTAGATATCTTTGGAAGGCCGTTCGCAACTCGTTTCTCCTCCCGTCGAAGGTGTCAATCCATAATACAGTACCACGTTTAGCATGCCCGTGTGTTGCAACGGTAGGAAAAAATCGTGTCCCAGTCCAGTAGACATGCTTCAATAACTTTCTTCCCTGCGGAACCGCATCCTCTATTTTATCACGGTGCCCCACCCGTATCTCCACTTGGCTGCTTCCATGTGTCAAGTTAAAACCAATGGTGTCCCAAATTAGGCGTTTAGATTTTTTCAAATGTATTTTTATGAGGCATTTTATTTCTTTCGTCCACACTGGAATGGACTTATAATTCCAATATAGAATATGATTAGCCAATACGCACATATATCTCAAGGAATCACTATGTGACTTTGTGCATTTATATGTTATATATCATTAATTATTGGTGAATACATTAGTATGTGCAAAAAATAATGGGATACACTATTTCTAGTTTCTTCCTTTTCTGCTCAGTCATTTTGACCAATATTTATACTTTTGTGTGAAAAACATGCATATTTCAATTGAGAGCTGAAACTATAAATAACATGTCCATGGTGCTCTTAACGGCTGCGCATATTTTGTTCTTAATTTTTATTTTCTTCAAGTCCGCAGATATTATGTATTCATGAGTAAGAGATGATGGACACACGAAAGAATACGTTGAGCCAATATAAGTACGTGTACTTGGCTGACCAATACAGTCCATGTCCTAGACATCACATATAGAATCTGGATCTGTACCTTCTTTTTACTCCTGCTAATTTCCAAGATTAGATGATATTATTGCATGGCAACCCAACGGAACATGACCCTTTTTTGTTCAAACATCTTATCACTTACTCCCTCCGTTCCTAAATATAAGTCTTTCTAGAGATTCCATTAGGGAACAAAAATGGAAGCGATTGCGTTCAACAACCAAGCAGTTCGCTTCAACACCATACTTCAGCCTGCATATGCTATGAATTCATTCGCGTAGGATTCAACCCCACAGAAATACCAGATGGACATTTCTGGTATCTAGCCATGGAGTTTATCATGACACTAGACACTAGGACCGAGGCTAGGGTATCGGCGCACAGGATAGCATTGACAATCTGTCCACCGGGTTTCCCACAGTTTGGGGCCATCTACGCACTACAGGACAAACGCATAACTGGTACATTATTTTTATCTTTGTTCTTGCATATTACTATATATAAATTCAGGGTCTCATTCTGATTAAATCTTGGCAGATGTCATTGCCATTGTTGTCTATGTTGGTAAGATACAAAGTTTGTGGGATCCAATATATGGTCGACACGTCCCTTTACTCGAAATTGGCCTCATGAACTTTCGGTGAGTGCCGTTTATATTTTGAGAATTACATTTGCTTATTATGTTTATTGTTGCAATCAGATACTAACATTTGTTTTTGTCTATAGACGGCAGATAATTTTCCTACGCATATATGACGAGCATGTTGGACGTCAAATTTACCATTTGCGACGCAGTGAAAATCAGTTTGGAAAACTTGCTGTTACTTACATACAGATTAATCGGAGGCGTCAATGCTTGCAAACTATGTGGGAGAGTGCGTTCATCTATTCTCCTAATATCACTGATGAGGGTCATCATCTACAAGGTAGTTGTTGCGTACCATTTTAAATTAGCTGTCTTAGTATTTTCATCTGCAATACTATGTCATTATTACTGACACTGATATTTATTCGTAGATATACATGAAGCCAGTCTTATGACACTCGACGAAACGCGTGCCTACGTAAAAAATATTGTCAGAGCTAGGAAGAATGGACGCTAGAATTGTCGGATATAGGAACAATGGACGCTAGAATTATGGGCATGTACGCAAGCACACATTTTGTCTTTAATGAAAAAAATTGTATCAAAATGGTATGTGCAACATCTCGTTGCCAAGTTTTGGCATGTCTTTTCTGATGTAATAATATATGATATTTAATAAAAATATCCTCCAGGGAGGTGTTTTGGGCATGTAATATTTAGCTGATTTACTTTTATTTGTTCATGGAATCAAATATTGCCATATGTATCAGCTAGAGTATCACGCCGAGGATGAAAAGGAAAGAGAAGATTTCAGTGTATCTCATTAATTGCGGGGCCGAAAACTTAGCTGTCAATCAGGACGTGAACCCTTCATATAAACTGTCTCCAACTCCAACTTCAACACCCAACGCTACCCTCATCAATATCCTATCACCCACGACTATTTTTATCACCAATGGATGGTGTGCATGCACCCCAGGAGGCTGTCCACGCAGCAATGGATGTTCAGCTCGCCCCACACGAGGTTTTGCCCGCCCCTCTGGCGGTTGCAGGCAATGTGCATGCCGTAGAAGAAGCCGTCGATTACATTTTTCACTGGATCGCTGTTGCCCAGGACTATGAGGCATTAAAGTAAGCTGTCTTTCTGCCTTTTTTTCTGTACACCATGTTGTATTACTGTCCTACACAACAGGATAGATAAATGTTCTAGACCACACATGTACACTCACACATGATTTTATTGTCTATTAAGAACATATACACATATACGGACGTATAGATTTGTTAGTTGAATCCTTCGATTAACCACGACAGTATAGATGTGTTCGGCTACGACTCGCCACTTGTTTCCTAACCACGCGTTGTAAGAACCATACCAGAGCAATAACCAAAATAAGCCAGGTGCGACACGCCCCTTGTGGCCAAAAAAAATACTATGGGATCTGTTTTGCGTTATAGATATAGATTTTTGCTATTTCCATGTTATTATCGTTAAGCCGACTTTGGCATAAAAAAAGTGTAGCGTTCTGTCCTCCACCTATTTATGAATGAATGTTTAGTTTTTCTTATTAGATTACATTGATTGGATATCTTTTGGGGTATCTTGATATAGAATTGTGCTTTTTTTTACCTATGTTACATGTGGCCATGTTATTTTTAGACAACTAATAGATTATTACATTAAAAGTACTGCTGCCAGATTATCACACATCATTTGGCAGGTTTCCAGTGGAAATAATTTATTTAACTTATATATTAGTAAACAATTGTCTTATTTGTTCATATATATCACATAGTTTGGAAAAAGTTAGAATTTCAAAATAATCTTGTTACATTATTCTAGAGGTGATACAGAGATATGTGAATGTTTGTTACTGAAGGTTGTACTGCATTTTTTGGCCAGCACAATATGGATAAGAAGCGCTCAACCGTACTAAATCGAGATCAGCCTACGGATGATCAAGGAATCAATTTGTCTCTTTGGACAAATTCATCCCGACTGCTTCGATCTCGCAGTTCGTAAGCTCGCAAGCGCTGAAATGGAGAGCACTGCAGGCACACAAATGTTTGGAATGAAACATTTTTTCGACTTGCAATTCCATTCTCAAGCAAGGTCCCTGAGACACTCTTGGATGAAGCAAGGACCCCGCACCACGACTCTTGTTGACAATGCCGTTGTCCGACCTTTTCCTAAATATGATGTTTTCAACTCTTCAATTGTAAGAGACTAATTATTAAAATTTACTTTGCTTATTATGTTAGCATTTAACATGTCTCTACCTACCGCAGCATCTACTACCATTCTCTTCCGTTGATTCGTCCTACGGACTACTTGTGGTAAATATGGAGAGTGAGAGGTTTGTCCATTTTGATCCATCCGTCGATGCCTATGGGCATGGATTCAACTTCCACAGCACTGAGTTCATGAAGGAAATCACAATGTTGAAGCAAGAATTCAATAATGTGCTGCAGATGAGGATCCCTAATTGGAATACCCAACTCATGGATTGGCCTAACGACAGCATATGTATTAACGGCAGGCGGTAATATACTATACTAGAATGATTCGCACATTATAAGCAAGCTGATGTAGTTTATAATATATACAGTTTTTTGTAACAGCAAAGACTCCGCTTTTCAAGTCCTACAAGAGATGGCTCACCAAACTGGTACTTATCGGTCCATGAGGTGTAAAACTAACATAAGTAGATAATATAGTTGTTTTGGTGTGCAGTTTATTTTCAAGCCATTTATTATATGATGGTTGTTTTGCATCTTTTCTAGGATTCAATACAGCTCAAGAAGCAACTCATGGTCCAGATGCTGACGATCAAAGACAATGAAGCAACCGGAAACATCCCTGCTGAAATCAGAGCGGCCTTGAGGATCATAACCGACTGAATATGGACTGATGCATACTCCAATGTCGCAAATATATTTTTACTACATCTTTTTTAGGGATCTACTTCAGCATTATCTATTCGGCGATAGGGGAAAATAGTTGATATATTGGATCAGACGTGTTTTGTTTAAATACTTAAACTAGAACTCTAAATATCAAGTCCTGGTCTATGTGTGAAATTTTAAAATTTATTATCTATTTTTTTGCTTGGGTTGGCGTAGACTAGACCGGTTTGGTGATACACAGTGGCGGACCGTGAACCAAAAACAAGAGGGGGCCAATTGGTTCAGATTTACTGCAAGTAAACACACAAATAATGGAAGTTTATGTCTGTATCAGGTATTTAGAATCAGTGAAAAGTACATATAGATAGAATTCTCTACAAAATAGCAGAGTACCTATTCATATTTAGAATGGGGTATTTAAGCATTATATATTCTACAGATTTAGTTCATTGCCTGATTTAACAAGAAAAAATATGGTAAAAAGAGGGAGAACACACACTAAGGAGATGGGGATTTGGAGGGGACTTTGGGGAGTGTGAGGAAGAAGACCTGACAGGAGCTAGCTACCATGTCCACTTAGGGGACTCCAGGAGGAGCAGTTGGGGGGAGGAAGAAGAACTGGCACTGACACGAACCACCATGGAGGACGACTGGATGAGAGGAAAGGAGAGGGGAATAGCAGGTTGGGAACAAACTCCCCCTACGCGCTCAGGATTCCTTGGTCCATGCAAGGGCTCAGCATCTTGCTCTTCACTGCCACAAAACTGGGCCACAGCCCAGAATTGTCCCCACGTAGCTCCGCCAGTGGTGGTACAGGTGAACCGGAGGCATTTTGGAGTGAACCAAGCCAGGTTCACGTGGTACTCAAAGACCGGCCATGAGAGGACACGGGCATTGCAGGCATTTTGGAGTGGAGCATGCCATGTGTCCATGTATAGAAGAAAAAAATTGGGGCGTACTTTGACATTTCTGTGCCATTGCACGTTTGATTTTAGTTTTTGGAGCAAACATATGTATATATCATAACAATATTTTTCTAAGCATGTTCACGGAATTTACATTTATGTTGGATCATTCTGAATTTTACCAAGCTCACCAGTAGCTTATCTGTCATTAACAGAAATCATTCGATATTATCAGTCAACATGAATGGGTGCCCTCGCAACCAATATATATTTGAACCTCAAATTTACTACAACTTCATGTTAAGCTGAAGTACCAATCAGGCATATTGGCTCTTCCGTACGTGAACACGATCTAGATCATCTTGTTTTGTGAAGCCCGAAAATTATGTAATCAGATAGACTATCTTGAATTGTTTTCCTAATATCCGTTAATGCTGATGGGCATGACCCCTTTTTGGCGTTATTTGTTTCCTTGTTTTAATTTCTTTTAATGCAAACGTCCCAAGGAAAGGATCCCTTTGATTTGTTTCCTTAATTTAACTACTCTTTAATGCAAACGTCACAAGGAATGGAACCCTTTGATTTGTTTCCTTGTTTTAATTTCCCTTCAATGCAAACGTCCCAATGATTTCCTTGTGACAGGACCAGATTTTTTCAAAGATACTAAACATAGATAGGAGAGATATCATGCGCTGATTCAGTTGGTATGGAATCATGCACGGATGGAAGGATAAGGGAAACCTTCCGATTCCTACCTCATCATATAAACGTGCACGTGCATGCTTTGAGTACACCCAGCTCTCATTGCCTCCTAGATTGCATCTCCTCCCTCACGCGCCAATGGAGCCGGTTCCCATGCCAATGGAGGCGGTGCCCAGCTTTGATGGCGTCAACGACGCAGTCCAATTCATCTTCGAGTATGTCACGTTTTGCTCAAACGCTGAGGATTTAGAGTATGCTTCTATACTTTTTTTGCATCCAGTACACATATGCTTTGAACGTCTCTAGATGTAAGGTACAGCCAGTATGTCGATCGTTTGAGCAATAAGATCAATATGATCCCCATACGTTGAGTCTATATGTTTTAGTTCGATTAGAATTACTTAGACAGATTTGAGGTTCGTGGGCTGTTTGGCTATCATAGATATGTGTGCAAATTTTCATTAATAAAACAACTTGTTTGGAAGATTTAATCACCGGGAACACACATTTAGTGCAGATCGTGACATTTCTGTTGGTCACCGTCGACATTGTACATGTTTTCAGTCAAGTTTTGATTATCTTAAGTAGCATTACTTTTCTCCTCAAATGATAGTACAACACCATAGAGAAGATGCATACATTTCAGCCGTTACTAATGTGACTACCATTGTAAATAAGATGTTAGACTCGAATCACATCCTAATAGTTGTTATTAAAACTGTACTGTTTCTTGCCCACATATTTCAGTGAAACATTTTATATCACCCTGTTTTCCTAATAACTGCACTACCATGCCAATTTGTTGCAAAGCTCATCAATGGAGTTAAAATTAAAAATATGGTTTCTAACAAATAAAACTCGTGTATTAGTAAAAAAAGTTTCTAGAAAACGCGCACTAAATGTTCATCAATTTAAATGCAGCTACTGTTTTTAACTGTTATAAAAATATGTTAAATCCTATGAATGTTTTTGTCTTCACATAGTATGAAAGCATAATATGTTATAGTGTTTTCAAAGTATTGTTGATGATGTTTTAGTAGAGATTACTACTCTTTGCTGTGGATTTGGTTACTTCATGTGATATGTACTACAAGGGGATTTGGTCAGTTCAGGTGCGACAAGGATCAGACACGCGCGAGCAGCAGCAGACGCGAGGACACTTGTCCCATTTTAATATACCTTTATTTTAAGTTACTTTTTCCATCAACCTTGTTCTGATATTTTTTGCAGCACGACATTGATAAGGAGCCCTCGACCATTCCTGATCGAGATTACTATGCGAATGATCCAAGACATCATCCGAGTTGATGGACGAGTCCATCCAACTTGCTTCAATCTTGCATTGCGTAAGCTTACTAGCGAAGCAGCAGAGAGGAACGCAGGCACAGATTTTGTTGGATCCACACATTATTTTGATTTACAATTCCATGATCTATCAAGGGTGTTGAGTCAGTCCCCATTATGCCAAGCTGACCGCACCAAGATGTTGATTGACACTGTCATCGTCCAGCCTTACCGCTAGTATAAGGTTCTAACGACCCCTTCAACTGTAAGAATTCCCATTCTTAAATATTAGTTAGTATATATTGTATGTTTGCTACTAACCCCGGGACTACCCATTGCAGTACCTATTCCCGCTTTGGCTCATGGACTTATCCTACGGGCTATTTGCTGTGAATGTTGAAGAGAGGAGGTCTCTCCTGATTGATATGTCCAACGAGTCATACTGGGGCTCAGAGGACTTCCATGACAAAGAATTAAAAAAAGAAGCCATATTAGTGAAGCAAGAATTTGGCAGTGTGATGCAACGGGAGAGGCCTGGTCTGAATGCACAAATAGTTGATTGGCCTCAAGATGAAATCTTCATTATAGCTCCGCGGTAATGGTTTAAATTGGTCATGCACATTATAGCCATAACTATACAGCTTCTAACATATGGAGTTTTTTGTTTTCAGAATGGACTCTAGACTAAAAGTCCTACAGGAGATGGATTATCAAGACGAGATTCTTGGGCATAAAATGTCGAGGACCGAGGTAGGTTCATATATAACGAGGTTCCGTCTTGCATATTTTTGATAAATGTAAATTCTGACTTTGGTTTGCATATTTTAAAGGATCCATTACAACTCAGAAAGCGATTGGTTATCCAGATGCTGAATGTCAGGGGCAATCTAGCAATTGATAACATTCCACAGGAAGTTAGAGCGGCACTAAGGTTCATTAACGAGTAATGTGGAAGGCTGCTTGAAGATTCTCTCATCATGGACAAAGAATTCCTTATTAAGCGCTACTTGCTATGGATTTTAAAACTTATAACTTCTACTTTTGAAGTTCAAACTACCGTGTGGTTTTGGTCTGCATTAGCTTTTTGTATTTGCTGCAATATTGTTTGCTTGTTTGGTTTTATCAAGTATTCTCTGTTATAAATATATTGTGATAGCCTTCCATGCATGACGTGCGAGTCCCTATTGAATTACAAATACGAAGACCATGGGCATGTTTGGATCCTAGGCAAAAGCATAGCAATAAATCATTGCGTATCTATAGGGTGCTGGTCTCGAAGTTTGCATTGTATACCCGAGAATTAGCAAGAAAATATAGCTAATTATTTTAAGCACAAATTTGTGTTACAATGCATAGCAGGAAAATAATATATGGCACATGGATACTAATCCACTAGCACTAAGAACCATGAGAACATACCTCATATGTAACTACACTTCTGGAGCTGGCATCCTGATGAAGTGTTGGTGTGGAGACAGCCCCTGATGCAGATAGCCCTTGTGCCCTGTTGGGAGAACAACAATATCATGACTGCAACACCCTGCACAATGATAAGAGGACAAAGTCAGGCTATAACTGTAAGTCATGCAACGGAATGTGCATGATGCATACAAATCCATATTAGTCAATACTTTCTTATACGTTATAAATAAGACTGAAGACTTCACTCATTAAAGCAAAAAAATCATTGCACATGTATAGGCTTTATGGTCTCAAAGACTGAAGATGGAACTTTATTAATGTAACACAAAAGTACCTGAAATCCTAATCTGATTACAAGTGACCAAGAGTGAGAGCTAGATATGGATATGTGACCAAGAGTGAGAGCTAGATATGGATACGTTTTCCAGCGGGAATGAACGCATGATATAAAAATTTATCAGTGTAGTTAAATGGAATATGTGCAAAACAAAGGTGATAGAGAATCAGTATCTCACAAATGCTCACCGTATCCCACAAGTGATGGATTATGCATTTCTTCGATGTGCCATGTAGCCTTTCAACCTATCCGCAGCTTGGCAGCAGTTCATCATTTCCACTGACGAGTGAGATTACCAACTTCATATATGTCTAAGAAAGTGCAATAATGTTAAGCAAACGAATGGAAGATAAAGAATAGCATAATATTGTAAAAAATAGGATGTGGCCAGAGACGTCGAAACGTCGCCTCACGGCCTGGGGCACAAGTATGACAGGTTCGTAAAATTACCATTGTAATGCTCAGATTAATCTGCGACTTAAATTAACATAATGAAATAATTCAAATAATGGGTCTAATATTATTAATTTCGCGGCTGAAATAGAAATGTAAAATAAAATGGTAAATGTGGGAAAGGAAATAACTTATTGTGAATATCGGATGGGTTAAGAAATCTCAATAAAAAAGAAAGTCAAAATCCCCTATTAAATGTAATATGGAAACAAATAAGAAATTTATATTCGTCGTTAATGCATAATCATACGTGTATCAGCAGCCTTAATGTGTGTTTCCTTAGAAACTACTACTGGGTTGGTCACGGTAGATTTCGTAGTGTGCGTTTCCTTATAAACTACTACATATATTGCATGTGCATTGTACCACCTAAACCAGCCCGCTCGGTCACAGCTCCTTCGATATCAAGCCAGCGTAGTGTCCTTCGCCATGTCGTCCTCCAGCTTCGAAAATGAGGGGGCTGAGGAACATCAGGAACGAGAGGAAGAAACGACGCAAGTGTTCCATGATGATCTAGCTAAACAGGAAAGAGGGGAAGAAACAACGCAAGTGTTTCTTCCTGTTCTAGCTGAACATGAAGATGAACAAAAACCTATGTCACCAGTAGTTCAGGGGGGAACCGCACATAGGTATGAACAAGTTAAAATCCCAAGGCACCATGTGGCCCATAGATCCCCAACCATGCTTTCTAGAAACCATTTTCATAACCTTGTGCATAATCGTGGGGTGGAAAACACTTCACGTGCGCATATCCCCTCCCTCTGGGATATCCAGCGTGACACTGGATCAAATGCACAGAGGCAAGACGGTTGGGGAACCAACAACTATCAGATTCTGGAAGCAGTCCAGCACAATAGGATGTTGTTGCAATCTGTGTTGAACCAGATAAATGAGCTGAGGGAGATGGTTGTTAAGCATATCAAGGTCTGCGACAACAAGCCACCACCACCTTCAGAAGACCAAGCATGAGGATGTGTCCAGTATTATTGAGTTCTTAGGTTATTAGGTGTTTCATTGCTCCTTAAGAGCATTTATCAATGTAACCGTCCGGAGTCAAATAAAGAAGCGTGATTTTCAGTTGATTTACCCATGCTACGGGACTGATACATATGCTCGATGACAATGTAATTTTCAGTTATCTCTTATTTATCCTGCTGCAGTATATCAAGGTGATGTTACACATACTGATATGTTTTTTAGTGGAATGAGGGAAGGCACGTTGTAATTCAGACAAACTGAATCAGTCGTAGTGATTTAATGTGAGCAATTTACGTGCAATATCTGCAGCAATTGGAGCAAGGAGCTCCATCATAAATAGACTCATGTGCATTTAACTAACAAGTAAAAATAAGCACATCATAAGCTTGGAATTCTGTAGTGCCAACATTTCTGACCTGAGTAATCCTGTAGTTGGTTCTAACGGTAAGTCTAAGCACTCTCACAAATGTTTTTAGGAAAAACGATGTGAAGTGATCTGAGTGTGCATGGTCCAATTTTAATATTTTTCCTCCTTTTCATTTGTATAATACAGTAATAAATGGTACATCAACGAGTAAACATGATGGACAACATGAACAGACATCATTACTCTCTCAATAATGAAGATGTGGATATGAGTAGAGAGAACTTTTTATTTCCTAAATCCACCCGATTAGTGCATCCAGGTTGACAAGTAACATCAGATTATCCACCTAATTATAATTAACAGCATCCACCTAATTATAATTAACAGCATCTGCAGTAAACTAACCTGGCACCAGGTTATAGGCTTGAAAAAATTACATGAGCTCAATTCTGAACCATTATAGGCTGAGCAGATTTTCGTAGAAGTTCTAAAAAAAAGTAAATGTGTAAGTAATTTCAAAAGGTATTTTACAAAATGTGGCTGGGATGGGGCATCCGGCT
The DNA here is from genome assembly GCA_039707655.1 of Elymus sibiricus. Taxonomy (NCBI): domain Eukaryota; kingdom Viridiplantae; phylum Streptophyta; class Magnoliopsida; order Poales; family Poaceae; genus Elymus; species Elymus sibiricus. The sequence goes on from CM077675.1 coordinate 532,386,212, forward strand.
TTGTTAGGTTTTGGTGCGATGTCTGTTTGGTATTAGGCTCGGACATTCGACACCCCTGCATCAAGGGGATAGGAGTAGCGACAGGTGTCGCCTAGATGGTGGCTTCAGGCTTACTGATGTAATGCTTTGTAAGGTCTCTGAGAATAATTAATAAAATGGCTGCATGCATCGCCCAGATGCAGAGGCCGGGGGTAATCCTCCTTTTCTAAAAAAAAATCACCATTATTGACCACATTTCTAGCATTTCACAGAATTCCACATCAAACAAATGCAGAACCTGGATGTCACATTCTCCAGGCTTAGTAGAGCTTCGAGGGATTGTTTTGCATCAGCACAACTGAGAAGCAAACCCCTTACATGCTCCTGCTTAGCTTCCCGCCAAATAGCCTTTACAAATTTACATTTAAGGAAGACGTGGCCACCATCCTTGTCAAGGCATTTGCACATCAGGCAGATGGTATCCAGGTCAAATCCACGACGTTTAAAATTTCACCAGACAAGAATGGAGTTGTGACTCAATCTCCAAAGGAACATGATGATTTTCCTAGACATTTCCATAGGAATACTCAGAATGTGAGGGGCATCATCATCATTAAATACTTGTTGAATAAGATCTTGGTCCGACTGTCCAGAAATAGGGTCGATTAGATCACAAACCTCAGAATGTGAGGTCTTGTAGTACTCCCTCTTACCCATGGATCTTCCCATATATTAACATTTTTGGCCATCACGACCAGAGCATGCATCAATTACCTCCAGGTTCTCCGATTCCTCTTCTGCTGAGTTGCATCCACTACTTGAGGCAAGAAAAGTGGACAATGTTTCATTGCCAGCGCTTTTGTCATAGTAGCAAATGCTACATGTGGGATTAATTCGCTAGACGAAGCAATAAAAAATCCCTTTATTACCCTTAATATTGCTCCCGCCGTACCTATACACGCATCTTTTCTTTTGCGGGTGCCCTATAGATGCATCTTCGTTGAATGCTCCATCTAAATTTTACTTGACATATCTAACCTCCGGTTTGTTCCACACCATTGAACGATAAGCCACCACAGTTGACTTCTTGTTGCTGTTTATACGAATATGACTTGACTAGCCTGGTGCTTTAATATCAAATGTACTCCTTATTCATATGTTCGCGTGTACTCCATGATGTGAATTCTATGTGAATTTTGAGTTTGCAGGTAACCTTTGCCACAGAGTTAATAAAAGAGCCATGAGGGGTATCCCGTAAAAAAACGACTTGCGGTGCACAACGTCATGCGCAAGGAAGCAAATGGAGGGAAGGATAAGGCTTGCCTGGCCCCTTCCTATGCTCCGATCTGTGCTCCCCTTCCATTCATTTTTCATCAAACGACGAGCGTCTATTTTTCTCCAAGAAGCATATCCCTTCCTCCCACAGCGGCGTAGCCCTCCTGTAATACTCGCTTCTCTCGTATATTTTTGTTCCCTATTCCCCTTTTAGACAGACAACGACTGGATCGGCCCCCTTCTCCTCCCTCCCCGGTAAACCATGTCCCTCGGTTGCCGAGTTCTCCTCACGTTACCGCACTAAGAGCAATCCCAACGTAGCGACCCATTTGGTCCATTCACATCCGTCTATGTCCACACAGGCAAAAAAAACTGCCTAACGCACGATACTCATTCCCATTAATTGCTTATTTTGTGTCCATTCGGACCCATTTCCGGTGCAAACTTGGGTCATATTTGGGTCGGAGACGGACACAAAGCGGACGTTTTCTGTGTCCTCTTCGTCCGCCTCTGCCCGCCGCATACGAAGCATGGCCTCCTGTCACAGACCCACTTCTCTCTCCCGCTTTTCTCTCCGCTGGCCCATCCATGCACACACCACATCTCACCTCAGTCTCTCTTTGCCGCTCGTTCCCGCCGGCGCCCGTCTCGCGCAGGCGCCCATCCGTGGCTGCACCTATCCCGCACAGGAGCTCGTCGCTGCCGGTGTGAAGGCAGCAGGTGCTTGTCCTGCGCAGGAGCTCCTCCCCACCGGTGCTCGTCCGCGCAGGCGACGGTCGTCCCAGCCTCGTCTCATGGTCGCCAGCCGCGCCCAGTCGCGCCATGCTCGCCGTGATGCCCGCGCCGTTGGGTTCGAGCTCGCCTACCGGCCTCGTCTCACGCCCACGCCGGGCCGGTGCTGCTGTAGCCGTCCGCCTCGCCTCCCCGTGCCCAACCGTTGCGAGCTCCCTGCCTGCTACGTATTTGACGAAATGATGGGGCGGACATGCCACAAATAGGTCGGCTACTGACGCACTAGCTGACCCAAATAAAAAAACGGACAAACCGACCCAAACGCATAAAACGTAAGCAAAATGGGTGTTCATTTGGGTCACTGCGTTCGAGTTGCTCTAAAACATGAAGGCGTTGGGCGTGCGGGGCCGCACTATGTCCTGTCCCTCTGGTTGTGCAGTAAATAAGCGACATCTCCAGAACGACGATGTAACTCTGCTGAAAGAAATCAGTGCGCGCACCTCGGCGGCGGCGCACCACACAACAGTCTACGTGGCCGATGAACTGCCTCTCGTTGCTCCGGACCTCCATCTTCGCCATGACGTAGCCAGTCCCGAACAGACGTGGGATCCTCGTTCAGAATTCTGTATGGTCCAGGATTGGCTGAAACAAGTGGATGACGCCGCCCAGCTTTTCCATGTACTCGAACTTGCTGACCATCTGTTGCTAGATCGAACATGAATTCATGATCCAGCGCTTGACAGTCTCAATTAGGCAGAGCACACGTACAACCGACATGGCCAAGCACGACGCTGCCCATGACGGTTAGAGAAGAGGCGGAAATATGCTGCCCTGGACAACATAACGTATTACGGGAAAGAGACGAATGAGAATGATTGTGTTTTTTGCTAACTGAAAGAACGCTGAGGGAGGAAATGGGATGCTAGCCGTTCGATGGAAAACGAATGGAAGGGGACCAGGGATCAGAGCATAGGAAGGGAGCAGGCAAGCCCGGCCCCGTCCGGCATGATAAGCATGGATTGTAAATATATCCAGATTAGCGAAAGCATCGGACGCAGCAAGATGCGTTGCGTCACGAACATTCCCAGGAACTTTCGCTGCTGAAGCATAGGCATGATAAGCATCGATCGTAAATATATCTAGATATATATGGAAGGGATAGATCTGGCAAATATGTATGCGAGATGCATACGTATATGAATATGATATATGGAAACTTCATTTGGAGAATCCACCGGCTTTGTGGACTACCATGTATATGCCGGTGCAACATACCAAATAGCTCCACGGCTGCAATATATCTTTCTCGACTATCAACGAGGCCTCCATACAGATCTTCTCGCCATTGCTTGTTCAGCGTCTTTGCTCGGCGACGACCATGTACGGCCCTGAGTTACCACCATCGAGGTACCACCACCGGGAAGACCCGCCGCCGCCGCCCAACGGGTCCAAGGCGCTGAGCCTCCTGCTCCGCCTGTGCGCGATGCTGCTCGCCGTCGTGTCGGCGGTGGTGATGGCCGCGTCCAGCGAGTGCGCCGCCCACGCGCCATCAGACGGCTCCGGCGCCGCGTCCGTCATCACCTTCACCTATAACCGGTTCGTCGCCTTCGTGCTCCTCGTCGGGTGTAACATCACGGCTGCCATCCTGGAAGCGCTGGCCGTGTACCTGCACGTCAGCCTCGACGTCGCCGCCGTCACTGCCGCAGCCGCGGCTGATGAGAAGGATAGTCTGGATGAGGAGGAGGAGGAGGCGGCGGGGGTCAACATCCCGGCCATCGTGCTGGTGGTCGTCGACCTGCTTGTGCACGCGTTGCTCTACTCGGCGACGGCGGCCGCCTACACGGCGGCGGCTGCGTACGCCACGCAGATCCGCGCCTGCGCGCGGTTCGCAGGGCAGGTGGAGCGGGCCAAGATCCTGTCGCTCGCTGCCTCCGTCGCCGTCACCCTCGCCGCGGTCGCCAAGGACGTGCCGCTGCCGTTCAATGTCCCGCCCGTTCTAGCCTAGGTTGAATAAATTAATCGTGATGCGTGCAAGCCATCAGGGTACGAGCGTACGTACGTTTGCAGGTACTTTGGTCGCGTCGTGTTTGCTTTTAGGAAATATATGGTACGGTACTATGTACAAGTTTTTTGTATGAAAGTTGAAAGTACTATGTTATGATTTGTGTACGTACAATCTTGTAATCGTGTTGCAAAGGACCGGACGCTGCATTGGTTTTTGAATTCGGGTTTATGGGAAGATAGAATCCCTGAATTTGTTTCTCATTTACTTGTATAAACGACATGAACATCATAGAGGAATAGTCTATTTGCTGTCACACGAACTAAAAAAGCTCCCAGTATCAGGATGTGTACATTATATTTTATTTTCTGTGTACTACATTGTGGTCAGCGGCCCTTCTACAATTTTACTCATAGATTGGAGGGCATAAAATTTCCTTCGGAAGGAGGATAAGAACCTCCGGCATGTGTATCAAATATTCACACTGCGATATCAATGTATACAGCTATACATAGTTGCTCTCTCTTCTCGTTGATTCATAAACGTATGACGTTGCTTTCTCTTATTTACTAGTTCAATGCCCGTGCGTTGCCACGGGCTGGCAAATACATCTATCATGAGCCCCACGACTTCAGCTCATCCTTCATTGCATTATTGCTTCGCTATGTTGTCAGCCTGGAGCAAATCCACGTCGTGTTTCCCAGTCTACCAAATTGCCATAGTCAGTTGCATCATCCCTAACCCATGGACTAACAAATGATTATATCACAAGCTGCTCAGCTTCAACTCTACATCGCCACCCAACTTCGAACTTGCATATGTTTTCTCCAAGTTCACCAAATTGCCATAGGCATTCCCATTAATCCCTAACTTTGAATGTCTTGCAACATTCGTCATCCACTTGATCCTCAAAAGTTCAAAAAAATCCATCAATTTCCCCAAACAACTTTGCAATGGTATACAAAAAAAAATCACAAAGTCTTCTCATTTTTTACATTTTCTTTTTTATCATTGCATGAGAGGCGATAGTTCCACTCATACGAATCCTCATACCTTAGGACTAAAATCACATATACAAAGAAAAATACCCTAACAGTTTCTATTGTCCTAATCACTTCTTCCTCTGTCACTAATCCTCTAACATAGCCAAATATCACTAATCTTCCCGAGGTTGAAGATGCAATCAACTGTGGAATCCATGCTTGCGTCGGCTCAGGGCCTCGGACAAGGTTTACCCATGAAGCGTCCTCACCCCATTGCCGGCCCCCACCAGCACTACCACCTCCATCACCTTTGAAGGCAGGTTCCACTTGTCGAAGCTCGTACAATGTTTGACGTCTCCTTTGATTTCTTGCAAAATGAAAATACACAAAAATAATTGATAGACCAATAACTTCATGAATACAAGGTGAATTCAGGTTACTCGAGCAAATAATAGAGAAGCAACATACTACTCTGCTAGAGAAAACCTTGTTTGTATATTTACCCAATACATAATCTAATGTGATGCATCACAAGTACTACAATTCAACCATGCATATCAATAAAATATAGAATCTACATAACATAACTTGGTTTGCTGAGCGACTTATATGTTTCCCTTCTCAATGAAATGTGCCCCTCTTTCTACCTTCATGAATATAGAGGATGTCAGACTCAGAAATTAGACCATACAAGCCAAATTAGTTGTTCTCCTCTTGTATGAAAGCTATGAACCTAATATAGCATCAGCCACAGAATCAAGGAAAAAAATCATAATTCGATCCACTACTAATTAGATCGTAGAAAGCACTCAAATAACTTTGGCTCTACGTCTAGGGTAGGAACATCACCATATGCCTTATAAAATCTTGCGTTGAAGTGAATTTGCTTGCTGGCACAACCTTTTCTGTTGCATAATTCTTCGGGCTTGGTCAAACACCGTATCCGATTATGCTATATAAAGCAAGATTTAGGTCATTTAACACAACAATATCTCATAGTACCAGGCATACTTTTAAGCTTATGTACGAGCATGCAAAGAAATTTGGCTAACCCATTTAGATATTCTGAGCAGAAGTATTGATCTAAGATTGCCGGTTGTACATCTCAAAGAAAAACCAAGGTTAAATACCTGCAGGAAACTACCCAGGAAGTCAATATCTTAAGAAAAAAAGATTTTTATCAGTTCCACACTCTTTTTTCAGCCTTGTGTCAACAGATCGTTACAGTTTCAACCGCAAATTACAAAGTTTCAGAAATGATATAACAACCACATTAAGGGAAAAGGATCAGAGTTAGTGAAGTGTAACCACACCATGTTGTATTAAAGTGCTAGATATCGTACCGGCCTATCTTTGGGAAAGTAGATGATACCTGAGCTATAATTAAAGAAATTACTATGCCATCGTCCACAACTAAACCTGTTCATGGACTACCTAGCCCGAAGGCCCGAGCCCGAAGCCCGGCATTCGGGCCGGGTTCAGGCTCCAGTTTCTCGCCCGAAGCCCGGCCCGAAAGCCCGAAATAAGCCCAAAATAGCAATATATATATATTATTTGAAATATAGGTATAGTATATTATTTTATTACCCCGAAAATAATTAATTTAATTTAAAAAAGCCACTATTCATGTGCTTCGGGCCGGGCCGGGCTTGGGCTTGGAATTTTGGCACCGGGCTTTGTCAAGCCCGACCCGAACCCGGCCCGGCCCGAAGGATGATCAGGTGTATCCACAACCTATACTTATGAGGGTGACTGAATAAAAAATAAACGAACTAAATTTCTAAAGTGCTGATAGAAGGATGCAACTCTAGCATAATTTAAAAAGAATCACCAACTATGGATGTTAAATTCTTCGCCTTAAAAAAGAATCAAGAGGTGCACACTATCACCGTCGGAGCTATGTTTAGGCAAAAGCAGGCCATGGCCCTCCCAACCCAGGTTCAGTACAGTTAATAGTGCGGGTATAATTGGGTATTAAGAGTAGAATTTGTGATGTATCCTTTGGCATAGCTCTCCTCGCCACCCAAGGAATTTTGTGTTGCTCCGCCACTTCCTACAATGCCAGACATGAGTGTTTGAATTGTGTACACCTTTATTTTTGTATCTAAGGATGACAATGTGAATCATCAGTAAACTCTTCCCTATATATAATAAACTTTGTCTTATAATGCAGTAAGTATTCCTATAGATGAGCAAACAAATTCTGCATAGAATACCATCCATATACACGCCTAGAAGGGTAGTTACAGTGCCTACAAAATGTGCTAATACAGTTAAACTTCACCAAGTATAGATGACAAATTCTTCACTTTAAAAAGAATCACGAGGTGACTACAATCACTGTCGGAGCTATGTTGGGACTAAAGCAGGCCATGGGCTGCCCAACCCAACATAAATACTGTTAATAGTGAGGGTATAATTGGGTATTAAGTGCAAAATTTGTGATGTATCCTTTGGCATAGCTCTCCTCCCCCCCCCCCCCCCCCCCCCACATGGAACTTTGAGTAGCTCTGCTACTACCTACAATGCGAGACATGAGAATTGTGTACACCTTTTGTACGAATCATCAGAAATTCTTACTTGTGTATAATAAACTTTGTCTTATAATGCAGTAAATATTCCTTGCAGATGAGCAAACAAATTATGCATAGAATACCATGCATATACACGCCTAGAAGGGTAGTTACAGTGCCTACAAAATATGATACGGTTAAACTTCTGAATCCTCAATGCTATTCAGTTTTTGCCAGAGATCCAAGTTAACAAGGGCGTATAAATATATGGGGGAACAAAGAGCGTTCTGATGTTTAATACATGTTGAATAATATGCACCCATAACTTTATTCCAGTTCATCCATCGTGAAGCATGTACCTGGTTAAGTGATTATAACATTCATTAAGGAGAATGCAACGGACCTAGTGTCACAAAGGGTGAAATAAACCTATGCCTTTCAACCAAAACATCAGCACCAAACTTGCCTTCGAACTCCTTCATAGCGAGCTCATTTGTCTATATATCTAACTGTAATCGGTTTCTATGTACAAGCTCTTATAAAATAATCTTCCCATGTCAATATACAATATAAAGATTATCAAGATTCTAAATGCATTAAACTTGATGATATTACTTTTAAATACATGGTGGTACTGCGAAAAGGATTTTTTTTAAGACAAATTCATTACTCTATGTAACATGGGAACTCTGGGTGGCCTAAATTGAAGTGCAATCTGCTAACTCACCCGAAACTACTTGTGTGCCATCTGAATCGCAGTCATCTAGCTGTCCACACTGTAAGATCAAATGAAATAAATTGTTCAATTCTTTCATGGGCATTCAGTAAAACTGACGCAAACACATGTGTAGCCGCCATTTTTTAAGATTTCAAGTAACCCAAGCTCATGTTCAGATGGGCAGATATTTGCAAGTGCAGAATTCACTACTTCTTTCTCCGCTACCCAAGGAATCCAAACGGGTTGAGGTAAAAACTCCATTTCACCTCAAAACCATACAGAGCAGTTCCTAACCCATATAATATGTCTGGTAAAATTTAATCTGAAGAGAGCAACTGAATATCAACGAATCTAAATATACATGAGAACGTTTCTTACCACGAGAAGTGGATGCCTTCAGTTTTGACTTGGTGAGGTAAGAAAGCGACATCACATGTCATCAGCGATTCGACGATGAGCGAGATCCAGATCGGAGGAAGCTGCGACATACGAGCCAGCTCCAGGGAAGGGAGGCACGCATGCGTGGAGGAGGGCTCACGGCATGACCTATCCACCTCGAGCATAACAACAAGCAAGCACGCCCCACTATTACCCCTGCCCGACGCGTACCCAGCCCAGGCGGTGGAAGATGGCACACCGTTGGTGCGGATCCGGCCAAATCTCGTTGCTGACGGGTAGGAGCGGATATGGTGGCTCCATGGCAAGGCCGCGGTGTGCGTGTCGTCCAGCAGATCAGCGACGGTGCGACACCGGTTCTTCCCAAGCCTCGCTTCTCTGTAACTCTTCATCCAATAGTGTTGTCTGGGAGCGGCACATAACCTGTTGAAGATCCTCGGGGACCGTGGCCAGCTCGCACACAACCTCCAATGGCACGGGTGCGTCAATGGGAGGAGGAGGGTATTGGATTGTGCACCGACACATTGGCGAAAGACTGCAAGGTCTAGACGATCCGCGATCTGAGGCCTCCGATGCTTGTTCCCTATCATTGACCACCTCTGTAAGGAGAACAAGAGCAAGCGAGGAGATCGGCGGCTACATCCTATGAAAGGAAAGAGAAGGGGAGGGAGGAAGGGGATTGACGTTTGTGCATGTGTTTCCTTTTCTCGGTCGTTTCCTTTTTCTTTCCTTCTCTTTTCGCCTTTTTCAGTGTGTACGGGAGATAATGGGAGGATTGTTTTTTATGCCCATGGGCCGGCCAATAGTTAATGTTTTGGTAAGTAGTGATTTGATTTGAATGAGTTAATGAATGGTGTTCTTTCAGGAAAGTGGGGATTTGAAAAGCCTGAAACGGAATGTTAATTAATATAATTTGATGATGTATGGAAACATTAATAAATGTGATTGAGCCAGTAAGGTTAATTAATTCAGATTTGGTCTTTACAGATTTATTAAAAATTAAACTTGATTGATTCTTTCACATAAATACATTACTAAATATATGATGATGAGAGGAGGGACGAAAAAAACCGGACGAAAAAAACCACACGAAGGTGGAAGGGATACGAAAAAAACCCTGAAAAAGAAGCTACCAAGTCCCCCTTTAGAAGTAGAGATTCTCTATGAGATCATGACCCTTCTACAAGAAAAACAGTTAAAGATATGCCCTCCTCACATTCCGTGCATGCATGATAACAAATCATGCAACAGCCTAGGTTTTATTAGGGAGTCGTCCAGTTATAATTACACTAAAATCTTATATTTTATGTGATATAAAAATTGTACCGTTAGATTTATATTCTACGGTTTTAATTATGTTCATTTGTAATGAAAAAATGACATACTGCTGATATAGCTATTCGGTAAAGACTATCCAACTGAAACCTAATGCGTCGTGTATTTCCGACTGAAGTGAGAGTATATCACATTATCACTGCCGTTTAATGGATGAATGATGGCACATACTTTGTCCAATGATGACACATACTTGGTCGAATGATGGCATATACACCTTATATAAATGTACCGAGGGAGTACTAACTAATTTTGATTGGTGACGTCAGATAACATTGATCAGTAGGCCATCCAACCGCACTTTAGGCCGATGCATATAAACCTGGAGGCCCTCGTCATTCCTATTACTTGCACATTAATACTGTTCTTCGAGAGTTAATTAAGAATTAAGAGAAGCTTGGTCGCATATGAGCGATGCTATCCATAAAATAATTTTCATCCATGTACAAGAAAACTACCCACGCCATTTGATTTGGCCAATTCTTTTAATCTGTATAACTTGCATTGATCCGTAATAGAACTGGACTTGTAATGTCGCATAGATAGCTATTTATCAATGTCTTATTAAGCATTATTCTCAGCGAGATCATAACATGTTCTACATGGATTTTTTAATAGCACTATCGTGATACCCTAAAACAGTCCCGATCATGGTCAAGAAAATAAGGCGAACCAACGGGGTGCAAAAAATTGCATTTTCTGAAATTCTGGTCATGCATAATCACCAAGCGTTCAATGGTTAAAATACGTTCGAACTGAGCGTAGCTATGCTTAGATTAACTTGTGGTGAAATGAGCCCAGCATGGTTCAAGTCATAGACTTGGTGGTGGTGCTCGCATTTTTCTAGATTTATTTCGGTCTTTTTCTGATGTTTGTTTAGGTCTTTTTCGAAAAGGAGGATTACCCCCAGCCTATCCGAAGCCACCTATCTGGAGAATAAAGTCGCAACACTTACACTCTTGATAATGTGTACGAACCACATGAACACGCACTATCTAATCTGATGGCCTCACGTAGCCGCATCGGGCCTAGAGCACCACCTTGTCTAGACAAAGTGCAGCGCACAGACATCTTGCCAAGCCATACTACCATCGACGCCACCACGACGCCAAACAGCTCCACCACCTGCCACCGTTGATCCTCCCATGTCTGTCGCAAGAGCACCACTGGGCCTTGCCGCCGAGACCCGTCGTGGACGCGGTAGATGCTAGACCACACAACCTCAAGATCCATATTTCCGCCAACGCCAACCAAATGGTGATCACCAGCCATAGAGCTCCCATGGTGGCGCCTTCAAGAAGGTAGTGATGCCAAGGACGACGCCGACGCCCGCTGCATGTAGGGCTTTCACCCGGGAGACGCAGGTCGAGGGAGTGGTAGAAGCAGACCAGACGATAATCTCCAAGGTGAAGAAAGACGACCAAGGGTGTCTCCGTCATCGTGGCCGACCAGTGTCGGATAGAGATTTCTCTCGAACGGAACCCCACCCGCAAATCCACTCTGAACACAGGGACCAACCGCTAAAGTATCGCGGTTGGAGTTCGTACGGGGGGCACACCAAGAAGGGTACAGGAGAAAGCGATCCAATCTTGCACCGCCTGCCGCTATGGCAGCCATGCTAGTCCTAGGGCCATCGGCATGCCGCCGGCCACTCGGCTAACGCGCAAGCACCCCCAAAGCACCAGCACCCCGCCTGCTTCTCCGCTCGCTGCAGAGCAGGTGGTGCCTCCGCTCCCGATCCAGGGCTCTCCACACTGAGTTGCCAGGGCAGACCAGTGCGAACCCCGTCGCCACCTTCCTTGGCTGTGGCTCGGGCTTGCCCTGCGCAAACTTCCAGCGGTGGCGAGGAAGGGTAGGATGTTGGGGGAGCCCCCGGCGATGGCACTAGGGTTCACCGGCAAGTCGCCGGGTTTGGGGCGATGCGGGGGTCGTGGGGCCACTCTAGGAGTACCTGATGTTCGTAGTGAGAGGAGATATTCCCAAAATATAAAGAGTGAGAATGTGAAGAAATAAAATGGATACTGGTTTTGGTACTAGCTTAGTTTGCTAGTCGTGTTTGTCATCCTTCTCCATCTCAGTTAACTCAACCAACACTCGATTGATTGTTCATTGCAGAAAAAATGGGCATCATGTCATCTCAGTTCGCTAGCCAGCGAGCTAGTTTGAATCATTAAAGAATAGTCATCAACCCGTGAAATCTGTGATGTCCATGATAGTTTCATGCATGTAGTATATAAATATATGATGTGTGTTGATAGAGAGAAAGAGAGAGAATGTGTGTGTGTTATGAATAGAGTGGGGTTAGATGTGGTGGTGATGAGGGGAAGGCATAGGGATACTATGTTTTTGGGCCCTAAATCAATTAGGGCATAACAAAGTGGTAATTCATGTTCAAGCTAGTTACAACAATATTATTATAACCCTTACACACCAAAAAAACAGGTTTGTTTTAATCATCTGCATGTAGTATGCATTCAAAAGCTAATGAAAACCAACACCCTATGTTGGTTGTTACTCAGTGATAAAGGTGGTTTGCTTAGAAGCAGCCACCCTTTAAAAAAATGATAGAGAATGACGTACATAGGAAAGTCAGATGAAGGGACGAGTGAAAGTGGAAATAGATAATATGGTGAGATCTAGTTTCCCTCTAACTCTAAATCTATGAATATCAGGACTAGTAGGAAGCCCATGAGAGATATGATGCATGGATGATACGTATCACGTTTAACCTCTATGCGTCGAAAGTTCCACCAAACAAACACAAACACAAAATAGATGCATAATAATTTTCTAAACCAAGGTGGGGAGGACAATTGCCCCCCCCCCCCCCCCCCCCCCCTCCCCCCTCCCCGACACCTCCATGGCCTTTCATATCTAGAATATTTACACTCACACGTGACACACACGGTACTGTTGTTAAGCTTGCTGCCAATTGTATTTATGCTCGACCACTGCATGCATATTTTATTTCAGACGACTGTATAGCTGGTGGGTCAGAGCACGTCGGAATATGCAGAATCGACTGCATCTCTACCCTTGTTGTCGTTGTCGTTGTCAGATTGGCTGGTGAGACTCGGATCTAGAGCCTATATGATATTATCACACATCCTGCAATGTCGAGTGACCACACGACACCCTCGTTGATCATGTCAGCAGGATAAATTTGGTTGTCGAAGCTACCTTGGGGCATCATCTCATACACCTGCAGCCGGTGATACATCTCGATGGTGATACCAACAACCTGCATATATACATGCAGTGAAAATTAATACGTTTATGAATAAGAGATAGCATTCATGTTAATTACACAATCTACGTACGTAGCTATGAATATGTATTGGTTCATTGATTCATATGTACCTATTAGCTTCACGAGGTTGAGGTTACATCGACAACTGGTCATGTAGAAGCCCAAGTAGGTCTTATTGCGTAGGATGATCATGGAGAAGTACACGGACAATAATAAGATGTCCAAAGGCATGAAGGATACACCTAGCCAAAGAAAACAAAATAAAAAGAGCAGAAGAAAGAATAAAGAACCCACCACGGTGAACAATCACTAGCAGTAGCAGCACTCTAACCACAACCAAGACAACACCCGAAATACAAAAGAGATTCTTCAAAAGCAACGCCTCCAAGAAGGAAACAATCCACAAGCATTATCGTTGCCCGATCAAAGATCTTCGGTTATCACCCCGGAGAAAGTCCGGGTTCACCCAAAACAATGCCTTCAACAAGGTCATTGCCCGGTACAACCTATAAAGGCCCGACCTTGGGTTTTCACCTTGAGAAGCAGACTCGGTACTCGAGGAGCACCACAAAAAATGCAGTCCTCCAGTGCTGCCGTCGCCACTTGCTGAGGCCGCTGAAACAAGTCACCATACACTTGGCACAAAATCTTCATTCATCTTATATACCCTTCCACCAAACCTTCAAGAAATCCAATCACAGCCACGTTGACTTTCCCCACCTCTATCAATGCCTTGGGAATCTTGACTGAGACATGTGCCACGACACCGATAAGAAAGCGAAGCTTCTCGCCGCGCTCTCTTAAAGCCATGTTGGCTGAAAATATGACAAAGCGCGTCCGGAGCCTTTTCGATCTAGATATACAGGGGCGACATACGTCAATCAATATAGATCTCTGACATGGAAGACCAGAACTCGTCAACAGGCAAATCCAAGAGGTCAACGACCGTTAGAAAGGTGACTTGTCGGAAGAAGCGCGTTAGGGCCAAGATCCGGCAGAACCAGAGCGGGGCAAGCCACCACCATGGACGGGAGCTCCACCATGAGCCAGGCCACCGCCGGACCGGCCCTCGCCTAAGCGGCGTGTGTCGGCGAGGAAGGTCAGGTCGCTCGCTTGCTAGAGCCCCGCCAACCGCCGTCACGCCTTGCAATGCCTCTTATGGCCCAGATCCAGTGGAGCCTGCTGGAGCCAGACGTGGCCACCACCGCCAGGAGTCCCCCTCCGTAGCCTGTCACGTGGACGACCCATTGCCGATGCGAACCCAGCGGCGCAGTGGGGCCCCGTAGAAGCACCTCCTCCAGGTGCGTCAAACCCGCCCGCAAAGAGCTACCGCATGAGGAGACGAAGGAGGCCTGGCCGCCGCCTGCGACGGCCGGGCCTTGCCAGGTCGCGTATTGTAGCGTAGGCGAGAAAGGTAAGGGAGAAGGAGGGAGGGACCTAGGCGACAAAGGTAAGGGAGAAGGAGGGAGGGACCGGCAGTGAGATGTGTGAGCGCCTCCCGGCCGCCTCGCGGGAGTGACTCGGGAGAATGAGATTAGCGGATCGGGCCGTTTTAAATTGGTGGAGAATTTCACTTCCTTGGCCTCTGCACCAATTAGGGATGCACACAGCCATTTTTAGCATGAGTTTTAGGATTTTTAATTTTGGTTGCGCATCATGACTGGTCCTCAAGGATAAATGCGTGAGTACCAGAAAATCCTTGTCCTTAGAAAAATATATAGAAACCTAAAATCTGTGTTGGGTTTGTACAACTATTCCCCCAACCAGTTGAGTTAGTATCACTCTCAGCTGATATGTTATATGTGTGTTTCTTCGGCTGTGGGTGTGTCTTCAAGTGGAGGGTATAAGGAAATGGTGCTGAAGGGTGCAAGTTTCTCAAGCAATCAGGCCTTATGATGCTGTCAGAGGGATGCCTGGTGGCAGGCCGTTGCGTATCATGCAGGTGGCGCATGTCGATGATGATGATGATGATGTAGATGAGGAGCAGTCGTCCCAGGAAGATTGAGCGTCAGTTTAAATGATGCAAGCTTTGTTTTTGTTTGTCTCGCTTACACAGGAGTGGCATTTGCTGTTGGTGTGTGATCCCCTTTTGGATCTTGGTTGTAGCTGGCCTCTGTTTGACCGGGCGTTTTGGTCGCCTTCTAATAGCTGTTTTAGATGATGTCTGGCTGCTCGGCCTGTAGTGGTCAGTGCCGTACGTCCTAGTCCGAGTAGTACTAGTATAGTCTAGTTCATCTTCTACGTACCAGCTGGTTTTCTGATTTGCCTGTGTATATATACACGTCAAGGCCGTTAAAACAAGACCGCAGATATCAATAGATAGAGAATAACCAGGCATGGTGCAATCCATCTGGTGTGCATCGATTGTTGTTGGCTAGATCGATTCGATCAAGGTCGGGATAGAAACACGTCCACGTCCAGAAGTAGTTAAGCGGGAGGCCAGCTTTGTACGCGCCTCGTCGTCGTCCATCACCGTCATTGTCCGACAGTAACGTAACGCAAGGCACGGCGGGTACCCATATCTCGTCATGGGTCTCTGCCTCGGCAAGACGACCTCGGGCGACACTTCTTCTACTTCCCCACCATTGATGGACCTGCCGCATGAGCTCGCTGGCACTTCTTCTAGTTATCCGCCCTGGAAGGACCTGCCGCATGAGCTCGCCGGCATGGTCCTCTCACGTCTCGCGTCCCACGACGATCGCTTCAGCTTTGGCGGTGTTTGCCACGACTGGCGCCTGGCCGCAAAGCACCAGCGCCCGCTGCTGGCGCTGGCCATGCCGTGCATCAACCTTGGCAAAGGCGAGTACCAGAGCCTTATCGACGGCAAGGTGCGCCGATTCCCCATGCCAAGCGATGCCCGCGGCGACGCTTCCTTCGGAGGCGCGCTCGTATTCGAGCGCGACACATCCTCGAGATGCTTCCTCCAGGACCCATTCTCTGGAACCAGAATGCCGGCTATAAAGCTTCCATGCTACTACAACTGGGAACCCCTTCGTGCTAATGACATCGTCGGCACCTTCAAGCCCCTCCCCGGTCGTGGCGCGCCACACTCCGACGTTCAAAAGATTGTCCTCTTGTCACCTAAACTCGTCACCGCCTTGTTCCACGGCGCTCCATTCCTCAACTATCCCAACTTTGGAGGATTCTGTCCGGGCACGCTGCCCCCGCTTCTGTGGTCTGAAGTAGCCGACCCATTGGCTGGTCAGCATCATGGCGGTACCTTTTGTTACGAGGACGTAGCCTTCCATCTTGGAAAGATCTTTGGCATCTGCGTAGGGAATCTGTTCGCCCATGAGTTTTTCGGAGATTCATTGTCCAAAAGTCACGTGGAGCATGTCATTAAGGAACAACCCAATGCGGTTTACATGGACATGAAATGCTACCTAGTCACATCAGCCGACAACACGAAGCTACTGATGGTACGGTGGAGCATTATTGAAGTGATGAAGGTGTTGAAGCTTGATCACCACACGATGGATCTGTGTGTATTCGATGCAGACTTAGATAAGGGCAGGTGGTCTGAGGTGAAAGACTTGGACGACCAGGTCCTCTTTGTTTGGACAGACTGGCTCGAGAGCGTTTGCGGTAACAGGTTCCTCTGATCACTATCACCAGATTTTCCAGAGAGGAAACCTTGTCTTTCTTTCGGGCAATGATTGGTCATGGAAATGGGAATTGGAGAAACGTTCTGCGCAGTGCAAGTGCTTCAATTGCCGAAAGTTCGTCCATGGCATTCCTATCTATTGTGTGTTCGACATAATGAGCGGCAAAAGTAGCATAGTTTCTCTTAGTAGGAGTGATAGTCAAAAGAAATATTTTAGGTCTGAATGGTTCTTCCCCTCTGCGTAAGAATCGAATGATTTCACGAGATGGAGTGATGACAGACACACATACACATCCCTAAAGAATCCACTAATGAACCAATGTATGTTTCATATGGCTCTAACAATTAATTTGATTTCCTGCATTTATGTGAAACATGCCTTACTTTCTACCTATATATACATGATCATGTAGATTTTTCTCTATGCAATCATTTGATCTCTTGACCTGTAGTGCATCACAGTTATGTCGTATAAAAGACATTAGCAAACATAAATAATGCACTTGTAGCTTCATTGTTGGAAGTTTTGAGACACATGCAACATGTTGGTGAAAAACAAGACATGTCAGAGATTACTTAAATGTAATTTTTCATCTTATCTTTTTAGGTGAACAGCTAGGAACCCTAGCCATATTTGTATGTTTTGCTTGTTTGACCATGCTAATGCTTGTGTATTTATATTTTCTCTTAGGCCATCTATTTTGGATCGGTATTGTATATGCATCGGCCGTTGTTTGCATAATAAATTATAAAAATAATTAGTTTCTAAGAATGTACCCCCTTTCTTCCATACTATATGAACATTGCATTGGTTGTTCAAGTCGTGCTTTGTGCTAACCTCTTGTTCAACTGGCTAGGTTTTAGCAAAACTATGGTACCACCAGCACTTAGCAGAATGGAGTTAAACAACCACATGCATTAAAAAAATATGCATTATCTATGTAGCACAAACAACACCAAACCACATTCGTAGTAGCTCACATTACACACACTAACTTATGCACAGAGATTAGAAAAAATAGTAGTCAGCGATCATTGACAGGGCTTCCTCATGCTTGTCACACTTGATCACCACATCTATGCACGAAAAGTCAGAGACGGTGACCGTGAAAGCATCCTGGATAGGGACCTTGCTTGTCAAGAGGTAGCCGATCTGTAGGTGGTGAGCAATGGCAAAGGCTCACCACCCTTCATGCATGCCAACCCTCTAACTGAGATCGTTGAGCGTCACCTTCCAGTTACATCTGGTGTTCGTCCTCAAGAGTGGTAGAGCTTGGCATGGTACCCATGTAAGGACAAAACTTATCAGCAATGGGAAGCAACTTCCAACTGAGGTGCAAACATCACCTAAATTAAGTGGGTTGTAGAAACTTCCTCAAGAACTGGCCGTCCTTCGAAGGTTTCCCCCTCCGCCTCTTGGAGGCACTGCCTTCTCCTCCGCCATCCTTATAGAATCTTCCCACTATCAAATTGGCGGTAGAGTTCTACAAAATAATCGCAATAAATTCAGGAAAAAAAATGTCCAAAATCCTTGCATGCATGCAACACATGTCGAGAGATGAGAAACACAATTCAGGTCTAATAACTTATCTTCCAATGAATCGAACACTAGCAAAGCCCTAAATCCAACCTAGGTCAAATCTGCCATACATATCTACGATTGTACATGCTCCGTACAAGTGCGTTTAGGGCTTTTTCGACCATGGACAAAGTTGATGTTGTGGTGGTGAAGCACGTCGTTGTCCTTATCTTCCTAGCGACAATGGCCGCCTCGGTTTGTCGTTAGTGTCACCACTAAAGTTGTGGTTGAGGGGAGACTAAGGGATAGGGTGAGAGTGAGGGGTGGGGGATAGGGCGAGAGTGAGCAGGGATGCATGAGATTTGTGGTACCGCTTCTGGAATGGGTGTCCAGTGGTGATCCACCGGGCCTGGGTGGACTGAAATGGTGAACTGCTTTGACAATCGTGCACTACGGGCCCCGACGAAAGCGCTGTTTTGGCCTAGTTTTTCCCCCAAGCACCCCCCCCCCCCCCCCCTCCGCAACTATGTTCGAGCTGTGTAGTTGTGTTGTGTTGTATGGCTTATTAACAACTCTATGAGATGATCCGTTCACCCTATTCAACTCAAATTTACAGACATCCAATTCTCCTTGCCACATTCGCTGGGCGAGTAATCGTGTCCTTGCTGGTTCAACATGGTTGTGGTTTATTGGAGTTAATTATCAAGGCGTGGCAATCATTCTTATGGTTTATTTCCTTTGTTGATTTGACAGACAAATGATTATGCACAGTGGGTAGATTGGGATGAGTTCAACATGTTGTGTGCGCTTGCAAGGAAGATAAAGAGCAAATACCCGACAATAGCCTCTAAAGATGCTCGAGTTACACCGAGGTTTCCAGTTCCTCTTTGTTACCGCGGTGATGTTGTGTCATATTACAATATACTAGATCATTGATGGCATGCGTTCCCATGCCCGTCTATTTGGATTTTTCTTAAATATAAAATACATGAATCACGGACCTTAATTAAATTTGCATCTTTTACTTATAAATTTGTGAGCAATAGAATAGATATGAATCTAATTGATTTTGCAAGAAAGTATCGGTGTACTATGTCCAATGGAAAAAATAGCATGCTATGACAAAATAGCGTGGCCCTTAAAATACGTTATTAGCGTGCTATATCATGACATACCGTACTATTAGCGAGACATTGTAAACCGATTTTTGTAGCAAAACATTTCTCAAAACGCTATAGCGAGTTATTTTTTTTTCACTGAGTATGTCAGGACATTGTTTTTCCTTTGGTCTAATAGGCTTCCGTTGGTGCAAGGACAATCGACAGATGACGGGGTAGATAACTAATAAATAATTAAAAGGAAATTATGCTTCATATTTGGGACTGGAGATTAGTACATGATGGTTCAACCATTACTTGGGGCATTGTTCCCAACAGTAGAAGATAGTGCCGGAAATGGCGGAAAACTTAGATGGCCAACTATTGAAAATTCATGAGTATGGAAGTTTAATATTCGGTCATTTTGCCTACATAAAAAGTGTTTCCATTATGAGTAAAGTTTACTTAACATGGCTTCTATTTATGCCACATAATAGCAGATCCATCCATCTAGTAAATTTGTGTAATGGGGGAACTTAGATTGTACAGTATATGCTTTGTAATATCAACTTCCAGAGAGGCGACTATAAGACGATATGGACATTATGCCGATTTATCGATTTCTTGTGCATACAATGCTAATCTTTATTTCAGGTAAATAAGAAGTAAAAATAAACTACCAGAAAACAATAACACTAATTGAATAACATATACATAATTCAAAAACAGAGCTAGCCATAATTTGAGCAGGTCAGTGTTTATCTTGTTGCAGTGATTAGTTATAAATAATATCTCAAATGTGTAACTATAGTACAATTGCACTTTTGTAAATAACCAAACTTTGTGCGTAAACTAACATTCCCAACCATCGATTTGACTTTCTTAGTGCTGATAAATATCCCCTCGGCTTCTGCAATAGCATCAATCATCTCAAACCCAACTTGAGTGCAGCAACAGAATGATTACAACATGATATAATAGTGAGATATTGTAGTCCAGACTATAGGTTAATTAGTCACACTTTCAGGACCTCTGCCATTCTCAGCTGGGAGTAATGATGAGTCCAGGACAGTCCAGAGTTAACTGAATGCCAAAAGTTTGTAGCGTCAACAAACCAAAAAGATAAAACCTTTACCATGAGAAGAGCTTAGCCTCAAGCCTAAGTAGCCTTTTCCGATCATGTAACATCTATTTTGGTGGACACAGTTAAAATGGCTCAGCAAATTTTAATTTCTAGCAACTATGATTTATGAATTGCATCATGATTAACTTTGACGGTTGACAGAGGCTACCAGCTGAGAACGCACAGCTCCTTCAGAACAAGCGACGCGAGATCCAAGTAGATAGAGCGGCAGAATTAAGAACAGTTTGAGAATTCTACAAAAAGAAAAAAAGCTATCTAAAATCCCTGTGTTATCCATAAAAAAAAAGTCCTTGTGTTATGAAAATCTATATAAGAAAGGCTATGGTACTTCAGATATTACATGTCTTTGCAATACCAGTGAAAAATGAAAATAGAAAAAAAAAGTAGGCGAGAACGTCAAGCTTCTGGCAAACCGAGCCTACCCACTGAGTTGTGCGATTAGATTGAAGGTAGCAGGAACCAAGTTTGATCACAAATTACACCAACTAACTTCTCATTAACAGTATCCGATATGGAATGGAGTACAAAGGCCAAGTCAGAAAATCCGGTGCATCTAGGAATATGTAATAATCACTAAACTGTTGACAGAAGGATGTAAGTTCAGTATAATTAGAAAGGATCCTAAGAATCAATAAGTAGGTACATACTTCCTAGCACAGATAGAAGGACGTGATCAACAATGGCAAAAGCAAATCAGCACATAGTAAATAACTTGATACAACAAGACTGTGCACTAAGAAAATGATTCACAAAATGTACAAACTTAACTCTAGATCCTCCGGTGCAGGCTATAAAAAACTTAAAATCTGTATGTTCTCTTGCTGAAGAGGCTCTACTTCAGTGGCATGACTGAATTTCTTTTCTGAACTTTTGCTTAACTTCAGTAAGTCTCAAAAGTTCCATTTGCACACTACTGATGCATTTCCCACACATCTCTTTTCTATTTAGCAGTAAATCCTTGCGTCAGCCCATTCATTGGTTTCTCCTGGTCGTGATGAAGCCACCATGAAAAACCATGCTGAAGGAGCCGCAACCCTGTCCGAGGAAAAGCCACGGTTTCAGGGATGCGGCGCCGCTGCCGGCAGTGGCCGTCGAAGAGGACGACATTCGGCGGTGCTGCTAGCGGGGCCACTTTCCCACATGCTTCTACGGCTCGAGAGGGCGATGCTAAAGGTGTTGTGCTGCTGGAGTAGGGTGAGCGAAGAATGGCAGGGGAAGAAGCATATATACACGTACCAATTGGAAACTGAAGTGTCCAGTAGATGAGACGTCGGCCCTCGCTATGAATGTGTGTGATTGTGTGTTTGAACTTTGAAGTATGAGTGGAGCCGTTTCCAGGAACTGAGGCACCATTCGCCCGCGGCTCCCCACCTTTCTACCTTGCAGGCAGATCGTACGCCAGCTAGATCGATCGGCCTCCCCACATCCGACGCTTCCGCTGGATCCCCCTCCATTCGCAGCTCGGCTGGATTCCGCCGCAGGCCGCCCGCGTCGCCCGCATCTCCTGCATCGAGCGCCCGCCGCATCCGTGCGCCCCGCATCGGGATTGGATGGAAGGCACACCGGTCGCTCCTCTGTATCGCTAGTCGATGGACCCCCTACGGCGAACGGCAGCATTGGAACCCTTGAGCTAAGCGCGGATGCTCTGATGAATGGGCTGGAATGGCTGGCCGACGGCCTAGTTAACCAGAGGGCTTCCTTTCGGCCTGTGGAGCAGCAGCCCATTAGGACAGTTGGGCCACTACTTAACACAGGCGGGATAGATGGCTGTTTACACCAAATCAAACGGCCAGAAACACTTAGATCACGAAAACGAACGGCTCAAGATGCAAATCGCTGAGAGGACAGTGATTAGGCTCAGTTTTACTGTCCTAAATGCATAAGGAAACTAGGCCGTGCATACTACTGTTGTGGACTCTGACAGGTGAGTTTCTTGCATAATTAATCTTGTTTGAGCAAGAATTTTTATGTATGGACAATTAATATCTTATTAGTAGAGTGAGTTGTGTTGTTACTTCTTCCAATGGATCGATGGGCCATAGGTTTATCATGATCGCCCGTGTTGCTTTGTGTAAGAAGCCTGGAGACACATTGAAGCATGTTGTCTCTATCCTCCTCCATCACCACCAACACTATGGCGACCCGGTGAGACAACACTGAGGGTACCAGATTTAGTTTGGTGCGAGCATTCTCAAGATATAACTTGATGGTGTCCGTTGTGCAGTCCCGATACATTGGATGAATCTTGTAAGTTTTTCGAGGATAATCTTTGCAAGGACGAGGAGTGGACCCACATGGAGTTTAAAGAATCATGGCATCAAAAAATGGAGGATCACTAATTGAAGGTTAAACATGATTCGCATCCAGCTAGAGAGCGCCCAGGGCCGGCCCTGAGGGGGGGCAGGGGGGGCGGCCGCCCCGGGCCCCCAAGATCTAGGGGGCCCCTCCCAGGTGTAATATACGTATAAAGATAAGTACAGTAACTCATAGGCCATAGCTTCTCGTAGAAAAAAGAAGTAGCCCAGCCCGAAGAAGGAAGGGACGGTAGGTAGCAGCGTACGCACATAAATCAGCGTACGATCGTGCGGAAACAAATCAGCGTACGCACGAGTAAATCACGTCGGCTCATTATCTTTATTAGCAAACATGCCCGTGCGTTGCACCGGGAGAAAAAATTATCCCTCATACACACACCCATCGTCATCAAGGAATCATGAAATATTTCTCGATGTTGCATGCCAAACAATATGATAAGGGACGATTTTTGAAGTGTACTCAAGGTGTTTCTAATTTAATTTAGTTGCAAACATGCATATTAGACAGCTCCAATGAAAACAATCAATCTATAAGGACATGCACACCCAATGTTCAAGGTTGCGTATCAACATCGATTTGGTTACCCCCGCAAAAAACGTCGATATTGTTAATAAAAACTTTATAGGCAGAATTTAAAACAATATGAAAATCAACATTAATCCACTTGTTAACATAAAATCTCGTATCAATAGTTTAAGTACAATCATCGTATAGAGGTCGGTTATTGTGCACTGTGCGATCTAGAAAGGATGATCATATACATGTTGTAACCTTTAACATATGGTAGCTGGTAGATACATCCGTATTTACAAAATCTAAAACAATATTTTTGTGATGGAGGTAATATATATTAGGCATTTCCAAAATACCCCATATAAAGAAGGTATTAGTTAAGGTTGCACTCCAAACCTAATTTTGGAAATTATTAACATACAAGATCATGGCATATTTGAAATATACAAGATCATGGATTTAAAAGGTATGAATATTTTAAAAAGTATTTGAATATGTCGTATAAAAGAAAAATTAAACAAAGGAAGAAGAAAATTGTGACACCCAGGGATAGAACTCAGGTGTTCTGGATGAAATCGTGAGGCTCTAGCCACTGGGCTGTCCGCATGGTAGTGTCAATATATCGGACCGCTTGGTAACAAACGCTCGGCCCAGCGACTTGTGAAGGAAAAAGTGAACCGTTTTTTCTCACTTACGGGTGGCATAGTGGGTAATTATTTGCAACTTTAAGGGCAATTTTTGTGACGTACGGGCAGAAACGATCCGTACTTTAATAGTAGGTATAGATTCCATAACTATCGTGAGACATTCTACCTCTAAAAGAAAAAAAAAACCGATCGTGTGACGTGAGTTCATCCCTAATTCCCTATATTCGCTCTTCTCTACAAGCTCCAAACTCCAGATCCCAAATCGATGATGCTGAGGGGTGACGGTCTCCAGGCACTGTACGCGGTGACGATGCAGCCCGAACATCACCTACCCCTGAAAATTGACATTGCCGGCCCGGGGCGCACACGTACATTGCCGAGTGTGTGCCACCAGAAATCCACATCACATCATCGCCGAGCGTCCAATGACTGACGCCGATCTAATCAATCTCAGGTATGTCAATATTACTATTCCCTAAAATTTCATGTAAAAAGTCGTGCTGTGAGAAAGAAACAATTTGATAAAAGTAGTTGCCAAGAAGAAATTCTAGAAGCTGAGGAGGATTTTTTTCATGCTAAATAGTATCTGTCTGTTTTGGTTGACATGAATCACTTCATTGAAGAAAGGATTTAACTGACGGTGCTTAAAGATTTATTCAGATTTACTGTGCATGTGATTGTTGCATCAGCTAAAAGAAGCTTTTCAAATTTGAAATTATTGAAGAAACATTTGGGATAAACAATGACCTAACAAAGCTTAAATGGTTAGGCAACATTATGCATCGAGAACAAACCGTTGGATGATATTGGCATTGACACAATCACAAGTGATTTTGCATCGAAGAATCTTACAAGAAAATTTGAAGATAATATGCATATTATGTTTATAACAAGGGGCCCCAAATTGTATTTTCGCCCCGGGCCCCCAAAATCTCAGGACCGGCCCTGAGCGCCTAGAGTTGAAAAGGCAACAAAGGAAGAATCAACATATGTATGAGCACAAAAATTATTTGTTTGACTCTACACCTTTTGATGTGTACTTTATTATAATTCTGTCTTAGATGATAATGTTGTGATGTGCACTCTCTGGTTAGAACCGAATCATCCAAGACATGGGCAATGTTTGTACTTGCCTTCATTATCATTCTATGATTCATCTGCTGCACTTTTCGTGTGATAGATTTGTCAGACCTTCTAAAAGCTACAGATATGATTCCTTTGTGCGTTTCAGACCCATCAAAAGTAAGTGTGTACATGAATAGCACCACTGCTTCATTTCAATAAGGCAACAATAGGACATGAGAAAAATACACAGGTCCATACTTGACATGCTAAATTCTCCTAGGTGGCCACTCACTACTAGGAGAAAGCCTAGTAGTAGCGCTGGAATTACCCATACCAGTAGCGCTGGTGGCAGCGCTACTGCTAAGGCGCTACAGCTAAGTTGTAGCAGTAGCGCTGGAAAACCAGCGCTACTGGTAAGTACGGTTAGCAGTAGCGGTGGAAAACAACAAGCGCTGCTGATAAACAAGTGCTGCCGCTAGACGCCTACCAGCGCTACTGCTAATATTCCTGCTTTCACATATTACATTCCCCTCTACGTATTTGTGCATGCTCTATACAGTAGTTTCATCATATGACAATATCAATAATTATTGTGCCAGCAACTACATTTAGATTAAAGTGCATGGATGCAAGTGATCATGTTGAATTAGAGGAAAATATGATGTTGCGATTCGCAACATCATATTTTCCTCTAATTCAACATGATCACTTGCATCCATCCACCTTAATCAAATATATGTCATATAACTCATCATCATCTTACTCATCTAACAACTCATCATCATCTTAATCATACCAAGTTAAAATCTCATAAAACAGAAAAACATCATAATAGTAATCATCCTAACCGATCATGCAAGTTAATATAAACCAGAAAAACTTCTCTCTCATAGGACCTAGTCCTGCCTCCTAGGTAAAATGACATAAAATAGAATAACACCTATGTCTCCATGATGAAGCAAAGAGATCCAATGGTCTCCAACTTGTGGCTTGCGATCCTTCTTTATTTCTCCCCATGCTTCAATTTGGAGCCGTCTTGGTGGTTTGCGCTCAGTCGAGTATGCAAAAAGAGAACTGGGGCCTCATAGGGCTTTTAATTGTCATATTACCTTCGCCATGCATCAACGGATGCACAACTTCATTTGGCAGTTTCTGTTGAAGAACATAATAGTAGCCTAGTTAGCAATGTAATCAGTACCATTTACGCAATAGTAGTGTACTTAATTAGCAACTATTACCAAGATATTTCGGCGAATGTCATCCGCCCTCAACCTATGCACTAGTGGCATGTACAATGTATAATTTGGGCCAGTTCCCAAATATACGGGAAGATCTCCCTACCAACTAGGACACCAATAACAAAGTTGATAAGATTATCCTTCTCCTCCCAAGTTAGATGTGATCCATAAGTGTAGTGTGTAGTGTCAATTATTTTCTGTGTTTCACTCGAAGAAACGAAATAAGCTGTAAATTATAAATTAACAAATTTAGTATGGATAAACACCAACTATTTTTAAATATAGAATGCAAATTACTTGACAAATATGCATCACTAGTAGAAAACAGGGCTTTGGTCCAGGCCTGAAATCCCATTAATCCCGGTTCACTCACGAACCGGGACCCATGGGGGCATCGGTCCCGGTTCGTGAGGCCAGGGCGCCGGCCGGGCCTCGTGGGCCATTGGTCCTGGTTCGTCTGACCCCTTTGGTCCCGGTTCCAGACACGAACCGGGACCAATGAGCCTCGCTCCTGGCCCACAACCATTGGTCCCGGTTTGTGGCTGGAACCGGGACCAAATGGTGTCCTTTAGTCCCGGTTCCAGCCACAAACCGGGACCAATGGTTGGCCTATATATACCCCCTGCCCGCGAGCAGAGCAGTGCACTGCTCTGTTTTTTTGGCCGGCCGTTGGAGAGCTTTGTGGTGCTCTAGCTCACCTCCTATGCACATGAGGTGTTCGATGAAATGCCTGAGCCACACTTAAGCTTTCTCCTCTCGAAGCTCCTTGTCCAAGCTCCATTTTCCTCAAGATTTGTCGAGGTTTGGCAGTCCGTCCTGTCCCGTCCCCGTCCTCACCGCCGTCGATCGCCCGCGCCCATCTCGGCGCCGGCACCACCGTGGTTAGCCTCTTCTTCTTATCTTCTTTCTAAAAGAAAAAAGTTCTTACTTGTATGATTTAGATAGATACTTGTGTAATTTTCTTACTTTTAATATTGTTTGTTATTATATAGGGCGATGGTTTTGGTATCCGCCTCCGTCGGCCCTCGTCCTGTCTATGATTCGGATGTGGTATATATTATCTTTTATAACTATTTGTTTTATTTAGTGTTTATGACAATTATGCCGACCAACGTGACATAGATTTTTTAATCTAGGAGGTATGTGAACCGGAAATTCCAACCGACATAGAAATTCTTGTCGAGAAGTTAAATTTGGTTGAAAAAGAAAACAATTACTTGAAAGAAAAATTACAAAGAGTTGAAGAGGAGAAGATGAAATTGGAGTTGAATGTTGCCGATGTCGTCGACGATCACAAGATCAAGATGGATGCAATGCGCTTGAAGATTAGAAAGATTAGAAAATATGCCATTCATACTGAGCCTTGGTGTCGTTATGCCGTTGCATCAATTGGTACCTTAGTTGCGGTTATGATCGCATTTGTTGTTGCATTTAATTTTTTTACATAGTTTCAATGTATGTTTTAATTAGATGCTCTAGAGAGCTATATGTTGTTCAATAATGAGAACTATATAACGCACGCAGATGAACCGGTAATGGATGTACGGTGACCGACGCACCTCCGAGTAAATTAAGGGCCTGCATAATTTTCTCGAAGCGGCTGAGGCAAACAAGCAGAATGGTTTTATGCATTGTCCATGTACTGTCTGTGAGAATACGAAGGCTTTCTCCAACTCTAAAACCCTTCACTTCCACCTGCTTGAGAAGGGTTTTATGCCACACTATAATGTTTGGACCAAGCACGGAGAAAGTGGGGTTATGATGGAAGACAACGAAGAAGAAGAGGATGATGACAACTACCCGCCCCCTGAATACGGTGATGCTGCAATGGGGGAAGCTGAAGATCAAGAGGAACCAGACGATGTGCCCGATGATGATCTTCGCCGGGTCATTGTTGATGCACAGAGAGAATGCGAAAGTGAAAGGGAGAAGTTGAAGTTCGATCGCATGTTAGAGGATCACAAAAAAGGGTTGTACCCAAATTGCAAAGATGACAACAGAAAGCTCGGTACCACACTGGAATTGCTGCAATGGAAGGCAGACAATGGTGTATCTGACAAGGGATTTAGTTCGCTACTGAAAATAATGAAGAAGAAGCTTCCAAAGGATAACGAATTGCCCTGCAGTACGTACGAAGCAAAGAAGGTTCTATGCCCTCTAGGATTGGAGGTGCAGAAGATACATGCATGCCCTAATGACTGCATCCTCTACCGCGGTGCGTACGAGGATTTGAACGCATGCCCGGTATGTGGTGCATTGCGGTATAAGATCAGAAGAGATGTCCCTGGTGATGTTGAGGGCCAGCGCACCGGGAAGAGGGTTCCTGCCAAGGTGATGTGGTATGCTCCTATAATACCACGGTTGAAACGTCTGTTCAGAAACAAAAAGCATGCCGAGTTGATGCAATGGCACATAAAAGACCGTAAGAAAGACGGGAAGTTGAGAGCACCCGCTGACGGGTCGCAGTGGAGAAAGATCGAGACAAAGTGGAGCGACTTTACAGATGACCCAAGGAACGTATGGTTTGGTTTAAGTGCAGATGGCGTTAATCCTTTTGGGGATCAGAGCAGCAAGCATAGCACATGGCCTGTGACTCTATGTATGTATAACCTTCCTCCTTGGTTGTGCATGAAGCGGAAGTTCATTATGATGCCAATGCTCATCCAAGGCCCTAAGAAACCCGGCAATGACATTGATGTGTACCTAAGGCCATTAGTTGATGAACTTTTACAGCTATGGAATGGAAGAGGTGTACGTGTGTGGGATGAGAACGAACAGGAGGAATTTGACCTACATGCGTTGCTGTTTGTAACCATCAACGATTGGCCTGCTCTCAGTAACCTTTCAGGACAAACAAGGGATACCACGCATGCACACACTGTTTAGATGACACCGACAGTATATATTTGGACAAATGCAGGAAGAATGTGTACCTGGGGCATCGTCGATTTCTTCCAACCAACCATCAATGTCGAAAGAAAGGAAAGCATTTCAAAGGTGAGGCAGATCACCGGAAGAAGCCCGCCCTCCGTACTAGTGATCACATACTTGATATGGTCAATGATTTACAAGTAATCTTTGGAAAGGGTCCTAGCGGACTATTTGTTCCGACTGACGATGCAGGACGCGCACCCATGTGGAAGAAGAAATCTATATTTTGGGACCTACCCTATTGGAAAGACCTAGAGGTCCGCTCTGCAATCGACGTGATGCACATGACGAAGAATCTTTGCGTGAACCTGCTAGGCTTCTTGGGAGTGTATGGGAAGACAAAAGATACACCGGAGGGACGGGAGGAACAGCAACGTGTGCATGAAAAAGACGGCATGCATCCAAAGCAGTATGAAGGTCCTGCCAGCTACGCTCTTACCAAAGAAGAGAAGGAAATCTTCTTTGAATGCCTGCTCAGTATGAAGGTCCCGTCTGGCTTCTCGTCGAATATAAAGGGAATAATAAATATGGCAGAGAAAAAGTTCCAAAACCTAAAGTCTCATGACTGCCACGTGATTATGACGCAACTGCTTCCGGTTGCATTGAGGGGGCTTCTACCGGAAAACGTTCGATTAGCTATTGTGAAGCTATGTGCATTCCTCAATGCAATCTCTCAGAAGGTGATCGATCCAGAAATCCTGCCAAGGTTAAGGAGTGATTTGGTGCAATGTCTTGTTAGTTTCGAGCTGGTGTTCCCACCATCCTTCTTCAATATCATGACGCACGTCCTAGTTCATCTAGCCGACGAGATTGTCGTTCTGGGCCCTGTATTTCTACACAATATGTTCCCCTTTGAGAGGTTCATGGGAGTCTTAAAGAAATATGTTCGTAACCGCGCTAGGCCAGAAGGAAGCATCTCCATGGGCTATCAAACAAAGGATATCATTGGGTTTTGTGTTGACTTCATTCCTGACCTTAAGAAGATTGGTCTCCCTCAATCGCGGTATGAGGGGAGACTGACTGGAAAAGGCACGCTAGGAGCGGACTCAATAATATGTAGGGACGGGCATTCTTGGTCTCAAGCACACTACACAGTTCTACAGAATTCTACCTTGGTGACCCCATATGTCGATGAACACAAGAATATTTTGCGCTCCAAACACCCGGAGCAGTGTGACGACTGGATTACATATGAACACATCAGGACTTTCGGCAGTTGGTTGCAAACACGTCTCATGGGTGACAACACTGTTTCTGATGAGCTGTACTCGTTGGCCAGGGGACCATCTTCGACTGTATTGACTTACAAAGGGTACGAGATAAATGGGAATACATTTTACACGATCGCCCAAGATCAAAAGAGCACCAACCAAAACAGCGGTTTCCGCTTTGATGCAGCAACCAAGAGGGGAAAGGACACATATTATGGTTACATAGTGGACATATGGGAACTTGACTATGGACATGATTTCAAGGTCCCTTTGTTTGAGTGCAAATGGGTCAATCTGTCAGGAGGCGGGGTACAGGTAGACCCACAGTACGGAATGACAACCGTGGATCTGAACAATCTTGGGTACACAGACGAACCATTCGTCCTAGCCAATGATGTGGCGCAGGTTTTCTATGTGAAGGACATGTCTACCAAACTGAGAAAAAGAAAAGATAAGGAAGCGAATACATCATACGATGAGCCAAAGCGCCACATAGTTCTTTCAGGAAAAAGAGACATCGTGGGATTGGAGGGCAAGACAGACATGTCTGAAGATTATGAAAAGTTTCATGAAATTCCTCCCTTCAAAGTCAAGGCTGACCCAAGCACCCTGTTAAACGATGAAGATTATCCATGGTTACGGCCCAATAAGCAAAGGACACAAGCGAAGAAAAAGTGAAGACTTTCTCTCCAGAACTAGTATGATGATGCCTTTGATCTAGAATATCACTGCAGTTACATGTGAAGAAATGAAATGCCTTTTGTAACAGATGAGTTTTCGTATGAAACCCTGATACTTCGAAAGAGATTGTCCGTTTTGTACACGAAGTGCATCCAGTTTTTGCCGTAACCCTCTCAACTTTTTATAACATGCTATGTGGGTGAAATGATGATACCATGCCAACTTTCAACCTTTTCAAAGTTCATTTGTAGTGCTTTTCAATTTCAGGGTCATTTAGCTTAAAAAAATCAGTAAATGCATGAAAAATACCAGATGAAGTCAGAAAGGGTTGAAAATTGATGATGTGGCTTTGAATGGTTCATTTTGAACACACAAAAAGTCTGGAGTTCAAATAAGTTCAAAAAAATGAAATACCTTTGTAACAGATGAGTTTTCGTCCGAAACCCAGATACTTCGAAAGAGATTGTCCGTTTTGTACACGAAGTGCATCCAGTTTTTGCCGTAACCTTCTAAAAAATTTAGCACATGCTATGTGGGTGAAATGATGATACCATGCCAACTTTCAACCTTTTCAGAATTCATTTGTAGTGCTTTTCAATTTCATGGTCATTTAGCTCAAAAAAATCAATAAATGCATGAAAAATACCAAATGAAGTCTGAAAGGGTTGAAAATTGATGATGTGGCTTTGAATGGTGCATTTTGAACACACAAAAAGTCTGGAGTTCAAATAAGTTCAAAAAAATGAAATCCCTTTGTAACAGATGAGTTTTCACCCGAAACCCTGATACTTCGAAAGAGATTGTCCATTTTGTACACGAAGTGCATCCAGTTTTTGCCGTAACCCTCTCAACTTTTTAGCACATGCTATGTGGGTGAAATGATGATACCATGCCAACTTTCAACCTTTTCAGAGTTCATTTGTAGTGCTTTTCAATTTCAGGGTCATTTAGCTCAAAGAATGAACTAATAGCAAAAAGAATGAACTAGAAAACTTTTATGAAACTCTAATAGCAAAAATAATGAACTAAAAATAATCAATTAAAATATTCTGTTATGATCAACTAAAACCAAACTATAATATTCTTCAATAGCAAAAAGAATCAACTAAAAAGCTTTTATAAAACTCTAATAGCAAAAGGAATGAACTAAAAAGCTTTTATAAACCTCTAATATTTTTGAAACTAAAATTATATAAAATTTATGCAACTAAAATTATCAAAGTATTTTTGTTCAAAACATTAATAGCAAAAAGAAACTTTAATAGCAAACTAAAATAACAAAATCTGTTTTTGATTAA
The DNA here is from genome assembly GCA_039707655.1 of Elymus sibiricus. Lineage (NCBI taxonomy): Eukaryota > Viridiplantae > Streptophyta > Magnoliopsida > Poales > Poaceae > Elymus > Elymus sibiricus. The sequence goes on from CM077675.1 coordinate 532,418,659, forward strand.
AACAGACATTTAAAATAACCTAAAAATTACCAAATTGAATACAATGATAAAACACAGTAATATTAAATAGCAGGAAAAAGAATCACTCAAAAATCTATTTTTTTAGTAAATTTATTCACAAACTATGATTCACACACATTTCAAAAAATTCAAATTTAAACTATTCAAATTTGAAAACTAATGGCACTAACAGAAAGTTTATAATTTTTGTGACCTAAAAGCAAAAAGAATCACTGAAAACCAGTAAGTATTTAGCTGTAAGTAGGAACAAAATTAAATAAATAAAGCAAAAAACAAAAAATAAAATAAAACAGTAAGTATTAAGGTCCCTGTTTCTGGGCTACTGAAAACTGACCTTTGGTCCCGGTTGGTGGCACCAACCGGGACCAATGCACCCCTTTAGTCCCGGTTGGTGCCACCAACCGGGACCAAAGGTCCCTATTTCCCGCCCTTTGGGCTGCTGAAAACTGACCTTTGGTCCCGGTTGGTGGCACCAACCGGGACTACAGGGGAGCATTGGTCCCGGTTGGTGCCACCAACCGGGACCAATTCTCTGGGTATATAAGTAGCACTTAGGAATTTTCAGTTCTCATCTCGCCCCCGCCCCCGACGACACCGACGAAATCGACGCCGCCAGGCTGCCCAGACGCCGCCCGCCGCCCCCGCCGTCGCCGTCGCCGTCGCCCCAGCCGTCGCCGCCGCCCGCCGCCCCCGTCGTCGCCGTCGCTCGCTGCCCCCGTCGTCGCCCGCCGCCCCCGTCATCCGCTCGCCGCCCCCGTCGTCGCCCGCCGCCCGCCGCCCCCGTCTTCGCCGCCGCCCCCGCCCGTCGCCCCCGCCGTCGCCCGCCGCCACCGTCGTCGCCGCCGCCCCCGCCCGTCGCCCCCGCCGTCGCCCGCCGCCACCGTCGTCGCCGCCGCCCCCGCCCGTCGCCCCCGTCGTCGCCGCCGCCCGCCGTCACCGTCCCCCCCATCGTCGCCCGCCGCCCCCGTCGTCGCCGCCGCCCCCGCCCGCCGCCCCCGCCCGTCGCCCCCGCCCGTTGCCGTCACCGTCGCCCCCGTCGTCGCCCTCGCGTCAATATTTGGTCAATATTTTTATTGTTCATGACAACTTGGTCAATATTTTTTTTGTTCATACAATATTTTTTTTTGTTCATAGATATTAGTTAAAATGAGGGGGGACGTCGGACATGACATGAGGGGGGGCGTCGGACGTCGGACATGAGGGGTGAGCGTCGTTGTCGTCTACCCCCTCCCCGATAACTTCGACATGAGGGGGGACGTCGGACATGACATGAGGGGGGACGTTGGACGTCGGACATGAGGGGTGAGCGTCGTTGTCGTCTACCCCCTCCCCGATAACTTCGACATGAGGGGGGACGTCGGACATGACATGAGGGGTGAGCGTCGTTGTCGTCTACCCCCTCCCCGATAACTTCGACATGAGGGGGGACATCGGACATGACATGAGGGGGGACGTCGGACGGCGGACATGAAGGGTGAGCGTCGTTGTCGTCTACCCCCTTCCCGATAACTTCTACATGAGGGGGGATGTCGGACATGACATGAGGGGGGACGTCGGACGTCGGACATGAGGGGTGAGCGTCGTTGTCGTCTACCCCCTCCCCGATAACTTCAACATGAGGGGGGACGTCGGACATGACATGAGGGGTGAGCGTCCTTGTCGTCTACCCCCTCCCCGATAACTTCGACATGAGGGGGGACGTCGGACATGACATGAGGGGTGAGCGTCGTTGTCGTCTACCCCCTCCCCGATAACTTCAACATGAGGGGGGACATCGGACATGACATGAGGGGGGACGTGGGACGTCGGACATGAGGGGTGAGCGTCGTTGTCGTCTACCCCCTCCCCGATAACTCGACATGAGGGGGGACGTCGGACATGACATGAGGGGTGAGCGTCGTTGTCGTCTACCCCCTCCCCGATAACTTCGACATGAGGGGGGACGTCGGACATGTCATGTGGATTTTTTTTGTTCATATAGAAAACTCCGGTAACATAGATTTATCAAGAATGCCCCCATTATGGATGTGCACAAGTTGATCCAATTTTTTTCTGATCTCATCTATATATATATTCTTCTATATGTCACGTTGTCTGTCAAAGTATTGAAGAAATCCATGGCTTCATCATTAGCCGGAAGTAACAGGCGTATGATGCTACGAAGCTCTTCAAAGTTGTTTTGGAACGGAGTTCCGGATAGAATAATTCGCTTTTTGGTACGAAATTCAGCAAAGGCCTTCCAAATAGCGATATTCGGAAGGCTCTTGCTGAACTTCGTACCAAAAAGCTAATTAATTATCCTATCCGGGACTCCGTTCCAAAACAATTTTGGAGAGCTTCGTACCATTATGCGCCTGTTACTTCCGGCTAATGATGAAGCCTTGGTTTTCTTGAATCCTTTGACACTAGACAACATGACATATAGAAGGGTAGATGAGATCAGGAAAAATAAGGACCATTTTCTGCACATCCAGAATGGCGCCATTTTGTTAAATCCCTTAAAGGTTAAGAGAATCCCTTGTTTGACATTCATGAGAGAGGCGGTCCGGACGTCGGACATTCATGAGAGAGGCGGTCCGGACGTCGGACATTCATGTTTGTATATTAATTGCCATGTTGTAATATTTGCAGAAACTATGGATCAAAGAGACTTGGAACAAGAATAGTTGTTGGGGGAGATAATCCTCGCCGGACGTGATGTCTTGTCGTTTCTCAACGACACCGATGGTCTGGAAGGAGAGGATGATGGCTCCGGTGATCGAACAATGGAGGAGGAAGGACATGATCATGATGGCTCCGGTGACCGAATGCCGGAGGAAGAAGGAGACCATGATGATGGCTCCGGTGTCAGGACCGGTTTTCCAGGATATTAATTTCCCAGTAAATGGCCCTTGTGCTCACCAGCCCCAGGATTACTGTTAGCTGATGAGACACAAACTTGATACAGAAATTCGAAGCAAAATACCAAATATGAACTACAAGACCATTCTGGTCTATGAGTACAAGAAAAGGTTTTCTAGTGGTTGATGGCGGAGGCGGTTTGCGGATCATCAGCGTCTATGGGACTCCATTTCCCACAAGAACAGCTGACCTGGATAATTCCTATCTTCGCGTATCTGCTATCTTCGATGCCTAGGTTCCGGGCTGTCGTCGTTGCGCTCCTCTCCAAGCAAGAAATCTGGCCAAGACAATAGCCAGGGACAAGCCAGTGAGTACTTTGAATGTACTCGCAAACATCATGAAAACAGGTATAATATAACAGATGATAATCATGCACTGAAATAATCCACGATCACTTAGTTAGTCACAAAATAAAATTCATGACGCACGCAAGCAGGTTTAAACATGAATAAGCAATCAGAGAATAAAAAATAAAATATACCGATCGGGTGTCTGAAGCGACGCCTCAAAAGGATAATAATATAAAGCATGCCTCAGTCGGGTGTCTGGGCGACGCCACATAAAGGGCTTATAAAGAAAATAAATAACAAGCATGCCACAGTCGGGCGTCTGAGCGACGCCACATAAAGGGCTTATATAATCACAATGAATATCCAGGAGGTAGAACCATCCCAGGGATACTCAATAATTCAAATAATATAAATGGTTAGTCCACAATAATCATAATCATAATCATCATTTGTCACACGTCATGATCAATGTTCCGGTTTAGAAGTTTTTCCTCCGAAGACCGACACTAAGACCGACACTTGACCCATCCCAGACTGTAGTCCTTAACCGCGGACACGGCTATTCGAATAGATATAAACTCTGCAGAGGGTGTACTCTTTACCCACGAGTAACGGATTCCTTTAATCCACCAGGACTAATTCCGCTTACGGTCTTTGAATTGAAAACACACCTGACCCGCACACACAAGTTTAACTTACCGGTGTCTGGAATCACCCACGACATCCGTTAAGCAAAACTCTAAGTGGGGAGGCTACAACCTCGACTAGCATGGGATCACAAAATTTATAACGCGCGCAAACTAGGGGAGCTACCCCCTCGGCTCCAACCGGAAACACCCATGCCCCCGTACCAGGTGGCATGCCTACCGGATGCAGCCGGTATCTTCCACCATGGCCTCTCTGTACGGTGTGTGCTAAGAAAGGGGTTGACAACTTACTGAACCGTACCCTACCCGAGGCAGGGACAAGTGGTAGCACGAAGCAAGTATGGGGGTTACTGGCACAAGACTCGATCTACGTTCGACTCAGGAGGTTAAAGTGTTTCCTGCATGATTAGCATAACAAATATATATTCCACAACAACAGACAGAATTACCACTCATCATACCTCACCCTGCCTTACTGAATATATTCGTCTCAACGAAATATCAGTAACAAGCTCATGTCTACCCAAGACAGAGACTTTCCCGGATTCCTTCCGGTAGGCATGAAAGGCATATGAGGGTGAATACTATCACAAGCATATCAATTCCAACAGCAAGGAATTATCATCACGCATTAGTAAACGTGATCACCTCATCACATGAAATAACGCATACTTCATGTCAACTTGGTGTTGTAGTCACATCAAACAACACACAACAAATATTATGCCAGGGTTCAGAATGCTTGCCTTCCATGTGTAGGTAGGTGATGAGCACTCCAAAACTTTTGAAAGTTTTTGTCTCTCTCCATTTCCTATTTTGAAAGTATTTGCATCATCACGCAATTCAAAACAGTGCAAAAAGTTGTCTTGGAAAATTTTCAAATAAATATGAAAATAAACTAGCTTAAATTTGAGTGACAACAGAAAAAGAATCAATTTAATTGCAATTGTGGTTTAAAAGATATGACTAGTCAAAGCCAGGGTCAAATCTGTTTTTTAAATAAACAGAAAAAGGAAAACGTTTCGGGAGGATATACGTTTTCGCAAAAGAGAAACGCACCTAGCAAAATACGCCTTCACTAATCCAGCTCATCCACCGCGTCAGGTCACTGACAGTGGGCCCGCCTGGCCCACCGGCCAGGTTTGACTTGTCGCCGCGCGCTCCCTCTCCCTTGCCGACGGAAGAGGCGGAGCTCCGGCGATCGGCGCCGGTGATTGGCGGTTCCTTTCGGGGGCCTGGCTGCGGGAATGGACGGAGACGGTCTGGACGGTTCTTCCGGTGGTGTCCACGGCCGAAGAGGAGGGCAGGGTTGCCGGCGGTGAGCTTTGGGGCGGACGGCGGCTTCGGGGGCAATTGGGAGTTCGGGCTACGGTGGCTCCCGTTCGAGTTTGAGAGGTGGGACGGCTTCGCGGGGTCGGGGGAAAACTAGTGGTGGCAAGAGTGAGGAGGGGAACGCCCTGGCTTGCTCGGATTTGACTGGAGGGCGGCGACGGCCGAAGCTACCGGAGGTGGGGAAGACGACGGCTTCCGGTCGAATTGGAGCTAGGGGTGGCTTGCTACGGCATCGAGGAGGCTCATGGAGGTACGCTGCGGCTTCGGGGTCCTATTTATAGCTAGCTTAGGTTGGTTCCGCGGCTCCAAGGATAAGGATGGCAGCGGCCGGGGATAAGATCGCCGGCCTGTTGCAAGGGTGACGTGACGGGGCTCTGCGGCACGCCAGGTACTAGAGGACGAGCGGGGGCTGCAGAAAGGGGGCGGCTGGCGCCTGGGGAGTGGCCGGACGGCGCTGACCACGGCAGGTCCTGCTGGCTGCGGCAGTGGCGGCTTGCGGGTGATCCTGCAGGGAGCCAGGGCGGTCAGGGCGAAGCGGCGGGGTCAGCGGGGACCGCGGGCTAGCGGACGAGCACCTGGATGAGGCCGAACAGCTCCCGGGGCGCGCTGGCATGCGGAGGCGGTTCGGTGCTGCTGGCGGCAATAGGCACGCCCTGGACGCGCTCTGGACACGCGCGCCAGGTGCTTGGCAAAATGCCAAGGTGTGCCAGGAGGCTTCTCTGCCCACGGGGCTCTATAGGGATGGTTTGTTGGCCAAGGCAAAGCTAAAGGACAAGCTGATATAGCTAGATAAGTGAACCTCCAATGCAAAGTTAGAATCATGACCAAACAGTTCATGCACTCCAACTGCTCGACAAAATGCTAGGGGCATCCAGAAGGTTTTGCTAGTGACCAAAATTTCCAGATCAGAGTCTCTTTAGATGATAAAGAGGATGGCAAGGTTAGTTTGGCCAAAGCAGAAACTCGTTAGTGCAAGTTTTGCAAAACTACAATTCTGGACAGAAATTAAAGGCTATTATTGCATGTGTTTAAAATCTTCTAATGGCTCTGATCTCCTAGACTTAAGAGTTTGGTAGGGTAAACTACAAGTAGGAAAAGTCTCATGGGCAACAGGGTAAGATAAAATGGGGTTGCAGTACAAACTACCAAACTGGACCAGAATGAAGATGAGGATGGTTTGCTCAAAATTTTCAAAACACAAAGTTTTTTCTTTGCATAAAAGTGATGTAGGAACCTCAAATGTCTTCTAGAAATGTTTGTAGAATTTTCAAATGAAGTTATCAAATAGCTGTAGTGCAAATGAGGCTCTAAAAATTATGAGAAACCATTTTAAAAGAAATAGAGCTTAGAAGAATAGTTATAAAAATATTTCCACTGATCATAAAATAAAAAGAAATGTTCTTGAGAAGGTATTCAAGTCCAACAATATTTTGGAAAGGTTTCTATTTGAGGGAAAAACTCCACAATTCAGAAGAAAGGAGTGATTCTGAAATCAATAGATGATCCAGAAAATAGAAATTTAATTCCCTGGCAAAATTTCACCCTACCGCCAGAGGAGGATCCGAATAAGCCAGTTATAGAGCCACTGGTCAAGGCGTGTGCTCTTAAGAAGATGGCAGATCTATTCAGGAGGTGGAAGAATGAGTTGAAATCAAAGTTTGTCGACAAAAGGAAGACTCCAGAATTCATCGGCCGATTTGAGAAGATAAGAGATCACTGGCCCGCATTTGTGGCCTACAAGACATCGGACAAGAGTAAGAAAATGTCAGAGACAAACAAGAACAATGCTGCAAAGAAGCAGTATCACCATCACACGGGGTCAGGTGGCTATCTCAAAGCCCGGCCGTTGTGGGACAAAGCTGAGAATGACCTGATTGCTAAAGGGGTCGAACCAGAGACATTGAACTGGCCAGACCATTCAAGGACTTGGTTCTTCGGGGTTGGGTGAACTTTGGACCCTGAAACAGGGAAGTGCCGTTGGACGGACGAGCAACTTGCAATACCCGTCAAGAAGCTTCAGAAGTATATCACCGCAGCGCAGGAAGGGACGTTCATTCCCGATAGAGAGAAGGACGAGCTGACTGAGGCCCTCGGGAATGCTGAGCACCCTGGACGAACACGAGGCACACCAGGCTCCGTTCCATGGAAGGTTGGGTTTCCCGACGCAGGCGGTTACAGAAGCCGGGAGAGAAAGAGGAAAGCGGAGCTGAGCGACATGCAGAAGCTCAATGCAAGACTAGAAATGCTAGAGGAACTTGAGAGCCAGCGAGCTGCCGGCCAACCATCTCAGCGGCATGAAGCTACCCTAGAAGCTACCCCGCCATCTCAGCGGAGAAGCAGCGTGGCTTCCACGGAGCTCGTTCAGCCTGACTTCACGTCTCCTAGCTACCCCGTGGATACTATCACGGAGGCTCAACATTGCGAGCTTATGACGAAATTCCGGAACCTCACTTTCAAGGCGGCCGTCGGCTCTGTTGCACCTCCTCAACCCAACGGAACTTTTCACTGCCTTCCGATTCCACATGGCTATGCTGTTGTGACGGTGGATGAAGTAATGGAGGGATTTGAGGAGCTCGAGCTTGACCACCCTACAGGTGAAGGGGAGAATCAGCTGGTTCATGCTCTGAGGAGTACATGTCTATGGCGGAAGGAGTACATCAAGCTTCCAAACTGGACGCCTCCGCCGCCTCCTCCTCCTCCGGCGAGTCAGGGCACTCCGCCTCCTCCTCCTCCTCCTCCTCCTCCGGCGAGTGATCAGGGCACTCCGCCTCCTTCTCCGGCTCCTCCGGCGCGTGAGGGCACTCCGCCTCCTCCTTCGCCTACACCGGCGCGTCGGAGCAGTCCGCCTCCTCCTCCGCCTCGTCAGCAACGGCGGAAGACAGACGCCGCCGCTCCGGCTCCTCCGGCGCGTCGGAGCACTCCGCCTCCTTCTCCGCCTCGTCAGCAACGACGGAAGAGAGACGCCGCCGCTCCGGCGGGTAGCAGTACAAGCAGAGGCGGGAGGCAATTCAGATACGGTCCATCTCTCAAGCCTCTAGAAAAGTTACCATATGAGAGGACCGAGAAGGAAAACGAGGACATCTGTCGTGCCCAAGTGAGGGACCATTTTGCAAAGAAAACTCCACCTCCGAAGGAGAAGCTAGATCCGGTGAAAGTGAAGCGCACTATCGATGCCCTGAAGCGACCACGACCGCCTCCGCCGGATTCCAACTATGTCCGCTATCTTAAAAAGACATATCAAGATGCGTGGCGGTCGGGAAGTACTTCCAGTGATGCAAGGTTAGCAGAACGAAGAAGTGGGAAAAAAAACCCAGCTTGGCGAACAGGCGAACCAATCGTGCCCCCCGCTCAAGGTGTCTAGCGATATCGTCGCTAATCATCCGGGGATGGTGCCCGGTACCAATCCTGGTGATTACTTGGGGGATGATGTAATTTGTGAAACGGCTGAGGTAACAAAAGAAGAATATAAATACGTGCACGGGAAGCCTCTCATCAAACCTGATCATCCTCCTCTAACAACGATGATGTACAAATTGCATGAGTGGTACATGAAAACCTGCAGGGAGTCTGGGAAAGACACTATGTATGTGGCAGTGAAACCAGAGCACGAATTCATTGGACTCGGCGTGATGCCTATTGAATTTGTGGAGTTATTTCAGTTATACAATCAACTGGCCCTCGACAAACAACTCATGACTTCCTACTGTCTGTAAGTATTACTTCTATAGTTAAGTCTCTAGCTCAGCTCGTTCATTGCATGTATATATAATTATCCTCACTATATTATGCAGATTGAAGATCGTCGAATGCAAAAAAGCAGGAATCTTCGACGTTGGGTTCCTTAGCCCAGATGCCGTAAATGAATGGACAGTACGAAATGAAATCAAAGAGACCGAGGAGAACTTGCTAAAGTCGTTCCTTATACATCAAAACAAAAGGGAAATACTCTTTCCTTACAACTTCAAGTGAGTGTTGCTGTCTTCTCTGTATACTCGGTTTCGCTTACTCGAGGTTAAGTAATGTAATTGATGAGTTATATATGCGTGCGCAGTTACCACTTTATTCTGCTATCCATTAAGCTTGACGGGGCATTAGTAACTGTCTTAGACTCGAGACGTAAATATCCCGAGAATTATGCGGACATGACTGCAATGCTCAAGAAGTAAGTTCAGTCAATACCGGGACCATATCGGCATGCAACTTTCGTTAATTTCCTGATATCAAGTAATCATTTTCTTTGCCTGGCAGGGTTTGGAAGAAGTTCACCCGAAAGGTTCCCGGTCTAAACAAAGAGTTGCGATTTACGCACCCCAAAGTAAGTAGTACTAGCTAGTTCCGCTCATCTCTAATTGATTCAAATTTTCATCAATATATCATTACCATGCTTGCTTATCAGTTTGATTGAACTCTATTCTCATAAAGTGCTTGTACCAGAAAGAAGGGACTGTTTTATGTGCATACTACGTATGCGAGTTCATTCGCCACTCGACCTCTGAGCGGGGCTTCTCTGACAAACAATTTGAAGTACGTAAATAATATTCACAATTTTATTTTATATATTACCATCAATTGTGTTGAGTTTTATTCATATATATGCATGTATTGATCCCCTTCTTTAAATTAGATCTGGCAGATGCGGGATGAACTCCTACCACATGATCGCATACGAGCAATTCAAGAGGAATTGGCGGGATTCTTTCTTGACCACGTCATACCTAAAGACGGAGAATACCATGTGGATTTGTGATTGGATCTTAGGTAGATGATGTTAGGGATTGTAAAAGATGTTATATTGTATATATGTAGTAGCGTCGGATAGATATACGAAAACTTGTTGTTCGACCAAGCACGGAGAAAGAGATGTCACTTCTCTCTATATATGTTCAGCATGACGATCTTGTGTAATTAATGGTTTCCTTCATTTTCTTATTAGCTAGCGTCGAGTTCTCTCTATATGTATAGTAGCTAGCGTCGATCAAGCACGAAGAAAGAGAGGACACTTCTCTCTATTAGCTAGCTAACACAATATGAAACCCCTAAATTAACCCTCCAAAACCCCCCCACCCCCCCTTCAAAAAAAAACCCCAGCTCCTGCCAGATGCTGACGCGTGGATGCCCTTTGGTCCCGGTTGGTGTGACCAACCGGGACTAAAGGTCCTCCTGCCTGGGCTCCCCGCAGCAGCCACGTGGAGCCCCTTCTGTCCCGGTTCGTAAGCGAACCGGGACCAAAGGTTTTGGGCTTTAGTCCCAACCCTTTAGTCCCGGTTCCAGAACCGGGGCTAATGGGCCTCTGGAACCGGGACAAATGGGCCATTTCCTACTAGTGATGGTTGATAAACTCACATGGAGGTAAAACAGGAAGCATATCGACATCCACCCAAATGTCGATGTTACCTTCAATATGATCTTCAGGACGAAGATCGAAGGTTATTTCCATATCCTCCGGAAATCCATATGCCTTGCAAAGAGCTTCCCAATTTGAGCACACTAATTCTGTGTTATTAACTGCATTCATTACTTTGACCAGAAATGTGTGACCATGTTTAGTCCTCAGGTTAGCTCTCCTCGTCTCCATACTCTCGTGGTCCTCAAAACCGAGCCTCTCCAAGACATACCGTCTTGCATGGCAAGGGATGAACTAGTCGAATTGTATAAAACAGAAATTACACGTTGAAGCAAAGAAACAGAAGTCATGCTTAATTACGAAAAAACACTTGTCATCGTTGTGTACCGTAGAAACAATGAAGGTCTCGTCAAGCTTGATGGTGAAGAACCTGTCGTCTTGCAGCCCAGGCTGGTCGCAAAGACCCTTATCTTCGCCGCAGAGTTCACACGCTTGGATCCTATCGTCGTCATCAGACGACGACATTTCCTGTGTTCATGATTCAAAAATTACGGCATGACCATTGCTAATGTAAGACATATTGAGCGCCTAGAATTTGCCGGAACGGAAATAAATCAACATTCCGGCAAAACATAGGCACTAGGAGGGGTTCCCTGCAATAACATACACACATGTCCAAATAGACCTAATTCAATATCGGTTGACTTTCGGTCCGTCGAGGCTTTCCTTAAATAACTCTCATATCTTATGGTGTGTTGGTGCGCACACTCTCACACTGATATGGTGGTGTATATATGTTGGTGGACACTCTCTCACACTAATAGTTCGACCATCGGTGATGGGCGCACCTCCTCTCCTCTCCTTGCGCATTACACCGAGGTATATATCGTAAGAAGAGAAGAGGAGGAAGCGCCCCCACGACAACAGTCAGGATTCCTCCATCAAGAACACACATGAAAGTCACACACGGAGCAACGACAGACCGAAAGTCAAACACGCATTATACCAATATAATATCACTAATACATTTATAATGAACTCGAATATAATATCACTAATACAAATATCACTAATACATCATCTCGAATAATCCAGTTAATGCATCATCAAATATTAACTAATACATCTCGAATATTATCATATAAGATCACTAATACAGATCGAATATCCTAGAATCCAAAGTGGAGGACGGTGAACTCGGTTCACTAGCGGTCTCTGAGTCGCTGGCGGTGGACACCCAAAGATAAGGAACCATCACCAGACCATAACTCGGGTGAGATCCCTGAAGAACCTGCCAGGTATTGGAGAACCTGGCGTCCAACGCCGCCATGTAGCGACGAACGTGCTCGTCATCCTCCGTGACACGGCGACGTACCACCTCCGCGGGGGCCCGCTCCCTCTGCACCGAAAGTGGCCCACGCGACCGCCACCAAAGAAGCTCCGGGTCGACGACGAGACTAGGATTCCTCACCAAGCTCCGAGTCCGGGAAGGTAGCACCTCCCAGTACTAGCCCGGCGGAGCCCAGTCCCGGACATTACGCCTCTCAAGGATGTCGCCGCCGACTCGACGACGATGAGGATGCGGGCCAGGCATCGTCGACGTCGAGACAAATTCCTATGAGAACATTTTCTTATCGTTTACTCACTAATTTTTTAAACTCATTTTAGACTCATTTGTGACATGACCTTTGCTAGCACTCGATATGCCTACTTTCTAGCACAAGTCATGCCAAAATTTCGACATGACCTTTGCTAAAAAGTGGACATATCGAGCGCCTGAAATTCACCGGAACGGAAATGAATCAACATTCCGGCGAAACATAGGCCACCCGAATCATTTACCCTGCAAACAACAAAAGGCCACTTGGGCACATTCATATATAGGGCACTTGGGCACAATTATCGAACAATTCAAAGTGAAGATGAAGAAAAAATCACTAAACTAACTTTTTACTTTAAACTATTTTTTTCCACTACAACCATCAAGAAAAAATCGCTAATTCAAGAGTGAAGATGAAGAAAACTACATTGGGTCCAAAGCAAGCTTATTTCTATATTGTTTTTTTGCTCTAAACTAATTTTTTTTCACCACCACGAACTAACTATATTGGGTACCTAGAGAGATTTTTCCTAATATTACAAAACCTAACCCTAGAATCAAACTAACCCCCCTAACCCAAGAATCAAACTGCTCTGCCTATGAAGGGCGTGAGGGGAGAGGGAAGAGGGAGGAAGGAGGGAGTGGTGGCTACCTGCGGAGGGAGGGGGAGCGGCGGTGAGGGAGGGGGCGTGACGGTGGTGGCGTCCGGGTCGGGGCTCAGGGGTAGGCGACGGCGAGGGAGGGGGCGCGACGGCGAGTGAGGGGGCGCGACGGTGGTTGCGTCGAGGCGATGGCGACGGCGGCAGTCGGGGGAGAGGGAGTGATGAGAGGGAGACGGGATCGAATGGAGAGAGGGCGACAGAGGAGAGGGATCGAATGGGGGAATGGGGATGGAGGAAAAAAGTGGAGGAGGAAGAAGCCCGCGCGGGCCGGGGTTATGTCAAGATAGCAGTAGCGCTTTTTAGGGACGAGTGCTACTGCTACCTGACGTACCTATAGCGCGTTTCAGGAACCAGCGCTACTACTAAACCTAGCCTGGCGGTAACGGTGGGGCAATATTAGTTGTAGCGCTTTTTTTTAATGCAGCGCTACTGCTAAGCAGTTAGCAGTAACGCCTGTTCTGGACGCGCGCTACTGCTATGTAGCAGTAGCGCCACTGTCTATCCAGCGCTACTGCTAAGGTTCTGTGTATAAGGTTCTGTGTATAAGGTTTTCCCTAGTAGTGACTCTACGTAGCTACATGAGACCCTTTGCAACGGTAGTTTTCCTCGGTTCCATTCAAGGATTAATTGTCATACTCACAATACTCTTTGTAGACGTGCTCATGGCCTCTTCGTCTTCCATTGTGTTCCAGTCCCAAAGATTAGACATAGATGTCACTACCCATAGAGGCAGGCTTCAGTATTTGGCCCGGTAGCTTGTTAGAACGACATCCCACACAAAAGATCCATCCAAGATGAAGGGGCACAAATGTGGGCTATGGCTGGTGAGGTCGCCAATCCGGGTGTGCGCGTCGAAAACGCAATCAGCCTTCTTGAATGGTGGACCATCGGCATCATGCACAGAAGGTGGAATCTCTATCATTCATTGATAGCTATCCCCAATGAAAAGCGGGTACCCTCTAAGAATGTTTCTCGGTTCCCAGATATAGCATCACGTAGTTTGAACGCGTCGCTTTACAACTGGAACACCATAAAATGCAACCCTACATAGTCGGGAACATTGTCAATGTCGGAGAAAGGTTGATAATGTTCAAGATAGGATGTTGTACTAATGTTGTTTGCGACGTCGATGGTACTTGGGTACATGGCGAGGCCTACATAAAGCATTTTGTAAAAATGTTAACCAAGCATTTGAAAAATATTAAATGTGTATAGAGGAAAACATCTCATGTATACGAAAAATGTGTACAAAAAATATAAAATATGTATGAAAAATGATGATCACGTATTTTATAAAATGTTACTCAAACATTTGAAAAAATGGTAGTCAAGTATTCAAAAAATGATACTCATGCATTTGAAAAATCCTAAATGCGTAAAGATTTTTTTTATCATATATACGAAAAATATATACAAAACAAACAAAAATGTGTATGAAAAAATATTGATCATGTCTTTAAAAAATATTAAATGTGTATAGAGAAAATTCCCATGTATACGTAATATTCCAAAAATATACAATGTTGAAACATATTGATCAAGCATTTGAAAAAATATTTGTCATGTATACAAAAAATATATACAAAACAAATGGAATGTGTAGGAAAACATGTTGATCATGGTTTTTTAAAATGTTGAATGTGTATACAAACACTTGTAGAAAACAGGGCATCAGTCCCGGTTTCAGAGGGCCTTTAGTCCCGGTTCTGCAACCGGGACAAAACGATCGGGACTAATGCCCATCACTTTTAGTCCTGGTTGGCTTACGAACCGGGACTAAAGGACCTCCACGTGGCCGCCGTGGGGCGCCCGGGCAGGAAGACCTTTAGTCCCGGTTGGTAACACCGACCGGGACTAACAGGCAGCCACGCGTCAGCAGCTGCCAGGCGCTGGTTTTTTTTTTAAAGGAGGGGTTTAGGGGTTTTGGAGGGTTTAGGGGTTTTCTTATTGTGTTTTCCCCTTTTATTTTTGTGTTTACCATTTTTTTATGCTTTTAAATCAACTCGACGCTAGCTACTACGTATAGCAATGAAGGAACCATTACACAACATCGTCATGATCAATATATAGAGAGAAGTGACCTCTCTTTCTCCGTGCTTGCTCGAACAATGCAACAAGTTTTCGTAAATCTATTCGACGCTATTACGTATAGTACACGTTCATGCATATATACAATATAACATCTCTTACGATCCTAATATCTAATTACCAATATCGCATTTCATATCCCGATGGCATTCTCCGTCTTTAGGTATGACATGCTCAACAAAGAATCCCGTCAATTTCTCTTGAATTGCTCGTATGCGATCAGTTGGTAGGAGTTCGTCCCGCTTCCGCCAGATCTAATTTAAAGAAGGGGGTCAATATATATATATATATATATGAATGAAACTCAACACAATTGATGGTAATAAAATTAAAATGTGAATATTGTTTACGCACTTCAAATTGTTCTGGAGATATGCCCTGCTCAGAGGTCGAGTGGCGAATGAACTCGCAAACGTAGTATGCACATAAATTAGTGCCGGGTGCCTGCCACAAGCACTTTACGAGAATAGAGTTCAATCAAAATGATAATCAAGCATGATAATGGTATTGAAACTAGAATCAATGAAAGACGATGCGCGGTACTAGCTAATAGCACTTACTTTGGGGTGTGAAAATCGCAGCTCCTTTCTCCGGTCAACCCTAGTCTGGTTGATGAACTTTTTCCAAACCCTGCACGACAAAGAAAATAATTACTTGATGTCAGGAAATGAACGAAAGTTGCCGATATGGTGCGATTATGATTTAACTTACTTCTGAAGCATTTCACTCATGTTCGTCCACTCCTTACGATCGTTACGTCTCGAGTCCAAGACAAGTACTACTCCCTCGTCAGGCCGAATGGCTAGCAGAATAAAGTGGAAACTGCGCACGCATAACTCATCAATTACACTTAACCTCGAGTAAGCGAAATAGAATGTGCACTTACAAGACAGTATCACTCACAGGAAGTTGTAAGGAAATAGTATTTCCCTTCTATTTTGTTGTCCAAGTAACGCCCGTAGCAAGTTTTGCTCTGTTTCACGGGGGCTTTGTTTTAACGTATGTTCATTTATGGTATTTGGGTTCATGAACCCAATGTCATAGATTTGTCATTTTCTGCATTCGATGATCTTCAATCTGCATATAATATAGTGTGAGGATAATTATAAATGCAATGAACGAGCTGAGCTAGAGACTTTACAGAAAAAAATACTTACAGACAATAGGAACTGACGATAGTTTTGTCGAGGTCCTTTTGATTGTATAACTGAAAAAATTCATCAAATTCAACGAACAACTCCTGGACTCCATTGAAGAAGTGCTCATCTTTAATTCCCACGAAGATATTGCCGGTCCCGTCCTTGCAGGCTTCCAAGTACCATTCATGCAATTGTCGCATCCTCGTTGGTAGACCCTTGAGCTCCTCACGTATGACGAGAGGCTTCCCGTGCTCGTATTTTAAGGATGGTACTACCTCGGCCTTTTCGAACTATACCGAATCAGGCAAGTAATCACCAAGAGTGATAGCAAGACCACCGGCCGCTATCTCCGGATCATTAGCGATATCGGTAAACACCTTGAGCGGGGGGCACGATTGGTTTTCTTGTTCGCCGAGCTGGGGGATTCTTTTCCCACTTCTTGCACCACTGCTACTTAAGCTTCCCGACCGCTTCGCTTGATCAAATGTCTTTTGAATACATCGGTCATAGTTTTATTGCGGCGGAGGCGGTGGTGGTCGCCTAAGGGCATCCAGAGTTCGCCTCGCTTTCATCGGATCTACTTTGTCCTTTGGAGGCGGAAGTTTCGGTGCAAGCTGGCGTCTCACTTCTTCAGCCACGATCTCATTGAGTTCCTCCTCAGTCCTCTCGTAGGGTAACTTGGGAGGAGCCTTGAGGCTTGGGCCAGCTCTGAATTTCTTCCCTGTTGTGCTGCTAGCCGCCGGAGCGGCAGCGGCTCTCTTCCGCCATTGCTGAGGCGGCGGAGGAGGCGGAGTCCACTGACGCGGCGGAGACGGCTGAGGCGGAGGAGGATTCTGCTGAGGGGCCTCCTTCGTCGGAGTCCGCTGACGCGGTGGAGTCCGTTGAGGCGGCGGAGTCGGCTGACGCGCCGGAGATGACTCAGGCAGCGGAGACGACTGACTCACCGGAGACGGTTGACGCACCGGAGACGGCTGACGCACCGGGGCCTCCTCCGGCTGAGTCTACTGAGGCGGCATTCAGTTGGGAAGCAGGATATTTTCCTTTCTCCATAGACAGGTAGTCCTTAAGGCATTTTCAAGAAGAGTCTCCCCTTCACCTGTAGCGTACTCAAGCTCCAGCCCCTCAAATTCGTCCATTATTTCATCCACCCCGACAATAGCAAAGCCAGATGGAACCGGAGTGAAATGGAAAGTTGCATCAGGTCGAGGAGGTAAGGCATAGCCGACCGCCGCCTTCAAGGTCAGGTTATGGCATTTCGCCATTAGCACACAATGTTCATTATCCGTGATACCATCCACGGGGTAGCGAGGAGCCGTGCTATCAGGCTGAACGAGCTCCGTGGAAGCCACGCTGCTTCTCCGCTGAGATGGTGGGGTAGCATCGTGGGTAGTATCCAATGAAGGATCTTCGTGCCGCTGAGATGGTGGGCCGATAGCTCGCTGGCTCTCAAGTGCCTCTAGTTTTGCTAATATTTCATTGATCTTCTGCATTTCGCTTGCTTCCTCTTTCTTCTTTCTCTGGCGGCTTCTATAACCAGTGCAGTCGGGAAACCCATGCACCCACTGAACGGAGCCTGATGTGCCTCGTGTTCGTCTAGGGTGTTTAGGATTCCGAGGGCCATTGACAGCTCGTCCTTCTCTCTATCGGGAACGGACCTCCCTTCCACCGCTTTCTTGATTGATTCCTCAAGCCATGTGACGGGTGTTTGAAGTTGAGATTTTGTCCAAACACACTTCCCTAATTCTGGGTCCAAAGTTCCCCCAACCCCGAAGAACCAAGTCCTTGCCTGATCAGGCCAGTGCAATGTCGCTGGTTCGACATTTTTAGCAAGCAGGTCTTGCTCAGCTTTGTCCCACGTAGGCCGGGCTTTGCTGTAGCCACCTGACCCCGTAACATGGTGATACTGCTTCTTTGCAGCATGTTTCTTATTTATATGTGACCTTTGCTTGGCCTTCTCCGATTTCTTGTAGGCCACAAATGCGGGCCAGTGATCTTTTATCTTCAAGTATTGACCTTTGAATTCTGGAGTCTCGCCTTTCTCGACAAACTTTTTGTTCAATAGTTTCTTCCAGTTCTTGAATAGTTCTGCCATCTTCTTAAGAGCAAACGCCTTGACCTTTCACTGTATAACTGGGTTATTCGGATCCTCCTCTGGTGGTAGGCTGAAATTTCTCAACAGCGAGTTCCAAAGATCATCTTTCAGTCTATCGTGGACATAAGGAACTTCAGGGTCTTTCTTCCTTATTCCATTCTTGGATGCTGATCGGGTCACTGTCCCTAACAATATCTCCGCACTGATGTATAAATTTGTCCTTGGTCCGCTTGGGAGCAATCGGTTGGCCTTCTGGAGAGACTTCTTCGATCGTGAACCTTTCATCCGGGTCCAACCTTTTCTTCGGGCCTCATCTCCTTACCGAAGTTTGGCTCGATCCGGAGGTCTAAAAGAAGAAAGAAGCATTAATATATGTACATACAAAAGAATTAATACCTCGCCGGACTTTGAAACAGTTAAGGCTCCCTTCTCCATTCGATCACCGGAGCCATCATAATCTCCTTCCTCCTACATTCCATCACCGGAGCCGTCATGATCTCCTTCCTCCTCCATTGGATCACCGGAGCCGTCATCCTCTCTTCTATCACCATCGGTGTCGTTGAGAAACTACAAGATATTATCATCAACTCCGTCGCGGATTATATCCCCCAACAACTCTTCTTTTTCCAAGTCTCTGTGATCCATAGTTTCTGCAAATATTACAACATGGCAATATACAACCATGAGAGATGGATTAGTGGCAAACATAGACTTAATCACAACAAGGAATCATATGCATATGAGCAATGGATTAGTGGCGAACATCATGCAAAGTTCACAAGTTTTATAACAGTCAGTTCACAAGTTTTATAACAGTCAAACCATTTTAGTAACATTTTTGTCATCAAGTATATATCAACTATAGGAATGGGAGCTTCACCTTTTCATTTAAAAAAAACTAGCTTCACATTTTCATTTCAAAAAAAGACTTGCTTCACATTTTCATTTAACAAAAATACTACCTTCACATTTTCATTTCAAAAAAAGACTTGCTTCACATTTTCATTTAACAAAAATACTACCTTCACATTTTCATTTCAAAAAAAGACTTGCTTCACATTTTCATTTAACAAAAATACTACCTTCACATTTTCATTTCAAAAAAAGACTTGCTTCACATTTTCATTTAACAAAAATACTACCTTCACATTTTTATTTCAAAAAAAGACTTGCTTCACATTTTCATTTAACATAAATACTACCTTCACATTTTCATTTCAAAAAAAGACTTGCTTCACATTTTCATTTAACAAAAATACTAGCTTCACATTTTCATTTCAAAAAAAGACTTGCTTCACATTTTCATTTAACAAAAATACTACCTTCACATTTTCATTTCAAAAAAAAGACTTGCTTCACATTTTCATTTAACAAAAATACTACCTTCACATCTTCATTTCAAAAGAAGACTTGCTTCACATTTTCATTTAACAAACATACTACCTTCACATTTTCATTTAAAAAACAGAGCACATTTCCACAAAACATCTCATCTCTCAAAATGGGAGCTTCACATATTCATTTCAAAATTTAACTCATCATGCATATGCAAAATTTAACATTTGTTTCTCTATCTAAAAAAACCTAAAAAATAATCTCTTCCATCTCATCTCATCTCCACAAAGCATCTATCTATCACATTGAGTTATTACATTTCATCCATCTATCTATTCATCTAAAAAAATAGAGCACATTTCCACAAAACATCTCATCTCATCTCCACAAAACATCTCAAACATCTCATACATCTCACCTCATCTCATCTAAAAAAATAGAGCACATCTAAAAAAACAGAGCACATTTCATACATCTCATCTCATCTCATCTCATTATGCAACTAAAATTCACCTATCTATTCATCTAAAATTCATCTCATCTCATCTCATCTCATTATGCAACTAAAAAAACAGATCTGTGGCAGTGGCAGCAGGGGCGACCATGGCCGGAGCAGTGGCAGCAGGGGGCCTTGGGAATGTGGGGAGCTCACTGGGGGTGCGGCGATGGAGCTGTGGAGGCCGACGACGAGGAGCGGGCTCGGGGACACGCGGTGACGGGGAGGAGGGCGCGTGAGGAGGTCCGGCGTCGGCGACGAACAGCGGGCTCGGGGACGGCAGGGCGTCGGCGAGGGGCGACGGCACGGGGAGACGGCGCAGTCCGGCAGCCTGGCGGCGTCGAGGTGGTCGTCGGCGCCGTCAGGGGAGAGGAGGAGAAGAAACTGGATGGGGGATTGGAAAAACTGCTAAGTCCCGCTTATATAGCCCCCCCTTTAGTCCCGGTTGGTGGCTCCAACCGGGACTAATGCCCCCCTTTAGTCCCGGTTGTAGCCACCAACCGGGACTAAAGGGTTGTGCTTCCCGCAGCCAAAGTTTAGTCCCACCTCGCTAGTCGAGAGGGGCTCGGAGTGGGTTATAAGCGCTGCTGCCGCTGTCCTCTCGAGCTCCTCTCTAATGCGGGCAGTACCTGCCTATCTCATGCCCTGTTGGGCCTGCTAGCACTGCGGGCCTACATCCTGGCCCATTTCTAGGGTTTCTAGTCGTAAGCAGGCCGTGGTGGCTAGTAGGCGGGCCTTTATTTATTTTTCCATATATTATGTTTTTAAATTTTTAATGTTATTTTTTGCATATGTTATTTTTCGTTATATAATTTTAGTTGCATAAATTTTATATAATTTTAGTTGCATAAGATTTATTTTTTATTGATTCTTTTTAGTTGATTCCTTTTGCTATTAGAGTTTTATAAAATCTTTTTAGTTTTCTATTAAAGCTTGTAAAAAATATACTTTATGAAAATTCTTTTTAGTATTAAAGTTTTTAACAAATAAATACTTTGATAATTTTAGTTAATATTATTTTGATTCTTTTTAACAAAGGGATTTCATTTTTTTAACATATTTTAACTCCAGGCTTTTTCTGCATTCAATATGCACCATTCAAAGCCACATCATCAATTTTCAACCCTTTACTGACTTCATTTGATATTTTTCATGCATTTCATGATTTATTTTGAGCTAAAATGACCCTGAATTTGAGAATCACTGCAAATGAACTCTGAAAAGGTTGAAACTTGGCATGGTATCATAATTTCACCCACATAGCATGTGCTAAAAAGTTGAGAGGGTTACGGGAAAAACTGGATGCACTTCGTGTACAAACTGGACAATCTCTTTCGAAGTATCGGGGCTTCGGACGAAAACTCGTCTATTACAAAAGGATTTCATTTTTTTAACATATTTCAACTCCAGACTTTTTCTGCATTCAATATGCACCATTGAAAGCCACATCATCAATTTTCAACACTTTTCTGACTTCATTTGCTATTTTTCATGCATTTTATGATTTATTTTGCGCTAAAATGACCCTGAATTTGAAAAGCACAACAAATGAACTCTGAAAAGGTTGAAACTTGGCATGGTATCATAATTTCACCCACATAGCATGTGCTAAAAAGTTGAGAGGGTTACAGGAAAAACTGGATGCACTTCGTGTACAAACTGGACAATCTCTTTCGAAGTATCGGGGTTTCGGACGAAAACTCATCTATTACAAAAGGATTTCATTTTTTTAACATATTTTAACTCCAGACTTTTTCTGCATTCAATATGCACCATTCAAAGCCGCATCATCAATTTTCAACCCTTTTCTGACTTCATTTGCTATTTTTCATGCATTTCATGATTTATTTTGAGCTAAAATGACCCTGAATTTGAAAAGCACTGCAAATGAACTCTGAAAAGGTTGAAACTTGTCATGGTATCATAATTTCACCCACATAGCATGTGCTAAAAAGTTGAGAGGGTTACAGGAAAAACTGGATGCACTTCGTGTACAAACTGGACAATCTCTTTCGAAGTATCATGGTTTCGGACGAAAACTCATCTACTAGAAAGGGATTTAATTTTTTAACATATTTTAAATCAAGACTTTTTCTGCATTCAATATGCACCATTCAAAGCCACATCATCAATTTTCAACCCTTTTCTGACTTCATTTGCTATTTTTCATGCATTTCATGATTTATTTTGAGCTAAAATGACCCTGAATTTGAAAAGCACTGCAAATGAACTCTGAAAAGGTTGAAACTTGGCATGGTATCATAATTTCACCCACATAGCATGTGCTAAAAAGTTTAGAGGGTTACGGGAAAAACTGGATGCACTTCGTGTACAAACTGAACAATCTCTTTCGAAGTATCAGGGTTTCGGACGAAAACTCATCTATTACAAAAGGGATTTCATTTCTTGACATGTAACTGCAGTGATATTCTAGATTAAAGCCATCATCAGAATAGTTGTGGAGAGAAAGTCTTCACTTTTTCTTCGCGTGTGTCCCTTGCTTATTGCGCCGTAACCATGGATAATCTTCATCGTTTAACAGAATGCTTGGGTCAGCCTTCACTTTGAAGGGAGGAATTTCATGAAACTTTTCATAATCTTCAGACATGTCTGTCTTGTCCTCCACTCCCACGATATTTCTTTTCCCTGAAAGAACTATGTGTCGCTTTGGCTCATCGTTTGATGTATTCGCTTCCTTATCTTTTTTTTCTCGGTTTGGTAGACATGTCCTCCACAGAGAAAACCTGCGCCACATCATTGGCTAGGACGAATGGTTCGTCTGTGTACCCAAGATTGTTGAGATCCACTGTTGTCATTCCGTACTGCGGGTCTAACTGTACCCCTCCTCCTGACAGATTGACCCATTTGCAACGAAACAAAGGGACCTTAAATTCATGTCCATAGTCAGGTTCCCATATCTCCTCTATGTAACCATAATATGTGTCCTTTGCCCTATTGGTGATTGTTGCATCAAAGCGGACACCACTGTTTTGGTTGGTGCTCTTTTTATCGTGGGCGATCGTGTAAAATGTATTATCATTTATCTCGTACCCTTGGTAAGTCAATACAGTTGAAGATGGTGTCCTGGCCAACAAGTACAGGTCATCTCCAACAGTGTTGTTACGCATGAGATGCATTTGCAACCAACCGCCAAAAGTCCCGATGTGTTCACGCGTAATCCAGTCGTCAGACTGCTCCGGGTGTTTGTAGCGTAGAATATTCTTGTGTTCATTGATATACGGGGCCACCAAGGTAGAATTCTGTAGAACTGTGTAGTGTGCTTGCGCCCAGGAATGCCCGTCCCTACATATTATTGAATCCGCTCCTAGCGTGCCTTTTCCACTGAGTCTCCCCTCATACCGCGATTTAGGGACACCAATCGGCTTAAGGTCAGGAAAAAAGTCAACACAAAACCCAATGACCTACTCTGTTTGATGGCCCGTGGAGATGCTTCCTTCTGGCCTAGCACGATTAGGAACATATTTCTTCAATACTCCCATGAACCTCTCAAAGGGGAACATATTGTGTAGAAATACAGGACCCAGAATGGCAATCTCGTCCACTAGGTGAACTAGGACGTGCGTCATAATATTGAAGAAGGATGGTGGGAACACCAACTCGAAGCTGACAAGACATTGGACCAAATCATTCTGTAACCTTGGTAGGATTTCTGGATCGATTACCTTCTGAGAAATTGCATTGAGGAATGCACATAGCTTCACAATGGCTAATCGAACATTTTCTGGTAGAAGCCCCCTCAATGCAACCGGAAGCAGTTGCGTCATAATCACGTGGCAGTCATGAGACTTTAGGTTCTGTAATTTTTTCTCTGCCAAGTTTATTATTCCCTTTATATTCGACGAGAAGCCAGACGGGACCTTGATACTGAGCAGGCATTCAAAGAAGATTTCCTTCTCCGCTTTGGTTAGAGCGTAGGTGGCAGGACATTGATACTGCTTTCGATGCATGCCGTCTTTTTCGTTCACACGTTGCTGGTCCTCCCGTGCCTCCGGTGTATCTTTTGTCTTCCCATACACACCCGAGAAGCCTAGCACGTTCATGCAAACATTCTTCATCACGTGCATCACGTCGATTGCAGAGCGGACCTCTAGGTCTTTCCAATAGGGTAGGTCCCAAAATATAGATTTCTTCTTCCACATGGGTGCGTGTCCCTCAGCGTCATTCGGAACAGATTGTCCGCCTGGACCCTTTACAAAGATTACTTGTAAATCCTTGACCATATCAAGTATATCATCACCAGTACGGAGGACGGACTTCTTCTGGTGATCTGCCTCACCTTTGAAATGCTTGCCTTTCTTTCTTAAGGCATGCTTGGTCGGAAGATATCCACGATGTCCCAGGTACACATTATTCTTGCATTTGTCCAAATATATACTTTGGGTATCATCTAAACAGTAAGAGCATGCGTTGTATCCCTTGTTTGTCTGTCGTGAAAGGTTACTAAGAGCAGGCCAATCATTGATGGTTACAAACAACAGTCCCGAGTCGCCGCAGGCAGACGACCCGACACTTGGGGGCTACATTATTCAAGTCCAATTTATATCAAGTATGCAAGTCCCATGTCACAGCAAGCACGCACCATGGCACTTGGGGGCTAATACAAGCTGGTTTTCAAATCATTACATTGTCAACAAGACCCTGTTATCTCAAGGAGATGAGCCGGCCTTTCTATATTTTTCTAAGTCCCGGCCCAGTACTTCTTACTGACCCGACACTTGGGGGCTACACCGCTCAGATCAAATTTTCTAAAAAAGTCCTAAATCGCTGCAGGCATGCGACCCGGCACTTGGGGGCTACAGTATTCAGTTGGTCAAACAGATTATAAGGTCCAAATTGAAGACCCGGCGCATCACATATTGATAAGCCGGCCCTTGGGGGCTACACCAGCTGAAGCTTTATAAGGTATAAGATAGTTACAAGTCTCAGGTTGCTGCAGGCAAGACAACCCAGTACTTGGGGGCTACACAATCAAAGATATTATTGCAAAGCGCCAAGTCATCATGGATAAACTTGGAGCTTGGGGGCTACAGGTAATATGGAGATAAAAATAGCAGGACATTTTTAAGCTATCAAATTTTGAGTGAGCTAGGTCTCATTTCTTCATGGAACTGAAGCGTTGGAAGACCGGCTCTACATCAGATGGATTTTCATCCCAATATTTTTATCAAGTCAGCTGGAGTCTAGTTATTTGACCCGGTGTCACCAACAATCATGACCCGGCATCATCAATGATTATGACCCGGCGGTGATGACCCGCCAAGAGTATTGGAGGCCGACTCAACGGCATATGGGTGTTGTATTCCCAATATTTTACTTCAAAGGACATTGACAAGCAAGGCGATTGAGAAGACGACTCATTCATATGAAGAAGAAACCCGGATTTTCAAGGTGCTACTTCATTAAGCCGGCCAGTGGAGCGAGCCGGTCACTTAACATATTTGTTGTTCTTATTTCAGGAACTTAGCATGAATAAATTCAAGCTAACCTAGGGGCTAATGTCGGGGATATTACCCCGCGGTATAACCCGGCCGGAAGTATGACCCTGCCAGGACTTGGCGACTCACTGGTGACCCGGTCGAGACTTGTCAACTTACTGGTGACCCGGCAGGCGGGTCAGACGAGCGACCAGGCCAAGGCCCAGCGTGTAAGCCGGCGCCAGGCGGCTCACAAGAGAAGGCCCAAGGAGAGAGGATTCCCTCACAAAGGAAACAAGACCCGGATTAGGATTCAAGAGAGACTAGTCCTAATCCTACCCCTAGTACGACTCTACATGTAAACCTACCCCTTCCACTTATATAAGGAGGGGTAAGGCGCCCCTAGAGGGACAAGCGAAGACAGACACAAGTCATTTGAGATAGACAGATTAGAGGCTCTCGAGATTAGAGGTAGCAAGACAGCACTTTTGTAACCGAGAGATCTTCCTCATCATCAATACAACACAAAGCAGGACGTAGGCTTTTACCTCCATCGGAGGGGCCGAACCTGGGTAAACTCGCGTCTCTCGATTCCGACCAACCCCTCTCAAGCCGCCACATAGTTGCGATGGCCTCACACCTAAGTCCGTTAACCCGGACATCTTGCCGTGACAAATCCACGACAACGCTCGTAGGTCAAATTCCTCTTGTTCATGCTCATCCCACACACGTACACCTTTTCCATTAAAGCTCTTCAACTAATGGCCTTAGGTACACATCAATGTCGTTGCCGGGTTGCTTAGGGCCTAGGATGAGCACTGGCATCATAATGAACTTCCGCTTCATGCACAACCAAGGAGGAAGGTTATAGATGCACAGAGTCACGGGCCATGTGCTGTGCTTGCTGCTCTGCTCCCGAAAAGGATTAATGCCATCTGCACTTAAACCAAACCATACGTTCCTTGCGTCACCTGCAAAGTCCCCCCACTTTATCTCGATTTTTCTCCACTGCGACCCGACAGCGGGTGCTCTCAACTTCCCGTCTTTCTTACGGTCTTCTTTGTGCCATCGCAACAACTTGGCATGCTCTTTGTATCTGAACAGACGTTTCAACCGTGGTATTATAGGAGCATACCACATCACCTTGGCAGGAACCCTCTTCCTGGGACGCTAGCCCTCAACATTACCAGGGTCATCTCCTCTGATCTTATACCGCAATGCACCGCATACCGGGCATGCGTTCAATTCCTCATACTCACCGCGGTAGAGGATGCAGTCATCAGGGCATGCATGTATCTTCTGCACCTCCAATCCTAGAGGGCACAGAACCTTCTTTGCTTCGTACGTACTGTCGGGCAATTCGTTATCCTTTGGAAGCTTGTTCTTCATTATTTTTAGTAGCGAACCAAATCCCTTGTCAGATATACCATTGTCTGCCTTCCATTGCAGCAATTCCAGTGTGGTACCGAGCTTTGTGTTGTCATCTTCGCAGTTTGGGTACAACCTTTTTTTTAGATCCTCTAACATGCGATCGAACTTCAACTTCTCCCTTTCACTTTCGCATTCTCTCTGTGCATCAACAATGACCCGGCGAAGTTCATCATCGGGCACATCGTCTGGTGCCTCTTGATCTTCAGCTTCCCCCGTTGCAGTATCACCGTATTCAGGGAACATAGGATAGCTGTCATCATCCTCTTCTTCTTCATTGTCTTCCATCATAACCCCTCTTTCTCCGTGCTTGGTCCAAACCTTATAGTGTGGCATGAAACCCTTCTCAGGCAGGTGGGAGTGAAGGGTTTTCGAGTTAGAGTAATCCTTCGTATTCTCACAGACAGTACATGGACAATACATAAAACCATTCTGCTTGTTTGCCTCAGCCACTTCGAGAAATTTATACAGGCCCTCAATGTACTCGGAGGTGCGTCGGTTACCATACATCCATTGCCAGTTCATCTGCGTGCATTATATAATTAAGTGTATCAAAAACCATTACAGAACATCATGAACAGAGAAGTGACCAAATTAATACAAGTTCATCATCACATTAAAACCAAAGTACAGTAGTGATCAAATGTTATTCCTGAAAAAATAAATACATAAAGTTCATACATAGTTCTCATAGAACAACATACAGCTCTTTAGAGCATCTAATTAAAACATAAATTGAAACTAACATACAACTATGTAAAACATTTAAATGCAACAACAAATGCGATCATAATCGCAACTAAGGTAACAATTGATCCAACAGCATAATGATACCAAGCCTCGTTATCAATGGCATATTTTCTTATCTTTCTAATCTTCAAGCGCATTGCATCCATCTTGATCTTGTGGTCATCGACGACATCGGCAACATGTAACTCCAATTTCATCTTCTCCTCCTCAATTCTTTTCAATTTTTCTTTCAAATACTCGTTTTCTTTTTCATCTAAATTTAACCTCTCGACAAGAGGGTCGGTTGGAATTTCCGGTTCACATACCTCCTAGATAAAAACATCTATTTCACGTTGGTCGGCATAATTGTCATAAACACTAAATGAAATAAATAGTTATAAAAGATAATATACCACATCCGAATCATAGACCGAACGAGGGCCGACGGGGGCGGATACCAAAACCATGGCACTATATAATAACAAACAATAATAAAAGTAAGAAGTTAATTTGAGCTCAAATTGTGCATCTAAATCAAATAAACTCACACATACACTACTAGGGAAAACCTTATACACAGAGGTATAGCAGTAGCGCTGGTTAAAAGAGAGCGCTGCTGGTACTTAGTAGTGGCGCGTGTCAATGAAGAGCGCTACAGCTATGGTTATAGCAGCAGCGCGTCTACTAGAAAACGCGGTACTACTATAATTCCACCCTGTTGCCGGTAGGCTAGGAATAGTAGTAGCGGTGCAGCAGAAAGCCCGCTACCGCTAAGTTCCTTGTAGTAGCGTGTTTCCTATATACAGCGCTACTGCTAAAAAAGAAAATAAAATGGAAAATAAATAGAAAAGTAAATGAAAATGAAAGAAGTAGAAAAAGGAGAAATGAAAAAAAGAAAATGTAAAGATAAACAAAAGAAAAAGAAAAATAAAGGAGAAAGGCATAGCAGTAGCGCTTGTCTCCACAAAGCGCTATAGTTACTCTAGCAATACCGCGTTTTATAATCCCGCGTTATAGCTATGTTCCTTAGATAAAAGGAAAAGAAAAAGGAAAATAAATAACTACTTCCTATAGCAGTAGCGCGGTTTGGTAGAAAGCGCTATAGCTAACTTATCTATAGCGCTTTTTCCTACCAGCGCTACTGCTATTTCGACTTAACCCCGTGCGGGCTCAAAATTTTGCAAAGTCCTTTCCCCCCCTCTCCCCCAACTCCTCTATCGCCGCCGTCAATCGCCCTGCCCGATCGAGCACGCCCTCGACCTCACCGCCGCCGCCCGAGGCCGCCCTCGACCTCACCGCCGCCACCCGAGGCCGCCCTCGACCTCACCGTCGCCGCCCTCAACCTCACCGCCGCCGCCCTCGACCTCACCGCCGCCGCCCGAGCCCACCCAGGACCGCCGCCGCCCGAGCCCGAGCCCGCCCTCGCAGCCGACTGTAAGGCTCTCCCTCTCCTCTCCCCTGCCCTCCTCTCTCTCTCTGCTGTGATGATGTTCATATGAACCCTAGGTGTTTATATGAACCCTAGATTTGTTTAGGGCAGTAGGCATTTTTTTAGCATTTAGGAAAAAATATTAGCAAATTTCATTCAAATGAAATTTGAATTATTTGGACTATGGACCTGAATATTTTTGAAGAAATTGGGTGTAGGTACTAAGGTCCTTCTGTGGAAATTTTGGTGAGGTCAGAAGGGTTAGAGAAAATGGAGTTCCTTTGCAATTTCTAATAAGGTCAAGTATTGTTGGAATATTTGCTCTAAAACAATTTGGATGAAAAGAAAATAATGTGTGTGTGTGTGAGAGAGGAATAGCTAGAACAGAATTTGGGTTCTGTCCTAGGCAGAGAAGTGTTCATTTGCATATTCCATTATTGTTGATTATATCTTTTCACTGAAGTGGTCATGTTATATGCAAATTCCTCAATAGTGTTTGCTCATGTTATATGCAACATTGAAGTGGTTCGATTGTGCCCAAGTGGCCTTTTGTTGTTTGCAGGGAATGATTCCGAGTGGCCTATGTTTTGCCTGAATGTTGATTCATTTCCGTTCCGGCAAATTTCAGGCGCTCTATTTGTCCAGTTTGTAGCAAAGGTCATGCCGAAATTTTCCGTGAATTTCGGCATGACTTGTGCTACAAACTAGGACATATCGAGTGCCCGGGATTTGCCACAACGGGAATGAATCAACATTCCTGCAAAACATTGACCTTTTTTTATGTCATTATTCATTTTATTAGGTCTAGAATTAATTGACTAGATTTAATCGTAGGAAACATGGCTAGCAACGATGAAGGACAGGGTTCTGGTGATTGCAATGTCGACGCGGCGGCAGACGCCTATTTGAACATTCTCGATGAGCAACGGTTGTTGCAGGGCCCACCTGTCACATCCGAGACTGAGACCGACATCGAGACCGGCGCCGAGACCGGCGCTGAGACTGACACCGGCGCCGAGACCGGCACCGAGACTGGCGAAGCCAGTATAGAACCGAAACCAAAGAGGCAACGACGCCCAAACCAGCTCATCACTACTAGACTGGTGGTCACGTAGGTGGACGACGGCAATTTTGAGCCAAAAGAGCATGCGGAAGCGCGCGCGTGCTTCGGCAATCAAATAGGCTGCATCCTACGGGCAACCGCCACCATCAACGATGCGAAACTATGGAAGATACCAGATATGAAGCAGTCCCTCCTAACGAAGCTGCACCAGGTGTTCTTGTTCCCGGGCCGGGATGAAATCAAATATAAAAATCCAGATAAAGACCCGGCAATGAAGAAGATAAACAGACGCGCCATGGGCAAGTTTAGCGGCGCGTTGTCCGCCTGGAAAGTAAGGGTGAAAGCAAGGTGCATCGACAAAAAGGAACCCTACTCCGAGATTGTAAAGGATAATCCGACAATTATGGAAGAGCAGTTTGAAATATTCAAGGTGGCTTGCGTTGCCGAAGCTGCCAAAGAAAAGTCGGAGTACATGAAGGGGCTTCAAGAGAGGAACATGGGGTGCCACCACCTCGGAAGCCGTGGTTACGCAGGGAAGAGGTCCATATGGGCCAAGGAGGACGCGGAACGCGAAAGTCTGGGCATCCCAGACCCCTTGGCGGAGTTGACCGTCCCGCAGGAGCGTGACGTCCTCAGGGCCCGGTACTATTGGGACCCAGTGAAGAAGGTTTTCGAGACGGACGCGGTCACGACGGAGTTCATGAGACTGCTGGTAATTTTTAGCTTCTGATCAATTCGACTGCACGTTTAGTCATATTTGTAAACGATCCTTGTTCCTTTTGTAGAGAGAGCAGCACAGGATCGCGGCCGAAAGCGACTCGCCGTCTGAGGCGTTGGCGAGGCCCAAGTGGGACAACCCATTCAACCGGGCCTTGAACATATTGAAAGGACTCCCGGTGGACACTCGGCCGTCGTATGGACGCGTGCACAGCGTCGGAGACGGCGCCACGTGGAAGAAGTACTACCGTGAGACCACGGAGGAGAGAAAGGAAATACGGAGGTTAAAGGAAGAAAACATCGACAAGAAGGTTGCGATTGCGGTCGCAGTAGCGGTAGCTGCCGCAAAACAGGAGATTGCAGCTTCGTATGGTGTCTTGGTTCCGGATATCGTCAGTTGGGGTAGGCAAAATCCAAATAAAGAGGCAGCGGACTTTCCCCTTTCCAAGTTCTTCGGGAGCAGCTCGACTAGCGTTGCACCAGCACCTGCTCATGCACCAGCTCCTGCACCGGCTCCCGCACCTGCTCCTGCACCAGCTCCTGCACCGGCTCCCGCACCTGCTCCTGCACCAGCTCCTGCACCGGCTCCCGCACCTGCTCCTGCACCGCCTACCGCACCTGCTCATAGCAGCCCGTCCTCCGTCTCGGACGTGCTCGGCGGTGCTTCGTCTTTGGCTGAGCTCGACGACCTCACGGTACCTGTCACACCGGCCCTCTTCAATAAATGTGTAATCTCCTGTTTCCGTTGCGTTTTGGATGTCTCACGTCGCAGACATGTATTTGCAGGCCGACGTAACCCCGTGCACCATATTGTACACCATCAGCGGCCAGAAGGTGGACGTGGGGAAGGCGACGATAGTGAAGCCGAAGGAACAACTATTCCACAGCCGGCCGATCCCCCCTGACGTCTTCAAGGTTTCCGTGGCCAGTGTCAAACCGGGCCACGAGAATTTGGTTCCTCCGGTACTAGGGGGAGACGACGACGAGACCCCGCGGTGGCTTGGCGATTGCAAGAGGTGGGTCCTGTTGTGGCCAAAGAGTCTGCTTCGTTTGGAGGCGGCCGGGAGCACACCCACGACCACGCAGCCTCAGCAAGGTATGAACATCAACACCCCACCTACCCAATTAGCGTCGCCTGTCGTGCCGGGTGATAGCGGACGGGGTGAGGAAGAGGCTCCATTAGTCGCTGATGACGTCGCCGCCGCCGAAGAAGCAATGCATGATATCGATGCCATCGATGAGGATGACGATGACACTCTACAGTATCTCAATACTGGCGCCTATGACGACGGAGGATTGATGGCTCAGCGTCATGACTCGGTGCCTGAATTGCCACCTCCGGAGGCTGAACGTATTATAGACGACCTTCCAGTAGGAAAGAAGCATAGGAAGAGAGCGAGGAAAGGCAACAAAGCTGCTTCTATGATCCTACCGCCTCCGCAGCCTCGGGTTCAAGACCGTATACCTGTCATGGGTGCGGCGAAATACCATATCCCCGGTGAACCAATCCTACCTAATAAGGCAGCGGTAGAGGCCATATACGGCGATCTCAGGAGACTTCATGACGATGTGCTGCGAAGAGAGAAAAGCCTGATCGCCTCGCAAAATCCAGGATACCCACTCTACGTGGTTAACGTGCCGCAGCAAAGGTTGTACGTCGACACATTCCCCGCGGAAAAGTTCTTCCTTCGATTCGATTACATCTTCGACATGTTTCACTTGAAAAAGCTGGATTTTACGTTTGTCCGCCTTTTTGCCTTGTACTTGAACTACATCATCAGGATTGAGCAGATAACTTATATCTCTGTCGCTGACCCGTACTTCATGCACGAGAGCTTCTTGGCAGTCTGCAAAAAGCACCGTGAATATGCGAGTAACTACATCGCCGATTTCATGGTCGGCAATAAGGACAAGGAGACGATTCTCGTGCCTTATCATCCCATGTAAGTCATCCGCGCGGATATCCTTCCTTCGATTTCAATCATTTCATTTGCACGCGTGGAGGCTAATTTGAGGTGTACTTATTTTGCGCAGCGACGGGCGCGCCGTCCTCATCATCCTCTACCCCCGAGTCTCCCATGCTCTTTACTTGGACTCGTCGAAGAACATGAAGAAAAAGGATTACACCCACATCAAGTCTGTTCTCGACAGTGCTATCTTTACGTACGGCGTACGGGGTGGAGAGATCACGCTCAGGAAGACAAAGAACCGCGCGCCCTACTTCGGCCATAAGACTGACTTCTGCTGCATCTAGCAACCGAGTGATACTATCAGTGATGGATTCTATGTCCTCCACCACATGCAGGAGTTCAGACGGGATCAGCAGAACCTTCGCATGTCACCTAGATCCGGTGATGCCCATATTCTGCAATGGGCAAAGAACCTAGCAGATATCCCGGATCATCGACTCCGAGCTGAGTTCTATCACATCCAGCGTGAACTTGCCAAAATCATCATGAAGGAGGTCCTCGAAAAAACAGGGATGTTCTACGAAGAAGGGCAAATGTCGCGGGAAGACGTCTGAACACGCGTAGCCGCTCAGCGTCTCGACCTGAAGCCTTTCACTGCGCTCGGGGACTATCTCCCTGACTTGCATGGATGGCACGACATGTTGGAGTGATTGACGATATATGACAATGTGTCCGTTTAGTCCATACTTTCTCTATGAAGAAACTTTGAGTTATGCACGACGAAACTTTATTTGTGATGTAATTAAACCGTCCTCCTCAACTAGCGAAGATCACTCTAGTTAGGGCATTTTGGGTACGATGAACTTTGTATGCTTATGATATGTTGCTTCTATTTTTGCCAAGTCTGTCTCTTTCTGTTGCTCAACTATATATGTTGCATATCATCAATTCATGTGACGATGCAGGTGCATAGATCATCGATGGCGAAGAGTGCTACGCCAGGAGTATACGACGAGTGGCCGGAGTGTCAGGCCCAGGTGTACCGGTTTCCGGTTTCCGAGCGACAGCCAGTAGTTAGTTTAGGTTCACGCTAGTGCGAGAGAGGGATACGGACCGACGCCTCAAGAAGTACTACATTATGTATGATGAGACATGTCATGTAACTTGTATAGCTATATCGTGATTATGACGTGACGACATGATTTGTGTTGGATGATATGATGAGACTATTATGTGTATGATATGATGAGCATATTGCATGTTTATGATATGATTAGAATACTGTATGAAACCTGTACAGAAACATCGCAAATACGTAGCAAAAAAAATGATATGAAAAAATATAGTAGTAGCGCTATTTAGCGCTGGACAGGAAAACGCTGCTGCTAAAGGACTTAGCAGTAGCGCTTGTACAGAAAGCGCTACTGCTAAGTAGGTATAGCAGTAGCGCGTGTCAAAATGCGCTACTGATAGACTTAGCAGTAGCGCTGGTACAGAAAGCGCTACTGCTAAGTAGGTATAGCAGTAGCGCGTGTCAAAACAAGCTACTGATAAACGTTAGCTGTAGCGCCGTATCAGCAGCGCGGTGACCCGCGCTACTGATACACCAAATACCCACGCTACTGCTAGGGTTTTCCCTAGTAGTGATACACTCCTCCACTAAAACCCACAAACCACACTACTTCTAGAGCATTTGAAATGAGCTAAACTAGCAGTGAGAGATGAAAGGATGAAGTTGCTAACCTTTTAGAACACTTGTGTAGTTGGTGCACCGCCAAACCTAGACAAATATTGGGGAAAATGTAGCTTGGAGGTCGAGCTTGGACAGGAGAAAGCTTAAGTGTGGCTCAGGCATTTCATCAAACACCTCATGTGCATAGGAGGTGAGAACAGAGTAGCACACACCTCCCACCCTTCCATGGCCAAAAAACAGAGGAGATTGGGGGGGGGGGGGGGCGGATATATATAGGCAAAACATTAGTCCCAGTTTGTGTCTAAACCCGGGACTAAAGGCCTATCCTTTAGTCCCGGTTCCATACACAAACCGGGACTAAAGGGCAGCAACCCCTTTAGTCCCGGTTGGTGGCTGGAACCGGGACTAAAGGTCCCTGACCAACCGGGACTGATGCCTGCCGAGGCCTGGCCGGCGTCCTAGCCTCTCGAACCGGGACTGATGCTGCCAGTAGTCCCGGTTCGTAACACGACCGGGACTAATGCTCTGATCTGGCCCGGACCAAAGCCCTATTTTCTACTAGTGAAAGATGTTCCTGCAGTATAAGACAATGTACATTGTCTGTGAAAAAATGTTTATTGTCATTAAAATTTGTTTTCCGTGTATTAAAATAAGCCCATGTATTCAAAAATGTTAATCTTCCATTTGCAAAATGTTAAGCACATATACAAAAATGTATTAGATATATACCATAAATGAACAATTTATACAAAAATGTGAGTCATAAAAATTATTACATTTAAGAATCATATATTTCAATAATATTAAACATGTTTGTACTGTATAGAAAAACGCGCCACATAACACAAGAAGCACATCCATGACGACAAATATAGAGAAGATATCCTGCACAGATTCAATGGCGGTGATTCCAAGGGCTACCAGCGTCGAGCGACAGTTCACTATTCTTGCCAAAGTGGACACCCAAATCAAGAAGACGGTCCTCTGGTTTGTGTACACCAACGACCCGGCTGTGGTGGAGAATTCCATTAACACTATTGAGCAGCTGTTTGCTGAGGATGACAACTACAAAGTGGTCGGTTTCCACCTCGATTAAACCGTCGGTCGTGTCGAGTTCTCGTCGTCCAGTTGTGCATGCGCCATCACGTCCTTGTCTACCATTATTGCCAGGCCACAAGGCCGTACGAGCTTTTTGGCAGGTTTCTCAACACTCTCGAATATAGGTTTGCAACGTTGGACACCACCAACGATCTAAAGATGCCCAATACTTCGGGCTTGGCCTGGCAGAAACTTGTCAACATCCAAGCGCAATAAAGGGTATGGGGCATCAAGAAGGAGAAGGACTCCCTGATTGACCTCGCCGCGACCATCAACAACCCCGACAGAGACATGAAGGCTGAGTGTGACAAGAACAAGTCTGCCTGCCACAAGGCCTGAATGAACGAACTGGATAAAGAACACGTCAAGTACGTAGCCAAGGACGCATACATAAGCTACAAGATATACAGGAGGATCGTTGCCAGGAGGACGTACCTTCATCCTGCAGACGGTGAGGGATCAAAGCAGTGGCGGCAACCGTTGTCACAAGATGTAGATGATTTGATCATCGTCTACTTCTTGTAAATTTTTTTAGGTGTGCAAATGTTATGTCTAGTCGCTTATGTAATTGTATGTTTAATTTGGTTATATAACTATGTTGTTGTTCTGTAGACAAATCATATATGTTGTGCTGACAGAGCAAATCACATCTCATACGATTAAACAAAGAAACACGTCGGTGATGATTTCAATATCTTGTTATGCGAAATCATTTGTATTCTGCTGAATCAACACAAACAGTTTATCTGAGTGAACTGCATGACATACATCGCACACCTCTGTATTTAATTAACCGTTTGCGTTATTTTGGATCAACGCAAAGAGTTCGTATGAATCGTGCTTGATGGACCAGTCATGCACACAGTTCATTTTATTGGCGACAGTTCTATAACTATGCCCTTTGTGATCATGGTTCGCATACAGTTTGGTCAAAGGATCTCCGATTCTTATGTCGTCTTAAGACCTTCCTACAGTAGTGACAGTTCAGCTATATATATCAAGTGCATATCAGGATGTGTTTTTCCATCTCCTTCAAAATGATTAGCAAGCCATTTTTCCATAATACTAGAAGGGATTTCATAATAAATATTTTTAGTAGATTTAGTAGGTTCAGGAGCAGCTCTAACATATTCCGGCCGAGGTGAAGATACCCAGGACAGGCCCCTTAAAGGATTACTCTCCATAGTAACAAGTGAAGATAAATTTCAGCATGAAATGAAAATATTTCCTTACCAATTCCTTTTACCAAAAGTACTTCGCTCTTCGGCAACGACGCCAGAAAAAAAAATCTTGATGACCTACAAGTATAGGAGATCAATCGTAGTTTTTTTGATAAGTAAGAGTGTCGAACCCAACGAGGAGCAGAAGGAATTGATAATTGGTTTCAGTAAGGTATTGATAAGTGCTGAAATAGTATAGTAACAAATAGTTTGGCAGTAGGATAATTTGTATCAAGTAACTTAGTAACCAAAGTAACAAGGTTGTAGCAAGGTAGTACAATCCTTATATTTATAAGGACACGCCAAAAGTAATTCTTATAATGAGCAAAACATTCTCGAGGACACATGGGAATTTGGTCCAGTCAAGATTATCATGGGATGCACTAGTTAAATTATAAAAAACTGAAATTACACGTTAAAGCAAAAAAAATTAAAATATGCTTAATTAAGATAGAAATATATGCGTAATTACCATATAATATTTGTAGCCCTCTTTAATTATGAGGGAGAAGCACTTAATCGTTTTTCCAAATGAGGATAGTCGCACATACCCCCTCATCGGTACAATCATAGCATTTGCGGATCCTATCATTATCCATTTACCGTGTTCATATTTAACAGACTAAAAATCAACGAAAAATTCTAGGAAGTCAACATAGAGATCACTATTAAGCATGCGTTGACTTTCGGTCTGTCGAGTCTGCCTTAAACAACTCTTATCTCTGAAGTGGTGGTGTATATGGCATGTAGTCCCTCGCTGATATTTCGACCGTCGGTGATGGTCGCTTCTCCTTCTTTACCGAATGCATTACCAAAAGATCTAGCACAAGGAAAGGAAAAGTGACACACTCGACAACAGTCAGGATCCTACCCTCAAGAACATTGATATACACTAGTACTAAAAATGTTGGTGTATACATGGTGGACACTCAACCATCGGTGATGGTCGCTTCTCCTTCTTCCCATATTGCATTACCAAGGTCTAGCACAACAACAGTCAGGATTCTTTCTTCACACAGGGAGCCCCATCAGACTGAAAGTCAACCCTAATTAAGCATCAATAAACATTACATATATCGAATAATGACATAAAAAATTAAATTTACGAGTTTCTAACTTCATTATTCCGCCTGCACAAGAGGACAACTTCTATTGGGCTAATGCCATCATTTTTTCATATCTATTTTCTTTTCTTTCCTATTTATGAACTTCCAAACCACCACTAGCTTTTGAAGTATATGTACAAAATTGTAGGCACTAGTGTATGAAGTATATGTACTATATTCGCACTCGCATATTTTGGTAGTTCTTTTTTTATGGGTATTTTCATAGTGAAGCTGTTCCTCACCTTGCTCCCGTACGGGAACGAACTAGGAGGGGTTGAATTCTCCAAAGTGGGTCCGGACGGACAGGGAGGAGTTGGGACCCGCCTGCTTCTCGCGAAGGGGGCGCAAGGTCGGCGACGGCGAGGCCCTCGGGTAGCGAGGGGTCTGGCAACTGCGTGCCATGGAGGCGTCGTCTTGGTGAGAGGGGAGAAGAAGAGGGAGAGGGTGGCGTGCAGAGGCAGTGGGGGAGAGGGCGATGGCAGTGCCGATGTGGGAGGGAGGCAGAGGGGAATCGAGAGATGGAATGGAGAGGACGGGCTGGTCCGGATCCGGTACGAAGTGAAACTTAGTAGTAGAGCAGGCAAGGCAGCCACGCTACTACTACAGCAAGTAGTTGTAGCGCGGGCCCTGACAGGCACGCAGCTATTAAGGGGGGCGCACCAGCTGGCATCGTCTATAAATAGTAGTAGTGTGGGTTGTCTCACCTGCGATTCAACTATTCGCTTAATAGCAGCGCAGGTTTTATAGCCGACACTACTACTGCCAGCGCAAGGGGCACTGTGGGGTGCACTTACTAGTAGCGTGGTCCTGCTAAACCCGCGCTACTATACTCTAGCAGTAGCGCATGGATTTTGACCGTGCTACTACTCAGTATCAGTAGTGCAAGCCAAATAACCCGCGCCACTCTTAAGTAGGACTCGAGTGTTGGGGAGGAGCAACTCCTGAGTTACGCTCAAGGAGACAAAAAACAAACTCGCAAAGGAGTGAAATATGCAGTTTGATGACAAAAGTGACTTACCTGTTACCTGTTTCATACCCAACACATGTTGTTCTATACTCCCTCCTTTCCGGTTTATAGGGCTTATCTAAAGTCTCATCAACCTTAATGGAAATCTGAAAAATTTAAGATGAGCCCTCTAAACAGGAAAGGAGGGAGTACATGACATGATCTATTTCTATTATCTACTGAAAGGAAAATACGGGTCAAAATAGAGAAATACACTAGAAAATCCCACGTTAATCAGAAAATATCGGCCTTCGATCTTGTGGATTTAGAAAAATACTAATCTGTAACCATCCAATATGCGTAACATATGTAATCTGGTGGGCCTAAGATAACTTCATGTGACATGGGTACTTTCACGAAATAAAAATTATGTGCACGAGAAACAAAACAGGTATCCTGAGATCTTTTAAAAACAGTTATATATCCTCACGCCCAAGATCTTTATATATCTATCAAAAAAAATCCTGTGATTATGTCCATAAAAAAACACTTGAACATAAATATATCTGCTAATATAAAAGAAGGACCTTTATAACTACCAAACGTTCGGATTTTAGCAATAGGCAAGAACGATCCTTATTTGACTTTAATTATATACATGCATGCAATATAATGACTAATTTTCTTTTCACATACACTTCTCCCTCTGATTACATGCATATATGCACTAGAGGACGAAAAGCTGATGTCATCCTAGATTCTTTCTTTTTTCAAACTTTAAAATGTTTTGTAGGTCAAACTGTCGCTCCAATTGAAAAACCGTGTCTTCACAAAAAAAAATCGTCTCGAAGAGATCTTCGAAACTAGATCCCATGTTGATATGTTCTGATGACTTTTTTTTGGGATCAAAAGTTACCATATCTGTGCTACGTAAGTTATCACGTGTGTCATACAGAAGTTACAATGTCACTTATAGAAAAGTTTCCGGGGTATGTTTTTAACAAACTTTTATCTCGGGGTCAAAAAGTGATTATGATGTTTGCAGTAAGTTATCAGCTTTGTTGTGTATATTACCATGTTGCACAAAAGTTATCGGGGTATGTTTTTCAACAACTTTCATTCCTTCGGTCAAAAATTATCGCGATATTTGTATATGAGTTATCAGCTTTCATGTGTGTGTATTATCATGTCGTTTACACATGAGTTATTGGGAGGTATTTTTTAACAACATTTTTCCCTGGTTAAAAAATTACCACGTCTGGATTAAGTAAGTTATCAGCTCTGTTGTATGTATATTATCATGTTATTTACGCACAAGTTATCAGGGTATATTTTTCAATAAACTTTTATCCCGGGGTCATTTTTCAACAAATTTTCCTCGGAGTCAAAGTTATCATGGTGTTTGTACCTAAGTTATCATGTATATGATGCGTTATTATCATGATGTTTAAACAAAAAGTTACCAAGGTACATTTTTGGCAACTTTTTTCTTTCAGGTCAAAGTTGCAACGGTGTTTGTGCTTAAGTTATCAGGGTTGTCATGCAGAAATTAACGTGTTGTTTACACATAAATTACCGGGGAGATATTTTAATAAATTTTTCATCCCCGGTCGAAGTTACCATGACATTTATACGTAAGTTATCGGGTCCCGGTTCACAAATTACCATGTCATTTGCACAGAAGTTACCAGGGTATGTTTCAACCCAAAAAATCCCTCATGTGAAGTTGCCATGATATTTACAATCAGGCTACATGGGCAAGGTATAAAACACGTTGGTATATCGAAGACTACAAGACAACTTGGAAAATCCAAAAAAAACACAAGAAGAAAAATGCTTTTTTTTGACTCATATGCAGACAACTTGGGAACAGTGCCGAAGGCTCATGGTTTCCTTGGGCGAGCGGGGTGGAAGGCGGGGGAGTTGTAGGACGCAAGCGTAGGGCAAGGCGAACTCCCTCTTGTTTTTCGGTGGGAGGGTGGAGGGACCAGCTAGGGATCAATACAATGGCTTGTGTTCCTCGCACCGGACAACTGTCTCAGATCCCGTGCGGGTTGGAGGACAGTGCCCGACCGACGACGGCCTCCTCCAACCCGCACGGGATGACACCGACGTTGACGAATTCTGATCGGTTGAAATCAGATCCGCTGCCCACCATGTCAGATATGTTCACCAAATAATATTTTCGATGGTTAAATAAGATGATGCCTTTTACAAAGGATAAGAAATTAATACAGGGGAGTTGGCTATTAGGATGAGGTTTATTTGCTATCGTGATGACTAGGGATCGCATCCGTCTTACCACATTTTTTGCCTGAATTTCGCAGCCAAAAATTATGGAAGAAAAAATAGCTTACGATCAAAAATTATGAAGTACGAATCGTTATGTTCCAGAAAATATGGAGGAAAACCAGCGATCAAGTCGGGTCGTGCAAAAAAAAGGACACTAGCTGATCAGATCGTGGAGAGAAAATCGGGACGAGGACACTAGTTGACCAGAACGTGGGAAGAAATTCAGGCCGAGAAAATCGGTATCCACCGCGGACGCAACGCTCGGGATGCGGATCGAACGGCGCGGACGCAACGCTCTGGATGCGGATCGAACGGCGGCCAAGGCGTTCGGATCTAATCCTAAATTTCTAACGTTCGGTATTTACATATATCGTTTAAAGAATTAGTAATGACCACGGATGGATGTCAAAAACATTATTTACCCACCTGCCCTTAATTTCCTCTCACCTCTGTGTATCAAAAAAAAAACTGATTCCATCTTCCTTCACGTTTGCTCTCAATATCTCCCACGCTGTCGTCCGTCGTCGTTTCCTACCGTGAAGTCGGCCTATCCGTGACCACTCACCTCCATGAAGCCGGCCCATCCATGAAGCCGGCCTGCCACGAACGACCCCGTCACTCACCTCCTTCGATGCGGCCGATTATCTTTCCATGCATACACGTCGCGCGTACTACCTCCGTTCCTAAATATAAGTCTTTTTAGAGATTTCACTACGGGCTAGATACAAAGCAAAATGAATGAATCCACACTCTAAAATATGTCTATATGCATCCATATATATCATAGCTCTTAATAGATTTATATTTAGGAACGGAGGGAGTACATGCCGCCGCCATTTGTTTTCGTGAAGCCAGCCTATCACGCACGCCGCAACCACTCACCACGATGAAGTTTGCCGACCCGATCACATCGCTATAGCATTTGCATAAGAGCGTCGCCATGAAACCGGCCGCTTCTGCATGCCGCTGACGTCGCTTTTGATCGGTACCTACAACCAGCCGATGGGATCTGATGGGATCTCTGCCGCGTGCACATGAGGGCTCCCATGTTTCATACTTGCCTCATGCATGCATCCTTGCGTGAACACTTGCTTTCACGTTCGTTTGCATGCACACATTAGCTACATGATCGATCTTGAATTTGGTTCATGCACATATCTTAAAAGGTCGGTATTATGGATATATCTGCTACCTTTTTACTAAAGTTATTGTACGACTTTTCAGATCCTCCAATTCTCATGT
Source organism: Elymus sibiricus (assembly GCA_039707655.1). NCBI lineage: Eukaryota > Viridiplantae > Streptophyta > Magnoliopsida > Poales > Poaceae > Elymus > Elymus sibiricus. The sequence goes on from CM077675.1 coordinate 532,460,914, forward strand.
TGTGAAACTACGTACATATAAAAAGGAAAAAAAAAACTCTTACAAGTTGCTCCCACGTACTATGGTTGCTACCTGTCCTAGGTTGTTATAGGGCAAAGTCTTTTATAGGTTAATTTATAATACTTTGATAGGGGTATGACATTAACATCGCTGCATTTGAAATATAAATTAAGTGGTCACTAAAGTGTATTTATTTTTCTTAACCTTCTAAATATGGAAGTTGTTCGTTGCTTCATGCTTAAGATTACATTAGCTAGATTATATTTGTTAAACAAAACATACAACATGATGTTGTTTTCTGCACGTAATTTTGCTTCAATGACATATTTAAATAGCTTCAGGTGGCTACCCCTATCTGCCGAATTCAAGTAATCATCATTGATCTAATTTAATGTTAGTTGTTTTATAAGTGTGATTTATCATGTGGAGGCATAATCTGGTATCAAATAGTGCAGAATTGTAATTTAGGTGATCTTCAAACCTTATTGTTATCCTCAAAGTCCTGCAAAAGGCAGCTGACGTATTAAAAGTGATCTCTTTTATATATGTATAAGGATCAAAGCTGCATGGGTCATTGTGGAAATACATAAAGTTTATCAGCGCCACTACAAATGTATCAGGTTTATCAGCAGAGGCGTGCGGAGAAGGCGAGATGCCAAGGCGTCGTGCAATACGGCGACGATGGCGAGATGCCGATGGCGGCGTGAGGCTGCAGTGCTGCGTGAGGCAGTATGGCCGTGTGATGCGGCAAGTGCGACGAAGGCTGGAGCGTGGGGCTGTACAAGCATGTTGAGCCGGCTTGGTTGATCCGGTTGTGAGCTGCATGCAAGTCCTAGTCAGCTAGAATTATGTGTGAGTTAGTTAGCTAGAGAAAAGGTCTTAGTACTAGTTGAGTCATGGGTGTTGGCTGGGTCATGGCCGTTGAGAGAGAGGTGCACACGCTGTGCATGGGCGTGCATGAGTTAATGGTTAGTTAGAGTCGTGGTGTTAATGGCCGAGAGGTCCGGCCAGTTAGTGCGGGCATGAGGCTAATCTCCTGTATATATGTGCTACTTTGAGTCAATGAGAAAAACAAGGCCGTGAGGGCTGGGAGAAACCATGTAGCGGTTGTGTCACCAAGGAGGAGAGCCTCACGGCAAAGCTACTGGATGGCTTCTTCCTTGGCGTGTGTGTATGTGTTGAGTCTCTCACATCATGTGTGTGTGTGTTTGAGAGAAACAACCTTAGATAGAGATTGGGAGAAGAGAGAGCTGTGAGAGGCAGCGCAAGGAAGAAGAAGAAGCGGCGCTGCGAGGAGGCGGCGCCAACACAAACATCTATGCACGGGTTAGAAATTAGGAGAATAATTTGTATATCTTTCTGCTATGCTTATTGATTTTCGTGTTCCATGAAGTAGGAAACTGGCAGTGTGTTATCATGCTGCAGTGTGCAACCGCTTTTTTCTTCTTTATAAGAAGGTAATTTGATTTCTTAATTACTATCTGCTTCATTTGGTTTGTTTATTGTAAATGTCGGAACAGAAACTAGATTAATTAGCATTTTTTTGTCCACACCAATTGTTGGATTCTTTTTTTGTAAAAGTTCTTTATAAGAGGTTAATTTTATTTATCAGTTTATATCAACATCGTTTGGTTTTTTTTTTAAGACAATGCTGAAATTTGATATATTAATAAAAAAAATCTATACACCGGTTTTTGGAAAAAAATAATTATTTGGTGGTGCCACCAAAGTTCATTTACATGAATTTATAGCATAAATATTTTTAATTACTTTAATATTTCAGTTTTCTTTCCTCGTATGCTTAATTTGGAATACACACACTTTTATTTGTTAGATTTGGATGATTTTCTCCAGGTTTGAAAACACCGGTACAATTATTGCCATCACCAAGAATGTTGGTTGAGAATGATTGCATCTCTACGTATGGGTCAGTACCAATTCCTCCTTCTCAAACCCTTTCATTATTTGTTATTCTTTATTATTGTTGCATTTCAAGACTAAAATATATTTTTGGCAGAGGATACATGATGTTGATCCATTTCATTTGGCCAAGGATGATTGTTACTCTATTTGTTGTGTTAATCCGACCATGATTGTTATGTTGCTTCATTAGTGTTTCCCTCCTTTTTTAGTAGATATGATCTCTCCCGTATGTTGTGCCCTTCAAGGTTCATCACTTTTGTAGTCTCATTGTTCGTGATTAATAGGATTATTGTGTGGTGGGATAGGGTAGATGACTTATAGTGTTTATTGGTACTAAAGAGCGTTGAATAGATCCCATGAAATTAAATTCAACCATATTTGGTTTTCAATTGTATCGCACCCTCAAGGACCCGAACCAAATCACTTTTTATCAACCAATGACCCAAATTGTGGATATATTAATGCATTTTGTACATCCATGGTTGTATGTGGTATGTTCTATATGCATACTTTATGAAATTTATTATTGGTATAAAAAAATACTCATTGTCAGACCGATCGATAATGTTTGTATGCTAACCACATATGATTTTTTGTATTGAATGTTATGAATGTTCAGACAAATAAGTTATCCGACTATGTTCAAACTATGCACTCTGACGTTGACCTGAGAAAATTTTGGCGGGTATCCCACTTTGTTTTCTTTGCTAGCACACAATTGGATTGTTTAAGAATTCACTTATAATGTTTGACTTTAGGTATTGGCAACATATATAGATGTGGTCTTTTTGAAAAGAATGTTTGTTCCAACTGAAGTTTTCTTTTGAGATTTTCCAATCCATAGGATTATATATAATCTTAAGAGCTATTCTCTATTGATGATTATTAACTTGAAAGGTAAACTCTCTTTTGTTCAACCCTTTTGGAAAAATAATGTAGCTAATGAGGTCTTCCTAAAAAAATAGCTCACGAGTTCGTATATGTTTCCGTCGAAGTAATCAATACATTTTTGGGTTGCATATGGTGCTGAAATCATTAAGATTTAAGAAATAAGTTGCAACCGTCGTTTTACACTTTTTGAGCTTTGTTAGCCATGTGAATGGAAGTATTAACCTAAGGTATGACGACACAATTAATATTTGATAAGAATTTGGCGGTATCACTAGATTATTTTTACCACGGGTACCTAACACAACTTAATGGTGGCTATAGAACCATATAATATGGGTCCCGATATTCACCACACGTGTGGCATATTAGACATGCGTCCACACATCATGTGTGGCATACGTAGGAGGCATCCCACACGGGTCGTGTGTGGGCGAACAATAGAACTGACCACACGTGTGGGCGCGGCTACTTCGTGCCACACGCCTAACAAGTACTAGTCATCCCCACCCGCGTGTGTAGCACGAAGCAAATCTGCCCACACGTCCTCGCGCAGCTACATTAGTTACCCGCGAGATGGCAACTCTAGTTACCCCCGAGGATGGCAACTCTAGTTATCCCGGATGGCAACTGTAGTTGTAAAAGCATGGCAACTCTCTATGTTTTGGTTAACTATAATTACCCGCGAGATAACACTTTAGTTACCCGGGGATAGTTGCCATGTGTGTTTACCTAGTTGCCGCGTGTGGTTCAACCATAGTTGCCATGTATGGTTAATCGTAGTTGCCATGTGTGTTTACCTGGTTGCCACGTGCGCGCAACTGCAGTTGCCATCTAGCTACGAATCGTAGTTGCCATGTGTGTTTACGTAGTTGCCACGTACGCGCACTGCAGTTGCCATCTAGCAACGTACGAGTGATGTGTGGGCGAAAAGCAGTTCGTGCTCTTCGCCCACACGCGGTGGACTAGGTGATGACTGTGTGGGCAGAAACCGTTCGCCCACACGGCGCAACTGGCAACCGCGCGTTGTGGGTCGTGTGGGCGAACTCTCCAACGCCCACACACACGATGATGCCTACGTGGCACATAAATTCCAACAGATTCCTTTAAGATTCGTGCAAAATAGAATCAACGTGAATAGACGCGTATGGGCGATGTGCAAACTGCCACACATGTGGGCGTTATCTTTTCCCTATTATATAGAATCTCATATTTTTGTAATTTATATGAACACAAATATATTTTACAAAAATTTCCAAAATATTAAAGATGATGCCCTCGCATTTGCGAGGGCCACCTTGCTAGTTAATGCAAAAGAAAAATAAGAATAAAGAAGACGTAGCTGTCGGTCCGAGTAGTACTAGTATGGTCGTCTAGTTCATCTTCTAGGTACGTACTAGGTTATCTGACATGGCTGGGTATATATACACGTCAAGGCCGTTAAAGCAAGACCGCAAAAATCCATCTGGTGTTCATCGATCGTTATTGGCTAGATCGATTCGATCAAGGTCGGCATAGATACCGCTAATACACGTCCACGTCCAAGAGAATCAGTCACGCACGAGCTCGCCGGCGTGGTCCTCTCACGTCTCGCGTCCCACGACGATCGCCTCAGCTTTGCCACCGTTTGCCACGACTGGCGCCTGGCCGCGAAGGACCAGCGCCCGCTGCTGCCGCCAGCCGTGCCGTGCATCAACCTTGGCAAAGGCGAGTACCAGAGCCTTATCGATGGCAAGGTGCCCCGATTCCCAATGCCCAGCGATTGCCGCGCCGACGCTTCATTTGACAGCTTGCTCCTATTCCGGCAAAGGACATCCTCGAGCTGCTTCTTCCAAGAAGCATTCTCCGGAATCACGTCGGCCATCGAGATCTCGTGCTCCTACAACTGGATTACCCGTCGTGTTAATGACGTCGTCGGCCACTTCAATCCCAACCCAGCCACCCAGGGCATGCGGCGCCACACTCCGGCATTCAAAAGATTATGGTATTGTCACCTAAACTCGTAACCGCGTTGTTCCAAGGCTGTCCATTCCCCCATTGTCCCAACTTTGAATGTTTCTAGTCAGGTACGCCGGCCCCGCTTTTGTGGTCAGAACACTACCGGAATTTATGCCGACGCCGACGGCCTCGTCTATGCCGACGGCCACCGTCGGCATATACGGCAGTATGCCGACGGCCGATGGCCAACCGTCGGCGTATCCAGGCCGTCGGCATACCTCCATCTATGCCTACGATGGCCGTCGGCATAGCTAGGCCGTCGGCATACCTCCATCTATGCCTACGGTGGTCGTCGGCATAGCATCACCGTCGGCATATGTGCGGACCCGGCCGCCCCGGTTCTAACAGCTGGTTGCCGCCGTCAGACGTATGCCGACGGCCCTAACGTCGACCGTCGGCATACCTCTCTACGCCACGTCATCGATCCGCGGCACCGTGGGCCCGAAGGTATGCCGACGATCATCGATCCGCGGCACCGTGGGCCCGAAGATATGCCGACGGTTGTCGTCGGCATACCTTCGGGCCCACGGTGCCGCGGATCGATGACGTGGCGCAGAGAGATATGCCGACGGCTTAACCGTCGGCATATCTACGTTTAATTTTTTTTTAATTCTTTTTTTTATATATAATTTTTTTTTCAAAAAAAATTCCATTAATTAAATTGTGTCTTATCTATACATAAACACACATAGATACACCACGCGTGTCTCTTGGGCCCAGTTTACCGCCCCGTCAACTCTCGCAGGGTTAGGCAGGACGGATGTTGTTTGGGGGGTAGCTATGTCGCCAGGTCTTTCTCTGGGCCCTCCTACACGTCCGGAAGTGCGGTGGCGGGTGCAAGCACGGGCTCCGTGGTGTGACCCCCCTCACCGACGTCGCCGCCGCCGTCGCACGGAGGGGGGGAACGGCCACGTCGGGTAGTAACGGAGGGAATCTTGCGTTGGGTTGTGCCCGGACCTTGATACGAAGTGTACCTAGGGGCGGGGCTATCACATCCAGGTGAAAATGTCCATCGGTCAAACCCCCTCCGGCGAAAGTCAAAGGCGTAGACCGCCCGGTCAACACTCGCAGGATTAGACGGGACGGGTGTAGTTTCGGTGGGTAGCTATGCCGCCGGTTCTTTCTCTGGGCCCTCCTACACGTCCGGAAGTGCGGTGGCGGGTGCAAGCACCCGACACGGGGCTCCGTGGTGTGACCCCCCTCACTGACGTCGCCGCCGCCGTCGCACGGAGGGGGGGAACGGCCACGTCGGGCAGTAATGGAGGGAATCTTGCGTTGGGTTTTGCCCGGACCTTGATACGAAGTGTACCTAGGGGCTGGGCTATCACATCCAGGTGAAAATGTCCATCGGTCAAACCCCCTCCGGCGAAAATCAAAGGCGTAGACCGCCCGGTCAACTCTCGCTGGGTTAGACGGGACGGCTGTAGTTTGGGGGGGTAGCTATGCCGCCGGGTCTTTCTCTGGGACCTCCTACACGTCCGGAAGTGCGGTGGCGGGTGCAAGCACCCGGCACGGGGCTCCGTGGTTTGACCCCCCTCACCGACGTCGCAGACGCCATCGCACGGAGGGGGGGAACGGCCGCGTCGGGCAGTAACGGAGGGAATCTTGGTGTGGGTTGTGCCCGGACCTTGATACGAAGTGTACCTAGGGGCTGGGCTATCACATCCAGGTGAAAATGTCCATCGGTCAAACCCCCTCCGGCGAAAGTCAAAGGCGTAGACCGCCCGGTGAACTCTCGCAGGGTTAGACGGGACGGGTGTAGTTTGGGGGGGTAGCTATGCCGCCGGGTCTTTCTCTGGGCCCTCCTACATGTCCGGAAGTGCGGTTGCGGGTGCAAGCACCCGGCACGGGGCTCCTTGGTGTGACCCCCCCTCACCGACGTCGCCACCGCCGTCGCACAGAGGGAGTGAACGGCCACGTCGGGCAGTAACGGAGGCAATCTTGCGTTGGGTTGTGCCCGGACCTTGATACGAAGTGTACCTAGGGGCTGGGCTATCACATCCAGGTGAAAATGTCCATCGGTCAAACCCCCTCCGGCGAAAGTCAAAGGCGTATATCGCCCGGTCAACACTCGCAGGGTTAGACGGGACGGGTGTAGTTTCGGTGGGTAGCTATGCCGCCGGTTCTTTCTCTGGGCCCTCCTACACGTCCGGAAGTGCGGTGGCGGGTGCAAGCACCCGGCACGGGGCTCCGTGGTGTGACCCCCCTCACTGACGTTGCCGCCGCCGTCGCAAGGAGGGGGGGAACGGCCACGTCGGGCAGTAATGGAGGGAATCTTGCGTTGGGTTATGCCCGGACCTTGATACGAAGTGTACCTAGGGGCTGGGCTATCACATCCAGGTGAAAATGTCCATCGGTCAAACCCCGTCCGGCGAAAATCAAAGGCGTAGACCGCCCGGTCAACTCTCGCAGGGTTAGACGGGACGGCTATAGTTTGGGGGGGTAGCTATGCCGCCGGGTCTTTCTCTGGGACCTCCTACACGTCCGGAAGTGCGGTGGCGGGTGCAAGCACCCGGCACGGGGCTCCGTGGTGTGACCCCCCTCACCGACGTCGCAGACGCCGTCGCACGGAGGGGGGGAACGGCCGCGTCGGGCAGTAACGGAGGGAATCTTGGTGTGGGTTGTGCCCGGACCTTGATACGAAGTGTACCTAGGGGCTGGGCTATCACATCCAGGTGAAAATGTCCATCGGTCAAACCCCCTCCGGCGAAAGTCAAAGGCGTAGACCGCCCGGTGAACTCTCGCAGGGTTAGACGGGATGGGTGTAGTTTGGGGGGGTAGCTATGCCGCCGGGTCTTTCTCTGGGCCCTCCTACATGTCCGGAAGTGCGGTTGCGGGTGCAAGCACCCGGCACGGGGCTCCGTGGTGTGACCCCCATCACCGACGTCGCCACCGCCGTCGCACGGAGGGAGTGAACGGCCACGTCGGGCAGTAACGGAGGGAATCATGCGTTGGGTTGTGCCCGGACCTTGATACGAAGTGTACCTAGGGGCTGGGCTATCACATCCAGGTGAAAATGTCCATCGGTCAAACCCCCTCCGGCGAAAGTCAAAGGCATAGACCGCCCGGTCAACACTCGCAGGGTTAGACGGGACGGGTGTAGTTTCGGTGGGTAGCTATGCCGCCGGTTCTTTCTCTGGGCCCTCCTACACGTCCGGAAGTGCGGTGGCGGGTGCAAGCACCCGGCACGGGGCTCCGTGGTGTGACCCCCCTCACTGACGTCGCCGCCGCCGTCGCACGGAGGGGGGGAACGGCCACGTCGGGCAGTAATGGAGGGAATCTTGCGTTGGGTTATGCCCGGACCTTGATACGAAGTGTACCTAGGGGCTGGGCTATCACATCCAGGTGAAAATGTCCATCGGTCAAACCCCGTCCGGCGAAAGTCAAAGGCGTAGACCGCCCGGTCAACTCTCGCAGTGTCAAACGGGACGGGTGTAGTTTGGGGGGGTAGCTATGCCGCCGGGTCTTTCTCTGTGCCCTCCTACATGTCCGGAAGTGCGGTGGCGGGTGCAAGCACCCGTCACGGGGCTCCGTGGTGTGACCCCCCTCACCGACGTCGCCCCCGCCGTCGCACGGAGGGGGGGAATGGCCACGCCGGGCAGTAACGGAGGGAATTTTGCGTTGGGTTATGCCCGGACCTTGATACGAAGTGTACCTAGGGGCTGGGCTATCACATCCAGGTGAAAATGTCCATCGGTCAAACCCCCTCCGGCGAAAGTCATAGGCGTAGACCGCCCGGTCAACTCTCGCAGGGTTAGATGGGACGGGTGTAGTTTGGGGGGGTACCTATGCCGCCGGGTCTTTCTCTGGGCTCCGTGGTGTGACCCCCCTCACCGACGTCGCCGCCGCCGTCGCACGGATGGGGGGAACGGCCACGCCGGGCAGTAACGGAGGGAATCTTGCGTTGGGTTGTGCCCGGACCTTGATACGAAGTGTACCTAGGGGCTGGGCTATCACATCCAGGTGAAAATGTCCATCGGTCAAACCCCGTCCGGCGAAAGTCAAAGGCGTAGACCGCCCGGTCAACTCTCGCAGGGTTAGACGGGACGGGTGTAGTTTGGGGGGGGTAGCTATGCCGCCGGGTCTTTCTCTGGGCCCTCCTACATGTCCGGAAGTGCGGTGGCGTGTGCAAGCACACGGCACGTGGCTCCGTGGTGTGACCCCCCTCACCGACGTCGCCGCCGCCGTCGCACGGAGGGGGGGAACGGCCACGTCGGGCAGTAACGGAGGGAATCTTGGTGTGGGTTGTGCCCGAACCTTGATACGAAGTGTACCTAGGGGCTGGGCTATCACATCCAGGTGAAAATGTCCATCGGTCAAACCCCCTCCGGCGAAAGTCAAAGGCGTAGACCGCCCGGTCAACTCTCGCAGGGTTAGACGGGACGGGTGTAGTTTGGGGGGTGGCTATGCCGCCAGGTTTTTCTCTGGGCCCTCCTACACGTCCGAAAGTGCGGTGGCGGGTGCAAGCACACGGCACGCGGCTCCGTGGTGTGACCCCCCCTCACCGACGTCGCCGCCACCGTCGCACGGAGGGGGGGAACGGCAAACTGGGCCCAAGAGACACGCGTGGTGTATATGTGTGTGTTTTTGTCTAGATAAGGCACAATTTAGTTAACTAAATTTTAAATTTGTTAATTATTTTATATAAAAAATCATAAAAAAATAAAAAAATTCGAAAATAGCTATGCCGACGGCTGCCGTCGGTATAGTCCCCTATACTTATCCGGTCACGCGGCCTCCCTCCTCCACTCATCCCCTATCCCCCACTCCTCCCGACCCGACCCCGCCCTAGCGCCGTCGCCCCGCCCTAGCGCCGCCGCCCCGACCCCGCCCCGCGTCGCCGCCCATCCCCGCGCCGCCGCCCCGCCCCGCGCCGCCGCCCCAGCCCCTCCTCGGCCGCCGCCCCGCCCCGACCCGACCCGGCCCCTCCCCAACCACCGCCCCGCACCGGCCCCTCCCCGGTCGCCGCCCCGCCCCGCCCCGGCCCCTTCCCGACCACCGCCGCCGCCCCGAACCCTCCCTGGCCGCCGCCCTGCCCCGCCCCGCCCCGGCCCCTCCCCGACCACCGCCCCGCCCCGGCCCCTCCCCGGCCGCCGCCCAGCCCCGCCGCGCCCCGGCCCCTCCCTAGCGCCGGCCGCCCCGCACCGGACCCTCCACGGCCGCCGCCCCGCGCCGGCCACGTCCCCCCCCCCTATGTGAGCTCCTCTCTGCCTCATCTCTTTCTTCTTTTTTTTAACTAAATCTCTTAGTTTTTTTTATGGATGGATGAATGATGATGATAATTGATGATGTTAGATGTTAGATGGTGATTGATGATGATGATTTATTGATGATGATTGATGATGTTGTTAGATGGATGAATGATGATGTTATGTAGATGAATGATGATGTTGTTGCTGTTAATGTTAACATGCTAAAAATGTTAATGAATGATGAATGATGATGATGCTGCTGTTGCTAGATGGATGTAGATGGTCTTGATAAAAATAGATAATGAGAAAAAATAGTATTTGAGAAAAAAACGTTTGGCTAAAAAATGTTAACTTGCTAAAAAACGCACGGAGGGGGGAAACGCATATTAATAATGAAGGTGTTGATGTTCTTGCTAAAAAAAAGATATTTGATGTGATGATCTAAATTGTTTTGTCGGTAAAATTTGCAGGCTTTGTGGTGTTGCATCTCTTTGGAGTCATCGTCGTCGAAGTTGTTGGTCCGTGATCCCGCCGTTGTTCGACTACTTCCTCTACAGCCGAGGGTGAGCTACATATCCAACACCTCCTCCTACTCTCTTTTAATCATGTCACTAGATTTAATTATCACGTCAAGTCGCGTAACCTAGGTGTCTCCCGTCCGAAAGGGTTGCATCGATAAATATGCATTCAATTGCATATTTATCACCGCAACTCTTTCGGATTGTCCAGCGTTTTCCACGAATAGCCCGAGGATGTGTAGATTGGGTACGTTCTCCATGCCCTACCCCGTTCCGAGACAAGATTTCGGCGGCACTTCCCCGTTGTTCTCCGGAGCACATTCTCTCGGCTATTTGCCGAGACGTGTATCTGGAGAACAGCGGGGAGGTGCTACCGAAATTTTGTCTCGGAACGGGGTAGAGCATGGAGAATGTACTCAATCTACACATCCTCGGGTGGGATTAGGACCTATCTTTACCTATTAGAGATGTAGGTGGATTCAATGCCGTCAACGCGGTAGAAAATAAAATTTTGACCGGCTTAATTTAAATGAATCCTTAATTTTGTTGTGTGGCTCCCAATAAAGCAGAGGATGGCAGATAATCAGTGGATGTACAGTGGTTTTATCCGCCGGAATCGAGTTACAGCAGAGTGGGTCGCGAGAACCGATGTGTTTTTGAAGGAGATATTCTGTCGTCCAATGAGAATTATCCCACAGTGCCGCTGTGCGAGATGTGAAAGACGTCACCGTAAAGATGAGAAGGACATGTCTGACCACCTTCGCATGCACGGATATATGCCAAACTTTGAGATGCCGCTGATAAACTTTCCCGAGCGGGACCGTGGTAGAGAGGAGGTGATGCGACAACGCATCAGTGGTTATGAGGACGACGGGGTCAGAGACATGCTAGATGATGTCATTGTTGCAGAGATGGCACATGCGACACCTTCAGAGAATGAACTGGAGGAGCCGGAGGCAACCGCAAAGGCCTTCTTGGATATCTTGGACTCGTCACAGAAACCTCTTTATGCGGGTGCCAAAGTCTCTCAGCTGGATGCCATCTCGCAACTGATGGCAGTCAAGGCTGAGTACGGCTGTAGCTGAGCTTGCTTCGAAGCATTTCTGGGAGTATGGGCTAATAGCCTGCCCGATGGTCATGAACTGCCGAAAAGCATGTATGCCACGAAGAAACTCATGAAGGCACTCTCTATGGATTATGAGAAAATACATGTTTGTCCGAATAATTGCCTTTTGTTTAGGCACGAGTATGCAGATGTCAAGTACTGTAGGGAGTGCGGTTCCTCTCGGTACCTTGAGGTGGTCGGTGACGATGGTGAGAAGAGGCAGCTAGGCATCCCCGCAAAGGTTCTTCGGTATCTCCATTTCATAGAGAGACTGCTGCGCCTTTTCATCACAGAGGAGTCTGCCAAAATGATGAAGTGGCACAAGGAAGCTTCCCTATTTCAAGGATCTCAATCTTCCTTACAACATCGATGTGATGCACACCGAAAAGAATGTCGCAGAGTCGCTTTTCCGCACGATCCTCAACATTCCTGATAAGACGAAGGATAACGTTAACGCTAGAGCCGATCAACAGAAAATTTGTGATAGACCACGTCTAAACATGAAGCCTCCCACAGGCGGTCGAAGAAACTGGTTCAAGCCAGATGCAGACTTCGTCCTTAAAAAACCAGAAAAGATGGAGGTATTGAAGTGGCTCAAACACATAGTGAAGTTCACTGATGGTTATGCATCGAATATAAGTAAGGGAGTCAATCTTTCAACGGGCAAAGTGACCGGGCTCAAGAGTCATGACTATCATGTATGGATTGAGCGGATAATGCCGGTGATGGTTTGAGGCTATGTCCCCGAGCGTGTCTGGCGAGTGCTTGCGGAGCTAAGCCATTTCTTCCGCACGCTCTGTGCTAAAGAAGTATGTCCCGAGGTGATTAGACAATTGCATAAGAAGGCACCGGAGTTGATATGCAAGCTAGAGAAGATCTTTCCGCCAGTCTTCTTTACTCCGATGACACATCTCATTTTGCACCTCGCGAACGAGGTATTGTTGGGGGGGCCTGTGCAGAATCGTTGGCAGTACGGCCCTGAGAGACAGAACAAGCATCTCCGACAGAAATGTGGAAACAAAGCTAAGATTGAAGCTTCCATAGCTGAGGCAGTTATCCTAGAGGAGGTGTCAGACCTCAGGACATCGTACTATCCAGACCACGTTCCCACTCTGCATAATAAGGTTCCTCGATACAACATAGAAGAGCCCAAGTATAAACCCAAGCTCCATCTGTTCAGCGGGCAAGGTGGCAGGGCTGGGGGCTCGAAACCTTATAATATGCCAAAAGAAGAGTGGGAGGACCTCATGTTCTATGTCTTGCACAACATCAAGGAAGTTGCGGATGTGTGGATGAGGTAATACCATTTCGTTTATGCCTTGCACAACATCATGTTCTATGTTCACTTAGTCCCGGTCTAACACCACTTTTCTTCTTTTAGTCAATTCGTTCGTGAGGAGTGGACGGGAATGATTCCTCCTACTGAGGCGGAGGAACTTACTCTTCTCCGGCATGGAAACCCTGAAAGGAAAAAATTTGTTGCTTGGTTCATGCAGAAATTAAACTTTCACATTCCCCTATTAAATACCCAGTTCAACATTTATTAGTTTACCGAACTAATGCACCCAGCAATTTCAATTAAACTTGTAGGGAGGAGATCCGAACATATCCATGGATGACAAATTGAGATGGGTTTCCATGGGTTTTGACGCTCGGGTCAAGACATGTGAAAAGTATGATGTGAATGGGTATCGCTTCCATACAGAGGAGCACCAGAACAGCCGCCCTGATCCCAAAACTATAAATACCAGAGTGTACACCCCAGGTCAAAATTCAGTTCAATACTACGGAAGGGTAGGAAAAATATACGAGCTTACATTTAGCCGTGGGCGCGAAACCCTAAGTCTCCCTGTGTTCAAATGCCGATGGTTCGACCCAGTAGAGGGGCTCAGACATACGCCTTCCATTGGTTTGGTCGAAGTTAAACCATCAACCGTGTATGCCGGAGCCGATGTCTTTATTGCGGCTACCCAAGCCACACAAGTTTATTACCTGCCTTACCCATGCCAGAAAGAGTACCTAAAGGGTTGGGAAGTTGTGTTCAAGGTGTCGCCACATGGTAAGCTACCGGCCCCGAACGAGGACGATTACTACAACATTAACCCCATGACATACGAGGGAGTGTTCTATCAAGAGCAACCTGATGATGATGTGGTCAGAAGCGATGACGCTGACGCCTTGGGTGATGATGAAGTGGATCCAAACGATGACGATGCACAGAATGATGGTGAGACGATTGTTAATGAAAAGGACATACTTATGCTAGAAAAGTTAAACGAAGACGCCGACGACAAGGAGGAGCCTCCACCTCCGTCAGACAACGAAGATGATATGCGTGATAGTGATGATGAGACCGATCGAGGAAGAGGTTACAACAGTGATGATTCGTATGGGTTCTAGCAGATGTAAGTTTCATGTCTTTTTTTTTATATGGTTTGTTAATATGCCTTTTTATGCTTATTTATTATTGTGTTTTTTATTCCGTATTATAATGCCTTTTTCTTCATTATTGATGTACTAATTGTTTATTCTCTTTTGAATGCAGGTTCGCTAAACATGGGCAAGGGGAAGGCCGACGGCACGGGTTCCCTATCGAAGATCCCCACGATGGCTACTCGGAGTGGTCGAGCCCGTAATATCCCCCCCCCCCCCCCGACTAGCTGAGGATGACTCCTCATAGGGAGGTCGAGGGAGAGGTGCCCCTAGAGGTGGAGGGGTTGGGGAGAGAGCCCCTAGAGGAGGATGGGGTCGGGGCCAGAAACAACGCTCCCTCACCGACTTAGGGGTGTCCTCTTCGAGGCCCTCCTCTACTGAGGTACCCTCCTCTAGTGTGGTACCCTCCTCTAGTGAGGTACCCTCTGCCGAGGAGGAGGAGGTTCACGAGGAGGAGGAGGAGGAGGAGGAGCTTGGGGAGGGGGGCGAGGAGGAGGAGGAGGAGGCAGGTGAGGAGGATTGTGGTGGCGGGGAGGTTGGTGGGGGGGCAGCCAGAAGGGGTGGCTGCGTGGTAATGCCAAGCTCCCTCCCATTCCTGCTACCGAGGAGCAGAAGTGGCTCATTAAGCCCATGGGGAAAGAGTAAGTGCCACTCATGCTAATATTTTCATTTTTTTGGTTGTTACGCATGCTAATATGTTCATTCTTTTGATTGTACGCATTTTCATTCTTTCTATCTTTTGCAGCAACTGGAAAATTCCGAAAGATGCCCGTCTTCCAAACGGCATCATCACCGTTTTGTTAAAGAACCACTGGCCGGGGCTGTTCTGTCCGGATCCAGTCAGGCACCCTGAGCGCCAGGTTTTGGCCACGAGCTGGGAGCACTGGAAAGTGGCCCCGCACCCGGACCATGGCACGTATGCTAAGGCCGTGATCCATAATTTTTGGGTCAGTTCTTTTCAGAAGCACGAGTCTTGAGTTTCGTTCGTAGTTTATCATCGAATGGTTTAACTCATGGCTTCTTCCATTCTGGTTTTCTGAATGATTGTAGGTATACTATCGAGTTCTTGAGGAGCACAAGTCCGCTGCCGACGAGATCGTGTACCACCAAGCGAGGATCAAGGCCCGTCAGATGCAGTACGAGGCCAAATGGGTGTCCATCTCGACGTATTATCACGACGTTCTGGATATGAAGATGACCAGGAAACATGCAAAGAGGCTGAAAGTTAAGATGGATAAGGAGGAGTACTTGGTCGTAAGTATAACATACTTTTCATTCCATAGTTTGTGGTAAATTTCATCGTTTCGTGTTGACATGTCATTATGCTTTCATTACGTAGGTGCCTCCTGCTTGGTGTTTTGGAAAGGACGAGTCATGGGCTGCATTGGCGGATCTGTGGGTCGGTGAGGATGAAGAGTGGGTTGCTAAGAGCCAGAGAAACCGGGCTAACCGAGGGACCGACGGAACACATGGTCAGGGAAACCGGAAACACTTCAGCCACAAGGCAGTTCAGGTATATCTATGTACATGAAACATTCTTCTTCTTCTTCTATTCACCGTCACTTTCTTATGTATCACTAACCTCTGTTTGGTGATGCAGGAGGAGAAACTGAAGCGGCCGCTCTCTGACATAGAGTCGTGGGGTATCAGCAAACTGCGGCCAGAGCCCAAGGACGGCCAGGCCTACTACGGCAAGACCGAGGAGCACCTTGTTTCCTACAAGGCGGAGTATCTGAGGGTACATCCTGACACACCTGACCCCATGAAGGCGCCTACGGACGATAGGGTGGTGGTGGGCCTAGGGCCAAAGCTTCATGGTCGGCAGGCGGTTCTGGATCAAGTGGTCACTCCTTCTATCTCCTTCACACGGCTCCGAGCTACCGACCCGAGCGTGAGCCAGCGCACGAGCACGCCCAGTGCACAGTCACTGTCCCTCCTAGCCCAGCAGACCAGCGTAAGTATTTTCCCTCTTATCTTCCTTTTTGCTCACTTGATTTTCCGCATTGAGATGTTATATGAGTGCATCATGTCATATTGTAGGCCTACATGGAGTACACACGCCAGGAGAACATGGCGTGGCAGGCGAGAGTTGCAGCAGTCCAGGAGCACGCCACTCGCATGATGACGGTTAGTTTAGCCCCTTTCATTTCACTTCCATACTTGCACTTTCATTTTTCTGACCTTCGTGGTTGCTTGGTCAATTCACACACTACTAGGGAAAACCATATACACAGAAGCTTACCAGTAGCGCTTTTTAAAAGGAGGCGCTGCTGCTACTTAGCAGTAGCGCGTGTACATAAACAGCACTACTAATAAACACATATCAGTAGCGTGGCACGTATAAAACGCGCTACTACTATAATTGCCACACCATTCCCGACAGGCTAGGTATAGTAGTAGCGCCCTTCCTCAACCAGCGCTGCTGCTATTCTACTTAGCTGTAGCGCTTGGCACCAACCCGCGTTGCTGCTATGCCCACCTTATCCACCCCGTGCGCTCCCTCTCTCTTGCTCACTCCCGGCCCCTCACTCCCCCCTCACACTGTCGCTCCCTCTCTGCCCCCCGCCGCTCGCAGCCGCCGTCGCCTACCCCTCCTCCCTCTGCCGCCGTCACCTCCCCCTCCTCCCTGGACTCGGTAATCCTCCCCCTCCTCCCTCCTCCCCGCCCCACCTCCTCCGTCCTCCCTCCACTCCTCCATTCGCCGCCGGCCGGCCCCTCCTCGCTCCGCCTTCCTCCTCCGTCCTCCTCCCTCCTTCAGTCGCCCCTCCTTCTCCCTCCTCCCTCCTCCATCCACAACCCCTCCTCCCTGCTACATTTTGATTTAGTAGGCTAGTTGATATTTTCTTGTTGATATGCAACATTTTGAATATAGATGATAATGTGTTGTAAATGTCGATGATGAAAATGCT
Source organism: Elymus sibiricus (assembly GCA_039707655.1). Classification (NCBI taxonomy): domain Eukaryota; kingdom Viridiplantae; phylum Streptophyta; class Magnoliopsida; order Poales; family Poaceae; genus Elymus; species Elymus sibiricus. The sequence goes on from CM077675.1 coordinate 532,477,880, forward strand.
AGTGCTAGTCGCCATGTCATTGATGTCGATGATGATGCATTCTGAATATAGACGATGTCTTGGTGTTCTTGTTTGCAATGTACCTCCGAGTGGCCTATGTTTTGCCGGAATGTTGATTCGTTTCCGTTCCGGCAAATTTCAGGCGCTCGATATGTCCTATTTTTAGCAAAAGGTCATGCCGAATTTTTTTCATGAATTTTAGCATGACTTGTGCTACAATGTAGGACATATCGAGTGCTTGTGATTTGCCAGAACGGGAATTCAATGATATTCCGGCAAAACATAGGGCATTTTTTCTATGTCATTGCTCGATATATGGAATGGGTTGACTTTAGGTCTGTTTCGGCTCCTTGTGTGTCTTTCAGTGAGGGAGAGTGTCCACCATATATATATATGAGAGAGGAAGAATCCCTACTGTTGTCGTGGGGGTCGCTTCTCCTTCTTTTCCTTGTGCTAGATATTTGTAATGCACTAGGGAAAGGAGGAGTAGCGACCATCACCGACGGTCGAAATATGAGAGAGGAAGAATCCCGACTGTTGTCGTGGGGGTCGCTTCTCCTTCGTTCCCGTGTGCTAGACATTTTGGTGTAATGCACTCGGGAACGAATGGAGGAGCCACCATCACCGACGGTCGCAATATCAGAGGGAGTGCCCACCATATACGTGAGATGAGAGTTTAGGAAGGAAAGACTCGACAGACCTAAAGTCAACCCGTTGCATATTGAGTAATAGTGATCTGTGTGTTGATCAGTTTCCTAGTAGTTGCCTTCGATCGATTTTAAATGTTTCAACTATGAACATAGGAAATGTCTGACGACGAAAGGAAATTCGTTATGTGCGAATGCTGCGAAGACGAGCGCGGCCTGTGCGACAAGCCTCACCTAGTTGATGGTAGGCGCTTCAGCATCATGCTGGATGAGACCTTCGAACTGGATACAGTAAGTCACAACGACAAGTCTTTTTTCGTAATTAAGCATGACTTCTGCTTCTTTTGCTTCAACTTATAATTTTAATTTTTTACTATTCTACTAGCGTATCCCCTACCATGCAAGAATTTATGTCTTGGATAAGATTGGTTTCAGCACTAAAAAAAGTATGGAGGTAAAGAGAGTTCACTTGAGGACCGAGCATGGTTATACTTTTGCCGTAAAATTGTACAATGCAGACACCTAATCCTATTTTGAATGCAAAAGTTGGAGAGCACTATGCAAGGCTTATGCATTTGAGCCTAATATGCTTATCACCTTTGATATTCGTTCGGAAGATGAAATTGAAGGTAATATCGACATCTGGGTCGATGTGCAGACGCCTCCAGTTCTACCATTATGTGAGTTTCTCAACCATATTTATTAAGTAATTTATATTGTTTATTTAAAAATAGTTGACAACTAATTTCTATTGACAGCTTATTTCCATTCAAGCAAACATGTACAGCGCTTGGTAGACAGCACCTACTACTGTCCCGGGGCTGAACTAAACTGCGAGGAGATAGGTCATTATGTTTCATGGCTGGAGGATCTTGACACTGTCAAGACAGGTTATTTTCCTGGACTTCGAGATATTAGTACTCAAAACGTGCGGCCACTAGTGTGCGTATTGAACTACGGTCACATCTATCTACGAAAGATGGTAAGATTTTTACTATTTGTCCTCAGTGCATCTTTTGCATACATTATTTTTTAAGCTAAACTTCATTGCTAAGTATGTTACTATGATGTTCTTCAACAGGGACTCCCGATGAGTGTTGTGCCTCGTTGGATCGAGTCTAAAGGTCGCATGGCAATGGTTAGCTTACGGCCAAGATATCCTGTATTGCACATGAGTGCATTCATCATTTCTCGAAGCGAGCAAGTCTTAATAGTCAAAGACTGGAGCAAAATTGTGAAGGATCGCAGAGAAGTACTAGGGGACAGCAATCAGAAGCGCAGCCCACAATTAGGAGACAGGTTCATATGCATTCTCCAATATGATGAAGAAGGAGTGCTACACATGTTTTATGCTATTTTACCTGAGAGAGAGCAGCAGGAGTAGGTCCTAGGTATTAAGAACAATTAGTTAGTGCTGATTATATATGACTATGATGATGATGAGAAGTTTTTATTATGTGCTACAATGTGTTAGAGTTGATGGTGATGCTGAGGAGGAGTAGTGATTAGGAGTAGGTCCTAGGAGTTGTTATTATAACTAGTGACCAAGTTGTTATATGATGTCTCATGGACGAAAATGATGATGATGAGTAGTTGTTATATGACAATGATGTATTATGATGATACTGTATGAAAACTTGTATAATGGCGTATGAATATACGGCATAAAACAAAAAAGAAATACGTAATAATAGTAGTAGCGCGGGTAGAGAGGTGCGCTGCTAGTAACTACCAGCAGCGCTTCCTACAAAAACCGCTGTTGCTAAGCAGGTATAGCAGTAGCGCGCGTCAAAATGCGCTACTGATAGACTTAGCAGTAGCGCTGGTACAGAAAGCGCTACTGCTAAGTAGGTATAGCAGTAGCGCGTGTCAAAACGCGCTACCGATAAACGTTAGCTGTAGCGCCGTATCAGCAGCGCGGTTACCCGCGCTACTGATACACCAAATACCCGCGCTACTGTTAGGGTTTTCCCTAGTAGTGACATGCAGCGCATTATTGAGAGCATGTCGGCCGGCACGGTTCCTTTGATGGAACCACCACCACCACCTGCTGGAGCTGCACCAGTGCTCCTTCCATTTGAGGAGTTTCTGGCACAGAACAATCCGAATCCGGTTAGTAGATCCCCAAACTCATCAACCATGGCTTATCGTTTATTCACCATAATCATATATGGCCCCTTAACATGTCTTTTCGAACATCCAGGGAACAGGTGGATCATCCGTTAATGGTGGTGGAGGTGCCAATGATGGCATCACTCCCGAGTCGAGCCCGGTGGTCACTACGATCCACCGAGGAGGTGGCGGTGGCGGTAGCGGTGCCAGTAGCAGTGACGACCTCGGCTTTGGTGGTCTTGTCGGTGACGTGCTTGGCGGTCATGGTGGACGTCGTACGGCTTAAGCCTCTTGGTGGTGGTGACTTCTATCTCTTATGGTTCTCTATTATGTTGCCGTAGATGTTTATGTTGTGATGATTCGACTTGTGTTGTGATGATTTGGCTTATGTTGTGAAGATGTTCTCTATTATGTTGTGGTGATGATGATGATGATACTTATGTGATGATGATGATACTTATGTGATGTTGATGTTATATGTATTTGTGATGTGCTTTTGAATATATGTATATGTGCTGTGAAATTGGAACGAAATAAAACAGGGAAAAACCAAAAAAAAACCAATACCTATGCCGACGGCTTAGCCGTGGGCATAGAGGCCACGTGGCGGCGCCTGGGTGCTGCGGGCAAGGGGTATGCCGCGGCTTAGCCGTCGGCATATGGTTGGATCTATGCCGACGGCTTAACCGTCGGCATATCTCAATTTAAATTTTTTTTGTTGAACTTTTTTTTGTAAATGAAAAACCATAATGAACGTAGCTATGCCGACGGTTAAGCCGTCGGCATAGTAGTGCCACGTGGTACTCGCTGGTTGGCGGCAATTTGTCGACGGCGCCGTCTGCCTCCGTCAAACGGAAAACTTTGCCGACGGGGAAATTTTGCCGACGGCCGTACGGACACCGTCGGCATAGGGTCCTATGCCGACGGCTTTTCTATGCCGACGGTGGCCCCGGGTATGCCGACATATACTACGCCGACGGGGCGATGCCGACGGTGTCCGTCGGTATAGGCCTATGCCGACGGCAAATGGGCCTATGCCGACGGCCCAGGCCGTCGGCATAGCCCCAGATTCCGGTAGTGGAAGCAGCTGGCACATTTGTTGGTCATCACCATGGCGGGACCTTTTGTTATGAGGACGTAGCCGTCCATCATGGAAAGATCTTTGCTGTCAGCGGGACGGGGGAATCTGTTCACCCATGACTTTCTTCGAGATTCATTGTGTAAAAGTCACGTGGAGCATGTCATTAGGGAACAACCAAATGCGGTCTACATGGACATGAAATGCTACCTGGTCACATCAACTGACAAGAAAAAGCTATTGATCTGGTGCAGTGGAGCATTCTTGAAGTGATGAACGAGCTCAAGCTTGATCGCCACACGATTGATATGTGTGTATTCGAGGCATACTTGGATAAGGGCCGGCGGTCAGAGGTGAAAGACTTGGGCGACCGGGTCCTCTTTGTTAGATAGACTGACTCGATAGCTTTTGCAGTAACAGGTTCCTCTACGCAATAACACCAGAATTTTCGAGGAGGAAACCCTATGTTTCTTTCGGGCGATGATTGGGCATGGAAATGGGAATGTAAGCAATAGTTTGCGAAGTGCACATGTTTCAATTGCCCAAAATTCGTCCATGGCATTCCTAATTATTGTGTGTTTGACATAATGAGCGCCAGAAGCGGCATCGTTTCTCTTAGTAGGAGTGATAGTCAAAGAAATATTTTAGGTCCGAATGGTTCTTCCCCTCTGTCTAAGAATTGAAAGATTTTACAAGATGAACTGATGACAGACACACATACGCATCCCTAAAGAATCCACTAATGAACCAATGTATGTATTGAAATATCAATCTTTCTATATATTCATAATCATGTAGATTTTTCTCTATGCAATTATTTGACCTCTCGACCTGTAGTACATCTCAGTTCATTCGTATAGAAAACATTAGCAAGCATAAATTATGCACTTGTAGCTTCATTGTTGGATGTTTTGGGACACATGCACCATGGGGGTATGAGAAGACATGCTAAAGAGATTTAAATGTATTTTTTCATTTTACTTTTTAGGTGAAAAGCTAGTAACCCTACCATACTTGTAATTTTTTTCTTGTTTTACAGTGGTACCGCTTGTGTATTTTTATTTTCTTGGGACATCTATTTTGAAAACTATTTTAAATGCATCGACCAATGTTTACTTTATATAACAGTTACTCCCTCCGTAAACAAATATAAGAGAGTTTAGATCACTAAAGTAGTGATCTAAACGTTCTTATATTTCTTTACAGAGGGAGTAGTTTCTAAGAATGTACTCCCTTTATTCAATACTAGCTAAACATTACAATAGTTGTTCAAGTCATGCTTTGTGCTAACATCTTGTTCGAGTGGTTAGGTTTTGCATATCTATGGTACCACCATCACTTAGCAGAATGGAATTAAACAACAACATGCATTAAATAAATATAGGCATTACCAGAGTAGCACAAACAACATGAAACGACATTCGTAGTAGCTCACATCACACACTAACTTATGGACGGAGAGTATAAAACCCTTTAATCATCGATCATTGTCGGGGCTTCCTCGTGCTTGTCGCACTTGATGACTACATCTGTCCACCAATGGTTCAAGATGGTGAGCGTGAAAGCATCATGGGTTAGGACCTTGAAAACCAAGAGGTAGCCGATCTGCAGCTGGTGAGCAATAGCAAAGGCTCGCCACCCTTCATCCATGACCCCCCCCCCCCCCCCCCCCCCCCATTGAGATCGTTGAGCGTCCGTTTCTAGCTGCATCCGGTGTTCTCCCTCAAGAGTGGTGGACCTTGGGATGGTGCCCAGGTAAGGACGAAACTTATCAGCAATGGGAAGCACTTTCAACTGAGGTGCGAACATCATCTGAATTAAGTGCGTTGTACAAAGTTCCTCATGGAGGTGGCCATCCTTTCTAGGCCTCGCCGTTCGCCTCCCAGGAAGAGCTTGTTGGTAGAGCTCTGCAAAAACTAATCGCAATGAGTTCAGATAAAAAGTGATTCTAAATCATTGCATGCATGCAACACACGTAGAGAGATGAGAAGCAGAATTTAGGTGTAACAACTGGTCTTCCCTCACATCGAACACTATCGAACGCCTAAATCCAACCCAAGTCGAATCTTACATACATATCTAGGATTGTATATGCCCCCTACAACTGTGTTCATGTCTTATGATCATTAAAGAAGTGACCGCGATCTTTTTGTGGCGGCTACTAAGGTCACAATAGGTGATGGCACAGTTGCAAAATTCTGGGAATCCTCATGGCTGGAAGGAATAAGGCCTAAGGACATAGCGCCAAGAATCTTCGAGATTTCTAGAAAAAAAGGGGCGACAGTTAGCAAGGCGCTGGACGACAATGCTTGGGTTAACAACATCGACACCCAACAAGGGATGACACTAGAGCACATTCAACAATTCGCCATTCTCTGGGGTAAGCTGGCCAATGTCACCTTGCAAATAGGGATTCAAGATACTATTTTGTGGAAGCTCACGAATGGAGGGGAATATAGTGCATCGTCGGCTTACAAAGCCCAGTTCGCCGGGCTTGTGCGCTCGAGCTTAAAGGACTTAGTTTGGAAGGTTTGGTCACCCCCAAAATGCAAATTCTTTTCCTGGATTTTCACCCAAAACAGAATCTGGACGGCGGACAGACTACAACGCCGAGGGTGGCCCAACTGTGATCGATGCCCCCTTTGCAACCAAGTGCAGGAAACGGCGGCCCGCCTCCTTTTCAAGTGTCGCTTCTCTATGAGAGTTTGGAACGGTCTGTTCACTTGGCTGGACCTCAATGCCAACATGGCGGCCTGGAATAGCTTCCAAACGGTCCGAGAATGGTGGGAAGGGGTGATTTCTATAGCCCATCAAAAGAAGGCTTGCTCCTCCCTGATCCAACTTGTGGTTTGGGAAATCTGGAAGGAAAGAAATGCCCAGGTTTTCAGAAATAAAGCGTCGACGGTGGCGGTGGTGTTGAGGACTATTCAAGAGGAGGCGTCGCTTTGGGTCTTCGCGGGGGCCAAGCATTTGAGTAATGTCATGTCGCGAGAGTAGTCCCTTGTGTTGCACCGCTTTGACGGCCTTTGTAACAAAACTCTCTTCTTAATTAATGAAATGGCAAATCTTTTATCTTGTTTGAAACAAAGAAGTGGATGTTGTGGTGGTGACGCGGAGCGCGTCGCTGTCCTGATCTTCCCGGCACCGCCAATGTTGAGCTTGAGGGAGACTCAGGTTGGGGGGCTTCTGGAACTAGCGTGCAGTCGTGATCCGCTGAGCCTAGGTGCACTTAAATGGTAGGTTACTTTGACAATCGTGTACTACGGGATAGACGAAAGCATTGTCTTGGCCTAATTTTACTAAAAATAACTTCTCGATGCAAAGACACAAACCTGACGCCTGTATATATAGACGCCCGTCCAAGCTGACTTGTATGACTCCTAACCCTTTTCAGATTGATTATTTTCCTAATCTAATCATCAAACTACGTTGGTTGGTAGCACTCCTACCGACCGAACGTGGTGGTTCCTGGTTTTTAATCCGAGAGGTTGAATGGAAGTCAGCATTACTAGTCAAGAAATTAAGGGGGAGTAGACTAGTTGAACCATCACGATGATGTGGACGTCTCTTTGGTAGTAGTGAAGTACCTGAAAAATGTTTTAGACTAACATGCCTATTAGCCAAACGCCAACTGGTAATATCAACCAGAAAATTGGAAACAAGTTTTGTACAACATTAGTTTCTTTGGGACACAAGGGCCGGGTGCACAAATTTCAGGTATACAGCCCGTACCATAATTGGCTAGAAAGATCACCTCTCTCTCTGTGTGATTTTTATATGATGTCAAAACACATGTTTCATGGAATGTCATTCTTGTTAGTAGATCTTATCACGTAGATATTCCCCCAGATCATGGATCAGGTGGTTCATCTCACCACAGACTTGCGAGAGTATGCTCCCGATGATTCCCCTCACGGGATTTTGGGTTGTCAGCACAAATGCCCGGCACTCGAACTGTCTTGATCATTCCCCATTAGTTTTGTGCATGCATGGTCTTGGCGATTCCCACCACACCGACAATTAACACTGCCCCACTGGTCAACCACCGGTGAAGCTCGTCCATTCGGCCTTCTATGCCAACTAGATCACTTGGATCCAGTGTCACAACCCGAAGCTCGGCGTTGACGACACCTGAGTTTCCAGGATCGGAGGCGCAATCATCAAACTTATACCTCCAGTACCACTGAGTAGCCTCATGCACCCAACTCCTGAACTCAAAGTCCTTTCGGTGATCCATGGGCGCCACTTCCACCTCTGCGGAAGGCCGCTAATGTTCAATTTTGATGCTCAGTTCAAAAGTTATGACCTTTAAAAGAAAATCAAAACCAAATTAAATACAAGAAAAATAGTACTACAACAATTGCGATGGAAAACACATCCACGGATATGGACTTCTGTAAATGCGTTCACACCTATTATCAGATGGGTTTTCTATCTTTTTTTGGCACGCGGTAGAAAAAGGCAGCTAAAATACATCCAAAAAAATTAACTACGGTCATGATAAATTCCAATATTGTGTGGTTCTCACTCCCAGGGGAAGAACCATGCCATCTTGGGAAATTTTGTAGGACCATGGCCTCCACTTAATGAAACTAGACTAGCTTCACCGCTCATCATGTCATACACACAATAACTAGGAACGGCATCACCCAGTTCCTGGCAGCCGGTGCACTTGCACTGGGTGGTATGGACAGCATCGAAACATGCCGATGACCAGTTGTCGCCGAGAAGGAAGACACAGTTCCCCCGGAAGCGCCGGTCCGATGAACCAGCTACCGCAAGCCCTCTGGAGCTAGTCTGGCCAACGACAAGGGCCTGGCTGCCCAAGTCCTTGACCTCGGACCACCGGCCGTTCAGCAAGTCCGCCTCGAACACCTGTAGATCCATTGCCCGATGATCAAACTTCCCCCTATCCATCTGCCAAGGGATACTCCACCGCACCATTAGTAGCTTTTGCTTGTCGGAAGACGTGAGCAGGTGGTGTTGGACGTAACGCGTGTTCGCCATTGCGGCCACGGCTGGTCCTTCCTTGATGACATGCTCGACCCTACTGCAACTCTCAGATAGGGGCGTCTATCTGAGGACCAGGTCACAGGTGAAGAGATTCTCCTTGGAGCTCAGCGCGAAGATCTTTCCGCGGTGGAAGGCTATATATGTCCTCGTAGATTATTTTCCAGCCATGGCCCTGAGGATCCTGATAGGACGTATAAGGTGTATTTGACCATGTAAGTGCCGCAGGCTGGATCTTGGCCGTGCCGGGCCGGAAACATCCAATTTTGATTAGCTCGCAGTCGCCGAACAACGCAACCACTAGATGAGAAGAGCAGACGATGATTTTCCTCAGGGGCCATGACGTGAACGGATTAGGCTCGCTCCATGCCCCGAACAGATCATACTCGCCATGCACGGCACGGCCGTTCGTAGTGGCATGGAACCTCGATGGCCGGCTTGGACGGGGACAAAGGATCGCCGAGGAAGCACCGATAGGAGCGCTTGTGCTCGTACAGGACCCAGTTGTCGAATGTGGCGCGGGCGCGGTAGCCTCTGGGCGTGGCGAAGCGGCGTACTTTGCCGTTGCCGGCCAGTTCCTGGTACCAGCCACGGCCGAGGTTGATCCACGGCATGGCCGACGGCAGCAAGGAGCTCTGCTGCTGTGCGGCGAGGCGCCAGCTGCGGCACACAGCGCCAAAGCTGACGCGGTCCTTGTGGCGGAGGATCTTGGAGAGGATTTCGCCGGCGAGCTCTGGCGGGAGGTCCGGCAAACACGAAGCGCTCTTGCCGAGACAGAGTCCCATGACGTACGAGACTATGAGACGCAGCCAGCGATCGAAGATTTTGGCTCTCGAACTGGCTCTTTTATGGATCGAATCAGTCTCCGAACATGACTAGATCACGGATACGGGACAGTCGGACTTACTCAGGTCTACGTGACTTTGAATTGTAGCAAATGGGGAAATTAAACGCTGTATTCATCCAAGGACTCGTCTCATCCTGATCGACTTCCGTATGTAACGTGCATACTGTACCACACATTTTTTTGGCTTTTTCTAACGGCTGGTGCAGGAGATACTTTTTCTTTTTGAATTTAACAACCTTTATTAAACAAGAAGCATGTCTGTTACAACCATTCAGCATGGATGGCGAGCTATCTCAAAAAAAGAATCATGTCTGTTACAAGTCAAGGAGTAAGACACTCACGAGGTTTATCTCGCCACTCCTCGGATAGCTTGCTTCTGTAACTCGTGCGAGCCATTTTGCAGTAAAAATTGAAGTGGTGCCATTTTGCACCCTGGATTTTGTACTTGCTTCACACAAATTATCCATTTTTGACTCTTAGAAAATCAAAATGATTTTTTTGTTGAAAAATATTGAAAATCTATTTAGAAACATTGTTTGTAATGGCGAGATGCACCTATGTGCCCAAGTTCAGCACATATTATCATAAACTACGCAATGAATATGACAATCGCTTTAGCCATTTGCCTTCAAACTCATGAATATTCATACTTGATACCGTTTTGTGAAGATTTTCAAAAATTTCGTACTACAAGTTTGGTATTTTTTGCAAATAGTACACATAGATGGACTCCATGCGTAAGGATTGCATTTTTTAAGTTGTATTATTTTTTATTTTATTTTATTTTATTTAAAACGGGGTGAAAATGACCGGCATGGTTATTCATAGCTAGGGGTTGTATGTTTAAAAACTCTAAGCGGTTTTTCCATATAGTAACTGCTCGTGTACCTAAAAATATTTTTAGCTAATTTTTCGGACAGAGCTATCACACTTGCAATTCAAATATGAATTATTTTTGGAAAATCAACATAAAGTCATTTAAATGTGCAAAAGTAGTTACGAATATAGAAAATCCATAAAACTTGGGAATTGTCCATCAAATATGGTTTACTTTATGAGAAAATTGGAGTGTTGCCATTTTGCACCCTGGTTTTTGTACTTGTTTCACAAAAATTACCCATTTTTTACACTTAAAAAATGGAAAATGATTTTTTTCTTACAAAAAAGTTAGAAACTCTATTTGGGAAGATTGTGTGTAATGGCGAGATGCACCTTTGTGCCCAATTTCGGCACATTATCATAAACTATGCAATGAATATGACCATGACCTTGCTCATTTGAGACTATATTTTGACATGGCAAAAAGTGTAATTACTATGGCCTAAACTGAAAAAGTTGTCACCACAAAAAAATCCGTCTTGTCATCAAATATGAACAAATTTGATTTTTGGACCATCTTCATCTGAGGCCTAAACAGTGCAGCGTAGCGAAGACCCCGAATTACCGAGTGTAGCACTCAACAAAGCCATGTTTGCTGAGTTTTGTTATTTTGCCGAGTGTAGCAATCAGCAAAACTCAACCGGATAGTCTCTGCATAAATGTTACTAAAAAAACCAATCGATGTAACATGCATTATTGACTGCTGCAAGATATAAAGAAGGATTAACACGCCATGCATTAGATGGCAAAAGGCTAAATATAACAAAAATAATAGAAGCGAATCCTGAAAGGCACGCATGTCTGGAAGAAATAGGATGATTCGTGGGAAAACGCAGGCAGAGGAATACTGTGTGGTACAACACATCAGATTGAAGCCCTTGCAATTGCAGGTCTGTTCAGGTCTTGAAGCAAAATGAGTCCTAATAATATTCACTACCAGGTTATTCCACTGTGGCCGAAAGGAGAGCTAGGTCGGTTGGCCGGGCGAAACTGAAATCACACCTTGGGTGAGGTGCAGGAGAGCTGCCGGAGGCAATGGGACCGGCGGCTAGAGTCGGAGGAGTCCATCAGCAACATTGCCACATGCGTAGAGATTCCTGTAGAACAGGTTACAACATCTTGCCGGTTTTGTTTGTCTTATGATTGAACCGCTGCTATTGATTAACAGCGTGCATACAGTAACTTGAGAGACGCGAGATGGTGCAGCGGGAACATAGGTAATACAGTAACTTAAGTAAGTTCGGGACAAGATGTGGAGGGGATCACCGTCGCGGGTGATGCGAAGGTCAAACTCGAGGATGTTGCGGCAGAGGTCGCAGCCGAGGCCGGTCTGGTCGGGACGATTGACGATGATGACGTTGTCCTCCCCTTCCGTTGCCGCCAACTCCATCACCATCGTGACCTCCACCCTCGGCCCGCTGTCTCGCGCCCGGAAGATCTCCTCGACATCGGCATCGCCTGGGATCCTGACCAGGATCCTCTCCGCCCCTCTCCCCCTTCTCTCGCTTGTTCTTGTTGGTTTCGTGGCTGGGTTGGCTTGAATTTGTGGAGTAACGTCTAGTGTTTTTTTTTTTGTTGGACGATGGGTGGTGTGAGGCCGGAGCCGAGGCAGACCGGCGTTCATTCCGAAGCCGAAGAGAGCTCTAGCCCGGCGATTGTTGCCTAGCCGCCACACCCGCCTGGGAAGGACTGGAACTTTTTTGGATGGAGGTAGGGCTCGATGGATTGAAACTTTAGAGATGCGAGAGCATGCTTGTTATATGGACACAGAGCAAAGGGCCAATGTGAGAGATGAAGGGCCTATGGGATAGTGGATGGAAGATGGAGAGGCCTTGGTTTCGTCTTCCATGTTAAAAGATAGTGGGGATGCAGCATCGGTACAAATAGGGACAAATCATTTTTATTTGTGGGATCTATTTGATGACGTGGACAGCTTGCAACGACGTGGCACATTGTTGATGTGGAGAGTGTGCATGATGAGAGAATAGGGAGAAGTGGGGAGCAAACTTCTTAAGAATGGTAGATAACCGATCTTCCCCCAAATCGAACACTATCAAACGCCTAAATCCAACTCAAGAGGAATCCTACATATATATCTAGGATCTTATATGCTCCCTACAAATGTATCCATGGCTTATGATCATTATAGAAGTGGATGTTGTGGTGGTGATGCGTGTTGCTGTCCTGATCTTCCCAGCACCGATGGTCGCCTCGGTTTGTCGTTAGTGCTACCGCCAAAGCTGAGGTTGAGGGGAGACTGGGTGATGGGGTTCTCGGAGAGAGTGAGGGGTGGGGGGGTAGGGGGGTGTGCGGGCATGGGATTTATGGTGCGGCTTCTGGAATGGGTGTGCAGTTGTGATTTGTCGGGCCTAGGTAGACTCAAATGGTAGTATGCCTTGACAATCGTGCACTACGAGCCTGACCGAAAGCATTGGTTTGGCCTAGTTTTGCCCCAAACCAGCCCCCTCCCTCTGCAGCCGCGTTTGAGTTGTGCCTCAGGTAACGCCGCAATGTAGTTGTGTCGTGTTATATGGTTATTCATAAATCTATAAGATGATTCGTTCCCCTGTTGAATTTAAATTTACAAACATCCAATTCCCCTTGCCACATTTATCAGGAAAGCATACACGTCCTTGCAGGTTCGATTTACAAACATCCAATTCGCCTCGCACATTTGTCAGGAGAGCAACCATGTCCTTGCAGGTTCTCCATGCACTAGTACATAACAGGGCATTGGTCCAGGCCGGGCCAGCCCATTAGTCCCGGTTCGTGACTGAGGCCAGGGGGCCGGCCGGGCCTCGTGGGGCATTGGTCCCGGTTCGTCTGGACCCTTTGGTCCCTGTTCCAGACACGAACCGGGACCAGTGTGCCTCGCTCCTGGCCCACAACCATTGGTCCCGGTTCGTGGCTGGAACCGGACCAAAGGACCCCCTTTGGTCCCGGTTCCAGCCACGAACCGGGACCAATGAGATGCCTATATATACCCCCCCGCCAGCGAGCAGAGCACTCCACATTGCTCTGTTTTTCTGGCCGGCGAGGGGAGAGCTTTGTGGTGCTCTAGCTCACCTCCTATGCACATGAGGTGTTCGATGAAATGCCCGAGCCACACTTAAGCTTTCTCCTCTCGAAGCTCCTTGTCCAAGCTCCATTTTTCTCAAGATTTGTTTAGGTTTGGCGGTCCGTCCTGTCCCGTCCCCGTCCTCACCACCGTCGATCGCCCGCGTCCATCTCGGCGCCGGCACCACCGTGGTTAGCCTCTTCTTCTTATCTTCTTTCTAAAAGAAAAAAGTTCTTACTTGTATCATTTAGATAGATACTTGTGTAATTTTCTTACTTTTATTATTGTTTGTTATTATATAGTGCCATGGTCATGGTATCCGCCCACGTCGGCCCTCGTCCGGTCTATGATTCGGATGTGGTATATATTATCTTTTATAACTATTTGTTTTATTTAGTGTTTATGACAATTATGCCGACCAACGTGACATAGATTTTTTAATCTAGGAGGTATGTGAACCGGAAATTCCAACCGACATAGAAATTCTTGTCGAGAAGTTAAATTTGGTTGAAAAAGAAAACAATTACTTGAAAGAGGAGAAGATGAAGTTGGAGTTGCATGTTGCCGATGTCGTCGACGATCACAAGATCAAGATGGATGCAATGCGCTTGAAGATTAGAAAGATTAGAAAATATGCCATTCATACTGAGGCTTGGTATCATTATGCCGTTGGATCAATTGGTACCTTAGTTGCGGTTATGATCGCATTTGTTGTTGCATTTAAATTTTATAGTTTCAATGTATGTTTTAATTAGATGCTCTAGAGAGCTATATGTTGTTTAATAATGAGAACTATGTATGAACGTTATGTATTTATTTTGGTCACTACTGTAATTTGGCTTTAATGTGATGATGAATTTCTATTAATTTGGTCACTTCTCTATTCATGATATGCACGCAGATGAACCGGCAATAGATGTACGGTGACCGATGCACCTCCTGCCTGGGCTTCCAGCACCGGCCACGTGGAGCCCCTTCTGTCCCGGTTGGTAAGCGAACCGGGACTAAAGGTTTTGGGCTTTAGTCCCGACCCTTTAGTCCCGGTTCCAGAATCGGGACTAAAGGCCCTTACGAACCGGAACAAATGGGCCCTTTCCTACTAGTGATGGTTCAGGTTCTTGGAGTTAATTATCCAGGCATGGAAATCCTTCTTGCCGTTTATTTCCTTGTCGAATTGACAGACAAATGATCATGAAGAGCCGGTAGATTGGGATGAATTCAACAGACTCCGTGCCCTTGCAAGGAAGATAAAGGGCAAGTACCCGACAATAGCATCTAAAGATGCTCTAGTTCCATCGAGATTTCCGGTTCCTATTTGTTACTGCAGTGAGGCTGTGTACATATTCCAATATATGCATCGAAAAACTTGGTCGTGCGTACTACTGTTGTGGACTTCTGCGGGTGTGTTTCTTGCATATTTAATATTTTTAAGCAGGATTTTATATGTATAGACAATTCATATCTTACTAGTACAGCGAATTGTGTTGGTACTTCTTTTAATGGATCATGGATCAATGGACCATATGTTTAAGATGGCACACCAGCGCCCGTTTTTCTCCATGTAAAAAATTTGGAGACAGATGGAAGCGTGTTGTCCATACTCCCCAATCACCACCAGCATTATAGGCGGTCTGTCGAGACAACACCGTGGGTACTAGATCTAGTTTGGTGTAAGCATTATCAACATATAACTTGATGGTGTCCGTCATGCGGTCGCGATACATTGGATGGATCTTGTAAGGTTTTCGAGGGTGATCTTCACAAAGGCGAGGAGTGGATACACATGGATTTTAAAGAATCATGGCATCGAAAAATGGAGGATCACTAAGTTGAAGGTTAAACATGATGCAAATCCAGCTAGGGAGCGTCTAGAGTTGTAAAGGCAACAAAGGAAGAAAATCGTATGTATGAGCACAAGAATTAGTTGTTTGACTCGTAGAATAAGTTCCTCCCTCATTATATTGTAGCCATCCCATCTTACAAAATTCCTACACCTTTCTATGTGCACTTTATTATTATCCTGATTTCATGATATTGTTGTGACATGCCCTCTCCGATTAGAAGCAAATCATCCAAGACATGTGCAATGTTTGTACTTGCCTTCGTTATCATTCTATGGTTCACATGCTTCTCTTTTGTGTGATAGATTTTTCAGACCATCTAAAAGCTATAGATATGATTCCTTTCTGCAGTTCAGACCCATCAATATTAAGTATGTGCATGAATAGCATCACTATTTCGTTTGAATAAGTCGACTACACCATTAGAACATGACAACAATAGGACATGAGAAAAACACACAGGTTCATACTTGACATAGTAAACTTTCCTGGGTGATCACTCTACGTAGTTACATGAGACCCTTTGCAACAATTGTTTTCCTCGGTTCCATTCAATGAATATCATACTCACCATAATCAGTGTAGATGTGCTCGATGGCGTCTTCGTCTTTCATTCTGTTCCTGCCCAAAGGTTAGCATAGATGCCATAGAAAATGTGTCAACCACACCATATGGATTTTATTTTTTTTGGCACACCATAGAAAATGGAAGATGAAAGGTTTGCTTACTAAACGCGTCCAAAAAAAACTAGCTATGGAGCATCAATAATTCCAATTTCAATATTGTTTGGTCCTCACTCCGAGGGGAAGAACCATGCCATCTTGGGAAATCTTGTAGGACCATGGCCTCCACTTAATGAAACTAGACTAGCTTCACCGCTCATCATGTCGTATACACAATAACTGGGGACTGTATAGCCGTGTTCTTGGCAGTCGGCGCAGTTGCACCAGGAATGGTTAGTAGCATTGAACCATGCTGATGACCAGGTGTCGCCAAGCAGGAAGACAGAGTTCCCTCGGAAGCGCCGGTCCGAAGAACCAGCCACCACTAGCGCTCTGGAGCTAGTCTGGCCGACGACGAGGACCTGGCTGCCCAAGTCCTTGACCTCGGACCACCGGCCCTTCCGCAAATCCGCCTCAAATACCTGCAGTGCCATCATCCGATGATCAAACGTCACCCTATCCATCTGCCAAGGGATACTCCACCGCACCATTAGTAGCTTTTGCTTGTCGGAAGATGTCACCAGGTGGTGTTGGACGTAACGCGTGTTCGCCATTGCGGCCAGGGCCGGCCCTTCCTTGATGACATGCTCGACCCTACTGCAAGTCTGAGATAGGGATGTCTCTCCGAGGACCAACTCATAGGTGAAGAGATTCTCCTTGGAGCTCAGCGCGAAGATCTTTCCGCGGTGGAAGGCTATGTCCTCGTAGATCATTTTCCAGCCATGGCCCTGAGGATCCTGATAGGACGTATAAGGTGTATTTGACCATGAAAGTGCCGCAGGCTGGATCTTGGCCGTGCCTGGCCGGAAACATCCAATTTTTATTAGCTCGCAGTGCCCGAACAACGCAACCACTAGATGAGAAGAGCAGACGATGATTTTCCTCAGGGGCCATGACGTGAACGGATTAGGATCGCTCCATGCCCTGAACAAATCATACTCGCCATGCACAACGTCGTGACGGCACGGCCGTTCGTAGTGGCATGGGACCTCGATGGCCGGCGTGGACGGGGAGAAAGGGTCGCCGAGGAAGCACCGGTAGGAGCGCTTGTGCTCGTACAGGACCCAGTTGTCGAATGTGGCGCGGGCGCGGTAGCCTCTGGGCGTGGCGAAGCGGCGTACTTTGCCGTTGCCGGCCAGGTCCTGGTACCAGCCACGGCCGAGGTTGATCCACGGCATGGCCGACGGCAGCAAGGAGCTCTTCTGCTGAGCGGCGAGGCGCCAGCCGTGGCACACAGCGCCAAAGCTGACGCGGTCCGTGTGGCAGAGCAGCTTGGAGAGGATTTCCCCGGCGAGCTCTGGCGGGAGGTCCGGCCAACACGAAGCGGTCTTGCCGAGACAGAGTCCCATGACGTACGAGACTATGAGACGCAGCGATCGAAGATTTTGGCTCTCCAACTCCTTTTATGGATCGAATCAGTTTCCGAACATGACTAGATCACGGACACGAGACAGTCGGACTTACTCAGGTCTACGTGACTTTGAATTGTAGAAAGTGCGAGCAACTGAGGAAATTAAGCGCTGTATTCATCCAAGGACTCCTCTCATCCTGATCCACTTCCATATGTAACGTGGATACTGTACCACACCTTTTTTTGGCTTTTTTCTAAGTTTTTGGGTCCGACTATGTCACATCTAGATATGAGATAATACCTCACATCTAACTATGACATCATCCCACATCAGCAGAAAAATAAAGCCCCGTCATTGTATTGTTTGTTTGTTTTGTTTCGTTTTCTTGCTGTTTTTTGTTTGTCGCCAACCAAAACGTTACGCGCCCACTATGTCGCAACTCGGACAAAAAAAGTCAGACCCAAGATGCGAGTCGAGGGTGGACTTGTAATTGGGATTAAAAAAAATCGGGCTCCAGTTGCGAGTGGAGGGTATAATTGCAATTGAGAGAAAAAAAGGTTGGTCCCTAGTTGCGAGTTGAGGATGAACTTGTAACTGGGACAAAAAGAAGGTCTGACCCCAGTTGCGAGCTGAGGATGGGATTGCAACTCGGACAAAAAATGTTCAGTCCCATTTACGAGTCAAGTGTGGACATGCAACTGGAAAAAAAGCCGGACACCAGTTGCGAGTCGAGGGTGGACTTGCAACTGGGACAAAAAACGATCGGGGCCCAGCTGCGAGTCAAGGATGGACTTGCAACTAGGGCAAAAAAAAGGTCATGACCCAGTTGCGAGTTGAGGGTGGATTTGCAACTAGGACAAAAAAATGTTGGGCCCAGTTGCGAGTCAAGGATGAACTTGCAACCGAGACAAAAAATATCGAAGCCGAGTTACGAGTCGAAGACGGGATTGCAACTATGACAAAAGAAGGTAGGACACGAGTTGCAAGTTGAGGGTAGACTTGCAACTCGAACAAAAAAAAAGACACCCCTGTTTCGTGGTGGCCAGTCAACTAACAGCGATGAAAAAATCCTTGAATTTAGAAAAATGGAAAATGAAAAATAAAAAACATGAATTAAAAAGGTTTACAAATTTGAAACAAATAAATGTAAAAAAGGGAAAAGAAACAGAAAAAATAAAATTAAAAAAAATCACTTGTGGCTGTAGCCCACGCTTAGGAAGCGTACTGTGTGGGTGCAGGCTGGGGGGGAAATGAAACGGCGGCCTATCGCCACGACGGGCCCGTCGTGCGAGTGCCGCGTACCAACATCAAACGATAAAAAAAACAAAGAATACTAATC
Source organism: Elymus sibiricus (assembly GCA_039707655.1). Taxonomy (NCBI): domain Eukaryota; kingdom Viridiplantae; phylum Streptophyta; class Magnoliopsida; order Poales; family Poaceae; genus Elymus; species Elymus sibiricus. The sequence continues at coordinate 532,496,765 of CM077675.1, forward strand.
TTAATGTCTAAATCATATGGTTTAAAAGTTAGATGTGAGATAGGTATTTCATATCTAGATGTGAAATAGCAAATCTGTTTTTCTAACGGCTGGTACAGGAGATACCTTTTTTTCCTGAATTTAACAACCTTTATTAAACTAGAAGCATGTCTGTTAGAACCATTCAGCACGGATGGTGAGCTATCTCAAAAAAAGAATCATGTTTGTTGCAAGTCAAGGAGTAAAACACTCACGAGGTTTATCTCGCTACTCCTCAGATAGCTTCATTTTGTAACTCATGCGAGCCATTTTGTAGTGAAAATTGAAGTGGTGCTATTTTGCACCCTGGTTTTTTGTTCTTACTTCACAAAAATTACCCATTTTTGACACTTAGAAAATGGAAAATGATTTTTTTTCTTGTTAAAAAACATTGAAAATATATTTAGAAACGTCGTTTGTAATGGCGAGATGCACCTATGTGCCCAATTTCAGCACATTATCATAAACTATGCAATGAATTTGACAATCGCCTTAGTCAATTGCCTTGAAACTCATGAATATTCATACTTGATACCGTTTTGTGAAGATGTTTTTTTCAAAAATGTCGTACTACAAGTTTGGTATTTTTTGCAAATAGTACACATAGTTGGACTCCATCCGAAAGGATTGCGTTTTTTAAGTTTTATTATTTTTTTATTTTTTTTCAAAACGGGGTCAAAATGGTCGGCATGGTTATTCATTGCTAGGGGTTGAATCTTTAAAAACTCTAAGCGGTTCTTTCATATAGTAACTACTCGTGTACCTAAAAATCTTTTTAGCTAATTTTTCGGACAGAGCTATCAAACTTGCAATTCGAATATGAATTATTTTTGGAAAATCAACATAAAGTCATTTAAATGTACGAAAGTAGTTAGAAATAAAGAAAATCCATAAAACTTGGGAATTGCCCATCAAATATGGTTTGCTTTATGAGAAAATTGAAGTGTTGCCATTTTGCACCCTTGTTTGTACTTGTTTAACAAAAACTACCCATGTTTTACACTTAAAAATGGAAAATGATTTTTATTTTTAGAAAATGTTGAAAACCTATTTAGGAAGATTCTGTGTAATGGCGAGATGCACTTTTGTCCCCAATTTCGACACAGTATCATCAACTATGCAATGAATATGACCATGAACTTACCCATTTGCCTTGAAAGTCATGAATATTTATACTTGATACCGTTTTGTGAAGATTTGTTTTCAAAATTGTCATACTACAAGTTTGGTATTTTTTGCAAATAGTACACATAGCTGGACTCCATGCGAAAGGATTGCATTTTTTAAGTTGTATTAATTTTATTTTATTTTATTCAAAACGGGGTCAAAATGGTCGACATGATTATTCATAGCTAGGGGTTGAATCTTTAAAAACTCTAAGCGGTTCTTCCATATAGTAGCTACTCGTGTACCTAAAAATATTTTTAGCTAATTTTTCGGATAGAGCTATCGCACTTGCAATTCAAATATGAATTATTTTTGGAAAATCAATATAAAGTCATTTAAATGTGCGAAAGTAGTTAGAAATATAGAAAATCCATAAAACTTGGGAATTGTCCATCAAATATGGTTTACCTTATGAGAAAATTGGAGTGTTGCCATTTTGCACCCTCGTTTTTGTACTTGCTTCACAAAAATTACCCATTTTTTACACTTAAAAAATGGAAAATGATTTTTTCTTACAAAAAAGTTAGAAACTCTATTTGGGAAGATTGTGTGTAATGGCGAGATGCACCTTTGTGCCCAATTTCGGCACATTATCATAAACTATGCAATGAATATGACCATGACCTTGCTCATTTGAAACCATATTTTGACATGGCAAAAAGTGTAATTACTATGGCCTAAACTGAAAAACTTGTCAACATAAAAAAATCCATCTTGTCAAAATGAACAAATTTGTTTTTGGGCCATCTTCATCTGAGGTCGTATACAACCTCGACAATTGAAACAGTTTGGGCGTAGCGAAGACCCCCAATTACCGAGTGTAGCACTCGATCATCAAAGCCATGTTTGCCGAGTTTTGCTATTTTGCCGAGTGTTCTGTCCACAGCGCTCGGCAAAACACCGATTTATAGAGTTTTGCTCTTTTGCCAAGTATTTTTTTTCGATGACACTCGGCAAAGACATGTTTACCGAGTCCTCGATGAAATGAACTCGGCAAAGACGCTGGGCAAAAATGAATTTTCCAGTAGCGGATAGGCGTTTGCTCCAGTACTAGTACCCCAAAGCTGGTGAGTTTTAACCCCCTGTCTTGAGAGTTCAGTTGACAATATAATATGTTTCCTATGTACTTACATACTACATGCAAAATGTTTCTGGAATCATTTGAATCATCATTCTTTACACTTAGGACTCGGTTTCTCTCATCTGAATAAAACCTCTCTGTGTTTCGAGGCTTATACAGCAGTAAACATGAATGCTTCACCTCTCCTCTGCATGCAGTTGTACTGGCCGCTGCAGTGCTTTGTTATGCAAAGCACTAACTCGGAGCAACAATTGCACGGTATAATATCTGGCAATACATCCAATAATTCACCCTCATCTTAAATCATATGGAGTATCGGACACAGCCAAGCCAGCTTCTACCATTGGGTTATTTATCATTATGTGTTGTCAGCATATTAGATTAGATTATTTATCATTATGTGTTGTCAGTGTGAGTTTATTCTTCTTGTGAACAATTTTTCTTTGGTCAGGCTTCTTTCAAGGAAGGGTTTGGACTTGCAAACTTCAGTCCACAATCTTACTAAAGCGTCTTACTTCTGAGAGTTCAATTCATACTAACCTAATCAACATTATCATTAAACTTTGTACTAATAAGGTTGAGACTAGTCATTCTCATGGGAGTTCAATTGGAAATACAACATGTTAGGTACTACCCTGACCATCGTTGGAATCACTTAAAATCATCATCGGTAGGGTTCTCTCTTGTCTGAATGAAACCTGTCCTCTCTGTCTCGAGGCTGCAGCTGCAGAGACGTGGATATGAGCAGTTGGTTCAGCTGTCCTTTTTCTCCATTATTGGAAAGGGTCTCCAACCTTCATCCCCACACGGCATCATCAACACAAGGGTTGGGTTGAGTTAGGTTTGACAGTCTGTGTGCTAATAATTAGTAGCTAGGACGGTTTTCATGCTTATAGAGATACTAACGACCACATGGATACCTCACTGCAACTATCTCTGTCCTGGTTTATTGGTCCTCATTGTATTTGGTCCCCATTGTATTTCGTGCCAAATTTTGATGAAAGTTTGAATTAATAAAATATTAATGCATGTCACAAAAAATTTATATCATTGGATTAGTACTTGAACGTAGTTTTCAACGATATTATTTTTGCTGACATCCATTAATATTTTCTTCGCTTGGCCCTTCAGTCCTGCATACAGGCGCGTTTGCTTCGGTACTAGTAGTACCCAAATTTGGTGAGTTTTAACATCTTGCGCTGAGACCCGTAAATAAGTGCAAATTTTACACAAAAGCGAACATAATGATGACTTAGCCGCACAGAATGGCTACGACCTCATCTGCGCTGGCTGGCCATCCATACACTAGATTACACTGTCACTGATCACTAATCAGGAGGAACTAGCTACTAGGAGGAGGACGGGTACTTGTTGAGCATGAAACTCTCCGACTCGTCCCACGGCATCTCGCCCAAGTTGAGCTGCTCCATCTCGAAGCTTCCAGATCGAGCCATCACCCATGGAGGAAGCCGAGCCACCAGAGTTCCCAGAGGACGTTTATTGAGGTGGCCTTGGAGTGTTCTTGGACGCCGCCGAGATGGCCTGAAGGAGCTGAAGCTTGGCATCAACGGCAGCGTTGAGGGGGGGCCGCGACGAGGCGGCCTTGTCCGGGAAGTTGAGCCGCGCGGCGTCCCCGCGGAGGCGGTAGGCGGCCTGGTCGTAAGCCAGCGCGGCGTCCTCGGCGGTGTCAAAGGTGCCGAGCCAGAACCTGGTGCGGTTGCCCGGCAGCCGGATCTCCGCCACCCAGTTGCGGCAGTGCCGCAGCCGCACGCCGCGGTACAGCTTCTCCGGCCGCTCCGCCGCCGCTGTGGCCTTCATGGGCTTCGCCCGAGGGGCCAGCCCAGCCTGCGGCTGAAGACGCAGGCGGCGCGCCTCCTGGATGCACTGAATCTTGGCCGGTCCCATGTGTGCTCCGGCGGGTAAAGGGGGCGGCAACGAGGAGGACCGGTGGCGAAAGGCCGGCGGCTGCGGCAATGGAGCATCTCGGATAGAAGGCTCGAGTGCTCCCGCCATGAAATCTACTTGGAAGTTCCTTTGGGGATTTTTTTTCTTTCTCAGATAAAAAAGAAACGACCAAAATCAGAGAAGAGGCACAATCAGTACCAGTAATATGATCTAGAGAGAAGAAAAACGTAAAAGATGAGAAATCCAGCAAATAAAAGGGTCTGCAGGAACTCAGTTATTTTTTATTTTTTTTTTGAAATTAGGAACTCAGTTATGAAAGCCTATGAATAAAAGCGAAGATGAAGGATCTGGAAAAGAGAAGAGTTCGTACCTCAAAGACAGCTCTGCTCGGATCGAACTATGAGTCTTGGCCCCTCGGCGTCAAGAGGGGAGCTTCTCGTATTTTATAAGCGGCAAAAGGCCGTTGCTTCTTATCCCCTCCGCGTATTAATCACCTTTCTTTTTTATCCAAGTGATCCATGCACCAAGCTTGGCCCCTCTCATCGAGCTCTACTGTATATAAGCATGGCACCAAACACAAGGGAGGGCCAGCCAGCACCGGCACATGTGAGGAGCCACGACCGGCTGGTGTCGGTATTGCTACGTGGCGGGGACACAGCACGCCTACATGTGGTTTGTTGGACCAACTGAAGGCATCTTTTTTGCAGCCGCGTGCGTACGTGTTGCTTGCCGCCCTTGCCTAGCCAAGCCAAGAGGTCGATGACACCTGTCCGTCTCGTCTACATGTAAATTAGTGAGCGGAAAGCGACGTTGTGTCTGCCCACTTGACGCGGCAACATGACATGTCGGCGTCATAAATAAAGGAAAGGAAATGGGCGGTTTGTGCCGGCAATTGACAGGTCCAAGTGGCTGTACATCCTAGGCGTAAAGAGCCCCCCCCCCCCCCCCCCCCCCACACACACCACCAACACACACACACCCCCCCCTCCCCCCGCCCACCCAGTCGCGCATGGTCGAGGCTAAATTTTGTGTTTTGACCCTTTTAATGAAGTAAATCGAGATCTAACGCTCGTTTACAAAAAAATTGGGATCTGACCCTTTTATTATCACTGGGGTCTATGGCGGTAGGGTAAAACAACCTACCGCCAAGGTCCCTGACGATAAAAAATGGGTCACGTCAGTGCAGTGCACCCCTACCGCCACAGCTGCTGGCGGTAGGTTCTTGTACCCTATCGCCATGGTGTCTGGTGGTAGGGTTCGTGCGCGCACTGTGTTTGAAACTTAGAAATTTTTGCGGTGGGGCGTGCAACCCTACCGCCAGGGGCCTTAGCGGTAGGTTGTTATACCCTACCGTCATGGGGTTCGGCGGTAGAAAAAGGGTCAGATCCCAATTTTTTTGCAAACGAGGGTCAGATCTCGATTTACTTCATAAAAAGGGTCAAAACACAAAATTTAGCCCATGGTCGATCGATTGCCATAATCCAAGCTCATGAGCAATCAATCAGTCATATAAGTACAATCCCGCCACGTATGTTGGTATATTAGAATTAATCCGAGGCGTTTCATTGATTATCCAAGGACCAAACAATCACACAAGCACGACACCATGATTTGTTAACGAGGTTCACCGATATGGCTACATCTCGAGGGTTAACTATGGACGTTCCTCCCCATGCAGGGACGGATCTAAGGGGGGAGGGGGTCCATGATGGTGAATTAGTTACGGTTTTTAGACAATCTCACAAGGCTTTTATTCAACTGCCACCACGTTTACAAGGACGAAAGTAAGTCCATCGGGCTGACCTAACCACACATGGCTGGCAGTCCCTAAGATAAAGCATGCCTTGCTAAATTGTGAGCCTCATAGTTTGATCTTCTAAATTCATAAACTATGTTATATGTTACAAGAAGGAAAAGCTACGGAATGTTACTTGATCTCCTGTATAATGGCCACTGTCTTGTTATCCTAAGCTATATGAAGTTGATGCACATGTAGATCCTCCGCAAGTGCAAGAGATTCTCTGAACGCTAGTGCTTCTAGTGTGGTTGGATCTCCAATTATATGAAATACAACGGATGAGACAAAAACAGACATGTACCATCTCTGCAGATAGCAGCAACTGTACCATATCTCCCGCCCCGGCCGACTGTTGCATCTTTTTTTTAGAAAAGGAGGAAGACCCCCGGCCTTTGCATCTGGGCTATGCATGCAGTCACTTTATTAATTATTTATAAAGACCTTCCAAAGTAATTCATCTCTAAGCATAAAGCCAGCATCTTGGCAACATCTGTAGCTACTCCTATCCATTTTATGAAGGGGCGCCGATAGTCCGAACCGAATACCAAACAGACCGCACACCATAGCCTAACATCTAAAACCGAAGGCCCAAACCAAGCCATGTTGACGGGTCTGGGGCACACACCGGTCCGGCGCACTCTCATAGCCAGGCCTAGCCGTCGTCAACGCCACCATGACGCCAGACAACGCCACCATCCTGTGCTTGTCCATCATCGCGCGCCCACTGCCGAGACCCCGCTGCTCCATGCCGCTGAGACCCGCCGTTGTCGACGTGCCAGATGACACGCCGCTTCTCCTTTGCGAACACCACCTGCTGTCACTGGTCCCATCCCCTCCGCCTGCAGTTCCTCTAACCAAGCACCCGAACACCCCAGGCGGCGCCTCCAAGAAGGAAACGACACACGCTGTGCCGCCGCCGCCCAATATTAGGAGATTTTGGGTCTTCACCATGGCATGGGGTCGGGGTGGAGGGAAGGGACCTCGACGGTGCCTGCAAGGAGGAGAACGACGACCTTGGTCGTCGCCACCATCAGGAAGAGAGGATCCTTCAGAGTTTCCTCCGGTCCGATGTCACCTCTACCAGCCCCCGCGAACGCACCGAGGCCGACCGCCGGGACCGCAAGCCACCAAGTGCAGTGGGAGAGAGCCTGCAGCGGGCAGAACATCCACCGGCAACTCACCGCCTACGCGGTCAAGATGCCGTCCATCCATGACCCGCGAGCGCCGCCAGCCGAGGGCGTCGTCGCCATGCCTACCGGGGCCGACTGCTGCATCTACATTGAATTTTGCAGAGTTGGCTGGTGGAGCAAGCCATCGTGCTGGTCGGGACACTGGTGCTCTCTGGCCATCTCCACCCGGATTGATGGCTAATTCTGACAAGTAGGGCTCAATGACTCCATGTATCGTGAAAAGAGTCTTGAAAATACCTTCGTGTATTGCCTTTCTTCTAGCTCGCAAATTGCCCAGAGAGTCTATCAACCGAACAAACTCATCAGTTTGCAAAGTTCCTTGCAATGTGAACAGCCATTTCTTTGCACTATCATCTTGCACCAAGCTTAGTTGTTGAATAATAGAGTTCGAAGACAAGGCATAAGACCCTGAGCTTAGGAGGGCATGCCTCCAAGAATCATGCGCCCCGCACAAGACGCAGGCTGCAGTTGTCGCCATATTTCTGCGATGTAATACCTCACCCGATGGGATTGAATGGTGCGCGAGACGCTAGGGAAAGACCCTGAGCTTCTACGGCACCTGAACTTTCATAATGGACTGCCACTCCTTTGATTCCGCGGCAAGATTGGATGATCCCTCTTTGTCTTCCAACCAGCTTTCCCTTCCAAACTTTTTTTTGATAATCATGCGGTATGCAGAGCCCACAGTAAAGTGCCCTCGGGGTTCCTCAGACCACGCCCAAAAATCTTCGACGCACCTTGTCCAGAGGTATGAAGGTTGTACGCGTGTTCTCAATAAGTTCAGCTGCACCCCTTGGAGTGTTTTGAGTTAGAGATGTCAAAGGCCTTTTAAAACACTCTCTCCGGAGCCAGTTATGCTCCCACATGCTTGTGCACTCTCCATCTCCTATTCTGCGTATGATTCCTTGAGCTAAAATCTCTCACCCATCTAGAACTGCCCTCCAAATCTGTGATGATGGGTGCGAGCCCAGCTTAGCTTCCAACAAAGAGCAATTAGGGAAATAAGCAGCCTTCAAAATTCTTGCACTCGAGGAGCCTTCATCCTTTAAAATCATCCATGCTTGTCTTGCCAAAAGCGTCAAATTAAAAACTTCCAGGTATCGTGCCCATGACCATATGTATAGATAATAAAGAAATTAACCCCCGAAAGATATTGTGTCCATGGCCATATGTATAGATGAAGGCGCTTTTAATATACAGTCCAAATCATCCATGTTTGTCTCCCATATATTTCTTTAAATTGTTCGGCGAACGATCATGTCCCTGACCCCCAAAAGAATACCGTCAACTGTTCAGCGACTCAACCCATTGTTGCTCAAAATATACCTTGAACCCTCTCGCCAAATAGCACGTGTCTCCTGACAAGGATCCCGCGGATAAGAAAAAATAGGTTCTCTCCAGTCGGCTATCCGACTTGCACTTGGATAGTTAGTCCGTGACCGAGTCGACCGTGTAGTCAGCCGTAACTCGCCATGGGTCGTCTGAAAAAGGGAGTCGGCCGTGAACTCACCTTGCACGAGTCGGCCACATAAAGCATCAGCTGGATAACCAGATGTATACCTAGTTTGGCGAGCCAATTGTCCTGCCATATGTATAGATAATAAAGAAATAACTCAAAACATAGATGACCTCTGGACACTTACTGAGGTCAATGTTGAGAAATTCGTCGATACATATATAAAGATAAGATCTGATGGACAGCTGACAACGAATCACCGTGAAGCTCGACATGCGGTCCTATCCCTATTAAGGCCCGAGGCCTCGACGGGGATAGAAGCGCATCTCGTCGTTCGCAAGTACAGTAAAACATTGCAATACATGTAGGAAGAGATGAGTATATGAGTTGGCTTACACTCGCCACAAGCTACCTTACAAGTCCACACAAATTTATTCATACATCATTCAGAAGGCAGGGTCCGGCTACGGACGAAAACAAACGATAAAAGAAGCAATGTAAAACTGTCTCGCTATCCCAGGATCACCGCCACGAAGCTCCCTACTCGTCTGGATACGTAACATACATCCGACCACGTTCCTCGTCATACTCCCACTGGAGCTGAGTCACATCTTCTGGCAAATTCTTATCAACACCTGCACCTGTATTGTTGTAATCTGTGAGCCACAGGGACTCAGCAATCTCATAACCCGGGTACCGAAACTATGTAAGCCATTGGGTAAGGAATTGGTTAAGTGGTGAGGCTGCAGCAAGGGCTAAGCATATATATGGTGGCTAACTTACGAGAACTTGAATGTAAATATGGTGGCATACGTATGACGATCGTGAATTAGCATGATCACTAAGTGATCCTGAACACCTACTTACGTCAATCATAACCCCACCGTGTTCTCTCTCGGTTCATGTTCACGAGCAGAGACAGTCACGGTTACGCACACAGTTGGTGTATTTTATTGGAGTTTACTTCAAGTTAACTATAACCGGGTGTTAAACAAATTTCCAAGTTGCCACATAACCGCGGGCACGGCTTTCCGAAAAAATTAAACCCTGCAGGGGTGCTCCAACTCATCCATCACAAACTAACCACACGCCGCGAGAATAACCATGACCACGAATCTCGTGATCTTCCTAGGCAATTCCACTGGAAAACCGCAACCTCGAGATAGCCCGAAGAAAGATCGGAATTCCTCGCGCAAGACATTCGAGAAAGGTAAAACAAGTCCAGCAAGACCGCCCGACGTGTCGACGAACCCGATAAGAGCCGCGTATCTCGTTCTCAGGACACGACCGGATGAGCGCAGCGTACGGTGGCCTGATAGAGATCTCCCGAGTTGCCCCGGGTTGGCCCCGCACACGACTCTAGTTTGGACCAACACTCATGAGGAGCACTGGCCCGGGTTGTTGATTAATTATCCACGGGGTAGCTATGCCCTATGCACTTTTATTAAGTTGTTTAGCAAATGTAGTACCAAAGTTGGGTCTTGCCAGACAAGTTTTAATCTAAAACGAATGGTCAAGGGGGTCCCCATAACAACCCCGAGCATGTTAGGAGCGCAAAATATGGAATATAACACCGGTACTCGGAACTAGTGCGGCACAAGCGGAACAAAACACTGAGCAAAAGGCCAAGACTTCCACCGTTGCCAGATATATATATGTGCATTAATTTAAATAGCAGTAAATAGAGTGATATAAACAAAATCCATGTTGACACATGGAAAACTTGCACCTGCAACTAACAACGCTATAAGATGAGGGCTGAGCAGCGGTAACATGGCCAATCAATGTTTGCTAGGTAGTGGAGGGGGTTAGAGGATTTCATGGCAATTTAGGAGGCTGACAGTTAAGTGGTAGGTAGCGTAGCATAACGGAGAAAACGAGACAACTAGCAAGGCAAAAATAGTGTCGGGATCCGGGTATGATCATCTTGCCTGTTGGTTCTTCAGAGGGACAAAGAGCTGGGTCCTCGTAGTTGTACTCTCCGGGATCCTCGTGCTCAGGCTCAACACTCGCGTCTACCCAAAGAGAACAGCACCAAATAAACAAACAGCGAGGTGCAATGCACAAACAAGATGATGCATGGTCATATTAAGAAATATAGCATGGCAAGCCTATGCTAGTCATGTTTCACATGCATTTATTAAGTTGTTTAGTATTCTGGACAGAACCTCAATATTGCTTATCTGGACATGCATGATCATGGCAAATATGGATGCTTCATGCAAAAACGATGCAAATGCATATGTAGAACGTTGCAAACGGAGTAACATAGCTCACGGTACGCTCACGGCAAGGTACGAACGTTAACGGAGACAAAACACAACATGAGGCAATCTCTGGGATATACCTTGGTGTTCCAAGGATGCCACTGGATAGGAAATGAAAATATAGTAAGAATAGAGCTAAAGATCAAGCAATACTATGGAGTATAGCTCCCACAAGTCACAAAACATTCAAGCACACAATCTGTCCACAAACAGCAACATGGCATCTTGTCACACACATAGCCAGAGCTACAGCAGGTTTCAAATAAAAGCCAAGGAATGTACAGAAACTATACAGCATGCTTAACAAATCATCCATCTATACAAACTTGAAAAGAAGCATGTATCAATAGCAAATATGCTCACAAGATGGCATGTTGAAACAGATTTCAGGGACTTAGTGAAAATTCCAGTTTTCTGGAATCTGAGTTAACCTGATGGCATATTGACAGCATTATTTATATATGCTAGAGGACATTTCATGGCATGAAAATTAACAGGGTGATAGAGGGCAACATCCACAACAAAACACTAGCACTGAGCATGAGCTAAAACATCACAGATCACATGGTAGCATCCTCTAAACATGGCATAAAAATAACAGCAGATTTTCAGACTTGGACAAATTAGCAAGGGCAAAACTGGACACATGCTAACAGAATAGCCACTTGACAGCAGGTTTTAAATATGATGTAAGGGTTTAATGCTCAAGTTCTTAGCACAATTTAGTAGAGTATGATGAGCACAACAAAACATGTTAAGGCCCCAAACTCAAAGGAACAACACATCCATGGGAACCATCCTCTAAACATTGCAAGAAAATAACAGCTTCTAACACTTAGCAAAAATTTGAGACATGAAACCAGTGTTATTTTCTTAGCATGTTAACAGCAAGAAACCCACTTATCTACAAGATTATCATGCCAAACAAAACTACCAGGGCCTAGTACCCACAAAACACTAGCATATTCATGTTGACAAGTATCACATATATTGCATAGATTAAATCATATGAAAATGACAAAATGGCATGTTGGGACAAAATGATATTTTGCAAACTTGCTCAAATCACAAAACAAATTGCACCATTGGATTCATTGGAAAAATCTACCCCAAAATCATATATCACACTCATATATTTGTATTTATAAAATGCCCAAAACTCAAATCGAAAATACACACATGCACTTATAAGTTACTTATTACCCTATTTGAACATATGCAAAAATGGCAGTGAGCTGATCTGGAAAACTACCAGAAATTAAAAAAAACAAACAGAGAAGACAACAAAAATAAAACAAACATATAAGAAAGGGAGGGGTCCCACTGGTCATAGACACCAGGCCCCTCCTGAGTGGCTGACAAGTGGGGCCAGGGCCCACTTGCCAGGGCCTCACACACACAGGATCACACACACAGGAACACGGAATCCCCACGCAGCCACACGGGATCCACACACCACGGACCACACACGCACAGTACACGCACGTACACGCACCGAAAAACAAAAGGGTCGGGGGGGGGATTCGATCCCTGGACCTCTCGGTCCTCTCCCCGAGCCGTTTCCACTAGGCTAGGCAGGGGCTTCTGCTAGAAAGGGGCTCGCTTGGAAAATAAACTAACAGAGCCGGCTATCTCCTTCCTTCAGGCAGGGAAGATGGAGACGACGCCGGCGACCTGCGGCGGGGCTGCGGAAACACAGGGGCATCTCATTCCCCTCATCTGCGCGGAGCTAGGGGTGAGCACAACGCGCGGCAGAACGAGCGCGAGCTCTCTGCCCATGGAGGAAGCCGGATGCGACAGGGAAGCAGCTGCGGAGCATGGGCGAGCGATGCAGCGACCTAGCGCGCTATACGGACGGCACCCGCACTACGCGAGGCACGGCGAAGCACGGAGATGGAGTAACTACTGCGCACGGGAAAAAAACCACGGCTTTTGCCGGAGCTACGGGAGCGCGACGACGGCATGGGCAGATCTACGAGCACGGACGTCTAGTGACACGTCTACGAGGGGGAAAGGGAAGATGGGGCATACCACCTCACCTAGGGCAAGGAGAGGAGGTCAGGGTCGAGCTGGAGGCGACGCTTGGCTCGACGGAAAACTGTTGCGCCTCAGATCCGGTTCTGCAGGAGGAAGACGGCGAAGAAGACGACGGCGAGCACTTCTTGGCGTCCTGCGAGCCGTCGGGGAAGGAGAGGAGCATGGGGGGATCCCTTCCCGTGCACCAGAGCGACGGAGACGCGGCGAGGAGGCTATCTCCGGGCACGAGCTGTTGCTCGGCCGGAGCACGGCGGGCGCGGCGACGGCATGGAGCTTGGAAGCTTACCTCGGCGGCGGCGAGGAAAGTAGAAGGAGGGAATGGGATGCGGGAGGCTAGGGCACCACGGGGGACATCTCAAATAGGCGGCTCGGGCTCCCGTCGGCCGTCAAATCGGCACGGACACCGACGTGTCTGCTGCCGATGTGCGCCGTACAGAAGCAGACGAACGCGCGCGTTGAGAGGCCGGCTGGGCTGCGCTACTGCCGCTATTGGGCCACTGCGGGGGCAAGGAGGCCCAAGTAGGCTGGGCTCTCTCTCTCATGTAAAACAAAAGGGAGTTACCTTTTAAATAAAACCACAGAAACAAAAAAAATACACAGAGGACATAGAGAAATGTTGGGGAAATCAATGAAAATACTTTTGAGCTCCCAAAAATGTATCTCATTTAATAAAAATGAAGTTGGCATTTTTAGAGCTAGCAATTAAATCACCTAATTATATTAACTAGGCACTGTTTGCAAAGTTACAAAAGGGGAAAACTCCAACCATGACAGAGGGAAGTCTTATAAATCTTAGAAGAATATTCAGAAGAGGTTCAACATTTTTAATATGTGAAAACAGCAAGTAAATTGTTATCATGTGGAATATTAGGAATAAGAGAGAAGAGGGGATGGTTTTGAAATGGGAGGGATTAGAGTAGCACTCCAAACAAAGCAACACATGCACTCACTCCACAACACAAACACTCACATCATCACCACATTCACAAAGCAAACATGGCAAGAATATTATGCATTTGATATGATGATCATGATGGCATGATGCATGAGATGATAATGGCAAGTAGAACTCAAACTCATAATAGCATTGAAACATCCAATATGAGTCTCACATGACAAATATATTACAAAATAGCAAAGGAATGCTCTTGGGCTGTCACAACTCTCCCCCACTACATGAGGATCTCGTCCCGAGATCTAGGAACGGAAGAATTCGGGAAATTCGGAACGGAGATGGTCCTCTCGTTCCCAAGTGGCTTCTTTGTCGGAGTGATGTGACCACTTCACCTTTAGAAACTTGATTGACTTGTTGCGAGTCTTACGCTCAGTTTCTTCAAGGATAGCAACTGGATGCTCATGATAGGATAGGTCTTCTTGGAGATCAATTTCTTGGAGATCAACGGTGCGCTCGGGAGTCTTGAAACACTTCCGGAGCTGAGAGACGTGAAACACATCATGCACATTGGAGAAATTGGGAGGAAGCTCGAGTTGGTAGGCAAGGTCGCCCCTCTTGCCCACAATCTTGAAAGGACCCACAAAGCGTGGAGCAAGCTTTCCTTTGATGCCAAAGCGTTGAGTGCCCTTCATGGGAGACACTCTGAGATAGACAAAATCATTGATCTGAAAGGTCATGTCACGATGCTTGCTATCATAATAGCTCTTCTGACGGGATTGAGCTGCTTTGAGATTTGCACGAATGACACGGCACATTTCTTCTGCTTCAGTGATCATGTCATTACCAAGGATTTGACGCTCACCGGTTTCAAACCAATTGAGCAGGGTGCGGCACTTTCTGCCATAGAGAATCTCGAAAGGAGCTTTGCCGGAACTTGCTTGGAAGCTATTGTTGTATGAGAACTCAGCAAACGGGAGGCAATCTTCCCACTTCATGCCAAAAGAAATCACACAAGCTCTGAGCATATCTTCGAGGATTTGATTGACTCTCTCAACTTGACCACTAGTCTGAGGATGGAAAGCTGTGCTGAAACGGAGATTGGTCCCCATTGCAGTCTGGAAGGAATCCCAAAACTTGGAAGTGAAGATGCTTCCACGATCTGAGGATATGAGCTTAGGAACACCGTGCAAAGAAACTATCCTTGACGTGTACAACTCTGCTAGCTGAGCTGCTGAGATAGATTCTTTGACCGGAAGGAAGTGGGCAACTTTGGTGAGCTTGTCGATGACCACGAAGATGGCATCGTTCCCTCTCTTGGACTTAGGAAACCCAGTGACGAAATCCATTTCAACATGATCGAATTTCCACTCTGGGATAGGCAAAGGCTGAAGGAGGCCTGCTGGACGTTGATGTTCCGCCTTCACTCTGCGACAAACATCACACTAGTTCACGAACTGAGCAATCTCGCGTTTCATATGAGTCCACCAGAAGGTTTGCTTGAGGTCCTGATACATTTTGGAACTTCCTGGATGAATTGAGAGGAGGGAATTATGTGCTTCATCCATGATAACCTTCCTGAGATCACCTTTCGGAACCACCAGACGGTCCTCGAAGAACAAGGTGTCTTTGTCATCAACACGGAAACACTTATACTTTGGAATGCTCTTGGCCACACCTTTCTTCACTTTCTTCACCATAGCATCAAGAAGCTGAGCTTGGTGAACCTGATCCTCGAGAGTCGGAGAGACTTGAAGATTGGCAAGAAAACCTTGAGGAACAATTTGGAGATTGAGCTTGCGGAATGCTTCGCAAAGCTCGGGTTGAAGAGGCTTGAGAATAAGACTGTTGCAGTACGCCTTCCTGCTCAGAGCGTCTGCAATGACATTTGCTTTTCCAGGAGTATATTCAATGCTTGGATTGAAGTCCTCGATCATTTCCACCCAACGTGACTGCCGAAGATTGAGATTGGGTTGGATGAAAATATACTTCAAGCTCTTGTGGTCGGTGAACACCTCAACTGGTCTTCCCAACAATAAATGTCTCCACGTCATCAGAGCATGCACAACTGCCGCCAGCTCAAGATCATGAGTGGGGTAGTTCTTCTCAGCAGGCTTCAACTGACGGGAGGTATAAGCCACAACTTTCTTATCTTGCATGAGAATGCCACCGAGACCTTGGAGAGAAGCATCGCAAAATACTTGGAAAGGCTTGGATTGCTCGGGAGGAACAAGAACTGGAGCCGAAGTCAGCTTCTGTTTGAGTGTATTGAATGCCACATCACACTCAGGAGACCACACAAACTTGACATTTTTCTGAAGGAGGTTTGACAGAGGCTTAGCAATTTGAGAGAAGTTCTCGACGAATCTTCTTCAATAACTTGCAAGGCCGAGGAAGCTACGAAGCTGCTTGACATTCTGAGGAGGCTCCCACTTCACAATTGCCTCAACTTTCTCAGGGTGCACTTTAATGCCCTCGGCAGAGATGACATGCCCAAGGTACACCACTTCATTGAGCCAAAACTCACACTTCGAGAACTTAGCATAGAACCGATGTTCTCTTAGCTTGTCAAGCACAAGCCTGAGATGCTCTGCATGCTCTTCTTCAGTCTCTGAGAACACGAGAATATCATCCAAATAGACCAAGACGAACTCATTCTTGAAAGGAGAGAATATGTAGTTCATCATTCTGGAGAAGGTCGGAGGCGCATTTGCTAGACCAAAAGACATGACGGTGTACTCATAAGAGCCAAGACTCGTCCTGAAAGCAGTCTTTGGAATATCTTCTTCACGAATGCGGATTTGATGATAGCCCATACGGAGATCTAACTTCGAGAAAACCTTGGCACCTTTCAATTGGTCAAACAACTCATTGATGTTGGGAAGTGGATACTTGTTCCTGATTGTCTTCTTGTTCAATGGACGGTAATCGACACATAGTCGGTCCGTGCCATCCTTCTTCTTGACAAACAGAACACCACAACCCCAAGGTGAAGAACTCGGTCTGATTAGACCCAGACGCTCTTGTTCATCTAGCTGTTTCTTCAATTCTTTCAGCTCTTCGGGGCCAAGCTTATAAGGACGCTTGCACACCGGTTCAGTTCCAGGCTCGAGTTCAATCACAAACTCAACTGGCCTGTGAGGAGACATCTTCATACTCCGAGACAACGGGAATTTGGGAGATGGCAGAAATTTCACCCTTCTCATTGAGAGAAAATAGACGAATCGTGTCATCGCGAGCAGCGAAAATGATCACATCTTCAGAAGGATGAGTCAATTGGACTTCTTTAGCTTTGCAATCAACATAAGCCTTGTTCATCGCCAGAAAATCCATGCCAAGAATAAGATCAATATCGGAATTGCCGAGCACAATTGGAGAGGCCAGAAAGGAATAATTGCCCATCTTGATAGAAACATCCAGAACAATGCGGTTGGCGCTAGCAATGTGCGTGTTCGTTTGGACCGGGTGTGTGCAGATGAAAAGTGGCGGGATCTTTTTCCTTCGGCGAAAGTGATACACCTGGCGTCTTCTTGTTCGGACCATTGCCCAATAATCATTGAAATGGTTCCGTTGGAGGTGGATCATAGGCGGAGAGGTGCAGCTAGATATGAAATTATGTGGGAAAGGGATCCTACCCTACCGGACATTATTGCTAATGTGTGGGAGAGTAACAGGCCCAGTGGTAACCTGGGTTCGGTTGCCAAGTCGCAGAAGGAATTGTTGAAAAAGTTAAGGGAATGGAGCAAGAATAACTTTGGGCATGTTTTGCGGGATATTGAAAGACTGCGATCTGAACTATCAAACTTACAAGGAAGTAAGTCGGACCGAGTTTTGATTAAACAGAAGATGAAGGAACTGGATGAGCTGCTCTATAGGGAAGAAATGCTATGGTTGCAACGATCACGAATAACTTGGTTGAAGGAGGGGGAGAGGAATACAGAGTACCTGCATCGAAGGGCCGTTTGGAGAGCTAGATGTAATCTTATTCAGAGGTTGCGTAAAACGGATGGCACGTGGTGTAATGCTCCTTCCCAGATGGAGTTGATGACACGTTCCTATTTTCAGGAAGTGTTCACGAAGGATCCAACTCTAATACCTGATACAGTGATTGGGAGTATAGAAGAGAAGGTAACAACGGAGATGAACGACATGTTGTGTGCTCCGTTTTCTGAGAAGGAGATC
The DNA here is from genome assembly GCA_039707655.1 of Elymus sibiricus. Taxonomy (NCBI): domain Eukaryota; kingdom Viridiplantae; phylum Streptophyta; class Magnoliopsida; order Poales; family Poaceae; genus Elymus; species Elymus sibiricus. The sequence goes on from CM077675.1 coordinate 532,514,758, forward strand.
TCAGACGCACTGTTTCAGATTGGTCCTTTAAAGGCCCCAGGTATGGACGGTTTTCCTGCTCATTTTTATCAGCGTAATTGGGCTGTTGTGAAAAGTGAAATAATTGCAGCAGTGATGGATTTCTTTGTAACGGGGGTGATGCCGGAAGGAGTAAATGACACCGCAATTGTCTTGATCCCCAAAGTTCAATTCCCAAAAGAACTCAAGGATTTCCGACCGATTAGCTTGTGTAATGTTATTTATAAAATAGTCTCCAAGTGCATGGTTAACAGATTACGCCCTATTCTCTCTGAGATAATTTCGGAGAACCAAAGTGCTTTTATTCCAGGGAGGCTAATAACTGACAACTCCATTATTGCGTTCGAGTGTATTGATTATATTTAGTCATTGGCAGATAATTCACCAGCATGTTGCGCATATAAACTGGACCTATCCAAAGCATACGACCGGGTGGACTGGACTTTCCTTGAGATGGCCCTTAGCAAGTGGGGTTTCTCTCCGAGGTGGATTTCTTGGATCATGACATGTGTGTCTTCTGTGAAGTATTCGGTAAAATTAAATGGAAAACTATTGGAGCCTTTTAGCCCTTCCCGTGGCCTCAGACAAGGTGATCCCTTGTCCCCATTTCTATTTCTCTTTGTTGCTGATGCGCTTTCTCGATTGGTGAACAAATCTGTTTCGGAAGAGGGTTTTGAAGGAGTCAAAATTTGTCGGCATGCACCAATGATTTCACACTTGCTATTTGCGGATGACTCATTATTATTTTTCCAAGCCACACAACAGCAAGCTACTGTGGTGAAAGGTTTGTTGAGCACTTATGCGAGGGCGACGGGTCAACTTATAAACCCATCAAAGTGTTCCATTCTTTTTTCCAGTAATTGTAATGAAGTGGTATCATTAGAAGTGAAGAAGATTTTGGATGTTACAAGTGAAGTCTTTGAACCAAAATACCTTGGGTTGCCAGTACCGGAAGGAAGAATGCACAAAGGCAGGTTTGAGACTACACAGGAAAGAGTTCGTAAGAGGTTAATTGACTGGAGTGAGCAGTTTATGTCTGTAGGGAATAAGGAGATATTGATCAAAGCAGTAGCCCAAGCGATACCCACTTATATTACCACTACTAGGGAAAACCTTATACACAGAGGTATAGCAGTAGCGCTGGTTAAAAGAGAGCGTTGCTGCTACTTAGTAGTGGCGCGTGTCAATGAAGAGCGCTACAGCTATGGTTATAGCAGCAGCGCGTCTACTGGAAAACGCGCTACTACTATAATTCCCACCCTGTTGCCGGTAGGCTAGGAATAGTATTAGCGGTGCAGCAGAAAGCCCGCTACCGCTAAGTTCCTTGTAGTAGCGCGTTTCCTATATACAGCGCTACTGCTAAAAAAAGAAAATAAAATGGAAAAGAACTAGAAAAGTAAATGAAAATGAAAGAAGTAGAAAAAGGAGAAATGAAAAAAAGAAAATGTAAAGATAAACAAAAGAAAAAGAAAAATAAAGGAGAAAGGCATAGCAGTAGCGCTTGTCTCCACAAAGCGCTATAGTTACTCTAGCAGTAGCACGTTTTATAATCCCGCGCTATAGCTACGTTCCTTAGATAAAAGGAAAAGAAAAAGGAAAATAAATAACTACTTCCTATAGCAGTAGCGCGTTTTGGTAGAAAGCGCTATAGCTAACGTGTAGTAGCGCGTTTACCTACCATCGCTACTGCTATTTCGACTTAACCCCGCGCGGGCTCAAAATTTTGCTAAGTCCTTTCCCCCCTCTCCCCCAACTCCTCTGTCGCCGCCGTCAATCGCCCTGCCCGATCGAGCACGCCCTCGACCTCACCGCCGCCGCCCGAGGCCGCCCTCGACCTCACCGTCGCCGCCCTCAACCTCACCGCCGCCGCCCTCGACCTCACCGCCGCCGCCCGAGCCTGCCCAGGACCGCCGCCGCCCTCGACCTCACCGCCGCCGCCCGAGCCCGCCCAGGACCGCCGCCGCCCGAGCCCGAGCCCGCCCTCGCCGCCGACCGTAAGGCTCTCCCTCTCCTCTCCCCTGCCCTCCTCTCTCTCTCTCTCTGCTGTGATGATGTTCATACGAACCCTAGGTGTTCATATGAACCCTAGGTGTTTATATGAACCCTAGATTTGTTTAGGGCAATAGGCATTTTTTTAGCATTTAGGAAAAAAAATTAGCAAATTTCATTCAAATGAAATTTGAATTATTTTGACTATGGACCTGAATATTTTTGAAGAAATTGGGTGTAGGTACTAAGGTCCTTCTGTGGAAATTTTGGTGAGGTCAGAAGGGTTAGAGAAAATGGAGTTCCTTTGCAATTTCTAATAAGTTCAAGTATTGTTGGAATATTTGCTCTAAAACAATTTGGATGAGAAGAAAATAATGTGTGTGTGTGTGTGTGAGAGAGGAATAGCTAGAATAGAATTTGGGTTCTGTCCTAGGCAGAGAAGTGTTCATTTGCATATTCCATTATTGTTGATTATATCTTTTCACTGAAGTGGTCATGTTATATGCAAATTCCTCAATAGTGTTTGCTCATGTTATATGCAACATTGAAGCGGTTCGATTGTGCCCAAGTGGCCTTTTGTTGTTTGCAGGGAATGATTCCGAGTGGCCTATGTTTTGCCGGAATGTTGATTCATTTCCGTTCCGGCAAATTTCAGGCGCTCTATTTGTCCAGTTTGTAGCAAAGGTCATGCCGAAATTTTCCGTGAATTTCGGCATGACTTGTGCTACAAACTAGGACATATCGAGTGCCCGGGATTTGCCGCAACGGGAATGAATCAACATTCCTGCAAAACATTGACCTTTTTTTATGTCATTATTCATTTTATTAGGCCTAGAATTAATTGACTAGATTTAATCGTAGGAAACATGGCTAGCAACGATGAAGGACAGGGTTCTGGTGATTGCAACGTCTACGCGGCGGCAGATGCCTATTTGAACCTTCTAGATGAGCAACGGTTGTTGCAGGGCCCACCTGTCACATCCGAGACTGAGACCGACATCGAGACCGGCGCCGAGACCGGCGCTGAGACTGACACCGGCGCCGAGACCGGCACCGAGACTGGTGAAGCCGGTATAGAACCGAAACCAAAGAGGCAACGGCGCCCAAACCAGCTCATCACTACTAGACTGGTGGTCACGGAGGTGGACGATGGCAATTTTGAGCCAAAAGAGCATGCGGAAGCGCGCGCGTGCTTTGGCAATCAAATAGGCTGCATCCTACGGGCAACCGCCACCATCAACGATGCGAAACTATGGAAGATACCAGATATGAAGCAGTCCCTCCTAACGAAGCTGCACGAGGTGTTCTTGTTCCCGGGCCGGGATGAAATCAAATATAAAAATCCAGATAAAGACCCGACAATGAAGAAGATAAACAGACGCGCCATGGGCAAGTTTAGCGGCGCGTTGTCTGCCTGGAAAGTAAGGGTGAAAGCAAGGATCATCGACAAAAAGGAACCCTACTCCGAGATTGTAAAGGATAATCCGACAATTACGGAAGAGCAGTTTGAAATATTCAAGGCGGCTTGCGTTGCCGAAGCTGCCAAAGAAAAGTCGGAGTACATGAAGGGGCTTCAAGAGAGGAACATGGGGTGCCACCACCTCGGAAGCCGTGGTTACGCGGGGAAGAGGTCCATATGGGCCAAGGAGGACGCGGAACGCAAAAGTCTGGGCATCCCAGACCCCTTGGCGGAGTTCACCGTCCCGCAGGAGCGTGACGTCCTCAGGGCCCGGTACTATTGGGACCCAGTGAAGAAGGTTTTCGAGACGGACGCGGTCACGATGGAGTTCATGAGACTGCTGGTAATTTTTAGCTTCTGATCAATTCGACTGCACGTTTAGTCATATTTGTAAACGATCCTTGTTCCTTTTGCAGAGAGAGCAGCACAGGATCGCGGCCGAAAGCGACTCGCCGTCGGAGGCGTTGGTGAGGCCCAAGTGGGACAACCCATTCAACCGGGCCTTGAACATATTGAAAGGACTCCCGGTGGACACTCGGCCGTCGTATGGACGCGTGCACGGCGTCGGAGACGGCGCCACGTGGAAGAAGTACTACCGTGAGACCATGGAGGAGAGAAAGGAAAGATGGAGGTTAAATGAAGAAAACATCGACAAGAAGGTTGCGATTGCGGTCGCAGCAGCGGTAGCTGCCGCAAAACAGGAGATTGCAGCTTCGTATGGTGTCTTGGTTCCGGATATCGTCAGTTGGGGTAGGCAAAATCCAAATAAAGAGGCAGCGGACTTTCCCCTTTCCAACTTCTTCGGGAGCAGCTCGACTAGCGTTGCACCAGCACCAGCTCCTGGACCAGCTCCTGCACCGGCTCCCGCACCTGCTCCTGCACCAGCTCCTGCACCGGCTCCCGCACCTGCTCCTGCACCAGCTCCTGCACCGGCTCCCGCACCTGCTCCTGCACCAGCTCCTGCACCGGCTCCCGCACCTGCTCATAGCAGCCCATCCTCCGTCTCGAACGTGCTCGGCGGTGCTTCGTCTTTGGCTGAGCTCGACGACCTCACGGTACCTGTCACACCGGCCCTCTTCAATAAATGTGTAATCTCCTGTTTCCATTGCCTTTTGGATGTCTCACGTCGCAGACATGTCTTTGCAGGCCGACGTAACCCCGTGCACCATATTGTACACCATCAGCGGCCAGAAGGTGGACGTGGGGAAGGCGACGATAGTGAAGCCGAAGGAACAACTGTTCCACAGCCGGCCGATCCCCCCTGACGTCTTCAAGGTTTCCGTGGCCAGTGTCAAACCGGGCCACAAGAATTTGGTTCCTCCGGTACTAGGGGGAGACGACGACGAGACCCCGCGGCGGCTTGGCGATTGCAAGAGGTGGGTCCTGTTGTGGCCAAAGAGTCTGCTTCGTCTGGAGGCGGCCGGGAGCACACCCACGACCACGCAGCCTCAGCAAGGTATGAACATCAACACCCCACCTACCCAATTAGCGTCGCCTGTCGTGCCGGGTGATAGCGGACGGGGTGAGGAAGAGGCTCCATTAGTCGCTGATGACGTCGCCGCCGCCGAAGAAGCAATGCATGATATCGATGCCATCGATGAGGATGACGATGACACTCTACAGTATCTCAATACTGGCGCCTATGACGACGGAGGATTGATGGCTCAGCGTCATGAGTCGGTGCCTGAATTGCCGCCTCCGGAGGCTGGACGTATTATATATAGACGACCTTCCAGTAGCAAAGAAGCATAGGAAGAGAACGAGGAAAGGCAACAAAGCTGCTTCTATGATCCAGCCGCCTCCGCAGCCTCGGGTTCAAGACCGTATACCTGTCATGGGTGCGGCGAAATACCATATCCCCGGTGAACCAATCCTACCTAATAAGGCAGCGGTAGAGGCCATATATGGCGATCTCAGGAGACTTCATGACGATGTGCTGCGAAGAGAGAAAAGCCTGATCACCTCGCAAAATCCAGGATACCCACTCTACGTGGTTAACGTGCCGCAGCAAAGGTTGTACGTCGACACATTCCCCACGGAAAAGTTCTTCCTTCGATTCGATTACATCTTCGACATGTTTCACTTGAAAAAGCTGGATTTTACGTTTGTCCGCCTTTTTGCCTTGTACATGAACTACATCATCAGGATTGAGCAGATAACTTATATCTGTGTCGCTGACCCATGCTTCATGCACGAGAGCTTCTTGGCAGTCTGCAAAAAGCACCGTGAATATGCGAGTAACTACATCGCCGATTTCATGGTCGGCAATAAGGACAAGGAGACGATTCTCGTGCCTTATCATCCCATGTAAGTCATCCGCGCGGATATCCTTCCTTCGATTTCAATCATTTCATTTGCACGCGTGGAGGCTAATTTGAGATGTACTTATTTTGCGTAGCGACGGGCACGCTGTCCTCATCATCCTTTACCCCCGAGTCTCCCACGCTCTTTACTTGGACTCGTCGAAGAACATGAAGAAAAAGGATTACACCCACATCAAGTCTGTTCTCGACAGTGCTATCTTTACGTACGGCGTACGGGGTGGAGAGATCACGCTCAGGAAGACAAAGAACCGCGCACCCTACTTCGGCCATAAGACTGACTTCTGCTGCATCCAGCAACCGAGTGGTACTATCAGTGATGGATTCTATGTCCTCCACCACATGCAGGAGTTCAGACGGGATCAGCAGAACCTTCGCATGTCACCTAGATCCGGCGATGCCCATATTCTGCAATGGGCAAAGAACCTAGGAGATATCCCGGATCATCGACTCCGAGCTGAGTTCTATCACATCCAGCGTGAACTTGCCCAAATCATCATGAAGGAGGTCCTCGAAAGAACAGGGATGTTCTACGAAGAAGGGCAAATGTCGCGGGAAGACGTCCGAACACGCGTAGCCGCTCAGCGTCTCGACCTGAAGCCTTTCACTGCGCTCGGGGACTATCTCCCTGACTTGCATGGATGGCACGACATGTTGGAGTGATTGACGATATATGACAATGTGTCCGTTTAGTCCAGACTTTCTCTATGACGAAACTTTGAGTTATGCACGACGAAACTTTATTTGTGATGTAATTAAACCGTCCTCCTCAACTAGCGAAGATCACTCTAGTTAGGGCATTTTGGGTACGATGAACTTTGTATGCTTATGATATGTTGCTTCTATTTTTGCCAAGTCTGTCTCTTTCTGTTGCTCAACTATATATGTTTCATATCATCAACTCATGTGACGATGCAGGTGCATAGATCATCGATGGCGAAGAGTGCTACGCCAGGAGTATACGACGAGTGGCCGGAGTGTCAGGCCCAGGTGTACCGGTTTCCGGTTTCCGAGCGACAACCTGTAGTTAGTTTAGGTTCACGCTAGTGCGAGAGAGGGATACGAACCGACGCCTCAAGAAGTACTACATTATGTATGATGAGACATGTCATGTAACTTGTATAGCTATATCGTGATTATGACGTGACGACATGATTTGTGTTGGATGATATGATGAGACTATTATGTGTATGATATGATGAGCATATTGCATGTTTATGATATGATTAGAATACTGTATGAAACCTGTACAGAAACATCGCAAATACGTAGCAAAAAAAATGATATGAAAAAATATAGTAGTAGCGCTCTTTAGCGCTGGACAGGAAAACGCTGCTGCTAAAGGACTTAGCAGTAGCGCTTGTACAGAAAGCGCTACTGCTAAGTAGGTATAGCAGTAGCGCGTGTCAAAATGCGCTACTGATAGACGTAGCAGTAGCGCTGGTACAGAAAGCGCTACTGCTAAGTAGGTATAGCAGTAGCGCGTGTCAAAACGCGCTACTGATAAACGTTAGCTGTAGCGCCGTATCAGCAGCGCGGTTACCCGCGCTACTGATACACCAAATACCCGCGCTACTGCTAGGGTTTTCCCTAGTAGTGTATGAGTGTTTTCCGATTACCTGTGGCGGTTTGTGATGAACTCACCAAGATGATGAGGCAGTACTGGTGGGGAGTCCATAAGGGCAAAAGGAAAATGGCATGGTTGAGTTGGGATAAGTTGAGACTCCCAAAGTGCAAAGGGGGTATGGGGTTTAGGGACATGCGCGCTTTCAACCAAACCTTGCTTGCAAAGCAGGCTTGGAGATTAGTTGAAACCCCAGACAGTTTATGCGCTCGTTTAATGAAATCGAAGTACTTCCCTAATGGCAGTATACTGGACATAGTTTTCACGGGACATTCGTCCGCTGTTTGGAAGGGCATATTGCATGGGCTAGATCTTGTGAAGAGAGGATGTATTTGGAGGATAGGGGATGGAGTTTCAGTCAGAACTTGGAGAGATCCATGGATTCCCCGGCGAGGGGATTTCAGACCTATTACTCCTAAGCGGAATTGTCGCTTTAACAGAGTTTCGGACTTTCTGGACAACAATGGTGCTTGGATGATGGAACGTCTTGAGGAACATTTTTGGCCAATGGATGTTATGGAGATTATCAAAATACGTACTTCGCCTCGTAATAACAGTGATTTTATTGCCTGGTTTCCTGATGCACATGGTACGTTTTCGGTGAAATCGGCATATAAATTAGCATCAGAAAGCTCATGACGACGCATTTGCTGGTGGGGCGTCCAGTGCCAATCCAGATGGCTGCCGCACCATTTGGAGCTCTATATGGAAGTCTAAAGTCCCACTTAAAATGAGGATCATGGCATGGCGTACGGCAACTGGGTCTTTGGCTACTAACCTGGCCAAGTATAAGCGACATATTCCAGGGGTTAGTAGGTGCCCATTGTGTGGTGTTGAGCAAGAGAGCAGTTTTCATGCGCTAATTGCATGCATGCATGCTCGGCGAGTATGGGAAGGAGTACGTACGGTGTGGCCTTTACCGGATGATTCTCTGCTAGTGGACATAGGCAGGGATTGGGTGTTGCAGCTTTTGGCAAAATGTTCAGAACAGGTAAGAGACCTCGTGATCATGACTATTTGGCGGATTTGGCAGCTACGCAATGACACTACGCATGGGAAGGGTGAGTGCTCAGTGCAGTCTACAGTTGATTATCTGGACAGCTATTATAGATCTTTGAATCTTGCCAAGAAGTATAGCATGGAGGAGATTATAAAAGGGAAGATGGTGGTTGATGTGCACAACCAAATTCATATGAACAGTTCGAACCAGACTCCCCCTAAATTGTGGCCTCCGCCGCCGGCAGGATGGGTGGCGCTTTCTGTGGACGGATCCTTCTCGGCTAAGGACGGGTGTGCGTCCGCTGGGATGGTACTTCGGAGGGAGAATGGCACACTCATCTTTGCGGCCTACAGATACATCTTCAACTGTAACGACGCCTTGGAAGCGGAGATCCATGCATTGATGCAAGGTATGGCGTTGGCCATACAGCACTCGGACAAGCACGTTATTGTCCGGTCAGATTCTTCAAGTGCCCTCGCCACTATCGAGGGAAGCACGTTGTCTAGATCGGCCTATGGACACTTAGATGCTGAGATTAAAGCTCTTATGGTTGATAGGGAGTTTGTTCCACTTAAAATTAGTAGAGATCAAAATAGGGTAGCACATCAACTGGCTCATTATAGCCGTACCGAGGCTTGTACCGTGGTCTGGTTGAACTCATGTCCTCCGTGTTGTGTGGATTTGGTGTCTCGAGATTGTAACCCTATCATTATGGAATAAAACTCTCTTTAACCTCGCAAAAAAAAAAAAAAAAAAAACTCGACATGCGTAACCCCTGCAGCGACTAGAAGTGCTAGCCTGAATAGCAAAGCATATTCGGCTTGTTTATTAGCGTGCAAGTCCTAGTCGTCATGCGATAGTAATCTGCCACGTGAAGGGAAGGATTTCCCAATCCCAAAGAATAAACAGATAATCCCTCATCTCTCGCGCGCGCACGCAAGGATTAAGGAAACCTGGTTGCCATTGATAGTCAAAAAAAAGTACACGTCCTGGTCCGAGTAGTACACGTCAAGGCCGTTAAGTGTATAGTCTAGTTGTCTGACTTGGCTGTGTATATATACACGTCAAGACCGCAAAATCCAATTGGTAGAGAATAACCGGGCCTGGTGCAATCCAACTGTTGGCTAGATCGTTTCGAAACAGCCACTACACGTCCACGTCCAGAAGAACCGATCTGCAGGCTGCAGGCGGATCGACTAGTGAAGCGTGAAACTAGCTTTGTACTGTAGGTGCCTGCGCCTGTTGGGGAAATCAAGTCGGCTATTCCTCGTCGTCGTCCATCCCCGTCATTGTCTGAGAGTAAAATTAAAATTGTGGCCAGGCCCCAACAATAACGTAAGGCAGGTACCCATATATCTCGTCATGGGTCTCTGCCACGGCAAGTCGACCTCAGGGCCCTCGGGCGGCACCAAGGTTTTGGTTACAAAACCCCCAGAAAATACCGAGGCGGGACCCACGACCTCGCCGCCCTGGAAGGACCTGCCGCATGAGCTCGCCGGCGTGGTCCTCTCACGTCTCGCGTCCCACGACGACCGCATCAGCTTTGGCGCTGTTTGCCACGACTGGCGCCTCGCCGCAAAGACCCAGCGCCCTCTGCTGCCGCCACCCGTGCCATGCATCAACCTTGGCAAAGGCGAGTACCAGAGCCTTATCGATGGCAAGGTGCGCCGATTCCCCATGCCAAGCGATTGCCGTGCCGACGCTTCATTCGGCAGCTTGCTCCTATTCCAGCACGGGCCATCCTCGAGCTGCTTCCTCCAAGACCCATTCTTCGGAACCACGCCGGCCATAGAGCTCCCATGCTCCTACAACTGGATGGCCCTTCGTGCTAATGACGTCGTCGGCCACTTCAAGCCCCACACCGTCCGTGGCGCGCCACACTCAGACATTCAAAAGATTGTCCTCTTGTCACCTAAACTCGTCATTGCGTTGTTCCAAGGCTGTCCGTTCTTCAACTATGCCAACTTTGGAGGTTGCTGCCCGGGCACGCCACCCCCGCTTTTCTGGTCAGAAACAGCCGACACATTCGTTGGTCAGCACCATCGCGGAATCCTTTGTTACGAGGACGTAGCCTTCCATCATGGAAAGATCTTTGCTCTCTACGGGATGGGGAATATGTTCACCCATGAGTTTGTCGGAGATTCATTGTCCAAAAGTCGCGTGGAGCATGTCATTAAGGAACAACCCAATGTGGTCTACATGGACACGAAAGGCTACCTAGTCACATCAGCCGACGAGAATAAGCTACTGATGGTACGGTGGAGCATTCTTGAAGTGATGAACGAGCTCAAGCTTGATCACCACACGACGGATCTGCGTGTATTCGAGGCAGACTTGGATAAGGGCAGGTGGTCTGAGGTGAAAGACTTGGGTGACCAGGTTCTCTTTGTTGGACAGACTGGCTCGAGAGCGTTTGCGGTAACAGGTGCCTCTGATCACTATCACCATATTTTTCAGAGAGGGAGCCTAGTGTTTCTTTCGGGCAATGATTGGTCATGGAAATGGGAATGTAAGCAACATTCTGTGCAGTGCAAGTGCTTCAATTGCCGAAAGTTCGTCCATGGCATTCCTATATATTGTGTGTTCGACATAATGAGCGGCAAAAGCAGTATAGTTTCTCTTAGTAGGAGTGATAGTCAAAAGAAATATTTTAGGTCTGAATGGTTCTTCCCCTCTGCGTAACAATCGAAAGATTCTACGAGATAGATTGACGATAGACACACATACATATCCCTATAGAATCCACTATAATGAACCAATGTATATATTGAAATATCAATCTTTCATTATTTTTTCCACAACGCTACTGTCTACTGTAAGGTTACTTATCAGAAAAACCTTTTTCATATGGCTCTAACAATTGATTTTATTTCCTGCATTGATGTGAAACATGTCTTACTTTCTACGTTTATATACATGATCATGTAGATTTTTCTCTATGCAATCATTTGACCTCTCGGCCTGTAGTACATCACAGTTATGTGGTATAAAAGACATTAGCAAACATAAATAATGCACTTGTAGCTTCATTGTTGGAAGATTTGAGACAAATACAACATGTTGGGGGAAAAGAAGACATGTTCGAGAGAACTTAAATGTAATTTTTCATTTTACTTTTTTAGGTGAACAACTAGGAACCCTAGCCATATTTGTAATTTTTGCTTGTTTGACTATGTTAGTGCTTGTGTATGTATATTTTCTCTCGGGCCATCTATTTGGATCAGTATTGTAAACGCAATGGACGTTGCTTACTTCAAATATAAAAATAATTAGTTTCTAAGAATGTACTCCCTTTCTTCCATACTATATGAGCATTGCATTGGTTGTTCAAGTCGTGCTTTGTGCTAACCTCTTGTTCGAGTGGCTAGGTTTTTGCAGAATGGAGTTAAACAAACACATGCATTAAACAAAATATGCATTACCTAAGTAGCACAAACAACACCGAACCACATTCGTAGTAGCTCACATCACACACACTAATTTATGCACAGAGATTAAAAAAAAACCTTAGTTATCGATCATTGACAGGGCTTCCTCATGCTTGTCGCACTTGATGGCCACATCTGTGCACGAAAAGTCGGAGACGGTGACCATGAAAGCACCCTGGGTAGGGACCTTGAGTGTCAAGAGGTAGCCGATCTGTGGTGAGCAATGGCGAAGGCTCACCACCCTTCGTCCATGCCAACCCTCCAATTGAGATCCTTGAGCTTCACCTTCCAGCTACATCCGGTATTCCTCCTCAAGAGCGGTAGACCTTGGCATGGTACACATTCACTCTATACATTTTAAAACCGAACCGAAAAACCATATCAAAAATAAACCGAATCGAACCAATTTTATCGTTTTTATGGTTTATGGTTTCGACATGGTATGAACTTTTCATAGGGAGGGGGGTTTTGGCTCCCGGGAGCATTTGCTCCCGGATGAACAGTACCACGAAAAATGTCATAAAATGTTTTCGAAAAATTCTGAATTTTTTTGTGGATGTTCGTGTCAGTGTAGCAAACATGCTTGACAATTTTCATACAAAACCGAGCAGTAGTATTTCGTCGGTGAAAAAAACAAATTTGGGTGACATTTTGGGGTAGCATTTGATGTTCAAATTTGTTATTTTTGCATAGGCCACAATGTTTAACCTTTTTGCCTAAAACTTTGCAGGTGACATTTGAATGTGACTACAAATACACAAAAAGTTTGTTGGGATTTTTTTGGCATTTGAAAAATTATTTTTCGCGCGCAGGAGCACGTGCTCCTGGGAGCCGAATTGGATTTCCCCTTTTCATACCTTTTTGATCTTTGCTTATTATGGTATATGCCGAAAAAACAAATGGTTAACCAAATAAACCGAAATAGAAAATATACTTATATATCTAGAGGCGAACAACCATATAAGTAGTGATTTTTTCGTACAAGAGCCAGATTACCTGTTAAGCACATCCATTTTTTTTGTACCGTAGTTATATTTCTCTTCAAAAGAATGCTAAGTACGCCCAAACCATTGAATCCATGCATGCAGATACACTTGTGTATAGTTATGTACTCTTTGTATAAAAAGGTATATGTTTTGAGTCCTAAATTTGTAAATTATTATATGTCATTTTCAAATTCGCGTCAATTTTGGTTTTATGGCATATACCGAAACCATACCGAAATAATTTGGTATATACCGAAACCGAACCGTATCTTCATTTAATACCGTATTTACCGAAGTATTAATACCGTACAAACCGAAAAAGCATATAAACCGAATCATGTAAACCGAATAAATCGAACCCACAGAGTGAGTACCCATGTAAGGACAAAACTTATCAGCAATGGAAAGCAAATTCCAACCGAGGTGCAAACATCACCTAGATTAAGTGGGTTGTAGAAACTTCCTCGGGAACTGGCCATCCTTTGTAGGTCTCCTCCTCTGCCTCTTGGAGGCACTGCCTTCTCCCCCTCCATCCTTATAGCAGCTTCCCACGATCAACTTGGTGGTAGAGTTCTACAAAAAATAATCGCAATGAATTCCGGTAAAAAAATGCTCCTAAAATCCTTGCATGCATGGATGAGAAACACAATCCAGGTCTAATAACTTATCTTCCCCTAAATCGAACACTAGCAAAGCCCTAAATCCAACCCAGGTCGAATCTGACATACATATCTAGGATTGTACATGCTCCCTACAAGTGTGTTCAAGGCTTTCGACCATTGACGAAGTGGATGTTGTGGTGGTGAAGCACGTCGTTGTCCTGATCTTCCTGGCGACAATGGTTGCCTCGGTTTGTCATTAGTGCCACCGTTAAAGTTGTGGTTGAGGGGATACTAAGGGATAGGGGGAGAGTGAGCAGGGATGGGATTTATGGTGCAGCTTCTGGAATGGGTGTCTAGTAGTGATCCACCGGGCCTGGGTGGACTGGAATGGTGGGATGCTTTGACAATCGTGCACTACGGGCCTGGACAAAAGCACTGTGTTCGAGTTGTACCTCGAGTAACACCGCAATGTAGTTGTGTCGTGTTGTATGGCTTATTCAAAACTCTATGAGATGATCCATTCACCCTATTCAACTCAAATTTACAGACATCCAATTCTCCTTGCCACATTCGTCGGGCGAGTAGCCATGTCCTTGCTAGTTCAACATGGTTGAGGTTTATTGGAGTTAATTATCAAGGCGTGGAAATCCTTCTTATGGTTTATTTCCTTGGTTGATTTGACAGACAAATGATTGTGCAGACCAGGTAGATTGGGATGAGTTCAACATGCTATGTGCTCTTGCAAGGAAAATAAAGACCAAATACCCGGCAATAGCCTCTAAAGATGCTCCAGTTAGGTTTTCAGTTCCTCTTTGTTACTGCGGAGAGGTTGTGTACATATTACAATATATGCATAGAGAAACTAGGCCGTGCGTACTAATTCATCTTGTTTAAGCAAGATTTTTTATGTACAGACAGTTAATCAAACATTTGAAAAAATGTTAATCAAGTATTTGAAAAATGTTACTCCCTCCGTTTTTATTTACTCTGCATATTAAAGTTGACTGAAGTCAAACTTCATAAAGTTTGACCAAGTTTATAGAAAGAAATAGATAACTATCATAACAAATCTATATGATGTGAAAGTACATTCTATAAAAAAACTAATGGTATTGATTTGTTATTGTATATGTTAATATTTTTGTCTATAAAATTAGTCAAAATACACAAAACTTGATTTTGACCAAAACTAATATGCGGAGTAAATAAAAACAGAGGGAGTACTCATGCATATGAAAAATCTTAAATGTGTAGAGAAAAACGTTTATCATATATACAAAAATATATACAAAACAAACAAAAATGTGTATGAAAAAATATTGATCATGTCTTTAAAAAATATTAAATGTGTATAGAGAAAATTCCCATGTATACGTAATATACCAAAAATATACAGTTTGTGAAAAATATTGATCAAGCATTTGAAAAAATATTTGTCATGTATACGAAAAATATATACAAAACAAATATAATGTGTAGGAAAATATGTTGATCATGGTTTTAAAAAATGTTGAATATGTATACAAAGATGTTCCTGGAGTATAAAATAATGTACATTGTGTGTGAAAAAATGTTTATTTCCTTTAAAAAAAGTTTTCCGTATATTAAAATAAGTTGACCATGTATTCAAAACTGTTAATATTCTCTTTGCAAAATGTTAAGCGCGTATAAACAAATGTATTAGATATATACCATAAATGAATAATTTATGCAAAAAATATTAGTCATAAAAAATATTAGTTTTCAAAAAAATCATATATTTCAATAATGTTAAACATGTTTATAATGTATACAAAAAACGTAAAATGTCTGCTAAACAATGTTGGCATATGTTGAGAAAAAGGAACCGATGAAAATTGACAAAAGAAAAAATAAAACAAAAACAAGAAAATGAAAACCAATGCAAAAGAATGGAAGCAATGAAACCGAGAAAGAAACAGGGCAATACAAAGAAAATTGATGAAAATCATGAAAGAAATAAAGAAAACCAAAGAAATTGATGAAAACGGGAAAGAAAAGATAAACCAATGAAAACTGAGAAAGAACAAAAGAAACCCGGAAAAAACCAGTAAAACAGAAATAAAACGAAGAAACCCGATAAAAATATAAAGGAAAAACAAAAAAATCGGAGAAACCAATGAAGAAACTAAAAAACTGAAATCAAAAAAATAGAAAGAAACCAAAAATAAAAAAACAAAGGAAAAACGAAGAGAAACCCAAAAAAAACGAAAAAACCGAAGGAAAAAAATATGCAAAACAGAACGGCACAGTGAAAACCATACTGGGCCGGTAATGTATCTATCCGAGGATACTTCACGTGAGGCTAGAGGCTACATTTCCCCATAAGGGAAATATAGCCATAGCGTCTCGTTCGAATTGAATTGATCGGTTGACTTCGCTAAGACAAATGGTTGGATCTGTTAACCAGTGGTCCAGGTTTACCTGTTGACCATTGGCTTTTCTAATTTTGAAAAAAGTTGACAGTTTTTTAAAAAAATCGGGAATTAGTGAACAAAATCGTGCAATTGTAAACAGTTCACAAAAATATCGAAAAGGTTACGAATCTGGGAAAAAGTTAACAATTTTTTTAAAAAAGTTCACAAAATCGAAAGAAAATTCACGAATTCAAAAAATTGCAACTTTGAAAAAAGTTCACGGATTTGAACAATGTTCAAAAAAATTAAAAAATCACGAATTTGAAAAAAACTTACAAAATTTAAAAAAAAATCATGGATCTGAAAAAGTTCACGATAAAAAAATGTTCGGGGATTTGAAAATAATTCCATAAATTGAAAAATTGTTCAAGAATTTTTTTAAAAAAATGAAAAAGGTTCATGATATTGAGAAAAGGTTCATAAAATTAAAAAATCCAAAACTTTGAGATTTTTTCACTAATTTGGAAGTAAAGGAAACAAAAAAAAATGGATCAGAAGCTTCACAAAACTTAGTGTGCCAACAAGTTACGTTACAGAGCCATTACAGCAATACTAACGGATATAAGATGGGACAGCCCATTTGCATGGGAGGGGTGTGCGCCACTTGGTGAAAACACCTAGAAGTGGCGCTTAAGGCGCCAAATAGAGTTTGGGGGGAAGAAGCACCCACGAACAGACGCACATAGGGTTTATTGCCCTCTTCATCACGAACCCATTCACAAAGTATTGTTCATTAACGGAAGAGATCAATGTGTGTCTTTGCGAAAGAAAATGAAAGCTATGCACGAGTTGGGGGGGAGGACCTCGTCAGTCCGGTACTTCCACACAACGAGGGAAGGCTCGTCAGTCCGGTACCCACGGGGGGTGGGAGGCCATGGAGCTGCTGATGGAGAAGAAGGCGGGGAAGGGGAGCTCAAACCATAGGTAGGACGCAAGATACATGTAGGAATCAAAACGTTATGTTTTTGCTCTGCTCGCTCTCTCCAGGTTCCCGGAAGTTTATCCGTGATCTCTGTGATTGTATCCCCATTTTATTAAAGTATACAGCAGGGACATGTCTGGAGAAAAGAGAAAAATGTCAATCGATGAATAAAATGCCTTTTGAATATCACGTGGAGAATGAAACAGAAACAGATAATGATGCTTGTGCTGAGCATACTTAGAACAGAAAGACACAAAATATTTGCCTTACTGCAAAAAGTTGTGATCCAATGATGCCATCACTAACAGCATTATGTCCATGCTCCAGGTTATTGAGATCTATCAGTAACCAATAGAGATAAAGCACACATTGTTGTTTCTCTACTAGTTTAACAAATATGCATGTTGAATATGATTAATTGTGTACGAATTTGGTTATACCTTGAACGTTACAGTTGCTAACCACACTATTTATTCATTGCAGATTTAAAAAAATCACCTAAGGTTACCATTTCATCTGCTAGTGACATAGCGTATAGTGGATTAAAAGGTCACTACGAATCATCGACGCAAAACTTATTTTAACTAATAGTAGGATCGTACAATTAAAATAAATGTAGTCTAGAACCACTTCCAGATAAAGTACTGTCATTTATGGTAAGGGTAAGGTTTAACCTCAAGTGACTGGACAGTTTTGTGATACTAGATCAATTAAGTCAAGTTACATTTGCACATTTTGTATACATTTTTATTCCACTAAATGTGCTTTAAGAAATTGTGGTACAAGCATAATTAGTCTAACAAGTTGTATAAAAAGGACAGCTCCTGCTTGCGCAGGGTCCGGGGAAGGGTGCAACCACTTTGGGTCTTTTGTATGCAACCTTTCCATACATTTCTGCAGGAGGCTGTTTCCAGGACTCGAACCCGTGACCTCATGGTCACAAGGCAACAGCTTTACCGCTGCGCCAAGGCTCCCCTTCAGTCTAACAAGTATTAGATGGGGAAAAAACAAGTATTAGATGAAGCACAAAAAAATTACTTGCTGTAGGCCACAGAACTCTATTACCAAATTGCTTATTTCTATTTGGTTTTGTTAAAGACATAATACATGATAGTAAAGCTCCCTTACGAAAATGCATGATATTATTTCCCATTTGTATAAGTGGTATGCAGTTGAAACTCTGAAATCAAACAAAGATGATAAGCAAATCAATGCTAGCAGAAGCTGAAGCCTTTTACTTCGGAGTTGCGTTTACATACCTGTTGCACCTTTTTTTCCTCCCTGTGATTATCAGATGATTTATCATCCCTCACCCTGCTGAAGATATGCGTATACGATTCGCTTGATGATGCGTTAGACTCATCCCAGGCACCAAATGTTGGAACAGCCACTTCCTGTTCAGGCCGGATTCACAAAAGCAAAAAACAACAGTTCATTATTCAGACACATGTGTGCACATATCTTTCCGGACCAATAAGAAACCAAGCATTATAATGTAGTACGTTGTGGCGTTGGTTACTCTGATTCATTCTGCTACCTCCATGCACTTCTGACAAAGCCCTCCTTTCTGGAGTGTGCAATCCAGCTGCCCTGTGCTTCAGTTTTGATGGACTGTTTGGCTGCACTGGTGAAGCAGATCCTGCAGCAGTTGTGGAAGGGCTTCTTGGTATGCTCTCACACCGAGGATTTGTGTGTCGTCGTGGCGCAGGTTCACGGTGAAGGGGATCGGTTCCAGGTCTTCTTCCATGTAGTGGAGTCCTAGGACCTTGTTCTCGAGGATCAGGTGTATATTCTGATGGATCCAAAGGTGACCTGCAAGGAGCTTCGGGCTGATGTCCTGGCTCATTTGGACTGGAATAAATGTCGGTTTTTTTGTTCTTCCGTGCACCCACGTTCATCTGTGTGTAAGGGACGTCCTCACTGTTTTCCCAGTCTTTAAATCTAGTAATGCGTGGTTGCTGTTTAAATAAGACAATTAGTACACTTTGACATTTTTTTTATCAAGAGTACTATGATCTGTAGTTCACAAGGAATGAAGGAAATAAACAATCCATCGGATATCTACCATTTTGAGAAGAACAAATATCACAACAGAAATATCACAACATTCCAAACTATGCTGAGGATTTCTGCTAAAAAAACTATGCTGAGGACTTAATAATACAATCAGGAGACTATTAGTGAGTAACTAGAACTTAAATCCTCAAAAAGTAAATGCTGGAAAGTTTGAGCAATGATTTCGACTGATAGATGCTCATACAAAGCTATGCATTACATGATGCACGTTAGACATTATCTAAAAAACATGATGTATGTTAATGGAAGTGCCATAATAAGAAGTTTGAATAAGCTAGTCAAAGTGGGTGTGCATTTCGTCTGTGAGAAGGTGGCGATTGGGTAGGTTCGTGTCACCCAAGTTATGATGTCGCAGCAACAATCAGATATCATCACGAAGACCGCCACTATGGCAGTCTCCGAGCAACTATATGGAACCTACTGATGTTTAATGCACATATTTTGTGGATCAGACTTTGTTCAAACTACTTATAGTCGAGCTCTGATCTCATTGTGTTTTCAAAAAAATATCAAGCTACGAACTTGTCAGGTACAAGTAGACAAGTGTTACATGGTAAATGCTGAAGCTTTTGGGGCTTGTTTAAGAGGGAACTCACCTTATACGGGTATGTCGGCGATGCTTTTGATTCTTCAATTTCGGTTGCCGGTGACGATTTTGATTCTTCAATTTCGATTGCCTGTGACGCTTCTGATTCCGCAACTTTGATTGCCCGTGACGCTTCTGATTCTGCAACTTCGGTTGCCTGTGGCGCTTCTGATTCTGCAACTTCGATTGCCTGTGACGCTTTTGATTCTGCAACTTTGGTTTCCAGTGACGCTTTTGATTCTGCAACTATGGGTTCGAATATATTGCTTTAGAATGAGCAATCATCTACATGTAAATGGGCCACAAAAGAAACAGAAATACCTGACTTCAGGCTACATGAAGCGACACTAGGTGGCGGGTCTGAATTTTGAGACGACCTGAGGATAACATATAATTACTTCTATTTAAAACATTATCAGACGATAGGATAAACTGATATTATAATATTGCAAGCTTTGGTTTGGAACAACTGCATTGTACAATGTTTTACGGTGCACGAAATTTTCCAATAAATATCTGTTACAGCACTCTTTCAGTTAACAACTTTTTTGCCCAGAGGATAATGTTAAGACTGGAGGAAAAGAAATGGATGAAAAAAGGGCGATCTTGGAAAGAATTACTGCTACAATGAGAAAGATCCGTACCGGTCATCAGCATATTTGTTTGCAGCTTCAGCTTTCTCTAGAACCCCATGTTTTTCACCCGATAACTCTCTTTCTTGCCTCTGATGCTGTTTCTCTGAAGGATGATATTCTTCATCAACCGGATCCACCCATTTTACATAAAAATTAGGACACCTTGGATGATTGCTAATGACATCCTTGAATGCCGACTCAATAACCTTCCTATCAGATTCGGCGGTGACCCCAATATGTGCAGCAATATCCCGGAGATTTAGAAGGTGCTCCACTCCAGCAAGCATACTGTCGTACTTCTCCCCAATATGTGTGTTGAAATGTAGCTTGAGCCTCCGAAGATTGCGCATGGCTCCTGACATGAAAGACATATCAAGTACAACGCATCTGAACTTGAAATACTTGAGAACTGGGAAAGCCCCATCATTGAAGACAATCCTTCGCTCTGGAGCTGTCTGTACACACAATGAGAGCACTGTAAGGGAATGTAATCCTGTGAGGCTACCAATATCATTGATCAGCAATTCTCTAACTGCGATTTTCAAAACACTGAGTTTGTGGAGTTATCCAATCCACTTGGGAAATCTGGAAAAGACGCAAATTGGTGGTAACAACTCAAGTCTCTCGAGAAAGACTGGAGTAGAGTACATGCTGCTCGAGCCATCAAAAAGAACAGCCGTGCCAGCAGCACCAGAAGCCAACGTGAAAGATTTGAGGTTACCCAGTTTCCCAAGTGAAGTGCCCAGAGCTATCAGTTTTTTCTTCAAATGTTCACTAGATAGTGACGAAGAATAGATGAGATGAAGATCCCGCAGGTTTTTCAGCTCGGCAAGGCCGCATAGATTGTCTTCAGAGCTACTGCCAAGGTCAAAATACATGAGTGTACGTAGAGATCTCATGTACCCAACCCCGTCTGGTAGATTTGTCCCACTTCCAAGACAGAGATGCAACAAGTTCGAAAGTCGAACAATGTCCAATGGAACAGCACATACTTCTGCATTTATTTCCAGTGTTTCCAAGTGTTTCATAGGTTCTATCTGATCTGGAAGCTTTACAGTGGCATTACATGTGACCTGCAAATATCTCAGCCAAAACAGTTCACAAATTCCTTCAAGGTTGAAACTCATGTTTCCAATAGCACCCCAAAAATGAAGAACTAGAACTCGAAGAAGCTTAAACACCATGAGTGAAGGCACACAGTTAAACAAGCCAGAAAAGAAAAGTGATCGAACTTGTGATAATCCGATACTTGCTGGCGTACTTCCATATGTTGCACTGCCAAAGTGGAGCGACAATCGACGAACTTTATCGGTAACCGGTATTGCCGTTTGAGAATAATCCAGTACAGTGATGAAGTTCTCTTCAATGGACTTGTATGTAATGAGATCAAGTACCATGTGATGCACTGAATAAGACAAAACCTCATAATTATAGTTGATATACATAGCTTGGATCAGGCCTGTACTGACAAGCTCATCAAAATAGGTCCCGGCAACTTCCTCCATGTCTTCCCCTTCTTTTGCACATATTAAACCCTCGGCTACCCATTGCTTCACCAAATCACCTTTCAAGAATAGGCAGCCCTCTGGATAGGTACTAAGATAAAGCAAACACGTCTTCAAATAATGTGGAAGACTATTAAAGCGAATGTTCAATATTTGTCCCATAAACCCTTCCATGGTATGATTTGAACCAAAAGAATTCTGCATACATCCGAATTGCTCTAATTTCTGAGGTTGGCTTGATACAAGACTGGCTGCAATGATGATTGCTAGTGGCAAGCCACCGCAGTTTCTCTTAATCTGAGGTAAAACATTAGTTAACTGTTGATTTTCTGAGACTAGAATTCTTTGGACTAATAATTTCTGTGAGTCATCATCACTAAGAGATTCCATCTGATAAATATGCTCAGGGCAAAAATCACAGGACGCCAAAGCTACTTCCAAAATTTCTGTTGTAGTTACTATTCTGCTGCAACTGTTACCCTCTGGAAAAGCACGGCTTAAAACATCCCATACTGATGTAGCCCATAGGTCATCAATTATAACAAAGTACCTGGCAAATATTTTAAACAAACACGCTTATTATTAGCCAAACGCCAAATGATAATATCAAATGGAAAATAAAAGTAAGCTTTTGTACAGCGGTAGTTCCTTTGGGATATGAGGATTCAGAATGTTCTGGTATACAACGCACACCATGATTTGCTAGAAAGATCACTTCTGGGATTTTTATGTGATGTCAAAACAGCTGTTTCATGGAATGTCAATCTGAAAAGCCATTTTTGAAAAGCATGTTTTCTGTTCGCCTTAAGCTGAAGCCAAAACAAACAGTGCTTAACATGGAAATAAGACGAGCTAAAGATGGCTTGGCTTATCTCTAAGACTTTGTTGCACCTGTCGTCTCCTTGTGTGGCTTACTGTTGACTCCACATTTTTTTCCGGTAACTAGGCATTTTATTAAAGCATCAAACTATCAAATTATACCCGGTCTCTGCAACAACACGATGTCAAAAAGACACCGAGGATGTCAAATAATACACGTACTGCTGACTGCTGTACAGCTGCTCCACATGACACTGCCTTTCACATAATTGAAATATAAAATATCGTAAGCCGATTTTCTCAATGAACGTATATTACAAAGCAGTAGTTCCCAAGATAATTGATATATGTTATGAAACAACAACTACAATACAACTTATGCTGAATATGTGGGGAAAATTTAATATTAAAATAAATGGATATAGTGACTCAGACTCTTACCTCTTATCGCGTAGATATTCCCTGAGATCACGGATCAGGTGGTGCATCTCCCCAGGGTCCGGCGGCTGGTGCCGACGGACTTGCGAGAGTATGCTCCTGATGATCCCCCTCATATCAGGCTTCTGGGCTGTCCGCACAAATGCCCGGCACTCGAACTGTCCGCGGAGCTTACTCCATATTTTTTGTGCAAGAGTGGTCTTGCCGATTCCCCCCACACCGACAATTGACACTACCTTGAGCTGCTCTCCTCCACTGGTCAACCGCCGGTGAAGCTCATCCATTGGGCCTTCTATGCCAACTAGGTCACCTGGATCCGGCAAAACAGCCGGAAGCTCCCAGCCAACACCTGGATTGGAGGCGAAATCATCAAACTTGTACCTCCAGTACCGCCGGGTCGCCTCCTGCGCCCGACTCCTAAATTCCGAGACCTTGTCGGCGATCCACGGGCGCCACTTCCACCTCCCCGGAAGGCGGCTGAACTTCAACCGACCAATAATCTTCCGGCGAGCAGCTCTGTGAATCCTGGCACGGTCAACGGCGCGGACGAACTGGTCGGCGCAGTCAGACATGTCGTAGGACAGCTCGCGCACGTCCTTCATCCAGTACCTCGCGGCCACGGGAGGGTCCTGCGCGTTCGAGAGCTTCGCCAGGAGGTCGCGCAGGGTGCGGAGGTCGGCCGCCAGCTGCTCGATCTCGTCCGTCACGGCCCCGCGCAGAGCCCAGTGCCGGGTCGCCAGGAGCCCGTCGAGCTTCCGTGTGAGGGAGCCCATGGCGCCCAGCGAGGCGCTGATTGGGCTTGGCTCCATGTCGCGCGCGCTCTGTCGCCGGAACACGGACCATCAGATGTGCTCATTTCGGAATCGCCGGATGCAGATTGAAGGGTGAAGTGAGAGAGAGGAAACCTGTGGAAGAGGAGATCCGGGAACTGTCGCGGAGGAGAATCCCCCCGGAAGAGGAGGAGGACCGGCGCTGCCCGAGCGCACCCTCGCCGGCGCTCACCGCCGAAAAGACGGCGACTTGGGGTAAGGGAGTGGGATTTTTTTTTTTTTTTGCGGGAATAAGGGAGTGGGACTTGGGATGGCGGCAGCGCCGACTGGACGAGTCGTTGACCGTTGACACGTACGTATACCTAGGAGGCCTTTGTTTGGGCTACAGCAGCTAGTGATTTTAGATTCTAGACCTTTTAAAATCAAAATCTCAAACAAACGATCGGATTTTTTTGTGGAATCTGATTCTCAAAAATGAACTACCACGCAAGGAAATCCGCATCAGTAATTTTGGTGATTCTGTAGCTTTCCACGAAAGAAAACGATTGGTTTTGAACCCTTGCCCCTATTTCCTGTTACAAAACTACCACCATGACCCTCATTCAGTCTCCATTCTCCCCATCCTCTTGGCCGAGTCAACCGACGCTCGAACCCCCCGTCTCGTCTCCCTTCCTATTGCGGTCGCTACTGCGACGGCGACAGCGGAGGAGGCGCCTCCTCCCACTGGAGAAGCAGGCGAAGTACGGGGGCGACGACGCCTAGGAGTACCTCTCCCTCGCCCGGAGGCTTCACACGTGTCGTCCCACCCCCGCCCTCCGTCTCGGCCTCTCCCTACTCAACGACGCCTCCACCCGCTCCCGTGACACTTTTGGCACATGCTTAGTGCCACTAATCATGGGGACACTAAATCATGGTTCCTTCAGGACTAGGTTAATTTCTTCATGTGGTTCCTTCAGGACCAGGTTAGATTAGCACATGTATGCTTCAGTTGCGGAGGGAGACACCACAGCATGGATTAATAGATTTTGGTCAATATTTCCAACTACTTATTCGGGAGAGTTGATGCTGGTTTATACTTGGTTCAGACTCTGGTATATCACCATCCCACTAGACTGGACTTCGGACTCTGGTATATCACCATCCCACTAGACTGGACTTGGGATGAGCCTAGCTCTGCCCTCTGGACATATGCATCATGATGATCTAGCTGGTTGGTTCATGACAGCTTTTGAAGTATATATGAGCAACAATCATGACTCAGGGACATTATTGACATTTCACAACCCCTACAGTTTCTAAGCTATCCAACAGTAGGAAAAACAAACAACTAGCTCTTGATTCTCGGGAATCCATAATCACAACTGATTTTTAGAAATCCACAATCATGGTGATTCTCATGAATCTGTAGCCCAAACAACCAGCTTTTGATTCTTAGGAATCCATAGCTACAACTGATTTTCAGGAATCCACAGTCATGGTGTGGGAATTTAGCACAAAGAATCCCAGCGCTATGCTCCCTTTTCCCGCCTTCGAAGCAAAATGAATACCCAGCAAAGAGAAGAAAAATCACTAGCTGGCATCAGACTTAACTGCTTCATCTATCCTGTGGGGGCATCGGACTCCACGACAGCGACCTTTGTTAGCAAGGCTCCAGTGGCTCTGCTGCGAGTGGTGGTGCGGGCATGGTACGGTGGTCTTGGTCATGTAGATGGCAAGGTTTCCAACAGTCATTAGTCGTGGCACGACGCCAAATCTGACCACCTCTTTCCCATCTTGTCCTAGGCGAGCCCCAGCCCCTCTAGATTGTGTCTATGTCGACGTGGATCTCCAATTCTCGAGCTGGTCGGGGTGCCGGAGGTGAGGATCATGATTGGGAGAAATTTCTTCCCCTCCGCTCCCTAGTCTCTCAGCTAAAACCCTAACTTTGTTGAGCAACAACGGTGCTCTTGGTATCGTACTTCTTAAAGGCATTGTCTTGGAAAAAATCTAAAATATTCTTCAAAAACATCTAAACTCCATAATAAGACAGAGAACATGACGTTAAAAACTACTCTAGGAGATTCTTCATACCTCTCTCTCTATCTTCATAACACGGAGAATAATCTTGTTTATTAAGTATCTACAAAGGTAGATTAGTCAAAATGATTGAAGCAAAGATATATGCACATCCCTAATTAACAAAGAGAGAAGAAGCGGTATACTCCAAGGTTATAACATGTTTGTATTCATTTGAGTATAGAATAACTGCACTATTAAGAGGGGCGCTCGATGAAAGTACGGTGGAACTCATTTTTTCTTCTTTCTAAACATCCCAAATATAAACATTCTACATCATACACCATATGCCACACTTATTGCTCAAGTATTCTTCATGAAACTATCATCTTGGCTTTCTGGATACTTGCCGAAAGTTTCGGCCTTCCGGGAGCCGCCGCAATTCGATGTTTATTCCGGCATAGGTTTCGGCTTACATTAGAGCCATATGTTGTCGAGGCAGAATATGCCCCCAAACAAACCGCAGAATCCAGAACCCCCGATGTACCCCCTGGAATCCAACGCTGCCTCTGGCGCTCACACTGACTTGCGTCAGGGGCTCTAATGTTTGTCTGAATTTTCGGGAGCTACTTTCGAGAGGTGTGTGACACTACCAATTGCCATATTTTAGGTGGGCGTATATAAAGCCCACTTTATCTTCCCAAAGGGAGCCACACCATTAACTTTGAGTTGTTCTTAACCCCCCCCCCCATCTCCCTCCATTTCTCAAAAGAAAATGGGCAAATGGGGACATGCGCACGAGGTCCCGTGTGCATGGTACAGACTCCGTGTGCATGGGGTAGTGCGGCGGTGGCATCTTCCTTGACAAAACTGAGGAGATTATGATACTACCATCTCGGGTGGGTGGGAGACAGTTAGCGATGGATATGCAAGGGGCCGTCGGCAAGCCTCAGACATTAACGACCCATCATCGATAATAACACGACAACGACGTTGCAGGTGAAGGGGAGTCAGAGTTTTGACTGATTTTAAGTGCAAGGAGGGTTACCGTCGCCGGAGAAGAACATGAGGTTAGGGGAAGGTTGGAGGGAAGGCCTAAGCGGTGGCAACAAAGGGCGGGGCAGCGAGGCGGTGCACAGGCAGTGCGAGCCGACCGCGGGATTCAGGAGTAGACGGTAAGGCCGGGTAGGTCGGGGGCTCGCGAAGAAGAAGGACCGTCGGAAGATAAACGGTGGTTTCGGCTCGGCCATCAGATGGAAATCCAACGGTTCAAAAGAATCGACTTAAACTGAATTATTTTTTCAATCACCTGTATACCTCGGGTCGGGGGAGTGGTTGGTGGAGTAGACTTTTGCGACTGATCTGCTCGTCAGCCATGGCGCGGAAGCAGCCCCTCCTCCATGCCGCGGTGGTCCTACTGTTGCTCGCTGCCGTCGACCACCTCGCGCCGGCGCAGCCCGAATAGCCCACCGCCTTCTTCCATCTGCCTCGCCTGCTCTCCAAAGCCCCATACTTTGGTGCTGGGCCGGTAGCCATGGAGGCTGCCGCGGCGAGCGCGTTGACCAAGGAGGTGGTGCTGAAGCTGGTGGCGCTGCTGAGCGAGAAGCACAAGCTGTCCATGGGGCTCAAGGACGACCTCCGCTTCATCCGCACCGAGTTCGACATGATCTCCAGCGCCAGGGACAGCCACCACATGATTTCCTCGCGGCGGCCGCCGGCCGTCGTGTCCATGGAGGAGATACGTGACCTCGCGCACGACATCGAGGATTGCATCGACCGGTTCCTGCCCTGCGTCGCGTGCGAGGGGTAGGCGGCGGCGGCGGCGACGTCCTCGGTCCTCCGCCGCGTGAAGACGGCGGTCACCAGCACCACCAGATCCCCCCGGTTCGCGGCGGAGATCCGGAAGCTCAGGATCAGGCTCAAGGACGCGCACGAGCGGAGGGCCAACTACGACGTCCACGACCACGCCGGCGGCAGGCCCTCCTCCTCTTCCGCCGGAGCAGCTTCTCCCCCCGCGGCAGCCGCCGACGGCGACCTCGTGGGCATCGACAAGCCGAGGCAGGAGCTCGTGGGGCTCTTGCTGGAGAGCGAGCCGGGGAGGTCGGGCGTGATCTCCATCGTGGGATTCGGCGGCTCCGGGAAGACCACGCTCGCGAGGACGGTGTTCGACTGCCCCGGCGTCGTCCGGAGGTTCCCCTGCCGCGCCTGGGCCGCCGCGTCGGAGCACAGGGACGCCGAGGGGCTCCTCACGGCCATACTCCGGCAGCTCCACACCGACCAAAGCTCCATCGATGGCTTCCTGCGAACCACACAGTGAGGATCTTCTGCATTTCTGCACTAGTTTCTGTATGTTTTATCTGCATATATCAGCAAATTTGTCAACCAATTGCTCATGTCCCCAATTTGTCCGGCAGGTGTTTGATCGTAATCGATGACATTAACAAGCAACACTGGGACGCCATAAAATCAATCTTCCATAGAGAAACAAAATGCAGAATCATTGTGACAACATCTCTTCAGTCAGTAGCTAATGCTTGCAGCTCAGGTGGTGGCTTTGTTTACAAGATGGGCATTCTCGACGCCGAACACTCCAAGGTTCTGCTGATGAAGAAAGTCTTCTTCCAAGGATGTTCACCTGAATTGGAGCGGGGTTCGACAGCAATCATGGAGAAATGCGACGGCCTCCCACTTGCTCTTGTCAGTGTGGCCAAGTTTTTGCTAGGCGAGAACGAGCTCACGGGGAGCCACTGCGCCCAAGTCTGCCGCAACCTCAGGCTTCATATGGAGAAGGATGAAGATTTCACCAAGCTGCAACAGGTTCTTGTGAATAACTACATAAGCCTGTCTGGCTATCCTCTCAGGACCTCTTTGCTATACACAAGTTTGTTCCCAAATGGTCGTCCAATCAGGAGGAATACTTTGATCAGGCGATGGTTGGCAGAAGGGTACGTGCAATGTCAGTACAAACGCTGTGACCTGGAGGTAGCAGACGAGAACTTCCGGGACTCATTGACCGGAATATCATCCGACCGATCGATGCTAGCAACAACACGAAAGTGAAGACGTGCAAAACTCATGGTATCATGCACGAGTTCATGCTGCACAAGTCCATGTCTGATAACTTCATCACTTCTCTCCATGATCAAAATCGAAGTAAGTTCCGTCACCTGTTCATACAGAACCCTGCCAGTGGAAGCACCTTGGGCCCGAACCACCAACATACAAGTCCAGCAAGTGACAATGTATCTGCCAGTGAAAAATTCCATGCCCGGTCTCTGACAGTCTTTGGGAATGTGGAAGAATCTGCTTCTGAGTTTTGTAGGTGCGAGCTGCTGCGCGTGCTGGATCTGCAAGAATGCAACGATTTGGAGGACGATCATCTCAAGGACATACATAAGCTGTGGCATCTGAAATATCTGAGCCTTGGGGGGACTATCAACAACCTTCCAAGGAATATTGAAAAGTTACACTGCTTAGAGACACTTGACCTGAGGAAGACCAAGATTGATGTATTGCCATATGAAGTCATTGGGTTGCCTCACCTAGCTCACCAGCTTGGAAAGTTTAAGCTTGGGAAAAAGGACCTGAAAATGAGTGAACTAGAGAAGTTCTTACCCAAAAGATGCAAGTTGAAGACCCTTGCAGGATTCGTTGCAGACGAAAACTCTGGATTTCTACAACTGATGGCTCATATGAATGAATTAAAGAAGGTTAAGGTATGGTGTGAGTCCACTGGTGCAGACAGCAAGAGCTTGCCTCACATTTCGAAAGCAGTTCAGAAGTTTGCTCAGGATGGTATGGACACAACAGGTGTTCGTTCTTTGTCACTTGAATTTGGAAATTCCATGGGGGACTTCCTGGGTTCTATACAAGAATACTGTTACCTTAGCTCGCTGAAACTGCGGGGCAGGCTGAGTGTACTGCCTCAGTTTGTTACATCCCTGTGTGACCTCACGGAGTTGTGCCTTTCATCAACTAATCTGGTGGGGAATGATCTATCAAACCTGTGTAAGCTTCGCTACCTGCTTTACCTCAAACTGGTCGAGGCTGACCTTAGGAGCTTCATCATAAAAAATGGAGACTTCCCAAGCCTGCGACGCTTATGCCTTGTCGTGCAAACACCCGTCCTCCCGACAATCAGAGAAGGAGCTCTGCCGTATCTTGTGTCACTTCAGCTGCTCTGCAAAGATCTTGTTGATCTTTCAGGCATCCAGATCGAATACCACGATTGCCTGGAGGAAGTTGCTCTTGATTCTATGGTTAGTACGAAAGCAGTAGAAATTTGGGAAACTGCAGCAAAGAAGCATCCTAAGAGACCAAAGGTTCTGTTTCTCAAAAGGATCAATCCAAGCGAAACTCAGTCTACAGTGAAATATGTGGCGACAGACCGACCAATACCTAAGAATGGACCCTCCATTGAGTTCAGTCAAGTTCAGTTAACACAGAATATGTTGCAGAATGAATGCATAATCCATTCAGTCCAATCAAGTTCAGTGAACAAACCCAGTTCAGCTTTGAAGAAAATGACAGTTTCAGAGCCCCCTCAGGCTGCATCGGAGCTGTGCAGTGCGGGGACCGGTGCGATGCCTCCTTCGGCGAGGTGAGGAACCTGTCAGTTATGTTACTTATGTGTACGTTCTTGAGCTTCTTTGTGTTCAATTACGCTCCATTTCAACTGAGACAGGCTATACATTTACAACTTTCAGTTATGCAGCAGCATCTGTACAACACAATTTCTATATATTTTCGTCAAAAAGGAGTTGTATTCGTGGGTCAACTTTGACAGATAGGTCACATATGTCTACAATGACAATGGCTGTACCAGATAAACAGTGGTGATCAATTTTCTATTGATTCTGTGGAATTTTCTTCTTCTCAAGCAATACTGTTGTGATTAAACCGAAATGCTTCAAATTAATCTCCTGACTACTTTACATATACTAGAGGGGTTCCATCTTTGCTGTTGCATGATATTACAAGAGTCGAGTTCCCATCCAACTCTGTGCTGCTTGTTCAGTCAGTTAACACAGTCTGAAGTGGAAATGCACATTTTCGCTTAGAGTTGTTTGTCCTTTTCACATTTAAGCCTTTTTTTACGATGATTGATTCTAGTTTTGACAGAGAAGTATTTTAGGAAACATGTTTACAAACTACATTTGGTACTTGGCTTATTAATTCCGACTGTTTTTATGAAATAACTATGGAACATAGTCCTATTCGATTCTTGAGGCAGAGTATACCATAAAGTTGTGACCATTTTGAAATTCTAATACAGACATCTACCGCCCATCAGGTGAATTTGTACTATAAGAACTGGAACCCACTGAAACAAACGGTGTACATATTTCTCCTTCTTTTGACTACTATGCAAATTTCTAGACCCTTAGAGATTAATCTGCAAATTTCTAGCAGCAACTAACTCAGCACTCATGCAGGCTAGGCTGAAAAGCAGCCCGGGCCTGCAATCATGTATGTAATTTTAGACTCCCGAGTGAAATCAACAA
Organism: Elymus sibiricus; assembly: GCA_039707655.1. Classification (NCBI taxonomy): domain Eukaryota; kingdom Viridiplantae; phylum Streptophyta; class Magnoliopsida; order Poales; family Poaceae; genus Elymus; species Elymus sibiricus. Next base: position 532,545,870 of record CM077675.1, read on the forward strand.
TTTACTTGGAACTCTTTCTTCACTAGAATTAATGAACCAGAGTCAGGGGTGGTAATGCGCTTAGGAAATGGGAAAAACCTCAATATTGCGTTCATATTCCTGCACATTGCTGCTGGTGCTTTTTGAGAGTTGATAGCATTAACTATATCCATTTTGATTGTGCAGCATATGTTAGACTCTAACAGTTAGAGCAATGCTGTTGGAGTTCAGAAAATTAGCCACGGGTTTCAACCTCATCGCGCCTGGTGCGCGCGTCCTTGGGTCCGGTTCTTGTAGTGCGCATGCTGCCCTAGCTTTGTGCCTATACAGAAACTCCTCTTTCAACGTATGCATGGACGCGGAGAGCTTTGCCGTGTCGGCCGGGGAGAAGTTGTTGACTCAAGTCACCATGAAGGATGCAAGATAAGTCTACCTCCATACCGAGAAATGCCCATCTTTGGAATGAAGTTCACCGTGTTATCCGGTTCGCATTTCAGAACTATAAGTTGCGGCATGTTGTATCATGCATGTCCATTTACATAAATAAGAGACACTCAGCCTGTACAGATGCAGCTATGTACTCCCTCCGTTTTCTAAATATAAGCCTTTTTAGAGCATTCAATACGGACTACACACGGATGTATATAGATGTATTTTAGAATGTAAATTCACTCATTTTGCTCCGTATGTAGTCCATATTTGAATCTCTAAAAAAGCTTATATTTAGGAACGGAGGGAGTAATTTGCATGAACTGGGTTTTGTGCATCGACCAGTCGTTGCTTATTTGAGATATATATAACTTGGACTTATCCATGCTTGCTTGTTTATTATGCATCATAGTTGCCTACATAATTTCATGCTTGCCACTAAGATGGTTGTATCTCATCTCTTTGGTGGGAAGACTAAAATTGTACAGACGATTGTCTACAAAATATGCGATGCGGGCCTAGCTAGAGAAAACAAAACGACTAACAAGTGGATAGATTCCTGTCAAACAAGCTTTGATTCCTGTCAAAGGTAATGCTGTATCTTTAGTTCTTTATTACACTTTGCTCTTGTTGCCATGCATTCTCGAAGTGGACCAGGAAAAGCATATGATGCATCTTTAGTTCTTTATTACACTTTGCTCTTGTTGCAAGAAACGAATGAACCCATGTAAACACGGTTGCTGTCTTTGCTCTGCTCTGCTCCTCCTCCTGTTATACAAAGACCTGCTGGTGCTGGGGCTATTTCATAAGCTTAGTCTAAGCTGATGGCGCCACCATGACAGAGGTCTCGAAGCATCCGCACACCTTTTCTAAGTAAGGTATGTTTTGCACAAATATATACTGTATTAGATATCTTTGGTTAGTTTAATTATCTCAATCTATTGGTTGACTGAACTCCTAGTATATAGTATATTCAGATCTGCTAATTCTCATCTAGATATTTATATCTGTTAGTAGTATTATTAGAGCGGGTGAGATTATCTATGTGCATCAGAAGATGAGATAGGATGTTATGTTTTTTCCCGTTATCCATTCATGCATGTCGGTGCTTCTACTTCTTCTGGGAATAGAGTTCTGAAACAGGCTAGTCTTGCAGAGAGTCAGAAAAATCGACTTTTCTGACATCATGCCTGTATCTGTATGCATCACCAAGATTATATAACACTAGCTAGTCCTGAACCTGGGCGGCCTTTTTGTACCTTTAACCATCACATTCCATCAACAGAGATGCTGTTAGGCATTTGTAGATATTTCCCATCAACAGAGATGATGTTATGTATTTTTGTAAATGTGGAATAGTAACTACAAAATAATACTGCAAGTTTTTTTGACGTATTTCCCCACACACTCCTAGCTAAGCAGAGTATACTACCCAAGTTAAATATCTAAGATTTTAGAAACCCAATGCACAAGCAGGAAGCTGATTTACGACAATTTAGTTTTTTCTAATGGAAGCAGCAAACATAATCTTCAAGCACGAGGCTGATTCACTGTTAAGCTTTTTTCGCGAATGAAGGAATCGGATAAGATTTCATAAATGTATCTAAGTATGTCAGATAAGCAAAAGACGCCATCCACAATTTTTTCAACAGAAGGTACTAAATACTCCCTCCATTCCCTTATACAAGACCACAAACCCAGATTACAGGTACCAAGGTAAAAATTAATGATTACAGGTACCTTGAGAAGAAAGAAGCTAAGTGTCATTATGACTACATGCATGCAAGTATTAAATAAGTTGCTACTACGAGAAAACACCATTAATTTCTGCCTCAATTACTATTAGTGGCCTTATATAGATGAAAAATGTATTTTCCATAGTGGCCTTGTATAAGGGAATAGAGGGACTATATCTTAATCTGCAAGCTCATTATTCAAAGATTTTTCAACATGGAAAAAATAAAGTCATATGCATGGAAATTTTTCAACAACCATTTTCATCGTTTCTTCGGCACCTCAGATTTGCCAATAATCCTTCTCCGTCACGCACTGCATCTTCAGTAGCGTACCCACTACAGATCCTAATATTTTGGATACTGCGGTATACAATAAATTCATACTCCCTCCGTTCCAAAATAAGTGTCTCAAGCTTAGTACAACTTTGTACTAGAGCTAGTACAAAGTTGAGACAGTTATTGTTAGAAGGGAGAGAGATGGATTGGTAGAATCGTTGTTTATTGCTTGAGCCTCGTGGGCATATATATAGGAGTACAATGATCAACTTGGAGTACAAGACAAGGTAGGACAAAATCCTAGTCTATCATATACTTCCTAATAATCAATATACTCAACATCCCCCCGCAGTCACAACGGTAGCGACGCAGACGGTGAGACTGGAGAAGAATCCGAAGGTAAGCCGACGGACACCCCCCCACAGTCGTAACGGTCGATGCATCGCGGAAGTCGTGGCTGGAGTGGAAACCGACGAGGTTGCTCAAGCAAGGCGGTAGCCCTTTATGCCGATGTCGAGGTAGCCGAGAGCGTAGGGTGGTGTAGCCGTGGTCGAGGTAGCCGTGCGAAGAACGCCGTGGTCGATGTCGAGTCGGGGTGGCCGGTGTCGAGGAAGTCGCCGTGGAGCCGCGGGCGCAAGTAGGCGCCGAGTTAGTCATGGGCGCAGTGGTGCGCCGGGGAGAATAACGATGTTGACGACGCGTCGCGCCGGGGTTGCCAAGCCCGGAGACACATCATAGACGAAGGCACGCACCGGTGTTGTCAGCACCGGGCATGCGTAGACGGACGAAGACGAAGTTGACGAAGCGTTGCACCAGGCTTGCCAGGCCCGGGGACACGTCGTGGACGAAGGCACGCATCGGTGTTGCCAGCACCGGGCATGCGTAGACGAGGGACCTGCACGAGCTGTACGCCATGTCGAGGAGTCGGAGGGGCCAGCAGAGAAGGACTCGACGACGGTTGCGGCGCCAATCGGCGCGGGGCCGATGTCGCCAACGGTGGTCGGAGTAGACGAAGTGGTCGGAGAAGATGACGGCGACGCTGGCGATGAACTTGTGCTGGACGAAGACGAAGGGGGTGGACAGGCGGCGGCGGCGGCGGCTAGGTTAGGAGTGCGGCGGCGGCGGCGGCTAGGTTAGGAGTGCGGCGGCGGCGGCGGCTAGGTTAGGAGTGCGGCGGCGGTGTTCGAAGTAGGCGAGGAACCCAACAGCGTGACGAAGACCGGCGCGGACGGTGGCGTTCCCGCGCCGAGGGAGGCGGCGCGGCGCATACCACTGGAAGTCGACGCGCGGTGACGGCGGAGTGGACTGCGGGCCGCGGCGCTACGGCTCGTAGGGGCGACGCAGCGGCGGCGGGCAGGTCGGGGCGACGGCGGGAAGACCTCGGGCGGCGGCGTGGACCTCGTGCCGCGTCGCTACGGCCCGAAGGGGCGGCGCAGCGGCGGTGCGCAGGTCGACGCCGCGGGGAGAACCACTGGCCGGGGGCGACGGCCCGACGGGAGGCGGCGTGGACCGCGGGCCGCGGCGCGACGGCCCTAAGGGGCGACGCAAAGGCGGCGGCGGCTACGGGGGTAGCCGGTGGGAGGATCTCGAGGCGGCGGCGTGGACCGCACGTCGCAGCGCGACAACCCGAAGGGGTGTCGGTGGGAGCGGCGCGCGGGTCGGGGCAGCCGGCGGGATGACCTCGGGGCGGCGACGCAGCGATCCGAAGGGACGACGCGGCAGCAACCGATGGCTCGATCGGCAGTAGGCGCGTGCTCGGGGACGGCTTGGCGAAGACAGGTGCGCGATCGGTTGATCAGACCGACGGCGGCGCTGTACGCGCCATGGCGGGGACGACGCGCTGATCGGAGTCGATGGCGACGTTGTCGGTGATGTCCCGGGCGATGACGACGAAGACGAACCGGCGATGGAGACCGCGCGGATGAGCGGCCGGCAGCGACGCACGAAGGCGTCCCTTGGGCGGCGCGTCCAGCCTTGCCGCGCGGTTGAGGAGGAAGCGGCCGGTGGAGTCGACGCCGATGTCGGAGTAGAGGCGCAGGGGTCGACGGCGACGGCGGGCGACGCAAACCGATCTTTAGATCGGAAAACCAAAAAGTAAACGCCGATCAAAGCGACCGGCGAGAGAGAGAAAAAACCCGGAGCAAGGGCTCGGGAAAAAGACTCTCTAGGGCAGCCGGTCGACACGACCGGCGGACGAACCCTAGGTACGGGCGGCGCGGCCCCCGGCGGCGGTCATGGAGACCGACCGCCCCGGGGGCGGCGCGCGGGGCGGAAGCGTCGGGCGGCGGCTAGGGTTGGATCGGTTAGGCTGATACCATGTTATAAGGGGGAGAGGGATTTGTAGAATCGTTGTTTATTGCTTGAGCCTCGTGGGCATATATATAGGAGTACAATGATCAACTTGGAGTACAAGACAAGGTAGGACAAAATCCTAGTCTATCATATACTTCCTAATAATCAATATACTCAACAGTTATTTTGGGACGGAGGGAGTATTTAATTTGTAGCACCACCCACCGAAGATGTTCATTTTTTGGATGTTAATGAATTCATATTTTTTTTAATTGTGTGTCAATCATATTTTGAACTTTTCTAAACGCCCGTTTCAAATATTAAAACTCTTATTCCTCTTCTTTACGGACACCAGTAAACAAGCAAATCAAGATTTTTTCTTTGGTTTTGTGAGAGCCACACTGAAATGTTCATTTTATTAATATCCTTATATTAGTGCAGGTTTGTGGCATAGGAAATCTGCTTAACAATGGGGAGCTTGATGCAGCTATTTAATGAATGGGAGATCCAACTGCTTGTGCTTCTCAGCTTCGTGCTACAAATATTCCTCTTCTTTACTGGTGGCCTTCGGCAACGTGGCGCCAAGTTTCTTAGTGGCATCACTTGGATAGCTTATTTGGTGGCAGACTTGGTAGCTGTTTACTCCCTTGGTTTGCTCTCAAAGCTAGAGGAAAACACTGATGCCACCCAAAAGGGTGCACTGACAGAAAATCACCCACTAGCTTTCTTTTGGGCGCCCTTCCTACTCCTTCATCTTGGCGGACAGGACACCATCACCGCCTTTTCCTTGGAGGACAACAGCTTGTGGTTGAGACATTTGTTGAATTTGGTAGTTCAAGTGGCCCTAGCATTGTATGTCTTCTGGAAGTCCACTGCTTGGCGCAATGTGCATCAGCTTCTTGTTCCGGGAATCTTTATGTTTGGTGCTGGAATCATCAAGTACGGGGAGAGGACGATGGCCCTAATGTATGGGAACCTGCAAAACATCAGTGGCTACAGTACTAGTGAAGAAAGTAAGTTGAACCATCCAGAACTAGATCAGGATGCCAGCTACTCTAGCATTGTTAGCTTTTCCTTGGATTCAGCGCCAATTGTTCAACATTTATTTGCTGGATTTACACTCCTCCAGATACCGCAAGGCTTCGGTGCAACAACTTGGACAAGCTATGCTCGATCAGATGAAGTCCAATTGGCCAAGCTGGCCAAGTTGGTTGATGTTGAACTTGGTATCATGTATTGTGATGTTTATACCAAGGCTGCAGTGCTTCGGACAAGGAGCGGCATCATACTTCGGTGCATATCTCAAGCATCGGCTTTGGTTGCCCTTGTGCTCTTTGCAGTTGGCAGCAAACAGAGATACAACAGAGCCGACATTGCAATCACCTACATTTTATTCATAGGAAGCTTTTGCCTGGAAGTTTGTGCTATGCTCATGATGGTCATGGTGTCACCTTGGACATGGACATGGCTGAAGGCCAACAAGTGTGTTTGGCTCACTCGCATGTCCTGGATGCTCGTCTCCGGTAATATTATTGGATGGCCCGAGGAGAAGCCATTGTGGTCAAACCGCATGGGGCAGTACAACTTTTTGAGCTATGTGGGATGCGAGGAAAAGCCAAGTAGTAGCCCGTGGTCGGAACGAGTGATGAGCATGATCAGGAAGATGGCAAAAGCAGTTGGCAAGTTGTTTTGGTTGAGCAAGTTATTAGACATCAAGTATGAGGAGGTTGATATGGATATCACGGAGAGTTTTGTGAAAGAGATTAAAGCCATTCGTCAATCCCCTTTTGGAGGTGGCCAGAAACAAGAGTGGGAACATTTCAGCCGGTTCCTGCATAGTATGGCAAGGGAGCTGTCTGACAACTTCAGTGCTGTCATAATCCGTTTGCATATATCAACAATGATACACCTGAGTGAGGTTTCAAGTGTGAATGCCGAGACAGTTGCCTTGGTTGGTATCTGCAGGAAGCTATCCAATTATATGATGTACACTGCTAGGAAAAGGGCTATAGATGATATGGCTACTAATGGCGCACCAGACATGTGGTGCGCCACTACTATATAGTAATGGCGCACCATGAATTGGTGCGCCATTAGTGTGGTAGACACTAATGGCGCACCAGACCCACGGTGCGCCATTAGTGACAAATGTTTTTTTTTTCATTTTTCCAAAAATACTAATGGCGCACCAGGGAAGAGTGCGCCATTACTAGTTTAACTAGTAATGGCGCACCTCCAACACAGTGCGCCACTACTAATTTTTTTTTTTTTTTTTTTTTTTGCAAAACTACTAATGGCGCACCTCAAGCTGGTGTGCCATTAGTAACAGGGTTACTAATGGCGCATATATGGGTGGTGCGCCATTAGTAACCTGGGACCAGCTAGATATTTTGGACAACCACACCTACACACTCACTTTCCCCACTTCATTCTCTCCACCTCCTCCTCCAAGATTGTGTCGGCTGCCTCCTCCTCCTCACCTCATTTGCACCATAGATTCATCAAAATTAGGTGGTTAAATTACCTTTTTTTGATAGGTAAGTAAGGAGAAAGCTATCTTTATGTTGTAGATCTACTTTTTTTCTCTCCCTCGCTCCAACAACGTGCACATGCACTTTTTATGGCCTTGCTAGATCTATGTATGTTTGTGGTGTTGCATATGTTTGAGGTGTTGCATATATGTTTGTGTTTGCAGGTACCGGTATTTGAAATGCGATAGTTGCCAATATTTTGCCGGAATGTTGATTCATTTCCGTTTCGGCGAGAATTTTGGCACTATGCATTCTTTTTGGTCCTATTTTTAGGGAAAGTCATGCCAAATTTTTTCTTGGTTCTAAAATATCGTTTTGCTCTACCCCGCAGGCGACCATGGTCCGCACGATGACCGAAGGCATCGTGAATAGGTTTTTGAGCTTCGCGAAGGCCGAGATGCTTCAAAAGAACGAGACGGAGATAAGATGTCCGTGTCGAAGATGCAAGCTGAAGAGCCTTATTGCGGACCCGGATTCCGGGCAGGTGCGGGACCACCTGCTCTTGCGTGGTTTCATGGATGGCTATCGGTGGCAAGGTGATGAAGATGACTATGAAGTCGTCCATGGGGGCCGAGCAAGAAATGAGGAAGGGCAGCAAGACAACCACCGCGGCGAGGGCGGTCGAGAAGACGAAGAATCTCCAGGACATGATCACGACGGTGATGCTGTACACAGTCATCATGTAGAAGATGCCGGACATGATGATGAGGAAGATCAAGACGAAGGGCATGATCATGAAGATGAAGATGCCGGAGCAGACGACGATGGAGGCTGGGTGCAGGACCCTCATATTCAAGAGCTGCTTCTGAAGCAGACGGATAACGCAAGAGCTGCCGCCCGAGAGAAAGCCAAGCTGGATCAACTGGAGATAGACGCGGTTACTCCATTGTATGAAGGATGCAGGCCCGAGGATACCCGCCTGAAAGTAACGCTCATGGCTCTGGAGATGAAGGTCAAACACAAAATGACCGACGCATGCTTCGACGAGAACATGTCATTCTGGCACGAACGTCTTCCCAAGGGGAACAAATGCCCGACCAGTTTCGAGGAGGCGAAGAAAATCGTGTGTCCTCTGGATTTACCGCACGTGAAATACCATGTGTGCATGAACAATTGCATCATTTATCGGGACGAGCACGCGGAGTCTACCATATGTCCGGTGTGTGGCGTCACTCGATACAAGAAGAGGAAGAAAGCTCCTCGAAAAGTGGTGTGGTACTTTCCGATCACTCCTCGTCTGCAGCGGTATTTCGCGGACCCTAAGGTAGCAAAGCTCCTGCGTTGGCACGCGGATAGGGAGGAGAAGAAGCGAGAAGATGACGGAAATGATCCGGAGATAAATAAAAAAGACAAGATGCTGAGTCACCCTAAGGATGCGAGCCAGTGGCAAGCGTTGAACTTCGAAGACCCAGAATTTGGGAACGATCCAAGGAACATCGTGCTGGGCGCGAGCACCGATGGAGTCAATCCGTTTGGCAGCCAGAGAAGCACACATAGCACCTGGCCTGTGTTTGTGTGGATGTACAACCTTCCCCCCTGGTTGTGCATGAAGAGGAAGTACATTCACATGAGTATGCTAATTGAAGGGCCGAAACAACCAGGGAACGACATCAATCTGTATCTGGGGCTGCTGAAAGAGGAGCTAGACACGCTGTGGAAAACACCAGCCAATACGTGGGACGCCGCAGAGAAAGAATATTTCCCTATGAGAGCCGCACTGCTCACGACGGTGCACGACTATCTCGGTTACGGATATCTCGCGGGGCAGGTGGTCCACGGATTTTCTGGATGCGTCAGGTGCATGGATGACACAACGTATCGCCAGCTAGATAGAGATCCTGGGTCTTCGAAAACCGTGTTCATGGGACATCGAAGGTGGCTTCGCGACGATGACCCGTGGAGAAAACGCAAGGATCTGTTCGATGGTGAAACCGAACCCCGAAGACGCCCGCGTACAAGGAGCGGCGAGGAAATAGACGAGCTGTTGAAAAATTGGAAAGATTGCCCACTGCCGGGAAAGAAGCAAAAGGCGCCAGAGCCGGGAAAGAAGCGAAAGGCGCCAGAGCCGCTGCTGAAGGTATGGAAAACGAGGTCTGTTTTCTGGGACTTGCCGTACTGGAAGATCCACCGTGTGCCTCACAGCCTTGATGTCATGCATATCACGAAGAACGTGTGCGAGAGTCTGCTTGGTACCCTACTCAACATGCCTGAGAGGACCAAAGATGGGCCGAAAGCAAGGGCAGACTTGAAATCAATGGGCATCAGGGAGGAGCTTCACGCTAATGATGATGATGACGAGGCGAAGCAGGACACAGAAAGTCGTCGCAAAGGCAAAAAGGCCAAGAAGACCGGAAATGACTACCCTCCCGCGTGCTTCACTCTAAGTCAGGAGGAGATCGAGCAGTTTTTCACCTGCCTCGTAGGAGTAAAACTTCCTTACGGTTACGCGGGGAAGATAAGCAGATACCTAGACCCAGCGAAGCAGAAGTTCAGTGGGATGAAGTCTCACGACTGTCACGTGCTGATGACGCAGATACTTCCAGTTGCAATCCGTGGGATCATGGACGCGCACGTCCGTGAAACGCTATTTGGCCTATGCAACTTTTTCGACGTCATCTCTCGGAAGTCGGTTGGCGTGAGGCAACTCAGAAGGCTACAGGAAGAGATCGTGGTGATACTATGCGAGCTTGAGATGTACTTCCAGCCCGCATTCTTCGACGTTATGGTGCATCTGCTGGTCCATATCGTGGAGGATATCATCCAACTCGGGCCGACGTTCCTGCACATCATGATGCCGTTCGAAAGGATGAATGGTGTCATCAAAGGATACGTTCGCAACATGTCACGTCCAGAGGGAAGCATAGCCAGGGGCTTTCTGACCGAAGAGTGCATCTCCTACTGCACGAATTATCTAGGCATCGAGAACCCCGTTGGTCTGCCCGTCAACAGGCACCTCGGCAGGCTCGCTGGATGGGGTCACCGTGAGGGTCGGCATGAAATGCATGTCGACTTCGAGGGTCGACTCGCCGACTTTGAAAGAGCAAACCTAGTCGCGCTACAACACATAGACGTGGTCGATCCTTGGGTGGTAGAGCACAAAACCTTTATTGAGAAGACGTACAATGACCGAGGCCAACAGAGGACGGACGGAGATATAATCAAAGAGCACAACTCATGTTTCACGCGTTGGTTCAAGCAGAAGCTTCTGTCGTACCCTTTACATGAGGATTCTTCCGTGGAAGAACAACTAATATTCGCCTTGTCACAGGGCGCCGAGCACAACCTGATGACCTATGAGGCGTATGATATCAACGGCTACACATTCTACACCGAGGACAAGGACATGAAGAGCGATGGTTATCAGAACTCCGGGGTAACGATGGAATCCTACACCGGTAACGACAAGGACAGATACTACGGAAGGATCGAGGAGATCTGGGAGCTGAGCTACGCTGGAGAGAAGGTCCCGATGTTCCGTGTCAGATGGGCCAAGAGCGTCCTAAAAGAAGACCGGTATTTCACCACCATGGTTATACCCGAAGCCAAATCCAAGACCGCGGGCGCAAACGTCACCGCGAAAAATGAGCCATGGGTACTGGCTTCCCAAGTGGACCAATGCTTCTTCATTACCGACCCGCCAAAGCCCAGTCGTGTTGTCGTGAGGAGAGGCAAAAGGAACATCATCGGAATGGATGGAGTCGCCAATGAGCAAGACTTCGACAAGTACGGCGACCCGAAGATGGAAGATGACGACGACGATGAAGTACCATACACCACAAGAAGAAGCAGGACCACCCTACCTAAAGGACGTCCGTTCAAGAGAAGATCAATTCAAGGGGTTCCGGGGCTAAATTATTCAACCGCGAGGAAGAAGGGCAAGAAGATTGTGAAAAGATAGCTAAGATCGAATCACGACGTGTCGGCCGCGTGTGTGTGTGTCAGTGGCAAGCTCAATTATTACATGCAACTAAATTATTACATGTATCACTTGATTTCAACCATGTCATCTAATTCTAAATCTTTGCACAATGGTTTTATCACTCCATTTGCATTTTCCTTTTCTTTTATCTCAAATCTTAAATTATCACAATGGTTTAAGTATGTAAAGGAGATGCATTGTAAAAAAATTATACGCCCTATATTTAGGAATGGAGGGAGTATTAAAATTGCCATGTGTTTATTTTAAAGTGTTTGGATGTTTGTCATAAGGTTAAAATAAAATTTTAAAAAAAGATGCAAAAAATGGGGTTGCCAGGATTCGAACCTGGGTGGCTTGCGTAATGTATCAAGGGACCAACCACTAGGCCATGTGTGTGGTTCTGTCCATAACCACCACCGCAATTCTTATGACTTTGATGTCGAGCTGTTTATGGCGCATGTATCCCTGGTGCGCCATTGCTATCGATCTGTTATGGCGCATGTATCCCTGGTGCGCCATTGTTAGCCGGCCCTCCCCTGCTTCTCCTCCCCGCGCCTCCCTCTCCTCACTCCCCCGCACTTTGGATCGAGCACACCCAGATCCCCCCTCTCCCCCGCGTCGCGCCATCGCCTGTCGCCATCGAGTCCGCCGCCACCAGCACGTCGAGGGTGAGCTCCCCCTCTCCCCCTCCTCCTCCCCCTCCCTCCCCCCTCCCCCCTCCCCTGTCTCTGACATCTCTCCCGTCCGGCAGCGCCCGCCCGCGACCACCAGGAGGAGGAGGCCCGCCGGAGACCACCAGGAGAAGGAGGCCCGCCCGCTCGACCACCAAGAGGAGGAGGAGGCCCGCCGAGCTCGTCCCCAGGAGCACCACGAGCACGCGCCGTCCACCACCAACAGGTTCATCACGTCCTTCCCCTCTCACCTCGATTAGGGCTAGGGTTTCTTGCTGTTGGACAATATTTCTTCCTTTTGTCTTGCAATTTGTTGTTGTAAAGTAATAATGGACTGGATGTTAGTTTGCAATCTTGTTCTGTGTTGTATTGGATGGTACATGTGTACAATTTAATTGGCTGTGTTTTTTCTGAAGATGGAATGGACTATGACCTGATTATCACAGAAAAAATATTTGTGTAGCTGATAGGTTTCGTTCAGAAGATGGAATGAACTACGACCTGTTGATCCAGAAACATATCAGTATTGGAGAATATTTCTTGCTTAATTTCCTCTTGCAAATTTTCTGTGAAAGAATGACATGTTTAAGCCTGGATTTTAATTTAAAACCTTGTTAAGTGTTGTATTTGATGGCACATGTGTGCAGTTTAATTGGTTGTGCTTCCCCTTAATATCATGGACAGTTATCTTTGACCTTAGTTTGGAAATAGGCAAAAGATTTCATCATGTTCATATTAAACAGAGTTAAACTAAAATGCTGTTTTTAGTTCTCATGATGGCTGGCAGGAAGCTGCACTTTCAGATGCAGGGTTGGACAATGAACAGTGCTTAGCTAAGGAATGTTCTTTATTATTTAAGTATATGTGCTGCTGCTCATGTTGATAACTGCCACTTGACACTCAGTTTGATTACTGCATGATATTTATGCTATTACTTGTCCTGTTTTTGGTTTAATTCTTTTGTCACTTGTCCTTGTGCACCTGGTTGTGCCTATAAGCTTGTTGTGCCTATATGTAGGCCTTTTTTGTGCAGGTACAAAAAATTACCCCTTTCTTCCGAAATGTCGATTAATTTCCGTTTCGGTTGAGAATGGGGTCCTAGGTCAAGAAAATTAGCAAAGGTCATGCCGAATTTTTCCGTGAATTCGTGCATGAACTTTGTTAATTTTCTTGACCTAGGACCTTAGTTTGGTGGAGTTGAAACCAGAGAGTTGATTACTAATATAGGATAGAAGAATAGATACTACCCTGATCTCATCCAATAACTCTAGTAGCCTTTTTTCCTATTTAGAGCGAACATGGCCGACAACGATGAGGCCGGCGGTTCGGGCGGCAAGTCATTCTGGGAGCTGTCCCAGGAGATGGAGGAAGACCCTCACCGCTATGAGGACGCCGCGGAAGACACCGATCCCGACTACACAACCCCTAGTGGCGTCGGGGATGACACCACTGATGGTGTCGCCGAGGATGCCACCACTGATGGTGCCGCCGAGGATGCCACCACTGATGATGGCAGCGCACGCACAGATGGCAGCCAACCGAAGAGGCAACGGAAGGACCGGCGCCCAAACGTGCTCCGCACCGTCAAGGAGGAATTTACTCAAGTGGACTCCGACGGGCATCCAACGGAGCCCAAACAAATAGTCAAGGGGTACTCGGTTCAGCTCGGGTGCATTCTCCGGAGCACCGTCTCGATCAACACCGAGAACCTAAGGCATAAGGACCGAGGGAATTTGCGCAACCTCCTCTTCACGAAGCTGCACGAACGATACAAGTTCCCCGCTGAATTTGAAAACACATGCCTCTCAGGGAATAAAGTGAACAGTGCCGCCCTCACGAGGATGAGCACGGCCCTGTCTACTTGGAGAAGCGCGGTGAAAAGAATGATTGAGAAAGGTGATAGTTATGAGAAGATCAAGGCGAAAAATCCTTCGATCAGCGAAGATGACTACAAGGAGTTCAAGATCAAGTGCGAGAGCAGCGCAACCTCCGAATCAAGTCAGTGGGGGAAAGAAATGCGGGAGTTGAACTTAGGGGAACACAAACTCGGTCCCGGCGGTTACAGAGTGGCGGAGCCTATATGGGACAAGGAGGACGCGGAGCGTGCCGAGCAAGGCCTACCGCCCCGCTTCGAGAAATACCGTGACAAGCAGACCAGGAACTATGTCAGGGCCCGGTACAAGGAGGACCCGGTAACAAAGGAGCTTACCACGGATCCGAAGACCAGGGCGCTTGAGCTTGTTCTGGCGCAGGAGACTGAAAGCAGTAGCGCGGGGTCGTCTCAGAGCATCCCTTGGGACAACACTCTAAATAGGGCGTTGAACGTAATGAAAAACAAGGATAAGCTCAGTAAGCCGTCGTCAGCTGGTCGTGTGGCCGGCAAAGGCTTGTCCACAAAATGGTCGTCATACTATAACGCTGGTGGGCGAAAGGAGAGAAAGACCAGCTCGGAAAGCCAGTCGCGCGAGGTTCAAGAACTCAAGGCACAAGTGGCGCGGATTCCGGAGATTGTCCAAGAGCAAGTGCAACAACAACTGGGATCGACGCTCACCGGCATTATGCCTACCTTGATTCATGGGCTGACGACGTGGATTGCGAGCGGCCAACAGGGGCCGCCCCCGATTCCCAGCTTCACGGCCAGCAACTCGCACAACGCGCAGGCGGCGCCATTGGTGTCTCCGGCGGAGCCGGTATTGGTGTCTCCGACGCCGGCACGGGCATTGGAGCTTAATGCACCCGGGTGTACGCCGGCCGGCACCTCGGCAGCAAGCGGCCCCTCCATCAATTGCACGCCCGCCGTTGGCGGTGCCTCGACATTAGCCGAGCTCGACGCCATCATCACGGTAACTAATTAAGCCTCTCGGCCGAGGCTTCATCTCCTTGCCTTTGACTGGGCATCCCTGACGCCCTACATGTTTTCGCAGGGCGCCGCCGATGTTCCGTGCACTCTCCTGCACTTCGTGAACAACGAGTTGGTCGATGTCGCCAAGGGCAAAATCGTTCAACCGGGCAACCCCGTGTTCCACGGTAATCCAATGCCACCCACCGTGTATAGGGTTCAACTGGTTCGGGTGCTGCCAGGCTGCGACGAGTTGTTACCTCCGATTCGACCCGCCGGGGCCGACGAAGATGATGTGATGACCCTCAGCGCCTGCCTAAGCTGGCCCCTGCTTTGGCCGAAGAGCCAGATTCGTTTGGGGGCGGGGGACACCACCCCAAAGACAACACCGCCAGTCGTGCCGGCGCCAAGCCATGGCAAGACCGCCGCAACGCTACCGGACATGCCGGACATGCATATGGCACAGGATCCGGGCATGCATATGGCACAGGATCCAGACGGCGACGACAACGACGACGGTACATTTACCAACGTCGATAAGTACTTCAACGAACATGGGTGCGATGACGAATTCATGGGGCCTCCTTCTCAAGAACCCAACCTTGCAAAAGACGATCGCGATCTAGCTGGTACCGCGGAGAAACCCAATTGCAACAGGCGTCGTCTGGCGTTCAGTTCTCAGGAGACGCCTCCAGCTGCCGACTTCACCGAGCCTCAGATAGCCGAGGTGCGAAATATTATCAGCCCCAGCACACTCAAGAAGGCGGTCTGTGAGCAGAACTCGGTCCCATTACAGCAGAAGAAGAAGGGACGGAAAAGAAAGAGTAACAAGGGTGCGAGCCAGCCGGCACCGAGTACGACCCGTGCTCAGGACGGGCCACCTTCACCTAAGGATATCTCGAGGAGGGTGCATGTGGCGGGTAGGCCGATGCTACCGACTAATATGCTCAATGCTGCAACCGGTGCTATGCGGAGTCTGCATGACAGTGTTCTTTCTTTGGAGAAGCGGCGTCTCCGAGAGAATGACGTGGCATACCCGGTTTTCGTGGCCAAGGTGCCAGAGGGCAAGGGCTTTGTGGATAGCGCCATCGGGGGTACAATCGTCCTGCGGTTTGATGACATCTTCGCTATGTTTAACCTTCATCCGCTGCACTACACCTTCGTTCGGCTATTTTCGCTGAGTATGGAGATGCGGATCATTAGAGACAAGACCCCGGACATCGTGATAGTCGACCCCTTCTACATGCGTGCCAAGATCTTGGGCAGCGCTGGGGACCGGCAAGTCGCGAGTTCTTACCTCGAAGGCGTCATTCTGGCAAACCCAGATGAGGATACCTTCCTCGTGCCTTACTTTCCCGAGTAAGTCGTCCCCTCAACCGCCCCGTAACATATGATTTCTTAGATTTCGATCGTTTTTTTTAACATTCCGTGTTTTGTGCAGTGACACACATTGCACACTCATCCTCTTAAGCCCGAAATATTCCACGGCCACGTATTTCGACTCGGACCGTCAGTCAAAGAAAGACTACACAAATGTCAAGAAAGTTCTTGATGATGTTCTCCCCGGCTACGCCAAATCTGGAGGCACCTTCACCAGGCCAGTTCGTAAGTACGGCAAGCACGTGTTCGCCCACAATACGACGTTCCCCTGCGTCAAGCAGCCGCCTGGCGGTCAGAAGGATGCCTACTACGCCCTCCATCACATGCGGGCGATCGTACGGGACAATAATCACCTTCTGCTACCAAATAATCTCAAAGATTGGGCCGCAAGCTTGTCGGCAATCCAGGACACGGACATCAGACAAGAATTCTTTCGCATCCAGTCGGAGTTTGCGGAAATCATCCATCAAGATGTCCTTCGTACCTCGGGGCAGTTCTACCTCAGAAATCAACCGTCCAACAGTGAGATAGACACAACGCTACAAATGCAGGCTGACAACGCCCGCGATTTCATGACCATCACGATAGACGGCGGCTTCATCCACGCTCCGGTCCCTTGAGTCGAGTCGAAAGTAGTGATGCTATGTCTAGTTTTGAAACATCGATTGGCTCATGTTGTAATTAAACTTTGATGAACTTGTATGTCTCTTTGGTTTGGACAGTCGTTCAACTTAGATGTAATCGATGCTATTAATGTCTTGCTTTTCTCTTCCGATCCTTTTGTTGCATACTTATATATTGCTTATGTATTGTCTGTGAATTGGTACTAACGTTTTGTTTGGCTAGTGCATAGAGATGCCGTCGTATGTCGTGTACAAGGGTAGGGTTCCCGGAGTCTACGACGACTGGGAGGAGTGTCGGACACAGGTTCACCGTTTCAGCGGTAACAGTTACAAAGGGTACACCACTAGGGCGGAGGCGGAATCTAGATACGCGCGCTATCTAGCGGGAGAGAGGAGGGAGCGTTGGAGGAACCGGATGAAGACCAGTTTCATCGCGATTATGCTCATCGTGATGACCGCAGCTCTCTTCTATGTGATGGTAGTTTAGATGATCGATATCGACTTGTAATGTGAAGACAAACTCGCTACTCGCGGTTTCGAGACTTGTAATGTTCTAACTTTGTTCGGTATTTTAAATTCGGAGACTAATATGATGAATTGTATTCGGACACTAATCTTCTATTGTATTCGATGAATCTGCTGTTGCTGTGTGGTGCTAGCTATATTCTGTCAAATAATATATTTTGTAACCTGTGAAAATATCAGAAACAAAAAAAAAAATCCCTAATATTCAGACTAGTGGCGCACCACCACATAGTGCGCCATTAGTAAGCCAGAGCACACTAATGGCGCATCATCCACCAGTGCGCCATTAGTATGCCAAAGCACATGGGTAAATATGGCCCCTGGGAGGCATACTAATGGCGCACCGTGGTCTATACTAATGGCGCACTGCATGGTGCGCCATTAGTAAAAAATTCTAATGGCGTGGTGCTAGTGGCGCACCTGTAGTGCGCCATTAGTAGCGAAAACAGGTGCGCCACTAGCAGCCCTTTTCCTAGTAGTGGTACCTGCTTGTTACACAACCAGTTATGTTGCAGGTCACCGCTACTAGTGCCGAATCAGTAATAGAAGGCTACCGCAGCAAGTTTGTGACGATGATGACAGCCACGGGCAGCAATGGTGGGAAGCATGTTGTTCTGCAAATTCTCAAAGAGTTCTTATCCAAGGAGGATTACACCTTGTCTTTGCCTGAACCATGCAAAGAAACATTGGAGGAGATGAGGGACATGTGGGTGAGGATCATCATGTACGCCGCTGGCAGGTCGCGGCCGGAGACGCACGCGACACAGCTGGCCAGAGGAGGGGAGTTCCTTACCTTTGTTTGGCTGCTCATGGCACACAAAAGCCTTGGGGCTTCCGTGGCATTTCCGATCGACCTTATTAGTCCACCTCCTACTTTTGGACCTCTCATGGATGTGCGATATTATGCCTTTGATTTTCGTGAATAATTCGTAGCAAATTTACGCCATCATCGATCTGAGGTACACATATATAACTGCTTATGCACACTCTTTTATCTCATATTTAATTATCATCTTATCGGTATCGACTTAAAGCTAGCGAGGCTACCTACCATACGCAGCACTTCAAATTAATTTAGTTTTTACAGTCAAATGCATATATATGTCAAATGTTAATCATTGTTTATCCTCTCTTTCCTTAGATCGATATCTCATGGCACACATGGAGAGAGCTCAGGGACGACAGGTTCCGCGTGACCGAACTTCATATCATCCTAGCTATGCTTTAGAATCATGGATGCTTAGTAATTAATATATTGATACCTACTGAAAGTACTATCAAGGTGACAATGCATTTACGCGGGTACACCTTATTCGGACTATTTTCTTCTGTATTGCTACCTTTTTTGAACAGTGTGTTTGTGAGTGTGTGTGGGGGATGGGGGGTGGGGGGCTCAACGCATTTTTTCGAGTACACGTTGACCATTTTCGAATAAACATTATACATTTTTTGCGGAACGTTTTTTGATACACGTTGAACATTTTTCACATGCATGTTGACAATGTTTTTCAAATACATGTTTGA
This sequence comes from Elymus sibiricus, assembly GCA_039707655.1. Lineage (NCBI taxonomy): Eukaryota > Viridiplantae > Streptophyta > Magnoliopsida > Poales > Poaceae > Elymus > Elymus sibiricus. Next base: position 532,564,594 of record CM077675.1, read on the forward strand.
CTACATACATGTTGAACATTTTTCAAATACACCTTGAATATATTTTTAAAACACGCGAAACATTTTTCAAACGTATCATAACAGTTTCCTCGTAGTAACGCCAACGAATCTCGTCAAGAACTACATCTTAAATACTTTTAGTACATGATGAACATTTTTCTTAATACATGTTGAACATTTTTCTAATACATGATGACCATTTTTTAAATCCATGTTTGAATATATTTTTTGATACACGTGCTTCCAAAAAGTGGAACACGGTTTATTACTGTTTTGAAGCACAATTTAGTACAGTTTTGAAGCATAGATTTTGACCCAAAAAAAGATTGTCAAAATCAATTAACATGAGATCTGGTTTTGAAGATCTCGACGCAGGAAACGCAACGATGAAAGCGGCTCGTGATTATGTCCAGGGCCGGTCTTGAGATATTGGGGGCCCGGGGCCAAACTATAATTCGGGGCCCCTTATGTAATATAGAAATTATAACGATGATAATGGATATGAGATTTATAACAAGCTCACTTTCGCTCGTATAGTTATCGCCACAACTTGAACTATGACGTTTGGCGAGGATGATCCTCTTGTGAGATTCACAAGTGTTGGCCCATGATACGTTGTCATAGACTCATAATTCTGGCACTATGTGCTCGGTCATAATTCCGACAATGTCTCCTTCAGGTTTTAAGCCTACCTTTGACGTAACATTTGACTAACGAACTATATATAGGGTGGGTCTATTCTAACAACACCCTTAAGAGTCTTATTCTAACAACGATTCGCTTATTCTGACAACACCCGAGCTAACCCACTGTTGAAACCCACCCGACGCGCATCTGAACCGCACACACACAGAAAGCCCCACCGGCCCACCTCCCCCACTCCTCCCCCGTTCCCCTCCACCTTCCTCCCACGCCCACCTCTCCCGTTCCCCTCCACCTTCCTCCCACGCCCCACCTCTCCCGTTCCCCTCCACCTTCCTCCCACGCCCCACCTCCCCAGTTCCCCTCCACCTTCTTCCTCCCACGCTCCACCCCACGATCCAGCCACCCACCGTTGGTGCTCCGCCATTCACCCCGCCTACGCCGGTGCGCCCCTCCCCGCCTGAGAGCGCCCCACCCCGCGCCGTGCCGGCCAGATACCCGCTACACCGTGCCACCGCTGGAGGCCCGGATCCGCGCCGTCCTGCCTCCACTGCCCCGGATCCGCGCCGCCGCGCCTCCACCGCCCCGGATCCGCGCCGCCGCGCCTCCACCGCCCCGGATCCGCGCCGCCGCGCCTCCACCGCCCCGGATCCGCGCCGCCGCGCCTCCACCGCCCCGGATCCGCGCCGCCTACCCACCCGCAGCGGGAGGCGCGTGTGATGGCTGCCGACGGCGGCAACAACCCGAATCAGCATCCCCCGTCACCGGACAACCCGCCCCCTCCCCACCCCATCTTCGGCAGCCACCGGAGTCCGCGGTGAGGGCCGCGGCGCCGGTTAGCGTCCCCGACATCTGCACCTTCAAGTGGCGCCACTCCCCCTCAACCCTCCTCCTATGGTGCATCTGTCTTTGGCGAGCACACCGTCGGGCGGCTCCATGCCCAGCACACCGTCGGGCGGCTACATGCCCAACAACGGTAGCCATCCCCACAGTCCGGCGGCACTCCCCCTCAGCCCCTCCCCCTATGGAGCATTTGTCTTCGGCGAGAACACCGTCGGGCGGCAGTGCCCGTGACCTCGAGGTGAAGTGCAGCATGAGTGTAGCCGAGCTCCAGGAGGTTTGATTTTGTGACTCTGGGTGACCACTACCTCGCGTTCGTGCTCCTCTACATCATCAACGAAAAACAAAAGGCAGCATCGGCACTACCCCAGGCGCAGTTCGCCTCCCGTTCCTAGATCCTCTTGTGAATGTTGTTTCCGCATTTCTCTAGATGTGTGATGTAGTGCACTGCATAAAAAAATGCATTAGTTGTAATTTTATTTTTGTGTTGGAGGATACCTGTGCTAGAAAAGTTACAAGCACTTGGTTTTAGCAAACTGCAAAATAATGATGCAGTTCTTTCAGTTAGCTCATGCGTGCAATTTGAGGGTGCATGGAATTTTTTTTCCAGGGATGAATTGTGTTGTTTTCCACGTACATGTATAAGATTTTATTTAAGCAGTTCATCCAACGATCTGTTGCGGTTCATTTTTCTCGACCATGCGGTTCGCTTCTTCGCCCGTGTAAACATCCTTCTCCGAGTAAAATAGAAAAGCAACTATAAAATTCTGCAGTCCACTTCTCGATGGTATTGTGGTTCACTTACGCTCGGAGTGAAGTGCGGTCCACTTCCTCGCACGAAAAAAATCACGTCGGACAAAAGAAAACATGAAGTTCGCTTGCCAGTCGGATGCAGTGCGGTCTTCAGTCCGAACCAGTGCGTTCTTCTGTCAGATGCGGTTCACACGTCGATATTTGGTGTTGTGAAAAACAGAGTGTCCGCGTTTCGGTAATTTGAAAACTGCTCTTAAATCGTAAGGAATTAGAGAGAGTGTTCTACATGAAAAGGTTGCGCCTCGTCGATATATTTCCAATGCCGTATCATTCGCATCGTTCTGACGAGCGGTTTGGAAAAATTCACGAAAATACGCTCGCTGCCACTCGTAGGCAGACGCACCGTTTTCAAAATTCATTTAAAAACGTGATGAATCTCAACAATTGACCAACATATGAAAGTTGCGCCTATTCCACAGCTTTCCAATGCCGTATCACATGCCTCATTCCGACAAGCGGTTCAAAAACTGCAGTGAAAACAGTAACAAAAAAATTGAAATTTTTGAAAAACAGAATTCCGTGTTTCAGTAAATTTGAAATTACTCTTAAACCGTAAGGAATTAGAGAGAGTGATCTACATGAAAAAGTTGCGGCTCGACGATATCTGTCCAACACCGTGTAAGTTGCTTCATTCCATCAAGCGGTTTAGAAAAAAACGAGAAAATACGCTCGCTGTCACCCGTTAGGCACTCACCGTTTTCGAAACTGCTCTTAAACCACGAAGAATCTCGAAAAGTGGTCAACATGGAGAAGTTTCGCATTTTCCGTAGCTATCCAACGGTATATTATATGCCTCGTTTCGAAAAACGGTTTAGAAACTTAAGCGAAAACGGTGTCGAAAAAACGCGTGCAGTTTTCTCTCCTGACATTGCAGTGTTCATTTGATAGAGATGCAGTGCACCCGCGTTAACCCTGCAGTTCGGAAGTGTTGTCAAAATAGTTATTCTCACATCGATGTCAGAATAGACGGTATATAACATATAGTTCGTTAGTCAAATATATATACAGACCGTCTATTCTGACATTGGGTGCATAATAACTATTCTGAGAACACTTCCCAACTGCACGGTTAACGCGAGTACACTGCATCCCTATCAAACGAGCACTGCAATGTCGGCAGAAAAAACTGCACGCGTTTTTTCGGCATTGTTTTCGCCCTAGTTTCTAAACTGTTTGTCGGAATGAGGCGTCTAATATACCGTTGGATAGCTACGGAAAATGCACAACTTCGTCATGTTGACCACTTTTCGAGATTCCTCATGGTTTAAGAGCAGTTTAGAAAATGGTGAGCGCCTGACGAGTGGTAGTGGATGTATTTTTGCGTTTTTTCCTAAACCGCTTTTTGGAATGAAGCAAACGATACGGCATTGGAAAGATATCGTCGAGCCGCAACTTTTTCATGTAGATTAGATTCTCTCATTCCTTACGGTTTGAGAGTAATTTCAAATTTACTCGAAAGCGGAATTCTGTTTTTCAAAAATTTCGATTTTTTTTGTTACGGTTTTTGCTCCAGTTTTTTAACCGTTTGTCGGAACAAGGCGTGTAATACGGCGTTGGAAAGCTGTGTAATAGGCGCAATTTTCATATGTTGATCATTAGTTGAGATTCCTTACGGTTTTAAATAAATTTTGAAAACGGTTCGGCTGCCTACGAGTGGCAGCGAGCGTATTTTCATGAATTTTTCCAAACCGCTCGTTGGAAAGATATTGGCGATGCAAATGATACGACGTTGGAAAGATATCGATGAGACGCATCTTTTTCATGTAGATCACTCTCTCTAATTCCTTACGGTTTAAGAGCAGTTTTGAATTTACCAAAATGCGGACACTCTGTTTTTCGCGACACCTAAATCGACGCGTGAACTGCATCAGGCAGACGAACGCACTGCCTCAGACTGAACACCGCACTTCATCCGACGGGCAAGCGAACTGTATGTTTTTCTTTTGTCCGACATGAATTTTTCTGAGATGAGGAAGTGGACCGCACTTCACATCGAGTATAAGCGAACCACATGAGTTATTTTCATCTTCCAAATATTTTTTGCACTTCATATTGGGTGTTAGTTAACTGTGACCCTACCAAAAGTGAACTTCATGATTTTTTTGTGTCCTTTTTCTAACTTTCTTTGCACATGAGGGGAAGTGAACCGCACTTTTCTTGACATCATTTTCCTTAGGTGCTCATACTGCACTGTACAAGACCAGAGTAGCAAACCGCACCAACGAGAGCAGTTAACTTCATACTTTTCGCCGACACCATTTTACACATCACTACAGCCACACTACACCGCAAACTCATCCACACTGCACTGATCAGCCGAGCATTATGGATCGGACCTATCAACAAACATTCAAACTTGACAAAAAAAACAAAAAATCGCTAATTTTTTTAGAACCGCTGTGTGTCTTCAGCGCGGGGTCGTGTTCTGAATCTGGTCAACCACCAGGTGCGGGATGCATGTGAAGGACTGCATGTCACGACCCGCCACTCTGCAATTCCAGTTCTCACAACTTCTAAGTTCCCTGAAGAAAAGCAAAATCTCACAAGATGAAAAAGTGAGCCAGACGCCATTGACCAAAACAGTGAACTACAATTTTTTTGCAATGTACAGATGAACTAAACTGAACCTCTTTGTCGAGTAAAACAGAGTATGTACGAATGGCTCAAACTGAACCGAACCTCTTTTTGTAGTAATGCGTTTGCCTGGAGAGACCGATGGTTGGGGCTTCGCTACCGGGGGAAAGGATGGTAGAGTGGTGGCGGCGCCGCTGCCCGGAGAGGAAGCCGAAGGGGTGGGGGCGGCTGGATTTTGGCGTATGGGGACAAATTGCACGGGTCGCGCCCGGCGGACTGCACGAGAGGTGAGGGTCGGCAACCGGACCCCTTCTGTGCGCCTCCTCGCCCGCAAGCCACCGGAGCAGCACCTCCAAACCACAGGAACACCGTCGACAGATGGATCTAAAAACAGGTTGAGCGGGGCGACTCCTTTAGACGGCCCAGCGAGCCGGTCGGGGAGAGGTCTGTGGTGGCGGTGGATGGTTAGATGGCGACGCACGATGGTGGGAGGCTGGCGGCGGGGTGACGCGGAGCTGTGGGGAGGTCGGGGTGAGGTGGATTTGTCCAGCATGAGGTGGTAGCCAGCTTCTCCTCCTTCCCGTCCCCGGCGACCGTGAGGCGTCCTAAGCGGAGCCATGGCCGCCGTCGGCCTCACCAGAGAAGAGGAGGTGAGTGTGGAGACAGAGAGGAGCAGGTGCCCCAGATTCCTCTCCGGTAGCGCCCAACCGAGGAGATGAAGCGGGAGCGGCGTGCGTGTGTTGGAAATATGCCCTAGAGGCAATAATAAAATGGTTATTATTATATTTCCTTGTTCATAATAATTGTCTATTGTTCATGCTATAATTGTATTAACCGAAAACCGTAATACATGTGTGAATACATAGACCACACCATGTCCCTAGTGAGCCTCTAGTTGACTAGCTCGTTGATCAATAGATGGTCATGGTTTCCTGACCATGGACATTGGATGTCGTTGATAACGGGATCACATCATTAGGAGAATAATGTGATGGACAAGACCCAATCCTAAGCATAGCACAAGATCGTGTAGTTCGTCTGCTAGAGCTTTTCTAATGTCAAGTATCATTTCCTTAGACCATGAGATTGTCCAAATCCCGGATACTGTAGGAATGCTTTGGGTGTATCAAATGTCACAACGTAACTGGGTGACTATAAAGGTGCACTACAGGTATCTCCGAAAGTGTCTGTTGGGTTGGCACGAATCGAGACTGGGATTTGTCACTCCTTGTGACGGAGAGGTATCTCTGGACCCACTCGGTAATACATCATCATAATGAGCTCAATGTGACTAAGGAGTTAGTCATGGGATCATGTCTTACGGAACGAGTAAAGAGACTTGCCGGTAACGAGATTGAACAAGGTATAGGGATACCGACGATCGAATCTCGGGCAAGTAACATACCGATGGACAAAGGGAATTGTATACGGGATTAATTGAATCCCCGACATCGTGGTTCATCCGATGAGATCATCGTGGAACATGTGGGAGCCGATATGGGTATCCAGATCCTGCTATTGGTTATTGGCCGGAGAGGTGTCTCGGTCATGTCTGCATGGTTCCCGAACCCGTAGGGTCTACACACTTAAGGTTCGGTGACGCTAGAGTTGTAATGGGAATTGTATGTGGTTACCGAAAGTTGTTCGGAGTCCCGGATGAGATCCCGGATGTCACGAGGAGTTCCGGAATGGTCCGGAGGTAAAGATCTATATATGGGAAGTCCTATTTTGGCCACCGGAAAATGTTTGGGATTTTTCGGTATTGTACCGGGAAGGTTCTAGAAGGTTCCAGAGGGGGGCTTACCTGCATGGGGGGACCCACATGAACGTGGGTAGTGAGGGCAAGGCCCCACACCCCTGGTCAAGGTGCACCAAGATCCCCCCTTAGAAGGAATAAGATCATATCCCGAAGGGATAAGATCAAGATCCCTAAAAAGGGGGGATAACAATTGGTGGGGAAGGGAAAGGATGGGATTTCTTTCCTCCAACCTTTGCCAACGCCCCAATGGACTTGGAGGGCAAGAAACCAGCCCCCTCCACCCCTATATATAGTGGGGAGGCACATGGGAGCTGCACCCCTTGCCCCTGGCACAGCCCTCCCTCCTCCTACACCTCCTCCTCCGTAGTGCTTAGCGAAGCTCTGTCGGAGAACCACGAGCTCCACCGCCACCACACCGTCGTGCTGCCGGAGCTCTCCCTCAACTTCTCCTCCACCCTTGCTGGATCAAGAAGGAGGAGACGTCCCCGGGCTGTACGTATGTTGAACGCGGAGGCGCCGTCCGTTCGGCGCTTATATCGGATCTTCCGCGATTTGAATCGCCGCGAGTACGACTCCATCAACCGCGTTCTTTGCAACGCTTCCACTTAGCGATCTTCAAGGGTATGAAGATGCACTCCCTCTCTCTCATTGCTAGCATCTCCTAGATTGATCATGGTGACACGTAGGAAATTTTTGAATTATTACTACGTTCCCCAACAGTGGCATCATGAGCTAGGTCTATGCATAGATTCTATGGACGAGTAGAACACAAGTAGTTGTGGGCGATGATTTGGTCAATTTGCTTGCCGTTACTAGTCCTATCTTGATTCGGCGGCATTGTGGGATGAAGCGGCCCGGACCGACTTTACACGTACGCTTATGTGAGACTGGTTCCACCGCCTAACATGCACTTGTTGCATAAGGTGGCTAGCGGGTGTCTGTCTCTCCCACTTTAGTCGTATCGGATTCGATGAAGAGGGTCCTTATGAAGGGTAAATAGCAATTGGCATATCACCGTTGTGGCTTTTGCGTAGGTAAGAAACGTTCTTGCTAGAAACCCATAGCAGCCACGTAAAACATGCAACAACAATTAGAGGACGTCTAACTTGGTTTTGCAGGGTATGCTATGTGATGTGATATGGCCAAAAGGATGTGATGAAATATATGTGATGTATGAGATTGATCATGTTCTTGTAATAGGAATCACGACTTGCATATCGATGAGTATGACAACCGGCAGGAGCCATAGGAGTTGTCTTAATTTATTGTATGACCTGCGTGTCAATCAAAAACGCCATGTAATTACTTTACTTTATTGCTAACCGTTATCCATAGTAGTAGAAGTAATAGTTGGCGAGACAACTTCATGAAGACACGATGATGGAGATCATGGTGTCGTGTCAGTGACGATGGGGATCATGCCGCGCCCCAAAGATGGAGATCAAAGGCGCAAGATGATATTGGCCATATCATGTCACTTTATGATTTGCATGTGATGTTTATCATGTTTTTACATCTTATTTGCTTAGAACGACGCTAGCATAAATAAGATGATCCCTCACTAAAATTTCAAGAAATGTGTTCCCCCTAAGTGTGCACCGTTGCGAAGGATCGTTGTTTCGAAGCACCATGTGATGATCGGGTGTGATAGATTCTAACGTTCGCATACAACGGGTGTAAGCCAGATTTACACACGCGAAACACTTAGGTTGACTTGACGAGCCTAGCATGTACAGACATGGCCTCGGAACATGAGAGACCGAAAGGTCGAACATGAGTCGTATAGTAGATGCGATCAACATGGAGATGTTCACCATTGATGACTAGTCCGTCTCACATGATGATCGGACACGGCCTAGTCGATATGGATCATGTATCACTTAGATGACTAGAGGGATGTCTATCTGAGTGGGAGTTCATTAAATAATTTGATTAGATGAACTTAATTATCATGAACTTAGTCTAAAATTGTCTTTACAATCTATCTTGTAGATCCAATGGCCCACACTAATGTTGCCCTCAACTTCAACGCGTTCCTAGAGAAAACCAAGTTGAAAGACGATGGAAGCAACTATACAGACTGGGTCCGTAACTTGAGGATCATCCTCATGTAGGAGATATGCCCTAGAGGCAATAATAAATGTTATTGATTATCTCCCTGTTCATAATTAGGTTTATGTTCCATGCTATAACTGCTATGGTTCTCGAGTCTACAATAACCACGAGGCTCGGAGGAAGACTCATATGCACGTGTGGGATAATAAACGGTAAAATGTATTCCTAGTCAAGCCTCTATGACTGGCTCAAGTATTGCATGATGATCCTGTTTTCCTGATCATGGGCATGGCTATGCCGGCAATTTTGAGGGCACAATTGTTGGTAGAACACTTGTGTTGAATCGACCCGATTGATGTTATGCTATGAGATACATTCGTCATAAGTTTATGGTTAATAACACAGAGAAGTTAATGTTTGCATAATTCCTTAGACCATGAGAGTGTCGAGTTTCTTCATGCTTGCTTCATGAACTTTGGGGTTTGTTAAACGTCATCCGTAAATGGGTGGCTATTACGGCGGCTTACGGGTTCATGGAAAAGTATGTCAAGGGACTTGATAGCTCAAGATTGGGATTTGCTCCTCCGACGATGGAGAGATATCTCTGGGCCCTCTCGGTGTTACGGTATCCATCATCGTCTGGCCAGACACAGGGTGATTTGATCACAGGGATGCCGGAACACGGGAACGAGAAAAGAGAACAATACCGGCAACGAGGTAACTGGCATTGTGGACAAGTGTTGATCCACGAGGATGCCGATGTTTCTCACCTCGGGTAATTGTAACATATCGCGAAGCAACAGGAATAGCTCACGGCAACTGGAGGTTCACTCGAATATTTATTCGTGTGGGTATAGGGATCGATATGGGTGTCCACGGCTCCGATGTTGATCATTGATCGGAAGGGGTTCCGGGTCATGTCTATGCTTCACCGAACCTATAGGGTCACACGCTTAAGGGTCATCTATCTGCTGAATACTAGACAGGGAGTCTGAGAAAAAATCACCGAAAAAGTTTCGGACGCCGGAAAAGTTTCGGACAGCGGAAAAGTTCCGCAGAGAGGTCACCGGATGAGTTCCGGTGAAACTGAAAAGTTGTTTCAGAGGAGACCATAAAGTCAAATTGGTTTTGGCACATGCCTGATAATTCTTGGAGGGTGCCAGAATCATTCTGGAAACTTTCTGGAATTTTCCGGGATGAAAACCGGAAATGTTCCGGAGCTGCCGAAACCGCTTCAGATGCTTTTCGCAGATGAAATCACTAAACCGGAATTGTTACGGCTCGCGTTGAAAATTATTTTGGTGGGTACTAGAATTGTTCTAAGCCCACATGAATATTTTCAGTTCGATCAGACGCTGAAAAATGTCGTCGTGAATAGTGAAAGTGCTTTTTGGGATATTTTTTTGGAAAGCCACCTTTTAGGGCTTTTCCCAAAAGGCTTCTAGAAGGACTTGGGGATCAAGGAACCCCCTTTGGGGGCCCCCCCATGAAGGTGGGACGTTCACATGTGCAGCTCCTCCATGGAGCTCCACATGGCATCCCATTTTGCACTTAACACCCTCATGTGTGAGCTAGTGCATGGGAGTTTTTGGGTTTTATTGTAAAACCACCCTACCCCTTGGTTTTCCTATAAATAGGAGGGGAGTGGGCTGCCATCACACACATCCTTACTCTCATACACAAGCCATGCATGATCTGGCATTCTCTCTCCCTCCCAGCGAAATAGTTTCGTAGAGCCGAAAGGCTGTCTGGGTTCCGGCAGGAACTAGTTCTGGACGGCGAAGCCCTGCCGGATAGATGACACCGTATGTGTGCAACTCTGTAGAGAGATCGTAGTTTCGGTCTTAGTTCGAGAGTGCCTCCCGAAGGGCTGTCCGTGTGACCGTCCGAGTTTTGGAGGTCCTCCCGAAGGGCTGTCCGAGTGACAGTCCGAGTTTCGGAGGTCCTCCCGAAGGGCTGTCCGCGACACCGTCCGGGGGACTGTGCGACCGCCTCCCGGAGGGCTGTCCGCGGGGCAGATGAGGGTATACATCCTCGCGGTTGGGAGGTTGTAAAATCCTAGCTGCGGGGATCTGCACCGCCGTTCGTCATCGACTCTACTTCCACTGCGCTACGAGTCGGTAACGAAAGAGATCAAACCTTGTATGCAGTCTCCATAGTGGTCCTGGGCTGGTGCGTAGGTCGGAAAATTTTTGTTTTCTGCTGCGTTACCCGACACCTCATAGCTTCCAAGAAAGCATATGTCCTTGATGCACCGCTAGGTGACGCACCCATTTTCCCAGCAACTCAAGACGTTATGAACGCCTGGCAGTCGCGTAGTGATGATTACTCCCTGGTTCAGTGCGGCATGCTTTACAGCTTAGAACCGGGGCTCCAAAAGCGTTTTGAGCAACACGGAGCATATGAGATGTTCCAAGAGCTGAGAATGGTTTTCCAAGCTCATGCCCGGGTCGAGAGATATGAAGTCTCCGACAAGTTCTTCAGTTGTAAGATGGAGGAAAATAGTTCTGTCAGCGAGCACATACTCAAAATGTCTAGGTTGCACAACCGCTTGTCTCAGCTGGGAGTTAATCTTCCGGACGACTCGGTTATTGACAGAATCCTCCAGTCGCTTCCACCTAGCTACAAGAGCTTTGTGATGAACTTCAATATGCAAGGGATGGAGAAGTCCATTCCTGAGTTATATTCGATGCTGAAATCAGCGGAGGTGGAGATCAAAAAGGAACATCAAGTGTTGATGGTGAATAAGACCACCAGTTTCAAGAAAGACAAGGGTAAGAAGAACTTCAAGAAGGACGGCAAAGCAGTTGCCGCGCCCGGTAAATCCGTTGCCGGGAAGAAGCCCAAGAATGGACCCAAGCCTGAGATTGAGTGCTTTTATTGCAAGGGAACCGGTCACTGGAAGCAGAACTGCCCCAAGTACTTAGCGGATAAGAAGGCCGGCAACGTCAAAGGTATATATGATATACATGTTATTGATGTGTACCTTACTAGCGCTCGTTGTAGCTCCTGGGTACTTGATACCGGTGCGGTTGCTCACATTTGTAACTCAAAACAGGAGCTGAAGAATAAGCAGAGACTAGCGAAGGACGAGGTGACGATGCACGTCGGGAATGGTTCCAAGGTCGATGTGATCGCCGTCGGCACGCTACCTCTGCATCTGCCTTCGGGATTAGTTTTAAACCTCAATAATTGTTATTTAGTACCAGCTTTGAGCATGAACATTGTATCTGGATCTCGTTTGATGCGAGATGGCTACTCATTTAAATCCGAGAATAATGGTTGTTCTATTTATATGAGAGATATGTTTTATGGTCATGCCCCGCTGGTCAATGGTTTATTTTTATTGAATCTCGAACGTGATGTTACACATATTCATAGTGTGAATACCAAACGATGTAAGGTTGATAATGATAGTCCCACATAGTTGTGGCACTGCCGCCTTGGTCATATTGGTGTCAAACGCATGAAGAAACTCCATGCAGATGGACTTTTGGAGTCTCTTGATTATGAATCATTTGACACGTGCGAACCATGCCTCATGGGCAAGATGACTAAGACTCCGTTCTCCGGAACAATGGAGCGAGCAACCAACTTGTTGGAAATAATACATACCGATGTATGCGGTCCAACGAGCGTTGAGGCTCGCGGTGGCTATCGTTATGTTCTCACCCTCACTGATGACTTAAGCAGATATGGGTATGTCTACTTAATGAAACACAAGTCTGAGACCTTTGAAAAGTTCAAGGAATTTCAGAGTGAGGTAGAGAATCAACGTGACAAGAAAATAAAGTTCTTACGATCTGATCGTGGAGGAGAATATTTGAGTCACGAGTTTGGCACGCACTTAAGGAAATGTGGAATTGTTTCACAACTCACGCCGCCTGGCACACCTCAACGTAATGGTGTGTCCGAACGTCGTAATCGCACTCTATTGGATATGGTGCGATCTATGATGTCTCTTACTGATTTACCGCTATCATTTTGGGGATATGCATTAGAGACTGCCGCATTCACTTTAAATAGGGCACCGTCTAAATCCGTTGAGACGACACTGTATGAATTATGGTTTGGGAAGAAACCTAAGCTGTCGTGTCTGAAAGTTTGGGGATGCGATGCTTATGTCAAGAAACTTCAACCTGAAAAGCTCGAACCCAAATCGGAAAGGTGCGTCTTCATAGGATACCCTAAGGAAACTATTGGGTATACCTTCTACCTCAGATCCGAAGGCAAGATCTTTGTTGCCAAGAATGGATCCTTTCTAGAAAAAGAGTTTCTCTCGAAAGAAGTAAGTGGGAGGAAAGTAGAACTTGATGAGGTAATTGTACCCCCTCTTGAACCGGAGAGTAGCGCAGCGCAGGAAAATGTTTCTGTGGTGCCTGCACCGACTAGAGAGGAAGTTAATGATGATGATCATGAAACTTCGGATCAAGTTACTACTGAACTTCGTAGGTCCACGAGGACACGTTCCGCACCAGAGTGGTACGGCAACCCTGTCCTGGAAATCATGTTGTTAGACAATGGTGAACCTTCGAACTATGAAGAAGCCATGGCGGGCCCGGATTCCAACAAATGGCTTGATGCCATGAAATCCGAGATAGGATCCATGTATGAGAACAAAGTATGGACTTTGGTGGACTTGCCCGATGATCGGCAAGCCATAGAAAATAAATGGATCTTTAAGAAGAAGACTGACGCGGATGGTAATGTGACCGTCTATAAGGCTCGGCTTGTCGCTAAGGGTTATCGACAAGTTCAAGGAGTTGACTACGATGAGACTTTCTCACCCGTAGCGATGCTGAAGTCCGTCCGAATCATGTTAGCAGTTGCCGCATTTTATGATTATGAGATCTGGCAAATGGACATCAAAACGGCATTCCTTAACGGTTTCCTTAAGGAAGAATTGTATATGATGCAGCCGGAAGATTTTGTCGATCCTAAGAATGCTGACAAGGTATGCAAGCTCCAGCGCTCCATCTATGGGCTGGTGCAAGCATCTCGGAGTTGGAACATTCGCTTTGATGAGGTGATCAAAGTGTTTGGGTTTATACAGACTTATGGAGAAGCTTGTATTTACAAGAAAGTGAGTGGGAGCTCTGTAGCATTTCTCATTTTATATGTGGATGACATATTGTTGATGGGAAATGATATAGAACTTTTGGAAAGCATAAAGGCCTACTTGAATAAGTGTTTTTCAATGAAGGACCTTGGAGAAGCTGCTTACATATTAGGCATCAAGATCTATAGAGATAGATCGAGATGCCTCATTGGTCTTTCACAAAGCACATACCTTGACAAGATATTGAAGAAGTTCAATATGGATCAGTCCAAGAAGGGGTTCTTGCCTGTATTGCAAGGTGTCATATTGAGCACAGCTCAATGCCCGACCTCGGTAGAAGATAGAGAAAAGATGAGTGTCATCCCCTATGCCTCAGCCATAGGCTCTATTATGTATGCCATGCTGTGTATCAGACCTGATGTGAACCTTGCCTTAAGTTTGGTAGGGAGGTACCAAAGTGATCCCGGAATGGAACACTGGACATCGGTCAAGAATATCCCTAAGTACCTGAAAAGGACTAAGGATATGTTTCTCGTTTATGGAGGTGCCGAAGAGCTCGTCGTAAAGGGTTACGTCGATGCTAGCTTCGCCACAGATCCGGATGACTCCAAGTCACAAACCGGATACGTGTATATTTTGAATGGTGGGGTAGTCAGCTGGTGCAGTTGCAAGCAAAGCGTCGTGGCGGCATCTACATGTGAAGCGGAGTACATAGCTGCTTCGGAAGTAGCGCAGGAAGGAGTCTGGATGAAGGAGTTCATCACCGACCTAGGAGTGATTCCCAATGCGTCGGCCCCGATGACTCTCTTCTGTGACAACACTGGAGCTATTGCCATTGCCAAGGAGCCCAGGTTTCACAAGAAGACCAAGCACGTCAAGCGCCGCTTCAACTCCATTCGTGGTTACATTCAGGATGGAGATATAGATATTTGTAAAGTACATACGGATCTGAATGTCGCAGATCCGTTGACTAAACCTCTTCCACGAGCGAAACATGATCAGCACCAAAACTCTATGGGTGTTCGATTCATCATAATGTAACTAGATTATTGACTCTAGTGCAAGTGGGAGACTGTTGGAAATATGCCCTAGAGGCAATAATAAAATGGTTATTATTATATTTCCTTGTTCATGATAATTGTCTATTGTTCATGCTATAATTGTATTAACCGGAAACCGTAATACATGTGTGAATACATAGACCACACCATGTCCCTAGTGAGCCTCTAGTTGACTAGCTCGTTGATCAATAGATGGTCATGGTTTCCTGACCATGGACATTGGATGTCGTTGATAACGGGATCACATCATTAGGAGAATGATGTGATGGACAAGACCCAATCCTAAGCATAGCACAAGATCGTGTAGTTCGTCTGCTAGAGCTTTTCTAATGTCAAGTATCATTTCCTTAGACCATGAGATTGTGCAACTCCCGGATAACGTAGGAATGCTTTGGGTGTATCAAACGTCACAACGTAACTGGGTGACTATAAAGGTGCACTACAGGTATCTCCGAAAGTGTCTGTTGGGTTGGCACGAATCGATACTGGGATTTGTCACTCCGTGTGACAGAGAGGTATCTCTGGGCCCACTCGGTAATACATCATCATAATGATCTCAATGTGACTAAGGAGTTAGTCACGGGATCATGTGTTACGGAACGAGTAAAGAGATTTGCCGGTAACGAGATTGAACAAGGTATAGGGATACCGACGATCGAATCTCGGGCAAGTAACATACCGATGGACAAAGGGAATTGTATACGGGATTAATTGAATCCCCGACATCGTGGTTCATCCGATGAGATCATTGTGGAACATGTGGGAGCCAATATGGGTATCCAGATCCTGCTATTGGTTATTGGCCGGAGAGGTGTCTCGGTCATGTCTGCATGGTTCCCGAACCCGTAGGGTCTACACACTTAAGGTTCGGTGAAGCTAGAGTTGTAATGGGAATTGTATGTGGTTACCGAAAGTTGTTCGGAGTCCCGGATGAGATCCCGGACGTCACGAGGAGTTCCGGAATGGAACGGAGGTAAAGATCTATATATGGGAAGTCCTATTTTGGCCACCGGAAAATGTTTGGGATTTTTCGGTATTGTACCGGGAAGGTTCTAGAAGGTTCCGGAGGGGGGCCCACCTGCATGGGGGGACCCACATGAACGTGGGTAGTGGGGGCAAGGCCCCACACCCCTGGTCAAGGCGCACCAAGATCCCCCCTTAGAAGGAATAAGATCATACCCCGAAGGGATAAGATCAAGATCCCTAAAAAGGGGGGGATAACAATCGGTGGGGAAGGGAAAGGATGGGATTTCTTTCCTCCCACCTTTGCCAACGCCCCAATAGACTTGGAAGGCAAGAAACCAGCCCCCTCCACCCCTATATATAGTGGGGAGGTGCATGGGAGCTGCACCCCTTGCCCCTGGCGCAGCCCTCCCTCCTCCTACACCTCCTCCTCCTCCGTAGTGCTTAGCGAAGCTCTGCCGGAGAACCACGAGCTCCACCGCCACCACACCGTCGTGCTACCGGAGCTCTCCCTCAACTTCTCCTCCCCCCTTGCTGGATCAAGAAGGAGGAGACGTCCCCGGGCTGTACGTGTGTTGAACGCGGAGGCGCCGTCCGTTCGGCGCTTGGATGGGATCTTCCGCGATTTGAATCGCCGCGAGTACGACTCCATCAACCGCGTTCTTTGCAATGCTTCCGCTTAGCGATCTTCAAGGGTATGAAGATGCACTCCCTCTCTCTCGTTGCTAGCATCTCCTAGATTGATCTTGGTGACACGTAGGAAAATTTTGAATTATTACTACGTTCCCGAACAGCGTGCACGCTGGGGAGGCAGGAGTCCTGGGCGGCCTGGCGTCGCGGTGAGGAAGAGAAGAGGAAGGTGAGGGCCACCGGGGATCTGTGGCGCGGCCGGCGACAGTTGGAGGGAGCCTAGCCCGGTGCCCGTGCTAGCCGGATCTGGCGCTGGGTGGGGGGAACACGGCAGCGGCCTGGCTACAGGCCACTTGGTTCAGAGGGAGGAAGGTGGTTTGGGGGGAGGGATGGGGAGGGCATAGGGCAGCAGGTTTGGAGGGAAGCGGTGGCGCGGCAGGGCTCGCTAGAGTGGGGATGGGCGCCGATGCTCGCTGGGGTGGGAGGCTTCGTTGGTTTCAATCGGGGGGGGTGGGGGTGGGGGCTGTCTGTTTTTGGTCGTGGGGTGGGAGGCATGGGGGATAAGACATCAGTTTTTCTAATTGTTTTTTTGCGGTTCGGTTCGGTGCAGCGAGACAGCTCGGTACTGTTGTCGGAATAAGGTTTTTGGTGTTAGAATAAGGTCTTAAGGGGTGTTGTTAGAATAGACCCACCTATATATAGAACGTCTATTCTGACATTGGGTGCAGAATAACTATTCTGACAACACTTCCGAACAACACGGTTAACGCGAGTGCACTGCATCCCTATCAAACGAGCACTACAATGTTAGCAAAAAAAACTGCACGCGTTTTTTCGGCACCGTTTTTGCTGCAGTTTTTAAAAAGTTTGTCGAAACGAGGCGTATAATATACTGTTGGATAGCTGCGGAAAACCCGCAACCTCGACATGTTGTACACATTTTGAGATTCCTCGCGGTTTAAGAGTGGTTTTGAAAACGGTGTACGCCCGACGAGTGACAGCGAGCGTATTTTCGCAATTTTTTTAAACGGCTGGTCGGAATGAAGCAAACGATACGGCGTTGAAAAGATATCGTCGAGTCGCAAATTTTTTATGTATATTGCACTCTCTAATTCCTTATGGTTTGAGAGTAATTTCAAAATTACTCAAAAGCGGAATTCTGTTTTTCAAAATTTTCAATTTTTTGGTACGTTTTTTGCTGTAGTTTTTTAACCATTTGTCGGAACGAGGCATGTGATATGGCGTTGGAAAGTGTGGAATAGTCGCAACTTTCATATGTTGGTCACTCATTGAGATTCCTCGCGGTTTTAAAGTAATTTTGAAAACAGTGCCGCTGCCTACGAGTGGCTGTGAGCGTATTTTCGTTAGTTTTTCGAAACCGCTCGTCCGAATGATGCAAATGATACGGCATTGGAAAGATATTGACAAGGCGCAAACTTTTCATGTAGAACGCATTCTCTAATTCCTTACTGTTTAAGAGCAGTTTCGAAATTACCGAAATGCGGACACTCTGTTTTTCGCGACACCAAAATTGACGCGTGAACCGCATCAGACAGAAGAACGCATTGCTTCGGACGGAAAACCGCACTGCATCCTACGGGCAAGCGAACTGCATGGGTTTCTTTGTCGAACGTAACTTTTCTCACACGAGAATGTGGGGTGCACTTCATATCGGGCGTAAGTGAACCGCAACACTATCGAGATGTGAACCGCATTTAAAAAGAATTGACATTTCCGTAACAATTTGTTTCACTTTACATTAGGAATAAGTGAACCGTGACACAACCGGGAGTGAACCTCAACACTAACGGAAGTGAACCACGAAACTACCGAAAGTAAACCGCATGAGTTTTTGTTATCTTTTTTTCATACTTATTATTTCTTTACGTGTTCTTTACGTGTGTAGACCGGCGAGTGGACTGCCGGGATTGAACGAGTGAACTCCATGGTAGGGGCAAGCTAACTGCATTGTTTATTTTTTAGAATTTTTGTTTCAGAAAATAATTGGATTTTAATAGTTTTTTTTACTAAATTTCATTTCTAAAAGGGGAAGTGAACTTCTTGGGAGTTTTTATTATCCTGATTTCTTCACAAAATAAACCACGCGAGGGCTTACAACAAAGTGCATCTATCTTTTAACATTTTTGACAAATAGTTCCCTGGATTTTACTCAACAGGTCTCAAAACAATAGTACAAATACAATCGGGTCCCTTTTTTCCTTTGCACAATCGCTCACAATACCTAGGTGTACTGCTTTCTAGAGTCAACGTTGGTCGCATGCTCCCACTTTTTGGACTGCAGTGTTGCACCATGGCCCTCAGTGAGTAAAACAAATTAATTTTGCGAGTGCACTACATGACTAAGTATAAAACTAACGTCCAGATAGCCTCCTGCGAATTTTCTGAAAATGAAAAAAATGAACTTCACAGAGAAGCTTTGAACTGAACCACGAGCTCATATTCGCGGACAACAACATTAGTCCACACACCAGCCAAACATCCCACGCAAGGGAACTGCGTGCACGCGAACCTGTCATCGCCCGAGACTGCTTGGTGGCGAGTTGCGGAACTGCACACAACAAAGGGTACAAAACTGCAGAAGCCAAAAAATTGTCGGTGCCCATTGATCAACTGCACCAAGGAGCACGGTGCATTGCTCGAGGGATCCATATGCACTGCAATGGCACGATCAGGGACCTGGCAAACGAACCGCACACACCGAGCTGCATACCCACGATAACCCCTGGAAATAAATAGAAAAAATATTGAAACTGCAAAAACAGTGAAAATGCATGCAAAAAATGATAATCGGGGAGGCGCGGGTGAAGATCTCGATCCCCGTGGGAAGGTGCTCTGTCGGGGCTAGCCACGCAAGGCAGATGGTGGTCGTCGTTGAGCTGCCACCTACCGAACTGCCACAGGAAGTCAACTGCACACGGCGATTGTGGACTTCACGGTTGCGTTGGCCGGACTGCAAGGAGGCTGCCAGGGGACACACCGGACGCCACCTTCAGTCAATTCGTGGCGTGCCGCACGGACCGCTCCCGACATTGGTGGTTGCCGCCACAGGGGGCAGGGGAGCATCGTGGGACATGGGGTACCCGCACGTGCACATCGTGGGACATGCCAAGAAGGGGGGCAAGGGAGCAGGCAACCTACATCAGGGACTGGAGCCATGGAAGGGAGGCATGGACGCGACATGGTCTGTGCTCGGCGACCTCGATACAGTTGTCTCCGGGTGCTCACGGGCGTGGCGGGCCAAGATCTGCAGATGCAGACCGTGGGGTCCCAAGGCGTCCGAGATCCGATGGGAGTGCTGACCATTGGCCGAGATCTGTCAAGGAGGGAGGTCCACTAGTAGAAAACAGGCCATTAGTCCCGGTTGGGAAGGGCCTTTAGTCCCGGTTCCCCAACCGGGACTAAAGTATAGAGACTAAAGGGTCTAAGGCTTTAGTCCCGGTTGGCTACGAACCGGGATTAAACCCTGGCCACGTGGGCGGCAGAGCGCGCCAGGGCATGGGGACCTTTGGTCCCGGTTGGTAGCACCAACCGGGACTAAAGGTTAATGCTTCATTGTTTATTTTCTCTTTTCATTTTGTGTTTTCCATTTAATTTTTTCCTCTAATTCAACATGATCACTTGCATCCATCCACTTTAATCAAATATATGTCATATAACTCATCATTATCTTACTCATCTAACACCTCATCATCATCATCTTAATCATACCAAGTTAAAATCTCATAAAACAAAAAAAGATAAAATGACATAGTCCTCCCTCATAGGACCTAGTCCTCCCTCCTAGGTAAAATGACATAAAACAGAATAACACCTATGTCTCCATGATGAAGCAAAGAGATCCAACGGTCTCCAACTTGTGGCTTGCGATCTTTCTTTATTTGTCCCCATGCTTCAATTTGGAGCCCTCTTGGTGGTTTGCGCTCAGTCGAGTATGCAAAAGAGAACTCGGGCTGGAAGGGGCTTTTAATTGTCATATTACCTTTGGGTTGCATCAACGGAGGCACAACTTCATTTGGCAGTTTTTGTTGAAGAACATAATAGTAGCCTAGTTAGCAATGTAATCAATACCATTTACGCAACAGTACTAGTGTACTTAATTAGCAACTCTTACGAAAATATTTCGGCGAATGTCATCCGCCCTCAACCTATGCACTATTGTCCTGTACAATGTATAATTTGGGCCAGTTCCCAAATTATACGGGAAGATCTCCCTACCAACTAGGACACCAATAACAAAGTTGATAAGATCATCCTTCTCCTCCCAAGTTAGATGTGATCCATAAGTGTAGTGTGTCGTGTCGATTATGTTCTGTGTTTCACTCGAAGAAACAAAATAAGCTGTAAATTATAAATTAACAAATTTAGTATGGATGAACACCAACTATTTTTAAATATAGAATGCAAAGATCGAAAGTATGGATGAACACCAATAACAAAGTATGGATGAACACCAACAAATTTAGTATGGATGAACACCAATAACAAAGTTGATAAGATCATCCTTCTCCTCCCAATTTAGTATGGATGTTTCCTTCAATATGATCTTCAGGACGAAGATCGAAGGTTATTTCCACATCCTCCTGAAATCCATATGCCTTGCAAAGAGCTTCCCAATTTGAGCACCCTAATTCTGTGTTATTAGGTGCATTCATTACTTTCACCAGAAATGTGTGACCATGTTTAGTCCTCAGGTTGGCTGTCCTCGTCTCGAAACTCTCGTGCTCTTCGAAACCGAGCCTCTCCAAGAAATACCGTCTTGCATGACAGGGGATGAACTAGTCGAATTGTATAAAACAGAAATTACGCGTTGAAGGAAAGAAACAGAAGTCATGCTTAATTACGAAAAAACAGTTGTCATCGTTGCGTACCGTAGAAATATCAAAGTCCTCGTAAAGCTTCATGGTGAAGAACCTGCCGTCTCGCAGCCCAGGCTGGTCGCAAAGACCCTTATCTTCACCGCAAAGTTCACACGCTTGGATCCTATCATCGTCTAATGACGACGACATTTCCTGTGTTCATGATTCAAGAATTACGGCACGCTTGCATCCTAATGCGTGTGTGACTTTCGGTCCGTCGAGGCTTTCCTTAAATAACTCTCATATCTCATGGTGTGTTGGTGCGCACTTTCTCACACTGATATGGTGGTGTATATATGTTGGTGGACACACTCTCACAGTAATAGTTCGACCGTCGGTGATGGACGCCCCCCTCTTCTCTTCTTGCGCATTATATCGACGAATATATCCCAAAGAAGAGAAGAAGAGGAGGCGCCCCCACGACAACAGTCGGGATTCCTCCATCAAGAACACACATGAAAGTCACACAAGGAGCAACGACAGACCGAAAGTCACACACACATTATACCGATAAAATATCACTAATACATTTATAATGAACTCGAATATAATATCACTAATACACCATCTCGAATAATCCAGTTAATGCATCATCAAATATTAACTAATACATCTCGAATATTATCATATAAGATCACTAATACAGATCAAATACTATCGAATAATCTAAGTCACTAGCGGTTCCTGAGTCGCGGGTGGTGGACATCCAAAGATAAGGAACCATCACGGGATCATAACTCGGGTGAGATCCCTGAAGAATCTACCAGGTATTGTTGAACCTGGCGTCCAACGCCGCCATGTAGCGGAGAACGTGCTCGTCCTCCTCCCTGACACGGCGACGTACCACCTCCGCGGGGGCCCGCTCCCTCTGCACCGAAAGTGGCCCACGTGACCGCCACCAAAGAAGCTTTGGGTCGACGACGAGACCAGGATTCCTCACCAAGCTCCGAGCCCGAGAAGGTAGCACCTCCCAGTGCCAGCCCGGCGGAGCCCAGTCCCGGACATTGCGCCTCTCAAGGATGTCGACGCCGACTCGACGACGACGAGGATGCGGGCCAGGCATCGTCGACGTCGAGACAAATTCCTAGGAGAACATTTTCTTATCGTTTAATCACTATTTTTTTCAAAACCCAAGAATTTTTCTCTAATCTAACATATACATACTAATTTTTCCTAGGACTCCTAATTAACTAAAACATAAAACAACTAAAACATAAAAAGCATCATAAACAAAATCATCTAACAATATCAATCTACTTATCCATCTACTACAATTTTCTTAACACATTGTTTAATGAAAAAATGTTGCATACCAACCACAAAAATTTTCATAACACTAAAAAGATGTTCTAACAATTAGAAAATATTTGCACGTTTTTAAACAATATATGTGTGTGTGTGTGTGTGTTTGCGGCACCGGCGGGGCTCCTACGTCGGAGATGGACGGGGCGGCGGGGCTCCTACGCCGGAGATGGATGGGGCGGCGGCTCTCATGCATCTCCAGTGGTGGCTCTAGGTGGGGGATGGGCTCAGGGAGGGGCGGCCATATATGGCGGCAATGGCAGACGGGGAGGGGCGGCCATGCATGGCGGCAATGGCGGACGGGGAGGGGGACTTCAGGCGGAGAGGGAGGAGAGGGAGGAGAGTGGCTCACAGCGGTCTCGGCGACGAGGTCAAGGCGACAGCGGGCTCGACGGCGAGGTCGAGGCGACGGCGAGGTCGAGGGAGAAGAGGGGCCGGAGCGAGCGGGTCGGGGACGGCGATCTCCGGCGGGAGGTTGAAGACCGGCAGCCTGGCAGCGCGACGGCGAGGTCGAGGGAGAAGAGGCACGCGGGGAGCTCTCGCAGCCTGGCGGCGTCGGGGGGGGGGGCAGAATGGGAGAGGTTGGGGAAGAAACGGCAAAGTCGTGCATATATAGAGGGACTCTTTAGTCCCGGGTCGAGGCTCCAACCGGGACTACAGACCTTTAGTCCCGGTTGGTATCACCAACCGGGACTAAAGGTCCTCCCGGGATTCCGCGCGGGAAGGTCTTTTCGGCGGCCCAAATTACGCGCGGGAAGGGACCTTTAGTCCCGGTTGGTAGCACCAACCGAGACTACAGCTGTATTTTCTCTTTTTTGTTTTGTTTTGTTTTTCTATTTTCTGTTTTTATATTTGGAATAACTGTTAGAATATTTATAGTTTTTTAATGAATTTTTTTTGCTTTAGGTCAAAACAATTACAAACTTTCTGTTAGTGCAAGTAGTTTATAAATTGAAATAGTTTAAATTTGAATTCATTTGAAATTTGTGTGAAATAGTAATTTGTGAATAGCTTTAGTTTAAAAATAGATTTTTGAGTGATTCCTTTTCATGTTGTTTAATATTAGTATGTTTTATCATTATGTTAAAGTTGGGAATTTTTAGGATAATTTAAATAGGTGTTTTAATCAAAATCAAATTCTGTTTAACTCTTTTAGTTTTATACCTTCATTTGTTTTAAAAAAAATCACCCAACTGAACTCTGAAAAGGTTGAAACTTGGCATGGTATCATACTTTCACCCACATAGCATGTGCTAACAAGTTGAGAGCGTTACGGCAAAAACTGGATGCACTTCGTGTACAAAATGGACAATCTCCTTCGAAGTATCGGGGTTTCAGACGAAAACTCGCCTGCTACAAAAGGATTTCAATTTTTTTAAACTTATTTCAACTCCAGACTTTTTGTGCATTCAATATGAACCATTAGAAGCCACATACTAAAATTTTAACCCTATCTAACTTCATTTGCTATTTTTCATGCATTTAATGATTTGTTTTGAGCTAAATGACCCTGAAATTAAAAAGCACCACAACTGAACTCTGAAAAGGTTGAAACTTGGCATGGTATCATCATTTCACCCACATAGCATGTGCTAAATAGTTGAGAGCGTTACGGTAAAAACTGGATGCACTTCGTGTACAAAATGGACAATCTCCTTCGAAGTATCGGGGTTTCGGACGAAAACTCGTCTGTTACAAAAGGATTTCAATTTTTTTAACTTATTTCAACTCTAGACTTTTTGTGCATTCAATATGAACCATTAGAAGCCACATACTAAAATTTTAACCCTATCTAACTTCATTTGCTATTTTTCATGCATTTAATGATTTGTTTTGAGCTAAATGACCCTGAAATTAAAAAGCACCACAAATGAACTCTGAAATGGTTGAAACTTGGCATGGTATCATAATTTCACCCACATATCATGTGCTAAAAAATTGAGAGGGTTACAACAAAAACTGGATACACTTCGTGTACAAAATGGACAATCTCCTTCGAAGTATCGGGGTTTCGGACGAAAACTCGTCTGTTACAAAAGGATTTCAAATTTTTTAACTTATTTCAACTCCAGACTTTTTGTGCATTCAATATGAACCATTAGAAGCCACATACTAAAATTTCAACCCTGTCTAACTTCATTTGCTATTTTTCATGCATTTAATGATTTGTTTTGAGCTAAATGACCCTGAAATTAAAAAGCACCACAAATGAACTCTGAAAAGGTTGAAACTTGTCATGGTACCATCATTTCACCCACATAGCAAGTGGTAAAAAGTTGAGAGGGTTACAACAAAAACTGGATGCACTTCGTGTACAAACTGAACCATCCCGGCTACTCACTAGAGAAGAAAAGTGATGACGGTGCAGCCAGTCACATCCCAGAGTGGGATCTTGGGGTATAAAACTTTTTCTTCGCGTGTGTCCCTTGATTATTGCGCCGTAACCATGGACAATCTTCATCATTTAACATGATGCTTGGGTCAGTCTTCACTGCGAAGGGAGGAATTTCATCAAACTTTTCATAATCTCTTGACATGTCTGTCTTGTCCTCCACTCCCACGATGTTTCTTTTCCCAGAAAGAACTATGTGGCGCTTTGGCTCATCGTATGATGTATCCGCTTTCTTATCTTTCCTTTTTTCGGTTTGGTAGACATGTCCTTCACATAGAAAACTTGCGCCACATCATTGGCTAGAATGAATGGTTTGTCTGTGTGCCCAAGATTGTTGAGATCCACTGTTGTCATTCCGTACTGCGGGTCTACCATTACCCCTCCTCCAGTCAGATTGGCCCATTTGCACCGGAACAAAGGGACCTTCAAATCACCTCCATAGTCAAGTTCCCATATCTCCTCTATGTAACCATAATATGTGTCCTTTTCCTTGGTGTTTGCCGCATCGTCAAAGCGAACACCACTGTTTTGGTTGGTGCTCTTTTTATCTTGGGCGATTGTGTAAAATGTATTCCCATTTATCTCGTACCCTTGGAAAGTCAATATAGTCGAAGATGGTCTCTTGGCCAACAAGTACAAGTCATCTTCAACATTGTCGTCATTCATGAGATGTGTTCGCAACCAACCGCCGAAAGCCTCAATGTGTGTACGTTGAATCCAGGGGTCAGACTTCTCCGGGTTTTTCGAGCATATAATATCCATGTGTTCCTCGATATATGGGGTGACCAAGGTAGAATTCTGTAGAACTGTGTAGTGTGCTTGCGCCCAAGAATGCCCGTCCGTACATATTATTGATTTTGGTCCAAGCGTGCCTTTTCCACGCAGTCTCCCCTCATGCCACGATTGAGGAACACCAATCGGCTTAATGTCAGGAATAAAGTCAACATAAAACTCAATAACCTCCTCTGTTTCATGGCCCTTGGAAATGCTTCCTTCTGGCCTAGCACGGTTACGAACATATTTCTTTAAGACTCCCATGAACCTCTCAAAGGGGAACATATTGTGTAGAAATACAGGACCCAGAATGGCAATCTCTTCGACTAGGTGAACAAGGACGTGCGTCAAAATATTAAAGAAGGATGGTGGGAACACCAACTCGAAACTGACAAGACATTGGACCAAATCATTCTATAAGCTTGGTAGGATTTCTGGATCGATTACCTTCTGAGAAATTGCATTGAGGAATGAATATAGCTTCACAATGGCTAATCGAACATTTTCTGGTAGAAGCCCCCTGAACGCAACCGGAAGCAATTGCGTCATGATCACGTGGCAGTCATGAGACTTTATGTTCTGAAATTTTTTCTCCGCCATATTTATTATTCCCTTTATATTCGACGAGAAGCCAGATGGGACCTTCATATTGAGCAGGCATTCAAAGAAGATTTCCTTCTCTGCTTGGGTAAGAGCATAGCTGGCAGGACCTTCATACTGCTCATGCATGCCGTCGTTTCCGTGCACACGTTGCTGGTCCTCCCGTGCCTCCGGTGTATCTTTTGTCTTCCCATACACGCCCAGGAATCCTAGCAGGTTCACGCAAAGATTCTTCGTCACGTGCATCACGTCGATTGCAGAGCGGACCTCTAGGACTTTCCAATATTCTAGCTCCCAAAATATAGATTTCTTCGTCCACATGGGTGCGCGTCCCTCAGCGTCAGTCGGAACAGATTGTCCGCCAGGACCCTTTCCAAATATTACTTGTAAATCCTTGACCATATCAAGTATGTCATCACCAGTACGGAGGACGGGCTTCTTCCGGTGATCTGCCTCACCTTTGAAATGCTTGCCTTTCTTTCTTAAGGCATGCTTGGCTGGAAGAAATCGACGATGTCCCAGGTACACATTCTTCTTGCATTTGTCCAAATATATACTTTGGGTATCATCTAAACAGTGTGTGCATGCATGGTATCCCTTGTTTGTCTGTCCTGAAAGGTTACTAAGAGTAGGCCAATCATTGATGGTTACAAAGAGCAACGCTCGCAGGTCAAATTCCCGCTGTTTGTGCTCATCCCACACACGTACACCTTTTTTATTCCACAGCTGTAAAAGTTCATCAACTAATGGCCTTAGGTACATATCAATGTTGTTGCCGGGTTGCTTAGGGCCTTGGATGAGCACTGGCATCATAATGAACTTCCGCTTCATGCACAACCAAGGAGGAAGGTTATAGATACATAGAGTCACAAGCCATGTGCTATGCTTGCTGCTCTGCTCCCCGAATGGATTAATGCCATCTGCACTTAAACCAAACCATACGTTCCTTGGGTCATCTGCAAAGTCCGGCCACTCTCTCTCGATTTTTCTCCACTGCAACCCATCAGCGGGTACTCTCAACTTCCCGTCTTTCTTACGGTCTTCTTTGTGCCATCGCAACGACTTGGCATGCTCTTTGTTTTGGAACAAACGTTTCAACCGTGGTATTATAGGAGCATACCACATCACCTTGGCAGGAATCCTTTTCCCGGGGCGCTCGCCCTGAACATCATCAACAGGGTCATCGCGACCGATCTTATATCGCAATGCATTGCATACCGGGCATGCATCCAAATTCTCGTACTCACCGCGGTAGAGGATGCAGTCATTAGGGCATGCATGTATCTTCTGCACCTCCAATCCTAGAGGGAAGACAACCTTCTTTGCTTCGTATGTACTGTAGGGCAATTCGTTGTCCTTTGGAAGCTTATTCTTCATTATTTTCAGCAACTTTTCAAATGCCTTGTGAGCTACACCATTCTGTGCCATCCATTGCAGCAATTCGAGTGTGGTACCGAGCTTTGTGTTGTCATCTTCGCAATTTGGGTACAACGCTTTTCTGTGATCCTCTAACATGCGCGGCAACTTCAACTTCTCCTTTTCATTTTCGCAGTTTCTCTTTGCATCAGCAATGGCCCGACCAAGATCATCAGCGGGCTCATCTGATGCCTCAGCTTCTTCTTCTTCATTCTCTTCCCCCATTGTACTACCATCATATTCAGGACACCCAGGATAGTTGTCGTCATCCTCTTCTTCTTCATTCTCTTCCATTAGAACCCCTCTTTCTCCGTGCTTGGTACAACAATTATAGCCGGACATGAAACCGGACGTAAACATGTGGACGTGAATCTGTTTTGAGCTAGAGTAAGTCTTATCATTCTTACACACACCACATGGACAACACATAAAACCATCCCGCTTGTTTGCCTCAGCCGCACGCAAAAAACTCTGCACGCCATTAATGAACTGGGGAGAGCATCGGTCAACGTACATCCATTGCCGGTTCATCTTCATTACACAACACCGAGAAGACCAAATTAATACAAGTTCATACACACTTATTCTCATAAAACAACATAAAACTATCTAGCTAAAACATTTTAAATGCAACAACAAATGCGATCAAAATCGCAACTAAGGTAAAAATTGATCCAACAGCATAATGATACCAAGCCTCTTTATTAATGGCATATTTTCTAATCTTTCTAATCTTCAAGCGCATTGCATCCATCTTGATCTTGTGATCATCGACGACATCGGCAACGTACAACTCCAATTTCATCTTCTCTTCTTCAACTCTTTTCAATTTTCTTTCAAATCCTCGTTTTCTTTTTCAACTAAATTTAACTTCTCGACAATAGGGTCGGTTGGCATTTCTGGTTCAACTACCTCCTAGATAAAAATATCTATGTCAACTTGATGGGCATAATTGTCATGAACACGAAATGCAACAAATAGTTATAAAAGAGAATATACCACATCTGAATCGTAAACCGGACGAGGGCCGACGGGCACGGATATCATAACCATGGCACTATATATAACAACAATCATATAAGTAAAAAAACTATGCAAGTAACTATCTAAATCATACAAATACGATTTTATTTATAAAAATGATAAGAACACAAGAAGAGGCTCACCAAGGTGGTGCCGGCAACGGGACGGTGCGGTCGATCGACGGTGGTTAGGACGGGGACGGGAAGGCACACTAAGTAAACCACACCTACACATATGCAAACTAAGGAGTTAATTTGAGCTCAAATTGCATATAAATCAAAAAAACTACCACATAATTACACCCAAACTAAAACCCACAAATCACTATACTTATAAAGCATAGCACGAGCTGATCTAGCAATAAGAGATGAAAGGACAAAGTTGCTAACCTTTGTGGACACTTGGATGGATTGGGGTGCCTCAAATCTTGACAAATCTTGGCAAAAATGGAGGGAGGAGCTCGAGCTAGGGGAAGAACAGAGAGGGGAATTCGAATGGAGAAAACAGAGAAATGGAGTCGGGCTGGGCGAAGGGTTTATATAGGGAGAGCTTTAGTCCCGGTTGGTTATACAAACCGGGACTAAAGGTCTATCTATAGTCCCGGTTTGTATCACAAACCGGGACTAAAAGGGCTCGTGGGGGCCCCAGGTTGACACCAGCCTGCCACCACTCCTTTAGTCCCGGTTTGTGATACAAACCGGGACTATATGTCCCAAATGAACCGGGACTAATGGGGCCCGTACCCCCTGACAGCTCCTTGCCATTGGAACCGGGACTAATGGACACACTAGTCCCGGTCCAAAGCAAAACCGAGACTAAATGTTGAAACGGAAGGCCTGTTTTCTACTATTGGTCGCGGTCACCGTGGATGTTACGCCAGACACAACCGAGGATGGCGGCATGCTGGTCGACGGTGGGACGGGTCGGCAATGTGCGGGAGGATATGGGGTGGGAGTCGGGTGTGGTGGGGATGAGGCCGGAGAAGAGCTTAGGGGAGGGAGTTGGCCAGGGGCTAGGAGTGGGTGGGGAGGGTCGGAGGTAGGGAGGCTGGGGAGTTGGCCGTGGGTGGAGGTGTAGCTGCTGGGGGAGGGGGTTCGTGGTGGGGGTTGCTGGGGCATGGAGGAATATGAGGTCAGGGGGGAGAGAGTGGAGTGGGTTGTGTTGGGGATATAACCCCGTGGTAAGACCCGCCCAGGTAGGGCCGGGTCACACCGGGTGGCTCGTGAGCCCAAGACCTGTAAGGTGGGCCTAAAGATGAAGACAAGGCCGCAGGGCGGCTTACCAGATGGGCCGTTGACAGAGGCCCAGAGACGGAAGATGGCATGAGGACCCGGGTGGCCAAGCCGCACGGTGGCGGCTTACCCAAGATGGTATGGCGGCTTAAGAGACAGAATAGGACACGTTGTGTGAGTCGGTTTGAGACTCGTGTAACCCGGGGCCTTGACCTCCTATATAAAGGCTAGACCCCGGGGCGGCTTAGACAAGAAACCAAGTTATCGAGAACTAGGTCAAGCAATCCGCTCCCTTGTAATCGATACTCCAGTTAATACAGCACAAGCAGGACGTAGGCTTTTACCTCGACTTGAGGGGCCGAACCTGGGTAAACTCGTGTCCTTCGTCCCGATCAACCCCTTTGAGTCCACTGCTATGGCGATGGCCTCGAACCTAAGTCTTCGGACATCTGCCGTGTTAAAACCACGACAGTTGGCGCCCACCGTGGGGCTAGCGCTTGGTGGTGTTGAGTTCTCAAAGGGCTCTCTACCAGGGATCGAGGGGTAGGCGGTTGGCAGGATGACCAAGAGTCGCCGCGGCCGGCTCTACATCGACGATGCCGGCTGGGGCCCCGAGGCTGACTCCATTGAGTACGGTTTCCGGGTCCCCTTCGGCGGGATTCAGGTCTTCATCGGCAAGATCGGCGGATCTGAACCCGGGCCGGGCACCTGCACCGACATCGTCGAGCCGGCTCGGCGCAAGCAACCCGCCCGACGCGTGCAACCCGCCCGTACTAATCCGGGCCGGAAGCATGTTTTCATCGGTTTCACTCAGGGCATGGATCTTGAAGGATCTATGTCGCAAGAGGAACCTCTCATCCACTCTGAGGATGAATCTTCAAGCGGAGAGACGGAGTCAATCTACCAGCTCCATGATGGCGGACTCGGGGGCTACGTTGAGCCTTACCCCGATTCGGAT
Organism: Elymus sibiricus; assembly: GCA_039707655.1. Lineage (NCBI taxonomy): Eukaryota > Viridiplantae > Streptophyta > Magnoliopsida > Poales > Poaceae > Elymus > Elymus sibiricus. The sequence continues at coordinate 532,595,564 of CM077675.1, forward strand.
TTCCATGAGCCGGAGGAGTATGAGCCGCCGAACCGCGCTGCCGTCTTCATGGCGGGTTCAGCGGCGGCTCATGGCAGCACAGCCGCCGAGGCGACCGGATCTGGGGCTGGCAGGCCGCCGGCTCAGGTCCTTCTGGATCTGATGGGTGAGCTTACAACCCTGATGGCGACTGAGGTCACGGCTGAAAACCAAGCATCCCGTAATACGGAGATTGCGAGGTTGAAGAACCAGATGACTGAAGTCCAGCAGGAGATTAATGAACTAAAGACTCAGATGGATGCTGAGGCGGAGCGCCTTAGGGCGGACGCTTTCCGTCTTGAGCTGGAGCAGCAATCAGCAGCGGCGGTTCAGCGGATGAGGCATCAGTCCCGCTTGCCGGATCAGTATGAAGCAAGGAATCTTTTCAACACGCCAGGAACGGGACAGAACGTGCCTTTGGCCGTAACCCGGACGGCGGAAGTGCCTGGAAGCCGGGCGGCGGTTCAGCATCAGCAGGTTAACCCGCCCCGACGGAACCAGGTTACGCCAACTTCTTTCCCTACACCACCGGGTCATTATTCTAACCCGGCAGAGAACATGGTGGTGGCGGCAACCCGGCTTGCTGCTATCCCAATCCCCGATGAGTCGCCTTTCGCGGAAGAGGTGCGGAACGCTGTTGGATACCTGCGAACGGCGGTGGCCCAGCAGGAGAAGTATGCTTACAGCCGGAGTCGCGTGCACTCAACCCCTATCCCCAGTCGCAGCTACAGCCGGCGTTATGAGTCGCCGGCGGTTTCTAGCAGTGAACGACATCGGAACCTGCCGCGAGCTGACCGGGCGGCTCTGGATGCTCAGGCACTGGTGGATCGAGCGAGAGCACAGCGAGAGGCGGCGGCTCTGGCGGCAGCGGCGTCTTATCAGGAACCCACAGTCGCACCCTCTGTTTCAACCGGAGCGGGGTTAACTTCCAGGGCTGTGGGGGTGCCGTGCTTAGTGCCGGCTTTACGCAATGAGCGCCTGCCGAAGGATTTCAAGGGCCCTCGCAAGGTGCCCAACTACACGGCTGACTTACCTCCAGAGGCTTGGATCGAAAGCTATGAGCTGGCCATGGAGATGTTGGATGTTAGTGATGCAGTATGCGCCAAGTACTTTATCATGATGCTGGAAGGGCCGGCTCGCACGTGGTTGAAGGGATTGCCGCCTAACACCATTACTTCCTGGGCCGAGTTGAAGGCGAAATTTATCAAAAATTTCAAAGGGACGTGCAAGCAGCCCATGACAATCGTAGATTTGGACCATTGTGTGCAACAGACGGATGAGTCGGCTCATCATTGGGTTCGGCGGGTCTCAACCATCATCCACTCTTCAGAACAGATCACGGCGGCTCAAGCGGTTTTGATTCTGGAAAAGAATTGCCACTTTACGCCTCTGAAGCAGAAGCTTGGCCGGCTCAAACGCTCGTGTCAAGACATGGGGGAGCTCATGGCGGCTCTAACCAAATATGCAGACTCTGACAACACGAAAGACCCGGGTTCTGATGATGAAAAATTAGGACAGGGGAAGAAAGGTAACAATGGAAAGGGTCAACAGCAGAACGCGGCTGGAAACGGAAATTCTGGCAAGCGGAAACACCCGGAAGGCGGGTCAGACTTGGTGGCGAACACCAGCGCTGGAAACAACCGTGCTAAGGGCAACGGGAACTTCAGGCAGAATTTTAACAAGGGAAAAGCTCCTTTCAACTTGGAAGCGATGCTCAATAAACCTTGTCCAGAGCATAGTCAGCCTGATAAGCCGGCAAACCATACATGGAGGAATTGTAGCATTATGCGGCAGTTTTGAGATTACAGCCTTCAACAGCATCATAACAATGGTAATGGTCCGCCGGGCGGCTCAGGTCCAGGCGGGTCAGGAGCCGGCTTTGGTCCTGGCGGCTCAGGGTCTGGTTACCAGAATCAAGGCAATCAAGGAGGTCATCATCAACAGTCTGGAGGCGGTGGCCAACAGCAGCATAACCAGTCAGGTTTTCAGAGCAACCCGAAACAGCTTAGCGGGGGTCAGTATCATGTTTTCACAACCAGCCTTGACAAGCGAGACCAGAAGGTACGCAAGCGGGCGGTTAATGCGGTCATGCCGGCTCTCCCGCAGTATTTGAAGTGGTCTGAGTATGACATCACTTGGAGCAGGGCGGATCACCCGCCGCGAGTTGACAACCCGGGGCAACTAGCTTTGGTGGTTGCCCCCCAAGTTGGTGGATACATGTTCACGAAGGTGCTTATGGATGGTGGCAGCAGCATCAACATCCTATATTACGATACCTTCAGCCGGATGGGTTTGCTTGACAAGGATCTTAAGCCGTCTTCCACAGTATTTCATGGTGTGGTGCTTGGCAAGTCGGCTTATCCAGTGGGCAGGATTTCTCTGGAAGTCGCCTTTGGTGATGAGTACAATTACAGGGTGGAGTCCTTGTGGTTTGAGGTGGTCAAAATTAAAAGTCCATATCACGCTTTATTCGGACGGCCGGCTTATGCCAAGTTCATGGCTAGGCCTTGTTATGTCTACTTGCAGCTCAAAATGCCCGGGTTAAGAGGAACGATTACCGTGCATGGTGATCGGAAAACAGCTCTCGAGTGTGAGGAAGGTGATGCAGCTTATGCAGAGTCAAGTTGTGCAGAGGCAGAGCTCAAGTTTTATAAAGAGAATGTCGACCCGGAGGATATGACTCCCTTGAAGAAGCCCACTACAGAATCAGAGCCGCCCCTCAAGTTTGCGGCGGATGATACCAAGCAGGTGGATTTCACGGAGGGCGACTCATCTCAGCAGTTCACTATAGGGGCTAACATGGACCCCGCATAGGAAAGCGCGCTCATCAAATTCATCCGTGAGAATTGGGACATCTTTGCATGGAAGCCGTCTGACATGCCGGGTGTACCGAGAGAGTTTGCTGAGCACCACCTTAATGTGGATCCTAAGTTCAAGCCGATCAAGCAATTCCTTCGTCGTTTCAATGAAGAGCGGCGCAAAGCTATTGGGGAAGAGGTGGCCCGGCTCTTAGCGGCAGGGTTCATCGTGGAGGTATTTCACCCGGAGTGGTTAGCTAACCCGGTGCTAGTGCTTAAGAAGAACGGCACTTGGCGTATGTGCGTGGACTACACGGATCTTAACAAAGCCTGTCCAGTTGACCCGTTTGCTCTCCCCCGGATTGATCAGATCATTGATGCAACGGCGGGTTGTGAGAGTTTATGCTTCCTGGACGCCTATTCAGGTTATCACCAGATCAAGATGGCAGTCAAAGACCAAGAGAAGACGGCTTTCATCACGCCTTTTGGTGCTTTCTGCTATGTGTCTATGCCTTTCGGGCTCAAGAGTGCCCAGGCGACATATCAGCGTTGTGTGCAGAACTGTCTTCACAGTCAAATTGGGCGCAATGTTCATGCTTATGTGGATGATATTGTGGTCAAGTCAAGGAAGAAGGAAACTCTGCTGGACGACCTGAAGGAGACTTTCGACAACTTGCGGGTTTACAAGATGATGCTTAACCCGGCCAAGTGTGTTTTTGGAGTCCCTGCAGGCAAGCTATTGGGATTTCTGGTCTCTGAGCGTGGAATTGAGGCTAACCCGGACAATATTCAGGCTATTACTTCCCTGGCTGAGCCGGCGTGCATCAATGACGTTCAGCGCCTGGCGGGTCGGATCGCTGCGTTAAGCCGATTCATAAGCCGCCTGGGCGAGAAGGCAATCCCTTTATATCAGATGATGAAGAAAACAGACGATTTCGTCTGGAGCAAGGCGGCGGTTGAGGCGTTTGAGGTGCTCAAAAAGCAGTGACTGAGCCGCCAGTCTTAGCCGCTCCGGCTGAGAAGGAACCCTTACTCCTCTATGTGGCAGCTAACAACAGAGCAGTCAGCGCTGCGATTGTTGTGGAACGCAAGGAGCCAGGAAAGGAATATCTGGTTCAAAGGCCGGTTTACTACGTCAGTGAAGTTTTGATCGAGTCCAAGCGGCGGTACCCACATTGGCAGAAACTGATCTATGGGGTATTCATGGCAAACCGTAAGCTAAAACACTATTTTCTGGGACACCCGATCACAGTGGTTAGCTCTGCCCCGTTGGGAGACATAATTCAAAACAGAGAAGCCACTGGCCGGATTGCTAAGTGGGCATTGGAGCTTGGACCTCTTAATCTGAAGTATGTGCCTCACACGGCTGTTAAATCTCAAGCCTTGGTGGACTTTATAAATGACTGGATAGAGTGTCAGTCGCCAGAGGAGAAGCCGGACAACACTTACTGGACGATTCACTTCGACGGGTCTAGACAGCTGGAAGGCTCGGGGGCTGGAGTTGTCTTAACTTCCCCCAAAGGTGATAAGTTCTGTTATGTGTTAAGGCTGATGTTTCCTTGTACTAACAATGCAGCTGAGTATGAAGCTTTGCTTCATGGCCTCCGGGTTGCTAAGGAGATGAATCTGAGCCGGGTTAGATGTCTTGGCGACTCAGACCTCGTAGCTCAGCAAGTTTCAGGCATGTGGGATTCCAAAGACCCACGGATGGCGGCTTATCGTCAGGCGGTGGACATCATTGCAGGTCACTTCAAGGGTTATCAGGTGGATCACATTGATCGTCGCAAGAACGAGGCGGCTGACGCATTGTCAAGACTTGGCTGTCAGCGTAAACCGGTGCCGCCTAACGTTTTCTTGGACGTGTTATATCACCCATCAGTTAAGTTACCTTCGGAGGAAGATCTGGCTATTCCTGACCCGGAGGGGCAGCTGGTGGCGGCTCTGCGTGCTATTCCTGACTGGACGTTGCCTTACATGGCGTATCTAACTCGCGGCGAGTTACGTGAGGACGAGACCTTGGCGAGGCAAATCGTCAGACGATCTAAGTCCATGACAATCATCAATGGCGAGTTACATAAATGCAGCGTCACTAGCGTCTTCCAGCGTTGTGTTTCACCTGAGGAAGGCAAGGAGATCCTGAATGAAATCCACGCCGGAGATTGTGGTCGTCATGCCGGCTCAAAATCTCTGGTGGCCAAGGCTTTTAGACATGGTTTCTTCTGGCTGACGGCTCATAAGGACGCAGAAAACTTAGTTCTCAAGTGTGATGGCTGTCAAAAGTTCGGGCGACGTGCTCACGTGCCGGCTCAGGAATTGCGCATGATCCCAATTACTTGGCCGTTTGCGGTCTGGGGGCTTGATATGGTCGGGCCCTTCAAGAGATCCAAAGATAAGAAGACCCACCTTTTGGTGGCGGTGGATAAGTTTACCAAGTGGGTAGAGGCTGAGCCGGTCAGCAAGTGTGACGCGGCTACGGCGGTTCAGTTTGTCAAAAAATTGATCTACCGCTTTGGTTTCCCCCACAGTATCATCACAGATAATGGCACAAACCTATCCAAGGGGGCTATGCAAGCGTTCTGTGAAAGTGAACACATCCGGCTTGACGTCTCTGCTGTGGCTCATCCACAGTCCAATGGTCAGGCGGAGTGTGCTAACCAGGAGATCCTGAGAGGTATCAAGCCCCGGCTTATGGTTCCTCTACAGAGAACACCGGGTTGTTGGGTTGAGGAGTTACCATCGGTTCTATGGAGCATCAACACAACTCCCAACAGATCAACAGTCTATACGCCTTTCTTCATGGTTTACGGCGCAGAAGCCGTGTTACCAAGTGATATATGTCATGACTCGCCAAGAGTGGCGGCTTACGGTGAGGCAGACAATGAGACGGCGCGTCAGGACGCGTTGGATGCTTTGGATGAAGAGCGTGACCTGGCGGCGGCTCGATCGGCAATTTATCAGCAAGACCTGCGCCGCTATCACAGCCGCCGGGTCAAGACCCGGACGTTTCAAGAAGGCGACTTAGTGTTGCGTCTGATTCAAGATCCAACGGACGCGCACAAGTTGTCTCCTCCATGGGAAGGGCCTTTTGTGGTTAGCAGAAACCTCAACTATGGGTCATACTATCTCATCGACGTACGGGACGAATCACGCACTTCTGGGCAAGAGACCTATCGGCCGTGGAACATAGCTCATCTACGGCCTTACTACACCTGAGTCATCGACTCCCTCCATTGTATATCACCATTGTATATATCACATATATATATATATATATATATATATATATATATATATATAATAAAGTTGGCATCCCTGCAAGCCAGGGCCTCTGCCGTTTTACGTATCTCCCATTGTTCAAAGATGGATACAATCGTATGATCACTTGGGGGCTTTCAACCCGCCGGGTTAGGCTTCAACCCTCTTGGTCAGGCTCTTCAGCCGGAGTTACAAGGTCATTTGGGGGCTTCTAACCCGCCGGGTTAAGCTTTAACCTTGTTGATCGGCTCTTTAACTACAACATCACCATCAACTGGTGGCTTGCAATACGGCGGCTTACAAGATGGTGTGTAAGTTGATATCGTCAACAAAGATTACTAGGAGTGCAGCGAGTTATGAACTCACCTCCTCTACTGATCTGTAAAACCGGGTTACGCCTGCCTGTATGTAGCTGCGCTTTGTCAGGGGTGCAGCGAGTTCTAAAACTCACCCTCTGCAAAGGCCTCTTACAGCGGCGAGGCTAACTCTCATCTGTAAGGCCGGGTTATACCTGCCTGTAAGTAGCTGTGCTTTGACCAGGGGTGTAGCGAGTTCTAAAACTCACCCTCTGCAAAGGCCTCTTACAACGGCGAGGTAAACTCTCATCTGTCAGGCCGGGTTATACCTGCCTGTAAGCAGCTGTGCTTTGTCAGGGGTGCAGCGAGTTCTAAAACTCACCGTCTGCAAAGGCCTCTTACAGCGGCGAGGTAAAACTCTTATATCTACAACTCCGGGTTAGACCTGCCTGTAAGCAGCTGTGCTTTATCAGGGGTGCAGAAAGTTCTAAAACTTACCCCCTGCAAGGGCCTCTTACAGCGGCGAGGCAAAGTCTCTCATCTGCCGCGTCTCTCCGTGGTTCTCTACGCTCTTATCAGTTATTAAGAGTTCAAAGTAGTAAGATTACCCAGTTGAGCCGGCTTATGTGTTTGGAAAGAAGCAAAATTATGAGATTTCACGTCTCCGGGTTAGGGTTTTTAAGCCACCCTTACAACAGTACAGAACATGTTCTGTTTTATTTATTTTTGCCGGGTTTTTATCTGTAAGATAAGACGCTGTGCAAATTGGCATCATAAGCCGGACAAAGACAAGCAAGGTATATATTAAGATCGACAAAAGGTTCATATGTGCACGATGGCACGGGTCAGACAGTAAAAGGTTTTTTCTAAAGCCTATTACAAAGCCCTCTTCGAGAGCCCAACAGGCAACGGACAAAAGTTTTGTACATCTCAGTTGGAGGCTCAGGAGGCCGGGTTATCAAATACAAAGTGTTCAGCTCGATGGCGGGTCAGCCTGCGCCGGGTCTTCGACTTCTTCGATCTGAAGATTGTCCACGTCCCAGTTGCAGTGTGTTAGTGCTTCAAACTGCGTCTTCAAAGATAGGAGACGGGTCAATCTCAGGAGCGAAGAGATGCTTACGGCGGGCAGGAGTCAAATCTCTGCATTCAAAGGTTGGACAGCGCACTTTCTTAGAAGCCTCGTTGTAAGCCGCCTGGTAAGTTGACACATCAAGTTCCTCCACCAGCTTGGAGGCAAGCACCCTGGAAGATCTTCTGCATTGAGCATAGTCTTCTGCAGTGAATTCAGAACCATCGTCCTTCCTGGATGGGAACCCGTCCATCATCTCTTCAGCAGTGAGCTCAGGAGCGAAAGCTAGGCACCGGCTTAGCGCGGCCATCGCTCCCTGCCTGGCGGCTGATCGTTTCAGTTCTTCAACCTGCTTAGGCAGCGTGGATAGTAGTTCTATAACTCCTTTCATGTATTTGGGGATGCTCTTCTCAGTCAGCATTGCTTTGATGGTAAGAAGAGTCCCGCAATAGAGTTGTTCGGCTAAGGAGTACACTGCCTTCAACTTCATCAGGCTGTCAGATGACAATTGGTGGCTCCTTTCGCCTGCAAGGAAAGATTGGGTGGTATAAGCCGCCAGCAAGGTTATTTAGCATGGAAAGGAAGATCACTAAGTACTATATGCTTACCAAAGATAGCAGAGGTCATCCTCGATATATGACGCTTCAGTGTTTGCAGTTCTGCTGATATAATTGTAAGCCGCCCTTCAGCATCTTCTGCACGCTTAGACAAGGCGACTTGGTGCATCTCAGCGTTCTTCTTGAACAGCGCAAAGTCAACTTGCGTCTTCTGAAGGTCTTCTACGGCAACCCGCCATTTGTTTTCCGCCTCTGACCGGGCGGTTTGTTGCAAATCAAGGTTTTTCTTTAGGCTGGCCATTTCGGACTCAGCCGCCTCCAAAGCATCCTGTGACAATACAAAAACAGGAAAAGGGTTAAATGGTCAGGATAAGTTATCAGTAAGGCAATTACGCTACAAGTCTCAAGCAGATTGCAAGCAATATACTCGACACTTGGGGGCTAATGTCTGTTTGCTCTTCAAGGCTACAGTCCCGGCTCATCTTTGAAAAGGTAATCCGGCCCTTGGGGGCTACAGATCACGTGCTCAAGTCTTTCAATTAAGTCCCGTCTCATCTTTGAAAAGGTAAGCCGGCCCTTGGGGGCTACAGGCGACGCTCAAGTCCTTCATTAAAGTTCTGGCTTATCTTCGGCAAAATAAGCCGATACTTGGGGGCTACAATCAGCATTTTCAAAGTTTCCAATGAAATTCCGGTTCATCATTTCATGTTAACCCGGACTTGGGGGCTACCATTGATCAAACTCTACAAATTGAGTATCGGCTTACCATCTATACTAACCCGATCCTTGGGGGCTACAGCTCAAGTTATAGTATGTTGCAGAGGAAAGACCCGGTCTATTATTTGCAATATTAAACCAGCTCTTGGCGGCTATGGAAGGATATAAGGGAAGAGCTAGCAGATATATTACCTCATATTTTTTCTTCATCAGGCTGACAAGCTTCAGCTCCATATTCCGGCTTGACTCCAGGCGGTTCAAAAACCCAGCGTGAAGCTCGTCAACAGTAAACTTCTCCAGCACAGGGTGGTCAAAGTTAAATGTCTCAAGCGAAGAAGTTTCGGCCTTGCCAGAGTGCTTTGACAGTACATGGGGCTCAGGAGTTTGGTGACCCGCCCCAGTTATAGCAACATCTGGAAAAGCTGTATCTTCAACAGCCATTGAAGGGCTGGGCGGCTTAGGGTCATCCCTTGCAGGGCTTTCAGCGGCTGTGTCATGACCCGCCGGCTCAGATGGCTTGTGAATATTTTCGGATGCATCTTTCATAATATCAGCAGCTGGTGAAGGGGAGGCCGGTTTAGTAAACACTGGCTTTGGGCAGTAGGGGCGGCAGTAGACCCGCCAGTCTTCCGTCGTTTCGCTTGGGCCCTGGAAGGCGCAGATGATGGTTACACATATGTCAAGGACATTAAAACATTCAGTGCAAAGTAAATGTACGCACTCCGGGTTGATCTTCATTGGAGGCAGCTTGGAGGCAGTTGAGTCGCCAGATGAAGGAGGAGAATCCTGAAGGCAGCCAAAACAATACAAGACAAAGTAAGGTTACAATGCAAGGTTGATGAAAGCTATGTTTCAGTTAAAGGATACCTCAGCTGGCCGTTTTCGTTGAGCCGGGGCATGTGATAACCCGGCCATGAGATCTTCAGAGCCGGCGCTCCGGGTCTGACGCCGGGAGGTGTGCTTTTGCTTTTTCAAAAGAAAATCGGGGTCTAAATGAGCAAGAGGATGAGAGAAGGGGACTTTCCGGACGACCCGCCGTACTCTGTCTCGTGGAAAGATCTCTAAGTCAGAAATGTCAATTACCTCAGGGGCATTTGCGTGGCTTGCCTCCGTTTCGTCCTGTGAGTAATTATTGTCAATAAGTTGCATAAAGAGACGGCCAAGGGAGTCAAGTTCTACCTCCGAGTCATCAGATTCAAGCGGCTCTGGAGTGGCGGTTTTCTTCTTCTTCTGAGCAGGGGTTTTCACCCTTGGTTTCCTAACTGGCGGATTAAATTTCTTTTTCCAGAAAGGGGAGTTGGCCTATACATAAGCCACCGACAAAGGTTAGAAGGTGCAAGAAAAATGTGATCAATTGAAGGAGCAGAGACTTACGTCTGCAGCCGGATTCTTGGCGTAGAAGGGCTTCAGCCCTACCTTGTTACAAGCCTCCAGTTTTTCACCAAGGAGTCCCTTGACGCCAGTGTTGATATCTTCGTTAGTCAAGGGAGTATTCTTGAAACAAAGAGGGTCATTGGGTTCACCCGTGTATTCACACATGAGCCGGTCACACCGGCTCAGTGGCATGATCTTCCAACTTACCCAGCAGCGGGTTAAATCAACACCTGTCAAGCCGTTCGCCAGTAAAGCCTTGACCTTGGTGTAAGCCGGGGCGTACTTTGCTCGTTCGGCGGCAGTCATCCGTGCTGGGAGTGGGTTGTCATTTGTAAAGAAGAGCCGGGTTGGACTGTAACCCGGCAGGGGATTCTCACCTTCAGGAGAGGTGTCCTTACAATAAAACCAGGTTTTATTCCAGTCTTTGGGGTGACTTGGCAAGGTAGCTGAGGGGTATGGCAGGTCTCTCCGTCTCTGGATTGTAATACCACCAAGCTCCAAACTGGGCCCAGCCGCCATTTCAGTTTGGCGGTTTGCATAGTGATAGTCGTAGAAGAGGTCAACAGACGGCTCTTCTTGCATATAGACCTCACTTAAGACTTGGAATTGGCATATGTTGGTGACTGAATTTGGGCCTATGTCTTGGGGGTGAATCTTGAAGAAGTGAAGAACATCCCGAAAGAACTTTGACCCGGGAGGGTAGAACCCGCGAAGGATATGATCAGTGAATATGATAATCTCCCCCTCCTTGGGCTCAGGCCTCTTCTCTGGTCCTGGGACCCGCCAGTGTATTTCGTCTTTACCCGACAGCATGCCGGACTCAACAAAATCAAGAAGGAGCTCTTCAGTGACTCCAGAGCTGACCCAGTCACAGGATGATGGAGTCCTTGACATGACGGCGGGTTATGCTACAAAGATAGAAGGAATGGCGAGTTAGAAGAGCACTTGCTGTGTAAGGCAGCTATGGTCAGCATAACAATAAAAGAGTTAAGACGCCAAGGTAATTGGTGGAGAGCCGCCAAGGCAATGGCGAGTTACGGGGACAAGGCAGTATTGGAAAGAAAACGGCTAAGTGCGGATAAGCAGATTTTGCATAAAATCGCTATGACAGCAAGATCTACAGGCGAAGGAAAAAGAAAATATTTATGACCTAAAAATAATAGTGGAAGAACAGATCAACCTATCCGCAGCGATGAGTGCTATATGGGCCTAAAACGAATGGGGCATTGGCCTCGGAGGAATACCCGCAGCAGATGGGCAGTGCTATGGGGGATGGAGTGGTGTTCAATGCCCTGATGATGCTGATGAACAGCGATGAACTTTCAAGAACTCCGACGAACTCGAGAAAACCCTAATGGGATAGATGAAGATTCGAACAAGGATGGAGGAAGATACCTTCTGCGTGCGGAAGCCGCCGGCGAGATTCTGGTCCGGTTCGAGTTGATGCAGCGGCCGGCGATGAGGGCAACGGCGAGGTCCAGTTGCGGGCGGCGGAGCTCCAAAGGCGCGGGTGCTCGAAGGAAGAGGATGACAGCGATAGGAGAGGAAGCGGAGAAAGAGAGAGGGGGCACACGTGTCCTATTTATAAGGTGGAAGGGCAAACAGTGCGCGCAAAAATGGGGGAGGCACAGTAAAGATTGACCGAACGTGGCGCCTCGATTTTCGGGATGACTCTTCAATGAGAAAGATCCGTTACAGACGTCATGGGATCTTTTCCGAATATTTGGTGTGACGTCATGGCGGGTTATAAATTGTCTTTCCAAGATAACAGACGTATGAAGACTCACTGCCAAGTAATTTGAAGATTGACATGAGCTGGCTCAAATCAACCTGGGGCCTAATGTTGGGGATATAACCCCGTGGTAAGACCCGCCCAGGTAGGGCCGGGTCACACCGGGTGGCTCGTGAGCCCAAGACCTGTAAGGTGGGCCTAAAGATGAAGACAAGGCCGCAGGGCGGCTTACCAGATGGGCCGTTGACAGAGGCCCAGAGATGGAAGATGGCATGAGGACCCGGGTGGCCAAGCCGCCCGGTGGCGGCTTACCCAAGATGGTATGGCGGCTTAAGAGACAGAATAGGACACGTTGTGTGAGTCGGTTTGAGACTCGTGTAACCCGGGGCCTTGACCTCCTATATAAAGGCTAGACCCCGGGGCGGCTTAGACAAGAAACCAAGTTATCGAGAACTAGGTCTAGCAATCCGCTCCCTTGTAATCGATACTCCAGTTAATACAGCACAAGCAGGACGTAGGCTTTTACCTCGACTTGAGGGGCCGAACCTGGGTAAACTCGTGTCCTTCGTCCCGATCAACCCCTTTGAGTCCACTGCTATGGCGATGGCCTCGAACCTAAGTCTTCGGACATCTGCCGTGTTAAAACCATGACAGGTTGGGTAAAGCAGGGAGATGCGGAGGTGGAAATCACGCGGGGTATTTTACCGGTTTGGTATTGATGGAGGTGTTGTTAGAATAAGATCAATCGATGTTAGAATAAGGTCTTAAGGGTGTTGTTAGAATAAGGTCTTAATATATTTGATAAAGGGGATATATTAATATCGCGAAGATACCAATTACACCCAGCCTCTGCAACAACGCAATACCCTAATGGCATTACAGATGCACACAGCCAAAACAACAAGAAGAAGAAGCTAAAAAAGAAAAGCCCCGCTACAGAGTTCCAGTCCTTGCAACAATAGTACAACCACCACCAAAACAACACATGAAGTCCAAGTTCTCCAAAAGCGAGGCCTCAAAGAAGGAAACAGTGCATCAGCGTCGTCGTCACCTGATCATAGATCTTGGTTTTCACCCAGAAGATAGTCCCCGCTCTCAAAACAATGCCTTCACCAAGGCCATTGCCAGGCATAACCAATTAAGGCCAGGCCTTGGATTTTCATCCTGAAAGGTATGACCTTGAACATTCACATGTGTTGCCGTCTCCACTTACATACCACTGCTACGAATCACAAAACTCCAAGCAAGAGTCTCAGCGCAGTATGCTCCAATCACCATTACCAGTCCACCAACCTCGGCTTCCAGGACATTCTCTGCCTCTGACTTCACCACGAAGCAAAACATAGCTCCTGATGGCAACAGATAGCAGAGCTTCGCGTCGCTCCCTCTTTAACGAAGGACCAATGGGCACGACCGAATCCCAGCCGATCCAGCAGTCTGCAGGCAAAACACGCCCATGGGAGTTTGCCAGCGGAGCCTTCCGGAACCCGACACTTCAGCCAGATCAGAAGGACAAGCGTTAGGAAAATCTTCGTCTTGACGTAAGAGAAACCCTTGGACCATGAGCCGCCACCCAAGCCCCTGCACCGGTCGGAAGCCCGGCCACCAACCGCCAGCTGTCAGGGTACTCTTGGCTGCCACGGAGGCCGGCCAAAGAGCAGCACAACCAGCTGGTGTAAGTTCCCAGCCAGATCGCATCCGGGGCAAACAAGAGCCGTGGCAGGCCACCCGCGCCACCGGAGTCTGCCGGCGCCTCCAGGCCGCCCTCGCTGCCGGTGGAGGCCGCCGGTGCCGCCGGACATAAAATATAGATCATTGGCAATATTCTTCGAATACTAACCCTATGATAGTTTTTTTGGAATATAACTCATATATATGTGAGTAAAATTCTAATCAACTTTAGGGTTAATATTTGAAGGGGCCTAATTAATTCAAACGGAGGAAGTTTGCAATGTCATGTAGAGCGGCCGTCTCATTGTATTTGGATTGTAATTAATATACACAAACATAGAACAGTACAACTAGATACTTAGATAAATCTAAAAATAATATTTTATAGGTACAATGAAGCTAGATATGCATCCTCTATGGCAAAGTAAATTAGTTAGCTAGCCATATAAGTGAGAAACGGTATTGTGATGTACCTAAAATTGGTTGGATCACACTACTAGGGAAAACCTTATACACAGAATTTTAGCAGCAGCGCGGGACAGGATGGGGCGCTACTGCTAATTAGCAATAGCGCGGTATGAAGACAAGTGCTACCGGTACTAACTTAGCAGTAGGGCGACTCGGTAGAACCACGCTGCTACTAAAATTGACCGACCGTTCCCGCCACGCTAGGTTTAGCAGTAGCGCGTCCATAATAACCGCGCTACTGCTAATGTGATAGTAGTAGCGCGCTTTTTGTTCAAGTCACTACCACTAAAATTGACCGACCGTTCCCGCCACGCTAGGTTTAGCAGTAGCGCGTGTTACAGAGGAGCGCTACTGCTATCTTATTAGCAGCAGCGAGTTTTGCACCCAGCGCTACTGCTAAGCCGCAGCCATATGCCACCTTTTTCCTCCCCCCTCCCCTGCTCTCTTCCTCACTTTCCCCTAGCTCCCACCTCCTCTCTCCCTCACTTTGCTTCTTCCTCACTACTTCTCCCCCCATTACTCTCCTTCTTCTATCTATCTTTCTCTCTCTTTATTACTCCTAGCTAACTACACCAACCTCCATTAATGCATCTCCTTTCTCTTTTTCCTTCCCCCTCCACTAGTTGAACTTGTCTCCTCCCAAACTAGCTAGCTAGGTAGATCTAGCTAGCATTTAGTGAAGTGACCTATGTACCTCCCTAACTAGATCTATAGCCTTATCAAGAAGAGCTTTGTCCACTTTTGATCATTCCATAGGTGTGTGTGGCGACACCTATCGACATCATCATCACATAGCTCGATCTCGAGATACGTGATTAAAAATTTATGCTTTTGCAAGAATGGAAATATGTGTATGTGTGCGATATGACATAATCGGGCGATATGATGGAAATTGTGTGTGTGGCATGAGTTGCTGCCGAATTTTGCTTGTGAGTTGCCTATGTTTTGCCGAAATGTCGATTTATTTCCGTTTCGGCGAATTCCGGGCAAACTCTATATGTCCTATTTTTAGGGAAGGTCATGCCGAATTTTTGTATGACTTTGATTCATGCATGCATTTTTATAATCAATTTGTTTAATATTACCGTGCAGGCATTCATGATGGTTAGTGGAACGGTGGTGGACAGGTGGTTGCGGTCGGCGGTGCAGGACATGAAAGAAAATAACCTGACAGAGGTTTTATGTCCGTGTCTAAGATGCAAAGGACGAGCTTGGCTCGACCCCTATGACGATGGTCATGTGATGGCGCACCTGCTCATGACTGGTTTCATGGATGGCTATACTCGGTGGATAATTGAAGATGAGGATGATGATGTTGAGGACGCCGACGGGGCAGGCAATGACGAAACGAGGCAAGACGAAGAGATGATCGATAATGGCGGCGGAGAAGGGGTCGGACATGGCGGCGGGGAAGAGGCCAGGCATGGCGGCGGAGAAGGGGCCGGACATGGCGGCGGAGAAGGGGCCGGACATGGAGGCGGAGAAAACGTGGACTCCACACCACAGAATTCGTCGGTACTAAGTTCAATCGTGCGGGACCCTCATGTTCAAGCACTGCTTCGCAAGGAGACAAGTACTGAGAGAGCTGCTTCTAGAGAGGAGGCCAAGCTGCAGCAACTGGTGGTAGACTCGAACACTCCATTGTATCATGGTTGCAATCCCGAGGTGACCCGCTTGAGTTTCACGCTCGAACTCTTGAAGACGAAGGCTAAAAACAAATGGACCGACACTAGCCTCGATGAGCTTCTCAAGTACCTAAAGGATGTTCTTCCCGCGGGGAATCTATGTCCTACTAGTGTGGATGAGGCCAAGAAGATCGTGTGCCCTCTTGATCTGCCGCACGTTAGATACCATGCATGTATCAACGATTGCATAATTTATCGGAAGGAGCACGCGGAAAAAAGAAGTTGTCCGGTGTGCAATGCTTCTCGATACAAGAAGGCCGGGAAGAAATGTCCCCAGAAAGTTGTATGGTACTTACCGATCACTCCCCGTCTCCAGCGGTATTTCGTAGATCCCAAGGAAGCAAAGCTCATGCGCTGGCACGCGGAGAGGAAGAAGCCCGATGATGGAGATGATCCGAAGCTGAGACACGTCATGGATGGAAGCCAGTGGAGAGCGTTCAACGGCGAATATCGGTATTTCGCATGTGATGCAAGGAACATCGTGTTCGGCGCGTGTACCGATGGCATGAATCCGTTTGACAACCAGAACACCAACCATAGCACATGGCCCGTGTTTGTATGGATGTACAACCTCCCCCCTGGTTGTGCATGAAGTCGAAGTACATACACATGAGCATGCTGATTCAAGGGCCGAAACAACCGGGAAATAATATTAATCTGTATCTGGGGCTACTTCAAGAGGAGTTAGACACGTTATGGAAAACACTGGCCAAGACATGGGACGCCAGCAAAGGCGAGTATTTCTATATGAGAGCCGCGTTGATCACGACGGTGCACGACTATCTCGGTTACGGATATGTCGCAGGACAGGTGTGTCATGGATATTGCGGATGCACGCGGTGCATGGATGATACGACGTCTCAGTAGCTAACGTCAAGGAAAGATGGCGGGTCTGGGAAAATCGTGTACATGGGGCATCGAAGATGACTCGAGAAGGACGACCCGTGGAGAAACCGTGGAGATCTATTCAATGGTGAGGCTGAGCATCGAGGACCTCCACGTAAGCGCAGCGGCGCCGAAATCGATGAGCTGTTGAAAAACTGGGAATAGTGCCCCACGCCGGGAAAGACGATGAAAAAGGCGCCGGAGCCGCTGCTGAAGGTATGGAAGATGAGGTCTGTTTTCTGGGACTTGGAGTACTGGCACAAACTCGACACGCCTCATTGCCTTGATCAAATGCATATCTATAAGAATGTCTTTGAGAGCTTGCTTGCGACACTGATGAACATGCCGGATAAGACCAAGGATGGGCCGAAGGCAAGAAAAGACTTGCAAGATTTGGAGATCAGGGCAGATCTGCACATGCCGCCCCGTAAAAAGTCGGAGGAGACAGAGACGGAGACAGAGGCGCGGGAGAAGAAGGGCAAAAAGTTAAAGGAAGAGGATTATTGCCCCCCTTCTTGCTTCACCTTAAGTCCGGCTGAGATCGATCAATTCTTCAAGTGCCTTACCGGAATCAAAGTTAGTTCCGGTTACTGTGGCAAGATAAGCAGATATCCAGACACGAAGAAGAAAAGGTTTAGCGGGATGAAGTCCCATGACTGTCATGTGATGATGACGCAGATACTACCTGTTGCCCTTAGAGGGATAATGGACAAGCACGTCCGTGATACGCTTATTGGTCTCTGCAACTTTTTCGACGTCATCTCTCGAAAGTCGATCAGTGTGAAGCAGCTCCGAAGGCTACAGGAAGAGATCGTTGTCATACTATGTGAGCTTGAGATGTACTTCCTGCCCGCGTTCTTTGACGTCATGGTGCATCTGTGTGTCCATATTGTGGACGACATAATAGACCTCGGGCCGTCATTCCTGCACAACATGATGCCGTTTGAGAGGATGAATGGGATCATCAAAGGATTCGTTCGTAACATGTCCCGTCCGGATGGAAGCATCGTCCAAGGCTATCTGACACAAGAGTGCATCTCTTTCTGCGAGAATTTTCTATATGGTGCAGACCGGCCGCCTGGTGTTGGTTTGCCCGTTAACAAGCACGATGGGAGGCTCGAAGGAGAAGGTCACTCCAACGGTCGCAGGGAACTGCATGTGGCCTACTCAGATGATCCCATTCGTAAACGGTTCACGTTCCTTCTGCAGGAGAAGCAACACCAGCTTGCAGCCGAAAGCCCTACTTCGCCGATGAGGCCCAAGTGGGACACCCCTCTCAACCGGGCCTTGAACGAACTTAAGGGACTCCCTTTGGGCCAGCGGCCGCAATATGGACGTGTGCACGGCGTCGGAGACGGCGCCACGTGGAAGGTGTTTTACAACGAGGGCCCGGAGGCCAAGAAGCAGAAAAAGAAGTTTAGTCAGACGGACATCGACGAGAAGGTGAAGCTTGCGTTCGAGAAAAAAGCAGCCGAGGACGCGCAAAAAGGAGCTGAGGAGAAAAATGAGTTGCTACAGTAGGCAGTCGATGCAGCTGTACATGCCTGCAGAAATGATTTCGCTACTAACTTGATCCCGGCTATCATCAACTGGACGAAGGAAAATCCAGACAAGACGGTACATGATTTCCCCATGCCCAGTTTCGTCGGGAGCAACTCGGTGAACAACACCACCGCACCATCACCTGCTCACGCAACCGGGCCTGCTCCCGCACCCGCACCCGCACCCGCTCATAGCAGCCCGTCCTCAGTCTCTGGCGCGCTAGGCGGGCCTTCGTCTTTGGCTGAGCTCGACGACCTCACGGTAATTACATGTCGCACCAACATATATCTAGAATATTCCATTTTCGTTGCCTTTCGGATGTTTTACGCCGCAGACATGTGTTTGCAGGCCGACGAAACCCCGTGCACCGTACTCTACTTGATCAAAGGCCAGAAGGTGGACATGGGAAAGGGGGTGATAACGAAGCCCTTGGAACTCACGTTCCACGGCCAGCCGATGCCCGGTGGGCACTTCAGGGTTACCTTGTCGAGTGTGAAATCGGGGCACGAGGATTTGCCTCCTCCGGTACGGCTAGGGGGAGAGGACGACGAGACCCCGTCGCGGATTGGAAGCTGCAAGGGTTGGGTGCTGCTATGGCCGAAGAATCTTCTTCGTCTGGAGCCGGCCGAGAGCACACCAATAACTACACATCAACAAGCAGGTATGGACACCACCACCCCGCCTACGCAATTACCAGCGCCTGTAGTGCCGGGTGAGAGCGGCGGACGACGTGATGAAGGGGGTCCAATAGTGGCTGATGTAATCGCTCCCGTAGAACTAAGAATGGATGATGAGATGGAGGAGGACCCTCTTCGGTTCCTCAATACAGGCACCTGTGACGGTGACTTAGATATGACGAGTCAGCCATATGACGACTCGCGCTATCAGCATGCTAATGAGGATATGGATGATCTGCCCGGGCAGGAACGTCCTAGCAGGGATTGCAAGAAGTCTCTTGTTCGCACACGAACACGTCACCGTGTACCTCCAACGTCGGGGGTGATGCACCTCAGCTCACGTCGAAGGAGACCCGTCCGGAAGCGCGGTAAGCAAGCAATCCGGCGGGCGCTTTTGTAGACCCGAAACCCCACACGCCCGGGAGGGACCCCGTCAGGGCGCGCGGCGGCTATGGGCTGCCCTAGGTCGACCTGATCGCCCCTAGGGCCTCGTGGATCGCTGGCCTTCAAGAGAAGAACGAACGAAGAACGAGAAGAAAGATACAAGGGTAGGAGATAGATGAACACGAAAAAGTAGTAGATGTGTTTGTTCGATTGTGTGTTGTTTCAATCGGCCGTCACCCCCAACATATATAAGAGGCGTCTGGACTTCCCGTACAAGTAAAGGATTCATCTAGGCTTTCCTTACAAGAAATTTACATCAATTCACGTCCTAGAGTCCTAGTTCTAGTCCCACTCGGATTCAGCCCGAATCTGGCCCAATCTTCTGTCTTGCTCCTTGCGCGGGCCGTGGAATCTGCATATGACCTCCGATGGAGACGGTTCAAATACCAATCTTGTGCGCTTCGACAAGGCCGACAATCCGTATGTTGATCACTTTCCCAAATAAAGTCATCTTGAATACTCCACGGGGTCATCTTTAATTTCGAGTCGGACTCGTTCATGTAGCTGACTGGACCGTCCGACTCTTGTAGCGTCTCTGCAGGTCGTATACTACGTCGGATGATGATGACTCCAAAAGCAAAGTTGACCGTTTCGACGTTACGAACAACTTTGGTCTTGAACACTTTTTCATCTGAGGCCATCTATATAAGTATTTGAGCCCATCTTCAGCATCTGGTCGGATTGGCCTTGACAGTTTCTACTCTTCCTGGCAAGATTTCTCCGGCAAGGTTTCCATCCCGACAAGTTTTCTCACCCCGGCAAGGTTACTGTTCCCGGCAAGGCATCCCCGGCAAGGTTTCCATCCCGGCAAGTTTTCTCACCCCGGCAAGATTACTGTTCCCGGCAAGCTTTCCGCGGCAAGGTTACTGTTCCCGGCAAGTTTTCTGGCTGCACCTTGCGGGTCTTTTTTGAGGCAGTAAACGACCTCGGATGATGATGACTCCAAAAGCAAAGTTGACCGTTTCGACGAGAAGAACAACTTTCATGTTGAACGTTTTTCGATCCGAGGCCATCTTGAAGGGCTAATTGCTCAAGCATTGCATCAGACACCCATCAGACATGTGTCTGATGGGGCGCGCCATATTTCGCCTCTTGACAGGGCTGCATTCAGATAGCTCTAACTTTTGCATACGAACTCGGATTGAGACGATTTTTATATCAAAATCGACCGTTTCGACGAGACGAAGACAATCTGTGTAGAAACTTTTCCCATATGAGGCCGTCTTGGGGTCATAATCAGCCAAATAGTGTTCTGGATACAAAATCTCAGTACTTCGAACACAATTTCGGCTTTCGAGATGAGATCGGATGGCAATGGCCCAAACTTCAAAGTTTCTCCTTTCGATGATACAGAACTTTCTCACTTTGAGCACTTTTCCATTTGAGGCCTTCTTAATTGTGTTTTGTATCGTGCCAAAATCAGGTTTCAACACATGCCCCCCTGTTTTCTGGCAGAGCTTGTGTGCCAGAAAATACTTTGGCTAGTGTAATGTTGAAGCACGATGTCAACACTCCATCGGTTGTGCGTGCTGAGGACGATAATTATTATCGGCCATATGCTCAGGTTTGCTGCCACTTGGGATTTCTTCAGATATTTGCCGCTTCAAAGCCCATGACGGGTGTATAAAATGTCTCTGTTTATGCATCCTATGGGAATCTTTGCTTGGTTCGAACAACTTTGCCCAAGCACCTCAACAGAATATTGTCAACCGTTCGGCAACACAAATAATCAAATATCGAAGGGTATATTAAGTCATGTGCCGAACAATCTTGCTTCACTCGGATCCTGCAAATGACTGATACTCCGATTTCTCCAGTTAGCTTTCTGGCTCGCACTAGATCCTCCATTACTGGCTGAATCGACTAAGCAGTCGGCCACACCTGACCGATTCAAAGATGAGTCAGCCGTACACTCCTCACAAGCCGAGTGAATAAATAAGTCGGCCTTGCTGGTATTGCAAAGACTGAACATCGGCTATAGGAGTACCAGAACCATGATGAACACCGCTAGCCAGATGCCTGCTTTGCCAATACAATGAAATCTCAGGGCGATATGAAAATATCGGCCATGCGTTCTTGTCTCAAAGGAGCTTAGGAATCCGTCCACCAAAGTGTGAATAGCCGAAATAAATCAGATATTTCAGCTGGGGATAAATTGTTGGGCACAAACTCTGACGGGAAGGTTCCAGAACATGCATGATGCGCCGTTTGGAGTCTCGTATAGTGACATAAAAATCGTTGTTTTCGCCTACCGACTTCACGTTTGTCCTCCCTTACTCCTGCCGGCTTCACAACCAGAGCTTCCACATCATTCTCACCTTGACGGCTTCCCTTGGGGATCCATGCCATATTCCTCTCCTCCAACTCTTTGGCCCTAAGCCGTTTCAGCTTCTTCTCTTGCGAATATGATAAGCCGAGTGGGCATCTCGGCTGTGGCTTTATTTTATGCACTGGCAAGTTTTACTTGGCTTTGGGAACCTCCAACTTGGTCTGTTGAAATTCGGCAATTGGATCCTTGAAAGTTACACGCTTCATCTCCTTGCCTTTAGTAGCCAACATAGACTCAGCTGGCTTTTTGTCGTCCGGAGTCGGATCTGAAAGAGCACACTTGCGGCCATCCTTTTTCACTCGGTAAATTTGCTTGACCACGTCCATCTCTTTCGCCAAGCTCCGGACCGATTCTTTTTGGTTGAGTCGGTCTTTAACATGTGGTCGTTGAACAAACAATGATCCTCTCGGAGCTGCATAATTTTGGTGAGGTGGTTTAGAATATGATGGACGGTGATCCCTCGATATATACCTGTCCCATGATTGATATGAATAATAGTCGGCATGAGGAGGTACGTATGACATCGGCATTGGTGGCCCAAAAGGAGGATATGGAGTCAACTTCTTCCTTCGCCAATCCCAGTATTCAGATTTATTCCTTGGGGGTGACTTCGATGCCTTTGTTTCATTCGGCCGATAAACACTCTTCGCCTCACTTATCTTCTGATATTTTTCCAATAACTGCGCGAAAGTGACTTTCGGCTTTTTACCTTTGTGCTTACCACGGCCTTTGCTTTCTTTGGTTTTGAGTGCATCGGTCTTTGAATTTTCTTGTTGCCCCCTAGTGCTAGATGTGTCAGTTGTAACTTTGATGGAATTCCTGTCTTCAATATTATTGCTGATGCACTTTTGAATAATTACCTCAGTTGAAGATTTGATCCCATCATCATTAGCGTATACCTGTCCGTCTTTGGATGAGCCAGCTTGAGGTAGCTGAGTCAACACTTGATCACCATCAAGACCAATCTGAGTCAACTGGCCGTATGCTTGTGCCTCAACGAGCTCCAATCGTCCTCTGTTGGCCGATTGTGTGGCTTGATGAATCACATTGTTGTCTTTGACATTCTGTTCAAACGAACATTGCACTTGTTCTTGTTTTGACAGCTCGACATCGTGATCAATTATAATAATAGGATTAGTTGGTGATGCACCGACGACATGATCACCTATGCTCGGACCGAAGGTACACTGCTCATCCATTAACCGATACCGTGATACCGGCTCTGAAACAAAACAACCGAGTGGTGATGGCTTAACGTCATCCGACTCAGCTATACATTGATTTTCGTCCTCCTTTCCCGATGCTCTTGAATCGGCTATCTCGAAGGACTTTGGACCTGGCTTTATGTTTCTGCAACCAAAATAATTACAGAATATACGTCTCATCTGAGACCAAATGTTAGCCAGACATAAAACAAACAAAGTTGTCCATATGAATATAAAGTTTAGCCGACATGACGGGAACAACTTTGGTTGTGATAAGTTGTCACTATTAGCTTCTGTGAATGGTGCAATATGTTGACTAGCATGATTAGTGACAGGACTATTTCTAACAAACAAGTTACTCATCTCGATTGGTCTTTCCAAGTTAATTATGATCTTGCTAATGGATGCATCAATGATATATTTTTGACCGAATCGGAAAGCGAGTAAATTATCTGCTAGACGTACCTTTGCGACAAGGTTGGTGGAATATGATGATCGTATATGTGGAACAATGTCTTGCTCCACCCCAAGATGATCCTCCAACGCCTCATCTTCTTCTTCTGGATTTCGTGCCTCGTCACTCGGATTACCCGAATAGATTCCACTCGAACGCTCTTTGTCAGCTGAACTTTGCTTGGCTGCATGTTCTTGTTCTTGATGTTCATCGTAACTGAACTGTGTTCAGCCATACCACTTTGTTCTTGATGCTCATCAATTTCTTTAGCACGAAACTCATAGTGCAGCATGTAAGCTCCCTTACATCCAGAAAAATCAAACACAGCCAATTTGCTGCATTTGCCGTTCCTTCGCTCAGTCAAGCTTGCATCTTTTGTTTTGGTACACTCGACTATGATTTGCTTGATGCACTCGACATTAGCCGGAGATGCACTCGGATGACTCGATGCATTCGATATTGACACTATGCACTCGACCTTAGCCATCTCAGTGCTCAATCCGGCTTCAACCGAACCTACCATTATCTTGGCTTCAAAGGAATCATTCAACTCGGCTATAGATGACTTACTCATATTTGACTCGGTTTCAACCGAATCAACCGAATTAGCCGAGTAGATCCTTTTTTGTTGTTCGGCTTGCATAGCTTCTGTTTTATCTTGCCTCAACATCGTGGAAGGTCCAACATGGTTGCTGCATAGAGGAAGGGACTTGACGTATTCCTGCAAATCTTCCTCCTCACGCTTCTTCTTGAGTGCTTCATAAGCATGTCGATATTCTGCTGGTAACTCCTCAAGAGTCGGTGTGATAAAATTGTTGACGCAATTGCCTGTGAGCTTTGGCTTGACCTTGTCCATTCGGGCCACATATTTTCCTTTAAATTCGGCCCTGCTTGGTTCGGCTTGCCCCCCAATGCTTTTCTGATCTTTCGGCAATGAACTGATGTTGCCGAAATTTTGCAATTGTATAGGGGGTGTATGACACGCTGCAATGATAGGTGAAGACGTATGCACTGTTGTTGAACCATATTTCATCTCGCCAATTTGGTAAATTGGCAACACATCATCTTCTTGCAAAACCCTAGCTCTTATTGCCTCATAATCAGGAACCATCCCCTTATCATGTTGCTCAAGGCAAAGAGCGCTAATCTTCTTGTTTTGGGCTAAACTTTTTAAAGCAGCCAGAGCCACCTCATCTCCTGCAATATTAGGCACAGATGCTCCTGTATATTCTTCATTCACTCGGCCATAACCACGAAGGTGAGCCGAGTCATGAATATTCTGAGTTGTATTTTTTGCCAAAAAATTAATCTCATGAGGTGTAGTATATGATGACCGAGGATAACCGGCCAAATTGCTAATGGAAGCATGGCTGATTCCCTCATCCATCGGCATGTTTGGGGATGAACCCGCATATTGCGAGCCGGCTGTCGATGGGTAAAACTGTGAGACACTCTCCTGTACATGTAGTTTCCTATATTGATCACTCGAACTCAACGTGTTGTTCATCGGTATATTGAAAGGAATTGCCGATGCACGAAAGTTCGGATCCATAAGTTGCATGTCATGATTATGTAATTTCCAATCTTCTCCAACAGGATACTTAGTCGGCCTTTTCTCGTTAGAGCTAGCCGAGATGGTATGCCCATCAAAGGATCTAGTGACAGCAACATAATGGCTATTTGCATCTACATAAGCAGATTTATGATACATGTTACCGTGTAGATTGCAGCCGCTTGATGACACTCTCCTCGTAGCAAGAACGGGCTGGAGACCGTTCAAAGCTTCGTCCCCAGCGGAGTCGCCAAAAAGTGTGTTCGCACACGAACACGTCACCGTGTACCTCCAACGTCGGGGGTGATGCACCGCAGCTCACGTCGAAAGAGACCCATCCGGAAGCGCGGTACGCAAGCAATCCGGCGGGCGGTTTTGTAGACCCGAAACCCCACACGCCCGGGAGGGAGCTCGTCAGGGCGCGCGGCGGCTATGGGCTGCCCTAGGTCGACCTGATCGCCCCTAGGGCCTCGTGGATCGCTGGCCTTCAAGAGAAGAACGAACGAAGAACGAGAAGAAAGATACAAGGGTCGGAGATAGATGAACACGAAAAAGTAGTATATGTGTTTGTTCGATTGTGTGTTGTTTCAATCGGCCGTCACCCCCAACATATATAAGAGGCGTCTGGACTTCCCATACAAGTAAAGGATTCATCTAGGCTTTCCTTACAAGAAAATTACATCAATTCACGTCCTAGAGTCCTAGTTCTAGTCCCACTCGGATTCAGCCCGAATCTGGCCCAATCTTCTGTCTTGCTCCTTGCGCGGGCCGTGGAATCTGTATATGACCTCCGATGGAGACGGTTCAAATACCAATCTTGTGCGCTTCGACGAGGCCGACAATCCGTATGTTGATCACTTTCCCAAATAAAGTCATCTTGAATACTCCACGGGGTCATCTTTAATTTCGAGTCGGACTCGTTCATGTTGCTGACTGGACCGTCCGACTCTTGCAGCGTCTCTGCAGGTCGTATACTACGTCGGATGATGATGACTCCAAAAGAAAAGTTGACCGTTTCGACGTTACGAACAACTTTGGTGTTGAACACTTTTTCATCTGAGGCCATCTAGATAATTATTTGAGCCCATCTTCAGCATCTGGTCGGATTGGCCTTGACAGTTTCTACTGTTCCTGGCAAGATTTCTCCGGCAAGGTTTCCATCCCGACAAGTTTTCTCACCCCGGCAAGGTTACTGTTCCCGGCAAGGCATCCCCGGCAAGTTTTCTCACCCCGGCAAGATTACTGTTCCCGGCAAGCTTTCCGCGGCAAGGTTACTGTTCCCGGCAAGTTTTCTGGCTGCACCTTGCGGGTCTTTTTTGAGGCAGTAAACGACCTCGGATGATGATGACTCCAAAAGCAAAGTTGACCGTTTCGACGAGACGAACAACTTTCATGTTGAACGTTTTTCGATCCGAGGCCATCTTGAAGGGATAATTGCTCACGCATTGCATCGGACACCCATCAGACATGTGTCTGATGGGGCGCGCCATATTTCGCCTCTTGACAGAGCTGCATTCAGATAGCTCTAACTTTTGCATACGAACTCGGATTGAGACGATTTTTATATCAAAATCGACCGTTTCGACGAGACGAAGACAATCCGTGTAGAAACTTTTCCCATATGAGGCCGTCTTGGGGGCGTAATCAGCCAAATAGTGTTCTGGATACAAAATCTCAGTACTTCGAACACAATTTCGGCTTTCGAGATGAGATCGGATGGCAATGGCCCAAACTTCAAAGTTTCTCCTTTCGATGATACAGAACTTTCTCACTTTGAGCACTTTTCCATTTGAGGCCTTCTTAATTGTGTTTTGTATCATGCCAAAATCAGGTGTCAACATCTCTCTTCATGCAATCCTCACAGGACACGCCTGAAGATGCAGGGGGTCGTACAGTAGTGCTTAGCCCGACAACACTGGGGCAGGGGTTAAAGAAGGGTCTGGAAGGTCAGCCCAAGAAAAAGGAGAGGAAGAGATCGGGGAAGATAGGCTCAGCTGCCTACAAACAAGCCAGAGCACATAGCAGCCAGACGGTGGCCATGTTCCATGTCACGGGCGAGCCGATGCTACCGCCAAAACCGCTGGAGGCAATATACGGGGATCTCAAGAGACTGCATGACCATGTGCTGTCGACTGAGAAAAGCCTACTAGCCTCGAAGGATCCAGGATATCGGACATACGCGGCTCGTGTGCCTGAGGGGAAGTGCTACGTCGACACACGGCCCGCGGAGGAGGTCTTCCTGCGGTTTGATCATATCTTCGAGATGTTTCTGACAAGGCGGCTCGATTGTACAATCGTCCGCCTTTTTGCGCTACATATGAGCTCCGTCATGAAGAGAGAAGAAGTCTCGCAAATCTGTGTGGCGGATCCATACTACATGCACGAGTCCTTCTTGAGTCTCGGCGACTTTGAGCGTAAAACTGCTAAGGAGTACCTCGAAAACTTCATGGTACAGAACAAGGACTAGGAAATTGTCCTCCTGCCTTATCATCCAAAGTAAGTCAGTGCCGGACAACCCTTTCGTACATTTCAATCATTCCTTCTCGCTCATATGGAGAATAATTTGAGGTGTTTTTTTCCCCGCAGCAACGGTCGCGCCGTCCTTATCGTTCTTTACCCGCGAGTCTCCCACGCCGTGTATTTCCACCCTACCAGAAACAACGAGAAGAAGGACTACACCCACGTAATGAATATTCTAGATGATGCTCTCCAAGGCTTCAGCTTGAGGGGTGGCCATATGGAGATCAGGAAACAAAGGAACCGCAAGACGGGTTTCTCGCATAAAACCAACTTCTGCTGCATCCATGTCCCGAAATCAAGTACGAACGATGGATTCTACCTCCTCCATCTCATGATGGAGTTCAGAAGGGATCACCAAAAGCTTCGCATGACAACCAGAAACGATGATCATATCCGCAAGTGGGTAGAATCTCAAGGAGAAGCGGATTATAAACTTAAAGATGACTTCTTTCGCATCCAGAGGGACATTGCGATCATCATCATGAAAGAAGTCATCGAAGTGAAGGGGATGTTCCACCACGGCCCTATATCGCGAGCTGACGTCCGAACTTACATAGGCATGCAACGTCAGGACCTCACGCCGTTCAAGAAGCTAGGGTCCATCCTCGATGATTTGGAAGGATGGAAGTTCTAATGATTTACGTTGCCGATGATGATGATATGTGTCGGTTGAACTTGTATATACTTTCTGTAGCGATGAAACTTTGTGATGTCCACAGTCCCTACCGAACTTCCGTAACGCTACTTTGTTAGTTTGGGTACGATGACCTGCGTACCTCTAGTTAATTAGTTTGCGTATGATGAAACTGCGTTGATTATTTATGTTTACTATATGTTGCATCTAGTTGCTAACCCTTTCTTTTTTGTGTTGCTCAAGTATATTTTGTTGCATATGATTGTACATTCTCTTGATGAAGATGCATCTCTAACAGGTACCTAGATTCTTGATGGCGAAGTACCGGTGCTATGTCGTGTACAAAGGAAAGGTTCCGGGAGTATACGACGAGTGGTCCGAGTGTCAGGCGCAAGTGGAGGGGGTCTCGGGTGCCAGCCATAAAGGCTTCAAAAGCAGACAAGAAGCAGAAGCTAGTTACATGAGGAGGCTCACGCTAGCGCGAGAGAGGGCTCATAACTGCCGCCTCATGTACTACATAGTTTCGCTCTCACTCATAGTGATAGCTCTTCTCGCGTATCTCATTGTTTAGATGGATGACGATGTAGTTGCAAGTATTCGAGACTTGTATCGCTATTTTCGAGATGATGACGAGAGACCACTTTGTGTTGGATGATGATTATGATGATGACATGATTTGATGAGACTATTTGTATGTATATGCTATGATTACATTCGTGGTCTCACAGCCATTTGTATGTGTATGATGATGACATTTGTATGTGCTAAAGATTCTTGTATAAAGCCTGTTCAAATACAAAAAAAATATGCAGAAAAAAAATCAGAAACTAATAAAGTTAGCAATAGCGCGTGGAGTAAAGTTAGCAGCAGCGTGCCATTACCAGTAGTGCGGTCTAATACAAGGTGCTACAGATATTAGCAGCATCGCGCTGTTTTGGAGCTCGCTGCTGCTACGCATGTATAGCAGTAGCGCGGGCCAACACGCGCTACTGCTAAAGGTTAGCTGTAGCGCCGTATCAGTAGCGTAGGTGCCCGCGCTACTGCTATACATAATACCCACGCTACTACTAGGCTTTTCCCTTGTAGTGTCAGCGCCGGTGATCGGACGACGGGTGCTCTACGATGACTGAAAGTGGACTGGTGCCTGGCCTTGGCGGGAGACGCTCAGCTATGTAAATTCACTTTCAGCGATCATGGCCCAGAATAGGCATCCCCTCGGCCTTGAGCAACCCATAGATTCAGGAATCACTGCCAGCGAGAGAAACAGGAAGAACGGGATCGGGGCTTGGAAGTACTGAATAAAGATCTCAATTTTGAAAGGAGACTGGAGACATGGAGTACATATGTACATGACGACGTCTGCATTCGTGAATAGCCACGATAGAAGAGGAAAGCTACGTCTCACTAGTAGAAAACAGGGCTTTGGTTCTGGTCAAATCAGAGCAACAGTCCTGGTCGTGCTACGGACCGGAACTAATGGGAGCATCAGTTCCGGTTCGAGCGGCTAGGACGCCGGCCGGGCCTCGGCAGGCATCAGTCCTGGTTCGGCTGGAGCGAGGCCCTTTAGTGTCGGTTGGTGTCTGGAACCGGGACTAAAGGTCATTCTTCAGTCCCGGTTCTAGACACCAACCGGGACTAAAAAGATTACAATATATACACCCTGCCCACGCCCTCTCCTCTGTTTTTTGGCCGTAGGTGGTGTGAGGTGTGTGTTGTGCTCTGTTCTCACTTCCTATGTACATGAGGTGTTCGATGAAATGCCCAAGCCACACTTAAGATTTCTCGTCTGTTCTTCCTCCAATCTCGACCTCCAAGCTCCATTTTTTCAAAGATTTGTCTAGGTTTGGCGGTGCACCAACTATCCAAGTGTTCTAAAAAGGTTAGCAACTTCATCCTTTCATCTCTCACTGCTAGTTTAGCTCATTTCAAATTCTCTAGAAGTAGAGTGGTTTCTGGGTTTTAGTGGAGGAGTGTATGTGTGAGTTTATTTGATTTAGATGCACAATTTGAGCTCAAATTAACTTCTTAGTTTGCACATGTGTAGGGTGCCGTCCCGTCCCCGTCCCCGTCCTCACCGCCATCGATCGCCCGCGCCGATCTCGTCACCGGCACCACCGTGGTGAGCCTCTTGTTCTTATCTTTTTTTAAAGAAAAAATTCAATCTTGTATGATTTATATAGCTACTTGTATAATTTTCTTACTTGTATTATTGTTTGTTATTACATAGTGCCATGGTTTTGGTATCCGCCCCTGTCGGCTCTCATCCGGTCTATGATTCGGATGTGGTATATTATCTTTTATAACTATTTGTTTCATTTAGTGTTTATGACAATTATGCCGACCAACTTGACATAGATGTCTTTATCTAGGAGGTATGTGAACCGGAAATTCCAACCGATCCTCTTGTCGAGAGGTTAAATTTAGTTGAAAAAGAAAACACTGATTTGAAAGAAAAATTGAAAAGAGTTGAAGAAGAGAAGATGAAATTGGAGTTGCATGTTGCCGATGTCGTCGATCTACACAAGATCCAGATGGATGCAATGCGCTTGAAGATTAGAAAGATTAGAAAATATGCCATTGACAGTGAGGCTTGGTATCATTATGCTGTTGGATCAATCGTTACCTTAGTTGCGATTTTGATCGCATTTGTTGTTGCATTTAAATGTTTTACATTGTTGTATGTTAGTTTCAATGTATGTTTTAATTAGATGCTCAAGAGAGCTGTATGTTGTTCTATGAGAACTATGTATGAACTTTATGTTTTTATTTTTTCTGTAATAACATTTGATCACTACTGTACTTTGGTTTTAATGTGCTGATGAACTTGTTTTAATTTGGTGATTTC
Organism: Elymus sibiricus; assembly: GCA_039707655.1. Lineage (NCBI taxonomy): Eukaryota > Viridiplantae > Streptophyta > Magnoliopsida > Poales > Poaceae > Elymus > Elymus sibiricus. Next base: position 532,626,291 of record CM077675.1, read on the forward strand.
TCTATTCATGATGTTCTGTAATGGTTTTTGATATACTTAATTATATAATGCACGTAGATGAACTGGCAATGGATGTACGGTGACCGACGCACCTCCGACTACATTACGGGACTGCGTAATTTTCTCAAAGTGGCTAAGGAAAACAAGCAAAATGTTTTTATGTATTGTCCATGTACTGTCTGTGGGAATACGAAGGATTAGTCTTCCTCGAAAACCCATCACTTCCACCTGCTTGAGAAGGGTTTCATGCCACACTATAATGTTTGGACCAAGCACGGAGAAACATGGGTTATGATGGAAGACAACGAAGAAGAAGAGGATGATGACAACTATCCTATGTACCCTGAATACGGTGATACTGCAACGGGGGAAGCTGAAGATCAAGAGGCACCAGATGTGCCCGCTGATGATCTTTGCCAGGTCATTGTTGATGCACAGAGAGAATGCGAATGTGAAAGGGAGAAGTTGAAGTTCGATCGCATGTTAGAGCATCCAAAAATGGAATAAGAAGAAGGACAATGAAGTTTCTTATGTCGACGATAGATGCAAAGATGAGCTTTGGAACTCGCTCCTGACAAATTTCAGCCTACCGCTAGAGGAGTGCTACTTCTTGAGCTTGCGTTGGTTTTCCCTTGAAGAGGAAAGGGTGATGCAGCAAAGTAGATAAGTATTTCCCTCAGTTGTTGAGAACCAAGGTATCAATCCAGTAGGAGATACAAGCAAGTCCCCAATAGATGTACCTACACAAATAATCAAACACTTGCACCCAACGCGGAAAAGGGGTTGTCAATCCCTTCACGGTTATTTGCAAGGATGAGATCTGATAGAGATAGATATAAAAGATTGCTAAAGCGGAAAGTAAAACAAAAGTAAAAAGATTGCAGCAAAGTATTTTTGGTATTTTTGATTTATAAATCTGAAAATATAATATGGAAAATAGACCCGGGGGCCATAGGTTTCACTAGAGGCTTCTCTCATGAAGGAAAATAATACGGTGGGTGAACAAATTACTCTCGAGCAATTGATAGAAAAGCGAATAATTATGAAGATATCCAAGGCAATGATTATGCATATAGGCATCACGTCCATGTCAAGTAGACCGAAACGATTCTGCATCTACTACTATTACTCCACACATCGACCGACTCCTGCCTCCATCTAGGGTATTAAGTTCATGAAGAACAGAGTAACGCATTAGGTAAGATGACATGATGTAGAGGGATAAACTCAAGCAATATGATGAAAACCCCATCTTTTTATCCTCGATGGCAACAATACAAATACGTGCCTCGCTACCCCTACTTTGTCATTGGGTGAGGACACCGCAAGATTGAACCCAAAACTAAGCAGTTCTCCCATTGCAAGAATTACCAATCTAGTTGGCCAAACCAAACCAATAACTCAAAGAGACTTGCAAAGATATGAAATCATGCATATAAGAATTCAGAGAAGATTCAAATAATATTCATAGATAATCAGAACATAAACCCACAATTCATCGGATCTCGACAAACACACCGCAAAAGAATATTACATCGGATAGATCTCCATGAAGATCATGAAGAACATGGTATTGAAGAACAAAGAGAGAGAAGAAGCCATGTAGCTACTAGCTATGGACCCGAAGGTCTGTGGTGAACTACTCACGCATCATAGGAGGGGCAATGGAGTTGATGTAGATGCCCTCCGTGATCGAATCCCCCTCCGGCAGATTACCGGAAAAGGCTCCAAGATGGGATCTCACGGGAACAGAGGCTTCCGGCGGCGGAAAAATATTTTCGTGGCTCTTTTTGGTATTGGTGGAATATTTGGGAATTTATAGGCCGAAGAATAGGGTTAGGAGGCCTGCTGGGGGGCCACAAGCCAGGGGGCGCCCCCCCTAGGGCGTGCCCTGGTGGCTTGTGAATTCCCGGCAGGTCTCCTGCCTTCGTCTCCAAGTCTGGCAGGTTTCTTCTGGTCCAAGAAAAATCATTCCGAAGATTTTATTCCGTTTGGACTCCGTTTAATATTCCGTATCTACAATACTCAAAATCAAGGAAAAAACAGAAACTGGCACTAGGCTCTAGATTAATAGGTTAGTCCCAAAAATAATATAAAATAGCATATTAATGCATATAAAACATCCAAAACAGATAATATAATAGCATGGAACAATAAAAATTTATAGATACGTTGGAGACGTATCAAGCATCCCCAAGCTTAATTCCTGCTCGTCCTCGAGTAGGTAAATGATAAAAACAGAATTTTTTATTTGGAATGCTACCTAACATATTTATCCATGTAATATTCTTTATTGTGGCATGAATATTTAGATCCGTAAGATTGAAAACAAAAGTTTAATATTGGCATAAAAACAGTAATACTTCAAGCATACTAACAAGGCAATTGTGTCCTTTCGAAATAACATGGCCTTAGAAAGCTATCCCTACAAAATCATATGGTCTGGCTATGCTCCATCTTCCCCACACAAAGTATTTAAATCATGCACAACCCTGATGACAAGTCAAGCAATTGTTTCACACCTTTTATTTTCTCAAACCTTTTCAACTCTTACGCAATACATGAGCGTGAGCCATGGATATAGCACTATAGGTGGAATAGAATATGGTGGAGGTTGTGAGGAAAAAGGAGAAGATAGTCTCACATCAACTAGGCGTATCAACGGGCTATGGAGATGCCCATCAATAGATATCAATGTGAGTGGGTAGGGATTGCCATGCAACGAATGCACTAGAGCTATAAGTGTATGAAAGCTCAAAAAGAAACTAAGTGGTTGTGCAAAATGATGAAAAATTCCACTAGTTATATTAAAGTGACAAAATAGGAGACTCTCTATCATGAAGATCATGGTGCTACTTTGAACCACAAGTGTGGAAAAAGATAGTAGCATTGTCCCTTCTCTCTTTCTCTCAATTTTTTTTCCTTGTTTTTCTTTTTCTTTCTTTTTTTTATTTTGGTGGGCATCTTTGGCCTCTTATTATTATTATTATTATTATTTGGGCTTCATTGGCCTCTTTTATTATTTGTAAAGTTTGGAGACTCATCCCAACTTGTGAGGGATTCATAGCTTCCATCATCCTTTTCTCTCACGGGACAATGCTCTAATAATGAAAATCATCACACTTTTATTTACTTACAACTCGATACCTAGAACAAAATATGACTCTATATGAATGCTTCCGGTGGGACACCGGGATCTGCAACGATCTAGCCTAGCAAATGACATCAAAAAAACGGACAAGCCATGAAAACATCATGCTAGCTATCTTACAATCATGCAAAGCAATATGAAAGTGACGGTGCGTGTCATAATAAACGGAACGGTGGAAGTTGCATGGTAATATATCTCGGAATGGCTATGGAAATGCCATAATAGGTAGGTATGGTGGCTGTTTTGAGGAAAGTATATGGTGGCTGTTTTGGGGAAGGTGGGTTTAATGCACCGGCGAAAGTTGCGCGGTACTAGAGAGGCTAGCAAAGGTGGAAGGGTGAGAGTGCGTATAATCCATGGACTCAACATTAGTCATAAAGAACTCACATACTTATTGCAAAAGTCTATTAGTTATCGAAGCAAAGTATTAGATGCATGCTCCTAAGGGAGAGGTTGGTAGGAGTTAACCATCGCGCGCTCCCGACCCTCACACAAAGGATGACAATCATTAAACAAATCATGCTCCAACTTCGTTACATAACGGTTCACCATACTTGCATGCTATGGGAATCACAAACTTTAACACAAGTATTTCTACCAATCCACAATTACTCACCAGCATGACTCTAATATCACCATCTTTATATCTCAAAACTATATGCAAGGAATCAAACTTCTCGTAGTATTAAATGCACTTTATATGAAAGTTTTTATTATATCCCTCTTGGATGCCCATTATATTAGGACTAAAATCATAACCTAAACCAATTACCATGCTGTTTAAAGACTCTCAAAATAATATAAGTGAGGTACAAGAGTTCAATTATTTCTATAAAATAAAACACCACCGTGCTCTAAAAAGATATAAGTGAAGCACTAGAGCAACATTGCCTAGCTCAAAAGATATAAGTGAAGCACATAGAGTATTCTAATAAATTCATGATTAACGCGTGTCTCTCTCAAAAAGATGTGTACAGCAAGGATAATTGTGGCAAACTAAAAAGCAAAGACTCATATCATACAAGACGCTCCAAGCAAAACACATATCATGTGGTGAATAAAAATATAGCCTCAAGTAAATTTACCGATGGATTGAAGACGAAAGAGGGGATGCCTTCCGGGGCATCCCCAAGCTTAGGCTCTTTGGTATCCTTGAATATGGCTTGGGGTGCCTTGGGCATCCCCAAGCTTAGGCTCTTGCCACTCCTTATTCCATAGTCCATCAAATCTTTACCCAAAACTTGAAAACTTCACAACACAAAACTCAACAGAAAAATCGTGAGATCCGTTAGTATAAGAAAAATAAATCACCACTTTATGTACTATTGTGAACTCATTCTTTATTTATATTGGTGTAATATCTACAGTATTCCAACTTCTCCATGGTTCATACCCCCCGATACAACCCATAGATACATCAAAATAAGCAAACAACACAAAGAAAACAGAATATGTCTAAAACAGAACAGTCTGTAGCAATCAATAGACTTCGAATACTTATGTAACTTCAAAAATTATGAAAACTTAGGAAAATAAGGGCAATTTGTATATCAATCTTGTGTCAAAATTTCAGATCCAATTGACTCTCTGGTAAATTTATAAAATTCCTGGACTGAGCGCAAAAGTTTCTGTTTTTCAGCAGAATCAAATCACAATCACCGTAGACCATCCCAAAGGTCTTACTTGGCTCAAACACTAATTAAAACAAGAAAACACAATTACTACAGAGGTAATAATGTGTAAGGCACTCAAAAACAGAAGCAAAAACAATCAAAAATAGGAACATAAAATAAAATTGGGTTGCCTCCCAACAAGCGCTATTGTTTAACGCCCCTATCTAGGCATAACGCAATAGATCTAGGTATTGTCATCTTTGGTTTTGGCAACTTTTGTTAGGGCCTTCTCTTCCCCAGATTTGTAGGGGAAGAAACCATATTAATATCCAAAATATCTAAACGCTTATTGCAAAGTGTAATCAAAGTATTCAAGCGATTGAGGTTCCCACTAATGTGTTTAAGGGGTTCGTGATATTGTTGCAACTCGACCAAGTGCTTATGTAAGTCACTCAATTTGTCGAGAATTTGAACTCCCTCTTGTGAAAAAGCAAACCCCTTTTTGGGTGGAGGAAGCCCCAAAATCCCCTCCAAAACTTCATAAGCAGCGTTCGTATCTAGCTCAATAAAATTCCCTTTTGAGGCAAAATCTAAAAGCTCTCTATGATGCAAAGCCAATACAATGTAAAAATTTCCAAGCAAAACTTTTGCATCTCCTTTTAGATTGCAGATACGATAAGATTCCATTAGCCTATACCAGGCATCTTTAAAAATTTCCCCTTGTTTTTGTTTGAAGTATAGAACTTCAAAATCTGGTGACAAAGGGGGAAGTAGTAACGCTAGACATAGCAACAGGTAAGAGATCCCGCAGGAAAGAGGCAAACGAGAAAGAAGGCGGGAAAAGGCAAATCTTTTTGGTATTTTGTGAAAATCATTTTAGAAGTGGGGTAGAGGAAAACGAGAGGCAAATGGCAAATAATGTAAATGCAAGAGATGAGTTTGTGATGGGTACTTGGTAGGCTTGATGTAGATCTCCCCGGCAACGGCGCCAGAAATCCTTCTTGCTACTTCTTGAGCTTGCGTTGGTTTTCCCTTGAAGAGGAAAGGGTGATGCAGCAAAGTAGATAAGTATTTCCCTCAGTTGTTGAGAACCAAGGTATCAATCCAGTAGGAGATACAAGCAAGTCCCCAATAGATCTACCTACACAAATAATCAAACACTTGCACCCAAAGCGTAAAAGGGGTTGTCAATCCCTTCACGGTTATTTGCAAGGATGAGATCTGATAGAGATAGATATAAAAGATTGCTAAAGCGGAAAGTAAAACAAAAGTAAAAAGATTGCAGCAAAGTATTTTTGGTATTTTTGGTTTATAAATCTGAAAATATAATATGGAAAATAGACCCGGGGGCCATAGGTTTCATTAGAGGCTTCTCTCATGAAGGAAAATAATACGGTGGGTGAACAAATTACTCTCGAGCAATTGATAGAAAAGCGAATAATTATGAAGATATCCAAGGCAATGATTATGCATATAGGCATCACATCCGTGTCAAGTAGACCGAAACGATTCTGCATCTACTACTATTACTCCACACATCGACCGACTCCTGCCTGCATCTAGGGTATTAAGTTCATGAAGAACAGAGTAACGCATTAGGTAAGATGACATGATGTAGAGGGATAAACTCAAGCAATATGATGAAAACCCCATCTTTTTATCCTCGATGGCAACAATACAAATACGTGCCTCGCTACCCCTACTTTGTCACTGGGTGAGGACACCGCAAGATTGAACCCAAAACTAAGCACTTCTCCCATTGCAAGAATTACCAATCTAGTTGGCCAAACCAAACCAATAACTCAAAGAGACTTGCAAAGATATGAAATCATGCATATAAGAATTCAGAGAAGATTCAAATAATATTCATAGATAATCTGAACATAAACCCACAATTCATCGGATCTCGACAAACACACCGCAAAAGAATATTACATCGGATAGATCTCCATGAAGATCATGAAGAACATGGTATTGAAGAACAAAGAGAGAGAAGAAGCCATGTAGCTACTAGCTATGGACCCGAAGGTCTGTGGTGAACTACTCATGCATCATCGGAGGGGCAATGGAGTTGATGTAGATGCCTTTATGATCGAATCCCTCTCCGGCAGATTACCGAAAAAGGCTCCAAGATGGGATCTCACGGGAACAGAGGCTTCCGGCGGCGGAAAAGTATTTTCGTGGCTCTTTTTGGTATTGGGGGAATATTTGGGAATTTATAGGCCGAAGAATAGGGTTAGGAGGCCTGCTGGGGGGCCACAAGCCAGGGGGCGCCCCCCCTAGGGCGCGCCCTGGTGGCTTGTGACTTCCCGGCAGGTCTCCTGCCTTCGTCTCCAAGTCTGGCAGGTTTCTTCTGGTCCAAGAAAAATCATTCTGAAGATTTTATTCATTTTGGACTCCATTTAATATTCCTTATCTGCAATACTCAAAATCAAGGAAAAAACAAAAACTGGCACTAGGCTCTAGATTAATAGGTTAGTCCCAAAAATAATATAAAATAGCATATTAATGCATATAAAACATCCAAAACAGATAATATAATAGCATGGAACAATCAAAAATTATAGATACATTGGAGACGTATCAAGGAAGATCCAAATAACCCAGTTATACAACAAAAAGTCAAGGCTTGGGCTCTTAAGAAGATGGCAGAACAATTCAAGAACTGGAAGAAAACATTAAACAAATGGTTTGTCGAGAAAGACAAGACTCCAGACTTCGTCGCCGGCAGTCAATATGCGAAGATAAAAGATCACTGGCCTGCATTTGTGGCGTACAAGAAATCGAGAAAGCTAAGAAAAGGTCAGAGATAAATAAGCTAAATGCTGCAAAGAAGAAGTATCACCATGTTACGGGGTCAGGTGGCTACAAGGTGGCCCGGCCTACATGGGACAAAGCTAAGAATGACCTGCTTGCTAAAGATATCGAACCACAGACATTGAACTGGCCCGAACGGGCAAGGACTTGGTTCTTCGGGCATGGGGGAACTTCGCACCCAGACACATGGAAGTGTGTTTACACGAAAGCTCAACTTGAAACACCTGTCAAACAGATTCAGGAAGCAATCAAGGATGTGCAGGAAGGGAGGTTCCATCCCGATAGAGAGAAGGGCGTCCTATAAGGCGCCCTCAGGAATCCTGAACACCCTGGACGAACACGAGGCACATCAGGCTCCATTCCGTGGGTGCATGGGTTTCCCGACAGCACTAATTATAGAAGCCGACGGAGAAAGAAGAAAGAGGAAACATACTAGATACAGAAGGTAGAAGAAAGATTAGCGTTGCAAGAGAAGAGAATAGAGGCACTTACTAGTCAGCGAGTTATTATTGGCCCACCATCTCAGCAGCACGAAGATCCTTCATTCGATACTGCCCACGAAGCTACCCCACCATCTCAGCGGAAAAGGAGCGTGGCTTCCACGGAGCTCATTCGGCCTGATATCACGGCTCCTCGCTACCCCGTGGATGATATCATGGAGAGGGAACATTGCGAGCTAATTGCGAAATGCATGAACATAAACTTGAAGGTGGCGGTCGGCTATGTCTTACCTACTAGACCTGATGGAACTTTCCATTGCAATCCGATTCCAGATGACTATGCTGTTGTCAGGGTGGATGAAGTTACCAAAGGATTTGAGGTGTTGGACCTTGAGTACGCTACAGGTGAAGGGGAGACTCATCTGGGAGCTGCCCTAAGGACTATCATTCTATGGAGAAAGGAAAACATCGTGCTTCCATAATGGACGCCGCGTCAGCAGACTCAGCCGAAGGAGGCCCCTCAGCACACTCCTCACAGTCCAGCTCTATCTCCGCTGCCTCAGTCATCTCCGCCATGTCAGCACACTCCGCGGCCTCAGTTGTCTCCGCCGCATCAGCGTACTCTGCCGGAGGAGGCCCTCAGCAGAAACCTCTGCCGCCTCAGCTGTCTTCGCCGCGTCAGCGGACTCCGTCGGAGGAGCCCCCTCAGCAGAATCGTCTACCGCCTCAGCTGTCTCCGCCGCGTCAGCGGACTCCGCCTCCTCCGCCGCGTCAGCGGACTCCGCCTCCTCCACCGCATCAGTGGACTCCGCCTCCTCCGACACGTCAGCAATGGAGTAAGAGTGTCACGCCCAAGATGCGATCCTATCCTTATTTTGGCACGAGGGCCTCGACAGGGATAGAAGCGCATCTCGTCGTGTTGCAAGAATGGATATCATTACAAGTACATGTAAAGAAGAGGTGAGTATATGGAATTGGCTTACACTCGCCACAAGCTACATCAATATCACTTCAATACAACAACATAACATTCACCATACAGAAGAGCAGGGTCCGGCTACGGACGAAATCAAACGATAAAATGACATCCATCCTTGCTATCCCAGGCTGCCACCTGGAACCCATCCTAGATCGATGAAGAAGAAGAAGAACTCCAAATCAAACAAAGCATCGCGCTCACGTCATATCATCGCATTACCTGTACCTGCAACTGTTGTTGTAGTAATCTGTGAGCCACAGGGACTCAGCAATCTCATTTCCAAGGGTATCAAGACTATTAAAGCTTAATGGGTGAGGTAAGGTTAAGTGGTGAGGTTGCAGCAAGCGACTAAGCATTTATTTGAGTGGCTAACTTACGAGTACAAGAATAAAGGGGGGATGATTGTCGAATGAACGGACGTGATCTAGTAATGATCTCTAAGAGATCCTGAACACCTACTTACGTCAAACATAACCCCACCGTGTTCTCTCTCGGATAAAGACTCACGAGAAGAGACAGTCACGGTTACGCACGCGGTTGGTGTATTTTATTTGAGTTTACTTCAAGTTTGCTATGACCGGGTGTTAAACAAAGTTTCCAAGTTGCCACGTAACCGCGGGCACGGCTTTCCGAAAGATTTAACCCTGCAGGGGTGCTCCAACTCATCCATCACAAACTAACCACACTCAGCGGGAATATCCTCGACCACGAATCTCATGATCTTCCTAGGCAAATTCCACTGGAAAACCGCAACCTCGAGATAGCCCGAAGTATTCTCGGAATTCCTCACACAAGACGTTCGAGAAAGGTAGAACAAGTCCAGCAAGACCGCCCGGCAGGCCAGATCCCAATAGGAGCCGCGCGTATCTCTTTCTCAGGGCACTACCAGATGAGCTAGACGTCGGGTTGGCTGAAACCCCGGGTGACCAGGGGGCGCCGGACATCGCTCGGTTTGGACCAACACTCGTGAGGAGCACTGGCCCGGGTTGTTGATTAAAGATCCTCGGGTTAATTACTCCCTATGCAGGTTTATTAGTTATTAGGCAAATGTAGTACCAATGTTGGGCCTTGCCAGACAAGTTTTATCCAAAAACGAAAATCAAGGGGGTCCCCATAACAACCCCGAGCATGTTTGGAGCGCTCAATTATGGAACATAACACCGGTTCACAAGTAACTAGGGCGGCAAGAGTGGAACAAAACACCGAGCAAAAGGCCAAGCCTTCCTCCCTTTACCAAGTATATATGTGCATTAAATTAAATAGCAATAATATTGTGATATAACAAAAGGATATCCATGTTGCACATGGAAAGAGCTTGCACCTGCAACTAGCAACGCTATAAGAAGGGCTGAGCAAGCGGTAACATAGCCAAACAATGTTTTGCTAGGTAGTGGAGGGTTAGAGGCTTTTCATGGCAATTTAGGAGGCTTAACATACAAGTGGTAGGTAGCGAGACAGCGATAGAAACGAGACATCTAGCATGGCAATGATAGTAATGGTATCCAGGGAAATGATCATCTTGCCTGAGATCCCGCTTGGAAGAAGAACGAGTCCATGAAGAAGACGAGCCAACGTAGTCGAACGAATCCTCACACTCCGAAGCGGTTTCGGAACTCTATCGAGAAGAAGCAAATCGGAAACCACAATCAACACACGGGAACACCACAACTAATGCAAGACATGATGCGCCACAAATATGATGCCTGTCCGGTTTAAATATACAAGGCATGGCAATCACAACAATCAAATACTACACATTAAGTGAAGCTCAATATGCAACGAGTTGCATCTTGACGAAACTCCACATTTGAATATTTAGTTCACTCTCGTTTAGGTACACAACAATAATAAATGTTGTTCAACATGGCAAGAGGTGAAGCATAAGTAAACTACACATCTAGGCATATTAAATGAGGCCGGAAACAACATATAGCATTTCCGAAACGACCCCATATGTTAATTTCGAAATTGGTCCAGATCTGAACTAATCATGTTTTATATTTATTAAACAGGGAAATAAAGTATACCATGCAATTCTACACGTCATTCTAGTCGATTTACATATATAGAACGTTTGAAACGGAGCTACGGTGTAAAAGCTATGACCTTCGCAAGATGCATATGACATGAATGCAAAATGCATGAAAATGACAACCACAAACATTTCAAATCATGAATGCAGCAAGATATTATGAAACTACATGAGATTCTAAGCAAGATTCATATGCAACAAGTTCCAAACGGAGCTACGGTTCAACAAATACAACCAACACAAGTTTTAATTAAATCTGCCCAAAACAGCAACATAGCATATTGCACGCATGAAAACAACAAGCCACAAGATTCTAAAATGCACAAACTAAGCATGGGGCAGTAGCATATACATACACTTCATTTCAACTTCACATATCTTACTCAAAAGAGTCATGGATCACATGATACGAAGCTCACAACATGGCAACAAAATATGGCAGATTAGGACTTAGTGAAAATAACAGTTTTTTAGCATAGCAAATTTCACGGAGGCATATTGGCAGTAGTAAAACTATATGCTACAGGGCATAATATGACATGAAAATCTACATCATGGTAGAGGACATGATGCATTACAAATCATTACATTATGGCAACATCAAATTATGCTCAGATTCATGGCAACCATCAACAACATGGCATATTGAAGAAAACAGATTCTCAGACTTAGTGAAAATTAGAGTAGACATGAGCAGCAGTTTTAACAGATTGACATATTGAGCAACAGATTTAATTATGATGCAAAACCTAGTCATGCAAACTATTGGAACCACATGGCCGAGCATAACATGCTTAACAAAAGACTCCATGGTGGCATCACCAAAAGACTCCTAGAACACTAGCAAATCCCATGGCAAGACAGCAACAAAATAACAGATTCCAGACTTAGAATTATTTAGGACCCTCAAAACATCAGATTTTTATAGCATGTTGGCAACAAGAAAACAACACCTAAACATGCATTTCTATGACAACCAAAAATACCAGGGCCTAGCACACATGTCCAAGGGCATATCTCATGTTCAAAATTATTTCATAAGATGCACGGATTAAATCACACGAAAAAGACAAAAGGGCATCATGGCAATAATGACATGCACACGAACTTACTCCAATGTCAAAACTAAATGCACAGTTAAATTCTATGGATTTTTCTACCCCGAAAACATATATAATATGCATGGGTTCATGTGGGAAATATGTCACAATTAATTATGCAAGTTTATGGAATAACCCCTTTTAGCAATATTAAATGCAAGTTAAATGCAATATTTTCAATAAACAGGTTTGTCATGCATGAAAATGCGATGCCGATAATATGAACATTTTTAATATATTGTTGGGTTAATTCCAATGCACGGGTAAATGATTATGACAATGCAAAATAATGGCAATTATGTAAAATGATGCAAACAGCGAGCTCAGGCATTTTTATCATGGATGCAAATGGCTTGTTGTTAATCTACGCATTTTTCTGAGCAATGAACATATACAACACATTTTATTCCGATGCACGGTTATTTAAATATGGGCAATCTAAAAACAGGGGCTGATCTGGAGCATATTGGGCCAACAGCACATGGACGCACAATAACTATAGTGCGTGTCAGGCATGGGGCAACTAAAGGGTGCTCACCTCAGGGCCATGGCCCAGTCGGTGATGGGCTGGACGCGGAGCGGCTGAGCCTTCGGAGGGTCGCGGCCCACGCACGAGGTGGAGGCAAGGCGTGCGCTCGTGCGGTCGTCTCCCTGCTCCCGCACCACACGAGGCACCGGTCAATGGCGACGGCGGCAGCTCCTGAGCGACGGTGAGGCTGCCGTTCGGGACCTGGGAACGGCGGGGATGGAGCCTCGGGGGCCGGATCCATGGCGGCGCGACGCAGATCTGAGCGGTGGCGTACCGGAGTTCCATGGCCTTCCCTGACAAGATCCGAGAGAGAGAGAGAGCAAGACATGAGAGAGGGAAGAGAGGTAGGGAGAGGAAGAGGACGAGAGAGACGGCGGGGCGGTGCCCTGGTGAGCTGTTCGCCGGCGGCAAGGCTGACGAGGGGCTACTCCCCTCGGGCTCCACGAGAGGAGCCGCGAGCGGCTGTCTTCGGGCGACGCTGGAGGCAGGTGCGAGCTCGGGCGGCGGCGGCTTTGGGCCCGGCGGGCCTCAGATGGGCTCGGGCGGGCCCTGCCGGCTGGAGGAGGGAGGAGCTGGCTTCGGCTGAGTGGTGGTAGGAGGCGGCGGCGCGGATTTCGAGGCGAGGCTAGGGTTAGGCCAAATTTGGCAGGGGGCATGTCTATTTATAGCAGGGATGCTAGGGTTAGGGGGTTTTGCCCGAATTCGGACCGTGCAATCTCGATCGGACGGTCCGGAAGTGGAGAGGGGGTTAGCTGGGCTGCGTGGGCTGTGTAGAGTGGCCATGGGCTGAGATGAGAGGGATATTGAGGCCCGTGACATGATTTTGAAATACCAAAAACGTCCGACGAATAACCGGCGACGGTGACACTGCGGTCGACCGTTCGGGTATCAAACGACCTCCGATTGTGACGAAACTTGGCAGGTGGTCTACCTATAATATAACAAGACCGCATGCCAACTTTCGACCCAATCCGAGAAAGTTTTTATGCGCGCTTTAAAAACACTGTTTTTTTAACGATGCCGCGCGCGCGTGCGTGTGTGGTTGGGCTCGAAACGGACAACGGGAAGAACCAGCGACTGCTAACGGATGCAAGTTTTTGAAAACAAGTGATGATGCCATGCACATGATGCGAATGATGCGATGATGAATGCGACAAACAGACGAATCACACGACAAGAATGGAAATAAAAGGGAATCTTCTGGAGCGTCGGTTCCGGGCTGTTACAACTCTCCTCCACTTACAAGAGATCTCGACCCGAGATCTTAGACTGAGAAGGGGAAGAGGAAGAAGAAGGAAGAGGTAAAACTTAGTTGCTTCTTTGACAAACGAGTGAAACCAATGAACATTGAAGGTTGAAAAGAGATGAAGAATGACATGACGAACAAGCAAGAATTCACAAGAAATTTCGGCAGCACTTCTGTAGAATAGAGGGGGAAGTTGATAAAATGGAAAGAACTAGACAAAAGGGCAAAACACTCTGGTTAAAGGATAAGCAAGAAAGAACATGATCTTGACAAAATGATATGATGGAACAAAGGGATCAACATCACAATGCCTCCGGAACAAAAGAATAGAAGCTACATCTTTGGAGAGGAGAGAACGGAGAAGAAATGATAACTTCTACCACCATTGAATTTGAAAGCATCATTACAAGAAGGATTGGATGGAGTTGTTGGAAATCAACAACGAAGATAAGCTAGTTGTGGGCTTATGGAAAACAACTCAAAATTATGAGGTGACAACCAGCCACAAACGAAAAACAATTGGTTGCTTGGGAGCAATAGATATGCAAAACTTCTTACACCAAGAGGAGGAGGAGAAAAATTGGATCGTCATAAGCACCATGATAGCAACAATCCTTAGGAAGTGTTTTAGGTGCAATCCAATCCAAGATAACTATGAGAAGAAAAGATGGGTTTACATATCTCATTGTTTACAAATTCTCTTCGAGACACCTCATGAATCAAGAATGCTATAACACCATCTCAAAAGATAAGAGAGAATGAATTGCACTTTGAAATGCAAGAGGAGAATACTTGAGCTACTACAACAAGAATATTGAAGAACACTTCGAGAAGGAATTAAATACTTGAAGAACCACCATGAGGACCTCCGTATACGAAAGGACGATCAAAAGAATTGAAGGATGAAAAGAATAAGATTGAGGCTTTGCAAAGATCTAGATGAATCTTCGCAATGGGATACTTGAGAAAACATGAAACTCCGGAAAAGAAAAGATGAAACACTTGAAATCTAAGAATTTGATACCATGCACAACTCCGGGAGAAGGAATGAAATCACATTGATGAAACAAGAATAAGAATTATGTTACGCTTAACCTTCACCAAGTTAAATTGATGACAAACAACGGATTAAGCATACTACTTATTCTTCTGGAAAGATTGAAGAGGGATATGAGCACAAACTGAAAGAAGACTTGAACAAGAGCACCGGTAAGAATTGCAAATGAATGAGGATGTTATGAATGAATAAGATACATGGGAACGAAGAGATCATGATCCGCCTAACAGAAAACTTGATTGAAGCACCGGAATAATTGAGATACGAACGAAGAGACAACAATTGAGAAGAATTTGAGGACGAAAGCTGAAAGCTGAGAACGAAGAAATCTTCTGAAATGATGGCCTTCGGAGGATCGAGAAATGAAAACAACTCTGAAATGCTCCGGATAGATAAGGAATGAATTTTCCTCATGATCGAAAAGAATTTGAGAGGATAGCAACACGCTCAACCATGAACCTTCAACGGAATGAGCAAGATTTAAGAGAAACACTCCTTCGGTCTCCAAAGGTGAGAATGATGACAAGGAACACATCAAGAATTACCAAGACACTCCGGAATAATGAATACGGAAAGGTTGAGCCAATGATGAAATAATTTGAAGCGATCTTAGAGAAGGAATATGACTAATGAAATTCGTTCTTACGTCATATTGAAAAGAACTTGAGGACATCTCCTGAAGATTAGAAGAGCCAGGTAAGATCCTGGGGAACACCTGTGGGTTATGAGCCCACTCAAAGAGAACACCGTCGAAACGATTGCTTAGGAATAGAGATTGCACCGGTACAAATGAAAACTTGATGAGGATGAGAACCTCGAAACACTTAAGAGGATTTGAACCATAACACGAGTCTTCTCAGATGCCTTCAGCACTCCGGATAGAAAAAGAGAGAAGAATAAGCAAGAGAGGCTTGGACAAGAATTCCAACATGGGAGAGCAATTAGAGAATGAAAATGATATGATGAGCACCGAACGCTTGAATTGAATCCACCGGGGAAGAAAACTAGGATGGAGACTAAGAAATGATGAACTTGCACTGAGCATCTTCACAAAGAATCACCGGATACGATACGGAAGAAAGATAGCGGAAGCATCACATGAACAGAAAGGCACTTGGACTAGAATTTAATCATTGAAGAAAAAGGGCGGGAGGGCGGGAAAAACAAAGACAACTTGGAACGGATGAAACGAACTCCGGAAAGAAATATGAGGATTGATCTTGCAAATATTGAAAATGATTGAATCATCTTGATAAGAACACACCGGTTAGAAAAGATATGAATTCACCACTTGACATCGAAGCAACTTGAATTACAATATTCCAACAAAACAAAGGATGGGGCTTGAGAACTAAGCCGGAAACAAATACAAACCCATTTGCATTTGTTGGAAGGATAATCCTAGGTAAACTACTTGAATTCCCACCTAAGAACTCCCGAAATCTCGGTTATGCAATCGGGTACACGGATACACGGAGTTTCACATAATCACACAACTCCTAGCAGTAATACTACTCTCCAGTGTATCACATCCCTCAACACACAACCAAAGGTCTCGGAAACTCATCTACCTCAGATCCTCGTAATCACAACGATACTAAGCATGGCAGTACATCCGAACTCTCTCCACCAGTACTGGGGATGCCGGACTCCTCTCACCACTACCTGTATTGAAGCAATTTCGAATATCCTCCGTCCTGAGATACTAAGGAAACTGAATGATAACAATGTGCACAAGAATCCCCTGGAGCTCAACTCCCCGGAAGAAATCAAGTCAGACAGGAGGCACCAAGACAGAACTCCGTCACATCGGCATCATATAGATTCCAAAATACCCGCGTGATCCTAAAAAAAAAATTTGAGTGAGAAGAGGAGTAGAATGAAAATTCCTAAGTCGTAATTCCTCACCAGAGCATAGAAGAGGAGTAAAAGAATCCTACTCTCCGATATAACTAGACTCAAAATAGTTTTTTCACTAGACTCGACTCGGCCAAGTTCGATCAATCAAGGGGGCTCCTAGGTCGGTACAGGCTCTGATACCAACTTTTCATGCCCAAGATGCGATCCTATCCTTATTTTGGCACGAGGGCCTCGACAGGGATAGAAGCGCATCTCGTCGTGTTGCAAGAATGGATATCATTACAAGTACATGTAAAGAAGAGGTGACTTTATGGAATTGGCTTACACTCGCCACAAGCTACATCAATATCACTTCAATACAACAACATAACATTCACCATACAGAAGAGCAGGGTCCGGCTACGGACGAAATCAAACGATAAAATGACATCCATCCTTGCTATCCCAGGCTGCCGCCTGGAACCCATCCTAGATCGATGAAGAAGAAGAAGAAGAACTCCAAATCAAACAAAGCATCGCGCTCACGTCATATCATCGCATTACCTGTACCTGCAACTGTTGTTGTAGTAATCTGTGAGCCACAGGGACTCAGCAATCTCATTTCCAAGGGTATCAAGACTATTAAAGCTTAATGGGTGAGGTAAGGTTAAGTGGTGAGGTTGCAGCAAGCGACTAAGCA
The DNA here is from genome assembly GCA_039707655.1 of Elymus sibiricus. Taxonomy (NCBI): domain Eukaryota; kingdom Viridiplantae; phylum Streptophyta; class Magnoliopsida; order Poales; family Poaceae; genus Elymus; species Elymus sibiricus. Next base: position 532,643,794 of record CM077675.1, read on the forward strand.
TTTATTTGAGTGGCTAACTTACGAGTACAAGAATAAAGGGGGGATGATTGTCGAATGAACGGACGTGATCTAGTAATGATCTCTAAGAGATCCTGAACACCTACTTACGTCAAACATAACCCCACCGTGTTCTCTCTCGGATAAAGACTCACGAGAAGAGACAGCCACGGTTACACACGCGGTTGGTGTATTTTATTTGAGTTTACTTCAAGTTTGCTATGACCGGGTGTTAAACAAAGTTTCCAAGTTGCCACGTAACCGCGGGCTTGGCTTTCCGAAAGATTTAACCCTGCAGGGGTGCTCCAACTCATCCATCACAAACTAACCACACTCAGCGGGAATATCCTCGACCACGAATCTCATGATCTTCCTAGTCAAATTCCACTGGAAAACCGCAACCTCGAAATAGCCCGAAGTATTCTCGGAATTCCTCACACAAGACGTTCGAGAAAGGTAGAACAAGTCCAGCAAGACCGCCCGGCAGGCCAGATCCCAATAGGAGCCGCGCGTATCTCTTTCTCAGGGCACTACCAGATGAGCTAGACGTCGGGTTGGCTGAAACCCCGGGTGACCAGGGGGCGCTGGACATCGCTCGGTTTGGACCAACACTCATGAGGAGCACTGGCCCGGGTTGTTGATTAAAGATCCTCGGGTTAATTACTCCCTATGCAGGTTTATTAGTTATTAGGCAAATGTAGTACCAATGTTGGGCCTTGCCAGACAAGTTTTATCCAAAAACGAAAATCAAGGGGGTCCCCATAACAACCCCGAGCATGTTTGGAGCGCTCAATTATGGAACATAACACCGGTTCACAAGTAACTAGGGCGGCAAGAGTGGAACAAAACACCGAGCAAAAGGCCAAGCCTTCCTCCCTTTACCAAGTATATATGTGCATTAAATTAAATAGCAATAATATTGTGATATAACAAAAGGATATCCATGTTGCACATGGAAAGAGCTTGCACCTGCAACTAGCAACGCTATAAGAAGGGCTGAGCAAGCGGTAACATAGCCAAACAATGTTTTGCTAGGTAGTGGAGGGTTAGAGGCTTTTCATGGCAATTTAGGAGGCTTAACATACAAGTGGTAGGTAGCGAGACAGCAATAGAAACGAGACATCTAGCATGGCAATGATAGTAATGGTATCCAGGGAAATGATCATCTTGCCTGAGATCCCGCTTGGAAGAAGAACGAGTCCATGAAGAAGACCAGCCAACGTAGTCGAACGAATCCTCACACTCCGAAGCGGTTTCGGAACTCTATCGAGAAGAAGCAAATCGGAAACCACAATCAACACACGGGAACACCACAACTAATGCAAGACATGATGCGCAACAAATATGATGCATGTCCGGTTTAAATATACAAGGCATGGCAATCACAACAATCAAATACTACACATTAAGTGAAGCTCAATATGCAACGAGTTGCATCTTGACGAAACTCCACATTTGAATATTTAGTTCACTCTCGTTTAGGTACACAATAATAATAAATGTTGTTCAACATGGCAAGAGGTGAAGCATAAGTAAACTACACATCTAGGCATATTAAATGAGGCCGGAAACAACATATAGCATTTCCGAAATGACCCCATATGTTAATTTCGAAATTGGTCCAGATCTTAACTAATCATGTTTTATATTTATTAAACAGGGAAATAAAGTATACCATGCAATTCTACACGTCATTCTAGTCGATTTACATATATAGAACGTTTGAAACGGAGCTACGGTTTAAAAGCTATGACCTTCGCAAGATGCATATGACATGAATGCAAAATGCATGAAAATGACAACCACAAACATTTCAAAACACGAATGCAGCAAGATATTATGAAACTACATGAGATTCTAAGCAAGATTCATATGCAACAAGTTCCAAACGGAGCTACGGTTCAACAAATACAACCAACACAAGTTTTAATTAAATCTGCCCAAAACAGCAACATAGCATATTGCACGCATGAAAACAACAAGCCACAAGATTCTAAAATGCACAAACTAAGCATGGGGCAGTAGCATATACATACACTTCATTTCAACTTCACATATCTTACTCAAAAGAGTCATGGATCACATGGTACGAAGCTCACAACATGGCAACAAAATATGGCAGATTAGGACTTAGTGAAAATAACAGTTTTTTAGCATAGCAGATTTCACGGAGGCATATTGGCAGTAGTAAAACTATATGCTACAGGGCATAATATGACATGAAAATCTACAGCATGGTAGAGGACATGATGCATTACAAATCATTACATTATGGCAACATCAAATTTTGCTCAGATTAATGGCAACCATCAACAAGATGGCATTTTGAAGAAAACAGATTCTCAGACTTAGTGAAAATTAGAGTAGACATGAGCAGCAGTTTTAACAGATTGACATATTGAGCAACAGATTTAATTATCATGCAAAACCTATTCATGCAAACTATTGGAACCACATGGCCGAGCATAACATGCTTAACAAAAGACTCCATGCATGGTGGCATCACCAAAAGACTCCTAGAACACTAGCAAATCCCATGGCAAGACAGCAACAAAATAACAGATTCCAGACTTAGAATTATTTAGGACCCTCAAAACATCAGATTTTTATAGCATGTTGGCAACAAGAAAACAACACCTAAACATGCATTTCTATGACAACCAAAAATACCAGGGCCTAGCACACATGTCCAAGGGCATATCTCATGTTCAAAATTATTTCATAAGATGCACGGATTAAATCACACGAAAAAGACAAAAGGGCATCATGGCAAAAATGACATGCACACGAACTTACTCCAATGACAAAACTAAATGCACAGTTAAATTCTATAGATTTTTCTACCCCGAAAACATATATAATATGCATAGGTTCATGTGGGAAATATGTCACAATTAATTATGCAAGTTTATGGAATAACCCCTTTTAGCAATATTAAATGCAAGTTAAATGCAATATTTTCAATGAACGGGTTTGTCATGCATGAAAATGCGATGCCGATAATATGAACATTTTTAATATATTGTTGGGTTAATTCCAATGCACGGGTAAATGATTATGACAATGCAAAATAATGGCAATTATGTAAAATGATGCAAACAGCGAGCTCAGGCATTTTTATCATGGATGCAAATGGCTTGTTGTTAATCTACGCATTTTTCTGAGCAATGAACATATACAACACATTTTATTCCGATGCACGGTTATTTAAATATGGGCATTCTAAAAACAGGGGCTGATCTGGAGCATATTGGGCCAACAGCACATGGCCGCACAATAACTATAGTGCGTGTCGGGCATGGGGCAACTAAAGGGTGCTCACCTTAGGGCCATGGCCCAGTCGGTGATGGGCTGGAGGGCCGCGGAGGGCCGCGGCCCACGCACGAGGTGGAGGCAAGGCGTGCGCTCGTGCGGTCGTCTCCTTGCTCCCGCACCACACGAGGCACCGGTCAATGGCGACGGCGGTAGCTCCTGAGCGACGGTGAGGCTGCCGTTCGGGACCTGGGAACGGCGGGGATGGAGCCTCGGGGGCCGGATCCATGGCGGCGCGACGCAGATCTGAGCGGTGGCATACCGGAGTTCTATGGCCTTCCCTGACAAGATCCGAGAGAGAGAGAGAGAGCAAGACATGAGAGAGGGAAGAGAGGTAGGGAGAGGAAGAGGACGAGAGAGACGGCGGGGCGGTGCTCCGGTGAGCAGTTCGCCGGCGGCAAGGCTGACGAGGGGCTACTCCCCTCGGGCTCCACGAGAGGAGCCGCGAGCGGCTGTCTTCGGGCGACGCTGGAGGCAGGTGCGAGCTCGGGCGGCGGCGGCTTCGGGCCCGGCGGGCCTCAGATGGGCTCGGGCAGGCCCTGCCGGCTGGAGGAGGGAGGAGCTGGCTTCGGCTGAGTGGTGGTAGGAGGCAGCGGCGCGGATTTCGAGGCGAGGCTAGGGTTTGGCCAAATTTGGCAGGGGGCATGTCTATTTATAGCAGGGATGCTAGGGTTAGGGGGTTTTGCCCGAATTCGGACCGTGCGATCTCGATCGGACGGTCCGGAAGCGGAGAGGGGGTTAGCTGGGCTGCGTGGGTTGTGTAGAGTGGCCATGGGCTGAGATGAGAGGGATATTGAGGCCCGTGACATGATTTTGAAATACCAAAAACGTCCGACGAATAACCGGCGACGGTGACACTGCGGTCGACTGTTCGGGTATCAAACGACCTCCGATTGCGACGAAACTTGGCAGGCGGTCTACCTATAATATAACAAGACCGCATGCCAACTTTCGACCCAATCCGAGAAAGTTTTTATGCGCGCTTTAAAAACACTATTTTTTTAACGATGCCGCGGGCGCGTGCGTGTGTGGTTGGGCTCGAAACGGACAACGGGAAGAACCGGCGACTGCTAACGATGCAAGTTTTCGAAAACAAGTGACGATGCCATGCACATGATGCGAATGATGCGATGATGAATGCGACAAACAGACGAATCACACGACAAGAATGGAAATAAAAGGGAATCTTCTGGAGCGTCGGTTACGGGCTGTTACAAAGAGACCCACCACCGCTCCGGCTGCTAGCAGTACAACAACGAAGAAATCCAGAGGAGGTCCAAGTGTCAAGAATTCTCCTGCCAAGTTACCATACAACATGACTGAGGAGGAAAACAAGGAGATCATGGCTGCCGATGTGAAACGCCAGCTTGCACCGAAACGTCCAGATCCAGAGGAGAAAATAGATCCGACAAAAGTGAAGCGCTGTCTGGATGCCCTTAAGCGACCACCACCGCCTCCACCGCTAACACTATGACCGTTGTATTGTAAAGACATTTCCTAACCGGTCGGGAAGTAGCAGTGCTGTAAGAAGTGGGAAAACAATTCCCCAGCTCGGCGAACAAGAAAAACAATCATGCCCCCCGCTGAAGGTGTTTCCCAATATCGCTAATGATCCGGGGGTAGCGGCCGCTCATCCTGGTTACACTCTTGGTGATTACTTAGGCGATGAGGTACAGTTCGAAAAGGCTGAGGTAGCAGCCTTTAAATATGAGCACGGGAAGCCTCTCGTCAGACCTGAGCAGCTCCTGCGTCTACCAACGATGATGCGAAAATTGCATGACTGGTACTTGAAAGCCTGCAAGGAAGGGACCGACAGTATCTTCGTGCGAATTAAAGATGAGCACTACTTCATTGGAGTCCAAGCGTTGTACATTGAATTTGAAGAATTTTTTCAGTTATACAATCAAGACCCTCGACAAAACTATCGTCAGTTGCTATTGTCTGTAAGTATTTTTTTTCTGTAATTAAGTCTCTAGCTCAGCTCGTTCATTGCATGTATAATTATCCTCACACTATATTATGCTGATTGAAGATCCTCGAATGCAAAAAATGACAAAACTATGACATTGGGTTCATTAACCCAAATAACGTAAATGAATATACGGTACAAAAAAGCCCCGATGATACAGAGAAAAAATTGCTAAAGTCGTTACTTGGACAACAAAACAGAAGGGAAATACTATTTCCTTACAACTTCAAGTGGGTGTTACTGTCTTGTGCACATTCTGTTTCGCTTACTCGAGGTTAAGTGTAATTGATGAGTTATGCGTGCGCAGGTTCCACTTTATTCTGCTAGCCATTCAGCTTGACGCGGGACTAGTAATTGCCTTGGACTCGAGACATAAAGAGCCTAAGGAGTGGGCGGACATGAGTCAAATGCTCCAGAAGTAAGTTTAATCATTATTGCACCATATCGGCAACTTTCGTTCATTTCCTGATCATATCAAGTAATCATTTTGTTTGCCGGGCAGGGTTTGGTAAAAGTTCACCAACCAAGTTAGGGGTGAATGAAAAAAGGAGCTGTGATTTTCAGACCCCCAAAGTAAGTACTACTATAGCTAGTTCCGCGCATGTAGGATCGAAAGTATGTCTAGGGGGGGGGGATTAGACTACTTGACAAAATAAAATTTCTACCTTTGCCCAATTTTAAGTGTTGGCAGATTTTAGCAATGATAGGAAGTCAAGCACACCCTACACATGCATGTTTAAGAGTATAGCAGCGAAAAGTAAAGAGAAGCATATGTAATAGAGGATAGGGAGGAAGATCAAACACAATTTGAAGACACGAAGATTTTTCCCGTGGTTCCGATAGGTGGTACTATCGTACGTCCACGTTTATGGAGTCTTCAACCCACGGAGGGTAATGGTCGCGAGAGTCCACGGAGGGCTCCACCCATAAGGGTCCACGAAATAGCAACCTTGACTATTTCATAACGGTTTCCGTCCACGAAGGACTAGCGTCACTATGGGTAGATCTTCACAAAATAGGCGATCTCCTTGCCCGTACAAACTTCTTGGTTCAACTCCACAACACGAAGTAGGAGGCTCCCAAGCGACACCTAACCAATCTAGGAGGCACCACCCTCCAAAAGGTAATAGGCTCGATAGTAACGATGAACTCCTTGCTCTTGTGCTTCAAGATGATGGACTCCTCAACACACAATCACTCTCTCACAGATTTGGCTTTGGTGGAAGAGATTGATTGGGTGGAAAGCAACTTGGGGAGGCTAGAAATCAAGATTCATATGGTTGGAATGGAATGGCTTGATCTCAACACATGAGTAGGTGGCTCTCTATCAGAAAATTGGATGGGGCAAGTATGGAATAGTTCTCAGTGCTTCTTTTGCGAGTGGGTGGTGGTGAAGGGGTATTGATGTGGCTTGAGACTGCGTCGGTATTTCCCCAAAGAGGAAGGGATGATGCAGCACAACGACGGTAAGTATTTCCCTCAGTTATGAAACCAAGGTTATCGAACCAGTAGGAGGATCACCGCCACCCAATAAGCAGCACCCGCACACAAATAACGAATACTTGCAACCCGACGCGAAAGAGAGGTTGTCAATCTCTCTACGCTAATAAGATAGATTAGGTAGTGATAGATAGGAGAGATAGATCTCTCAAGAACACAAAATAAAAAGAGTAAATATGCAGCAATATATTTTTTGGTTTTTGGTTTTGTAGATCTGAAAACAAAGATTGCAAAAACGTAGATCGGAAAGCAATATGATGGAAAAGTAGATCCGGGGGCCGTAGGGTTCACTAGTGGCTTCTCTCATGAGTATAGTGCACGGTGGGTGAACAAATTACTGTTGGGCAATTGATAGAAAATCGAATAGTCATGACGATATCCAAGGCGATGATCATTATATAGGCATCACGTCCAAGATAGGTAGACCGACTCCTGCCTGCATCTACCTCTATTACTCCACACATCGACCGATATCCAGCATGCATCTAGTGTATTAAGTTTATGGAAAAACGGAGTAATGCAATAAGAACGATGACAGGATGTAGACAAGATCTATTCATTTAGGAATAGACACCATCTTGTTATCCTTAATAGCAACGATACATGCGTGTCTTGCTGCCCCTTCTATCACTCGGAAAGAACACCGCAAGATCGAACCCATCACAAAGCGCCTCTTCCCATGGCAAGAAAAATCGATCTAGTCGGCCTAACTAAACCAAAGATTCGAAGAAGAAATACGAGGCTATAAGTAATCATGCATATAAGAGATCAAAGAAGACTCAAATAATATTCATGGATAGAAACTGATCATGAACTCAAAATTCATCGGATCCCAAGAAACACACCGCAAAAGTTTAGATCAAATAGATCTCCAAGAGACCATTGTATTGAGAATCATAAGAGAGAGAGAGAAGAAGCCATGTAGCTGCTGCCTACGGACCCGTAGGTATATGGTGGACTACTCACGCATCATCGGAGAGGCACCTATGAGGAAGATGAACCCCTCCGTGATGGTGTTTAGATTGGATCTCGCGGTTCTGGAACTTGCGGCGGTTGGAATTGTGTTTCGTCGACTCCCCTAGGGTTTTTGGAATATTTGGGAATTTATAAGCATCAGAGGCGGTGCGGAGGGGGGCCGAGGAGGGCACAACCCATCAGGGCGCGCCGGGCCCCCCTGGCGCGCCCTGGTGGGTTGTGCTCTCCACAGCCCACCTCTCCGGCAGTTGTTTGGCCCACTGGGTGTCTTCTGGTCCAGAAAAAATCTCCAAAAAGTCTCGTCGCGATTGGACTCCGTTTGGTATTTATTTTCTGCGAAGTAAAAAACAAGCAAAAACAACAACTAGCACTTTGGCAGTATGTCAATAGGTTAGTCCCAAAAAATGATATAAAGTTGTTATAAAATGATTGTAAAACATCCAAGAATGATAATATAACAGCATGGAACAAACAAAAATTATAGATATGTTGGAGACGTATCAGCATCCCCAAGCTTAATTACTACTCGTCCTCGAGTAGGTAAATGATAAAAACAGAATTTTTGATGTGGTATGCTGCCTAACATGTTCATCACATTCTTTTATTTTGTATAGCATGGACATTTTGACTTATAATGATTCAAATTAATAGTCTAGTTTTAACATAATGACTTCAATACTCAAGCATGTCAACAAGCAACCATGTCTTTCAAAATATCAACACTAAAGAAAGTTATCCCTAGCCCATCATGCTCAATCATTGATCCATTCATGAAACACACTCAAATATTAGCTATGCCCAATGCTCAAGTACGATCATAGTTCCCCCTAGTTGGTGCTTATAAGAGAAGGTGGAGACTCAAAGCAAAAATAAAAATTGCATAAAGTAAATAGATAGGCCCTTCGCAGAGGGAAGTAGGGATTTGTAGAGGTGTCAGAGCTCAAGTTTTAAATTGAGAGAGAGAAAATATTTTGGGTGGCATGTTTTTCCTGTCAACGAAAATGACAAAGTAGCTCACAATACTTTCCATGCTAGATATATCATAGGCGGTTCCCAAACAGAAAATAAAGTTTATTCCTTTTCCACCAAATTTTCACTTTCCATGGCGGGCCGTATCCACGGTTGCCTTCCATACCAATACTTTCCAAGGAATTTATTATTTGACAACATAAAGTAAATATATATTTTTTTCATTTTTTTCATTTCGGGAATGGGCATCCCTATTACTGCCGCACTCTCGTGCAATGACAAGTGAATAAACACTCATCTTGAGAATAACACATCTAGCATGGAAAAATATTGGACACTCCCCACCGTTTCATGAGCGGTACGGGCACACAAAAGAGAAAATTTATTTTGAAAATTTAGAGCTGGCACATACAAATTTTCTTGGAACGGCATGGAAATACCGCATATAGGTAGGTATGGTGGACTCATAAGGCAAAACTTGGTTTAAGGATTTTGGATGCACAAGTAGTATTTCTACTTAGTACAAATGGAGGCTAGCAAATAGATTGGGAAGCAACCAAACCAAGGAACGAAAATTCACATAAGTGAGCATTGAACATAACTAACACCGAATAATGCACCACAAGTAGGATATAACTTCATTGCATAACTATTGACTTTCGTGCATGCATAGGGAATCACAAACCTTAACATCAATATTCCTACTAAGCATAATTACTCACTAACATGACTTCACATATTACTATCATCATGTTTCAAAACTATTACAAGGAATCAAGTTTAATTTGTCCAATGATCTTCATGAAAGTTTTTATTATATCCTCCTTGGATATCTATCACTTTGGGACTAGTTTCATCCCTCAAAAAGGTATTTGTGAAGCATGAGAGGATTTATTCAAAATTTACTAACTCTGAAATTAATCTAAGTGAAGCATGAGAGTATTTCTACAAAAATTTCCAAGCACACCGTGCTCAAAAAGATATAAGTGAAGCACTAGAGCAATTCCATAGCTCAAAAAGTTTAAGTGAAGCACATAGAGCAATTCTAACAAATCATAGCATGATTTTGGCTTTATCAAATAGGTGTGTAAAGCAAGGATACAAGGGAAAAGCTAACAAACAAAGCAAGCAAAGATACAAGATGCTCCAAGCAAAACTCATGATATGTGACGAATAAAAATATAGCTCCAAGTAAAATACCGATGGTCGTTAGAAGAAAGAGGGGATGCCACTCGGGGGCATCCCCAAGCTTAGTTGCTTGTTTCTCTTTGGATATATCTTGGGAGTGCGGTAGCATCCCCAAGCTTAGGCTTTTATCACTCCTTATTCCTTCATCCATCGTGATCTCACCCAAAATTTGAAAACTTCAATCACACAAAACTTGAAAACTTCAATCACGCAAAACTCAACAAAATGTTCGTGAGATCCGTTAGTATAAGAAAGCAAATCACTACTTTAGGTACTGTTGCAAACCCATTCATATTTTATTCTTTCATTATACCTACTGTATTTTAACTTTACCATGGCTCATACCCTTCAATATAACCCATAGATTCATCAAAACAAGCACACAATGCAACGAAAACAGAATCTGTCTTAAACAGAACAGTCTGTACTAATCTGTACTCTACCCATACTTCTGTAACCCTAAAAATTCTGAAACATTATGACAATGTAAGGAATTTGTATATCAACACTGTGTTAAAATTTCAACTCAAGATCACGTTCCAAAAAAAAAATTCATATACTGGATGCAATGTTTTTGTTTCAGATTCAGCATCACTTCTACTCATCCTATGAATCATCCTAAAGGCTTTACTTGGCACAAACACTAAATAAACCATAAAAACACAATCATAACAGAGGCATAATTGTGTCAACACTCAGAAACAGAAAGTAAAAAGCAAAATTTTATTTATTTATTGGGTTGCCTCCCAACAAGCGCTATCGTTTTACGCCCCTAGCTAGGCATAATGGATAGATTCAAGTATTGTCATCCTTGGTTTTGGATCCATAGGATGCCCTCATTATTGATTCATATGGTGGCTTAATTCTTGTTCTAGGGAAGTGTTCCATACCCTTTCTCAAGGGAAATTTAAAACGAATATTGCCTTCTTTCATATCAATCACGGCACCTATAGTGCGTAAAAACGGTCTACCAAGTATAATGGGACAAGACGGATTGCAATCAATATCAAGCATAATAAAATAAATAGGCACATAGTTCCTATTTGCAAGAATAAGAACATCATTAATTCTTCCCAAAGGCTTTTTAGTAGTAGAATCCGCCAAGTGCAAATTAAGAGAACATTCTTCAATATTGGTAAGACCAAGCACATCACATAGAGATTTCGGAATCGTGGAAACACTAGCACCCAAATCACACAAAGCAAAGCACTCATAATTTTTAATCTTGAATTTAACGGTAGGTTCCCACTGATCATGTAATTTTCTAGGAATAGAAATCTCCAACTCCAACTTTTCTTCAAAAGATTTCATCATGGCATCAACGATATGTTTAGTAAAAGCTTTATTTTACTCATAAGCATGGGGTGACTTCAACATGGATTGCAACAACGACATACATTCAATCAAAGAGCAACTATCATAATTAAAGTCTTTGCAATCCAAGATAGTGGGCACATCACTAGTTAATGTTTTGACCTCTTCAAACCCACTTTTATCAAAAATTTCACCATCCAAATTATTGGGACGCCTTCTAGGTAAAGTTGACTCTACTTCAGTTCCTTCATTATCAATTTTAATATTACTAAACAAGGAATCAATAGAAGAAACACCAATCACTTTAAGATCTTCATCTTTCTTATGAAGGCAATCACTAGAAAACGATTTTTCTAAGATTTCTCTTTTGGTTCTAAGCATAGCGGTTCTTTTTTTTTCTTTCATCCATAGAGACATATAAAGCTTTAATAGACTCATCAATCTTAGGCACAAAAGCTTTCAACTTGAAATTTTCAACATCATGAGAAATTCTATCAATCTTAGGCATTGATAAATTCTTTAATATTACTTTCAAGATCAGAGGTGTTCCTACTATTATTGTAAGAAGAATTGCCATAGGAATTACCATAATTATTAGAGGAATTTCCAGGAAAAGGCCTAGGATTAAAATTACCTCTATAAGCATTGTTATTAAAATTGTTTCGAGAGACAAAATTCACATCTACGGAATCGCTATTTTGCTCAATCAAAGTAGACAAAGTCACATCATTAAGATCAATAGGAGCATTTTTACTAGCAACCAATTTCATCAAAGCATCAACTTTATCACTCAAAGTACTAATTTCTTCTACCGAATTAACCTTTTTACTAGTAGGTTCTCTTTCGGTATGCCATTGAGAATAATTAGCCATGATATTATCTAGCAATTTAGTAGCTTCACCCAAACTAATCTCCATAAAAGTACCACCCGCGGTGGAATCTAAAAGATTTCTAGAGACAAAATTCAATCCCGCATAATTTTTTTGTATGATCATCCAAAGATTTAAACCATGAGTAGGACAATTTCTTAGCATCAACTTCATTCTTTCCGAAGATTGTGCAACATGTTCATGCTCAAGTTGCTTAAAATTCATGATTTGCGTCCTAAGGGAAATAATTTTCGTGGGCCGAAAATACTTAGTGATAAAAGCATCCTTGCACTTATTCGTAGAATCGATACTATTGCGAGGCAAAGAGGAAACCCAAATTTTAGCACGATCTCGCAAGGAAAAAGGAAATAGTTTCAACTTAACAATATCATTGTCCACATCCTTTTTCTTTTGCATATCACACAATTCTACGAACGTGTTTAGATGGGACGCATCATCCTCATTAGGAGTACCGGCAAATTGATCTTTCATGACAAGATTCAACAAAGCGGCATTAATATCACAAGACTCCGCACTAGTGGCGGGAGGAGCAATAGGCGTACTACTAAAATCATTGTTATTAGTATTGGAAAAATCACACAACTTGGTGATCTCTTGAGTCATCGTGACTACGCAAACAAGATTGCAAACAAGGAAGAGATCCGGCAAGAAAAAGGGCAAACGAAAAAGAGGGCGAATAAAATGGCAAATTGGTGAAGTGGGGGAGAGGAAAACGAGAGGCAAATGGCAAATAATGTAATTGCAAGGAGATGAGATTTGTGATTAGGAACCTGGTAGATGATGGTGGAGTCCCCTCGGCGCCTATGATAGGCACGTAGAAGAGACCGCTTCCTCCCCGGCAACGGTGCCAGAAATTCCTTTGACGTGGCTCGAGACTGCGTCGGTATTTCCCCAAAGAGGAAGGGATGATGCAGCACAACGACGGTAAGTATTTCCCTTAGTTATGAAACCAAGGTTATCGAACCAGTAGGAGGATCACCGCCACCCAATAAGCAGCACCTGCACACAAATAACGAATACTTGCAACCCGACGCGAAAGAGAGGTTGTCAATCTCTCTATGGTAATAAGATAGATTAGGTAGTGATAGATAGGAGAGATAGATCTCTCAAGAACACAAAATAAAAGAGTAAATATGCAGCAATATTTTTTTTGGTTTTTGGTTTTGTAGATCTGAAAACAAAGATTGCAAAAACGTAGATCGGAAAGCAATATGATGGAAAAGTAGATCTGGGGGCCGTATGGTTCACTAGTGGCTTCTCTCATGAGTATAGTGCACGGTGGGTGAACAAATTACTGTTTGGCAATTGATAGAAAATCGAATAGTCATGACGATATCCAAGGCGATGATCATTATATAGGCATCACGTCCAAGATAGGTAGACCGACTCCTGTTTGCATCTACCTCAATTACTCCACACATCGACTGCTATCCAGCATGCATCTAGTGTATTAAGTACATGGAAAAATGGAGTAATGCAATAAGAACGATGACATGATGTAGACAAGATCTATTCATGTAGGAATAGACCCCATCTTGTTATCCTTAATAGCAACGATACATCCGTGTCTTGCTGCCCCTTTTGTCACTGGGAAAGAACACCGCAAGATCGAACCCTTCACAAAGCACCTCTTCCCATGGCAAGAAATATCGATCTAGTCGGCCTAACTAAACCAAAGATTTTGTCGTGGTTTTGTCACGGCAAGATGTCCTCGTGAGAGAACTTAGGTGTGAGGCCATCGCAACTATGTGGCGGCTTGAGAGGGGATTGTCGGAATCGAGAGACGCGAGTTTACCGAGGTTCGGCCCCTCCGATGGAGGTAAAAGCCTACGTCCTGCTTTGTGTATATTGATGATGAGGATGATCTCGATTACAAGGGCACGGGATCGCTACCTCTAATCTCGAGAGCCTCTAATCTGTCTATCTCTAATGACTTGAAGTTGTCCCTCTTGGGGCGCCTTACCCCTCCTTATGTAGGTTGAAGGGGTAGGTTTTACATGTAGAGTCCTACTGGGAGTAGGATTAGGACTAGTCTCTCTTGAATCCTAATCTGGGTCTTATTTCCTTTATGAGTGAATCCTTCCTCATCTTGGGCCTTCTATGTGAGCCGGCCCACCATAACACGAGTCGGCCCTCCCTCGAGCCACCTTCTGGGCCGTTGGATCTTGTCGTTTGTCTGACCCGCCTGCCAGGTCATCAATGAGCCGCCAAGCTCGGCCGGGTCACTAGTGAGTCACCAAGTCCCGGCCGGGTCATACTTCAGGACGGGTTATACCGCAGGGTAATATCCCCGACAGATTCGAAGAAGAAATACAAGGCTATAAGTAATCATGCATATAAGAGATCAAAGAAGATTCAAATAATATTCATGGATAGAAACTGATCATGAACTCAAAATTCATCGGGTCCCAACAAACACACCACAAAAGTTTACATCAAATAGATCTCCAAGAGACCATTGTATTGAGAATCATAAGAGAGAGAGAAGAAGCCATCTAGCTACTGCCTACGGACCCGTAGGTCTATGGTGGACTACTCACGCATCATCGGAGAGGCACCTATGAGGAAGATGAACCCCTCCGTGATGGTGTTTAGATTGGATCTCGCGGTTCTAGAACTTACGGCTGCTGGAATTGTGTTCGACTCCCCTAGGGTTTTTGGAATATCTGGGAATTTATAGGCATCAGAGGCGGTGCGGAAGGGGGCCGAGGAGGGGACAACCCATCAGGGCGCGCCGCCCCCCTGGCGCGCCCTGGTGGGTTGTGCTCTCCACATCCCACCTCTCCGGCAGTTGTTTGGCCCACTGGGTGTCTTCTGGTCCAGAAAAAATCTCCAAAAAGTTTCGTCGCGATTGGACTCTGTTTGGTATTGATTTTCTGCGAAGTAAAAAACAAGCAAAAACAGCAACTGGCACTTTGGCACTATGTCAATAGGTTAGTCCCAAAAAATGATATAAAGTTGTTATAAAATGATTGTAAAACATCCAAGAATGATAATACAACAACATGGAACAAGTAAAAATTATAGATACGTTGGAGACGTATCAGGTATATATAGGTATCTCCAAAAATCTAACCGTTACACCTATAATAACCAACTCGGTGACACCGAAGTGTAAAACTCGACGGTACCAAGTTGCTCAAAAGGTAGCAACTTTCGAATCTCGGTGAGACCAATATATAAATCTTGGCAGTACCGATCAGGTGAACAACGGTCAGATTGCAAAACACGGTGGCACCGATCCAAACAACTCGGAAATTCTGAATTGAAGAAAAGGGGCAATAGAATGTTGGCTACTTAAACTTGGTGGCACCGATGCAGAATCGGCTATACCGAAGACTTAGGGTTTGGCTGGGATCTGTCTGAGGTGAAAATCGGTAGGGCCGAGTGGGGAATATTGGTGGCACCGATTTTGCATGATAGGCTTTTGACAGACTATTGGAAGAGCTTGTGGGTGTTTTTGGTGACTATCACTTGTGCACGTGGAGCATTTTGTTCACCATCAATTCCTTACCCCCTTTTAATAGTATTGGCTTTCCTATAGACTCAAAGTGATTTCTCACAAAGTAAAATGTAGAGTCTTCTTGCTTGAAGCTTTGCCAATTCTATTCCTTGCATCTAGGGGTTTCTCCACAATCCTTTTGCCATCCCATCACTGAACTTTTCCTGAAATATACTTAGTGGAAACATTAGTCCAATGAGATATATGTTGTTATTAATTACCAAAACCACCAAGGGAGCAAATGTGCTTTCAGCGCATCTCTCATTGATTCTAGTTTCAATACCATTATCATGCTTGATTATCATTTTGATTGAACTCTATTCACGTAAAGTGCTTGTGGCAGGCACCCGAGAATAATTTATGTGGATACTACGATTGCGAGTTCATTCGCCACTCGACCTTTAAGCGGGGTAGATCTTTAGAACAATTTGAAGTACGTAAACAATATTCACATTTTTATTTTATTGCCATCAATTGTGTTGAGTTTCATTCATATATGTATATATTGACCCCCTTCTCTAAATTAGATCTGGTGGAAGCGGCACGAACTCCTACCAACTCATCGCATACGAGCAATTCAAGAGGAATTGGCGGGATTGTTTGTTGAGCATGTCATACCTACAGACGAAGAATACCATCGGGATTTGCAATACAATTTTGGTAATTAGATACTCGGTATCGTAAGAGATGTTATATTGTAATATGCATGAACGTGTACTATATGTAGTAGCATCGAATAGATATACGAAAACTTGTTCGACCAAGCACGGAGAAAGAGAGGTCACTTCTCTCTATATATTGATCATGACGATGTTGTGTAATGGTTCCTTCATTGCTATATGTAGTAGCTAGCGTCGAGTTGAATGAAAAGCATAAAATAAAAATGGTAAACCCAAAAAGAAAAGGGGAAACACAATATGAAACCCCTAAACCCTCTCAAAAAAAACCAGCGCCTCGTAGGTGCTGACGCGTGGTTACCTTCTAGTCCCGGTTGATGTTACCAACCGGGACTAGAGGTCTTCCTGCCTGGCCGCCCACAGCGGCCACGTGGAGCCCCTTTAGTCCCGGTTCGTAACCCAACTAGGACTAAAAGTGGGGGCCTTTAGTCCCGATTGTTTAGTACCGGTTGTAGAACCGGGACTAAAGGCCCTCTGAAACCGGGACTGATGGCATGTTTTCTACTAGTGTGTGCATTCGTGATTTGCGTGTGAGATCAAAGGAAATTAAGCGGCGTCTGCGACTCTGCACGATCCCTGTGATCCTGGCCTGCCACGCTGTCGCTGGCCAAGGGCCCGTGGGCTACGTGCGTGCCATGGGAGGGGCCCCTTGACCATGGGGGGACCGGGGCGGTCGCCCCCCTGCCCCCCCCTCAGGACCGGCCCTGATTATGTCCTCTGTTTCAATCACTGTTTTGATATACCAGTATTTCAAAGAAGACCTGTTAAGGTTGAACTTCACCTAGAGCAAGTAGCTACACTCCTTCACAACTAAACAATGGACTATGCCTTGAATTGTCAGTTTGGCGTAAAGAAGTTTCATCACATGTCTTAGTAGTACTAGATTGCCGAAGGATGGCCGCTTGGGTGGAGCATATTAGTCACACTCCTGGCCTATTCATGAGCTTGCTAGAGATCATCCCAATCTCATAGACTGTGACCAGCAGTCGGGCTCATATAGGCGTGTTCCTCCAAAGATCACTCTGTAGGATAGCATCTTGCTTATATATATAAGCCTTGGAGCACATTAAGATAGTAGTCAACCTACCATACAGTTTCCGAGAGTATTGCATCTCCAATGAAGTGGGTTAGTAAAATTACTCTCCTCAGTTCACCACTGGCTTGTTTCCCCAGGTCCTACTTCACGGGATCTCCGACCACATAGGTTGTGTTACCATCATGGCA
The DNA here is from genome assembly GCA_039707655.1 of Elymus sibiricus. Classification (NCBI taxonomy): domain Eukaryota; kingdom Viridiplantae; phylum Streptophyta; class Magnoliopsida; order Poales; family Poaceae; genus Elymus; species Elymus sibiricus. Next base: position 532,661,311 of record CM077675.1, read on the forward strand.
ACTCATGTGGGTCTCGTACCCATCTCCCTCGATGCATTATCTATCACAACAAGTGATAGCCCTTTAGTATAGGGATCTGCCAGATTTTTAGCCGTTTGGATATAATCTAACGCTATCACTTCGGAGTTTCTTAAATGTCTGTCAGCTTTGAATCTCGTTCTTATATGTTTGTTGGACTTCATGTTGTCCTTTGAAGTCTTTATTTTGGCAATCACTGTCTGATTGTCACAATTCATAAGGATAGCCAGAACTGGCTTCTCAACCACTGGTAACTCCATCAAAAGATCTCGAAGCCATTCTGCTTCGACACCAAATGAGTCTAATGCTATTAATTCTGCTTCCATTGTCGATCTCGTTAACACCGTTTGCTTGCAAGACTTTCAGGAAATGGCACCACCTCCAAGAGTAAACATATACCCGGTTGTAGCCTTCCTGTCATCAGCATCAGAAATACAATTCGCATCACTATATGATACGTCTCCAACGTATCTATAATTTTTTGCTTGTTCCATGCTGTTATATTATCATTCTTGGATGTTTTACAATCATTTTACTACAACTATATATTATTTTTGGGACTAACCTATTAACCTAGAGCCCAGTGCCAGTTCCTGTTTTTTCCGTGTTTTTGAGTTTTACAGAAAAGGAATATCAAACAGAGCCCAAACGGAATAAAAATCTACGGTGATTTTTTATGGACCAGAAGAAGCCCAGGGAGTGTTGGAGTTGGGCCAGAAGAGCCACGAGGCCACCACAAGCCTGGGGGGCGCCCCCCCTAGGGCGCGCCCCCCTGGCTTGTCGTCACCTCGTGGCCCCCTGGACTTGTTTCCGCCGCCAAAAAATCCTATAAATACAGAAACCCCCAGAAACAAACCTAGATCGGGAGTTCCGCCGCTGCAAGCCTCCCGAGCCACGAAAAACCAATCGGGAGCCTGTTCCGGCACCCTGCCGGAGGGGGAAACCATCACCGGAGGCCATCTTCATCATCCCGGCGGTCTCCATGACGAGGAGGGAGTAGTTCACCCTCGGGGCTGAGGGTATGTACCAGTAGCTATGTGTTTGATCTCTCTCTCTCGGTTTCTTGAGATGATACGATCTTGATGTACCGCGAGCTTTATTAATATAGATGAATCATATGGAGTTTTCCCCTCTCTATCTTCTTGTGATGAATTGAGTTTTCCCTTTGAAGTTTTCTTATCGGATTGAGTCTTTAAGGATTTGAGAACACTTGATGTATGTCTTGCGATGGGATATCCGTGGTGACAATGGGATGTTCTATTGATCCACTTGATGTATGTTTTGGTGATCAACTTGCGGGTTCCGTGACCTTGGGAATCTATGCATAGGGGTTGGCACATGTTTTCGTCTTGACTCTCCGGTAGAAACTTTGGGGCACTCTTTGAAGTTATTTGTGTTGGATTGAACATGATGAATCTGAAATTGTGTGATGCATATCGTATAATCAAGCCCATGGGTACTTGTGGTGACATTGGAGTATCTAGGTGACATTAGGGTTTTGGTTGATGTGTATCTTAAGGTGTTGTTTTAGTACGAACTCTAGGGCTGTTCGTGACACTTATAGGGATAGCTCATAAGATTGATCGGAAAAGATAACTTTGAGGTGGTTTCGCACCCTACAATAATTTCTTCGTTTGTTCTCCGCTATTTGTGACTTTGGAGTGAACTCTTTGTCGCACATGAGGGATTTACATATGGTTCAACTATGTTAGTATTGTTGAGATAACTTGCACTAGTGAAAGTATGAACCCTAGGCCTTGTTTTCAAAGATTGCAATACCGTTTGTGCTCACTTTTGTTACATGTTACCTTGCTGTTTTTATATTTTCATATTACAAAAACCTATATCTACCATCCATATTACACTTGTATCACCATCTCTTCGCCTAACTAGTGCACCTATACAATTTACCATTGTATTGGGTGTGTTGGGGACACAAGAGACTCTTTGTTATTTGATTGCAGGGTTCTTTGAGAGAGACCATCTTCATCCTACGCCTCCCACGGATTGATAAACCTTAGGTCATCCACTTGAGGGAAATTTGCTACTGTCCTACAAAACTCTGCGCTTGGAGGCCCAACACGAGTCTACAAGAAGAAGGTTGTGTAGTAGGCATCAAGCTCTTTTCTGGCGCCGTTGCCGGGGAGGTGAGTGCTTGAAGGTATATCTGTAGATCTTGCAATTGAATCTTTTAGTTTCTTGTTTTATCACTAGTTTGGTTTTATAAAAGAAAACTACAAAAAAATGGAGTTTAGGTTGCATCATTTGGTCCGTCTTTTTAATGTCTTTCGTGAAAATGATGGTTTGGAAAATTGTGCTCAATTGGTAGAGGAAGAATTTATGAAAATACTTAATGAGAATTACTTGTATGATGAGCATGATTGCAAGGTTGTTAGTATGAATTCCTTGAATATTCATGATGCTAATGATATGCAAAGCTACAAGCTTGGGGATGCTATGTTTGATGAATATGATATTTTTAGTCCCCCAAGTTTTGATGAGCAAAACTATTATGATGATGGCATGCCTCCTATCTATGATGATTATTGTGATGACACATATGCTATAAAGAGTGATAGTAATCATGAAACTTGTCATCATGATTTTAATATTCAAAGTGGTTATGACAATCAAGTATCTCATGATAGTTATGTTGTTGAGTTTGCTCCCACTATTATGAATGAGAAGAAATATGCCTATGTGGAGAGTAATAAATTTTCTATGCTTGTAGATCATGAAAAGAATGCTTTACGTGCTGGTTATATTGTGAAATTCATTCATGATGCTACTGAAAATTATTATGAGGGAGAAACATATGCTTGTAGGAATTGCAATAATATCAAGTTTCCTCTCTATGTGTTCAAAGTTTTGAAGTTATGCTTGTTTTGCCTTCCTATGATAGTTGATTCTTGCTCCCATAAATTGTTTGCTCACAAAATCCCTATGCATAGGAAGTGGGTTAGACTTAAATATTCTTGTCATGAGATTCATGATGCTCTCTTACATGTTTCAAATATTATTCCTATGTGAGCATTATTGAAATCATCATGCCAAGCTAAAAGGCATTAAAGAAAAGCGCTTGTTGGGAGACAACCCAACACTTTTACTTTCTGTTTTTGAGTGCTCACATGATTAAGCTACTGTAGTAATTATGTTTTATGCCTTTAATTTCAATAAAGTGCCAAGTAAAGCCTTTGGGATAGTGTGGATGATAGTTGACTTGATTCTGTGCAAAAACAGAAACTTTTGCTCTCAGTCCAGGAATTTTATAAATTCACTGGAACGTGATTTTGATCTGAAATTTTTACAAAGTCTTGATATACAAATTCTTCAGGTTGTCCTAATGTTTCAGAATTGTTAGAGAGATGGAAGTATGGTTATACTACAGATCTTCACAGACTGTTCTGTTTTTGACAGATTCTGTTTTGCATGCATAGTTTGCTTGTTTTAGTGTTCCCATAGCTTATATTGAGTGATATAAATTATGGGAATGATATAATACAGTAGGTATCATGTGGAAACAATTATGAATCTTGTCTTGACAGTACCTAAGTGAATGATCTATCTTTATTACACTAACCCATCTCACGAAGTTCCGTTAAGTTTTGTGTGATTGAAGTTTTCAAGTTTTCGGTGAGACACCGATATGAGGAGAATAAGGAGTGACAAGAACCTAAGCTTGGGGATGCCCAAGTCACCCCCAAGGTAATATCCAAGGAAGAATCAAGCGCCTAAGCTTGGGGATGCCCCGGAAGGCATCCCCTCTTTCGTCTTCAACACTATCGGTATATCTTACTTAGAGCTATATTTTTATTCGTCACATAATATGAGTTTTGGTTGGAGCGTCATTTTATTTTCTTGTTCTCTGTTAGGTGTTATTTATAATCTTGTTTTTCAATAAAAAGTTCCAAGAATTGTCTTAGGATGCTTGCATTGCATGTTTTGATGTGTGCTGTGTATAAACAGAAACTTTTGCTGTAGTGTTTGAATTTTCATATTTTACTGGAATGTGTAAAGTTTCTGAAATGTTTACATAGTGTTGTCATATAAATTTTATAGCATGTCCTAAATTTTCATAATTTTTTGAGTTAAAGAAGTACACTGTTTTCATAAATTGCTACAGACTGTTCTGTTTGGACAGATTGCTGTCATAGTTTTGTTATCTACTTATCCTATAGTTTCCATAGCCTATATTGGTAGATATAAATTGTGGAAATGATAGTATACAGTACCTAATGTTTGAAAATTATTGTGCAACTTGTCTTGGTAGTATACGAAGTGCTGATTTATTATTATGTGTACTAACCTATCTCACGAGTTCTTTCCGAGTTTTGTGTGGATGATGTTTTTGAGAATAGGTGAAACCATGATATGAGAGGATTGAGCGAGATACAAAAGCTCAAGCTTGGGGATGCCCAAGGCACCCTAAGTAAATATTTCAAGAAGTATCAAGCATCTAAGCTTGGGGATGCTACGCATCCCACCTCTCTTCATCAACAATTATCGGTTAGCCTATGTTGAGCCTAAATTTTTATTTGTCCACATGATATGTGCTATTCTTGGAGTGCTATTTTTCTTTTTTTGCTGTTTAAATAAAATAATCAGATCTGAAAATATTTATTGAGAGAGAGAGTCCTCACATAGCTACTTAATTGTTTGACTACTCATTGATTTTCACTTATATCTTTTTGAGAGATGAAATCTTTATGCTCTTGTGCTTCACTTAAATTTGTTCGAGCTTGCCAAAAAGCAATGGCAACATATGAAACTAGTCCCAAAGTGATAGATATCCAAGGAGGATATAATAAAAACTTTCATGAAGATCATGGGACAAATTAAACTTGATTCCTTGTAATAGTTTTGAAACATGATGATAGTAATATGTGAGTCATGTTAGTGAGTAATTATGCTTTAGTAGGAATATTGGTGTTAAGGTTTGTGATTCCCTATGCATGCACGAAAGTCAATAGTTATGCAATGAAGTTACATCCTACTTGTGGTGCATTATTCGGTGTTAGTTATGACTCAATGCTCACTTATGTGATTTTTCGTTCCTTGGTTTGGTTGCTTCCCAATCTATTTGCTAGCCTTCATTTGTACTAAGTAGAAATACTACTTGTGCATCCAAAATCCTTAAACCAAGGTTTGCCTTATGAGTCCACCATACCTACCTATATGCGGTATTTCCATGCCGTTCCAAGCAAATATGTATGTGACTTCTCTAAATTTTCAAAATAAATTTTCTCTTTTGTGTGCCCGTACCGCTCATGAAACGGTGGGAGTATCCAATATTTTTCCATGCTAGGTGTGTTATTCTCACAATATGTGTTGATTCACTATCATTCACGACAAAGTGGCTGGTATTCGGGATGCCCAGTTCCATGCTCAAAAATCAAATCAAAATATAAAGAAACAAAACTCCCCCAGAATTATTGTTTGTATGGACGGTAACCGTGGATTCGGCTCGCCGTGGAGTGTGATTGATTGGTGGAGGGGGAGTAAAAACTTTATTTTCTGTTTGGGAACCGCCTATGATACATCTAGCATGGAAAGTATTGTGAGCTACTTTGTCGTTTTCGTTGACAGGAAAAGCATGCCACTCAAAATATTTTTCTCTCTCAATTTAAACCTTGAGCTCTGGCACCTCTACAAATCCCTACTTCCCTCTGCGATGGGCTTATCTATTTACTTTATGCAATTTTTATTTTTGCTTTGAGTCTCCATCTTCTCTTATAAGCACCAACTAGGGGGCACTATGATCGTACTTGAGCATTGGGCATAGCTAATATTTGAGTGTGTTTCATGAATGGATCAATGATTGAGCATGATGGGCTAGGGATAACTTTCTTTAGTGTTGATATTTTGAAAGACATGGTTGCTTGTTGACATGCTTGAGTATTGAAGTCATTATGCTAAAACTAGATTATTGCTTTGAATCATTTACTAGTCCAAATGTCCATGCTATACAAAGAAGATAAGAATATGATGAACATGTTAGGCAGCATTCCACATCAAAAATTCTGTTTTTATCATTTACCTACTCGAGGACGAGTAGGAATTAAGCTTGGGGATGCTGATACGTCTCCAACGTATCTATAATTTTTGCTTGTTCCATGCTGTTATATTATCATTCTTGGATGTTTTACAATCATTTTACTACAACTTTATATTATTTTTGGGACTAACCTATTAACCTAGAGCCCAGTGCCAGTTCCTGTTTTTTCCGTGTTTTTGAGTTTTACAGAAAAGGAATATCAAACGGAGCCCAAACGGAATAAAAATCTATGGTGATTTTTCATGGACCAGAAGAAGCCCAGGGAGCGTTGGAGTTGGGCCAGAAGAGCCACGAGGCCACCACAAGCCTGGGGGGCGCCCTGGATTTGTTTCCCCCCTGGCTTATCGTCATCTCGTGGCCCCCTGGACTTGTTTCCGCCGCAAAAAAATCCTATAAATAGAGAAACCCCCAGAAACAAACCTAGATCGGGAGTTCCGCCGCCGAAAGCCTCCAGAGCCACGAAAAACCAATCGGGAGCCCGTTCGGCACCCTTCCGGAGGGGGAAACCATCACCGGAGGCCATCTTCATCATCCCGGCGGTCTCCATGACGAGGATGGAGTAGTTCACCCTCGGGGCTGAGGGTATGTACCAGTAGTTGTGTGTTTGATCTCTCTCTATCTCGTGTTCTTGAGATGATACGATCTTGATGTACCGCGAGCTTTATTAATATAGATGAATCATATGGAGTTTTCCCCTCTCCATCTTCTTGTGATGAATTGAGTTTTCCCTTTGAAGTTTTCTTATCGGATTGAGTCTTTAAGGATTTGAGAACACTTGATGTATGTCTTGCGATGGGATATCCGTGGTGACAATGGGATGTTCTATTGATCCACTTGATGTATGTTTTGGTGATCAACTTGTGGGTTCCGTGACCTTGGGAATCTATGCATAGGGGTTGGCACATGTTTTCGTCTTGACTCTCCGGTAGAAACTTTGGGGCACTCTTTGAAGTTATTTGTGTTGGATTGAACATGATGAATCTGAAATTTTGTGATGCATATCGTATAATCAAGCCCATGGGTACTTGTGGTGACATTGGAGTATCTAGGTGACATTAGGGTTTTCGTTGATGTGTATCTTAAGGTGTTGTTTTAGTACGAACTCTAGGGCTGTTCGTGACACTTATAGGGATAGCTCATAAGATTGATCGGAAAATATAACTTTGAGGTGGTTTCGTACCCTACAATAATTTCTTCGTTTGTTCTCCGCTATTTGTGACTTTGGAGTGAACTCTTTGTCGCACGTGAGGGATTTACATATGGTTCAACTATGTTAGTATTGTTGAGAGAACTTGCACTAGTGAAAGTATGAACCCTAGGCCTTGTTTTCAAGCATTGCAATACCGTTTGTGCTCACTTTTGTTACATGTTACCTTGCTGTTTTTATATTTTCAGATTACAAAAACCTATATCTACCATCCATATTACACTTGTATCACTATCTCTTCGCCGAACTAGTGCACCTATAAAATTTACCATTGTATTGGGTGTGTTGGGGACACAAGAGACTTTTTGTTATTTGATTGCAGGGTTGTTTGAGAGAGACCATCTTCATCCTACGCCTCCCACGGATTGATAAACCTTAGGTCATCCACTTGAGGGAAATTTGCTACTGTCCTACAAAACTCTGCGCTTGGAGGCCCAACACGAGTCTACAAGAAGAAGGTTGTGTAGTAGACATCACTATACCCCTCAAGTACCGACGAGTATCAGGTATAGTGGTGTCCATAGTTCATAGTACCTTTCAGATAGCGCATAATTCTTTCGACATCATACCAATGTACATCACCCGGATTGGCCACAAACCGTCTCAGTTTGCTCACAGCAAGCGCCATGTCAGCCCTCGTTGCGCTCGCTAGATACATGATCAGTGAACCAATAATTTGAGAGTATCTCAATTGATTTTTAGCTGTGCCTTCAAACTTTCGAATGAGCACACTAAGATCATATGGTGTTTGAGAATTTTGCAGTCTGAATATCCAAAATGACTAAAAATATTCTCCACTTAATGGGATTGCAGAAGTGTAATCCCACCCTCATCATCTCTCAATAGCTTGATGTTCAAAATAACATCAGCCGCCCCAAGGTCCTTCATCTCAAAGTTCTGAGATAGAAATGACTTAACCTCCTCAATGTCTTTGAGGTTGGTTCCAAATATCAGTATATCATCAATATACAAACACAGTATAAAGATTAAAGTGCACGGGCGGTACATGAACTTGGTAGCGAGTGTCATTTAGGTTGCCGAACTCCCAAAATGCACATTTAAGTCCCTAAACTTGCTTATGGGTTCACATAATACATCCAAATCTTCATAACCCATGTTAAATGGCATGCGAGGAACGTTGACTGCGTGTTGAGGTCCACATGTCAGGTCCACCTATCTTCTTTCTTCCTCTCTCCATTTTCTCTCAAATGATCTATGTCGTCGCGCTCGCCCAAATAACGCGCTGCCAAAGCTCGCCCCGTCCAGCGCGTCAAGCTCACCCTGCCTCTGCGGCACGCCGACCTCGCCCTATCAGCACCACCAGAGCTTGTCCCGACTCCGCTCTCATCCTCTCCCCCATGGTCATCGGCGACCACCTCCCCCTTACCCCACCCCCCTCCTACCTCTCTTGCTCTCTATCCTCCGTGCCTTCCTCCCTCTCTTGCTCTCCATCCTCCACTCCACGCGTCAGCATCCCAGTCAGCATGTCACGTACGCAATTTAAGGTGGGTTATGGAGATTTGAGTGTCACATGAACCAATTAGCAAGTTCAGGGACTCCAATGTGCATTTCGGGAGATCAGAGACCTGGATGACACTCCCTAGTTCATGTACCGCTGGTGCATTTTACTCCTTAAATAAAACAGAACGGAGGTACTTCCTCCACCCCAAATTGCAAGTCATTTTAACTCTTTTAGATTAGACACATAGTAAAACATAGTGTATTATATAGGTGCATAGCAAAAGCTATGAATCTACAAAAACCAAAACGATTTATAATTTAAAAAAGAAGGAATAGCATATATATATATTGTTTATTTATTATAGGCAAGGATGCATGTGTAGCACCCAAACCTTTACATGCATAGACATGGAGTACGCAAGTGAATAGCTAGGTACCGTGCAATTATTCATTATTTATATATAATAAGTATATAAGTATGCACGGAGTCACACACAGATGATGGAGGTCATCGATCAGATGATAGGGTAAACCGGGAGCTTCGCAAGGCCGCACAAGCCATAGGGCGGCGAGTCCCTAAGGACATAGATGAAGCCTTTGTCACCCCACTTGGCAGTCCACGAGTTCTTACCGATCCAGTACTTGGTCCCGTCAGGCTTGGTCCCGTAGCCGACGAGAGCCATCGCGTGGTTCTGCGCTGTCTTGCACGCCCCTTTGGTGTAGACGCCGGACCTGGAGCAACCGGCATTGTACACGCCGCCGATGTAGTGCTGGAAGCAGGGGTCACTGTAGTCGAAGGATACGGCGACGGGCTGCTGCGCCACGGCCACCATGAGCGCCGCCTCGTCGCCGGGCGGTGAAACCTTCTTGTAGCTGCGGAGCCTCACCGCGACCGGCTTGGCCGTTTGGCACTTGCCGGCCGTGCCGGTGTAGGGGTAGGCCGCCTCCGTGGTGATGCCACCGTTCAGGATCACCCACTTGAAGGCATCGTCCATCCAACCGCGGCCGCAGCCTTTGTGGAGAGTGCTACAGTCCACCAGCTGCTGCTCCGACAGCACCGGTGGCGATCCGCCGGTGCTGATCGCCTGCGCGCTCTCCATCGTGGCCACCGACGTGAACGCCCAGCAAGACGCTGCAGGGACACGTAAGAATAAGATGACACTTACTTATAATTAGCTTGCATCAATGGAGTAGACGACGACAACTCGCATCGCATGCATGATTTATTTTGGATGTTGTAAGATGACACTTACAACAGGACGCCCCTTGATTCTTGGCTGCTGTGACGACGCCTTTCTCCCTCCAATCGACGCTCGGAGGCACCACCGCCGTCAGGTTGAGGTTGGTACGACGAGGTGGCTCTTGGACGGCGGCGGTGCCCTCGTGCACGGGGCCAGCGCGAGTTGTGATCACCGTCGTCTCCTCCGTCTCCGATGAGTCGTCGTTGCTGCTGTACATGGCCATGAACTCGTCGTGGGTGAGGTCGGTGAACGGGGTCTCGCCGAGGCTGTAGCTCATCCGGCTGTCCCGGTTCGCCGCCTCGATGAACTCCATGTTGCTCCGGTACACCTCGAACCGGCGCAGCTTCTCCTCCACGGTGGCGTACGACCGGCCGTGGGCCGCCATCCACCCATGGAACCTCCCCAGCATCAGCAGTGCCTCACCATCCAAGCCATGGTCGAGGGTACGTGAAGCTGATGAAGCCATGGAGGGGATGAAGAATGCGGCCGCCACCAGTAGCGGCAGCAGGGCGAGAGCCACGGATGAGGACGACGAGCGCATGAAAGCCATGTTCGATATGCATGGATGATGTTTAGCTACCTTTGGGTACAGCCATTTATAGAGGCCCCGCGATAGATCATCTGACTACTGATTCACGTCCTCCTCTTGCTCTTGGTGGGCTGTCTTTTTCCATAGACTTCAATCTAGAGTGAGCCTCATATCACATGGAATGCATGCTGGCAAATAAACCGCCGAAAACACTATATCTTCTTTCAGGCATAATTCATGGATAACAGGATTTGAAGGACCTTGGTGGGTACAGTGGCATCTTTCACACCTTCACTACCACACCAGCCATTTATAAGTGCTTAATTCCCTCCAAGTTCTTATAGTTTAAACCAAATGAAAGAACATCATATATCAACCTAGCTCATGGAAGAAAAGAGCCAGCGTCAAGTGCACTTAATTTTTTTAGATTAACAATATTAAAAATATGAGATTGGCAATTAAGATATTCAACAAGTACACAAAAATAACATCGTTTTTTCTTTGGGCCGGGTACTCCTTTGTCTCACAACAAGATCAGACTTGCTGGTTTATCTTCTTCTACTATTCTTAAATGGGAAAGCAATACCTCATTGTTGGGGGAAAAAGACAGCTAACCAAGAGGACAGCTGCAGGTCCGCGATGCCTGCACTAGTGCAGAATCGACCTATAGTGCCGGTTTGTAAGGGCCTTTAGTGCCGGTTCTACAACCGGCACTAAAGGGTGAGGACTAAAGCCCCCCCCCCCCTCCCCTAGTGCCGGTTCAACACGGCCCGGCACTAAAGGCCCACCACGAGGCACCTGTCGGCGCCGTGGGCTGGGGGACCTTTAGTCCCGGTTGGTAATACCAACCGGGACTAAAAGTATTTAATTCTTTTAATTTTGGTTTATTTTTCCTTTTAATCCTTCAGGGGTTTATGAATTAATTATGGTTTATTTTTCCTTTTAATTTTGTGTTTTCCATTTAATTATTTTTCATTTCAAACATATATTACGCTACTACATACTGTACACGTTGTGCATATATATATAAATAGAATTTCTCGTAGAACCGATCATATATATATATATATATCATTGAATTTCTCATACGACGACCATTCACATACATATATATATATATATATAATTTGGTATATACAATTTCTCCTACAATTTGCGGATCATTACATATATGCAGGACATTACTTCTTCTTGATCTTGTAATGGTATTCTCCTTTGGGATCTATGACCTGGTCGACCAGAAATCCAGCTATTTCCTCTTGAATTGCTCGTACGCGAGCCGTTGGTAGGAGCTGGCCCCGCATCTCGTTCAGCTATAATCAGAAGATCAAGATGAATATATTAGTTGTGTGTATATATATTAGCTAGATCATGATAAAAAAATTATGGATAGTGTTCTGGCAAACGTCGTACCCAAAGATTTCTTTCGTTTCTGCTCCTTTCAGACGTGATCATGCGAATGTTCTCGCAAACGTAGTATGCGCATAAAGCATTCCCCTGCTCCTGCTTCATGCACTTTACGAGAATAAAATTCAATCAGGTAATAATTAATCAAGCATGATAATGGTATTGAAACTAGAATTAAAAAGATGCACGGACGTAGCTAGAATCAGGTATACCTTGGGTCGCACCCATGTCAGCCTTTTTTCCCAGTCGCCTAGGACCTGTTTGACGAACTTGGTCCAAGCCCTGCCCGCCGGCAACGAAAATGAATAAAGGAGTTATTAACTAGTTGATATCAGGAAATGAAGTAAAGAGACCGACATAGTGCGATAATGATTGAAATTACCTGTCGACCATCCCCCTCACGGTTGCATATTCGGATGGATTCTTATAGAGTGAGTCCAGTACTTCAACTTTTCCCTTATCAACTTCAATGATTAACAAGATCCAGTGGTAACTGCATGCGCACACGTTTTGTATAAATAAGCGGGCACGTGCATAACTCATCGACTACACTTATTAACATCTAGTAATTAAGCAAAAAATAAAATTTGTAGTACAAGATATAGTAACACTCACCCGAAGTTGTAAGGAAGTAATATTTCTGGTTGGGTGTTTAGTTGCTTCAAAAACTCTAGCAGGGATTTCTCTGTGTCTTTTCTCGAATATTGATCTTCCCATATCGCCTGATTAACCGTATTTGGGTCAATGAATCCAATGCCATAGCGTCCAGCTTTTTTCATTTCATACATCTTCATTCTGCATAATACCATAGAAAAGAATATAGTGAGGATAATTACAGGTAATGAACGAGAGCACAGCTAGCTAGATAGAGACTTAAATTACAGAAAGAAATCACTTACAGAAAATAGCAACTGACGATAGATTTGTCGAGTGCGTCTTGATTGAATAACTGTAACAACTCTGAATAATGAATCCACACATCTTTTTTATGGAAGTAATGCTTTCTCTTGACTTTCACCATGAGGGACTCTTCATTGGTATTTGCTGTTTTTTGCATGTACCACGTATGCAAATCGTACATTCTCGTTGGTAGAAGCTTGACATCATCAGGCTTGACCAGAGGTTTGCCGCTGACATATTGCCATTTTACTTCCTCCTCTGTAATCCCGGGGATTTCCTCAAGGCCTAGGAGTTGTTCAACAGTGACACCGGCCTCTTTAGCCTGCCTTCTAAGATCGTCAGTTATTACCAGCCGATCAGCGGTACTCACAGTTGTTTGTACAATGAGCGGGGGGGGGGGGGTCGATTGCCCTGCCTGTTCTCCCAGCTGGGGAACAGTTTTCCCGCTTTTTTTGCCAACTGCTTGGCTCGAGCTCGAACTCGACTCCTTTTGCCCTGCCAAATATGGCTTCTTGATAGACTGCACATAGTCGGAATCCTTCTGATTGTCAGCCGGTGCAGCCATATCAATAAAGTGTTGTGAGACATGCTCAGGTACCTTCTCCTTTGGCGGCGCGGGCGGTTTCGGTGCAAAATGGGCCTTCAATTGGGCATCACATGCGTCGTCGAGTTCCTCCTGAGTCAGGTGATAAGACAACTTCGGAAGAGGCTTGAGATCTGGACCATATTTGAATTTCTTGCCTGTTGTACCGCTAGCCGTCGTAGCTGCGGCCTCTCTCTTCCGCTGTTGCTTAGGCTGACGCCGTGCCGTACTTGGAGGAGGAGTCGGCTGATGCGGTGCCGGCGGACTTGGAGGAGGAGGAGTTGGCTGACGCCGTGCCGGACTTGGAGGAGGAGTCGGCTGACGCGGTGCTGGACTTGGAGGAGGAGGAGTCGACTGACGCGGCGGCGGACTTGGAGGAGGAGGAGTCGGTAGCCTTGGGAAGACGATGCAATCCTTTTTCCATAGAATGATACGATGTATGGCCTCTCCCAGTGTTCTCTCCTCGTCACCTCCAAGAATGTCAAGTTGTAGCTCGTTATATCCTGACATCACTTCATCAACCCCGACACGAGCATAGCCTGCTGGAATGGGATTGCAATGGATCAGGTTGCTTCATGGGGATTTGCTAAAGCATAGCCGTCCGCCACCTTCATGGATAAGTTCTTCACTTTCATGTGTAGCTCACAGTTAGTCCTGTCTTTGATATCATCCACAGGGTAGCTAGCTAGAAGTGCATTATCGATATCTGCCGGGGCGGAACCCACGCTGCTTCTCGGCATAGATGGGACGGTGCTATCCAATGCTGGATCGATCTGCTCATGCTGCCGCTGAGACGCCCTTTCCTGGCTGAGTGAGTCGATCTGCTCCTGCTGCCGCCTGACAAATCGTTCCAACTCCAGGTGCTTTGATTCTAGGCCTTCAAGGCGGAGCGCTTCCTCCTTCTTCTTCTTCTCCTCCTGCATCTTCTTTCTCGCACGGCTTCTATAGTCGTCATTCCAATCCGCAAACCCCTCAAACCACGGAACAATGCCTTTGCCTCGTGTTCTTCCCGGGTGTTCAGGATTCTTCAGGGCGCACGTAAGCTCGTCGTTCTCTCTATTGGGCGTGAACACCCCCGTTCGAGCTTCTTCTATTGCAATAAGTATTTCGTCTGTCGCTTCTTTAAGACTTGCCTTCACCATAACCAGCCCTGTCTCTGGGTCCAACTTCCCCCCATGCGCATAAAACCATGTCCTGCACCTAGGGGGCCATGTCAATGTAACTGGACTGACCCCTGCACTAATCATCTCTTGCTCAGATTTATCCCACTTTGGCAGGGCCACCTGGTAGCCACCTGGCCCCATATGATGGTGCCACTTCTTTTTCGCAGCATTAATCTTGTTTTTTCTCGACTGTTCCTAAGCTTCTTCCGATTCCTTGAACTTCACGAAAGCGTCCCAATGATCTTTTGCCTTCACCAGTGCTACCGTGAATTCTGGAGTCTTCTTTCCGGATTTGACATACTTAGTCCATGTATTTTTCTTGAAGGTGTTGAATGCGATCGCCATCTTTTTAAGAGCATAGTTTCTGACTTTCTTCAGATCTGCATCTGTCAAATTATCTGGTAGGGTGAAATGTTCCATGAGCGTAGTCCAAAGCACATCTTTTGCTCTTTCGTCGACAAAAGTAACTCGGCCTCCTCGATCTCCCTTTGCTGGCTTTTTCCATTCTTGAACGGAGATCGGGATTTGGTCCCTGACAATAACTCCGCATTGATTCTTGAACTTGGTCGCATTTTTACTAGGTTCAAGCGGTTCGCCAGTTGATGTTTTGATGGAATCGATGTTGAACTTTACGCCTTTATCCAACTTTTTGGCCGGGCCTCAAACTACCCTGTCGCTTGTAGAAGATTTGCTCGATCCGGAGGCCTAAAAGAAGAAAGATTGATTCGTTAGTACATACAAATCAATTAAGACATGTAATGATCACCGGATGGCTTATATAATAAATATACCTCGCCGGTCTTTGTTATTTGAAGAACATTGTCTTCGTCAACATCGTTGTCGTCGCCTTCATCTATTCGTTCGTCTTCATCAAATATCATACAACCCTCACCGGAATTGTTCAGATATTGCGAGCCGTCATCATCTTCAGGTTTATGCTCTGGGCTCTTGGAGCATATGATGTCGAACAGAGCCTCTTCTCCTTCTCTGCCGATATTGTCCATAACTTTTATTTAACTAATCCAGAAGAAAGATAAAACAATTTAGTATTCAAATTAGAATGCATGCAATCAATAAGGAAAAACTGAATCATAGTACATAATATGCATCTCGAATAATTCATATAATATGCATTATTGAATATAATCTCGAATAAATCGTCTCGAATATTATCGAATATAATCTCGAATACATCTCGAGTATTATCAGTAGCTAATACAGATCGAATATTATCGAAGAATCTAGTTCACTCGCGGTTCCTGAGGCGCGGGCGGTGGACACCCAAAGAGAAGGAACTATGACAGGATCATAGCTCGGGTGAGATCCCTGAAGAACCTGCCAGGTATTGGAGAACCTGACGTCCAACGCATCCATGTAGCGACGGACGTGCTCGTCCTCCTCCCTGACACGGCGACGTACCACCTTCGGCGGGGCCGGCTGCCTCCTCACCGAAAGTGGCCCACGCGAACGCCACCAAAGAAGCTCCGGGTCGATGGCGGGACCCGGGGCCGGGTTCCTCACCAAGCTGCGCGCCCCCGAAGGTAGCACCTCCCAGTGCCAGCCCGGCGAAGCCCAGTCCCGAACGTTGCCCCTCTGAAGCAGGACGTCGTCGCGAACGAGTCGACGACGAGGATGGGGGCATCGTTGACTCCGAGAAAAATTTCTTATGAAAAAAAATTCTAATTAATATTTCTATACATCTAATTAACATTATATACATCTAATTAACATTTATAAAAAAAAATTATACATCTAATTAACATTTAACATTTCTATACATCTAATTAACATCTAAAAAAATTCTAATTAACATTTCTATACATCTAATTAACATTATTAGTATACCCTAATATCTAACATTTCTATACATCTAATTAACATTATATACATCTAATTAACATTTATAAAAAAAATTCCATGGCGGCAGGGGCTCACAGCGGGGCAACGGCGACGGCGATGGCGACTGCGACTGCGACGGCGACGGCGACCGTGACGGCGACTGCGACGGTGACGGCGACGGCTACGGCGCGCGAGCTCGAGGAGGGGGCGGCGCACGACGGGGGCGGCGACGGGGGGCGGCGTGTCGGTGGCGGCGACGGCGTGGGCGGCGCGTCGGGGGCAGCGATGGCGTGGGCGGCGCGTTGGGGGCGGCGACGGCGTCGGGGCAGGCGGTGCGTCGGGGGCGTGCGGCGGCGATCTCCTCTGTTCAGTGGTCGAAGAGACGAAGAAGCAGAGGGAAAATGAAAAAATTTCAACTGCTGCTTATATAGGAGGACAACCGCGACTAAAGACCCACCTTTAGTCGCGGTTGGAGCCACCAACCGCGACTAAAGGTGAATTTCACCAGCCGAAGCGGCGGGAAGCGAAACCCTTTAGTCGCGGTTGGTGGCTCCAACCGCGACTAAAGGGGGGGGTCTTTAGTTGCGGTTGGAGCCACCAACCGCGACTAAAGACCTGTTCCTGGCACGGCGCACTGCGGTGGAAGTTTAGTCCCACCTCGCTAGTCGAGGGGCGCCTCAACCAGTTTATAAGCCCCGGCGCGGGCACTGCATTGAGCTCCTCTCTAATTCAGGGCCTTCTGGGCCTACCTCTGCTACGAATCCCTGTGGGCCTACTGGGCCTTGCGGGCCTGCGTCCTGGCCCAACTATGGGTTGGGTTTCTAGTCGTATGCAGGCCGTTGTGGCCCAGTAGGCAGGATTTTTTTAATTTATTTATTTTTCATTTTTTTTGTTTTTTGCTTTAATTTTTTTATTTCTGGGTTGTTTTTTTCTTTATTTAGAGTTTCTTTGTGAATCCTTTTGCTTTAGGTAAAAAAAATATAAACTTTCTGTTAGTGCCAGTAGTTTTCAAATTTGAATAGTTTAAATTTGAATTATTTGAAATTTGTGTGAATCACTAGTTTGTGAATAACTTTACTTTAAAAATAGATTTTTCAGTGATTATTTTTTCTTCTGTTTAATTTTATTGTGTTTTATCATTATATTCAATTTGGTAATACTTAGGTTATTTAAAAAAAATGAAATACCTTTGTAACAGACGAGTTTTCGTCTGAAACCATGATACTTCGAAAGAGATTGTCCATTTTGTACACGAAGTGCATCCAGTTTTTGCCGTAACCCTCTCAACTTTTTAGCACATGCTATGTGGGTGAAATGATGATACCATGCCAACATTCAACCTTTTCAGAGTTCATTTGTAGTGCTTATCAATTTCAGGGTCATTTAGCTCAAAAAAATCAGTAAATCCATGAAAATAGCAAATGAAGTCAGAAATGGTTGAAAATTGATGGCGTGGCTTCGAATGGTGCATACTGAACGCCCAAAAAGTCTGGAGTTGAAATAAGTTTAAAAAAATAAAATGCCTTTGTAACGAACGAGTTTTCGTCTGAAACCCTGATACTTCGAAAGAGATTGTTCATTTTGTACACGAAGTGCATCCAGTTTTTGCCGTAACCCTCTCAACTTTTTAGCACATGCTATGTGGGTGAAATGATGATACCATGCCAACTTTCAACCTTTTCAGAGTTCATTTGTAGTGCTTATCAATTTCAAGGTCATTTAGCTCAAAAAAATCAGTAAATGCATGAAAAATAGCAAATGAAGTCAGAAATGGTTGAAAATTGATGGCGTGGCTTCGAATGGTGCATACTGAACGCACAAAAAGTCTAGAGTTGAAATAAGTTTAAAAAATGAAATGCCTTTGTAACAGACGAGTTTTCGTCTGAAACCCTGATACTTCGAAAGAGATTGTCCATTTTGTACACGAAGTGCAACCAGTTTTTGCTGTAACCCTCTCAACTTTTTAGCACATGCTACGTGGGTGAAATGATGATACCATGCCAGCTTTCAACCTTTTCAGAGTTCATTTGTAGTGCTTATGAATTTCAGGGTCATTTAGCTCAAAAAAATCTGTAAATGCATGAAAAATAGCAAATGAAGTCAGAAATGGTTGAAAATTGATGGTGTGGCTTCGAATGGTGAAAACTGAACGCACAAAAAGTCTAGAGTTGAAATAAGTTTACAAAAATGAAATGCCTTTGTAACAGACGAGTTTTCGTCTGAAAGCCTGATACTTCGAAAGAGATTGTCCATTTTGTACACGAAGTGCATCCAGTTTTTGCCGTAACCGTCTCAACTTTTTAGCACATGCTATGTGGGTGAAATGATGATACCATGCCAACTTTCAACCTTTTCAGAGTTCATTTGTAGTGCTTTTCAATTTCAGGGTCATTTAGCTGAAAAAAATCAGTAAATGCATGAAAAATAGCAAATGAAGTCAGAAAGGGTTGAAAATTGATGGCATGGCTTCGAATGGTGCATACTGAACGCACAAAAAGTCTGGAGTTGAAATAAGTTTAAAAAATGAAATGCCTTTGTAACAGATGAGTTTTCTTTCGTTGACGTTCTATAATGAATTTGCTATACTTTTTGTTTTTATATGATTATTATTTTTGCATATCTTTATAACCTTGGGCAGTGAAGGTCGTACCAATCAGGAAGAAGCACACGGATCGTGTGTTTCTTTCAAGCCCTTGTGAGCTGTTGGATCAGCAATATAACGACTAGTCCCGGTTCGTGCTAGCAACCGGGACTAAAGAGGCACACGACCCTATATATAGCCCACCTCTCGGACATGTTCGACACTTAGTGTGTGTACTCATTCGGATTCAAATCATTCGGATTCCCTGCATACGGTCCAACGGTGCATTTCATATTTCCACCGTTGGGCTGTATGCAGGGGAAACCGTGTGTTTTGTTGATCTATCTAGAAATCTTTTAGTTCATCGACCGAATACAAATTATTCGGATTCCCTGCATACGGTCCGACGGTGCATTTCATATGCGGGCACTCACGACCCACCGTCGGGCTGTATGCAGGGGAAACCGTGTGTTTTGTTGATCTATCTAGAAATCCTTTAGGTCATCGACCGAATACAAATCATTCGGATTCCCTACATACGGTACGACGGTGCATTTCATATGCGGGCACTCACGAGCCACCGTCGGGCTGTATGCAGGGGAAACCGTGTGTTTTGTTGATCTATCTAGAAATCCTTTCATTTTCCGACGGTATATTTCATTTTTCCAACTCCATTTTTACAAAGACACTTAGAAAGAAACAAAAGACAAATAGAAAGGATGATGCTCAATTGGCGGTGAAGCCGGTCACATCCCAGAGTGGGATCTTTGGGTATAAAACTTTTTCTTCGCGTGTGTCCCTTTGCGTCGTAACCATGGATAATCTTCATCGTTTAACTTGATGCTCGGGTCAACATTCACTCTGAAGGGAGCAATTTCATGAAACTTTTCATAATCTTCTGACATGTCTGTCTTGTCCTCCACTCCCACGATGTTTCTTTTCCCAGAAAGAACTATGTGGCGCTTTGGCTCATCGTATGATGTATTCGCTTCCTTATCTTTTCTTTTTCTCGTCTTGGTAGACATGTCATTCACATAGAAAACCTGTGCCACATCATTGGCTAGGACGAATGGTTCGTCTGCGTACCCAAGATTGTTGAGATCTACTGTTGTCATTCCGTACTGCGGGTCTTCCTTTACCCCGCCTCCTGTCAGATTGACCCATTTGCACCGAAACAAAGGGACCTTCAAACCAAGTCCATAGTCCAGTTCCCATATCTCCTCTATGTAACCATAATATGTGTCCTTTGGCCCATTGATGTTTGCTGCATCAAAGCGGACAACACTATTTTGGTTGGTGCTCTTTTTATCTTGGGAGATCGTGTAAAATGTATTCCCATTTATCTCGTACCATTTGAAAGTCAATATAGTCAAAGATGGTAACATGGACAGCAAGTACAGGTCATCTTCAATAGTGTCATCATGCATGAGACGTGTCTGCAACCAACCGGCGAAAGTCACCGTTTGTTCATGTGTAATCCAGTCGTCAGACTGCTCCGGGTGTTTGGAGCGTAGAATATTCTTGTGTTGCTCGATATACGGAGCCACCAAGGTGGAACTTTGTAGAACTGTGTAGTGTGCTTGCGCCAAAGAATGCCCGTCCCGGCATATTAGTGAATTCTTTCCTTGCGTGCCTTTTCCACCCAATCTGCCCTCATGCCGCGATTCAGGAACACCAATCGGCTTAATGTCAGGAATAAAGTCAACACAAAACTCAATGACCTCCTCTGTTTCATGGCCCTTGGAGATGCTTCCTTCTGGCCTAGCACGATTATGAACATATTTCTTTGAGACTCCCATGAACCTCTCAAAGGGGAACATATTGTGTAGAAATACAGGACCCAGAATGGCAATCTCCTCGACTAGGTGAACTAGGACGTGCGTCATAATATTGAAGAAGGATGGTGGGAACACCAACTCGAAACTGACAAGACATTGCACCAAATCATTCTCTAACCTTGGTAGGATTTCTGGATCGATTACCTTCTGAGAGATTGCATTCAGGAATGCACATAGCTTCACAATGGCTAATCGAACGTTTTCCGGTAGAAGCCCCCTCAATGCAACCGGAAGCAGTTGCGTCATAATCACGTGGCAGTCATGAGACTTTAGGTTCTGGAACTTTTTCTCTGCCATATTTATTATTCCCTTTATATTCGACGAGAAGCCAGACGGGACCTTCATACTGAGCAGGCATTCGAAGAAGATTTCCTTCTCTTCTTTGGTAAGAGCGTAGCTGGCATGACCCTGAAACTGCTTTGGATCCATGCCGTCTTCTCCGTGCATACGTTGCTGGTCCTTCCGTGCCTCCGGTGTATCTTTTGTCTTCCCATACACGCCCAAGAAGCCTAGCAGGTTCACGCAAAGATTCTTCGTCACGTGCATCACGTCGATTGCAGAGCGGACCTCTAGGTCTTTCCAATAGGGTAGGTCCCAAAATATAGATTTCTTCTTCCACATGGGTGCGCGTCCGTCAGCGTCATTCGGAACAGATTGTCCGCCAGGACCCTTTCCAAAGATTACTTTTAAATCCTTGACCATATCAAGTATATCATCACCAGTACGGTGGCGAGGCTTCTTCCGGTGATCTGCCTCACCTTTGAAATGCTTGCCTTTCTTTCTTACGAGATGCCTGCTCTGAAGAAATCGATGATGCCCCAGGTACACATTCTTCTTACATTTATCCTAATATATACTGTCGGTATCATCTAAAGAGTGCGTGCATGTGTGGTATCCCTTGTTTGTCTGTCCTGAAAGGTTACTGAGAGCAGGCCAATCATTGATGGTTACAAACAGCAACGCTCGCAGGTCAAATTCCTGCTGTTTGTGCTCATCCCACGCACGTACACCTTTTCCATTCCACAGCTCTAAAAGTTCTTCGACTAATGGCCTTAGGTACACATCAATGTCGTTGCCGGATTGCTTGGGGCCTTGGATGAGCACTGGCATCATAATGAACTTCCGCTTCATGCACAACCAAGGAGGAAGGTTATAGATACATAGACTCACAGGCCAGGTGCTATGATTGCTGCTCTGCTCCCCAAAAGGATTGATGCCATCTGCACTTAAACCAAACCATACGTTCCTTGCGTCATCTGCAAAGTCCTTCCACTTTCTCTCGATTTTTCTCCACTGTGATCCGTCAACGGGTACTCTCGACTTCCCGTCTTTCTTACGGTCATCTTTGTGCCACCGCATCAACTTGGCATGCTCTTTGTTTTGGAACAAACGTTTCAACCGTGGTATTATAGGAGCATACCACATCACCTTGGCAGGAATCTTCTTCCTGGGGCGCTCGCCTGCAACATCACCAGGGTCATCGTGGCCGATCTTATAGCGCAATGCACAGCATACCGGGCATGCATTCAAATCCTCATACTCACCGCGGTAGAGGATGCAGTCATTAGGGCATGCATGTATCTTCTGCACCTCTAATCCTAGAGGGCAGACGGCCTTCTTTGCTTCGTACATACTGTCGGGCAATTCGTTGTCCTTTGGTAGCTTATTCTTCATTATTTTCAGCAACTTTTCAAATGCCTTGTCAGGTACACCATTCTCTGCCTTCCATTGCAGCAATTCCAGTGTGGTACCCAGCTTTTTCTTGTCATCTTCGCAATTTGGGTACAACAATTTCTCGTGATCCTCTAACATGCGCTGCAACTTCAGCTTCTCCTTTTCACTTGCGTAGTTTCTCTTTGCATCGGCAATGGCCCGACCAAGATCATCAGCGGGCTCATCTGATCCCTCTTCTTCAGCTCCTTCCCGCATTGCCGGCTCAGCTTCTTCCCCCATTGTTGTACCATCGTATTCATGGAACCCATGGCCAGGATAGCTGTCGTCATCCTCTTCTTCTTCATTCTCTTCCATTAGGACCCCTCTTTCTTCGTGCTTGGTGCAACAGTTATAGCCGGACATGAAACCGGACTCAAACAGGTGGACGT
This sequence comes from Elymus sibiricus, assembly GCA_039707655.1. Classification (NCBI taxonomy): domain Eukaryota; kingdom Viridiplantae; phylum Streptophyta; class Magnoliopsida; order Poales; family Poaceae; genus Elymus; species Elymus sibiricus. Next base: position 532,684,235 of record CM077675.1, read on the forward strand.
GAATTGTTCTTGAGTTGGAGTAATTTCGATCATTCTTACAGCCAGCACATGGACAATGCATAAAACCATCCGCCCGCTTGTTTGCCTCAGCCGCAACCAGAAAAGTATGCACACCATTAATGAACTGGGGAGAGCATTGGTCATCGTACATCCATTGCCGGCTCATCTTCATTACACAACACCGAAAAGACCAAATTAATACAAGTTCATACATAAAGTTCATACACACTTGTTCTCATAAAAAAACATACAAACTCTCTAGCTAAAGCATTTAAATGCAATAACAAATGCGATCAAGATCGCAACTAAGGTAACAATTGATCCAACAGCATAGTGATACCAAGCCTCACTATCAATGGCATATTTTTTAAATTTTCTAATCTTCAAGCGCATTGCATCCATCTTGATCTTGTGATCATCGACGACATCGGCAACATACAACTCCAGTTTCCTCTTCTCTTCTTCAACTCTTTTCAATTTTTCTTTCAAATACTCCTTTTCTTTTTCAACTAATTTTAACTTCTTGACAAGAATATCTATGTCGGTTGGAATTTCCGGTTGACATACCTCCTAGATAAAAATATCTATGTCAACTTGATAGGCATAATTGTCATAAACACGAAATGCAACAAACAGTTATAAAAGAGAGTATATACCACATCCGAATCATAAACCGGACAAGGGCCGACGGGGACGGATATCAAAACCATGCCACTATGTATAACAAACAACCATATAGGTAAGAAAACTATACAAGTAACTAACTAAATCTTACAAACATGATTTTTTTTATAAAAAAAGGATAAGAACAAGAGGCTCACCAAGGTGGTGCCGGCGACGGGACGGTGCGGGCGATCGACGGTGGTTAGGACGGGGACGGGAAGGCACTAAGTAAACCACACCTACACATGCAAAGTAAGAAGTTAATTTGAGCTCAAATTGCATATAAATCAAATAAACTACCACATATAAATACTCCCAAACTAAAACCCACAAATCACTATACTTATAGAGCATTGCAAGAGCTAATCTAGCAATGAGAGATGAAAGGACAAAGTTGCTAACCTTTGTGAACACTTGGATGGATGGGGTGCCTCCAAATCTTGACAAATTTTGGCAAAAATGGAGGACGAGCTCGGGGAAGAGAGGAAGAACCAGAGGAGAGGAAAGGGGAAGAACAGAGAGCTCGGGCTGGCCGACGGGTTCATATAGGGGACCTTTAGTCCCGGTTCGAGACACAAACCGGGACTAAAGGTTAGCCTATAGTCCCGGTTCGTGGCACGAACCGGGACTAAAGGTTATCGTGGGGCCCCAGGCTGACACCAGCCTGCCACCACACCTTTAGTCCCGGTTCGTGGCACGAACCGGGACTAAAGGTCCGGAACGAACCGGCACTAATGATGCCCGTCACGAACCGCGACTAATGGTCACATTAGTGCCGGTTCAAAACCAGACCGGGACTAATGATGTGGACAAAAGGTCTGTTTTCTACTAGTGGGAGTGCGCAGGGACTGCGGTGGCAGGCGGGCTGGACGTGAAGATGTTGCTGTTGCTGGTTGTTCCGGTCTAGTACACATCCACGTCCTGAATGAATGCGAGCGCTACCCGAAGGCTAGCGGGCTGGACGTCGATGATGGTGCTGCTTGAGCACCCGGGGTTGAGCTCCAGGGTGAAAGCCTAGGTCTGACCCGAGTTGGTTATACCTGACAATGACGATGCTTTTACGTCGTTACCTTGTTGAAGACATTGTTCGGATATGCTTAGACTGGTTCTTCAGAGTGAAAACATAGATTCTGGCCTTAGGTGGTTGGATCCGGTGATGACGGCGCTTGAGCACCGCTCCCTTCCTGAAGGCGTTGCGGTTGAAGAACTTCCTCGTTCATGTGGTGTCATGAGATGGTTGGTGCAGATATGGTCATTGTTGTAGTTTATTGATCGTGGATCTGATCACTTTCTTTTTTTTCTTCTCGCCCATGCATAGCTTTGGTCTTGTATGACTTTGCTACTTTGGTATTGACTGTATGCATCCTAATTATGCAGAGGCCAGGTGTGTGTTCATAATGAGTGTATCCTCTTGATGCTCCATTTTGAGCCAATAAAATCGACTCTTTATCGGAAAAAAAAATCGAAGAGGACAACAGTCAGTGAGGTTTGCTTGATGCCAGTCAAGTGCTCTAACCACTAGGTTAGAGAACCTTTCGCTATATATTTTTTATTACTGGTGTGAGTGGAGTGGAGCATTTTGGAGGCCGGCCTGGCTACCAGGAGGCCTTTATCTGAGCCATGCATTGAGACGTTGTGATGTGTGCAGCGTGCATTTACAATGCATGTACGCTGGCTGTTAAGTGAGAATACACACGTGCCATGATTGGTGTGCTAGATTTGTACATGGGCCTGAGATTGCAGGTGCTTGATGTGCCTTGAGAGCAGATATGAATTTTCCACATGTGGTGCTAGGGCCGGACTGGCGTGTCATTAAATGGTATGGATGGACCAATTGATGATAATCATGTTACATTTACAGGTCGTCCCCTTCATCTGGCACACAAGATATTAGCAATTTCGTCATGATGGGATGGAATTCTTCTTTGAGGAGTGCTATTCAGGTAATCATTTGGCAGATCTGTTAAAATTTGTGCTTCTAATTTTGGGATTCGGTTGGGTGTGCGGGGAATGTCAGCTACTACGACGGAACAAACCCAAAAATGGTTCTCGTACAAGTTAATGCAGTGCTAGTTAGAAAATAAAAATAAAGCCGGTGACAAATCTGGTGCGCATAATTCATTTGAAAATAGAATATGACCGCGTCGCATCTTCTTTTAGCCGGTTAGAAAATAAGAAATATTCATTTTAAAAGAAAAATGGCATGGTTGTTTTCTAGCTTCCTCTCCGGAAAATTGTTGCCATAAAAAATGGTAGAGTGCATCTTAATAAATGATTAGGAATACTAGGTAACATCTGTGGTTGGCTAAAATATTGAAGAGCGCGAATAGTCAAAGGGATTCCATCTTTGTTAGAGGGGCCGACAATAAAGTTCCGTATGTGGTATTTATCTTGTGCCCATGTGAGTATAAGATATGAGGATTTCTTGGAACGGTTTTGCTAAATCACATCTAGATATGACATAAGTATTGCACATCTAAATCTTATATCATTGATCTTACGTAGAGATTCGTGTGGATATTTTCTTTTTCTTTTTCTTTTCTTTTTTATACTTCATTTAGTCATTTAGATGTGCAATAACTATGTCACATCTAGATGTGTCATAGACACACCCTTCTTGGAATTCACACTTGAAAAATCATCGATTTGTCCACTTGGAGTGCCATGGGTCCACGTGAGCCGCAGTTATGGTATAATAACATCAAAGAACTAAAGGGGGCGTAGGTTTAATTGGTAACGAGATTATTAGTGCTGGGGAGAGATTGTTTTTAAAATAAACCGCTAGTATAAAATGACAAACAATCTGAATGCACTTTTTGTTGATAGCGTGTGAAAATTTGATCATAAATTGAACGAGTTACAGTATCCGTGGGAGTTTGGTTCACCTACACTTATTTGTGTGTCACATGAGGGATCTAACGTGTTAAAAAAGAAATTTGTCACCAGAATTTTCTAACAAAAAATTATGATGCAAAACTAATTTGGAAAATGCATCTAGACAATCAATGCATGTGAAGGAAAAATGTCATCCGAGATGTGACAATCAAAACAATTTGAATTATGCACAATTTATCTTTTCTTTAAACCTGTCAAGCAGGAAATGATGTTTTCACGACTCGGAAAAAAGAAAGAAATGGTGTTTTCAGGTGATTTCGTGTACTGAAATGGGCATATTGGTGGTTACACAATGACGATCTGTCCTAGAAATTTGATACACCAAGTTGGACTAAGTGGCGCAGTGGTTTGTTAAATGGCCGGAGGGGCCATGCCAATGTGATCTTTCCCAGTGAATCGTCGTAGCTGCGTGTAAGATTTGATGAGTCCTGTGAATCGATGCCATGACGATGTGATCTTTCCCATGATTGCTAGCTAGAGTCCTATGCGAGTCGTAGCTGCGTGTAAGATTTGATGAGGCATACACATTGACCAAGCAGCATGTGAACATGTGCGACGGCTCCACGCATGGGATGCATCAGCAAGTAAAATCGGTTGCTAGAATCAGCCAGAATCCTGCCCATGTTCGTCTATCTTGCCGTGCACGATGCGATGATGGCACTTGTTCGTGCGCTAGTTGGTACGGCCGCTGGTTTATACATGTGCTTCCACTGTGCATAAATGGGAATACATCGCCGTGTAAAAACCTGGTCAGTGGAATACATGGGACAAGTACGAAGCAGAGTCTGATCCATGTGAAGACCGACGCCCAAGAAAGCGAGCCCCATGGTGCTCGGCCTCCAAAGAGCATTTTCGGTGTGAGTGTTGCTTTAATTAGATGAGATTCACTATGAGCTAATTAAAAGGATACTCTTTGTAAGACAAAATTTGTGTACTCTTAAAACTGCATTTATTAAGTATATGGGCAGGATGGAAAAACATGGTCAGTTGCCTTTGAATGGTAAAACAGTAAGTATTGTAAAAGACATGTCTATATACCACACCTGAACAATTTTTTTCCTCCCCATACCCAATTTTTTCGGACCATTAGATCTCCATCCAATAGTGGATAGATATCCCATCTTGTTCCTTCTACTATATCTCTCTATATATATGCACTTCTTTTCTTTCTGTCTAATTAAACTCAGTATCTCGCTGGCACTCACCCCCACCCAGCCCTCCTCGCGTCTCTTTTCTGGTAAGAGCCGCTACTAGATCCACCGCTGCCGTCCACTCCCTCGCTACCCATCAATGCATAGACCATGGAGCCCCCAGCCCTACCCTATCAAAACAGCCGACAGTGCTGCCATTATCGTGTTGCCTCATCACTCCTGTGACAATGACCTCCACCAAATAAACGAGAAAGTTGTGAGTCAAGTCGACAACGATTGCATTAACTCGTGATGTATAAGTATGTCTACAAGGCAGGGACGTGCGGCAACTAACTCCTATCTAGCTGCATGCCCTATTCTAGCGGATCTAAGTTGCACGTACAAGCTGTTACACTGCTACATGTTATCATATAAATACTTGTAGTTGGAGCAACTTGTACTAGTTTTCCCAGCTACAAGTATTTCGGTACAGAACATGCAATGAAACGAAGGAAGAAAGGTAAAAATTATGCATGTGCCGTGAAGCTGGATATGATGAAGACCTATGATAGAGTGGAATGGAATTATCCTGAAGCAATACTCTTGAAATTGGGCTTCTCTATCATTTTTGTTAGCCTGATAATGAAATGTGTTACATCTGTTTGGTTTTCAGTCAAGATTAATGCTGAGCTCCTTCCCTACTTCACACCTTCCCAAGGTTTACGGCAAGGAGACCCTATATCTCCCTATCTATTCCTCCTACGTGCAGAAGGTTTCTCCTCACTGCTTAAGTATTATGGCGGGCACATAGACAGAGGAATACGAGCTAGCTTCAGAGCTCCATGGGTAAATCATCTCCTCTTCGCGGATGTCAGTCTGATCTTTATGACAACAGATTTACGTAATGCGGCTAGACTGAATGAAATTTTGCAAATCTATGGAGAGGCTTCGGGCCAGAGAGTGAATCGTGAAAAAAGTTCTATATACTTTAGCCCCAATACCCCCCATGTTGTACGACAAAGTATTATGCTGGTGCTTGATGTTCATGTTAAAGCATTCAGCGAGTGTTATCTTGGTCTCCCCATGACTATTGGCAGAATAACCAGTGGTACGTTTGAGCATATTGGAGAGAGAGAGCAAGAAGCAAGATGCAAGGGTGGTCAGAAAGGTTGTTTGCTTGTGCAGGAAGAGAAATACTTCTAAAATCCATTATACAGGCAATCCCAACATATAGTATGAGCTGTTTTTTGCTGACCAAAAAAGTATGCAAAAGTTTGACGTCGTGTATGGCTAAATTCTGGTGGAGCAGTTCACTGGATAAACGTTCTTTACATTGGATTTCATGGAAGAAATTGGCGACGCCGAAGTGCAAAGGTGGAATGGGCTTCCGGGACCTCCACCTGTTTAACTTGGCTTTATTGGGAAAACATGGTTGGCGTTTTATGATGAACCCAGAGTCCCTTTGTGCCAGAGTTTTGAAAGGAAGGTATTTTCCTGATACGGATTTTATGCATGCGACAGTACCCAGCACTGCCTCGGCAACTTGGCGTGCCATCATTGCTGGGCATGAGGCGTTGCAGGCTAGATTGATTTCTCGTGTAGGTGATGGAAGCTCCATCTCGGTCTGGATAGACAAGTGGATACCATCTACTGACACGATGACACCAACGTTCAAACCGCTAGGTAGCACATTTGTCAATGTGAATGAATTAATTGATACTGATAATTGGTCTTGGCGAGTGAAGCTAGTTCGTGACACTTTTATACCTCCTGATGCCGAAGCTATCTTGAACATACCTTTGCGCATTGGAGGAGGACATGATTTTCTTGTGTGGGCATATGAAAGCTCAGGCATCTATACTATCAAATCGGCATACTGTGCTCTAGTGAATCAGAAAGAGCGTCATGCTCACGATGAAGGGTAGGCTACCAGTTCCTCAGATAATACACGGTTATGGAATGTCATTTGGAAGCTCAATGTTGTCCCTAAGGTGAGAGTTTTTTGGTGGCGTGTTAACAGAGGCATACTTCCGGACGAAGTTACCTTGCAACATCGCCATATTCGATAGATCAGTTTATGCAAAATCTGCCAGGCTGCAAACGAAGACTTGGAGCATGCTTTGTTAAAATGCTCACATGCAAGGCGATTGTGGGATCAGGCACAACTGGTTTTTGATTTTCGCCTACCTCGTCTTCATTCGGACACTTGGATCAGGGACATTATATGCGATGATATTATCGCAGTAAGAGAGAGATCTATCATTGTCTCGGTCATGTGGTCTATTTGGCACTCACGGAACCGTATTACCCATGGTGAAGAAAGAATCGATCTGGATCACTCGGTTCGTCTCACCAGGGAAGCACTTGCTCTCCTTGACGTACCATTAAAACAAGCAAAAATACTTCCTGGACATGGATGGAGGCCGCCGGAACCAGACTTTCTCACATGCGATATTGATGGTGCAACTGGTCGCTGTTGGAAATATGCCCTAGAGGCAATAATAAAATGGTTATTATTGTATTTCCTTGTTCATGAGAATTGTCTATTGTTCATGCTATAATTGTGTTATCCGGAAACCGTAATGCATGTGTGAATACATAGACCACAACGTGTCCCTAGTGAGCCTCTAGTTGGCTAGCTCGTTGATCAATAGATGGTCACGGTTTCATGACCATGGACATTGGATGTCATTGATAACGGGATCACATCATTAGGAGAATGATGTGATGGACAAGACCCAATCCTAAGCATAGCACAAGATCGTGTAGTTCGTCTGCTAAAGCTTTTCCAATGTCAAGTATCGTTTCCTTAGACCATGAGATTGTGCAACTCCTGGATACCGTAGGAATACTTTGGGTGTGCCAAACGTCACAACGTAACTGGGTGGCTATAAAGGTACACTACGGGTATCTCCGAAAGTGTCTGTTGGGTTGGCACGAATCGAGACTGGGATTTGTCACTCCGTATGACGGAGAGGTATCTCTGGGCCCACTCGGTAAGACATCATCATATTGAGCTAATGTGACTAAGGAGTTAGCCACGGGATGATGTGTTACGGAACGAGTAAAGAGACTTGCCGGTAACGAGATTGAACAAGGTATAGGGATACCGACGATCGAATCTCGGGCAAGTATCATACCGGTAGACAAAGGGAATTGTATACGGGATTGATTGAATCCCCGACATCGTGGTTCATCCGATGAGATCATCGTGGAGCATGTGGGAGCCAACATGGGTATCCAGATCCCACTGTTGGTTATTGACCGGAGAGGTGTCTCGGTCATGTCTACGTGCCTCCCGAACCCGTAGGGTCTACACACTTAAGGTTCGATGACGCTAGGGTTATAGGGAAATAGTGTACGTGGTTACCGAAGGTTGTTCGGAGTCCCGGATGAGATCCCGGACGTCACGAGAAGTTCCGGAATGGTCCGGAGGTAAAGATTCATATATAGGAAGTGAGGTTTTGGTCACCGGAAGTGTTTCGGGCATCACCGGTAACGTACCGGGACCACCGGAAGGGTTCCGGGGGTCCACCGTGTGGGGCCACCGGCACCAGAGGGCTGCATGGGCCGCATGTGGGAGGAACCAGCCCCTAGGTGGGCTGGTGCGCCCCCCACAAGGGCCCAAGGCGCAGCACAAGGTGGGAGGGGGGCAAACCCTGGAGGCAGATGGGCCCTAGGCCCATCTAGGGCGCCGCCCCTCCCTCTTCCCCTCTTGGCCGCCGCCCCAAGGGCCATCTAGGGCCGGCCGCCGCCCTAGGGTGGGAACCCTAGGGGCTGCGCCTCCTCCTCCCCTCCTCCTATATATAGTGGGGGTTTTGGGGCTGCCAGGGACACGCATCTCTCTCTCTCTCGGCGCAGCCCTACCTCTCCCTCTCCTCGTTCTCCGTAGTGCTTGGCGAAGCCCTATCGGAGTACCACGCAGCTCCACCGCCGCCACACCGTCGTGCTGCCGGAGCTCTCCCTCAACCTCTCCTTCCTCCTTGCTGGATCAAGGCGTAGGAGACGTCACCGGGCTGCACGTGTGTTGAACGCGGAGGCGCCGTTGTTCGGCGCTTAGATCGGAATCGACCGCGATCTGAATCGCTGGGAGTACGACTCCACCAACCGCGTTCTTGTAACGCTTCCGCTTTGCGATCTTCAAAGGTATGAAGATGCACTCTCCCCTTACTCGTTGCTGGTTTCTCCATAGATAGATCTTGGTGAACACGTAGGAAAAAATTTGATTTACTACTACGTCTCCCAACAGTGGCATCATGAGCTAGGTCTATGCGTAGAATCTATGCACGAGTAGAACACAAGTTGTTGTGGGCGTCGATCTTGTTAATTTGCTTGCCGTTACTAGTCTTATCTTGATTCGGCGGTATTGTGGGATGAAGCGGCCCGGACCAACTTTACACGTACGCTTACGTGAGACCAGTTCCACCGCCTGACATGCACTTGTTGCATAAGGTGGCTAGCGGGTGTCTGTCTCTCCCACCTTAGTCGGATTGGATTCGATGAAAAGGGTCCTTATGAAGGGTAAATAGCAATTGGCATATCACGTTGTGGTTTTGGCGTAGGAAAGAAACGTTCTTGCTAGAAACCTATAGCAGCCACGTAAAAACTTGCAACTACAAATTAGAGGACGTCTAACTTGTTTTTGCAGCATATGCCTTGTGATGTGATATGGCCAAAAGGATGTGATGTGATGCATTGTGATGTATGAGATTGATCATGTTCTTGTAATAGGATTCACGACTTGCATGTCGATGACTATGACAACCGGCAGGAGCCATAGGAGTTGTCTTATTTTATTGTATGACCTGCGTGTCAATCATAAACGCCATGTAATTACTTTACTTTATTGCTAAACGTTAGCCATAGTAGTAGAAGTAATAGTTGGCGAGACGACTTCATGAAGACACAATGATGGAGATCATGATGATGGAGATCATGGTGTCGTGCCGGTGACAGTGATGATCATGGTGCCCCGAAGATGGAGATCAAAGGAGCAAGATGATACTGGCCATATCATGTCACTATATTGATTGCATGTGATGTTTATCATGTTTGCATCTTATTTGCTTAGAACGACGGTAGTAAATAAGATGATCTCTCAATAAAATTTCAAGAGAAGTGTTCACCCTAACTGTGCACCGTTGCTAAGGATCGTTGTTCCGAAGCACCACGTGATGATCAGGTGTGATAGGTTCTAACGTTCGCATACAACGGGTGTAAGCCAGATTTACACACGCGAAACACTTAGGTTGACTTGACGAGCCTAGCATGTACAGACATGGCCTCGGAACACGGAAGACCGAAAGGTCGAACATGAGTCGTATAGTAGATGCGATCAACATGGAGATGTTCACCATGGATGACTAGTCCGTCTCACGTGATGATCGGACACGGGCTAGTTGACATGGATCATGTATCACTTGGATGACTAGAGAGATGTCTATCTAAGTGGGAGTTCATTAAATAATTTGATTATGTGAACTTAATTATCATGAACTTAGTCTAAAAATGTCTTTACAATCTATATTGTAGATCCAATGGCCAACGCTAATGTCACCCTCAACTTCAACGCGTTCCTAGAGAAAACCAAGCTGAAAGATGATGGAAGCAACTATGCGGACTGGGTCCGTAGCTTGAGGATCATCCTCATAGCTTCCAAGAGATTGTATGTCCTTGATGCACCGCTAGGTGACCCACCCATTTTCCCAGCGGACCAAGACGTTACGAACGCTTGGCAGTCACGCTGCGATGATTACTCCCTTGTTCAGTGCGGCATGCTTTACAGTTTAGAACCGGGGCCCCAAAAGCGTTTTGAGCAACACGGAGCATATGAGATGTTCCAAGAGCTGAAACTGGTTTTCCAAGCTCATGCCCGGGTCGAGAGATATGACGTCTCCGACAAGTTCTTCAGCTGTAAGATGGAGGAGAATAGTTCTGTCAGTGAGCACATATTCAAAATGTCTGGGTTGCACAACCGCTTGACTCAGCTGGGAGTTAATCTCCCGGATGACTCGGTCATTGATAGAATCCTCCAGTCGCTTCCACCTAGCTACAAGAGCTTTGTGATGAACTACAACATGCAGGGTATGGAGAAGTCCATTCCTGAGTTGTACTCGATGCTGAAATCAGCGGAGGTCGAGATCAAAAAGGAGCATCAAGTGTTGATGGTGAATAAGACCACTAGTTTCAAGAAAGGCAAGGGTAAGAAGAACTTCAAGAAGGACGGCAAAGCTGTTGCCACGCCCGGTAAGCAAGTTGCCAGGAAGAAGAACAAGAATGGACCCAAGCCTGAGACTGAGTGCTTTTATTGCAAGGGTACCGGTCACTGGAAGCGGAACTGCCCCAAGTACTTAGCGGATAAGAAGGCCGGCAACGTTAAAGGTATATGTGATATACTTGTTATTGATGTGTACCTAACCGGCGCTCGTAGTAGCTCCTGGGTATTTGATACCGGTGCAGTTGCTCACATTTGTAACTCCAAGCAGGAGCTGCGGAATAAGCGGAGACTGGCAAAGGACGAGGTGACGATGCGCGTCGGGAATGGTTCCAAGGTCGATGTGATCGCTGTCGGCACGCTACCTCTACATCTACCTTCGGGATTAGTTTTAAACCTCAATAATTGTTATTTAGTACCAGCTTTGAGCATGAACATTGTATCTGGATCTCGTTTGATGCGAGATGGCTACTCATTTAAATCTGAGAATAATGGTTGTTCTATTTATATGAGAGAAATGTTTTATGGTCATGCCCCGCTGGTCAATGGTTTATTTTTGATGAATCTCGAACGTGATGTTACACATGTCCATAGTGTGAGTACCAAAAAGTGTAAGGTTGATAACGATAGTCCCACTTACATGTGGCACTGCCGCCTTGGTCATATTGGTGTCAAACGCATGAAGAAGCTCCATGCTGATGGACTTTTGGAGTCTCTTGATTTCGAATCATTTGACACGTGCGAACCATGCCTCATGGGCAAGATGACCAAGACTCCGTTCTCTGGAACAATGGAGCGAGCAACTGACTTATTGGAGATAATACATACCGATGTATGTGGTCCAATGAGCGTCGAGGCTCGCGGTGGCTACCATTATGTTCTCACCCTCACTGATGACTTAAGCAGATATGGGTATGTCTACTTAATGAAACACAAGTCTGAAACCTTTGAAAGGTTCAAGGAATTTCAGAGTGAGGTAGAGAATCAACGTGACAGGAAAATAAAGTGCCTACGATCTGATCGTGGCGGAGAATATTTAAGTCACGAGTTTGGCACGCACCTAAGGAAATGTGGAATTGTTTCACAACTTACGCCGCCTGGCACACCTCAGCGAAATGGTGTGTCTGAACATCGTAATCGCACTCTATTGGATATGGTGCGATCTATGATGTCTCTTACCGACTTACCGCTATCATTTTGGGGATATGCATTAGAGACTGCCGCATTCACTTTAAATAGGGCACCGTCAAAGTCCGTTGAGACGACACCGTATGAATTATGGTTTGGAAAGAAACCTAAGCTGTCGTTTCTGAAAGTTTGGGGATGCGATGCTTATGTGAAGAAACTTCAACCTGAGAAGCTCAAACCCAAAGCGGAAAAGTGCGTCTTCATAGGATATCCCAAAGAGACTATTGGGTATACCTTCTACCTCAGATCCGAAGGCAAAGTCTTTGTTGCCAATAATGGATCATTTCTCGAGAAAGAGTTTCTCTCGAAAGAAGTAAGTGGGAGGAAAGTAGAACTTGATGAGGTAATTGTACCCCCTCTCGAACCGGAGAGTAGCGCAGCGCAGGAAAATGTTTCTGTGGTGCCGGCACCGACTAGAGAGGAAGTTAATGATGATGATCATGAAACTTCGGATCAAGTTACTACTGAACTTCGTAGGTCCATGAGGACACGTTCCGCACCAGAGTGGTACGGCAACCCTGTCCTAGAGATCATGTTGTTGGACAACAGTGAACCTTCGAACTATGAAGAAGCGATGGCGGGCCCGGATTCCAACAAATGGCTTGAAGCCATGAAATCCGAGATAGGATCCATGTATGAGAACAAAGTGTGGACTTTGGTGGACTTGCCTGATGATAAGCGAGCCATTGAAAATATATGGATCTTTAAGAAGAAGACTGACGCGGATGGTAATGTGACCGTCTATAAGGCTCGGCTTGTCGCTAAGGGTTATCGACAAGTTCAAGGAGTTCACTACGATGAGACTTTCTCACCTGTAGCGATGCTGAAGTCTGTCCGAATCATGTTAGCAATTGCCGCATTTTATGATTATGAGATCTGGCAAATGGACGTCAAAACAGCATTCCTTAATGGCTTCCTTAAGGAAGAACTGTATATGATGCAGCCGGAAGGTTTTGTCGATCCTAAGGGTGCTAACAAAGTATGCAAGCTCCAGCGCTCCATCTATGGGCTGGTGCAAGCATCTCGGAGTTGGAACATTCGCTTTAATGAAGTGATTAAAGCGTTTGGGTTTTTACAGGTTTATGGAGAACCCTGTATTTACAAGAAAGTGAGTGGGAGCTCTGTAGCATTTCTCATATTATATGTGGATGACATATTATTGATGGGAAATGATATAGAACTTTTGGAAAGTGTGAAGGCCTACTTGAATAAATGTTTTTCAATGACGGACCTTGGAGAAGCTGCTTACATATTAGGTATTAAGATCTATAGAGATAGATCGAAACGCCTCATAGGTCTTTCACAAAGTACATACCTTGAAAAGATATTGAAGAAATTCAATATGGATCAGTCCAAGAAGGGGTTCTTGCCTGTGTTACAGGGTGTGAGATTGAGTATGACTCAATGCCCGACCACGGCAAAGGATAGAGAACAGATGAGTGTCATCCCCTATGCTTCAGCCATAGGCTCTATTATGTATGCCATGCTGTGTACCAGACCTGATGTGAACCTTGCCATAAGTTTGGTAGGGAGGTACCAAAGTGATCCCGGAGCGGAACACTGGACAGCGGTCAAGAATATCCTGAAGTACCTGAAAAGGACAAAGGACATGTTTCTCGTATATGGAGGTGCCGAAGAGCTCGTCGTAAAGGGTTACGTCGATGCTAGCTTCGACACAGATCCGGATGACTCCAAGTCACAAACCGGATACGTGTATATTTTGAACGGAGGGGCAGTCAGCTGGTGCAGCAGCAAGCAAAGTGTCGTGGCGGCATCTACATGTGAAGCGGAGTATATAGCTGCTTCGGAAGCAGCAAAGGAAGGAGTCTGGATGAAGGAGTTCATCACCGACCTAGGAGTAATTCCCAATGCGTCGGGCCCGATGACTCTATTCTGTGACAACACTGGAGCTATTGCCCTTGCGAAGGAGCCCAGGTTTCACAAGAAGACAAGACACATCAAGCGCCGCTTCAACTCCATCCGTGATTACATTCAGGAGGGAGATATAGAAATTTGTAAAGTACATACGGATCTGAATGTCGCAGATCCGTTGACTAAACCTCTCTCACGAGCAAAACATGATCAACACCAAAATGCTATGGGTGTTCGACTCATCACAATATAACTAGATTATTGACTCTAGTGCAAGTGGGAGACTGTTGGAAATATGCCCTAGAGGCAATAATAAAATGGTTATTATTGTATTTCCTTGTTCATGATAATTGTCTATTGTTCATGCTATAATTGTGTTATCCGGAAACCGTAATGCATGTGTGAATACATAGACCACAACGTGTCCCTAGTGAGCCTCTAGTTGGCTAGCTCGTTGATCAATAGATGGTCACGGTTTCATGACCATGGACATTGGATGTCATTGATAACGGGATCACATCATTAGGAGAATGATGTGATGGACAAGACCCAATCCTAAGCATAGCAAAAGATCGTGTAGTTCGTCTGCTAAAGCTTTTCCAATGTCAAGTATCGTTTCCTTAGACCATGAGATTGTGCAACTCCTGGATACCGTAGGAATACTTTGGGTGTGCCAAACGTCACAACGTAACTGGGTGGCTATAAAGGTACACTACGGGTATCTCCGAAAGTGTCTGTTGGGTTGGCACGAATCGAGACTGGGATTTGTCACTCCGTATGACGGAGAGGTATCTCTGGGCCCACTCGGTAAGACATCATCATATTGAGCTCAATGTGACTAAGGAGTTAGCCATGGGATGATGTGTTACGGACCGAGTAAAGAGACTTGCCGGTAACGACATTGAACAAGGTATAGGGATACCGACGATCGAATCTCGGGCAAGTATCATACCGGTAGACAAAGGGAATTGTATACGGGATTGATTGAATCCCCGACATCGTGGTTCATCCGATGAGATCATCGTGGAGCATGTGGGAGCCAACATGGGTATCCAGATCCCGCTGTTGGTTATTGACCGGAGAGGTGTCTCGGTCATGTCTACGTGCCTCCCGAACCCGTAGGGTCTACACACTTAAGGTTCGATGACGCTAGGGTTATAGGGAAATAATGTACGTGGTTACCGAAGGTTGTTTGGAGTCCCGGATGAGATCCCGGACGTCACGAGGAGTTCCGGAATGGTCCGGAGGTAAAGATTCATATATAGGAAGTGAGGTTTTGGTCACCGGAAGTGTTTTGGGCATCACCGGTAACGTACCGGGACCACCGGAAGGGTTCCGGGGATCCACCGTGTGGGGCCACCGGCACCAGAGGGCTGCATGGGCCGCATGTGGGAGGAACCAGCCCCTAGGTGGGCTGGTGCGCCCCCCACAAGGGCCCAAGGCGCAGCACAAGGTGGGAGGGGGGCAAACCCTGGAGGCAGATGGGCCCTAGGCCCATCTAGGGCGGCGCCCCTCCCTCTTCCCCTCTTGGCCGCCGCCCCAAGGGCCATCTAGGGCCGGCCGCCGCCCTAGGGTGGGAACCCTAGGGGCTGCGCCTCCTCCTCCCCTCCTCCTATATATAGTGGGGGTTTTGGGGCTGCCAGGGACACGCATCTCTCTCTCTCTCGGCGCAGCCCTACCTCTCCCTCTCCTCGTTCTCCGTAGTGCTTGGCGAAGCCCTATCGGAGTACCACGCAGCTCCACCGCCGCCACGCCGTCATGCTGCCGGAGCTCTCCCTCAACCTCTCCTTCCTACTTGCTGGATCAAGGTGTAGGAGACGTCACCGGGCTGCACGTGTGTTGAACGCGGAGGCGCCGTTGTTCGGCGCTTAGATCGGAATCGACCGCGATCTGAATCGCTGCGAGTACGACTCCACCAACCGCGTTCTTGTAACGCTTCCGCTTTGCGATCTTCAAAGGTATGAAGATGCACTCTCCCCTTACTCGTTGCTGGTTTCTCCATAGATAGATCTTGGTGAACACGTAGGAAATTTTTTGATTTACTACTACGTCTCCCAACAGTCGCGATGATAGGAAAGGAGGAGCAGGGGGTGTGCTCAAATCCTCTACTTCTTTTCTAGGGGCTTGGAGCAAGCCACTTCTTGGAGTTACTGATCCCCTGATTGCCGAAGCAATGGCACTTAGAGGCCATGATGAAACTCTAGAGTCAAAGAACAGAGGGAACTTTATTGAATTGTTAAAGCTCCTTGCAGAATTCAACCCTAAGATTGCTGAAGTTATTTTGGAGAATGCTCCATATAGTTCAAAGTACACATCACATGAAATCCAACAGGAGATTTTGGGTATTTATGCATTGAAAGTGAGGAAACATATTCGTGAAGAGATCGGGGATTCTAAGTTTTCTATTCTAGTGGACGAGACATGTGATGTAGCAAAAAGAGAGCAGATGGCATTGGTTCTCAGATTTGTTGATGAAGATCGTATTTTGCAAGAGCGGTTCTTTGCCTTGATACATGTGACAAACACCAAAGCCGCAACACTTAAAGAGGTATTGAGTTCTGTGTTATCCAAAAATGCTTTTGATGTCCAGAACCTTCGTGGACAGGGGTACGATGGGGCTAGTAATATGAGGGGGGAGTTCAATGGTTTGCAAGCTCTTTTTCTTAGAGAATGCCCTTATGCGTATTATGCCCACTGCTATGCTCATCGCTTGCAACTTGCACTAGTGTTTGCATCGAAGGAAGTGGTTACTGTTGCTCAATTCTTTCAGAAACTTCTTTTTATTGTAAACACCGTTGACTCCTCTGCAAAGCGCCATGATGAGCTTCGTGATGCCCAGTTGGAGGAACTAGCTCGGTTACTAGCTATTGATGACATTGAAACTGGTAAAGGGGCAAACCAGATCTGCACACTTAAACGACCTGGAGACACTAGATGGGGGTCTCACTTAGGTTCTATATCCAGCCTAAAGAAACTGTTTAATGCGGTAAATTCAGTACTTCAAAATATAGCATCTGATGGGTCAGCTGGCTCAATTCGTGCAGATGGAGACACTGCTTTCAACTATTTGTCCTCTTTTGAGTTCATATTTGTCTTATGTCTGATGGAAGAAATATTGGAGATAATTGAAGATCTTGGTCAAGCTTTGCAAAAGAAATCACAGGACACAGTAAATGCCATGCGTCTAGTGTTCACAACAAAGGTTCGTCTTGACGAAATGAGATCAGATGATGGGTGGGAGGCCTTCTTTGATAGGGTTGTTGAGTTCTGTGTAAATCATTCCATTGATATTCCAGATTTGGGAGAAACTTACATTCTGCGTGGTGGTTGTGCTCGTCGCCAACCAGATCGTTTTACTAAGGAGCATTATTTCCGGGTGGAAGTATTTCGGGCAACACTTGATACTCAACTGCATGAATTAGAATTCAGGTTCAATGACAAGGTACTGGATCTATTGACCACTAGTGCTACCCTGAGCCCTAAAAATAAATTCAGATCTTTCAAAGCTGATGATATTTGTGAGTTAGTCAAGAAATATTATCCAGCGGATTTCACCCAACAGGAAATCTATGGATTGGAGCAACAACTAAAACACTTTGTTGTGGATGCCTCCAATGATAAAGAGTTGAAAAATGTGTCTACCTTAACAAATCTTTGTCGATATCTCTTTGAGACAGGGAGACATTCTATCTACAATTTGGTTGATCGATTGTTGCGATTGCTTCTAACTCTTCCAGTTTCTACAACAAGTGCCGAGCGAGCATTCTCAACTTTGAAGATCATTAAGATAAGGCTACGTAATACCATGGAAGATGATTATCTAGACAATATCTTACTAGTAAAAAATAGAGAGTGAAATCACAGAGAAGTACAGCTATGAAGATGTTCTTATGCACTTTAAGGGTGCAAAGAAACAAAAAGCTAATCTGTAATGCAGTGTTGCTGTAGTGAACTGAATGCTCCATGGTTAAATGGTATTTTGGTATAGTTCCTTTTGTTATGGAGTAGGTTATATATATAATTAAAATTAGAAATGTATTTTGTAAGCTACTATGGAGGAGATCAATATAGCTGTATGATTTTGTATTTGAGTTTTTTTTCACAGCTTCGCCCCTCCAGTGATTTCTTTCAAGCTCCGCCACTGTGTGCACCCACACCTTACACCTGTACCACCATCACCATGACGCCGCGCTTGTTCGCCGCCAACGAGAACAGCCGCCCCCGCTGTGCCGGCTGCATCTGGACCTCCAGCTCCAGCATGGACCCGTAGGCGATGTCAGTCCCGGGCCACTGGTGGCGCTCGGCAAGGTGGCCACGGAGCGCCGACAACGGGCCGAGGAAGCCGCAGCCGGGAACCACGCAGTACACCACCGAACTCCCGCGGCAGTATGCCTCCATGGGGCAGGGCACCCTCACCGCTAGGGAGGTAGCCGTCACCGGTAATCCCCCTCGTCGTGCTCATGCCGCGTGCTTCGCCCGGCCCTGCACAAGAACCAATTTTTCATGTGTGAGAGAAGTAACCAGGAGGATGAGAGGTGCACATATATACGAACAACAATTATTGCTGCCAGGAGCACTAAACCCAACATGTACTACAATCCTATAAATAATATTGCAGAAGAAATGCAACATGAGACTTTCTATATTGCAAAAAATGGGAGGCCAAAATACTTGAAAACTTTGGGAGGGTTCCACACCTATACACCAAGAAAACGGGAGACTAAAATACTTGAAAACTTTGGGAGGGTTCCACACCAATACACCAAAAAAACGGGAGACTAAAATACTTGAAAACTTGGGAGACTAAAATACTTGAAAATTGATGCTAAGTTTGCTGCAAACCAAGATGTCGGTGGCAATCATAAAAGACAGAGAAAATGCTAGAAATTAATTGAGCCAAGTGAAGATAAATAGTCCTAGTCATTTTCTACCTGTCTAATTTCATGATACCGGTACAGGACAATACTTGATCAATCGAGCGTAATCTACGAGAGAGATGCGAGATACCACTCTCCCCATGCAGATCCTTCTCCCACCCCATACCAGATCACCACCATAGATCTGATTCTGTCCTCCTTCTGCTCAGCCCCACCTTCCTGGCTTCTCCCGCAGCCATACAAATAAACCCAGTGCCAACCAGCAGATAACCGGATACCAAGGACAAGGACATATACCCTGAAGAAAAGTAAAAGCTATTTCATGTTCTACAAATGGTTAACATGTGCCAAATTTCTTCAACATGTGTTGTTGGGAAACTCATACCTTACCGAGGAAAATAAAAGGAAATAAGGGGACAAACTTGTATAACTTTGACGGGACTCAAAATTGAAGCCAATGAAGCAATTTCACTACCCACAATCTTTTCCAAAGAGTGCAACCCAAGCCAAGGCCTCGAGACTGTCAGGAACACTCTCCATATGATTAAAGTAGTCAGTCCTCCTTCCTTCAGTCATAAAAGTTGTAAAGAAATAATATGCAGCAAGCATGATCCATTTGACATTCTCGATCTCTCAAGCTAGTTCTTTTCAAAAGAATGAGATGGGCCCTGGAAGAACAGATTTGCACTACGACGTTGTCCATACTATTTAGCTATGCTCCTGGCAACCTTATGACAAAACCTATCATACAGCTCTACCTACCATCCAGTCATGAATTTCTTTAAGGCCCATCTGCGGACGACCTTATGGAAAGCATGTATTGCAGAAAAGAGAAAGAGAAAAGAAAAATCAACATTAAGTTGTTCTAACCTCAGAAATACAAGCAGGCTGAAAACGACCATGAAGCATTGCACCAACAAATTCGATGGCCTCAGCATATACACAATTTTGGACAAAACAAGACAGCATCGAGTTCCATGAAATGATTTTTAGTACAATATGTTGTTGCGAGTTCAAACCAAGTTAAACTCACTGTCTTAAGCTTGTCAAAACACAACATCTCCTTAAACGTTAGAGCAGTCTGAAGCCCCGTACAGCCATTTATAGATGGCCTGTGATAGATCTCACTACTAATTGACGTCCTCCTCTTGGTGTGCTGTCTTTTTCCATAGACTTCTAGAGTGAGCCTCATATCACATGCATGCTGGCAAATAAACCGCCGAAAACACTATATCTTCTTTTAGGCATAATTCATGGATACCAGGATTTGAACGACCTTGGTGGGTACAGTGGCATCTTTCGCACCTTCACTACCACACCAGCCATTTATAAGTGCTTAATTACCTCCAAGTTCTTATAGTTTAAACCAAATGAAAGAAGAGCATATATCAACGTCATGGAAGAAAAGAGACGGCGTCAAGTGCACTTAATTTTTTTAGATTAACAACATTAAAAATATGAGGTTGGCAATTATGATATACAACAAGTACACAAAAATAAGATCCTTTGTCTCACAACAAGATCATACTTGCTGGTTTATCTTCTTCTACTATTTTTAAATGGGAAAGCAATACCTTATTCAAGCATTTTCTTCTCCCCTTAGACCTGAATTTTGCTTCGTCCTCCTCTTGCCAATCCAAGGATTGTGAGCTCCTTCTCCGCCTCCGAGGAGGTTGGATCTTGGGAGTTCGGGCTCTTGCAAGCTTCTCTCTATTGCCCAACTTTTATCAAACACCGATTACGGTTAGCCGTCTTGTATCTCGTGTCTCCCTCATTCAAGGTATCACGCGAGATCGAATGGCTCTTTCATTATTAATCCCTTCGCTTCTCAATCCGATCCTACCGCTTCCGCACGTTCTCGATCACTCCTCCGGTAAGGCCTCTCCTGCAAGCTCCCGGGATCACCTTTGGGACATGCTGGATCCCACAAACTAGGGTGTTCACCATCCAATCTTTGTCAACTTGGCTCACAAAAAAAAGTAGAAGAAGCTAAAGCAACAAATATATTGTGACACGAAGTAGTACCACAAAGCAAAAAGATCTTATTTTATGTACTTGTTGTAGACCATAATTGCTAATTTCATATTATTTAATACTTTTAATCTCAGAAAATTAAGTGCACTTGACGCCGACTCTTTTCTTCCATGTGTTTGATATAGACTTTTCTTTCATTTAGTGTAAAATATTAGAATTTGGAGGGAATTAAGCATATGTCGCTGGCGTGGTAGCGAAAGGTGTGAAGATGCCACTCTACTCACCAAGGCTGTTCAAATCCATCCATGAATTATGCAATTCAGATCTACTGTTTTCGGCTGTTTATTTGCCAGCCTGTGATACAAAGCTCATTGTAGGGGGGAAAAGACAGCTAACCAAGAGGACAGCTGCCTGCGCTCCAGGTCCGCGATGCATGCCGGAGTGCGCAGGGACCGCGGTTGCTGGATCCTTTCCGTACAACCTCTCCACCATGCATCCTCTCCTCGTCGATGTCTGTGTTCGTTGGGCGAAGCCCTCGCGGTGGGTGGCAGCAGGCTGACACGTTGACGGCGATCACCATGGTCGCACATCGGTAGGAGGCGGCGGTTCTGGTGGGTCTGTTTAGCGCGTCGGTGACCTCGCTGTGAATTGAAGGGGCCATCAGAAGGTTCTTGTGAGGGTTTCTCTGTCTAGACCGGGTGGTTGGCTTTGGCGATGAAATACTCCCTCCGGAAAGAAATATAAGAGCATTTAGATCACTACTTTAGTGATCTAAACACTCTTATATTTGTTTACGGAGGGAGTACAAACTATGGACAACGGCTTGATGCAAAGGGGAGGTTGTGCAGCGGCAGCGACGAATCGCATGTAGCTGCTGGGATCGAGAAAAAGTGGTGGCGACAAGACATGGCTAACGTCGATGATGGTGCTGCTTGAGCACCCGGGGTTGAGCTCCGCGGTGAAAGCCTAGGTCAGACCCGAGTTGGTTATACCTGACAATGACGATGTTTTTACGTCGTTACCTTGTTGAAGGCATTGCTCGGATATGCTTAGACTGGTTCTTCAGGGTGAAAACATAGATTCTGGCCTTAGGTGGTTGGATCCGATCCGGTGATGGCGGCGCTTGAGCATCGCTCCCTTCCTGAAGGCGTTGTTATTGAAGAACTTCCTCGTTCATGTGGTGTCATGAGATGGTTGGTGCAGATATGGTTATTGTTGTAGTTTATTGATCGTAGATCTGATAGCTTTCTTTTTTTTCCTCGTCCATGCATAGCTTTGGTATTATATAATTTTGCCATTTGTTGGTGTGTTTTTTGTGTGCGTGTGTTGATATTGACTGTGTGTATCCTAGTTATGCAGAGGCCGGGTGAGCCTGTTCTTTTTACTTTATTGCTTCGTTGTAGATAGATTATAAGGGCTGGGTGTACTTATATACACGTACAAACCCAAGGTCGGCTCTACTCGGTTTACAAATATGAGTCCTAGTACTACTTGGTGATTGTGCGTGTACGAACCGGACACAAAACCACACACGTCGTGGTTATTGCTAACAATCACTGTCCCCACGCAGATCCTTCTCCCACCCCACACCAGATCACCACCATAGATTTGTCCTCCTTCTGCTCAGCCCCACCTTCCTGGCTTCTCCGGCAGCCATACAAATAAACCCAGCGCCAACCAGCAGATAACCGGATACCAAGGACAAGGATATATACCCTGAAGAAAAGTAAAAGCTATTTCATGGTCTACAAATGGTTAACATGTGCCAACTTTCTTCAACATGTGTTGTTGGGAAACTCATGCCTTACCGAGGAAAATAAAAGGAAATCAGGGGACAAACTTGTATAACTTTGAAGGGACTCAAAATCGAAGCCAATGAAGCAATTTCACTAACCAGAATCTTTTCCAAAGAGTGCAACCCAAGCCAAGGCCTCAAGACTGTCAGGAACACTCTCCATATGATTAAAGTAGTCAGCCCTCTTTCCTTCAGTCATAAAAGTTGTAAAAAAATAATATGCAGCAAGCATGATTCATTTGACATTCTCGATCTCTCAAGCTGGTCCTTTTCAAAAGAATGAGATGGGCCCTGGAAGAACAGATTTGCACTACGACGTTGTCCATACTATTTTGCTATGATGCTCCTGGCAACCTTATGACAAAACCTACCAACATTATTTTCCAATGGACAAAGGAGCACAGAAAGTGAATGCCGCCAGATCATAGAGCTCTACCTACCATCCAGTCATGAATTTCTTTGAGGCCCAGCTGCGGACCACCTTATGGAAAGCCTGTATTGCAGAAAAGAGAAATAGAAAAGAAAAATCAACATTAAGTTGTTCTAACCTCAGAAATAAAAGCAGGCTGAAAAAGACCATGAAGCATTGCACCAACAAATTCGATGGCCTCAGCATATAAACAATTTTGGACAAAACAAGATTGCATCGAGTTCCATGAAATGATTTTTAGTACAATATGTTGCTATGAGAGTTCAAACCAAGTTAAACTCAATTTCTTAAGCTTGTCAAAACACAACATCTCCTTAAACGTTAGAGCAGTCTGAAGCCACATTATCTTTCATAACCATGGAACTAACTTATTTCTATTTCCATTTCGCATACCAGTTTCTGCATAAAATTCAAACATAGGAATGTCGCAGTAATTTCCATGCAGTAATGCTTTAGTAGCAGGGGTTTTTGTTGTAAAAGTTCTTAGACAAAAAGAAACTGTTATGGTAGGTGGCACAACCAGTTTACCAATACAAATTGTTACAAGAGCATCCACGGGATTCAAAGAATGCATGTACGATAAAAGTTAACTGACTGGTTCGCAAGTGAAAGGAGAATAAAAAGGTAGCCTACAAACCTTAGAAGTTTTCTGCACATCACGACCGTATCATTATCTCGTACACCAATGCCAAATAGATCGGCAGGCACAATAGATCAGGAGGATCTGGATGTACTGAAAGGCAACTTACATTGCAGTGTTGATGTAGAGGTCCTTAAGGTCACTCCTGGTTGTTATTCTCTAGGTCAAAGAAAACCTAGCTACAGAGATATTAACCACCACAAGCATGTTAAACCTTGACAAACGCAAACTAAAGAGCAGTTATAGATATAGAAAAGAGACACATGAATGGCACAAAGCCGACGACGAGAGGAACGCGAGAGATGCTAACCTGCGCGACGGTATCCCCGAACTCAGAGGGCTCGATGCCCATGTCCTTCTAGATCTTCTTCCTGGCGATGTACATATTGATTCCCTTCCGCTGGGCCCTGCAGATATAAGGGTTGTATTTGTCAAGCATGCACGGACAAGTAACCGACAATTAGCCCTCATTATGTACTAATTAGCTAACTTGGATACTATGAAAAAATAATTTGTCAAATAAAGCACTCCCTCCGTCCTATAATATAAGAGCGTTTTTTACACTAACTATAATATAAGAGCGTTTTTACACTAAATTAGAGCAAAAAACGCTCTTATATTATGGGACGGAGGGAGTATCCTACAATCACCTTTGATTTGTACGGAAATTTCCCATGATAATTTTCCTTCTTTAAAAAATCACCTGATGCACTCTTGCATCTTAAGAAATCACTCTAACAGTAAGACCTTCAACTCCTTTACCTCCTAAAGAGTTCTTTTACGGTACATCTAAATAATAGGAGCCGTTCATTTTCAGTCATTTGATGGACTAGATCCACCAATACTACTAGACAAAATCAGTAGTATATTTTGTTCAAGGGGTAAAATCGGAACACACAAAACAAATGCCAAAATTCTACAAGCAAAGCGTGAAGCCGCCGTGTTTTCTTCTTTGGCTCTGACTGGATGCGATCCATACATTTCGGAGGTTGTTGGCGCTGCCTGATCCGGCCTAGTAGTTTCTGCCGGAGACGACATGCAACGAAGAAACGATTCTATATAGAAGATCGATCCCGGCCAGTACTTTTGATCAAGGAAATCAGCACGTAGCTAGCTCCCAGATTAATCGATCATGTCCAGATGCACTAGTACGTGAGCACCCAATTCGTTTCGAACGATCAGGCGTACGTATACGTACACAAGCGGCGGCTACACACAAGCAATCACAACGCGATCGAATCTGGACGAAACCCGTCGTAATGATCTTGTGGACACAAGCTTATCCCGGTGAGACGCTGGTGAGGTGGAACGCTAACACATGGATGGACCGCGGGTGTGCCATCACCTTCAACGTCGACGGCGGCTCGGGAAGGTCCATGTCGACATCAAAGCAGCAATGGCATACATGATTGCTGGATGGAGCGGGGGCGGAGGCGCTGGTGCCTGCTGGGGTGGGTAGCGTGAGTTGCGACCGTGTCGCCGGTTATGACGATGTCGCAGCGGCTTCAGGATGCCCAGTTGGAGCTCCGACTTGAAGGGCACGGAGCCCAGAATCCTGAATGCCATCAGCTTCTTCGTCGATGCCATTAGAACAAATAGATGGTGTGCGCTCTGAAACGTGATCGTGGCTGGGCGCCGGTGATGGCAACGACGAGGCTGGTCCTACAAATTACAAAACGAGAAATGACAGAACTACCCACCTATTCAAATCATCACATCAAATTATCTTGATTCAAATCCAATAAATTCAACCACATAACTTAGCTACTATAACAAAACAGGATCCTGAAAGGCAACTAATATCTTTACCTAATAATAAACCACCGATCGCTTCTGGTCGTACGTCGTAGGCGATTTTGCAAAAAAGCCCCTGTGTTTTTTGTTATTCAACCTGCAGTCCAAACTGAATCGGTACGAAGGTAAAAAGAACGCAGCCACGCTCTGCCTCGCGGCGCTCTGCCCCGCCCCGCGCGCCGCCGGCCACCTCCTGCCCCGCCCCGCACCGCACCGCCGTCTCATTCCCCACCCACCCCTCGACCCCCACCAACCACCGTCCTCTCCACCATCGTCGGGCGCCGCCACTGGTCACACACCCACCCACCCACTGGTGTCGACCCCGACGACCCACGCGCACCCGAGACCCGTCTCCCACATCCTTCTGCCTCCTCACCGCGTCGCGCCGCCGCTCCACAAAACACCCGCCGAACCACACCTTCTATCCCCTGGCTACTCCTCCCACCTCCAGAGCTCTCGACACGAGCTTGATCCGGCGGCGCCACACTTCATCGCCCCGGCTGGGCTTCCCTCAATCCCCCCCCCCCCCCAAAGCGCCGCCCGGTGATGGATCCGAGCCGGCAACCGCCCCAGCGCGCCTCCCAGCGGCGGATCCGAGCCGGCAACCGCCCCAGCGCGCCTCCCAGCGGCAGATCCGGGCCGGCAACTACTCCCCTCCTCCCCCGCAACTGGTTGCCTCCACTACCTCCACATCTGACCTGCTTCCAAACCTCTTCTGACTCATCTAATGTAGCCAGTTCTTCTTTCCAAACCTCCACATTCACAGTAACATCCATAGAAGGTAGTCCAAACTAGGGTAGCCAGCCACTTGTTCTACTGTGATATGTGGAGGAAACTTGACAAGAAAGGATTCTTCATCTATCTCTCTAATCTGCCATGGCCAATTAGTCTTGTATATAACAGAGAATTCCTTGGCCAGCTCTTCTTTTGTCACATGACCAGATTCTATGAAAACCACTCCACAATTCTTCAGGATCCCAATAGAATTCACTCATAAATCAGACATCTCCAGGTGATAAAAACCCAGACCAGAGGCAGCATGTCCAATGTATTTGGCCATTTGGTGTGGCCTTTTCTTAACAGGACATGCCTCTACCTGGTGGACTGTGGACTTGCAAAGAAAACATTTTTTTGGCTTCTCACACATAGCTTTGTGGTGTCCAGGATCACCACAGTTATAACATGTGGATATTCTGTGAAATCCTTGGGCTAAACCATTTGTCAAGTAACAGCAGCACTACTCCAGACGTTCGTGTTCAACCCACACTGAAAGTCCCTCCTCAATACGATCACTCGGTTTAGTTCTTGGTAACTCTAATGCTCAATAGTTTCATCCAGGAAGGACACCATAAAAAGGTGAAATGTTTAGTGCACAACATGGCAGTCATTACTGAATACTCATCAGCCATCCATGGCGCAGATCATCACACGAGATACATAAAAGTTATGGTTTGATAGAAACCAACAACAAAATTAAACAATGGCTCATTCTCACTAGTAATAACTCTTAGGGAGTTCTGATAACTGCAGTGTCAAAAACAACATAGAAGTTCAGCAATCGACACAATAATGGGGTAGAACTACAGATCGTGAGGGGTTCTAAGTGGCTCGTCGATTTACGTTTTAGCTAGTAAACCAAACGCAGTTATTAGAGAAGGAATCAAGAAACGCCGAAGGCAATGGATATCAAAGAGAAAACCAAAAAAAAGGTGAGAAGAAACCTTGTGCTTCTTCATCTTGTAGTTGTTCCCCGCGATTTCAGCAGGTAGATGGTGTGCACCAGTCTTGAAAATGAAAGTAAAATGAGTTGTTTCATGACACCAACCTTATATGCAATAGAATCCAAAGCGTGTCAGTCAGGTGAACATAGCAGTCTGCAACATTCAAGAAATATTTGCCTGAGTTGAAAGATGATGTTTCTTTGCTTAGAAAGGGAATGCAGCAACATAGAAAGTCGATGTTAATGGAATTTTCAGCAACCCTACCTGTTGACACCAGATTTTGGCATGGACAAAAACGTAATTAAGAAGGCCTCAAATGGAAAAGTGCTCAAAGTGAGAAAGTTTCGTATCGTCAAAAGGAGAAACTTTGATATTTGGGCCATAGCCATCCGATTTCATCTCTAAGGCCGAAGTTGTGTTCGAAGTACTGGAATTTTGTATCCAGAACACTATTCGGCTGATTACGCCCTCAAGATGATCTCATATGAGAAAACTATCTACATGAATTGTCTTCGTCTCGTCGAATCGGTTGATTTTCATATAAAAATCGTCTCAATCCAAGTTCGTATGCAAAAGTTAGAGCTATCTGAATGCAGCCATGTCAAGAGGCGAAATAAGACGCGGGAGACCAGACACGTCTTGGCGAGTGTCTGATGCAATGCGTGAGCAATTAGCCATTCAAGATGGCCTCGAATCGAAAAACGTTCAACATGAAAGTTGTTTGTAATGTTGAAAGGGTCAACTTTGCTTTTGGGCACATTTTCATCCGAGGTCGTTTACTGCCACAAAAAAGACCCGCAAGGTACAGCCAGAAAGCTTGCCGGGATGGAAACCTTGCCGGGGAAATCTTGCCGGGATGGAAAGCTTGCCGGGATGGAAACCTTGCCGGGGAAATCTTGCCGGGATGGAAACCTTGCCGGGGTGTGAAAGCTTGTCGGGGTGGAAACTGTCAAATCCGACCAGAAGCTGAAGATGGACTTAAAAGATTATCTAGATGGCTTCGGATGAAAAAGTGTTCAACATGAAAGTTGTTCGTAACGTCGAAACGGTCAACTTTACTCTTGGAGTCATCATCATCCGACGTAATATACGACCTGCAGAGACGCTACAAGAGTCGGACGGTACAGTCAGCTACATGACCGAGTCCGACTCGAAATTAAAGATGACCCCGTGGAGTATTCAAGATGGCCTTATTTGGAAAAGTGATCAACATACGGATTGTCGGCCTCGTCGAAGCGCACAAAATTGGTATTTGAACCGTCTCCATCGGAAGTCATATGCAGATTCCACGGCCCACGCGAGGAGCAAGACAGAAGATTGGACCAGATTCGGGCTGAATCCGAGTGGGACCAGAACTAGGACTCTAGGACGTGAATTGATGTAATTTTCTTGTAAGGAAAGCCTAGATGAATCCTTTGCTTGTACGGGAAGTCCAGCCGCCTCTTATATATGTTGGGGGTGACGGCCGATTGAAACAACACCAATCGAACAAACACATCTACTACTTTTTCGTGTTCATCTATCCCGTACCCTTGTATCTTTCTTCTCGTACTTCGTTCGTTCTTCTTCTTGGAGTGCAGCGATCCACGAGGCCCTAGGGGCGAATCGACCTAGGGCAGCCCATAGCCGCCGCGCGCCCTGACGGGGTCCCTCCCGGGCGTGTGGGGTTTCGGGTCCTCAAAAGCGCCCGCTGACTGTCTTGCGTATCGCGCTGTCGGTCGGGTCTCCTTCGACGTGAGCTGCGGTGCATCACCCCCGGCGTCGAGGGTACACGTGACGTGTTCGTGTGTCAACACTACCAACTTAGTAACAAAGTAAGCATTTGCTTCATAACTTAGTAACCAAGAGCTAGCGACAAATAAAATTAGAAAAACATGTGAGCTTGCATTCGTGCCTTCCTTAGACAGTGCTTATGCCACCACAAAGTTCCCTCGTATCTGATTTAGCTTAGTAGGGATCAATCTTTCTCCGTAATGACTACACGACTAAAATAATAAAAGGAAAAAAAATCTCAAATATGCATGGCTCACGAGATAGGATATATAAATTAAGAATGTTTCTGCCACTTATCATGACATCCATGTTTTGTTTTTGAATTCAGAGGGTGTAAGGAAGCGAGGTTAATGCTCTGCCAGACAAACATGACCTCACGTTCTCGTCTATTAGTATAGTTGAAAATGTTAGTTGCAACAAACAAAAAGCTGGATTAACGGATTCATGGCAAGAATTGTACTTTTTGCTCACACAGAATAATGCATCAAATCCTAAGAATCTAAGTATCCAAATTACTATGAATAACGTCTGGAGCCAGACTTATCCCTATTACACACAACAATGGGTAGAAAGCCAATGTACAGATTAGAATGCACGTTTGCTACTTACTTTAGCAATGAATTTCTGGAAGGTTTTCTTGCTTTTGCCATCTTTAGATGTTGGTCAAAGTGTGAAGTACAAAGGATGTTTTTGTTCTTCCGAAATCTGTTGCTGAAACAAAATTTTGACAGAGAAGTCAAACCATGAATTATTTTGCTAAAAAATGTTCCCATGCTAACAATATAAGAAGGCAATTCCTTGGCCCTCTCAAAGTTATGGGCCAGTAGGATGGTGTCAACTTGCAAGACCAAGAAATGAAGAAATCAGCTGCAATTGAAACAACGAGTGGAAGGCACAGTGGGGCTAGCTAGGGACGTACCTAAGAATCAAAGACAGATGCACACAAAGAATGACGTTGGACGATAAAGAAAATCCAGTCAGCCGAGAGAAGGACGGAACAATTCAGAAACAGAAATTTTGGGTGCAGCAGCTAGCGTCTCACCTTAGCCTTCTCCCAAACCGGCCAGCAGGCCCCATGGTGGCAGACGATGGGCAGGAACCGAGATACGGACCTTGAGCTGGTGAGGAAACCGGCACCAGGCATCTCGTTCGGATCGCTCCGCTGCCTCCTGTGTCGACGTAGATAATCAGCGAAGCCACCGCCGCCGCCTTCTCCCACCCGCTCACCGTGCCGTCCCGCCGACGGCACGGGAGCGCCGTCCACGATATTGCAACTCAGCAACACGTCCCCTCGCGGTTAGAAAGCCCTAATCTGTCTTTACCTATTTCATCGGCACCTCCCATGCCGATGAATTATTATCCTACCCACACCAATCAGATCGTGGCTGCACCCGCTAATCCCATCATGAGCATGCCAAGTTCGGTGCCAATACCGAACCAAGCTTTACCTATAGGTGCAAACGCTGCTAGATCATTGCCGAACTATGGTTCGGCATACATGCCACAGTTTCTACCTGCAACCAGTAATCCTACTCCTCCTATGCCACTGCAGCAAACCTCATCATCTACTACGGACGATGCTCTAGCTAATTTTAGAGAGGAGATGGCTAAGATGCTTAGGGAAAATTTTGGTGTTGAATTACCTAGGAGTCGGATTTACCAAAAACCGTATCCTGAGTACTTTGATGCAATCCAGTGCCCTCCGGGATATAAAATTCCAGATTTTGTTAAATTCAATGGAGAGGGCACAAAAACCACATGGGAGCATGTTAGTCAATACTTAGCTCAGTTAGGTGAAGCAGGATCGTTAAATGAATTGAAAGTGCGTTTATTTCCTTTATCATTGACTGGTACCGCATTTTCGTGGTTTTCTTCTTTACCGCATGGTTCTATCCGTGTGTGGTCGCAGCTAGAACAGAAATTTCATGATCACTTTTATAGCGGCGACAATGAACTTAAGTTGTCACATCTTACATCGGTTAAGCAGAAACATGATGAATCGGTCTCCGATTATGTCAAGAGGTTTAGAGAAACAAAGAGCCGGTGTTATAGTTTGGTGATAACCGAGAGGGATTTGGCAGATCTTGTGCTTAATGGTTTAAGAACTCACATTAGAGAAAAGCTGGAAGGTTATGAGTTCTTAAGTATCAACCAAGTCTTGCAAAGAGCTTTGGCTCAGGAGAGCCGAAGCAAAGATATCAAAGAGGTGCATAGGTACAAAACTGATCGTCCAAAGATGAATATGGTTGAATATGATAGTGATCACTCGGGCGATGAGGGTAATATTTATGCTGCTGAATTTGTTTGGCCCTCAAAGGCCAAACCATTTATTTGCAATGAGCTGAAACCAATTCATAAGAATCGCGATGAAGAGATGAAGTTTACTTTTAACATTGCTAAGTGTGACAAAATATTTGATGCTTTGCTGCAAGCTAAGATCATTAGGATATCTCATACTTTACCGTCGTTTGAAGAACTGAAATGGCGTGCTTATTGCAAATATCATAATTCTTTTTCTCATGCTACTAATGATTGCAATGTTTTTCGACGACAGATACAATCGGCCATCAATGACGGACGATTGAACTTTTCTGAGATGCAAGTTGATAAACAGCCATTCCCCATGAACACTTTGGATTTGGAGGGGAAAAGTTACTCATTCGGCCGGAAGTGGCCGAATCTGCTAATAAAACTAATGTCGTTGTTGGTGAGCCCAGAAAAAGCAAGGAGGGCAGCAAGGTCTTGGGGAGACAGGTTGTGCTTGACAAGCAACCCGATGGCAAGGAAGTGATCAAGATCACCATCAAGAATCCTGCACTCGGGGGGCAATCACAGGTGCAACAAGACGCTCATGTTAAATTTGTTAAGCCCAAGAGTCCAGAAGTTGGCAAGTGGAAGACGAATGAAGCTAAGGTGCAGCGCAAGAGAATCAAGCCAACTTTTGATATGTTGCTATCCAAATATGCCAATCAAGCGACTGGTTATAGCTCTAACCGGTCATCAACTTTGAAGCGCTCAAGATCACCTCCGAGGCAAGAATTTCAGCATCACGCAAGGCCATATGGGTCGTGGGCGCCAGGACCTTGGATGGCGCCATCCCCCTATGCGCCATACTACATGGGAGGTTTCAATGGAGGATGGAGGCAGCCCCCAATGACCCCTTATGCTTTTCATCCAGGGTGGGCAGAACCAAGGAGGCCTATTCGTGAGAGGCTTTCTTATCCCATACGAGACCGTTTGAACAATGGTGTCAATCGGCCAATGCAAAACAATCAAGAAAGGATCAGCAAGCAAGTGTGGCGTGCTAAACCACCAAGTGCAGCGGTCTAGTCTGGAAAAGGCAAAGAAAAAATTGATGCTGACTCACTCATCTTGGGCACCGAAACATTCACCACACATCAGCCGATTGTGCATAGTAATTCGACAGAGCCGATACTTGTTATCGCACCAAAGCACTCGGCTAATGATCATGAAGCAAGTACCAGCCAAGTAAAGCCAAGAGATCCTAAATACACTCAGCCAAGGTGGTGTCCTCTAGGACTAACAAAAACACAAAAGAGGAAACTGCAGAGGTTGAGGAATCAAGAGATGGCTGAGCAAGAGGCCGAGAGGCAAAGAGACAAGTTGTTCAATGACACTCGGCCCATGGTACCAGCAAAGCAAGTGTGTAAGCCTAAACCAATACAAGATGCAGCAGCTTCTACATCTAACACAGCAGCTTCTACATTGATCATAGCAGCACCTACACCACCAACAGAGGACGATGCAGCCGCCATTACATCGTCCACTTCACCTATTGCTTCCTCTTCACTTGGAGATATTTCGGAGGACATGCTTGAGGAAGAAAATGATCTATTGGACTATGAATCTACACCACTTCATGAAGGTATGGATATCAATATGGTGTATTACTTACCCGCTGAATTTCGTGCTATAGATGAAGAAGGGGAAGTGGCTCAGCTGGATTTTGGCCCCAAAAATGCAATATTCGAGAAGCCAAAAGAACCAGTGACGCACTTGAAACCATTGTACCTCAGAGGTCATATCAATGGATCACCACTCACTCGGATGCTTGTTGATGGTGGTGCTGTGGTGAATCTCATACCTTATTCGGTCTTCAAGAAATTGGGCTTGCCCGATGAAGAGTTGATAAAGACCAATATGGTGCTTAACGGATTTGAAGGCAAAGAGAAAACTGAAGCCAGAGGTGTGATGTATGTGGAGCTTACAGTCGGAAGCAAAACTTTGGCTACTGCATTCTTTGTCGCCGAGGTGCAAGGTAACTACAATGTTATTTTAGGCCGTGATTGGGTTCATGCAAATCAGTGTGTGCCATCTACTATGCACCAGTTTTTAATCCAGTGGGTCGATGATGAAGTGGATGTCATTCATGCGGATAATTCGGCTTGTGTTGCTTTGGCCGATGGTGGATTGGCAACATCCCAATGCTACTTGCTTGACGGGGCGCGACTTATCAGAGTTTGATTTTCTCAGCGCTACGAAGAATGGTTTTGTGCATGTTTCTTTAAAGCCGGTTGGTGGCAATCGGCTACAAAACATAATGTATTTAAATGGATCCTAATTCTGAGTGGTTACAAAAGAGACTTACAGAATATCGGTCCAATGAGAACGATATGTATGAGTCTATAGATGAGTTAGATGATATGGATAAACTTGGACAGGGTTTTCAGTCGGCTGATCCATTAGAAGAAATAGATATAGGAGATGGTTCAGTTCCTAGGCCGACATTTGTAAATGAAAACTTAAGAGCCGATTATAAAACTGAGTTGATCGGGCTATTGAAAGAATATGTTTGTTGCTTCGCATGGGAATATCATGAGATGCCAGGTTTAAGACGAGAGCTAGTGGAACATCGGTTACCTATAAAGGCCGGTTTTAGACCTTACAAACAATCGGCCAGAAAATTTAATCCAAAAACATATGACCGGATCAAGGAGGAGATCGGTCGGTTGCTTAAAGCTAATTTCATTCGGCCTTGCAGGTATGCCGAGTGGATCTCTAACATTGTGCCGGTGGAGAAGAAAGGATCCGGCAAGTTAAGGGTGTGCATTGATTTCAGAGATTTGAATAGAGCTACACCCAAAGATGAGTATCCCATGCCAATAGCCGACATGCTTATTAATGATGCTTCTGGACAGAAGGTGATTAGCTTTCTTGATGGTAATGCGGGTTACAATCAATTTTTTATGGCCGAAGAGGACATGTCCAAGACAACCTTTCGTTGCCCTGGTTGCCTTGGTTTATTCGAGTGGACAGTGATGACATTCGGATTAAAAAATTCTGGTGCCACATATCAAAGGGCAATGAATTTAATTTTCCATGATTTACTTGGTATTATACTTGAAGTCTATATTGATGATATTGTTGTCAAATCGGATGCTTTTAAGTCTCATTTGGCCGATTTGCGTTTAGTTTTTGAAAGAATGAAAAAATACGGACTGAAGATGAATCCTTTGAAGTGTGCATTCGGCGTGTCGGCTGGGAAGTTTTTGGGTTTTATTATTCATGAGAATGGCATAGAAATTGATCCCAAAAAGATAGAAGCTATACAAAAAGCGGAGGCTCCAACATGCAAGAGAGATATGCAAAAATTCCTTGGCAAGGTCAATTATTTGAGAAGGTTCATAGCTAATTTGTCAGGGAAGGTTGATGCACTAGTAGAAAACAGACCTTTCGTCCCGAGCATTAGTCCCGGTCTGGTCACGAGCCGGTACTAAAGATGGTATTAGTCCCGGTTCGTGCCGGCTCCAACGGCTAGGAGCAGGGCGACCTTTAGTACCGGCTCGTGAGCGATCTTTAGTACCGGTTCGTGTCACGAGCCGGTACTAAAGGGGGCGTGGCAGGCTGTTGGTCAGACTTGGGCCCCGCTTGCACCTTTAGTACCGGCTGGTGATACCAACCGGTACTAAAGGGCAACCTTTAGTACCGGTTGGTGTCACCAGACGGTACTAAAGACTTCCTACATATACGCTTCGTCCGCAGCCGATCGAAGGGGCTCTCATTTCTCTGTTTTCTCCCCTGTTTTTCTTCTTGCTCGAAGCTCATCCTCCATTTTGCCAAGGATTTGTCAAGATTTAAAGGCACCCCATCTATCCAAGTGTTCATAAAGGTTAGCAACTTTGCTCCTTCATCTCTCATTGCTAGATTAGCTTGTGGTATGCTCAAAGATATGTGATTTGTGGGTTTTAGCTAGGTTTTGGAGGAGTGATCATTATGTGGGAGTTTATTTGATTTATATGCAATTTGAGCTCAAATTAACTTGTTAGATTGCATATGTGTAGGTGTGGTTTATTTGGTGCCTTCCCATCCCCGTCCTAACCACCGTCGATCGTCCGCACCGTCTCGTCGCGGCACCGGCCACCTTGGTGAGCCTCGTGTTCTTCTTAAAACCTTTTTGTTAAAAAAATTTACTTGTATGATTTAGATAGCTGCGTGTACGATTTACTTACTTGTATTATTGTTAGTTATTCTATAGTGTCATGGTTATGGTATCAGCCCACATCGGCCCTCGTCCAGTCTATGATTCAGATGTGGTATGTCGTTATCTTTTATAACTATTTCACACATCATCTAATGTCTATGA
Source organism: Elymus sibiricus (assembly GCA_039707655.1). Lineage (NCBI taxonomy): Eukaryota > Viridiplantae > Streptophyta > Magnoliopsida > Poales > Poaceae > Elymus > Elymus sibiricus. The sequence continues at coordinate 532,719,805 of CM077675.1, forward strand.
CAATTAATTATGCCACCAAATTGACGTAGATGTTTTTATCTATAGGAAGTAGTTGAACCAAAAATTCCAACCGACTATGCAATTCTGCTCGAGAAATTAACACAAGCTGAAAAATAAATTGATCATTTAAAAGAAAAATTGAAAATAACTAAGGATGAGAAGATGGGATTGGAGTTGCATGTTGCCGATATCGTCGATGATCACAAGAACAAGATGGCTGGAATGCGCTTGAAGCTTAGAAAGATTAGAAAATATGCCATTGATAAAGAGGCTTGGTATCATTATGCCGTTGGCTCAATTGTTACTTTAGTTGCGATTATGATCGCATTTGTTGTTGCATTTACATGTTTTAGATAGTTGTATGTTGTTTTATGAGATGGTTGTATGAACTATAAGTATCTATTATTTGCAGTAATAACATTTGGTCACTGCTAGCTCTACTTTTGGTTGTAATGTGATGATGAAGTTGTATTAATTTGGTCACTTCGATGTTGTGTAGTGAACATGAGCCAGCAATGGATGTACGATGACCAACTAAGTCCAGGGTTTCTTAATGGCCTGCATGATTTTATTCGTGTGGCTGAGGCAAACAAGCAGAATGGTTTCATGTGTTGTCCATGTCGTGACTGTAAGAATGATAGGAATTACTCTACCTCAAAAACCCTTCACTACCACCTGCTGAAGTCCGGTTTCATGTCCGGCTATAGCTGTTGGACCAAGCATGGAGAAAGAGGGGTTATAATGGAAGATAATGAAGAAGAAGAGGATGATGGCAACTATCCTTTCGCCGATACAACAATGGGGGAAGCTGAAGAAGAGGCATCAATGGGGGAAGCTGAAGAAGAGGCATCAGATGAGCCCGCTGATGATTTGGGTCGGGTCATTGCTGATGCAAAGAGAAACTGCGAAAGTGACAAGGAGAGGTTGAAGTTGAAACGCATGTTAGAGGATCACAAGAAATTATTGTATCCAAATTGTGAAGATGACCAGAAAAAGCTGGGTACCACGCTGGAATTGCTGCAATGGAAGACGAAGAATGGTGTAACTGACAAGGGATTTCAAGAATTGCTGATAATGATAAAGAAGATGCTTCCAAAGGATAACGAATTGCCTGAAAGTACGTACGAAGCAAAGAAGGTTGTCTGCCCTCTAGGATTAGAGGTGCAGAAGATACATGCATGCCCTAATGACTGCATCCTCTACCGCGGTGAGGAGTACGAGAATTTGGATGCATGCCCGGTATGCGGTGCACTGCGCTATAAGATCCCCCGCGATGACACTGGTGATGTGGAGGGCGAATGCCACAGGAAGAGGGTTCCTGCCAAGGTGATGTGGTATGCTCCTATAATACCACGGTTGAAACATTTGTTCCAAAACAAAGAGCATGCCAAGTTGTTGCGATGGCACAAAGAAGAACGTAAGAAAGACGGGATGTTGAGAGCACCCGCTGATGGGTCGCAGTGGAGAAAAATTGAGAGGGAGTTCGAGGACTTTGCAGCTGACGCAACGAACTTATGGTTTGGTCTTAGTACAGACGGCATGAATCCTTTTGGTGAGCAGAGCTCCAGTCACAGCACCTGGCCCGTGACTCTATGTATCTACAACCTTCCTCCTTGGTTGTGCATGAAGCGGAAGTTCATTATGATGCCAGTGCTCATCCAAGGCCCTAAGCAACCCGGCAACGACATTGATGTATACCTAAGGCCACTAGTTGATGAACTTCTACAGTTGTGGAAAAAACCAGGTGTACGTGTGTGGGATGCGCACACACAGAAGGAAATTGACCTACGAGCGTTGTTGTTTGTAACCATCAATGATTGGCCTGCTCTTAGTAACCTTTCAGGACATACAAACAAGGGATACAATGCATGCACGCACTGTTTAGATGATACTGAAAGTATATATTTGGATAAATGTAAGAAGAATGTGTACCTGGGACATCGTCGATTTCTACCGATCAAGCATATCTTAAGAAAGGCAGGCAACCATTTCAAAGGTGAGCCAGATAACCGGAAGAAGCCTGGCCTCCGTACTGGTGAATATATATTTGATATGGTCAAGGATTTACAGGTAATCTTTGGAAAGGGTCATGGCGGACAATCTGTTCCGAATGACGCCAACGGACACGCACCCATGTGGAAGAAGAAATCTATATTTTGGGAACTTGAATATTGGAAAGCCCTAGAGGTCCGCAATGCAATCGACGTGATGCACGGGACGAAGAATCTTTGTGTGAACCTGCTAGGCTTCTTGGGCGTGTATGGAAAGACAAAAGATACACCGGAGGCACGGGAGGACAAGCAAAGAATTAACGAAAAAGACGGCATGCCTCCAAAGCAGTATCAAGGTCCTGCCAGCTACGCTCTTACGAAAGAAGAGAAGGAAATCTTTTTTGAATGCCTGCTCAGTATCAAGGTCCCGTCTGGCTTCTCGTCGAATATAAAGGGAATAATAAATATGGCAGATAAAAAATTTCAAAATCTAAAGTCTCATGACTGCCACGTGATTATGACGCAATTACTTCCGGTTGCACTTAGGGGGCTTCTACCGGAAAATGTTCGATTAGCCATTGTGAAGCTATGCGCATTCCTCAATGCAATTTCTCAGAAGGTAATCGATCCAGAAATCCTACCAAGGTTACAGAATGACCTGGTCCAATGTCTTGTCAGTTTCGAGTTGGTGTTCCCTCCATCCTTCTTCAATATTATGACGCACGTTCTAGTTCACCTAGTCGAAGAGATTAACATTCTGGGTCCTGTATTTCTACACAATATGTTCCCCTTCGAGAGGTTCATGGGAGTCTTAAAGAAATATGTTCATAACCGTGCTAGGCCAGAAGGAAGCATCGCCAAGGGATATGGAACATAGGAGGTTATTGAGTTTTGTGTTGACTTTGTTCCTGACATTAAGCCGATTGGTCTTCCTGAATCGCGGCATGAGGGGAGACTGGGTGGAAAAGGCACATTGGGAAAGAAAGAAGCAATAAATATGGACGGGCATTCTTTCACTCAAGCACACTACACGGTTCTACAAAATTCCACCTTGGTGACTCCATATATGGAGGAACACAAGGATATTGTACGGTCCAAGAACCCGGAGCAGTCTGACCCCTGGATTGAACGTAAACACATGGAGACTTTTGCCGGTTGGTTGCAAACAAAGCTCATCAATGACAACGATGTTCCAGATGAACTGTACTGGTTGGCCAAGACACCAAGTTCGACTGTAACGACTCTCAAAGGGTACGAGATAAATGGTGTCCGCTATGATGCAACCAACTTTCAAGACACATATTCTGGTTACATAGAGGAGATATGGGAACTTGACTATGGACCTGATCTTAAGGTCCCTTTGTTTCGGTGCAAATGGGTCAAATATACTGGAGGCGGGGTACAGGTAGACCCGCAGTACGGAATGACAACAGTGGATCTCAACAATCTTGGATACACAGATGACTCATTCGTCCTAGCCAATGATGTGGCTCAGGTTTTCTATGTGAAGGACATGTCTAGCAAACCGAGGAGAAAAAAAGATAAGGAAGCGAATACATCATACGATGAGCCAAAGCGCCACATAGTTCTTTCAGGGAAAAGAAACATTGTGGGAGTGGAGGACAAGACAGACATGTCAGAAGATTATGAAAAGTTTCATTAAATCCCTCCCTTCAGAGTGAAGACTGACCCAAGCATCCTGTTAAATGATGAAGATTCTCCATGGTTACGGCGCAATCATAAGCAAGGGACAAACACGCAGAAAAAGTCTTACACCGCGAGATCCCACTCTGGGATGTGACCGGCTTCACCGTCATCACTTTCTATGTGAAGGACGTGCATGCATTTTCTAGCATGGTATCTTTGTAACAGTTTGTACACGAAGTGCATCCAGTTTGTACACGAAGTGTAACAGTAACCCTCTCAACTCTTTAGAAGTTGCTATGTGTGTGAAATTATGATGTCATGCCAAGTTACAACCTTTTCAGAGTTCATTTGTACTGCTTTTCAAATTCAGGGTCATTTAGCTCAAAATAATCATTAAATGCATGAAAAATATCAAATGAAGTCAGAAAGGGTTGAAAATTGATGATGTTCCTTTGAATGGTGCATATTGAACACACAAAAAGTATGGAGTTAAAATAAGTTATTAAAAATGAAATCCCTTTGTAATAGATGAGTTTTCGTCCGAAACCCTCATACTTCGAAAGAGATTGTCCAATTTGTACACGACGTGCATCCAGTTTTTGCCGTAACCCTCTCAACTCTTTAGAAGTTGCTATGTGGGTGAAATTATGATGTCATGCCAAGTTACAACCTTTTCAGAGTTCATTTGTACTGCTTTTCAAATTCAGGGTCATTTAGCTCAAAATAAATCATTAAATGCATGAAAAATATCAAATGAAGTCAGAAAGGGTTGAAAATTGAGGATGTGCCTTTGAATGGTGCATATTGAACACACAAAAAGTATGGAGTTAAAATAAGTTATTAAAAATGAAATCCCTTTGTAATATATGAGTTTTCGTCCGAAACCCTCATACTTCGAAAGAGATTGTCCAATTTGTACACGAAGTGCATCCAGTTTTTGCCGTAACCCTCTCAACTCTTTAGAAGTTGCTATGTGGGTGAAATTATGATGTCATGCCAAGTTACAACCTTTTCAGAGTTCATTTGTACTGCTTTTCAAATTCAGGGTCATTTAGCTCAAAATAAATCATTAAATGCATGAAAAATATCAAATGAAGTCAGAAAGGGTTGAAAATTGATGATGTTCCTTTGATTGGTGCATATTGAACACACAAAAAGTATGGAGTTAAAATAACTTATTAAAAATGAAATCCCTTTGTAATAGATGAGTTTTCGTCCGAAACCCTCATACTTCGAAAGAGATTGTCCAATTTGTACACGAAGTGCATCCAGTTTTTGCCGTAACCCTCTCAACTCTTTAGAAGTTGCTATGTGGGTGAAATTATGATGTCATGCCAAGTTACAACCTTTTCAGAGTTCATTTGGACTGCTTTTCAAATTCAGGCTTATTTAGCTCAAAATAAATCATTAAATGCATGAAAAATATCAAATGAAGTCAGAAAGGGTTGAAAATTGATGATGTGCCTTTGAATGGTGCATATTGAACACACAAAAAGTATGGAGTTAAAATAAGTTATTAAAAATGAAATCCATTTGTAATAGATGAGTTTTCGTCCGAAACCATCATACTTCGAAAGAGATTGTCCAATTTGTACACGAAGTGCATCCAGTTTTTGCCGTAACCCTCTCAACTCTTTAGAAGTTGCTATGTGGGTGAAATTATGATGTCATGCCAAGTTACAACCTTTTCAGAGTTCATTTATACTGCTTTTCAAACTCGAGATATGACATTTCAAATGCCATTTAATCAAATTGTCTTATACAGCAGTTGAAGTTGTTCAAACATGCATGGAAATGCCATAAACAGATTCTTTATATTTTTCTGATATTTTTTCATATATTATTTATTTCCATTGGAGTCATAGATTTTTTTCTATGATTTTTTAAAGTTTAGGGGTTTTCCTGAAAATAATAATGAATATTGAATTAAAAAACCTTTAGTACCGGTGCGAGCCACGCACCGGTACTAAAGGTCCACCGCCCCGCGCATTTTTTGGGGAGGACCTTTAGTACCGGTGCGTGGCTCGCACCGGTACTAAAGGGTCTTTAGTACCGGTGCGAGCCACGCACCGGTACTGAAGGTCCTCCACGTATAAATAGTGGAGGACTCGTCCCGGTGCGAGCCACGCACCAGGAGAAGTTCATTTGCGCGCCGCCAGGCTGCCGGAATCCACCGTCGCCGCCGCCCGCCGCCCCGAGCCCGCCGCCCCAATGCGGCGCGCCTCCCCGAGCCCGACGCCGCGCGCCGCCACGACGCCGCCCGTAGCCCCGCCGGCCGCCCCCGCCCCTGCCGCCGGCAGCCCCCGCCCCCGCCCCCGCCCCTGCCACCGGCCGCCCCCGCCCCTGCCGCCGTGAGTCTTCCCTCTTTTTGTTTTTAAGGTTAAATTTAGATTTTGTTTAATTTAGATTTTGTTTAGTTTAGGTTTAGTTTAGTTTAGATTTTGTTTAGTTTAGGTTTAGTTTAGGTTTAATTTAGTTTAGATTTAGATTTTGTTTAGTTTAGGTTTAGTTTAGGTTTAATTTAGTTTAGATTTTGTTTAGTTTAGGTTTAGTTTAGGTTTAATGTAGTTTAGGTTTAGTTTAGTTTTAGGTTTAGTTTAGGTTTAGTTTAGCCCCCCCCCCCCCCCCCCCCGCTAGATTTTGTTTAGGTTTATTTAGATTGTCGGGGGTTGAGGATCGAGGGGAAAAGGAGTCGAGGATCGACCCTGACACGACATCACCGACAACCCGACCCCCGACACGACACCCCGACACGGCACCCCCGACACCCCGACCCCGACACGACACCCCCCGACACCCCGACCCCGACACGACACCCCGACACGGCACCCCCGACCACGACACAGCACCCCGACCCCGACACGACACCCCCGACATCCCGACCCCGACACGACACCCCGACACCCTGACACGGCACCCCCGACCACGACACAGCACCCCTACCCCGACACGACACCCCCGACACCCCGACACGACACCCCCGACACCCCGACCCCGACCACGACACAGCACCCCTATTTAGTTAGTTAGTTAGTTAGGTTATCAGGTTAGTTTAGTTAGTTAGGTTAGTTTAGTTAGTTAGTTAGTTAGGTTCTTAGGTTATTAGGGTATGTGTTAATTTTGTTAATTTTGTTAGATGCTAAGTGTTATTTAATTTGTTAAGTGTTATTTAATTTGTTAGATGCTAAGTGTTAATTTTGCTAAGTTTTATTTAATTTGTTTTCATAATTAAGTGTTTCTTCTCGACGTCGACGATGTCGATCCCGCATCCTCGTCGTCGAGTCGCCGGACGAGATCACTTGCTTGAGCCGAGGGGCCCTGTCAGGGACTGGGCTCCGCCGGGCTGGTACTGGGAGGTGCTGCCTTCCGGGCGGTGCAGCTTGGTGAGGAGCCAGCCCGTCGTCGACCCGGAGGTTCTGTGGTGGTGGCCGCATGGGCCACGGACGATTCGGAGGCTTGAGTCCCCCGCGGAGGTGGTACAGTACCATGTCAGCAAGGAGAACGAGCACGTCCGTCGCTACATGGCAGCTTTGGAGGCCAGGTCCGACAATACCTGGCAAATTCTTCAGGGATCTCACTGGAGCTATGTTCCTGTGATGGTTCCTTCTCTTTGGGTGTCCACCGCCCGCCCCGATATCCGCCGGGCGCTAGGGTTCTAGTTAGATCGATATATTAACTACTATATATGTATTCGATGATGCATTATTAATTAACTATCAGTTATTTTGCTTCTTGAATGCATGCTAATTTGAATACTAATTTGTTTTATCTATATTATTATGGATTAGTTATTAAGCTATGGACAATACCGGTAGAGCTCATGAAGAGGACATCTTCGACATGATACGCTCCTCCGAAAACCCAGCGGACCTTCAGGGTGAATCACATGATGATGACGGCTCACAATATCTGAACGATTACGGTGATGGATGTGAGGCCGAGGAAGAACAACTTATGTTCCAAAATCCGGAACAACTAACAATGTCCGGCGAGGTATATACACATATTAGCCTCTGGTGATCATTACATGTGTATTAATTGATTTGTATATATATATATATTAACAAATCTTTTTTCTTTTAATTATCAGCCCTCCGGATCGAGCCAATCTAGTAGAAAGGTACGAGGCGGTGCCAAAATATTGGATGGCAACGTAAAGCTCAATCTTGATGCTTTCAAACATGATGGCGCACCGACTCACCCTGAAGCCAATGCCAAGACATTTGTGCATCAATGCGGAGTGGTTGTTAGGGATGGAGTCCCGATCACAATGCAAGAATGGATTCAACCAAACAACCCAAAACCAGGAGTGAATTATGTCGATACAAGAATTAAAGATGCCCTTTGGCGAGATCTCATGGAGCATTTCATCCTACCAGATTCTCTCTCGGAGCGCCAAAGGGACAAAGTCAAGGAGTTTGCTCTCCATAAGATGACCGGCGCGTTCCAGACTTGGAAGAAAAGATTATGGACCGAGTACAACGCTAGAGGCCAGAAGGCGCCCGAATTCATAGGAATATACGAGAAGGTAAGGAATCACTGGGACGCATTTATCGAGTACAAGACATCGGAAGCTACTATGGAGAAGTCGGCAAAGAATAAGATAAATGCGAAGAAAAAAAAGTATCACCATAAACTAGGGACAGGTGGATACAAGTCAGCCATTCCTAAGTGGGATGCATTAGAGAATAAGATGCATGCTGAAGGGATCACTCCAGTAACCTTCAACTGGCCCAAGAGGTGCATGAATTGATTTTTTGCGCATGGGGGAAAGTTGGACCCAGCAACAGGGAAGATTATTGCACTGGCCAGTCTGAAGCATGCATCAGATGAGTTGATTGAAGCAATAAAAGCTGCCCAAGAAGGACGGTTTCACCCCGATAGAGAGAACGACGAGCTTACACTCGCCCTCGGGAATCCCGAACACGGAGGACGAACATGAGGCGTGGGCGTTGTTCCGTGGTACGAGGGGTTTGCGGGATGGAAGGACAGTTATAAAAGCCATTCGAGAAAAAAGAAGGTGGAAGCAGACCAACTTTCAAAGTTGGAACAGAAGTACGAGCAGCAGTAGCTGCAGATACAGGTACTGACCCAGCAAAGGGAAACTCCGCAGCAGGAGGCAGGGGAACCCGTCCCATCTACACTGCCGAAAAGCAGCGTGGGTTCCACTGGGGCACCGCTGGGTCACACCCCCGTGGATGATATCACCGAGAAGACATCTTGTGAGCTAATCCAGAAAATGAAGAACATACCCGTGCGGGTCGCGACGGGCTATGCTTTACCAAATACACCTGATGTTCTCTGGCATTGCAATCCGGTTCCAGCTGGGTATGCTCATGTCGCGGTGGACGCAATAGAGCCAGGATATGATGAACTATTGCTTGACATCCCTGGAGGTGAGGGGGAGTCCACACTGGCAGAAGCCGGCCGTGGTCTCATTCTATGGAGTAAGGACTGCATCGTCTTTCCACAAACGGCGCTAAGGCCACCGGCTCCTCCAAGTATCGATGTCCAGCGCGAGGGATCCCAGCCAGAGGCATCGCAGCGCCAGCAGTCCTCCCCACCTCGCCAGCAGTCCTCCCCACCTCGCCAGCAGTCCTTCCCACCTCCCCAGTAGTCCTCCCCACCTCGAGAGGCGTCCCACCTCGCCAGCAGTCCTCCCCACCTCGCCAGCAGTCCTCCCAACCTCGGGACGGAGCACGACGCGAGTCCATATCGTCGATATCGATCTCCGCCGCGTGAGCCGACTCCACCCCGGCAGCGGTCCCGCCAGCAGGGCTCCCAAAAGAGGAAGGCCACCAGCAGTCCTCTTCGGAGGAAAGCAAAGAAGAAACCCGAGCCTCCGGCCAAAAGGAAGCTGCCTTACGACATGACACCAGAGGAAAACGAAATTGAAAGCGATCGCCAAGTGAAAGCCTTTTTTTGCGAAGAAGACCGTGCCGCCAAAGGAGGTAATACCCAAGGAAGTCCAAGAGCACTTTATGGAACACTTTATTGATCGACCCCCGGCATATGTCGAGCGTATGCCGACACACTATGAGCGACAGATTCAGAAGGCAAGTGAGCAGAGAAGTCGGCCCAGCCCAAGGAAGAAGTCGGGAAGTACGGCATCAACGACAGGTGGTACTACTACCAGGAAAACAGTTCCCCAGCTCGGAGAACAATCCAAGCAATTGATCTCTCCGCTCAAGGTGAGTACCAATCCAAGCAAGCAATCGATCCAACCAGTCGACGTGCAAGGCAACCCAATCGACCTCGAAGAAGTAGAGGCTGCAGGTCTCACTCTTGGCCAAATCCTTGGCACCGAGGAATTCCGCAGGTACGGTGCAACTGAGTACGCAATGCAATATGCCGTCGGAAAACCACTTGTCACACCCGAGCAGTACAAGGAACTACCAACTGCGATGCGACGGTTGCATGATTGGTACCTGCGTGAAGCAAAGCGAGGGGAGACGGCGGTCATGGTCAAAGTAAGGAAAGAGCATTACGTCAATGCATGTGACATATGTCTTGAATTCTCAGAACTTTTCCAGTTATACCACATGGACTCTATCAACAAAACTCTCATCAGTTGCTATTGTCTGTAAGTGATTTATATCTTTAATAATTTAAGTCTCTAGCTAAGATATCGTTCATTGGCTTATCCTCACTATATATGTTCTTTTCTACGCTATTATGCAGATTGAAGATGTGGGAATTGAAACAAGAGGGAATCGATGACATTGGGTTCATCGACCCAAATACCGTTAATGGTCATGTGGTAAAACATTATGCCAAGGACACAGAAGATCTCTTGGAAAAATTTCTAGAGGCACTAATGAATACCAAATCTACTATAATATTTCCTTACAACATGGGGTGAGTGTTTACTCTCTTGTATACTACAAATTCTATTTTTGCTTACTAGCTCGCTGTCAAGTGTAGTTGATGAGTTATATGCATGCCTGCTTAATTATATAAACTTCTGCGCAGAGACCACTATATCCTCCTAAATATTATCCTCGCGGATGGACTTGTTCAAGTGTACGACTCACTAGATACACTAGAACAATCATACGTGGACTTGTATTTTATGATAGAACGGTAATTTCAATCTTTATCGACCTCGCTTTCTTTCATTATTTCCTGATATCAAAAGTAATTATAATAACTCTTTCGTTCTTTTTCTTTGCCGCGTAGTGTTTGGAAAAAGATGATAGAAAAAAACCATCACGGTCGTTAATGGAAACCGATGCTAAAGTGGAAAAAGATGCAGGTAATTAAGTAGTACTACTAGGTCCGCGCATCTCTTTAATTCTAGTTTCAATACCATTATCATGCTTGATTATTAATTATCTTATTGAATTCTATTCTTTTGCAAAGTGCGCGAAGCAGCCACAGGGGACAAATTTATGTGGATACTTCCTCTGCGAGAACATTCGCATCCAGACCGAAGGCCGTATACGTCGCAGAGGAGCACGTGAAAGACAACTCCAGGTTTGGCAGATGATGTCGAAGCTCTCACCCGAGCAACGCTTTGTAGCACTTCAAGAGGAATTTGCGGCATTTCTTCTTCAACATGTCATTGATGTAAACGGAGAGCACTATTACTTACCGCCGCCTCAATAATGCCAGCAAATCAGTAGTAGAAAACTGAGATTTCATCCGGAGCACTAGCTAGCTAGTCCCGGCCGGGTTTTGGGCATTAAGTTATGAGTCCAGAATATATATGGATGTGTAATTCCATTTGTATATATACTGTGTATGAGATATTGTATATTATATTACATATATATATATATGCATCAACTTGTGTAATTAATGTTTACAGTATGTAGCACCGTAAAATAAATTTGAAATGAATGGAAAACACAATAAATAGAGAGGAAAACTAAAACCTAATTAAAAGCGAAAACAAAAAAAAACAGAACACTTAGTACCGGTTGGTATCACCAACCGGTATTAAAGGTCCTCCACCACCAGCCCACGCAGGCAGCCACGTGGTGGGCCTTTAGTACCGGTCCGTGGTGCAACCGGTACTAAAGGTCTGGACCTTTAGTCCCGACCCTTTAGTACCGGTTGGGGAACCGGTACTAAAGGCACATCCCGACCGGGACTACTGATCGACATTCTACTAGTGATGCATTCACTCCTATCCTTCGGTTAAAGAATGATGCTGATTTTACTTGGGGGGCAAAACAGCAAGAGGCATTCGACATGATCAAAACTTATTTGAGCACTCCTCCGGTGATGAAAGCACCCAAACATAAAGAGCCCTTTAGGCTTTACATTGCGGCGGAAAAAGGTGTTATTGGTGCTGTATTGACTCAAGAAACCGAAGGAAGAGAGCATACTATTACATATCTGAGCCGACGCTTATTGGACGCCGAGACAAGGTATACATTTATTGAAAAATTATGCCTCTGTTTATATTATGCTTGCACAAAACTGAGACATTACCTGGTGCCGAGTGCCTGCATAGTAGCTTGTCAAACCGATGTCATTAAGTACATGTTGCATAGGCCAATTCTTAGTGGTAGAATTGGCAAGTGGGCTTATGCTTTAATTGAGTATGATTTGGCTTATGAATCTCTAAAATCCATGAAAGGTCAAATTGTTGCTAATTTTATTGTTGAGCATCGGATTAATGACAAGCATGATAGTGATATAAACCTTGTCTCATTAGTGCCATGGAGGCTATATTTTGATGGTTCAGTTTGTAGCAATGGCCAGGGTGTTGGTATTGTTTATATATCTCCTCATGGTGCTGTTTTTGAAGCCTCATGCCGACTGGAATATTTTTGCACAAATAATCAAGCCGAATATGAAGCATTGTAATTCGGTTTAGAGATGTTACTCGCTATAGGTGCTACACAAGTTGAGGCTTTTGGTGATTCGTTATTAGTAGTGCAGCAAGTGTCCAAAGTCTTTCAATGTTTAGACGAATCACTTAATATTTATCTTGATAAGTGTCTAGATACAATTTCTACTTTGGATTATTTTAGCATTGCTCATATATCTAGACATGACAATTGGAGAGCAAATGAGTTGGCACAACAAGCATCCGGCTATCATGTTGATCATGGCATGTTTCATATTTCTCAGAAGCCGATGTCTTGTCTTGCTAATATGGGAGAGGCCGAACCAGAGCCCACTGATTCGGCCACTAACAAAAAATCTAGTGCAGGTGAAAATCATGACTGGAGGAAGCCCATTATGGATTACTTGCGTGATCCGAGTAAAAGGGTGGACAGGACTGTTCGGCGTATGGCTTTCAAATATACAATAAGAGATGGTGGTCTTTATCGCCGAACGGTTGAAGATGTTCTTTTGAAATGTTTGGACGAGGACCAAGCAAGAGTTGCTATGGGAGAGGTACATGAAGGCATTTGTGGTACTCATCAGTCGGCTCCCAAGATGAAGTGGTTATTGCGACGTGCTGGATTTTATTGGCCGACTATGATCAATGATTGCTTCAGGTATTATAAAGGGTGTGAAGCTTGTCAAAAATTTGGTGATATTCAATTGGCTCCTGCTGCTATGTTACATCCTATTGTCAAGCCGTGGCCTTTCAGAGGATGGGGTTTAGATTTCATTGGGCAAATTCATCCATCTTCCTCGAAGGGGCATCAGTTCGTGTTGGTGGCAACCGATTATTTCACCAAGTGGTCTGAAGCAGTGCCTCTCAAGAACATGACACATACGGAGATAATTCAATTCATAATTGAGCACATTATTCATAGATTCGGCGTTCCTCAGACATTGACTACAGATCAAGGTTCATCTTTCATGTCACATCGAGTTAGAGAATTTGCCGAATCATATAACATAAAGTTGCTCAACTCATCTCCGTATTATGCCCAAGCTAATGGACAAGCTGAGTCTAGCAATAAGATATTGATCAAGCTCATCAAAAAGAAGATTGAGGATAATCCAAGAAAATGGCATGAGTTATTGTCTGAAGCTTTATGGGCACATAGAATCTCAAGGCATGGTGCTACAAAGGTAACCCCGTATGAGCTAGTATACGGTCAAGAGGCTGTTTTACCAGTGGAAGTGAATTTGAATGCTTTGAGAATAGCCAAACAAAATGATTTATTGACAGTGGACTTTTACAATTTGATGATGGACAACATTGATGAAGTTGCCGATAAACGTTTGGCTGCTTTGAAGGCCATAGAGAGGGACAAGCTGAGGGTAGCAAGAGCTTACAATAAAAAGGTCAAGTTGAAGAATTTTCAGGTTGGCGATCTTGTGTGGAAAGTGATTCTGCCGATTGGTTCTAGAGATAGAAAATTCGGGAAGTGGTCTCCAAACTGGGAAGGTCCTTTTAGGGTTGCAAGGATAGTTCCTGGAAATTCATATTTGGTGGAATCCATGCAAGGAGTATTATTACCTCGAGCTCTCAATGGCAGATATCTGAAGAAGTACCACCCGAGTGTGTGGCAAGAAGCCTAGTTAGGCAATGGCCGATATATGATTATCGCCCTTAGCATAAACATGGCCGATACATAATTATCGTCCTGAGAAATATAGATGGCCGATGGAGTGTTGACATCGTCCTTAGAACAAACATGGTGCAAATTATTTTTCGGCATGCAAGCTTTGCCGAAAAACAGGGGGGCATGTGTTGACACCAGATTTTGGCATGGACAAAAACGTAATTAAGAAGGCCTCAAATGGAAAAGTACTCAAAGTGAGAAAGTTTCGTATCGTCAAAAGGAGAAACTTTGATATTTGGGCCATAGCCATCCGATTTCATCTCTAAGGCCGAAGTTGTGTTCGAAGTACTGGGATTTTGTATCCAGAACACTATTACGCTGATTACGCCCTTAAGATGATCTCATATGAGAAAACTTTCTACATGAATTGTCTTCGTCTCGTCGAATAGGTCGATTTTCATATAAAAATCGTCTCAATCCAAGTTCGTATGCAAAAGTTAGAGCTATCTGAATGCAGCCATGTCAAGAGGCGAAATAAAACGCGGGAGACCAGACACGTCTTGGCGAGTGTCTGATGCAATGCGTGAGCAATTAGCCATTCAAGATGGCCTCGAATCTAAAAACGTTCAACATGAAAGTTGTTCGTAACGTCGAAACGGTCAACTTTGCTTTTGGGCACATTTTCATCCGAGGTCGTTTACTGCCACAAAAAAGACCCGCAAGGTACAGCCAGAAAGCTTGCCGGGACGGAAACCTTGCCGGGGAAATCTTGCCGGGAAGGAAACCTTGGCGGGGAAATCTTGCCGGGATGGAAACCTTGCCGGGGTGTGAAAGCTTGCCGGTGTGGAAACTGTCAAATCCGACCAGAAGCTGAAGATGGACTCAAAAGATTATCTAGATGGCTTCGGATGAAAAAGTGTTCAACATGAAAGTTGTTCGTAACATCGAAACGGTCAACTTTGCTTTTGGAGTCATCATCATCCGACGTAATATACGACCTGCGGAGACGCTACAAGAGTCGGACGGTACAGTCAGCTACATGACCGAGTCCGACTCGAAATTAAAGATGACCCCGTGGAGTATTCAAGATGGCCTTATTTGGAAAAGTGATCAACATACGGATTGTCGGCCTCGTCGAAGCGCACAAAATTGGTATTTGAACCGTCTCCATCGGAAGTCATATGCAGATTCCACGGCCCACGCGAGGAGCAAGACAGAAGATTGGACCAGATTCGGGCTGAATCCGAGTGGGACCAGAACTAGGACTCTAGAACGTGAATTGATGTAATTTTCTTGTAAGGGAAGCCTAGATGAATCCTTTGCTTGTACGGGAAGTCCAGCCGCCTCTTATATATGTTGGGGGTGACGGCCGATTGAAACAACACCAATCGAACAAACACATCTACTACTTTTTCGTGTTCATCTATCCCGTACCCTTGTATCTTTCTTCTCGTTCTTCGTTCGTTCTTCTTCTTGGAGGGCAGCGATCCACGAGGCCCTAGGGGCGAATCGACCTAGGGCAGCCCATAGCCGCCGCGCGCCCTGACGGGGTCCCTCCCGGGCGTGTGGGGTTTCGGGTCCTCAAAAGCGCCCGCTGACTGTCTTGCGTATCGCGCTGTCGGTCGGGTCTCCTTCGACGTGAGCTGCGGTGCATCACCCCCGGCGTCGAGGGTACACGTGACGTGTTCGTGTGTCAACACTACCAACTTAGTAACAAAGTAAGCATTTGCTTCATAACTTAGTAACCAAGAGCTAGCGACAAATAAAATTAGAAAAACATGTGAGCTTGCATTCGTGCCTTCCTTAGACAGTGCTTATGCCACCACAAAGTTCCCTCGTATCTGATTTAGCTTAGTAGGGATCAATCTTTCTCCGTAATGACTACACGACTAAAATAATAAAAGGAAAAAAATCTCAAATATGCATGGCTCACGAGATAGGATATATAAATTAAGAATGTTTCTGCCACTTATCATGACATCCATGTTTTGTTTTTGAATTCAGAGGGTGTAAGGAAGCGAGGTTAATGCTCTGCCAGACAAACATGCACTCACGTTCTCGTCTATTAGTATAGTTGAAAATGTTAGTTGCAACAAACAAAAAGCTGGATTAACGGATTCATGGCAAGAATTGTACTTTTTGCTCACACAGAATAATGCATCAAATCCTAAGAATCTAAGTATCCAAATTACTATGAATAACGTCTGGAGCCAGACTTATCCCTATTACACACAACAATGGGTAGAAAGCCAATGTACAGATTAGAATGCACGTTTGCTACTTACTTTAGCAATGAATTTCTGGAAGGTTTTCTTGCTTTTGCCATCTTTAGATGTTGGTCAAAGTGTGAAGTACAAAGGATGTTTTTGTTCTTCCGAAATCTGTTGCTGAAACAAAATTTTGACAGAGAAGTCAAACCATGAATTATTTTGCTAAAAAATGTTCCCATGCTAACAATATAAGAAGGCAATTCCTTGGCCCTCTCAAAGTTATGGGCCAGTAGGATGGTGTCAACTTGCAAGACCAAGAAATGAAGAAATCAGCTGCAATTGAAACAACGAGTGGAAGGCACAGTGGGGCTAGCTAGGGACGTACCTAAGAATCAAAGACAGATGCACACAAAGAATGACGTTGGACGATAAAGAAAATCCAGTCAGCCGAGAGAAGGACGGAACAATTCAGAAACAGAAATTTTGGGTGCAGCAGCTAGCGTCTCACCTTAGCCTTCTCCCAAACCGGCCAGCAGGCCCCATGGTGGCAGACGATGGGCAGGAACCGAGATACGGACCTTGAGCTGGTGAGGAAACCGGCACCAGGCATCTCGTTCGGATCGCTCCGCTGCCTCCTGTGTCGACGTAGATAATCAGCGAAGCCACCGCCGCCGCCTTCTCCCACCCGCTCACCGTGCCGTCCCGCCGACGGCATGGGAGCGCCGTCCACGATATTGCAACTCAGCAACACGTCCCCTCGCGGTTAGAAAGCCCTAATCTGTCTTTACCTATTTCATCGGCACCTCCCATGCCGATGAATTATTATCCTACCCACACCAATCAGATCGTGGCTGCACCCGCTAATCCCATCATGAGCATGCCAAGTTCGGTGCCAATACCGAACCAAGCTTTACCTATAGGTGCAAACGCTGCTAGATCATTGCCGAACTATGGTTCGGCATACATGCCACAGTTTCTACCTGCAACCAGTAATCCTACTCCTCCTATGCCACTGCAGCAAACCTCATCATCTACTACGGACGATGCTCTAGCTAATTTTAGAGAGGAGATGGCTAAGATGCTTAGGGAAAATTTTGGTGTTGAATTACCTAGGAGTCGGATTTACCAAAAACCGTATCCTGAGTACTTTGATGCAATCCAGTGCCCTCCGGGATATAAAATTCCAGATTTTGTTAAATTCAATGGAGAGGGCACAAAAACCACATGGGAGCATGTTAGTCAATACTTAGCTCAGTTAGGTGAAGCAGGATCGTTAAATGAATTGAAAGTGCGTTTATTTCCTTTATCATTGACTGGTACCGCATTTTCGTGGTTTTCTTCTTTACCGCATGGTTCTATCCATGTGTGGTCGCAGCTAGAACAGAAATTTCATGATCACTTTTATAGCGGCGACAATGAACTTAAGTTGTCACATCTTACATCGGTTAAGCAGAAACATGATGAATCGGTCTCCGATTATGTCAAGAGGTTTAGAGAAACAAAGAGCCGGTGTTATAGTTTGGTGATAACCGAGAGGGATTTGGCAGATCTTGTGCTTAATGGTTTAAGAACTCACATTAGAGAAAAGCTGGAAGGTTATGAGTTCTTAAGTATCAACCAAGTCTTGCAAAGAGCTTTGGCTCAGGAGAGCCGAAGCAAAGATATCAAAGAGGTGCATAGGTACAAAACTGATCGTCCAAAGATGAATATGGTTGAATATGATAGTGATCACTCGGGCGATGAGGGTGATATTTATGCTGCTGAATTTGTTTGGCCCTCAAAGGCCAAACCATTTATTTGCAATGAGCTGAAACCAATTCATAAGAATCGCGATGAAGAGATGAAGTTTACTTTTAACATTGCTAAGTGTGACAAAATATTTGATGCTTTGCTGCAAGCTAAGATCATTAGGATATCTCATACTTTACCGTCGTTTGAAGAACTGAAATGGCGTGCTTATTGCAAATATCATAATTCTTTTTCTCATGCTACTAATGATTGCAATGTTTTTCGACGACAGATACAATCCCCTTCTCCTCACGCGTCCCTTTCTCTGTCACCAATCTCACGTTGCTGCTCTGGTCGACTTCTTCCTCCTCGGTGCTAATAGGTGAAGCACAAACAACTCCCATCCTTGCTGTATTTGGCCCTCTCAAGCAGGTGCACACACTCTTGTCCTCTTCCTGATTTTTTCCTCCTTCCAATGTGCTGCTCCCAGAACTTCTCATATTTGTTTGTGCAGAATTTGTTTATGTACGCCTACAAGATGTTCGATAAAAGTTCCAGAAGGCTGGAGGGGAGGAGTGATCTATGTAAGCCATGAATTAGTTCCAGTCAATCATAACAAGATGATTTTCATGGCCTACAATCTCTAAATGATCTTCACATGATGTACTTAAATGGCTACTTATATCTTACATTCAGACCTTTATTCAATCTCGGTATATTTACAATCTCCAGTTTGATTAGTAGCACCAGCTGGCCGGCGAGGAAGGTTGCTCAGCCGCCGCCGACCACCGGCCATTTCCGTCGGGCTGTTCTTGAGCTATGGAATATGCAGATCCATGTAAGTTTTTCTAAATTTCTTGCATAACTTGTCTCTCCCCTAAGCATTTATAAATACTGCATAAAAAGTAATTGCTTTACCTTCTCGTCCATGCCTAATTTGGGGCAAAAGTGAGATGGACTTGGGATAGTCTTCTTCAGTCTGTGATTCTTTCAATATTTCTTTGAGTTTTTCCTGCGGGGCTGTAGATTTATTTGGTAGTGTACATGTTGTGCAGTACCCAAGAATATCTGGTCTGCACCATGATAGCATGAGCTTGCTGCAGCCATATGGTTCTTAAGAGTATGGTGCTTGTTAAAAAAGGAGTTTGGTAGTCCGATTTGGTTCTCATGGTGGTATGTTTCCTACCATCTCCTTTTTTACTTTCTAACTTTATGCTTTGATTTTTTGTCTTGGCCAGCAGGAGCAGTAGGAGGCGGCGGGGAGGATGAGGAAGGAGACATCGGGAGGAAGAGAGATTCTTGGCGGCGCGCTTGCCTTATTGGACTCACTAGCAGCATGTACATGTTGTGAAGCCCATGGTTTTTTCTGTTGCCATCGTCTCCAATAGTGTTGAGTCCCGCGACAGCGGCAACACATATCTCCTCTGACCGATTCACCATTGTTTCCAGCAGCCAGTTTAGTTTTGTCTCAAACATCCGTTTTCGTTGAGATTTGTTTTTGTTGCATGCTGATTAGTTAGGCATCCACGCTGCTGCCACAACCTATCCAGGGAAAAGCAGTAGATCGAGGAGGACGGAGGCATGGAGCGACGACGACCGTGGCACAGAGTGTGGTCATGGGCTCATGGCCTGGGAGCGAATCAGGCATCCCGGATAGTGACGGCAGCTGGAAGCCACGAGAGCTGCCCGAAGAAGAGGGCGACAACGTGGGGTGGAGGCCGAGGAAGAGGATGACGACGCGGGGGTGGAAGAGGGTGTGCCTGTGGTCATCGCTTTCCGAGACGATGCGACTGGGCGATTCAGATTTCTCTACTTCCTCGCCTCAACAACATGCTCTGCTTCTTCTGCCCACAGGTTGTGGCCTTTCTCTTCTCCTCTTGTTGGCTTGCATTCTGATCAAGCCATGGTGCATATTGCCTCTGATTTGCTTATTTGAGTGTTCTATTATATAGAAAATTTGATTTGCTTGTTTTTCACTTCTTTAGGGATTTGAGAGAGCTCGGTTGTTGGCAGCGGCTGCATCATTTCGACAAGTGATATGGTTGATCTTTGCTATGTGGAAAAATGGTATGATCTGTACCTAAGGTTGGAGTTGTCGAATTAGGTAAGGAAAAGATGACAACCACTTGCTTGTTTTTCACTTCTTTAGGGATATGAGGAGAGAGCTCTAATGTTAGTCAGCTACTTCCATTTTTGGATGATTAATTATTTGCATGAAGGTTCAGAGAATGGCCTCTGTTGCCTTACAGTCCAACTGGTAAACAGAACAGTGTCTTACATGAGCACTAATAGCGATCTTATATACTTATATGTATATGTTTTCGTTCAGAACACGTGAGAAATCACTGATGCGCATGGATGACAGCTTTCCCACGACAAAGCAAAATTGGCAGGTGCTTTTCTCCACTTTCTAATATTATCCATATATGACAGGGGAATGATAGTTTGTTTTAGCAGTGATTAGTGTTTCGTCACTACTTTCTAGCTTCTTTTGTCCTCCAAATAATACAGAAGGCAGTCAAGTTCCATCCTCTAATTTCTTGTGGTTTTTATAGGACCTATTAGGATGCATACCTGAAGGAGTGCATCTACTGGTTCAGCTGAAAATTGATCTCTATTTGGTTTATGCATTCTATTTTTGCGTTCGGGTTTGCCTGTCGCTTGTCCTTGGTATGCTCATCCATCTTGGCTGCTCTGCTTGCCTACTTCTCCTCTCCAACTCAGGTAAATGGACTGTTCTTTTATTTGTCTGTGGAATGACTCTTCTTTTACCTGTCTGTGCTCTTTTCCATAGCATGCCGCTGCTCTAACCACTTCATCTCCATTTATTTAGTAGGTTCTGCGATCTCTTGTGTTGATGCGTCCCAATCTCCTGCTTTGTTGCATCTCTGTTCTGCTCCTCGAGGTTCGCTTGCTTTCTGTCTAGCTAAAATGCATATTTCCTTTCCTGTACGTGTTGTCATGGTCTTTAAATTGCTGATCGTTTTAATTTTCTGAATCTGATAGGGCTTCGTGTATTGTTCGGCCTCATGCCGCTCATATTTCATGCTTGCATGTGAGCGGGGTGTGTCCGCTTATTTCAGCCGTTATTCATGTTTTGGATGCTGTGTGGCGGCGTAGCGCGTTGTGCTTTACAACACTTTCGTATCTATGTGAGGTCGTAGAGGATGTGTCTGTACTTGCTGGGGTACAACTCAAATTGCGGGGTACAGTTGTGCTCATATTTGGTCGCTGTTGGTCGGTTCTTGACTTCAGCGCATGCAAACCCGCAATGGCTACCAAGCGAACCATAGGTAACTAAACTTCTGATTTGGTGATGCACACACAGATCTAGCTGATCCCAATTGCTGGAGTATTTTAGTTCTATTTATTGTCAGCATCTATATTATTAGATACATACTTACGGATGTGCTTCTTTAGTATGCCTTCTATCATCTCACAGTAAACTGTTTTATTGTTTAAAATAATTGCTGCAGGAGGGAGCAGCAGGCATAGAAGAAATCCAAAGCCAATTTCCCTCAGCTGTAGCATCTTTCGCTGACAATAAGTCTGCACAGCAGCCTGGTGAGGTTAGTTCTTGCAATTAAAAACACAAGTCTTTCAGTTGCTCTCTATTCACTGGTAAAAAAGCATGGTGAATTTCCTTTATAAATACCCATCTGAAGAATACCTTAGTTAAATCAATCAATAGTGAGTTGTGTTACTAGAGAGTAGAGACGTAAGGAAACGCCCTTAGGTGTGGCACTCTACATGGTTACCTTCTTTAGTCCCAGTTATTGATATCATACTTAGATCACACTCTGCCAAGTGGAATGTTTGTTTCTATGTACTTCTGGATGCTAATTTACCGTTCTTGATTTTCGCGGGGATATTCCTTCATTGCTTGGTTAGCTGTCAATGCTCGGTCCTATTTCCCACCTTGTGCTTTGACTTCCTGCATTTTTTTTCGTATAAGTTTATAGGACACTGCTGCCTGGTTTGCCCATGATGAACCATTAATTATGATGCACTGCTGGCTGGTTTGCCTCTTTTATGCTTTTTAGTAACAACATTCAGACTTAGTGTTTATTACGTCATTTCAGAGTTTTAAATTAAGACATCATGGTCAATTCATATGGTCTTCTAAAGTTTCACCTTCCCTTTGTCATATTAGTTTGATCAAATCAATGGGAAATCGGTACTATTGTGATGTACTAGCTTACAGTCTTATTAAGTACTCCCTCTACAAACTAATATAAGACCTTTTAGATCACTATTTTACACAGGGAGTACATATTTCTATTTGAGCAGAACTTGAAGCTGGTTTTGCTATTGCATCTAAGGCTGTGTTTGGTTGCAAAGTATTTTTAAAGTATTTTAAGAATACTACAGTTTTTCAAAATACTATGGTTTTAAATACTTTCAGGTGCTTGGCTATAATTAAAGTTGTGGTCTTTTAAACTACAATATCCACAAAATTGTACTATTTTTGCAGTATTAGAAAAAGAGGTTGGGACCTCTTTTTTAAAAACTGAAAAATGCAACAAAGGCTTGGTCTTAGCGGTGGCCTACTACAACGTTGTATATTTTTATTGCCAAACATGATATTGTTTCCACGATACTTAAAAAATAGTTGTTTTCATAAACTACAGTATCCATTGTCATCGGTATAAAAAACTGTAGTATCGGAAAACTGAGATGAGGTTCTAAAAAACATTGCTTGCAAACAGAGCCTAAAATTTGCCCTTTTTTGTCGTTTAATCAGTAGAACCATTGGGCCTGAACTTTTTCTAAATGGAAACTTTTTTAAAATTTTGCCCTTTGCTGTTGTTTAACGTGTAGATTGACATATATTCTTTGGTATATAGCATTTTTGCCTACCTCTATTGCCTATTTCGCGTAGATAAATCATTTCCTTTTGAGAGGGATTAGATAAGGCCTACGAGTCCTTAGTAAGCGTGATAAGCAAGCCTGCACTTCTATTTACTATTAAGCATGCTCTGAATTGCTGATAATGGCGTTTCAGGGATAATACAATCAATCCAACCTTTGGTGTGCTTTTTGGATGGACTAATCTGAAGATGCTGGCTAGCCTGCTTCGCCATCATATAGTCTAGAAGCAATGGCATTTTGGTTATATAAAGTTATACCCTCAGTTTATCCACTCCTAATTCTGTGCATTTTGGTTCGTGTCAGCAAAAAGGTTATTAGCTACCTCATCTGTCAAAGTTATATCATTTCTGCTTTTCACTAATACACACAAGCTAATCAACCATCTAGTTAAATGAGCTGTGTTTTCAGATTCAACAGGTCTTCTGTTTGTTTATGTTGTCCTCTATTTGCTGTTGCAAACTCTTACCATGGTATCCTTATCTATTCATCACAGACGAACCACTGTGTCGCAAGCACAATAAGCCATACGAGTATATTCATCGCCCACGCAAAGCAAGCTCAATCCGAAAGTTCAAAGGCAAGAAAATCCATCTAAAGCTAGGAAAGTACATTCTCCGTGGTAAGGGCTACATTACTCTTCTCGTTCCAACAACTCTCAGAACAACTGCTAAAAGATATAACTTTATACAATTTAACATATATAGGTGAGCCTTGCATCCACTACTTAGATGAGTTTAGTGGCCACATTGTGTGGGGCAACACAGTTAAGCTCTACAACCATAATGTTCGTAGACTGCGAAAGATCATCTACATCACCACCACGTCTGATCACTACTATGTGTGCCACATGACAGAAACATTTGCAACCAACGGCAAAAGAACGACAATCCTTTGCAATTACTCTGTCCAATTTCATATATACAATAGCATGGTATAAAATTATATAGTAACTAACCTTAACGGTTATTTTCAGTACTTTAGCGTTCCCTTTTCTACGGGTTCCCTTTTCCCACACATGGATGCTGACCGTGGTGAATTGCCAATCACTACTGGAGATGGAACTACCGCTGTCACAGCCCGCTTTATCAAGGGTGTTGACAAAAGGGCCACCATCACTAAAGGCTGGAGCAACTTCTTCCGCCATGCACACATGAACAAAGGGCAAGCATATGCTTTCGCCTTCAAATGCACTTCCAAGGGACTGCGCCTGATCGTCTACTCAATATAAGCAAGTTGCAAAAGCCCCTTGTTATATAACTTAATATTAGTATAAATGCCTACCAAGACTTCTGTGTTTATCATCCTTTTGGATCTTATGTAATCCCCTAAGACCATCATTTAGCTATCGGTTATTTGCTGCTTAGACTGCTGTGTGGTATGCTTTTGAAACAGCCATGATAAAAGAAATATATGCTTTCATCTTCAAGTGCACGTCCAAAGGCCTCTGCATGATTGTCTATCCAATCTAAACAGATCACAAGAATCCTTTCCTACATGGCTTAGTGCATCATTTTCGATCTTATGTAAAACAAACCATGACAACCCTATGCGTATGACTATCTTGCTTGCTGCATATAGTATCATAAGCTATACTTTTTGAACAACAATATGTTAATGCACACTCTTCCAATAATTGGCTTACACTCGGCCTTTGCGCCATTGGCACAACGGGTCATCTAGTATTAGAATGGTTGATGAGAAACCAGAGAACCGTGAGATAAAGTAGCAATCTGATGTTTGGGTCTTTCTTCTTACTAGATGAATGCCCGTGCGTTGCTACGAGGCAATATAGAGACGTTAGTGAAATGAAATGATAGTTTTTTATGAACACAAATATCAAGCAATGCATGCATACAGTTTACAATTGTGCCGTGCTAAATGTCAATGTAGTTCACTTTGCTTCCCCTTCCCACAACAACCAAGCACCCACTCCTTCCTCCCCACATGGCATCTCCTTCTTTGTCATCCTCTTATTAGGTGTGGACACTACCAGAATTGACGCCGACGCCGACGGCCTTATCTATGCCGACGGCCACCGTCGGCATAGACGGCGGTATGCCGACGGCCTAGAGCCAGCTGTCGGCGTACCCGGCCGTCGGCATACCTCCGTCTATGCCGACGGTGGCCGTCGGCATAGGGAGACCGTCGGCATATCTCTGACTATGTCGACAGTGGCCGTCGGCGTAGCCCGACCATCGGCATATGTGTGGGCCCGGCCGCCCCGATTTTAACAGCCGGTTGACGCCGTCATACGTATGCCGTCGGCCCTAACGTCGGCCGTCGGCATACCTATCTGCCGCCACGTCAGCGATCCGCGGCACCGTGGGGCCGGAGATATGCCGACGGTTATGTCGTCGGCATATCTCCGGCCCCACGGTGCCGCGGATCGCTGACGTGGCAGGGAGTGCCGTCGGCATATCTACGTTCATTTATTTTTAATTTTTTTTCGTTTTTTTATAATTTTTTGTTTAAAAAAATTAATTAAATAGAGCTATGCCGTCGGCATAGCCCGGTCAATTTTACATTTGTTTTCTGTTTTTAGTTTCTGTTTTAAATTGCTTATATCTTTTAAGATATTTGATGTTTTTGAGTGATTCTTTTTTCATTAGATTCAAAATTTTGTCTAGTTTCTGTTTGTGCCATTAGTTTTCAAATTTTAATGGTTTAAATTTGAATTTGTTCAAATTTGCTTCAAACCCTAGATTGTGAATAACTTGAGTTTACAAATAGTTTTTAATTTAATTCTTTTTGCTCCTAGTCACGTGTTAGATTGTTGTCACAGTAAGATTTATTTGGTTATTTTTAGAATAATTTAAATTAGGATTTTAATTTCAGGGTCATTTAGCTCAAAAAAATCATTAAATGCATGAAAAATAGCAAATGAAGTTAGAAAGGGTTGAAATTTGAGGATGTGGCTTTGAATGGTGCATATTGAATGCACAAAAAGTCTGGAGTTGAAATAAGTTAAAAAAATGAAATGCCTTTGTAACAGACGAGTTTTCGTCCGAAAGCTTGATACTTCGAATCAGATGGTCCAGTTTGTACACGAAGTGCATCCAGTTTTTGCCGTAACCCTCTCAACTTTTTAGCACAAGCTATGTGGGTGAAATGATGATACCATGCCAAGTTTCAACCTTTTCAGAGTTCATTTGTAGTGCTTTTCAATTTTAGGGTCATTTAGCTCAAAACAAATCATTAAATGCATGAAAAATAGCAAATGAAGTTAGAAAGGGTTGAAATTTGAGGATGTGGCTTTGAATGGTGCATATTGAATGCACAAAACGTCTGGAGTTGAAATAAGTTAAAAAAAATGAAATGCCTTTGTAACAGACGAGTTTTCGTCCGAAAGCTTGATACTTCGAATCAGATGGTCCAGTTTGTACACGAAGTGCATCCAGTTTTTGCCGTAACCCTCTCAACTTTTTAGCACAAGCTATGTGGGTGAAATGATGATACCATGCCAAGTTTCAACCTTTTCAGAGTTCATTTGTAGTGCTTTTCAATTTTAGGTTCATTTAGCTCAAAAAAAATCATTAAATGCATGAAAAATAGCAAATGAAGTTAGAAAGGGTTGAAATTTGAGGATGTGGCTTTGAATGGTGCATATTGAATGCACAAAAAGTCTGGAGTTGAAATAAGTTAAAAAAATGAAATGCCTTTGTAACAGACGAGTTTTCGTCCGAAAGCTTGATACTTCGAATCAGATGGTCCAGTTTGTACACGAAATGCATCCAGTTTTTGCCGTAACCCTCTCAACTTTTTAGAACAAGCTATGTGGGTGAAATGATGATACCATGCCAAGTTTCAACCTTTTCAGAGTTCATTTGTAGTGCTTTTCAATTTTAGGGTCATTTAGCTCAAAAAAATCATTAAATGCATGAAAAATAGCTAATGAAGTTAGAAAGGGTTGAAATTTGAGGATGTGGCTTTGAATGGTGCATATTGAATGCACAAAAATTCTGGAGTTGAAATAAGTTAAAAAAATGAAATGCCTTTGTAACAGACGAGTTTTCGTCTGAAAGCTTGACACTTCGAATCAGATGGTCCAGTTTGTACACGAAGTGCATCCAGTTTTTGCCGTAACCCTCTCAACTTTTTAGCACAAGCTATGTGGGTGAAATAATGATACCATGCCAAGTTTCAACCTTTTCAGAGTTCATTTGTAGTGTTTTTTAATTTTAGGGTCATTTAGCTCAAAAAAAATCATTAAATGCATGAAAAATAGCAAATGAAGTTAGAAAGGGTTGAAATTTGAGGATGTGGATTTGAATGGTGCATATTGAATGTACAAAAAGTCTGGAGTTGAAATAAGTTAAAAAAATGAAATGCCTTTGTAACAGACGAGTTTTCGTCCGAAAGCTTGATACTTCGAATCAGATGGTCCAGTTTGTACACGAAGTGCATCCAGTTTTTGCCGTAACCCTCTCAACTTTTTAGCACAAGCTATGTGGGTGAAATGATGATACCATGCCAAGTTTCAACCTTTTCAGAATTCATTTGTAGTGCTTTTCAATTTTAGGGTCATTTAGATCAAAAAAATCATTAAATGCATGAAAAATAGCAAACGAAGTTAGAAAGGGTTGAAATTTGAGGATGTGGCTTTGAATGGTGCATATTTAATGCACAAAAAGTCTGGAGTTGAAATAAGTTAAAAAAATGAAATGCCTTTGTAACAGACGAGTTTTCGTCCGAAAGCTTGATACTTCGAATCAGATGGTCCAGTTTGTACACGAAGTGCATCCAGTTTTTGCCATAACCCTCTCAACTTTTTAGCACAAGCTATGTGGGTGAAATAATGATACCATGCCAAGTTTCAACCTTTTCAGAGTTCATTTGTAGTGCTTTTCAATTTTAGGGTCATTTAGCTCAAAAAATCATTAAATGCATGAAAAATAGCAAATGAAGTTAGAAAGGGTTGAAATTTGAGGATGTGGCTTTGAATGGTGCATATTGAATGCACAAAAAGTATGGAGTTGAAATAAGTTAAAAAAATGAAATGCCTTTGTAACAGACGAGTTTTCGTCCGAAAGCTTGATACTTCGAATCAGATGGTCCAGTTTGTACACGAAGTGCATCCAGTTTTTGCCATAACCCTCTCAACTTTTTAGCACAAGCTATGTGGGTGAAATGATGATACCATGCCAAGTTTCAACCTTTTCAGAGTTCATTTGTAGTGCTTTTCAATTTTAGGGTCATTTAGCTCAAAAAAAATCATTAAATGCATGAAAAATAGCAAATGAAGTTAGAAAGGGTTGAAATTTGAGGATGTGGCTTTGAATTGTGCATATTGAATGCACAAAAAGTCTGGAGTTGAAATAAGTTAAAAAAAATGAAATGCCTTTGTAACAGACGAGTTTTCGTCCGAAAGCTTGATACTTCGAATCAGATTGTCCAGTTTGTACACGAAGTGCATCCAGTTTTTGCCGTAACCCTCTCAACTTTTTAGCGCAAGCTATGTGGGTGAAATGATGATACCATGCCAAGTTTCAATCTTTTCAGAGTTCATTTGTAGTGCTTTTCAATTTTAGGGTCACTTAGCTCAAAAAAAATCATTAAATGCATGAAAAATAGCAAATGAAGTTAGAAAGGTTTGAAATTTGAGGATGTGGCTTTGAATGGTGCATATTGAATGCACAAAAAGTCTGGAGTTGAAATAAGTTAAAAAAATGAAATGCCTTTGTAACAGACGAGTTTTCGTCCGAAAGCTTGATACTTCGAATCAGATGGTCCAGTTTGTACACGAAGTGCATCCAGTTTTTGCCGTAACCCTCTCAACTTTTTAGCACAAGCTATGTGAGTGAAATGATGATACCATGCCAAGTTTCAACCTTTTCAGAGTTCATTTGTAGTGCTTTTCAATTTTAGGGTCATTTAGCTCAAAAAAAATCATTAAATGCATGAAAAATAGCAAATGAAGTTAGAAAGAGTTGAAATTTGAGGATGTGGCTTTGAATGGTGCATATTGAATGCACAAAAAGTCTGGAGTTGAAATAAGTTAAAAAAATAAAATGTCTTTGTAACAGACGAGTTTTCGTCCGAAAGCTTGATACTTCGAATCAGATGGTCCAGTTTGTACACGAAGTGCATCCAGTTTTTGCCGTAACCCTCTCATCTTTTTAGCACAATCTATGTGGGTGAAATGATGATACCATGCCAAGTTTCAACCTTTTCAGAGTTCATTTGTAGTGCTTTTCAATTTTAGGGTCATTTAGCTCAAAAAAAATCATTAAATGCATGAAAAATAGCAAATGAAGTTAGAAAGGGTTGAAATTTGAGGATGTGGCTTTGAATGGTGCATATTGAATGCACAAAAAGTCTGGAGTTGAAATAAGTTAAAAAAAATGAAATGCCTTTGTAACAGACGAGTTTTCGTCCGAAAGCTTGATACTTCGAATCAGATGGTCCGGTTTGTACACGAAGTGCATACAGTTTTTGCCGTAACCCTCTCAACTTTTTAGCATAAGCTATGTGGGTGAAATAATGATACCATGCCAAGTTTCAACCTTTTCAGAGTTCTGTTGACACCAGATTTTGGCATGGTCAAAAACATAATTAAGAAGGCCTCAAATGGAAAAGTGCTCAAACTGAGAAAGTTCCATATCGTCGAAAGGACAAACTTTGATATTTGGGCCATAGCCATCCGATCTCATCTCTAAGGCCGAAGTTGTGTTCGAAGTACTGAGATTTTGTATCCAGAACACTATTCGGCTGATTAAGCCCCCAAGACGACCTCATATGAGAAAATGTTCTACAGGGATTGTTTTCGTATCGTCGAATCGGTCGATTTTGATATAAAAATCGTTTAAATCCGAGGTCATATGCAAAAGTTAGAGCCATCTGAGTGCGGCCATGTCCCTCCAGAGCGGTAGTACCGCTCCCATAAGCGGAAGTACCGCTTGAGCGGTACTACCGTGCTTCCACTACCGCTCTACTACCGCTTAGAAATTACTTCTGGACCCCCGAGCGGAAGTAGCGCGGCACTTAGCCGTGCCCAGAGCGGTACTACCGCTCGAGCGGTACTACCGTGCCCAGAGCGGTACTACCGCTTATTTCAAATCAAAAAAAAAATAATTTTTAAAAAAAAAAATAATTTTATTTAAAAATAAATAAATGATGCCATATTTGGATTCCTCACATTTTTCTGATAATAATGGATATATTATTTGTCGAATTTCGATTTACAGATTTAAAGATATTAATTATGTCATATTAAATGAATAAATGGCAACAAAAATTAATAAAATAATATTATTACTTATTTTATTTTCATTGAAATTCAATATTATTAGTACTTATTTTGTTTATTTTAATAATTGTTTAGAATTCAAAAAATTAAATCATGTGACATCAAGACCTAAGGGTTAACAGGATTGATAGCTTAAGATTGTCTGGAAAACAACAAGTGCAGACTTGGAAACTAGGGGAGATAGAACCTGAAAGTTAAGCGTGCTGGGGCTGGAGTAGTGAGAGGATGGGTGACCGGTCGGGAAGTTAGACGATTTGGAATGAGTGCTGATTAGAGAATAGAGATTAAATTCTGAAGCAGTGAGGAGAGGTGATTAGAGATTAAATTGTCAAATAATTCAAAATTGTGAAAATCAGGAAAAAAATAAAAACAAATCAAAAAAATTGAAAAAAAAATTGAATTTTTTTTAAAAAAAATTAATTAATTGAATTGAGCTATGCCGACGGCTTAACCGTCGGCATAGTTTTCTCTGTATGCCGACGGCCTAGCCGTCGGCGTAGTGGGCGACGTGGCCGCTCTGCGCAGCTCCTGGTGACCTTCTACGCCGACGGTTAGGCCGTCGGGATACAGAGAAAACTATGCCGACGGCATAACCGTCGGCGTAGAAGATCACCGGGAGCTGCGTGGAGCGGCCACGTGGCGACGCCTGAATGGACGGCTTCGCCGTTAACGGCCGTCAGTCCCAATTCGTTGCCGAGGGGGTATCTACGCCGACGGCTGTACGGAAGCCGTCAGCGTACATGCCTATGCCGACGGTTTTTGTATGCCGACGGCCGCCCGGGGGTACGCCGACGTTCGAGTTGCCGACGGAGGTACGCCGACGGCCACCGTCGGCGTAGCCCTATGTCGACGGCTTTTGGGCCTATGCCGACGGCATTAGGCCGTCGGCATAGGTGGTTATTCTGGTAGTGGGATGGCCAAATAACTACTCTTGCCCACTTTGCAAGCGCAATCTTGGATCCTCCGTGCACATGAGGACATCATGCTGGCAAGGCTGCAACTACCTGGAAGCAGTGGGAAAGAGTATCACTTGAGAATAGAACTTAGAAACAAAAGCATCCACATATAACTTGTAAAAAGGTCAGCTTTGGGACACAACAAAATACCAAATGTACAAAATGGCAAAAGGATAACCAGGGACAAATCCAACAACCAGAATAAAAAAAACATTTGAACTAACTCTAAAAAGAAGAAGATGAAGGTATCTTGAAAAAATCGTACGTACTACTTAACTTCTTCACAATGTTATATTTCAGCATATTCTTTGTCTTGATTTACAAAGCATTTCCTTTCTGCCTCCTTGGTCATGTCATCCATGAACAGTAAACACACAAGTACCTCTTAGAACATTACAAGTGAAGCTCCTATTTCAGAAAAGAAAAACAAGAAATAGATGGTATAAGAGTTTCTCTTAATCTAGTGACAAAATGATAAATCTTGCATCAGAGCATTGTTTGATTAGTCAGAATAAGTAACAAATGCTGATTGTAGCATTGAAATAGAACAATATCACTGCATACATCAAAATAAGTAATAAATGCATCTGCACCATATAACAAAAATTAAAGTGCTTAGTTAGACCAGACATAAAGATGCGGGAGATGGGCGATGACCTAGACGCAACAGTGTCAAAGGTGAGCGGCAACTTGGACAACAATATAGTCTGGATCCTCGCACTCCTGCAAGCATCCATACACACATGCTAATGATCAAAGGAATTTTACAACTCAATACCATGAAGTGAACAATCAATGAAGCACAAACACATATTAGGAGCCAGAAGCATGACAAATTTTGCTAAGACGCACTGGTTTCTCACCTTATTATACATGTTCTTTCTTCCTATATCGTTCATCACCTAAAACTGCCCATGGATATATGTGTGAAAACCAATAGCTTGTAGCAAATCGGTATGGAGAAGAGGCCAAAAAAGGAGAAGATATGTTTTTAAACTGCAGAATTAACTTCCAAAGTAACCAATGACAGAACAAATACACACCAGTTTTAAAATGCAGAATAAATACACAACATTGACCCTTGCCAGCGACAACGGAGATGAGCGCTGGACGGGGTGACGGACAAACCTGGAAAATAATTTACAAACAACCCGCAAGATAATGTGCATGCCTGTAAGCGAGGAGGATTAGGGAGAGAATGATACACTACACTTGATTAAGCTCTAGGGTGGGCAATATATACAGTTACATGACCGTCGGCCGAGGAGATCATGGGTGCTCCACTACTATCGATCGTGCGCCATCATCCCTACAGGAGTGCGCCACGATCTCACACACACACGCTATACCGTACGACAGCTACAATACACACACATGTGATATGGCCGTACAGTATAGTCTAACAATGCCTAAATAAAACTGAAACTGCCCTTGGGAGTACCTTTTGCCTATCAAAGGAAGTGTAAACACACAAGATTGTCAGGTGCAAAGTTGTGTGCTCCAAGCGAATTGCTATCAACCATTGACCGTGAGATCAATCATCTTTGGATGATCCAGAGACCAGACGAGTGGGAGCACCAGAGGAGGATGGTCGGATGGAGGATTCAACGACCTCGATGGACACGAGCTAGCGATGCCTGTCAACTCGCTTGGTGACGGCTCTCACGTCCAACAGTCCTTATCTGAAAATCAACAAACAATTAGGGGCCGTGGAACTCATACAGAGGCAGCGGGACGATGACCAACACAAGGGGACATGACGGGGACGGCGATGGAAAAGGTAGGGACATCCCGCAGAGGAGAGTGCGGGGCGGGCGGCGTCATCCACGGCCAAGAACACGTGGCCACTGCGACGGCGAATTTTCTTGGAGGGGGAGATGCGGGCGTGGGACGTGGGGTGTCTGTTCGTTGGGTCTTTTATTTTCTTGTTTTTTTGGCAGAAAACGTGGGATCGGTGGGTTTGTTTCGCATATATTTTTTATCGTGAGAAGTAAAGGTGGGGAGATAGAACGGCAGGTTCGATCCCCAACCCCACCCCCTCGATGGCACACGGTAAAAAAAATCACTCAAGCATGAGAAACCCGAAATACCAGCCCACGTTCCAACCCGTCGCTAAGAAAAAACAGAGAGAGAATAAACTGCAGGCACATACACGTCCCACGCCCACCTCTCCCTGACCCCTCGCTCCCGATCTCGTCTCTCCCCTGCCAAATATCGTCGCCGCCAGTCACGTCAAATATATATATATATATATATATATATATCGTCGCCGCCAGAGAGAGGAAGGAGCGCAGCGGAGGCACCAAGGAGGAGGGGGTCGCCTCGCTCGCTTCTGTCGATGACGATCATGCCCACCGCCACCCCCATAGCCGTCGCCGCGGGACACCGGGCACAGCCACCCCCACCTCCGCCGCCGCTGCAGGGATAGGAAGAGAAGGGCCGCGGGAGCCGGTGAGCTCTCCGAGGAGAGCGCCCGCCCCGAACCCGACCCCCGCCCTCAGGCGAGCTCTGGTTCCGCCGCCCCGTAATCCGCTCGAGTGGCGCCTAACGCCATGGTGTATTGCAGGTGGAGGTGGAGTACGTGCCGGAGCAGCCCAACCTCGTCGCCGACGACCCTCTCGTCCTCGGTGTCTTCGCGGCCGTCTTCGAGAAATTCAACCTTACGGACCACACCGCCGCGGCACCAGTCGAGGTTTCTGGGCCCTCTATTTTTTTCTAATATTCGGTTGTGCAGATTCGTATTGTCTTCAACCTGACTATACACTTGCTATGTACATATTTTATATGCCACACTGTATTTGATGAAAATCCAAAGAGGTTGTGGATGAAAATCCAAACCGTTCACAGCTTATTCTCATATGGTCAACTTATGAATCTGACGGGGCCCTTGAATTCCATGGACAGCGGTTGTGCAGCAGCGGGCTAAGTCTTCAGCAGCAACCTCGAATGGGAGGGACGAGCCACCACACCTGACATAGGGGGTGTGTGTGTAGATGACTCCAAGGGCTAACAAGTAACAACGGCAGCCGCTGACACCGCTGCCGGATGCGGACGCATGAGACTGATCAGGGACAAGTGCTCCAACGAGCTCATCGCCATGAAGTACATTAAGAAGTAAGAAGGTTTTTGGCTCTATTCCTGTCTACATAGTTTTGGAGTTTGGTCGTTGGGGGTTCATCCTGCTGGTGGCTGGTGGATTTGGTTTCTTGGTGATGAATTAATCCTTGATGGAAGTATGGTGATGATTACTATATGTTTTTGTTGCTCGATGGATGAACCTGGATTGCTAGAATTGACCTGACTTTGAATACTTGATCAAGTTATGGCATCATGGTTTATGTCTGCTTTGCTGCATTCCAAACTAAAATCAACTGTTTGTACTCCAGCATACATAGCGCCGGAATTTTTCAGAGAAAAGAATAACAAGTTAAGGTCTGCGTGTTACAATATGCGGTCATTTTCTATGAATTTTCAGCAACCTCTTTATCCGATAAGAGAACAAGGTAAATAGTGTTTAGTAATACTAGATAATAACCCGCGCGTTGCGGCAGGAATTGGTTGTAACACATTTGGATGTTATTCTGTTATATAGAAGAAAAACATTTGGATCAAAAATATGATAATTGAAACCGGAAAATACATATGTATATTCATATTTGATAATAAGAATATAAAAGGAGCATAATATGTTCTTAAATTTATTTGTAGTTGCCAGGGTGGGAGGCCGTCTTTGTTGAGAACTATGTAGACATCTAGGCGGTTCCATTCTTGATGTACCCGAAGATGCATTTGCTGGACCTGAACCGATGATGCTCGGTTTTGTGCCTTTGTTTTCACATGCAACGGTTTCTCTAAAAGTAGTACACATTCATGGTTTCGTAGTTTTCTTCATCATTGCAGTGGCTTCCATGTAGTTCTTCTGAGTCTCCGTTGATGAATATGTTGATGAGTGGGGCAAAAAATTATTTGGTCCACCACATTGCATCCTGAAGAAAGACATATGTGTATGTTGTTATTTGCGGCAGGGGCAAGGAGCTAACATACATAGAACAACATGGACATAAATAAGGGTTAATTAAGGTGAGTAAAGAAAGTTCTGAACATTTGACAAAACTAAAAAGGGGGTCACGTCTACTGGATCCTTGACTCTTTTTTTGCGGGTATATTGGATCTTTGACTGCATCAATCCTTATCTGCAATACAAATGTTTATTTTTATGGGGGAAATTCAAATAGTTCCTTGAACGGGGATAGCTAAATATTGCATCACTCGAAAACATAACTAAGATCAACACCTATTAAATATTTTATTCCTTCCGATCCATATTAATTGACGCACACTTAGTACAATTTTGTACGTACTAACATGGATGCGGAGGGGGTACATCTTTTGCAAAACTGAGGAAGAAACTCTCACCGATGAAAAAAAAAATAGTTCTTTTTCTAACTTCTTGGTTGGGTCGTATAACACATCCTGCACCTTGAGATTTATTTAGTCAAACTAAATAGTAGCTAGGTCCAGCTAGCGCCATAACACATAATACATGAAAGAAAAGTAGTAGCTTGCCCATCTTGATATCCCTGTGACTGTATATGTACTGTCGTTCAGCTATATCTGTAAATGATGCCTGTCTGCAAACTATCCAGAAAAAAAAAGATGTCTGTCTACAAACAACCCAATCTCATCATCAGCATTCATATGATCGAACAGAAGAAAATAAAAGCTATGCTCCAGCACCACGACATAATACCATTAGAAGAAAATGTATTGAACGTACATGGTAACTTAATTTGAGTGCATCTGTAGCGATTGCTTGCCTACAAACAAACTGGATATGCCAGATCAAGATGAGCGAGACGATTGTCACACATGCATCATTTACCATCCAGTTTGAAGGAAGTTGAACAGTAGTATACCCTGCCACTAATAGTTTGTTGCAACAAAAAAAAATCAACGGTTTTTTGATATTGTAGACGAAAAAACAATGATCATTACCTCCAATTAAATCAAAATCCCTTTAATCTGGTACATGAACAAAGTGGACGGATAGGAAGCGAGAGTCCATGTATTGACAGTTAATAAACACATCGTACCCGTAGAGGGGTGGATTCGCTCAGCAAGTCGGCATGGCGGCCTAGATGCGCAAAGGAGATGGTGAGGGTTCCAAATTCGCCCCATCCAGCATACGTTGTACCAGCAGGAGACATCGCTGGCAGGGCTTCAATTCACGCGAACTCTTCAAAAGCAAAAAATTATGAATCTGGAGAAGGGCGTGGCACCTATCTGTGGTGGTGCTGGGAATGGAAAAGATGTGGAGGGAGAAGAAAATCCGCCATGTTCATTTGGTGAACAACAGGAGAGACGAAAAGGCACCGGATTTCGTTTCCTTACTGGAAGAAATAGTAGTGGGAGGCAGAGGAATGGGATCCGGTGGAGAAGGTGAAGAGAGAGAGTGTAATCAATAAGCGGAGAAAAGTAATTGCCGTGGAATATGGAGAAGATTGGATGCGTTGTTGTGCAAAAGATGGGGAGGAGATGACGTGACATCACTGTTTTAAATAGCGGGCTATAGAAAATAGCCCCGACCCTCAAAATGGGGCTATAGCCGGAAATTGTACGTGAATTCATTTAGCCCCGAGATTCTCAAAAGGCTATAGCCGAGCTATAGCCGGGCTATAGCCGGCTATTTAAAACTATGCGTGACATGCTCCATGGGTTGCATGCCGTTTTTCTTTTCTTTTTGAGGGAGATTACCACTGGAAACGGAGATAGTGGGTTGAATCGAGAGATTGAGGTCCGTGTGCAGCGCTGGCCCGTCTTCCTGTCAGCCGGTAACTGAAGCTGATCTGGCCGTTCTTTACGCTGGTCTACATAAGTCAACTTCTGAACGGTCCCTCTTGTAAGCCGGTAGTGGGACGATGACGTGGCTGACCTGCTGATGTGGATAGCCTGCATGTAAAGATAAATAGGGTAGTGGGGATGAATCTCTTAGGTATATAGGATAAGTAGTACTTATAGATGTTACTAAAATTCTGATGCAATTTAGAAGTGCGTTGAAGGAGATTTTCACTTCTACGGTTTTTATTCAGATATGATTATCTAGCTTGCTTGCCATATAGGCAATACACTCTAGCAGATTATCGTCATTATATTTTTCCATTGAAAAAGAGGAGCATCCATTGGAGGATGTGCAATTCTAAAAGGAAAAGGACTGAGACTATTATCAAAAGAAATAGTTCAGTCATTGTGTTGTTAGGAACTAAAAAATACTTAATGCTAATGATGACACCTCCACATTTATGTCATGATTCTTTATAAGTTCTAAATGTCCATTTTATGTATAGGATTAAAAAAAATCCATGCATGGTAGTTTCTGTCAAGATACCTGTGAATGCATTCAAATATTCGTGAGTAAGCGAGTAAGCGCACAACAACTCAGTAACATTTAGTTTTTTTAATGAGAAAAAAGACACCTTGCTTATTCAAGTTTTCTCATCAACGTTTTTTTTTTTTGCTTTGTTCAGCCTTCTCAATTAACACCTTGTATGAAGACTTAGCTGGGTTATGTGTATGAACTGTTGTGTCATCATTATCGATGCACGGCGCGATAAAGAAGCCGGTGGTGACCCGGTGCTCCTGGATTTACTTTGTTTTGTGTGGAGAGCTCCTTGTGTTCCATTACTCATGGGTGTGGATTGTGGAACCATGGCGAACGAGGAATTTACTGTTCAGGCCAGGCTTTGCCTCAAAGTTGAGGGTGTGTCGGACTGCTGACGCTCTTCGAGCACCTAAAAGAAAGATCTGTGTAGATAGGTACACGGCGACCTTCCAAATCAATGTCAGTTGATGCTAGACATGCATGTTTATATTGTTTCAACTAGCTTCTGGTGTTGTAACATTGGCATGATTCCAATTATGTTCTTGTTTATATGGATTTTACAGTTGCATGTTTATTATTCATTCATGCAGCCCAAAACCCACCGTGTTACTTCAGAATGAAAGAAAACCTTAGCTTTATTCAATGGTCTACACAGACATGTATTGAGCACATTTCCGATGAATAGCCGGATGCCTCACTAGTAGAAAACAGGGCTTTGGTTGAGGCCAGGATAAGGGCATTAATCCCGGTACACTTACGAACCGGGACTAATGTGAGCATCAGTCCCGGTTCGTGAGGCCAGGGCGCCGGCCGGGCCTCGGGGGCCATCAGTCTCGGTTCAGATGGGACCTTTAGTCCCGGTTTGAGCCACGAACCGGGACTAAAGGGTTGGTGGCAACCATTCGCCTGGCGCGTGCCCTTTTAGTCCTGGCTCGTGGCTCGAACCGGGACTAAAGGTCCAAACCGTTCGATTCCCGCGCCTTGGAAGTTGTTTCGCGCGAGATCAAACGCTACAGTAAACGCGACCAGCGCCTCCATTTCTGTTCGTCTCCCTCTCCTCTCTTCTTCCCCATCCTCCACCATGAATCCAATCACTCGTTACGGGAAGGTGCTCGCACATGGCACGACCAATCTCCATGTCGTCTACACGAACGACAGTGCCAAAGTGAAGGTTTTTCTTTCCATGTTCGAGGAATGGCTTCAAGAGGAAAAACACAAGTTCATGGGCCTCGATCTCGAGTACACGGCCGATGGTCGCGATGTTGCCGTCGTCCAACTTTGTTTCAAGCAACGTGTCATGGTCTTTCAGTGGGCAAGGTAATACGAAACTTGTCATAGTTTTAATTGGGGCTTTTCTTTGATTCATAGGATAGGAAAATTGCATAGGAATAGGAGGATTGGGAATGTCGAGAACATGTCATAGTTTCCTTGATTCATAGGAAAAATCCATAGGAAAATTGGGGCTTTTTCTTTGATTCATAGGAAAATTGGGGCATTTCTTTGATTCATAGGAAAATTGCATAGGAATAGAAAATTGCAGAGGAATAGGAGGATTAGGAAAATTGCATAGGAATAGGAATAGGAGGATAGGAATAGGGTAGGAAAATTGCATAAGAATTTTCCTTGTAGTTGCATATTGGCCATCATGGGAGAACATGTCATAGTTTAGGGGCTTCTTTTGATTCATATGATAGGAAATGCATAGGAAATAGGAAACTTGCTATGATTCTTATTATACTTGTTATGATTATTATTATACTTATTCTAAAATATACTTGTTATGATTCTTATTATACTTGTTCTAAAATATACTTGTTGCAGCAGTATTTAACACATTTGTTCCATTTTGTTGTTGCAGTAGTGACAAGCATTGTACAAAACTCATGGAGTTCCTTCGCAGCGGCATATATTTTGCTAGCGTTGATATAACGAATGACAAGATCAAGATGAGGCGCACCTGGGGTATTGAGATACTAGCTGAATGCCACATTGATCTTCAGGGCAGGTTCAGGCTTGAGCATGACAAGACTTCAATGGCTGATATGGCAGCCGCCCTGATCGACGAGGACTACGCTGATATGAAGACAAAATTCCCCAAGTCAGGGCACCAACATTGGGAGAAGACCCCCACTTGACCCTATCAACATTGAGTATGCAGCAATAGATGGGTACGTTGCATACGAGTTGTACCGCAGAATTGGAATCTGCAATTATGGGCAGCGTCACCTCGTACCGCTAGTATCTTCTGCTTGGGGGTATTCTGATCCGACGACGAGTAGTGTTTGCAATGGCGAACACTTTTATCTCTATTATGTAGTGATTGGGGGTCTCCTGATTCGGACGAGTAGGTTTGCAATCCGGAAGAGTAGGATTGGTATCTTCAATTATGCAGTACTTTCTGTAATGGATATCTGAACTATTATTTCTATTATGTCCCTGTTTAAGTACGGTTTGTGTGTAAGAATATTTAGTATGATGTGAGCAAGCTTTCTGAAGCATTGTGATGTATGTGATGAAGATTGTCCATGGTTACGGCGCAATAAGCAAGGGACACACGCGAAGAAAAAGTGAAGACTTTCTCTCCACAACTATTCTGATGATGGCTTTAATCTACAATATCACTGCAGATAAATATAATATTAACTTAAATTATCAAAGTATTTATTTGTTAAAAAGAATGAACTAAAAAGAATCAACTAAAATATTAACTAAAAAGAATGAACTAAAAAGAATCAACTAAAACATTAACTAAAAAGAATGAACTAAAAAGAATCAAAATAATATTATCTAAATTTATCAAAGTATTTATTTGTTAAAAAGAATGAACTAAAAATAATCAACTAAAATATTAACTAAAATTATCAAAGTATTTATTTGTTAAAAAGAATAAACTAAAATATTAACTAAAAAGAATGAACTAAAAAGAATCAACTAAAACATTAACTAAAAAGAATGAACTAAAAAGAATCAAAATAATATTAACTGAAATTATCAAAGTATTTATTTGTTAAAAATAATGAACTAAAAAATTGAAATCCTTTTGTAACAAATGAGTTTTCGTCCGAAACCCTGACACTTCGAAAGAGATTGTCCAGTTTATACACGAAGTGCATCTAGTTTTTGCCGTAACCCTCTCAACTTTTTAGCACATGCTATGTGGGTGAAATGATGATACCATGCAAACCTTGCAACCATTTCAGAGTTCATTTGCAGTGCTTTTCAATTCAGGGTCATCTTATCTCAAAATAAATCATGAAATGCATGAAAAATAGAATATGAAGTCAGAAAAGGTTTGAAAAGTGATGATGTGGCTTTGAATGGTGCATATTGAACGCAGAAAAAGTCTTGAGTTCAAATATGTTTAAAAATTTGAAATCCTTTTGTAACAGAAGAGTTTTTGTCCAAAACCCTCACACTTCGAAAGAGATTGTCCAGTTCGTACACGAAGTGCATCCAGTTTTTGCCGTAACCCTCTCAACTTTTTAGCACATGCTACGTGGGTGAAATTATGATACCATGCCAATTTTCAACCATTTCAGAGTTTATTTGCAGTGCTTTTCAATCTCAGGGTCATCTTAGCTCAAAATAAATCATGAAATGCATGAAAAATAGCAAATGAAGTCAAAAAAGGGTTGAAAAGTGATGATGTGGCTTTGAATGGTGCATATTGAATGCAAAAAAAGTCTTGAGTTCAAATATGTTTAAAAAATTGAAATCCTTTTGTAACAGAAGAGTTTTCGTCCAAAACCCTCACACTTCGAAAGAGATTGTCCAGTTCGTACACGAAGTGCATCCAATTTTGCCGTAACCCTCTCAACTTTTTAGCACATGCTACGTGGGTGAAATTATGATACCATGCCAAGTTGCAACCATTTCAGAGTTCATTTGCAGTGCTTCTCAATTCAGGGTCATTTTAGCTCAAAATAAATCATGAAATGCATGAAAAATAGCAAATGAAGTCAGAAAAGGGTTGAAAAGTGATGATGTGGCTTTGAATGGTGCATATTGAATGCAGAAAAAGTCTTGAGTTAAAAACTTTAATAGTAAAATGAATTTTCATAAAGTATATTTTGTTACAAGCTTTAATAGAAACAAAAAAGCTTTTATAAAACTCTAATAGCAAAAGGAATCAACTAAAAAGAATCAATAAAAATAAAACTTATGCAACTAAAATTATATAACTAAAAATAACATATGCAAAAAATAAGATTAAAAATCATAATATATGCAAAAAAAAGGTCCGCCTACTAGGCACGACGGCCTGCATACGACTAGAAACCCTACAAATGGGCCAGGATGCAGGCCCGCAGTGCTAGCAGGCCCAACAGGACTTCAAATAGGCATGTACTGCCTGGATTAGAGAGGAGCTCGAGAGGGCAGCGGCAGCAGCGCTTATAAACCACTCCAAGCCCCTCTCGACTAGCGAGGTGGGACTAAACTTTTGGTACGGGAAGTCCAGCCCTTTAGTCCCGGTTGGAGCCACCAACCGGGACTAAAGGGGGGGGCATTAGTCCCGGTTGGTGCCACCAACCGGGACTAAAGGTCCCTGCTTCCCGCCCTTTGGGCTGCTGAAAATTGACCTTTAGTCCCGGTTGGTGGCACCAACCGGGACGAAAGGGTGGCATTAGTCCCGGTTGGTGGCTCCAACCGGGACTAAAGGGGGGGCTATATAAGCGGGACGTAGCAGTTTTTCCAATCCATTGCAGTTTCTTCTCTCCTCGGCGCCGACAACGACATCGACGCCGCCAGGCTGCCGGATTTTGCCGTCGCCCTGCCGTCCCCGAGCCCACTGACCGGCGCCGGCGCCGGACCTCCTCGCGCGCCCTCCTCCCCGTCGCCGTCGCCGCGCCCTGCCCCGCCGTCGCCTCGCCCTGCCCTGCCGTCGTCGTCGCCGTCGCCGCGCCCTGCCCCTACGTTGCCGTCGCCGTCGCCTCGCCATGTCCCGCTGCCGCCGTCGCCGTCGCCTTGCCCTGCCCCGCCGTCGTCGCGCCCCTGCCCCTACGTACGTCGTCGTTGCCGTCACCGCGCCCTGCCCCTACGTCGCCGTCGCCTCGCCCTGCCCCGCCGTCGCCGTCGTCGTCGCCTCGCCCTTCCCCGCCATCGCCTCCCCCTGCCCCGTCGCCTCGCCCCTGCCGGCCTCGACGTCGCCACGCCGGACCCTGCCCCCAAAGTGAGCCCATTGAACATGGCTTGCATGTTGATGCATGCTGATGGCTTGTTGCTTTTTGAGAGTTCTTGTTTATTAATTGCCGTATCCCGTATCGCCGTATCGCCTTATTGCTTATATATGTTTACCGTATCAATGTCCAGTCCATGTCATTTTATTATTACTTACATATGTTTACTATGCCGTATCCCCCACAGTGAGATTTTAAAATGAGACAGTCCATGCCATTTTATTATTACATATATATGTTTACCGTATCGCCTTATTGCTGTTTTTAGAAATTGCCGTATCCCGTATCGCCGTACCCGTATCAATGTCGCTGTATCGGTGGTTCGTAGGTTGCCAGTCCCACCATATGAAACTAGTAGAAAACAGGCCTTCCGTTTCAACCTTTAGTCCCGGTTATGCTTTGGACCGCTAGTCCCGGTTCCAACGGCTAGGAGCTGTCAGGGGGTACGGGACCCATTAGTCCCGGTTCATTTGGGACATATAGTCCCGGTTTGTATCACAAACCGGGACTAAAGGAGTGGTGTCAGCCTGGGGCCCCCACGAGCCCTTTTAGTCCCGGTTTGTGATACAAACCGGGCCTATAGATGGACCTTTAGTCCCGGTTTGTATAACCAACCGGGACTAAAGCTCTCCCTATATAAACCCTTCGTCCAGCCCGACTCCATTTCTCTGTTTCTCCATTCGAATTCCCCTCTCTGTTCTTCCCCTAGCTCGAGCTCCTCCCTCCATTTTTGCCAAGATTTGTCAAGATTTGAGGCACCCCAATCCATCCAAGTGTCCACAAAGGTTAGCAACTTTGTCCTTTCATCTCTTATTGCTAGATCAGCTCGTGCTATGCTTTATAAGTATAGTGATTTGTGGGTTTTAGTTTGGGTGTAATTATGTGGTAGTTTTTTTGATTTATATGCAATTTGAGCTCAAATTAACTCCTTAGTTTGCATATGTGTAGGTGTGGTTTACTTAGTGTGCCTTCCCGTCCCCGTCCTAACCACCGTCGATCGACCGCACCGTCCCGTCGCCGGCACCACCTTGGTGAGCCTCTTCTTGTGTTCTTATCATTTTTATAAATAAAATCGTATTTGTATGATTTAGATAGTTACTTGCATAGTTTTCTTACTTGTATGATTGTTGTTATATATAGTGCCATGGTTATGATATCCGTGCCCGTCGGCCCTCGTCCGGTTTACGATTCAGATGTGGTATATTCTCGTTTATAACTATTTGTTGCATTTCGTGTTAATGACAATTATGCCCATCAAGTTGACATAGATATTTTTATCTAGGAGGTAGTTGAACCGGAAATGCCAACCGACCCTATTGTCGAGAAGTTAAATTTAGTTGAAAAAGAAAACGAGGATTTGAAAGAAAAATTGAAAAGAGTTGAAGAAGAGAAGATGAAATTGGAGTTGTACGTTGCCGATGTCGTCGATGATCACAAGATCAAGATGGATGCAATGCGCTTGAAGATTAGAAAGATTAGAAAATATGCCATTAATAAAGAGGCTTGGTATCATTATGCTGTTGGATCAATTTTTACCTTAGTTGCGATTTTGATCGCATTTGTTGTTGCATTTAAAATGTTTTAGCTAGATAGTTTTATGTTTTTTATGAGAATAAGTGTGTATGAACTTTATGTATGAACTTGTATTAATTTGGCCTTCTCGGTGTTGTGTAATGAAGATGAACCGGCAATGGATGTACGTTGACCGACGCCCTCCCCAGTTCATTAATGGCGTGCAGAGTTTTTTGCGTGTGGCTGAGGCAAACAAGCGGGATGGTTTTATGTGTTGTCCATGTGGTGTGTGTAAGAATAATAAGACTTACTCTAGCTCAAAACAGATTCACGTCCACCTGTTTACGTCCGGTTTCATGTCCGGCTATAATTGTTGGACCAAGCACGGAGAAAGAGGGGTTCTAATGGAAGAGAATGAAGAAGAAGAGGATGACGACAACTATCCTGGGTGTCCTGAATATGATGGTAGTACAATGGGGGAAGAGAATGAAGAAGAAGAAGCTGAGGCATCAGATGAGCCCGCTGATGATCTTGGTCGGGCCATTGCTGATGCAAAGAGAAACTGCGAAAATGAAAAGGAGAAGTTGAAGTTGCAGCGCATGTTAGAGGATTACAAAAAAGCGTTGTACCCAAATTGCAAAGATGACAACACAAAGCTCGGTACCACACTCGAATTGCTGCAATGGAAGGCAGAGAATGGTGTAGCTGACAAGGCATTTGAAAAGTTGCTGAAAATAATGAAGAATAAGCTTCCAAAGGAAAACGAATTGCCCAACAGTACATACGAAGCAAAGAAGGTTGTCTGCCCTCTAGGATTGGAGGTGCAGA
Source organism: Elymus sibiricus (assembly GCA_039707655.1). Taxonomy (NCBI): domain Eukaryota; kingdom Viridiplantae; phylum Streptophyta; class Magnoliopsida; order Poales; family Poaceae; genus Elymus; species Elymus sibiricus. Next base: position 532,764,772 of record CM077675.1, read on the forward strand.
AGATACATGCATGCCCTAATGACTGCATCCTCTACCGCGGTGAGTACGAGAATTTGGATGCATGCCCGGTATGCAATGCATTGCGATATAAGATCGGTCGCGATGACCCTGTTGATGATGTTCAGGGCGAGCGCCCCGGGAAGAGGATTCCTGCCAAGGTGATGTGGTATGCTCCTATAATACCACGGTTGAAACGTTTGTTCCAAAACAAAGAGCATGCCAAGTCATTGCGATGGCACAAAGAAGACCGTAAGAAAGACGGGAAGTTGAGAGTACCCGCTGATGGGTCACAGTGGAGAAAAATCGAGAGAGAGTTGCCGGACTTTGCAGATGACCCAAGGAACATATGGTTTGGTTTAACTGCAGATGGCATTAATCCATTCGGGGAGCAGAGCAGCAAGCATAGCACATGGCCTGTGACTCTATGTATCTATAACCTTCCTCCTTGGTTGTGCATGAAGCGGAAGTTCATTATGATGTCAGTGCTCATCCAAGGCCCTAAGCAACCCGGCAACGACATTGATGTGTACCTAAGGCCATTAGTTGATGAACTTTTACAGCTGTGGAATAAAAAAAGGTGTACGTGTGTGGGATGAGCACAAACAGCAGGAATTTGACCTGCGAGCGTTGCTCTTTGTAACCATCAATGATTGGCCTGCTCTTAGTAACCTTTCAGGACAGACAAACAAGGGATACCATGCATGCACGCACTGTTTAGATGATACCCAAAGTATATATTTGGACAAATGCAAGAAGAATGTGTACCTGGGACATCGTCGATTTCTTCCGGCCAAGCATGCCTTAAGAAAGAAAGACAAGCATTTCAAAGGTGAGGCAGATCACCGGAAGAAGCCCGTCCTCCATACTGGTGATGACATACTTGATATGGTCAAGGATTTACAAGTAATATTTGGAAAGGGTCCTGGCGGACAATCTGTTCCGACTGACGCTGAGGGACGCGCACCCATGTGGAAAAGAAATCTATATTTTGGGAGCTAGAATATTGGAAAGTCCTAGAGGTCCGCTCTGCAATCGACGTGATGCACTTGACGAAGAATCTTTGCGTGAACCTGCTAGGATTCCTGGGCGTGTATGGGAAGACAAAAGATACACCGGAGGCACGGGAGGACCAGCAACGTGTGCACGAAAACGACGGCATGCATGAGCAGTATGAAGGTCCTGCCAGCTACGCTCTTACCAAAGCAGAGAAGGAAATCTTCTTTGAATGCCTGATCAGTATGAAGGTCCCATCTGGCTTCTCGTCGAATATAAAGGGAATAATGAATATGGCGGAGAAAAAATTTCAGAACCTAAAGTCTCATGACTGCCACGTGATCATGACGCAATTGCTTCCGGTTGCGTTGAGGGGGCTTCTACCAGAAAATGTTCGATTAGCCATTGTGAAGCTATGTTCATTCCTCAATGCAATTTCTCAGAAGGTAATCGATCCGGAAATCCTACCAAGCTTACAGAATGATTTGGTCCAATGTCTTGTCAGTTTCGAGTTGGTGTTCCCACCATCGTTCTTTAATATTATGACGCACGTCCTTGTTCACCTAGTCGAAGAGATTGCCATTCTGGGTCCTGTATTTCTACACAATATGTTCCCCTTTGAGAGGTTCATGGGAGTCTTAAAGAAATATGTTCGTAACCGTGCTAGGCCAGAAGGAAGCATTTCCAAGGGCCATGAAACAGAGGAGGTTATTGAGTTTTGTGTTGACTTTATTCCTGACATTAAGCCGATTGGTGTTCCTCAATCGCGGCATGAGGGGAGACTGCGTGGAAAAGGCATGCTTGGACCAAAATCAATAATATGTACGGACGGACATTCTTGGGCGCAAGCACACTACACAGTTCTACAGAATTCTACCTTGGTCACCCCATATATCGAGGAACACATGGATATTATACGCTCGAAGAACCCGGAGAAGTCTGACCCCTGGATTCAACGTACACACATTGAGGCTTTCGGCGGTTGGTTGCGAACACATCTCATGAATGACGACAATGTTGAAGATGACTTGTACTTGTTGGCCAAGAGACCATCTTCGACTATATTGACTTTCCAAGGGTATGAGATAAATGGGAATACATTTTACACGATCGCCCAAGATAAAAAGAGCACCAACCAAAACAGTGGTGTTCGCTTTGACGATGCGGCAAACACCAAGGAAAAGGACACATATTATGGTTACATAGAGGAGATATGGGAACTTGACTATGGAGGTGATTTGAAGGTCCCTTTTTTCCGGTGCAAATGGGCCAATCTGACTGGAGGAGGGGTAATGGTAGACCCGCAGTACAGAATGACAATAGTGGATCTCAACAATCTTGGGCACACAGACGAACCATTCGTTCTAGCCAATGATGTGGCGCAAGTTTTCTATGTGAAGGACATGTCTACCAAACCGAAAAAAAGGAAAGATAAGAAAGCGGATACATCATACGATGAGCCAAAGCGCCACATAGTTCTTTCTGGGAAAAGAAACATCGTGGGAGTGGTGGACAAGACAGACATGTCAAGAGATTATGAAAAGTTTGATGAAATTCCTCCCTTCGCAGTGAACACTGACCCAAGCATCATGTTAATTGATGAAGATTGTCCATGGTTACGGCGCAATAATCAAGGGACACATGCGAAGAAAAAGTTTCATACCCAAGATCTCACTCTGGGATGTGACTGGCTGCACCGTCATCACTTTTCTTCTCTAGTGAGTAGCTGGGATGGTTCAGTTTGTACACGAAGTGCATCCAGTTTTTGTTGTAACCCTCTCAACTTTTTACCACTTGCTATGTGGGTGAAATTATGGTACCATGCCAAGTTTCAACCTTTTCAGAGTTCATTTGTAGTGCTTTTCAAATGGACAATCTCTTTCGATAATTTGATTAAATGACAATCTCATTAAATGCATGAAAAATAGCAAATGAAGTTAGATAGGGTTGAAATTTTTGTATGTGGTTTCTAATGGTTCATATTGAATGCACAAAAAGTCTGGAGTTGAAATAAATTAAAAAAAATGAAATCCTTTTGTAACAGACGAGTTTTCGTCCGAAACCCCGATACTTCGAAGGAGATTGTCCATTTTGTACACGAAGTGCATCCAGTTTTTGCCGTAACGCTCTCAACTTTTTAGCACATGCTATGTGGGTGAAATGATGATACCATGCCAAGTTTCAAACTTTTCAGAGTTCATTTGTGGTGCTTTTTAATTTCAGGGTCATTGAGCTCAAAACAAATCATTAAATGCATGAAAAATAGCAAATGAAGTTAGATAGGGTTGAAATTTTAGTATGTGGCTTCTAATGGTTCATATTGAATGCACAAAAAGTCTGGAGTTGAAATAAGTTAAAAAAAATTGAAATCCTTTTGTAACAGATGAGTTTTCGTCCGAAACCCCGATACTTCGAAGGAGATTGTCCATTTTGTACACGAAGTGCATCCAGTTTTTGCCGTACGCTCTCAACTTTTTAGCACATGCTATATGGGTGAAATGATGATACCATGCCAAGTTTCAACCTTTTCAGCGTTCATTTGTGGTGCTTTTTAATTTCAGGGTCATTTAGCTCAAAACAAATCATTAAATGCATGAAAAATAGCAAATGAAGTTATATAGGGCTGAAATTTTAGTATGTGGCTTCTAATGGTTCATATTGAATGCACAAAAAGTCTGGAGTTGAAATAAGTTAAAAAAATTGAAATCCTTTTGTAACAGACGAGTTTTCGTCCGAAACCCCGATACTTCGAAGGAGATTGTCCATTTTGTACACGAAGTGCATCCAGTTTTTGCAGTAACGCTCTCAACTTTTAAGCACATGCTATGTGGGTGAAATGATGATACCATGCCAAGTTTCAACCTATTCAGAGTTCAGTTGGGTGATTTTGATTAAAACAAATGAAGATATAAAACTAAAAGAGTTAAACAGAATCTGATTTTGATTAAAACACCTATTTAAATTATCCTAAAAATTTCCAACTTTAACATAATGATAAAACATACTAATATTAAACAACAGGAAAAACAATCACTCAAAAATCTATTTCTAAACTAAAGTTATTCACAAATTACTGTTTCACACAAATTTCAAATGAATTCAAATTTAAACTATTTCAATTTGAAAACTACTGGCACTAACAGAAAGTTTGTAATTGTTTTGACCTAAAGCAAAAAGATTCATTAAAAACTATAAATATTCTAACAGTTATTCCAAATATAAAAACAGAAATTAGAAAAACAAAACAAAACAAAAAAGAGAAAATACAGCTGTAGTCCCGGTTGGTGCTACCAACCGGGACTAGCACCAACCGGGACTAAAGGTCCCTTCCCGCGCGTAATTTGGGCCGCCGAAAAGACCTTCCCGCACGGAATCCCGGGAGGACCTTTAGTCACGGTTGGTGATACCAACCGGGACTAAAGGTCTATAGTCCCGGTTGGAGCCTCGACCCGGGACTAAAGAGTCCCTCTATATATGCAGGACTTTGCCGTTTCTTCCCCAACCTCTCCCATTCTGCCCCCCGACGCCGCCCCTGCCCCGACGCCTCGCCGTCGCCTCGACCTCGTCGTCGCCCCGACCTCGCCGTCGCTCCGGCCCCTCGCCGTCGCCTGGACCTCGCCGTCGAGCCCGCTGTCGCCTCGACCTCGCCGCCGAGACCACTGTGATCCACTCTCCTCCTTCTCCTCCTGAAGCCCCCCTCCCCATCCGCCATTGCCGCCATGCATGGCCGACCCTCCCCGTCCGCCATTGCCGCCATGCATGGCCGCCCCTCCCTGAGCCCATGCCCCACCTAAAGCCACCACCGGAGATGCCCGAGAGCCGCCGCCCCATCCATCTCTGGCGTAGGAGCCCCACCGCCCCGTCCATCTCCGACGTAGGAGCCCCGCCGGTGCCACAAACACACACACACACACAGACACACATATTGTTTAAAAACGTGCAAATATTTTCTAATTGTTAGAACATCTTTTTAGTGTTATGAATTTTTTTATGGTTGGTATGCAACATTTTTTCATTAAACAATATGTTAAGAAAATTGTAGTAGATGGATAAGTAGATTGATATTGTTAGATGATTTTGTTTATGATACTTTTTATGTTTTAGTTGTTTTATGTTTTAGTTAATTAGGAGTCCTAGGAAAAATTAGTATGTGTATGTTAGATTAGAGAAAAATTCTTGGGTTTTGAAAAAATTAGTGATTAAACGATAAGAAAATGTTCTCATAGGAATTTGTCTCGACGTCGACGATGCCTGGCCCGCATCCTCGTCGTCGTCGAGTCGGCGTCGACATCCTTGAGAGGCGCAATGTCCGGGACTGGGCTCCGCCGGGCTGACACTGGGAGGTGCTACCTTCCCGGGCTCGGAGCTTGGTGAGGAATCCTGGTCTCGTCGTCGACCCGGAGCTTCTTTGGTGGCGGTCACGTGGGCCACTTTCGGTGCAAAGGGAGCGGGCCCCCGCGGAGGTGGTACGTCGCCGTGTCAGGGAGGAGGACGAGCACGCCCGTCGCTACATGGCGGCGTTGGACGCCAGGTTCAACAATACCTGGCAGATTCTTCAGGGATCTCACCCGAGTTATGATCCCATGATGGTTCCTTATCTTTAGGTGTCCACCACCCGTGACTTATGAACCGCTAGTGACTTAGATTATTCGATAGTATTCGATCTGTATTAGTGATCTTATATGATAATATTCGAGATGTATTAGTTAATATTTGATGATGCATTAACTGGATTATTCGAGATGATGTATTAGTGATATTATATTCGAGTTCAATATAAATGTATTAGTGATATTTTATCGGTATAATGTGTGTGTGACTTTCGGTCTGTCGTTGCTCCTTGTGTGACTTTCATGTGTGTTCTTGATGGAGGAATCCCGACTGTTGTCGTGGGGGGCGCCTCCTCTTCTTCTCTTCTTTGCGATATATTCGTCGGTATAATGCGCAAGAAGAGAAGAGGGGGCGTCCATCACCGACGGTCGAACTATTACTGTGAGAGAGTGTCCACCAACATATATACACCACCATATCAGTGTGAGAGAGTGCGCACCAACACACCATGAGATATGAGAGTTATTTAAGGAAAGCCTCGACGGACCGAAAGTCACACACGCATTAGGATCCAAGCGTGCCGTAATTCTTGAATCATGAACACAGGAAATGTCGTCGTCATCAGACGACGATAGGATCCAAGCGTGTGAACTTTGCGGTGAAGATAAGGGTCTTTGCGACCAGCCTGGGCTGCGAGACGGCAGGTTCTTCACCATGAAGCTTTACGAGGACTTTGATATTTCTACAGTACGCAACGATGACAACTGTTTTTTCGTAATTAAGCATGACTTCTGTTTCTTTCCTTCAATGCGTAATTTCTGTTTTATACAATTCGACTAGTTCATCCCCTGTCATGCAAGACGGTATTTCTTTGAGAGGCTCGGTTTCGAAGAGCACGAGAGTTTCGAGACGAGGACAGCCAACCTGAGGACTAAACATGGTCATACATTTCTGGTGAAAGTAATGAATGCACCTAATAACACAGAATTAGGGTGCTCAAATTGGGAAGCTCTTTGCAAGGCATATGGATTTCAGGAGGATATGGAAATAACCTTCGATCTTCGTCCTAAAGATCATATTGAAGGAAACATCGACATTTGGGTGGATGTCGATATGCTTCCTGTTTTACCTCCATTTGAGTTTGTCAACCATGCATATTTGTCAAGTAATTTGCATTCTATATTTAAAAATATTTGGTGTTCTTCCATACTAAATTTGTTAATTTATAATTTACAGCTTATTTCGTTTCTTCGAGTGAAACACAGAACATAATCGACACGACACACTACACTTATGGATCACATCTAACTTGGGAGGAGAAGGATGATCTTATTAACTTTGTTATTGGTGTCCTAGTTGGTAGGGAGATCTTCCCGTATAATTTGGGAACTGGCCCAAATTATACATTGTACAGGACACTAGTGCATAGGTTGAGGGCGGATGACATTCGCCGAAATATCTTGGTAAGAGTTGCTAATTAAGTACACTAGTACTGTTGCGTAAATGGTATTGATTACATTCCTAACTAGGCTACTATTATGTTCTTCAACAGAAACTGCCAAATGAAGTTGTGCCTCCGTTGATGCAACTCGAAGGTAATATGACAATTAAAAGCCCCTTCCAGCCCGAGTTCTCTTTTGCATACTCGACTGAGTGCAAACCACCAAGACGGCTCCAAATTGAAGCATGGGGACAAATAAAGAAGGATCGCAAGCCACAAGTTGGAGACCGTTGGATCTCTTTGCTTCATCATGGAGACATAGGTGTTATTCTGTTTTATGTCATTTTACCTAGGAGGGAGGACTATGTCATTTTATCTTTTTTTGTTTTATGAGATTTTAACTTGGTATGATTAAGATGATGATGATGAGTTGTTCGATGAGTAAGATGATGATGAGTTATATGACATATATTTGATTAAAGTGGATGGATGCAAGTGATCATGTTGAATTAGAGGAAAAAATTAAATGGAAAACACAAAATGAAAAGAAAAAATAAACAATGAAGCCTTAACCTTTAGTCCTGGTTGGTGCTACCAACCGGGACCAAAGGTCACCATGCCCTGGCGCGCTCTGCCGCCCACGTGGCGCACCCACGTGGCCTGGGTTTAGTCCCGGTTCGTAGCCAACCGGGACTAAAGCCTTAGACCCTTTAGTCTCTATACTTTAGTCCCGGTTGGGGAACCGGGACTAAAGGCCCTTCCCAACCGGGACTAATGGCATGTTTTCTACTAGTATATGTACTTGAGAATTTTCATATATGTTCGTAGAATGATAACTTCAACATGAGGGGGGTGGGGTCCGCAAGTATCCTCGAGGACCATGAGAGAGGCGGTCTCGGGTTCAAACCCGTTTCAGTAATACCCGAACCCGAAACCCACCATCCCCGTCAAAATACTACACTAAGCATATTGGGCCATTCACCCTTCACTACAAACGACCATGAGAGAGGCGGTCCTGGTCGTGCTCCGTTGTGGCACTTGCATGCACCGTGTTGTCACCCTTCGCGTGTGCCGTCCTGGTCGTGCTCCGCTGTGGCACTTGAAGCTGCCCTGATGCCCGACGGCGGATGGTCGATGCGCCCACCTGGCGAACGCGTAGCTTGGTCGGCAGCTAGAAATGGTCGATTTTGATATAAAAATCGTCTAAATCCGACGTCATATGCAATTTGTGTGGTCAAAACAAGATTAAGGACAAAAGGGGGGAGGAGTCCTCGACGATCGTCTGAAACTGACTGTTATAAAACTTGTGAACTTTGCATGATGTTTCCCACTAATCCATCTCTCATGGTTGTATATTGCCACGTTGTAATATTTGCAGAAACTATGGCGGACAGAGACTTAGAAAAATAACAATTGTTGGGGGATATAATACGAGAGGGTGATGTCGATCTCACCTGCTTGTCGTTTCTCAACGAGACCGATGGTGAGGAAAGAGAGGATGGCGGCTCCGGTGAGGAGGAAGGAGATCATGACTGCTCCGGTGATCGAACTGGGGACGAAGGAGATCATGACGGCTCCGGTGATCGAATGGAGAAGGGAGCCATAACTGCTTCAAAGTCCGACGAGGTATATATTAATTAATCCTCTGCTGACTAGATGCATTAATTTTTTTGTATGTACATATATTAACGCTTCTTTCTTCTTTTAATTAGCCATCCGGATCGAGCTCCACTTCGGTAAGGAGACGAGGCCCGATGAGAAGGTTGGAGGCGGAAGAAAGGTTCACGATCGAAGAAGTCTCACCAGCAGGCCAACCGATTGCTCCCTACCGGACCAAGAACAAATTTATACATCAGTGCGGAGTGGTTGTTAGGGACCTCGTCCCGATCAGCTGCAAAGAATGGAATAAGAAGAAGGACCCTCAAGTTCCTTATGTCAACGATAGACTGAAAGATGATCTTTGGACCAATCTGATTAGAAATTTCAGTCTACCGCCAGAGGAGGATCCGAATAACCCAGTTATACAGCGAAAGGTCAGGGCGTTTGCTCTTAAGAAGATGGCAGAACTATTCAAGAACTGGAAGAAAGTATTGAACATGAAGTTTGTCGAGAAAGACAGGACTCTAGAATTCAGAGGTCAATATGAGAAGATGAGAGATCACTGGCCCGCATTTGTGGCCTACAAGAAATCGGAGAAGGCTAAGAACATGTCACTTACAAATAAGAAAAATGCCGCAAGGAAGGAGTATCACCATGTTACGGGGTTAGGTGGCTACAGAAAAGCCCGGCCTACGTGGGACAAAGCTGAGCAAGACCTGCTTGCTAAAGATGTCCAACCAGAGACATTGCACTGGCCAGATCGGGCAAGGACTTGGTTCTTCGGGGTTGGGGGAACATTGGACCTAGAAACAGGGAAGTGTGTCTGGACGAAAGCTCAACTTGCAATACCATTCAAAAAGCTTGAGGAAACAATCAAGAAATCGCTGGAAGGGACGTTCGTTCCCGACAGAGAGAAGGACGAGCTGTCATTTGCCCTCGGGAATCCTGAACACCCTGGACGAACACGAGGCACATCAGGCTCCGTTCCGTGGAAGGTTGGGTTTCCCGACAGCGCTGGTTACAGAAGCCGACAGAGAAACAAGAAAGAGGAAGCAAGCGAAATGCAGAAGTTGAATGAAAGATTAGCGAAACTAGAGGCACTTGAGAGCCAGCGAGCGACCGGTCAACCATCTCTGCGGCACGAAGATCCTTCATTGGAGACTACCCACGATGCTACCCCACCATCTCAGCGGAGAAGCAGCGTGGCTTCCACTGAGCTCGTTCATCCTGATAGCATGGCTCCTCGCTACCCCGTGGATGGTATCACGCATAATGAACATTGTGTGCTAATGGCAAAATGCCATAACCTGACCTTTAAGGCGGCGGTCGGCTCTGTCTTACCTCCTCGACCTGATGCAACTTTTCATTGCACTCCGGTTCCAGCTGGCTTTGCTATTGTCGGGGTGGATGAAATAATGGACGGATTTGATGGGCTGGAGCTGGAGTACCCTACAGGTGAAGGGGAGCTTCTTCTTCGACATGCCTTAAGGACTACCTGTCTATGGAGAAAGGAACACATCGTGCTTCCATACTGGACGCCGCCTCAGCAGACTCAGGCGGGGGAGGCCCCGGTGCCTGAGTCGTCTCCGGTGCGTCAGACGTCTCCGGTGCGTCAACCGTCTCCGCTGCCTGAGTCGTCTCCGGCGCGTCAGCTGTCTCCGGCGCGTCAGCCGTCTCCGTCGCCTCAGCGGACTCCGACGGAGGAGGCCCCTCAGCAGAATCCTACTCCGCCTCAGCTGTCTTCGCCGCGTCATCGAACTCTGCCTCCTCCGCCGCCTAAGCAACAGCGGAAGAGAGGCGCCGCCGCTCCGGCGGCTAGCAGCTGTACGAAACAGAGGAGATTCAGATACGGCCCAAGCCTCAAGCCTCCTCCCAAGTTACCCTACGAGAGGTCTGAGGAGGAACTCGACGAGATCGTGGATGCCGAAGTGAAACGTCAGCTTGCACCGAAACGCCCACCTGAAGAGGAGAAAATACATCCGGTGAAAGCGAAGCGAACTCTGGATGCCCTTAGGCGACCACCACCGCCTCCGCCGCCATCAAACTATGACCGATGTATTCAAAAGAAACATGATGAAGCGAGGCGGTCGGGAAGCTTAAGTAGAAGTGGCTCAAGAAGTGGGAAAACAATTCCCCAGCTCGGCGAACAAGAACTGCAATCGTGTCATCCGCTCAAGGTGGTTACCGATATCGCTAATGATCCAGAGAAAGCGGACATTGGTCTTGCTATCACTGCTGATGATTACTTACCCGACTCGGTACAGTTTGAAACGGCTGAGGTAGTACAAACCTTAAAATACGCGAATGGGAAGCCTCTCGTCACACGTGAGGAGCTCGACCGTCTACCAACAATGATGCGACGATTGCATGAATGGTACTTGAAAGCCTGCAAGGACGGGGCCGACAATATCTTTGTGGGAATTAAAGATGAGCACTTCTTCAATGGAGAGCAGGTGTTGTTCGTTGAATTTGAAGAAATATTTCAGTTATACAATCAAAAGGAACTCGACAAAACTATCGTCAGTTCTTATTGTCTGTAAGTATTTTTTTTCTGTAATTAAGTCTCTAGCTCAGCTCGTTCATTGCATGTATTAATTATCCTCACACTATATTATGCAGATTGAAGATCCTCGAATGCAAACAACAACAAATCTATGACATTGGGTTCATTGACCCAAATTTCATAAATGAACCTACGTTACGAGATTTTTCCCGCCGAAACAGAGAACAACTTGCTAAAGGCGTTACTTGGACAAAAAACCAGAAAGGAAATACTATTTCCTTACAACTTCAAGTGAGTGTTACTATCTTGTGCACATTATGTTTCGCTTACTCGAGGTTAAGTGCAATTAACGAGTTATGTGTGCGCAGTTTCCACTTTATTCTGCTAGACATTCAGCTTGAAGAGGGAAAAGTAACTGTCTTGGACTCGAGACGTAAAGACCCTAAGGACTGGACGAACATGAGACAAATGCTTCAGAAGTAAGTTCAATCATTATCGCACCATATCGGCAACTTTCGTTCATTTTCTGATATCAAGTAATCATTTTTCTTTGCCAGGCAGGGTTTGGAAAAAGTTCACCAAAAAGGTTAAGGGTGTCAGCTGGAAACCGGAGCTGCAATTTGTACAGCCCAAAGTAAGTACTACTCTAGTACCGCACATCTCTCATTGATGCTAGTTTCAATACCATTATCATGCTTGGTTATCATTTTGATTGAACTCTATTCTCGTAAAGTGCTTGTTGCAGGCAACCGGGACTAATTTATGTGCCTACTACGTTTGCGAGTTCATTCGCCACTCGACCTCTGAGCGGGGCCGGGGCATATCTTTACAACAATTTGAAGTACGTAAACAATATTCACATTTTTATTTTATTACCATCAATTGTGTTGAGTTTCATTCATATATTGACCCCCTTCTTTAAATTAGATCTGGCGGAAGCGGGACGAACTCCTACCAACTGATCGCATCCGAGCAATTCAAGAGGAATTGGCGGGATTCTTTGTTGAGCATGTCATACCTAAAGACGGAGAATACCATAAGGATGTCGAATGCAATGTTGGTAATAGACGACGTTAGGATCGTAAGAGATGTTATATTGTATATATGCATGAACGTGTACTATATGTAATAGCGTCGAATAGATTTACGAAAACTTGTTGCATATTGTTCGACCAAGCACGGAGAAAGAGAGGTCACTTCTCTCTATATATTGACCATAACGATGTTGTGTAATGGTTCCTTCATTGCTATATGTAGTAGCTAGCGTCGAGTCGAATGAAAAGCGTAAAATAAAAATGGTAAACACAAAAATAAAAGGGGGAAACACAATAGGAAAACCCCTAAACCCCCCCCCCCCCCCCCTTCAAAAAACCAAAAAACAAAAACCCCAGCTCCTGGCAGGTGCTGACGCGTAGCTGCCTTTTAGTCCCGGTCGGTGTTACCAACCGGGACTAAAGGTCCTCCTGCCTGGGTGCCCCGCAGAGGCCACGTGGAGCCCCTTTGGTCCCGGTTCGTAAGCAAACCGGGACTAAAGATTTTGGGCATTAGTCCCGATCGGTTTGTCCCGGTTCCAGAACCGGGACTAAAGGCCCTCTGGAACCGGGACTAGTGCCCTGTTTTCTACTAGTGCCTGGATGTAACACAATTAGATATCCCCAACAAAATAAAAGTATTTTCTTTGGTAGGACAAGGTAGCTCTCTAGATTATATTCATAATTAATTGCAGGTTCTCAACAAAAAAAATTGCAACCATTTATGCATGTACAAGCAACATGAAGCGTATATTCCACTTTACTAGATCGCTATTAGTTATGACAGTAGACCATGAAGAGTGATTTCCATGTCACAATGCTGACATGGTTAATATTGCCTGCCTCTTCTAATGGCTCAACATTTTTGTAGAACCTTGAAGTTTGAGCATGTTCGGTTTGAACAATGAATGGAAAATTTGACGACATTTACTTGCTGGCCCGAAACTCTTTACATTGATATGGATGTGTGCCATTCTCACCCAACAATGATGATGATGCTGACAAACACACACTCACTTGGAACACCAAGCCATGGAGCCTTCCTACATTCATATGGATGTCATCGAGATTGTGTTTGTATTGCACTATCGAAAACGAATTTGCTGGTTGTATTTCTCTTTGCCTTCCTCCAACGATGTCTTGGTTCTATTCTTATTGGAGCAAAGGACTATGCCATGTGAAATGATATACAAATTTCTGGATTATATTGCTTCATCAATGTTGTGTACATAATACCCTTCAAAGTTCCATAAATCTCTCACCCAAAAGTTTTATTTGTACGACTTGTGGTGGAGAGCACCAGACCTCGCCAAACAGGCCGACACGGCCCGGCACTGCACGGCCGTAAACGGCCCAGCACGGCACGGCCCGCCCAGGCACGTTTAGTAAACGGGCCGTGCCGTGCCAGCCCGTGGGCTGCGCTTCCAGGCCCAGGCACGGCCTGATTACTAAACGGGCCGGCACGTCGGTCCGTTTAGCACGCTGGGCTACACATTTTCAGCCTGTGGGCTCATTTTTAGGCCTATTGGGTTGTATTTTAAGTATATTTATATTAAAAATATATCTGAAAATACATAAAAGAAATAAACGGGCCGTGTCGTGCCGGCCCGCGTGCCCAGCCTCTAGACCCAGGCATGGCCCAAGGCGTGCCGCGTGCCGGGCCCGGCCCGTTTACGGTCGTGCCGTGCCTGGCCCATGACGGGCCATGGTCGCGGGCTGGCCCATTTGGCCCGGCCCGTTTGGCCAGCTATAGAGAGCACTACTACATTATTCTTAAACAAATATAAGTGGTGCATTCTTTCTAGATCAAAGTCGGCACATCAAACATTGAGTATACTATGATTTGATGGGTAAAATCGTTTTTCTTTTATTACGTGGCAACGCACGGGCATCCAGCTAGCGCCCTTTAATAGTAGAGATTTTACTTTCTTCTTATTTTGGGTCTTTCTTCTTATTTTACTTTCTTTCATCTTTTGCTTGTGATAGAGACATACTTTAGTTTTTTCATTGCAAATATTGTGTTTCTACATTTCTTCTTCTTTTTATTACTCCCACCGATCCATAATAAGTGTGGTGGTTTATGGATCGGAGGGAGTACTACTTTAACAATTTAATTTTATTATCACTTTTACTCGGCAATTTTCTTTTTTATATAAAGAGAGTTTCCTCTCCGATTTCTATTATTAGAAATCACGAGTCTTTTACACACCCAGGCTATTACAAAAGCTACTGCCAACTCACCCGGCCAGCATATCATACGATGCGCACCCCTAACAGAGTGATGGAGGATCAGACCCACCCCCACGCACATCTCCCAGGAATGCGGAGGCCCCAGAAAGTTGTAAGACTGGAGCCAAACCCAACAACATTTTTAATCTCAGAAATCCCACAGGCCAGGCTCTCCAGAACATATGCAGCAACAACATAACTAGATCGTTCTATTTTCTTAAAGCGAAACAGATTACTAAAACAAGTTCAACCGAAGCAACAAAGACCAGAGAGTACAAGCAAGACAGGTGAACAAAAAGGGTATACAACCTGCTCAACTCTTCTTACGCCCTCCGCCATTATTCTTCGACTTGTTGGGTTTATCTGCATCACGAGCCAATCATGTAACATTTTAATCATCATGTTAACAGTGATACAAGGATTAGATATCCTTTTCTTATCAAAACCCACATTGTTTCTAATTTTCCAAATAGTCCAGAAAACTGCATGCTGAAATCCCTACAACCACTAGAGATTTTTCTGTTTTCACAAACTGTTTCAACCAAACACCAAACAAATCCTGGGTACTGTCAGCTACTTGTTTTATATCAAAAGCATATTGAATAATATTCCACATTATTTTTGCCATGGAAACATTTCAAGAATAAATGATCAACACTACTCTCATTATATATGCATACAGGTACTGGGCAAATTCATGAATATTTTTATATGAGACACGTTAACACTATTTGAAACTCACGAATATATTTGAAAACATGAACAAATCATTGACACATATGAAAATTATCTATTTTTTTCATGAAAAGATATGTTTTAAAAATAAGTTTTTGAAGTACAAGAACTTTTTATTAATATTCTGAGATTTCATGCATACACTATACTTGGGCTTGAAGCGTCCGTAGCCCTGTAGCAGCAGGCCAGCTAACTGGGGTCGACATGATGCGGCCCAGTTGGTTTTTTTCAGCCCATTTGGATGCCGTCTTCTTCGTCTCGCCGCTCACAAGTTCATCAGTCTCCGTCTACTCTTCTTCTTGTCTGAAAAAAAAAAAAAAATCTCAGAACTCGCCTGAACCCTAGCTAGCGCGGCGCCCGGGGATGGTGGCGAAGAAGCCGGCCGCGGCGGCGGCAGCCGGTCCGGAGGCGGAGGAGCGGAAGCGCCTGCGGTCGCTGGCCTTCTCCAAGGGCCTGCTGCAGCGCGGCGAGCCGGCGGCGCCGCGGGCGGCGCTCCCGCCGTCCGGCGCCGTGGCGCGGCTGCAGGGGCGCGACATCGTGCGGCCGCGGGGCCAGCGCAGGAGCCGCTTCCTCTTCTCCTTCCCCGGCCTCCTCGCGCCCGCCGCCGGCGCGGGCGGCCGCGTCGGGGAGCTCGCCGACCTGGGCACCAAGAACCCCGTCCTTTACCTCGAGTTCCCGCAGGTTCCTTCCCCGCGCCGAAATTGCAATCCGTCCGTCGAATCCCGTAGCTTTTTCCACGGATTTTGTGATGCAAGCTTGGATCTTTTTGGCTCTACTCGGTCGGTCGGTCGGTCGCAGGGGAGGATGAAGCTGCTGGGCACGCACGTGTACCCCAAGAACAAGTACCTCACTCTGCAGATGACCCGGTCCGCCAAGGGCGTCGCCTGCGAGGACGTCTTCGAGAGCATGGTCAGCCAGCCTCTCACCCCTCACCCAAAGCTCCAACTTACATCATGCCCATGCCAAATTGTTTAGCTGAAGTACTGCAATTATGTCAGCCGAAGGGTACTGAAATTGTCTATCTTTTGGCAGATTGTGTTCTCCGAAGCCTGGTGGGTCGGGACGAAGGAAGAGAACCCGGACGAGCTCAAACTCGAGTTTCCGAAAGATATGCAGAATGTATGTATGTGTGTGGGTGTGCTCTAGGCTTATATAATTTTCTGCCTATGTCTTTTGCTCCTCTCTGATGCAATTGTGTGTCGTGTATGCTTCTTCGTTTTGCTAGGCTGCGGAAGATGTTGATTTTAAAGGCGGGGCAGGGGCTGCCAGTGGTGAGGTAGTGACAGTAAATAAACCCAGAAAACAGACCGTTGTGCCCCGTGCAGCAGAGCCCAGCACGCCAGAGTTTGAATCTGATGCTGATTCGGAGGATTCGGATGTTAAGGATGAGATTGGCACGCAGACTACGAGTGATACACCTGTTAGGAAATCTGCCAGAACTGCTGGGAAAACCTTCAAGTAAGTCTCTTCCAACCTTTGTTGTTGGTTTTGGCAAGCGACCGAAATGTGCTAGGCAGCTCTAGTTTGCTTAATTGCCGGGAAATAGACTCCTGGAAGCATTTGTTTGCTCCCATTCTATAGCTTTTCTTGTATCTGTGTTTTTCTGTCCTGGAAAGTACTTGATAAATTCTTTGGCTCTTTATACAGGTTCGCAGAGCTCGCCGGAGGCGATTCGGCTGACAGTGACACTGAGATTGAGTTCGCTGAGGACTTAGATGAGAAAGTAACAGTACAAATCTTTCTTTTGTTGATTGAGGACTTGGAGTTTGCTGAGGACTTCCGTACTTATTATGCTTTCTACATTTGCGGCAGATGGAGACTGCGGAAATTAAGGAAGAAATCCCAGGTGAAGACATTAAGGAAGAAATCCCAAGTGAAGACATTAAACCTGAAGATTCTCTAGTAGAGTCTCTTTCTATCAAGAAGCAACCACTTGTTCAGGCTAATTTGTCTGCCATGTTTAAAAAAGCAGAAGAAAAAAAGGTGAAAGTCCAAAGCCTCTTAGATTTGTATTTTCTTTTGATAAAAAGTGCCTTTTGTTTGGATCTATGAAAGTGAACTCTAGTTTTAGTTATTTTATCCCCTATCTTTTGGGGAAAATTATGTGTTTGGCAGTCTTAATACCAAGAAATTAAACTCGGCCTTTGACCAAAAAAATTATATTTCAGAGACCTACAACTACAAGAAGTCCTAAAGGATCTCCAGCTACAAAAGGTCGTCATACTCTATGTTCCTAGGTTCCTGAAATTTTATCGTATTTCGTATGTAAGCTCCAATTTTTTGTTACTGTCTTGTAGGTCCTGCTGCTAAGAAGCAGCGAGCAACTCCAACGAAAAAACAGTCACCAGCGAAGAAGGCAGGTAAGTACTGTACCAAATGCAAGTCTGTTGTTACAAACCTCTTAAATTACAAGTTTTAGTTTAAGAATTTGAGCTATGCTTGTAAGATCATTTTCAGTGGAAAATATTTTTGTCCCAGACAAGCCAAAGGCACATCATGGATTGGATTTGAAACATGAAACTATGTTGGGTTAAGGGCCTGTTTTGGATTATTACATTTATATTAGTGGTGCCAAAGGCTGGGGAGAGAAGGCACTTAAATACAGTACAAAACTAACTCTGCTGTCAGAAACATCTTATATTAGAAACTTTTATGTGAGAATTTGGTCTTAAGCTTCTGGAGGCCATTCTTGGTGGAGAAGACCAAGCCTTAAACAAGCCAAATGCTATAGTTTTAACATTTGAAACTTTTCTGTGAGAATTTGGTTTAAGCATCTGGATGCCATTCTTGGTGAAAAGACTAGACCTTGAACAGGACGGGAGTTTTAAAACTTGAAACTATTTGATGAACCATTTTGGGTTTCTTAAGTCTGCCATTCATTGTTTAGGATACTAATGCTGCAAGCTTTAGTGTGAGAATTTGGTCTAGGGTTCTATGTCCACTCTTGGTGGAAAGGTTAGACCTCAAACAAGCCAAAGGCTCTATATAGAGGAGTTATAAAACTTGAAGCTATTTGTTGAACCATTCCTGGTTTCTAAAGTCTGTCATTAATTGCCTGTCAAGGCAAAACTCTGAACATTTTGGAATTAAAGTGGATTGCTCTGCTTTTATATTAATGAAGCTAACTGGTACTTCCTCCGTTCCTAAATATTTGTCTTTTTAGAGATTTCACTACAAACTACATGCGGATGTATGTAGACATAATTTAGAGTGTAGATTCACTCATTTTACTCCGTATGTAGTCTGTAGTTGAATCTTTAAAAAGACAAATATTTAGGAACGGAGGGAGTATATCCAAAAGACTTGCGGCATAACTTCATGGTGTTTGGGGGGGGAGGCTTGTTTAGAATACTTTTATTAGTGCTGCCAAGGCCTCGCGAAAAAGGCAGTTCCGTGTGTTGGCAGGTGCTGTCAGTTACTCTTGTAGAACCTGAATGGGTAAAGCTAGTCTAGGATTTTTCGCTAGCGTCTACAGAGCTGCTACTAGTCTAGAACCTTCATGGGCTTGGGAGAAAAGTTCACTTTAGTGTGTTTTAGTGGTGCGTCATCTTTTATTTTGTCAGCATGACTTTTGCTCTCTCTTTTTTCCTTATAAATTGAATTACTGGTAGTATTCATGGCATACGACTGACTTGTCTATTACGTGAGTGCAGCAAGCGGATCCCAGAAGAAGCAAAAACCAAAGGTACCTTTTGGAACTTTAATATTGGTCATGTTACCTTATTAGATGAGTGTTTTAATGACAATGAGCAGTGACTTCTTATTTAAAATGCTGCTCATTGTTTTCCTTGCCGAATGCGTGCCTGTCAAACTGAAGGCCTTCCGCCTTTTCCATTTTGTATCACAGGTAGACGAAGATGAAATCGAAGAGCTCTCAGATGATACCTGTCAGGTGACTTAATCAGCTGTGATAGTGAAAAATAGCCCTCTATCGATATTTGTTCTAGATGAAAGTGCAAAGGCAGCTGATGGTCTCAGTGCTCCCGTGATTTGGCCCCTTGTTTATGTGTTGCTCTTTTCGTTATGATGATGTTATTTGTGCCTCCTTGCCTATCTAACCAATCACAACTGCATTACAGGATGAAGACGCAGGTCCTGCTGCTAAGAAGCAGCGAGGAACTCCAAAGGGAAAACAGTCAGCAGCGAAGAAGGAAGGTAAGAACCAAGTCTGTTGTGAGAAGCATCTTATCTTACATGCTTTAGTGTAAGAATTTGTTCTAAGCTTCTAAGTCCATTCTCGGGGGAAAGGATTAGGTCTCAGGCAAGCCAAAGGCTCTATAGACTAGATTTGAAACATGAAGCTGTTTGTTGAACTATTTTGGATTCTAAAATCTGTCGTTGATTGCCTGTTGCGCCATAACTCTGAATTAAAACGGATTGCTTTGCTTTGCGTTTATATCAATGAAGGTAACTGGTAGATTTGACTTTTAATAAAAAATGAAGATAGAGTTGACTTTTGGACGGATACATTTGTTTGTGCTGCAATGGCCAGAAATAGAAGGAACTTAAATACAGTACCAAACCAAGTCTGTTTTTAGGAACATCTTATACTACAAACTTTACTGTGAGAATATGGTCTAACCTTCTGTGGACCATTCTTGCTGGAGAAGATTAGGCCTGAAACAAGCCAAAAGCTCTGTATAGAGGAGTTCTAAATCCTGAAGCTATTTGTTGAACCATTTGGGCTTCTAATGACTGTCGCTCATTGCGTGTCAAGTCAGAACTGAGAATATGTTGGTATTCAAATGGATTGCTTTCCTTTTGTATTAATGAAGATACCGGTAAATATGAAATACTTGTGGTGTAACTAGAACATAGATTTTCCTTAAGATGGTACCAAATTATTTGTGGCTAAAGTCTTGTTTAGGATACTTTTACTAGTGGCGCCATTACCTGACGAAGAAGGCACTTCAGTGTTGCGATAGGTGGTATCAGTTCAGTTACTCTTTTATTAAAGAGTTTCATGGGTAAAGCTGCTCTAGGATTTTTCACTAGCGGTGCCAGGGTTTGGGGAAGAACTCACTCTAGTGTTTTTTAGTGGTGCG
Source organism: Elymus sibiricus (assembly GCA_039707655.1). Lineage (NCBI taxonomy): Eukaryota > Viridiplantae > Streptophyta > Magnoliopsida > Poales > Poaceae > Elymus > Elymus sibiricus. The sequence continues at coordinate 532,784,899 of CM077675.1, forward strand.
TGAGAGATGATCTATTCTTTTGGCGGCACAACTCTTGCTCTCAGTTTTCCTTACAATATTGTATTACCGGTATTATTCGTTCATGGTATATGACTGATTTTTGTATATGTTTCATGAAAAATATAGCAAGCGGATCTGGCAGAAAGCGAAAACCGAAGGTACCTTTTGGAACTTAAATACTGTTTTCCTTTGCTGAACGTCCACCTGCGAAACTGAATGCCTTCCGCCTTTTTCCATTTCGTGTGACAGGTAGATGAAGATGAAATCGATGAGCTCTCAGATGACCCCTCTCAGGTAACTAACCGCATATCAGCTGTGAAACTGCAAACTCGCGCTCGTCAGTTTTTGTTCTAGAGGGAATAACACGTGTGCCAGATGATCGGAAGGGCTGCTGCTGGCGTAGTGTGCCCGTATCTGCCCCCTATTTTATGCTTTTTTTGCGTTTGCCTCCCGGGGTACATACGTAATCGCAATGGCATTACAGGATGATGACATGGATGACGTCGACGACGACGATGATAGCGATGATGACTGGGCCGAGGAGTGAGGGCTCGTGTGGGAGCGACAAGGCCCAGATCTGGCATTGCCGTCAAGAGGATGGATCGGGGACGACCCTCCCTGGCCCTCTGGATTACTGCAGCACACCATGCAGGCAATTGCGGTGTTTGCTCTTTGCTGAGCACTGGCCATCGTCGTAGTCGTATGTAGAAAGCTTTTGGAGCGCGTGTAACGACTCTCATGTATGCGTATCACATGGATACAGTTTGTGTTGGTAGGGAAGGAGAGCTGGTTATCGTTCGGCCATTGATTTGCTAGACGTGTTGTAATGATAGGAGCAGAAACTGTGAGATGATTCACAAAAAATGATCAGCCGTGATTTGTTAGATTGAATCTTATATATATTCTGGTATAGAGTGGCTTGCCGAACTTGTTGATATTCCAAGCTTGGCTTTGTTAGGCGTTGATAAAGGAACTGAATTTGGCTACGGTGATGCTTGTTGGATAGGCTCACGTGCACTGCAACCAAGAGAGGACAAGGACAGTCAATAATAGCATGGAATCTTCTTTTTGCAGAATTCTCTCTTTGACAAGTAGGCACCGGCAACTGGATACATTCGTTTCAAAAAGAAAAAGAAAAAGGCATATACATAGGAATATTTGAGCAGGGTAGCGTGTGATGCCGAACATGTGATGAATGTGCCTGGCTCTTGCAATGGCACCTTCTAGAGAGAATCGAATGCAATGGCATCTTCTTCTTTTTTCAGGCAGAAGAATTTTCCGAGGTGGTATTCTTCCTGGCTCTTGCCGATATATTCGCATCGTCCATGTGTAGCATGTTCGATGCCACGACTAAATCTAGATGATTCACTCGTTTCAATAATCTGATAAAAAGGCCATGGAGGAATATTACGAGTAGAGTAGACTGTGGTGCGCGACTTGACCTTTCCTCTACCTTGAGTCGCCCGCCCTATTTGTGCGTGCAATGTTCTCTTTCCCTCTTGGAAGAAATGGCGAGCATAAAACCGACACCATGCCAGCCAGATGAACTAGGTAAGCACGGGCCATGCTGGTATATTCTCTTTTGCGAGTGTGAGGGCCCCCTCTTTCCTCCGTCCGTCGCTTCAGTGATGGGAGGGGGCGGGGACCCCAAGGAAGGGTTTCGATCCGGTGATGGTAGCTAGACTTAAAAATAAACTTAGGGTTGTCTCCGTTCGATTGTGGCGAGATGACGAGGAATAAGGTCTCTCTGCGTCGCACTGTGTCAGGATGTTTCTTGGTATCATTGGGAAGTGCGCAGAAGATGGTGTGTCCCTAGATTTGAATTCAAGTCATGCGTTTTCTTCTGCAGGTTTAGCTTGGTGGTCGTGCTGTCCTGCGGAGCGGACAACCCGGTTGTAAGTCTTGGTTGTCCGACTCCAGTTTCGACTGGCGCTAGTTGGCCAGTCTAGGCCTTGTAGGGAGCGTGTGATATTTGTGTTTCCCCACGCTCTTCAACATTTTCTTATTCTTTGGGACAACGGTTTACGCGCCGCGCCGCCGCCTGAGGAAGACGATTTCGGCACCTCTGGAAAATTGGATGTATTTTATTTTTAGTTGGTGTCACAGGTAGACGAACAGCTCTCTGATGAATGCTATCAGGTAACGTGGAAGTGCAAAATCACTCTTTCTTTGGTGTACTAGCAGGAGTAGAAATTGTGAGATGATTCACTAGACGTGTTTGTTGTACTGACATGCGTAGAAATAGTTGTGAGATACGTGGTGTGGAGTTTTGGTATGTGTTTGTGGGGGCTACTCAGCATGCATGCACATGTTGTTGGTTTCTCTAATCAATTAATTAATTAATCTACAGAAAATATCATTGAATTGTCATTCCTATTAGTAGTGCGTTCATTCTGATGTACGACTGGAGTGGTATGTCTTGACCAACTTTGTGTGCCTAGAATACAAAACTGCCTGCTGTTGAAGCGTCTCTGGATCTGGTACGGCCAAAACAAGCAAAAGTGCCCAACTTTCTGTGCTTATTACTCCCTCCGTCCCAAAACAAGTGTCTCAAACTTAGCACAACTTTATACTAAAGTTAGTTAGTACAAAGTTGAGACACTTATTTTGGGACGGAGGGAGTACTAGGCTATAAAACGTGTCCTGTGTCCATGCTTAACGCTTGTTGGTCAAAAATGGTACACCTACGTACGAACTCAGGTTTCCTACACTAACCTTCACTAATCCCACCCCCCTCTTCTGAATTTCAGGGTGCGGCTCTGTGCAACCCAATCAAGCAAGCCCACATCACCCCCTATGTAAAATTTCGTAGCAAACTCTACGTAAGTCTAGCAAAGCTCCTTGTTGGTAGGTAAGGTTGATTAACATAGAGAGGATGGGAAGAAGGCGAATGTCTTTGTATTGACTACAGAAAAGGAAAATACACAGGAGCACTCGGGTGCTCTATCCTCCTACATGAATATTAAATTTAAAAAGTATTCAGGAAAAATAGAAAGAATCTGGAAATTTGGGACATCAAACCCCTGTGCCCAATCTATTCCCTTTTATTTATTCCTCATGTTAGCTTTATTCCAAGTTAAACTTGATAAACTTTGCTCAAGTTTATATAAAAATACTAGTATTAACATATATATATTACCATAAATATCATTAATTAGATAACTGGCCCCTCCTCCTCGACTTCAGGCCCAGAATTCCCTTTTGAGCCGGCCAAAGCCCAGAAGGTGGTGTGCGGAAGTCAACGATAATTACTACTCCCTAGTGATCTAAAACGTCTTATATTTGTTTACAGAGGTACTAGTATCTTTTAGCTTGACAGACGAGTCTTCTTGGAGCGGTCGTGAAGCCGCACCACTACCATGTTCCAACTTATTATGTTGTTCAACTGGTAATGGACTCCGATGCACATTAAGAATCCAAAGTAGGGCACGTTGCTGAGGAGGGCCATGGACATGTCCAAATGCAATTGTGGGATGATCGTGTCGGGTTTGCTTTTGTTATCCATGACCATGTACAGAAAAATAATCAAAGAGCTGACATTGCAGTCGATTTACACAATGTATGATATAATAGTCTCATCGATGAGCTCGATAGCCAAGGCAATGAGGGAGGTGGTGCAGATGAGTTGACGCCATTGACATCAAAACTAACATGGTAATAGTCAAGGTTGTAGTCTTGCTTGACCATGTCACAACCCAATCGTCACATCACCGTTGGCGAACTCGTTGGTGAGGCCAATGTAGCCTAGCTGCCGACCCTAGCATTATGAAGGCCCTAGTGCGAATAAGATACAATGGACATAAGTACTAAGCAGAGAGTAATAGAAACACTTTTACCCGTGTATATCGCATATCATGAAAATATGAAGGCATAAACATAAAAATAATTCTAATTAGCAATAAAGTCTTAATAATAATGTACATGTCATATGATCCAAATGATGATTATAAGATACATATACTCAACCATAAACAACTATTGAATAAATAAAATTGGTGAAGTGCATGGGGGGGGGGGGGGGGGGGGCAAATGTCCCTTGTCCACTCCATAATAGTCTTGCCGTTATGTTCTGCAGATCATATTTCTCGTAATTTATTCAGATATGTAGATGTATTGGGCCCTTAATTTTTCTCCTACCTTGAGCATCCTTTTGATGACAAGCTTGCTGCCATTAGCAGTGGATTTGGAGATGACGAACGGCGAGGCACAAATAAAAGGCGAAGAACAAAAGACGATGCTTCTTTGGTTGATGAAGAAACAGTCATCCACGTCGGTTGTGTTAATATCTTCTTCTTAAATCATAGCTATTTTTCTTGTTGTTCTGGATAAATTATGCTTTAATTGACTCATAAATAATGCCGCATCAAGAGAATACAAGCACCACCCCGCAAAAAGAAGAAGAAGGTAATACAAGCATCGTCATAAACACACACATGGCCTCTACGCGATAGGATGCACAGAGCCAACAAAAAAACAAACATGCACATAAAGAAGAGTTTTTTTTTTGCTTGTTGTTGTTGAGCGATGCTTTTATTTTGGATTTTGCTTTCGCGGCTTGCCGAGGAGTTGAAGCAGGAATTAGGATCACATCCTCTTGGTTGTTCTTTCCGTTATGCTGTTGTTGTTGGCCGTGAGTTGGAGAGACTACAGTACAGCCGGGTTTTGCTCTTTCCAGCCGGTCGCATTGATTGGCGTTTTCTTTTTGGTTTTACGATCTAAGATCGGTTTGCGTCGCCCGTCGTCGTCATCGCCCCCCGCGCTTCTACTCCGACATCGGCCCGATCCGGCCTCTGCACCGACCCGGCGGCTTCGCGCTACGCGGCGGCCCCTCACGGCCGTCGACCGTGCGTATGCCCGCCCGTCGCCCTGCGGCGGCTGTCGCTGCCCTTCTCCGACCGGGACTGCTCCATCACCACCCTCCTTTGCCGCGGCGTACAATCGCGCACTGGCTGCCTCAGACCGGCTGCGTCGGGCCGGCTCTCGGCTCCGGCTGTGTCGGCCTCGTCAGCTGCGTTGCGCGGCTGCCGGCTCCGTCCTCGTTGGCTGCCTCGGGTCAGCTGTCGGCTCCGGCCGCGTCGGCCTCATCGGGCCGGCTGCCTGCTCTGACTGCGTCGGCCTCGTCGGCTGCTGGCTGTCGGCTGCGTCGGCCTCGCCGGTTGCGCCGATCGTCATCGCCGGCTTCATCTCGGACTCCGTCGCCACCCCGCTTCACCACAAACGACGCCCTCATGATCACCGAGCAGCGTCCCCGATCTCGTGTGCAATCGGATTGATCACCCGCCCGCCGCGATCTGCTCCATCCCTGCCATGCGATTGACCTGATCAGTCGGTTGCATGCGCCTCCTAAGGTCTTGTGAAGACTGTCCCGAGTATAGCGCGCTCCTCCACCGATCGAGCAACGGGCTGTCGCTGCGTCGCCCCGTCGGGCCGTAGCATCGCCGCCCCGTGGTTCTCCCCGCGGTTGCCCCGCTCGTGTGTTGCCGCTATGTCACCCCTTTGGGTCGTAGTGCCGCGACCCGCGGTCCTCGCGAGCCCCGAGCAGCTGCTACACCGCCCCTTCAGGCTGTAGTACCGCGACAGGCGATCCCCGCCGCCGCCCGAGGCCGTCCCTGTGGCTGCACCAACCCGTCGCCGCTGCACCGCCCCATCGGGCCGTCGCGCCGCGAGACGCAGCCGCCCCGAGGTCTTCTCGTCGTCGCCCTGACAGCCTGCTGCCGCTGCGTCGCCTCGGGCCGTAGCGCCGCGGCCCGCGGTCCACTCCGCCTTCTCTGGGTGTCGACTCTACGTGGTATGCGTCGCGCCGCCTCCCTTGGAGCGGGAACGCCACCGTTCGCGCTGGTCTTCGTCACGTTGTCGGGTTCTTCCTCGCCTAATTCGAGCCTCGTCGCCGCGCTCCTAACCAGTCACCGCCGTCGTCATCAGGCCGCGGCCGCCGCTCTTCTTCGACGCCACTGCAGCTTGCTCACCCGAGCTGCTCCGCCCGTCCACCCCCTTCATCTCCGTTCAGCAGCAGCTCATCGCCAGCATCGCTGTCGTCTACCCCGACCACTTCATCTACTCCGACCACCACTTGCAACATCGCCCCCCGCTGATTTGCGTCGCAACCGTCATCGAGTCCTTCTCTGCTAGCCTCCTTGACATGGGCGTACCAGTTTGTGCAGGTCCCCGTCTACGCATGCCTGGTGCTGGCAACACTGACACGTGCCTTCGTCCCCGATGTGTTCCCAGGCCTGGCAAGCCTGGAGCGGCGCATCATCAACATCGACTTCGTCCGTCTATGCATGCCCGGTGCGGGCAACACCGATGAGTGCCTTTGTCCACGATGTGTCCCCAGGCTTGGCAAACCCGGCGCGACGCGTCGTCAACATCGTCTTCTTCCCGGCGAACCACTTCTCCGACACCACTGCGCTCATGACTAACTCGGTGCCTCCTTGCGCCCGCGGCTTCACGGCGACTTCCTCGACACCGGCCTCCCCGACTCGACATCGACCACGGCGTTCTTCGCATGGCTACCTCGATCACGGCTACACCCCCCTACGCTCTCGGGTACCTCGACAACGGCACAAAGGGCTACCGCCTTGCTTGAGCAACCTCATCGGTTTCTACTCTAGCCACGACTTTCGCGATGCATTGACCGTTACGACTGGGGGGGGTTGACCGTTGGCTTACCTTGTGTATAATGATTAGTTAGGAAATATGAGATAGACTAGTATTTGTCCTGCCTTGTCTTGTACCCAAGTTATATATATATATATATATATATATATATATATATATATATATATATATGCTCACGAGGCTCAAACAATAAACAACGATTCCACCAATCCTTCTCTATCCTCTCCAACACTTTCCAAGAATCTATCAATAAAGCCGCGTTGGTTTATCTTTTTCAAGAAAATGTCATCGTGGTTGGCTTTGGCACCTTCAATAATACTTCCTCCGTCACAAAATAAGTATATATATAGATGGTTCTTCTTCTTTCCATTTTGCTGTTGTTCGTGGCCGTGAGTTGTAGAGAGAGAGAGAACTGCCTCAGATTTACTTTTAACGTGGCCACATGTTTGCTTGCATCCACTTGAGGTGATGCATGCAATCGAGTGAGACGTCGTACGGACCTCACACTTGCCGAGTCGACGTCGCACTCCTGGCAGCGAGTGAGTGCGGTATGATACCTCTGTTTGTGCTCGTGCTCTCTCGTGCCGTGTGGCTACGAATCTAGAGGAGAGGAGAGGAGAGGAGAGATGGAGGAATATTCCTGAGATATTGCGGCGTCTTTCGGAATTTGCATCGGTGCCACGCCGAATTGCGTGGAGGCAGCAACAACATGTGGACGGAGACCGTACAAAAATGCAAGGATGCCCTGCAAAATGGCATATGCTCGACTTAATCGCTTGTTGGATTGCTATTGGTTCGCGTGCCAACAAAAATGCCCAACAGAAGGACAAGAATACGTAAAAGACAAGAGGAGCTACCGCTGTGTGTGTGTGTGTGTGTGTCACATTTGCAGAGAGAATATCTATTGGCATCTTATTATTTATTACTATGTTTTTTGTAGGAATTTCCAATGCGGTATTATTCCTGGCTCGCGTTGTCCACAAATAGTAGTCAGTGCTCCGGCCGCAATCTGAAATTTCTAATCTTTTTCAAAGCTTTGCTTTTGTTATTTTCTTCCAGAACTCCTTTTGATGTCATGTATCGCCACACTTTTTTTTTTCATAAACCCAGAGGAAATTGAGCATTGTTGGCATACCAATTTTCTGTTCACGCGGAAGTAGATGAACTCAGTGTTAGTTCACTCGATCGGTTAGGGTTAGGGATCTACGGTGGAGTACCTTCACTTGTGGCTCGAGGAGCTCCCAGTGCCGGCCATGGTGCCGGTGGCCGGTGAGGGCAGAGAGTAGCGGTGGCGGTGCTTCCCGTCAGCATTGCACTAACCCTAGATCGGTAGGGGATGTAGGTGGGGTGTACGGCGTCGCGACGAACCTCGTGTTGCGAGCCGCCGGCCCCCACCTCTTTATGTAGTGCAGGTGACAGGGGCCCGTCAACCATAGTGGGTTGAGCGCCCCCGATCAGGGCGCGGATCTAAGGGCCTGGTGGGCCGTTGGGCCCACACGGTGGAGATCATCCTAACACTCAGAATCAGAATCCTGGGATAATGGGACTTGCTATACTCATTCGAGATGAGCATCTCTTTTTCATCCAGCTAGCACGTGTCACACAAAACAATGCCATCCTTTCCTTTTTCTTTTTCTTCCTTCCTTGTGCTCTCATTCGTTTGCGAGAAAATATTTATTCCTCTTGCCTATATATTCTTATCGTCCTTTGGTGGGACAGGACGTCGCATGGCACAAGGTGGGACTTTTTTTTTCTTCTCTTTGAAAGAATATGTGTCTTTTTTTTTTCTTGCGAGAAGGCCTATGACAATATATTAAGAATCACAAGACCTTACGAACACATCCAATACAAAAAGGAAAAATTACAATTAAAGTTTTAGGGGTGTTAAAGTTTTCTTCCTCCTGCATCCATTAGCAGCGCATCATGAGCAGTTGAGCACTCTCTGGGCCTCCACCTTTGTCGGATCAATTTTTTTTTAAACACAGGAGCTCATAGAAGCAACGGCTGGAAAGTCGTCATGCAGAGCAGGAAATGCCGACGGCGGCGATCTGCAAAGTAAATCGATGCCCTAGAGAAGAGAACGTCAATAAGGGCATGTAGAGAGTCCAAAGACAACGAAACCTGACCAAATTCAGACGAATCCGCCGAAAATCTAATCGGACCGGATCTCCATAGACCAGCCGAAGACACAAAGCCACACGCCCTCCACTAGTGATTGACACCAACGAAACGAGTATAGGGCGTGGATTACATTATTTCTAAGGGAAAACGTCGCCACCACGCCGTCCCTAACCAAAACGAAGATACCCTAAAGAACACCCGAGACAAAATTATCATGGCGTTGTAAGCCAAGTCCGAATCTAAGATCGAAATCGCCGACGTCGTCTTCTCTGATGTCCTAGCCAGGCCAGGCCAGGCCATCGTAGAAGCTAACATCGTCGTATTCGTCTAGCCGCTTCCAAGCACACTCAATTGAGACCCTCCACTCCAGCCCTCATCTCCTTCTCCAATTCTGTCGTGATGTAGCCGGCACTGCCGGAATCGGTGTTCTGGCTGGCACAAGAGGAGCAGTCCTACAACCTCGGCGTCCTGACGCATCACATACCGCGCAAAAATAGCCGAATCTACGGCAAATATGTGAGGGAGCGCGGGGGCTATGGCGTGCATAGTTGTGGATGATCCGAACTCGTCGAGGAACGGCGGGTGGTGTAGAAGGCCGCCCACATCACGGCCACGGCAAAACAAAATCAGACGCGCGGGCGATTGCAGACGGGCTGTGGCGGGCATACATAGCAAATGTTATGAATTTGGTCCGGTTTTCGTGAAATCCGTCATAATTGAAAATGTGTCCCTACGAGTTTAATGGATATGATTGAATGGCTGTCTCCGGTGGTATCAGTGTCCGCGGATCGCACGTGTGTGTTGGTTTTATGGTCTTGTGTTGGAGTTTTAGTTTTTGTTTTTTGAGCCGTATCGTGGAGTCTCTGGCTCTGGGTGGGAGATGATGCACGGTGCCAAACGGACGGACGGATGGATAGGGCTCTAGCCTCTAGGTGTGCGCGTTTTTGTTTGCCGTCCCGTCCATGGTGAGGTCCAGGAAGGAAAGCATATTCCTAGGATATTTGGTTGGGAGAGCAAAGGAAGACCCAACCAACTAACTTGGACCGCAGAAAGAAGGGGTCCGGTCAGAGGTCGGGGTAGGGCAGCCCTCGAGCCAGCGACGGCGCCGTCGCCCTCCCTCCCTCCCCCGATTCCCTCCCTTCAAACTTGGCCGCCGCCGCCCCCAAATTCCTTGCCAGGGACCTTCCCCTATTTTTATCTCCTCCTTCCCAGATTGCTCGCTCCCTCTCTCTATATCCATCCCCACAAGAAGAGACGGATTCCCCTGCAGATTCATCCCCTTCCTTGCCTCCATCCCTCCATCGCTGGTACGTACGTACTACCCCTTCATCCCCATCCCGCCTTCTCCTTCCTTCTGGTCTGGATCCCATCTCCTCCCTCCCTCCCGCTGTTTTCCATGCTTTCGATTTGGTTTCCAGCGCCCCTCCTCCCCAATCTCGAATCCCCGGAAACAATTTGCCTTCTTCTTCTTCTTCCAGCTTCCAGCTTCCCTGGAACAGCCGATTTCTTGCCCCTTTCCCCTGCAACTGCAATGGCGGACCAAGCAAAAGCGAAAGCGTCTTCCTTTTCCCCCTATCTCTCCACGCAACGTTGACGGAAGCCCGGGCCGCGTACGCACGCAAATCTTTCCATCCTTTCGCTGTCACCGGTCACGACCCAACCGCCCACCCTCCTCCCTCCCTCCCATCCTCTTCAATCAACCAACATAATAAAAATAATAATTATAGCTTCCCTTTGGCTGTGGATGCCACGAAGCAGACCAGTCAGATTGCACCTTTTATTTGATGATTTCGTCAGTCAGATATATAAATCGAGAGGCTGACCTGCAATTCTTCTTCTCTTCCCAATTATTGGCTGCAGGAGCAAGGAGGCAGGCAGGCACCAGCTGCCGTCCAAGGGGGCTCGGCTGTCAACCAACCTTGGCAGCCAGCCCGCAATTCCAACTCCAGCTTCTCCGGCCACCCACAGCCAGAGCCAGGAGGAGATCCACAGGTAAGCAACAACGAAATTCCAAACCTTTTTCTTGCAAAAGTACTGTATTACATCATGTGTTGACCCTGACAGAGACGTGTAGGACACACACGGTCCAGCTTTCCTGGCTGAGTTGGGGCACACAAATCTCGTGCCACACATGTTTTTCTCCCTCCCTATTTTCAGCGCTTTAATGAATCCAGTTCAATTTATGCAAACAGCGTGTGAGGACCGACAGACAGCTTGTTGATCTCGTCTTCTTATGTATGACTCATGGCAGAGCAGGGCAGGACAAACAAATACCAGAACACCAGCTCCTCCTCCTCCTCCCCCTCCTACTCATTGGCAGAATCTGATTGATTCTTGACACAAACAAGGCAGGATGGCATCCTTCCACCGGCCCCTCTCCGCCATGGCGGTCGCCGCCTTCGCCGCCGTCTCCTCCATCGAGCTGCCCGAGAGGCTCTCCCACCACCACAGGGTCACCGACGACGTCGTGTCGCTTCCTGCCAGCAGGCCCGAGGCTTCACCGGCTCCTCCGGCCCCGCCGCTGTCCAGTCTGCAGTTCCTGCCACGGAACCTCCAGGCTTTCGATCCTGCGAAGGCGCCCGTCGCGTCGCTGCCAGTCATTCAGACGGTCTATCAGTACGCGAGGTTCGCCAAGGCCTCACCGGAACAAGAGGCGGCGTTACCTGCCATCCCTTCTTCCTCGTCGGATGTTCTGTACCGCTGGCATCTGCCGGACCCCAGGGCGTGCCATGGCTCGCCCGACAAGTCCCAGACGGTGGTGGTTCTGCTCGGGTGGCTGGGCTCGAAGCAGAAACATCTCAAGAGATATGCCGACTGGTACACCTCCAGGGGGTTCCATGCTGTGACATTCACCCTCCCCATGTCCGACATCGTCAGTTATAATGTTGGTGGGAAGGCCGAGAAGAATGTCGAGAAGCTCTCGGACCATCTTGCTGATTGGGTCAGGGAGGAGGACGGGAAGAAGATTGTTTTCCACACTTTCAGTAACACCGGATGGCTTTGGTATGTGCAGTTTCTTTGGATTTCCCGCATTTTCAAGAGTTAACTGAAACCTTGGGCTTTCAAGCTTATTTGTGCGTTCTGTTGCTCCTGTTGTAGCTATGGTGTGATACTGGAGAACTTGCAGCGGCAGGATCCTTCGGCGGTGGAGAAAATCAAGGGTTCCGTAATCGATTCAGCGCCTGTTGCTGTACCGGACTCTCAGGTAAAAACTGTAGCTAACCTCACGTGTATGGTATTACGTGCTTGTTGAAAATTTACAGAAATATCCTCTTTGCATACTCTGCAGATCCAAATTTCATTGTTTATGTTGAACGACTGTGTCGTCAGTTGTGTTTTATCCTTCTTCATTTGCATATATGGTCATTTACTCTGTTCCTCAATTGATTTTTTGAACACCATGCAGAACAACGGTTTGTTCGAACATAAACATAGTTATTTAATTGTTGTGTTCTTTTTTCTGAACTTAGGTGTGGGCTCTAGGTTTCTCAGCTGCTATCATGAAGAAACACAGTGTGGCAACGAAAGGAGCTGCACCAAATACAAGGTCTGACGTCGTAGTTGTGGAGTCTCAGAAAGATATCAGACCAGCAGCTACTGAGGCGGTTCTACTATCTGCATTGGAAAAGTTTTTTGATCTTGTTCTGAACTATCCAGCCGTAAATAGGTATGATGCACATTTTCAGCCATTTGGACATATCCAAATTCGCTAAGCTTTTTCAGTGGATCTCTTTTAGAATGTGAGGCAACATGTAGAAGAGTTCATTGTTTGTTTGGGGATTGCATCAGTATTTCTGTCATCATTGATAACATCATGCCATGAGCTTTGATACCCTATTACAGAAATAGTGTAAGAATGCCAGTCTGCTGCAAATGCAGTAAACCATGCAGGTGACTGCGCCAGTATTTCTGTCCCCCGCCATGTCTCATGTTATAACTTATAACTAACATCTGATCACAAATAATAAAACTACCCAATTACCGAAATAGTGTTACCACTGTCACAGAACCTGTCCTAAATGCAGCACATCACTACATAGTTCAGTTATTCAACATTTTTTTTTATTTCCTTGCAGGAGGTTGTCTGGTGTTATGGAGCTTTTGTCCTCGAACCAACCAAACTGCCCCCAGCTGTACATATACAGCTCTGCCGACCGGGTCATCCCGGCAAAGTCAGTGGAGTCATTCGTGGAGAGGCAACGGAAAGCAGGGTGTGAGGTGAGGTCATGCGACTTTGTGTCGTCCCCTCACGTCGACCACTACCGCAGCAATCCGGGGCTCTACACCTCTCAACTGACCAACTTCTTGGAGGACTGCGTGCTGGCCCGTCGTGAGGACTCCTTGTCGTCCTCACCGTCTGCGTAGGGTGTTTCTGCAGCAATACCAACATATTTGTTCCTGGTGATCCATTGAAATGTACCAGGATTATACATCGACTAATTATACATCTGACCCATTTACTCGTTCTTTTTTGTTGGTTCGCTTGTGGGTTTACTTTAGCAGGCACAATTGTAAAAAACGTGAGAAGAAAAGCAAAACAAAATTGTGGTTACGATTGCTGTTGGCTTGTTCGTTCGTTGCAGTGCACAAACCATTTATCTGTGTGAATGGTTTATTTGTGCATACTGGATGACTGGTTCATGTCCTGTTGAAGTTCTTGTGACTATTGTTTAAGTTTTTTTTCTCAATTATGCTCACAGGACATTGAGCTGTTTCAGGTGTTCCCAGTATTCTGAATTCTTACGGCGAAAGGAAATGTTAAGAGTTTAGTTGTTGTGCTTGAGTGAAGGTTTCGAAAGGCTTGGATTTCAATCCTGATTGAAGCAATCAGTGAGGTAATTTCTGGTGGTTTGCAATATCAAATGCTGTCGATCAAATGCTTCTGGTGCATTCCGAATGTGAAAATTAAGAAGGGCATTTGATCCACTGCACAAGCCACTGATTTGTGTGGATGGGAGTTGTGTTGGTTTGTTTGTGCATACTCTGATGACTGGTGATCCTGTGCAAAGTTTCTATATTATTTTTTCAGTTATGCTCACAGGACATGGAGATGTTTATGGTGTTCACAATATTCAGAATTCTTATCGTGGAAGGAAATAGTCAGAGGTCTGTTGTTGTGCTTGAACGAAGGTTTTGAAAGGTTTGGATTTCAATCCTGATCCAAGCAATCAGAGAGGTTTTGTGCTGGTGGTTTGCAGTAGCAAATGCAATGGATCAAATGCTTCCATTGTGTAAGTTAAGGAGGGACATTTGATTCATGCACGGGTGATTTCCAAGCACAAATTAACAGTTGGCTATACAGATGTGAATCGAGACAAGTCATTGTTCATTGTTCATTGATCATGAAAAGAGGAAAAAAGAATATTAGGTACTAATACACACAATACATGAATGCCAAGCCAGGTTACAAACCAGAAAAAGGAACGCGTAGTACATACAACTCATTACTCATCGCATCGCCTCGGCAACGAAGCATTTTTATTAGAGAAAATTCCTTATATAACACTCTTTTAAATGTTGTTTCCCTATTTAACACTGGATTCTTTTTTCTTCCTTATCTAACACCTAGTGTAAAAAATTTCCCCCTATCTAACATTTCCGTCGGCTCCGTGAGCATATACCGTTAAAACGTGCCTGGAGTGATCGATGGCGTTTTTAGTTGGACAAAATTGCCCCCTGCCCATCAGCATGAGAAAAAAGAAAAAATCAGGGGCCGAACCGGCTATCTCTCCCAACCCGCCTCTCTCCTCCTCATCCCCTTTCTCTTCTCCCAACCCTAGCGGCGGTGGCGGTGAACCTCAGTCCTAGCGGCGGCGGCGGCGGCTACTCAGGGCTATGGATGCCGGCGGCGCTGCGGATGGGGACGGCGGTGCGGAGGACTGCCAGGGCGCGGCTGCTGAGGCGTCGGACCTTGGCGCTGCTGCGGATCCAGCGTTGGTGCGCGATGGCGACGGCGGGGCTGCGGAGGAGTCGTGCCTGGGCACAGCTGCGGCTGAGGAAGGGTCGGGCGAGGGCACGACTGAGGATTGCGATGGCGCAGCTTCGGCAGGTGGCGTTGGCTCGGCTGCAGCGGGCTCGGGCCAGAGCAGTGCAGTGGCTGGGGGCTCGGCCGCCGGCGTGGTTGGAGTCTCCGGCCAGGGCACTGCTGGGTCGGCCTCGACAGCAGCTTCAGGCCAGGGCGCGGCTCGGTCTTCCTCGGCTACATGGGCGTGCCCAGATGGGTAAGTGCCAATTGAAAAAGAATGTGGAACCAAAGATAGTAGTATCCAGTAAATCATATGTTTGTGCTAGTTTGTGTAGTAACACCAAAAGCCTTAATTGATGCTTCCTTCCAAGTGGCATAAGAATGTGCATAGGTTTGTGCTAGTTTGTGTAGTTGTGTATCACAACACAGTTCAACAAACATTATTGATTCATGCATAGGTTTGTGCTAGTTTGTGTAACTAGTTTGCTTGGCTGTGATCACAACAAGATTAACTCGTCACTTAGTGATCAGATTGTCTAGCAATACTCAGGCAAAGGTTTGATGCAAAATTGTCTCTTTAATTCACAGGATGGATCCAAATTCAAGTTATTTGCTAAAAATTAAATTGTTTGGCAATAAAAAAAAAGCTCGAAAAGACATCAGATGTTTTTGTTTTGAGAAGGTCATTGATTATGACTTGACAAACTATAAGGATTTGGTTGAATCAATTGTAGAGCAGTATCCTCCGGGTTATTTGGAAGTTGCACATGTGCAGTACTATGATGATGCTCTAAAAATCTGTCCAGAAGTAAAATCTGACCAAGATTTGATGCTTATGTTCGAGAAACACTCGGAGACAAAGGTGCTGCATATGATCATTGCATATTGTGATCCGTCTGAACCGTATGAGCCTATCACCGAGTGGCATAGTGATGTGCATAGCCAACCTAATAACAATATAGAACAAGAGGATGATACTTACCTTCGCAACCCAAGACCCGAGAATGAGAATGTTGGTGTTGATGAGGAGAATATGTATGAAGTGGTTGAACCTATGCCCTTAAATGTGGTTCTTTGTCCTAATAAAGAAAAAGACAAAGACTATATTTTTGAGGATGATAGCGAGGCTGAGAGTGAAGTAGAGGATGATGAAGATGAAGTAGAGGAGGATGAGGAGTTGCATGAGGCAGAGCATACTCCACATGTAGAGTATGACAAATCAGACCCTCCAATGACAAAAGGCTTTACATATCCCAGCATGAAAGAGTTCAAGTTGGCACTTTCTCAGCATGCAATCAAACGTGAATTTGAGTATAACACCGAGTATAGTACACGTCATCGGTTTAGGGGCTATTGTTCAAGACGGGATGCAGATAATTGTCCATGGAGGATACATGCTTCTACGACGGAGGACAAGTGTACTGTGATGGTAATTGTTTAACTTTACCCATTTGTGAACATTTCTTGCATAATTGTTAAGTGTTTTTAGCTAATTACATCTGTTTCTCTTTTGAAGGTGAAGAAACCCCATGTGGTCATGATTGCTCTAGTACAAGAAGGAAAAAGAAGACGAAGAATGGAACCAAGCATTGGGTATGTGATAAGGTGAAGGATTGGCTGATTGAAGATGCAACTCTTGGAGCGAAGGCATTGCATAAGAAGATTAAAGAACACCACAAGGTTGACCTCCACTACAAGAGAGTATATATGGGTAAGAAGCTAGCTCTGAAAGAATTGTATGGTGATTGGGATAGCAGCTTTGACAATTTGTATAGGTTTAAAGCACAAGTTGAAACCACTTGCCCTGGTAGCATAGTTCAGATTGATCATTACACTATAAAAGGAAAAATCAGGTTTAGAAGGTTCTTCTTTGCTTTGAAACCTTGCATAGACGGATTCCTTAGTGGTTGCAGGCCGTATTTGGCAGTAGATAGCACATTCTTAACAGGCAGGTTCAAGGGGCAGCTGGCTAGTGCTACCGCTGTAGATGGCCATAATTGGATGTATCCACTTTGTTTTCGAATTTTTGATTCCGAAACAAATGAGAACTGGATCTGGTTCATGCAAATGCTTAGGCAAGCCATAGGATCACCAAGGGGTTTAGCCATAAGCACTGATGCCGGGCAGGCGGTGATGACAGGGGTAAAGGAAGTTTTCCCAGAAGTAGAACATAGGGAATGCATGTTTCACTTGGTGTCAAACTTCAAGAAAAAGTATCACGGAAAGGTATTTGATGACCACCTTTGGGCTGCTGCTTACTCATGGAACACATATATATTTGAGAAAAATTGGGTTGCAATGGAAACAGCAAAGCCAGCGGCAACTGCATATCTTAGGAAGTGGCACACTAGGTTGTGGACTAGGAGTCAGTTCTCAACCATTTGTAAGGTGGACTATGTAACCAACAACCTGGCGGAGTGCTTCAATAATTGGATCAAGCACCACAAGTCTTTGAACTTGGACGACTTAATGGACAAGCTTAGGCAGATGATTATGATCATGTGGAATCGCCGGAGAAAAGTAGCAAAGAAGTTAGTTGGCTTAATTTTGCCCCACATAATTAAGAAGTTGAATGCAAAGAGTAGAGAGTTAAACTTGGAGGTGGTAGAAAGCTCGGAAGAAGTTGCTGAAGTTACTCAATTGGGAGGCAGCGGGTTTAGGTTTGTCGTCAACTTGCATGACAACACATGTTCTTGTAGACAATGGCAAGTTTTTGGCCTTCCTTGCAAACATGCTCTAGCATTCATCACATCACTTGTCAATGCACATATACAGAATTATGTGGACTCGTATTACTCCATTGACAAGTTTAGAGCAGCTTATGGCCAACTAATCCCTGCAATGTGTGACAAGACCCAGTGGCCTGAATCTAACCATGGATTCTTCATTCATCCACCCTTGTTAAAAGCCGTAGCTGGTCGGCCCCAAACGGAGAGGCATAAGGGTTGTAGTGAGAAAAAGAGGAAAAGTGGCCAGCACTTATGCCCTATTTGTAAGGAATACGGGCACCATTGGCACAAGTGCAAGAAGGGAAACAAAGATGACATTGCTGCTTTGATGGATGTGAGGTAATCGACTATGCATTCTACTTTCTTATTGCATGTTAACTACTCTCTTGCATTACTGTTTTGTAATCAACTATGCATGTGAACTACTTTCTTATTGCTAGTGTAGAGAACCACCAAAGAAGAGGAGGAAGACTACCAAATCAGCCGAGTCATCCATTGTGCCAAGTGGTGATGAAGCACCGGCAGCCGCTATGTATTTTCCACCAAGGTTAGCAATTCTACACCTATGCTTGTTGCAAATGAAAACTGAGTTTGATTAGTGCCAAATGAAAACTGAGTTTGATTTGTGTGTATTCATCTAATCCATAGCCAAAGCTTAGAAATTACAACCAAGAAGAAGGGAAAACATAGCCAAACTTTGGAGACTACAAATAAGAAAAATGGAAAAGGGTGTAAAAGGTGACCTTTGCTAATTCTGAATTTTAACATCACATATTATGCATAGTTCATGTTGTTATTTGCTCTAAAATTACTACTTCCATACATGTACAAATGCAGATCAGGGAAGGGGAAGAAGATGGAGCTTGCTAAAAAGGATGAAAGTTGTCCTATGGTGCCATTTGACAGACCTGCAATGGGCACTAGAAGCAAAAAAACTAACCCAACCAGCCCCGCAATGAGCACAAGAAGCAAAAGAAGGCTTAGCTTGTGAACTAAATTTAATTTCTTTCAGTTAAAGTCACTTTTGTTGATGCTCATGTCATGTTGTGTGGACTTGGACTCGTGTATGTGAACCTTAAGTCACTTTTGTGCAGTCCATATCAGACTTGGACTATGTACGCGAACCTGGATATGATGACAATCCTTTTGTGTTGCTCATATGATGTAGAGTATAATGTATGTGTGGAATTGGACTCATATATGTGAACCTGGATATGTTGTAAGTGATATGTGTGTACTTGGATGTGAGCCTGGATGTTTATGTGCAAATCTGAATACTATTTGTTGAAATATATGTATATGTGAATTGTGTGATCTGGATATGCATCAAATTACAGGGGAGGTTCTGCCCAAATTTTGAACTAAATTGCAAAATAATTTATATCAAAGATATGGATTTTTGCATGTTTACAGGCGAGGGGAGGTTCTGCCTAATTTTACATTTAACAACAGAAAAAAAATTGTTGCTTTTTAGTATGTGAAGAATTTTGGTCACAAGTTCATCAGGGGTAAAATCATCATCTCAGGTGTCATTTCACACCGTTAGTGGTCAAAATGGATGGAAGTGTTATAAAGGGAACAAATTTTAGTACTGGTGTTAGATAAGGAAGAAAAAGTTTTGCAGTGTCAAATAAGGCAAAAAAAATTAAGCTAGTGTTAAATAAGGAATTATCTCTTTTTATTAGCGTTCAAATACATATATATTCCACAGATACATGCGGTTGGAAGGATATGAAGTGTTCATGGATCCATCCTGGAGCAATATCCGTAGAGATCTTGAACTATCATTCCCTTTACACTTGCGCAAAACGCACTCATAAGAAAATTACTTTGTTGAGCATGAGCACTGAAAATTGATCTTGTGACACTAATTAACATCAATTGATCCAGCGCAAGCAAATTGTGGTCACACCCCGGCAAGCAGCGGGACTGGTGAATTAGAAGTACGAGAATTAATCATTGCTTTGGGAAATTTGGAAATATATGCCTGTCCTTGTCAAGAGCTTAGAACTACTAGAAGTCTAGAAGGGTACGTGCGTTTTGCTTTACTCGAAGCACACCGAGCACACCGGGATATATCAATGTAGTACAAAAGAATATCTCTGAAGTTTTAAAACAAATTGCTCGATGTAACAAGGGGAGAATAAGCTTAAATCTCCAAACATGACAATTTTGGATGAACGGCCACATGACATTCTAATCGGTTCGTGTATCAACAACCACACTCCACAATCTTTCAGAAATAAACTAATTAAATCTAAAAAAAGAAATAAACTAATGAATGCATCAGCACCCAAGTATTCATCAATGCATATGGACTTCTTATGAGCAAGTAAAACAGTTTATGGACTGTGTGTACATTTTGCACTAGAGAACTGACACTTTCGTACACAAAAGGGGGGGAAATGCAATCAGATTCAGACCTCTTGGAGAATAAGCCAGGGGAAGAGGCATCGTTGCCCACCCTCCCGTGCGGAGCTAGGCTTGGAGTTTGGGGGAGGTGCAGGCGGTCCGTGGTGGTGTCGCCGAGGGAGCAGAGACGTAGGCCAGCCTTGAGCTCGTCAAGTTCAGGGGGAGAGGCAGCCGGCGACCTTGGCACCGGGAATGAAGGTCGGCCATCTTGTACACCGGAGGGCGAGGAGGCGGCGAAATTGGCATCGGGAGGGCGGATCTGGACGGAGGAGCTGGAAGAGGTAGGGGCCATTGGAGGAGGGGCGGCCCTCGCCGGAGAATAGAGTCCGAGCTCAACCCAGCGCGTGCGGCCCATTGGCGTCCTTGAAGGGAGGGAGGAGGAGGGTGGATTCGAGAATGAATCGGGAGGGGAGAATTCCAGAAACGGACCACGTGGCGCAACCAGAAATTCGGCAACGAGGATGTGGGGTGGCAGAACCATGGGGAGCGAGGAATTCAGCTTCACTCTCGACTAGAGCCACCCCTTGATGTCCACCTGCGCAAAAAATCAATCATAAGAACAAAACTTAGTTAAGCGCACGGAAGCAGTGAAGTTGATCCTGATACTAACTAACATTAACTCATCCGAACCAAACGAATACTACTAGTATTGATTTGCTGAGGTGCAGCAGCATATATAGATTGGGATCCTTAGTGAACATGCTGCAAGGGTTAAATGAGCGAATGAATATGGCATCTCGATCAATCGCCTTAATATTTAGAACTAATTAACGTGTGGACAAACAGACATGCATAGATATAGATAGCAAAGAAAATGAAAGGGGAACAAGATCGACCGAGGGGCAAATTAATTAAGCTTAAGCTGCGTACGTATGTACCTCACATCCTTTCCGCCGCAGCTCCTTTAGTGTGCTGTCATCTTTAGAAATCTGGGGCGTATTGCCCAGGTGTAGGTGACTGAGGGACGGAAGGTGCAGCAACCCCTCGGGGGGCTCGCTCATCTTGTTGCAGCCCCAAAGTGTCAAGTGGGAGAGCTTTGGCATTGTCCCTTCCTCCATCCTCCACTCCTCGGTGGAAAAATTAACAAGTTCTAACTCTTGCAGCCGAGGAAATCCTTGGGCAGAGCAGCACATGGTTTGGCCTTCGTACCCACTCAACGCCAGCAACACAAGGCAGGGAAGCTTCTCCAGGATCGGCATCGGGTCTTGTTTTATGACATCAGCATTTAGAACAAGACGACGTACACTTTGTGGGAACTCAGCAGGCAGCTTATCGAGCACAGTAAAACGACGGAGATGAATATCAACCAGGTGAGGCATGTTTGCAAATATGTTGAGCACCTCCGCTGGTATATTGGGGTACATCACCAAGGAGAAGGTTGTTAGTTGATTCATCTGGCCCAAGAAAATCACCATGCCATGACTGCGGAAATCAATGCCAACAGGAACAAGATACAACACAAAGCTCTGTAGCTCTTTCAGCTGCAGTCGCCCACTTCTTGCAGGTGGTGGTGGAGAAAACCCATTGCCAAGGTAAACATGCCTTAGAGTAGGGATATCCCAGAGAGAGTTTGGTACTCCTGACTCCAATTGTGTGTCCCTGAGATCTATAGTCTGCAAGTAGAGGAGTCTTCCAATTGAACAAGGAAGCGTCATACGCTGACATCTTGTGAACCTAAGCAATCTTAGGTGAATGCACCCACCAATTACACTGGAGAAATCTTTTAGTATTGACTTTTCAATGCAAAGAACTCTCAGGAATCTCAGCTTAGGAAGGGACACTGATTCAAGCTCAAAGCCAAGCAGACTTCGGACATTAGGCGTCGCAGGTAAAATCTGATCACTCAAAGTTTGAAAACTAAGACGATAAAATATCAAGTTATCAGATGATGATGATCCACCAGCTTGGCCTGCAATTTATTTTGGGTGCACCACATGTCAGAAAGAAGCTAGCCACATATAGTACATATAGTAAAATAGAAAATGGAATCAATTAGTAGGAAGAGATCACGAGACAAAGCCTGACCTGCAGTTTTGTCGATGGCATTAAGAAAACCATCCTGTCTTGCTTCTTCTGTGCACCAGTCATGTAAAATATCATGAATCCTGATAGAATCAATCCATCCATGTGCCCTACTTCTGTCAACAACTTGTACCAAGCTCCTCTGCGCCAACTCGGTTACATAATTCCGTGCTGTTTCTTCTAGTATATGCTTTGGTGTATGTGGAATGAAGCTTTCTGCTATCCACAATTGAATAAGATCCGACACAGAAATTATATAATCCTCGGGAAAAGTAGCAAGATAGAGTAAACAAGCTCTTAAATAATGATTTGGCAGGTCCTTGTAACTACGAGCCAGTATGTCTCGCATCATCTGTCCGTTCTTGGTTGATGGCCAATCAGAGAGTATATTGGTCCATGTTTGGGCATTTAGATTTTTTGATAGATAACCCCCCAAAACTGCAAGTGCAAGTGGCAATCCATCACATTTCTTTGCAAACTTTCTTCCAAGTTCCTCTAACTCATCCACATCACGTATGGCAGACCTTCTGTATGATGGTAAAGCTTTGCAACTAAATAGTTCCCAACTTTTCTCTTCATCCAACTTCTTCAAATGATGAAAATAGGTTGGCATTTGGACATGATTTGCAACATCTTCCTTCCGGGTGGTTAATAGTAATCTACTACCATTAGTTGCATCTGGAAAAGCTTTAACCCTTTTATTTATCTGGTCCCATGTGTCGGTTTCCCACACATCATCAAGAACTATCAAGTATCTTTTTTTCAATAGAAAATCCTGGATCTCCTTTCCCACCTCATACTCATTCATCTTAGCAATTGACTCATCTCTGCCCCCCATTATTTGTTTCATAATATCCTTTAGTAAATCAATGCCCTTGAATTTTTGAGATACAGTGACCCAAGAAGCTGCCTCAAAGTGTTGTTTGACACTAGATGAAGTGTATACTTTTCTAGCGAGTGTTGTTTTTCCCGCCCCACCCATGGCAACTATGGAGACAGCACTAAGAGGTCTGTCCTCTTTGTCAACTAACTTGTCAACTATTTCTTTGTGCTCGTCCTCAAAACCAACAAGGTTAATATCTTCAAAGTTTTGGTGCATAGAACCATAATCTTCTAGATACTCATCCTCAACATTAACCTTTTCTACAACACCAGTGTCCAAATTAATTTTCAAACGGTTTGCACTATCAATTATCTCACTAATCTTCCTTCTTATGCGTTGTATTTCAGCACCAACTTTATGAAGGGCAATCAGGTCACTTGGCAAGCGAGCATACCTCGAGATGGCACCCATGAAGCCTTTCTTGAGCCTGTTTCTCTTCTCCATGTAGTCTGCCGCTTCAATGACATTCTCGGCTTCGTATGCTGCATCCCTGATCTGACTGACCCAGGTAGCCACAAGCTCATCTCCCGATCTCCATTTGGCGTCAGCGGATTTAAGGTAGCTCTTTAGCCGCTTCAGCTCCTCTTTCAAGAACCCCACTTCAAGGTTGACTCCGCATAAGAATGTGGTCTCCTGGACCGCAAGGGTGCTCACGTTGCCAAGCACGGCGCTAACGGCCGACTCGGCCATTGCTGATCCTCCTTGTCTCCCGCTCTCTACTCGATCTGGCAGATGAAATGCTTGATCAGAGATAGATTGGTGGATTGAAGAATGCAGGTGTGGTTTAGAAAGGCATGGCGTTTGCTGGCTTTGTACTACTTCTTGTTTCTTGCTTGGTGACAGAGCAGAGCGAGGTACTATATGTATGCGTGATGTAAAAATCAATGAATATCTGAGGATTAAAGGGACACGGCAAGGATGCCTTGTGCTCCTGAAGAGGGTTAGTTGGAGCATTCACTTATAGAATAAACTGATAGATATTCTTTGTACAAGCTAGATTCGCCCTTTACTCTAACAACACGGCAAGAACTAATTAAGGTGCTAATTAGAGCAAGGAAGCTCGCTCCCGTCTCTATGCAAAGTTAATTAATTATTACGTTGCTTGGGATGGGGTGGTGCTTTAGCATCACGTACTACGTACTACTCATGTTGATGATGAGTTCCCACATGCATGCGCACTACTTCTATTTTTTTTCCATGTACAATCGTAGTAGTACATACATATTATCATGCTCCAAAGGAAATCGTTGCACCTTTTCAATCTCGAGATGTGCGCTTACCAGAAAATAATTTTAATATTATTATTTTTTGGATAATGCAAGAGAGAGAATGAGATAATGGCGTAGAAATAATGCTTGGCAAATAGGTTTTTCTTCTTCCAAATTGGATAGAGTTAGAGGATATTGCAGTCCATATTTTTCTTGTAGTGAACTCTGTGCTAACTACTGTAGTCGTGATGACTTGTTATGGTCGTCTTTGCCTGCGTATATAGGATATTCTGGTAGCAGTACAAACATATTTTTTCTTGCTTTATCCTTTGAAATGGCCGAGGATTATCTGTATCCATCTGACCCAATTTCCCTGTATCGTGCTCTCAGCTCAATCTCGCATATGGTCTATGGAGTGCTTGATCAGAGATATGAGTGGATGGAAGAATGCAGTTGTGGTTTAGGAAGGCTTGGTGTTTGCATCTGTAGTGCTTCTTGTATCCAGCTTGGTGACAGAGCAGAGCAGTGCTTCTGATGAAATGAATCTAAAAAAGGAGATGCTTTCCCTTTTAGAACCAGTTGATATGCTATATATTTTCATTACAATCTTCCTTAATTTATTCCAACATCATCCTAAGTGTTAAGATTCAATATTAAAGCAACGAAGCTCCCCTCTACGCACGGTATGCCTCGCATGATCTGGGGTTTTAGCATCACCTCATTCAGCACTACTCCGTAATACTCTCTAGCAGATTCCCATGAATTTTCCCATCTAGACGAGTGTTGTGTGTGATTTCTGGTCGTGATCCTGAGTTCCTGACATTGTTACTGGACAAGAGTTTGTTCTGCAACTCTGTACTGACATGCCATTCAGCAAATTATGGTATTTTCAATATTCTGAATCTGTAGGGAAAAACTGATCTGTAGAGCAATTTTCTTGGCGTTGTTTATGATTGTGGTCGTGACCCTGCTGTGGTTATTGGACAAACTTTGTTCTTTGATTTTGTACCGACAGGATAGGGCATTTCAACTATATATGGTATTCTCAGTATATTCTGAATGTGTAGCGAAACTCTAAATTTTGCATCAATTAAACAAGTGTCGTGGGGAAAAAATTAATTTAACAAGTATGGTGCAAGTAAATTAGTTAGCTGTCATGGAGATGTTCTAACTGCTGGAAATAACTATACGTGATTCAGTTGATGAAATTTTTTACAGGAGGTTGTCTGACGTTATGCACCTCTGTGATCCCGACCAATTTGGTGGATACAGTTTGTCAACTAGACAGTAAAATAAAAGAGGAACCAGCCAATTGCTCGGGAGACAGCTTCTCAAGAGATATGCAGAGTGGTACACCTCCAGGGGGTTCCATGCTGTGACCTTCACCCTCCCCATGCTTCCTGCCAGCAGCCCAGCAGGCTGGAGGCTTCAGCACCTCCGGCCCCAGCGCTGTGAGGTCTGCAGTTCCTGCCGTGCAATCTCCAGGCTTTCGATCCGGCGAAGGCGCCAGTCGCGTCCCTGCCGGTCATCCAGACGGTCTACCAATACGCCAAGTTCGCCAAGGCCTCGCCGGAACAAGAGGCGGCGTTACCTGCCATCCCTTCCTCCTCGTCCGATGTTTCTGTCCCGCTGGCATCTGCCGGACCACAGGGCGTGCGGCGGCTCGCCCGACAAGTCCCAGAAGGTGGTTGTTCTGCTCGGGTGGCTGGGCTCGAAGCAGAAGCATCTGAAGAGATATGCCGACTGGTACACTTCCAGGGGGTTCCATGTTGTCACCTTCACCCTCCCCATGTCTGACATCGTCAGCTATAATGTGAAAGGGAAGGCCGACTGGCCGAGAAGAATGTGGAGATGCTCTCGGAACATCTTGCCGATTGGGTCAGGGAGGAGGACGGGAAGAAGATTGTTTTCCACACTTTCAGCAACACCGGCTGGCTTTGGTATGCGCAATTTGTTTGGATTTCTTGCATTCAAGGGTTGACTGAAACCCTTTTGGGATTTTTCAAGCTTCTGAGGGTTAACTGAAACCTTCGGGTTTCAGACTTGTTTATGTCTTTGTGTGTCTGCTGTAGCTATGGTGTGATACTGGAGAACTTGCAGCAGCAGGATCCTTCGGCGGTAGACAAAATCAAGGGTTCCGTAATCGATTCAGCTCCTGTTGCTGTCCCAAACTCTCAGGTAAAAAACTGTAGCTAACCTCACGTGTATGGTATTAAGTAGTTGATGAAATGTTACAGAAATATCCTCTTTGCATACTCTGCACACCAAGTTTCATTGTTTATGTTGAACGGATGTGTCGTCAGTAGTGTTTTATTCTTCTTTCACATACACTGTCATTTACTATGTGTTTCTCAATCATTTTTTAACACCACACAGAAGAAAGGTTTGTTGGAATGTAAACATAGGTGTTTAATTGTTGTGTTCTTTTTTCTGAACTTAGGTGTGGGCTCTAGGTTTCTCGGCCGCTATCATGAAGAAACACAGCGTGGCAACGAAAGGAGCTGTATCAAACGATACAAGGTCTGACGTCATAGTTGTGGAGTCTCAAAAAGATATCAGACCAGCAGCTACTGAGGCTGTTCTACTATCTGCATTGGAGAAGTTTTTTGATGTTGTTCTGAACTATCCGGCCATAAATAGGCATGCAGCTCATCCACATATGCATGCAGGTGTCTTGTGCATTTTCAGCCTTGTGGACAATATCCAAATTCTCTAAGCCTTTTCAATGGATCTATGTTTAAATGTGAGGCATGGTATCTGACTCATTGAAGAGTTCATTGTTTGTTTGATGATTCATCAGTATTCCTGTTATCATCGATTATATTATGCCAAATGCCATGGCTCATGATGTAACTGAGCTTTGACAACAAAGTACCTATTGCAGAAATAGTGTAAGAATGCCATAGAATCTGCTGCAAATGCAGTAAACCATGCAGGTGACTGCGCCAGTATTTCTGTCCCCCGCCATGTCTCATGTTATAACTGACATCTGATCACAAATAATAAGAAACTATCCAATTACCGAAATAGTGTTAACACTGTCATAGAACCTGTCCTAAATGCAGCAAATCACTACATAGTTCAGTTAATCAACATTTTGTTTTTATTTTCTTACAGGAGATTGTCTGGTGTTATGGAGCTTTTGTCCTTGAACCAACCAAACTACCCTCAGCTGTACATATACAGCTCCGCCGATCGGGTTATCCCAGCGAAGTCAGTGGAGTCATTGTGGAGAGGCAACGAAAAGCAGGGTGTGAGGTTAGGTCGTGCGACTTTGTGTCGTCCCCTCACGTCGACCACTACCGCAGCAATCCTGGGCTCTACACCTCTCAACTGACCAACTTTTTGGAGGACTGCGTGCTGGCCCGTTGAGAGGACTCGTCGTCGTCGCCACCGTCTGCGTAGGTTGTTTCTGCAGGAATACCAACATATTTGTTCCTGGTGATCCATTGAAATGTACAAGGATTATACATCGACTAATTAT
Source organism: Elymus sibiricus (assembly GCA_039707655.1). Taxonomy (NCBI): domain Eukaryota; kingdom Viridiplantae; phylum Streptophyta; class Magnoliopsida; order Poales; family Poaceae; genus Elymus; species Elymus sibiricus. The sequence continues at coordinate 532,812,341 of CM077675.1, forward strand.
ACATCTGACCCATTTACTCGTTCCTTTTTGTTGGTTCGCTTGTGGGTTTACTTTAGCAGGCACAATTGTAAAAAAACGTGAGAAGAGAAGCAAAACAAAATTGTGGTTACGATTGCTGTTGGCTTGTTCATTCGTTGCAGTGCACAAACCATTTATCTGTGTGAATGGTTTATTTGTGCATACTGGATGACTGGTTCATGTCCTGTTGAAGTTCTTGTGACTATTGTTTAAGTTTTTTTTTCTCAATTATGCTCACAGGACATTGAGCTGTTTCTGGTGTTCCCAGTATTCTGAATTCTTACGGCGAAAGGAAATGTTAAGAGTTTAGTTGTTGTGCTTGAGTGAAGGTTTCGAAAGGCTTGGATTTCAATCCTGATTGAAGCAATCAGTGAGGTAATTTCTGGTGGTTTGCAATATCAAATGCTGTCGATCAAATGCTTCTGGTGCATTCCGAATGTGAAAATTAAGGAGGGCATTTGATCCACTGCACAAGCCACTGATTTGTGTGGATGGGAGTTGTGTTGGTTTGTTCGTGCATACTCTGATGACTGGTGATCCTGTGCAAAGTTTCTATATTATTTTTTCAGTTATGCTCACAGGACATGGAGATGTTTATGGTGTTCACAATATTCAGAATTCTTATCGTGAAAGGAAATAGTCAGAGGTCTGTTGTTGTGCTTGAACGAAGGTTTTGAAAGGTTTGGATTTCAATCCTGATCCAAGCAATCAGAGAGGTTTTGTGCTGGTGGTTTGCAGTAGCAAATGCAATGGATCAAATGCTTCCATTGTGTAAGTTAAGGAGGGACATTTTGATTCATGCACGGGTGATTTCCAAGCACAAATTAACAGTTGGCTATACAGATGTGAATCGAGACAAGTCATTGTTCATTGATCATGAAGAGGGGAAAAAAGAAGATTAGGTACTAATACACACAATACATGAATGCCAAGCCAGGTTACAAATCAGAAAAAGGAACACGTAGTACATATAACTCATTACTCATCGCATCCCCTCGGCGACGAAGCATTTTTGTTAGCGTTCAAATACATATTCCACAGAATACATGCGGTTGGAAGGATATGAAGTGTTCATGGATCCATCCTGGAGCAATATCCGTAAAGATCTTGAACTATCATTCCCTTTACACTTGCGCAAAAAGCACTCATAAGAAAATTACTTTGTTGAGCACGAGCCCTGAAAATTGATCTTGTGACACTAATTAACATCAATTGATCCGGCGCAAGCAAATTGTGGTCACAACCGGGCAAGCGGCAGGACTGGTGAATTAGAAGTACGAGAATTAATCATTGCTTTGGGAAATTAGGACATATATGTCCGCCCTTGTCAAGATGTTAGAACTACTAGAAGGGCGCGTCCACCGATCACACCGGGAAATAAAACACGGGTATATCAATGAATGTAGCACAAAAGAACATCTAAAGTTTTAAAACAAATTGCTCCATGTGTAACAAGGGGAGAATAAGCTTAAGTCGCCAAGCATGACAATTTTGGACGAACGGCCACCACACAACCAACGGTTTTGTTGTGGATCAACAAGCACAGTCCACAATCTTTCAGAAAAGAAATAAACTTGATGCATCAGCACCCAAGTATTCATCAATTAATGCATATATATGGGTCTCTTGTGAGCAAGTAAAACATGGCTCTGTACAAGGAATAAAACACACATTTTGGACTGTATGTACATTTTGCACTAGAAATGAACTGGCACTTCCAAACACGTAGAAAGAAATGCAGTCAGACCTCTTGGACTTTGAGGATTAGCACCATTTCTTCTGCCGCCGGGGAGGTGGTGGTGTCGCCGAGGGAGCGGAGACGTAGGCCAGCCTTGAGCTCGGGGGAGAGGCGGCCGGCGACCTTGGCACTCTCCTCAGCTCCATCTCGTACAGGGCCTGGCGACGGCACCGGAGAACGGGGAGGCGACGAGATTGGCATCGGGAGGGCGGATCTGGACGGAGGGAGGGGCCATTGGGGATTTGGGGGGAGAGAGGCCGAGGAGGGGCGGCTGCGCCCCTTTTTTTTTGAAGAGAGACCGTCGACGGAGGAGAGATGTCTGAGCTCAACCCCAGCGCTGCCCTGCCCACAGCGTCCTTCAAGGGAGGGAGGGGAAGGAGAGGCGAGGATTGAGATTTGGGAGGAGGGAGATGGATTTGAGGCGCAACAAGGGATTCGGCAATCAGGGTGTGGGGTAGCAGAACTATGGGGGAGTGAGGAATTCAGCTTCATTCTCGAGTCTCGACCTGCGCAAAAAAAAAAAGGAAGCACTTGTAAGAAAATAACTTAGTTGAGCGCATGAAAGCAGCGAAGTTTTTTTTTTTTGACGTGGAAGCAGCGAAGTTGATCCTGAAAACTAACCAACATTAACTTATCCGAACCAAACAAATACTACTAGTATTGATTTGCTGAGGTGCAGCAGCATATATAGATTGGGATCATTAGTGAACATGGTTAAATGAAGGAACGAATATGGCATCTCGATCAACCGCCATAATATTTGAAACTAATTAACGTGTGGACAAACAGACATGCACATATATAGATAGCAAAGAAAATGAAAGGGGAACAAGATCGACCGAGGGGCAAATTAATTAAGCTTAAGCTGCGTACGTATGTACCTCGCATCCTTTCCGCCGCAGCTCCTTTAGTGTGCTGTCATCTTCGGAAATCTGGGACATAAATATCAGTCGCAGGTGACTGAGGGACGCAAGGTGCAGCAACCCCTCGGGGAGCTCGCTCATCTTGTTGCAGCCCAAAAGCGTCAAGTGGGAGAGCTTTGGCATTGTCCCTTCCTCCATCCTCCACTCCTCGGTGGAAAAACTAACAAGTTCTAACTCTTGCAGCCGAGGAAAACCTTGGGCAGAGCAGCACATGGTTTGGCCTTTGTACCCCCTCAACGCCAGCACCACAAGACAGGGAAGCTTCTCCAGGATCGGCATCGGGTCTTGTTTTATGACATCAGCATTTAGAACAAGACAACGTACGCTTTGTGGGAACTCAGCAGGCAGCTTATCGAGCACGTCAAAACGACGGAGACAAATATCCACCAGGCGAGGCATGTTTGCAAATATGTTAAACACCTCCGTGGGCATGGTGAACAAATATAAGGACAAGGTTGTCAGTTGATTCATCTGGCCCAAGAAAATAACCATGTCATGACTGCGGAAATCAGTGCCAACAGGACTAAGATACAACACAAAACTCTGTAGCTCTTTCAGCTGCAGTCGCCCACTTCTTGCAGGTGGTGGTGGAGAAAACCCATTGCCAAGGTAAACATGCCTTAGACTAGGGATATCCCAGAGAGAGTTTGGTACTCCTGACTCCAATTGTGTGTCCCTGAGATCTATAGTCTGCAAGTAGAGGAGTCTTCCAATTGAACAAGGAAGCGTCATACGCTGACATCTTGTGAACCTAAGCAATCTTAGGTGAATGCACCCACCAATTACACTGGAGAAATCTTTTAGTATTGACTTTTCAATGCAAAGAACTCTCAGGAATCTCAGCTTAGGAAGGGACACTGATTCAAGCTCAAAGCCAAGCAGACTTCGGACATTAGGCGTCGCAGGTAAAATCTGATCACTCAAAGTTTGAAAACTAAGACGATAAAATATCAAGTTATCAGATGATGATGATCCACCAGCTTGGCCTGCAATTTATTTTGGGTGCACCACATGTCAGAAAGAAGCTAGCCACATATAGTACATATAGTAAAATAGAAAATGGAATCAATTAGTAGGAAGAGATCACGAGACAAAGCCTGACCTGCAGTTTTGTCGATGGCATTAAGAAAACCATCCTGTCTTGCTTCTTCTGTGCACCAGTCATGTAAAATATCATGAATCCTGATAGAATCAATCCATCCATGTGCCCTACTTCCGTCAACAACTTGTACCAAGCTCCTCTGCGCCAACTCGGTTACATAATTCCGTGCTGTTTCTTCTAGTATATGCTTTGGTGTATGTGGAATGAAGCTTTCTGCTATCCACAATTGAATAAGATCCGACACAGAAATTATATAATCCTCGGGAAAAGTAGCAAGATAGAGTAAACAAGCTCTTAAATAATGATTTGGCAGGTCCTTGTAACTACGAGCCAGTATGTCTCGCATCATCTGTCCGTTCTTGGTTGATGGCCAATCAGAGAGTATATTGGTCCATGTTTGGGCATTTAGATTTTTTGATAGATAACCCCCCAAAACTGCAAGTGCAAGTGGCAATCCATCACATTTCTTTGCAAACTTTCTTCCAAGTTCCTCTAACTCATCCACATCACGTATGGCAGACCTTCTGTATGATGGTAAAGCTTTGCAACTAAATAGTTCCCAACTTTTCTCTTCATCCAACTTCTTCAAATGATGAAAATAGGTTGGCATTTGGACATGATTTGCAACATCTTCCTTCCGGGTGGTTAATAGTAATCTACTACCATTAGTTGCATCTGGAAAAGCTTTAACCCTTTTATTTATCTGGTCCCATGTGTCGGTTTCCCACACATCATCAAGAACTATCAAGTATCTTTTTTTCAATAGAAAATCCTGGATCTCCTTTCCCACCTCATACTCATTCATCTTAGCAATTGACTCATCTCTGCCCCCCATTATTTGTTTCATAATATCCTTTAGTAAATCAATGCCCTTGAATTTTTGAGATACAGTGACCCAAGAAGCTGCCTCAAAGTGTTGTTTGACACTAGATGAAGTGTATACTTTTCTAGCGAGTGTTGTTTTTCCCGCCCCACCCATGGCAACTATGGAGACAGCACTAAGAGGTCTGTCCTCTTTGTCAACTAACTTGTCAACTATTTCTTTGTGCTCGTCCTCAAAACCAACAAGGTTAATATCTTCAAAGTTTTGGTGCATAGAACCATAATCTTCTAGATACTCATCCTCAACATTAACCTTTTCTACAACACCAGTGTCCAAATTAATTTTCAAACGGTTTGCACTATCAATTATCTCACTAATCTTCCTTCTTATGCGTTGTATTTCAGCACCAACTTTATGAAGGGCAATCAGGTCACTTGGCAAGCGAGCATACCTCGAGATGGCACCCATGAAGCCTTTCTTGAGCCTGTTTCTCTTCTCCATGTAGTCTGCCGCTTCAATGACATTCTCGGCTTCGTATGCTGCATCCCTGATCTGACTGACCCAGGTAGCCACAAGCTCATCTCCCGATCTCCATTTGGCGTCAGCGGATTTAAGGTAGCTCTTTAGCCGCTTCAGCTCCTCTTTCAAGAACCCCACTTCAAGGTTGACTCCGCATAAGAATGTGGTCTCCTGGACCGCAAGGGTGCTCACGTTGCCAAGCACGGCGCTAACGGCCGACTCGGCCATTGCTGATCCTCCTTGTCTCCCGCTCTCTACTCGATCTGGCAGATGAAATGCTTGATCAGAGATAGATTGGTGGATTGAAGAATGCAGGTGTGGTTTAGAAAGGCATGGCGTTTGCTGGCTTTGTACTACTTCTTGTTTCTTGCTTGGTGACAGAGCAGAGCGAGGTACTATATGTATGCGTGATGTAAAAATCAATGAATATCTGAGGATTAAAGGGACACGGCAAGGATGCCTTGTGCTCCTGAAGAGGGTTAGTTGGAGCATTCACTTATAGAATAAACTGATAGATATTCTTTGTACAAGCTAGATTCGCCCTTTACTCTAACAACACGGCAAGAACTAATTAAGGTGCTAATTAGAGCAAGGAAGCTCGCTCCCGTCTCTATGCAAAGTTAATTAATTATTACGTTGCTTGGGATGGGGTGGTGCTTTAGCATCACGTACTACGTACTACTCATGTTGATGATGAGTTCCCACATGCATGCGCACTACTTCTATTTTTTTTCCATGTACAATCGTAGTAGTACATACATATTATCATGCTCCAAAGGAAATCGTTGCACCTTTTCAATCTCGAGATGTGCGCTTACCAGAAAATAATTTTAATATTATTATTTTTTGGATAATGCAAGAGAGAGAATGAGATAATGGCGTAGAAATAATGCTTGGCAAATAGGTTTTTCTTCTTCCAAATTGGATAGAGTTAGAGGATATTGCAGTCCATATTTTTCTTGTAGTGAACTCTGTGCTAACTACTGTAGTCGTGATGACTTGTTATGGTCGTCTTTGCCTGCGTATATAGGATATTCTGGTAGCAGTACAAACATATTTTTTCTTGCTTTATCCTTTGAAATGGCCGAGGATTATCTGTATCCATCTGACCCAATTTCCCTGTATCGTGCTCTCAGCTCAATCTCGCATATGGTCTATGGAGTGCTTGATCAGAGATATGAGTGGATGGAAGAATGCAGTTGTGGTTTAGGAAGGCTTGGTGTTTGCATCTGTAGTGCTTCTTGTATCCAGCTTGGTGACAGAGCAGAGCAGTGCTTCTGATGAAATGAATCTAAAAAAGGAGATGCTTTCCCTTTTAGAACCAGTTGATATGCTATATATTTTCATTACAATCTTCCTTAATTTATTCCAACATCATCCTAAGTGTTAAGATTCAATATTAAAGCAACGAAGCTCCCCTCTACGCACGGTATGCCTCGCATGATCTGGGGTTTTAGCATCACCTCATTCAGCACTACTCCGTAATACTCTCTAGCAGATTCCCATGAATTTTCCCATCTAGACGAGTGTTGTGTGTGATTTCTGGTCGTGATCCTGAGTTCCTGACATTGTTACTGGACAAGAGTTTGTTCTGCAACTCTGTACTGACATGCCATTCAGCAAATTATGGTATTTTCAATATTCTGAATCTGTAGGGAAAAACTGATCTGTAGAGCAATTTTCTTGGCGTTGTTTATGATTGTGGTCGTGACCCTGCTGTGGTTATTGGACAAACTTTGTTCTTTGATTTTGTACCGACAGGATAGGGCATTTCAACTATATATGGTATTCTCAGTATATTCTGAATGTGTAGCGAAACTCTAAATTTTGCATCAATTAAACAAGTGTCGTGGGGAAAAAATTAATTTAACAAGTATGGTGCAAGTAAATTAGTTAGCTGTCATGGAGATGTTCTAACTGCTGGAAATAACTATACGTGATTCAGTTGATGAAATTTTTTACAGGAGGTTGTCTGACGTTATGCACCTCTGTGATCCCGACCAATTTGGTGGATACAGTTTGTCAACTAGACAGTAAAATAAAAGAGGAACCAGCCAATTGCTCGGGAGACAGCTTCTCAAGAGATATGCAGAGTGGTACACCTCCAGGGGGTTCCATGCTGTGACCTTCACCCTCCCCATGCTTCCTGCCAGCAGCCCAGCAGGCTGGAGGCTTCAGCACCTCCGGCCCCAGCGCTGTGAGGTCTGCAGTTCCTGCCGTGCAATCTCCAGGCTTTCGATCCGGCGAAGGCGCCAGTCGCGTCCCTGCCGGTCATCCAGACGGTCTACCAATACGCCAAGTTCGCCAAGGCCTCGCCGGAACAAGAGGCGGCGTTACCTGCCATCCCTTCCTCCTCGTCCGATGTTTCTGTCCCGCTGGCATCTGCCGGACCACAGGGCGTGCGGCGGCTCGCCCGACAAGTCCCAGAAGGTGGTTGTTCTGCTCGGGTGGCTGGGCTCGAAGCAGAAGCATCTGAAGAGATATGCCGACTGGTACACTTCCAGGGGGTTCCATGTTGTCACCTTCACCCTCCCCATGTTTGACATCGTCAGCTATAATGTGAAAGGGAAGGCCGACTGGCCGAGAAGAATGTGGAGATGCTCTCGGAACATCTTGCCGATTGGGTCAGGGAGGAGGACGGGAAGAAGATTGTTTTCCACACTTTCAGCAACACCGGCTGGCTTTGGTATGCGCAATTTGTTTGGATTTCTTGCATTCAAGGGTTGACTGAAACCCTTTTGGGATTTTTCAAGCTTCTGAGGGTTAACTGAAACCTTCGGGTTTCAGACTTGTTTATGTCTTTGTGTGTCTGCTGTAGCTATGGTGTGATACTGGAGAACTTGCAGCAGCAGGATCCTTCGGCGGTAGACAAAATCAAGGGTTCCGTAATCGATTCAGCTCCTGTTGCTGTCCCAAACTCTCAGGTAAAAAACTGTAGCTAACCTCACGTGTATGGTATTAAGTAGTTGATGAAATGTTACAGAAATATCCTCTTTGCATACTCTGCACACCAAGTTTCATTGTTTATGTTGAACGGATGTGTCGTCAGTAGTGTTTTATTCTTCTTTCACATACACTGTCATTTACTATGTGTTTCTCAATCATTTTTTAACACCACACAGAAGAAAGGTTTGTTGGAATGTAAACATAGGTGTTTAATTGTTGTGTTCTTTTTTCTGAACTTAGGTGTGGGCTCTAGGTTTCTCGGCCGCTATCATGAAGAAACACAGCGTGGCAACGAAAGGAGCTGTATCAAACGATACAAGGTCTGACGTCATAGTTGTGGAGTCTCAAAAAGATATCAGACCAGCAGCTACTGAGGCTGTTCTACTATCTGCATTGGAGAAGTTTTTTGATGTTGTTCTGAACTATCCGGCCATAAATAGGCATGCAGCTCATCCACATATGCATGCAGGTGTCTTGTGCATTTTCAGCCTTGTGGACAATATCCAAATTCTCTAAGCCTTTTCAATGGATCTATGTTTAAATGTGAGGCATGGTATCTGACTCATTGAAGAGTTCATTGTTTGTTTGATGATTCATCAGTATTCCTGTTATCATCGATTATATTATGCCAAATGCCATGGCTCATGATGTAACTGAGCTTTGACAACAAAGTACCTATTGCAGAAATAGTGTAAGAATGCCATAGAATCTGCTGCAAATGCAGTAAACCATGCAGGTGACTGCGCCAGTATTTCTGTCCCCCGCCATGTCTCATGTTATAACTGACATCTGATCACAAATAATAAGAAACTATCCAATTACCGAAATAGTGTTAACACTGTCATAGAACCTGTCCTAAATGCAGCAAATCACTACATAGTTCAGTTAATCAACATTTTGTTTTTATTTTCTTACAGGAGATTGTCTGGTGTTATGGAGCTTTTGTCCTTGAACCAACCAAACTACCCTCAGCTGTACATATACAGCTCCGCCGATCGGGTTATCCCAGCGAAGTCAGTGGAGTCATTGTGGAGAGGCAACGAAAAGCAGGGTGTGAGGTTAGGTCGTGCGACTTTGTGTCGTCCCCTCACGTCGACCACTACCGCAGCAATCCTGGGCTCTACACCTCTCAACTGACCAACTTTTTGGAGGACTGCGTGCTGGCCCGTTGAGAGGACTCGTCGTCGTCGCCACCGTCTGCGTAGGTTGTTTCTGCAGGAATACCAACATATTTGTTCCTGGTGATCCATTGAAATGTACAAGGATTATACATCGACTAATTATACATCTGACCCATTTACTCGTTCCTTTTTGTTGGTTCGCTTGTGGGTTTACTTTAGCAGGCACAATTGTAAAAAAACGTGAGAAGAGAAGCAAAACAAAATTGTGGTTACGATTGCTGTTGGCTTGTTCATTCGTTGCAGTGCACAAACCATTTATCTGTGTGAATGGTTTATTTGTGCATACTGGATGACTGGTTCATGTCCTGTTGAAGTTCTTGTGACTATTGTTTAAGTTTTTTTTTCTCAATTATGCTCACAGGACATTGAGCTGTTTCTGGTGTTCCCAGTATTCTGAATTCTTACGGCGAAAGGAAATGTTAAGAGTTTAGTTGTTGTGCTTGAGTGAAGGTTTCGAAAGGCTTGGATTTCAATCCTGATTGAAGCAATCAGTGAGGTAATTTCTGGTGGTTTGCAATATCAAATGCTGTCGATCAAATGCTTCTGGTGCATTCCGAATGTGAAAATTAAGGAGGGCATTTGATCCACTGCACAAGCCACTGATTTGTGTGGATGGGAGTTGTGTTGGTTTGTTCGTGCATACTCTGATGACTGGTGATCCTGTGCAAAGTTTCTATATTATTTTTTCAGTTATGCTCACAGGACATGGAGATGTTTATGGTGTTCACAATATTCAGAATTCTTATCGTGAAAGGAAATAGTCAGAGGTCTGTTGTTGTGCTTGAACGAAGGTTTTGAAAGGTTTGGATTTCAATCCTGATCCAAGCAATCAGAGAGGTTTTGTGCTGGTGGTTTGCAGTAGCAAATGCAATGGATCAAATGCTTCCATTGTGTAAGTTAAGGAGGGACATTTTGATTCATGCACGGGTGATTTCCAAGCACAAATTAACAGTTGGCTATACAGATGTGAATCGAGACAAGTCATTGTTCATTGATCATGAAGAGGGGAAAAAAGAAGATTAGGTACTAATACACACAATACATGAATGCCAAGCCAGGTTACAAATCAGAAAAAGGAACACGTAGTACATATAACTCATTACTCATCGCATCCCCTCGGCGACGAAGCATTTTTGTTAGCGTTCAAATACATATTCCACAGAATACATGCGGTTGGAAGGATATGAAGTGTTCATGGATCCATCCTGGAGCAATATCCGTAAAGATCTTGAACTATCATTCCCTTTACACTTGCGCAAAAAGCACTCATAAGAAAATTACTTTGTTGAGCACGAGCCCTGAAAATTGATCTTGTGACACTAATTAACATCAATTGATCCGGCGCAAGCAAATTGTGGTCACAACCGGGCAAGCGGCAGGACTGGTGAATTAGAAGTACGAGAATTAATCATTGCTTTGGGAAATTAGGACATATATGTCCGCCCTTGTCAAGATGTTAGAACTACTAGAAGGGCGCGTCCACCGATCACACCGGGAAATAAAACACGGGTATATCAATGAATGTAGCACAAAAGAACATCTAAAGTTTTAAAACAAATTGCTCCATGTGTAACAAGGGGAGAATAAGCTTAAGTCGCCAAGCATGACAATTTTGGACGAACGGCCACCACACAACCAACGGTTTTGTTGTGGATCAACAAGCACAGTCCACAATCTTTCAGAAAAGAAATAAACTTGATGCATCAGCACCCAAGTATTCATCAATTAATGCATATATATGGGTCTCTTGTGAGCAAGTAAAACATGGCTCTGTACAAGGAATAAAACACACATTTTGGACTGTATGTACATTTTGCACTAGAAATGAACTGGCACTTCCAAACACGTAGAAAGAAATGCAGTCAGACCTCTTGGACTTTGAGGATTAGCACCATTTCTTCTGCCGCCGGGGAGGTGGTGGTGTCGCCGAGGGAGCGGAGACGTAGGCCAGCCTTGAGCTCGGGGGAGAGGCGGCCGGCGACCTTGGCACTCTCCTCAGCTCCATCTCGTACAGGGCCTGGCGACGGCACCGGAGAACGGGGAGGCGACGAGATTGGCATCGGGAGGGCGGATCTGGACGGAGGGAGGGGCCATTGGGGATTTGGGGGGAGAGAGGCCGAGGAGGGGCGGCTGCGCCCCTTTTTTTTTGAAGAGAGACCGTCGACGGAGGAGAGATGTCTGAGCTCAACCCCAGCGCTGCCCTGCCCACAGCGTCCTTCAAGGGAGGGAGGGGAAGGAGAGGCGAGGATTGAGATTTGGGAGGAGGGAGATGGATTTGAGGCGCAACAAGGGATTCGGCAATCAGGGTGTGGGGTAGCAGAACTATGGGGGAGTGAGGAATTCAGCTTCATTCTCGAGTCTCGACCTGCGCAAAAAAAAAGAAGGAAGCACTTGTAAGAAAATAACTTAGTTGAGCGCATGAAAGCAGCGAAGTTTTTTTTTTTTGACGTGGAAGCAGCGAAGTTGATCCTGAAAACTAACCAACATTAACTTATCCGAACCAAACAAATACTACTAGTATTGATTTGCTGAGGTGCAGCAGCATATATAGATTGGGATCATTAGTGAACATGGTTAAATGAAGGAACGAATATGGCATCTCGATCAACCGCCATAATATTTGAAACTAATTAACGTGTGGACAAACAGACATGCACATATATAGATAGCAAAGAAAATGAAAGGGGAACAAGATCGACCGAGGGGCAAATTAATTAAGCTTAAGCTGCGTACGTATGTACCTCGCATCCTTTCCGCCGCAGCTCCTTTAGTGTGCTGTCATCTTCGGAAATCTGGGACATAAATATCAGTCGCAGGTGACTGAGGGACGCAAGGTGCAGCAACCCCTCGGGGAGCTCGCTCATCTTGTTGCAGCCCAAAAGCGTCAAGTGGGAGAGCTTTGGCATTGTCCCTTCCTCCATCCTCCACTCCTCGGTGGAAAAACTAACAAGTTCTAACTCTTGCAGCCGAGGAAAACCTTGGGCAGAGCAGCACATGGTTTGGCCTTTGTACCCCCTCAACGCCAGCACCACAAGACAGGGAAGCTTCTCCAGGATCGGCATCGGGTCTTGTTTTATGACATCAGCATTTAGAACAAGACAACGTACGCTTTGTGGGAACTCAGCAGGCAGCTTATCGAGCACGTCAAAACGACGGAGACAAATATCCACCAGGCGAGGCATGTTTGCAAATATGTTAAACACCTCCGTGGGCATGGTGAACAAATATAAGGACAAGGTTGTCAGTTGATTCATCTGGCCCAAGAAAATAACCATGTCATGACTGCGGAAATCAGTGCCAACAGGACTAAGATACAACACAAAACTCTGTAGCTCTTTCAGCTGCAGTCGCCCACTTCTTGCAGGTGGTGGTGGAGAAAACCCATTGCCAAGGTAAACATGCCTTAGACTAGGGATATCCCAGAGAGAGTTTGGTACTCCTGACTCCAATTGTGTGTCCCTGAGATCTATAGTCTGCAAGTAGAGGAGTCTTCCAATTGAACAAGGAAGCGTCATACGCTGACATCTTGTGAACCTAAGCAATCTTAGGTGAATGCACCCACCAATTACACTGGAGAAATCTTTTAGTATTGACTTTTCAATGCAAAGAACTCTCAGGAATCTCAGCTTAGGAAGGGACACTGATTCAAGCTCAAAGCCAAGCAGACTTCGGACATTAGGCGTCGCAGGTAAAATCTGATCACTCAAAGTTTGAAAACTAAGACGATAAAATATCAAGTTATCAGATGATGATGATCCACCAGCTTGGCCTGCAATTTATTTTGGGTGCACCACATGTCAGAAAGAAGCTAGCCACATATAGTACATATAGTAAAATAGAAAATGGAATCAATTAGTAGGAAGAGATCACGAGACAAAGCCTGACCTGCAGTTTTGTCGATGGCATTAAGAAAACCATCCTGTCTTGCTTCTTCTGTGCACCAGTCATGTAAAATATCATGAATCCTGATAGAATCAATCCATCCATGTGCCCTACTTCCGTCAACAACTTGTACCAAGCTCCTCTGCGCCAACTCGGTTACATAATTCCGTGCTGTTTCTTCTAGTATATGCTTTGGTGTATGTGGAATGAAGCTTTCTGCTATCCACAATTGAATAAGATCCGACACAGAAATTATATAATCCTCGGGAAAAGTAGCAAGATAGAGTAAACAAGCTCTTAAATAATGATTTGGCAGGTCCTTGTAACTACGAGCCAGTATGTCTCGCATCATCTGTCCGTTCTTGGTTGATGGCCAATCAGAGAGTATATTGGTCCATGTTTGGGCATTTAGATTTTTTGATAGATAACCCCCCAAAACTGCAAGTGCAAGTGGCAATCCATCACATTTCTTTGCAAACTTTCTTCCAAGTTCCTCTAACTCATCCACATCACGTATGGCAGACCTTCTGTATGATGGTAAAGCTTTGCAACTAAATAGTTCCCAACTTTTCTCTTCATCCAACTTCTTCAAATGATGAAAATAGGTTGGCATTTGGACATGATTTGCAACATCTTCCTTCCGGGTGGTTAATAGTAATCTACTACCATTAGTTGCATCTGGAAAAGCTTTAACCCTTTTATTTATCTGGTCCCATGTGTCGGTTTCCCACACATCATCAAGAACTATCAAGTATCTTTTTTTCAATAGAAAATCCTGGATCTCCTTTCCCACCTCATACTCATTCATCTTAGCAATTGACTCATCTCTGCCCCCCATTATTTGTTTCATAATATCCTTTAGTAAATCAATGCCCTTGAATTTTTGAGATACAGTGACCCAAGAAGCTGCCTCAAAGTGTTGTTTGACACTAGATGAAGTGTATACTTTTCTAGCGAGTGTTGTTTTTCCCGCCCCACCCATGGCAACTATGGAGACAGCACTAAGAGGTCTGTCCTCTTTGTCAACTAACTTGTCAACTATTTCTTTGTGCTCGTCCTCAAAACCAACAAGGTTAATATCTTCAAAGTTTTGGTGCATAGAACCATAATCTTCTAGATACTCATCCTCAACATTAACCTTTTCTACAACACCAGTGTCCAAATTAATTTTCAAACGGTTTGCACTATCAATTATCTCACTAATCTTCCTTCTTATGCGTTGTATTTCAGCACCAACTTTATGAAGGGCAATCAGGTCACTTGGCAAGCGAGCATACCTCGAGATGGCACCCATGAAGCCTTTCTTGAGCCTGTTTCTCTTCTCCATGTAGTCTGCCGCTTCAATGACATTCTCGGCTTCGTATGCTGCATCCCTGATCTGACTGACCCAGGTAGCCACAAGCTCATCTCCCGATCTCCATTTGGCGTCAGCGGATTTAAGGTAGCTCTTTAGCCGCTTCAGCTCCTCTTTCAAGAACCCCACTTCAAGGTTGACTCCGCATAAGAATGTGGTCTCCTGGACCGCAAGGGTGCTCACGTTGCCAAGCACGGCGCTAACGGCCGACTCGGCCATTGCTGATCCTCCTTGTCTCCCGCTCTCTACTCGATCTGGCAGATGAAATGCTTGATCAGAGATAGATTGGTGGATTGAAGAATGCAGGTGTGGTTTAGAAAGGCATGGCGTTTGCTGGCTTTGTACTACTTCTTGTTTCTTGCTTGGTGACAGAGCAGAGCGAGGTACTATATGTATGCGTGATGTAAAAATCAATGAATATCTGAGGATTAAAGGGACACGGCAAGGATGCCTTGTGCTCCTGAAGAGGGTTAGTTGGAGCATTCACTTATAGAATAAACTGATAGATATTCTTTGTACAAGCTAGATTCGCCCTTTACTCTAACAACACGGCAAGAACTAATTAAGGTGCTAATTAGAGCAAGGAAGCTCGCTCCCGTCTCTATGCAAAGTTAATTAATTATTACGTTGCTTGGGATGGGGTGGTGCTTTAGCATCACGTACTACGTACTACTCATGTTGATGATGAGTTCCCACATGCATGCGCACTACTTCTATTTTTTTTCCATGTACAATCGTAGTAGTACATACATATTATCATGCTCCAAAGGAAATCGTTGCACCTTTTCAATCTCGAGATGTGCGCTTACCAGAAAATAATTTTAATATTATTATTTTTTGGATAATGCAAGAGAGAGAATGAGATAATGGCGTAGAAATAATGCTTGGCAAATAGGTTTTTCTTCTTCCAAATTGGATAGAGTTAGAGGATATTGCAGTCCATATTTTTCTTGTAGTGAACTCTGTGCTAACTACTGTAGTCGTGATGACTTGTTATGGTCGTCTTTGCCTGCGTATATAGGATATTCTGGTAGCAGTACAAACATATTTTTTCTTGCTTTATCCTTTGAAATGGCCGAGGATTATCTGTATCCATCTGACCCAATTTCCCTGTATCGTGCTCTCAGCTCAATCTCGCATATGGTCTATGGAGTGCTTGATCAGAGATATGAGTGGATGGAAGAATGCAGTTGTGGTTTAGGAAGGCTTGGTGTTTGCATCTGTAGTGCTTCTTGTATCCAGCTTGGTGACAGAGCAGAGCAGTGCTTCTGATGAAATGAATCTAAAAAAGGAGATGCTTTCCCTTTTAGAACCAGTTGATATGCTATATATTTTCATTACAATCTTCCTTAATTTATTCCAACATCATCCTAAGTGTTAAGATTCAATATTAAAGCAACGAAGCTCCCCTCTACGCACGGTATGCCTCGCATGATCTGGGGTTTTAGCATCACCTCATTCAGCACTACTCCGTAATACTCTCTAGCAGATTCCCATGAATTTTCCCATCTAGACGAGTGTTGTGTGTGATTTCTGGTCGTGATCCTGAGTTCCTGACATTGTTACTGGACAAGAGTTTGTTCTGCAACTCTGTACTGACATGCCATTCAGCAAATTATGGTATTTTCAATATTCTGAATCTGTAGGGAAAAACTGATCTGTAGAGCAATTTTCTTGGCGTTGTTTATGATTGTGGTCGTGACCCTGCTGTGGTTATTGGACAAACTTTGTTCTTTGATTTTGTACCGACAGGATAGGGCATTTCAACTATATATGGTATTCTCAGTATATTCTGAATGTGTAGCGAAACTCTAAATTTTGCATCAATTAAACAAGTGTCGTGGGGAAAAAATTAATTTAACAAGTATGGTGCAAGTAAATTAGTTAGCTGTCATGGAGATGTTCTAACTGCTGGAAATAACTATACGTGATTCAGTTGATGAAATTTTTTACAGGAGGTTGTCTGACGTTATGCACCTCTGTGATCCCGACCAATTTGGTGGATACAGTTTGTCAACTAGACAGTAAAATAAAAGAGGAACCAGCCAATTGCTCGGGAGACAGCTTCTCAAGAGATATGCAGAGTGGTACACCTCCAGGGGGTTCCATGCTGTGACCTTCACCCTCCCCATGCTTCCTGCCAGCAGCCCAGCAGGCTGGAGGCTTCAGCACCTCCGGCCCCAGCGCTGTGAGGTCTGCAGTTCCTGCCGTGCAATCTCCAGGCTTTCGATCCGGCGAAGGCGCCAGTCGCGTCCCTGCCGGTCATCCAGACGGTCTACCAATACGCCAAGTTCGCCAAGGCCTCGCCGGAACAAGAGGCGGCGTTACCTGCCATCCCTTCCTCCTCGTCCGATGTTTCTGTCCCGCTGGCATCTGCCGGACCACAGGGCGTGCGGCGGCTCGCCCGACAAGTCCCAGAAGGTGGTTGTTCTGCTCGGGTGGCTGGGCTCGAAGCAGAAGCATCTGAAGAGATATGCCGACTGGTACACTTCCAGGGGGTTCCATGTTGTCACCTTCACCCTCCCCATGTCTGACATCGTCAGCTATAATGTGAAAGGGAAGGCCGACTGGCCGAGAAGAATGTGGAGATGCTCTCGGAACATCTTGCCGATTGGGTCAGGGAGGAGGACGGGAAGAAGATTGTTTTCCACACTTTCAGCAACACCGGCTGGCTTTGGTATGCGCAATTTGTTTGGATTTCTTGCATTCAAGGGTTGACTGAAACCCTTTTGGGATTTTTCAAGCTTCTGAGGGTTAACTGAAACCTTCGGGTTTCAGACTTGTTTATGTCTTTGTGTGTCTGCTGTAGCTATGGTGTGATACTGGAGAACTTGCAGCAGCAGGATCCTTCGGCGGTAGACAAAATCAAGGGTTCCGTAATCGATTCAGCTCCTGTTGCTGTCCCAAACTCTCAGGTAAAAAACTGTAGCTAACCTCACGTGTATGGTATTAAGTAGTTGATGAAATGTTACAGAAATATCCTCTTTGCATACTCTGCACACCAAGTTTCATTGTTTATGTTGAACGGATGTGTCGTCAGTAGTGTTTTATTCTTCTTTCACATACACTGTCATTTACTATGTGTTTCTCAATCATTTTTTAACACCACACAGAAGAAAGGTTTGTTGGAATGTAAACATAGGTGTTTAATTGTTGTGTTCTTTTTTCTGAACTTAGGTGTGGGCTCTAGGTTTCTCGGCCGCTATCATGAAGAAACACAGCGTGGCAACGAAAGGAGCTGTATCAAACGATACAAGGTCTGACGTCATAGTTGTGGAGTCTCAAAAAGATATCAGACCAGCAGCTACTGAGGCTGTTCTACTATCTGCATTGGAGAAGTTTTTTGATGTTGTTCTGAACTATCCGGCCATAAATAGGCATGCAGCTCATCCACATATGCATGCAGGTGTCTTGTGCATTTTCAGCCTTGTGGACAATATCCAAATTCTCTAAGCCTTTTCAATGGATCTATGTTTAAATGTGAGGCATGGTATCTGACTCATTGAAGAGTTCATTGTTTGTTTGATGATTCATCAGTATTCCTGTTATCATCGATTATATTATGCCAAATGCCATGGCTCATGATGTAACTGAGCTTTGACAACAAAGTACCTATTGCAGAAATAGTGTAAGAATGCCATAGAATCTGCTGCAAATGCAGTAAACCATGCAGGTGACTGCGCCAGTATTTCTGTCCCCCGCCATGTCTCATGTTATAACTGACATCTGATCACAAATAATAAGAAACTATCCAATTACCGAAATAGTGTTAACACTGTCATAGAACCTGTCCTAAATGCAGCAAATCACTACATAGTTCAGTTAATCAACATTTTGTTTTTATTTTCTTACAGGAGATTGTCTGGTGTTATGGAGCTTTTGTCCTTGAACCAACCAAACTACCCTCAGCTGTACATATACAGCTCCGCCGATCGGGTTATCCCAGCGAAGTCAGTGGAGTCATTGTGGAGAGGCAACGAAAAGCAGGGTGTGAGGTTAGGTCGTGCGACTTTGTGTCGTCCCCTCACGTCGACCACTACCGCAGCAATCCTGGGCTCTACACCTCTCAACTGACCAACTTTTTGGAGGACTGCGTGCTGGCCCGTTGAGAGGACTCGTCGTCGTCGCCACCGTCTGCGTAGGTTGTTTCTGCAGGAATACCAACATATTTGTTCCTGGTGATCCATTGAAATGTACAAGGATTATACATCGACTAATTATACATCTGACCCATTTACTCGTTCCTTTTTGTTGGTTCGCTTGTGGGTTTACTTTAGCAGGCACAATTGTAAAAAAACGTGAGAAGAGAAGCAAAACAAAATTGTGGTTACGATTGCTGTTGGCTTGTTCATTCGTTGCAGTGCACAAACCATTTATCTGTGTGAATGGTTTATTTGTGCATACTGGATGACTGGTTCATGTCCTGTTGAAGTTCTTGTGACTATTGTTTAAGTTTTTTTTTCTCAATTATGCTCACAGGACATTGAGCTGTTTCTGGTGTTCCCAGTATTCTGAATTCTTACGGCGAAAGGAAATGTTAAGAGTTTAGTTGTTGTGCTTGAGTGAAGGTTTCGAAAGGCTTGGATTTCAATCCTGATTGAAGCAATCAGTGAGGTAATTTCTGGTGGTTTGCAATATCAAATGCTGTCGATCAAATGCTTCTGGTGCATTCCGAATGTGAAAATTAAGGAGGGCATTTGATCCACTGCACAAGCCACTGATTTGTGTGGATGGGAGTTGTGTTGGTTTGTTCGTGCATACTCTGATGACTGGTGATCCTGTGCAAAGTTTCTATATTATTTTTTCAGTTATGCTCACAGGACATGGAGATGTTTATGGTGTTCACAATATTCAGAATTCTTATCGTGAAAGGAAATAGTCAGAGGTCTGTTGTTGTGCTTGAACGAAGGTTTTGAAAGGTTTGGATTTCAATCCTGATCCAAGCAATCAGAGAGGTTTTGTGCTGGTGGTTTGCAGTAGCAAATGCAATGGATCAAATGCTTCCATTGTGTAAGTTAAGGAGGGACATTTTGATTCATGCACGGGTGATTTCCAAGCACAAATTAACAGTTGGCTATACAGATGTGAATCGAGACAAGTCATTGTTCATTGATCATGAAGAGGGGAAAAAAGAAGATTAGGTACTAATACACACAATACATGAATGCCAAGCCAGGTTACAAATCAGAAAAAGGAACACGTAGTACATATAACTCATTACTCATCGCATCCCCTCGGCGACGAAGCATTTTTGTTAGCGTTCAAATACATATTCCACAGAATACATGCGGTTGGAAGGATATGAAGTGTTCATGGATCCATCCTGGAGCAATATCCGTAAAGATCTTGAACTATCATTCCCTTTACACTTGCGCAAAAAGCACTCATAAGAAAATTACTTTGTTGAGCACGAGCCCTGAAAATTGATCTTGTGACACTAATTAACATCAATTGATCCGGCGCAAGCAAATTGTGGTCACAACCGGGCAAGCGGCAGGACTGGTGAATTAGAAGTACGAGAATTAATCATTGCTTTGGGAAATTAGGACATATATGTCCGCCCTTGTCAAGATGTTAGAACTACTAGAAGGGCGCGTCCACCGATCACACCGGGAAATAAAACACGGGTATATCAATGAATGTAGCACAAAAGAACATCTAAAGTTTTAAAACAAATTGCTCCATGTGTAACAAGGGGAGAATAAGCTTAAGTCGCCAAGCATGACAATTTTGGACGAACGGCCACCACACAACCAACGGTTTTGTTGTGGATCAACAAGCACAGTCCACAATCTTTCAGAAAAGAAATAAACTTGATGCATCAGCACCCAAGTATTCATCAATTAATGCATATATATGGGTCTCTTGTGAGCAAGTAAAACATGGCTCTGTACAAGGAATAAAACACACATTTTGGACTGTATGTACATTTTGCACTAGAAATGAACTGGCACTTCCAAACACGTAGAAAGAAATGCAGTCAGACCTCTTGGACTTTGAGGATTAGCACCATTTCTTCTGCCGCCGGGGAGGTGGTGGTGTCGCCGAGGGAGCGGAGACGTAGGCCAGCCTTGAGCTCGGGGGAGAGGCGGCCGGCGACCTTGGCACTCTCCTCAGCTCCATCTCGTACAGGGCCTGGCGACGGCACCGGAGAACGGGGAGGCGACGAGATTGGCATCGGGAGGGCGGATCTGGACGGAGGGAGGGGCCATTGGGGATTTGGGGGGAGAGAGGCCGAGGAGGGGCGGCTGCGCCCCTTTTTTTTTGAAGAGAGACCGTCGACGGAGGAGAGATGTCTGAGCTCAACCCCAGCGCTGCCCTGCCCACAGCGTCCTTCAAGGGAGGGAGGGGAAGGAGAGGCGAGGATTGAGATTTGGGAGGAGGGAGATGGATTTGAGGCGCAACAAGGGATTCGGCAATCAGGGTGTGGGGTAGCAGAACTATGGGGGAGTGAGGAATTCAGCTTCATTCTCGAGTCTCGACCTGCGCAAAAAAAAAAAGGAAGCACTTGTAAGAAAATAACTTAGTTGAGCGCATGAAAGCAGCGAAGTTTTTTTTTTTTGACGTGGAAGCAGCGAAGTTGATCCTGAAAACTAACCAACATTAACTTATCCGAACCAAACAAATACTACTAGTATTGATTTGCTGAGGTGCAGCAGCATATATAGATTGGGATCATTAGTGAACATGGTTAAATGAAGGAACGAATATGGCATCTCGATCAACCGCCATAATATTTGAAACTAATTAACGTGTGGACAAACAGACATGCACATATATAGATAGCAAAGAAAATGAAAGGGGAACAAGATCGACCGAGGGGCAAATTAATTAAGCTTAAGCTGCGTACGTATGTACCTCGCATCCTTTCCGCCGCAGCTCCTTTAGTGTGCTGTCATCTTCGGAAATCTGGGACATAAATATCAGTCGCAGGTGACTGAGGGACGCAAGGTGCAGCAACCCCTCGGGGAGCTCGCTCATCTTGTTGCAGCCCAAAAGCGTCAAGTGGGAGAGCTTTGGCATTGTCCCTTCCTCCATCCTCCACTCCTCGGTGGAAAAACTAACAAGTTCTAACTCTTGCAGCCGAGGAAAACCTTGGGCAGAGCAGCACATGGTTTGGCCTTTGTACCCCCTCAACGCCAGCACCACAAGACAGGGAAGCTTCTCCAGGATCGGCATCGGGTCTTGTTTTATGACATCAGCATTTAGAACAAGACAACGTACGCTTTGTGGGAACTCAGCAGGCAGCTTATCGAGCACGTCAAAACGACGGAGACAAATATCCACCAGGCGAGGCATGTTTGCAAATATGTTAAACACCTCCGTGGGCATGGTGAACAAATATAAGGACAAGGTTGTCAGTTGATTCATCTGGCCCAAGAAAATAACCATGTCATGACTGCGGAAATCAGTGCCAACAGGACTAAGATACAACACAAAACTCTGTAGCTCTTTCAGCTGCAGTCGCCCACTTCTTGCAGGTGGTGGTGGAGAAAACCCATTGCCAAGGTAAACATGCCTTAGACTAGGGATATCCCAGAGAGAGTTTGGTACTCCTGACTCCAATTGTGTGTCCCTGAGATCTATAGTCTGCAAGTAGAGGAGTCTTCCAATTGAACAAGGAAGCGTCATACGCTGACATCTTGTGAACCTAAGCAATCTTAGGTGAATGCACCCACCAATTACACTGGAGAAATCTTTTAGTATTGACTTTTCAATGCAAAGAACTCTCAGGAATCTCAGCTTAGGAAGGGACACTGATTCAAGCTCAAAGCCAAGCAGACTTCGGACATTAGGCGTCGCAGGTAAAATCTGATCACTCAAAGTTTGAAAACTAAGACGATAAAATATCAAGTTATCAGATGATGATGATCCACCAGCTTGGCCTGCAATTTATTTTGGGTGCACCACATGTCAGAAAGAAGCTAGCCACATATAGTACATATAGTAAAATAGAAAATGGAATCAATTAGTAGGAAGAGATCACGAGACAAAGCCTGACCTGCAGTTTTGTCGATGGCATTAAGAAAACCATCCTGTCTTGCTTCTTCTGTGCACCAGTCATGTAAAATATCATGAATCCTGATAGAATCAATCCATCCATGTGCCCTACTTCCGTCAACAACTTGTACCAAGCTCCTCTGCGCCAACTCGGTTACATAATTCCGTGCTGTTTCTTCTAGTATATGCTTTGGTGTATGTGGAATGAAGCTTTCTGCTATCCACAATTGAATAAGATCCGACACAGAAATTATATAATCCTCGGGAAAAGTAGCAAGATAGAGTAAACAAGCTCTTAAATAATGATTTGGCAGGTCCTTGTAACTACGAGCCAGTATGTCTCGCATCATCTGTCCGTTCTTGGTTGATGGCCAATCAGAGAGTATATTGGTCCATGTTTGGGCATTTAGATTTTTTGATAGATAACCCCCCAAAACTGCAAGTGCAAGTGGCAATCCATCACATTTCTTTGCAAACTTTCTTCCAAGTTCCTCTAACTCATCCACATCACGTATGGCAGACCTTCTGTATGATGGTAAAGCTTTGCTACTAAATAGTTCCCAACTTTTCTCTTCATCTAACTTCTTCAAAGGATGAACATAGGTTGACATTTGGACATGATTTGCAACATCTTCTTTCCGCGTGGTTAATAATACTCTACTACCGTTAGTTGCATCTGGAAAAACTTTAACCCTTTTATTTATTTGGTCCCATGTGTCTGTTTCCCACACATCATCAAGAACTACCAAGTATCTTTTTTGCAACAGAAAATCATGGATCTCCTTTCCCACTTCATACTCATTCATCTTAGCAATTGACTCATCTCTGCCCCCCATTATTTGTTTCATAATATCCTTTAGTAAATCAATGCCCTTGAATTTTTGAGATACAGTGACCCAAGAAGCTGCCTCAAAGTGTTGTTTGACACTAGATGAAGTGTATACTTTTCTAGCGAGTGTTGTTTTTCCCGCCCCACCCATGGCAACTATGGAGACAGCACTAAGAGTTATGTTATCTGTGTCAACTAACTTGCCAACTATTTTTTTGTACTCATCCCCAAAACCAACAAGGTCAATATCTTCAAAGTTTTGGTGCATAGGACCATAATCTTGTGGAAACTCATCCTCAACATTAACATTTTCTACAACAGCAGTATCCAAATTAATTTTCAAACGGTTTGCACTATCAAATATCTCACTGATCTTCCTTCTTATACGTTGTATTTCAGCACCAACTTTATGAAGGGTTACCAGGTCGCATGGCAAGCGAGCATACCTCGAGATGGCACCCATGAAGCCTTTCTTGAGCCTGTTTCTCTTCTCCATGTAGTCTGCCGCTTCAATGACATTCTCGGCTTCGTATGCTGCATCCCTGATCTGACTGACCCAGGTAGCCACAAGCTCATCTCCCGATCTCCATTTGGCGTCAGCGGATTTAAGGTAGCTCTTTAGCCGCTTCAGCTCCTCTTTCAAGAACCCCACTTCAAGGTTGACTCCGCATAAGAATGTGGTCTCCTGGACTGCAAGGGTGCTCACGTTGCCAAGCACGGCGCTAACGGCCGACTCGGCCATTGCTGATCCTCCTTGTCTCCCGCTCTCTACTCGATCTGGCAGATGAAATGCTTGATCAGAGATAGATTGGTGGATTGAAGAATGCAGGTGTGGTTTAGAAAGGCATGGCGTTTGCTGGCTTTGTACTACTTCTTGTTTCTTGCTTGGTGACAGAGCAGAGCGAGGTACTATATGTATGCGTGATGTAAAAATCAATGAATATCTGAGGATTAAAGGGACACGGCAAGGATGCCTTGTGCTCCTGAAGAGGGTTAGTTGGAGCATTCACTTATAGAATAAACTGATAGATATTCTTTGTACAAGCTAGATTCGCCCTTTACTCTAACAACACGGCAAGAACTAATTAAGGTGCTAATTAGAGCAAGGAAGCTCGCTCCCGTCTCTATGCAAAGTTAATTAATTATTACGTTGCTTGGGATGGGGTGGTGCTTTAGCATCACGTACTACGTACTACTCATGTTGATGATGAGTTCCCACATGCATGCGCACTACTTCTATTTTTTTTCCATGTACAATCGTAGTAGTACATGCATATTATCATGCTCCAAAGGAAATCGTTGCACTTTTTCAATCTCGAGATGTGCGCTTACCAGAAAATAATTTGAATATTATTATTTTTTGGATAATGCAAGAGAGAGAATGAGATAATGGCGTAGAAATAATGCTTGGCAAATAGGTTTTTTTTCTTCCAAATTGGATAGAGTTAGAGGATATTGCAGTCCATATTTTTCTTGTAGTGAACTCTGTGCTAACTACTGTAGTCGTGATGACTTGTTATGGTCGTCTTTGCCTGCGTATATAGGATATTCTGGTAGCAGTACAAACATATTTTTTCTTGCTTTATCCTTTGAAATGCCCGAGGATTATCTGTATCCATCTGACCCAATTTCCCTGTCTCATGCTCTCAGCTCAATCTCGCATATGGTCTATGGAGTGCTTGATCAGAGATATGAGTGGATGGAAGAATGTAGTTGTGGTTTAGGAAGGCTTGGTGTTTGCATCTGTAGTGCTTCTTGTATCCAGCTTGGTGACAGAGCAGAGCAGTGCTTCTGATGAAATGAATCTAAGAAAGGAGATGCTTTCCCTTTTAGAACCAGTTGATATGTTATATATTTTCATTACAATCTTCCTTTATTCCAACATCATCCTAAGTGTTAAGATTCAATATTAAAGCAACGAAGCTCCCCTCTGCGCACGGTATGCCTCGCATGATCTGGGGTTTTAGCATCACCTCATTCAGCACTACTCCGTAATACTCTCTAGCAGATTCCCATGAATTTTCCTATCTAGACGAGTGTTGTGTGTGATTTCTGGTCGTGATCCTGAGTTCCTGACATTGTTACTTGACAAGAGTTTGTTCTGCAACTCTGTACTGACATGCCATTCAGCAAATTATGGTATTTTCAATATTCTGAATCTGTAGGGAAAAACTGATCTGTAGAGCAATTTTCCTGGCGTTGTTTATGATTGTGGTCGTGACCCTGCTGTGGTTATTGGACAAACTTTGTTCTTTGATTTTGTACCGACAGGATAGGGCATTTCAACTATATATGGTATTCTCAGTATATTCTGAATGTGCAGCGAAACTCTAAATTTTGCATCAATTAAACAAGTGTCGTGGGGAAAAAAATAATTTAACAAGTATGGTGCAAGTAAATTAGTTAGCTGTCATGGAGATGTTCTAACTGCTGGAAATAACTATACGTGATTCAGTTGATCAATTTTTTTACAGGAGGTTGTCTGACGTTATGCACCTCTGTCATCCCGACCAATTTGGTGGATACAGTTTGTCAACTACTCCTAGACAGTAAAATAAAAGAGGAACCAGCCAATTGCTCGGGATCGGGAGACAGCTTCTCCTTCCTATGTATCCCACTCGCTAGCGGACAACATTTCAAACCCGTTGCTCTCTCCCTCTGGTGCGGGGGCGTCCCCCAGGTCTCTCTGCTTGCCAAGCTGTAGGCTAGAGGAGCAGGATTATGTGTGGGCCGATATCCGAGGAGGATCGCCTCGGCATCTGAAGAGATATGCAGACTGGTACACCTCCAGGGGGTTCCATGCTGTGACCTTCACCCTCCCCATGTCCGACATCGTCAGCTATAATGTGAAAGGGAAGGCTGAGAAGAATGTGGAGATGCTCTCAGAACATCTTGCGGATTGGGTCAGGGAGGGGGATGGGAAGAAGATTGTTTTCCACACTTTCAGCAACACCGGCTGGCTTTGGTATGTGCAGTTTGTTTGGATTTCTCGCATTTAAGAGTTAACTGAAACCCTTGGGATTTGAGGCTTATTTGTGCTTTCTGTTGCTCCTGTTGTAGCTATGGTGTGATACTGGAGAACTTGCAGTGGCAGGATCCTGTGCGTGCGGGCTGGTGGGTTGTTGAAGATCCAGCTGCCCTGGGCCTTGTTGGAGCCAGGGCTGCCTACGACGTGCATGGAGATGGCGGGACGTAGAGACACACAGTGTCGCTGTGCGTGTCGATGGCGAACTCGAGACTCCGAAAGTGATGGTTTGGACGGAGGCGGGTGGTGGGTCGAGGTAGAGCGCCTACTCCTTTTTTTTTTTTTTTGAAAAGGGGAATATATTAATATCGCGAAGATACCAATTACACCCAGCCTCTACACCAACAAGACGTCACAAAGACATCCAGGATGCACACAGCCCGAAAGAAACAAAAAGGAAAGGTAAAAAAAAGACAAAGGCCTTGCCACAATGATCAACTCCTCTCAGCAGCAGCACACAAACCACCACCACAGACAACACCCGGAAAACATAATCGGTCTCCAAAAGCGACGCCTTCAAGAAGGAAACAGTGCACAAGCGCCGTCGTCGTCCGATCCAAGATCATAGGTTTTCACCCTGGAGAAAGATCGAGCTTTCAAAGCAATACCTTCACCAAGACATTGCCAGGCACAACTAATGAAGGTCAGACCTTAGATTTTCACCTTGAAAGTCACGACTCGGCACCCGAGGAGCACCACCAAAAATGAAATCCTCCAGTGTTGCCGCCCCCACTTGTCACTGCTGCTTCTGAAAGTTATCAAACATCTGGCTGACTCCATCGCCGCCAGGGTCCCCTTCGCCTTACTGATCATCCGATCTCAGCCAACATGACTTTCTCAGCCGCTGTCTGTGCCATGGAAATCGAGATACCGACATGTCCCATGGTGTCAACAACCAACAGAGCTTCGCGTCACGTCCTCATGAAGCCGTGTAGGCTGAAATTGACGTGCACGACCGGATTCTATCCAATTCAGATATTTTTGGGCAAGATCTCCTATTGGAGTTCCGGAACAGGTCGACGGCTAGATAAAAGGACCGATCTCCGGCAGGAGTTCCGGACCATGAAGCTTCCGCTAGCCTGATGCACCGAATGCAGAGCTAGCCTCCTAGCAATCGATTGAATCCAGGATCAGTACTAGAATAGTACCGTCACATCAGCCAGCTTACTCCTCCGTCGTGGATCTTCAGCACCGGCACATCAGACGCCATCAGGCGCCGCTGCTCGCTTGCACGTACGTGCTGCGGTTCCCACGTCCGCTGGCCCAGGAGGCTGCGCACGTACAGGGTCGCCGTTGCCTTTTGGACAACGTACACGGCCGCCCGCAGCTCGGTTGCATGTTCGTGTTGCCGCGGTTCCCACCTCCACTGGCCTGGAGGCTGCGCACGTACACAGGCGCCGCCACACGCGTGCCTTTTGGATCTCGCGAATCCTGCGCCGAGGTGAAGAACCACCGTCGCCAATGCTCGCAACGCCACACCGAAGTATCAATCTCCACGCCGACGATGAAGTAGCCATCCGGAGGCGTTAATTCCAGATCCAATCACCTCCGCCGCTGTCCACGAGAACCTCTCTGCCGTGTTCGAGAGCCACCCGTTCCGCGAGCAGGGACCCCGCCGCCGCCGTCAGCCGCATGACTTCGTCTGCGGCGTCCTTCGGCGACGGCGAAGAAGAGGAACGATAGATTTGTGGTGCGGCGGCTAGGGTTCCGGCTGCCTCCCGAGTCGCCCACACGGGAGCGACGCGGGGGCGTGTTGCGTGCCTATTCGGCTATGTGTTCCTACTGTGATTGAATTGATGGGTGGAACGCCTCGTATGAGGGTGTTACAGTATGATGGTGAGATTGCTATCGAGACTATGGATTCCGTGAGAGGATGCCTCTAGCTATCTCCTGACCTCGTCTTATATAGAGGTGACGAGGCCTAGGGTTTATAAGTTTTGCCAAACGTCGCACATCAGAGGGAGGATCCTTGTCTTGTGCGTCAAGTTGATTGTCTTCTGGAAGGTACGTCCCTGCGGGGCGAGGGGCCCAGGCCACACCTTGGCCCGTTGGGCCTTGAGGTTGGCCACTGTCCGACTTCCCGGCCTACGGGCCACCCCCAGTACCATGTACCGTCAGGGACGGCGTGACGAGGTCTGGGTCCGCAGAGCGACGTCACTGTACCCGTGAATTAACTGACCTGTGTACAAAAAATAGGGCAGATTAATAATTCTCAAAAGAATTAATATGTGCAGAAAATAATTAGAGTAGATAGCGTACGGGGACGAGTCGGACCGAAGCCGGCCAGGTTGCGGACGCGGTGTCGTCGGAAGAGGAGCCGGCCAGACCGTGGACTCAGAGTCGCCGAATCGTGGACATGGAGCCGTCCGACGGAGCCGGCCGGGTCGCGTACCAGCAGGCCGGATCACGTAGCTGCACCGTTGATCGATCACGCGAAGAAGCAGGCAAGCAGCAGTGGGAACCGGGCGTGGGCGATGCATGGTGTTGACTGTTGAGACAGATCGGTCCGCCAGGTTCACCAAGTTTGGTGCCGGCTGACGAGGAGGCAGCAAGGTCGGAGCCGGCCGGACCGCCTACGACCTTACGTGAAGCAGTAGTCGGCCAGCGGCCGCCTCAGCATATCGAAAGAAAAAGAGCGACGGCTTTGATCTTCACGTAAGGTAATGGCAGCGAAACAATCAGATCTCGGGAAGCGTGCAGCAACTAATACAACTAGTACTCCCTCTGGGCCCAACGATCAAAACTCTGCGACCAAGGCACCCTAACATGAAGATTAAATGCCGATAATTGTAGTAGTAATCGTCGCGCGTTCGGTTTCGCTTCCCATGTTATCTAATGCCGGTAATTAAGGCTGGTCGTAATGGGGAGTATCATATACTAGTATCATGCATATGATACTAGTGTATGATACTACCTTCCTAATGCATAGTATCATATGTTGGTATCATGTAGTACTTCATTTATTGACATGCATGACACATAGTAGTAGAACATTGATTATGATAGGGTATCATGATATGATACCCAACCTTCTCTTTCTTCATTTAATTATATGACACCTCATCAAAATTGCCTAGTTGGCTCCGTTTTTTTGTGCTTCTTCAAGTTTTGTTAGGGTTTGTGTCCGGCTCAAGAAGACGAGACGGCGGCGGCTTCTTGAAGATGGAATAAGGTCCTCCCCGTCTAGCCCCCGCCCCGGTGGTGCGTCTAGCATCGTCGGAGGGCGTGTGGAGGTGTGTCTCCGGCGGATCTCACGGGATTCGGTCGGTGGTTGTCTTTGGTGGATCTGCTCGGATCCAGTCTTTGTTCGTCTTTGTTCTTGTGTCTTCAGGTTGGATCCTTCCGATCTAAACTTATCTTCATCGGCGACGGTTGCTGTTCTGGTGTGTTGGTCTCATGGGGCCTTAGCACGACGACTTCCTGACTGTCTACTACAACAAGTTGTGCCCGGCTCCGGCGATGGAGGGGCGATGACGGCGGCGCGCCTTCGGCTCGCTTCAGTGCTTGTAGTCGTCGCTAGGTGGTCTACGAATATGGATGTAATTTTAATTATTTCTAGTGTTCGCTGTACTGCCATGATTGAAGATGAATAGATTGGAAGTTTCTCGCAAAAAAAAAAAAAAAAAAATTGCCTAGTTGGCATGCATGATACTAGTTATGATACTCCCATTACAACCGGCCTAAGGCCGCCAGCTACGCGTGCTAATCGTGGCTGCATACGCCAATCCTAGGGAAAAGCCAACGCATGCACTGGCTACTGCATGTAACGTCTCCGCGTTTTACTCCAACGGTGTGATTAAATCGAAAACAAAATCTGCATGCAAGGTCTCATGCTTTGTTCCGGCCTTGAATTGACGGACGCGCGCTCGGTGCCCTCCGGCCCAATAAACCCGGACGGAGGGAAGGGAGTACTTGGGACGATCTCCACGTGAGGAAGTAGCTGGTCAATCGGGGGTCTTGGGATTCATGCGTGCACTAGCCGCGTGTGTGCTTCGGTGCTCCTCATAGCCGGGCAGCGGGATACAGCCGGCCGCATCGCTGACTGCCTTGGAACTCGAACCTTGAGGTGCTTTGGTTGGATTTGATCGGTGACGTAGTAGCAGCAGCAGACGCCGAGTACGAGGACTGCCTGATAGATGAATAAAACTATTGGTTGATAATTATTTCAGTGCCGCATACATGGTATATATAGAGTTACAAACCGACTTAGGAAAGGAAACTTGTAATACAAGGACTAGGAATCGTATAATACAAGGACTAGTCTAACATCCCCCCACAGTCTCAACGGCAGGCTCGACGACGTTGAGGCTGGAACGTATGTCGTGAAATGGTGTAGTAGCAAGTCCTTTGGTGAAGATGTCAGCAAATTGAGCTGTTGTAGGAACATGAAGCACCCGAACCTGTCCAAGAGCAACTTTCTCACGGACAAAATGAATGTCAATCTCAATATGCTTGGTCCTTCGATGTTGAACAGGATTCCCGGACATGTAAACAGCGGAGATATTGTCACAGTAGACAATAGTAGCCTGCTCAATTGGTCGATGTAGCTCCGACAGTAGTTGACGAAGCCAGATAGTATCAGCAACAGCATGGGCTACAGCACGGTACTCAGCTTCAGCGGACGAGCGGGAGACCGTAACCTGTCTTTTCGAGGACCAAGAAATCAAATTGTTACTGAGAAAAACACAGAAACCGGAAGTGGATCGGCGAGTGTGTGGACAACCAGCCCAGTCTGCATCAGAGTATGCGGTGAGAGAAGTTGGAGAAGAAGTATTGATATGAAGACCATGATTGAGAGTACCTTTCAAATACCTAAGAACACGCTTGACATGATTATAATGTGGAACTCATGGATCATGCATATAGAGACATGCTTGTTGGACAGCAAAAGAAATTTCCGGACGAGTAATAGTAAGATATTGGAGAGCACCAGTTAAACTATGATATAAAGTAGCATCCTTGAATGGGTCACCATCGCCAGATAGTTTGAAACTAGTGTCGACAGGAGTGCGAGAGGGTTGACAGTCAAGCATGCCAGCACGATTAAGAAGATCGAGAATGTACTGCCGTTGGGAAAGAAAAAGGCCAGAGGTGTCACGAATAACAGCAATGCCTAAAAAATGATGTAGGAGTCCTAGGTCAGTCATAGAGAACTCAGAACGAAGTAGAGTAACAATATGATCGAGAAATATTTGAGAAGATGCAGTGAGAATGATATCATCGACATAGAGGAGAAGATATGCGGTTGCAGAATTGTGATGATACACAAAGAGAAGTATCAGAAAGCGAATGAGTAAAACCTATTGTTTGGATAAAAGTAGAAAAGCGTTGAAACCAAGCTCGCGGAGCTTGTTTAAGACCGTAAAGAGATTTTTGAAGAAGACAAACATGATTTGGATAAGAAGGATGTTCAAAACCGAGAGGTTGCTGACAATATACAACTTCATCAAGAGAACCGTGGATGAATGCATTTTTGACATCGAGTTGATGAATAGGCCATGCGGAGGAGACAGCGAGACTAAGAACTGTGCGAATGGTGCTTGGCTTAACAACAGGAGAAAAAGTTTCATCATAATCAACACCCTGTTGTTGAGAATAACCACGGCATACCCAACGGGCTTTATAGCGTGAGAGGCTCCCATCTGAATGAAATTTTTGACGAAAGACCCATTTGCCTGAAACAATATTTGTATTGGGAGGACGAGGAACCAATTGCCAGGTGTGATTTTCAATCAAAGCATTGTATTCTTCGTCCATTGCAGCAGCCCAATTCGGATCAAGGAGAGCAGTTTTATAATTTTTAGGAACAGAAGAGAGAGAGAGGGTAGCATGAAGATTGAGATGATCTGTGGGCTGACGAAACCCGGATTTGGCACGAGTACGCATGTGGTGATCATTGACCGGTGCAACTATAGGAACAACGCGATCAGGTAGGGGCGGAGCAGGGGTGTCCGGCGCAGCGGAAATTGCGGACGGGGGAGAAGAAATCGAGGGTGAGTTTGGATCAGGTTGTGGGGAAGGGAGTGGCGTCGCTGGTGGGGTGGTATCTAAGCCGACGGCCGTATCTATGCTGACGGCCCCCGTCGGCATAGATGGAGAAATGCCGACGGCCGTAACTACGCCAACGGGCCCCGTCGGCATAGATGGAGAAATGCCGACGGCCGTAACTACGCCGACGGGCCCCGTCGGCATAGAAGGAGGTACGGGTGGGGTATTGTTTGTGGCATGTGGAGTTGCGGGGGCAGGAGAGTATAGCTGAAAAGGCCGGGTAGTAGAAGGGAATGGATGGGTAGGGAGAGTGGATGGTGTGATGCTGCGTTGAGAGAAGGGAAAAATGTGTTCGGCGAATGTAACATGACGGGACACATGGACTTTCCCAGTATGTAAGTCAAGGCAACGATAACCTTTGTGTTCGTCAGAAAAACCAAGAAGAACACATGGAAGAGAACGCGGAGAGAGTTTATTTTCGGAGGTGGCTAAGGTATTGGGAAAACAGAGACAACCGAAAACACGAACAGTGGAGTAATCAGGATGGCAAAGAAAAAGAGAGTAGTAGGGAGTGTTGTTTGGATTAGTTTTGGAGGGTCTAATGTTGAGGAGGAAGGTGGCTGTGTGTAGGGCTTCGGCCCAGAACTTGGGTGGCATAGAGGACTGTAGGGTAACGCAGCAGAAAACAAAAAATTTCCGACCTACGCACCAGCCCAGGACCACTATGGAGACTGCATACAAGGTTTGATCATTTTCGTTACCGACTCGTAGCGCAGCGGAAGTAGAGTCGATGACGAACGGCGGTGCAGATCCCCGCAGCTAGGATTTTACAACCTCCCAACCGCGAGGATGTATACCCTCATCTGCCCCGCGGACAGCCCTCCGGGAGCCGGTCGCACAGTCCCCCGGACGGTGTCGCGGACAGCCCTTCGGGAGGACCTCCGAAACTCGGACTGTCACTCGGACAGCCCTTTGGGAGGACCTCCAAAACTCGGACGGTCACACGGACAGCCCTTCGGGAGGCACTCTCGAACTAAGACCGAAACTACGATCTCTCTACAGAGTTGCACACATACGGTGTCATCTATCCGGCAGGGCTTCGCCGTCCAGAACTAGTTCCTGCCGGAACCCAGACAGCCTTTCGGCTCTACGAAACTATTTCGCTGGGAGGGAGACAAGAATGCCAGATCATGCATGGCTTTGTGTATGAGAGCAAGAGTGTGTTTTATGGAAGCCCACACACCTCCTATTTATAGGAAACCCAAGGGGTAGGGTGGTTTTACAAGAAAACCCAAAACCCACATGGAAAGGAGTCCTTCCCAAGGACCTAAAAGGTGAAACCAAGGAACAAGGGGGACTCCATGAAGGAGTCCACCATGTGGCCGGCCACACCCTCATGTGGGGCCCCAAAATTGGCCCCTATCCATCCATGTCATCCCCAAGATCTTTTGGAGCAAAGCCCCAAAAGGTGGCTTTCCAAAAATATACCAAAAAGTACTTTCACTATTCACGACGACATTTTTCAGCGTCTGATCGAACTGAAAATATTCATGTGGGCTTAGAACAATTCTAGTACCCACCAAAATAATTTTCAACGCGAGCCGGAACAATTCCGGTTTAGTGATTTCATCTGCGAAAAGCATCTGAAGCGGTTTCGGCAGCTCCGGAACATTTCCGGTTTTCATCCCGGAAAATTCCAGAAAGTTTCCAGAATGATTCTGGCACCCTCCAAGAATTATCAGGCATGTGCCAAAACCAATTTGACTTTATGGTATCCTCTGAAACAACTTTTCAGTTTCACCGGAACTCATCCGGTGACCTCTCTGCGGAACTTTTCCGCTGTCCGAAACTTTTCCGGCGTCCGAAACTTTTTCGGTAATTTTCTCTCAGACTTCCTGTCTAGTATTCAACAGATAGATGACCCTTAAGCGTGTGACCCTATAGGTTCGGTGAAGCATAGACATGACCCGGAACCCCTTCCGATCAATGATCAACATCGGAGCCGTGGACACCCATATTGATCCCTATACCCACACGAATGAATATTCGAGTGAACCTCGAGTTGCCGTGTGCTATTCCTGTTGCTTCACGATATGTTACAATTACCCGAGGTGAGAAACATCGGCATCCTCGTGGATCAACACTTGTCCACAATGCTAGTTACCTCGTTGCCGGTATTGTTCTCTTTTCTCGTTCCCGTGTTCCGGCATCCCCGTGATCAAATCACAAAGTGTCTGGCCAGACGATGATGGATACCGTAACACCGAGAGGGCCCAGAGATATCTCTCCATCGTCGGAGGAGCAAATCCCAATCTTGAGCTATCAAGTTACTTGACATACTTTTCCATGAACCCGTAAGCCGCCGTAATAGCCACCCATTTACGGATGACGTTTAACAAACCCCAAAGTTCATGAAGCAAGCATGAAGAAACTCGACACTCTCATGGTCTAAGGAATTATGCAAACATTAACTTCTCTGTGTTATTAACCATTAACTTATGACGAATGAATCTCATAGCATAACATTAATTCGGGCCGATTCAACACAAGTGTTCTACCAACAATTGTGCCCTCAAAATTGCCGGCATAGCCATGCCCATGATCAGGAAAACAGGATCATCATGCAATACTTGAGCCAGTCATAGAGGCTTGACTAGGAATACATTTTACTGTATATTATTCCACACGTGCATATGAGTCTTCCTCCGAGCCTCGTGGTTATTGAAGACTCGAGAACCATAGCAGTTATAGCATGGAACGTAAACATAATTATGAACAGGGAGATAATCAATAACATTTATTATTGCCTCTAGGGCATATCTCCTACAGACTCCCACTTGCACTAGAGTCAATAATCTAGTCAAT
The DNA here is from genome assembly GCA_039707655.1 of Elymus sibiricus. Classification (NCBI taxonomy): domain Eukaryota; kingdom Viridiplantae; phylum Streptophyta; class Magnoliopsida; order Poales; family Poaceae; genus Elymus; species Elymus sibiricus. The sequence goes on from CM077675.1 coordinate 532,847,535, forward strand.
GCTAATGCACTTTACACCTATGGCATACTGGTGTAAAATATGCTTCGCATGTGGTATAGCCTGATGTCCAACGGATCTGACAACTTCAACTCCGTGTGTAACATTGCATATCCTCGCGTTTTCACGCTTTCACAAAATTCATATTTTGTGTGGACTTGGCTTTGCATATGTGTGAATCATTGGTCGAAACCTGATTCCTCAGACTGAGCTATGGAGCAACTATCTGCTATAGTGTCCCATAGACCAAAGCCTTCTTGGAACCATACTAAGTTCATGAATGAACTATATGATCCAACAACTTCTTTGTCGCTTCTCAAGCGTCAACATACTTAGCCTTTGTTATAGAATTCGCCACATTATATTGTTTGGAACAATTTCCAACTACCGTGCCACCATATTGTGTATCACACAAAACCCTCAATTTAAATCGAAAATCGCATGGAGCATTGATGAAGACTGTATCGATGTAACCTTTTACAACGAACTCTTCATGATCTCCGTTTGCGAGAAAACATGTCATCAGTACTGCTCTAGTACTCAATGACATCTTTCACTGTTGTCCCATGATCAGTACTTTGATCACTATGGTATCTATACTCGCAACAACTTTGGAGTATTGGACATATCTGGTTGGTTTTACATACCATGGAATACATGATTAATCCAAACACAAGAGTGTGTGGAATCACCATCATGTATTTTGCTCATCAGTGTTTTGGGACACCGAGTCTTGCAAAAACTCTTTCCATGTGACTAAGGCAAGAATCACTCCTTGACGGTTTTCAATGCTAAAAAGTTTTAGCATCTTGTCAATATGTATTCATAGCTTAGCCCCATTAGGTAAATCTATCTCCATAGATCATCATGCCTAATATTGAGGCTATTTAGCCTAAGCACTTCATCAAAAACTATTTTCAAATGAAGTCCTAATTCGTGTCAAGAAATTTATTTCCAATTAACAATGTGTCAAGTACACAAGGTTTCTAGAAATATTATTATGCTCCCACTTACTTTCTTGAATCACAAGCATCTTCGATACCCATTTGATAAAGTCAAACCCCTTTGACCATTTCATCAAAAACGAAGATTCCAACTCCACTTTGCTCTCTTCTGTCCATCGCTGGAACTCTGAAGTTTGCATCCTTACTAGCATCCTCTGGATCGACAAATTACTTCGGACTGTATCACATACAAGTTCTAGGTTTCATTTCCATCAGATGGAAATCCTTTTGTCATCCATGTTTCATATCTCATGATTGAAATATGTATTAATTGCCAGTTCAACCCGAACCGACTTTAAGCATCGCTACGGTGAAACAACCTCATCGTAGTCAACTCCTTGAACTTGTTATTTCAACAAGTCGAGCTTTATGGATAAAACATTTTATCCGTATCAGTTTTTAGTTCCATAAATATTCGTTAGACTCTAAGTCTTCCGAAAGGTGTATCAAGGTTTTATTCTTGAATCACTTATATGGAAAATATCTCAGATTGTATTGGCATTTGGCCAATTCCGGAGTCAGGGCCCATCAACGCTTCCTTGTGTATTGTAGGTATACTGTTGTCCAACAACAATATCTCGTTTGCGCACCTGAGAGGTTTGCACGAGCCTTGCCTACGTGGTTTAGCTGCAAGTTCGACCGAAGCCCATACATTTTATTGTAGAGACTTCCGTATCAGTCGCAGTAGGAAACCCTGGAATTACTTCCATGGTCTCTTTCCTTTGACCTGATGACGAAGATACTGGTTATCTCGTCGAGTTGCACTGTCCTCCCACTCACCTTTTGTAAGAACTATTCTCTTTAAAAGTATACCGTTTTGTGGCAAAAACCTTTGCCTCGGTATAGTGGTGGGGGAATACCCAATGACTTGGGATAACCTACAAAGTAGCACTTGTCTAATTTGGAATAGGTTTGTAACCTTTTACACAAGCCCCATATTCCAAATGTTAAGAAAAGATATAACATGGTTGGGCGTACCATACCATGGCGTCATTTCAACAGACCTGATGGATCTCTTTTCAGTGTAAAAGCCGCAGTATCTAAAGCATCACTTTAAAAGGGATAATGGCAAATTTATTTATGTCATCTTTGATCATACCATGTCATAAATGGTTCGATTACATCTTCACGGACTTTCCACTTGCAGTGATGTTCCGGGAGGTGCAAGTTATGAAACCCCTTTCATAACTCATCAGACATTCGCTAAACTTGTAACTCAAATATTCCTTTCTGCAATCGAATTGTAGAAACATAATTTTTTTGTTACAATAACTTCTACTTCATTTTTGAAAACCTTATGAATAAATTCATAAGATCCAGACTTACGTTTCAACAAGTAAATATCCACATATCTACTTGAGTCATTTCTAAAGATAGATTAATCCACTACTTGCAACAACATTTATTGGACTACACACATCATAATGTATGATCACCAACATGTCCTTTGCTCGTTCCTTATGGCCTATGAATGGTATTTCAGTCACTTCACCTTTTCAGAGGAAAGTTACAAGTGTCAGATGATTCAAAATCATATGACTTCAAAATCCATCATAATGGAATTTTCCATGCGGGTTCCTCCAATGTGACCAAATGCAGTGCCACACTTGTGTGGTATTCTTTTAGTCTTGAGACATTTAGCGTCAGTGTTATGGATGTATCATATTACCATCAATATTCATAGCATACATCCCATCCTGTATGGAAGCATGGCCCTTCATGTTATTCATAACACCAAACATCAAAAGTTCTCTTATGAATAACCTTCTTGCAAAATACCTTATGCAAAGGGCTAGAGTGTATGAAACTCTAAATGAATTATGAAAGTAAATACAGAGGTAATGTATTATTATCAATATTCATAACATACATCTCATTCATAATGAAATCATGACCCTTATGTTATTCATAAAACCGAACATTAAAAGTTCTCTTATGAACAACCTTCTTGCAAGATACCTTATGCAAAGGGCTAGAGTGTGAAACTCTAAAATGAATTATGAAAGTAAATACAGAGGTAATGTATTATTATTAATATTCATAACATACATCTCATTCATAATGAAAGCATGACCCTTATGTTATTCATAAAACCGAACATTAAAAGTTCTCTTATGAACAACCTTCTTGCAAGATACCTTATGCAAAGGGCTAGAGTGTGAAACTCTAAAATGAATTATGAAAGTAAATACATAGGGAATACACCGATGGAAGGCATATTAACATTTACTATGTTCCCTGCGTGTATCTAAACCTCATTCCTGGCTAGTCTTTTAGGCCATAGTAGTTCTTACATCGAGTTGCAACAGAATGCAATCGAGCGGGTATCTTTGTGATTAACTCACAATACCCAAGAATTAGTGATTAACATGTTTAACCATAATTCCCAAGAACTATATCTTTGACCAGCCTTCTATACATCAAAAACTTGTATGACATTCATACATGAGCTGGATATTCCAGTCTTCTTTCCTTTTGCCATTATACTTCTAACAGTTTAACTTTTAGTATTTCTCCTACTCTCAGAAGAAGCATCCAACTTAAGAGTGGCGTTAGCCCCGGACTTCCTAGGCGTGAAAGTTTCACTAACACCCTTCGGACACTTCCTTTCTCTTTAAGTTGTTGTTTTATTCACCATCATCATATGACAGGCGTTCTTCTGGATCCCTCTCTTATCAGTCTAATGCATAGTAAACTCCTTTACTAATAGTTTGCAAACAAACATTGCTTTGGATATCTCATATCTTTTAGCCTTTGTCTGTCTCTGAAAATGATTTTCAGATTCCATGAATATCACATAACTATCCAAACTTTCGAAGTTCGGGTCTCATGGAAGCAAACGTATTGTACTTGACTGAAACAGAATTCTAACTTTTGGATCGAAGGACGAGAGTCACATGATCTATAGCATTAGCGGGAGAATACCGAAAGTATGCGATAGGACAAAGTCCTTCTCGGCACTCTTGAGGACAATCCTCACATTACGTTACCAACCGTAAAGTTTTAACCAGATATTTAACAGCTATTCAATTTTAATAGGGAAGGTGGAAATGCGAGCCATTATTCTACAACTATTTTGCAAATTGCACTTAGACAGAGTTCAAAATTAATTGCACTGAGAATTAAACAAGTTAATTCTAAAGTGCGCTCCCACTCAAATCAATATTTCTCATAATTGATTGTGAATGATTCAAGACCCGCATATCCATTCAACGTCACGGTTCGAGATGAACACCCATGGCGTGAACTTCAATCGGTAGGCAAACTTGCCGATCACATCTCTATGCGATTCTTGTTCATCTTTCGATGCGTGTGTTCCGAGCTCATGACTTTCATGCCTGAACGTCAAGACAACCAAGTGATCTCGCTGCGAGGTCTTAACTCACCCACCTCACACATCCCTAATCGTTCGCACCCATGGAGATCATGCAATGCCCCGAAAAGTTAGGTGCCGTGACGGTGCTACACTCGGGAGAACACTAACTACTTGATATTTTAGTGAGAGATCACCCTAATAAAAGCGACTACCGCGCAATCAAGAAGGGTGCATCATAAGGAATAAACATCTCAGGCAATTCATAATAGCATGATATGGTATAGCCGTTTCTGACGGAGAAGTCTTTCATTTCTTCGTCTTCGGCATTCGCGTTGGTGTTCACCTTCGCGAAGATTGCCACCACCTTGTCGATGCACCAAATAATATTGCTATCTCTATAGCTAATAAAATAAGTGCATTACATAAGGTTGACACGCAGGTCATTAAAGTGCAATCATATGGCTCCAGCCATCATGCCGAATCATGACACGCAGGTCATGTTAATATTACATCATATAGTCATCTCATACATAATCAAATTAATATGAGCACTGCTATACCACATCATATGCACATGCAAACCATCCTGCAAAACCAAGTTAGACGCCTCTAATTGGTTTATACAAAATTTTATTTTACGTGGCTTCTAAGGTTTCGAAACAAACCGAAGCTACCAACGTCCATCATCAAGCATGATAATCCAAGTCTCTAGATTAACATTCCAGGGTGTATGAAACACGAGATAATAAAATCTCGAGCCCCATACTAAACTTCGTCATACGCGTGACCCCCGTGCAGATCATATCTGCATTGCCCTTTCGTCTGCGAAATTTCATCTTTCTTTTTAACTACGGTGGAATTCAATGAACTATTAGCACTTCGTTGATCAATCAGGATCGCGGATTGCCAGAACATTGAAACTCCACCATACTGTTATCAAGATCAGAAATATGCAAATTCTAGGGAAGCAACAAGAACATCGGGTAACAGACTTCATCTGCTACCCGCACAAATAATTTTCAGCAATAGATCTCATCTACTACCTAATTATATTGTGCAACACCCATACATCTCTATGTATTCTAGATCGCAACCTGCATCTACGCATAGCACGGCTCTTGATGCCACTGTAGGGTAACGCAGCAGAAAACAAAAATTTTCCGACCTACGCACCAGCCCAGGACCACTATGGAGACTGCATACAAGGTTTGATCATTTTCGTTACCGACTCGTAGCGCAGCGGAAGTAGAGTCGATGACGAACGGCGGTGCAGATCCCCGCAGCTAGGATTTTACAACCTCCCAACCGCGAGGATGTATACCCTCATCTGCCCCGCGGACAGACCTCCGGGAGCCGGTCGCACAGTCCCCCGGACGGTGTCGCGGACAGCCCTTCGGGAGGACCTCCGAAACTCGGACTGTCACTCGGACAGCCCTTCGGGAGGACCTCCAAAACTCGGACGGTCACACGGACAGCCCTTCGGGAGGCACTCTCGAACTAAGACCGAAACTACGATCTCTCTACAGAGTTGCACACATACGGTGTCATCTATCCGGCAGGGCTTCGCCGTCCAGAACTAGTTCCTGCCGGAACCCAGACAGCCTTTCGGCTCTACGAAACTATTTCGCTGGGAGGGAGACAAGAATGCCAGATCATGCATGGCTTTGTGTATGAGAGCAAGAGTGTGTCTTATGGCAGCCCACACACCTCCTATTTATAGGAAACCCAAGGGGTAGGGTGGTTTTACAAGAAAACCCAAAACCCACATGGAAAGGAGTCCTTCCCAAGGACCTAAAAGGTGAAACCAAGGAACAAGGGGGACTCCATGAAGGAGTCCACCATGTGGCCGGCCACACCCTCATGTGGGGCCCCAAAATTGGCCCCTATCCATCCATGTCATCCCCAAGATCTTTTGGAGCAAAGCCCCAAAAGGTGGCTTTCCAAAAATATCCCAAAAAGCACTTTCACTATTCACGACGACATTTTTCAGCGTCTGATCGAACTGAAAATATTCATGTGGGCTTAGAACAATTCTAGTACCCACCAAAATAATTTTCAACGCGAGCCGGAACAATTCCGGTTTAGTGATTTCATCTGCGAAAAGCATCTGAAGCGGTTTCGGCAGCTCCGGAACATTTCCGGTTTTCATCCCGGAAAATTCCAGAAAGTTTCCAGAATGATTCTGGCACCCTCCAAGAATTATCAGGCATGTGCCAAAACCAATTTGACTTTATGGTATCCTCTGAAACAACTTTTCAGTTTCACCGGAACTCATCCGGTGACCTCTCTGCGGAACTTTTCCGCTGTCCGAAACTTTTCCGGCGTCCGAAACTTTTTCGGTGATTTTCTCTCAGACTTCCTGTCTAGTATTCAACAGATAGATGACCCTTAAGCGTGTGACCCTATAGGTTCGGTGAAGCATAGACATGACCCGGAACCCCTTCCGATCAATGATCAACATCGGAGCCGTGGACACCCATATTGATCCCTATACCCACACGAATGAATATTCGAGTGAACCTCGAGTTGCCGTGTGCTATTCCTGTTGCTTCACGATATGTTACAATTACCCGAGGTGAGAAACATCGGCATCCTCGTGGATCAACACTTGTCCACAATGCCAGTTACCTCGTTGCCGGTATTGTTCTCTTTTCTCGTTCCCGTGTTCCGGCATCCCTGTGATCAAATCACAAAGTGTCTGGCCAGACGATGATGGATACCGTAACACCGAGAGGGCCCAGAGATATCTCTCCATCGTCGGAGGAGCAAATCCCAATCTTGAGCTATCAAGTTACTTGACATACTTTTCCATGAACCCGTAAGCCGCCGTAATAGCCACCCATTTACGGATGACGTTTAACAAACCCCAAAGTTCATGAAGCAAGCATGAAGAAACTCGACACTCTCATGGTCTAAGGAATTATGCAAACATTAACTTCTCTGTGTTATTAACCATTAACTTATGACGAATGAATCTCATAGCATAACATTAATTCGGGCCGATTCAACACAAGTGTTCTACCAACAATTGTGCCCTCAAAATTGCCGGCATAGCCATGCCCATGATCAGGAAAACAGGATCATCATGCAATACTTGAGCCAGTCATAGAGGCTTGACTAGGAATACATTTTACTGTTTATTATTCCACACGTGCATATGAGTCTTCCTCCGAGCCTCGTGGTTATTGAAGACTCGAGAACCATAGCAGTTATAGCATGGAACGTAAACATAATTATGAACAGGGAGATAATCAATAACATTTATTATTGCCTCTAGGGCATATCTCCTACAAGGACTGCACTAAAAGTGTCCGAACAATGTCATTGAGGGTGCAAAGAGAACGTTCGGCCTTACCATTTTGAGGAGAGGTGTAGGGGCAGGAGAATCTAAGAAGAATACCATGTTGTAAGAAGAAGGTGCGATTTTTAAGGTTGTCAAACTCACGGCCGTTGTCACACTGAATAAAACGAATAGGGAGAAAGAAGTGGACAGAGACATAGCGCTGAAAATTTAGGAAGAGAGAATGAACATCAGATTTGTTTCGAAGAGGAAAAGTCCATACAAAGTGAGTAAAATCATCAAGTATGACAAGATAGTATTTAAACCCCGAAACACTCGCAATGGGTGAGGTCCATAAATCACAATGTATTAACTCAAAAGGATAAGTACTAGAAGAGCTAGAGCAACTAAAGGGAAGACGAACATGTTTGCCTAAGTGACAAGACTCGCAAAACAAAGGATTATGAGAATCTCTATTACATGGTATTGAAAATTCACTAAGCATGGAAGCTAAAACAGCAGGATTGGGATGCCCCAAGCGACGATGCCAGAGATCGACGGAGGCCACCACGGATATAGGAGGAGCAGCGGCAGGAACACCATGAAGAGAGTAGAGATCACCGGAGCTATTGAAGCGAGCGATCTCGGCCTTGGTCAGGTAATCCTTCACAGATAAACCAAAGGGGTCAAACTCGGCGGAAACAAGATTGTCACGAGTAAATTTACGAATGGAAATTGGGTTTTTAATAAGAGCAGGTGCAACAAGAACGTCCCGAAGGAGAAGTGGTTTGGTGAAGGATGGAATTTCAGCCTGACCAACACAGTATATAGGAATAGATGAACCGTCACCTAAAGTAATGGAAGGAAACGGAGAGGGAGTGCAAGTGGATAGACAATTACTTGATGCAGACATATTTCTAGAAGCCCCAGAGTCAAAGATCCAATCCGTACCTGAGTTTCCTTGGGCAGCAAAATTGTTCATGGCCTGAAGAAAAGCAGCTTGATCCCAGCTCGGCGGTGCAGGTGAGTTTGGTGTTGGTAGCAGTGCCGGCTGATAGGGCGGTGAAGGCAACAAGGCCAGCGAAGGCGTGTAGTAGGGGCCGCCGTCGAAGGAGGAGGGCGACAGATTGCCGTATGGAGCATATGTCGGAGCAGCATGGTACGCATGAGCCGGCTGTCGAGGGTTGAGCAAGCGAGGAGCTCTAGTGTGCGGACGAAGACCGGGTTGCCAGGCACCGGTATAGGCAGGTGGAGCGCCAATGGGAGATGGAGCAGACCAAGGCATGGGCCACGCCTGGACGAGCCCCGTCCAGGGATCATGCGGAGGACGCCATGATGGAGCCGTAGGTGGCGCACTTAGAGCTGGTGTAGGGTTGGTTGGCGACATCGGAGAAGGGGCTGAGCAAGTCGAAGGCGGCTGGTAGATAGGGTTCTTGCCGCGGTAATTTGGACTTGGGCGCCATCCTGGAGGCGGCTGGGCGGACGGCGGGGCCGCAGGAGCCGGTGGAGGAGGCGCTGGTGGAGACGGCGGAGGAAGACTGGCAGCATCATTAAAGACCTTGGGGCGAGCGTCCTTGCGAGCTTGGGTCTCCGCCGTGAGTTGCAGCAGGGAGCGAACGTCAGCGAAGGTTGGAGGAGGCCGGATCATGGGGATGAAGGAGGCCTGCTTGTCAAAATCCTCGCTGAGCCCGACGACGATGACATGGATGAGCTGCGAGTCGCTGACGGGATCACCGAGTTCGCGGAGCTCATCACCGATGGCCTTGACGCGCTGACAGAAGAGGTTACCGGGGCATCGCCTTGGACCAGATTGCGAAGATCGGTGTGAAGAGCGTTTTCCCAGCGTCGCTGTTGCTTTGAAAGAGTTGACGAAGGGAACTCCAGATGTTGGCGGCGGTAGCGCCGTCATGCTCAAGCATGTTGAAGATCTCGGTGGTGATGCGGTTGTAGAACCACTGAACGATCGCGAGATCGTCTTTGACCCATTGAGGATCGTCGGGGCGTGGAAGGAAGGTGGCGTCGACGTGAGACCGGAGATTGCAGCGGCCGAGGTGGAGGTCAAAGAGGTGGCACCAATGATAGTAGTTGTGGGCGGCGAGGTCGAGGACTATGGGGATAAAGGGGCTCACGTCGGTGATGGTGTCGGCAAGCGATATTGGTGCGGCAAGGAGGGTAGTAGGAGGTGGTGGCGGGGCTAGGGAAAGAGCAGAGAGGGAGGTTGCCGCGGCGGCGGCAGCTTTGGCGATGAGAGCAGCCCGGCGTTCGAAGTAGCCGGGCGGCGGCGGCGGAGGTGGCCGCGGCGGAGCCATACCCTAAACCCTAGGATCGGTATCTAATACCATGATAGATGAATAAAACTATTGGTTGATAATTATTCCAGTGCCGCATACATGGGTATATATAGAGTTACAAACCGACTTAGGAAAGGAAACTTGTAATACAAGGACTAGGAATCGTATAATACAAGGACTAGTCTAACACTGCCGCTAAAAATCCTCCCGATTCCGATCTTAAATAAGATCGAAGTTATGTAAATGAAATAGCCCACCTGGAAGATGTTGATCTATGCGCGTCATTCCCTAACTAGCGCGCCACTATCGGTTCATATTCAGGCAGATAATAATCATGGGGCGGCACACATAGAGAATCTGATTGGGTGCACACGAGACGAAAGATTTACTTAGGTTCGGGCCCTAGGGATGAGCTAATACCCTACTCCTGCATGTCTGGGTTGTATTGATGGGGTCTCGTATGAGGGATGCCTGTTGGCGTGTGTTGTAGGTGTCGACTCGGGAGGCCCCTACCTTCCCTTATATAGGTGGATGAGGGGTAGGGTTACATGGGCCCGAGTGGTTTACACGATAGAGTCCTATTGGATCTACTAATAATACATGACCTGGAATACAAGCTGATGATGCGAACCTGATGAGACTGCCACGCCGGGTCGTGGGCTTGGGCCAACTCCCGGCCTGGTGCGCCGACTTCCGGTAGTCTGAGGTACCCCCAGTACATGGCATTGTCAACTTGGCATTTAGAAACATTAGAACCGCGCATCCTCCCAGCCCTCTCAAGCCATCAAGGCTTTTGGCCGTCAGATCTACGTGTTTAGGAACTTTTTGCCGTTGGATCGATTTCCAAAAGCTCGTGACTTTTCGCTGCTAACCAAAGATCGCTATATGAGCTGGGCCGCTGCTCCCATAACAAAATGGACGATATGCCATTATTTGGGCCTGCTGGGCTTCAGATGTGCAAGCGACCAACGAAAAAAATAGCGCAGAGTTCGCAGCCGCACATCTCGCTTGTGGGCGAACCGTTCAACGAAAAAAAAAGAATGAACACAGTCTCCCGTCCGGTGCGCTCCATCTCGCGGGCGGGCGAACCGATCTATACGAGGCGAGCGACCTACGCATAGCCGGGAGGGAGAGGCCATGTCTGGTTCTTGCGATGCGAGCGAGAGGATCTCCTCGCGGGGCAACGGCATGGGGCAGTGACGGGAAAGCGAACCGTTGCGTGGCGAGTGGCGATTCAGTCATCGGCGATAGAAGTCATTGTTGATACGGACCTTAATGGCGATTGATTTGCCCACTTGCCGGTGTCTGTTCCTACTAACTTAATGGCAATTGAACTGCACAGGTCAGTTACCATTTGATCCATGCTCTTACAGTACTCCACTGGTATCCATATATTCTTGACAATTGCGTTGTTCCTCGCCACCTCCTCCTCCTTACTTCGGCATGTTGATACTTCATCTTCTCTGTTCCCTCTTCCCCCAATTCTCCCCCCTTCAAATTTCAGAATTTATCTCATTGATGTTGTTTTTCTACTCCGAAATGAATAGATGGTGCTCTGAGTTGACAGATTCGAGGTCGTTTCTGATGGGCTGGGTTTTTCTTGCTGCTCCAATGGTGAACTGTCAGGTTATTATCCGTGTCATTTTTACTATATGTGTGATCAACCTGCTGCACAGGGTGTCTACAGTTGGACGGAATTGTTTTGATCCATCAGTACGATTGTGTCCTTAATCTTTATCTTGTTTGGGATTTTAATTTTTTTGTATCATGATGGATTATTCTGTCCAGGGGACTGTTCTAGGAATCCGAGGGAGCCATAGCTTTGTATAACGATGGCATATGGAGCAACTTCTTCTGTTTATCTTTTTGGACAACGAGTTTACATGCTTCTGAAGACTCTAACTGAAGGTATCCCTTTCATTATATGACATGCAGGGTGAATTCAGCTATACTACTTGATTTGAAGAAGTATTGAAGCAGGTACATACATACAGGCATATATGAGGTATCTGCACCAAAATAAAGTCAAGTACGTCATGGATTAGATCGATACCAGCTTGGCCATGAACCAATATTCTCTCAAAAGCTTGGTAAATAATCTATGTTGAATGAAGAGTACTTGAGAAAGAAACACTGATTTGGTCCGAGATTTTGGTCTGATCATATATTGTTGTGGCAACAGGAGCTCCCTTTCCTCTAAACTTCCGCCCTTTGTCATCAAGACGGTGTTAAAATGCATTCAGTGTGTGTGTGTGTGTGTGTGTGTGTGTGTGCGCGCGTGCCCGCGCACGCATACATATAGCACTTGGCGTTTCAAAATGGTTGGGAAGCTCAACACTTTCCATAAGCACTTTGTGCTCTTCATATGGTATTGCACGTTCGTAATGTTTCATCTCTGACCACTTATTGTGACATGGTTAGTGTCTGGCCTTGTGTGATGTTAGTTTCAGTTAATTCCTTCGCTGGACTGTGATGACAATCTAAATTTCCCCAAGGCTCTGTACATATACAGCAAAACTGAAAAGGATTGGGTGGAGCATGCCAGCACCTGAGTTTGTTGAGCTCAGTATAGATGCCCCTTTTGATGAAATCATTTATGAAATTATGCTAGAGCAATCATGTGAGATGGTAAAGGTATCTTATATGGCCGTTCAAATATGAAACTGGATTTATGTCCAGGATGCTCAGATTGTGGAAGCTCATGACCTAAGACATGGCTTATTGCGGCTGTTAAATCCGACAACATGGAGGTAGACATGACTATGAATGATGCTTGTTAGTCGCACAGCCCGCAGACGACGGTAGTGTATGATGACTACTACTCCCTCCGTTTCACAATGTAGTGCGCCCGCGCTTTTCGAGATCTAAGTTTGACTATACATTTAACCAACGAGACTGATTGCGCCGGGAGCAGAAAATTGTTAAGTTCCTAGGAGCGATGAGAGATAAAAATCAGGAAAATCAAACACTGCAAGGTCTGTTCCTTTCTCTAACTGCACATTTGTGGCTAGAGATCAATTCTTGTATGTACATGAACGTTTGCTGGTGTATGGGATTGCTCATGAAGAATTTAATCTGTGGCTTTAGATCATATTTTAAATTTCAGGATAGATGTAGCCTTGAAAATGATCATGCGAACCAGCAGAAATATTATTCAACGATCTGAACATTGCATATCATGCAGTGCCCTTAAATTGTGAGTTTGCTAAAGTTATTTATGTTCATTGTGTTCATGGGCAATTAACTGACATGAGTTAAGTATTATTCTTTTAAGAACGAGTACCGGTGCAATGCTTTGTTAATCCTGAAAGTTTAGTTCGTTATTATGCTTCAAAGAAAAAAGATGACCTCGGTTTATATTTAGTTTTCATTCTTTTCCATTACATATTTACAGATAACGAAATTATTTTGATTCATTATTAATTTGTACTCTTCCAACCATTATTATATGAGTAATAGATGGGCGCAGCAACGCGCGCCAGCATGGTCTAGTAGTTTATGAAACCGGGCCGGCAACAGAACCGGTGAGGCTGTCGGTTCAGGTTTTTACTGATCGGACTGCCGACTCAAACTAGTTCATTGGCGACAGAATATCGGAATAATGAAGCTAATTTTCTTAAAATTTTGATCTCAGATCAAATGAATGCACGTAATATTTAATGCAGTCCATCAGTAAAATCATAAAATATTAAAATGTAATCAGCCCAGTTGGTATTCGGCCTTTGGCGTGTGTTGGGTCAAGGTCAGGGGTTTGGGGTGTGTGTGTGTGGATGGTAACCAAAACTCACCCTACCAATTTTTGGTCATGACCAAAAACTTGGTCTATGTTTGGATAGCTACCAATGTTTTGGCGTGCCAATGTTTCTTTGACCATCTTAGTTCATTTTTCTAGCCAATATTGGCCAAATTTTGGGGCAAGCAAAAGCTCCACCAAAATCCTGGCTAGCCAACTATTGGGTAGGGCAAGCCTTAGGGTAAAGCCGAACATATAGTTGGGGCGTGATTGGTAGCCCGCATCCCCTCCAGCCAGGCTATGTGGATGCAATTTTGACCTGTTTGGTAGCATGTGAGCACTGTTGGGCCTGCATAGCACGCTTCTTAAAGCACCTCTCAGCCTGGTTCTAGAGGAATGCTCGAATCGACCGTTTCCAATGAGCCAGGCCCGAGCGGGCGCAAGGAAGCGCACGTGGTGGCTCTGACGATGCACCCTGTACGTACCTTTGCACGTGGTGTTCTCCTTACCCTCCTTAATCTCCCTGACCTAATCCCTTCTAATCTACACAATGGTGCTTCGATTCAAGATAAGCTCTACACGAAAAAGATACACATCAATGTTATGATTCCATTCTTGTGATCGGTTCGTAGTTTCGTTTATCGTTAATGTTCAATTTCGTGTTTATGTTACCTAGCTTTGCACGTGGTCTGTTCACTTCACCCTCCCTTAATCTCCTTCACCTAATTCCTTCTAATCTACACAACGGTGCGTCGACTCGAGATAAGCTCTACACGAAAAAGATGCACATCGACGTTGTGATTTCATTCCCATGATCGGTTCGTAGTTTCGTTGAATGTTAATGTTCAATTTCGTGTTTATGTTTGGAGCTTTTTTGATGAATTTTGTCAAATTCGTCGCGTATTTCCTTTGACAACTAGCTTCATCTCGTTGTTTCATAGAACTTTCGTGTTGTAAGTTTTTCATTTCGACGCTCATAGACGAATAGATCTATACCTATCTACTATACTGTAACTTGTTCATGTGTGATTGTTAACTTAATCGGGCCAAAAGTGCAACCAAACACAGCGTAGTGCATTAGCCCAGCCCAAAATCACGAAACGCAGGCAACCAAACGCTGGGTTAGTTGCTGCCCTAATGCAGCCTGGGCTTTGTGGGCAATCAAACGCAGCGCACAACATGGCCAGAGCCTGTTTTTACTAAGTCAGGCAAAAATTGATGCAGGCAACAAATCATGCCCTTATACACCATCTTAGAGATCTTTGCATCTTATGAAACCGGACAAGCGCCGGTTCCGGTATGATTTTTAAAACTATGATGTTCGGTAGCGCAAGACTTTGTGTGAACGCTCAACGCTGAGCCTTAACTGCCTGGCGGGACGGTAAGGCTGGTTATAGTGGGAAATAATTTAGACTAGTAACATGCATATATTACTACTCCATGTTATTACCTTCATAGTGGGTAGAAACATATGTATGGTATCATGCAAGCCTTCATTTATTAGATGTATACTCATTTTCCCTTATGTACGTTATGTTACGGTAATATATTATGTTACCATAAATATCTCTCTCCTTATTAAGTACTTGTCACATAAACAAATTTGCTTACTTGGCATGCATGTTACTCCCTCTGTACCGAAATATAAATCGCTGGAGTAGACGGACGCAGCTCTTCTGCTCGCGAGCACACATGCTCCCGTTGCTACAGTAAAATCGAAAAAAAATCAAAAACATTTCAAAAAATTCTGAATTTTTTTTGTGGCAAACATTGACAAATGTTCTCAGTGCTTGCAAAGTTTCATCGTGAAATGACATCGATGTGAGTCGTGGCAAAAAAAAACAAAATCGATGCTTAAAAAATGCTATTTTTTGGAATGCTGATTTTGTTTTTTTTGCCACGGCTCACATCGATGTCATTTCGCGATGAAACTTTGCAAGCACTGAGAACATTTGTCAATGTTTATCGTTAATGTTCAATTTCGTGTTTATGTTACCAAGCTTTGCACGTGGTCTGTTCACTTCACCCTCCCTTAATCTCCTTCACCTAATTCCTTCTAATCTACACAACGGTGCGTCGACTCGAGATAAGCTCTACACGAAAAAGATGCACATCGACGTTGTGATTTCATTCCCATGATCGGTTCGTAGTTTCGTTGAATGTTAATGTTCAATTTCGTGTTTATGTTTGGAGCTTTTTTGATGAATTTTGTCAAATTCGTCGCGTATTTCCTTTGACAACTAGCTTCATCTCGTTGTTTCATAGAACTTTCGTGTTGTAAGTTTTTCATTTCGACGCTCATAGACGAATAGATCTATACCTATCTACTATACTGTAACTTGTTCATGTGTGATTGTTAACTTAATCGGGCCAAAAGTGCAACCAAACACAGCGTAGTGCATTAGCCCAGCCCAAAATCACGAAACGCGCGCAACCAAACGCTGGGTTAGTTGCTGCCCTAATGCAGCCTGGGCTTTGTGGGCAATCAAACGCAGCGCACAACATGGCCAGAGCCTGTTTTTACTAAGTCAGGAAAAAATTGATGCAGGCAACAAATCATGCCCTTATACACCATCTTAGAGATCTTTGCATCTTATGAAACCGGACAAGCGCCGGTTCCGGTATGATTTTTAAAACTATGATGTTCGGTAGCGCAAGACTTTGTGTGAACGCTCAACGCTGAGCCTTAACTGCCTGGCGGGACGGTAAGGCTGGTTATAGTGGGAAATAATTTAGACTAGTAACATGCATATATTACTACTCCATGTTATTACCTTCATAGTGGGTAGAAACATATGTATGGTATCATGCAAGCCTTCATTTATTAGATGTATACTCATTTTCCCTTATGTGCGTTATGTTACGGTAATATATTATGTTACCATAAATATCTCTCTCCTCATTAAGTACTTGTCACATAAACAAATTTGCTTACTTGGCATGCATGTTACTCCCTCTGTACCGAAATATAAATCGCTGGAGTAGATGGACGCAGCTCTTCTGCTCGCGAGCACACATGCTCCCGTTGCTACAGTAAAATCGAAAAAAAATCAAAAACATTTCAAAAAATTCTGAATTTTTTTTGTGGCAAACATTGACAAATGTTCTCAGTGCTTGCAAAGTTTCATCGTGAAATGACATCGATGTGAGTCGTGGCAAAAAAAACAAAATCGATGCTTAAAAAATGCTATTTTTTGGAATGCTGATTTTGTTTTTTTTGCCACGGCTCACATCGATGTCATTTCGCGATGAAACTTTGCAAGCACTGAGAACATTTGTCAATGTTTATCGTTAATGTTCAATTTCGTGTTTATGTTACCTAGCTTTGCACGTGGTCTGTTCACTTCACCCTCCCTTAATCTCCTTCACCTAATTCCTTCTAATCTACACAACGGTGCGTCGACTCGAGATAAGCTCTACACGAAAAAGATGCACATCGACGTTGTGATTTCATTCCCATGATCGGTTCGTAGTTTCGTTGAATGTTAATGTTCAATTTCGTGTTTATGTTTGGAGCTTTTTTGATGAATTTTGTCAAATTCGTCGCGTATTTCCTTTGACAACTAGCTTCATCTCGTTGTTTCATAGAACTTTCGTGTTGTAAGTTTTTCATTTCGACGCTCATAGACGAATAGATCTATACCTATCTACTATACTGTAACTTGTTCATGTGTGATTGTTAATTTAATCGGGCCAAAAGTGCAACCAAACACAGCGTAGTGCATTAGCCCAGCCCAAAATCACGAAACGCGCGCAACCAAACGCTGGGTTAGTTGCTGCCCTAATGCAGCCTGGGCTTTGTGGGCAATCAAACGCAGCGCACAACATGGCCAGAGCCTGTTTTTACTAAGTCAGGCAAAAATTGATGCAGGCAACAAATCATGCCCTTATACACCATCTTAGAGATCTTTGCATCTTATGAAACCGGACAAGCGCCGGTTCCGGTATGATTTTTAAAACTATGATGTTCGGTAGCGCAAGACTTTGTGTGAACGCTCAACGCTGAGCCTTAACTGCCTGGCGGGACGGTAAGGCTGGTTATAGTGGGAAATAATTTAGACTAGTAACATGCATATATTACTACTCCATGTTATTACCTTCATAGTGGGTAGAAACATATGTATGGTATCATGCAAGCCTTCATTTATTAGATGTATACTCATTTTCCCTTATGTGCGTTATGTTACGGTAATATATTATGTTACCATAAATATCTCTCTCCTCATTAAGTACTTGTCACATAAACAAATTTGCTTACTTGGCATGCATGTTACTCCCTCTGTACCGAAATATAAATCGCTGGAGTAGACGGACGCAGCTCTTCTGCTCGCGACCACACATGCTCCCGTTGCTACAGTAAAATCGAAAAAAAAATCAAAAACATTTCAAAAAATTCTGAATTTTTTTTGTGGCAAACATTGACAAATGTTCTCAGTGCTTGCAAAGTTTCATCGTGAAATGACATCGATGTGAGTCGTGGCAAAAAAAAAACAAAATCGATGCTTAAAAAATGCTATTTTTTGGAATGCTGATTTTGTTTTTTTTTGCCGCGGCTCACATCGATGTCATTTCGCGATGAAACTTTGCAAGCACTGAGAACATTTGTCAATGTTTATCGTTAATGTTCAATTTCGTGTTTATGTTACCTAGCTTTGCACGTGGTCTGTTCACTTCACCCTCCCTTAATCTCCTTCACCTAATTCCTTCTAATCTACACAACGGTGCGTCGACTCGAGATAAGCTCTACACGAAAAAGATGCACATCGACGTTGTGATTTCATTCCCATGATCGGTTCGTAGTTTCGTTGAATGTTAATGTTCAATTTCGTGTTTATGTTTGGAGCTTTTTTGATGAATTTTGTCAAATTCGTCGCGTATTTCCTTTGACAACTAGCTTCATCTCGTTGTTTCATAGAACTTTCGTGTTGTAAGTTTTTCATTTCGACGCTCATAGACGAATAGATCTATACCTATCTACTATACTGTAACTTGTTCATGTGTGATTGTTAACTTAATCGGGCCAAAAGTGCAACCAAACACAGCGTAGTGCATTAGCCCAGCCCAAAATCACGAAACGCGCGCAACCAAACGCTGGGTTAGTTGCTGCCCTAATGCAGCCTGGGCTTTGTGGGCAATCAAACGCAGCGCACAACATGGCCAGAGCCTGTTTTTACTAAGTCAGGCAAAAATTGATGCAGGCAACAAATCATGCCCTTATACACCATCTTAGAGATCTTTGCATCTTATGAAACCGGACAAGCGCCGGTTCCGGTATGATTTTTAAAACTATGATGTTCGGTAGCGCAAGACTTTGTGTGAACGCTCAACGCTGAGCCTTAACTGCCTGGCGGGATGGTAAGGCTGGTTATAGTGGGAAATAATTTAGACTAGTAACATGCATATATTACTACTCCATGTTATTACCTTCATAGTGGGTAGAAACATATGTATGGTATCATGCAAGCCTTCATTTATTAGATGTATACTCATTTTCCCTTATGTGCGTTATGTTACGGTAATATATTATGTTACCATAAATATCTCTCTCCTCATTAAGTACTTGTCACATAAACAAATTTGCTTACTTGGCATGCATGTTACTCCCTCTGTACCGAAATATAAATCGCTGGAGTAGACGGACGCAGCTCTTCTGCTCGCGAGCACACATGCTCCCGTTGCTACAGTAAAATCGAATAAAAATCAAAAACATTTCAAAAAATTCTGAATTTTTTTTGTGGCAAACATTGACAAATGTTCTCAGTGCTTGCAAAGTTTCATCGTGAAATGACATCGATGTGAGTCGTGGCAAAAAAAAAACAAAATCGATGCTTAAAAAATGCTATTTTTTGGAATGCTGATTTTGTTTTTTTTTGCCGCGGCTCACATCGATGTCATTTCGCGATGAAACTTTGCAAGCACTGAGAACATTTGTCAATGTTTATCGTTAATGTTCAATTTCGTGTTTATGTTACCTAGCTTTGCACGTGGTCTGTTCACTTCACCCTCCCTTAATCTCCTTCACCTAATTCCTTCTAATCTACACAACGGTGCGTCGACTCGAGATAAGCTCTACACGAAAAAGATGCACATCGACGTTGTGATTTCATTCCCATGATCGGTTCGTAGTTTCGTTGAATGTTAATGTTCAATTTCGTGTTTATGTTTGGAGCTTTTTTGATGAATTTTGTCAAATTCGTCGCGTATTTCCTTTGACAACTAGCTTCATCTCGTTGTTTCATAGAACTTTCGTGTTGTAAGTTTTTCATTTCGACGCTCATAGACGAATAGATCTATACCTATCTACTATACTGTAACTTGTTCATGTGTGATTGTTAATTTAATCGGGCCAAAAGTGCAACCAAACACAGCGTAGTGCATTAGCCCAGCCCAAAATCACGAAACGCGGGCAACCAAACGCTGGGTTAGTTGCTGCCCTAATGCAGCCTGGGCTTTGTGGGCAATCAAACGCAGCGCACAACATGGCCAGAGCCTGTTTTTACTAAGTCAGGCAAAAATTGATGCAGGCAACAAATCATGCCCTTATACACCATCTTAGAGATCTTTGCATCTTATGAAACCGGACAAGCGCCGGTTCCGGTATGATTTTTAAAACTATGATGTTCGGTAGCGCAAGACTTTGTGTGAACGCTCAACGCTGAGCCTTAACTGCCTGGCGGGACGGTAAGGCTGGTTATAGTGGGAAATAATTTAGACTAGTAACATGCATATATTACTACTCCATGTTATTACCTTCATAGTGGGTAGAAACATATGTATGGTATCATGCAAGCCTTCATTTATTAGATGTATACTCATTTTCCCTTATGTGCGTTATGTTACGGTAATATATTATGTTACCATAAATATCTCTCTCCTCATTAAGTACTTGTCACATAAACAAATTTGCTTACTTGGCATGCATGTTACTCCCTCTGTACCGAAATATAAATCGCTGGAGTAGACGGACGCAGCTCTTCTGCTCGCGAGCACACATGCTCCCGTTGCTACAGTAAAATCGAAAAAAAGTAAAAAACATTTCAAAAAATTCTGAATTTTTTTTGTGGCAAACATTGACAAATGTTCTCAGTGCTTGCAAAGAGCATCGATTTTGTTTTTTTTGCCACGACTCACATCGATGTCATTTCACGATGAAACTTTGCAAGCACTGAGAACATTTGTCAATGTTTATCGTTAATGTTCAATTTCGTGTTTATGTTACCTAGCTTTGCACGTGGTCTGTTCACTTCACCCTCCCTTAATCTCCTTCACCTAATTCCTTCTAATCTACACAACGGTGCGTCGACCCGAGATAAGCTCTACACGAAAAAGATGCACATCGACGTTGTGATTTCATTCCCATGATCGGTTCGTAGTTTCTTTGAATGTTAATGTTCAATTTCGTGTTTATGTTTGGAGCTTTTTTGATGAATTTTGTCAAATTCGTCGCGTATTTCCCTTGACAACTAGCTTCATCTCGTTGTTTCATAGTACTTTCGTGTTGTAAGTTTTTCATTTCGACGCTCATAGACGAATAGATCTATACCTATCTACTATACTGTAACTTGTTCATGTGTGATTGTTAACTTAATAGGGCCAAAAGTGCAACCAAACACAGCGTAGTGCATTAGCCCAGCCCAAAATCACGAAACGCGGGCAACCAAACGCTGGGTTAGTTGCTGCCCTAATGCAGCCTGGGCTTTGTGGGCAATCAAACGCAGCGCACAACATGGCCAGAGCCTGTTTTTACTAAGTCAGGCAAAAATTGATGCAGGCAACAAATCATGCCCTTATACACCATCTTAGAGATCTTTGCATCTTATGAAACCGGACAAGCGCCAGTTCCGGTATGATTTTTAAAACTATGATGTTCGGTAGCGCAAGACTTTGTGTGAACGCTCAACGCTGAGCCTTAACTGCCTGGCGGGACGGTAAGGCTGGTTATAGTGGGAAATAATTTAGACTAGTAACATGCTTATATTACTACTCCATGTTATTACCTTCATAGTGGGTAGAAACATATGTATGGTATCATCCAAGCCTTCATTTATTAGATGTATACTCATTTTCCCTTATGTGCGTTATGTTACGGTAATATATTATGTTACCATAAATATCTCTCTCCTCATTAAGTACTTGTCACATAAACAAATTTGCTTACTTGGCATGCATGTTACTCCCTCTGTACCGAAATATAAATCGCTGGAGTAGACGGACGCAGCTCTTCTGCTCGCGAGCACACATGCTCCCGTTGCTACAGTAAAATCGAAAAAAAGTAAAAAACATTTCAAAAAATTCTGAATTTTTTTTGTGGCAAACATTGACAAATGTTCTGAGTGCTTGCAAAGTTTCATCGTGAAATGACATCGATGTGAGTCGTGGCAAAAAAAAAACAAAATCGATGCTTAAAAAATGCTATTTTTTGGAATGCTGATTTTGTTTTTTTTGCCACGGCTCACATCGATGTCATTTCGCGATGAAACTTTGCAAGCACTGAGAACATTTGTCAATGTTTATCGTTAATGTTCAATTTCGTGTTTATGTTACCTAGCTTTGCACGTGGTCTGTTCACTTCACCCTCCCTTAATCTCCTTCACCTAATTCCTTCTAATCTACACAACGGTGCGTCGACTCGAGATAAGCTCTACACGAAAAAGATGCACATCGACGTTGTGATTTCATTCCCATGATCGGTTCGTAGTTTCTTTGAATGTTAATGTTCAATTTCGTGTTTATGTTTGGAGCTTTTTTGATGAATTTTGTCAAATTCGTCGCGTATTTCCCTTGACAACTAGCTTCATCTCGTTGTTTCATAGTACTTTCGTGTTGTAAGTTTTTCATTTCGACGCTCATAGACGAATAGATCTATACCTATCTACTATACTGTAACTTGTTCATGTGTGATTGTTAACTTAATAGGGCCAAAAGTGCAACCAAACACAGCGTAGTGCATTAGCCCAGCCCAAAATCACGAAACGCGGGCAACCAAACGCTGGGTTAGTTGCTGCCCTAATGCAGCCTGGGCTTTGTGGGCAATCAAACGCAGCGCACAACATGGCCAGAGCCTGTTTTTACTAAGTCAGGCAAAAATTGATGCAGGCAACAAATCATGCCCTTATACACCATCTTAGAGATCTTTGCATCTTATGAAACCGGACAAGCGCCAGTTCCGGTATGATTTTTAAAACTATGATGTTCGGTAGCGCAAGACTTTGTGTGAACGCTCAACGCTGAGCCTTAACTGCCTGGCGGGACGGTAAGGCTGGTTATAGTGGGAAATAATTTAGACTAGTAACATGCATATATTACTACTCCATGTTATTACCTTCATAGTGGGTAGAAACATATGTATGGTATCATCCAAGCCTTCATTTATTAGATGTATACTCATTTTCCCTTATGTGCGTTATGTTACGGTAATATATTATGTTACCATAAATATCTCTCTCCTCATTAAGTACTTGTCACATAAACAAATTTGCTTACTTGGCATGCATGTTACTCCCTCTGTACCGAAATATAAATCGCTGGAGTAGACGGACGCAGCTCTTCTGCTCGCGAGCACACATGCTCCCGTTGCTACAGTAAAATAGAAAAAAAATCAAAAACATTTCAAAAAATTCTGAATTTTTTTTGTAGCAAACATTGACAAATGTTCTCAGTGCTTGCAAAGTTTCATCGTGAAATGACATCGATGTGAGTCGTGGCAAAAAAAAACAAAATCGATGCTTAAAAAATGCTATTTTTTGGAATGCTGATTTTGTTTTTTTTGCCACGGCTCACATCGATGTCATTTCGCGATGAAACTTTGCAAGCACTGAGAACATTTGTCAATGTTTATCGTTAATGTTCAATTTCGTGTTTATGTTACCTAGCTTTGCACGTGGTCTGTTCACTTCACCCTCCCTTAATCTCCTTCACCTAATTCCTTCTAATCTACACAACGGTGCGTCGACTCGAGATAAGCTCTACACGAAAAAGATGCACATCGACGTTGTGATTTCATTCCCATGATCGGTTCGTAGTTTCTTTGAATGTTAATGTTCAATTTCGTGTTTATGTTTGGAGCTTTTTTGATGAATTTTGTCAAATTCGTCGCGTATTTCCTTTGACAACTAGCTTCATCTCGTTGTTTCATAGAACTTTCGTGTTGTAAGTTTTTCATTTCGACGCTCATAGACGAATAGATCTATACCTATCTACTATACTGTAACTTGTTCATGTGTGATTGTTAACTTAATCGGGCCAAAAGTGCAACCAAACACAGCGTAGTGCATTAGCCCAGCCCAAAATCACGAAACGCGCGCAACCAAACGCTGGGTTAGTTGCTGCCCTAATGCAGCCTGGGCTTTGTGGGCAATCAAACGCAGCGCACAACATGGCCAGAGCCTGTTTTTACTAAGTCAGGCAAAAATTGATGCAGGCAACAAATCATGCCCTTATACACCATCTTAGAGATCTTTGCATCTTATGAAACCGGACAAGCGCCGGTTCCGGTATGATTTTTAAAACTATGATGTTCGGTAGCGCAAGACTTTGTGTGAACGCTCAACGCTGAGCCTTAACTGCCTGGCGGGACGGTAAGGCTGGTTATAGTGGGAAATAATTTAGACTAGTAACATGCATATATTACTACTCCATGTTATTACCTTCATAGTGGGTAGAAACATATGTATGGTATCATGCAAGCCTTCATTTATTAGATGTATACTCATTTTCCCTTATGTGCGTTATGTTACGGTAATATATTATGTTACCATAAATATCTCTCTCCTCATTAAGTACTTGTCACATAAACAAATTTGCTTACTTGGCATGCATGTTACTCCCTCTGTACCGAAATATAAATCGCTGGAGTAGACGGACGCAGCTCTTCTGCTCGCGAGCACACATGCTCCCGTTGCTACAGTAAAATCGAAAAAAAAAATCAAAAACATTTCAAAAAATTCTGAATTTTTTTTGTGGCAAACATTGACAAATTTTCTCAGTGCTTGCAAAGTTTCATCGTGAAATGACATCGATGTGAGTCGTGGCAAAAAAAACAAAATCGATGCTTAAAAAATGCTATTTTTTGGAATGCTGATTTTGTTTTTTTTGCCACGGCTCACATCGATGTCATTTCGCGATGAAACTTTGCAAGCACTGAGAACATTTGTCAATGTTTATCGTTAATGTTCAATTTCGTGTTTATGTTACCTAGCTTTGCACGTGGTCTGTTCACTTCACCCTCCCTTAATCTCCTTCACCTAATTCCTTCTAATCTACACAACGGTGCGTCGACTCGAGATAAGCTCTACACGAAAAAGATGCACATCGACGTTGTGATTTCATTCCCATGATCGGTTCGTAGTTTCATTGAATGTTAATGTTCAATTTCGTGTTTATGTTTGGAGCTTTTTTGATGAATTTTGTCAAATTCGTCGCGTATTTCCTTTGACAACTAGCTTCATCTCGTTGTTTCATAGAACTTTCGTGTTGTAAGTTTTTCATTTCGACGCTCATAGACGAATAGATCTATACCTATCTACTATACTGTAACTTGTTCATGTGTGATTGTTAACTTAATCGGGCCAAAAGTGCAACCAAACACAGCGTAGTGCATTAGCCCAGCCCAAAATGACGAAACGCGGGCAACCAAACGCTGGGTTAGTTGCTGCCCTAATGCAGCCTGGGCTTTGTGGGCAATCAAACGCAGTGCACAACATGGCCAGAGCCTGTTTTTACTAAGTCAGGCAAAAATTGATGCAGGCAACAAATCATGCCCTTATACACCATCTTAGAGATCTTTGCATCTTATGAAACCGGACAAGCGCCGGTTCCGGTATGATTTTTAAAACTATGATGTTCGGTAGCGCAAGACTTTGTGTGAATGCTCAACGCTGAGCCTTAACTGCCTGGCGGGACGGTAAGGCTGGTTATAGTGGGAAATAATTTAGACTAGTAACATGCATATATTACTACTCCATGTTATTACCTTCATAGTGGGTAGAAACATATGTATGGTATCATGCAAGCCTTCATTTATTAGATGTATACTCATTTTCCCTTATGTGCGTTATGTTACGGTAATATATTATGTTACCATAAATATCTCTCTCCTCATTAAGTACTTGTCACATAAACAAATTTGCTTACTTGGCATGCATGTTACTCCCTCTGTACCGAAATATAAATCGCTGGAGTAGACGGACGCAGCTCTTCTGCTCGCGAGCACACATGCTCCCGTTGCTACAGTAAAATCGAAAAAAAAAATCAAAAACATTTCAAAAAATTCTGAATTTTTTTTGTGGCAAACATTGACAAATTTTCTCAGTGCTTGCAAAGTTTCATCGTGAAATGACATCGATGTGAGTCGTGGCAAAAAAAACAAAATCGATGCTTAAAAAATGCTATTTTTTGGAATGCTGATTTTGTTTTTTTTGCCACGGCTCACATCGATGTCATTTCGCGATGAAACTTTGCAAGCACTGAGAACATTTGTCAATGTTTATCGTTAATGTTCAATTTCGTGTTTATGTTACCTAGCTTTGCACGTGGTCTGTTCACTTCACCCTCCCTTAATCTCCTTCACCTAATTCCTTCTAATCTACACAACGGTGCGTCGACTCGAGATAAGCTCTACACGAAAAAGATGCACATCGACGTTGTGATTTCATTCCCATGATCGGTTCGTAGTTTCATTGAATGTTAATGTTCAATTTCGTGTTTATGTTTGGAGCTTTTTTGATGAATTTTGTCAAATTCGTCGCGTATTTCCTTTGACAACTAGCTTCATCTCGTTGTTTCATAGAACTTTCGTGTTGTAAGTTTTTCATTTCGACGCTCATAGACGAATAGATCTATACCTATCTACTATACTGTAACTTGTTCATGTGTGATTGTTAACTTAATCGGGCCAAAAGTGCAACCAAACACAGCGTAGTGCATTAGCCCAGCCCAAAATGACGAAACGCGGGCAACCAAACGCTGGGTTAGTTGCTGCCCTAATGCAGCCTGGGCTTTGTGGGCAATCAAACGCAGTGCACAACATGGCCAGAGCCTGTTTTTACTAAGTCAGGGAAAAATTGATGCAGGCAACAAATCATGCCCTTATACACCATCTTAGAGATCTTTGCATCTTATGAAACCGGACAAGCGCCGGTTCCGGTATGATTTTTAAAACTATGATGTTCGGTAGCGCAAGACTTTGTGTGAACGCTCAACGCTGAGACTTAACTGCCTGGCGGGACGGTAAGGCTGGTTATAGTGGGAAATAATTTAGACTAGTAACATGCATATATTACTACTCCATGTTATTACCTTCATAGTGGGTAGAAACATATGTATGGTATCATGCAAGCCTTCATTTATTAGATGTATACTCATTTTCCCTTATGTGCGTTATGTTACGGTAATATATTATGTTACCATAAATATCTCTCTCCTCATTAAGTACTTGTCACATAAACAAATTTGCTTACTTGGCATGCATGTTACTCCCTCTGTACCGAAATATAAATCGCTGGAGTAGACGGACGCAGCTCTTCTGCTCGCGAGCACACATGCTCCCGTTGCTACAGTAAAATCGAAAAAAAATCAAAAACATTTCAAAAAATTCTGAATTTTTTTTGTGGCAAACATTGACAAATGTTCTCAGTGCTTGCAAAGTTTCATCGTGAAATGACATCGATGTGAGTCGTGGCAAAAAAAAAACAAAATCGATGCTTAAAAAATGCTATTTTTTGGAATGCTGATTTTGTTTTTTTTGCCGCGGCTCACATCGATGTCATTTCGTGATGAAACTTTGCAAGCACTGAGAACATTTGTCAATGTTTATCGTTAATGTTCAATTTCGTGTTTATGTTACCTAGCTTTGCACGTGGTCTGTTCACTTCACCCTCCCTTAATCTCCTTCACCTAATTCCTTCTAATCTACACAACGGTGCGTCGACTCGAGATAAGCTCTACACGAAAAAGATGCACATCGACGTTGTGATTTCATTCCCATGATCGGTTCGTAGTTTCGTTGAATGTTAATGTTCAATTTCGTGTTTATGTTTGGAGCTTTTTTGATGAATTTTGTCAAATTCGTCGCGTATTTCCTTTGACAACTAGCTTCATCTCGTTGTTTCATAGAACTTTCGTGTTGTAAGTTTTTCATTTCGACGCTCATAGACGAATAGATCTATACCTATCTACTATACTGTAACTTGTTCATGTGTGATTGTTAACTTAATCGGGCCAAAAGTGCAACCAAACACAGCGTAGTGCATTAGCCCAGCCCAAAATCACGAAACGCGGGCAACCAAACGCTGGGTTAGTTGCTGCCCTAATGCAGCCTGGGCTTTGTGGGCAATCAAACGCAGTGCACAACATGGCCAGAGCCTGTTTTTACTAAGTCAGGCAAAAATTGATGCAGGCAACAAATCATGCCCTTATACACCATCTTAGAGATCTTTGCATCTTATGAAACCGGACAAGCGCCGGTTCCGGTATGATTTTTAAAACTATGATGTTCGGTAGCGCAAGACTTTGTGTGAACGCTCAACGCTGAGCCTTAACTGCCTGGCGGGACGGTAAGGCTGGTTATAGTGGGAAATAATTTAGACTAGTAACATGCATATATTACTACTCCTTGTTATTACCTTCATAGTGGGTAGAAACATATGTATGGTATCATGCAAGCCTTCATTTATTAGATGTATACTCATTTTCCCTTATGTGCGTTATGTTACGGGAATATATTATGTTACCATAAATATCTCTCTCCTCATTAAGTACTTGTCACATAAACAAATTTGCTTACTTGGCATGCATGTTACTCCCTCTGTACCGAAATATAAATCACTGGAGTAGACGGACGCAGCTCTTCTGCTCGCGAGCACACATGCTCCCGTTGCTACAGTAAAATCGAAAAAAAAATCAAAAACATTTGAAAAAATTCTGAATTTTTTTTGTGGCAAACATTGACAAATGTTCTCAGTGCTTGCAAAGTGTCATCGTGAAATGACATCGATGTGAGTCGTGGCAAAAAAAACAAAATCGATGCTTAAAAAATGCTATTTTTTGGAATGCTGATTTTGTTTTTTTTGCCACGGCTCACATCGATGTCATTTCGCGATGAAACTTTGCAAGCACTGAGAACATTTGTCAATGTTTATCGTTAATGTTCAATTTCGTGTTTATGTTACCTAGCTTTGCACGTGGTCTGTTCACTTCACCCTCCCTTAATCTCCTTCACCTAATTCCTTCTAATCTACACAACGGTGCGTCGACTCGAGATAAGCTCTACACGAAAAAGATGCACATCGACGTTGTGATTTCATTCCCATGATCGGTTCGTAGTTTCGTTGAATGTTAATGTTCAATTTCGTGTTTATGTTTGGAGCTTTTTTGATGAATTTTGTCAAATTCGTCGCGTATTTCCTTTGACAACTAGCTTCATCTCGTTGTTTCATAGAACTTTCGTGTTGTAAGTTTTTCATTTCGACGCTCATAGACGAATAGATCTATACCTATCTACTATACTGTAACTTGTTCATGTGTGATTGTTAACTTAATCGGGCCAAAAGTGCAACCAAACACAGCGTAGTGCATTAGCCCAGCCCAAAATCACGAAACGCGGGCAACCAAACGCTGGGTTAGTTGCTGCCCTAATGCAGCCTGGGCTTTGTGGGCAATCAAATGCAGTGCACAACATGGCCAGAGCCTGTTTTTACTAAGTCAGGCAAAAATTGATGCAGGCAACAAATCATGCCCTTATACACCATCTTAGAGATCTTTGCATCTTATGAAACCGGACAAGCGCCGGTTCCGGTATGATTTTTAAAACTATGATGTTCGGTAGCGCAAGACTTTGTGTGAACGCTCAACGCTGAGCCTTAACTGCCTGGCGGGACGGTAAGGCTGGTTATAGTGGGAAATAATTTAGACTAGTAACATGCATATATTACTACTCCATGTTATTACCTTCATAGTGGGTAGAAACATATGTATGGTATCATGCAAGCCTTCATTTATTAGATGTATACTCATTTTCCCTTATGTGCGTTATGTTACGGTAATATATTATGTTACCATAAATATCTCTCTCCTCATTAAGTACTTGTCACATAAACAAATTTGCTTACTTGGCATGCATGTTACTCCCTCTGTACCGAAATATAAATCGCTGGAGTAGACGGACGCAGCTCTTCTGCTCGCGAGCACACATGCTCCCGTTGCTACAGTAAAATCGAAAAAAAAAATCAAAAACATTTCAAAAAATCTGAATTTTTTTTGTGGCAAACATTGACAAATGTTCTCAGTGCATGCAAAGTTTCATCGTGAAATGACATCGATGTGAGTCGTGGCAAAAAAAACAAAATCGATGCTTAAAAAATGCTATTTTTTGGAATGCTGATTTTGTTTTTTTTGCCGCGGCTCACATCGATTTCATTTCGCGATGAAACTTTGCAAGCACTGAGAACATTTGTCAATGTTTATCGTTAATGTTCAATTTCGTGTTTATGTTACCTAGCTTTGCACGTGCTCTGTTCACTTCACCCTCCCTTAATCTCCTTCACCTAATTCCTTCTAATCTACACAACGGTGCGTCGACTCGAGATAAGCTCTACACGAAAAAGATGCACATCGACGTTGTGATTTCATTCCCATGATCGGTTCGTAGTTTCGTTGAATGTTAATGTTCAATTTCGTGTTTATGTTTGGAGCTTTTTTGATGAATTTTGTCAAATTCGTCGCGTATTTCCTTTGACAACTAGCTTCATCTCGTTGTTTCATAGAACTTTCGTGTTGTAAGTTTTTCATTTCGACGCTCATAGACGAATAGATCTATACCTATCTACTATACTGTAACTTGTTCATGTGTGATTGTTAACTTAATCGGGCCAAAAGTGCAACCAAACACAGCGTAGTGCATTAGCCCAGCCCAAAATCACGAAACGCGCGCAACCAAACGCTGGGTTAGTTGCTGCCCTAATGCAGCCTGGGCTTTGTGGGCAATCAAACGCAGTGCACAACATGGCCAGAGCCTGTTTTTACTAAGTCAGGCAAAAATTGATGCAGGCAACAAATCATGCCCTTATACACCATCTTAGAGATCTTTGCATCTTATGAAACCGGACAAGCGCCGGTTCCGGTATGATTTTTAAAACTATGATGTTCGGTAGCGCAAGACTTTGTGTGAACGCTCAACGCTGAGCCTTAACTGCCTGGCGGGACGGTAACGCTGGTTATAGTGGGAAATAATTTAGACTAGTAACATGCATATATTACTACTCCATGTTATTACCTTCATAGTGGGTAGAAACATATGTATGGTATCATGCAAGCCTTCATTTATTAGATGTATACTCATTTTCCCTTATGTGCGTTATGTTACGGTAATATATTATGTTACCATAAATATCTCTCTCCTCATTAAGTACTTGTCACATAAACAAATTTGCTTACTTGGCATGCATGTTACTCCCTCTGTACCGAAATATAAATCGCTGGAGTAGACGGACGCAGCTCTTCTGCTCGCGAGCACACATGCTCCCGTTGCTACAGTAAAATCGAAAAAAAAAATCAAAAACATTTCAAAAAATTCTGAATTTTTTTTGTGGCAAACATTGACAAATTTTCTCAGTGCTTGCAAAGTTTCATTGTGAAATGACATCGATGTGAGTCGTGGCAAAAAAAAACAAAATCGATGCTTAAAAAATGCTATTTTTTGGAATGCTGATTTTGTTTTTTTTGCCACGGCTCACATCGATGTCATTTCGCGATGAAACTTTGCAAGCACTGAGAACATTTGTCAATGTTTATCGTTAATGTTCAATTTCGTGTTTATGTTACCTAGCTTTGCACGTGGTCTGTTCACTTCACCCTCCCTTAATCTCCTTCACCTAATTCCTTCTAATCTACACAACGGTGCGTCGACTCGAGATAAGCTCTACACGAAAAAGATGCACATCGACGTTGTGATTTCATTCCCATGATCGGTTCGTAGTTTCATTGAATGTTAATGTTCAATTTTGTGTTTATGTTTGGAGCTTTTTTGATGAATTTTGTCAAATTCTTCGCGTATTTCCTTTGACAACTAGCTTCATCTCGTTGTTTCATAGAACTTTCGTGTTGTAAGTTTTTCATTTCGACGCTCATAGACGAATAGATCTATACCTATCTACTATACTGTAACTTGTTCATGTGTGATTGTTAACTTAATCGGGCCAAAAGTGCAACCAAACACAGCGTAGTGCATTAGCCCAGCCCAAAATGACGAAACGCGGGCAACCAAACGCTGGGTTAGTTGCTGCCCTAATGCAGCCTGGGCTTTGTGGGCAATCAAACGCAGTGCACAACATGGCCAGAGCCTGTTTTTACTAAGTCAGGCAAAAATTGATGCAGGCAACAAATCATGCCCTTATACACCATCTTAGAGATCTTTGCATCTTATGAAACCGGAAAAGCGCCGGTTCCGGTATGATTTTTAAAACTATGATGTTCGGTAGCGCAAGACTTTGTGTGAACGCTCAACGCTGAGCCTTAACTGCCTGGCGGGACGGTAAGGCTGGTTATAGTGGGAAATAATTTAGACTAGTAACATGCATATATTACTACTCCATGTTATTACCTTCATAGTGGGTAGAAACATATGTATGGTATCATGCAAGCCTTCATTTATTAGATGTATACTCATTTTCCCTTATGTGCGTTATGTTACGGTAATATATTATGTTACCATAAATATCTCTCTCCTCATTAAGTACTTGTCACATAAACAAATTTGCTTACTTGGCATGCATGTTACTCCCTCTGTACCGAAATATAAATCGCTGGAGTAGACGGACGCAGCTCTTCTGCTCGCGAGCACACATGCTCCCGTTGCTACAGTAAAATAGAAAAAAAATCAAAAACATTTCAAAAAATTCTGAATTTTTTTTGTAGCAAACATTGACAAATGTTCTCAGTGCTTGCAAAGTTTCATCGTGAAATGACATCGATGTGAGTCGTGGCAAAAAAAAACAAAATCGATGCTTAAAAAATGCTATTTTTTGGAATGCTGATTTTGTTTTTTTTGCCGCGGCTCACATCGATGTCATTTCGCGATGAAACTTTGCAAGCACTGAGAACATTTGTCAATGTTTATCGTTAATGTTCAATTTCGTGTTTATGTTACCTAGCTTTGCACGTGGTCTGTTCACTTCACCCTCCCTTAATCTCCTTCACCTAATTCCTTCTAATCTACACAACGGTGCGTCGACTCGAGATAAGCTCTACACGAAAAAGATGCACATCGACGTTGTGATTTCATTCCCATGATCGGTTCGTAGTTTCGTTGAATGTTAATGTTCAATTTCGTGTTTATGTTTGGAGCTTTTTTGATGAATTTTGTCAAATTCGTCGCGTATTTCCTTTGACAACTAGCTTCATCTCGTTGTTTCATAGAACTTTCGTGTTGTAAGTTTTTCATTTCGACGCTCATAGACGAATAGATCTATACCTATCTACTATACTGTAACTTGTTCATGTGTGATTGTTAACTTAATCGGGCCAAAAGTGCAACCAAACACAGCGTAGTGCATTAGCCCAGCCCAAAATCACGAAACGCGGGCAACCAAACGCTGGGTTAGTTGCTGCCCTAATGCAGCCTGGGCTTTGTGGGCAATCAAACGCAGTGCACAACATGGCCAGAGCCTGTTTTTACTAAGTCAGGCAAAAATTGATGCAGGCAACAAATCATGCCCTTATACACCATCTTAGAGATCTTTGCATCTTATGAAACCGGACAAGCGCCGGTTCCGGTATGATTTTTAAAACTATGATGTTCGGTAGCGCAAGACTTTGTGTGAACGCTCAACGCTGAGCCTTAACTGCCTGGCGGGACGGTAAGGCTGGTTATAGTGGGAAATAATTTAGACTAGTAACATGCATATATTACTACTCCATGTTATTACCTTCATAGTGGGTAGAAACATATGTATGGTATCATGCAAGCCTTCATTTATTAGATGTATACTCATTTTCCCTTATGTGCGTTATGTTACGGTAATATATTATGTTACCATAAATATCTCTCTCCTCATTAAGTACTTGTCACATAAACAAATTTGCTTACTTGGCATGCATGTTACTCCCTCTGTACCGAAATATAAATCGCTGGAGTAGACGGACGCAGCTCTTCTTCTCGCGAGCACACATGCTCCCGTTGCTACAGTAAAATCGAAAAAAAAAATCAAAAACATTTCAAAAAATTCTGAATTTTTTTTGTGGCAAACATTGACAAATGTTCTCAGTGCATGCAAAGTTTCATCGTGAAATGACATCGATGTGAGTCGTGGCAAAAAAACAAAATCGATGCTTAAAAAATGCTATTTTTTGGAATGCTGATTTTGTTTTTTTTGCCGCGGCTCACATCGATTTCATTTCGCGATGAAACTTTGCAAGCACTGAGAACATTTGTCAATGTTTATCGTTAATGTTCAATTTCGTGTTTATGTTACCTAGCTTTGCACGTGGTCTGTTCACTTCACCCTCCCTTAATCTCCTTCACCGAATTCCTTCTAATCTACACAACGGTGCGTCGACTCGAGATAAGCTCTACACGAAAAAGATGCACATCGACGTTGTGATTTCATTCCCATGATCGGTTCGTAGTTTCGTTGAATGTTAATGTTCAATTTCGTGTTTATGTTTGGAGCTTTTTTGATGAATTTTGTCAAATTCGTCGCGTATTTCCTTTGACAACTAGCTTCATCTCGTTGTTTCATAGAACTTTCGTGTTGTAAGTCTTTCATTTCGACGCTCATAGACGAATAGATCTATACCTATCTACTATACTGTAACTTGTTCATGTGTGATTGTTAACTTAATCGGGCCAAAAGTGCAACCAAACACAGCGTAGTGCATTAGCCCAGCCCAAAATCACGAAACGCGCGCAACCAAACGCTGGGTTTGTTGCTGCCCTAATGCAGCCTGGGCTTTGTGGGCAATCAAACGCAGTGCACAACATGGCCAGAGCCTGTTTTTACTAAGTCAGGCAAAAATTGATGCAGGTAACAAATCATGCCCTTATACACCATCTTAGAGATTTTTGCTTCTTATGAAACCGGACAAGCGCCGGTTCCGGTATGATTTTTAAAACTATGATGTTCGGTAGCGCAAGACTTTGTGTGAACGCTCAACGCTGAGCCTTAACTGCCTGGCGGGACGGTAAGGCTGGTTATAGTGGGAAATAATTTAGACTAGTAACATGCATATATTACTACTCCATGTTATTACCTTCATAGTGGGTAGAAACATATGTATGGTATCATGCAAGCCTTCATTTATTAGATGTATACTCATTTTCCCTTATGTGCGTTATGTTACGGTAATATATTATGTTACCATAAATATCTCTCTCCTCATTAAGTACTTGTCACATAAACAAATTTGCTTACTTGGCATGCATGTTACTCCCTCTGTACCGAAATAAAATCGCTGGAGTAGACGGACGCAGCTCTTCTGCTCGCGAGCACACATGCTCCCGTTGCTACAGTAAAATCGAAAAAAAAAATCAAAAACATTTCAAAAAATTCTGAATTTTTTTTGTGGCAAACATTGACAAATGTTCTCAGTGCATGCAAAGTTTCATCGTGAAATGACATCGATGTGAGTCGTGGCAAAAAAAACAAAATCGATGCTTAAAAAATGCTATTTTTTGGAATGCTGATTTTGTTTTTTTTGCCGCGGCTCACATCGATGTCATTTCGCGATGAAACTTTGCAAGCACTGAGAACATTTGTCAATGTTTATCGTTAATGTTCAATTTCGTGTTTATGTTACCTAGCTTTGCACGTGGTCTGTTCACTTCACCCTCCCTTAATCTCCTTCACCTAATTCCTTCTAATCTACACAACGGTGCGTCGACTCGAGATAAGCTCTACACGAAAAAGATGCACATCGACGTTGTGATTTCATTCCCATGATCGGTTCGTAGTTTCGTTGAATGTTAATGTTCAATTTCGTGTTTATGTTTGGAGCTTTTTTGATGAATTTTGTCAAATTCGTCGCGTATTTCCTTTGACAACTAGCTTCATCTCGTTGTTTCATAGAACTTTCGTGTTGTATGTTTTTCATTTCGACGCTCATAGACGAATAGATCTATACCTATCTACTATACTGTAACTTGTTCATGTGTGATTGTTAACTTAATCGGGCCAAAAGTGCAACCAAACACAGCGTAGTGCATTAGCCCAGCCCAAAATCACGAAACGCGCGCAACCAAACACTGGGTTAGTTGCTGCCCTAATGCAGCCTGGGCTTTGTGGGCAATCAAACGCAGTGCACAACATGGCCAGAGCCTGTTTTTACTAAGTCAGGCAAAAATTGATGCAGGCAACAAATCATGCCCTTATACACCATCTTAGAGATCTTTGCATCTTATGAAACCGGACAAGCGCCGGTTCCGGTATGATTTTTAAAACTATGATGTTCGGTAGCGCAAGACTTTGTGTGAACGCTCAACGCTGAGCCTTAACTGCCTGGCGGGACGGTAAGGCTGGTTATAGTGGGAAATAATTTAGACTAGTAACATGCATATATTACTACTCCATGTTATTACCTTCATAGTGGGTAGAAACATATGTATGGTATCATGCAAGCCTTCATTTATTAGATGTATACTCATTTTCCCTTATGTGCGTTATGTTACGGTAATATATTATGTTACCATAAATATCTCTCTCCTCATTAAGTACTTGTCACATAAACAAATTTGCTTACTTGGCATGCATGTTACTCCCTCTGTAGCGAAATATAAATCGCTGGAGTAGACGGACGCAGCTCTTCTGCTCGCGAGCACACATGCTCCCATTGCTACAGTAAAATCGAAAAAAAATCAAAAACATTTCAAAAAATTCTGATTTTTTTTTGTGGCAAAAATTGACAAATGTTCTCAGTGCTTGCAAAGTTTCATCGTGAAATGACATCATTGTGAGTCGTGGCAAAAAAAACAAAATCGATGCTTAAAAAATGCTATTTTTTGGAATGCTGATTTTGTTTTTTTTGCCACGGCTCACATCGATGTCATTTCGCGATGAAACTTTGCAAGCACTGAGAACATTTGTCAATGTTTATCGTTAATGTTCAATTTCGTGTTTATGTTACCTAGCTTTGCACGTGGTCTGTTCACTTCACCCTCCCTTAATCTCCTTCACCTAATTCCTTCTAATCTACACAACGGTGCGTCGACTCGAGATAAGCTCTACACGAAAAAGATGCACATCGACGTTGTGATTTCATTCCCATGATCGGTTCGTAGTTTCGTTGAATGTTAATGTTCAATTTCGTGTTTATGTTTGGAGCTTTTTTGATGAATTTTGTCAAATTCGTCGCGTATTTCCTTTGACAACTAGCTTCATCTCGTTGTTTCATAGAACTTTCGTGTTGTAAGTCTTTCATTTCGACGCTCATAGACGAATAGATCTATACCTATCTACTATACTGTAACTTGTTCATGTGTGATTGTTAACTTAATCGGGCCAAAAGTGCAACCAAACACAGCGTAGTGCATTAGCCCAGCCCAAAATCACGAAACGCGGGCAACCAAACGCTGGGTTAGTTGCTGCCCTAATGCAGCCTGGGCTTTGTGGGCAATCAAACGCAGCGCACAACATGGCCAGAGCCTGTTTTTACTAAGTCAGGCAAAAATTGATGCAGGCAACAAATCATGCCCTTATACACCATCTTAGAGATCTTTGCATCTTATGAAACCGGACAAGCGCCGGTTCCGGTATGATTTTTAAAACTATGATGTTCGGTAGCGCAAGACTTTGTGTGAACGCTCAAGGCTGAGCCTTAACTGCCTGGCGGGACGGTAAGGCTGGTTATAGTGGGAAATAATTTCGACTAGTAACATGCATATATTACTACTCCATGTTATTACCTTCATAGTGGGTAGAAACATATGTATGGTATCATGCAAGCCTTCATTTATTAGATGTATACTCATTTTCCCTTATGTGCGTTATGTTACGGTAATATATTATGTTACCATAAATATCTCTCTCCTCATTAAGTACTTGTCACATAAACAAATTTGCTTACTTGGCATGCATGTTACTCCCTCTGTACCGAAATATAAATCGCTGGAGTAGACGGACGCAGCTCTTCTGCTCGCGAGCACACATGCTCCCGTTGCTACAGTAAAATCGAAAAAAAATCAAAAACATTTCAAAAAATTCTGAATTTTTTTTGTGGCAAACATTGACAAATGTTCTCAGTTCTTGCAAAGTTTCATCGTGAAATGACATCGATGTGAGTCGTGGCAAAAAAACAAAATCGATGCTTAAAAAATGCTATTTTTTGGAATGCTGATTTTGTTTTTTTTTGCCACGGCTCACATCGATGTCATTTCGCGATGAAACTTTGCAAGCACTGAGAATATTTGTCAATGTTTATTGTTCATGTTCAATTTCGTGTTTATGTTACCTAGCTTTGCACGTGGTCTGTTCACTTCACCCTCCCTTAATCTCCTTCACCTAATTCCTTCTAATCTACACAACGGTGCGTCGACTCGAGATAAGCTCTACACGAAAAAGATGCACATCGACGTTGTGATTTCATTCCCATGATCGGTTCGTAGTTTCGTTGAATGTTAATGTTCAATTTCGTGTTTATGTTTGGAGCTTTTTTGATGAATTTTGTCAAATTCGTCGCGTATTTCCTTTGACAACTAGCTTCATCTCGTTGTTTCATAGAACTTTCGTGTTGTAAGTCTTTCATTTCGACGCTCATAGACGAATAGATCTATACCTATCTACTATACTGTAACTTGTTCATGTGTGATTGTTAACTTAATCGGGCCAAAAGTGCAACCAAACACAGCGTAGTGCATTAGCCCAGCCCAAAATCACGAAACGCGCGCAACCAAACGCTGGGTTAGTTGCTGCCCTAATGCAGCCTGGGCTTTGTGGGCAATCAAACGCAGCGCACAACATGGCCAGAGCCTATTTTTACTAAGTCAGGCAAAAATTGATGCAGGCAACAAATCATGCCCTTATACACCATCTTAGAGATCTTTGCATCTTATGAAACCGGACAAGCGCCGGTTCCGGTATGATTTTTAAAACTATGATGTTCGGTAGCGCAAGACTTTGTGTGAACGCTCAACGCTGAGCCTTAACTGCCTGGCGGGACGGTAAGGCTGGTTATAGTGGGAAATAATTTAGACTAGTAACATGCATATATTACTACTCCATGTTATTACCTTCATAGTGGGTAGAAACATATGTATGGTATCATGCAAGCCTTCATTTATTAGATGTATACTCATTTTCCCTTATGTGCGTTATGTTACGGTAATATATTATGTTACCATAAATATCTCTCTCCTCATTAAGTACTTGTCACATAAACAAATTTGCTTACTTGGCATGCATGTTACTCCCTCTGTACCGAAATATAAATCGCTGGAGTAGACGGACGCAGCTCTTCTGCTCGCGAGCACACATGCTCCCGTTGCTACAGTAAAATCGAAAAAAAATCAAAAACATTTCAAAAAATTCTGAATTTTTTTTGTGGCAAACATTGACAAATGTTCTCAGTGCTTGCAAAGTTTCATCGTGAAATGACATCGATGTGAGCGTGGCAAAAAAAACAAAATCGATGCTTAAAAAATGCTATTTTTTGGAATGCTGATTTTGTTTTTTTTTGCCACGGCTCACATCGATGTCATTTCGCGATGAAACTTTGCAAGCACTGAGAACATTTGTCAATGTTTATCGTTAATGTTCAATTTCGTGTTTATGTTACCTAGCTTTGCACGTGGTCTGTTCACTTCACCCTCCCTTAATCTCCTTCACCTAATTCCTTCTAATCTACACAACGGTGCGACGACTCGAGATAAGCTCTACACGAAAAAGATGCACATCGACGTTGTGATTTCATTCCCATGATCGGTTCGTAGTTTCGTTGAATGTTAATGTTCAATTTCGTGTTTATGTTTGGAGCTTTTTTGATGAATTTTGTCAAATTCGTCGCGTATTTCCTTTGACAACTAGCTTCATCTCGTTGTTTCATAGAACTTTCGTGTTGTAAGTCTTTCATTTCGACGCTCATAGACGAATAGATCTATACCTATCTACTATACTGTAACTTGTTCATGTGTGATTGTTAACTTAATCGGGCCAAAAGTGCAACCAAACACAGCGTAGTGCATTAGCCCAGCCCAAAATCACGAAACGCGGGCAACCAAACGCTGGGTTAGTTGCTGCCCTAATGCAGCCTGGGCTTTGTGGGCAATCAAACGCAGCGCACAACATGGCCAGAGCCTGTTTTCACTAAGTCAGGCAAAAATTGATGCAGGCAACAAATCATGCCCTTATACACCATCTTAGAGATCTTTGCATCTTATGAAACCGGACAAGCGCCGGTTCCGGTATGATTTTTAAAACTATGATGTTCGGTAGCGCAAGACTTTGTGTGAACGCTCAACGCTGAGCCTTAACTGCCTGGCGGGACGGTAAGGCTGGTTATAGTGGGAAATAATTTAGACTAGTAACATGCATATATTACTACTCCATGTTATTACCTTCATAGTGGGTAGAAACATATGTATGGTATCATGCAAGCCTTCATTTATTAGATGTATACTCATTTTCCCTTATGTGCGTTATGTTACGGTAATATATTATGTTACCATAAATATCTCTCTCCTCATTAAGTACTTGTCACATAAACAAATTTGCTTACTTGGCATGCATGTTACTCCCTCTGTACCGAAATATAAATCGCTGGAGTAGACGGACGCAGCTCTTCTGCTCGCGAGCACACATGCTCCCGTTGCTACAGTAAAATCGAAAAAAAATCAAAAACATTTCAAAAAATTCTGAATTTTTTTTGTGGCAAACATTGACAAATGTTCTCAGTGCTTGCAAAGTTTCATCGTGAAATGACATCGATGTGAGTCGTGGCAAAAAAAAACAAAATCGATGCTTAAAAAATGCTATTTTTTGGAATGCTGATTTTGTTTTTTTTTGCCACGGCTCACATCGATGTCATTTCGCGATGAAACTTTGCAAGCACTGAGAACATTTGTCAATGTTTATCGTTAATGTTCAATTTCGTGTTTATGTTACCTAGCTTTGCACGTGGTCTGTTCACTTCACCCTCCCTTAATCTCCTTCACCTAATTCCTTCTAATCTACACAACGGTGCGTCGACTCGAGATAAGCTCTACACGAAAAAGATGCACATCGACGTTGTGATTTCATTCCCATGATCAGTGCGTAGTTTCGTTGAATGTTAATGTTCAATTTCGTGTTTATGTTTGGAGCTTTTTTGATGAATTTTGTCAAAT
The DNA here is from genome assembly GCA_039707655.1 of Elymus sibiricus. NCBI lineage: Eukaryota > Viridiplantae > Streptophyta > Magnoliopsida > Poales > Poaceae > Elymus > Elymus sibiricus. The sequence goes on from CM077675.1 coordinate 532,888,460, forward strand.
TCGTCGCGTATTTCCTTTGACAACTAGCTTCATCTCGTTGTTTCATAGAACTTTCGTGTTGTATGTCTTTCATTTCGACGCTCATAGACGAATAGATCTATACCTATCTACTATACTGTAACTTGTTCATGTGTGATTGTTAACTTAATCGGGCAAAAGTGCAACCAAAGACAGCGTAGTGCATTAGCCCAGCCCAAAATCACGAAACGCGGGCAACCAAACGCTGGGTTAGTTGCTGCCCTAATGCAGCCTGGGCTTTGTGGGCAATCAAACGCAGCGCACAACATGGCCAGAGCCTGTTTTTACTAAGTCAGGCAAAAATTGATGCAGGCAACAAATCATGCCCTTATACACCATCTTAGAGATCTTTGCATCTTATGTAACCGGACAAGCGCCGGTTCCGGTATGATTTTTAAAACTATGATGTTCGGTAGCGCAAGACTTTGTGTGAACGCTCAACGCTGAGCCTTAACTGCCTGGCGGGACGGTAAGGCTGGTTATAGTGGGAAATAATTTAGACTAGTAACATGCATATATTACTACTCCATGTTATTACCTTCATAGTGGGTAGAAACATATGTATGGTATCATGCAAGCCTTCATTTATTAGATGTATACTCATTTTCCCTTATGTGCGTTATGTTACGGTAATATATTATGTTACCATAAATATCTCTCTCCTCATTAAGTACTTGTCACATAAACAAATTTGCTTACTTGGCATGCATGTTACTCCCTCTGTACCGAAATATAAATCGCTGGAGTAGACGGACGCAGCTCTTCTGCTCGCGAGCACACATGCTCCCGTTGCTACAGTAAATCGAAAAAAAATCAAAAACATTTCAAAAAATTCTGAATTTTTTTTGTGGCAAACATTGACAAATGTTCTCAGTGCTTGCAAAGTTTCATCGTGAAATGACATCGATGTGAGTCGTGGCAAAAAAAACAAAATCGATGCTTAAAAAATGCTATTTTTTGGAATGCTGATTTTGTTTTTTTTGCCGCGGCTCACATCGATGTCATTTCGCGATGAAACTTTGCAAGCACTGAGAACATTTGTCAATGTTTATCGTTAATGTTCAATTTCGTGTTTATGTTACCTAGCTTTGCACGTGGTCTGTTCACTTCACCCTCCCTTAATCTCCTTCACCTAATTCCTTCTAATCTACACAACGGTGCGTCGACTCGAGATAAGCTCTACACGAAAAAGATGCACATCGACGTTGTGATTTCATTCCCATGATCGGTTCGTAGTTTCGTTGAATGTTAATGTTCAATTTCGTGTTTATGTTTGGAGCTTTTTTGATGAATTTTGTCAAATTCGTCGCGTATTTCCTTTGACAACTAGCTTCATCTCGTTGTTTCATAGAACTTTCGTGTTGTAAGTCTTTCATTTCGACGCTCATAGACGAATAGATCTATACCTATCTACTATACTGTAACTTGTTCATGTGTGATTGTTAACTTAATCGGGCCAAAAGTGCAACCAAACACAGCGTAGTGCATTAGCCCAGCCCAAAATCACGAAACGCGCGCAACCAAACGCTGGGTTAGTTGCTGCCCTAATGCAGCCTGGGCTTTGTGGGCAATCAAACGCAGCGCACAACATGGCCAGAGCCTGTTTTTACTAAGTCAGGCAAAAATTGATGCAGGCAACAAATCATGCCCTTATACACCATCTTAGAGATCTTTGCATCTTATGAAACCGGACAAGCGCCGGTTCCGGTATGATTTTTAAAACTATGATGTTCGGTAGCGCAAGACTTTGTGTGAACGCTCAAGGCTGAGCCTTAACTGCCTGGCGGGACGGTAAGGCTGGTTATAGTGGGAAATAATTTAGACTAGTAACATGCATATATTACTACTCCATGTTATTACCTTCATAGTGGGTAGAAACATATGTATGGTATCATGCAAGCCTTCATTTATTAGATGTATACTCATTTTCCCTTATGTACGTTATGTTACGGTAATATATTATGTTACCATAAATATCTCTCTCCTCATTAAGTACTTGTCACATAAACAAATTTGCTTACTTGGCATGCATGTTACTCCCTCTGTACCGAAATATAAATCGCTGGAGTAGACGGACGCAGCTCTTCTGCTCGCGAGCACACTTGCTCCCGTTGCCACAGTAAAATCGAAAAAAAATAAAAAACATTTCAAAAAATTCTGAATTTTTTTTGTGGCAAACATTGACAAATGTTCTCAGTGCTTGCAAAGTTTCATCGTGAAATGACATCGATGTGAGTCGTGGCAAAAAAAAACAAAATCGATGCTTAAAAAATGCTATTTTTTGGAATGCTGATTTTGTTTTTTTTGCCACGGCTCACATCGATGTCATTTCGCGATGAAACTTTGCAAGCACTGAGAACATTTGTCAATGTTTATCGTTAATGTTCAATTTTGTGTTTATGTTACCTAGCTTTGCACGTGGTCTGTTCACTTCACCCTCCCTTAATCTCCTTCACCTAATTCCTTCTAATCTACACAACGGTGCGTCGACTCGAGATAAGCTCTACACGAAAAAGATGCACATCGACGTTGTGATTTCATTCCCATGATCGGTTCGTAGTTTCGTTGAATGTTAATGTTCAATTTCGTGTTTATGTTTGGAGCTTTTTTGATGAATTTTGTCAAATTCGTCGCGTATTTCCTTTGACAACTAGCTTCATCTCGTTGTTTCATAGAACTTTCGTGTTGTAAGTTTTTCATTTCGACGCTCATAGACGAATAGATCTATACCTATCTACTATACTGTAACTTGTTCATGTGTGATTGTTAACTTAATCGGGCCAAAAGTGCAACCAAACACAGCGTAGTGCATTAGCCCAGCCCAAAATCACGAAACGCGCGCAACCAAACGCTGGGTTAGTTGCTGCCCTAATGCAGCCTGGGCTTTGTGGGCAATCAAATGCAGCGCACAACATGGCCAGAGCCTGTTTTTACTAAGTCAGGCAAAAATTGATGCAGGCAACAAATCATGCCCTTATACACCATCTTAGAGATCTTTGCATCTTATGAAACCGGACAAGCGCCGGTTCCGGTATGATTTTTAAAACTTTGATGTTCGGTAGCGCAAGACTTTGTGTGAACGCTCAACGCTGAGCCTTAACTGCCTGGCGGGACGGTAAGGCTGGTTATAGTGGGAAATAATTTAGACTAGTAACATGCATATATTACTACTCCATGTTATTACCTTCATAGTGGGTAGAAACATATGTATGGTATCATGCAAGCCTTCATTTATTAGATGTATACTCATTTTCCCTTATGTGCGTTATGTTACGGTAATATATTATGTTACCATAAATATCTCTCTCCTCATTAAGTACTTGTCACATAAACAAATTTGCTTACTTGGCATGCATGTTACTCCCTCTGTACCGAAATATAAATCGCTGGAGTAGACGGACGCAGCTCTTCTGCTCGCGAGCACACATGCTCCTGTTGCTACAGTAAAATCGAAAAAAAATCAAAAACATTTCAAAAAATTCTGAATTTTTTTGTGGCAAACATTGACAAATGTTCTCAGTGCTTGCAAAGTTTCATCGTGAAATGACATCGATGTGAGTCGTGGCAAAAAAAACAAAATCGATGCTTAAAAAATGCTATTTTTTGGAATGCTGATTTTGCTTTTTTTGCCACGGCTCACATCGATGTCATTTCGCGATGAAACTTTGCAAGCACTGAGAACATTTGTCAATGTTTATCGTTAATGTTCAATTTCGTGTTTATGTTACCTAGCTTTGCACGTGGTCCGTTCACTTCACCCTCCCTTAATCTCCTTCACCTAATTCCTTCTAATCTACACAACGGTGCGTCGACTCGAGATAAGCTCTACACGAAAAAGATGCACATCGACATTGTGATTTCATTCCCATGATCAGTTCGTAGTTTCGTTGAATGTTAATGTTCAATTTCGTGTTTATGTTTGGAGCTTTTTTGATGAATTTTGTCAAATTCGTCGCGTATTTCCTTTGACAACTAGCTTCATCTCGTTGTTTCATAGAACTTTCGTGTTGTAAGTCTTTCATTTCGACGCTCATAGACGAATAGATCTATACCTATCTACTATACTGTAACTAGTTCATGTGTGATTGTTAACTTAATCGGGCCAAAAGTGCAACCAAACACAGCGTAGTGCATTAGCCCAGCCAAAAATCACGAAACGCGGGCAACCAAACGCTGGGTTAGTTGCTGCCCTAATGCAGCCTGGGCTTTGTGGGCAATCAAACGCAGCGCACAACATGGCCAGAGCCTGTTTTTACTAAGTCAGGCAAAAATTGATGCAGGCAACAAATCATGCCCTTATACACCATCTTAGAGATCTTTGCATCTTATGAAACCGGACAAGCGCCGGTTCCGGTATGATTTTTAAAACTATGATGTTCGGTAGCGCAAGACTTTGTGTGAACGCTCAACGCTGAGCCTTAACTGCCTGGCGGGACGGTAAGGCTGGTTATAGTGGGAAATAATTTAGACTAGTAACATGCATATATTACTACTCCATGTTATTACCTTCATAGTGGGTAGAAACATATGTATGGTATCATGCAAGCCTTCATTTATTAGATGTATACTCATTTTCCCTTATGTGCGTTATGTTACGGTAATATATTATGTTACCATAAATATCTCTCTCCTCATTAAGTACTTGTCACATAAACAAATTTGCTTACTTGGCATGCATGTTACTCCCTCTGTACCGAAATATAAATCGCTGGAGTAGACGGACGCAGCTCTTCTGCTCGCGAGCACACATGCTCCCGTTGCTACAGTAAATCGAAAAAAAATCAAAAACATTTCAAAAAATTCTGAATTTTTTTTGTGGCAAACATTGACAAATGTTCTCAGTGCTTGCAAAGTTTCATCGTCAAATGACATCGATGTGAGTCGTGGCAAAAAAAACAAAATCGATGCTTAAAAAATGCTATTTTTTGGAATGCTGATTTTGTTTTTTTTGCCGCGGCTCACATCGATGTCATTTCGCGATGAAACTTTGCAAGCACTGAGAACATTTGTCAATGTTTATCGTTAATGTTTAATTTCGTGTTTATTTTACCTAGCTTTGCACGTGGTCTGTTCACTTCACCCTCCCTTAATCTCCTTCACCTAATTCCTTCTAATCTACACAACGGTGCGTCGACTCGAGATAAGCTCTACACGAAAAAGATGCACATCGACGTTGTGATTTCATTCCCATGATCGGTTCGTAGTTTCGTTGAATGTTAATGTTCAATTTCGTGTTTATGTTTGGAGCTTTTTTGATGAATTTTGTCAAATTCGTCGCGTATTTCCTTTGACAACTAGCTTCATCTCGTTGTTTCATAGAACTTTCGTGTTGTAAGTCTTTCATTTCGACGCTCATAGACGAATAGATCTATACCTATCTACTATACTGTAACTTGTTCATGTGTGATTGTTAACTTAATCGGGCCAAAAGTCCAACCAAACACAGCGTAGTGCATTAGCCCAGCCCAAAATCACGAAACGCGCGCAACCAAACGCTGGGTTAGTTGCTGCCCTAATGCAGCCTGGGCTTTGTGGGCAATCAAACGCAGCGCACAACATGGCCAGAGCCTGTTTTTACTAAGTCAGGCAAAAATTGATGCAGGCAACAAATCATGCCCTTATACACCATCTTAGAGATCTTTGCATCTTATGAAACCGGACAAGCGCCGGTTCCGGTATGATTTTTAAAACTATGATGTTCGGTAGCGCAAGACTTTGTGTGAACGCTCAAGGCTGAGCCTTAACTGCCTGGCGGGACGGTAAGGCTGGTTATAGTGGGAAATAATTTAGACTAGTAACATGCATATATTACTACTCCATGTTATTACCTTCATAGTGGGTAGAAACATATGTATGGTATCATGCAAGCCTTCATTTATTAGATGTATACTCATTTTCCCTTATGTACGTTATGTTACGGTAATATATTATGTTACCATAAATATCTCTCTCCTCATTAAGTACTTGTCACATAAACAAATTTGCTTACTTGGCATGCATGTTACTCCCTCTGTACCGAAATATAAATCGCTGGAGTAGACGGACGCAGCTCTTCTGCTCGCGAGCACACATGCTCCCGTTGCTACAGTAAAATCGAAAAAAAATCAAAAACATTTCAAAAAATTCTGAATTTTTTTTGTGGCAAACATTGACAAATGTTCTCAGTGCTTGCAAAGTTTCATCGTGAAATGACATCGATGTGAGTCGTGGCAAAAAAAAACAAAATCGATGCTTAAAAAATGCTATTTTTTGGAATGCTGATTTTGTTTTTTTTGCCACGGCTCACATCGATGTCATTTCGCGATGAAACTTTGCAAGCACTGAGAACATTTGTCAATGTTGATCGTTAATGTTCAATTTCGTGTTTATGTTACCTAGCTTTGCACGTGGTCTGTTCACTTCACCCTCCCTTAATCTCCTTCACCTAATTCCTTCTAATCTACACAACGGTGCGTCGACTCGAGATAAGCTCTACACGAAAAAGATGCACATCGACGTTGTGATTTCATTCCCATGATCGGTTCGTAGTTTCGTTGAATGTTAATGTTCAATTTCGTGTTTATGTTTGGAGCTTTTTTGATGAATTTTGTCAAATTCGTCGCGTATTTCCTTTGACAACTAGCTTCATCTCGTTGTTTCATAGAACTTTCGTGTTGTAAGTTTTTCATTTCGACGCTCATAGACGAATAGATCTATACCTATCTACTATACTGTAACTTGTTCATGTGTGATTGTTAACTTAATCGGGCCAAAAGTGCAACCAAACACAGCGTAGTGCATTAGCCCAGCCCAAAATCACGAAACGCAGGCAACCAAACGCTGGGTTAGTTGCTGCCCTAATGCAGCCTGGGCTTTGTGGGCAATCAAACGCAGCGCACAACATGGCCAGAGCCTGTTTTTACTAAGTCAGGCAAAAATTGATGCAGGCAACAAATCATGCCCTTTTACACCATCTTAGAGATCTTTGCATCTTATGAAACCGGACAAGCGCCGGTTCCGGTATGATTTTTAAAACTATGATGTTCGGTAGCGCAAGACTTTGTGTGAACGCTCAAGGCTGAGCCTTAACTGCCTGGAGGGACGGTAAGGCTGGTTATAGTGGGAAATAATTTAGACTAGTAACATGCATATATTACTACTCCATGTTATTACCTTCATAGTGGGTAGAAACATATGTATGGTATCATGCAAGCCTTCATTTATTAGATGTATACTCATTTTCCCTTATGTGCGTTATGTTACGGTAATATATTATGTTACCATAAATATCTCTCTCCTCATTAAGTACTTGTCACATAAACAAATTTGCTTACTTGGCATGCATGTTATTCCCTCTGTACCGAAATATAAATCGCTGGAGTAGACGGACGCAGCTCTTCTGCTCGCGAGCACACATGCTCCCGTTGCTACAGTAAAATCGAAAAAAAATCAAAAACATTTCAAAAAATTCTGAATTTTTTTTGTGGCAAACATTGACAAATGTTCTCAGTGCTTGCAAAGTTTCATCGTGAAATGACATCGATGTGAGTCGTGGCAAAAAAAAACAAAATCGATGCTTAAAAAATGCTATTGTTTGGAATGCTGATTTTGTTTTTTTTGCCACGCCTCACATCGATGTCATTTCGCGATGAAACTTTGCAAGCACTGAGAACATTTGTCAATGTTTATCGTTAATGTTCAATTTCGTGTTTATGTTACCTAGCTTTGCACGTGGTCTGTTCACTTCACCCTCCCTTAATCTCCTTCACCTAATTCCTTCTAATCTACACAACGGTGCGTCGACTCGAGATAAGCTCTACACGAAAAAGATGCACATCGACGTTGTGATTTCATTCCCATGATCGGTTCGTAGTTTCGTTGAATGTTAATGTTCAATTTCGTGTTTATGTTTGGAGCTTTTTTGATGAATTTTGTCAAATTCGTCGCGTATTTCCTTTGACAACTAGCTTCATCTCGTTGTTTCATAGAACTTTCGTGTTGTAAGTTTTTCATTTCGACGCTCATAGACGAATAGATCTATACCTATCTACTATACTGTAACTTGTTCATGTGTGATTGTTAACTTAATCGGGCCAAAAGTGCAACCAAACACAGCGTAGTGCATTAGCCCAGCCCAAAATCACGAAACGCGCGCAACCAAACGCTGGGTTAGTTGCTGCATTAATGCAGCCTGGGCTTTGTGGGCAATCAAACGCAGCGCACAACATGGCCAGAGCCTGTTTTTACTAAGTCAGGCAAAAATTGATGCAGGCAACAAATCATGCCCTTATACACCATCTTAGAGATCTTTGCATCTTATGAAACCGGACAAGCGCCGGTTCCGGTATGATTTTTAAAACTATGATGTTCGGTAGCGCAAGACTTTGTGTGAACGCTCAACGCTGAGCCTTAACTGCCTGGCGGGACGGTAAGGCTGGTTATAGTGGGAAATAATTTAGACTAGTAACATGCATATATTACTACTCCATGTTATTACCTTCATAGTGGGTAGAAACATATGTATGGTATCATGCAAGCCTTCATTTATTAGATGTATACTCATTTTCCCTTATGTGCGTTATGTTACGGTAATATATTATGTTACCATAAATATCTCTCTCCTCATTAAGTACTTGTCACATAAACAAATTTGCTTACTTGGCATGCATGTTACTCCCTCTGTACCGAAATATAAATCGCTGGAGTAGACGGACGCAGCTCTTCTGCTCGCGAGCACACATGCTCCTGTTGCTACAGTAAAATCGAAAAAAAATCAAAAACATTTCAAAAAATTCTGAATTTTTTTGTGGCAAACATTGACAAATGTTCTCAGTGCTTGCAAAGTTTCATCGTGAAATGACATCGATGTGAGTCGTGGCAAAAAAAACAAAATCGAGGCTTAAAAAATGCTATTTTTTGGAATGCTGATTTTGTTTTTTTTGCCACGGCTCACATCGATGTCATTTCGCGATGAAACTTTGCAAGCACTGAGAACATTTGTCAATGTTTATCGTTAATGTTCAATTTCGTGTTTATGTTACCTAGCTTTGCACGTGGTCTGTTCACTTCACCCTCCCTTAATCTCCTTCACCTAATTCCTTCTAATCTACACAACGGTGCGTCGACTCGAGATAAGCTCTACACGAAAAAGATGCACATCGACATTGTGATTTCATTCCCATGATCGGTTCGTAGTTTCGTTGAATGTTAATGTTCAATTTCGTGTTTATGTTTGGAGCTTTTTTGATGAATTTTGTCAAATTCGTCGCGTATTTCCTTTGACAACTAGCTTCATCTCGTTGTTTCATAGAACTTTCGTGTTGTAAGTTTTTCATTTCGACGCTCATAGACGAATAGATCTATACCTATCTACTATACTATAACTTGTTCATGTGTGATTGTTAACTTAATCGGGCCAAAAGTGCAACCAAACACAGCGTAGTGCATTAGCCCAGCCCAAAATCACGAAACGCGCGCAACCAAACGCTGGGTTAGTTGCTGCCCTAATGCAGCCTGGGCTTTGTGGGCAATCAAACGCAGCGCACAACATGGCCAGAGCCTGTTTTTACTAAGTCAGGCAAAAATTGATGCAGGCAACAAATCATGCCCTTATACACCATCTTAGAGATATTTGCATCTTATGAAACCGGACAAGCGCCGGTTCCGGTATGATTTTTAAAACTATGATGTTCGGTAGCGCAAGACTTTGTGTGAACGCTCAACGCTGAGCCTTAACTGCCTGGCGGGACGGTAAGGCTGGTTATAGTGGGAAATAATTTAGACTAGTAACATGCATATATTACTACTCCATGTTATTACCTTCATAGTGGGTAGAAACATATGTATGGTATCATGCAAGCCTTCATTTATTAGATGTATACTCATTTTCCCTTATGTGCATTATGTTACGGTAATATATTATGTTACCATAAATATCTCTCTCCTCATTAAGTACTTGTCACATAAACAAATTTGCTTACTTGGCATGCATGTTACTCCCTCTGTACCGAAATATAAATCGCTGGAGTAGACGGACGCAGCTCTTCTGCTCGCGAGCACACATGCTCCCGTTGCTACAGTAAAATCGAAAAAAAATCAAAAACATTTCAAAAAATTCTGAATTTTTTTTGTGGCAAACATTGACAAATGTTCTCAGTGCTTGCAAAGTTTCATCGTGAAATGACATCGATGTGAGTCGTGGCAAAAAAAAACAAAATCGATGCTTAAAAAATGCTATTGTTTGGAATGCTGATTTTGTTTTTTTTGCCACGCCTCACATCGATGTCATTTCGCGATGAAACTTTGCAAGCACTGAGAACATTTGTCAATGTTTATCGTTAATGTTCAATTTCGTGTTTATGTTACCTAGCTTTGCACGTGGTCTGTTCACTTCACCCTCCCTTAATCTCCTTCACCTAATTCCTTCTAATCTACACAACGGTGCGTCGACTCGAGATAAGCTCTACACGAAAAAGATGCACATCGACGTTGTGATTTCATTCCCATGATCGGTTCCTAGTTTCGTTGAATGTTAATGTTCAATTTCGTGTTTATGTTTGGAGCTTTTTTGATGAATTTTGTCAAATTCGTCGCGTATTTCCTTTGACAACTAGCTTCATCTCGTTGTTTCATAGAACTTTCGTGTTGTAAGTTTTTCATTTCGACGCTCATAGACGAATAGATCTATACCTATCTACTATACTGTAACTTGTTCATGTGTGATTGTTAACTTAATCGGGCCAAAAGTGCAACCAAACACAGCGTAGTGCATTAGCCCAGCCCAAAATCACGAAACGCAGGTAACCAAACGCTGGGTTAGTTGCTACCCTAATGCAGCCTGGGCTTTGTGGGCAATCAAACGCAGCGCACAACATGGCCAGAGCCTGTTTTTACTAAGTCAGGCAAAAATTGATGCAGGCAACAAATCATGCCCTTATACACCATCTTAGAGATCTTTGCATCTTATGAAACCGGACAAGCGCCAGTTCCGGTATGATTTTTAAAACTATGATGTTCGGTAGCGCAAGACTTTGTGTGAACGCTCAACGCTGAGCCTTAACTGCCTGGCGGGACGGTAAGGCTGGTTATTGTGGGAAATAATTTAGACTAGTAACATGCATATATTACTACTCCATGTTATTACCTTCATAGTGGGTAGAAACATATGTATGGTATCATGCAAGCCTTCATTTATTAGATGTATACTCATTTTCCCTTATGTGCGTTATGTTACGGTAATATATTATGTTACCATAAATATCTCTCTCCTCATTAAGTACTTGTCACATAAACAAATTTGCTTACTTGGCATGCATGTTACACCCTCTGTACCGAAATATAAATCGCTGGAGTAGACGGACGCAACTCTTCTGCTCGCAAGCACACATGCTCCCGTTGCTACAGTAAAATCGAAAAAAATCAAAAACATTTCAAAAAATTCTGAATTTTTTTTGTGGCAAACATTGACAAATGTTCTCAGTGCTTGCAAAGTTTCATCGTGAAATGACATCGATGTGAGTCGTGGCAAAAAAAAAAATCGATGCTTAAAAAATGCTATTGTTTGGAATGCTGATTTTGTTTTTTTTGCCACGCCTCACATCGATGTCATTTCGCGATGAAACTTTGCAAGCACTGAGAACATTTGTCAATGTTTATCGTTAATGTTCAATTTCGTGTTTATGTTACCTAGCTTTGCACGTGGTCTGTTCACTTCACCCTCCCTTAATCTCCTTCACCTAATTCCTTCTAATCTACACAACGGTGCGTCGACTCGAGATAAGCTCTACACGAAAAAGATGCACATCGACGTTGTGATTTCATTCCCATGATCGGTTCGTAGTTTCGTTGAATGTTAATGTTCAATTTCGTGTTTATGTTTGGAGCTTTTTTGATGAATTTTGTCAAATTTGTCGCGTATTTCCTTTGACAACTAGCTTCATCTCGTTGTTTCATAGAACTTTCGTGTTGTAAGTTTTTCATTTCGACGCTCATAGACGAATAGATCTATACCTATCTACTATACTGTAACTTGTTCATGTGTGATTGTTAACTTAATCGGGCCAAAAGTGCAACCAAACACAGCGTAGTGCATTAGCCCAGCCCAAAATCACGAAACGCGGGCAACCAAACGCTGGGTTAGTTGCTGCCCTAATGCAGCCTGGGCTTTGTGGGCAATCAAACGCAGCGCACAACATGGCCAGAGCCTGTTTTTACTAAGTCAGGCAAAAATTGATGCAGGCAACAAATCATGCCCTTATACACCATCTTAGAGATCTTTGCATCTTATGAAACCGGACAAGCGCCGGTTTCGGTATGATTTTTAAAATTATGATGTTCGGTAGCGTAAGACTTTGTGTGAACGCTCAACGCTGAGCTTTAACTGCCTGGCGGGACGGTAAGGCTGGTTATAGTGGGAAATAATTTAGACTAGTAACATGCATATATTACTACTCCATGTTATTACCTTCATAGTGGGTAGAAACATATGTATGGTATCATGCAAGCCTTCATTTATTAGATGTATACTCATTTTCCCTTATGTGCGTTATGTTACGGTAATATATTATGTTACCATAAATATCTCTCTCCTCATTAAGTACTTGTCACATAAACAAATTTGCTTACTTGGCATGCATGTTACTCCCTCTGTACCGAAATATAAATCGCTGGAGTAGACGGACGCAGCTCTTCTGCTCGCGAGCACACATGCTCCCGTTGCTACAGTAAAATCGAAAAAAATTCAAAAACATTTCAAAAAATTCTGAATTTTTTTTGTGGCAAACATTGACAAATGTTCTCAGTGCTTGCAAAGCATCGATTTTGTTTTTTTTGCCGCGGCTCACATCGATGTCATTTCACGATGAAACTTTGCAAGCACTGAGAACATTTGTCAATGTTTATCGTTAATGTTCAATTTCGTGTTTATGTTACCTAGCTTTGCACGTGGTCTGTTCACTTCACCCTCCCTTAATCTCCTTCACCTAATTCCTTCTAATCTACACAACGGTGCGTCGACTCGAGATAAGCTCTACACGAAAAAGATGCACATCGACGTTGTGATTTCATTCCCATGATCGGTTCGTAGTTTCGTTGAATGTTAATGTTCAATTTCGTGTTTATGTTTGGAGCTTTTTTGATGAATTTTGTCAAATTCGTCGCGTATTTCCTTTGACAACTAGCTTCATCTCGTTGTTTCATAGAACTTTCGTGTTGTAAGTTTTTCATTTCGACGCTCATAGACGAATAGATCTATACCTATCTACTATACTGTAACTTGTTCATGTGTGATTGTTAACTTAATCGGGCCAAAAGTGCAACCAAACACAGCGTAGTGCATTAGCCCAGCCCAAAATCACGAAACGCGGGCAACCAAACGCTGGGTTAGTTGCTGCCCCAATGCAGCCTGGGCTTTGTGGGCAATCAAACGCAGTGCACAACATGGCCAGAGCCTGTTTTTACTAAGTCAGGCAAAAATTGATGCAGGCAACAAATCATGCCCTTATACACCATCTTAGAGATCTTTGCATCTTATGAAACCGGACAAGCGCCGGTTCCGGTATGATTTTTAAAACTATGATGTTCGGTAGCGCAAGACTTTGTGTGAACGCTCAACGCTGAGCCTTAACTGCATGGCGGGACGGTAAGGCTGGTTATAGTGGGAAATAATTTAGACTAGTAACATGCATATATTACTACTCCATGTTATTACCTTCATAGTGGGTAGAAACATATGTATGGTATCATGCAAGCCTTCATTTATTAGATGTATACTCATTTTCCCTTATGTGCGTTATGTTACGGTAATATATTATGTTACCATAAATATCTCTCTCCTCATTAAGTACTTGTCACATAAACAAATTTGCTTACTTGGCATGCATGTTACTCCCTCTGTACCGAAATATAAATCGCTGGAGTAGACGGACGCAGCTCTTCTGCTCGCGAGCACACATGCTCCCGTTGCTACAGTAAAATCGAAAAAAAATCAAAAACATTTCAAAAAATTCTGAATTTTTTTTGTGGCAAACATTGACAAATGTTCTCAGTGCTTGCAAAGTTTCATCGTGAAATGACATCGATGTGAGCCGCGGCAAAAAAAACAAAATCGATGCTTAAAAAATAAGCATCGATTTTGTTTTTTTTGCCGCGGCTCACATCGATGTCATTTCACGATGAAACTTTGCAAGCACTGAGAACATTTGTCAATGTTTATCGTTAATGTTCAATTTCGTGTTTATGTTACCTAGCTTTGCACGTGGTCTGTTCACTTCACCCTCCCTTAATCTCCTTCACCTAATTCCTTCTAATCTACACAACGGTGCGTCGACTCGAGATAAGCTCTACACGAAAAAGATGCACATCGACGTTGTGATTTCATTCCCATGATCGGTTCGTAGTTTCGTTGAATGTTAATGTTCAATTTCGTGTTTATGTTTGGAGCTTTTTTGATGAATTTTGTCAAATTCGTCGCGTATTTCCTTTGACAACTAGCTTCATCTCGTTGTTTCATAGAACTTTCGTGTTGTAAGTTTTTCATTTCGACGCTCATAGACGAATAGATCTATACCTATCTACTATACTGTAACTTGTTCATGTGTGATTGTTAACTTAATCGGGCCAAAAGTGCAACCAAACACAGCGTAGTGCATTAGCCCAGCCCAAAATCACGAAACGCGGGCAACCAAACGCTGGGTTAGTTGCTGCCCTAATGCAGCCTGGGCTTTGTGGGCAATCAAACGCAGTGCACAACATGGCCAGAGCCTGTTTTTACTAAGTCAGGCAAAAATTGATGCAGGCAACAAATCATGCCCTTATACACCATCTTAGAGATCTTTGCATGTTATGAAACCGGACAAGCGCCGGTTCCGGTATGATTTTTAAAACTATGATGTTCGGTAGCGCAAGACTTTGTGTGAACGCTCAACGCTGAGCCTTAACTGCCTGGCGGGACGGTAAGGCTGGTTATAGTGGGAAATAATTTAGACTAGTAACATGCATATATTACTACTCCATGTTATTACCTTCATAGTGGGTAGAAACATATGTATGGTATCATGCAAGCCTTCATTTATTAGATGTATACTCATTTTCCCTTATGTGCGTTATGTTACGGTAATATATTATGTTACCATAAATATCTCTCTCCTCATTAAGTACTTGTCACATAAACAAATTTGCTTACTTGGCATGCATGTTACTCCCTCTGTACCGAAATATAAATCGCTGGAGTAGACGGACGCAGCTCTTCTGCTCGCGAGCACACATGCTCCCGTTGCTACAGTAAAATCGAAAAAAAATCAAAAACATTTCAAAAAATTCTGAATTTTTTTTGTGGCAAACATTGACAAATGTTCTCAGTGCTTGCAAAGTTTCATCGTGAAATGACATCGATGTGAGCCGCGGCAAAAAAAACAAAATCGATGCTTAAAAAATAAGCATCGATTTTGTTTTTTTTGCCGCGGCTCACATCGATGTCATTTCACGATGAAACTTTGCAAGCACTGAGAACATTTGTCAATGTTTATCGTTAATGTTCAATTTCGTGTTTATGTTACCTAGCTTTGCACGTGGTCTGTTCACTTCACCCTCCCTTAATCTCCTTCACCTAATTCCTTCTAATCTACACAACGGTGCGTCGACTCGAGATAAGCTCTACACGAAAAAGATGCACATCGACGTTGTGATTTCATTCCCATGATCGGTTCGTAGTTTCGTTGAATGTTAATGTTCAATTTCGTGTTTATGTTTGGAGCTTTTTTGATGAATTTTGTCAAATTCGTCGCGTATTTCCTTTGACAACTAGCTTCATCTCGTTGTTTCATAGAACTTTCGTGTTGTAAGTTTTTCATTTCGACGCTCATAGACGAATAGATCTATACCTATCTACTATACTGTAACTTGTTCATGTGTGATTGTTAACTTAATCGGGCCAAAAGTGCAACCAAACACAGCGTAGTGCATTAGCCCAGCCCAAAATCACGAAACGCGGGCAACCAAACGCTGGGTTAGTTGCTGCCCTAATGCAGCCTGGGCTTTGTGGGCAATCAAACGCAGTGCACAACATGGCCAGAGCCTGTTTTTACTAAGTCAGGCAAAAATTGATGCAGGCAACAAATCATGCCCTTATACACCATCTTAGAGATCTTTGCATCTTATGAAACCGGACAAGCGCCGGTTCCGGTATGATTTTTAAAACTATGATGTTCGGTAGCGCAAGACTTTGTGTGAACGCTCAACGCTGAGCCTTAACTGCCTGGTGGGACGGTAAGGCTGGTTATAGTGGGAAATAATTTAGACTAGTAACATGCATATATTACTACTCCATGTTATTACCTTCATAGTGGGTAGAAACATATGTATGGTATCATGCAAGCCTTCATTTATTAGATGTATACTCATTTTACCTTATGTGCGTTATGTTACGGTAATATATTATGTTACCATAAATATCTCTCTCCTCATTAAGTACTTGTCACATAAACAAATTTGCTTACTTGGCATGCATGTTACTCCCTCTGTACCGAAATATAAATCGCTGGACTAGACGGACGCAGCTCTTCTGCTCGCGAGCACACATGCTCCCGTTGCTACAGTAAAATCGAAAAAAAATCAAAAACATTTCAAAAAATTCTGAATTTTTTTTGTGGCAAACATTGACAAATGTTCTCAGTGCTTGCAAAGTTTCATCGTGAAATGACATCGATGTGAGTCGTGGCAAAAAAAACAAAATCGATGCTTAAAAAATGCTATTTTTTGGAATGCTGATTATTTTTTTGCCACGGCTCACATCGATGTCATTTCGCGATGAAACTTTTCAAGCACTGAGAACATTTGTCAATGTTTATCGTTAATGTTCAATTTCGTGTTTATGTTACCTAGCTTTGCACGTGGTCTGTTCACTTCACCCTCCCTTAATCTCCTTCACCTAATTCCTTCTAATCTACACAACGGTGCGTCGACTCGAGATAAGCTCTACACGAAAAAGATGCACATCGACGTTGTGATTTCATTCCCATGATCGGTTCGTAGTTTCGTTGAATGTTAATGTTCAATTTCGTGTTTATGTTTGGAGCTTTTTTGATGAATTTTGTCAAATTCGTCGCGTATTTCCTTTGACAACTAGCTTCATCTCGTTGTTTCATAGAACTTTCGTGTTGTAAGTTTTTCATTTCGACGCTCATAGACGAATAGATCTATACCTATCTACTATACTGTAACTTGTTCATGTGTGATTGTTAACTTAATCGGGCCAAAAGTGCAACCAAACACAGCGTAGTGCATTAGCCCAGCCCAAAATCACGAAACGCGGGCAACCAAACGCTGGGTTAGTTGCTGCCCTAATACAGCCTGGGCTTTGTGGGCAATCAAACGCAGTGCACAACATGGCCAGAGCCTGTTTTTACTAAGTCAGGCAAAAATTGATGCAGGCAACAAATCATGCCCTTATACACCATCTTAGAGATCTTTGCATCTTATGAAACCGGACAAGCGCCGGTTCCGGTATGATTTTTAAAACTATGATGTTCGGTAGCGCAAGACTTTGTGTGAACGCTCAACGCTGAGCCTTAACTGCTTGGCGGGACGGTAAGGCTGGTTATAGTGGGAAATAATTTAGACTAGTAACATGCATATATTACTACTCCATGTTATTACCTTCATAGTGGGTAGAACCATATGTATGGTATCATGCAAGCCTTCATTTATTAGATGTATACTCATTTTCCCTTATGTGCGTTATGTTACGGTAATATATTATGTTACCATAAATATCTCTCTCCTCATTAAGTACTTGTCACATAAACAAATTTGCTTACTTGGCATGCATGTTACTCCCTCTGTACCGAAATATAAATCGCTGGAGTAGACGGACGCAGCTCTTCTGCTCGCGAGCACACATGCTCCCGTTGCTACAGTAAAATCGAAAAAAAATCAAAAACATTTCAAAAAATTCTGAATTTTTTTTGTGGCAAACATTGACAAATGTTCTCAGTGCTTGCAAAGTTTCATCGTGAAATGACATCGATGTGAGTCGTGGCAAAAAAAACAAAATCGATGCTTAAAAAATGCTATTTTTTGGAATGCTGATTTTTTTTTTGCCACGGCTCACATCGATGTCATTTCGCGATGAAACTTTTCAAGCACTGAGAACATTTGTCAATGTTTATCGTTAATGTTCAATTTCGTGTTTATGTTACCTAGCTTTGCACGTGGTCTGTTCACTTCACCCTCCCTTAATCTCCTTCACCTAATTCCTTCTAATCTACACAACGGTGCGTCGACTCGAGATAAGCTCTACACGAAAAAGATGCACATCGACGTTGTGATTTCATTCCCATGATCGGTTCGTAGTTTCGTTGAATGTTAATGTTCAATTTCGTGTTTATGTTTGGAGCTTTTTTGATGAATTTTATCAAATTCGTCGCGTATTTCCTTTGACAACTAGCTTCATCTCGTTGTTTCATAGAACTTTCGTGTTGTAAGTTTTTCATTTCGACGCTCATAGACGAATAGATCTATACCTATCTACTATACTGTAACTTGTTCATGTGTGATTGTTAACTTAATCGGGCCAAAAGTGCAACCAAACACAGCGTAGTGCATTAGCCCAGCCCAAAATCACGAAACGCGGGCAACCAAACGCTGGGTTAGTTGCTGCCCTAATACAGCCTGGGCTTTGTGGGCAATCAAACGCAGTGCACAACATGGCCAGAGCCTGTTTTTACTAAGTCAGGCAAAAATTGATGCAGGCAACAAATCATGCCCTTATACACCATCTTAGAGATCTTTGCATCTTATGAAACCGGACAAGCGCCGGTTCCGGTATGATTTTTAAAACTATGATGTTCGGTAGCGCAAGACTTTGTGTGAACGCTCAACGCTGAGCCTTAACTGCTTGGCGGGACGGTAAGGCTGGTTATAGTGGGAAATAATTTAGACTAGTAACATGCATATATTACTACTCCATGTTATTACCTTCATAGTGGGTAGAACCATATGTATGGTATCATGCAAGCCTTCATTTATTAGATGTATACTCATTTTCCCTTATGTGCGTTATGTTACGGTAATATATTATGTTACCATAAATATCTCTCTCCTCATTAAGTACTTGTCACATAAACAAATTTGCTTACTTGGCATGCATGTTACTCCCTCTGTACCGAAATATAAATCGCTGGAGTAGACGGACGCAGCTCTTCTGCTCGCGAGCACACATGCTCCCGTTGCTACAGTAAAATCGAAAAAAAATCAAAAACATTTCAAAAAATTCTGAATTTTTTTTGTGGCAAACATTGACAAATGTTCTCAGTTCTTGCAAAGTTTCATCGTGAAATGACATCGATGTGAGTCGTGGCAAAAAAAACAAAATCGATGCTTAAAAAATGCTATTTTTTGGAATGCTGATTTAGTTTTTTTTGCCGCGGCTCACATCGATGTCATTTCGCGATGAAACTTTGCAAGCACTGAGAACATTTGTCAATGTTTATCGTTAATGTTCAATTTCGTGTTTATGTTACCTAGCTTTGCACGTGGTCTGTTCACTTCACCCTCCCTTAATCTCCTTCACCTAATTCCTTCTAATCTACACAACGGTGCGTCGACTCGAGATAAGCTCTACACGAAAAAGATGCACATCGACGTTGTGATTTCATTCCCATGATCGGTTCGTAGTTTCGTTGAATGTTAATGTTCAATTTAGTGTTTATGTTTGGAGCTTTTTTGATGAATTTTGTCAAATTCGTCGCGTATTTCCTTTGACAACTAGCTTCATCTCGTTGTTTCATAGAACTTTCGTGTTGTAAGTTTTTCATTTCGACGCTCATAGACGAATAGATCTATACCTATCTACTATACTGTAACTTGTTCATGTGTGATTGTTAACTTAATCGGGCCAAAAGTGCAACCAAACACAGCGTAGTGCATTAGCCCAGCCCAAAATCACGAAACGCGGGCAACCAAACGCTGGGTTAGTTGCTGCCCTAATGCAGCCTGGGCTTTGTGGGCAATCAAACGCAGTGCACAACATGGCCAGAGCCTGTTTTTACTAAGTCAGGCAAAAATTGATGCAGGCAACAAATCATGCCCTTATACACCATCTTAGAGATCTTTGCATCTTATGAAACCGGACAAGCGCCGGTTCCGGTATGATTTTTAAAACTATGATGTTCGGTAGCGCAAGACTTTGTGTGAACGCTCAACGCTGAGCCTTAACTGCCTGGCGGGACGGTAAGGCTGGTTATAGTGGGAAATAATTTAGACTAGTAACATGCATATATTACTACTCCATGTTATTACCTTCATAGTGGGTAGAAACATATGTATGGTATCATGCAAGCCTTCATTTATTAGATGTATACTCATTTTCCCTTATGTGCGTTATGTTACGGTAATATATTATGTTACCATAAATATCTCTCTCCTCGTTAAGTACTTGTCACATAAACAAATTTGCTTACTTGGCATGCATGTTACTCCCTCTGTACCGAAATATAAATCGCTGGAGTAGACGGACGCAGCTCTTCTACTCGCGAGCACACATGCTCCCGTTGCTACAGTAAAATTGAAAAAAAATCAAAAACATTTCAAAAAATTCTGAATTTTTTTTGTGGCAAACATTGGCAAATGTTCTCAGTGCTTGCAAAGTTTCATCGTGAAATGACATCGATGTGAGTCGTGGCAAAAAAAACAAAATCGATGCTTAAAAAATGCTATTTTTTGGAATGCTGATTTTGTTTTTTTTGCCACGGCTCACATCGATGTCATTTCGCGATGAAACTTTTCAAGCACTGAGAACATTTGTCAATGTTTATCGTTAATGTTCAATTTCGTGTTTATGTTACCTAGCTTTGCACGTGGTATGTTCACTTCACCCTCCCTTAATCTCCTTCACCTAATTCCTTCTAATCTACACAACGGTGCGTCGACTCGAGATAAGCTCTACACGAAAAAGATGCACATCGACGTTGTGATTTCATTCCCATGATCGGTTCGTAGTTTCGTTGAATGTTAATGTTCAATTTCGTGTTTATGTTTGTAGCTTTTTTGATGAATTTTGTCAAATTCGTCGCGTATTTCCTTTGACAACTAGCTTCATCTCGTTGTTTCATAGAACTTTCGTGTTGCAAGTTTTTCATTTCGACGCTCATAGACGAATAGATCTATACCTATCTACTATACTGTAACTTGTTCATGTGTGATTGTTAACTTAATCGGGCCAAAAGTGCAACCAAACACAGCGTAGTGCATTAGCCCAGCCCAAAATCACGAAACGCGCGCAACCAAACGCTGGGTTAGTTGCTGCCCTAATGCAGCCTGGGCTTTGTGGGCAATCAAACGCAGTGCACAACATGGCCAGAGCCTGTTTTTACTAAGTCAGGCAAAAATTGATGCAGGCAACAAATCATGCCCTTATACACTATCTTAGAGATCTTTGCATCTTATGAAACCGGACAAGCGCCGGTTCCGGTATGATTTTTAAAACTATGATGTTCGGTAGCGCAAGACTTTGTGTGAACGCTCAACGCTGAGCCTTAACTGCCTGGCGGGACGGTAAGGCTGGTTATAGTGGGAAATAATTTAGACTAGTAACATGCATATATTACTACTCCATGTTATTACCTTCATAGTGGGTAGAAACATATGTATGGTATCATGCAAGCCTTCATTTATTAGATGTATACTCATTTTCCCTTATGTGCGTTATGTTACGGTAATATATTATGTTACCATAAATATCTCTCTCCTCATTAAGTACTTGTCACATAAACAAATTTGCTTACTTGGCATGCATGTTACTCCCTCTGTACTGAAATATAAATCGCTGGAGTAGACGGACGCAGCTCTTCTGCTCGCGAGCACACATGCTCCCGTTGCTACAGTAAAATCGAAAAAAAAATCAAAAACATTTCAAAAAATTCTGAATTTTTTTTGTGGAAAACATTGACAAATGTTCTCAGTGCTTGCAAAGTTTCATCGTGAAATGACATCGATGTGAGCCGCGGCAAAAAAAACAAAATCGATGCTTAAAAAATAAGCATCGATTTTGTTTTTTTTGCCGCGGCTCACATCGATGTCATTTCACGATGAAACTTTGCAAGCACTGAGAACATTTGTCAATGTTTATCGTTAATGTTCAATTTCGTGTTTATGTTACCTAGCTTTGCACGTGGTCTGTACACTTCACCCTCCCTTAATCTACTTCACCTAATTCCTTCTAATCTACACAACGGTGCGTCGACTCGAGATAAGCTCTACACGAAAAAGATGCACATCGACGTTGTGATTTCATTCCCATGATCGGTTCGTAGTTTTGTTGAATGTTAATGTTCAATTTCGTGTTTATGTTTGGAGCTTTTTTGATGAATTTTTTCAAATTCGTCGCGTATTTCCTTTGACAACTAGCTTCATCTCGTTGTTTCATAGAACTTTCGTGTTGTAAGTTTTTCATTTCGACGCTCATAGACGAATAGATCTATACCTATCTACTATACTGTAACTTGTTCATGTGTGATTGTTAACTTAATCGGGCCAAAAGTGCAACCAAACACAGCGTAGTGCATTAGCCCAGCCCAAAATCACGAAACGCGGGCAACCAAACGCTGGGTTAGTTGCTGCCCTAATGCAGCCTGGGCTTTGTGGGCAATCAAACGCAGTGCACAACATGGCCAGAGCCTGTTTTTACTAAGTCAGGCAAAAATTGATGCAGGCAACAAATCATGCACTTATAAACCATCTTAGAGATCTTTGCCTCTTATGAAACCGGACAAGCGCCGGTTCCGGTATGATTTTTAAAACTATGATGTTCGGTAGCGCAAGACTTTGTGTGAACGCTCAACGCTGAGCCTTAACTGCCTGGCGGGACGGTAAGGCTGGTTATAGTGGGAAATAATTTAGACTAGTAACATGCATATATTACTACTCCATGTTATTACCTTCATAGTGGGTAGAAACATATGTATGGTATCATGCAAGCCTTCATTTATTAGATGTATACTCATTTTCCCTTATGTGCGTTATGTTACGGTAATATATTATGTTACCATAAATATCTCTCTCCTCATTAAGTACTTGTCACATAAACAAATTTGCTTACTTGGCATGCATGTTACTCCCTCTGTACCGAAATATAAATCGCTGGAGTAGACGGACGCAGCTCTTCTGCTCGCGAGCACACATGCTCCCGTTGCTACAGTAAAATCGAAAAAAAATGAAAAACATTTCAAAAAATTCTGAATTTTTTTTGTGGCAAACATTGACAAATGTTCTCAGTGCTTGCAAAGTTTCATCGTGAAATGACATCGATGTGAGCCGCGGCAAAAAAAACAAAATCGATGCTTAAAAAATAAGCATCGATTTTGTTTTTTTTGCCGCGGCTCACATCGATGTCATTTCACGATGAAACTTTGCAAGCACTGAGAACATTTGTCAATGTTTGTCGTTAATGTTCAATTTCGTGTTTATGTTACCTAGCTTTGCACGTGGTCTGTTCACTTCACCCTCCCTTAATCTCCTTCACCTAATTCCTTCTAATCTACACAACGGTGCGTCGACTCGAGATAAGCTCTACACGAAAAAGATGCACATCGACGTTGTGATTTCATTCCCATGATCGGTTCGTAGTTTCGTTGAATGTTAATGTTCAATTTCGTGTTTATGTTTGGAGCTTTTTTGATGAATTTTGTCAAATTCGTCGCGTATTTCCTTTGACAACTAGCTTCATCTCGTTGTTTCATAGAACTTTCGTGTTGTAAGTTTTTCATTTCGACGCTCATAGACGAATAGATCTATACCTATCTACTATACTGTAACTTGTTCATGTGTGATTGTTAACTTAATCGGGCCAAAAGTGCAACCAAACACAGCGTAGTGCATTAGCCCAGCCCAAAATCACGAAACGCGGGCAACCAAACGCTGGGTTAGTTGCTGCCCTAATGCAGCCTGGGCTTTGTGGGCAATCAAACGCAGTGCACAACATGGCCAGAGCCTGTTTTTACTAAGTCAGGCAAAAATTGATGCAGGCAACAAATCATGCCCTTATACACCATCTTAGAGATCTTTGCATCTTATGAAAGCGGACAAGCGGCGGTTCCGGTATGATTTTTAAAACTATGATGATCGGTAGCGCAAGACTTTGTGTGAACGCTCAACGCTGAGCCTTAACTGCCTGGCAGGACGGTAAGGCTGGTTATAGTGGGAAATAATTTAGACTAGTAACATGCATATATTACTACTCCATGTTATTACCTTCATAGTGGGTAGAAACATATGTATGGTATCATGCAAGCCTTCATTTATTAGATGTATACTCATTTTCCCTTATGTGCGTTATGTTACGGTAATATATTATGTTACCATAAATATCTCTCTCCTCGTTAAGTACTTGTCACATAAACAAATTTGCTTACTTGGCATGCATGTTACTCCCTCTGTACCGAAATATAAATCGCTGGAGTAGACGGACGCAGCTCTTCTGCTCGCGAGCACACATGCTCCCGTTGCTACAGTAAAATCGAAAAAAAATCAAAAACATTTCAAAAAATTCTGAATTTTTTTTGTGGCAAACATTGACAAATGTTCTCAGTGCTTGCAAAGTTTCATCGTGAAATGACATCGATGTGAGCCGTGGCAAAAAAAAACAAAATCGATGCTTAAAAAATGCTATTTTTTGGAATGCTGAATTTTTTTTTGCCACGGCTCACATCGATGTCATTTCGCGATGAAACTTTGCAAGCACTGAGAACATTTGTCAATGTTTATCGTTAATGTTCAATTTCGTGTTTATGTTACCTAGCTTTGCACGTGGTCTGTTCACTTCACCCTCCCTTAATCTCCTTCACCTAATTCCTTCTAATCTACACAACGGTGCGTCGACTCGAGATAAGCTCTACATGAAAAAGATGCACATCGACGTTGTGATTTCATTCCCATGATCGGTTCGTAGTTTCGTTGAATGTTAATGTTCAATTTCGTGTTTATGTTTGGAGCTTTTTTGATGAATTTTGTCAAATTCGTCGCGTATTTCCTTTGACAACTAGCTTCATCTCGTTGTTTCATAGAACTTTCGTGTTGTAAGTTTTTCATTTCGACGCTCATAGACGAATAGATCTATACCTATCTACTATACTGTAACTTGTTCATGTGTGATTGTTAACTTAATCGGGCCAAAAGTGCAACCAAACACAGCGTAGTGCATTAGCCCAGCCCAAAATCACGAAACGCGGGCAACCAAACGCTGGGTTAGTTGCTGCCCTAATGCAGCCTGGGCTTTGTGGGCAATCAAACGCAGTGCACAACATGGCCAGAGCCTGTTTTTACTAAGTCAGGCAAAAATTGATGCAGGCAACAAATCATGCCCTTATACACCATCTTAGAGATCTTTGCATCTTATGAAACCGGACAAGCGCCGGTTCCGGTATGATTTTTAAAACTATGATGTTCGGTAGCGCAAGACTTTGTGTGAACGCTCAACGCTGAGCCTTAACTGCTTGGGGGGACGGTAAGGCTGGTTATAGTGGGAAATAATTTAGACTAGTAACATGCATATATTACTACTCCATGTTATTACCTTGATAGTGGGTAGAACCATATGTATGGTATCATGCAAGCCTTCATTTATTAGATGTATACTCATTTTCCCTTATGTGCGTTATGTTACGGTAATATATTATGTTACCATAAATATCTCTCTCCTCATTAAGTACTTGTCACATAAACAAATTTGCTTACTTGGCATGCATGTTACTCCCTCTGTACCGAAATATAAATCGCTGGAGTAGACGGACGCAGCTCTTCTGCTCGCGAGCACACATGCTCCCGTTGCTACAGTAAAATCGAAAAAAAATCAAAAACATTTCAAAAAATTCTGAATTTTTTTTGTGGCAAACATTGACAAATGTTCTCAGTGCTTGCAAAGTTTCATCGTGAAATGACATCGATGTGAGTCGTGGCAAAAAAACAAAATCGATGCTTAAAAAATGCTATTTTTTGGAATGCTGATTTTGTTTTTTTTGCCGCGGCTCACATCGATGTCATTTCGCGATGAAACTTTGCAAGCACTGAGAACATTTGTCAATGTTTATCATTAATGTTCAATTTCGTGTTTATGTTACTTAGCTTTGCACGTGGTCTGTTCACTTCACCCTCCCTTAATCTCCTTCACCTAATTCCTTCTAATCTACATAATGGTGCGTCGACTCGAGATAAGCTCTACACGAAAAAGATGCACATCGACGTTGTGATTTCATTCCCATGATCGGTTCGTAGTTTCGTTGAATGTTAATGTTCAATTTCGTGTTTATGTTTGGAGCTTTTTTGATGAATTTTGTCAAATTCGTCGCGTATTTCCTTTGACAACTAGCTTCATCTCGTTGTTTCATAGAACTTTCGTGTTGTAAGTTTTTCATTTCGACGCTCATAGACGAATAGATCTATACCTATCTACTATACTGTAACTTGTTCATGTCTGATTGTTAACTTAATCGGGCCAAAAGTGCAACCAAACACAGCGTAGTGCATTAGCCCAGCCCAAAATCACGAAACGCGCGCAACCAAATGCTGGGTTAGTTGCTGCCCTAATGCAGCCTGGGCTTTGTGGGCAATCAAACGCAGTGCACAACATGGCCAGAGCCTGTTTTTACTAAGTCAGGCAAAAATTGATGCAGGCAACAAATCATGCCCTTATACACCATCTTAGAGATCTTTGCATCTTATGAAACCGGACAAGCGCCGGTTCCGGTATGATTTTTAAAACTATGATGTTCGGTAGCGCAAGACTTTGTGTGAACGCTCAACGCTGAGCCTTAACTGCCTGGCGGGACGGTAAGGCTGGTTATAGTGGGAAATAATTTAGACTAGTAACATGCATATATTACTACTCCATGTTATTACCTTCATAGTGGGTAGAAACATATGTATGGTATCATGCAAGCCTTCATTTATTAGATGTATACTCATTTTCCCTTATGTGCGTTATGTTACGGTAATATATTATGTTACCATAAATATCTCTCTCCTCGTTAAGTACTTGTCACATAAACAAATTTGCTTACTTGGCATGCATGTTACTCCCTCTGTACCGAAATATAAATCGCTGGAGTAGACGGACGCAGCTCTTCTGCTCGCGAGCACACATGCTCCCGTTGCTACAGTAAAATCGAAAAAAAATCAAAAACATTTCAAAAAATTCTGAATTTTTTTTGTGGCAAACATTGACAAATGTTCTCAGTGCTTGCAAAGTTTCATCGTGAAATGACATCGATGTGAGCCGTGGCAAAAAAAAACAAAATCGATGCTTAAAAAATGCTATTTTTTGGAATGCTGAATTTTTTTTTGCCACGGCTCACATCGATGTCATTTCGCGATGAAACTTTGCAAGCACTGAGAACATTTGTCAATGTTTATCGTTAATGTTCAATTTCGTGTTTATGTTACCTAGCTTTGCACGTGGTCTGTTCACTTCACCCTCCCTTAATCTCCTTCACCTAATTCCTTCTAATCTACACAACGGTGCGTCGACTCGAGATAAGCTCTACATGAAAAAGATGCACATCGACGTTGTGATTTCATTCCCATGATCGGTTCGTAGTTTCGTTGAATGTTAATGTTCAATTTCGTGTTTATGTTTGGAGCTTTTTTGATGAATTTTGTCAAATTCGTCGCGTATTTCCTTTGACAACTAGCTTCATCTCGTTGTTTCATAGAACTTTCGTGTTGTAAGTTTTTCATTTCGACGCTCATAGACGAATAGATCTATACCTATCTACTATACTGTAACTTGTTCATGTGTGATTGTTAACTTAATCGGGCCAAAAGTGCAACCAAACACAGCGTAGTGCATTAGCCCAGCCCAAAATCACAAAACGCGGGCAACCAAACGCTGGGTTAGTTGCTGCACTAATGCAGCCTGGGCTTTGTGGGCAATCAAACGCAGTGCACAACATGGCCAGAGCCTGTTTTTACTAAGTCAGGCAAAAATTGATGCAGGCAACAAATCATGCCCTTATACACCATCTTAGAGATCTTTGCATCTTATGAAACCGGACAAGCGCCGGTTCCGGTATGATTTTTAAAACTATGATGTTCGGTAGCGCAAGACTTTGTGTGAACGCTCAACGCTGAGCCTTAACTGCTTGGCGGGACGGTAAGGCTGGTTATAGTGGGAAATAATTTAGACTAGTAACATGCATATATTACTACTCCATGTTATTACCTTCATAGTGGGTAGAACCATATGTATGGTATCATGCAAGCCTTCATTTATTAGATGTATACTCATTTTCCCTTATGTGCGTTATGTTACGGTAATATATTATGTTACCATAAATATCTCTCTCCTCATTAAGTACTTGTCACATAAACAAATTTGCTTACTTGGCATGCATGTTACTCCCTCTGTACCGAAATATAAATCGCTGGAGTAGACGGACGCAGCTCTTCTGCTCGCGAGCACACATGCTCCCGTTGCTACAGTAAAATCGGAAAAAAATCAAAAACATTTCAAAAAATTCTGAATTTTTTTTGTGGCAAACATTGACAAATGTTCTCAGTGCTTGCAAAGTTTCATCGTGAAATGACATCGATGTGAGTCGTGGCAAAAAAACAAAATCGATGCTTAAAAAATGCTATTTTTTGGAATGCTGATTTTGTTTTTTTTGCCGCGGCTCACATCGATGTCATTTCGCGATGAAACTTTGCAAGCACTGAGAACATTTGGCAATGTTTATCATTAATGTTCAATTTCGTGTTTATGTTACTTAGCTTTGCACGTGGTCTGTTCACTTCACCCTCCCTTAATCTCCTTCACCTAATTCCTTCTAATCTACACAACGGTGCGTCGACTCGAGATAAGCTCTACACGAAAAAGATGCACATCGACGTTGTGATTTCATTCCCATGATCGGTTCGTAGTTTCGTTGAATGTTAATGTTCAATTTCGTGTTTATGTTTGGAGCTTTTTTGATGAATTTTGTCAAATTCGTCGCGTATTTCCTTTGACAACTAGCTTCATCTCGTTGTTTCATAGAATTTTCGTGTTGTAAGTTTTTCATTTCGACGCTCATAGACGAATAGATCTATACCTATCTACTATACTGTAACTTGTTCATGTGTGATTGTTAACTTAATCGGGCCAAAAGTGCAACCAAACACAGCGTAGTGCATTAGCCCAGCCCAAAATCACGAAACGCGGGCAACCAAACGCTGGGTTAGTTGCTGCCCTAATGCAGCCTGTGCTTTGTGGGCAATCAAACGCAGTGCACAACATGGCCAGAGCCTGTTTTTACTAAGTCAGGCAAAAATTGATGCAGGCAACAAATCATGCCCTTATACACCATCTTAGAGATCTTTGCATCTTATGAAACCGGACAAGCGCCGGTTCCGGTATGATTTTTAAAACTATGATGATCGGTAGCGCAAGACTTTGTGTGAACGCTCAACGCTGAGCCTTAACTGCCTGGCGGGACGGTAAGGCTGGTTATAGTGGGAAATAATTTAGACTAGTAACATGCACATATTACTACTCCATGTTATTACCTTCATAGTGGGTAGAAACATATGTATGGTATCATGCAAGCCTTCATTTATTAGATGTATACTCATTTTCCCTTATGTGCGTTATGTTACGGTAATATATTATGTTACCATAAATATCTCTCTCCTCGTTAAGTACTTGTCACATAAACAAATTTGCTTACTTGGCATGCATGTTACTCCCTCTGTACCGAAATATAAATCGCTGGAGTAGACGGACGCAGCTCTTCTGCTCGCGAGCACACATGCTCCCGTTGCTACAGTAAAATCGAAAAAAAATCAAAACCATTTCAAAAAATTCTGAATTTTTTTTGTGGCAAACATTGGCAAATGTTCTCAGTGCTTGCAAAGTTTCATCGTGAAATGACATCGATGTGAGTCGTGGCAAAAAAAAACAAAATCGATGCTTAAAAAATGCTATTTTTGGAATGTTGATTTTGTTTTTTTTGCCACGGCTCACATCGATGTCATTTCGCGATGAAACTTTTCAAGCATTGAGAACATTTGTCAATGTTTATCGTTAATGTTCAATTTCGTGTTTATGTTACCTAGCTTTGCACGTGGTCTGTTCACTTCTCCCTCCCTTAATCTCCTTCACCTAATTCCTTCTAATCTACACAACGGTGCGTCGACTCGAGATAAGCTCTACACGAAAAAGATGCACATCGACGTTGTGATTTCATTCCCATGATCGGTTCGTAGTTTCGTTGAATGTTAATGTTCAATTTCGTGTTTATGTTTGGAGCTTTTTTGATGAATTTTGTCAAATTCGTCGCGTATTTCCTTTGACAACTAGCTTCATCTCGTTGTTTCATAGAACTTTCGTGTTGTAAGTTTTTCATTTCGACGCTCATAGACGAATAGATCTATACCTATCTACTATACTGTAACTTGTTCATGTGTGATTGTACACTTAATCGGGCCAAAAGTGCAACCAAACACAGCGTAGTGCATTAGCCCAGCCCAAAATCATGAAACGCGCGCAACCAAACGCTGGGTTAGTTGCTGCCCTAATGCAGCCTGGGCTTTGTGGGCAATCAAACGCAGTGCATAACATGGCCAGAGCCTGTTTTTACTAAGTCAGGCAAAAATTGATGCAGGCAACAAATCATGCCCTTATACACCATCTTAGAGATCTTTGCATCTTATGAAACCGGACAAGCGCCGGTTCCGGTATGATTTTTAAAACTATGATGTTCGGTAGCGCAAGACTTTGTGTGAACGCTCAACGCTGAGCCTTAACTGCCTGGCGGGACGGTAAGGCTGGTTATAGTGGGAAATAATTTAGACTAGTAACATGCATATATTACTACTCCATGTTATTACCTTCATAATGGGTAGAAACATATGTATGGTATCATGCAAGCCTTCATTTATTAGATGTATACTCATTTTCCCTTATGTGCGTTATGTTACGGTAATATATTATGTTACCATAAATATCTCTCTCCTCATTAAGTACTTGTCACATAAACAAATTTTCTTACTTGGCATGCATGTTACTCCCTCTGTACCGAAATATAAATCGCTGGAGTAGACGGACGCAGCTCTTCTGCTCGCGAGCACACATGCTCCCGTTGCTATAGTAAAATGAAAAAAAAATCAAAAACATTTCAAAAAATTCTGAATTTTTTTTGTGACAAACATTGACAAATGTTCTCAGTGCTTGCAAAGTTTCATCGTGAAATGACATTGATGTGAGTCGTGGCAAAAAAAACAAAATCGATGCTTAAAAAATGCTATTTTTTGGAATGCTGATTTTGTTTTTTTTGCCGCGGCTCACATCGATGTCATTTCGCGATGAAACTTTGCAAGCACTGAGAACATTTGTCAATGTTTATCGTTAATGTTCAATTTCGTGTTTATGTTACCTAGCTTTGCACGTGGTCTGTTCACTTCACCCTCCCTTAATCTCCTTCACCTAATTCCTTCTAATCTACACAACGGTGCGTCGACTCGAGATAAGCTCTACACGAAAAAGATGCACATCGACGTTGTGATTTCATTCCCATGATCGGTTCGTAGTTTCGTTGAATGTTAATGTTCAATTTCGTGTTTATGTTTGGAGCTTTTTTGATGAATTTGTCAAATCCGTCGCGTATTTCCTTTGACAACTAGCTTCATCTCGTTGTTTCATAGAACTTTCGTGTTGTAAGTTTTTCATTTCGACGCTCATAGACGAATAGATCTATACCTATCTACTATACTGTAACTTGTTCATGTGTGATTGTTAACTTAATCGGGCCAAAAGTGCAACCAAACACAGCGTAGTGCATTAGCCCAGCCCAAAATCACGAAACGCGCGCAACCAAACGCTGGGTTAGTTGCTGCCCTAATGCAGCCTGGGCTTTGTGGGCAATCAAACGCAGTGCACAACATGGCCAGAGCCTGTTTTTACTAAGTCAGGCAAAAATTGATGCAGGCAACAAATCATGCCCTTATACACCATCTTAGAGATCTTTGCATCTTATGAAACCAGACAAGTGCCGGTTCCGGTATGATTTTTAAAACTATGATGTTCGGTAGCGCAAGACTTTGTGTGAACGCTCAACGCTGAGCCTTAACTGCCTGGCGGGACGGTAAGGCTGGTTATAGTGGGAAATAATTTAGACTAGTAACATGCATATATTACTACTCCATGTTATTACCTTCATAGTTGGTAGAAACATATGTATGGTATCATGCAAGCCTTCATTTATTAGATGTATACTCATTTTCCCTTATGTGCGTTATGTTACGGTAATATATTATGTTACCATAAATATCTCTCTCCTCATTAAGTACTTGTCACATAAACAAATTTGCTTACTTGGCATGTATGTTACTCCCTCTGTACCGAAATATAAATCGCTGGAGTAGACGGACGCAGCTCTTCTGCTCGCGAGCACACATGCTCCCGTTGCTACAGTAAAATGAAAAAAAATGAAAAAACATTTCAAAAAATTCTGAATTTTTTTTGTGACAAACATTGACAAATGTTCTCAGTGCTTGCAAAGTTTCATCGTGAAATGACATTGATGTCAGTCGTGGCAAAAAAAACAAAATCGATGCTTAAAAAATGCTATTTTTTGGAATGCTGATTTTGTTTTTTTTGCCGCGGCTCACATCGATGTCATTTCGCGATGAAACTTTGCAAGCACTGAGAACATTTGTCAATGTTTATCGTTAATGTTCAATTTCGTGTTTATGTTACCTAGCTTTGCACGTGGTCTGTTCACTTCACCCTCCCTTAATCTCCTTCACCTAATTCCTTCTAATCTACACAACGGTGCGTCGACTCGAGATAAGCTCTACACGAAAAAGATGCACATCGACGTTGTGATTTCATTCCCATGATCGGTTCGTAGTTTCGTTGAATGTTAATGTTCAATTTCGTGTTTATGTTTGGAGCTTTTTTGATGAATTTTGTCAAATTCGTCCCATATTTCCTTTGACAACTAGCTTCATCTCGTTGTTTCATAGAACTTTCGTGTTGTAAGTTTTTCATTTCGACGCTCATAGACGAATAGATCTATACCTATCTACTATACTGTAACTTGTTCATGTGTGATTGTTAACTTAATCGGGCCAAAAGTGCAACCAAACACAGCGTAGTGCATTAGCCCAGCCCAAAATCACGAAACGCGGGCAACCAAACGCTGGGTTAGTTGCTGCCCTAATGCAGCCTGGGCTTTGTGGGCAATCAAACGCAGTGCACAACATGGCCAGAGCCTGTTTTTACTAAGTCAGGCAAAAATTGATGCAGGCAACAAATCATGCCCTTATACACCATCTTAGAGATCTTTGCATCTTATGAAACCGGACAAGCGCCGGTTCCGGTATGATTTTTAAAACTATGATGATCGGTAGCGCAAGACTTTGTGTGAACGCTCAACGCTGAGCCTTAACTGCCTGGCGGGACGGTAAGGCTGGTTATAGTGGGAAATAATTTAGACTAGTAACATGCATATATTACTACTCCATGTTATTACCTTCATAGTGGGTAGAAACATATGTATGGTATCATGCAAGCCTTCATTTATTAGATGTATACTCATTTTCCCTTATGTGCGTTATGTTACGGTAATATATTATGTTACCATAAATATCTCTCTCCTCATTAAGTACTTGTCACATAAACAAATTTGCTTACTTGGCATACATGTTACTCCCTCTGTACCAAAATATAAATCGCTGGAATAGATGGACGCAGCTCTTCTGCTCGCGAGCACACATGCTCCCGTTGCTACAGTAAAATCGAAAAAAAAACAAAAACATTTCAAAAAATTCTGAATTTTTTTTGTGGCAAACATTGACAAATGTTCTCAGTGCTTGCAAAGTTTCATCGTGAAATGACATCGATGTGAGTCGTGGCAAAAAAAACAAAATCGATGCTTAAAAAATTCTATTTTTTGGAATGCTGATTTTGTTTTTTTTGCCACGGCTCACATCGATGTCATTTCGCGATGAAACTTTGCAAGCACTGAGAACATTTGTCAATGTTTATCGTTAATGTTCAATTTCGTGTTTATGTTACCTAGCTTTGCACGTGGTCTGTTCACTTCACCCTCCCTTAATCTCCTTCACCTAATTCCTTCTAATCTACACAACGGTGCGTCGACTCGAGATAAGCTCTACACGAAAAAGATGCACATCGACGTTGTGATTTCATTCCCATGATCGGTTCGTAGTTTCGTTGAATGTTAATGTTCAATTTCGTGTTTATGTTTGGAGCTTTTTTGATGAATTTTGTCAAATTCGTCGCGTATTTCCTTTGACAACTAGCTTCATCTCGTTGTTTCATAGAACTTTCGTGTTGTAAGTTTTTCATTTCGACGCTCATAGACGAATAGATCTATACCTATCTACTATACTGTAACTTGTTCATGTGTGATTCTTAACTTAATCGGGCCAAAAGTGCAACCAAACACAGCGTAGTGCATTAGCCCAGCCCAAAATCACGAAACGCGGGCAACCAAACGCTGGGTTAGTTGCTGCCCTAATGCAGCCTGGGCTTTGTGGGCAACCAAACGCAGTGCAGAACATGGCCAGAGCCTGTTTTTACTAAGTCAGGCAAAAATTGATGCAGGCAACAAATCATGCCCTTATACACCATCTTAGAGATCTTTGCATCTTATGAAAGCGGACAAGCGCCGGTTCCGGTATGATTTTTAAAACTATGATGATCGGTAGCGCAAGACTTTGTGTGAACGCTCAACGCTGAGCCTTAACTACCTGGCGGGACGGTAAGGCTGGTTATATTGGGAAATAATTTAGACTAGTAACATGCATATATTACTACTCCATGTTATTACCTTCATAGTGGGTAGAAACATATGTATGGTATCATGCAAGCCTTCATTTATTAGATGTATACTCATTTTCCCTTATGTGCGTTATGTTACGGTAATATATTATGTTACCATAAATATCTCTCTCCTCATTAAGTACTTGTCACATAAACAAATTTGCTTACTTGGCATGCATGTTACTCCCTCTATACCGAAATATAAATCGCTGGAGTAGACGGACGCAGCTCTTCTGCTCGCGAGCACACATGCTCCCGTTGCTACAGTAAAATCGAAAAAAAATCAAAAACATTTCAAAAAATTCTGAATTTTTTTTGTGGCAAACATTGACAAATGTTCTCAGTGCTTGCAAAGTTTCATCGTGAAATGACATCGATGTGAGTCGTGGCAAAAAAAAACAAAATCGATGCTTAAAAAATGCTATTTTTTGTAATGCTGATTTTGTTTTTTTTTCCGTGGCTCACATCGATGTCATTTCGCGATGAAACTTTGCAAGCACTGAGAACATTTGTCAATGTTTATCGTTAATGTTCAATTTCGTGTTTATGTTACCTAGCTTTGCACGTGGTCTGTTCACTTCACCCTCCCTTAATCTCCTTCACCTAATTCCTTCTAATCTACACAACGGTGCGTCGACTCGAGATAAGCTCTACACGAAAAAGATGCACATCGACGTTGTGATTTCATTCCCATGATCGGTTCGTAGTTTCGTTGAGTGTTAATGTTCAATTTCGTGTTTATGTTTGGAGCTTTTTTGATGAATTTTGTCAAATTCGTCGCGTATTTCCTTTGACAACTAGCTTCATCTCGTTGTTTCATAGAACTTTCGTGTTGTAACTTTTTCATTTCGACGCTCATAGACAAATAGATATATACCTATCTACTATACTGTAACTTGTTCATGTGTGATTGTTAACTTAATCGGGCCAAAAGTGCAACCAAACACAGCGTAGTGCATTAGCCCAGCCCAAAATCACGAAACGCGGGCAACCAAACGCTGGGTTAGTTGCTGCCCTAATGCAGCCTGGGCTTTGTGGCACAACAT
Organism: Elymus sibiricus; assembly: GCA_039707655.1. Taxonomy (NCBI): domain Eukaryota; kingdom Viridiplantae; phylum Streptophyta; class Magnoliopsida; order Poales; family Poaceae; genus Elymus; species Elymus sibiricus. Next base: position 532,924,316 of record CM077675.1, read on the forward strand.
GGCCAGAGCCTGTTTTTACTAAGTCAGGCAAAAATTGATGCAGACAACAAATCATGCCCTTATACACCATCTTAGAGATCTTTGCATCTTATGAAACCGGAAAAGCGCCGGTTCCGGTATGATTTTTAAAACTATGATGATCGGTAGCGCAAGACTTTGTGTGAACGCTCAACGCTGAGCCTTAACTGCCTGGCGGGACGGTAAGGCTGGTTATAGTGGGAAATAATTTAGACTAGTAACATGCATATATTACTACTCCATGTTATTACCTTCATAGTGGGTAGAAACATATGTATGGTATCATGCAAGCCTTCATTTATTAGATGTATACTCATTTTCCCTTATGTGCGTTATGTTACGGTAATATATTATGTTACCATAAATATCTCTCTCCTCATTAAGTACTTGTCACATAAACAAATTTGCTTACTTGGCATGCATGTTACTCCCTCTGTACCGAAATATAAATCGCTGGAGTAGACGGACGCAGCTCTTCTGCTCGCGAGCACACAAGCTCCCGTTGCTACAGTAAAATCGAAAAAAAATCAAAAACATTTCAAAAAATTCTGAATTTTTTTTGTGGCAAACATTGACAAATGTTCTCAGTGCTTGCAAAGTTTCATCGTGAAATGACATCGATGTGAGTCGTGGCAAAAAAAACAAAATCGATGCTTAAAAAATGCTATTTTTTGGAATGCTGATTTTGTTTTTTTTGCCGTGGCTCACATCGATGTCATTTCGCGATGAAACTTTGCAAGCACTGAGAACATTTGTCAATGTTTATCGTTAATGTTCAATTTCGTGTTTATGTTACCTAGCTTTGCACGTGGTCTGTTCACTTCACCCTCCCTTAATCTCCTTCACCTAATTCCTTCTAATCTACACAACGGTGCGTCGACTCGAGATATGCTCTACACGAAAAAGATGCACATCGACGTTGTGATTTCATTCCCATGATCGGTTCGTAGTTTCGTTGAATGTTAATGTTCAATTTCGTGTTTATGTTTGGAGCTTTTTTGATGAATTTTGTCAAATTCGTCGCGTATTTCCTTTGACAACTAGCTTCATCTCGTTGTTTCATAGAACTTTCGTGTTGTAAGTTTTTCATTTCGACGCTCATAGACGAATAGATCTATACCTATCTACTATACTGTAACTTGTTCATGTGTGATTGTTAACTTAATCGGGCCAAAAGTGCAACCAAACACAACGTAGTGCATTAGCCCAGCCCAAAATCACGAAACGCGGGCAACCAAACGCTGGGTTAGTTGCTGCCCTAATGCAGCCTGGGCTTTGTGGGCAATCAAACGCAGTGCACAACATGGCCAGAGCCTGTTTTTACTAAGTCAGGCAAAAATTGATGCAGGCAACAAATCATGCCCTTATACACCATTTTAGAGATCTTTGCATCTTATGAAACCGGACAAGCGCCGGTTCCGGTATGATTTTTAAAACTATGATGTTCGGTAGCGCAAGACTTTGTGTGAACGCTCAACGCTGAGCCTTAACTGCCTGGCGGGACGGTAAGGCTGGTTATAGTGGGAAATAATTTAGACTAGTAACATGCATATATTACTACTCCATGTTATTACCTTCATAGTGGGTAGAAACATATGTATGGTATCATGCAAGCCTTCATTTATTAGACGTATACTCATTTTCCCTTATGTGCGTTATGTTACGGTAATATATTATGTTACCATAAATATTTCTGTACTCATTAAGTACTTGTCACATAAACAAATTTGCTTACTTGGCATGCATGTTACTCCCTCTGTACCGAAATATTAATCGCTGGAGTAGACGGACGCAGCTCTTCTGCTCGCGAGCACACATGCTCCCGTTGCTACAGTAAAATCGAAAAAAAATCAAAAACATTTCAAAAAATTCTGAATTTTTTTTGTGGCAAACATTGACAAATGTTCTCAGTTCTTGCAAAGTTTCATCGTGAAATGACATCGATGTGAGTCGTGGCAAAAAAAACAAAATCGATGCTTAAAAAATGCTATTTTTTGGAATGATGATTTTGTTTTTTTTGCCACGGCTCACATCGATGTCATTTCGCGATGAAACTTTGCAAGCACTGAGAACATTTGTCAATGTTTATCGTTAATGTTCAATTTCGTGTTTATATTACCTAGCTTTGCACGTGGTCTGTTCACTTCACCCTCCCTTAATCTCCTTCACCTAATTCCTTCTAATCTACACAACGGTGCGTCGACTCGAGATAAGCTCTACACGAAAAAGATGCACATCGACGTTGTGATTTCATTCCCATGATCGGTTCGTAGTTTCGTTGAATGTTAATGTTCAATTTCGTGTTTATGTTTGGAGCTTTTTTGATGAATTTTGTCAAATTCGTTGCGTATTTCCTTTGACAACTAGCTTCATCTCGTTGTTTCATAGAACTTTCGTGTTGTAAGTTTTTCATTTCGACGCTCATAGACGAATAGATCTATACCTATCTACTATACTGTAACTTGTTCATGTGTGATTGTTAACTTAATCGGGCCAAAAGTGCAACCAAACACAGCGTAGTGCATTAGCCCAGCCCAAAATCACGAAACGCGGGCAACCAAACGCTGGGTTAGTTGCTGCCCTAATGCAGCCTGGGCTTTGTGGGCAATCAAACGCAGTGCACAACATGGCCAGAGCCTGTTTTTACTAAGTCAGGCAAAAATTGATGCAGACAACAAATCATGCCCTTATACACCATCTTAGAGATCTTTGCATCTTATGAAACCGGAAAAGCGCCGGTTCCGGTATGATTTTTAAAACTATGATGATCGGTAGCGCAAGACTTTGTGTGAACGCTCAACGCTGAGCCTTAACTGCCTGGCGGGACGGTAAGGCTGGTTATAGTGGGAAATAATTTAGACTAGTAACATGCATATATTACTACTCCATGTTATTACCTTCATAGTGGGTAGAAACATATGTATGGTATCATGCAAGCCTTCATTTATTAGATGTATACTCATTTTCCCTTATGTGCGTTATGTTACGGTAATATATTATGTTACCATAAATATCTCTCTCCTCATTAAGTACTTGTCACATAAACAAATTTGCTTACTTGGCATGCATGTTACTCCCTCTGTACCGAAATATAAATCGCTGGAGTAGACGGACGCAGCTCTTCTGCTCGCGAGCACACATGCTCCCGTTGCTACAGTAAAATCGAAAAAAAATCAAAAACATTTCAAAAAATTCTGAATTTTGTTTGTGGCAAACATTGACAAATGTTCTCAGTGCTTGCAAAGTTTCATCGTGAAATGACATCGATGTGAGCCGCGGCAAAAAAAACAAAATCGATGCTTAAAAAATAAGCATCGATTTTGTTTTTTTTGCCGCGGCTCACATCGATGTCATTTCACGATGAAACTTTGCAAGCACTGAGAACATTTGTCAATGTTTATCGTTAATGTTCAATTTCGTGTTTATGTTACCTAGCTTTGCACGTGGTCTGTTCACTTCACACTCCCTTAATCTCCTTCACCTAATTCCTTCTAATCTACACAACGGTGCGTCGACTCGAGATAAGCTCTACACGAAAAAGATGCACATCGACGTTGTGATTTCATTCCCATGATCGGTTCGTAGTTTCGTTGAATGTTAATGTTCAATTTCGTGTTTATGTTTGGAGCTTTTTTGATGAATTTTGTCAAATTCGTCACGTATTTCCTTTGACAACTAGCTTCATCTCGTTGTTTCATAGAACTTTCGTGTTGTAAGTTTTTCATTTCGACGCTCATAGACGAATAGATCTATACCTATCTACTATACTGTAACTTGTTCATGTGTGATTGTTAACTTAATCGGGCCAAAAGTGCAACCAAACACAGCGTAGTGCATTAGCCCAGCCCAAAATCACGAAACGCGGGCAACCAAACGCTGGGTTAGTTGCTGCCCTAATGCAGCCTGGGCTTTGTGGGCAATCAAACGCAGCGCACAACATGGCCAGAGCCTGTTTTTACTAAGTCAGGCAAAAATTGATGCAGGCAACAAATCATGCCCTTATACACCATCTTAGAGATCTTTGCATCTTATGAAACCGGACAAGCGCCGGTTCCGGTATGATTTTTAAAACTATGATGTTCGGTAGCGCAAGACTTTGTGTGAACGCTCAACGCTGAGCCTTAACTGCCTGGCGGGACGGTAAGGCTGGTTATAGTGGGAAATAATTTAGACTAGTAACATGCATATATTACTACTCCATGTTATTACCTTCATAGTGGGTAGAAACATATGTATGGTATCATGCAAGCCTTCATTTATTAGATGTATACTCATTTTCCCTTATGTGCGTTATGTTACGGTAATATATTATGTTACCATAAATATCTCTCTCCTCATTAAGTACTTGTCACATAAACAAATTTGCTTACTTGGCATGCATGTTACTCCCTCTGTACCGAAATATAAATCGCTGGAGTAGACGGACGCAGCTCTTCTGCTCGCGAGCACACATGCTCCCGTTGCTACAGTAAAATCGAAAAAAAATCAAAAACATTTCAAAAAATTCTGAATTTTTTTTGTGGCAAACATTGACAAATGTTCTCAGTGCTTGCAAAGTTTCATCGTGAAATGACATCGATGTGAGTCGTGGCAAAAAAAACAAAATCGATGCTTAAAAAATGCTATTTTTTGGAATGCTGATTTTGTTTTTTTTGCCGTGGCTTACATCGATGTCATTTCGCGATGAAACTTTGCAAGCACTGAGAACATTTGTCAATGTTTATCGTTAATGTTCAATTTCGTGTTTATGTTACCTAGCTTTGCACGTGGTCTGTTCACTTCACCCTTCCTTAATCTCCTTCACCTAATTCCTTCTAATCTACACAACGGTGCGTCGACTCGAGATAAGCTCTACACGAAAAAGATGCACATCGACGTTGTGATTTCATTCCCATGATCGGTTCGTAGTTTCGTTGAATGTTAATGTTCAATTTCGTGTTTATGTTTGGAGCTTTTTTGATGAATTTTGTCAAATTCGTCGCGTATTTCCTTTGACAACTAGCTTCATCTCGTTGTTTCATAGAACTTTCGTGTTGTAAGTTTTTCATTTCGACGCTCATAGACAAATAGATATATACCTATCTACTATACTGTAACTTGTTCATTTGTGATTGTTAACTTAATCGGGCCAAAAGTGCAACCAAACACAGCGTAGTGCATTAGCCCAGCCCAAAATCACGAAACGCGGGCAACCAAACGCTGGGTTAGTTGCTGCCCTAATGCAGCCTGGGCTTTGTGGGCAATCAAACGCAGCGCACAACATGGCCAGAGCCTGTTTTTACTAAGTCAGGCAAAAATTGATGCAGGCAACAAATCATGCCCTTATACACCATCTTAGAGATCTTTGCATCTTATGAAACCGGAAAAGCGCCGGTTCCGGTATGATTTTTAAAACTATGATGATCGGTAGCGCAAGACTTTGTGTGAACGCTCAACGCTGAGCCTTAACTGCCTGGCGGGACGGTAAGGCTGGTTATAGTGGGAAATAATTTAGACTAGTAACATGCATATATTACTACTCCATGTTATTACCTTCATAGTGGGTAGAAACATATGTATGGTATCATGCAAGCCTTCATTTATTAGATGTATACTCATTTTCCCTTATGTGCGTTATGTTACGGTAATATATTATGTTACCATAAATATCTCTCTCCTCATTAAGTACTTGTCACATAAACAAATTTGCTTACTTGGCATGCATGTTACTCCCTCTGTACCGAAATATAAATCGCTGGAGTAGACGGACGCAGCTCTTCTGCTCGCGAGCACACATGCTCCCGTTGCTACAGTAAAATCGAAAAAAAATCAAAAACATTTCAAAAAATTCTGAATTTTTTTTGTGGCAAACATTGACAAATGTTCTCAGTGCTTGCAAAGTTTCATCGTGAAATGACATCGATGTGAGTCGTGGCAAAAAAAACAAAATCGATGCTTAAAAAATGCTATTTTTTGGAATGCTGATTTTGTTTTTTTTGCCGTGGCTCACATCGATGTCATTTCGCGATGAAACTTTGCAAGCACTGAGAACATTTGTCAATGTTTATCGTTAATGTTCAATTTCGTGTTTATGTTACCTAGCTTTGCACGTGGTCTGTTCACTTCACCCTCCCTTAATCTCCTTCACCTAATTCCTTCTAATCTACACAACGGTGCGTCGACTCGAGATATGCTCTACACGAAAAAGATGCACATCGACGTTGTGATTTCATTCCCATGATCGGTTCGTAGTTTCGTTGAATGTTAATGTTCAATTTCGTGTTTATGTTTGGAGCTTTTTTGATGAATTTTGTCAAATTCGTTGCGTATTTCCTTTGACAACTAGCTTCATCTCGTTGTTTCATAGAACTTTCGTGTTGTAAGTTTTTCATTTCGACGCTCATAGACGAATAGATCTATACCTATCTACTATACTGTAACTTGTTCATGTGTGATTGTTAACTTAATCGGGCCAAAAGTGCAACCAAACACAGCGTAGTGCATTAGCCCAGCCCAAAATCACGAAACGCGGGCAACCAAACGCTGGGTTAGTTGCTGCCCTAATGCAGCCTGGGCTTTGTGGGCAATCAAACGCAGCGCACAACATGGCCAGAGCCTGTTTTTACTAAGTCAGGCAAAAATTGATGCAGGCAACAAATCATGCCCTTATACACCATCTTAGAGATCTTTGCATCTTATGAAACCGGACAAGCGCCGGTTCCGGTATGATTTTTAAAACTATGATGTTCGGTAGCGCAAGACTTTGTGTGAACGCTCAACGCTGAGCCTTAACTGCCTGGCGGGACGGTAAGGCTGGTTATAGTGGGTAATATTTAGACTAGTAACATGCATATATTACTACTCCATGTTATTACCTTCATAGTGGGTAGAAACATATGTATGGTATCATGCAAGCCTTCATTTATTAGATGTATACTCATTTTCCCTTATGTGCGTTATGTTACGGTAATATATTATGTTACCATAAATATCTCTCTCCTCATTAAGTACTTGTCACATAAACAAATTTGCTTACTTGGCATGCATGTTACTCCCTCTGTACCGAAATATAAATCGCTGGAGTAGACGGACGCAGCTCTTCTGCTCGCGAGCACACATGCTCCCGTTGCTACAGTAAAATCGAAAAAAAATCAAAAACATTTCAAAAAATTCTGAATTTTTTTTGTGGCAAACATTGACAAATGTTCTCAGTGCTTGCAAAGTTTCATCGTGAAATGACATCGATGTGAGTCGTGGCAAAAAAAACAAAATCGATGCTTAAAAAATGCTATTTTTTGGAATGCTGATTTTGTTTTTTTTGCCGTGGCTCACATCGATGTCATTTCGCGATGAAACTTTGCAAGCACTGAGAACATTTGTCAATGTTTATCGTTAATGTTCAATTTCGTGTTTATGTTACCTAGCTTTGCACGTGGTCTGTTCACTTCACCCTTCCTTAATCTCCTTCACCTAATTCCTTCTAATCTACACAACGGTGCGTCGACTCGAGATAAGTGTTGGGGAACGTTGCATGGGAAACAAAAATTTTCCTACGCACACATAAGATCTATCCATGGTGATGAGCATCTACGAGAGGGAGAGTGAATCTACATACCCTTGTAGATCGCTAAGCGGAAGCGTTAATAAACGCGGTTGATGTAGTCGAACGTCTTCGCGATCCAAATCGCCGAGCGTCCCGCGATCCAATCACGATCCTTCCGATCTAGTGCCGAACGGACGGCACCTCCGCGTTCAACACACGTACGGCTTGATGACGCCTTCACCTCCTCGATCCAGCGAGCGATGGTGAAGTAGTGGTTGAGTTCCAGCAGCACGACGGCGTGGTGATGGTGGTGAGGAACAATCTCTGCAGGGCTTCGCCAAGCACTGCGGAGATTATGACGGAGGAACTAGAGGGCTAGGGTTGCCGGCACACGGCTTGGGAAATCCTGATGTGTCCCGTGTGCTAGCCCTGCCCCTCTATTTATATGTTGAGCCTTGGGGTCTAAACTTGGAGTAAAAGCCTCCTCCGGGTCGGTTTTGCCCGCACAAGGTCGGTTTGGCCCGCAGGGAAAGAGTCCAACTCGGATCCCTGCCGAACCGTGCACAGCCGCGCACAAGCGGTAGTACCGCTTCACACAAGCGGTAGTACCGCTTGGGCGGTAGTACCGCTTCACACAAGCGGTAGTACCGCTCGGGCGGTAGTACCGCTTCACCAAGCGGTAGTACCGCTCCGGCGGTAGTACCGCTTCACCAAGCGGTAGTACCGCTTACGCGGCAGCAAAACTACTTTTGCACTTTCCAATACCTTGTGGGCTTTATCCCTTTGGCTCATATAAAGTGTTGCTGCACCCGAACACTTCGGTAAACATCCGGAACCTCTTCCGGTGAACTTCGGAACCCTTCCAGAGATCAAAACACTATTATCACATATATCAATCTTTACCTTCGGACTATTCCGGAGATCCTCGTCATGTCCGGGATCTTATCCGGGACTCCGAACAACTTTCGGTCACCAACATAATAACTCAATTATACTAATCGTCACCAAACGTTAAGTGTGTAGACCCTGCGGGTTCGAGAACTATGTAGACATGACCGAGACACCTCTACGGCCAATAACCAATAGCGGGACCTGGATGCCCATATTGGCTCCTACATATTCTACGAAGATCTTTATCGGTCGAACCTCTATGTCAAGGATTCAGTTAATCCCGTATGCTGTTCCCTTTGTTCTTCGGTATGTTACTTGCCCGAGATTCGATCGTCGGTATCACTATACCTAGTTCAATCTCGTTACCGGCAAGTCTCTTTACTCATTCCGTAATACAAGATCTCGTGGCTAACACTTTAGTCACATTGCTTGCAAGGCTCATTGTGATGTTGTATTACCGAGTGGGCCCTGAGATACCTCTCCGTCATACGGAGTAACAAATCCCAGTCTTGATCCATGCCAACCCAACAGACACCCTCGGAGATACCTGTAGAGCACCTTTATAGTCGCCCAGTTACGTTGCGACGTTTGATACACACAAGGTATTCCTCCGGTGTCAGTGAGTTGCATGATCTCATGGTCAAAGGAACAGATACTTGACATGCAGAAAACAATAGCAATAAACTGAGACGATCAAATGCTACGTTTACAGTTTGGGTCTTGTCCATCACATCATTCTCCTAATGATGTGATCCCGTTATCAAATGACATCTCATGTCAATGGCTAGGAAACCTTAACCATCTTTGATCAACGAGCTAGTCAACTAGAGGCTTACTAGGGACACAGTGTTGTCTATGTACCCACACATGTATTTGAGTTTCCAATCAATACAATTATAGCATGGATAATAAACGATTATCATTAACAAGGAAATATAATAATAACCAATTTATTATTGCCTCTAGGGCATATTTCCAACAGTCTCCCACTTGCACTAGAGTCAATAATCTAGTTCACATCACTATGTGATTTACATTGTAATGAATCGAACACCCATGCAGTTCTGGTGTTGTTCATGTTTAGCCCTTGGAAGAGGTTTAGTCAACGGATCTGCAACATTTAGATCCGTGTGTACTTTGCAAATATTTATGTCGTCCTCCTTGATGTAATCGCGGATGGAATTGAAACGTCGCTTTATGTGTCTGGTCCTCTTGTGAAATCTTGGTTCCTTGGCTAGAGCAATGGCACCAGTATTATCACAAAACAGAGTCATTGGGTTAAGTGCACTAGGCACTACTCCAAGATCTGTCATGAACTCCTTCATCCAGACACCTTCCTTCGCCGCCTCCGAGGCAGCGATGTACTCCGCTTCGCATGTAGAATCTGCTACCACGCTTTGCTTGGAACTGCACCAGCTAACCGCACCCCCATTAAGAATAAATACGTATCCGGTTTGCGACTTAGAGTCATCCGGATCAGTGTCAAAGCTTGCATCGACGTAACCCTTTACGACGAGCTCTTGATCACCTCCATAAACGAGAAACATGTCCTTAGTCCTTTTCAGGTACTTCAGGATATTCTTGACCGCCGTCCAGTGTTCCATTCCTGGATCACTTTGAAACCTTCCGACCATACTTATGGCAAGGCTGACATCGGGTCTTGTGCACAGCATTGCATACATAATAGAGCCTATGGCCGAAGCATAGGGGATGACACTCATCTTTTCTCTATCTTCTGCAGTCACTGGGCATTGAGTCTTACTCAACTTCACACCTTGCAAAACAGGCAAGAACCCCTTCTTGGACTGATCCATTTTGAACTTCTTCAAAATCTTATCAAGGTATGTGCTTTGTGAAAGTCCTATTAAGCGTCTCGATCTATCTCTATAGATCTTGATGCCTAATATGAAAGCAGCTTCTCCTAGGTCCTTCATTGAAAAACTCTTGTTCAAATATTCCTTTACGCTTTCCAGCATTTCTATATTGTTTCCAATCAGCAATATGTCATCCACATATAATATTAGAAACGCTATAGAGCTCCCACTCACTTTCTTGTAAATACAAGCTTCTCCGTAAACTTGTATAAACTCGAACGCTTTGATCACCTCATCAAAACGAAGATTCCAACTCCGAGATGCTTGCACCAGTCCATAAATGGATCGCTGGAGTTTGCAAACTTTGTCAGCATTCTCTGGATCGACAAAACCTTCTGGTTGCATCATATACAACTCTTCCTTAAGGTAACCGTTAAGGAACGCTGTTTTGACATCCATCTGCCAAATTTCATAATCGAAAAAGGCAGCTATTGCTAACATGATTCTGACGGACTTAAGCATCGCTACGGGTGAGAAGGTCTCATCGTAGTCAACTCCTTGAACTTGTGAAAAACCCTTTGCCACAAGTCGAGCTTTATAGACGGTGACATTACCGTCCGCGTCCGTCTTCCTCTTAAAGATCCATTTGTTCTGAATGGCCTTACGCCCTTCAGGTAATACTTCCAAAGTCCATACTTTGTTTTCATACATGGATCCCATCTCGGATTTCATGGCCTCTAACCACTTCTCGGAATCCGGGCTCATCATCGCTTCTCCATAGCTCGTAGGTTCATCGTTGTCTAACAACATGATGTCTAAGACAGGGTTGCCATACCACTCGGGAGCAGTACGCGTCCTTGTCGACCTACGAGGTTTGATAGCAACTTGATCCAAAGCTTCATGATCATCATCATTAACTTCCTCTTCAGCTAATGTAGGCTCCACAGAAACAACTTTCTGCGCTGCGCTACTCTCAGGTTGAAGTAAAGGTTCAACAACCTCATCAAGTTCTATCTTCCTCCCACTCAATTCTTTCAAGAGAAACTCTTTCTCAAGAAATGTTCCGTTTTTAGCGACAAACACTTTGCCCTCGGATCTGAGGTAGAAGGTATACCCAATTGTCTCTTTTGGGTATCCTATGAAGACGCATTTCTCCGCTTTGGGTTCCAGCTTTTCAGGCTGAAGCTTTTTGACATAAGCATCACATCCCCAAACTTTAAGAAACGACAGTTTTGGCTTCTTGCCAAACCAAAGTTCATATGGTGTCGTCTCAACGGATTTCGATGGTGCCCTATTTAAAGTGAATGCAGCTGTCTCTAATGCATAACCCCAAAACGATAGTGGCAAATCGGCAAAAGACATCATAGATCGCACCATATCCAATAAAGTTCGATTACGACGTTCGGACACACCATTACGCTGTGGTGTTCCAGGCGGTGTCAATTGTGAAACAATTCCACACTGTCTTAAGTGACTGCCAAACTCATAACTCAGATATTCTCCTCCTCGATCAGATCGTAGGAATTTAATCTTCTTGTTACGATGATTCTCAACTTCACTCTGAAATTGTTTGAACTTTTCAAATGTTTCAGACTTGTGTTTCATTAAGTAAATATACCCATATCTACTTAAGTCATCAGTGAAGGTGAGAAAGTAACGATAACCACCGCGCGCCTCAATGCTCATCGGACCGCACACATCAGTATGTATGATTTCCAATAAGTCACTTGCCCGTTCCATTGTTCCAGAGAACGGCGTTTTAGTCATCTTGCCCATAAGGCATGGCTCACATGTGTCAAGTGATTCAAAATCAAGTGACTCCAAAAGTCCATCAGCATGGAGCTTCTTCATGCGTTTTACGCCAATATGACCTAAACGGCAGTGCCACAAGAAAGTGGTATTATCATTATCAATTCTACATCTTTTGGCATCAATGTTATGAACATGTGTATCATTACTATCGAGATTCAACAAGAATAAACCCCTCACATTGGGTGCATGACCATAAAAGATATTACTCATATAAATAGAACAACCATTATTCTCTGATTTAAATGAGTAACCGTCTCGCAATAAACAAGATCCAGATATAATGTTCATGCTTAACGCAGGCACCAAATAACACTTATTTAGGTTCATCACTAATCCCGACGGTAATCGAAGAGCGAGCGTGCCAACGGCGATCACATCAACCTTGGAACCATTTCCCACGCGCATCGTCACTTCGTCCTTTGCCAGCCTCCGTCTATTCCGCAGTTCCTGTTTTGAGTTGCAAATATGAGCAACCGCACCGGTATCAAATACCCAGGCACTACAACGAGAGTTGGTAAGGTACACATCAATAACATGTATATCATATATACCTTGTTTGTTGTTGGCCGCCTTCTTGTCAGCCAAATACTTGGGGCAGTTCCGCTTCCAGTGTCCAGTTCCCTTGCAATGAAAACACTCAGTTTCTGGTTTGGGTCGAGCCTTGGGTTTCTTCACGAGAGGAGCAACTGCTTTGCCACTCTTCTTAGAGTTACCCTTCTTACCCTTGCCATTTTTCTTGAAACTAGTGGTTTTATTGACCATCAACACTTGATGCTCCTTCTGAATTTCAGACTCAGCGACTTTCAGCATCGCAAACAGCTCGGCGACTGACTTGTTCATCCCGTGCATGTTATAGTTCAACACGAAGCTCTTGTAGCTAGGCGGCAATGATTGAAGAACTCTGTCAGTGATAGCCTCTGGCGGAAGGGGCATCCCTAACTCAGCCAGACGGGTGGAGTACCCAGACATTCTGAGCACGTGATCACTGATAGACCCGTTCTCCTCCATCTTGCAAGCATAGAACTTATCGGAGATCTCATATCTCTCGATCCGGGCATTCTTCTGAAAGATAAACTTCAACTCCTGGAACATCTCATATGCTCCATGACGTTCAAAACGTCTTTGAAGTCCCGGTTCTAAGCCATACAACATTGCACATTGAACTATTGAGTAATCATCAGAACGAGCCTGCCAGGCGTTCACAACGTCTAGAGACTCAACTGGAGCGGGTGGATCACCAAGCGGTGCATCAAGGACATAAGCCTTCTGGGAAGCCGTAAGGATAATCCTTAGATTACGGGCCCAGTCCACAAAGTTACTTCCATCATCTTTCAACTTAGCTTTCTCTAGGAACGCATTAAAATTCAGGGGTGCTACTGCGCGAGCCATGATCTACAACATAAATATAGCAAAGACAACTTAGACTATTGTTCTTAGATAATGAGTTTAGTTAATCATATTTTAAAAACTCCCACTCAAATTGACATCCCTCCGATCATTCGAGTGTTACATGATCCAAATCCACCAACTCAAGTCCGATCATCACGTGAGTTGAGGTGGTTTCAATGGTGAACATCTTCATGTTGATCATATCTACTATATGACTCATGTTCGACCTTTCGGTCTCTTGTGTTCCGAGGCCATGTCTGTACATGCTAGGCTCATCAAGTTTAACCCGAGTGTTCCGCACGTGTAACATGGCTTACACCCGTTGTATGCGAACGTAGAGTCTATCACACCCGATCATCACGGCGTGTCTCGAAACGACGAACTTTCGCAACGGTGCACACTTGGGGAGAACACAATTTATCTTGAAATTTAAGTGAGGGATCACCTTATAATGCTACCGTCGTCCTAAGCAAAATAAGATGCATAAAAGGATTAACATCACATGCAAATCATAAGTGACATGATATGGCCATGAACTTGTGCTTTTGATCTCCATCTCCAAAGCACCGGCATGATCTCCATCGTCACCGGCATGACACCATGATCTCCATCATCTTGATCTCCATCAACGTGTCGCCATAAGGTTGTCGCGCCGACTGTTGCTTCCACGACTATAGCTAACGTTTAGCGATAAAGTAAAGCATTACATAGCGCTTAATGATTGACACGCAGGTCATACAATAATTAAAGACAACTCTATGGCTCCTGCCAGTTGCCGTACTCATCGACATGCAAGTCGTGATATTCTATACAAAACATGATCATCTCATACATCACATATATCTCATCATGTAATTGGCCATATCATATCACATCATACCCTGCAAAAACAAGTTAGACGTCCTCTAATTGTTGTTGCAAATTTTACGTGGCTGCTATGGGTTTGCAAGAACCGTTCTTACCTACGCAAAACCACAACGTGGTGTAGTGATTGCTTTTTGATCTTCTAAAAGAACCCTCTTCATTGAAATCGATTCAACTAAAGTGAGAGAGACAGACACCCGCTAGCCATCTTTATGCAACGAAGTTACATGTTAGTTGAAGGAACCTGTCTCGCGTAAGTGTACGCGTAATGTCGGTCCGGGCCGCTTCATCTCACAGTACCGCCGAATCAAATATCAACTAGTAACGGCAAGCAATATGTATACACCCACGCCCACAACTCGTTTGTGCTCTACTCGAGATCTCATCTACGCATAGACCTAGCTCATGATGCCACTGTTGGGGAACGTTGCATGGGAAACAAAAATTTTCCTACGCACACATAAGATCTATCCATGGTGATGAGCATCTACGAGAGGGAGAGTGAATCTACATACCCTTGTAGATCGCTAAGCGGAAGCGTTAATAAACGCGGTTGATGTAGTCGAACGTCTTCGCGATCCAAATCGCCGAGCGTCCCGCGATCCAATCACGATCCTTCCGATCTAGTGCCGAACGGACGGCACCTCCGCGTTCAACACACGTACGGCTTGATGACGCCTTCACCTCCTCGATCCAGCGAGCGATGGTGAAGTAGTGGTTGAGTTCCAGCAGCACGACGGCGTGGTGATGGTGGTGAGGAACAATCTCTGCAGGGCTTCGCCAAGCACTGCGGAGATTATGACGGAGGAACTAGAGGGCTAGGGTTGCCGGCACACGGCTTGGGAAATCCTGATGTGTCCCGTGTGCTAGCCCTGCCCCTCTATTTATATGTTGAGCCTTGGGGTCTAAACTTGGAGTAAAAGCCTCCTCCGGGTCGGTTTTGCCCGCACAAGGTCGGTTTGGCCCGCAGGGAAAGAGTCCAACTCGGATCCCTGCCGAACCGTGCACAGCCGCGCACAAGCGGTAGTACCGCTTCACACAAGCGGTAGTACCGCTTGGGCGGTAGTACCGCTTCACACAAGCGGTAGTACCGCTCGGGCGGTAGTACCGCTTCACCAAGCGGTAGTACCGCTCCGGCGGTAGTACCGCTTCACCAAGCGGTAGTACCGCTTACGCGGCAGCAAAACTACTTTTGCACTTTCCAATACCTTGTGGGCTTTATCCCTTTGGCTCATATAAAGTGTTGCTGCACCCGAACACTTCGGTAAACATCCGGAACCTCTTCCGGTGAACTTCGGAACCCTTCCAGAGATCAAAACACTATTATCACATATATCAATCTTTACCTTCGGACTATTCCGGAGATCCTCGTCATGTCCGGGATCTTATCCGGGACTCCGAACAACTTTCGGTCACCAACATAATAACTCAATTATACTAATCGTCACCAAACGTTAAGTGTGTAGACCCTGCGGGTTCGAGAACTATGTAGACATGACCGAGACACCTCTACGGCCAATAACCAATAGCGGGACCTGGATGCCCATATTGGCTCCTACATATTCTACGAAGATCTTTATCGGTCGAACCTCTATGTCAAGGATTCAGTTAATCCCGTATGCTGTTCCCTTTGTTCTTCGGTATGTTACTTGCCCGAGATTCGATCGTCGGTATCACTATACCTAGTTCAATCTCGTTACCGGCAAGTCTCTTTACTCGTTCCGTAATACAAGATCTCGTGGCTAACACTTTAGTCACATTGCTTGCAAGGCTCATTGTGATGTTGTATTACCGAGTGGGCCCTGAGATACCTCTCCGTCATACGGAGTAACAAATCCCAGTCTTGATCCATGCCAACCCAACAGACACCCTCGGAGATACCTGTAGAGCACCTTTATAGTCGCCCAGTTACGTTGCGACGTTTGATACACACAAGGTATTCCTCCGGTGTCAGTGAGTTGCATGATCTCATGGTCAAAGGAACAGATACTTGACATGCAGAAAACAATAGCAATAAACTGAGACGATCAAATGCTACGTTTACAGTTTGGGTCTTGTCCATCACATCATTCTCCTAATGATGTGATCCCGTTATCAAATGACATCTCATGTCAATGGCTAGGAAACCTTAACCATCTTTGATCAACGAGCTAGTCAACTAGAGGCTTACTAGGGACACAGTGTTGTCTATGTACCCACACATGTATTTGAGTTTCCAATCAATACAATTATAGCATGGATAATAAACGATTATCATTAACAAGGAAATATAATAATAACCAATTTATTATTGCCTCTAGGGCATATTTCCAACAATAAGCTCTACACGAAAAAGATGCACATCGACGTTGTGATTTCATTCCCATGATCGGTTCGTAGTTTCGTTGAATGTTAATGTTCAATTTCGTGTTTATGTTTGGAGCTTTTTTGATGAATTTTGTCAAATTCGTCGCGTATTTCCTTTGACAACTAGCTTCATCTCGTTGTTTCATAGAACTTTCGTGTTGTAAGTTTTTCATTTCGACGCTCATAGACAAATAGATATATACCTATCTACTATACTGTAACTTGTTCATTTGTGATTGTTAACTTAATCGGGCCAAAAGTGCAACCAAACACAGCGTAGTGCATTAGCCCAGCCCAAAATCACGAAACGCGGGCAACCAAACGCTGGGTTAGTTGCTGCCCTAATGCAGCCTGGGCTTTGTGGGCAATCAAACGCAGCGCACAACATGGCCAGAGCCTGTTTTTACTAAGTCAGGCAAAAATTGATGCAGGCAACAAATCATGCCCTTATACACCATCTTAGAGATCTTTGCATCTTATGAAACCGGACAAGCGCCGGTTCCGGTATGATTTTTAAAACTATGATGTTCGGTAGCGCAAGACTTTGTGTGAACGCTCAACGCTGAGCCTTAACTGCCTGGCGGGACGGTAAGGCTGGTTATAGTGGGAAATAATTTAGACTAGTAACATGCATATATTACTACTCCATGTTATTACCTTCATAGTGGGTAGAAACATATGTATGGTATCATGCAAGCCTTCATTTATTAGATGTATACTCATTTTCCCTTATGTGCGTTATGTTACGGTAATATATTATGTTACCATAAATATCTCTCTCCTCATTAAGTACTTGTCACATAAACAAATTTGCTTACTTGGCATGCATGTTACTCCCTCTGTACCGAAATATAAATCGCTGGAGTAGATGGACGCAGCTCTTCTGCTCGCGAGCACACATGCTCCCGTTGCTACAGTAAAATCGAAAAAAAATCAAAAACATTTCAAAAAATTCTGAATTTTTTTTGTGGCAAACATTGACAAATGTTCTCAGTGCTTGCAAAGTTTCATCGTGAAATGACATTGATGTGAGTCGTGGCAAAAAAAACAAAATCGATGCTTAAAAAATGCTATTTTTTGGAATGCTGATTTTGTTTTTTTTGCCGTGGCTCACATCGATGTCATTTCGCGATGAAACTTTGCAAGCACTGAGAACATTTGTCAATGTTTATCGTTAATGTTCAATTTCGTGTTTATGTTACCTAGCTTTGCACGTGGTCTGTTCACTTCACCCTTCCTTAATCTCCTTCACCTAATTCCTTCTAATCTACACAACGGTGCGTCGACTCGAGATAAGCTCTACACGAAAAAGATGCACATCGACGTTGTGATTTCATTCCCATGATCGGTTCGTAGTTTCGTTGAATGTTAATGTTCAATTTCGTGTTTATGTTTGGAGCTTTTTTGATGAATTTTGTCAAATTCGTCGCGTATTTCCTTTGACAACTAGCTTCATCTCGTTGTTTCATAGAACTTTCGTGTTGTAAGTTTTTCATTTCGACGCTCATAGACAAATAGATATATACCTATCTACTATACTGTAACTTGTTCATTTGTGATTGTTAACTTAATCGGGCCAAAAGTGCAACCAAACACAGCGTAGTGCATTAGCCCAGCCCAAAATCACGAAACGCGGGCAACCAAACGCTGGGTTAGTTGCTGCCCTAATGCAGCCTGGGCTTTGTGGGCAATCAAACGCAGCGCACAACATGGCCAGAGCCTGTTTTTACTAAGTCAGGCAAAAATTGATGCAGGCAACAAATCATGCCCTTATACACCATCTTAGAGATCTTTGCATCTTATGAAACCGGACAAGCGCCGGTTCCGGTATGATTTTTAAAACTATGATGTTCGGTAGCGCAAGACTTTGTGTGAACGCTCAACGCTGAGCCTTAACTGCCTGGCGGGACGGTAAGGCTGGTTATAGTGGGAAATAATTTAGACTAGTAACATGCATATATTACTACTCCATGTTATTACCTTCATAGTGGGTAGAAACATATGTATGGTATCATGCAAGCCTTCATTTATTAGATGTATACTCATTTTCCCTTATGTGCGTTATGTTACGGTAATATATTATGTTACCATAAATATCTCTCTCCTCATTAAGTACTTGTCACATAAACAAATTTGCTTACTTGGCATGCATGTTACTCCCTCTGTACCGAAATATAAATCGCTGGAGTAGACGGACGCAGCTCTTCTGCTCGCGAGCACACATGCTCCCGTTGCTACAGTAAAATCGAAAAAAAATCAAAAACATTTCAAAAAATTCTGAATTTTTTTTGTGGCTAACATTGACAAATGTTCTCAGTGCTTGCAAAGTTTCATCGTGAAATGACATCGATGTGAGTCGTGGCAAAAAAAACAAAATCGATGCTTAAAAAATGCTATTTTTTGGAATGCTGATTTTGTTTTTTTTGCCGTGGCTCACATCGATGTCATTTCGCGATGAAACTTTGCAAGCACTGAGAACATTTGTCAATGTTTATCGTTAATGTTCAGTTTCGTGTTTATGTTACCTAGCTTTGCACGTGGTCTGTTCACTTCACCCTTCCTTAATCTCCTTCACCTAATTCCTTCTAATCTACACAACGGTGCGTCGACTCGAGATAAGCTCTACACGAAAAAGATGCACATCGACGTTGTGATTTCATTCCCATGATCGGTTCGTAGTTTCGTTGAATGTTAATGTTCAATTTCGTGTTTATGTTTGGAGCTTTTTTGATGAATTTTGTCAAATTCGTCGCGTATTTCCTTTGACAACTAGCTTCATCTCGTTGTTTCATAGAACTTTCGTGTTGTAAGTTTTTCATTTCGACGCTCATAGACAAATAGATATATACCTATCTACTATACTGTAACTTGTTCATTTGTGATTGTTAACTTAATCGGGCCAAAAGTGCAACCAAACACAGCGTAGTGCATTAGCCCAGCCCAAAATCACGAAACGCGGGCAACCAAACGCTGGGTTAGTTGCTGCCCTAATGCAGCCTGGGCTTTGTGGGCAATCAAACGCAGCGCACAACATGGCCAGAGCCTGTTTTTACTAAGTCAGGCAAAAATTGATGCAGGCAACAAATCATGCCCTTATACACCATCTTAGAGATCTTTGCATCTTATGAAACCGGACAAGCGCCGGTTCCGGTATGATTTTTAAAACTATGATGTTCGGTAGCGCAAGACTTTGTGTGAACGCTCAACGCTGAGCCTTAACTGCCTGGCGGGACGGTAAGGCTGGTTATAGTGGGAAATAATTTAGACTAGTAACATGCATATATTACTACTCCATGTTATTACCTTCATAGTGGGTAGAAACATATGTATGGTATCATGCAAGCCTTCATTTATTAGATGTATACTCATTTTCCCTTATGTGCGTTATGTTACGGTAATATATTATGTTACCATAAATATCTCTCTCCTCATTAAGTACTTGTCACATAAACAAATTTGCTTACTTGGCATGCATGTTACTCCCTCTGTACCGAAATATAAATCGCTGGAGTAGATGGACGCAGCTCTTCTGCTCGCGAGCACACATGCTCCCGTTGCTACAGTAAAATCGAAAAAAAATCAAAAACATTTCAAAAAATTCTGAATTTTTTTTGTGGCAAACATTGACAAATGTTCTCAGTGCTTGCAAAGTTTCATCGTGAAATGACATCGATGTGAGTCGTGGCAAAAAAAACAAAATCGATGCTTAAAAAATGCTATTTTTTGGAATGCTGATTTTGTTTTTTTTGCCGTGGCTCACATCGATGTCATTTCGCGATGAAACTTTGCAAGCACTGAGAACATTTGTCAATGTTTATCGTTAATGTTCAATTTCGTGTTTATGTTACCTAGCTTTGCACGTGGTCTGTTCACTTCACCCTTCCTTAATCTCCTTCACCTAATTCCTTCTAATCTACACAACGGTGCGTCGACTCGAGATAAGCTCTACACGAAAAAGATGCACATCGACGTTGTGATTTCATTCCCATGATCGGTTCGTAGTTTCGTTGAATGTTAATGTTCAATTTCGTGTTTATGTTTGGAGCTTTTTTGATGAATTTTGTCAAATTCGTCGCGTATTTCCTTTGACAACTAGCTTCATCTCGTTGTTTCATAGAACTTTCGTGTTGTAAGTTTTTCATTTCGACGCTCATAGACAAATAGATATATACCTATCTACTATACTGTAACTTGTTCATTTGTGATTGTTAACTTAATCGGGCCAAAAGTGCAACCAAACACAGCGTAGTGCATTAGCCCAGCCCAAAATCACGAAACGCGGGCAACCAAACGCTGGGTTAGTTGCTGCCCTAATGCAGCCTGGGCTTTGTGGGCAATCAAACGCAGCGCACAACATGGCCAGAGCCTGTTTTTACTAAGTCAGGCAAAAATTGATGCAGGCAACAAATCATGCCCTTATACACCATCTTAGAGATCTTTGCATCTTATGAAACCGGACAAGCGCCGGTTCCGGTATGATTTTTAAAACTATGATGTTCGGTAGCGCAAGACTTTGTGTGAACGCTCAACGCTGAGCCTTAACTGCCTGGCGGGACGGTAAGGCTGGTTATAGTGGGAAATAATTTAGACTAGTAACATGCATATATTACTACTCCATGTTATTACCTTCATAGTGGGTAGAAACATATGTATGGTATCATGCAAGCCTTCATTTATTAGATGTATACTCATTTTCCCTTATGTGCGTTATGTTACGGTAATATATTATGTTACCATAAATATCTCTCTCCTCATTAAGTACTTGTCACATAAACAAATTTGCTTACTTGGCATGCATGTTACTCCCTCTGTACCGAAATATAAATCGCTGGAGTAGACGGACGCAGCTCTTCTGCTCGCGAGCACACATGCTCCCGTTGCTACAGTAAAATCGAAAAAAAATCAAAAACATTTCAAAAAATTCTGAATTTTTTTTGTGGCTAACATTGACAAATGTTCTCAGTGCTTGCAAAGTTTCATCGTGAAATGACATCGATGTGAGTCGTGGCAAAAAAAACAAAATCGATGCTTAAAAAATGCTATTTTTTGGAATGCTGATTTTGTTTTTTTTGCCGTGGCTCACATCGATGTCATTTCGCGATGAAACTTTGCAAGCACTGAGAACATTTGTCAATGTTTATCGTTAATGTTCAGTTTCGTGTTTATGTTACCTAGCTTTGCACGTGGTCTGTTCACTTCACCCTTCCTTAATCTCCTTCACCTAATTCCTTCTAATCTACACAACGGTGCGTCGACTCGAGATAAGCTCTACACGAAAAAGATGCACATCGACGTTGTGATTTCATTCCCATGATCGGTTCGTAGTTTCGTTGAATGTTAATGTTCAATTTCGTGTTTATGTTTGGAGCTTTTTTGATGAATTTTGTCAAATTCGTCGCGTATTTCCTTTGACAACTAGCTTCATCTCGTTGTTTCATAGAACTTTCGTGTTGTAAGTTTTTCATTTCGACGCTCATAGACAAATAGATATATACCTATCTACTATACTGTAACTTGTTCATTTGTGATTGTTAACTTAATCGGGCCAAAAGTGCAACCAAACACAGCGTAGTGCATTAGCCCAGCCCAAAATCACGAAACGCGGGCAACCAAACGCTGGGTTAGTTGCTGCCCTAATGCAGCCTGGGCTTTGTGGGCAATCAAACGCAGCGCACAACATGGCCAGAGCCTGTTTTTACTAAGTCAGGCAAAAATTGATGCAGGCAACAAATCATGCCCTTATACACCATCTTAGAGATCTTTGCATCTTATGAAACCGGACAAGCGCCGGTTCCGGTATGATTTTTAAAACTATGATGTTCGGTAGCGCAAGACTTTGTGTGAACGCTCAACGCTGAGCCTTAACTGCCTGGCGGGACGGTAAGGCTGGTTATAGTGGGAAATAATTTAGACTAGTAACATGCATATATTACTACTCCATGTTATTACCTTCATAGTGGGTAGAAACATATGTATGGTATCATGCAAGCCTTCATTTATTAGATGTATACTCATTTTCCCTTATGTGCGTTATGTTACGGTAATATATTATGTTACCATAAATATCTCTCTCCTCATTAAGTACTTGTCACATAAACAAATTTGCTTACTTGGCATGCATGTTACTCCCTCTGTACCGAAATATAAATCGCTGGAGTAGACGGACGCAGCTCTTCTGCTCGCGAGCACACATGCTCCCGTTGCTACAGTAAAATCGAAAAAAAATCAAAAACATTTCAAAAAATTCTGAATTTTTTTTGTGGCAAACATTGACAAATGTTCTCAGTGCTTGCAAAGTTTCATCGTGAAATGACATCGATGTGAGTCGTGGCAAAAAAAACAAAATCGATGCTTAAAAAATGCTATTTTTTGGAATGCTGATTTTGTTTTTTTTGCCGTGGCTCACATCGATGTCATTTCGCGATGAAACTTTGCAAGCACTGAGAACATTTGTCAATGTTTATCGTTAATGTTCAGTTTCGTGTTTATGTTACCTAGCTTTGCACGTGGTCTGTTCACTTCACCCTTCCTTAATCTCCTTCACCTAATTCTTTCTAATCTACACAACGGTGCGTCGACTCGAGATAAGCTCTACACGAAAAAGATGCACATCGACGTTGTGATTTCATTCCCATGATCGGTTCGTAGTTTCGTTGAATGTTAATGTTCAATTTCGTGTTTATGTTTGGAGCTTTTTTGATGAATTTTGTCAAATTCGTCGCGTATTTCCTTTGACAACTAGCTTCATCTCGTTGTTTCATAGAACTTTCGTGTTGTAAGTTTTTCATTTCGACGCTCATAGACAAATAGATATATACCTATCTACTATACTGTAACTTGTTCATTTGTGATTGTTAACTTAATCGGGCCAAAAGTGCAACCAAACACAGCGTAGTGCATTAGCCCAGCCCAAAATCACGAAACGCGGGCAACCAAACGCTGGGTTAGTTGCTGCCCTAATGCAGCCTGGGCTTTGTGGGCAATCAAACGCAGCGCACAACATGGCCAGAGCCTGTTTTTACTAAGTCAGGCAAAAATTGATGCAGGCAACAAATCATGCCCTTATACACCATCTTAGAGATCTTTGCATCTTATGAAACCGGACAAGCGCCGGTTCCGGTATGATTTTTAAAACTATGATGTTCGGTAGCGCAAGACTTTGTGTGAACGCTCAACGCTGAGCCTTAACTGCCTGGCGGGACGGTAAGGCTGGTTATAGTGGGAAATAATTTAGACTAGTAACATGCATATATTACTACTCCATGTTATTACCTTCATAGTGGGTAGAAACATATGTATGGTATCATGCAAGCCTTCATTTATTAGATGTATACTCATTTTCCCTTATGTGCGTTATGTTACGGTAATATATTATGTTACCATAAATATCTCTCTCCTCATTAAGTACTTGTCACATAAACAAATTTGCTTACTTGGCATGCATGTTACTCCCTCTGTACCGAAATATAAATCGCTGGAGTAGACGGACGCAGCTCTTCTGCTCGCGAGCACACATGCTCCCGTTGCTACAGTAAAATCGAAAAAAAATCAAAAACATTTCAAAAAATTCTGAATTTTTTTTGTGGCAAACATTGACAAATGTTCTCAGTGCTTGCAAAGTTTCATCGTGAAATGACATCGATGTGAGTCGTGGCAAAAAAACAAAATCGATGCTTAAAAAATGCTATTTTTTGGAATGCTGATTTTGTTTTTTTTGCCGTGGCTCACATCGATGTCATTTCGCGATGAAACTTTGCAAGCACTGAGAACATTTGTCAATGTTTATCGTTAATGTTCAATTTCGTGTTTATGTTACCTAGCTTTGCACGTGGTCTATTCACTTCACCCTCCCTTAATCTCCTTCACCTAATTCCTTCTAATCTACACAACGGTGCGTCGACTCGAGATAAGCTCTACACGAAAAAGATGCACATCGACGTTGTGATTTCATTCCCATGATCGGTTCGTAGTTTCGTTGAATGTTAATGTTCAATTTCGTGTTTATGTTTGGAGCTTTTTTGATGAATTTTGTCAAATTCGTCGCGTATTTCCTTTGACAACTAGCTTCATCTCGTTGTTTCATAGAACTTTCGTGTTGTAAGTTTTTCATTTCGACGCTCATAGACGAATAGATCTATACCTATCTACTATACTGTAACTTGTTCATGTGTGATTGTTAACTTAATCGGGCCAAAAGTGCAACCAAACACAGCGTAGTGCATTAGCCCAGCCCAAAATCACGAAACGCGGGCAACCAAACGCTGGGTTAGTTGCTGCCCTAATGCAGCCTGGGCTTTGTGGGCAATCAAACGCAGTGCACAACATGGCCAGAGCCTGTTTTTACTAAGTCAGGCAAAAATTGATGCAGACAACAAATCATGCCCTTATACACCATCTTAGAGATCTTTGCATCTTATGAAACCGGACAAGCGCCGGTTCCGGTATGATTTTTAAAACTATGATGATCGGTAGCGCAAGACTTTGTGTGAACGCTCAACGCTGAGCCTTAACTGCCTGGCGGGACGGTAAGGCTGGTTATAGTGGGAAATAATTTAGACTAGTAACATGCATATATTACTACTCCATGTTATTACCTTCATAGTGGGTAGAAACATATGTATGGTATCATGCAAGCCTTCATTTATTAGATGTATACTCATTTTCCCTTATGTGCGTTATGTTACGGTAATATATTATGTTACCATAAATATCTCTCTCCTCATTAAGTACTTGTCACATAAACAAATTTGCTTACTTGGCATGCATGTTACTCCCTCTGTACCGAAATATAAATCGCTGGAGTAGACGGACGCAGCTCTTCTGCTCGCGAGCACACATGCTCCCGTTGCTACAGTAAAATCGAAAAAAAATCAAAAACATTTCAAAAAATTCTGAATTTTTTTTGTGGCAAACATTGACAAATGTTCTCAGTGCTTGCAAAGTTTCATCGTGAAATGACATCGATGTGAGTCGTGGCAAAAAAAACAAAATCGATGCTTAAAAAATGCTATTTTTTGGAATGCTGATTTTGTTTTTTTTGCCGTGGCTCACATCGATGTCATTTCGCGATGAAACTTTGCAAGCACTGAGAACATTTGTCAATGTTTATCGTTAATGTTCAATTTCGTGTTTATGTTACCTAGCTTTGCACGTGGTCTATTCACTTCACCCTCCCTTAATCTCCTTCACCTAATTCCTTCTAATCTACACAACGGTGCGTCGACTCGAGATAAGCTCTACACGAAAAAGATGCACATCGACGTTGTGATTTCATTCCCATGATCGGTTCGTAGTTTCGTTGAATGTTAATGTTCAATTTCGTGTTTATGTTTGGAGCTTTTTTGATGAATTTTGTCAAATTCGTCGCGTATTTCCTTTGACAACTAGCTTCATCTCGTTGTTTCATAGAACTTTCGTGTTGTAAGTTTTTCATTTCGACGCTCATAGACGAATAGATCTATACCTATCTACTATACTGTAACTTGTTCATGTGTGATTGTTAACTTAATCGGGCCAAAAGTGCAACCAAACACAGCGTAGTGCATTAGCCCAGCCCAAAATCACGAAACGCGGGCAACCAAACGCTGGGTTAGTTGCTGCCCTAATGCAGCCTGGGCTTTGTGGGCAATCAAACGCAGTGCACAACATGGCCAGAGCCTGTTTTTACTAAGTCAGGCAAAAATTGATGCAGGCAACAAATCATGCCCTTATACACCATCTTAGAGATCTTTGCATCTTATGAAACCGGACAAGCGCCGGTTCCGGTATGATTTTTAAAACTATGATGTTCGGTAGCGCAAGACTTTGTGTGAACGCTCAACGCTGAGCCTTAACTGCCTGGCGGGACGGTAAGGCTGGTTATAGTGGGAAATAATTTAGACTAGTAACATGCATATATTACTACTCCATGTTATTACCTTCATAGTGGGTAGAAACATATGTATGGTATCATGCAAGCCTTCATTTATTAGATGTATACTCATTTTCCCTTATGTGCGTTATGTTACGGTAATATATTATGTTACCATAAATATCTCTCTCCTCATTAAGTACTTGTCACATAAACAAATTTGCTTACTTGGCATGCATGTTACTCCCTCTGTACCGAAATATAAATCGCTGGAGTAGACGGACGCAGCTCTTCTGCTCGCGAGCACACATGCTCCCGTTGCTACAGTAAAATCAAAAAAAATCAAAAACATTTCAAAAATTCTGAATTTTTTTTCTGGCAAACATTGACAAATGTTCTCAGTGCTTGCAAAGTTTCATCGTGAAATGACATCGATGTGAGTCGTGGCAAAAAAAACAAAATCGATGCTTAAAAAATGCTATTTTTTGGAATGCTGATTTTGTTTTTTTTGCCGCGGCTCACATCGATGTCATTTCGCGATGAAACTTTGCAAGCACTGAGAACATTTGTAAATGTTTATCGTTAATGTTCAATTTCGTGTTTATGTTACCTAGCTTTGCACGTGGTCTGTTCACTTCACCCTCCCTTAATCTCCTTCACCTAATTCCTTCTAATCTACACAACGGTGCGTCGACTCGAGATAAGCTCTACACGAAAAAGATGCACATCGACGTTGTGATTTCATTCCCATGATCGGTTCGTAGTTTCGTTGAATGTTAATGTTCAATTTCGTGTTTATGTTTGGAGCTTTTTTGATGAATTTTGTCAAATTCGTCGCGTATTTCCTTTGACAACTAGCTTCATCTCGTTGTTTCATAGAACTTTCGTGTTGTAAGTTTTTCATTTCGACGCTCATAGACGAATAGATCTATACCTATCTACTATACTGTAACTTGTTCATGTGTGATTGTTAACTTAATCGGGCCAAAAGTGCAACCAAACACAGCGTAGTGCATTAGCCCAGCCCAAAATCACGAAACGCGGGCAACCAAACGCTGGGTTAGTTGCTGCCCTAATGCAGCCTGGGCTTTGTGGGCAATCAAACGCAGTGCACAACATGGCCAGAGCCTGTTTTTACTAAGTCAGGCAAAAATTGATGCAGGCAACAAATCATGCCCTTATACACCATCTTAGATATCTTTGCATCTTATGAAACCGGACAAGCGCCGGTTCCGGTATGATTTTTAAAACTATGATGTTCGGTAGCGCAAGACTTTGTGTGAACGCTCAACGCTGAGCCTTAACTGCCTGGCGGGATGGTAAGGCTGGTTATAGTGGGAAATAATTTAGACTAGTAACATGCATATATTACTACTCCATGTTATTACCTTCATAGTGGGTAGAAACATATGTATGGTATCATGCAAGCCTTCATTTATTAGATGTATACTCATTTTCCCTTATGTGCGTTATGTTACGGTAATATATTATGTTACCATAAATATCTCTCTCCTCATTAAGTACTTGTCACATAAACAAATTTTCTTACTTGGCATGCATGTTACTCCCTCTGTACCGAAATATAAATCGCTGGAGTAGACGGACGCAGCTCTTCTGCTCGCGAGCACACATGCTCCCGTTGCTACAGTAAAATCGAAAAAAAAACAAAAACATTTCAAAAAATTCTGAATTTTTTTTGTGGCAAACATTGACAAATGTTCTCAGTGCTTGCAAAGTTTCATCGTGAAATGACATCGATGTGAGTCGTGGCAAAAAAAACAAAATCGATGCTTAAAAAATGCTATTTTTTGGAATGCTGATTTTGTTTTTTTTGCCGTGGCTCACATCGATGTCATTTCGCGATGAAACTTTGCAAGCACTGAGAACATTTGTCAATGTTTATCGTTAATGTTCAATTTCGTGTTTATGTTACCTAGCTTTGCACGTGGTCTGTTCACTTCACCCTCCCTTAATCTCCTTCACCTAATTCCTTCTAATCTACACAACGGTGCGTCGACTCGAGATAAGCTCTACACGAAAAAGATGCACATCGACGTTGTGATTTCATTCCCATGATCGGTTCGTAGTTTCGTTGAATGTTAATGTTCAATTTCGTGTTTATGTTTGGAGCTTTTTTGATGAATTTTGTCAAATTCGTCGCGTATTTCCTTTGACAACTAGCTTCATCTCGTTGTTTCATAGAACTTTCGTGTTGTAAGTTTTTCATTTCGACGCTCATAGACAAATAGATATATACCTATCTACTATACTGTAACTTGTTCATGTGTGATTGTTAACTTAATCGGGGCAAAAGTGCAACCAAACACAGCGTAGTGCATTAGCCCAGCCCAAAATCACGAAACGCGGGCAACCAAACGCTGGGTTAGTTGCTGCCCTAATGCAGCCTGGGCTTTGTGGGCAATCAAACGCAGCGCACAACATGGCCAGAGCCTGTTTTTACTAAGTCAGGCAAAAATTGATGCAGGCAACAAATCATGCCCTTATACACCATCTTAGAGATCTTTGGATCTTATGAAACCGGACAAGCGCCGGTTCCGGTATGATTTTTAAAACTATGATGTTCGGTAGCGCAAGACTTTGTGTGAACGCTCAACGCTGAGCCTTAACTGCCTGGCGGGACGGTAAGGCTGGTTATAGTGGCAAATAATTTAGACTAGTAACATGCATATATTACTACTCCATGTGATTACCTTCATAGTGGGTAGAAACATATGTATGGTATCATGCAAGCCTTCATTTATTAGATGCATACTCATTTTCCCTAATGTGCGTTATGTTACGGTAATATATTATGTTACCATAAATATCTCTCTCCTCATTAAGTACTTGTCACATAAACAAATTTGCTTACTTGGCATGCATGTTACTCCCTCTGTACCGAAATATAAATCGCTGGAGTAGACGGACGCAGCTCTTCTGCTCGCGAGCACACATGCTCCCGTTGCTACAGTAAAATCGAAAAAAAAACAAAAACATTTCAAAAAATTCTGAATTTTTTTTGTGGCAAACATTGACAAATGTTCTCAGTGCTTGCAAAGTTTCATCGTGAAATGACATCGATGTGAGTCGTGGCAAAAAAAACAAAATCGATGCTTAAAAAATGCTATTTTTTGGAATGCTGATTTTGTTTTTTTTGCCGTGGCTCACATCGATGTCATTTCGCGATGAAACTTTGCAAGCACTGAGAACATTTGTCAATGTTTATCGTTAATGTTCAATTTCGTGTTTATGTTACCTAGCTTTGCACGTGGTCTGTTCACTTCACCCTCCCTTAATCTCCTTCACCTAATTCCTTCTAATCTACACAACGGTGCGTCGACTCGAGATAAGCTCTACACGAAAAAGATGCACATCGACGTTGTGATTTCATTCCCATGATCGGTTCGTAGTTTCGTTGAATGTTAATGTTCAATTTCGTGTTTATGTTTGGAGCTTTTTTGATGAATTTTGTCAAATTCGTCGCGTATTTCCTTTGACAACTAGCTTCATCTCGTTGTTTCATAGAACTTTCGTGTTGTAAGTTTTTCATTTCGACGCTCATAGACAAATAGATATATACCTATCTACTATACTGTAACTTGTTCATGTGTGATTGTTAACTTAATCGGGCCAAAAGTGCAACCAAACACAGCGTAGTGCATTAGCCCAGCCCAAAATCACGAAACGCGGGCAACCAAACGCTGGGTTAGTTGCTGCCCTAATGCAGCCTGGGCTTTGTGGGCAATCAAACACAGCGCACAACATGGCCAGAGCCTGTTTTTACTAAGTCAGGCAAAAATTGATGCAGGCAACAAATCATGCCCTTATACACCATCTTAGAGATCTTTGCATCTTATGAAACCGGACAAGCGCCGGTTCCGGTATGATTTTTAAAACTATGATGTTCGGTAGCGCAAGACTTTGTGTGAACGCTCAACGCTGAGCCTTAACTGCCTGGCGGGACGGTAAGGCTGGTTATAGTGGGAAATAATTTAGACTAGTAACATGCATATATTACTACTCCATGTTATTACCTTCATAGTGGGTAGAAACATATGTATGGTATCATGCAAGCCTTCATTTATTAGATGTATACTCATTTTC
This sequence comes from Elymus sibiricus, assembly GCA_039707655.1. NCBI lineage: Eukaryota > Viridiplantae > Streptophyta > Magnoliopsida > Poales > Poaceae > Elymus > Elymus sibiricus. The sequence goes on from CM077675.1 coordinate 532,954,926, forward strand.
CCTTATGTGCGTTATGTTACGGTAATATATTATGTTACCATAAATATCTCTCTCCTCATTAAGTACTTGTCACATAAACAAATTTGCTTACTTGGCATGCATGTTACTCCCTCTGTACCGAAATATAAATCGCTGGAGTAGACGGACGCAGCTCTTCTGCTCGCGAGCACACAAGCTCCCGTTGCTACAGTAAAATCGAAAAAAAATCAAAAACATTTCAAAAAATTCTGATTTTTTTTTGTGGCAAACATTGACAAATGTTCTCAGTGCTTGCAAAGTTTCATCGTGAAATGACATCGATGTGAGTCGTGGCAAAAAAAACAAAATCGATGCTTAAAAAATGATATTTTTTGGAATCTTGATTTTGTTTTTTTTTGCCACGGCTCTCATCGATGTCATTTCGCGATGAAACTTTGCAAGCACTGAGAACATTTGTCAATGTTTATCGTTAATGTTCAATTTCGTGTTTATGTTACCTAGCTTTGCACGTGGTCTGTTCACTTCACCCTCCCTTAATCTCCTTCACCTAATTCCTTCTAATCTACACAACGGTGCGTCGACTCGAGATAAGCTCTACACGAAAAAGATGCACATCGACGTTGTGATTTCATTCCCATGATCGGTTCGTAGTTTCGTTGAATGTTAATGTTCAATTTCGTGTTTATGTTTGGAGCTTTTTTGATGAATTTTGTCAAATTCGTCGCGTATTTCCTTTGACAACTAGCTTCATCTCGTTGTTTCATAGAACTTTCGTGTTGTAAGTTTTTCATTTCGACGCTCATAGACAAATAGATATATACCTATCTACTATACTGTAACTTGTTCATGTGTGATTGTTAACTTAATCGGGCCAAAAGTGCAACCAAACACAGCGTAGTGCATTAGCCCAGCCCAAAATCACGAAACGCGGGCAACCAAACGCTGGGTTAGTTGCTGCCCTAATGCAGCCTGGGCTTTGTGGGCAATCAAACACAGCGCACAACATGGCCAGAGCCTGTTTTTACTAAGTCAGGCAAAAATTGATGCAGGCAACAAATCATGCCCTTATACACCATCTTAGAGATCTTTGCATCTTATGAAACCGGACAAGCGCCGGTTCCGGTATGATTTTTAAAACTATGATGTTCGGTAGCGCAAGACTTTGTGTGAACGCTCAACGCTGAGCCTTAACTGCCTGGCGGGACGGTAAGGCTGGTTATAGTGGGAAATAATTTAGACTAGTAACATGCATATATTACTACTCCATGTTATTACCTTCATAGTGGGTAGAAACATATGTATGGTATCATGCAAGCCTTCATTTATTAGATGTATACTCATTTTCCCTTATGTGCGTTATGTTACGGTAATATATTATGTTACCATAAATATCTCTCTCCTCATTAAGTACTTGTCACATAAACAAATTTGCTTACTTGGCATGCATGTTACTCCCTCTGTACCGAAATATAAATCGCTGGAGTAGACGGACGCAGCTCTTCTGCTCGCGAGCACACAAGCTCCCGTTGCTACAGTAAAATCGAAAAAAAATCAAAAACATTTCAAAAAATTCTGATTTTTTTTTGTGGCAAACATTGACAAATGTTCTCAGTGCTTGCAAAGTTTCATCGTGAAATGACATCGATGTGAGTCGTGGCAAAAAAAACAAAATCGATGCTTAAAAAATGATATTTTTTGGAATCTTGATTTTGTTTTTTTTTGCCACGGCTCTCATCGATGTCATTTCGCGATGAAACTTTGCAAGCACTGAGAACATTTGTCAATGTTTATCGTTAATGTTCAATTTCGTGTTTATGTTACCTAGCTTTGCACGTGGTCTGTTCACTTCACCCTCCCTTAATCTCCTTCACCTAATTCCTTCTAATCTACACAACGGTGCGTCGACTCGAGATAAGCTCTACACGAAAAAGATGCACATCGACGTTGTGATTTCATTCCCATGATCGGTTCGTAGTTTCGTTGAATGTTAATGTTCAATTTCGTGTTTATGTTTGGAGCTTTTTTGATGAATTTTGTCAAATTCGTCGCGTATTTCCTTTGACAACTAGCTTCATCTCGTTGTTTCATAGAACTTTCGTGTTGTAAGTTTTTCATTTCGACGCTCATAGACGAATAGATCTATACCTATCTACTATACTGTAACTTGTTCATGTGTTATTCTTAACTTAATCGGGCCAAAAGTGCAACCAAACACAACGTAGTGCATTAGCCCAGCCCAAAATCACGAAACGCGGGCAACCAAACGCTGGGTTAGTTGCTGCCCTAATGCAGCCTGGGCTTTGTGGGCAATCAAACGCAGTGCACAACATGGCCAGAGCCTGTTTTTACTAAGTCAGGCAAAAATTGATGCAGGCAACAAATCATGCCCTTATACACCATCTTAGAGATCTTTGCATCTTATGAAACCGGACAAGCGCCGGTTTCGGTATGATTTTTAAAACTATGATGTTCGGTAGCGCAAGACTTTGTGTGAACGCTCAACGCTGAGCCTTAACTGCCTGGCGGGACGGTAAGGCTGGTTATAGTGGGAAATAATTTAGACTAGTAACATGCATATATTTCTACTCCATGTTATTACCTTCATAGTGGGTAGAAACATATGTATGGTATCATGCAAGCCTTCATTTATTAGATGTATACTCATTTTCCCTTATGTGCGTTATGTTACGGTAATATATTATGTTACCATAAATATCTCTCTCCTCATTAAGTACTTGTCACATAAACAAATTTGCTTACTTGGCATGCATGTTACTCCCTCTGTACCGAAATATAAATCGCTGGAGTAGACGGACGCAGCTCTTCTGCTCGCGAGCACACATGCTCCCGTTGCTACAGTAAAATCGAAAAAAAAACAAAAACATTTCAAAAAATTCTGAATTTTTTTTGTGGCAAACATTGACAAATGTTCTCAGTGCTTGCAAAGTTTCATCGTGAAATGACATCGATGTGAGTCGTGGCAAAAAAAACAAAATCGATGCTTAAAAATTGCTATTTTTTGGAATGCTGATTTTGTTTTTTTTGCCACGGCTCACATCGATGTCATTTCGCGATGAAACTTTGCAAGCACTGAGAACATTTGTCAATGTTTATCGTTAATGTTCAATTTCGTGTTTATGTTACCTAGCTTTGAACGTGGTCTGTTCACTTCACCCTCCCTTAATCTCCTTCACCTAATTCCTTCTAATCTACACAACGGTGCGTCGACTCGAGATAAGCTCTACACGAAAAAGGTGCACATCGACGTTGTGATTTCATTCCCATGATCGGTTCGTAGTTTCGTTGAATGTTAATGTTCAATTTCGTGTTTATGTTTGGAGCTTTTTTGATGAATTTTGCCAAATTCGTCGCGTATTTCCTTTGACAACTAGCTTCATCTCGTTGTTTCATAGAACTTTCGTGTTGTAAGTTTTTCATTTCGACGCTTATAGACGAATAGATCTATACCTATCTACTATACTGTAACTTGTTCATGTGTGATTGTTAACTTAATCGGGCCAAAAGTGCAACCAAACACAGCGTAGTGCATTAGCCCAGCCCAAAATCACGAAACGCGGGCAACCAAACGCTGGGTTAGTTGCTGCCCTAATGCAGCCTGGGCTTTGTGGGCAATCAAACGCAGCGCACAACATGGCCAGAGCCTGTTTTTACTAAGTCAGGCAAAAATTGATGCAGGCAACAAATCATGCCCTTATACACCATCTTAGAGATCTTTGCATCTTATGAAACCGGACAAGCGCCGGTTCCGGTATGATTTTTAAAACTATGATGTTCGGTAGCGCAAGACTTTGTGTGAACGCTCAACGCTGAGCCTTAACTCCCTGGCGGGATGGTAAGGCTGGTTATAGTGGGAAATAATTTAGACTAGTAACATGCATATATTACTACTCCATGTTATTACCTTCATAGTGGGTAGAAACATATGTATGGTATCATGCAAGCCTTCATTTATTAGATGTATACTCATTTTCCCTTATGTGCGTTATGTTACGGTAATATATTATGTTACCATAAATATCTCTCTCCTCATTAAGTACTTGTCACATAAACAAATTTGCTTACTTGGCATGCATGTTACTCCCTCTGTACCGAAATATAAATCGCTGGAGTAGACGGACGCAGCTCTTCTGCTCGCGAGCACACAAGCTCCTGTTGCTACAGTAAAATCGAAAAAAAATCAAAAACATTTCAAAAAATTCTGAATTTTTTTTGTGGCAAACATTGACAAATGTTCTCAGTGCTTGCAAAGTTTCATCGTGAAATGACATCGATGTGAGTCGTGGCAAAAAAAAAACAAAATCGATGCTTAAAAAATGCTATATTTTGGAATGCTGATTTTGTTTTTTTTGCCACGGCTCACATCGATGTCATTTCGCGATGAAACTTTGCAAGCACTGAGAACATTTGTCAATGTTTATCGTTAATGTTCAATTTCGTGTTTATGTTACCTAGCTTTGCACGTGGTCTGTTCACTTCACCCTCCCTTAATCTCCTTCACCTAATTCCTTCTAATCTACACAACGGTGCGTCGACTCGAGATAAGCTCTACACGAAAAAGATGCACATCGACGTTGTGATTTCATTCCCATGATCGGTTCGTAGTTTCGTTGAATGTTAATGTTCAATTTCGTGTTTATGTTTGGAGCTTTTTTGATGAATTTTGCCAAATTCGTCGCGTATTTCCTTTGACAACTAGCTTCATCTCGTTGTTTCATAGAACTTTCGTGTTGTAAGTTTTTCATTTCGACGCTCATAGACGAATAGATCTATACCTATCTACTATACTGTAACTTGTTCATGTGTGATTGTTAACTTAATCGGGCCAAAAGTGCAACCAAACACAGCGTAGTGCATTAGCCCAGCCCAAAATCACGAAACGCGGGCAACCAAACGCTGGGTTAGTTGCTGCCCTAATGCAGCCTGGGCTTTGTGGGCAATCAAACGCAGCGCACAACATGGCCAGAGCCTGTTTTTACTAAGTCAGGCAAAAATTGATGCAGGCAACAAATCATGCCCTTATACACCATCTTAGAGATCTTTGCATCTTATGAAACCGGACAAGCGCCGGTTCCGGTATGATTTTTAAAACTATGATGTTCGGTAGCGCAAGACTTTGTGTGAACGCTCAACGCTGAGCCTTAACTGCCTGGCGGGACGGTAAGGCTGGTTATAGTGGGAAATAATTCAGACTAGTAACATGCATATATTACTACTCCATGTTATTACCTTCATAGTGGGTAGAAACATATGTATGGTATCATGCAAGCCTTCATTTATTAGATGTATACTCATTTTCCATTATGTGCGTTATGTTACGGTAATATATTATGTTACCATAAATATCTCTCTCCTCATTAAGTACTTGTCACATAAACAAATTTGCTTACTTGGCATGCATGTTACTCCCTCTGTACCGAAATATAAATCGCTGGAGTAGACGGACGCAGCTCTTCTGCTCGCGAGCACACATGCTCCCGTTGCTACAGTAAAATCGAAAAAAAATCAAAAACATTTCAAAAAATTCTGAATTTTTTTTGTGGCAAACACTGACAAATGTTCTCAGTGCTTGCAAAGTTTCATCGTGAAATGACATCGATGTGAGTCGTGGCAAAAAAAACAAAATCGATGCTTAAAAAATGCAATTTTTTGGAATGCTGATTTTGTTTTTTTTGCCACGGCTCACATCGATGTCATTTCGCGATGAAACTTTGCAAGCACTGAGAACATTTGTCAATGTTTATCGTTAATGTTCAATTTCGTGTTTATGTTACCTAGCTTTGAACGTGGTCTGTTCACTTCACCCTCCCTTAATCTCCTTCACCTAATTCCTTCTAATCTACACAACGGTGCGTCGACTCGAGATAAGCTCTACACGAAAAAGGTGCACATCGACGTTGTGATTTCATTCCCATGATCGGTTCGTAGTTTCGTTGAATGTTAATGTTCAATTTCGTGTTTATGTTTGGAGCTTTTTTGATGAATTTTGCCAAATTCGTCGCGTATTTCCTTTGACAACTAGCTTCATCTCGTTGTTTCATAGAACTTTCGTGTTGTAAGTTTTTCATTTCGACGCTTATAGACGAATAGATCTATACCTATCTACTATACTGTAACTTGTTCATGTGTGATTGTTAACTTAATCGGGCCAAAAGTGCAACCAAACACAGCGTAGTGCATTAGCCCAGCCCAAAATCACGAAACGCGGGCAACGAAACGCTGGGTTAGTTGCTGCCCTAATGCAGCCTGGGCTTTGTGGGCAATCAAACGCAGTGCACAACATGGCCAGAGCCTGTTTTTACTAAGTCAGGCAAAAATTGATGCAGGCAACAAATCATGCCCTTATACACCATCTTAGAGATCTTTGCATCTTATGAAACCGGACAAGCGCCGGTTCCGGTATGATTTTTAAAACTATGATGTTCGGTAGCGCAAGACTTTGTGTGAACGCTCAACGCTGAGCCTTAACTCCCTGGCGGGATGGTAAGGCTGGTTATAGTGGGAAATAATTCAGACTAGTAACATGCATATATTACTACTCCATGTTATTACCTTCATAGTGGGTAGAAACATATGTATGGTATCATGCAAGCCTTCATTTATTAGATGTATACTCATTTTCCATTATGTGCGTTATGTTACGGTAATATATTATGTTACCATAAATATCTCTCTCCTCATTAAGTACTTGTCACATAAACAAATTTGCTTACTTGGCATGCATGTTACTCCCTCTGTACCGAAATATAAATCGCTGGAGTAGACGGACGCAGCTCTTCTGCTCGCGAGCACACAAGCTCCTGTTGCTACAGTAAAATCGAAAAAAAATCAAAAACATTTCAAAAAATTCTGAATTTTTTTTGTGGCAAACATTGACAAATGTTCTCAGTGCTTGCAAAGTTTCATCGTGAAATGACATCGATGTGAGTCGTGGCAAAAAAAAAACAAAATCGATGCTTAAAAAATGCTATATTTTGGAATGCTGATTTTGTTTTTTTTGCCACGGCTCACATCGATGTCATTTCGCGATGAAACTTTGCAAGCCCTGAGAACATTTCTCAATGTTTATCGTTAATGTTCAATTTCGTGTTTATGTTACCTAGCTTTGCACGTGGTCTGTTCACTTCACCCTCCCTTAATCTCCTTCACCTAATTCCTTCTAATCTACACAACGGTGCGTCGACTCGAGATAAGCTCTACACGAAAAAGATGCACATCGACGTTGTGATTTCATTCCCATGATCGGTTCGTAGTTTCGTTGAATGTTAATGTTCAATTTCGTGTTTATGTTTGGAGCTTTTTTGATGAATTTTGTCAAATTCGTCGCGTATTTCCTTTGACAACTAGCTTCATCTCGTTGTTTCATAGAACTTTCGTGTTGTAAGTTTTTCATTTCGACGCTCATAGACGAATAGATCTATACCTATCTACTATACTGTAACTTGTTCATGTGTGATTGTTAACTTAATCGGGCCAAAAGTGCAACCAAACACAGCGTAGTGCATTAGCCCAGCCCAAAATCACGAAACGCGGGCAACCAAACGCTGGGTTAGTTGCTGCCCTAATGCAGCCTGGGCTTTGTGGGCAATCAAACGCAGCGCACAACATGGCCAGAGCCTGTTTTTACTAAGTCAGGCAAAAATTGATGCAGGCAACAAATCATGCCCTTATACACCATCTTAGAGATCTTTGCATCTTATGAAACCGGACAAGCGCCGGTTCCGGTATGATTTTTAAAACTATGATGTTCGGTAGCGCAAGACTTTGTGTGAACGCTCAACGCTGAGCCTTAACTGCCTGGCAGGACGGTAAGGCTGGTTATAGTGGGAAATAATTTAGACTAGTAACATGCATATATTACTACTCCATGTTATTACCTTCATAGTGGGTAGAAACATATGTATGGTATCATGCAAGCCTTCATTTATTAGATGTATACTCATTTTCCATTATGTGCGTTATGTTACGGTAATATATTATGTTACCATAAATATCTCTCTCCTCATTAAGTACTTGTCACATAAACAAATTTGCTTACTTGGCATGCATGTTACTCCCTCTGTACCGAAATATAAATCGCTGGAGTAGACGGACGCAGCTCTTCTGCTCGCGAGCACACATGCTCCCGTTGCTACAGTAAAATCGAAAAAAAATCAAAAACATTTCAAAAAATTCTGAATTTTTTTTGTGGCAAACATTGAAAAATGTTCTCAGTGCTTGTAAAGTTTCATCGTGAAATGACATCGATGTGAGTCGTGGCAAAAAAAACAAAATCGATGCTTAAAAAATGCTATTTTTTGGAATGCTGATTTTGTTTTTTTTGCCACGGCTCACATCGATGTCATTTCGCGATGAAACTTTGCAAGCACTGAGAACATTTGTCAATGTTTATCGTTAATGTTCAATTTCGTGTTTATGTTACCTAGCTTTGAACGTGGTTTGTTCACTTCACCCTCCCTTAATCTCCTTCACCTAATTCCTTCTAATCTACACAACGGTGCGTCGACTCGAGATAAGCTCTACACGAAAAAGATGCACATCGACGTTGTGATTTCATTCCCATGATCGGTTCGTAGTTTCGTTGAATGTTAATGTTCAATTTCGTGTTTATGTTTGGAGCTTTTTTGATGAATTTTGCCAAATTTGTCGCGTATTTCCTTTGACAACTAGCTTCATCTCGTTGTTTCATAGAACTTTCGTGTTGTAAGTTTTTCATTTCGACGCTTATAGACGAATAGATCTATACCTATCTACTATACTGTAACTTGTTCATGTGTGATTGTTAACTTAATCGGGCCAAAAGTGCAACCAAACACAGCGTAGTGCATTAGCCCAGCCCAAAATCACGAAACGCGCGCAACGAAACGCTGGGTTAGTTGCTGCCCTAATGCAGCCTGGGCTTTGTGGGCAATCAAACGCAGTGCACAACATGGCCAGAGCCTGTTTTTACTAAGTCAGGCAAAAATTGATGCAGGCAACAAATCATGCCCTTATACACCATCTTAGAGATCTTTGCATCTTATGAAACCGGACAAGCGCCGGTTCCGGTATGATTTTTAAAACTATGATGTTCGGTAGCGCAAGACTTTGTGTGAATGCTCAACGCTGAGCCTTAACTCCCTGGCGGGATGGTAAGGCTGGTTATAGTGGGAAATAATTTAGACTAGTAACATGCATATATTACTACTCCATGTTATTACCTTCATAGTGGGTAGAAACATATGTATGGTATCATGCAAGCCTTCATTTATTAGATGTATACTCATTTTCCCTTATGTGCGTTATGTTACGGTAATATATTATGTTACCATAAATATCTCTCTCCTCATTAAGTACTTGTCACATAAACAAATTTGCTTACTTGGCATGCATGTTACTCCCTCTGTACCGAAATATAAATCGCTGGAGTAGACGGACGCAGCTCTTCTGCTCGCGAGCACACATGCTCCCGTTGCTACAGTAAAATCGAAAAAAAATCAAAAACATTTCAAAAAATTCTGAATTTTTTTTGTGGCAAACATTGACAAATGTTCTCAGTGCTTGCAAACTTTCATCGTGAAATGACATCGATGTGAGTCGTGGCAAAAAAAACAAAATCGATGCTTAAAAAATGCTATTTTTTGGAATGCTGATTTTGTTTTTTTTTGCCACGGCTCACATCGATGTCAGTTCGCGATGAAACTTTGCAAGCACTGAGAACATTTGTCAATGTTTATCGTTAATGTTCAATTTCGTGTATATGTTACCTAGCTTTGGACGTGGTCTGTTCACTTCACCCTCCCTTAATCTCCTTCACCTAATTCCTTCTAATCTACACAACGGTGCGTCGACTCGAGATAAGCTCTACACGAAAAAGATGCACATCGACGTTGTGATTTCATTCCCATGATCGGTTCGTAGTTTCGTTGAATGTTAATGTTCAATTTCGTGTTTATGTTTGGAGCTTTTTTGATGAATTTTGCCAAATTCGTCGCGTATTTCCTTTGACAACTAGCTTCATCTCGTTGTTTCATAGAACTTTCGTGTTGTAAGTTTTTCATTTCGACGCTTATAGACGAATAGATCTATACCTATCTACTATACTGTAACTTGTTCATGTGTGATTGTTAACTTAATCGGGCCAAAAGTGCAACCAAACACAGCGTAGTGCATTAGCCCAGCCCAAAATCACGAAACGCGGGCAACGAAACGCTGGGTTAGTTGCTGCCCTAATTCAGCCTGGGCTTTGTGGGCAATCAAACGCAGTGCACAACATGGCCAGAGCCTGTTTTTACTAAGTCAGGCAAAAATTGATGCAGGCAACAAATCATGCCCTTATACACCATCTTAGAGATCTTTGCATCTTATGAAACCGGACAAGCGCCGGTTCCGGTATGATTTTTAAAACTATGATGTTCGGTAGCGCAAGACTTTGTGTGAACGCTCAACGCTGAGCCTTAACTCCCTGGCGGGATGGTAAGGCTGGTTATAGTGGGAAATAATTCAGACTAGTAACATGCATATATTACTACTCCATGTTATTACCTTCATAGTGGGTAGAAACATATGTATGGTATCATGCAAGCCTTCATTTATTAGATGTATACTCATTTTCCATTATGTGCGTTATGTTACGGTAATATATTATGTTACCATAAATATCTCTCTCCTCATTAAGTACTTGTCACATAAACAAATTTGCTTACTTGGCATGCATGTTACTCCCTCTGTACCGAAATATAAATCGCTGGAGTAGACGGACGCAGCTCTTCTGCTCGCGAGCACACAAGCTCCTGTTGCTACAGTAAAATCGAAAAAAAATCAAAAACATTTCAAAAAATTCTGAATTTTTTTTGTGGCAAACATTGACAAATGTTCTCAGTGCTTGCAAAGTTTCATCGTGAAATGACATCGATGTGAGTCGTGGCAAAAAAAAACAAAATCGATGCTTAAAAAATGCTATATTTTGGAATGCTGATTTTGTTTTTTTTGCCACGGCTCACATCGATGTCATTTCGCGATGAAACTTTGCAAGCCCTGAGAACATTTCTCAATGTTTATCGTTAATGTTCAATTTCGTGTTTATGTTACCTAGCTTTGCACGTGGTCTGTTCACTTCACCCTCCCTTAATCTCCTTCACCTAATTCCTTCTAATCTACACAACGGTGCGTCGACTCGAGATAAGCTCTACACGAAAAAGATGCACATCGACGTTGTGATTTCATTCCCATGATCGGTTCGTAGTTTCGTTGAATGTTAATGTTCAATTTCGTGTTTATGTTTGGAGCTTTTTTGATGAATTTTGTCAAATTCGTCGCGTATTTCCTTTGACAACTAGCTTCATCTCGTTGTTTCATAGAACTTTCGTGTTGTAAGTTTTTCATTTCGACGCTCATAGACGAATAGATCTATACCTATCTACTATACTGTAACTTGTTCATGTGTGATTGTTAACTTAATCGGGCCAAAAGTGCAACCAAACACAGCGTAGTGCATTAGCCCAGCCCAAAATCACGAAACGCGGGCAACCAAACGCTGGGTTAGTTGCTGCCCTAATGCAGCCTGGGCTTTGTGGGCAATCAAACGCAGCGCACAACATGGCCAGAGCCTGTTTTTACTAAGTCAGGCAAAAATTGATGCAGGCAACAAATCATGCCCTTATACACCATCTTAGAGATCTTTGCATCTTATGAAACCGGACAAGCGCCGGTTCCGGTATGATTTTTAAAACTATGATGTTCGGTAGCGCAAGACTTTGTGTGAACGCTCAACGCTGAGCCTTAACTGCCTGGCAGGACGGTAAGGCTGGTTATAGTGGGAAATAATTTAGACTAGTAACATGCATATATTACTACTCCATGTTATTACCTTCATAGTGGGTAGAAACATATGTATGGTATCATGCAAGCCTTCATTTATTAGATGTATACTCATTTTCCATTATGTGCGTTATGTTACGGTAATATATTATGTTACCATAAATATCTCTCTCCTCATTAAGTACTTGTCACATAAACAAATTTGCTTACTTGGCATGCATGTTACTCCCTCTGTACCGAAATATAAATCGCTGGAGTAGACAGACGCAGCTCTTCTGCTCGCGAGCACACATGCTCCCGTTGCTACAGTAAAATCGAAAAAAAATCAAAAACATTTCAAAAAATTCTGAATTTTTTTTGTGGCAAACATTGAAAAATGTTCTCAGTGCTTGTAAAGTTTCATCGTGAAATGACATCGATGTGAGTCGTGGCAAAAAAAACAAAATCGATGCTTAAAAAATGCTATTTTTTGGAATGCTGATTTTGTTTTTTTTGCCCCGGCTCACATCGATGTCATTTCGCGATGAAACTTTGCAAGCACTGAGAACATTTGTCAATGTTTATCGTTAATGTTCAATTTCGTGTTTATGTTACCTAGCTTTGAACGTGGTCTGTTCACTTCACCCTCCCTTAATCTCCTTCACCTAATTCCTTCTAATCTACACAACGGTGCGTCGACTCGAGATAAGCTCTACACGAAAAAGATGCACATCGACGTTGTGATTTCATTCCCATGATCGGTTCGTAGTTTCGTTGAATGTTAATGTTCAATTTCGTGTTTATGTTTGGAGCTTTTTTGATGAATTTTGCCAAATTTGTCGCGTATTTCCTTTGACAACTAGCTTCATCTCGTTGTTTCATAGAACTTTCGTGTTGTAAGTTTTTCATTTCGACGCTTATAGACGAATAGATCTATACCTATCTACTATACTGTAACTTGTTCATGTGTGATTGTTAACTTAATCGGGCCAAAAGTGCAACCAAACACAGCGTAGTGCATTAGCCCAGCCCAAAATCACGAAACGCGCGCAACGAAACGCTGGGTTAGTTGCTGCCCTAATGCAGCATGGGCTTTGTGGGCAATCAAACGCAGTGCACAACATGGCCAGAGCCTGTTTTTACTAAGTCAGGCAAAAATTGATGCAGGCAACAAATCATGCCCTTATACACCATCTTAGAGATCTTTGCATCTTATGAAACCGGACAAGCGCCGGTTCCGGTATGATTTTTAAAACTATGATGTTCGGTAGCGCAAGACTTTGTGTGAACGCTCAACGCTGAGCCTTAACTCCCTGGCGGGATGGTAAGGCTGGTTATAGTGGGAAATAATTTAGACTAGTAACATGCATATATTACTACTCCATGTTATTACCTTCATAGTGGGTAGAAACATATGTATGGTATCATGCAAGCCTTCATTTATTAGATGTATACTCATTTTCCCTTATGTGCGTTATGTTACGGTAATATATTATGTTACCATAAATATCTCTCTCCTCATTAAGTACTTGTCACATAAACAAATTTGCTTACTTGGCATGCATGTTACTCCCTCTGTACCGAAATATAAATCGCTGGAGTAGGCGGACGCAGCTCTTCTGCTCGCGAGCACACATGCTCCCGTTGCTACAGTAAAATCGAAAAAAAATCAAAAACATTTCAAAAAATTCTGAATTTTTTTTGTGGCAAACATTGACAAATGTTCTCAGTGCTTGCAAACTTTCATCGTGAAATGACATCGATGTGAGTCGTGGCAAAAAAAACAAAATCGATGCTTAAAAAATGCTATTTTTTGGAATGCTGATTTTGTTTTTTTTTGCCACGGCTCACATCGATGTCAGTTCGCGATGAAACTTTGCAAGCACTGAGAACATTTGTCAATGTTTATCGTTAATGTTCAATTTCGTGTATATGTTACCTAGCTTTGGACGTGGTCTGTTCACTTCACCCTCCCTTAATCTCCTTCACCTAATTCCTTCTAATCTACACAACGGTGCGTCGACTCGAGATAAGCTCTACACGAAAAAGATGCACATCGACGTTGTGATTTCATTCCCATGATCGGTTCGTAGTTTCGTTGAATGTTAATGTTCAATTTCGTGTTTATGTTTGGAGCTTTTTTGATGAATTTTGCCAAATTCGTCGCGTATTTCCTTTGACAACTAGCTTCATCTCGTTGTTTCATAGAACTTTCGTGTTGTAAGTTTTTCATTTCGACGCTTATAGACGAATAGATCTATACCTATCTACAATACTGTAACTTGTTCATGTGTGATTGTTAACTTAATCGGGCCAAAAGTGCAACCAAACACAGCGTAGTGCATTAGCCCAGCCCAAAATCACGAAACGCGCGCAACGAAACGCTGGGTTAGTTGCTGCCCTAATGCAGCCTGGGCTTTGTGGGCAATTAAACGCAGTGCACAACATGGCCAGAGCCTGTTTTTACTAAGTCAGGCAAAAATTGATGCAGGCAACAAATCATGCCCTTATACACCATCTTAGAGATCTTTGCATCTTATGAAACCGGACAAGCGCCGGTTCCGGTATGATTTTTAAAACTATGATGTTCGGTAGCGCAAGACTTTGTGTGAACGCTCAACGCTGAGCCTTAACTCCCTGGCGGGATGGTAAGGCTGGTTATAGTGGGAAATAATTTAGACTAGTAACATGCATATATTACTACTCCATGTTATTACCTTCATAGTGGGTAGAAACATATGTATGGTATCATGCAAGCCTTCATTTATTAGATGTATACTCATTTTCCCTTATGTGCGTTATGTTACGGTAATATATTATGTTACCATAAATATCTCTCTCCTCATTAAGTACTTGTCACATAAACAAATTTGCTTACTTGGCATGCATGTTACTCCCTCTGTACCGAAATATAAATCGCTGGAGTAGGCGGACGCAGCTCTTCTGCTCGCGAGCACACATGCTCCCGTTGCTACAGTAAAATCGAAAAAAAATCAAAAACATTTCAAAAAATTCTGAATTTTTTTTGTGGCAAACATTGACAAATGTTCTCAGTGCTTGCAAACTTTCATCGTGAAATGACATCGATGTGAGTCGTGGCAAAAAAAACAAAATCGATGCTTAAAAAATGCTATTTTTTGGAATGCTGATTTTGTTTTTTTTTGCCACGGCTCACATCGATGTCAGTTCGCGATGAAACTTTGCAAGCACTGAGAACATTTGTCAATGTTTATCGTTAATGTTCAATTTCGTGTATATGTTACCTAGCTTTGGACGTGGTCTGTTCACTTCACCCTCCCTTAATCTCCTTCACCTAATTCCTTCTAATCTACACAACGGTGCGTCGACTCGAGATAAGCTCTACACGAAAAAGATGCACATCGACGTTGTGATTTCATTCCCATGATCGGTTCGTAGTTTCGTTGAATGTTAATGTTCAATTTCGTGTTTATGTTTGGAGCTTTTTTGATGAATTTTGCCAAATTCGTCGCGTATTTCCTTTGACAACTAGCTTCATCTCGTTGTTTCATAGAACTTTCGTGTTGTAAGTTTTTCATTTCGACGCTTATAGACGAATAGATCTATACCTATCTACAATACTGTAACTTGTTCATGTGTGATTGTTAACTTAATCGGGCCAAAAGTGCAACCAAACACAGCGTAGTGCATTAGCCCAGCCCAAAATCACGAAACGCGCGCAACGAAACGCTGGGTTAGTTGCTGCCCTAATGCAGCCTGGGCTTTGTGGGCAATTAAACGCAGTGCACAACATGGCCAGAGCCTGTTTTTACTAAGTCAGGCAAAAATTGATGCAGGCAACAAATCATGCCCTTATACACCATCTTAGAGATCTTTGCATCTTATGAAACCGGACAAGCGCCGGTTCCGGTATGATTTTTAAAACTATGATGTTCGGTAGCGCAAGACTTTGTGTGAACGCTCAACGCTGAGCCTTAACTCCCTGGCGGGATGGTAAGGCTGGTTATAGTGGGAAATAATTTAGACTAGTAACATGCATATATTACTACTCCATGTTATTACCTTCATAGTGGGTAGAAACATATGTATGGTATCATGCAAGCCTTCATTTATTAGATGTATACTCATTTTCCCTTATGTGCGTTATGTTACGGTAATATATTATGTTACCATAAATATCTCTCTCCTCATTGAGTACTTGTCACATAAACAAATTTGCTTACTTGGCATGCATGTTACTCCCTCTGTACCGAAATATAAATCGCTGGAGTAGACGGACGCAGCTCTTCTGCTCGCGAGCACACATGCTCCCGTTGCTACAGTAAAATCGAAAAAAAATCAAAAACATTTTTTGTGGCAAACATTGACAAATGTTCTCAGTGCTTGCAAAGTTTCATCGTGAAATGACATCGATGTGAGTCGTGGCAAAAAAAACAAAATCGATGCTTAAAAAATGCTATTTTTTGGAATGCTGATTTTGTTTTTTTTTGCCACGGCTCACATCGATGTCATTTCGCGATGAAACTTTGCAAGCACTGAGAACATTTGTCAATGTTTATCGTTAATGTTCAGTTTCGTGTTTATGTTACCTAGCTTTGCACGTGGTCTGTTCACTTCACCCTCCCTTAATCTCCTTCACCTAATTCCTTCTAATCTACACAACGGTGCGTCGACTCGAGATAAGCTCTACACGAAAAAGATGCACATCGACGTTGTGATTTCATTCCCATGATCGGTTCGTAGTTTCGTTGAATGTTAATGTTCAATTTCGTGTTTATGTTTGGAGCTTTTTTGATGAATTTTGTCAAATTCGTCGCGTATTTCCTTTGACAACTAGCTTCATCTCGTTGTTTCATAGAACTTTCGTGTTGTAAGTTTTTCATTTCGACGCTCATAGACGAATAGATCTATACCTATCTACTATACTGTAACTTGTTCATGTGTGATTGTTAACTTAATCGGGCCAAAAGTGCAACCAAACACAACGTAGTGCATTAGCCCAGCCCAAAATCACGAAACGCGGGCAACCAAACGCTGGGTTAGTTGCTGCCCTAATGCAGCCTGGGCTTTGTGGGCAATCAAACGCAGTGCACAACATGGCCAGAGCCTGTTTTTACTAAGTCAGGCAAAAATTGATGCAGGCAACAAATCATGCCCTTATACACCATCTTAGAGATCTTTGCATCTTATGAAACCGGACAAGCGCCGGTTCCGGTATGATTTTTAAAACTATGATGTTCGGTAGCGCAAGACTTTGTGTGAACGCTCAACGCTGAGCCTTAACTCCCTGGCGGGACGGTAAGGCTGGTTATAGTGGGAAATAATTTAGACTAGTAACATGCATATATTACTACTCCATGTTATTACCTTCATAGTGGGTAGAAACATATGTATGGTATCATGCAAGCCTTCATTTATTAGATGTATACTCATTTTCCCTTATGTGCGTTATGTTACGGTAATATATTATGTTACCATAAATATCTCTCTCCTCATTAAGTACTTGTCACATAAACAAATTTGCTTACTTGGCATGCATGTTACTCCCTCTGTACCGAAATATAAATCGCTGGAGTAGACGGACGCAGCTCTTCTGCTCGCGAGCACACATGCTCCCGTTGCTACAGTAAAATCGAAAAAAAATCAAAAACATTTCAAAAAATTCTGAATTTTTTTTGTGGCAAACATTGACAAATGTTTGCAGTGCTTGCAAAGTTTCATCGTGAAATGACATCGATGTGAGTCGTGGCAAAAAAAACAAAATCGATGCTTAAAAAATGCTATTTTTTGGAATGCTGATTTTGTTTTTTTTTGCCACGGCTCACATCGATGTCATTTCGCGATGAAACTTTGCAAGCACTGAGAACATTTGTCAATGTTTATCGTTAATGTTCAGTTTCGTGTTTATGTTACCTAGCTTTGCACCTGGTCTGTTCACTTCACCCTCCCTTAATCTCCTTCACCTAATTCCTTCTAATCTACACAACGGTGCGTCGACTCGAGATAAGCTCTACACGAAAAAGATGCACATCGACGTTGTGATTTCATTCCCATGATCGGTTCGTAGTTTCGTTGAATGTTAATGTTCAATTTCGTGTTTATGTTTGGAGCTTTTTTGATGAATTTTGTCAAATTCGTCGCGTATTTCCTTTGACAACTAGCTTCATCTCGTTGTTTCATAGAACTTTCGTGTTGTAAGTTTTTCATTTCGACGCTCATAGACGAATAGATCTATACCTATCTACTATACTGTAACTTGTTCATGTGTGATTGTTAACTTAATCGGGCCAAAAGTGCAACCAAACACAACGTAGTGCATTAGCCCAGCCCAAAATCACGAAACGCCGGCAACCAAACGCTGGGTTAGTTGCTGCCCTAATGCAGCCTGGGCTTTGTGGGCAATCAAACGCAGTGCACAACATGGCCAGAGCCTGTTTTTACTAAGTCAGGCAAAAATTGATGCAGGCAACAAATCATGCCCTTATACACCATCTTAGAGATCTTTGCATCTTATGAAACCAGACAAGCGCCAGTTCCGGTATGATTTTTAAAACTATGATGTTCGGTAGCGCAAGACTTTGTGTGAACGCTCAACGCTGAGCCTTAACTCCCTGGCGGGATGGTAAGGCTGGTTATAGTGGGAAATAATTTAGACTAGTAACATGCATATATTACTACTCCATGTTATTACCTTCATAGTGGGTAGAAACATATGTATGGTATCATGCAAGCCTTCATTTATTAGATGTATACTCATTTTCCCTTATGTGCGTTATGTTACGGTAATATATTATGTTACCATAAATATCTCTCTCCTCATTAAGTACTTGTCACATAAACAAATTTGCTTACTTGGCATGCATGTTACTCCCTCTGTACCGAAATATAAATCGCTGGAGTAGACGGACGCAGCTCTTCTGCTCGCGAGCACACATGCTCCCGTTGGTACAGTAAAATCGAAAAAAAATCAAAAACATTTCAAAAAATTCTGAATTTTTTTTGTGGCAAACATTGACAAATGTTCTCAGTGCTTGCAAAGTTTCATCGTGAAATGACATCGATGTGAGTCGTGGCAAAAAAAACAAAATCGATGCTTAAAAAATGCTATTTTTTGGAATGCTGATTTTGTTTTTTTTTGCCACGGCTCACATCGATGTCATTTCGCGATGAAACTTTGCAAGCACTGAGAACATTTGTCAATGTTTATCGTTAATGTTCAGTTTCGTGTTTATGTTACCTAGCTTTGCACGTGGTCTATTCACTTCACCCTCCCTTAATCTCCTTCACCTAATTCCTTCTAATCTACACAACGGTGCGTCGACTCGAGATAAGCTCTACACGAAAAAGATGCACATCGACGTTGTGATTTCATTCCCATGATCGGTTCGTAGTTTCGTTGAATGTTAATGTTCAATTTCGTGTTTATGTTTGGAGCTTTTTTGATGAATTTTGTCAAATTCGTCGCGTATTTCCTTTGACAACTAGCTTCATCTCGTTGTTTCATAGAACTTTCGTGTTGTAAGTTTTTCATTTCGACGCTCATAGACGAATAGATCTATACCTATCTACTATACTGTAACTTGTTCATGTGTGATTGTTAACTTAATCGGGCCAAAAGTGCAACCAAACACAACGTAGTGCATTAGCCCAGCCCAAAATCACGAAACGCGGGCAACCAAACGCTGGGTTAGTTGCTGCCCTAATGCAGCCTGGGCTTTGTGGGCAATCAAACGCAGTGCACAACATGGCCAGAGCCTGTTTTTACTAAGTCAGGCAAAAATTGATGCAGGCAACAAATCATGCCCTTATACACCATCTTAGAGATCTTTGCATCTTATGAAACCAGACAAGCGCCGGTTCCGGTATGATTTTTAAAACTATGATGTTCGGTAGCGCAAGACTTTGTGTGAACGCTCAACGCTGAGCCTTAACTCCCTGGCGGGACGGTAAGGCTGGTTATAGTGGGAAATAATTTAGACTAGTAACATGCATATATTACTACTCCATGTTATTACCTTCATAGTGGGTAGAAACATATGTATGGTATCATGCAAGCCTTCATTTATTAGATGTATACTCATTTTCCCTTATGTGCGTTATGTTACGGTAATATATTATGTTACCATAAATATCTCTCTCCTCATTAAGTACTTGTCACATAAACAAATTTGCTTACTTGGCATGCATGTTACTCCCTCTGTACCGAAATATAAATCGCTGGAGTAGACGGACGCAGCTCTTCTGCTCGCGAGCACACATGCTCCCGTTGCTACAGTAAAATCGAAAAAAAATCAAAAACATTTCAAAAAATTCTGAATTTTTTTTGTGGCAAACATTGACAAATGTTCTCAGTGCTTGCAAAGTTTCATCGTGAAATGACATCGATGTGAGTCGTGGCAAAAAAAACAAAATCGATGCTTAAAAAATGCTATTTTTTGGAATGCTGATTTTGTTTTTTTTTTGCCACGGCTCACATCGATGTCATTTCGTGATGAAACTTTGCAAGCACTGAGAACATTTGTCAATGTTTATCGTTAATGTTCTGTTTCGTGTTTATGTTACCTAGCTTTGCACGTGGTCTGTTCACTTCACCCTCCCTTAATCTCCTTCACCTAATTCCTTCTAATCTACACAACGGTGCGTCGACTCGAGATAAGCTCTACACGAAAAAGATGCACATCGACGTTGTGATTTCATTCCCATGATCGGTTCGTAGTTTCGTTGAATGTTAATGTTCAATTTCGTGTTTATGTTTGGAGCTTTTTTGATGAATTTTGTCAAATTCGTCGCGTATTTCCTTTGACAACTAGCTTCATCTCGTTGTTTCATAGAACTTTCGTGTTGTAAGTTTTTCATTTCGACGCTCATAGACGAATAGATCTATACCTATCTATTATACTGTAACTTGTTCATGTGTGATTGTTAACTTAATCGGGCCAAAAGTGCAACCAAACACAACGTAGTGCATTAGCCCAGCCCAAAATCACGAAACGCGGGCAACCAAACGCTGGGTTAGTTGCTGCCCTAATGCAGCCTGGGCTTTGTGGGCAATCAAACGCAGTGCACAACATGGCCAGAGCCTGTTTTTACTAAGTCAGGCAAAAATTGATGCAGGCAACAAATCATGCCCTTATACACCATCTTAGAGATCTTTGCATCTTATGAAACCAGACAAGCGCCGGTTCCGGTATGATTTTTAAAACTATGATGTTCGGTAGCGCAAGACTTTGTGTGAACGCTCAACGCTGAGCCTTAACTCCCTGGCGGGACGGTAAGGCTGGTTATAGTGGGAAATAATTTAGACTAGTAACATGCATATATTACTACTCCATGTTATTACCTTCATAGTGGGTAGAAACATATGTATGGTATCATGCAAGCCTTCATTTATTAGATGTATACTCATTTTCCCTTATGTGCGTTATGTTACGGTAATATATTATGTTACCATAAATATCTCTCTCCTCATTAAGTACTTGTCACATAAACAAATTTGCTTACTTGGCATGCATGTTACTCCCTCTGTACCGAAATATAAATCGCTGGAGTAGACGGACGCAGCTCTTCTGCTCGCGAGCACACATGCTCCCGTTGCTACAGTAAAATCGAAAAAAAATCAAAAACATTTCAAAAAATTCTGAATTTTTTTTGTGGCAAACATTGACAAATGTTCTCAGTGCTTGCAAAGTTTCATCGTGAAATGACATCGATGTGAGTCGTGGCAAAAAAAACAAAATCGATGCTTAAAAAATGCTATTTTTTGGAATGCTGATTTTGTTTTTTTTTTGCCACGGCTCACATCGATGTCATTTCGTGATGAAACTTTGCAAGCACTGAGAACATTTGTCAATGTTTATCGTTAATGTTCAGTTTCGTGTTTATGTTACCTAGCTTTGCACGTGGTCTGTTCACTTCACCCTCCCTTAATCTCCTTCACCTAATTCCTTCTAATCTACACAACGGTGCGTCGACTCGAGATAAGCTCTACACGAAAAAGATGCACATCGACGTTGTGATTTCATTCCCATGATCGGTTCGTAGTTTCGTTGAATGTTAATGTTCAATTTCGTGTTTATGTTTGGAGCTTTTTTGATGAATTTTGTCAAATTCGTCGCGTATTTCCTTTGACAACTAGCTTCATCTCGTTGTTTCATAGAACTTTCGTGTTGTAAGTTTTTCATTTCGACGCTCATAGACGAATAGATCTATACCTATCTATTATACTGTAACTTGTTCATGTGTGATTGTTAACTTAATCGGGCCAAAAGTGCAACCAAACACAACGTAGTGCATTAGCCCAGCCCAAAATCACGAAACGCGGGCAACCAAACGCTGGGTTAGTTGCTGCCCTAATGCAGCCTGGGCTTTGTGGGCAATCAAACGCAGTGCACAACATGGCCAGAGCCTGTTTTTACTAAGTCAGGCAAAAATTGATGCAGGCAACAAATCATGCCCTTATACACCATCTTAGAGATCTTTGCATCTTATGAAACCAGACAAGCGCCGGTTCCGGTATGATTTCTAAAACTATGATGTTCGGTAGCGCAAGACTTTGTGTGAACGCTCAACGCTGAGCCTTAACTCCCTGGCGGGACGGTAAGGCTGGTTATAGTGGGAAATAATTTAGACTAGTAACATGCATATATTACTACTCCATGTTATTACCTTCATAGTGGGTAGAAACATATGTATGGTATCATGCAAGCCTTCATTTATTAGATGTATACTCATTTTCCCTTATGTGCGTTATGTTACGGTAATATATTATGTTACCATAAATATCTCTCTCCTCATTAAGTACTTGTCACATAAACAAATTTGCTTACTTGGCATGCATGTTACTCCCTCTGTACTGAAATATAAATCGCTGGAGTAGACGGACGCAGCTCTTCTGCTCGCGAGCACACATGCTCCCGTTGCTACAGTAAAATCGAAAAAAAATCAAAAACATTTCAAAAAATTCTGAATTTTTTTTGTGGCAAACATTGACAAATGTTCTCAGTGCTTGCAATGTTTCATCGTGAAATGACATCGATGTGAGCCGTGGCAAAAAAAACAAAATCGATGCTTAAAAAATGCTATTTTTTGGAATGCTGATTTTGTTTTTTTTTGCCACGGCTCACATCGATGTCATTTCGCGATGAAACTTTGCAAGCACTGAGAACATTTGTCAATGTTTATCGTTAATGTTCAGTTTCGTGTTTATGTTACCTAGCTTTGCACGTGGTCTGTTCACTTCACCCTCCCTTAATCTCCTTCACCTAATTCCTTCTAATCTACACAACGGTGCGTCGACTCGAGATAAGCTCTACACGAAAAAGATGCACATCGACGTTGTGATTTCATTCCCATGATCGGTTCGTAGTTTCGTTGAATGTTAATGTTCAATTTCGTGTTTATGTTTGGAGCTTTTTTGATGAATTTTGTGAAATTCGTCGCGTATTTCCTTTGACAACTAGCTTCATCTCGTTGTTTCATAGAACTTTCGTGTTGTAAGTTTTTCATTTCGACGCTCATAGACGAATAGATCTATACCTATCTACTATACTGTAACTTGTTCATGTGTGATTGTTAACTTAATCGGGCCAAAAGTGCAACCAAACACAACGTAGTGCATTAGCCCAGCCCAAAATCACGAAACGCGGGCAACCAAACGCTGGGTTAGTTGCTGCCCTAATGCAGCCTGGGCTTTGTGGGCAATCAAACGCAGTGCACAACATGGCCAGAGCCTGTTTTTACTAAGTCAGGCAAAAATTGATGCAGGCAACAAATCATGCCCTTATACACCATCTTAGAGATCTTTGCATCTTATGAAACCAGACAAGCGCCGGTTCCGGTATGATTTTTAAAACTATGATGTTCGGTAGCGCAAGACTTTGTGTGAACGCTCAACGCTGAGCCTTAACTCCCTGGCGGGACGGTAAGGCTGGTTATAGTGGGAAATAATTTAGACTAGTAACATGCATATATTACTACTCCATGTTATTACCTTCATAGTGGGTAGAAACATATGTATGGTATCATGCAAGCCTTCATTTATTAGATGTATACTCATTTTCCCTTATGTGCGTTATGTTACGGTAATATATTATGTTACCATAAATATCTCTCTCCTCATTAAGTACTTGTCACATAAACAAATTTGCTTACTTGGCATGCATGTTACTCCCTCTGTACTGAAATATAAATCGCTGGAGTAGACGGACGCAGCTCTTCTGCTCGCGAGCACACATGCTCCCGTTGGTACAGTAAAATCGAAAAAAAATCAAAAACATTTCAAAAAATTCTGAATTTTTTTTGTGGCAAACATTGACAAATGTTCTCAGTGCTTGCAAAGTTTCATCGTGAAATGACATCGATGTGAGTCGTGGCAAAAAAAACAAAATCGATGCTTAAAAAATGCTATTTTTTGGAATGCTGATTTTGTTTTTTTTTGCCACGGCTCACATCGATGTCATTTCGCGATGAAACTTTGCAAGCACTGAGACCATTTGTCAATGTTTATCGTTAATGTTCAGTTTCGTGTTTATGTTACCTAGCTTTGCACGTGGTCTGTTCACTTCACCCTCCCTTAATCTCCTTCACCTAATTCCTTCTAATCTACACAACGGTGCGTCGACTCGATATAAGCTCTACACGAAAAAGATGCACATCGACGTTGTGATTTCATTCCCATGATCGGTTCGTAGTTTCGTTGAATGTTAATGTTCAATTTCGTGTTTATGTTTGGAGCTTTTTTGATGAATTTTGTCAAATTCGTCGCGTATTTCCTTTGACAACTAGCTTCATCTCGTTGTTTCATAGAACTTTCGTGTTGTAAGTTTTTCATTTCGACGCTCATAGACGAATAGATCTATACCTATCTATTATACTGTAACTTGTTCATGTGTGATTGTTAACTTAATCGGGCCAAAAGTGCAACCAAACACAACGTAGTGCATTAGCCCAGCCCAAAATCACGAAACGCGGGCAACCAAACGCTGGGTTAGTTGCTGCCCTAATGCAGCCTGGGCTTTGTGGGCAATCAAACGCAGTGCACAACATGGCCAGAGCCTGTTTTTACTAAGTCAGGCAAAAATTGATGCAGGCAACAAATCATGCCCTTATACACCATCTTAGAGATCTTTGCATCTTATGAAACCAGACAAGCGCCGGTTCCGGTATGATTTTTAAAACTATGATGTTCGGTAGCGCAAGCCTTTGTGTGAACGCTCAACGCTGAGCCTTAACTCCCTGGCGGGACGGTAAGGCTGGTTATAGTGGGAAATAATTTAGACTAGTAACATGCATATATTACTACTCCATGTTATTACCTTCATAGTGGGTAGAAACATATGTATGGTATCATGCAAGCCTTCATTTATTAGATGTATACTCATTTTCCCTTATGTGCGTTATGTTACGGTAATATATTATGTTACCATAAATATCTCTCTCCTCATTAAGTACTTGTCACATAAACAAATTTGCTTACTTGGCATGCATGTTACTCCCTCTGTACCGAAATATAAATCGCTGGAGTAGACGGACGCAGCTCTTCTGCTCGCGAGCACACATGCTCCCGTTGCTACAGTAAAATCGAAAAAAAATCAAAAACATTTCAAAAAATTCTGAATTTTTTTTGTGGCAAACATTGACAAATGTTCTCAGTGCTTGCAAAGTTTCATCGTGAAATGACATCGATGTGAGCCGTGGCAAAAAAAACAAAATCGATGCTTAAAAAATGCTATTTTTTGGAATGCTGATTTTGTTTTTTTTTGCCACGGCTCACATCGATGTCATTTCGCGATGAAACTTTGCAAGCACTGCGAACATTTGTCAATGTTTATCGTTAATGTTCAGTTTCGTGTTTATGTTACCTAGCTTTGCACGTGGTCTGTTCACTTCACCCTCCCTTAATCTCCTTCACCTAATTCCTTCTAATCTACACAACGGTGCGTCGACTCGAGATAAGCTCTACACGAAAAAGATGCACATCGACGTTGTGATTTCATTCCCATGATCGGTTCGTAGTTTCGTTGAATGTTAATGTTCAATTTCGTGTTTATGTTTGGAGCTTTTTTGATGAATTTTGTCAAATTCGTCGCGTATTTCCTTTGACAACTAGCTTCATCTCGTTGTTTCATAGAACTTTCGTGTTGTAAGTTTTTCATTTCGACGCTCATAGACGAATAGATCTATACCTATCTACTATACTGTAACTTGTTCATGTGTGATTGTTAACTTAATGGGCCAAAAGTGCAACCAAACACAATGTAGTGCATTAGCCCAGCCCAAAATCACGAAACGCGGGCAACCAAACGCTGGGTTAGTTGCTGCCCTAATGCAGCCTGGGCTTTGTGGGCAATCAAACGCAGTGCACAACATGGCCAGAGCCTGTTTTTACTAAGTCAGGCAAAAATTGATGCAGGCAACAAATCATGCCCTTATACACCATCTTAGAGATCTTTGCATCTTATGAAACCAGACAAGCGCCGGTTCCGGTATGATTTTTAAAACTATGATGTTCGGTAGCGCAAGACTTTGTGTGAACGCTCAACGCTGAGCCTTAACTGCCTGGCGGGACGGTAAGGCTGGTTATAGTGGGAAATAATTTAGACTAGTAACATGCATATATTACTACTCCATGTTATTACCTTCATAGTGGGTAGAAACATATGTATGGTATCATGCAAGCCTTCATTTATTAGATGTATACTCATTTTCCCTTATGTGCGTTATGTTACGGTAATATATTATGTTACCATAAATATCTCTCTCCTCATTAAGTACTTGTCACATAAACAAATTTGCTTACTTGGCATGCATGTTACTCCCTCTGTACCGAAATATAAATCGCTGGAGTAGACGGACGCAGCTCTTCTGCTCGCGAGCACACATGCTCCCGTTGCTACAGTAAAATCGAAAAAAAATCAAAAACATTTCAAAAAATTCTGAATTTTTTTTGTGGCAAACATTGACAAATGTTCTCAGTGCTTGCAAAGTTTCATCGTGAAATGACATCGATGTGAGTCGTGGCAAAAAAAACAAAATCGATGCTTAAAAAATGCTATTTTTTGGAATGCTGATTTTGTTTTTTTTGCCGTGGCTCACATCGATGTCATTTCGCGATGAAACTTTGCAAGCACTGAGAACATTTGTCAATGTTTATCGTTAATGTTCAATTTCGTGTTTATGTTACCTAGCTTTGCACGTGGTCTGTTCACTTCACCCTCCCTTAATCTCCTTCACCTAATTCCTTCTAATCTACACAACGGTGCGTCGACTCGAGATAAGCTCTACACGAAAAAGATGCACATCGACGTTGTGATTTCATTCCCATGATCGGTTCGTAGTTTCGTTGAATGTTAATGTTCAATTTCGTGTTTATGTTTGGAGCTTTTTTGATGAATTTTGTCAAATTCGTCGCGTATTTCCTTTGACAACTAGCTTCATCTCGTTGTTTCCTAGAACTTTCGTGTTGTAAGTTTTTCATTTCGACGCTCATAGACGAATAGATCTATACCTATCTACTATACTGTAACTTGTTCATGTGTGATTGTTAACTTAATCGGGCCAAAAGTGCAACCAAACACAGCGTAGTGCATTAGCCCAGCCCAAAATCACGAAACGCGGGCAACCAAACGCTGGGTTAGTTGCTGCCCTAATGCAGCCTGGGCTTTGTGGGCAATCAAACGCAGTGCACAACATGGCCAGAGCCTGTTTTTACTAAGTCAGGCAAAAATTGATGCAGGCAACAAATCATGCCCTTATACACCATCTTAGAGATCTTTGCATCTTATGAAACCGGACAAGCGCCGGTTCCGGTATGATTTTTAAAACTATGATGTTCGGTAGCGCAAGACTTTGTGTGAACGCTCAACGCTGAGCCTTAACTGCCTGGCGGGACGGTAAGGCTGGTTATAGTGGGAAATAATTTAGACTAGTAACATGCATATATTACTACTCCATGTTATTACCTTCATAGTGGGTAGAAACATATGTATGGTATCATGCAAGCCTTCATTTATTAGATGTATACTCATTTTCCCTTTTGTGCGTTATGTTACGGTAATATATTATGTTACCATAAATATCTCTCTCCTCATTAAGTACTTGTCACATAAACAAATTTGCTTACTTGGCATGCATGTTACTCCCTCTGTACCGAAATATAAATCGCTGGAGTAGACGGACGCAGCTCTTCTGCTCGCGAGCACACATGCTCCCGTTGCTACAGTAAAATCGAAAAAAAATCAAAAGCATTTCAAAAATTCTGAATTTTTTTTGTGGCAAACATTGACAAATGTTCTCAGTGCTTGCAAAGTTTCATTGTGAAATGACATCGATGTGAGTCGTGGCAAAAAAAACAAAATCGATGCTTAAAAAATGCTATTTTTTGGAATGCTGATTTTGTTTTTTTTGCCACGGCTCACATCGATGTCATTTCGCGATGAAAATTTGCAAGCACTGAGAACATTTGTCAATGTTTATCGTTAATGTTCAATTTCGTGTTTATGTTACCTAGCTTTGCACGTGGTCTGTTCACTTCACCCTCCCTTAATCTCCTTCACCTAATTCCTTCTAATCTACACAACGGTGCGTCGACTCGAGATAAGCTCTACACGAAAAAGATGCACATCGACGTTGTGATTTGATTCCCATGATCGGTTCGTAGTTTCGTTGAATGTTAATGTTCAATTTCGTGTTTATGTTTGGAGCTTTTTTGATGAATTTTGTCAAATTCGTCGCGTATTTCCTTTGACAACTAGCTTCATCTCGTTGTTTCATAGAACTTTCGTGTTGTAAGTTTTTCATTTCGACGCTCATAGACGAATAGATCTATACCTATCTACTATACTGTAACTTGTTCATGTGTGATTGTTAACTTAATCGGGCCAAAAGTGCAACCAAACACAGCGTAGTGCATTAGCCCAGCCCAAAATCACGAAACGCGGGTAACCAAACGCTGGGTTAGTTGCTGCCCTAATGTAGCCTGGGCTTTGTGGGCAATCAAACGCAGCGCACAACATGGCCAGAGCCTGTTTTTACTAAGTCAGGCAAAAATTGATGCAGGCAACAAATCATGCCCTTATACACCATCTTAGAGATCTTTGCATCTTATGAAACCGGACAAGCGCCGGTTCCGGTATGATTTTTAAAACTATGATGTTCGGTAGCGCAAGACTTTGTGTGAACGCTCAACGCTGAGCCTTAACTGCCTGGCGGGACGGTAAGGCTGGTTATAGTGGGAAATAATTTAGACTAGTAACATGCATATATTACTACTCCATGTTATTACCTTCATAGTGGGTAGAAACATATGTATGGTATCATGCAAGCCTTCATTTATTAGATGTATACTCATTTTCCCTTATGTGCGTTATGTTACGGTAATATATTATGTTACCATAAATATCTCTCTCCTCATTAAGTACTTGTCACATAAACAAATTTGCTTACTTGGCATGCATGTTACTCCCTCTGTACCGAAATATAAATCGCTGGAGTAGACGGACGCAGCTCTTCTGCTCGCGAGCACACATGCTCCCGTTGCTACAGTAAAATCGAAAAAAAATCAAAAACATTTCAAAAAATTCTGAATTTTTTTTGTGGCAAACATTGACAAATGTTCTCAGTGCTTGCAAAGTTTCATCGTGAAATGACATCGATGTGAGTCGTGGCAAAAAAAAACAAAATCGATGCTTAAAAATGCTATTTTTTGGAATGCTGATTTTGTTTTTTTTGCCACGGCTCACATCGATGTCATTTCGCGATGAAACTTTGCAAGCACTGAGAACATTTGTCAATGTTTATCGTTAATGTTCAATTTCGTGTTTATGTTACCTAGCTTTGCACGTGGTCTGTTCACTTCACCCTCCCTTAATCTCCTTCACCTAATTCCTTCTAATCTACACAACGGTGCGTCGACTCGAGATAAGCTCTACACGAAAAAGATGCACATCGACGTTGTGATTTCATTCCCATGATCGGTTCGTAGTTTCGTTGAATGTTAATGTTCAATTTCGTGTTTATGTTTGGAGCTTTTTTGATGAATTTTGTCAAATTCGTCGCGTATTTCCTTTGACAACTAGCTTCATCTCGTTGTTTCATAGAACTTTCGTGTTGTAAGTTTTTCATTTCGACGCTCATAGACGAATAGATCTATACCTATCTACTATACTGTAACTTGTTCATGTGTGATTGTTAACTTAATCGGGCCAAAAGTGCAACCAAACACAGCGTAGTGCATTAGCCCAGCCCAAAATCACGAAACGCGGGCAACCAAACGCTGGGTTAGTTGCTGCCCTAATGCAGCCTGGGCTTTGTGGGCAATCAAACGCAGCGCACAACATGGCCAGAGCCTGTTTTTACTAAGTCAGGCAAAAATTGATGCAGGCAACAAATCATGCCCTTATACACCATCTTAGAGATCTTTGCATCTTATGAAACCGGACAAGCGCCGGTTCCGGTATGATTTTTAAAACTATGATGTTCGGTAGCGCAAGACTTTGTGTGAACGCTCAACGCTGAGCCTTAACTGCCTGGCGGGACGGTAAGGCTGGTTATAGTGGGAAATAATTTAGACTAGTAACATGCATATATTACTACTCCATGTGATTACCTTCATAGTGGGTAGAAACATATGTATGTTATCATGCAAGCCTTCATTTATTAGATGTATACTCATTTTCCCTTATGTGCGTTATGTTACGGTAATATATTATGTTACCATAAATATCTCTCTCCTCATTAAGTACTTGTCACATAAACAAATTTGCTTACTTGGCATGCATGTTACTCCCTCTGTACCGAAATATAAATCGCTGGAGTAGACGGACGCAGCTCTTCTGCTCGCGAGCACACATGCTCCCGTTGCTACAGTAAAATCGAAAAAAAATCAAAAACAGTTAAAACAATTCTGAATTTTTTTTGTGGCAAACATTGACAAATGTTCTCAGTGCTTGCAAAGTTTCATCGTGAAATGACATCGATGTGAGTCGTGGCAAAAAAAAACAAAATCGATGCTTAAAAAATGCTATATTTTGGAATGCTGATTTTGTTTTTTTTGCCACGGCTCACATCGATGTCATTTCGCGATGAAACTTTGCAAGCCCTGAGAACATTTGTCAATGTTTATTGTTAATGTTCAATTTCGTGTTTATGTTACCTAGCTTTGCACGTGGTCTGTTCACTTCACCCTCCCTTAATCTCCTTCACCTAATTCCTTCTAATCTACACAACGGTGCGTCGACTCGAGATAAGCTCTACACGAAAAAGATGCACATCGACGTTGTGATTTCATTCCCATGATCGGTTCGTAGTTTCGTTGAATGTTAATGTTCAATTTCGTGTTTATGTTTGGAGCTTTTTTGATGAATTTTGTCAAATTCGTCGTGTATTTCCTTTGACAACTAGCTTCATCTCGTTGTTTCATAGAACTTTCGTGTTGTAAGTTTTTCATTTCGACGCTCATAGACGAATAGATCTATACCTATCTACTATACTGTAACTTGTTCATGTGTGATTGTTAACTTAATCGGGCCAAAAGTGCAACCAAACACAGCGTAGTGCATTAGCCCAGCCCAAAATCACGAAACGCGGGCAACCAAACGCTGGGTTAGTTGCTGCCCTAATGCAGCCTGGGCTTTGTGGGCAATCAAACGCAGCGCACAACATGGCCAGAGCCTGTTTTTACTAAGTCAGGCAAAAATTGATGCAGGCAACAAATCATGCCCTTATACACCATCTTAGAGATCTTTGCATCTTATGAAACCGGACAAGCGCCGGTTCCGGTATGATTTTTAAAACTATGATGTTCGGTAGCGCAAGACTTTGTGTGAATGCTCAACGCTGAGCCTTAACTGCCTGGCGGGACGGTAAGGCTGGTTATAGTGGGAAATAATTTAGACTAGTAACATGCATATATTACTACTCCATGTGATTACCTTCATAGTGGGTAGAAACATATGTATGGTATCATGCAAGCCTTCATTTATTAGATGTATACTCATTTTCCCTTATGTGCGTTATGTTACGGTAATATATTATGTTACCATAAATATCTCTCTCCTCATTAAGTACTTGTCACATAAACAAATTTGCTTACTTGGCATGCATGTTACTCCCTCTGTACCGAAATATAAATCGCTGGAGTAGACGGACGCAGCTCTTCTGCTCGCGAGCACACATGCTCCCGTTGCTACAGTAAAATCGAAAAAAAATCAAAAACAATTAAAAAAATTCTGAATTTTTTTTGTGGCAAACATTGACAAATGTTCTCAGTGCTTGCAAAGTTTCATCGTGAAATGACATCGATGTGAGTCGTGGCAAAAAAAAACAAAATCGATGCTTAAAAAATGATATATTTTGGAATGCTGATTTTGTTTTTTTTGCCACGGCTCACATCGATGTCATTTCGCGATGAAACTTTGCAAGCCCTGAGAACATTTGTCAATGTTTATCGTTAATGTTCAATTTCGTGTTTATGTTACCTAGCTTTGCACGTGGTCTGTTCACTTCACCCTCCCTTAATCTCCTTCACCTAATTCCTTCTAATCTACACAACGGTGCGTCGACTCGAGATAAGCTCTACACGAAAAAGATGCACATCGACGTTGTGATTTCATTCCCATGATCGGTTCGTAGTTTCGTTGAATGTTAATGTTCAATTTCGTGTTTATGTTTGGAGCTTTTTTGATGAATTTTGTCAAATTCGTCGCGTATTTCCTTTGACAACTAGCTTCATCTCGTTGTTTCATTGAACTTTCGTGTTGTAAGTTTTTCATTTCGACGCTCATAGACGAATAGATCTATACCTATCTACTATACTGTAACTTGTTCATGTGTGATTGTTAACTTAATTGGGCCAAAAGTGCAACCAAACACAGCGTAGTGCATTAGCCCAGCCCAAAATCACGAAACGCGGGCAACCAAACGCTGGGTTAGTTGCTGCCCTAATGCAGCCTGGGCTTTGTGGGCAATCAAACGCAGCGCACAACATGGCCAGAGCCTGTTTTTACTAAGTCAGGCAAAAATTGATGCAGGCAACAAATCATGCCCTTATACACCATCTTAGAGATCTTTGCATCTTATGAAACCGGACAAGCGCCGGTTCCGGTATGATTTTTAAAACTATGATGTTCGGTAGCGCAAGACTTTGTGTGAACGCTCAACGCTGAGCCTTAACTGCCTGGCGGGACGGTAAGGCTGGTTATAGTGGGAAATAATTTAGACTAGTAACATGCATATATTACTACTCCATGTTATTACCTTCATAGTGGGTAGAAACATATGTATGGTATCATGCAAGCCTTCATTTATTAGATGTAATTTTCCCTTATGTGCGTTATGTTACGGTAATATATTATGTTACCATAAATATCTCTCTCCTCATTAAGTACTTGTCACATAAACAAATTTGCTTACTTGGCATGCATGTTACTCCCTCTGTACCGAAATATAAATCGCTGGAGTAGACGGACGCAGCTCTTCTGCTCGCGAGCACACATGCTCCCGTTGCTACAGTAAAATCGAAAAAAAATCAAAAACATTTAAAAAAATTCTGAATTTTTTTTGTGGCAAACATTGACAAATGTTCTCAGTGCTTGCAAAGTTTCATCGTGAAATGACATCGATGTGAGTCGTGGCAAAAAAAAACAAAATCGATGCTTAAAAAATGCTATTTTTTGGAATGCTGATTTTGTTTTTTTTGCCACGGCTCACATCGATGTCATTTCGCGATGAAACTTTGCAAGCACTGAGAACATTTGTCAATGTTTATCGTTAATGTTCAATTTCGTGTTTATGTTACCTAGCTTTGCACGTGGTCTGTTCACTTCACCCTCCCTTAATCTCCTTCACCTAATTCCTTCTAATCTACACAACGGTGCGTCGACTCGAGATAAGCTCTACACGAAAAAGATGCACATCGACGTTGTGATTTCATTCCCATGATCGGTTCGTAGTTTCGTTGAATGTTAATGTTCAATTTCGTGTTTATGTTTGGAGCTTTTTTGATGAATTTTGTCAAATTCGTCGCGTATTTCCTTTGACAACTAGCTTCATCTCGTTGTTTCATAGAACTTTCGTGTTGTAAGTTTTTCATTTCGACGCTCATAGACGAATAGATCTATACATATCTACTATACTGTAACTTGTTCATGTGTGATTGTTAACTTAATCGGGCCAAAAGTGCAACCAAACACAGCGTAGTGCATTAGCCCAGCCCAAAATCACGAAACGCGGGCAACCAAACGCTGGGTTAGTTGCTGCCCTAATGCAGCCTGGGCTTTGTGGGCAATCAAACGCAGCGCACAACATGGCCAGAGCCTGTTTTTACTAAGTCAGGCAAAAATTGATGCAGGCAACAAATCATGCCCTTATACACCATATTAGAGATCTTTGCATCTTATGAAACCGGACAAGCGCCGGTTCCGGTATGATTTTTAAAACTATGATGTTCGGTAGCGCAAGACTTTGTGTGAACGCTCAACGCTGAGCCTTAACTGCCTGGCGGGACGGTAAGGCTGGTTATAGTGGGAAATAATTTAGACTAGTAACATGCATATATTACTACTCCATGTTATTACCTTCATAGTGGGTAGAAACATATGTATGGTATCATGCAAGCCTTCATTTATTAGATGTATACTCATTTTCCCTTATGTGCGTTATGTTACGGTAATATATTATGTTACCATAAATATCTCTCTCCTCATTAAGTACTTGTCACATAAACAAATTTGCTTACTTGGCATGCATGTTACTCCCTCTGTACCGAAATATAAATCGCTGGAGTAGACGGACGCAGCTCTTCTGCTCGCGAGCACACATGCTCCCGTTGCTACAGTAAAATCGAAAAAAAATCAAAAACATTTAAAAAAATTCTGAATTTTTTTTGTGGCAAACATTGACAAATGTTCTCAGTGCTTGCAAAGTTTCATCGTGAAATGACATCGATGTGAGTCGTGGCAAAAAAAACAAAATCGATGCTTAAAAAATGCTATTTTTTGGAATGCTGATTTTGTTTTTTTGGCCACGGCTCACATCGATGTCATTTCGCGATGAAACTTTGCAAGCACTGAGAACATTTGTCAATGTTTATCGTTAATGTTCAATTTCGTGTTTATGTTACCTAGCTTTGCACGTGGTCTGTTCACTTCACCCTCCCTTAATCTCCTTCACCTAATTCCTTCTAATCTACACAACGGTGCGTCGACTCGAGATAAGCTCTACACGAAAAAGATGCACATCGACGTTGTGATTTCATTCCCATGATCGGTTCGTAGTTTCGTTGAATGTTAATGTTCAATTTCGTGTTTATGTTTGGAGGTTTTTTGATGAATTTTGTCAAATTCGTCGCGTATTTCCTTTGACAACTAGCTTCATCTCGTTGTTTCATAGAACTTTCGTGTTGTAAGTTTTTCATTTCGACGCTCATAGACGAATAGATCTATACCTATCTACTATACTGTAACTTGTTCATGTGTGATTGTTAACTTAATCGGGCCAAAAGTGCAACCAAACACAGCGTAGTGCATTAGCCCAGCCCAAAATCACGAAACGCGGGCAACCAAACGCTGGGTTAGTTGCTGCCCTAATGCAGCCTGGGCTTTGTGGGCAATCAAACGCAGCGCACAACATGGCCAGAGCCTGTTTTTACTAAGTCAGGCAAAAATTGATGCAGGCAACAAATCATGCCCTTATACACCATCTTAGAGATCTTTGCATCTTATGAAACCGGACAAGCGCCGGTTCCGGTATGATTTTTAAAACTATGATGTTCGGTAGCGCAAGACTTTGTGTGAACGCTCAACGCTGAGCGTTAACTGCCTGGCGGGATGGTAAGGCTGGTTATAGTGGGAAATAATTTAGACTAGTAACATGCATATATTACTACTCCATGTTATTACCTTCATAGTGGGTAGAAACATATGTATGGTATCATGCAAGCCTTCATTTATTAGATGTATACTCATTTTCCCTTATGTGCGTTATGTTACGGTAATATATTATGTTACCATAAATATCTCTCTCCTCATTAAGTACTTGTCACATAAACAAATTTGCTTACTTGGCATGCATGTTACTCCCTCTGTACCGAAATATAAATCGCTGGAGTAGACGGACGCAGCTCTTCTGCTCGCGAGCACACATGCTCCCGTTGCTACAGTAAAATCGAAAAAAAATCAAAAACATTTCAAAAAATTCTGAATTTTTTTTGTGGCAAACATTGACAAATGTTCTCAGTGCTTGCAAAGTTTCATCGTGAAATGACATCGATGTGAGTCGTGGCAAAAAAAACAAAATCGATGCTTAAAAAATGCTATTTTTTGGAATGCTGATTTTGTTTTTTTTGCCGTGGCTCACATCGATGTCATTTCGCGATGAAACTTTGCAAGCACTGAGAACATTTGTCAATGTTTATCGTTATTGTTCAATTTCGTGTTTATGTTACCTAGCTTTGCACGTGGTCTGTTCACTTCACCCTCCCTTAATCTCCTTCACCTAATTCCTTCTAATCTACACAACGGTGCGTCGACTCGAGATAAGCTCTACACGAAAAAGATGCACATCGACGTTGTGATTTCATTCCCATGATCGGTTCGTAGTTTCGTTGAATGTTAATGTTCAATTTCGTGTTTATGTTTGGAGCTTTTTTGATGAATTTTGTCAAATTCGTCGCGTATTTCCTTTGACAACTAGCTTCATCTCGTTGTTTCATAGAACTTTCGTGTTGTAAGTTTTTCATTTCGACGCTCATAGACAAATAGATATATACCTATCTACTATACTGTAACTTGTTCATGTGTGATTGTTAACTTAATCGGGGCAAAAGTGCAACCAAACACAGCGTAGTGCATTAGCCCAGCCCAAAATCACGAAACGCGGGCAACCAAACGCTGGGTTAGTTGCTGCCCTAATGCAGCCTGGGCTTTGTGGGCAATCAAACGCAGCGCACAACATGGCCAGAGCCTGTTTTTACTAAGTCAGGCAAAAATTGATGCAGGCAACAAATCATGCCCTTATACACCATCTTAGAGATCTTTGCATCTTATGAAACCGGACAAGCGCCGGTTCCGGTATGATTTTTAAAACTATGATGTTCGGTAGCGCAAGACTTTGTGTGAACGCTCAACGCTGAGCCTTAACTGCCTGGCGGGACGGTAAGGCTGGTTATAGTGGCAAATAATTTAGACTAGTAACATGCATATATTACTACTCCATGTGATTACCTTCATAGTGGGTAGAAACATATGTATGGTATCATGCAAGCCTTCATTTATTAGATGTATACTCATTTTCCCTAATGTGCGTTATGTTACGGTAATATATTATGTTACCATAAATATCTCTCTCCTCATTAAGTACTTGTCACATAAACAAATTTGCTTACTTGGCATGCATGTTACTCCCTCTGTACCGAAATATAAATCGCTGGAGTAGACGGACGCAGCTCTTCTGCTCGCGAGCACACATGCTCCCGTTGCTACAGTAAAATCGAAAAAAAAACAAAAACATTTCAAAAAATTCTGAATTTTTTTTGTGGCAAACATTGACAAATGTTCTCAGTGCTTGCAAAGTTTCATCGTGAAATGACATCGATGTGAGTCGTGGCAAAAAAAACGAAATCGATGCTTAAAAAATGATATTTTTTGGAATGCTGATTTTGTTTTTTTTGCCACGGCTCACATCGATGTCATTTCGCGATGAAACTTTGCAAGCACTGAGAACATTTGTCAATGTTTATCGTTAATGTTCAATTTCGTGTTTATGTTACCTAGCTTTGCACGTGGTCTGTTCACTTCACCCTCCCTTAATCTCCTTCACCTAATTCCTTCTAATCTACACAACGGTGCGTCGACTCGAGATAAGCTCTACACGAAAAAGATGCACATCGACGTTGTGATTTCATTCCCATGATCGGTTCGTAGTTTCGTTGAATGTTAATGTTCAATTTCGTGTTTATGTTTGGAGCTTTTTTGATGAATTTTGTCAAATTCGTCGCGTATTTCCTTTGACAACTAGCTTCATCTCGTTGTTTCATAGAACTTTCGTGTTGTAAGTTTTTCATTTCGACGCTCATAGACAAATAGATATATACCTATCTACTATACTGTAACTTGTTCATGTGTGATTGTTAACTTAATCGGGCCAAAAGTGCAACCAAACACAGCGTAGTGCATTAGCCCAGCCCAAAATCACGAAACGCGGGCAACCAAACGCTGGGTTAGTTGCTGTCCTAATGCAGCCTGGGCTTTGTGGGCCATCAAACGCAGCGCACAACATGGCCAGAGCCTGTTTTTACTAAGTCAGGCAAAAATTGATGCAGGCAACAAATCATGCCCTTATACACCATCTTAGAGATCTTTGCATCTTATGAAACCGGACAAGCGCCGGTTCCGGTATGATTTTTAAAACTATGATGTTTGGTAGCGCAAGACTTTGTGTGAACGCTCAACGCTGAGCCTTAACTGCCTGGCGGGACGGTAAGGCTGGTTATAGTGGGAAATAATTTAGACTAGTAACATGCATATATTACTACTCCATGTTATTACCTTCATAGTGGGTAGAAACATATGTATGGTATCATGCAAGCCTTCATTTATTAGATGTATACTCATTTTCCCTTATGTGCGTTATGTTACGGTAATATATTATGTTACCATAAATATCTCTCTCCTCATTAAGTACTTGTCACATAAACAAATTTGCTTACTTGGCATGCATGTTACTCCCTCTGTACCGAAATATAAATCGCTGGAGTAGACGGACGCAGCTCTTCTGCTCGCGAGCACACATGCTCCCGTTGCTACAGTAAAATCGAAAAAAAATCAAAAACATTTCAAAAAATTTTGAATTTTTTTTGTGGCAAACATTGACAAATGTTCTCAGTGCTTGCAAAGTTTCATCGTGAAATGACATCGATGTGAGTCGTGGCAAAAAAAACGAAATCGATGTTTAAAAAATGATATTTTTTGGAATGCTGATTTTGTTTTTTTTGCCACGGCTCACATCGATGTCATTTCGCGATGAAACTTTGCAAGCACTGAGAACATTTGTCAATGTTTATCGTTAATGTTCAATTTCGTGTTTATGTTACCTAGCTTTGCACGTGGTCTGTTCACTTCACCCTCCCTTAATCTCCTTCACCTAATTCCTTCTAATCTACACAACGGTGCGTCGACTCGAGATAAGCTCTACACGAAAAAGATGCACATCGACGTTGTGATTTCATTCCCATGATCGGTTCGTAGTTTCGTTGAATGTTAATGTTCAATTTCGTGTTTATGTTTGGAGCTTTTTTGATGAATTTTGTCAAATTCGTCGCGTATTTCCTTTGACAACTAGCTTCATCTCGTTGTTTCATAGAACTTTCGTGTTGTAAGTTTTTCATTTCGACGCTCATAGACGAATAGATCTATACCTATCTACTATACTGTAACTTGTTCATGTGTGATTGTTAACTTAATCGGGCCAAAAGTGCAACCAAACACAGCGTAGTGCATTAGCCCAGCCCAAAATCACGAAACGCGGGCAACCAAACGCTGGGTTAGTTGCTGTCCTAATGCAGCCTGGGCTTTGTGGGCCATCAAACGCAGCGCACAACATGGCCAGAGCCTGTTTTTACTAAGTCAGGCAAAAATTGATGCAGGCAACAAATCATGCCCTTATACACCATCTTAGAGATCTTTGCATCTTATGAAACCGGACAAGCGCCGGTTCCGGTATGATTTTTAAAACTATGATGTTCGGTAGCGCAAGACTTTGTGTGAACGCTCAACGCTGAGCGTTAACTGCCTGGCGGGATGGTAAGGCTGGTTATAGTGGGAAATAATTTAGACTAGTAACATGCATATATTACTACTCCATGTTATTACCTTCATAGTGGGTAGAAACATATGTATGGTATCATGCAAGCCTTCATTTATTAGATGTATACTCATTTTCCCTAATGTGCGTTATGTTACGGTAATATATTATGTTACCATAAATATCTCTCTCCTCATTAAGTACTTGTCACATAAACAAATTTGCTTACTTGGCATGCATTTACTCCCTCTGTACCGAAATATAAATCGCTGGAGTAGACGGACGCAGCTCTTCTGCTCGCGAGCACACATGCTCCCGTTGCTACAGTAAAATAAAAAAAAATCAAAAACATTTCAAAAAATTCTGAATTTTTTTTCTGGCAAACATTGACAAATGTTCTCAGTGCTTGCAAAGTTTCATCGTGAAATGACATCGATGTGAGTCGTGGCAAAAAAAACAAAATCGATGCTTAAAAAATGCTATATTTTGGAATGCTGATTTTGTTTTTTTTGCCGCGGCTCACATCGATGTCATTTCGCGATGAAACTTTGCAACCACTAAGAACATTTGTCAATGTTTATCGTTAATGTTCAATTTCGTGTTTATGTTACCTAGCTTTGCACGTGGTCTGTTCACTTCACCCTCCCTTAATCTCCTTCACCTAATTCCTTCTAATCTACACAACGGTGCGTCGACTCGAGATAAGCTCTACACGAAAAAGATGCACATCGACGTTGTGATTTCATTCCCATGATCGGTTCGTAGTTTCGTTGAATGTTAATGTTCAATTTCGTGTTTATGTTTGGAGCTTTTTTGATGAATTTTGTCAAATTCGTCGCGTATTTCCTTTGACAACTAGCTTCATCTCGTTGTTTCATAGAACTTTCGTGTTGTAAGTTTTTCATTTCGACGCTCATAGACGAATAGATCTATACCTATCTACTATACTGTAACTTGTTCATGTGTGATTGTTAACTTAATCGGGCCAAAAGTGCAACCAAACACAGCGTAGTGCATTAGCCCAGCCCAAAATCACGAAACGCGCGCAACCAAACGCTGGGTTAGTTGCTGCCCTAATGCAGCCTGGGCTTTGTGGGCAATCAAACGCAGTGCACAACATGGCCAGAGCCTGTTTTTACTAAGTCAGGCAAAAATTGATGCAGGCAACAAATCATGCCCTTATACACCATCTTAGAGATCTTTGCATCTTATGAAACCGGACAAGCGCCGGTTCCGGTATGATTTTTAAAACTATGATATTCGGTAGCGCAAGACTTTGTGTGAACGCTCAACGCTGAGCCTTAACTGCCTGGCGGGACGGTAAGGCTGGTTATAGTGGGAAATAATTTAGACTAGTAACATGCATATATTACTACTCCATGTTATTACCTTCATAGTGGGTAGAAACATATGTATGGTATCATGCAAGCCTTCATTTATTAGATGTATACTCATTTTCCCTTATGTGCGTTATGTTACGGTAATATATTATGTTACCATAAATATCTCTCTCCTCATTAAGTACTTGTCACATAAACAAATTTGCTTACTTGGCATGCATGTTACTCCCTCTGTACCGAAATATAAATCGCTGGAGTAGACGGACGCAGCTCTTCTGCTCGCGAGCACACATGCTCCCGTTGCTACAGTAAAATCGAAAAAAAATCAAAAACATTTCAAAAAATTCTGAATTTTTTTTGTGGCAAACATTGACAAATGTTCTCAGTGCTTGCAAAGTTTCATCGTGAAATGACATCGATGTGAGTCGTGGCAAAAAAAACGAAATCGATGCTTAAAAAATGATATTTTTTGGAATGCTGATTTTGTTTTTTTTGCCACGGCTCACATCGATGTCATTTCGCGATGAAACTTTGCAAGCACTGAGAACATTTGTCAATGTTTATCGTTAATGTTCAATTTCGTGTTTATGTTACCTAGCTTTGCACGTGGTCTGTTCACTTCACCCTCCCTTAATCTCCTTCACCTAATTCCTTCTAATCTACACAACGGTGCGTCGACTCGAGATAAGCTCTACACGAAAAAGATGCACATTGACGTTGTGATTTCATTCCCATGATCGGTTCGTAGTTTCGTTGAATGTTAATGTTCAATTTCGTGTTTATGTTTGGAGCTTTTTTGATGAATTTTGACAAATTCGTCGCGTATTTCCTTTGACAACTAGATTCATCTCGTTGTTTCATAGAACTTTCGTGTTGTAAGTTTTTCATTTCGACGCTCATAGACGAATAGATCTATACCTATCTACTATACTGTAACTTGTTCATGTGTGATTGTTAACTTAATCGGGCCAAAAGTGCAACCAAACACAGCGTAGTGCATTAGCCCAGCCCAAAATCACGAAACGCGGGCAACCAAACGCTGGGTTAGTTGTTGTCCTAGTGCAGCCTGGGCTTTGTGGGCCATCAAACGCAGCGCACAACATGGCCAGAGCCTGTTTTTACTAAGTCAGGCAAAAATTGATGCAGGCAACAAATCATGCCCTTATACACCATCTTAGAGATCTTTGCATCTTATGAAACCGGACAAGCGCCGGTTCCGGTATGATTTTTAAAACTATGATGTTCGGTAGCGCAAGACTTTGTGTGAACGCTCAACGCTGAGCCTTAACTGCCTGGCGGGACGGTAAGGCTGGTTATAGTGGGAAATAATTTAGACTAGTAACATGCATATATTACTACTCCATGTTATTACCTTCATAGTGGGTAGAAACATATGTATGGTATCATGCAAGCCTTCATTTATTAGATGTATACTCATTT
Source organism: Elymus sibiricus (assembly GCA_039707655.1). NCBI lineage: Eukaryota > Viridiplantae > Streptophyta > Magnoliopsida > Poales > Poaceae > Elymus > Elymus sibiricus. The sequence continues at coordinate 532,997,255 of CM077675.1, forward strand.
TCCCTTATGTGCGTTATGTTACGGTAATATATTATGTTACCATAAATATCTCTCTCCTCATTAAGTACTTGTCACATAAACAAATTTGCTTACTTGGCATGCATGTTACTCCCTCTGTACCGAAATATAAATCGCTGGAGTAGACGGACGCAGCTCTTCTGCTCGCGAGAAAACATGCTCCCGTTGCTACAGTAAAATCGAAAAAAAATCAAAAACATTTCAAAAAATTCTGAATTTTTTTTGTGGCAAACATTGACAAATGTTCTCAGTGCTTGCAAAGTTTCATCGTGAAATGACATCGATGTGAGTCGTGGCAAAATAAACGAAATCGATGCTTAAAAAATGATATTTTTTGGAATGCTGATTTTGTTTTTTTTGCCACGGCTCACATCGATGTCATTTCGCGATGAAACTTTGCAAGCACTGAGAACATTTGTCAATGTTTATCGTTAATGTTCAATTTCGTGTTTATGTTACCTAGCTTTGCACGTGGTCTGTTCACTTCACCCTCCCTTAATCTCCTTCACCTAATTCCTTCTAATCTACACAACGGTGCGTCGACTCGAGATAAGCTCTACACGAAAAAGATGCACATCGACGTTGTGATTTCATTCCCATGATCGGTTCGTAGTTTCGTTGAATGTTAATGTTCAATTTCGTGTTTATGTTTGGAGCTTTTTTGATGAATTTTGACAAATTCGTCGCGTATTTCCTTTGACAACTAGATTCATCTCGTTGTTTCATAGAACTTTCGTGTTGTAAGTTTTTCATTTCGACGCTCATAGACGAATAGATCTATACCTATCTACTATACTGTAACTTGTTCATGTGTGATTGTTAACTTAATCGGGCCAAAAGTGCAACCAAGCACAGCGTAGTGCATTAGCCCAGCCCAAAATCACGAAACGCGGGCAACCAAACGCTGGGTTAGTTGCTGTCCTAGTGCAGCCTGGGCTTTGTGGGCCATCAAACGCAGCGCACAACATGGCCAGAGCCTGTTTTTACTAAGTCAGGCAAAAATTGATGCAGGCAACAAATCATGCCCTTATACACCATCTTAGAGATCTTTGCATCTTATGAAACCGGACAAGCGCCGGCTCCGGTATGATTTTTAAAACTATGATGTTCGGTAGCGCAAGACTTTGTGTGAACGCTCAACGCTGAGCCTTAACTGCCTGGCGGGACGGTAAGGCTGGTTATAGTGGGAAATAATTTAGACTAGTAACATGCATATATTACTACTCCATGTTATTACCTTCATAGTGGGTAGAAACATATGTATGGTATCATGCAAGCCTTCATTTATTAGATGTATACTCATTTTCCCTAATGTGCGTTATGTTACGGTAATATATTATGTTACCATAAATATCTCTCTCCTCATTAAGTACTTGTCACATAAACAAATTTGCTTACTTGGCATGCACTTACTCCCTCTGTACCGAAATATAAATCGCTGGAGTAGAGGGACGCAGCTCTTCTGCTCGCGAGCACACATGCTCCCGTTGCTACAGTAAAATCAAAAAAAATCAAAAACATTTCAAAAAATTCTGAATTTTTTTTCTGGCAAACATTGACAAATGTTCTCAGTGCTTGCAAAGTTTCATCGTGAAATGACATCGATGTGAGTCGTGGCAAAATAAACAAAATCGATGCTTAAAAAATGGTATTTTTTGGAATGCTGATTTTGTTTTTTTTGCCGCGGCTCACATCGATGTCATTTCGCGATGAAACTTTGCAAGCACTGAGAACATTTGTCAATGTTTATCGTTAATGTTCAATTTCGTGTTTATGTTACCTAGCTTTGCACGTGGTCTGTTCACTTCACCCTCCCTTAATCTCCTTCACCTAATTCCTTCTAATCTACACAACGGTGCGTCGACTCGAGATAAGCTCTACACGAAAAAGATGCACATCGACGTTGTGATTTCATTCCCATGATCGGTTCGTAGTTTCGTTGAATGTTAATGTTCAATTTCGTGTTTATGTTTGGAGCTTTTTTGATGAATTTTGTCAAATTCGTCGCGTATTTCCTTTGACAACTAGCTTCATCTCGTTGTTTCATAGAACTTTCGTGTTGTAAGTTTTTCATTTCGACGCTCATAGACGAATAGATCTATACCTATCTACTATACTGTAACTTGTTCATGTGTGATTGTTAACTTAATCGGGCCAAAAGTGCAACCAAACACAGCGTAGTGCATTAGCCCAGCCCAAAATCACGAAACGCGCGCAACGAAACGCTGGGTTAGTTGCTGCCCTAATGCAGCCTGGGCTTTGTGGGCAATCAAACGCAGTGCACAACATGGCCAGAGCCTGTTTTTACTAAGTCAGGCAAAAATTGATGCAGGCAACAAATCATGCCCTTATACACCATCTTAGAGATCTTTGCATCTTATGAAACCGGACAAGCGCCGGTTCCGGTATGATTTTTAAAACTATGATATTCGGTAGCGCAAGACTTTGTGTGAACGCTCAACGCTGAGCCTTAACTGCCTGGCGGGACGGTAAGGCTGGTTATAGTGGGAAATAATTTAGACTAGTAACATGCATATATTACTACTCCATGTTATTACCTTCATAGTGGGTAGAAACATATGTATGGTATCATGCAAGCCTTCATTTATTAGATGTATACTCATTTTCCCTTATGTGCGTTATGTTACGGTAATATATTATGTTACCATAAATATCTCTCTCCTCATTAAGTACTTGTCACATAAACAAATTTGCTTACTTGGCATGCATGTTACTCCCTCTGTACCGAAATATAAATCGCTGGAGTAGACGGACGCAGCTCTTCTGCTCGCGAGCACACATGCTCCCGTTGCTACAGTAAAATCGAAAAAAAATCAAAAACATTTTTTCTGGCAAACATTGACAAATGTTCTCAGTGCTTGCAAAGTTTCATCGTGAAATGACATCGATGTGAGTCGTGGCAAAAAAAACAAAATCGATGCTTAAAAAATGCTATTTTTTGGAATGCTGGTTTTGTTTTTTTTGCCACGGCTCACATCGATGTCATTTCGCGATGAAACTTTGCAAGCACTGAGAACATTTGTCAATGTTTATCGTTAATGTTCAATTTCGTGTTTATGTTACCTAGCTTTGCACGTGGTCTGTTCACTTCACCCTCCCTTAATCTCCTTCACCTAATTCCTTCTAATCTACACAACGGTGCGTCGACTCGAGATAAGCTCTACACGAAAAAGATGCACATCGACGTTGTGATTTCATTCCCATGATCGGTTCGTAGTTTCGTTGAATGTTAATGTTCAATTTCGTGTTTATGTTTGGAGCTTTTTTGATGAATTTTGTCAAATTCGTCGCGTATTTCCTTTGACAACTAGCTTCATCTCGTTGTTTCATAGAACTTTCGTGTTGTAAGTTTTTCATTTCGACGCTCATAGACGAATAGATCTATACCTATCTACTATACTGTAACTTGTTCATGTGTGATTGTTAACTTAATCGGGCCAAAAGTGCAACCAAACACAGCGTAGTGCATTTGCCCAGCCCAAAATCACGAAACGCGCGCAACCAAACGCTGGGTTAGTTGCTGCCCTAATGCAGCCTGGGCTTTGTGGGCAATCAAACGCAGTGCACAACATGGCCAGAGCCTGTTTTTACTAAGTCAGGCAAAAATTGATGCAGGCAACAAATCATGCCCTTATACACCATCTTAGAGATCTTTGCATCTTATGAAACCGGACAAGCGCCGGTTCCGGTATGATTTTTAAAACTATGATATTCGGTAGCGCAAGACTTTGTGTGAACGCTCAACGCTGAGCCTTAACTGCCTGGCGGGACGGTAAGGCTGGTTATAGTGGGAAATAATTTAGACTAGTAACATGCATATATTACTACTCCATGTTATTACCTTCATAGTGGGTAGAAACATATGTATGGTATCATGCAAGCCTTCATTTATTAGATATATACTCATTTTCCCTTATGTGCGTTATGTTACGGTAATATATTATGTTACCATAAATATCTCTCTCCTCATTAAGTACTTGTCACATAAACAAATTTGCTTACTTGGCATGCATGTTACTCCCTCTGTACCGAAATATAAATCGCTGGAGTAGACGGACGCAGCTCTTCTGCTCGCGAGCACACATGCTCCCGTTGCTACAGTAAAATCGAAAAAAAATCAAAAACATTTTTTGTGGCAAACATTGACAAATGTTCTCAGTGCTTGCAAAGTTTCATCGTGAAATGACATCGATGTGAGTCGTGGCAAAAAAAACAAAATCGATGCTTAAAAAATGCTATTTTTTGGAATGCTGGTTTTGTTTTTTTTGCCACGGCTCACATCGATGTCATTTCGCGATGAAACTTTGCAAGCACTGAAAACATTTGTCAATGTTTATCGTTAATGTTCAATTTCGTGTTTATGTTACCTAGCTTTGCACGTGGTCTGTTCACTTCACCCTCCCTTAATCTCCTTCACCTAATTCCTTCTAATCTACACAACGGTGCGTCGACTCGAGATAAGCTCTACACGAAAAAGATGCACATCGACGTTGTGATTTCATTCCCATGATCGGTTCGTAGTTTCGTTGAATGTTAATGTTCAATTTCGTGTTTATGTTTGGAGCTTTTTTGATGAATTTTGTCAAATTCGTCGCGTATTTCCTTTGACAACTAGCTTCATCTCGTTGTTTCATAGAACTTTCGTGTTGTAAGTTTTTCATTTCGACGCTCATAGACGAATAGATCTATACCTATCTACTATACTGTAACTTGTTCATGTGTGATTGTTAACTTAATCGGGCCAAAAGTGCAACCAAACACAGCGTAGTGCATTAGCCCAGCCCAAAATCACGAAACGCGCGCAACCAAACGCTGGGTTAGTTGCTGCCCTAATGCAGCCTGGGCTTTGTGGGCAATCAAACGCAGTGCACAACATGGCCAGAGCCTGTTTTTACTAAGTCAGGCAAAAATTGATGCAGGCAACAAATCATGCCCTTATACACCATCTTAGAGATCTTTGCATCTTATGAAACCGGACAAGCGCCGGTTCCGGTATGATTTTTAAAACTATGATATTCGGTAGCGCAAGACTTTGTGTGAACGCTCAACGCTGAGCCTTAACTGCCTGGCGGGACGGTAAGGCTGGTTATAGTGGGAAATAATTTAGACTAGTAACATGCATATATTACTACTCCATGTTATTACCTTCATAGTGCGTAGAAACATATGTATGGTATCATGCAAGCCTTCATTTATTAGATGTATACTCATTTTCCCTTATGTGCGTTATGTTACGGTAATATATTATGTTACCATAAATATCTCTCTCCTCATTAAGTACTTGTCACATAAACAAATTTGCTTACTTGGCATGCATGTTACTCCCTCTGTACCGAAATATAAATCGCTGGAGTAGACGGACGCAGCTCTTCTGCTCGCGAGCACACATGCTCCCGTTGCTACAGTAAAATCGAAAAAAAATCAAAAACATTTTTTGTGGCAAACATTGACAAATGTTCTCAGTGCTTGCAAAGTTTCATCGTGAAATGACATCGATGTGAGTCGTGGCAAAAAAAACAAAATCGATGCTTAAAAAATGCTATTTTTTGGAATGCTGGTTTTGTTTTTTTTGCCACGGCTCACATCGATGTCATTTCGCGATGAAACTTTGCAAGCAATGAGAACATTTGTCAATGTTTATCGTTAATGTTCAATTTCGTGTTTATGTTACCTAGCTTTGCACGTGGTCTGTTCACTTCACCCTCCCTTAATCTCCTTCACCTAATTCCTTCTAATCTACACAACGGTGCGTCGACTCGAGATAAGCTCTACACGAAAAAGATGCACATCGACGTTGTGATTTCATTCCCATGATCGGTTCGTAGTTTCGTTGAATGTTAATGTTCAATTTCGTGTTTATGTTTGGAGCTTTTTTGATGAATTTTGTCAAATTCGTCGCGTATTTCCTTTGACAACTAGCTTCATCTCGTTGTTTCATAGAACTTTCGTGTTGTAAGTTTTTCATTTCGACGCTCATAGACGAATAGATCTATACCTATCTACTATACTGTAACTTGTTCATGTGTGATTGTTAACTTAATCGGGCCAAAAGTGCAACCAAACACAGCGTAGTGCATTAGCCCAGCCCAAAATCACGAAACGCGCGCAACCAAACGCTGGGTTAGTTGCTGCCCTAATGCAGCCTGGGCTTTGTGGGCAATCAAACGCAGCGCACAACATGGCCAGAGCCTGTTTTTACTAAGTCAGGCAAAAATTGATGCAGGCAACAAATCATGCCCTTATACACCATCTTAGAGATCTTTGCATCTTATGAAACCGGACAAGCGCCGGTTCCGGTATGATTTTTAAAACTATGATGTTCGGTAGCGCAAGACTTTGTGTGAACGCTCAACGCTGAGCCTTAACTACCTGGTGGGACGGTAAGGCTGGTTATAGTGGGAAATAATTTAGACTAGTAACATGCATATATTACTACTCGATGTTATTACCTTCATAGTGGGTAGAAACATATGTATGGTATCATGCAAGCCTTCATTTATTAGATGTATACTCATTTTCCCTTATGTGCGTTATGTTACGGTAATATATTATGTTACCATAAATATCTCTCTCCTCATTAAGTACTTGTCACATAAACAAATTTGCTTACTTGGCATGCATGTTACTCCCTCTGTACCGAAATATAAATCGCTGGAGTAGACGGACGCAGCTCTTCTGCTCGCGAGCACACATGCTCCCGTTGCTACAGTAAAATCGAAAAAAAATCAAAAACGTTTCAAAAAATTCTGAATTTTTTTTGTGGCAAACATTGACAAATGTTCTCAGTGCTTGCAAAGTTTCATCGTGAAATGACATCGATGTGAGTCGTGGCAAAAAAAACAAAATCGATGCTTAAAAAATGTTATTTTTTGGAATGCTGATTTTGTTTTTTTTGCCACGGCTCACATCGATGTCATTTCGCGATGAAACTTTGCAAGCACTGAGAACATTTGTCAATGTTTATCGTTAATGTTCAATTTCGTGTTTATGTTACCTAGCTTTGCACGTGGTCTGTTCACTTCACCCTCCCTTAATCTCCTTCACCTAATTCCTTCTAATCTACACAACGGTGCGTCGATTCGAGATAAGCTCTACACGAAAAAGATGCACATCGACGTTGTGATTTCATTCCCATGATCGGTTCGTAGTTTCATTGAATGTTAATGTTCAATTTCGTGTTTATGTTTGGAGCTTTTTTGATGAATTTTGTCAAATTCTTCGCGTATTTCCTTTGACAACTAGCTTCATCTCGTTGTTTCATAGAACTTTCGTGTTGTAAGTTTTTCATTTCGACGCTCATAGACGAATAGATCTATACCTATCTACTATACTGTAACTTGTTCATGTGTGATTGTTAACTTAATCGGGCCAAAAGTGCAACCAAACACAGCGTAGTGCATTAGCCCAGCCCAAAATCACGAAACGCGGGCAACCAAACGCTGGGTTAGTTGCTGCCCTAATGCAGCCTGGGCTTGTAGGGTAACGCAGCAGAAAACAAAAATTTTCCGACCTACGCACCAGCCCAGGACCACTATGGAGACTGCATACAAGGTTTGATCATTTTCGTTACCGACTCGCAGCGCAGCGGAAGTAGAGTCGATGACGAACGGCGGTGCAGATCCCCGCAGCTAGGATTTTACAACCTCCCAACCGCGAGGATGTATACCCTCATCTGCCCCGCGGACAGCCCTCCGGGAGGCGGTCACACAGTCCCCCGGACGGTGTCGCGGACAGCCCTTCGGGAGGACCTCCGAAACTCGGACTGTCACTCGGACAGCCCTTCGGGAGGACCTCCAAAACTCGGACGGTCACACGGACAGCCCTTCGGGAGGCACTCTCGAACTAAGACCGAAACTACGATCTCTCTACAGAGTTGCACACATACGGTGTCATCTATCCGGCAGGGCTTCGCCGTCCAGAACTAGTTCCTGCCGGAACCCAGACAGCCTTTCGGCTCTACGAAACTATTTCGCTGGGAGGGAGAGAAGAATGCCAGATCATGCATGGCTTTGTGTATGAGAGAAAGAGTGTGTGAGATGGCAGCCCACTCACCTCCTATTTATAGGAAAACCAAGGGGTAGGGTGGTTTTACAATAAAACCCAAAAACTCCCATGCACTAGCTCACACATGAGGGTGTTAAGTGCAAAATGGGATGCCATGTGGAGCTCCATGGAGGAGCTGCACATGTGAACGTCCCACCTTCATGGGGGCCCCCCAAAGGGGGTTCCTTGATCCCCAAGCCCTTCTAGAAGCCTTTTGGGAAAAGCCCCAAAAGGTGGCTTTCCAATAAATATCCCAAAAAGCACTTTCACTATTCACGACGACATTTTTCAGCGTCTGATCGAACTGAAAATATTCATGTGGGCTTAGAACAATTCTAGTACCCACCAAAATAATTTTCAATGCGAGCCGGAACAATTCCGGTTTAGTGATTTCATCTGCGAAAAGCATCTGAAGCGGTTTCGGCAGCTCCGGAACATTTCCGGTTTTCATCCCGGAAAATTCCAGAAAGTTTCCAGAATGATTCTGGCACCCTCCAAGAATTATCAGGCATGTGCCAAAACCAATTTGACTTTATGGTATCCTCTGAAACAACTTTTCAGTTTCACCGAAACTCATCCGGTGACCTCTCTCTGCGGAACTTTTCCGCTGTCCGAAACTTTTCCGGCGTCCGAAACTTTTTCGGTGTTTTTCTCTCAGACTCCCTGTCTAGTATTCAACAGATAGATGACCCTTAAGCGTGTGACCCTATAGGTTCGGTGAAGCATAGACATGACCCGGAACCCCTTCCGATCAATGATCAACATCGGAGCCGTGGACACCCATATTGACCCCTATACCCACACGAATGAATATTCGAGTGAACCTCCAGTTGCCGTGAGCTATTCCTGTTGCTTCGCGATATGTTACAAATACCCGAGGTGAGACATGTAGGCATCCCCGTGAATCAACAACTTGTCCACTATGCCAGTTACCTCGTTGCCGGTATTGTTCTCTTTTCTCGTTCTGTGTTCCGGCATCCCTGTGATCAAATCACCCTGTGTCTGGCCATACGATGATGGATACCGTAACACCGAGAGGGCCCAGAGATATCTCTCCATCGTCGGAGGAGCAAATCCCAATCTTGAGCTATCAAGTTACTTGACATACTTTTCCATGAACCCGTAAGCCGCCGTAATAGCCACCCATTTACGGATGACGTTTAACAAACCCCAAAGTTCATGAAGCAAGCATGAAGAAACTCGATACTCTCATGGTCTAAGGAATTATGCAAACATTAACTTCCTGTGTTATTAACCATTAACTTATGACGAATGTATCTCATAGCATAACATCAATTTGGGTCGATTCAACACAAGTGTTCTACCAACAATTGTGCCCTCAAAATTCCCGGCATAGTCATGCCCATGATCAGGAAAACAGGATCATCATGCAATACTTGAGACAGTCATAGAGGCTTGACTAGGAATACATTTTACCGTTTATTATCCCACACGTGCACATGAGTTTCCCTCCAAGCCTCGTTTTATTTGCAGACTCGAGAATCATTGCAGTTATAGCATGGAACATAAACCTACTTATGAACATGGAGATAATCAATAACATTTATTATTGCCTCTAGGGCATATCTCCTACAGACTCCCACTTGCACTAGAGTCAATAATCTAGTCTATGCTAATGCACTTTACACCTATGGCATACTGGTGTAAAATATGCTTCGCATGTGGTATAGCCTGATGTCCAACGGATCTGACAACTTCAGCTCCGTGTGTAACTTTGCATATCCTCGCGTTTTCACGCTTTCACAAAATTCATATTTTGTGTGGACTTGGCTTTGCATATGTGTGAATCATTGGTCGAAACCTGATTCCTCAGACTGAGCTATGGAGCAACTATCTGCTATAGTGTCCCATAGACCAAAACCTTCTTGGAACCTTACTAAGTTCATGAATGAACTATATGATTCAACAACTTCTTTGTCGCTTCTAAAGCGTCAACATACTTAGCCTTTGTTATAGAATTCGCCATAGTATCTTGTTTGGAACAATTTCCAACTACCGTGCCACCATAATGTGTATTACACAAAACCCTTAACTTAAATCGAAAATCGCATGGAGCATTGATGAAGACTATATCGATGTAATTACTTACAACGAGCACTTCATAATCTCTGCTTGCGAGAAAACATGTCATCAGCACAACTCTAGTACTTAATGACATCCTTCACTGTTGTCCCATGATCAGTACTTTGATCACTTTGGTATCTATACTCGCAACAACTTCGGAGTATTGGACATATCTGGTTGTTTTACATACCACGGAATACATGATTAATCCAAACACAAGAGTGTGTGGAATCTCCATCATGTATTTCACTCATCGGTGTTTTGGGACACTGAGTCTTGCAAAAACTCTTTCCATGTGACTTCAGCAAGAATCACTCCTTGGCGTTTTAAATGCTAAAAGGTTTTAGCATCTTGTCAATATGTATTCATTGCTTAGCCCTATTAGGTAAATCTATATCCATAGATCATCATCCCTAATATGGAGGCTATATAGCCCAAGCACTTCATCAAAAAACTATTTTCAAATGAAGTCCTTAATTCGTGTCAAGAATTTTACTTCCAATTAACAATGTGTCAAGCACACAATGTTTTAGAAATATTATTATGCTCCCACTTATTTTCTTGAATCACAAGCATCTTCGTTACCCATTGATGAAGTCAAAACCCTTTTTGACCATTTCATCAAAACACGAAGATTCCAACTCCATTTTGCTATCTTCTGTCCATCGCTGGAACTCTGAAGTTTGCACCCTTACTAGCATTCTCTGGACTGACAAATTACTTTGGACTGTATCACATACAAGTCCTAGGTTTCATTTCCATCAGATGGAAATCCTTTTATCATCCATGTTTCATATCTCATGATTGAAATATGTATTAATTGCTAGTTCAACCCGAACCGACTTTAAGCATCGCTACGGTGAATCAACCTCATCGTAGTCAACTCCTTGAACTTGTTATTTCAACAAGTCGAGCTATATGGATAAAACATTTTTATCCGTATCAGTTTTTAGTTCCATAAATATTCGTTAGACTCTAAGTCTTCCGAAAGGTGTATCAAGATTTTAATCTCGAATCACTTATATGGAAACTATCTCGGATTGTATTGGCATTTAGCCAATTCCGGAGTCAGAGCCCATCAACGCTTCCTTGTGTATTGTAGGTATACTGTTGTCTAACAACAATATCTCGTTTGCGCACCTGATAGGTTTGCACGAGCTCTGCCTACGTGGTTCAGCGGCAAGTTCGACCGAAGTCCATAAATTTTATTGTAGAGACTTCCGTATCAGTCGCAGTAGGAAACTCCGGAATCACTTCCTGGGTTTCTTTCCTTTGGTCTGATGACGAAGATACTGGTTATCTCGTCGAGTTTGCACTGTCCTCCCACTTACCTTTTGTAAGAACTATTCTCTTTAAAAGCATACCGTTTGGCGGCAAAAAACCTTTGCCTCGGTATAGTGGTGGGGGAATACCCAATGACTTGGGATAACCCACAAAGTAGCACTTGTCTGATTTGGAATAGGTTTGTAACCTTTTACACAAGCCCCATATTCCAAATGTTTAAGAAAAGATATAACATGGTTGGGCGTACCATACCATGGCGTCATTTCAACAGACCTGATGGATCTCTTTTCAGTGTAAAAGCCGCAGTCTCTAAAGCATCACTTTAAAAGGGATAATGGCAAATTTATTTATGTCATCTTTGATCTTACCATGTCATAAATGGTTTGATTACATCTTCACGGACTTTCCACTTGCAGTGGTGTTCCGGGAGGTGCAAGTTATGAAACCCCCTTTCACAACTCATCAGACATTCGCTAAACTTGTAACTCAAATATTCCTTTCTGCAATCGAATTGTAGAAACATAATTTTCTTGTTACAACATCTTCTACTTCATTTTTGAAAACCTTCTGAATGAATTCAAAAGATCCAGACTTACGTCTTAACAAGTAAATATCCATATATCTACTTGAGTCATTTCTGAAGATAGATAAATCCACTACTCGCAACAACATTTATTGGACTACACACATCATAATGTATGATTACCAATATGTTCTTTGCTCGTTCCTTATGGCCTGTGAACGGTATTTCAGTCACTTCACCTTTCAGAGGAAAGTTGCAAGTGTCAGATGATTCAAAATCAAATGACTTCAAAATCCATCATAATGGAATTTTCCATGCGGGTTTCTCCAATGTGACCAAATGCAGTGCCACACTTGTGTGGTATTCTTTTAGTCTTGTGACATTTAGCGTCAGTGTTATGGATGTATCATATTACCATCAATATTCATAGCATACATCCCATCCTGTATGGAAGCATGGCCCTTCATGTTATTCATAACACCGAACATCAAAAGTTCTCTTATGAATAACCTTCTTGCAAAATACCTTATGCAAAGGGCTAGAGTGTGAAACTCTAAAATGAATTATGAAAGTAAATACAGAGGCAATGTATTAATATCAATATTCATAACATACATCTCATTCATAATGAAAGTATGGCCCTTACGTTATTCATAACATCGAACATCAAAAGTTCTCTTATGAATAACCTTCTTGCAAGATACTTTATGCAATGGGCTAGAGTGTAAAACTCTAAAATGAATTATGAAAGTAAATACAGAGGCAACGTATAAATATCAATATTCATAACATACATCTCATTCATAATGAAAGTATGGCCCTTATGTTATTCATAACATCGAACATCAAAAGTTCTCTTATGAATAACCTTCTTGCAAGATACTTTATGCAATGGGCTAGAGTGTAAAACTCTAAAATGAATTATGAAAGTAAATACATAGGGAATACACCGATGGAAGGCATAGTAACATTTACTATGTTCCCTGCGTGTATCTAACCTCATTCCTGGCTAGTCTTTCAGGCCATAGTAGTTCTTACATCGAGTTGCAACAGAATGCAATCGAGCGGGTATCTTTGTGATTAACTCGCAATACCCAAGAATTAGTGATTAACATGTTTAACCATAATTCCCAAGAACTATATCTTTGACCAGCCTTCTATACATCAAAAACTTGTATGACATTCATACATGAGCTGGATATTCCAGTCTTCTTTCCTTTTGCCATTATACTTCTAACAGTTTAACTTTTAGTATTTCTCCTACTCTCAGAAGAAGCACCCAACTTAAGAGTGGCGTTAGCCCCGGACTTCCTAGGCATGAAAGTTTCACTAACACCCTTCGGACACTTCCTTTCTCTTTAAGTTGTCGTTTTATTCACCATCATCATATGACAGGCGTTCTTCTGGATCCCCTCTTATCAGTCAAATGCCTAGTAAACACTTTTACTAATAGTTTGCAAACAAACATGGCTTTAGATATCTCATATCTTTCAGCCTTTGTTTGTATCTGAAAATTAATTTTCAGTTTCATGAATATCACATAACTATCCCAAAACTTTCGAAGTTCGGGTCTCATGGAAGCAAACATATTTCACTTGACCGTAACAGAATTTTAGCTTTTGGATCGAAGGACGAGAGTCATATGATCCATAGCTTTAGCGGGAGAATACCGAAAGCATGCGATAGGACAAAGTCCTTCTCGGCACTCTAGAGGACAATCCTCACATTACGTTACCAGCCGTAAAGTTTTAACCAGATATTTAACAGCTATTCAATTTTAATAGGGAAGGTGGAAACGCGAGCCATTATTCTACAACTATTATGCAAACCACACTTAGACAGTGTTCAAAATTAATTGCACTGAGAATTAAACAAGTTAATTCTATAGTGCGCTCCCACTCAAATCAATATCTCTCATAATTGATTGTGAGTGATACAAGATCCGCATTTCAATTCAACGCCATTGACGGGTTCATCACTGATGACGCGAATTTCAATCGGTAGGCCAACTTGCCAATCACATCTCTATGTGACTCTTGTTCATATTTCGATGCGTGTGTTCCGAGCTCATGACTCTCATGCCTGAACGTCAAGACAACCAAGTGATCTCGCTGCGAGGTCTGACCTCACCCGCCTCACACATCCCTAATCGTTCGTACTCATGTGTACATGTCGTACCCCAAAAAGTTAGGTGCCATGACGGTGCTACACTTGGGAGAACACTAACTACTTGATATTTTTGTGAGAGATCACCCTAATAAAAGCAACTACCGCGCAATCAAGAAGGGTGCATCATAAGGGATAAACATCTCAGGCAATTCATAATAGCATGATATGGTATAGCCCTTTCTGACGGAGAAGTCTTGTATTTCTTCGTCTTCGGCATTCGCGTTGGTGTTCACCTTCGCGAAGATTGCCACCACCTTGTCGATGCACAAGATAATATTGCTATCTCTATAGCTAATAAAATAAGTGCATTACATAAGGTTGACACGCAGGTCATTAAAGTGCAATCATATGGCTCCAGCCATCATGCCGAATCATGACACGCAGGTCATGTTAATCAATTTACATCATATACTCATCTCATACATAATCAAATTATTATGAACACTGCTATACCACATCATATGCACATGCAAACCATCCTGCAAAACCAAGTTAGACGCCTCTAATCGGTTCATGCAAAAAAAAATTTTACGTGGCTTCTAAGGTTTCGAAACAAACCGAAACTACCAACGTCTATCATCAAGCATGATAATCCAAGTCGCTAGATTAACATTCCAGGGTGTATGAAACACGAGATAATAAAATCTCGAGCCCCATACTAAACTTCGTCATACGCGTGACCCCCGTGCAGATCACATCTGCATTGCCCTTTCGTCTGCGAAATTTCATCTTTCTTTTTAACTACGGTGGAATTCAATGAACGGTTAGCACTTCGTTGATCAATCAGGATCGCGGATTGCCAGAACATTGAAACTCCACCATACTGTTATCAAGATCAGAAATATGCAAATTCTAGGGAAGCAACAAGAACATCGGGTAACAGACTTCATCTGCGACCCGCACAAATAATTTTCAGCAATAGATCTCATCTACTACCTAATTATATTGTGCAATACCCATACATCTCTATGTATTCTAGATCGCAACCTGCATCTACGCATAGCACGGCTCTTGATGCCACTGTAGGGTAACGCAGCAGAAAACAAAAATTTTCCGACCTACGCACCAGCCCAGGACCACTATGGAGACTGCATACAAGGTTTGATCATTTTCGTTACCGACTCGCAGCGCAGCGGAAGTAGAGTCGATGACGAACGGCGGTGCAGATCCCCGCAGCTAGGATTTTACAACCTCCCAACCGCGAGGATGTATACCCTCATCTGCCCCGCGGACAGCCCTCCGGGAGGCGGTCACACAGTCCCCCGGACGGTGTCGCGGACAGCCCTTCGGGAGGACCTCCGAAACTCGGACTGTCACTCGGACAGCCCTTCGGGAGGACCTCCAAAACTCGGACGGTCACACGGACAGCCCTTCGGGAGGCACTCTCGAACTAAGACCGAAACTACGATCTCTCTACAGAGTTGCACACATACGGTGTCATCTATCCGGCAGGGCTTCGCCGTCCAGAACTAGTTCCTGCCGGAACCCAGACAGCCTTTCGGCTCTACGAAACTATTTCGCTGGGAGGGAGAGAAGAATGCCAGATCATGCATGGCTTTGTGTATGAGAGCAAGAGTGTGTGAGATGGCAGCCCACTCACCTCCTATTTATAGGAAAACCAAGGGGTAGGGTGGTTTTACAATAAAACCCAAAAACTCCCATGCACTAGCTCACACATGAGGGTGTTAAGTGCAAAATGGGATGCCATGTGGAGCTCCATGGAGGAGCTGCACATGTGAACGTCCCACCTTCATGGGGGCCCCCCAAAGGGGGTTCCTTGATCCCCAAGCCCTTCTAGAAGCCTTTTGGGAAAAGCCCCAAAAGGTGGCTTTCCAATAAATATCCCAAAAAGCACTTTCACTATTCACGACGACATTTTTCAGCGTCTGATCGAACTGAAAATATTCATGTGGGCTTAGAACAATTCTAGTACCCACCAAAATAATTTTCAATGCGAGCCGGAACAATTCCGGTTTAGTGATTTCATCTGCGAAAAGCATCTGAAGCGGTTTCGGCAGCTCCGGAACATTTCCGGTTTTCATCCCGGAAAATTCCAGAAAGTTTCCAGAATGATTCTGGCACCCTCCAAGAATTATCAGGCATGTGCCAAAACCAATTTGACTTTATGGTATCCTCTGAAACAACTTTTCAGTTTCACCGAAACTCATCCGGTGACCTCTCTCTGCGGAACTTTTCCGCTGTCCGAAACTTTTCCGGCGTCCGAAACTTTTTCGGTGTTTTTCTCTCAGACTCCCTGTCTAGTATTCAACAGATAGATGACCCTTAAGCGTGTGACCCTATAGGTTCGGTGAAGCATAGACATGACCCGGAACCCCTTCCGATCAATGATCAACATCGGAGCCGTGGACACCCATATTGACCCCTATACCCACACGAATGAATATTCGAGTGAACCTCCAGTTGCCGTGAGCTATTCCTGTTGCTTCGCGATATGTTACAAATACCCGAGGTGAGACATGTAGGCATCCCCGTGAATTAACAACTTGTCCACTATGCCAGTTACCTCGTTGCCGGTATTGTTCTCTTTTCTCGTTCTGTGTTCCGGCATCCCTGTGATCAAATCACCCTGTGTCTGGCCAGACGATGATGGATACCGTAACACCGAGAGGGCCCAGAGATATCTCTCCATCGTCGGAGGAGCAAATCCCAATCTTGAGCTATCAAGTTACTTGACATACTTTTCCATGAACCCGTAAGCCGCCGTAATAGCCACCCATTTACGGATGACGTTTAACAAACCCCAAAGTTCATGAAGCAAGCATGAAGAAACTCGATACTCTCATGGTCTAAGGAATTATGCAAACATTAACTTCCTGTGTTATTAACCATTAACTTATGACGAATGTATCTCATAGCATAACATCAATTTGGGTCGATTCAACACAAGTGTTCTACCAACAATTGTGCCCTCAAAATTGCCGGCATAGTCATGCCCATGATCAGGAAAACAGGATCATCATGCAATACTTGAGCCAGTCATAGAGGCTTGACTAGGAATACATTTTACCGTTTATTATCCCACACGTGCACATGAGTTTCCCTCCAAGCCTCGTTTTATTTGCAGACTCGAGAATCATTGCAGTTATAGCATGGAACATAAACCTAATTATGAACATGGAGATAATCAATAACATTTATTATTGCCTCTAGGGCATATCTCCTACAGGGCTTTGTGGGCAATCAAACGCAGCGCACAACATGGCCAGAGCCTGTTTTTACTAAGTCAGGCAAAAATTGATGCAGGCAACAAATCATGCCCTTATACACCATCTTAGAGATCTTTGCATCTTATGAAACCGGACAAGCGCCGGTTCCGGTATGATTTTTAAAACTATGATGTTCGGTAGCGCAAGACTTTGTGTGAACGCTCAACGCTGAGCCTTAACTGCCTGGCGGGACGGTAAGGCTGGTTATAGTGGGAAATAATTTAGACTAGTAACATGCATATATTACTACTCCATGTTATTACCTTCATAGTGGGTAGAAACATATGTATGGTATGATGCAAGCCTTCATTTATTAGATGTATACTCATTTTCCCTTATGTGCGTTATGTTACGGTAATATATTATGTTACCATAAATATCTCTCTCCTCATTAAGTACTTGTCACATAAACAAATTTGCTTACTTGGCATGCATGTTACTCCCTCTGTACCGAAATATAAATCGCTGGAGTAGACGGACGCAGCTCTTCTGCTCGCGAGCACACATGCTCCCGTTGCTACAGTAAAATCGAATAAAATCAAAAACATTTCAAAAAATTCTGAATTTTTTTTGTGGCAAACATTGACAAATGTTCTCAGTGCTTGCAAAGTTTCATCGTGAAATGACATCGTTGTGAGTCGTGGCAAAAAAAACAAAATCGATGCTTAAAAAATGTTATTTTTTGGAATGCTGATTTTGTTTTTTTTGCCACGGCTCACATCGATGTCATTTCGCGATGAAACTTTGCAAGCACTGAGAACATTTGTCAATGTTTATCGTTAATGTTCAATTTCGTGTTTATGTTACCTAGCTTTGCACGTGGTCTGTTCACTTCACCCTCCCTTAATCTCCTTCACCTAATTCCTTCTAATCTACACAACGGTGCGTCGATTCGAGATAAGCTCTACACGAAAAAGATGCACATCGACGTTGTGATTTCATTCCCATGATCGGTTCGTAGTTTCGTTGAATGTTAATGTTCAATTTCGTGTTTATGTTTGGAGCTTTTTTGATGAATTTTGTCAAATTCGTCGCGTATTTCCTTTGACAACTAGCTTCATCTCGTTGTTTCATAGAACTTTCGTGTTGTAAGTTTTTCATTTCGACGCTCATAGACGAATAGATCTATACCTATCTACTATACTGTAACTTGTTCATGTGTGATTGTTAACTTAATTGGGCCAAAAGTGCAACCAAACACAGCGTAGTGCATTAGCCCAGCCCAAAATCACGAAACGCGGGCAACCAAACGCTGGGTTAGTTGCTGCCCTAATGCAGCCTGGGCTTTGTGGGCAATCAAACGCAGTGCACAACATGGCCAGAGCCTGTTTTTACTAAGTCAGGCAAAAATTGATGCAGGCAACAAATCATGCCCTTATACACCATCTTAGAGATCTTTGCATCTTATGAAACCGGACAAGCGCCGGTTCCGGTATGATTTTTAAAACTATGATGTTCGGTAGCGCAAGACTTTGTGTGAACGCTCAACGCTGAGCCTTAACTGCCTGGCGGGACGGTAAGGCTGGTTATAGTGGGAAATAATTTAGACTAGTAACATGCATATATTACTACTCCATGTTATTACCTTCATAGTGGGTAGAAACATATGTATGGTATGATGCAAGCCTTCATTTATTAGATGTATACTCATTTTCCCTTATGTGCGTTATGTTACGGTAATATATTATGTTACCATAAATATCTCTCTCCTCATTAAGTACTTGTCACATAAACAAATTTGCTTACTTGGCATGCATGTTACTCCCTCTGTACCGAAATATAAATCGCTGGAGTAGACGGACGCAGCTCTTCTGCTCGCGAGCACACATGCTCCCGTTGCTACAGTAAAATCGAAAAAAAATCAAAAACATTTCAAAAAATTCTGAATTTTTTTTGTGGCAAACATTGACAAATGTTCTCAGTGCTTGCAAAGTTTCATCGTGAAATGACATCGTTGTGAGTCGTGGCAAAAAAAACAAAATCGATGCTTAAAAAATGTTATTTTTTGGAATGCTGATTTTGTTTTTTTTGCCATGGCTCACATCGATGTCATTTCGCGATGAAACTTTGCAAGCACTGAGAACATTTGTCAATGTTTATCGTTAATGTTCAATTTCGTGTTTATGTTACCTAGCTTTGCACGTGGTCTGTTCACTTCACCCTCCCTTAATCTCCTTCACCTAATTCCTTCTAATCTACACAACGGTGCGTCGATTCGAGATAAGCTCTACACGAAAAAGATGCACATCGACGTTGTGATTTCATTCCCATGATCGGTTCGTAGTTTCGTTGAATGTTAATGTTCAATTTCGTGTTTATGTTTGGAGCTTTTTTGATGAATTTTGTCAAATTCGTCGCGTATTTCCTTTGACAACTAGCTTCATCTCGTTGTTTCATAGAACTTTCGTGTTGTAAGTTTTTCATTTCGACGCTCATAGACGAATAGATCTATACCTATCTACTATACTGTAACTTGTTCATGTGTGATTGTTAACTTAATCGGGCCAAAAGTGCAACCAAACACAGCGTAGTGCATTAGCCCAGCCCAAAATCACGAAACGCGGGCAACCAAACGCTGGGTTAGTTGCTGCCCTAATGCAGCCTGGGCTTTGTGGGCAATCAAACGCAGTGCACAACATGGCCAGAGCCTGTTTTTACTAAGTCAGGCAAAAATTGATGCAGGCAACAAATCATGCCCTTATACACCATCTTAGAGATCTTTGCATCTTATGAAACCGGACAAGCACCGGTTCCGGTATGATTTTTAAAACTATGATGTTCGGTAGCGCAAGACTTTGTGTGAACGCTCAACGCTGAGCCTTAACTGCCTGGCGGGACGGTAAGGCTGGTTATAGTGGGAAATAATTTAGACTAGTAACATGCATATATTACTACTCCATGTTATTACCTTCATAGTGGGTAGAAACATATGTATGGTATCATGCAAGCCTTCATTTATTAGATGTATACTCATTTTCCCTTATGTGCGTTATATTACGGTAATATATTATGTTACCATAAATATCTCTCTCCTCATTAAGTACTTGTCACATAAACAAATTTGCTTACTTGGCATGCATGTTACTCCCTCTGTACCGAAATATAAATCGCTGGAGTAGACGGACGCACCTCTTCTGCTCGCGAGCACACATGCTCCCGTTGCTACAGTAAAATGGAAAAAAAATCAAAAACATTTCAAAAAATTCTGAATTTTTTTTGTGGCAAACATTGACAAATGTTCTCAGTGCTTGCAAAGTTTCATCGTGAAATGACATCGATGTGAGTCGTGGCAAAAAAAACAAAATCGATGCTTAAAAAATGCTATTTTTTGGAATGCTGATTTTGTTTTTATTGCCACGGCTCACATCGATGTCATTTCGCGATGAAACTTTGCAAGCACTGAGAACATTTGTCAATGTTTATCGTTAATGTTCAATTTCGTGTTTATGTTACCTAGCTTTGCACGTGGTCTGTTCACTTCACCCTCCCTTAATCTCCTTCACCTAATTCCTTCTAATCTACACAACGGTGCGTCGACTCGAGATAAGCTCTACACGAAAAAGATGCACATCGACGTTGTGATTTCATTCCCATGATCGGTTCGTAGTTTCGTTGAATGTTAATGTTCAATTTCATGTTTATGTTTGGAGCTTTTTTGATGAATTTTGTCAAATTCGTCGCGTATTTCCTTTGACAACTAGCTTCATCTCGTTGTTTCATAGAACTTTCGTGTTGTAAGTTTTTCATTTCGACGCTCATAGACGAATAGATCTATACCTATCTACTATACTGTAACTTGTTCATGTGTGATTGTTAACTTAATCGGGCCAAAAGTGCAACCAAACACAGCGTAGTGCATTAGCCCAGCCCAAAATCACGAAACGCGGGCAACCAAACGCTGGGTTAGTTGCTGCCCTAAAGCAGCCTGGGCTTTGTGGGCAATCAAACGCAGTGCACAACATGGCCAGAGCCTGTTTTTACTAAGTCAGGCAAAAATTGATGCAGGCAACAAATCATGCCCTTATACACCATCTTAGAGATCTTTGCATCTTATGAAACCGGACAAGCGCCGGTTCCGGTATGATTTTTAAAACTATGATGTTCGGTAGCGCAAGACTTTGTGTGAACGCTCAACGCTGAGCCTTAACTGCCTGGCGGGACGGTAAGGCTGGTTATAGTGGGAAATAATTTAGACTAGTAACATGCATATATTACTACTCCATGTTATTACCTTCATAGTGGGTAGAAACATATGTATGGTATCATGCAAGCCTTCATTTATTAGATGTATACTCATTTTCCCTTATGTGCGTTATATTACGGTAATATATTATGTTACCATAAATATCTCTCTCCTCATTAAGTACTTGTCACATAAACAAATTTGCTTACTTGGCATGCATGTTACTCCCTCTGTACCGAAATATAAATCGCTGGAGTAGACGGACGCACCTCTTCTGCTCGCGAGCACACATGCTCCCGTTGCTACAGTAAAATGGAAAAAAAATCAAAAACATTTCAAAAAATTCTGAATTTTTTTTGTGGCAAACATTGACAAATGTTCTCAGTGCTTGCAAAGTTTCATCGTGAAATGACATCGATGTGAGTCGTGGCAAAAAAAACAAAATCGATGCTTAAAAAATGCTATTTTTTGGAATGCTGATTTTGTTTTTATTGCCACGGCTCACATCGATGTCATTTCGCGATGAAACTTTGCAAGCACTGAGAACATTTGTCAATGTTTATCGTTAATGTTCAATTTCGTGTTTATGTTACCTAGCTTTGCACGTGGTCTGTTCACTTCACCCTCCCTTAATCTCCTTCACCTAATTCCTTCTAATCTACACAACGGTGCGTCGACTCGAGATAAGCTCTACACGAAAAAGATGCACATCGACGTTGTGATTTCATTCCCATGATCGGTTCGTAGTTTCGTTGAATGTTAATGTTCAATTTCATGTTTATGTTTGGAGCTTTTATGATGAATTTTGTCAAATTCGTCGCGTATTTCCTTTGACAACTAGCTTCATCTCGTTGTTTCATAGAACTTTCGTGTTGTAAGTTTTTCATTTCGACGCTCATAGACGAATAGATCTATACCTATCTACTATATTGTAACTTGTTCATGTGTGATTGTTAACTTAATCGGGCCAAAAGTGCAACCAAACACAGCGTAGTGCATTAGCCCAACCCAAAATCACGAAACGCGGGCAACCAAACGCTGGGTTAGTTGCTGCCCTAATGCAGCCTGGGCTTTGTGGGCAATCAAACGCAGTGCACAACATGGCCAGAGCCTGTTTTTACTAAGTCAGGCAAAAACTGATGCAGGCAACAAATCATGCCCTTATACACCATCTTAGAGATCTTTGCATCTTATGAAACCGGACAAGCGCCGGTTCCGGTATGATTTTTAAAACTATGATGTTCGGTAGCGCAAGACTTTGTGTGAACGCTCAACGCTGAGCCTTAACTGCCTGGCGGGACGGTAAGGCTGGTTATAGTGGGAAATAATTTAGACTAGTAACATGCATATATTACTACTCCATGTTATTACCTTCATAGTGGGTAGAAACATATGTATGGTATCATGCAAGCCTTCATTTATTAGATGTATACTCATTTTCCCTTATGTGCGTTATATTACGGTAATATATTATGTTACCATAAATATCTCTCTCCTCATTAAGTACTTGTCACATAAACAAATTTGCTTACTTGGCCTGCATGTTACTCCCTCTGTACCGAAATATAAATCGCTGGAGTAGACGGACGCACCTCTTCTGCTCGCGAGCACACATGCTCCCGTTGCTACAGTAAAATCGAAAAAAAATCAAAAACATTTCAAAAAAATCTGAATTTTTTTTGTGGCAAACATTGACAAATGTTTTCAGTACTTGCAAAGTTTCATCGTGAAATGACATCGATGTGAGTCGTGGCAAAAAAAACAAAATCGATGCTTAAAAAATGCTATTTTTTGGAATGCTGATTTTGTTTTTATTGCCACGGCTCACATCGATGTCATTTCGCGATGAAACTTTGCAAGCACTGAGAACATTTGTCAATGTTTATCGTTAATGTTCAATTTCGTGTTTATGTTACCTAGCTTTGCACGTGGTCTGTTCACTTCACCCTCCCTTAATCTCCTTCACCTAATTCCTTCTAATCTACACAACGGTGCGTCGACTCGAGATAAGCTCTACACGAAAAAGATGCACATCGACGTTGTGATTTCATTCCCATGATCGGTTCGTAGTTTCGTTGAATGTTAATGTTCAATTTCGTGTTTATGTTTGGAGCTTTTATGATGAATTTTGTCAAATTCGTCGCGTATTTCCTTTGACAACTAGCTTCATCTCGTTGTTTCATAGAACTTTCGTGTTGTAAGTTTTTCATTTCGACGCTCATAGACGAATAGATCTATACCTATCTACTATACTGTAACTTGTTCATGTGTGATTGTTAACTTAATCGGGCCAAAAGTGCAACCAAACACAGCGTAGTGCATTAGCCCAGCCCAAAATCACGAAACGCGGGCAACCAAACGTTGGGTTAGTTGCTGCCCTAATGCAGCCTGGGCTTTGTGGGCAATCAAACGCAGTGCACAACATGGCCAGAGCCTGTTTTTACTAAGTCAGGCAAAAATTGATGCAGGCAACAAATCATGCCCTTATACACCATCTTAGAGATCTTTGCATCTTATGAAACCGGACAAGCGCCGGTTCCGGTATGATTTTTAAAACTATGATGTTCGGTAGCGCAAGACTTTGTGTGAACGCTCAACGCTGAGCCTTAACTGCCTGGCGGGACGGTAAGGCTGGTTATAGTGGGAAATAATTTAGACTAGTAACATGCATATATTACTACTCCATGTTATTACCTTCATAGTGGGTAGAAACATATGTATGGTATCATGCAAGCCTTCATTTATTAGATGTATACTCATTTTCCCTTATGTGCGTTATGTTACGGTAATATATTATGTTACCATAAATATCTCTCTCCTCATTAAGTACTTGTCACATAAACAAATTTGCTTACTTGGCATGCATGTTACTCCCTCTGTACCGAAATATAAATCGCTGGAGTAGACGGACGCAGCTCTTCTGCTCGCGAGCACACATGCTCCCGTTGCTACAGTAAAATCGAAAAAAAATCAAAAACATTTCAAAAAATTCTGAATTTTTTTTGTGGCAAACATTGACAAATGTTCTCAGTGCTTGCAAAGTTTCATTGTGAAATGACATCGATGTGAGTCGTGGCAAAAAAAACAAAATCGATGCTTAAAAAATGCTATTTTTTGGAATGCTAATTTTGTTTTTATTGCCACGGCTCACATCGATGTCATTTCGCGATGAAACTTTGCAAGCACTGAGAACATTTGTCAATGTTTATCGTTAATGTTCAATTTCGTGTTTATGTTACCTAGCTTTGCACGTGGTCTGTTCACTTCACCCTCCCTTAATCTCCTTCACCTAATTCCTTCTAATCTACACAACGGTGCGTCGACTCGAGATAAGCTCTACACGAAAAAGATGCACATCGACGTTGTGATTTCATTCCCATGATCGGTTCGTAGTTTCGTTGAATGTTAATGTTCAATTTCGTGTTTATGTTTGGAGCTTTTTTGTTGAATTTTGTCAAATTCGTCGCGTATTTCCTTTGACAACTAGCTTCATCTCGTTGTTTCATAGAACTTTCGTGTTGTAAGTTTTTCATTTCGACGCTCATAGACGAATAGATCTATACCTATCTACTATACTGTAACTTGTTCATGTGTGATTGTTAACTTAATCGGGCCAAAAGTGCAACCAAACACAGCGTAGTGCATTAGCCCAGCCCAAAATCACGAAACGCGCGCAACCAAACGCTGGGTTAGTTGCTGCCCTAATGCAGCCTGGGCTTTGTGGGCAATCAAACGCAGTGCACAACATGGCCAGAGCCTGTTTTTACTAAGTCAGGCAAAAATTGATGCAGGCAACAAATCATGCCCTTATACACCATCTTAGAGATCTTTGCATCTTATGAAACCGGACAAGCGCCGGTTCCGGTATGATTTTTAAAACTATGATGTTCGGTAGCGCAAGACTTTGTGTGAACGCTCAACGCTGAGCCTTAACTGCCTGGCGGGACGGTAAGGCTGGTTATAGTGGGAAATAATTTAGACTAGTAACATGCATATATTACTACTCCATGTTATTACCTTCATAGTGGGTAGAAACATATGTATGGTATCATGCAAGCCTTCATTTATTAGATGTATACTCATTTTCCCTTATGTGCGTTATGTTACGGTAATATATTATGTTACCATAAATATCTCTCTCCTCATTAAGTACTTGTCACATAAACAAATTTGCTTACTTGGCATGCATGTTACTCCCTCTGTACCGAAATATAAATCGCTGGAGTAGACGGACGCAGCTCTTCTGCTCGCGAGCACACATGCTCCCGTTGCTACAGTAAAATCGAAAAAAAATCAAAAACATTTCAAAAAATTCTGAATTTTTTTTGTGGCAAACATTGACAAATGTTCTCAGTGCTTGCAAAGTTTCATTGTGAAATGACATCGATGTGAGTCGTGGCAAAAAAAACAAAATCGATGCTTAAAAAATGCTATTTTTTGGAATGCTAATTTTGTTTTTATTGCCACGGCTCACATCGATGTCATTTCGCGATGAAACTTTGCAAGCACTGAGAACATTTGTCAATGTTTATCGTTAATGTTCAATTTCGTGTTTATGTTACCTAGCTTTGCACGTGGTCTGTTCACTTCACCCTCCCTTAATCTCCTTCACCTAATTCCTTCTAATCTACACAACGGTGCGTCGACTCGAGATAAGCTCTACACGAAAAAGATGCACATCGACGTTGTGATTTCATTCCCATGATCGGTTCGTAGTTTCGTTGAATGTTAATGTTCAATTTCGTGTTTATGTTTGGAGCTTTTTTGTTGAATTTTGTCAAATTCGTCGCGTATTTCCTTTGACAACTAGCTTCATCTCGTTGTTTCATAGAACTTTCGTGTTGTAAGTTTTTCATTTCGACGCTCATAGACGAATAGATCTATACCTATCTACTATACTGTAACTTGTTCATGTGTGATTGTTAACTTAATCGGGCCAAAAGTGCAACCAAACACAGCGTAGTGCATTAGCCCAGCCCAAAATCACGAAACGCGGGCAACCAAACGCTGGGTTAGTTGCTGCCCTAATGCAGCCTGGGCTTTGTGGGCAATCAAACGCAGTGCACAACATGGCCAGAGCCTGTTTTTACTAAGTCAGGCAAAAATTGATGCAGGCAACAAATCATGCCCTTATACACCATCTTAGAGATCTTTGCATCTTATGAAACCGGACAAGCGCCGGTTCCGGTATGATTTTTAAAACTATGATGTTCGGTAGCGCAAGACTTTGTGTGAACGCTCAACGCTGAGCCTTAACTGCCTGGCGGGACGGTAAGGCTGGTTATAGTGGGAAATAATTTAGACTAGTAACATGCATATATTACTACTCCATGTTATTACCTTCATAGTGGGTAGAAACATATGTATGGTATCATGCAAGCCTTCATTTATTAGATGTATACTCATTTTCCCTTATGTGCTTTATGTTACGGTAATATATTATGTTACCATAAATATCTCTCTCCTCATTAAGTACTTGTCACATAAACAAATTTGCTTACTTGGCATGCATGTTACTCCCTCTGTACCGAAATATAAATCGCTGGAGTAGACGGACGCACCTCTTCTGCTCGCGAGCACACATGCTCCCGTTGCTACAGTAAAATCGAAAAAAAATCAAAAACATTTCAAACAATTCTGAATTTTTTTTGTGGCAAACATTGACAAATGTTCTCAGTGCTTGCAAAGTTTCATCATGAAATGACATCGATGTGAGTCGTGGCAAAAAAAACAAAATCGATGCTTAAAAAATGCTATTTTTTGGAATGCTGATTTTGTTTTTTTTGCCACGGCTCACATCGATGTCATTTCGCGATGAAACTTTGCAAGCACTGAGAACATTTGTCAATGTTTGCCACAAAAAAAATTCAAATTTTTTTGAAATGTTTTTGATTTTTTTTCGATTTTACTGTAACAACGGGAGCATGTGTGCTCGCGAGCAGAAGAGCACTTTCGGGAGTAGACAAGCTAAGTTAGTCACAGCCTAAATGAAACACTGTAGAGCCGGTCGCGCTGTTAAGATTCTGCCCCGCTCGTCTTTGCACTGTTCTCTCTCTCCCTTCCACACCACAGCGAGGCGCCACACAGCAGCGTGCAGGAGAGGAGGCCAACTCAAACAGCAAGCGGATGAGGATGAGAAGAGGTAGATGGGGCGATGGCGGTGGCCCCACGCAGTAGTAACTGCAGACCCGCAGACGGCCGGGCAGAGGCACATGCTGACTGCCCCCACGCGTGGTAAATAGATGGGCCCGCGGTGGACCGTAAGAGAGTTACTACTAGTACCACGTTTTCTCGCTCTGAGCTGAGCAACCCAACACACCAACTCCGCTCCTACCTACCTCCTGCTCTGCTCCCCGTCCACACCACACTCCCCTCGTCTCTCACCGCAGCACCAGAGTAGATCCGGGAGCCACAAGCTATGGGATGTGCTCGGCGGATCTGCTTGCTTAGCTGAGCAGCGATTCATTTAGTTCATCACATCTTTCCATCCTCGGATCCCGGCGGCCGCCTCAGATCCCTCTCGCGCGTATTCCGCACCTCCGTTGGTCAGCAAGCAACACCTACTTAGAGGTAAATCTGATTTCTTTCCGCGTAATTACTACTTGATTTACTTTACTGGTACGCGATTGTTGGCAGCTGCCATTACACATCCATACAGTCTAGTGTCGACTCTTTTTTTTTTTGCAAGCTAATGATTCGTCCAATAATCACTCCAAAAAATAGCGCGCTGTAGGGCCCTAATAGTCGAAAATATCCAATGGGACACGGCGACCAGCGAGGATGGAATCAGCGCCACTCGTTTGCTAGGGATTCATGCTCACACAATACATTCAACTGCGTATAGAGCTCCCACCATCTGGTATAAACCTTCTGCCATGTATACCACCGCACAATTAAGACTGGCGGCCCCACACGTTGGACAAACGGCCACAAACGCATTCATGTCCATCCATCAACGGCACTCTTCCACTCAGCAATGCGTATATTTCCTTGGGAGTCAATATCATCAGGAGTCATAGAACTTGCTCTCGATGTTCAGTTTGATGCTAGAACTTTACGTTCTCGTGCAAATACGGTCACTTTATCCGTATCCGGACGTATCCTACGCTTACGTGGCATGCCAACGTGGCTATGGCCCACTGTCAGTGACCGGAACAGCACAGTGCGACGTGCGCGTGTTTTTTTTCAGAAACACCCCTGCTTTGTATTTAATTGAGCAGAAGCCCCTCATCAGCACGTGTGGATCCTGCTTGACAGCGTGCTAGAAGAATAAATCTCTCCTTGACATGTGGGTCCCACTTGTTTGTGTGAGAGAAAATGAGAAATAAAAAGGCCGCGCGGGGCGCGAACTCACGACGCCATGCACGCACATGGCCTGTGCCAACCACTGCACCAAGCACGTCTATGAAGAAATATATCTTATTTTACTTTATAGTGAAAGCAGGGTTTAGCTGATATTTTCAGGTCAATACCGACGGTCTCCATCATATAATTTTTGCAATTTTAGCTGATATTTACACGCAAAAAAATGCACTGGGGAGAGACTCGAACTCGCAAGCTGGGGTCACCTAGCGGATGCGCAGTACTAACCGCTATAACGTGCCCAAGCTTTGTTCTTTTCTAGTTTCAATTATATACATTTTAATGCCAAAAAAAATTGAATTCAAAATCCGTTTGAATAAATTCTGGCGAAAAAAATCCGCTCATCATCTAGTAGTCGTCGTTGCCAACATATAAAATTCTGTGTTTCTCCTTAGACACATGAACAAGTACGAATTTCAAAATTGCAAAAAAAATCGCTCACCCTCGAAATGGTCAAAAAATTCAGACAAATCAACAGAATTTTTGTTTGAATTTGAATAATTTTAAATTAAAAAATCTAGTTAAAAGAAAATATAGCGCATAATGAATATATCATTTCTATCCTGATGGTTAGTCCATTAATTAGCTAGCAGCTGGCCAAAAATCATATTCGGTACAAAAATAATCAAAATGTTTGTGCCTCATGATTTGAACTCTAGACCTAGAGGTGTGAGGAAAACCGACCTACCGTAGCAGTACAAAATTGGATTTTAATTTTAAGTGAGCCAAGTCCATTTTGACATAGGAATTCAAACCAACCAATTTTTTTTTAGCGGAATGAAAAAAATTCACGCACCCACTAAATTTGTTTAGATAACTCGATATTAGAGCAAGCTTATTGCTAACATCGTCATTGTCTTCGTATATGGTTGAATTTATGGTTGTCCCGGCCAAAAAAATAAAGAATTTATTTGTCAGGTTGAACAATATAACAGCATATGCATCTCAGTACTAGAAAGCAAAGGACGTCCATTGTGGCCGTTAGCACGGGCAATGGGAGTGAAGAGGTTGCTGGTTCGAATCCTCACGGGGCGATTAATTTTAAATCTTTTTCTCGCGTCCTCTGGCAGGAGGGTCCCACACAGGTAGATAGAGTAGGCCGACTGTCAAGTGGGACCCACAGACTTAATTACCAATACTTATTACGTGCGAATGATTTATACAGACGTAATTATCAAAAAGCTGAGGGGTGTTTCTGTAAAAAGGACGTCACGCAGTCACACCTAGCGCCTCCGCCACCAAGCGTCGTTGATAGTGGGGCCATGCATGCGTGGCACGCCATGCAAGCGGTGGATACACCCGCGTACATGCTTTGTAACCGTATTTGCACGAGAACGCAAGCTGGATGACCAGTGGCGGAGACAAGGGGTGCCAGCCAGGCCCTGGCCCCCCCCCCTAACATAACTGATTTAAGCCTAGTATGAATAGTAACAGTGATTTTTTTTGTGCTAAAATGGTGTTTTTTGATGGATTGGCCCGCCCTAACAAGGTTTAACAATACTCGGCCCCCCTTGTCTAATTTTTCTGGCTCTGCCATTGTGGATGACCACAAATCCGTATTTTCAAAGTTCTAGCACCAAACTGAACATCCAGAGCAAGTTCTATGACTCCCGGTGATATTACCTCTTTCCCTGGCCCCTCCCGAGCCGTATTCCTCATCTAGTTCATCCTCTCTCGCTTCCATCTTCTCCATTCACCTCCTCCAGCTTCTTCAGGCATTCATCCATCATCAGCTCCGGCAGCACATTCAACACTGCCACACTGGCCATAATCACAACACTCTCTCCACCCAGTGCTTTCAATTTGGAAAGATAGATATTTCAGTTTCATCACATGTTCAGTTTAGACTGCTGTTTTGCAATCAGAAGTTCAGAAACCTTGCAAGTATCAGTTTCCCAATGAAAAAATTCAATAGATTTCGGTCTTGGTTCCAAACACAGCACCCAACAATCATGAAGATACAGTTTGCATTCCAAAACTCAATACGAATCCAGCAAAATTTTACAGAAAGTAAAAGCATTTTTACAAGATGTCATGAGCCACACGAATCAAGAAATTTTGCAAGTACATACATCTAAGCAACGAAAATCCTAAAAATAATCACTCAGTAATGCACTGGCTCATCATTGCAGTTTCTGACGAATTCAGGACCACAAATATGACTAATGTAAAACGGTAACAAGAATCATCCAACAAGAACCCAAATGTTCAGACCTTTCTATCCGAGCCATATCCCACCGCACGAGAATCCGGCAGCTGCTGCACCCTTGGTGTCTGGATCAGCGACACCATGCGAATTAGGCCACGAGCTCGAAACCTCAGCCGACGATTTGGGATCTTTCCGACGTTGAGGACAACGACCGATTCCTCTCCTCGCTGTGCCGTGATCTGCCTCGGAGAAGACGAGGCTAGCGAGATGAACGCCGTGGGCTGGATCCAACCGACGCGCGTCGGTGAATACCACCGTTGTGCAACTTCCTGTCACGACACCACACTGGGAGACGGCCCAGGAGCCCAAGGCCCATAGTGGCGAGTAGATAGCCACCTACCCTGGGTGTGCGAGGGGCATCGTGATGTAATCTGAACTGGTACCCATTTGGGGCATCTCTCTCTCCCTCTCTTCTTCCTCCTCCTGAGTCCTGAGCACCTTGCTGAACGATTCTCTTCAGATCCCAGCATGACGCTGCGGAATCCTTGTATCCAACTTATATTTTCCAGTAATCCAGTGGGAGGTTGTGACACTTCCCTGCGTGGCTGCGTGGTCGCCCTCAGAGTGCTGCTGCTCGCTGCTCCAATCGCCCCCACGATTCGAGAGAGAGAGAGAGAGAGAGAGAGAGAGAGGCAGGTGGAGACGAGAGAGGCATATCATAACCATAACGGAACGCCTCTCACCTCTCGGTCTGTGATGCTGGGCTGCATTTGTTGCGAGTTATCCTCTGTCCTATTCTGTGTACATGTGTATTTACTCCCCTGGCCAGTGTATTTGCTGCTTTATGATAGCGTATCATCTTGGTATTTATTTAATCACTATATTAGTTATGCATCTCAAAGCTTCAACAGACTGGCTGGATATCATCCTCGCTTGCCGCCGTGTCCCAAAGATCCGCATCGCGCTAATAGCACGCTATAGCGTGCTAAGCATTGGCTCGCTAAATAAATCCGTGTACAATGTCTCGTTAATATCGGATTTTATGACCGGCGCTATTTTGCAACAGTGCGTTATTTTTTTGACCGCCAATAATGCGTGCTCTCTTGTTTCAAGCCAGGCTAACTAAGTGGTATATAACTGGCCCGGGTGCCCAGTTAATGGATCGCCGAGGTGGTATAACACAAATTGACCTGGAGTACATGTTACACGATGAAGATGCAGAGCCCATGGCCCTGCCATTTCCACTTTTGAAGAAAATCACAGATGATTTTTCCTATAAGTTGGAAATTGGAAGAGGTGGCTTTGCGGTGGTTTATAAGGTACTGTTAAAAACACTATCATGCTCTCTGCCTGCAGTCTTACTCTGACTAATTTGATCAACGTTTATCTGAAATGAAACTCAAAGTTTGTCCTTGCATGATCTCACTGCTGCAGGCAATGCTTGATACTGGTGCTGTCGCCGTAAAGAAGCTGTCCAATACGTACATGTATGAGAAAGAATTCCACCGAGAGGTGGAATGCCTCATGAAGGTGAAGCACAAAAACATCGTACGATTTCTGGGGTATTGTGCTGACACACAAGGGAAGATGGGAAGCTTCAATGGGAAAATGGTCATGGCAGATGTGCAAGAAAGATTGCTCTGCTTTGAGTATCTTCCTAAAGGAAGTCTTGATGGTTATATAACACGTAGGTTTATGTTTCCATTTTAATTTTCTTCACAGGATATTGCTTGGTTGGTTCAACCTACTCAAGCATATAGATGCAATAATTTACCGTGGAATATACTATCTTGCATCAAAAAATTAAGGAAGTCAAGTGTCTCCAATATGTACTAAATTAATTGCAATTTCTCATCTCCCTTTTGTAGATTCATCTGGAGAACTTGAATGGACAAAGCGCTACCAAGTAATAAAAGGGATATGCGAAGGGTTAAATTATCTTCACCAAAAAAATATTTTCCACTTAGATCTAAAACCCGGAAATATATTATTGGATGAAGATATGATGCCGAAAATTACTGATTTTGGACTATCAAGGTGTTTTGAGGAAGACCAATCACGGATCATTACTAAAAATGTGCATGGGACATTGTAAGCCAACTAAAGCCTGTTGGAAGCTAAATATTTAACCTTTTCAGCCATAATGTAGTTTTCTATTTCATCACTCAACATATTACTAATTGATAAGATTATATGTATTTTCAGGGGATATTTGGCACCGGAATTCCGTAAAGGTGAAATCACACACAAGTTTGACTTATATAGTCTTGGTGTTATAATTATGGAGATGTTGACCGGAAAGAAGGGGTATCAAACTATTGAGAATGTAAGAAAAATATCTATATGTCACCTTTCGAACTCAAATTTTAAAATAACTATATTACGCATTAGCACTAAATCTTTATTTTAAAATGGATTATCCATTTCATAACGTAATCATGGATCAATTTCTTAGGTACTTGAAATTTGGATCAATACGATGTTGGATACATTGCAATTGGAACAAGTACGAGTATGTGCTAAGATTGGGATAGAGTGCACAGAAGTCGACCCAGCGAAGAGACCAGCTAGTATGAAGCATATAATCGATAGGCTTGCTGAAACAGAATGTACGCATGTAATCCTAGAAGGTGGAACAAGCGAGCTTCTTCTCCTTCACCAGTCCGCGCTTTGCTTCCCCTTCGAGCCCAACAAGGTTAGCACGTGCCCGCTGCAGCTAACAAACAACACCGATAAACACGTTGCATTTAGACTTATTAACAAGAGCATGGAGTCGTCCTTCCTAAGGCTGCCACTGTATGGCCTTGTGCCGCCTAAAACCCCTTACACTCTCATCGTGACAACACAAGAGAGAGAAGAGGTACCACGGAATTATATCATAGAAGTGATCCTCGAAGATGCTACATTAATAGATGATGAGCATATAAACACTTTCCAAAGACAGATACGCACTTTCCAAAGGCTGCCAGACAAGTTTTTTCAAGAGATGGGGTGTTTAGTGCAGGAGGTGAAACTGAAAGCATTTTATACACTGCCACCGCACATCACAACATCGTCGTCTAAGGTAAGATATTACTATATCAATATAAATATGGAAGATGGATAGACAGTTTTTTTTTTTTTGGAAAGGATAGATAAAGATTGGTCTCACTTAAATTAAAAGGTTGATTCTCTAATTTAAATGTTACTTCACCTTTTGCGTTGTTTTCACTTGTATTTTCTGGTGGTGGATCTGGACTGCACTTACATGCATGCACGCATGGTCATATATTTCGCAGCCAATCTCGCCCACAATCAAGGTATGAATTCTATCTTCTCTTTCTGGTTTACAATATCTGTGCAGTAAAACTTTAGAGTGGTCCTCAGCTAGATGTTAACCATAGCCTTGTTGAATCAGATAATATGCAAGGTAGAATTCATCCACTTGTATTCCTTCGACATAAACCAGGCCAAGCAATGGTGAGTACATTCTTTATACATAGAAAATCTATATGCATTAACACAGAGAAGTCAAGATGAAGTGTTTTTTCTTGATGAATATTCATGTGGCACCTCCACCTCTATATTTCTGGCAAGATCTTCGGTGGAAATATTGATTGATATTTCAAATTGCAACGAAGCAACACTGTCCAGTCTTACTTAGCTCAGGAATGGACCCCTGATTAGTCCATAGTTTCATTCGGCATGGGACCTCTCTTGCAACTGAGCACGTGAATGAGATTTGGTTTTTGACATGTAAGCATATGGGATATTGCTCATATATGCTTCGTGGTTATTAAATTTTTTTTTGTGGCAGGATAATAATAGGAGAAGACAAATCATATGTTGGCATTTGGGACTATCAGACACAGGCATGTGGTAGTGTTCTTTTTTATGATAAAGACTATTGATGCTTCTCGGGATGGATATGCATGCATACATGCCTTGGTCAGCATTGACTAACATAGTAATTTCTTTATTACGGCAGAGAAAAGTGGACGCGCTTAAAGTCTCAGCGTCATATGGCATGATTACTAAAGTTACGTGCGTTAAATTTATTGCAAGAAAGCAATGGATTGTTGTCGTGGATAACGATAGTCATGTCCATGTGTACGACTATGAAAAAATGGAAAAGATCACAAGTTTCAAAGTTGGTAGTCTCGTGTCACTGGCCGTTCATCCAACCCGACCGTATTTGCTGTCAGCTGGTGTACACATGATGAAACTTTGGGACTGGGACAGGGGTTGGGAATGCGTACAGACATTTGAATATAATAAGACAGCATATAAAGTCGCATTTAAACTAAATGACACCTTTGCTAGTGCTTCATCACATTACACAGTGGAGGTATGGGTCTCTTTCTCTCTCTCTCTCTCTCTCTCTCTCTCTCTCTCTCTCTCTCTCTCTCTCTCTATCTCTATCTCTAAATTTGGCATGATGAAGACAAGTGTTGCTACTATACCTTTATTTTCTTTGAATGATGATATCCTATATATGAATGCTGTGCAGGTTTGGAGTCTTGATTCTCCCAAATGCAACTATGTTTTGTCTGGGCACTCAGACAATGTGAACTGCCTGGATTTCTTCACATGTCATGATCAAGAGTTTTTGGTTACTGGCTCAGATGATCAGACTGCCAAGGTGTGCCATGCTCATGAAAAAACATGCTAATACAGTACATATAGCAGTTCTCATAATGCATTCTTTTTTTTCCAATCAGATATGGTATTTGCAAAAGAAGATATGTGCATATACACTTGAAGCTTTCGTATCTCCAGTTACTTCTGTCCTGTACCAACCCAATCTTCAGACTCTAATTACAGGTTTAGAAGATGGTGTTATTTATTTGTGGAGCACCACAAATTTTAGGTAATTTGAAACGTAGTACCTATAGTGGTGTCCTTATGAAGCACACACATTAGTCAGCCATTTGTATTTTCGCACACCGTTAGTTAGTAAACTATCGATGTTGAGCCAAATGTACTCGACAATAGTACATGGATTTCCATCCTACTTACTGATATAAAAAATCCCTTAGGATATATTCATGCCCCCCGATGCTTAAAAGAATCATCAACATTGGTTGTGTTGGAGGTGTCTACCATCTCGCATGTGCGATGGGAAGGTATATTTTCATGGTATTCTTTTACTGCGTAAGATCGTATATTTCCATGCTTCCTATTTCCTATGCCATACTTACAATGTAATATGGGTACATACATATATTATATGTTAGGGTTGTGATCGGAAATAGAGAGACAGTAGCAATTATGGATATCGATAATGTGAATTATCAGGAGCAATCAACGGATTACAGTGAGCAGCAGTCAAGTGCAGATACGAGACAACATGCTGGAGACACAACGTCTAAGGTGAGTTCATTAATTTCGTTTAGACAGAGAAGCGAGTTAATTATTTAAATGCTATCTGTTGTACTTTGTGTTTAATATCTGGGAAGTCGAGAGCTTATATACCTGGTTGACTTGTCTAGTTTTAATTATAATAAGTTCTTTCAACAATGCAGATCGATCTCTCATATTAACTGTAAAATTTATATTGATTAAATATGCAGTTATTAATTAGTTCACGCTAATTGTGTGCATGCTTGGCTATCCAATGCTTCATCTGTTTAACAGGAACTCGGAGGGTCCATCAGCAAGCTACTTGGCGTCCGTCCGCGGGAACTCCACTTCCCCTATCATCCCGATGAGCCCATCCCGTGCTCACTGCACCTAACAAACAACACAAATAAAAATGTGGCATTTCGACTTATAGACAAGAGTGGCAAGTCCCCATGGTGCTTCACAAAGCTGCCGTTGTACGGCATTGTGCCTCATGGATCCACTTACATTTTGATTGTGACAATGAAAGAGGAGATGAAGCTAAAGGAAAGGACAGACTTTGATCTCGTCATTCAGAGCAGTTTATTGGGCGATAAGTACATGCTGTTCGAAGACCAATCCGAGTCTGATCAATTTTTTGAGGAAGCCAAAGAGTTTGGGAATATGGTGCATGAGGTGACACTGGAAGCTATTTATGTGAAGTACTACGGAAAGATCACATCTGAGGTGAGTTGGTTCAACTACACAAAACATATATCTCAATGTTCACAGAAGAGTGTTGGAGAGTTCAGCATTGCATTGATCGTGCATATATAGTACGGATGCCGGATTCCCGTAGGGTAATTTTTGTGTGTGAAAAGGACTCATAAAGGTTCACCAGAAGTACAAAGCACCCCAAACATAATAAAAATTACATCGAGATTCCTGGACCACCGAACGACCATTGCCGCTGCCAGAATGAGCTGCCGACGCGCCACTGTCACCGCTCCCATACCGGAGACGGCCTGACCTTGTCAATGACAGCCGGAAAGTCTTCGTGCATGTCCCTATAAGGACCAGCGCCCCGGAGCCGCAGTCGTCGCCGTTGAACCCTTGAATCGATCCGAACAATTTGACACCAAATCTCGCCGTCATGTACGCACGATGAGAAACCCTAACCTCGCCACCCCAAGGAGCTGGCAGTAATCTACACCGGAGCTCCATCTAATCCGTCCCGATGGACGGACTTGAGGAGGATCGGAGCCCGAAAGACTGACTCGAAGAAGAAGCGCCGCCATCCGTCCGAGCGTCGCCCCTGCGACGACTAAAACCCTAACCTATCTACTAGCTGGAGCCGAGGCACCAAGATTTCCCTCCCCGCCACCGGCCGCCGGAGCGGCAGGCTGAGGGGAGGCGAATCCACGGACTCGCCGGCGGAGATTGAGGGGAGGAAGGCTTTGCCCTAGTCATCTTGGGGAAAGAAAGAGACTAGCGACTTTTGGGTAATTTTCTTCCCGCACATGAGTAACATCATGTGTGTATTCGTACTGAAGTTTGAATGGCGAACTAGCCGGCCATTTGCACATGGCATTAGATCAGTCCGTGCATGAGGTCAAGGTTCAGGTCAGTCGCTCATATTAATCAAAAAAATATATGCTCTGATTGTTTTTGTATGTGGTGTAGCGTTATAAGGATCCACCAGGTTAATGGATATTTTTTATTTTTTTTACATCAACATTGAAGATATATCTCATGTGCTTCACTAAATACTAATGAGTCTACCAGATTGATAGTCAAATATTTTATATGTGAGATTTTCTAATAGGCCCCATTTTTTTTATCTGGACCGTCATGTATCTTTTTAATATATGTATCTAAATGGATATATAGTTGTATAGTATGCAACTGCAGTGTGTAGTCTCTAATTACCTAGTCTTCAAATTCATATGTTACTCCACACATCTATAAATGGACTTACCAAAAAGGGTAGCTTGCTCTACTATTTTTACTCTTTACGTTAATTAGTTGAAAAAGAACTCAAAACGAAAGTGGGTGGGAAGAGAAAGGCATGCAGTGTCATCGTACTTACTTTCCTAGCTAGAACCAACTAACTCGCTCAGCACTTATGTTTCTCTATCTCTTGACTTCCATGCGTTTGCTTTCCCGTTGGCAATTTGACCAACAATGCGGCTTCCACATGTGGTCAATTTGCGTATATGGATCATCCAACTTAATTTCAGCTACTGTTTCTACGATTGACTAGTGTATTGTTGGATCAGAATATATCGGTGATCACGCCGGCGTTGTGCAGGGGAGTGGTGGAGCCCTGGTCGGCCGCCTCGACGCGCGGGAGGAACATGGCGGGCTGTTTAGTTATTCTATACACTCTTAAGGGGAGGTTGTAGAATATATATATCAGAGGGTGTAGTTACATTGTAGTTACACCCATGTGTAGTTATTCAATTAATTAATGATAATTTTTCCTACAACCGGGTGTAGTTACACCCACATGTGTTTCAAACATTGTAGGTAGTATCTATCATACCGGAGGATATGTACGCGTAATATGGAGTATATATACCATTTTGTTTTGGTAGTATGTGCCAGTTTTTATATACCACTTTATACGTCCAAATATGAAGGTATTTTCAAAATGTAATAAAAACTATGGACTCACTTGCAATTTTTTTATGTAGCTGGTTTTGAAAATAAATCACAGATATAGTATGTAAACATACTCAAAATGATAAAGTAGTATATATACTACCACATGGTGGTATATGAGACGCGGGTGTAACTATACCCGGGAGCAGGGATGTTTTACTTAATAGCGATTAGGGAGAGCGGCATGTACACAGCTTGAATTTTGGTTCTATTGCAGAACAGCGGATGCATTTTGACTATATAGACTTTATTATATTTATTACTGTGTTATGTCATCTATGGTTTTCGTTGCATAAAATAATAACTGGGATGCACCTACAGCGCGGCACCAATACGGCGCGACGCGTGCGGTGTATTGCTTCCTCGCCATGGCGTAATCATAGCCTAGGATATGCACGGTGCGCACGCGGTTTGCATGGCGGATCAACGGCACGGAGGCCGTCGCGCACAAGGATGAGCAGCCGCACGTTCGCGCGATGGATTTGTCAAAAAATTGTCGGTTACAAAATTTTGATGCTTATCGTTCTAGCCCGCCCTATGTGTAATTTCTGACTCCGTCCTTGCCCGGTAGTACCATGTATTTCCCCTACACACACGCACGCACACACACACACACACACACACACACACACAAAACCTTGATCAGCACTTCTATTTCTCTACCTCTTGACTTCAATGCCTTTGCTTTCCTGCTGCCAATTCGACCGGCAATGCCACCTGTGGTCAACTTGGGTATATGGATCATCCAACTTAGTTTCAACTATTGTTTCTGATGTTGATTTTTTTTTGTTGGATCAGAATATATCGGTGAAGTATAATCGTGACGTTTTGCGTTGCCTGGATGCACATCCAACAGAGCCATGGTGAGTGCATATATTGCTAGCTAGCATAATATGGGGACTGTACATATTTCCGTTCCTTTGTTCAAGTCAATGTGTTGGATGTCATTATATCCTACGACAAATTTCATATTGTCACACAGGATTTTAACAGGTCATGCTAGTGGATATGTTCACGCATGGAACCACGAGATGAAGGCAAGCTAATACATTCTATGAATATATGTATATATAGTAATGTTAATCTTTCTAATATACATGCCGCTGCTAAATGTTAAGGGTCATCACAACAAAAGCTCAATCAATATGTATAATATGTTGGCAAGTGAAAACGTACGCCTTGGCCTCTTCCATTGAACTAACAAAGTCATTTTGTATGCCATGCAGTACCCGATAAATTCGTTTAAAGTCACAGGGAGACTAGGTATTTTTTCTTACTCGTATAAGCTTGTATCGTCATATAAATATACACTGCCATAGCGCACTAATTAAATTGACAACTTTCGTTGTAGTTTGGTCCGTCAACTTTATTGCAAGATGGGAATGGATTGTAGTTGTGACAGGTGCTGGTGACATCCAAGTGTACGACTGTGCGTGTGTAAAAAATTTAAAAAAGATCAGGAGTTTTGAACTTGGTGATGACGTGAACCCTCCAAGACTAGCCTTTCATCCAATCCTACCGTATGTGTTGGTGTTGAGACCATATAAATATACAATGCTTTTCGTAGACTGGAAGCCCACACGAAAATTTTCTTATATCGGCCACGGGCCAGTCGCATTTATCCCATGGGACGACAACAGTTTTGTGTGTGAGTCTGAAGATGGCGAATTAAAGGTTTGTCTGGCCAGATTTCTCCTTTTTGCTAACTAAACTTTGACGTTTTGAAGATAAGTTTTACTACTAGACCTTAAGTCCTCTTTGTATATTCTTGATGTTCAGGTTTGGAGGCTTGATTCCGAGTACCCTGAATATTCTTTGCTTGGGCACTCTGCGTGTGTGCAATCCCTTGATTTTATCACACGTGGAGGTAAACAGTATTTGATCAGTGGCTCTAGTGATTCGACTGCCAAGGTATATGTGCCATTGTCATCAAACACCACGATAGCTAATTACCACAGTAGGCGCATTACATTAATGCTAATTGCAGAAGCCGGGATGATCCTCCTTTTTGAAAGTTAAATAATGCTAAAGTACTACGCTATGTTTCTTTCAAATCAGATCTGGGACTTGCAGAAAAGGGAGTGCATTTGTACGCTGGAAGCTACGTCTCCAGTTTTTTGTGTCCTTGCCCATCCGAAATTTCCTGCTCTAATTACAGGAACGTTACATGGCATTATTCAGATGTGGAGCTCCACTGATTTCAGGTAATCACCATAGTGTATTACCCCCATGTTGTTGAATATAAACGTCAACTAATGCTGTCATGGAGTGTGGTACTAAATTTATAACGTGTAGGTGCCTATACTGCATTTATGTATTTTTTGCTCTCATCTTGGGAAATTTGTGTGTGATATTCGACAGGCTCAAGAGAACCATTAACTTAGGCGGTGGTGGAGCTGTGCAATGTCTTGCATGTTTGATGGGTTCAACAAGGTACCTATCCTAGCTTGTTCATTTTGTTTTATTTTTGGACTTCTTAAGAGCATTGCTTCATTGTTTGGCCTCTAGTTGAAAAACAACGATCGAATTCAATCTAAGTAACTATGAACAGTCAATCAATCTTGACCTTGGTTGAAACATCTGTACATATAATTTGTTTCAGACTGCCAGGTCCATATTTTTTATACTGTTTTGCTAAGTCTCAGTTGAATAAGATTTTTCTTAAAACTCAATCAATTTTGAATAGTGTAACTCCAGTTGAAAAGTGCAACTGGCCGAAAAAATCTAAGTTGTACTTGTTACTACACTGGAGTTGCACTTTCGTGAATCGATTAAGATTTTAAGAAAATCTCAATCGATTGATATATAGGCATACCCATTTTTATGTCTTCAACATTCTTGTTGCCATCGCCTATGATAGCAAACTTGTGACGAAAATTACCTTTATCTAGCAGGATTGTGATTGGGCAAACCGATGCAATATCTACCATGGTAATCCTTGACAATCCAATTCCGAAACGCAGAAACTTTTTCCCCATGAGACTTAGATGCCGGCGGAAAGTCACCGTAGTGGCTAGAGGCCGACGATTGAGGATGAACTCTCAAGGCGCTTTGAAGATGGAACTCTGAAAACCCAATCACCTTTTACTCAAGCGAAAAACTGTTTGTAACTTGTTAATTCTATTGATTTAAATACACACTCAATCTTTATAATTGCTAGATGAATGCCTGTGCGTTGCCACAGAATAGAAAAAAGTTACAGGCCCAAATGTATGTCGTTGAGGATGGCATGTGTTTTTCATTTATATTGGTCGAAATACTGATTCTCTGCCGCTTCTTTCATCCTTGGCAGTCGTCTAGTCTACTTAACCATCCTCTACTTGCAAACAGACAAAGCAACATATTTCGCCTGGCCCCTCCTACCCCTCGACTTCCATTTCCTTCACCCCCCTTGCTCTAGCATCACTAGTACATAACAGGGCATTGGTCCAGGCCGGGCCAGCCCATTAGTCCCGGTTCAGTCACGAACCGGGACTAATGGGTGCAACAGTCCCGGTTCGTGAGGCCAGACGGCCGGGCGGGCCACGTGGGGCATTGGTCCCGGTTCGTCTGGAACCTTTGGTCCCGGTTCCAGACACGAACCGGGACCAATGTGCCTCGCTCCTGGCCCACAACTATTGGTCACGGTTCGTGGAAGGAACCGGGACCAAATGTGTAACCGTTCGCCTGGTGCGCGCCCCTTTAGTCCCGGTTGGTGGTTCAAACCGGGACTAAAGGTTCGAACGTCTCGCATCCCACGACGTTTCGCGCTCCGAGAAACAGGAGGATAAAGCAACTGTTCCTCGGCGAGGGCTACAGTAACTTCGCCCATTTCTCTTCTTCTCCTCTCTTCTTCCCCATATCTTCTACCATGAATCCAATCACTCGCTACGGGGAGGTGCTCGCACATGGCAGTACCAATCTCGATGTCGTCTACACGAACGACAGCGCCATGGTGCCGCATTTTCTTTCCCTTTTGCAGAAATGGCTTCAAGTGGCGGATGAGAAAGACAAGTTCATAGGGCTTGATCTCGAGTACACGGCCAAGCAAGAAGATGTTGCCGTCATCCAGCTATGTTTCAAGAAACATGTCATGATCTTCCAATGGGCAAGGTGAGTTTTGTGGGTTTTCGTTGATCAATTAATAATTTATAGATTATTATGAAAATTGCATAGGATAGAAATATGTTCCATTTTGAATCCTATGGGAAAGATCAATATTTCTTTTAAGTTTGTAGTGAAACAATTTTCCTTGTTGCAAAACGTGGGAGAACATATATGTCATATAGTTAATTTAGGGTTTCTTCATCAATTCATAGGATATGAAAATTGCATATATATAGGATATAGCAATATATATGTTCTATTTTGAATCCTATGGCAAAGATCAATTTCTCTTAAGTTGTAGTGAAATAATTTTCAATTTTTTTATGATATTACTGTTCACCGGGCTCAAATGAGCCCGGGGAGCAAAAACTCTGCGTCTTCCTCTTTTGTTGCAGCGAAATAATTTTCCTTTATATAGTTGCATATTATAATTCTGCCGAAATATACTTGTTGCAGCAGTATTTAACATTTGTTCCATTTTAATTTGTTGATGTTGCAGTAGTGACAAGCACTGCCCAGCACTCATGGACTTCCTACGCAGCGGCATACATTT
The DNA here is from genome assembly GCA_039707655.1 of Elymus sibiricus. Taxonomy (NCBI): domain Eukaryota; kingdom Viridiplantae; phylum Streptophyta; class Magnoliopsida; order Poales; family Poaceae; genus Elymus; species Elymus sibiricus. The sequence goes on from CM077675.1 coordinate 533,040,923, forward strand.
TGCTAGCGTTGATGTAAGTAATGACAAGCTGAAGATGAGGCGCAGCTTCGGTATTGAGATACCAGCTGGCTGCCTTATTGATATCCAAGACATATTCAGGCTTCAGTATGAGAGGACTTCGATGGCTTCTATGGCAGTCGCCTTGATCGACGACTATTACGGAGATATGAAGACCAAATTCCCTCGGGCGCAGCACAAAGAGTGGGAGAGGACCCCACTTCAGCCTATCAACATTGAGTATGCAGCAAAAGATGCATACGTTGCATATGAGTTGTACCGCAAGATTCGAACCATGAACTATGGGCAGCGTCACCTCGCACCACCACCACCATTGGAATATTCTTCTGATTCAGACTAGCTAGTAGTGTTCGCTTGGACGAGTACTTTCTGTAATGGATATCTCAACTATTATATATATATATATTACATATCTCTCTAGCTATTATATATTTGTAGTGCTTTTCAATTCAGTTTTTTCTTAAATCCCGATTGTGGCTGAGAACAAAATGCAACAAAAAAGTGGGTTGTCATTGTTGGCAAGCATGCACACCATGCCAACTTTCAACCTTTTCAGAGTTCATTTGTAGTGCTTTTCAATTTCAGGGTCATTTAGCTCAAAAAAATCATTAAATGCATGAAAAATACCAAATGAAGTCAGAAAGGGTTGAAAATTGATGATGTGGCTTCGAATGGTGCATTTTGAACACACGAAAAGCCTGGAGTTCAAATAAGTTCAAGAAAATGAAATGCCTTTTGTAACCGATGAGTTTCCGTCCGAAACCCCGATACTTCGAAAGGGACTGTCCGTTTTGTACACGAAGTGCATCCAGTTTTTGCCGTAACCCACTCAACTTTTTAGCACATGATATGTGTGTGAAAGGTTGATACCATGCCAACTTTCAACCTTTTCAGAGTTCATTTGTAGTGCTTTTCAATTTCTGGGTCATTTAGCTCAAAAAAATCATTAAATCCATGAAAAATACCAAATGAAGTCAAAAAGGGTTAAAAATTCGTGATGTGGCTTCGAATGGTGCATTTTGAACACACGAAAAGCCTGGAGTTCAAATAAGTTCAATAAAATGAAATGCCTTTTGTAACCGATGAGTTTCCGTCCGAAACCCCGATACTTCGAAAGGGACTGTCCGTTTTGTACACGAAGTGCATCCAGTTTTTGCCGTAACCCACTCAACTTTTTAGCACATGCTATGTGGGTGAAAGGTTGATACCATGCCAACTTTCAACCTTTTCAGAGTTCATTTGTAGAGCTTTTCAATTTCTGGGTCATTTAGCTCAAAAAAATCATTAAATGCATGAAAAATACCAAATGAAGTCAAAAAGGGTTAAAAATTCGTGATGTGGCTTTGAATGGTGCATTTTGAACACACGAAAAGCCTGGAGTTCAAATAAGTTCAAGAAAATGAAATGCCTTTTGTAACCGATGAGTTTCCGTCCGAAACCCCGATACTTCGAAAGAGACTGTCCGTTTTGTACACGAAGTGCATCCAGTTTTTGCCGTAACCCACTCAACTTTTTAGCACATGCTATGTGGGTGAAAGGTTGATACCATGCCAACTTTCAACCTTTTCAGAGTTCATTTGTAGTGCTTTTCAATTTCAGGGTCATTTAGCTCAAAAAAATCAGTAAGTGCATGAAAAATACCAAAATGAAGTCAGAAAGGGTTAAAAATTGATGATGTGGCTTTGAATGGTGCATTTTGAACACACAAAAAGTATGGAGTTCAAATAAGTTCAAAAAAATGAAATCCCTTTGTAACAGATGAGTTTTCGTCCGAAACCCTGATACTTCGAAAGAGACTGTCCATTTTGTACACGAAGTGCATCCAGTTTTTGCCGTAACCCACTCAACTTTTTAGCACATGCTATGTGGGTGAAAGGTTGATACCATGCCAACTTTCAACCTTTTCAGAGTTCATTTGTAGTGCTTTTCAATTTCAGGGTCATTTAGCTCAAAAAAATCAGTAAGTGCATGAAAAATACCAAAATGAAGTCAGAAAGGGTTGAAAATTGATGATGTGGCTTTGAATGGTGCATTTTGAACACACGAAAAGTATGGAGTTCAAATAAGTTCAAAAAAATGAAATCCCTTTGTAACAGATGAGTTTTCGTCCGAAACCCCGATACTTCGAAAGAGATTGTCCATTTTGTACACGAAGTGCATCCAGTTTTTGCCGTAACCCACTCAACTTTTTAGCACATGCTATGTGGGTGAAAGGTTGATACCATGCAAACTTTCAACCTTTTCAGAGTTCATTTGTAGTGCTTTTCAATTTCTGGGTCATTTAGCTCAAAAAAATCATTAAGTGCATGAAAAATACCAAAATGAAGTCAGAAAGGGTTGAAAATTGATGATGTGGCTTTGAATGGTGCATTTTGAACACACAAAAAGTATGGAGTTCAAATAAGTTCAAAAAAATGAAATCCCTTTGTAACAGATGAGTTTTCGTCCGAAACCCTGATACTTCGAAAGAGATTGTCCATTTTGTACACGAATTGCATCCAGTTTTTGCCGTAACCCACTCAACTTTTTAGCACATGCTATGTGGGTGAAAGGTTGATACCATGCCAACTTTCAACCTTTTCAGAGTTCATTTGTAGTGCTTTTCAATTTCTGGGTCATTTAGCTCAAAAAAATCATTAAATGCATGAAAAATACCAAATGAAGTCAGAAAGCGTTAAAAATTCGTGATGTGGCTTTGAATGGTGCATTTTGAACACACAAAAAGTATGGAGTTCAAATAAGTTCAAAAAAATGAAATCCCTTTGTAACAGATGAGTTTTCGTCCGAAACCCTGATACTTCGAAAGAGATTGTCCATTTTGTACACGAAGTGCATCCAGTTTTTGCCAAATTGAATATAATGATAAAACACAGTAACATTAAATAGCAGGAAAAAGAATCACTCAAAAATCTATTTTTTTAGTAAAGTTATTCACAAACTAGTTATTCACACCAATTTAAAAGAATTCAAATTTAAACTATTCAAATTTGGAAACTAATGGCTAACAGAAAGTTTATAATTTTTGTGACCTAAAAGCAAAAAGAATCACTGAAAAACTGTAAGAAGAAACAAAAGAAAATAAATAAAGCAAAAAAGAAAACAAAAAAATAGAAAAAAATTAAAAAAAATGCCGCCTACTAGGCCACAACGGCCTGAATATGACCAGAAACCCAACCACCAGGTTGGGCCAGGATTCGGGACCGCTGCCGGCCTAGAAGGCCCACAGGCAGGGGTGTGCAATTAGGCCCGTAAGCCTGCTGTTGAGAGGAGCTCGAGAGGTTGTGCACAGCAGCGCTTATAAACCACTCTCGAGCCCTCTCAACTAGCGAGGTGGGACTAAACATTTGGCCCCGGGCAGCACCACCCTTTGGTCCCGGTTGGTGGCACCAACCGGGACTAATGCCCACCTTTGGTCCCGGTTAGTGACACCAACCGGGACCAATGGTCCCTGTTTCCCGCCCTTTGGGCTGACGAAAAGAGACCTTTGGTCCCGGTTTGTGGCACCAACCGGGACCAAAGGTCCCTGTTTCCCGTCCTTTGGGCTGACGAAAAGAGACCTTTGGTCCCGGTTGGTGGCACCAACCGGGACCAAAGGGAGGCATTGGTCCCGGTTGGTTCCACCAACCGGGACTAAAGGTGTGTGTATATAAGCCACGCACTTAGCAGTTTCTCCAAATCGTGTTCTTCTCCGCCCGACGCCCTGCTCCTCGTCGCCGTCGCCGCCTAGCCCTGCCCCGACGCCGTCAGGCTGCTCCACCTCGCCGTCGTCGCCGTCGCCGAGCTGCCCCCGACGCCGTCCCCGCACCCACTGTGAGCCGCCTCGCCGTTCCCCTCCTCTCATCCTCCCCCCCTCCCGCGCCCCGACGCCGTCGCCCGCCGCGCCGTTCCCCTCCTCTCCTCCTCCCCCCCCCCGCGCCCCGACGCCGTCGCCCGCCGCCCGCCGCCCGTCGTCCGCCGTCCGCCGCGCTCTGCGAGCCGTCGCCCACCGCCCGCCGCCCGCCGTCCGCCCGCGCCCCGTCGCCCGTCGCCCGCCGCGCTCTGCGAGCCGTAGCTCTGCTTGTCGCGCCCCGTCGCCCGTCGTCCGCCGTCGGGAAGGGCCTCGCCGGCTTAACTCCGGCGACGCTGACGTGGCGCTGACGTGGCACCGTCGTTCATGTATATGTGTATATGTTCATGTATATGTGTGTATATGTCCATGTATATATGTATGTGTATGTATGGATGGATGAATGGATGGATGTAACTATATGGATGCATGTAACTCTAAGTTAAAATTATTAGGAGTCTTAGGAAAAAATTAGTATGTGTATGTTAGATTACAGAAAAAAAATTGGTTTTATGAAAAATTAGTGATTAAACGATAAGAAAACGTTCTCATAGGAATTTGTCTCGACGTCGACGATGCCCGGCCCTCATCCTCGTCGTTGAGTGGTCCGCGAGAGCCTGCTTGATAGGCGCCATGTCCGGGACTGGGCTCCGCCGGGCTGGCACTGGGAGGTGCTACCTTCCCGGGCTCGGAGGTTGGTGAGGAATCCAGGTCTCGTCGTCGACCCGGAGCTTCTGTGGTGGCGGTCACGCGGGCCACTTTCGGTGCGGAGGGAGCGGGCCCCCGCGGAGGTGGTACGTCGCCGTGTCAGGGAGGAGGACGAGCACGTCCGTCGCTACATGGCGGCGTTGGACGCCCGGTTCGACAATACCTGGCAGATTCTTCAGGGATCTCACCCGAGTTATGATCCCGTGATGGTTCCTTATCTTTGGGTGTCCACCGCCGGCGACTCAGAGACCGCTAGTGAACCTAGTTCACCGTCCTCCACTTTGGATTCTAGGATATTCGATCTGTATTAGTGATCTTATATGATAATATTCGAGATGTATTAGTTAATATTTGATGATGCATTAACTGGATTGTTCGGGATGATGTATTACTTAATATCGAGTGCTTGTGATTTGCCAGTCATTGCGGCAAAACATAGGGAATTTTTTCTATGTCATTGCTCGATATATGGAACGGGTTGACTTCAGGTCTGTTTCGGCTCCTTGTGTGTCTTTCAGTGAGGGAGAGTGTCCAACATATATATATATATATATGAGAGAGGAAGAATCCCGACTGTTGTCGTGGGGGTCGCTTCTCCTTCGTTCCCGTGTGCTAGACATTTTGGTGTAATGCACTTGGGGACGAATGGAGGAGCCACCATCACCGACGGTCGCAATATCAGAGGGAGTGCCCACCATATACGTGAGATGAGAGTTTAGGAAGCAAAGACTCGACAGACCTAAAGTCAACCCGTTGCATATTTTGAGTAATAGTGATCTGTGTGTTGATCAGTTTCCTGGTAGTTGCGTTCGATCGATTTTAAATGTTTCAACTATGAACATAGGAAATGTCTGACGACGATAGCGAAAGGGAATTCGGTATGTGCAAATACTGCGAAGACGAGCGCGGTCTGTGCGACACGACTCACCTAGTTGATGGTAGGCGCTTCAGCATCGTGCTGGATGAGACCTTCGAAGTGGATACAGTAACTCACAACGACAAGTCTTTTTTCGTAATTAAGCATGACTTCTGCTTCTTTTGCTTCAACTTATAATTTTAATTTTTTACTATTCTACTAGCGTATCCCTTGCCATGCAAGAAGATATGTCTTGGATAAGATTGGTTTCAATACTAAAGAAAGTATGGAGGTAAAGATAGTTCACTTGAGGACCGAGCATGGTTATACTTTTGCCGTAAAATTGTACAATGCAGACACCTACTCCTATTTTGAATGCAAAAGTTGGCAAGCACTATGCAAGGCTTATGCATTTGAGCCTAATATGCTTATCACCTTTGATATTCGTCCGGAAGATGAAATTGAAGGTAATATCGACATCTGGGTCGATGTGCAGACACCTCCAGTTCTACCATTATGTGAGTTTCTCAACCATATTTATTATGATTCCGATTCTGTCTCCTTGTGAGTTTGTTAAACATATTTATTATGTAATTTATATTGTTTATTTCAAAATAGTTGACAGCTTATTTCCATTGACAGCTTATTTTCATTCTTCAAAAAATGTACGGAAGATGGTAGACAGAACCTACTACACCGATGGCGCAGAATTAACTTGTCAGGAGAAAAATCATCTTATCGCATTTATTAATGATCTTCAGAATTACAATACCTATTATCAAACTCCTACACATTATGGTCAATACGTGCCACTAGTGCACGTGTTGAACTACGGTAACATTCATGGAGATCGCATGGTAAGATTTTTTACTATTACGACATCCGTGCATCTTTTGCATAAATTATTTTTAAAACTAAACTACATTGCTAACTACGAAGTTATTACTATGTTTTTCAACAGAAAATCCCGAATGATTGTGTGCCTCATCTGATGTTTCCGAAAGGTCACCTTGATGTTATGAGCTTACTGCCACCAGGTCATCATATGCATCACTGTTGTCCATACCGGATTTCTAAAACCGATGAAGACATGACAATCAAAGATTGGAAAAAATGTATGGTCGATCGTAGGGAGCTACTTGGAAGCAACATTGTGCGACGTGCAAGAATTGGAGACAGGATAATCTCCATTCTCCATAATGGAGAGTCAGGGCCTATCTTGTTTTATGCTATTTTACCTAAGAGAGGCCGGGTAGTTAGGTCCTAGCTAATACTCATGATTATGTGCTAAGAACAATTAAGTATGGTTGGTTAGATGACTATGGTGATGATGATCTAGTATGACTTGTTATTATGATAACTTGTTGTTCGACCAATCTCTCCGGAGAAACAGAGGTCGATCACTCCTCTCTGTATATGTTCATGACGATCTTATGTACTTACTGGTTCCTTCATTTGCTTACTACCTAGCGTGTCGAGTTCTCTCTATACGTATAGTACGTAGCGTCGACCAAGCACGGAGATAAGAGAGGTCACTTCTCTCTAGGTAGCTATTAGCTAGCTAACATAATATATGAAACCCCCAAATTAACCCTCCAAAACACCCAACCCCCCCCCCCCCTGTTGGGGAACGTTGCATGGGAAACAAAAATTTTCCTACGCACACGCAAGACCTATCCATGGTGATGAGCATCTACGAGAGGGAGATTGTATCTACATACCCTTGTAGATCGCTAAGCGGAAGCGTTAAGAAACGCGGTTGATGTAGTCGAACGTCTTCGCGATCCAAATCGCCGAGCGTCCCGCGATCCAATCACGATCCTCCCGATCTAGTGCCGAACGGACGGCACCTCCGCGTTCAACACACGTGCGGCTTGATGACGCCTTCACCTCCTCGATCCAGCGAGCGATGATGAAGTAGTAGATGAGTTCCAGCAGCACGACGGCGTGGTGATGATGGTGAGTAGCAATCTCAGCAGGGCTTCGCCAAGCACTATGGAGATTATGACGGAGGAACTAGAGGGCTAGGGTTGCCGGCACACGGCTTGGGAAATCCTGATGTATCCCGTGTGCTAGCCCTGTCCCTCTATTTATATGTTGAGCCCTGGGGTCTAAACTTGGACAAAAAGCCTCCACCAGCTCGGTTTTGCCCGCACAAGATCGGTTTGGCCCGCAAGGAAAGAGTCCAACTCGGATCCCTGCAGCACCGCGCACAAGCGGTAGTACCGCTCGGGAGCGGTAGTACCGCTTGGGCGGTAGTACCGCTTCACCCAAGCGGTAGTACCGCTTGAGCGGTAGTACCGCTTTACACAAGCGGTAGTACCGCTTAAGCGGCAGTACTGCCTTACTGCTTAAGGCAGCAGCAAAACTCCCTTTTGCACTTTCCAATACCTCGTGGGTTTTATCCCTTTGGCTCATATAAAGTGTTGCTGCACCCGAACACTTCGGTAAACATCCGGAACCCCTTCCGGAGATCAAAACACTATTATCACATATATCAATCTTTACCTCCGGACTCTTCCGGAGATCCTCGTCATGTCCGGGATCTTATCCGAGACTCCGAACAACCTTCGGTCACCAACAATAACTCAACTATACTAATCGTCACCAAACGTTAAGTGTGTAGACCCTGCGGGTTCGAGAACTATGTAGACATCACCGAGACACTTCTACGGTCAATAACCAATAGCGGGACCTGGATGCCCATATTGGTTCCTACATATTCTACGAAGATCTTTATCGGTTGAACCTCTATGTCAAGGATTCAGTTAATCCCGTATGCTGTTCCCTTTGTTCTTCGGTATGTTACTCGCCCGAGATTCGATCGTCGGTATCTCTATACCTAGTCCAATCTCGTTACCGGCAAGTCTCTTTACTCGTTCTGTAATACAAGATCCCGTGGCTAACACCTTAGTCACATTGCTTGCAAGGCTTATAGTGATGTTGTATTACCGAGTGGGCCCTGAGATACCTCTCCGTCACACGGAGTAACAAATCCCAGTCTTGATCCATGCCAACTCAACGGACACCTTTGGAGATACCTGTAGAGCATCTTTATAGTCACCCAGTTACGTTGCGACGTTTGATACACACAAGGTATTCCTCCGGTGTCAGTGAGTTGCATGATCTCATGGTCATAGGAACAGATACTTGACATGCAGAAAACAATAGCAATAAACTGACACGATTATATGCTATGTTTATAGTTTGGGTCTTGTCCATCACATCATTCTCCTAATGATGTGATCCCGTTATCAAATGACATCTCATGTCCATGGTCAGGAAACCTTTACCATCCTTTGATCAACGAGTTAGTTAACTAGAGGCTTACTAAGGACACAGTGTTGTCTATGTACCCACACATGTATTTGAGTTTCCAATCAATACAATTATAGCATGGATAATAAATGATTATTATGAACAAGGAAATATAATAATAACTACTTTTATTATCGCCTCTAGGGCATATTTCCAACAGTCTCCCACTTGCACTAGAGTCAATAATCTAGTTCACATCACTATGTGATTTACATTGTAATGAATCGAACACCCATGCAGTTCTGGTGTTGTTCATGTTTAGCCCTTGGAAGAGGTTTAGTCATCGGATCTGCAACATTCAGATCCGTATGTACTTTGCAAATATTTATGTCGTCCTCCTTGATGTAATCGCGGATGGAATTGAAACGTCGCTTTATGTGTCTGGTCCTCTTGTGAAATCTTGGTTCCTTGGCTAGAGCAATGGCACCAGTATTATCACAGAACAGAGTCATTGGGTTAAGTGCACTAGGCACTACTCCAAGATCTGTTATGAACTCCTTCATCCAGACACCTTCCTTCGTCGCCTCCGAGGCAGCGATGTACTCCGCTTCGCATGTAGAATCAGCTACCACGCTTTGCTTGGAACTGCACCAGCTAACCGCACCCCCATTAAGAATAAATACGTATCCGGTTTGCGACTTAGAGTCATCCGGATCAGTGTCAAAGCTTGCATCGACGTAACCCTTTACGACGAGCTCTTGATCACCTCCATAAACGAGAAACATGTCCTTAGTCCTTTTCAGGTACTTCAGGATATTCTTGACCGCCGTCCAGTGTTCCACTCCTGGATCACTTTGAAACCTTCCGGCCATACTTATGGCAAGGCTGACATCGGGTCTTGTGCACAGCATTGCATACATGATAGAACCTATGGCTGAAGCATAGGGGACGACACTCATCTTTTCTCTATCTTCTGCAGTCACTGGGCATTGAGTCTTACTCAACTTCATACCTTGCAAAACAGGCAAGAACCCCTTCTTGGACTGATCCATTTTGAACTTCTTCAAAATCTTATCAAGGTATGTGCTTTGTGAAAGTCCTATTAAACGTCTTGATCTATCTCTATAGATCTTGATGCCTAATATGAAAGCAGCTTCTCCTAGGTCCTTCATTGAAAAACTCTTATTCAAATATTCCTTCACGCTTTCCAACATTTCTATATTGTTTCCAATCAGCAATATGTCATCCACATATAATATAAGAAACGCTATAGAGCTCCCACTCACTTTCTTGTAAATACAAGCTTCTCCGTAAACTTGTATAAACCCGAACGCCTTGATCACCTCATCAAAGCGAAGATTCCAACTCCGAGATGCTTGCACCAGTCCATAAATGGATCGCTAGAGTTTGCAAACTTTGTCAGCATTCTCTGGATCGACAAAACCTTCTGGTTGCATCATATACAACTCTTCCTTAAGGAAACCGTTAAGGAACGCTGTTTTGACATCCATCTGCCAAATTTCATAATCGAAAAAGGCAGCTATTGCTAACATGATTCTGACAGACTTAAGCATCGCTACGGGTGAGAAGGTCTCATCGTAGTCAACTCCTTGAACTTGTGAAAAACCCTTTGCCACAAGTCGAGCTTTATAGACGGTGACATTACCGTCCGCGTCCGTCTTCCTCTTAAAGATCCATTTGTTCTGAATGGCCTTACGCCCTTCAGGTAATACTTCCAAAGTCCACACTTTGTTTTCATACATGGATCCCATCTCAGATTTCATGGCCTCTAACCATTTCTCGGAATCCGGGCCCACCATCGCTTCTCCATAGCTCGTAGGTTCATCGTTGTCCAACAACATGACCTCTAAGACAGGGTTGCCGTACCACTCAGGAGCAGTACGCGTCCTTGTCGACCTACGAGGTTCGATAGCAACTTGATCCGAAGCTTCATGATCTTCATCATGAACTTCCTCTTCAACTGATGTAGGATCTACAGAAACATCTTTCTGTGCTGCGCTACTCTCTGGTTGAAGTAAAGGTTCAATAACCTCATCAAGTTCTATCTTCCTCCCACTCAATTCTTTCGAGAGAAACTCTTTCTCAAGAAATGTTCCGTTTTTAGCGACAAACACTTTGCCTTCGGATCTGAGATAGAAGGTATACCCAACTGTCTCTTTTGGATATCCTATGAAGACGCATTTCTCCGCTTTGGGTTCCAGCTTTTCAGGCTGAAGCTTTTTGACATAAGCATCACATCCCCAAACTTTAAGAAACGATATCTTTGGCTTCTTGCCAAACCATAGTTCATATGGCGTCGTCTCAACGGATTTCGATGGTGCCCTATTTAAAGTGAATGCAGCTGTCTCTAATGCATAACCCCAAAACGATAGTGGCAAATCGGCAAGAGACATCATAGATCGCACCATATCCAATAAGGTTCGATTACGACGTTCGGACACACCATTACGCTGTGGTGTTCCAGGCGGTGTCAATTGTGAAACAATTCCACACTGTCTTAAGTGACTGCCAAACTCATAACTCAGATATTCTCCTCCTCGATCAGATCGTAGGAATTTAATCTTCTTGTTACGATGATTCTCAACTTCACTCTGAAATTGCTTGAACTTTTCAAACGTTTCAGACTTGTGTTTCATTAAGTAAATATACCCATATCTACTTAAGTCATCAGTGAAGGTGAGAAAGTAACGATAACCACCGCGCGCCTCAATGCTCATCGGACCGCACACATCAGTATGTATGATTTCCAATAAGTCACTTGCCCGTTCCATCGTAGTAGAGAACGGCGTCTTAGTCATCTTGCCCAAGAGGCATGGCTCACATGTGTCAAGTGATTCAAAATCAAGTGACTCCAAAAGTCCATCAGCATGGAGCTTCTTCATGCATTTTACGCCAATATGACCTAAACGGCAGTGCCACAAGAAAGTGGTATTATCATTATCAATCCTACATCTTTTGGCATCAATGTTATGAACATGTGTATCATCACTATCGAGATTCAATAAGAACAAACCCCTCACATTGGGTGCATGACCATAAAAGATATTACTCATATAAATAGAACAACCATTATTCTCAGATTTAAATGAGTAATCGTCTCGCAATAAACAAGATCCAGATATAATGTTCATGCTTAACGCAGGCACTAAATAACAATTATTCAGGTTCATCACTAATCCCGATGGTAATCGAAGAGCGAGCGTGCCGACGGCGATCACATCAACCTTGGAACCATTTCCCACGCGCATCGTCACTTCGTCCTTTGCCAGTCTCCGTCTATTCCGCAGTTCCTGTTTTGAGTTGCAAATGTGAGCAACCGCACCGGTATCAAATACCCAGGCACTACAACGAGAGTTGGTAAGGTACACATCAATAACATGTATATCATATATACCTTGTTTGTTGCTGGCCGCCTTCTTGTCAGCCAAATACTTGGGGCAGTTCCGCTTCCAGTGACCAGTTCCCTTGCAATGAAAGCACTCAGTTTCTGGCTTGGGTCCAGCCTTGGGTTTCTTCACGGGAGGGGCAACTGCTTTGCCACTCTTCTTGTAGTTACCCTTCTTACCCTTGCCATTCTTCTTGAAACTAGTGGTTTTATTGACCATCAACACTTGATGCTCCTTCTGAATCTCAGACTCAGCAACTTTCAACATCGCAAACAGCTCGGCGACTGACTTGTTCATCCCGTGCATGTTATAGTTCAACACGAAGCTCTTGTAGCTAGGCGGCAATGATTGAAGAACTCTGTCAGTGATAGCCTCTGGTGGAAGGGGCATCCCCAATTCAGCCAGACGGGTGGAGTACCCAGACATTCTGAGTATGTGATCACTGACAGACCCGTTCTCCTCCATCTTGCAAGCATAGAACTTATCGGAGGTCTCATACCTCTCGATCCGGGCATTCTTCTGAAAGATAAACTTCAACTCCTGGAACATATCATATGCTCCATGACGTTCAAAATGTCTTTGAAGTCCCGGTTCTAAGCCATACAACATTGCACATTGAACTATTGAGTAATCATCAGAACGAGCCTGCCAGGCGTTCACAACGTCTGGAGACTCAACTGGAGCGGGTGGATCACCAAGCGTTGCATCTAGGACATAAGCCTTCTGGGAAGCCGTAAGGATAATCCTTAGATTACGGGCCCAGTCCACAAAGTTACTTCCATCATCTTTCAACTTAGCTTTCTCTAGGAACGCATTAAAATTCAGGGGTGCTACTGCGCGAGCCATGATCTACAACATAAATAGTGCAAAGACAACTTAGACTATTGTTCAAGATAATGAGTTTAGTTAATCATATTACTTAAAAACTCCCACTCAAATTGACATCCCTCCGGTCATTCGAGTGTCACATGATCCAAATCAACCAACTCAAGTCCGATCATCACGTGAGTTGAGGTGGTTTCAATGGTGAACATCTCCATGTTGATCATATCTACTATATGACTCATGTTCGACCTTTCGGTCTCTTGTGTTCCGAGGCCATGTCTGTACATGCTAGGCTCGTCAAGTTTAACCCGAGTGTTCCGCACGTGCAACACTGGCTTGCACCCGTTGTATGCGAACGTAGAGTCTATCACACCCGATCATCACGTGGTGTCTTGAAATGACGAACTTTCGCAACGGTGCACACTCGGGGAGAACACAATTTTATCTTGAAATTTAAGTGAGGGATCACCTTATAATGCTACCGTCGTCCTAAGCAAAATAAGATGCATAAAAGGATTAACATCACATGCAAATCATAAGTGACATGATATGGCCATGAACTTGTGCTTTTGATCTCCATCTCCAAAGCACCGGCATGATCTCCATCGTCACCGGCATGACACCATGATCTCCATCATCTTGATCTCCATCAACGTGTCGCCATGAAGTTGTCGCGCCGACTGTTGCTTCCACGACTATTGCTAACTCATAGCGATAAAGTAAAGCAAAACGGCGAAAATAATTAAAGACAACTCTATGGCTCCTGCCAGTTGCCGTACTCATCGACATGCAAGTCGTGATATTCTATACAACACATGATCATCTCATACATCACATATATCTCATCATGTAATTGGCCATATCACATCACAACATACCCTGCAAAAACAAGTTAGACGTCCTCTAATTGTTGTTGCAAGTTTTACGTGGCTGCTACGGGTATCAAGCAAGAACGATTCTTACCTACGTAAAACCACAACGTGGTGTAGTGATTGCTTTTTAATCTTCTAAAAGAACCCTCTTCATTGAACCGATTCAACTAAAGTGAGAGAGACAGACACCCGCCAGTCACCTTTATGCAACAAGTGCACGCAGCGGTAAAACCAGTCTCGCGTAAGCGTACGCGTAATGTCGGTCCGGGCCGCTTCATCTCACAATACCGCCGAATCAAGTATCAACTAGTAACGGCAAGCAATATGTATACACCCACTCCCACAACTCCTTTGTGTTCTACTCGAGATCTCATCTACGCATAGACCTAGCTCAGATGCCACTGTTGGAGAACGTTGCATGGGAAACAAAAATTTTCCTACGCACACGCAAGACCTATCCATGGTGATGAGCATCTACGAGAGGGAGATTGTATCTACATACCCTTGTAGATCGCTAAGCGGAAGCGTTAAGAAACGCGGTTGATGTAGTCGAACGTCTTCGCGATCCAAATCGCCGAGCGTCCCGCAATCCAATCACGATCCTCCCGATCTAGTGCCGAACGGACGGCACCTCCGCCGAGCGATGATGAAGTAGTAGATGAGTTCCAGCAGCACGACGGCGTGGTGATGATGGTGAGTAGCAATCTTAGCAGGGCTTCGCCAAGCACTATGGAGATTATGACGGAGGAACTAGAGGGCTAGGGTTGCCGGCACACAGCTTGGGAAATCCTGATGTATCCCGTGTGCTAGCCCTGTCCCTCTATTTATATGTTGAGCCCTGGGGTCTAAACTTGGACAAAAAGCCTCCACCAGCTCGGTTTTGCCCGCACAAGATCGGTTTGGCCCGCAAGGAAAGAGTCCAACTCGGATCCCTGCAGCACCGCGCACAAGCGGTAGTACCGCTCGGGAGCGGTAGTACCGCTTGGGCGGTAGTACCGCTTCACCCAAGCGGTAGTACCGCTTGAGCGGTAGTACCGCTTTACACAAGCGGTAGTACCGCTTAAGCGGCAGTACTGCCTTACTGCTTAAGGCAGCATCAAAACTCCCTTTTGCACTTTCCAATACCTCGTGGGTTTTATCCCTTTGGCTCATATAAAGTGTTGCTGCACCCGAACACTTCGGTAAACATCCAGAACCCCTTCCGGTGAATTCCGGAACCCTTCCGGAGATCAAAACACTATTATCACATATATCAATCTTTACCTCCGGACTCTTCCGGAGATCCTCGTCATGTCCGGGATCTTATCCGAGACTCCGAACAACCTTCGGTCACCAACAATAACTCAACTATACTAATCGTCACCAAACGTTAAGTGTGTAGACCCTGCGGGTTCGAGAACTATGTAGACATGACCGAGACACTTCTACGGTCAATAACCAATAGCGGGACCTGGATGCCCATATTGGTTCCTACATATTATACGAAGATCTATATCGGTTGAACCTCTATGTCAAGGATTCAGTTAATCCCGTATGATGTTCCCTTTGTTCTTCGGTATGTTACTCGCCCGAGATTCGATCGTCGGTATCTCTATACCTAGTCCAATCTCGTTACCGGCAAGTCTCTTTACTCGTTCCGTAATACAAGATCCCGTGGCTAACACCTTAGTCACATTGCTTGCAAGGCTTATAGTGATGTTGTATTACCGAGTGGGTCCTGAGATACCTCTCCGTCACACGGAGTAACAAATCCCAGTCTTGATCCATGCCAACTCAACGGACACCTTTGGAGATACCTGTAGAGCATCTTTATAGTCACCCAGTTACGTTGCGACGTTTGATACACACAAGGTATTCCTCCGGTGTCAGTGAGTTGCATGATCTCATGGTCATAGGAACAGATACTTGACATGCAGAAAACAATAGCAATAAACTGACACGATCATATGCTATGTTTATAGTTTGGGTCTTGTCCATCACATCATTCTCCTAATGATGTGATCCCATTATCAAATGACATCTCATGTCCATGGTCAGGAAACCTTTACCATCCTTTGATCAACGAGTTAGTTAACTAGAGGCTTACTAAGGACACAGTGTTGTCTATGTACCCACACATGTATTTGAGTTTCCAATCAATACAATTATAGCATGGATAATAAACGATTATTATGAACAAGGAAATATAATAATAACTACTTTTATTATTGCCTCTAGGGCATATTTCCAACACCCCCCCTTTCAAAAAAAAAACCCCAGCTCCTGAGCTGCTGACGCGTGGATGCTTATTGGTCCCGGTTGGTATTACCAACCGGGACTAAAGGCCATCCTGCCTGCGCTCGCCGCAGCGGCCACGTGGAGCACCATCTGTCCCGGTTTGTAAGCGAACCGGGACTAAAGGTATTGGGCTTTAGTTCCGACCCTTTAGTCCCGGTTCCAGAACCGGGACAAATGGGCCTCTGGAACCGGGACAAAAGGGCCTTTTTCCACTAGTGCATTGTCATCGCTTCACAAGTCTATCATGTCGCGAGCGATATATCTCTGATTTATAAATGCAATACTTCTCACCTATCGCGAGAGATAATGGTGTATCAAATGTCTTATTTACAAGATGCATGTAGTGCGGTGGCAATGTTTGTCCCTCCTTATTCTTCGACGATAACAACTGAATATGCTTCCACTTAAATTTAAATTTGCTTCCATCAAATAAAAATATGTTTACAGGCGATTAGGGTTCCTGCCTCCCGTCGGCGCCGCCACCGGTTTGCCTCGTCTCCTGTGGCCTTAGGGCCATGGAGGCGCGGTGGACCCCGGCCCTTGCTGGCGAGAGGACTCCTGCTCCATTTTAGGTGTTTTTTTAGTTTTGTTAGGGTTTGTGTCCTGCTGAGGAAGGCAAGGCGACGGCTGCTTCCTGAAGATGGAATAAGGTTCTCCCCACCTAGCCCCCGTCCCGGCGATGTGTCTAGCGTCATCAGGGGGCGTGTGGAGGTGTGTCTCCGGCTGATCTCGCGGGATTAGGTTGGTGGTTGTCTTCGGTGGATCTGTTTGGATCCAGTCTTCGTTCGTCTGCATTCGTGTGTCTGCGGTGATGGCCTGCCACTCTCACACGCATAGGCAATAGATGCCAGGCCACCGCTTCGAAAGATGGAAGCCAAGGAGGGCCATGATCGTGGTCGTATGTCATGAGGAGGGAAGCCAGCACCGCAACTGGAGTGGTTGGGCCTCGCCTAGTACACATGATCAAAATTGAAGATCTAGAGGTGGTCGCTACATCAGCAAAGTGGAAGAAGGATATCAACGTCTTTTTTCCACAAAATAAAAATGAGCCATTCATTTTATGTACTTGTATGCAATGGCGAGGCTTGGGCCCTATCTTTGGATGGCCCTGCTAAAGCTCCTCCGCTGCTTGTATGTTTTTTTTCCTTCCGATCTACGCTTCTCTTCATCGGCGACGGTTGTTGTTCTGGTGCATTGGTCATGTGAGGCCTTAGCACGACGACTTCCCGGTTGTCAACTACAATAAGGTTTTCCTGGCTCCGGTTAGAGAGGGGCGACGATGGCGGCTTGCCTTCGGCTCGCTTCAGTGCTTTTAGTCGTCGCTAGATGGTCTACGGACCTAGATGTAATTTGTGTTACTTCTGGTGTTCTTTGTACTGCCATGACAGTTGATGAATAGATCTGAAATTTTCCCACAAAAAAATAAATAATAATATGTTTGCAATATATAACTTTACAATGTGCTTCAGACAGAATGCAATATATTGCCAACGAGATGGGAGTTTGCTTCCATATATCTATTCACGGCACAATCAGATGGGAAGCAAATTCTAATATTTGGGAAGCAATGTTTGATGGAAACAAATATTTATATCGTTTGAAGCAATTTAATGTTACACTCAAAACAGTTTTATAGTCGCTCGAAGCACAGTTTTGCGTGCGGTAAATGATACAACGTCACAGTCTTACATATATTTTTACTAATCAAGACAATTTGCTGGGTAAGGTTTCTCTAGCAATTTGAAATAAAATGTGTATGGACAGGCAGCACGAAAAGTAAAACCGGAAGTAAAATTCATTATAATTGGAAGTATATTTTATTTGTATAGAAATAAACTGCATGGCATGGAAACAAATTGCATGGCGCTAAGAATCAGATCTGCAGTTTTTTGGGGAGTAGATCTTGCGTAATTTGTGGAAGTTGTTATTAGGAAATAAAAACCGCAATTAGTGCAAATCCCATTTTTATTTGGATATCAGGATCTACAGATGCATCCAATCCAATGGCAGAAGGAAGCAAATTACATGCAAACTAAATAGACTGGCAATCCAACGTGATTTAGGGTGCAATTGATTTGAGGAAGCAAATTACATGAAAACGAGAGAGGGCCCACGTGCCAAGTAGTATTAATCCAACAAGCCAAACCAACGCTTGGGATCGGCCCTGGGATGTTAGCGCTGGTTTTGGCGATATGGATTGCCCGGTTTTTCTGATCGGGGGGGGGGGGGGGGGGGGGGGGGGGGGGGTGGAGGCGAACATACAAGGACCAACCCCCCTTTAATAGTAGAAAAATCTCGGGTGCTTGTAGTGCAACAACCCATTTGTAATGTATATGTTTAACTTACGAAATAGCACGATTTCCTTGCAAAGAATTGTTGATTTCACAATTACGACATCTTCCACTTATTTGTTTTTTTTTTTTTTTTTTACATTCTGCCGGTATATATGATACATGTACAACACTTCTTCACTTGTTCGCAACCCAGCTTAAGCTTCAGGAGCTCGTACTTCACCCCTTGCTTGAAGGCCTACACTAGTAGGAAAACCCCCATTTGTCCCGGTTCGTAAGGGCCTTTAGTCCCGGTTCTGGAACCGGGACTAAAGGGTCGGGACTAAAGCCCAAAACCTTTAGTCCCGGTTCGCTTACCAACCGGGACAGAAGGGGCTCCACGTGACCGGTGCTGGGAGCCCAGGCAGGAGGACCTTTAGTCCCAGTTGGTAACACCAATCGGGACCAAAAGGCAGGACCTTTAGTCCCGGTTGGCAACACCAACCGGGACCAAAAGGCACTGGGGTTTTTGCTTTTTTTTGAAAGGGGGGGGGGGGGTTAGGGGGGTTTGTAGGGTTAATTGAGGTGTTTCATATTGTGTTAGCTAGCTAATAGAGAGAAGTGTCCTCTCTTTCTCCGTGCTTGGTCGACGCTAGCTACTATAGAGAGAACTCGACACGCTAGCTAGTAAGCAAATGAAGGAACCATTAAGTACACAAGATCGTCATGAACATATACACAGAGAAGTGATCGACCTCTCTTTCTCCGAGAGATTGGTCGAACAACAAGTTTTCGTATATCTATCCGACGCTACTAGCTACATATATACAATATAAGATCTCTTACAATCCCTAACATTTAATTTCAAATTCCAGATGGTATTCTCCCGCTTTATTTATGATGTGGTCAAGAAAGAATCCCGCCAATTCCTCTTGAATTGCTCGTATGCGATCATGTGGTAGGAGTTCATCCCACATCTGCCACGTCTAATTTGAAGAAGGGGGTCAATACATATATATGAATGAAACTCAACACAAATCATGGTAATAAAATAAAATTGTGAATATTATTGCTTACGCACTTGAAATTGTTTTTCAGAGTAGCCCCGCTTAGGGGTAGTCGCGTTGTAGATGAACTCGCAAACGTAGTATCCACAAAAATTATTCCCTTTTTCCTGCCACAAGCACTTTACGAGAAATAGAGTTCAATCAAACTGATAATCAAGGATGATAAATGGTATTGATGGAACTAGAATCAATGGGAGATGCGCGGAACTAGCTAGTAGTACTTACTTTCGGGTGTGTAAATCGCAGCTCCCTCTGCAGTGCCGGAACAATTGCGGTGAACTCTTTCCAAACCCTGCCAGACAAAGAAAATAATTACTTGATATCAGGAAATGAACAAAGTTGCCGATATGATGCAATAATGATCGATTGAACTTACTTCTGGAGCATTTCAGT
The DNA here is from genome assembly GCA_039707655.1 of Elymus sibiricus. Taxonomy (NCBI): domain Eukaryota; kingdom Viridiplantae; phylum Streptophyta; class Magnoliopsida; order Poales; family Poaceae; genus Elymus; species Elymus sibiricus. The sequence continues at coordinate 533,060,700 of CM077675.1, forward strand.
CATGTCCGCATATTCCTGGGGATCTTTTCGTTTCGAGTCTAAGACGATTACTACTCCCCGCTCAAGCTTAATCTCTAGCAGAATAAAGTGGAAGCTGCGCACGCATGCATAACTCATCAATTACATTACTATAACCTCGAGTAATAAGGGAAACCGAATATGCACAAGACAGTAACACTCACTTGAAGTTGTAAGGAAAGAGTATTGTCCCTTTGTTTTGATTTTTAAGCAACGATTGTAGCAAGTTGTCCTCGGTTTGTGTGACATTGTTTTTAACCGTAAACTCATGTATGATATTTGGGTTAATGAACCCAATGTCATACATTTGTGCTTTTCTGCATTCGACGATCTTCAATCTGCATAATATAGTGAGGATAATTATATATACATGCAATGAAAGAGCTGAGCTATATATATAGAGAGACTTAATTACAGAAGTAGTACTTACAGACAGTAGGAAGTCACGATTGTTTTGTCGAGGGCCTTTTGATTGTATAACTGGAATATCTCCTCAAATTCAACATTCAACAGATCCATTCCAACGAGGTCGTGCTCCTCTTTAATCTTCAGCGTCAAAGCATCCCTCCCAGACTCGCGGCAGGTTTTCATGTACCATTCATGCAATGTTCACATCATCGTTGTTAGAGGAGGATGATCAGGTTTGACGAGAGGCCGCCCGTACCGGTAACTGAATTCGTCCACCTCCAACGGCTCAAACTGTACATCATCGCTCAGGTAATCACCAGGATTGGTACCGGGCACCATCCCCGGATGATTAGCGACGATATCGCTAGACACCTTGAGCGGGGGGCATGATTGGTTCGCCTGTTCGCCGAGCTGGGGAATTTTTTTTCCCACTTCTTCGTTTTGCTAACCTTGCATCACTGGAAGTACTTCCCGACCGCCGCGCGTCTTGATATGTCTTTTTAACACAGCGGTCAAAGTTGGAATCCGGCGGAGGCGGTGGTGGTCGCTTCAGGGAATCGATAGTGCGCATCACTTTCACCGGATCTAGCTTCTCTTTCGGAGCTGGAGTTTTCTTTGCAAAATGGGTCGTCAATTCGGCCTGACATATCTCCTCGTTTTCAGACTCGGTCCTCTCATATGGTTACTTTTCCAGAGGCTTGAGAGATGGACCGTATCTGTATTCCCTCCCGCCTCTTCTTGTACTGCTAGCGGCGGCGTCTCTCTTCCGTCGTTGCTTACGAGGCGGAGCAGGAGGCAGAGTGCTCCGACGCGCCGGAGGAGCCGGAGCGGCGGCGTCTGTCTTCTGCCATTGCCGACGAGGCTGAGGAGGAGGCGTACTGCTCCGACGTGCCGGAGTAGGCGAAGGAGGAGGCGGAGTGCCCTCACGCGTCGGAGGAGACGGAGAAGGAGGCGGTGTGCCCTGATCACTCACCGGAGGAGGAGGAGGAGGAGGAGGCGGAGAGCCCTGATTCGCCTGAGGAGGAGGAGGAGGCGGAGGAGGCGGAGGCGTCCAGTTTGGAAGCTTGATGTACTCCTTCTGCCATAGACATGTACTCCTCAGAGCACGAGCCAGCTTATTCTCTCCTTCACCTGTAGGCCGGTCAAGCTCGAGCTCCTCAAATCCCTCCATTACTTCATCCACCATCACAACAGCATAGCCATGTGGAATCGGTGAGCAGTGAAAAGTTCCGTTGGGTTGAGGAGGTGCAACAGAGCCGACAGCCGCCTTGAAAGTGTGGTTCCGGCATTTCGTCATGAGCTCGCAATGTTGAGCCTCCGTGATAGTATCCACGGGGTAGATAGGAGCCGTGAAGTCAGGCTGAACGGGCTCCGTGGAAGCGACCCTGCTTCTCCGCTGAGATGGCGGGGAAGCTTCTGGGGTAGCTTCGTGCCGCTGAGATGGTTGGCCGGCAGCTCACTGGCTCTCAGCTTCCTCTAGCTTTTGTAGTCTTGCATTCAGCTTCTGAATTTCGCTCAGCTCCGCTTTCCTCTTTCTCTCCCGGCTTCTGTAACCGCCTGTGTCGGGAAACCCAACCTTCCACGGAACGGAGCCTGGTGTGCCTCGTGTTCGTCCAGGGTGCTCAGCATTCCCTAGGGCCTCAGTCAGCTCGTCCTTCTCTCTGTCGGGAATGAACGTCCCTTCCTGCGCTGCGGTGATATACTCCTGAAGCTTGTTCATGGGTATCACAAGTTGCTCGTTCGTCCAACGGCACTTCCCTGTTTCAGGGTCCAAAGTTCCCCCAACCCCGAAGAACCAAGTCCTTGAACGGTCTGGCCAGTTCAATGTCTGTGGTACGACTTTTTTAGCAATCAGGTCATTCTCAGCTTTGTCCCACAACGGCCGGGCTTTGAGGTAGCCACCTGACCCCGTATGATGGTGATACTGCTTCTTTGCAGCATTGATCTTGTTTGTCTCTGACATTTTCTTACTCTTGTCCGATGTCTTGTAGGCCACAAATGCGGGCCAGTGATCACGTATCTTCTCAAATCGGCCGGTGAATTCTGGAGTCTCCCCTTTGTCGACAAACTTTGATTTCAACTCATTCTTCCACCTCCTGAATAGATCTGCCATCTTCTTAAGAGCACACGCCTTGACCAGTGGCTCTATAACTGGCTTATTCGGATCCTCCTCTGGCGGTAGGGTGAAATTTGCCTTCAGCGCGGTCCAAAGATCATCTTTCTGTCTATCGGTGACATAATCACCATCAGGGGCGCCGTCCTTAGGCTTATTCCATTGCTTGATGCTGATCGGGATGTAGTCCCTAACAATAGCTCCGCACTGAGCAGAAAATGCGTCCTTGGTCCGCTTGGGTTCAATCGGATGGCCATCGTGCGCGAGTGCTGTGATCGTGAACCTTTCTTCCTTGCGCAACCTCTTCTTCGGGCCTCGTCTCGTTACCGAAGTTTGGCTCGATCCGGAGGGCTATAAAAGAAGAAAGAAGAGTTAATTAATATATGTACATACCAAAACAATTAATGCATCAATTAGCTAGTCAGCACGGGCTTAATTAATATATATACCTCGCCGGACTTTGCAACAGCTCCCTCCTCCGTCCGGTCACCGGAGCCGTCATCATGGTCTCCTTCCTCCGGCATTCGGTCACCGGAGCCATCATGATCATGTCCTTCCTCCTCCATTGTTCGATCACCGGAGCCATCAACCTCTCCTTCCAGACCATCGGTGTCGTTGAGATACGACAAGATATCACGTCCGTCGTGGATTATGTCCCCCAACAACTGTTCTTCTTCCAAGTCTCTTGGATCCATAGTTTCTGCAAATATTACAACATGGCAATTAATATACAAACATGAATGTCCGACGTCCGGACCGCCTCTCTCATGAATGTACGACGCCCGGTTTGGGGTGGCCTCGACAACACTTGTAGGGTTTGGGTGGGGGGGGTATATCGACAACGCTTTTTTTCTCGGGTTTGGGTGGCCTCGAGAGTTGGTCGCCCGGTATATCGGGGAGGGGGTATATCGACCCCCCCCCCTCATGTCGAAGTTATCGGGGAGGGGGTATATCGACCCCCCCCCATGTCGAAGTTATCGGGGAGGGGGGTATATCGACAACGACATACATACATGGAAAAAAATGCTATCCATCTTTACATACATAGCCACATACATATATTATATATTTTCATTAACTCATGACATATTTTCATTATTTTTCTTTCTTTAACTCAACGACAACGACATACATACATGGAAAAAAATGTATATCGACCCCCCCCCTCATGTCGAATTTATCGGGGAGGGAGGTATATCGACCCCCCCCCCCCTCATGTCGAAGTTATCGGGGGTGCTCGGGTGCGACGTGGACTCGGTGGAAAAACTTTATGAAAATGCGGTGCTGGCCGGGCCGGGCGGTTTTCTTTTCCTTCTTCATTTTTTTCCTTTGTTTTTTCTTATATGTTTGTTTTCGTTTTCACTCTACATTTTCGTACATATGAAAAACAACGAAGTTTGTATACAAAAGTGCACATATACATCTCATACATGAACATATACATCTCATACATGAACATATACACATGAAAATTTATCTATCTATCTATCTCATCTCATACATGAACATATACACACATATACATGAACATATACACATATACATGAAAAAAACATATACATGAACATATACACATATACATGAAAAAAACATATACATGAACATATACACATATACATGCCCGCAAAAAAAATACACATATACATGAAAAAAACAGAGGACATGGAGCAGCGGCGATGGGGAGCAGGGGACATGGGAAGGGGGGCTCACTGTGGGGGGGCGAGGGCGCGACGAGGACGGCGGGCTCGAGGCCGACGACGAGGACGGCGCGCGGCGAGGGCGAGGGCGCGGGCGAGGGCGAGGGCGCGTCGGCGACAAGGACAGCGGGCTCGAGGCCGGCGACGAGGACGGCGCGCGGCGAGGGCGAGGGCGAGGGCGAGAGGGCGCGTCGGCGAGGGCTCGGGGAGGAGAGCGCGTCGGCGAGGGCGAGGGCGCGGTCCGGCAGCCTGGCGGCGTCGTGCTGTTCGGCGCGGCGTCGGGGGAAAGATGAACTGGGACTGGAATACGCTAAGTGTGGGCTTATATACCCAGAGCCTTTGGTACCGGTTGGTGGCACCAACCGGGACCAATGCCCACCTTTGGTTCCGGTTGGTGGAACCAACCGGGACCAAAGGTCTCTTTTCGTCAGCCCAAAGGGCGGGAAACAGGGACCTTTGGTCCCGGTTGGTGGCACCAACCGGGACTAAAGGTAGGCATTGGTCCCGGTTGGTGCCACCAACCGGGACTAAAGGTAGGCATTGGTCCCGGTTGGTGGCACCAACCGGGACCAATGGCCTTGCACAACGGCGTGGTGGAAGTTTAGTCCCACCTCGCTAGTCGAGGGGCGCCTCGACCAGTTTATAAGCCCCGGCGCGGGCACCGCATTGAGCTCCTCTCTAATGCAGGCCTTCTGGGCCTACCTCTGCTGCGATTCCCAGTGGGCCTACTGTGCCTTGCGGGCCTGCGTCCTATGCAGGCCGTTGTGGCCCAGTAGGCGGGATTTTTTTATTTATTTATTTTTCATTTTTTTTGTTTTCTGCTTTAATTTTTTTTATTTCTGAGTTGTTTTTTTCTTTATTTAGAGTTTCTTTGTGAATCCTTTTGCTTTAGGTAAAAAAAATATAAACTTTCTGTTAGTGCCAGTAGTTTTCAAATTTGAATAGTTTAAATTTGAATTATTTGAAATTTGTGTGAATCACTAGTTTGTGAATAACTTTACTTTAAAAATAGATTTTTCAGTGATTATTTTTTCTTCTATTTAATTTTATTGTGTTTTACCATTATATTCAATTTGGTAATACTTAGGTTATTTAAAAAAAATGAAATGCCTTTGTAACAGACGAGTTTTCGTGTGAAACCCTAATACTTCGAAAGAGATTGTCCATTTTGTACACGAATTTTAGTTCATTCTTTTTAACAAATAAATACTTTGATAATTTTAGTTGCATAATTTCCATTATTTTGTTTTGTTTTTTGCTTGATTTATTTTTGTTTTATTTTTTGCTTTATTTATTTCCAGTGTGTTTTATCATTATATTCTTTTTGCTATTAATGTTTTGAACAAAAAATACTTGGATAATTTTAGTTGCATAATTTCCATTATTTTTGTTTTCTTTTTTGCTTTATTTATTTTTGTTTTATTTTTTGCTTTATTTATTTCCAGTGTGTTTTATCATTATATTCTTTTTGTTATTAATGTTTTGAACAAAAAATACTTTGATAATTTTAGTTGCATAATTTTTATATAATTATAGTTTCAAAAATACTAGAGGTTTATAAAAGCTTTTTAGTTGATTCTTTTTTGAACTCCACTCCCACGATATTTTGATAGAAATTAAAAAACACTTCAATTGAACTCTGAAAAGGTTGAAAGTTGGGATGGTATCATCATTTCACCCACATAGCATGTGCTAAAAAGTTGAGTGGGTTACGGCAAAAACTGGATGCACTTCGTGTACAAAATGGACAATCTCTTTCGAAGTATCACGGTTTCGGACGGAAACTCATCTGTTACAAAGGGATTTCATTTTTTTGAACTTATTTGAACTCCATACTTTTTGTGTGTTCAAAATGCACCATTCAAAGCCACATCATCAATTTTCAACCCTTTCTGACTTCATTTGGTAATTTTCATGCATTTACTGATTTTTTTTGAGCTAAATGACCCTGAAATTGAAAAGCACTACAAATGAACTCTGAAAAGGTTGAAAGTTGGCATGGTATCATCATTTCACCCACATAGCATGTTCTAAAAAGTTGAGAGGGTTACGGCAAAAACTGGATGCACTTCGTGTACAAAACGGACAATTGAGCATCATCCTTTCTATTTGTCTTTTGTTTGTTTCTAAGTGTGTCTGTAAAAATGGAGTTGGAAAAATGAAATATACCGTCGGAAAATGAAAGGATTTCTAGATAGATCAACAAAACACACGGTTTCCCCTGCATACAGCCCGACGGTGGCTCATGAGTGCCCGCATATGAAATGCACCGTCGGACCGTATGCAGGGAATCCGAATGATTTGTATTCGGTCGATGAACTAAAGGATTTCTAGATAGATTAACAAAACACACGGTTTCCCCTGCATACAGCCCGACGGTGGCTCGTGAGTGCCCGCATATGAAATGCACCGTCGGACCGTATGCAGGGAATCCGAATGATTTGTATTCGGTCGATGAACTAAAGGATTTCTAGATAGATCAACAAAACACACGGTTTCCCCTGCATACAGCCCGACGGTGGCTCGTGAGTGCCCGCATATGAAATGCACCGTCGGACCGTATGCAGGGAATCCGAATGATTTGTATTCGGTCGATGAACTAAAGGATTTCTAGATAGATCAACAAAACACACGGTTTCCCCTGCATACAGCCCAACGGTGGAAATATGAAATGCACCGTTGGACCGTATGTAGGGAATCCGAATGATTTGAATCTGAATGAGAACACACACTAAGTGTCGAACATGTCCGAGAGGTGGGTTATATATAGGGTCGTGTGCCTCTTTAGTCCCGGTTGCTAGCACGAACCGGGACTAGTCATTATAGTGCTGATCCAACAGCTCACAAGCGCTTGAAGATGATCCGTGTGCTTCTTCCTGATTGGTACGACCTTCACCGCCCAAGGTTATAAAGAGTTGAGAGGGTTACGGCAAAAACTAGATGCACTTCGTGTACAAAATGGACAATCTCTTTCGAAGTATTAGGGTTTCATACGAAAACTCATTTGTTACAAAAGGCATTTCATTTCTTCACATGTAACTGCAATGATATAGTTGTGGAGAGAAAGTCTTCACTTTTTCTTCGCTTGTGTCCTTTGCTTATTGCGCCGTAACCATGGATAATCTTCATCGTTTAAGAGGGTGCTTGGGATCGCCTTGACTTTGAAAGGAGGAATTTCATGAAACTTTTCATAATCTTCAGACATGTCTGTCTTGCCCTCCAATCCCACGATGTCTCTTTTTCCTGAAAGAACTATGTGGCGCTTTGGCTCATCGTATGATGTATTCGCTTCCTTATCTTTTCTTTTTCTCGGTTTGGTAGACATGTCCTTCACATAGAAAACCTGCGCCACATCATTGGCTAGGGCGAATGGTTCGTCTGTGTACCCAAGATTGTTCAGATCCACTGTTGTCATTCCATACTGTGGGTCTTCCTGTACCCCGCCTCCTGACAGATTGACCCATTTGCACTGAAACAAAGGGACCTTGAAATCATGTCCATAGTCAAGTTCCCATATTTCCACTATGTAACCATAATATGTGTCCTTTCCCCTATTGGTTGCTGCATCAAAGCGGACACCGCTGTTTTGGTTGGTGCTGTTTTGATCTTGGGCGATCGTGTAAAATGTATTCCCATTTATCTCGTACCCTTTGTAAGTCAATACAGTCGAAGATGGTCCCCTGGCCAATGAGTACAACTCATCAGAAACAGTGTTGTCACCCATGAGACGTGTTTGCAACCAACTGCCGAAAGTCCTGATGTGTTCATATGTAATCCAGTCGTCACACTGCTCCGGGTGTTTGGAGCGCAGAATATTCTTGTGTTCATCGACATACGGGGTCACCAAGGTAGAATTCTGTAGAACTGTGTAGTGTGCTTGAGACCAAGAATGCCCGTCCCTACATATTATTGAGTCCGCTCCTAGCGTGCCTTTTCCAGTCAGTCTCCCCTCATACCGTGATTGAGGGAGACCAATCTTCTTAAGGTCAGGAATGAAGTCAACACAAAACCCAATGACATCCTCTGTTTGATGGCCCATGGAGATGCTTGCTTCTGGCCTAGCGCGGTTACGAACATATTGCTTTAAGACTCCCATGAACCTCTCAAAGGGGAACATATTGTGTAGAAATACAGGGCCCAGAACGACAATCTCGTCGACTAGATGAACTAGGACGTGCGTCATGATATTGAAGAAGGACGGTGGGAACACCAACTCGAAACTAACAAGACATTGCACCAAATCACTCCTTAACCTTGGCAGGATTTCTAGATCGATCACCTTCTGAGAGATTGCATTGAGGAATGCACATAGCTTCACAATGGCTAATCGAACGTTTTCAGGTAGAAGCCCCCTCAATGCAACCGGAAGCAGTTGCCTCATAATCACGTGGCAGTCATGAGACTTTAGGTTCTGGAACTTTTTCTCTGCCATATTTATTATTCCCTTTATATTCGACGAGAAGCCAGACGGGACCTTCATACTAAGCAGGCATTCAAAGAAGATTTACTTCTCTTCTTTGGTAAGAGCGTACGTAGCTGGCAGGACCTTCATACTGCTTTGGATGCATGCCGTCTTTTTCATGCACACGTTGCTGTTCCCCCCGTGCCTCCGGTGTATCTTTTGTCTTCCCATACACTCCCAAGAAGCCTAGCAGGTTCACGCTAAGATTCTTCGTCACGTGCATCACGTCGATTGCAGAGCGGACCTCTAGGTCTTTCCAATAGGGTAGGTCCCAAAATATAGATTTCTTCTTCCACATGGGTGCGCGTCCCGCATCGTCAGTCGGAACAGATAGTCCGCCAAGACCCTTTCCAAATATTACTTGTAAATCATTGACCATATCAAGTATGTGATCACCAGTACGGAGGGCGGGCTTCTTCCGGTGATCTGCCTCACCTTTGAAATGCTTTCCTTTCTTTCGACATTGATGGTTGGTCGGAAGAAATCGACGATGCCCCAGGTACACATTCTTCCTGCATTTGTCCAAATATATACTGTCGGTGTCATCTAAACAGTGTGTGCATGCGTGGTATCCCTTGTTTGTCTGTCCTGAAAGGTTACTGAGAGCAGGCCAATCGTTGATGGTTACAAACAGCAACGCTCGTAGGTCAAATTCCTCTTGTGCATGCTCATCCCACACACGTACACCTCTTCCATGCCATAGCTGTAAAAGTTCATCAACTAATGGCCTTAGGTACACATCAATGTCATTGCCGGGTTGCTTAGGGCCTTGGATGAGCACTGGCATCATAATGAACTTACGCTTCATGCACAACCAAGGAGGAAGGTTATACATACATAGAGTCACATGCCATGTGCTATGCTTGCTGCTCTGCTCCCCAAAAGGATTAACGCCATCTGCACTTAAACCAAACCATACGTTCCTCGGGTCACCTGTAAAGTCGCTCCACTTTCTCTCGATCTTTCTCCACTGCGACCCGTCAGCGGGTGCTCTCAACTTCCCGTCTTTCTTACGGTCTTTTTTGTGCCATTGCATCAACTCGGCATGCTTTTTGTTTCTGAACAGACGTTTCAACCGTGGTATTATAGGAGCATACCACATCACCTTGGCAGGAACCCTCTTCCCGGTGCGCTGGCCCTCAACATCACCAGGGTCATCTCTTCTGATCTTATACCGCAAGGCACCGCATACCGAGCATGCGTTCAAATCCTCGTACGCACCGCGGTAGAGGATGCAGTCATTAGGGCATGCATGTATCTTCTGCACCTCCAATCCTAGAGGGTATAGAACCTTCTTTGCTTCGTACGTACTGCCGGGCAATTCGTTATCCTTTGGAAGCTTATTCTTCATTATTTTCAAAAGCGAACTAAATCCCTTGTCAGATACACCATTGTCTGCCTTCCATTGCAGCAATTCCAGTGTGGTACCGAGCTTTCTGTTGTCATCTTCGCAATTTGGGTACAACCCTTTTTTGTGATCCTCTAACATGCGATCGAACTTCAACTTCTCCCTTTCACTTTCGCATTCTCTCTGTGCATCAACAATGACCCGGCGAAGATCATCATCGGGCACATCGTCTGGTTCCTCTTGATCTTCAGCTTCCCCCATTGCAGCATCACCGTATTCAGGGGGCGGGTAGTTGTCGTCATCCTCTTCTTCTTCGTTGTCTTCCATCATAACCCCTCTTTCTCCGTGCTTGGTCCAAACATTATAGTGTGGCATAAAACCCTTCTCAAGCAGGTGGAAGTGAAGGGTTTTATAGTTGGAGAAAGCCTTCGTATTCTCACAGATAGTACATGGACAATGCATAAAACCATTCTGCTTGTTTGCCTCAGCCGCTTCGAGAAAATTATGCAGGCCCTCAATATACTCGGAGGTGCGTCGGTCACCGTACATCCATGCCCGGTTCATCTGCGTGCATATCATGAATAGAGAAGTGACCAAATTAATAGAAATTCATCATCACATTAAAGCCAAAGTACAGTAGTGACCAAAATAAATACATAACGTTCATACATAGTTCTCATTATTGAACAACATATAGCTCTCTAGAGCATCTAATTAAAACATACATTGAAACTAGAAAATTTAAATGCAACAACAAATGCGATCATAACCGCAACTAAGGTACCAATTGATCCAACGGCATAATGATACCAAGCCTCAGTATGAATGGCACATTTTCTAATCTTTCTAATCTTCAAGCGCATTGCATCCATCTTGATCTTGTGATCGTCGACGACATCGGCAACATGCAACTCCAACTTCATCTTCTCCTCTTCAACTCTTTGTAATTTTTCTTTCAAGTAATTGTTTTCTTTTTCAACCAAATTTAACTTCTCGACAAGAATTTCTATGTCGGTTGGAATTTCCGGTTCACATACCTCCTAGATTAAAAAATCTATGTCACGTTGGTCGGCATAATTGTCATAAACACTAAATAAAATAAATAGTTATAAAAGATAATATATACCACATCCGAATCATAGACCGGACGAGGGCAAATGAATAGAGAAGTGAATAGAGAAGTGATCAAATGTTATTATTGAAAAAATAAATACATAAAGTTCACACATAGTTCTCATAGAACAACATACAGCTCTCTAGAGCATCTAATTAAAACATAAATTGAAACTAACATACAACTATGTAAAACATTTAAATGCAACAACAAATGCGATCATAATGGCAACTAAGGTAACAATTGATCCAACAGCATAATGATACCAAGCCTCATTATCAATGGCATATTTTCTTATCTTTCTAATCTTCAAGCGCATTGCATCCATCTTGATCTTGTGGTCATCGACGACATCGGCAACATGCAACTCCAATTTCATCTTCTCCTCCTCAATTCTTTTCAATTTTTCTTTCAAATCCTCGTTTTCTTTTTCAACTAAATTTAACATCTCGACAAGAGGGTCGGTTGGAATTTCCGGTTCACATACCTCCTAGATAAACACATCTATGTCACGTTGGTCGGCATAATTGTCATAAACACTAAATAAAACAAATAGTTATAAAAGATAATATATACCACATCCGAATCATAGACCGGACGAGGGCCGATGTGGGCGGATACCATGACCATGGCACTATATAATAACAAACAATAATAAAAGTAAGAAAATTACACAAGTATCTATCTAAATGATACAAGTAAGAACTTTTTTCTTTTAGAAAGAAGATAAGAAGAAGAGGCTAACCACGGTGGTGCCGGCGCCGAGATGGACGCGGGCGATCGACGGCGGTGAGGACGGGGACGGGACAGGACGGACCGCCAAACCTAAACAAATCTTGAGAAAAATGGAGCTTGGACAAGGAGCTTCGAGAGGAGAAAGCTTAAGTGTGGCTCGGGCATTTCATCAAACACCTCATGTGCATAGGAGGTGAGCTAGAGCACCACAAAGCTCTCCCCTCGCCGGCCAGAAAAACAGAGCAGTGTGGAGTGCTCTGCTCGCTGGCGGGGGGGTATATATAGGCATCTCATTGGTCCCGGTTCGTGGCTAGAACCGGGACTAAAGGACCCCCTTTGGTCCCGGTTCCATCCACGAACCGGGACCAATGGTTGTGGGCCAGGAGCGACCCCCATTGGTCCCGGTTCGTGTATGGAACCGGGACCAAAGGGTCCAGACGAACCGGGACCAATGCCCCACGAGGCCCGGCCGGCCCCCTGGCCTCACGAACCAGGACCGTTGCCCCCATTGGTCCCGGTTCGTGACTGAACCGGGACTAATGGGCTGGCCCGGCCTGGACCAATGCCCTGTAATGTACTAGTGCTAGACCGCCTGGACGTTAGGGACGTTCTCAATGGAATTGCGGAGTTGGGTCCAATGCTGTATATAGTCGCAGACCAACTTGCCCGGCTTTTGCACGCAAAGCCACAAGCCAAGGAGCTTGTACGCCCCCTCGAAGTTTTTGAGGAACGCATCCTCGAGGTCTCTCCAGTCATGGATGCTGTTCTCAGGTAGGCTGTTAAGCCAAGCCCGTGTCGATCCCTCCAGCATCAACAGGAGGCTGCGTATTGCCACCAGTTCGTTGCCACCGCCGATAGTGACAGCGACAAGGTAGTCGGCAAGCCAGGTGTCCGACTTGGGGATGGCTCTTTTCCATTTTTCCTCCCATCGGTGACCCCTCTCGTACCTTGCGGCGACGCTACCTTGCGGTAGAGCTCGGCCTTCTTCCTCACCCTGTGCATGTGCCTCGCAAGCCCCTAGGTACCAGTTGGGTCTTCGTGTAGGGTGGGCGCAGCTATCCTCCTTCACCGGACTAGGCCTGCGACCCCGGCCTAGCGTTGCCTCTCCTTTTTGGCTGTTGTTATTCTGAAACTGGTGGCGGCGGCGGAATAATGGAGAGGACTTTGCCAGTCTTCTCCCATAACCGTCCCCTGCAGTGTAGTTGTGTTATCATCGGTTTGCCTCCTCTAATCAGCCAAGGAGAGAGGAAGGCACATGAGAGGTGCAGAACTGCACGCACCAGTCAGGTCACCCAAAAGCTCAAGCTGATGGGGAAAGGTGGGCTATGCATTTATACGTCAACACTCCCCCTCACGTAGGGCTCTCTCAGGCCTAAACGTGGACCGAAAGTAGGCTGCGATTTTTTATTTTTAAATTGCGCCGGCCGGGTCTTGAACTCAAGACCTCTTGGCTCTAATACCATGCAGAACTGCACGCACCAGCCAGTTCACCCAAAAGCTCAAGCTGATGGGGAAAGGTGGGCTATGCATTTATACGTCAACAAGAGGAACTGGGGAATGGAGAGGGTACGGGGTGAGCCGGCGGCCTCATCTTCCATCGCCAGACCCGCTTCCTCCTCTACTGCCATCACTTTATCCAATCCCGAGCCACGGGTCTTTCTTGCAGAAAACGCCTCTATCATCACCCAGGAGCATGTGACAGTTGATCTTCTGCATTTGCAGGTGTCCAACTAGAGTCAACACAACTGATAGATTTGTTTTTTTTAAAGGCCGATTGATTTGTTGTTGTCATGGCAACTTTACCAATCTTGTCTTTTACTTGTAGAAATACTATGTGAATCAAATAATTATTGCCCCAGATATGATTTTTTTCTTTGAAAAAGAGGGTGAACACCTCCAACATCTGCATCGATTGACACATGCAACCCTCAACCATTATTATTGCAAACATTACAAGATCCAACAAGCCTCAAGATGAAACAGAAAAAAGAACCCAACGAACAGCCAAGGAAAACAGACAACCGATACAGAAATAGGATAGATGAAGCTTCATGCGACAAAAAACCTATTGCTATGCCACAGCCATGGAAAACGGCCCCATATATGATTTGTGAAGGTACTTGTGTCCCTTTCATCTTAGATTCATGGGAATTTAGGTTTTTTCTTTAGTTATCATCTAATCACCTATATTTCTCAAAATGTTTATCTCATTAGGGTTTATGGTTATGTGCAGGTTTGCTATTTGGGCATATATGGGCATTGCTTGTCCTTGACTCTTTGTGTTCTCAAAAGGTTTTTATTTCAATTCATTGCCTACTCTTTCTTTCTTCCAGCTTTCGTGCTTATTGCCCTTTTGTTTGGTTCACATGCTGCAGTTCATTGCTTATTCTTTTCCTTCTATGGTTGGTGTAAAATAGGACCCTATGGACTGTTCAAATTTCTTACATTGATGTACCGTGTAACTTCCGTTACATAATTGTTCATTTTTCTATATGGAAGGGCGTGGCAACGCTCGCCTCCATGTTCTAGTGCTTAATTAGGTCCCACGCACACACACTCGTGCTTGCCTCCTTCATATATTGTCAATGCCAATTAACCTCATGTGACTGAAGAAATATTTTAGTTTATACGTATTTTTTTAAATCACCCGGGGAGGGAGGGAGGTGGGGTGGGGGGTCCCACATGAATGCTTTACTGAAGGCACCACAAGTGGTGAGAGTTTACAAGGTTGCGCTTGCGTGTGAGGAGAGATAATCACACCAAGACATAGCGGCAATTTTTAAGCTAAGTTCTTTAAACCTACTCATTGAGGCTGGCCCAACAACCTCGATCACGCACACTTAGCTGCCAACAGCTTATGTTCATATGTGTCTTGGCTTAGTTTGGCACCTGTTCATATCATCTAGGCAAGCCAACACTAGTAGAAAAAGGACCATTTGTCCCGGTTCCAGAGGGCCATTAGCCCCGGTTCTGGAACCGAGACTAAAGGGTCGGGATTAATACCCAAAACCTTTAGTCCCGGTTTGCTTACGAACCGGGACCAAAGGCCCTCCACGTGGCCGCTGCGGGGAGCCTAGGAAGGAGGACCTTTAGTCCCGGTTGGTAACACCAACCAGGACCAAAATGCATCCACGCGTCAGCATCTAGCAGGAGCTGGGGTTTTTTTTTGAAAGGGGGGGTTTTGGGGGTTTTGGAGGGTTAATTTAGGGGTTTCATATTGTGTTAGCTAGCTAATAGAGAGAAGTGTCCTCTCTTTCTCCGTGCTTGGTCGACGGTAGCTACTATAGAGAGAACTCGACACGCTAGCTAGTAAGCAAATGAAGGAACCATTAGGTACACAAGATCGTCATGAACATATACAGAGAGAAGTGATCGACCTCTCTTTCTCCGAGAGATTGGTCGAACAACAAGTTTTCGTATATCTATCCGACGCTACTAGCTACATATATACAATATAAGATCTCTTACAATCCCTAACATCTAATGTCAAATTCCAGATGGTATTCTCCGGCTTTATTTATGACGTGGTCAAGAAAGAATCCCGCCAATTCCTCTTGAATTGCTCGTATGCGATCATGTGGTAGGAGTTCATCCCACATCTGCAACATCTAATTTGAAGAAGGGGGTCAATACATATATATGAATGAAACTCAACACAAATCATGGTAATGAAATAAAATTGTGAATATTATTGCTTACGCACTTGAAATTGTTTTTCAGAGTAGCCCCGCTTAGGGGTCGTCGCGTTGTAGATGAACTCGCAAACGTAGTATCCACAAAAATCATTCCCGGTTTCCTGCCACAAGCACTTTACGAGAAATAGAGTTCAATCAAACTGATAATCAAGCATGATAAATGGTATTGATGAAACTAGAATCAATGGGAGATGCGCGGAACTAGCTAGTAGTACTTACTTTCGGGTGTGTAAATCGCAGCTCCCTCGGCAGTGCCGGAACAATTGCGGTGAACTCTTTCCAAACCCTGCCAGACAAAGAAAATAATTACTTGATATCAGGAAATGAACAAAGTTGCCGATATGATGTGATAATGATCGATTGAACTTACTTCTGGAGCATTTCAGTCATGTCCGCATATTCCTGGGGATCTTTTCGTTTCGAGTCTAAGACGATTACTACTCCCCGCTCAAGCTTAATCTCTAGTAGAATAAAGTGGAACCTGCGCACGCATGCATAACTCATCAATTACATTACTATAACCTCGAGTAATAAGGAAAACCGAATATGCACAAGACAGTAACACTCACTTGAAGTTGAAGTATTGTCTCTTTGTTTTGATTTTTAAGCAACGATTGTAGCAAGTTGTCCTCAGTTTGTGTGACATTGTTTTTAACCGTAAACTCATGTATGATATTTGGGTTAATGAACCCAATGTCATAGATTTGTGCTTTTCTGCATTCGACGATCTTCAATCTGCATAATATAGTGAGGATAATTATATATACATGCAATGAAAGAGCTGAGCTATATATAGAGACTTAATTACAGAAGTAGTACTTACAGACAGTAGCAAGTCAAGATTATTTTGTCGAGGGCCTTTTGATTGTATAACTGGAATAACTCGTCAAATTCAACAGACAACTGATCCATTCCAACGAGGTCGTGCTCCTCTTTAATTCTCAGCATCAAAGTATCCCTCCCAGACTCGCTACAGGTTTTCATGTACCATTCATGTAATTTTCGCATCATCGTTGTTAGAGGAGGATGATCAGGTTTGACGAGAGGCTGCCCGTACCGGTAACTGAATTCGTCCACCTCCAACGGCTCAAACTGTACATCATCGCTCAGGTAATCACCAGGATTGGTACCGGGCACCATCCCCGGATGATTAGCGACGATATGGCTAGACACCTTGAGCGGGGGGCACGATTGGTTCGCCTGTTCGCCGAGCTGGGGAATTTTTTCCCACTTCTTCATTTTGCTAACCTTGCATCACTGGAAGTACTTCCCGACTGCCGCGCATCTTGATATGTCTTTTTAATACCGCGGACAAAGTTGGAATCCGGCGGAGGCGGTGGTGGTCGCTTCAGGGCATCGATAGTGCGCTTCACTTTCACCGGATCTAGCTTCTCCTTCGGAGATGGAGTTTTCTTTGCAAAATGGTTCCTCACTTGGGCACGACATATCTCCTCGTTTTCAGACTCGGTCCTCTCATATGGTAACTTTTCCAGAGGCTTGAGAGATGGACCGTATTTGAATTAACTCCCGCCTCTGCTTGTACTGCTAGCCGCCGGAGCGGCGGCGTCTCTCTTCCGTCGTTGCTTACGAGGCGGAGTGCTCCGACGCGCCGGAGGAGCCGGAGCGGCGGCGTCTTTCTTCTGCCGTTGCCGACGAGGCGGAGGAGGAGGCGGACTGCTCCGACGCGCCGGAGTAGGCGAAGGAGGAGGCGGAGTGCCCTCGCGCGTCGGAGGAGCCGAAGAAGTAGGCGGGGTGCCCTGATCACTCGCCGGAGGAGGAGGAGGAGGAGGAGGCGGAGTGCCCTGACTCACCGAAGGTGGAGGAGGAGGCGGAGGCGTCCAGTTTGGAAGCTTGATGTACTCCTTCTGCCATAGACATGTACTCCTCAGGGCACGAACCAGCCGATTCTCCCCTTCACCTGTAGAGTGGTCAAGCTCGAGCTCCTCAAATCCATCCATTACTTCATCCACCATCACAACAGCATAGCCATGTGGAATCGGCAGGCAGTGAAAAGTTCCGTTGGGTTGAGGAGGTGCAACAGAGCCGACAGCCGCCTTGAAAGTGAGGTTCCGGCATTTCGTCATAAGCTCGCAATGTTGAGCCTCCGTGATAGTATCCACGGGGTAGCTAGGAGACGTGAAGTCAGGCTGAACGGGCTCCGTGGAAGCCACGCTGCTTCTCCGCTGAGATGGCGGGGTAGATTCTGGGGTAGCTTCGTGCCACTGAGATGGTTGGCCGGCAGCTCGCTGGCTCTCAGCTTCCTCTAGCTTTTGTAGTCTTGCATTGAGCTTCTGCATGTCGCTCAGCTCCGCTTTCCTCTTTCTCTCCCGGCTTCTGTAACCGCCTGCGTCGGGAAACCCAACCTTCCACGAAACGGAGCCTGGTGTGCCTCGTGTTCGTCCAGGTGCTCAGCATTCCCTAGGGCCTCAGTCAGCTCGTCCTTCTCTCTGTCGGGAATGAATGTCCCTTCCTGCGCTGCGGTGATATACTTCTGAAGCTTCGTGATGAGTATTGCAAGTTGCTCGTCCGTCCAATGGCACTTCCCTGTTTCAGGGTCCAAAGTTCCCCCAACCCCGAAGAACCAAGTCCTTGAACGGTCTGGCCAGTTCAATGTCTGTGGTACGACCCCTTTAGCAATCAGGTCATTCTCAGCTTTGTCCCACAACGGCCGGGCTTTGAGGTAGCCACCTGACCCCGTGTGATGGTGATACTGCTTCTTTGCAGCGTTGTTCTTGTTTGCCTCTGACATTTTCTTACTCTTGTCCGATGTCTTGTAGGCCACAAATGCGGGCCAGTGATCTTTTATCTTCTCAAATCGGCCGGTGAATTCTAGAGTCTTCCCTTTGTCGACAAACTTTGATTTCAACTCATTCTTCGACCTCCTGAATAGATCTGCCATCTTCTTAAGAGCACACGCCTTGACCAGTGGCTCTATAACTGGCTTATTCGGATCCTCCTCTGGCGGTAGGGTGAAATTTGCGTTCAGCGCGGTCCAAAGATCATCTTTCTGTCTATCGGTGACATAATCACCTTCAGGGGCATCGTCCTTAGGCTTATTCCATTGCTTGATGCTGATCGGGATGTTGTCCCTAACAATAGCTCCGCACTGAGCAGAAAATGCGTCCTTGGTCCGCTTGGGTTCAATCGGTAGGCCATCGTCCGCGAGTGCTGTGATCGTGAACCTTTCATCCTTGCGCAACCTCTTCTTCGGGCCTCGTCTCGTTACCGAACTTTGGCTCGATCCGGAGGGCTGTAAAAGAAGAAAGAATAGTTAATATATGTACATACCAAAACAATTAATGCATAAATTAGCTAGTCAGCACAGGCTTAATTAATATATATACCTCGCCGGACTTTGCAACAGCTCCCTCCTCCGTTCGGTCACCGGAGCCGTCATCATGGTCTCCTTCTTCCTCCGGCATTCGGTCACCGGAGCCATCATGATCATGTCCTTCCTCCTCCATTGTTCGATCACCGGAGCCGTCATCCTCTCCTTCCAGACCATCGGTGTTGTTGAGATACGACAAGACATCACGTCCGGCGAGGATTATGTCCCCCAACACCTGTTCTGATTCCAAGTCTCTTTGATCCATAGTTTCTGCAAATATTACAACATGGCAATTAATATACAAACATGAATGTCCGACGTCCGGACCGCCTCTCTCATGAATGTCCGACGTCTGGACCGCCTCTCTCATGAATGTCAAACAAGGGATTCACTTAACCTTTAAGGGATTTAACAAAATGGCGCCATTCTGAATGTGCAGAAAATGGTCCATATTTTTCCTGATCTCATCTACCTTTCTATATGTCACGTTGTCTAGTGTCAAAGGATTCAAGAAAACCAAGGCTTCATCATTAGCCAGAAGTAACAGGCGCATAATGGTACGAAGCTCTCCAAAATTGTTTTGGAACGGAGTCCCGGATAGGATAATTAATTAGCTTTTTGGTACGAAGTTCAGTAAGAGCCTTCCGAATATCGCTATTTGGAAGGCCTTTGCTGAAATTCGTACCAAAAAACGAATTATTCTATCCGGAGCTCCGTTCCAAAACAACTTTGAAGAGCTTCGTAGCATCATACGCATGTTACTTCCGGCTAATGATGAAGCCATGGATTTCTTCAATACTTTGACAGACAACGTGACATATAGAAGAATATATATATAGATGAGATCAGGAAAAAATTGGATCAACTTATGCACATCCATAATGGGGGCATTCTTGATAAATCTATGCTACCGGAGTTTTCTATATGAACAAAAAAAATCACATGACATGTCCGACGTCCCCCCTCATGTCGAAGTTATCGGGGACGGGGTAGATCGACAACGACGCTCTTTCTTCTAGGGTTTGGGTGGCCTCGATAGTTGGTTGGGTGAGCGGACCGCCTCTCTCTCATGCATATCCGACGTCCCCCTCATGTCGAAGTTATCGGGGAGGGGGTAGATCGACAACGACGCTCTTTCTTCTAGGGTTTGGGTGGCCTCGATAGTTGGTCGGGTGAGCGGACCGCCTCTCTCTCATGCATGTCCGTCGTCCCCCCTCATGTCGAAGTTATCGTAGAGGGGGTAGATCGACAACGATGCTCTTTCTTCTAGGGTTTGGGTGGCGTCGATAGTTGGTCGGGCGAGCGGACCGCCTCTCTCACTCATGCATGTCCGACGTCCCCCCTCATGTCGAAGTTATCGGGGAGGGGGTAGATCGACAATGACGCTCTTTCTTCTAGGGTTTGGGTGGCCTCGATAGTTGGTCGGGCGAGCGTACCGCGTCTCTCTCATGCATGTCCGACGTCCCCCCCTCATGTCGAAGTTATCGGGGAGGGCCGGGGTAGATCGACAACGACGCTCTTTCTTCTACGGTTAGGGTGGCCTCGATAGTTGGTCGGGCGAGCGTACCGCCTCTCTCTCATGCATGTCTGACGTCCCCCCCTCATGTTGAAGTTATCGGGAAGGAGGTAAATTTTAACTTAGTGAGTCTTTTAATTAACTTATTTTGAATATATGAACCAAAAAATGCTATGAACAAAAAATGGTATGAAAAAAAAATCATATTAACAGTAAATGCATCCATCCATACACACATACATATATACATCCATCGGAGTATATTAACAGTAAATGCATACATATATACAAAAAATGCTATGAAAAAAAAATCATATTAACAGTAAATGCATACATATATACACACATACATATATACATCCATCGGAGTATATTAACAGTAAATGCATACATATATACAAAAAATGCTATGAACAAAAAAAATTCTATGAACAAAAAAAAATGGCAGCGGAGGCGGCGGCAGCGCGGGGGCGGTGGCGGCAGCGGCGGCGGCGGCAGCACAGGGGAAGGGGAGCTCATTGGGGGTCAGTGCGTCGGGGCAGGGAGCGGTGGAGCAGCTGGCGGCGTCGGGAGCGGCGGACGGCGACGGGGAGCAGCGGACGGCGACGGGGAGCGGCGGACGGCGACGGGGAGCTCGGGCAGCCTGGCGGCATCGATATGCTCGGCGTCGTCGGGGCCAACTGGTAGATGAAAACTGAAAAATTTCCAAGTGTTTGCTTATATACACAGAGCATTGGTCCCGGTTCGTGGCACCAACCGGGACCAATGCCTACCTTTCGTCCCGGTTGGTGCCACCAACCGGGACTAAAGGTCTATTTTCAGCAGCCCAAAGGGCGGGAAGCCCAGACCTTTGGTCCCGGTTGGTGCCACCAACCGGGACGAAACGTGGGCATTGGTCCCGGTTGGTGCCACCAACCGGGACGAAACGTGGGCATTCGTCCCGGTTGGTGCCACCAACCGGGACGAAAGGTGGGCATTGGTCCCGGTTGGTGGCACCAACCGGGACCAATAGCCTGGCACAGCGGTGTGGTGGAAGTTTAGTCCCACCTCGCTAGTTGAGAGGCGCCGAGAGTGGTTTATAAGCGCTGCTGCGCCAACCCTCTCGAGCTCCTTTCTTTAGCAGGCCTACGGGCCTAAACGCACTCTCTGCCTGTGGGCCTACTGAGCCTTATGCGGGCCTGCATCCTGGCCCAACTAGCCATATGCAGGCCGTGTTGGCCCAGTAGGCGGCATTTAAAAAAAAATCCAGTATTTTTGTTTTGTTTTTTGCTTTATTTATTTTCTTTTTAGTTCATTCTTTTTACTATTAAAGTTTTTAACAAATAAATACTTTGATAATTTTAGTTAATATTATTTTAATTCTTTTTAGTTGATTCTTTTTGCTATTGAAAAATATTATATTTAATTGATTCTTTTTAGTTCATTCTTTTTACTATTAAAGTTTTTAACAAATAAATACTTTGATAATTTTAGTTAATATTATTTTGATTCTTTTTAGTTGATTCTTTTTGCTATTGAAAAATATTATATTTAATTGATTCTTTTTAGTTCATTCTTTTTACTATTAAAGTTTTTAACAAATAAATACTTTGATAACTTTAGTTAATATTATTTTAATTCTTTTTAGTTGATTCTTTTTGCTATTGAAAAATATTATATTTAATTGATTCTTTTTAGTTCATTCTTTTTACTATTAAAGTTTTTAACAAATAAATACTTTGATAATTTTAGTTAATATTATTTTGATTCTTTTTAGTTGATTCTTTTTGCTATTGAAAAATATTATATTTAATTGATTCTTTTTAGTTCATTCTTTTTACTATTAAAGTTTTTAACAAATAAATACTTTGATAATTTTAGTTAACATTATTTTGATTCTTTTTAGTTGATTCTTTTTGCTATTGAAAAATATTATATTTAATTGATTTTTTTTAGTTCATTCTTTTTACTATTAAAGTTTTTAACAAATAAATACTTCGATAATTTTAGTTAATATTATTTTGATTCTTTTTAGTTGATTCTTTTTGCTATTGAAAAATATTATATTTAATTGATTCTTTTTAGTTCATTCTTTTTACTATTAAAGTTTTTAACAAATAAATACTTTGATAACTTTAGTTAATATTATTTTAATTCTTTTTAGTTGATTCTTTTTGCTATTGAAAAATATTATATTTAATTGATTCTTTTTAGTTCATTCTTTTTACTATTAAAGTTTTTAACAAATAAATACTTTGATAATTTTAGTTAACATTATTTTGATTCTTTTTAGTTGATTCTTTTTGCTATTGAAAAATATTATATTTAATTGATTTTTTTTAGTTCATTCTTTTTACTATTAAAGTTTTTAACAAATAAATACTTCGATAATTTTAGTTAATATTATTTTGATTCTTTTTAGTTGATTCTTTTTGCTATTGAAAAATATTATATTTAATTGATTCTTTTTAGTTCATTCTTTTTACTATTAAAGTTTTTAACAAATAAATACTTTGATAATTTTAGTTCATATTATTTTGATTCTTTTTAGTTAAATGACCCTGAAAATGAAAAGCATTACAAATGAACTCTGAAAAGGTTGAAAGTTGGCATGGTATCATCATTTCACCCACATAGCATGTGCTAAAAAGTTGAGAGGGTTACGGTGTGACGCCCCCATTCTCGACCGTACGCTAATCATACACGCAAATGCGTACGACCAAGATCAGGGACTCACGGGAAGATATCACAACACAACTCTAGACACAAATTAAAGTCATACAGCTCCATATTACAAGCCAGGGGCCTCGAGGGCTCGAATACAAAGCTCGACAAGCACGAGTCAGCGAAAGCAGATAATATCTGAGTACAGACATAAGTTGAACAAGTTTTGCCTTAAGAAGGCTAGCACAAACATAAGCAGTGGATCGAAAGAGGCGAGGCCTCCTGCCTGGGAACCTCCTAACTACTCCTGGACGTCGGCGAAGTCTACGTCGTAGTAGGCTCCATCCTGGTGGTAGCGGCCTCCGGCGGGGTAGCAGTAGTCGACGTCTCTAGCGTACTCCATCTCCTGGGCTCCATCGCCTGAACGCAGAACCGAATCGAAGGGGAAAAGGGGGAGCAAAGCAGCGGTGAGTACTCATCCAAAGTACTCGCAAGACTTACATCAGAACTATGCTAAATATGCACCAGTATCAAGGAATGGGGTTATATCTGGGCTGACTGCAGAATGCAAGAATAGGGGAAGGCCTAGTCCTATCGAAGACTAGCATCTTCAGCATCTTGCAGCATTAGAAGAGAGTAGACTGGTATCACATATATAATCATATTATTGTAGCAATTTTATTAAGTAACCAAGCCCAAAGATCCTTCCCCGATTCCCTGCGAGGAAGTGATCTCGGAGCCACATTCATTTCAATGCAAATTAACAGTTTTAGTTGTATAAGGTCAAAGTATAACTCCAGGTCGTCCTGTTACCGTGGACACGGCTATTCGAATAGTTTGTTCTTCCCAGCAGGGGTGCACCTCATTTCCAACACGCCTGTCACCTACGGCCGGACACACTTTCCTGGGTCGAGCCCGGCCTCGGGATTCAGCACGTCGCCGCCCCACCTAGACTCAACGAAGAGGCCAGCCCGCCGGTCTACTCCTAAGCGTGCAGGTTCGTGGGCCCACTTGCCCATGCACTCCTGCACGATGCGAACGCGGCCGGAAACAGACCTAGCACCCCTTAACTCACAAGCGCGATGCGTTCCAGTCCAATCCGGCGCGCGCCGCTCCATTGCTGACGTCCGAAGAGCTTCGGCTGATACAACGACGCTGAGTACCCATAACTTCCCCACGTGAAGGTTTAGTGTGTTAAAAGTCGTATCGACCAACTCAGATTAAATACTCAACCCATTAGCATTTTAATAGTGCGGGGCAAGCTCGAACCATAATGCAGTCCGTCGCCCCGCCAATAACACTCGGGTGCCTTCCAGCGCACCCCACCAAGTCTTCGGATGCCTTGCGGCGCATCCCACCAAATCTTTCTCACACGGGTACCCTTGGGGCCGACCCGTCTCAGGACTGTCGGGAACTCAGTTCCACCTCAACAGAGTGGTACCGCCTATCCCTTCAGTCCCGTCTTTCACATGTAATACAGTGACAAGACAAAGTGGCTGTGTGTTAGTTACACCAAGTGGATATCCGAGGAATCACTCTCGAGGTATCACACTCGGGGTATGTGAGGTGATGTGTCGGTAACGGCTTGTCAGTCATGAGGATGACTGAGTCTTCTGTCTTCAAGTCCCTGGTGGCGACGATGATGTAAGTGGGGCAACGACAATAGTAAAATGGGGGGACACAGGGGAATACTATCCATACCTATACTACAACAGTATATGAAAGCAGGTATGAATGTAGTACTCAAAAACAGGCTATGCATCAGAATAGGTGCTGTTTAATACAGTAGCAAAATCTAATGCAAGCACGAGGGGGAGAGAATAGGTGATATCGGAATGATCAAAGGGGTTTTGCTTGCCTTGTTGCTCTATCGAGAGGGAAGAGTCGTCGACGACGTAGTCGTACACAGCAGTATCATCGGTAGTCTCAGCGTGTATCGAGAGAGAAGGAGGGGGAAGAAACAGTAAATACAAAGCAAACAATGTAACTCAAAGCATGACATGACGATACGCAGTGCCGGGTGTGTCCTAGCGCAGTGTTACACGATACCGAGAAAGGGGGAGCCCATCCGGGTAAGTTTTCCCGGTTCCGGACATTTGTCAGACGGATGCCCGGAGGGGGAATGAAATAATAATTACACGGCAGTGATGCCACAGGGGTGCATGACATGTCTAAATGCAGTGCTAGGGTGATATACTGCCTATCTAAGTGCTCTAGCTAATTTAGGAATTTATTTGGAATTATTTTATTAAAGTCATGCACTATTCACCTATCCGAAACAGGCAAAAAGTTGCATGTTCAGATAGCTAGAGGCATGTGA
The DNA here is from genome assembly GCA_039707655.1 of Elymus sibiricus. NCBI lineage: Eukaryota > Viridiplantae > Streptophyta > Magnoliopsida > Poales > Poaceae > Elymus > Elymus sibiricus. The sequence continues at coordinate 533,086,097 of CM077675.1, forward strand.
CAGATGAATGGATGGCATATTTGGATTCGTGGTATTTTTCTGATCAACTTTCATATATAAATTATTTTCATCGGAGTTACGGCTTAAAAGATATGATTTTTCTAAGTTTTAAACATTTTCTGAATTTTCTAGAACTAATTTAATTCGAAATTATATTAAATATTAAATGCTATGGGTACACAGAAGTGTACCCAGATATGTGCAACAGAGGCTGACAGTGGGTCCCAGTTGACTGCCCAGTCAGCAGTCAACTGGAGACTTTGACTGGTCAAAGGGGCCCAGGGGTCCCACATGTCATAGTCACAGATCCAGTTAACAGTTTTTATTTAAACTAAACCAAATTAGTTAGTGGCCTGGGCCCAGTAGTCAGTGGAGTTAGCAGGGGGGTTAGGGGCTAATCAACCACCGGGCGGGCCCACGCTACAGTGGGTCAACGCCGGTTTTAAATCACACGCGCGCGTGCGCTGGGCACACCGGCGAGGCCAGAGTGCGGCGGCGGTCGCGGAACTCGCCGCTCCGGCGACCAAAAGAGCGGCGGGGAGTGGGGATCGGACGAGGGGCTCGCCGCGCATCGAATGGGATAAACGAGGGATGCTGGGATGGCCGGAGCCGAGCGCCATGACGATGGCCGAGCGGCGGCTAGCGGCGGCGTTAGCGGCAACCGGCGCTAGAAGGCACGAGGAGGAAGGGAAAAAGGCCGTGGAAGGCCGGAGGCTCACAGGGAGGGCAGGAGAGGGCTCGGGGGAGCCGGTGAGGTCGAGGCGGAGCAGATCGGCGCTAATGGCGACGGCGGCTGTGGCGGATGGAGCGGGGCGATGGCGACGATGCCGAAGCGCGGGGTTCAACCTGACGCTTGCAGGCGACGAGGACGAGGACGCTGCTCCTCCTGGACACGTCGAGACGGCGCGGGGTGGCTTCTAGCCGTGCAGATAATGGCGAGCTGGCGGCGGCGGCGCTCGGTGGTGGTGGGAACAGGGAGGGAGAGGCGAGCGAGGGAAATGGGGCAGGGCTAGGGTTCCAGGGGGCGAGGAGGTGGGCCTTTATCCCCTCACGGCGGGCGCGGAGCCGCGGTGTCGAGCGGAGCGAGGGGGGGGCCTGGCACGCGCTCTTTCTCAGAGCGACAGCGAGGGGAGGAGGCGACGGGAGGTGGAAGGGGGAGCAGGAGGCGGGCCGGGCCGCATACTGTGCTACTCAAGCCCAGGGGCACAGTGCCCGTTCCCCCTTTTCTTTTTCTTTTTCTAATTCCTTTTATTCTCTTCTGCTATATTTTAATTCCAGCACTATAGCACTTTTGTAAAATTTGATACTTGGTCAACTAACTATGTGGCAATATTAGACTTTGTTACAAAAAGTTTGGGGCTTATTAGATTAAGTTTGAATTTTCCATAATATAAAAGGCATATAAATAACTGCTTTGGCCACTGCCATAATTGTTTTTAAGGCACTTAACCCATTGACAAAATGTTGCTTACAATTTTATAATTGCCTTGGGAATATTTGCAACATGATGAACAATTTAGTTCCTGGATTTGAACAACCTTTATTTTCACTTTAAATTGGAATTTCAATTTGACTTGGAATTTGAAATAAGACATGATGCAAATGTTAATCAGGCACTGCTAAACATAGTGACTTGGCATGATTAAGAGGTGATCAGTGTGGCAGTGATCTAGGGGTGTTACATACGGCAAAAACTGGATGCACTTCGTGTACAAAACGGACAATCTCTTTCGAAGTATCAGGGTTTCATACGAAAACTCATCTGTTACAAAAGGCAATTCATTTCTTCACATGTAACTGCAGTGATATTCTAGATCAAGGGCATCATCATACTTGTTGTGGAGAGAAAGTCTTCACTTTTTCTTCGCTTGTGTCCTTTGCTTATTGCGCCGTAACCATGGATAATCTTCATCGTTTAACAGGGTGCTTGGGTCAGCCTTGACTTTGAAGGGAGGAATTTCATGAAACTTTTCATAATCTTCAGACATGTCTGTCTTGCCCTCCAATCCTACGATGTCTCTTTTTCCAGAAAGAACTATGTGGCGCTTTGGCTCATCGTATGATGTATTCGCTTCCTTATCTTTTTTTTTCTCGGTTTGGTAGACATGTCCTTCACATAGAAAACCTGCGCCACATCATTGGCTAGGACGAATGGTTCATCTGTGTACCCAAGATTGTTCAGATCCACTGTTGTCATTCCGTACTGCAGGTCTTCCTGTACCCTACCTCCTGACAGATTGACCCATTTGCACTGAAACAAAGGGACCTTCAAATCATGTCCATAGTCAAGTTCCCATATGTCCACTATGTAACCATAATTTGTGTCCTTTCCCCTCTTGGTTGATGTATCAAAGCGGATACCGCTGTTTTGGTTGGTGCTCTTTTGATCTTGGGCGATCGTGTAAAATGTATTCCCATTTATCTTGTACCCTTTGTAAGTCAATACAGTCGAAGATGGTCCCCTGGCCAACGAGTACAACTCATCAGAAACAGTGTTGTCACCCATGAGACGTGTTTGCAACCAACTGCCGAAAGTCCTGATGTGTTCATATGTAATCCAGTCGTCACACTGCTCCGGGTGTTTGGAGCGCAGAATATTCTTGTGTTCATCGACATACGCGGTCACCAAGGTAGAATTCTGTAGAACTGTGTAGTTTGCTTGAGACCAAGAATGCCCATCCCTACATATTATTGAGTCCGCTCCTAGCGTGCCTTTTCCAGTCAGTCTCCCCTCATACCGCGATTGAGGGAGACCAATCTTCTTAAGGTCAGGAATGAAGTCAACACAAAACCCAATGACATCCTCTGTTTGATGGCCCATGGAGATGCTTCCTTCGGGCCTAGCGCGGTTACGAACATATTTCTTTAAGACTCCCATGAACCTCTCAAAGGGGAACATATTGTGTAGAAATACAGGGCCCAGAACGACAATCTCGTCGACTAGATGAACTAGGACGTGCGTCATGATATTGAAGAAGGACGGTGGGAACACCAGCTCGAAACCAACAAGACATTGCACCAAATAACTCCTTAACCTTGGCAGGATTTCTGGATCGATCACCTTCTGAGAGATTGCATTGAGGAATGCACATAGCTTCACAATGGCTAATTGAACGTTTTCCGGTAGAAGCCCCCTCAATGCAACCGGAAGCAGTTGCGTCATAATCACGTGGCAGTCATGAGACTTTAGGTTCTGGAACTTTTTCTCTGCCATATTTATTATTCCCTTTATATTGGACGAGAAGCCAGACGGGACCTTCATACTGAGCAGGCATTCAAAGAAGATTTCCTTCTCTTCTTTGGTAAGAGCGTAGCTGGCAAGACCTTCATACTGCTCTGGATGCATGCCGTCTTTTTCATGCACACGTTGTTGTTCCTCCCGTGCCTTCAGTGTATCTTTTGTCTTCCCTTACACTCCCAAGAAGCCTAGCAGGTTCACGCAAAGATTCTTCGTCATGTGCATCACGTCGATTGCAGAGCGGACCTCTAGGTCTTTCCAATACACTACACCACGCACCAGAATCCCCTACTGACGTTTGTTGGGAAAAAGTCAGTTTTGCCAACCGACAATCTATCAGAAAAATTTCTAACGGACTATGGGTCAGAAAATCTTTATACAGTGACCTACTGTCAGTCGGGAATACTACAACATACATCGTCCAACAGTCGGTCGGGAATTCCTTTATAACCCACGAACTATTGGTCGGGAATTTACCCCGACCAACAATCGAACGCTAAATGGGCCTCGCGCGCGACGGCCAAAATTTTAGCGCCAATAACTGACTCAGCCCGCGAAGATTTCCCCCAAAAAACAATACCTCCTCACTTCGTTCCCCTCGCACGCGCAAAGGCAGCCAAATCCCTAGCTCTTCATTCCCCACGCACGCCGCCTGGGGCTCCCGATGGTCGATCCTGATGCCGTCCCCGCGCCGCCACACACCACCCGGGCTATCGCCGGTCGATCCTGACGCCGTCCCACCGCCACCTCATCCCGCCCTGCCTCTGCAGCGCCGCCTCACGCCGCCCTCCCTCCGCCGTGCCGCTCCAGCGCCGCTCAACGCCGTCCAGCCTCTCCATCTCCGGCCCCATGCCCTCGTGCTACATCCACGAGCTACCGTCCCCTCCCTGGCCCGACCTCCCCCATCTCCACCATGAAGGGACACGCAGCAGCGCTGGTGAGTTGGATCTGGGCAGCATGCTACTGGGCAGGGGCATCCATACGGCTGAGGTACAGCTCCTCCCTCTCGTCATTGCCTCCATCCGTCTACCTCTCTCTCCCCTGGAGGCGTATTGCGACAGTGGGCTGGCGGGGAAAAGAGTGCTCCGGTGGTGGGGAACGAGTAGATCCAACTAATTTTAGAGGCACCTCATGCTTTTCTTCTTCTCTGGTACTCCGGTTTGCTGTGTACTGCTGCTAGCTAGTCTAATTGTGAGAGGTTGAGCTTTGTGAGAAGCTTCGTGGTAGCAATATGAACTAATTTTAGAAGTTGGGCTGTCGTGTGCAGATTTTGTTTTTTTTTTCATTGCAAATTTTGTGGTAGCAATATGTATTAATTTTTTGTTTGTTCAATTGGCGTGGTAAATTAAAAAGTTCATTCCGTTGATACTGATTGGAGTGCTAAATTAAAAAGTTCATTCCGTTGATACTTATTGGAGTGCTAAATTTAAAAGTTCATTCCGTTGATACTGATTCATCAGTGGACGGCATGCTTATTTTAACGAAGAACTCATGCCGCTGCTTGTTGGTCACAGCTAATTGCTACCAGTCGCCACACCACGAAGAACTGAGGCCGCCGCGGACTGGTCACACGCGATTACGGATCTAGCATGGGAGGCCAAGTCGAGGACCGGCAATGAGGAAGTGCAGTGCAGCGCATCCTCGCCATCCAGTAAGAGTCATGTTTTCGGTGTTACTCTTTTTATCCTTCTGTCCAATATAGGTTATTTTTTGCTCTTCCAAAAAGTTTTCTAGATCTGTTTGTTATTTGTGCTAAGTCTGCCACGATGTGCTTAGTCCGCCACCATGTTTAGTGTCTCTGTGTGTTTTATAAGAGGATTGTCCAAAATGTAAAAAAATTCCTTTTACATAAGAGGATTGTTCAAGTGTGAAGCTAAGCTACCATGGATAAATAGAAGTATGTGATATAGGAAAAAGCACGTGTGATTGTTGCCGATGGAGGCATTGGTTCTGCTAGAAAAAATATAGATCAATTCGTTATTAATGCAAGTGATATTGAAAAAAAAGAAGTGTTGTGTATGATCTTCTAATGTTTTGTCTTTTCAGCGATGTACTCATATAGTGTGTCTTTTGCAGGAGGAAAAATGGCAAGCGAAAACGGAAAAGCTAGAGATGGTGGGGTCATGGATGAACAACTAGAAGCGGTAGAGGGCATAATCTAGAAACTTATAGCTCGCAACAAGGTTCTAATTCTCGACAAGTAATGAACTATTTCCACATCTTTCCATTGTATCAACAATCCATCTTGCATGGAATAATTCTATTTCCGTATTGTTGTCTGCTAGAACTCAAAAGTTGAAGCTAAGGAACATAATGATGGTGAAGAAGAGGATGGTGAAGAAGAGTTGAAGCTAAGGTATTTTTCTAATCACTATTTTTCAGCTAGTATTTATTTGTGTATTGTATAGGAGAAATCTTCTCAGTTTCTGAATGCCGAGCTAGTATTCATTTTTGAGCTACAAACCAGGGACCGAAATGAGTTAGTATTCATTTTCGAGCTACAAACCAGGGTTGGTCTATCTTCTCATATTATCATGTCTGCCTAGTTCACTGCCACTTCTCTTCATCTAAACTTTGTCTTAGATAATGTACAATACATAGCTTCAGTTTGTCTTAGATAACCTCCTGTTGTACTGTTTTTTCATGAATACAATCCTTCAGTTTTTTCATGAATAACCTGCTGTTGTACTGTTTGTTCATGAATCTGGTCCTTCGGTCTGGTCATGAATCTAGTCCTTCAGTTTTGCTGAATAGGAAATACTCATCGTCTTATTTTTGGCTAATTCCGTAGTTACTAAAAAAATTAACTACAAGTCTCACTCGGCACACACACACATTTATCAGCATTAGGGCACGTCCATATTACAGAACATAGCATAATACACTGCTAGTTGCTTTTAAAGTTGCTATTTCTGAATCTTTTTTCTAGGCCACCCTAGAGAAAAGAACGAAAGAAAACTAGTGGTATTTTCAAAGAAAAAACTGTAGTTTTGAAACTACTTTGAGGTATTTGGTCCAAGTACATACCAAGGTTTTACAAACTGTAGCATGCCAAATGTATCTATTGCTGCCACCAGGAAGATAGCATTCTGTTGTCGGTGTCCATGTATCTATTGCTGCCACCAGGAAGATCGCAACAGCCCTTTCAGTACCATTCAATTTATGGCCATTACTGAAGACAAAATAAAGATAGCTGAAATACTGTACTTCTCACATGGATAGAAAATACTAGTAAGGTGTATCTCTGATACTTAACTATATGGTACCAGTTCTCTAGAAAAAGAAATTACATGACCAGATAACTATTTCTTGTGTTCAGGAAACAAAAATTACAGTGTCAATTACGTCTTTTATGTCTCATATACTTTCCATCTTACATATCTCTGATGGTGGAAAGACAACATTTGTTTATGTCATTGTCGATAAGAAAACGTGAGAATATATCTTTTCTTCGTCATCATTGTCGAAAGGCAGCTAGTACTTGGCTTCCTGTACTTATAACTAGATGAGTGTAGCAGTCAACACAGCTACAGCTACAACATTTTTTATATTCCTTGTTGTCCACTTCGACATGAATTATTCAGTTTCACAGCATAACATGAAACATTTTTTCACCCTGTGATATAAATCACGTGAAGATAGTCATGAAATGGTTCAATCATCCAATTATTTCTCAAAACTTTGCCTCGCGTCTCTTGGTCGACTTTGGTTATTCTTAATGTGACACTTCTATAAGGATCTCAAGTTTATAGGCCTGCAAATCAAATTTATTCACCTCAAAGTTAGTTGGTTGTATATTAATTCGGTTTCTATGTTTCATGCATGATGCTCTTTACTGTCATGTTGAACAGGTAGTTCGATAGTATTTAGTGGAAAGAAAATTTCATCAGCTTGCATGTATATTAATTTTATGCTTTCTTGTCTTTCCAGGTTGCTGTTAGGTTGTGTAGGGAACACAAAGAGAACCAAGATGGAACCATGATGCTGTCAGTTTGGGTCAACTAGATATCTTCTGTGATGGAGCGAAAACAATGCATCTTGTAGCTATCATTTTGTAAAGGATATCTTGTGTATTGGAGCACGGATTGAATCGTTGGACATGCATCTATCATTTTATAAGCCTATCGGGTGTTTCGATCACTCTGACAAATGTTTCCTCTTATTTAGTTACATTTATTATGGGAATTATTACTACTATTTTGGTTTGGTTTAATATTTTGAGAGTACATGCAAGTTATTGAGAGTACATGCAAGTTATTGTAACTTGATACATATTGATGAGATATGTAACCAGATTTATATTATCTTGTCAAGGTAATATGCCAAATACCATTGGCAAAATGCTTATGAATTATCAGTCGGCAAAAGGAAGCAGCATCCTATAGTTGGTCCGGAAAACTAATACCATCAGATTGTTGGTCGGGAAAGGTTCATAGCAGAGCCAACATAAAGTCGGTCGGCAAAGGTATTGTCATCGAACAGTCAATCGGGAAAGGTTCATAACAGAAAATCGGTCAGGAAAGGTTCATGGCAGGGCCAACAAACTATCGGTCGGTAATGTTTCCTATAGCCGTCCAATGGTTGGTCGGGAAAGATATGTCGGTCGGGAAAAGGCTTTCCCGTCTAGACTTTCCCCAACAGACATTGTCGGTGGGCAATAGTCTTTCCCGACCGACTGTGTGTTGGCGAAAGCTGTTTTCCCGACCAACCTGTGTGTTGGGGAAGTAGTGCTATGGTGTAGTGATAGGGTAGGTCCCAAAATATAGATTTCTTCTTCCACAAGGGTGCGCGTCCCGCATCGTCAGTCGGAACAGATAGTCCGCCAGGACCCTTTCCAAAGATTACTTGTAAATCATTGACCATATCAAGTATGTGATCACCAGTACGGAGGGCGGGCTTCTTCCGGTGATCTGCCTCACCTTTGAAATGCTTTCCTTTCTTTCGACATTGATGGTTGGTCGGAAGAAATCGACGATGCCCCAGGTACACATTCTTCCTGCATTTGTCCAAATATATACTGTCGGTGTCATCTAAACAGTGTGTGCATGCGTGGTATCCCTTGTTTGTTTGTCCTGAAAGGTTACTGAGAGCAGGCCAATCGTTGATGGTTACAAACAGCAATGCATGTAGGTCAAATTCCTCCTGTTCGTTCTCATCCCACACACGTACACCTCTTCCATTCCATAGTTGTAAAAGTTCATCAACTAATGGCCTTAGGTACACATCAATGTCATTACCGGGTTGCTTAGGGCCTTGGATGAGCACTGGCATCATAATGAACTTCCGCTTCATGCACAACCAAGGAGGAAGGTTATACATACATAGAGTCACATGCCATGTGCTATGCTTGCTGCTCTACTCCCCAAAAGGATTAACGCCATCTGCACTTAAACCAAACCATACGTTCCTCGGGTCACCTGTAAAGTCGCTCCACTTTCTCTCAATCTTTCTCCACTGCGACCCGTCAGCGGGTGCTCTCAACTTCCCGTCTTTCTTACGGTCTTTTATGTGCCATTGCATCAACTCGGCATGCTTTTTGTTTCTGAACAGACGTTTCAACCGTGCTTTTATAGGAGCATACCACATCACCTTGGCAGGAACCATCTTCCCGGTGCGCTGGCCCTCAACATCACCAGGGTCATCTCTTCAGATCTTATACCGCAATGCACCGCATACCGGGCATGCGTTCAAATCCTCGTACGCACCGCGGTAGAGGATGCAGTCATTAGGGCATGCATGTATCTTCTGCACCTCCAATCCTAGAGGGCATAGAACCTTCTTTGCTTCGTACGTACTGCCAGGCAATTCGTTATCCTTTGGAAGCTTCTTCATTATTTTCAGTAGCGAACTAAATCCCTTGTCAGATACACCATTGTCTGCCTTCCATTGCAGCAATTCCAGTGTGGTACCGAGCTTTCTGTTGTCATCTTCACAATTTGGGTACAACCCTTTTTTGTGATCCTCTAACATGCGATCGAACTTCAACTTCTCCCTTTCACTTTCGCATTCTCTCTGTGCATCAACAATGACCCGGCGAAGATCATCATCGGGCACATCGTCTGGTTCCTCTTGATCTTCAGCTTCCCCCATTACAGCATCACCGTATTCAGGGGGCGGGTAGTTGTCATCATCCTCTTCTTCTTTGTTGTCTTCCATCATAACCCCTCTTTCTCCGTGCTTGGTCCAAACATTATAGTGTGGCATAAAACCCTTCTCAAGCAGGTGGAAGTGAAGGGTTTTAGAGTTGGAGAAAGCCTTCGTATTCTCACAGACAGTACATGGACAATGCATAAAACCATTCTGCTTGTTTGCCTCAGCCGCTTCGAGAAAATTATGCAGGCCCTTAATATACTCGGAGGTGCGTCGGTCACCGTACATCCATTGCCGGTTCATCCGCGTGCGTTATATAGTTCTCATTATTGAACAACATATAACTCTCTAGAGCATCTAATTAAAACATACATTGAAACTATGTAAAAAAATTATATGCAACAACAAATGCGATCATAACCGCAACTAAGGTACCAATTGATCCAACGGCATAATGATACCAAGCCTCAGTATGAATGGCATATTTTTTAATCTTTCTAATCTTCAAGCGCATTGCATCCATCTTGATCTTGTGATCGTCGACGACATCGGCAACATGCAACTCCAACTTCATCTTCTCCTCTACAACTCTTTGTTATTTTTCTTTCAAGTAATTGTCTTCTTTTTCAACCAAATTTAACTTCTCGACAAGAATTTCTATGTCGGTTGGAATTTCCGGTTCACATATCTCCTAGATTAAAAAATCTATGTCACGTTGGTCGGCATAATTGTCATAAACACTAAATAGAACAAATAGTTATCAAAGATAATATATACCACATCCGAATCATAGACAGGACGAGGGCTGACGGAGGCGGATACCAAAACCATCGCACTATATAATAACAAACAATAATAAAAGTAAGAAATTTACACAAGTATCTATCTAAATCATACAAGTAAGAACTTTTTTCTTTTAGAAAGAAGATAAGAAGAAGAGTCTAACCACGCTGGTGCCGGCGCCGAGATGGGCGCGGGCGATCGACGGTGGTGAGGACGGGGACGGGACAGGACGGACCGCCAAACCTTGACAAATCTTGAGGAAAATGGAGCTTGGACAAGGAGCTTCCAGAGGAGAAAGCTTAAGTGTGGCTCGGGCATTTCATCGAACACCTCATGTGCATAGGAGGTGAGCTAGAGCACCACAAAGCTCTCCCAACGGCCGGCCAAAAAAACAGAGCAGTGCACTGCTCTGCTCGCGGGCAGGGGGTATATATAGGCCGACCATTGGTCCCGGTTTATGGCTAGAACCGGGACTAAAGGACACCATTTGGTCCCGGTTCCAGCCACAAACCGGGACCAATGGTTGTGGGCCAGGAGCCAGGCCCATTGGTCCCGGTTCGTGTCTGGAACCGGAACCAAAGGGGTCAGACGAACCGGGACCAATGGCCCACGAGGCCCGGCCGGCGCCCTGGCCTCACGAACCGGGACCGGTGCCCCCATGGGTCCCGGTTCGTGAGTGAACCGGGATTAATGGGCTTTTCAGGGCTGGACCAAAGCCCTGTTTTCTACTAGTGCAAGCATATCATCCATCTTTGGCTTCATCTTGCCCCGTTCAACAACTTGGAAGCCACAAGAAATAAGAATAGCTTGTACACTGGAATTTCACACATATAAGCTAGCTCGACCCCAGGTCGTGGAACACACCCTCGAACCTCCAACCAGGCTACTATGTCCATAACTAATCTCACATCTCCACTATCATCTCCTCTCTTTTTTTCTTTCTGTTTCTCTTTCCCTTTCTTTCTTTTACTTTTTCTTTTCTTTCTTCCAATTTCTTCATATAGCATTATTCATCACAAAAAAAAACATACAACATGTAACATAGCACTACATAACACTAGCCAAAATCACATGCCATTGGAAAAAAAAAGAAATTTCTTCCTATTTCTTTTATTTTCTTTTCATTCTCTTTCCTTTTCTTTGTTTTATTTCCTTTTCTTTTCTTTTTCTTTTCCTTTCTCTTCTAGGCATATCACCATCACACATTGCAAAATTTGTACAATTTAATTAAGCATATCACCATCACACATTGCAAATTTATCATGGCACATAGCAATTTTTTTACAAGAGAGAGAGGAGGCAGAGGAGAAGCTCACCGAGGATGCCGGGGTTTGGGTGGCGGAGGGGGATGCAGGGGTGGAGGGGAATGCCAGGAAGGAGTGTTCGCCGGGGGGTGGCCGGAGTGTTGGGAGGAGCCGGCTGGTGGTGGTGGTGCTCGGCATCGGGGGGGGGGCGTCGAAGGCCAGCAGCAGGAGGGGCTTGGGTGTAGGGGGTGCGGCTGCGGAGCGTAGGAGCATCGGGAGTGGGCCCGGGGAGTCGCCGGCAGCGGCGGCGGGGAGGAGGTGGCCCGGGCATGTGATAGCAGCGGCGGGGTTGGGCAGGCGACGGCGGGGTGGAGGTGGGGTGGAGGGGGCCATGGGAGGTGATGACGGCTGCGGCGGCGCGGGGTTGGGCAGGCGACAGCAGCGACGGGATTGGGCAGGCGACGACAGCGGCATAGGGATAGGCTACGGTTTGTGCGAATTTGGGGGAAAAGAAAGAATAAATTGGTGTGCGCGGGGGGTTTTCCCTAAGTCCCGCGCTAGAATTTTGCCGAGCACTAGCTGTTTGCCGAGTGTCAATCCTCAGGCACCTGGCAAACACTTTTTTTTTCTTTCTTTGATTTTTTTAATTTCTTTGTTTATTTCTTTTTCCTTTTTTTGGTAATTTCTTTTTTTCTATCTTTGTTTACTTCTTTATTTGTTTCTCTTTTTTTCTTTTTTTTCTTTTCATTCTTGGCTCCCTGGTACTCCTTCTCTTTCTTTGCATAAGGCCTAGACATAGACCAAACATTCTTGAATACCCTCCATGTTTGTGGTCTTGTCTTGGCCCCGGTGTCTATGTCTCCTCTCCTTTGGTTGCATAAGGCCTAAACATACACTAAAGACCACAGATAGGGATTTTCCACCCATTTTTGGTTATGATTTCATGTACTGACAGTTCAGATTTCAAATTTCCTGCGTTAAAACACTAGAAATACACTTATATGCTTAAATATAGCAGACAGACCCCGAAAAAGGCCAGAACTTGGCATGTGTGATGTAATAGTGTGTGTTGAGTGTGGAAAAGTTTCAAGGCCAACAGAGGAAGTGGCCCGACACTTTGCGTGGAAACCTGACCCGTTTCCTCTCAAAATCTAGATGCTTCCTCGGAGATGGTCCCTTTTTTTACATATTCTGCATGATAGCTTTTGCGAAATATTCTCAAATTTTAACGATAGCCTATACGGGCCATATCATGACACTGAGCCAAGTCCCGTGATTTTCTGGCTTTGTTTGAATTTCCGAGAAATAAAACGACAATAACCTCCATGTCGGTGGCCTCGTCTTGGCCCCCGGTGTCTAGGCATTCTCTCCTTTAGTTGCACAAGGCCTAAACATAAACTAAAGACCACAGATAGGATTTTTTTCACCCATTTCTGGCTATAATTTTATGTGCCCGCAGTTTAGATTTTCAATTTCCTGCATTAAAACGCTAGAAATACACTTATATGCTTAAATATAGCAGACGGGCCCCAAAAATGCTACGACTTGGCATGTGTGATGTAATGGTATGTTTGCAGTGTACAGAAAGTTTGAAGGGTAACGTAGGAAGCGGCCCGACACTTCGCGTGCAAAACACAGATATGGAGAAATTCTGGTATATATGGAGAAGATGACATCCACCAAATAGTCCTCAGGTTATATATAGGGTCACGAGGGCAGAAGCAAAATGCAGGGACAAGAGCACCGGGAATACACTGAGCGGGAGAAAATGGTGGAAAAGAGAGGCGGCGGGAAAGAGAAAGGGCGGAAAAGAGAGATGGCGTGAAACAAAGGGGATAGAATGGCAGCAGAGAAATGGCGGGAGAGAAAGAGTGGCGGCAAAGAGAGGGGAAGAGAAATGGCGGGAAAGAAAAGAAAAATAAAATGGATGAACACGTTCTGCATTTAAAAAATAAAATAAAAAAGCTTTGCCGAGCGTCACTTCTCGGGTACCCGGCAAACATTTTATGCATGTAAAAAAAAAAACTTTGCCGAGTGTCACTTCTCGGGTACTCCACTGGTAGTTCGCCAATTTACCGGCGGCGTGGGAGTTTGGGCACACGCCGCTAGTAGTAAAATCCTATAAGGGGTTCCTGCACTAGCGCCATAGGGGCCATATCATGATACCGAGCCAAGTCCCGTGATTTTCTGGCTTCGTTTGAATTTCCAAGAATTAAAACAGCAATAACGTCCATGTCGATGGCCTCGTCTTGGCCCCCCAGTATTCAGGCCTCCTATCCTTTGGTTGCACAAGTCCTACACATAGACTAAAGACCACAGGCAGGATTTTTCCAACCATTTTCGGCTATGATTTCATGTGCCCATAGTTTAGATTTTCAATTTCCTGCATTAAAACCCTAGAAATGCACTTATATGCTTAAATATAGTAGACAAACCCCCCAAGAAGGCCCAAACTTGTCATGTGTGATGTAATGGTGTGTGTTGAGTCTACAAAAAGTTTCAAGGCCAATGGAGGAAGTCGCCCCACACTTCGCGCGCAAACCTAAGCCGTTCCTTCTCGAAACTTAAATCCTTCCGCAGAGATGGTCTCATTTCTACGCAGTCTGCGTGATAGCTTTTGAGAAACAATATCAAAATTTTACCACAGCCTATAGGGGGCATATCACGACACGGTGCCAATACCCGTGATATTCTGGCTTCATTTGAATTTCCGAGAATTAAAACGGCAATAACCTCCATGTCGGTGGCCTCGTCTTAGCCCCCCGGTGTCCAGGCCTCCTCTTTTTTGATTGCACAAGATTCTCCAGGCTATGATTTCATGTGTCCGCAGTTCATATTTCCAATTTCCTGCATTAAACCCCCAGAAATGCACATATATGCTTAAATATAGCATATGTACCCTAAAAAAGCCAAAACATGGCATGTGTGATGTAATGGTGTGTGTTGAATGTAGAAAAAGTTTCAAGGCCAACAGAAGAAGTGGCCTGGCACTTCGTGTGCAAACCTGACCCATTCCCTCTCGAAACCAAGATCCTTCCCCGGAGATGGTGCCATTTCTATGCAGTCTGCATGATAGATTTTGCCAAACATTCTCAATTTTTTACCATAGCCTATAGAGGCCATGTCATGACACCATGCCTAATCCCTTGATTTCCTGGCTTCCTTTGAATTTCAGAGAATTAAAACGGCAATAACCTCCATGTCGGTGGCCTCGTCTTGTCCACCCGGTGTGTAGGTCTCATCGCCTTTGGTTCCACACGGCCTAAACATACATTAAAGACCACAAATAGGAAAAAAATTCACCCATTTCTGGTTATGATTTCATGTGCCGACAGATCAGATTTTCAATTTCCGGCATTAAAAACCCTAGAAATGCACTTATATGCCTAAATATAGCAGACGGACCCCCAAAAAAATTGTGTGACGTAATGGTATATTTTCAGTGTACAAAAAGTTTCAAGGCCAACGGAGGAAGCGGTCCGACACTTCGCATGCAAAACACAGATATGGAGAAATTCTGGTATATATGGAGAAGATGACATCCACCAAATAGTCCTCAGGTTATATATAGGGTTACGAGGGCAGAAGGAAAATACAGGGACATGAGCGCCGGGAATACACTGAGAGTGAGAAAGTAATGGGAAAGAGAGATGGCGGGAAAAAGAAAGGGCGAAAAAGAGAGATGGCGTGAAACGAAGGGGAAAGAATGGCAGCAGAGAAATGGCGGGAGAGAAAGTGTGGCGTCAAAGAGAGGGGGAGAGAAATGGCAGGAAAGAAAATAAAAATAAAATGGATGAACACTTTATGCATTTAAAAAAGAAAATAAAAAAGCTTTGCCGAGTGTCACTTCTTGGGTACCCGGCAAATATTTTCTGCATGTGAAAAATGAAAATAAAAAAGCTTTGCCGAGTGTCACTTCTCGGATACCCGGCAAGCACTTTCTGCATTTAAAAAAAGAAAATAAAAAAAACTTTGCATAGTGTCACTTCTCCGGTACTCGGCAAAAAGAGCCCCCCCCCCCCCCCCCCCTCCGCGTCATGGAGCCGTCAACTGCGGATGGAAGGGACAGGTGGCACGTGCTTTGCCGAGCGTGCTCCGTTTGCCAAGTGTCCTATCCCATCATTGACGAGAAGCCTTGGCTTTGCCGAGTGTACATTGGGCGGCACTCGGCAAAGGGAGGTCTTCCCGAGTTCCTCCCGTTTGCCGAGTGTTTTTAGAGCGACACTCGGCAAAGGTGTTGGTTGCCGAGTGCCCGTGAAAAAACACTCGGCAAACTGTCCGGCACTCAGCATACGATGATTTTCCCGTAGTGTAGGCTGCAAGAAACTATGCATACACTTGTGCATTTTCTTATCTGCTATTCTCTTCAGCAATTATCTATTACTCATCAGCTGAGCAGAGAGCTATACAAGACTGAGCAAAGGAAAAAACCTATACATAGCTGACTGGGCTAAAAAATATGTCTATTATAATGAAGAGAGTTATTCATTAATCCAGTTGGGAAAGGAGCCTTTATGCTTCTTCTTGATGCGATGGGCCAGCGTCAGCATGGAGATGTCCGATAAAAAGGTTTGCATGCTTCCAGGCTCTCAAGGATCCATACACTACATATCCTCGAAATGATGACCAATGTCTCATTTTGCTGGGACAAGCGCAGCCCAACGATCTGAAGATGAGCCTGGTGCTCAATTAACTGACAGTGCAGGAACAAATGCTGGAGATGCACAAGTTGTGCCCCCTTGTACACTCTCGAAGTAAACTGTAGATAACTCAGTGAGCAATGGATGTTCATTCTCAATATCATAGCTGACTGTATTATCTTCTCGTACCTTGTGGCATGCCGTTTCCTATCAGTTCTATTTGGAACAAGAAAAGAATACTCAATGAGAAGGGTTTTCCCTTTGCTAAGTTCACATGCTCGCTGTTGGGACTTGGGAGCACACAAACATCCCGAAATCAACGAGCAAAGCAGAGATCCCACGATTTAAATTTACTAGTCGCAAACCCATGCATTCACACGGGCTAGTTTACTTAATAGTACATATGGAAAAGGACCAAACCATTTGATAGCTTTTGGATTTAGCTTAGTGTCTAACACATGTGGAACACATTAAAATTTTAAATTTTGGTACTGATATATATATTTTTAAAGAACATTTACTTTTATGTATGTATATTATTTTTATTTCATGAATATCTGTTGTGCCGTATTATTTTACATCCATACATTATGTGACCTATATAGAAAATGCATGCCTGCGCAGTTTATGAATCATTAATACTATATTCTAAAGTGGGTCAGTTTCTTTCATGTCGAATTGGCTTAAAATGCGAAGTTTGTAAGGAAGGAGTACCTAGTACCCCGGATGATTTGTATGTGAGAACTTCTATTCTATATGGGTTTGCAAGTAGTTATTATTCATGAAATCAAATCGTCAGCAAGAGAATTCCTACCAAGAAATCTATTGGGTGGAATGACATGAACAACATAAGATCATTGAAAATGCATACTGTAGTATCGATTGTAGCTACGCCGTCCAGATAAATTCCGTTTGGTTGGAAATATACCATAGTGGAATATAAATTAATAAAGAAAAGTGAGGATGGAACAAACATGTTGATGATAAAATACAATAAGCATTTGAATTTTGCATGAAAAGATAGTTGAATTAATGCATATGAGTGAAATTTTCTAAATTTAATTGTACATGTCAATAATTATTAAGAATTTTTATTAAGACACACCATACTTATTTGTTGCGAATGCAAGTAATTTAGGGTGAGTGCCATCTCCAAGGAGAAGGTTGTTAGTTGACTCATCTTGCCCAAGAAAATAACCATGTCATGATGGCGGAAACTAGGGTCACCATTACCACGATGAAACGTAAAGGTCTGGAGTTCATTGTGCTGTAGCCGCACACTCCTTGTTGGTGGTGGTAGAGGAAACACCTTCACCCTGCCAAAGTAAACATACCTTAGAGTAGGGATATCCCAGAGAGAGTTTGGCACTACCGACTCAAGTTCTGTGCCTCTGAGATCTATAGTCTGCAAGTAAAGGAGTCGTCCAATTGAAGAAGGGAGCGTCATACGCCCACATCTTCTCACCCTAATCAATCTTAGGTGAATGCACCCACCAATTACACCGGAGATATCTTTCAGTGTTGAATCTTCAATGCAAAGAACTCTCAGGAATCTCAGCTTAGGAAGGGACACTGATTCAAGTTTAAAGCCAAGCAGACTTCGGACATTACGCGTCTCATCAGGTAAAATCTGATCACTCCAAGTTTGAAGACTAAAACGATAAGGCATCAAGTTATCAGACGATGATGATGCACCAGCTTGGTCTGCAATTTTTTTAGAGTGCACCACATGTCAGAAAGAGCTAGCCACATATAAGGACATATAGTAAAATAGAAAATGAAATCAGTTAATAGATAGATCAGAAGACAAAGCCTGACCTGCAGTTTTGTCAATGCCATAAAAAAAACCATCTTGTCTTGCTTCTTCTGCGCACCAGTCATGTAAGATATCGTGAATCCTTATTCTCTCTATCCATCCATGTGCCATACTTCTGCAAACAACTTGGACCAAGTTTCTCTGAGCCAACTCGGTTACATAGCTCCGTGCTGTTTCTTCTAGTTTATGATTATGTATACGTGGAATGAAGCTTTCTGCTATCCACAATTCAATAAGATCCAGCACATATATTTCATAATCCTCGGGAAAAGCAGCAAAATAAATTAAACAAGATCTCAAATGATGATGTGGTAGGTCCTTGTAACTGTGTGCCAGTATGTCTTGCATCATCTGTCCATCCTTGGTTGCTGGCCAATCAGAGACTATATCGGACCATGCTTGTGCATTTAGATTTTTTGATACATAACCCCCCAAAACTGTAAGTGCAAGTGGCAATCCATCACATTTGTTTGCAAGCTTTCTTCCAAGTTTTTCAAACTCGTCCACATCACGTATGGAGGACCTTTTGTATGCTGGTAAAGCTTTGCTACGAAAAAGTTCCCAGCTTTTCTCTTCATTTAATTTCTTCAAAGGATGAACATAGGTTGGCATTGGAACATTGTTTGCAACATCTTCTTTTCGTGTGGTTAACTGTACTCTACTACCATTTTCTGCATCTGGAAAAGCTTTTTTATTTATTTGGTCCCATGTATCGGTTTCCCACACATCATCAAGAACTACCAAATATCTTTTTTACAATAGAAAATCATGGATCTTCTTTCCCACCTCATACTCATTATTCATATTAGCAATTGACTCATCTCTTCCCCCCATTATTTGTTTCATAATATCCTTTAGTAAATCAATGCCCTTAAATTTTTGAGATACAGTGATCCAAGAAGTTACCACAAAATATTGTTTGACACTAGATGAAGTGTATACTTTTCTAGCAAGTGTTGTTTTCCCAGCCCCGCCCATGGCAACTATAGACACAGCACTAAGCATGCAGTCTTCATTGTCAACTAACTTGACCACTATTTCTTTGCACTCATCCTCAAAACCAACCATGACAATATCATCTTCAGAGTTTTGGTACATAAGGCCGAAATCTTGTGGATACTCATCCTCAACAAAAACATTATTATCCAAATTAATATTCAGATTTTGCGCACTTGAAAAAATCTCATCGAGCTTCCTTCTTACATGTTGAATGTCAACACCGATTTTACGAAGGGTGGCCAAGTCACTTGGTAGGCGAGCATACCTTGAAATAGCGCCCATGAATCCCTTCTTGAGCCTGTTTCTCTTCTCCATATAATCTGCAGCTGCAATGACATTCTGAGCTTCATAAGCTACAGTCCTAATCTGGCTCACCCAGACGGCAGCTGTATCATTTCCTGATCTCCTTTTACTGTCGGCGCCTCTGAGATAACTCTGCAGCCTCATGAGCTGCGCTTTCAACAACCCCACTTCAAGGTTGACTGCACACAAGAATGTGGTCTCCTGGACTGCAAGGTTGCCCACGCTCCCAATCACGGTCCTAACAGCAGACTCGGCCATATTGCTTCTAGCCTCTGCTCCGTTGCTTGATCAGGTTCAGCAAGAATGAATGGCTGAGCAGTAATGGCAGAAAAGAACGCGTGAGAACAAGAAGTGATCAAGGGGTTTTGCTCCTAAAGAGGAGGAAAATTGAAGGGAGAAAGGCGGAAAGACCTAGCGACAGACTTGCTGAGGGGAGCATGCCCTGTCTTCTCCACTTGAGTTAGTGCGCCGTGCAGGGATGGGAGCCAAAATATTGGCGGATGGACCTGGCGGGAATGAGTGAGCCGTCCTACTGCCTGACACTCGTACTGACCAGGAGAAGGGGAACTAAGAGGGGGGCTAGAGACTCACCGATCTAGGGGCCGCCTGCCTTCTGCCACTCAGATCAGGTGACTTCGTCGAGCTTGCTCGCCGCCCGGCTTCACCACGTTCTCGTCTATTCCTCACAAACCAATCATGCAAGCCGATCGTAGTAGAGTGAGAGTCTTGCCACCTGCGTATATATACATGCAAAGTTCTGATTTTTCCTTGTTTGAATTGGCAGGTATAATGTTTTGATCGCGAACGTCGTTATGAGGAATTGAATACTGGCCGAGACGTGTGACTGTGAGAGGTAGCGATATGGTTGAACCGTCCATGGTAATCGACTCCTTGTTGATTCCTACGTGCGTTGCTGGAACAACGGGCACCTCTCCACCTGGATGCAGTAACGGAGATTTAGTCGCACAAAACCAAACATCGCAATTACTATCAGTTATTATCTGCTCTAAGAGAAGGAGAAGAAGAGGCACCAAGCTAGCTGTGACTGTGACTGAGCGACGAACTGGTCAAGAAGACCTGTTCTTTTGAGATCTTTGTTGGGAAGTATGCATCGATCATCAAATGTGTTGTGGGCACTATGATGTAGCGGCCATTACACCATGCTCACCGATTCTTCTTCCTTTGACTTGTCTCGGTTGCCAGATAGAGGTATCTCTGGCTCCAAGGGAACAAGAAGAAGCAGCTCTTCTATCAGAGTTGGACATGCCGTTCCATGTTGCTCTCAACCATTAGCAGTACGTATTCAGCCATTAATACGGAAACAACGAGCTACTTGTCAACTTGCTTCTCTAGTCATTGGTAGGTAGGCCATTCAATGATGCAGATGTTTTTCATAGTTATCTACAAAATTTTGACTAATCATGTTGATCCCGGGTTTTAGCGTTACCACACCCGGCAATCCGCACTCTGTATAAATCTTCTCAAGAATTTTCCTATCTAGAAGAGTTTTTCTGGGGGGATTCTGGTCGTGATCCTGATGCTGCTATTCAGCAAGTCTTTTGTTCTTAAGTTCTGGTATTTGATCAGCACTTTATTGCATTCTTTGTATTCTGAATTTGTAGCACAACTCTGAATTGTGTGGCGTATAACAGTTGTACAGAGTCAGACTTTCAGCATATGTGTAACCTTTAAGAAAAATAATACTCCTAGTTGGCTCTTCAAATATTAAAAAGTATTCACATTTGGAAGAATCAGATCAGCTTTTGCCGTGCGAATGGTTTCCGGAGCTGCTTAAACCGATAGGGTCACAAAAACATCAGTAATGATCCAGGGGTAGTAAAGTGGAGATAGGTACAGGGAGTGTCTATTTAACACCCGGATGAAAACGAATTCGCTTTTAGCCATATTTTTCCACCAATTACAGGCTGACAACTGTCCTACTGTCCCCCTGTGCTGTCCAATGTCCCCGCTCTTTAAACACACCAGCAACAGGAGCTTAACGGGTCCCCACCCCAAGTTTTCCAGCCCGGACAGAAAAAGCATAAAAAGGAGAGCAAAAAAACCCAAAGTTACAGGCAAACTTTGCCTTGTCCACTAAGCTGAAGGAAAGGGCCAGGATAACGTCATCTACCAACACGCACACCTAAAAATACACTCTGGAGCACTAAATTACACTAATAATACATTGAAAAACTATTTAAATTACACTAATAATAGGAGAAAAACACCAAGAATTACTTTATGTCCACCAAGAATGCACTGTAAAATCTTTATGTCCATCAAGAATTATAGTGTAAAATCCACTAAAAAACTGAAAAATATTACAATGAATACATTGAAGATCCTAACGAAATAAATTACACAAATAAACTGAAAAAAATAAGAACTAACAAAACATTATCAGGCAATTATCCATTAACAACCTGCAAAAAATACCAAAAAGTAATATTAGCATCAAGCATGAAAGCAATACTCAGAAGTAAACTCAGATGCGGTACACTGATTACAGTGCAAATTGAATAAGATTACTGTGTAAAACCCATTAAGAATTATAGTGTAAATCCGCTAAAGATCACTAAGGATTACAATCTAACTCCACTAAGAATTACACGGTAATCCAATAAAAGATTACAGTGTAAATCCACTAAGAATTACACTGCAATCCAATAAAGATTACAGTTTAAATCCACTAAGATCACGACGGATTACAGTCTAACTCCACTAAGAATTACAACACTGTAATCCAATAAAGATTACAGTGTAAATCGACTAAGATCAGTAAGGATTACAATGTAACTCCAATATGAATTACATTGTAAAAATCAAAGAGTTATAGTGCATAACCAAATAAGAATTACACCGTAAAAATAAACTAAAAACTATAGTGTAAATCCACCAAGAATTACAGTGTAAAAAACCACTAAAAACAGTGTAAATCCACTGAAAATTACTGTGTAAATCCACTAAGAAGATGTCAGCAAAACCAAAACATCACTTTGGTTTTGGCCAGACAAAATTACAATTCAAGGGCAGTACAAGATTGTCGATCTCTTTGCTTCAAGAATAGCTTAGCGAAAACCAAGACAAAGTACAAACCATGTTACAACAGTACAGATTGAACCAAGTTCATCTAAAAAAGGGTCCGTGAAAATTACATATAAAGCCAAGATCTTCACAAAAGCCCCACCACAGGCTGGCTGATGCTGCCTAAAGAAATGGTAAGGAAACTATATGAAGACAGCTGAATCTCAACATCACAAAACACAGATAGATGCTATCATAATACCACGGGAACAAAGAGGATTTAATATTATGCATCTGAATACAGGACAGATGGTAGTTAAAGACATACCACACCCATGGAATGAGACACTTGCTAAAGGATTACAGTGAAACTCCACTAAGAATTAAACTGTAATCCAATAAAATAATACAGTGTAAAGCCACTAACATCACTAAGGATTACAATGTAACTCCAATAAGAATTACACTGTAAGAACCAAGAGTTACAGTGCAAAACCAAAATAAGGATTACACTGTAAAATTACAGTGTCAATCCACCAAGAATTACAGTGTAAAAACCTACTAAGCATACATTGTAAATCCACTGAAAATTACAGTGTAAATCTACCAAGAATTACAGCGTAAAAACCTACTAAAAATACAGTGTAAATTCACTGAAAATTACAGTGTAAAAATCTACTAAAAATAGAGTGTAAATCCACTGAAAATTACAGTGCAAATCCACTAAGAATCCACTAAGAGGCCACTGAAGAATTATATTACAGATGCACTACGGATACATTAAGAACTAAACCAGTAAATATCACAGAATAGTAAGTTGAACCAAAAAGTACAGAGTAGACTACACAGTAATCCATTTATAATCAGACTGTAAATTACTTGGATGATACTTTGGATTCACATGATAGAACTCCATTTATTTTGACCTTGCAGGAATGATAGGAATCAAGAAGGATGTGGTTTAAAATTAATGTAGCTTTGTAGGAGAATTACCGTAAAATATACATAAAAAGCACTGAAAACAAACATGGATGCCAGGGTTCAAAATTACTAAAACTTTGCAGGAGAATTACATTTCTTGTTACACTGTAAATAATACATAACACATTGCACAAAAAGAATTACAGTAGTTTAGTATCAAAACTGGCAGCAGCAAACAACTTGGAGGTTGTGGCTCATTTACTATAGTTTTCCAGGAGAATTAGAAGTCCTGTTGCAATGTAAATAATACAGAAGATGCATTGTACACAAACAACAGTAGTTTTGGATCGAGCAGCAAACAACTCGAAGACCATGGTTCAAAATTACTATAGCTTTGCAAGAGAATTAAAGTTATTGTTGCACTGTAAATAATACAGAAGATCCATGGTAGTTCAAATCTACTCGTACACAAAACACCACCTGGTTCGACAAATTCAGGGTAATTGATTGTAGCGACAATCACAACGCAATCAAATGTATCCTTAATTCCTTATTACTAATTTCAGTGGAAATTGGTACAAGGGAAATGGCTGGAACTGGAGTGTGGGTTTGGGAGCGGGATGGTGTGGGGATTGAAGACCTAACTGGAAGACCGGATACTAAACAAAGAACAGGAAACAGACAGAGACACCTCTGGACCTAACTGAAGACCGGATCTGCGTAGTATTACGTACTACTCATCTCCCATCCATCTCTCTATTAGAACACTGTAGGCTAGCTAATTAACCACCAGCTGGAGCGGCACTAAATTACTCCCTCCGTTTCTAAATATAAGTATTTTTAAAGATTTCACTATGGACTACATACGCAGCAAAATGAGTGAATCTACACTCTAAAATATGTCTATATACATTTGTATGTAATCCGTAATGAAATCTCTATAAAGACTTATATTTAGAAACGGAGGAAGTATTTATTAGTGGCTCAGATCAGGTAACAAAACAAACCAAGAGCAAATTCATCATCATCATCAGACTAGAATAGCAACAGCAGCACGGGCGGAGATAACAGAGCAATTCAAAGGCCAAATTAAGCCTCCCCACCCCTTTTCCAGAGGATTAGCAACACTAATTTCCGCCGGCATACATAAATGGCATTCAAGTGACGGAGCAACTTCCGGCGCGTAACAACCAGACGCTTTCAAACAACTAACCGAAACAGAGAAATCAATCCCCACAAGACAAATCCTACAACTAGCTCACAAGACATACTTCCTCCGTCTTGTTTACAGGGCATGCGCACAGTTTTAGGTTGACAATTTAACTAGCTAAATATGTATCATATGTGATGAAAAATATATGTTTAGAAACTACATCCGCTTAAGAAACTAATGATATATTTTTTGTGACATATAACGCATATTTAGTTAGTCAAATCAATGACCTAGAACCACGCGCATGCCCTCTAAACTGAGACGGAGGGATTATGAGATTTGATGCCATTAACTACACCACAAAAATCGCTGCGGGGACTACCATATGGAAGATCCCAAAGAGGATAAGCAGCAGATCTGACAAACAAACCCTACACACTACCAAATCAGAATCGAGGATCAAACTAAAACGGCGATTACATACCTAATACAATGAACAGAAACGTTGAGCAGCGAAAATAGGCCGGGGTGGGAGCGGGGGCAAATAGATGTTGCAGACCTCCAATAGGGGGGGAAGACGAAGGAGCAGGAGGGCGCGGTCAGACAGACGGAGAGCGCCGAACTCCTAACCACCACCCTAGTGAATTGATCGGAGAGGGGACAAATCGCCAAATTGCCATCGATCGAGTCGAAATGACAAGGGAAACGGCGAGGGAGGACAGAGAAACGGAATGACCGACGCGGGCCGTAGAGAGGGAAACGCAAATGGGTTTCCCCGGAAAATGAGCGGACCCGATAAGAAACACAACAGCTTATAGGACGAAGAAAAAAAGAAAACACGAATCTCCAGGCAGAGAATGGACGGTTCACAAAACGGATGAAAGCTAAAAAAAATCATCCGGATGAAAATTAGCATTCCCGTAGGTAAAATATTCTTCTGGTTCTCCACGTGATTACTCGAAAGAAAATCAAGTGTCACTTGAGGGCACTTGATGCATGCACGCGTGAAAGCTTTGCAATAGTACAAATGAAGTCAATAATTTTATAGTGAAAAAGAAAATAATTTTGATGGATGAAGAGTGGGCGATACATATGTGAATCAAGTAAAGATCATGAGAAGAGAAAATAAAATAAAAGAGTGCACCACAAATCAGGTATTAACATACCCCGCCAAAAAAGTCAGATACTCCCTCCGTTTCATTTTAGTCTGCATATAACTTATAGAAAAAAGTATCAACATTCACAATACCAATTATATCATTAGATTCTTTATAGAATGTATTTTCATATTATATATATTTGGTATTATAGATATTGATATTTTTTTAATATAAATTTGGTTAAACTTTGTAAAGTTTGACTTCACACAAATCTTATACACGGAGTAAAAAGACACGGAGGGAGTATTAACATGAACCGTATGTGGCCTCGCAAAAAAGAAAGGTAAAAACGATAATATAGCATTTACTCATAACGCAGCATCAATTTGATCCAAATAATACGAGTTAAAGAGGAAAACAAAAATAAAAAGGGTAAAAAACACCTACAAAACTGTACTTCCTCCATCCCAAATTTAGTTTGTATTTTTTTAAAAGCATTTTTTCCATTTCGTTGTTTTCCTGCTTATTTTTTCCTTTTTCTATTTTAATTTTAATTTTACCTTTTCCTTTTTTTTGTTCTCGGTTTTAAATCAATGAACTTTTTTAAAAATTCATGTACTTTTGATGTTCACTTTTGCTTCGGTACACCCCCTAAACACATTGACGGCTGAGATCTCTCTATACCCATTCATAATAAAGGGTAGGATGGTCTTATCACCCAAGCCGATACGCGACATAATTTTTTTTTCACGGTGTCTTCTTTTTCTTGCACACCCACAACCGTTTTTCAATTTCTTTTCAAAGGAAAAAAAGTACATGCAACATGATTCGATCTCAAGACCTGTTGGTCTAAAGACGACCACACTAACCAATTAGGACATCCTAATGCCTATGCAATTTATTTATTTTATTTGTTTTGTTCTATTTCAGTTCGCGGCTGAGCCGGCCCATAGTGGAATCTGTACTTTTATGACTATTTATTTTTATTTTTTTATTTCTTATTTTTTCCAAAAATGCTCACACTTATAAAATTTTGTTCACAATTTTATGAAATGTTAGCTTTCTTAAATTTTATTCATAAAGTAAAAATATTCGTATTTTGAAATTTTTTCATGTTGATTGATAATGACAGAAATTGTTCACAAATTTCAAGATGTAATTCGGATATAAGAAAACGTTCATGTTGATTGATAATGACAGAAATTGCAAATAACAAAAGCCTTGCCCTATGGGCCTACCCGAACCATCACCTTTGAACACGATGATCTTCTTGACGTGCATGTAATGAGACCAATTTTTGCCAGCATGTGGGCATACTCATGGTAGACCTCCATGCAAAATTTGAAAGAATTCGGATACCGAACGCACGTTACGTCATGTTCAGCTGGTGTTTTAGGATTTTTTTTCACAGAAAAAACCCGTAGAAAATGCATAAACTGACATAACTCAATGAATTTTATCATGGATACATGGCATGGTGATGCTAGTGTGTGGAAAAAATTTAGATCCATTTTATTGATGTGAAAAAAGTGCATCCAGACATGCCCTACTGGCCTACCCGAACCACCATCTTTGAACATGATGTTCTTCTTTTCATCCATGAAATGACACCAAATTTTGCCAGCATGTGGGCATCCTCATGGCAGGCCTCCATGCAAAATTTGAAGGAATTTGGACATCTAACGCATGTTGTGTCACGTTCGGCTAGTGTTTGGGGTTTTTTCACCGGAGAAACCCTAGAAAATGCATAAAATGTCATAACTGAATAAAATTTATCATGGATGCTTGGAATGGTGATGTTACTATGTAGAAAAATTTAGGTCCATTTATTAATGAGAAAAAAATGCATCCAGACTTACCCTACCGGCCTACCCGAACCACCACCTTTGAACATGGTGTGCTTCTTGCCACGCATGAAATGACACCAAATTTTTTCAGCATGTGAGCATGCTAATGGACGGTCTCCATGCAAAAATTGAAGAAATTCGAACACCGAACGCACGTTGCGTTACGTTCGGCTAGTGTTTTTGGGTATTTTCACCGGGAAAACCCTAGAGAATGCATAAAATGTGAGAACTTAATGAAATTTATCATGGATACTTGCCATGATGATGCTAGTGTGTGGAAAACATTAGGGTCCATTTTATGGATGTGAAAAAAGTGTATGCATACTTGCCCTACCGGCCTACCCGAATCATCAGCTTTGAACATGGTGTGCTTAATGCCATGCATTCAATGACACAAAATTTTGCCAGCATGTGGGCATGCTAATGGCAGGCCTCCATGCAAAATTTGAAGGAATTCGGACACCAAACGCATGTTGCGTCATGTTCGGCTAGTGTTTTAGGGTTTTTTTGACAGGAAAACCCTAGAAAATGCATAAAATGTAAGAACTCAATGAAATTTATCATGGATGCTTGGCATGGTGATGCTAGTGTGTGGAAAAAATGGGTCCATTTTATTGTTGTGGAAAAAAGTGCATCCAAACTTACCCTACCGGCCTACCCAAACCATCACCTTTGAACATGACGTGCCTCTTGCCATGTATGAAATGACACCAAATTTTGCCAGCATGTGGGCATACTCATGGCAGGCCTCCATGCAAAATGTCAAGGAATTCGGACACCGAACGCACATTGCGTCATATTCGGCTAGTGTTTTAGGGTTTTTTCACCGGGAAAACTCTAGAAAATACGTAAAATGTGAGAACTCAATAAAATTTATCATCGATGCTTGGCATGATAATGCTAGTCTGTGGAAAAATTAGGTCCATTCTATTGATATGAGCATTTAAAAAAAAACAAAAAGAACAATAAGGAAAAACAAAAAATAACAAGAAAGAAAAAGAAACAATAAATGGACAATAAACAAGTCACAGATTGATATATTTCCATTTTTACTTTTCTATTTAATAGATGTTTACAAAACTTAAAAGTGTTTGATTTTTTTATGTAAGCATGTTTTATTTAAACAAACAATAAAGGAACATTTTTTTTAAACGAACAATTTTTTTATTTAATAGATGTTCAGAAATTTAATTATATTGATGTGAGAATTTTTGTATTAAAAAGAATAATTTTTTGACATATCTGTACAATTTGTTTAAATGAGAATATTTATACTTTACGAACAAAATTTTAAAAAGCAATTTTTTTAAAAAACAATTGAAGAAAAAATTATAAGTGTGAGCATTTTTAAAAAGCAATGAAAAATAAAAGGAGAAAAAAACTAATCGAAAAGACAAAAAAGAAATAATGATTTTTTTTGAGACAAAAAAGGAAATAATGATGAAATGAGTGGTTCCACTATGGGCCGGCCCAGCCACGAACTGAAGTAGAACCAAATAAGAAAAAGAAGTAATTTACAAGCATTAGGATATCCTAGTTGGTTAGTGTGGTTCTCCTTAGACCAAAAGGTCTTGAGTTCAATTCATGACGCCTGCGCTATTTTTTGAAGTTTAATAAAAAGATGAATACGACATCTGGTACGTGTCACATATGCATATTTGTATACGGTTCGATGAAATGACCATACTGCCCTTATATGGTGTGTGAGGGGGTGGGGGGTGTACCGAAGCATTCATGATTTTTTAAATCCATGAACTTTATTTAAAATGCATGAATTGTTTTCTAAAATCACAATCCTTTTTTTTAATTTGTGAAAATTTTAAATTAAAGATCATTTTATATATCATACACAAACATTCAAACTTTTTGAAAATTGGGAATATTTTTTCAGGTCTAAAATCACCTTTTCAAATTCATTAATAGTTTTTTTCAAATTCGTGAACAATTTTGAATTCTAAACTCTTTTGCGTTTTTGCAAAAACAAAATTCATGAACATTTCTGAATTCCTGAAAAGTTTTTAAACCGGTGAACATCTTATCAAATTGGTGATTATTTCAAATCCGTAAGAAAACAATAGCTGTTTCATCTAAACCAGCAAGCAAGGAAACAAAAGATCAAGCAAACCGTAGGGAATAGCAAGCGACATCTCCTATTTGGGATGCGGCCCTAGAACCGTTTGAGCGAGCGTTGCACGGCTAGGTGGCCATGGGAGCTATATCTTGCCTGTAGCAAGATGGTAGCTCGTCTCGCCAC
The DNA here is from genome assembly GCA_039707655.1 of Elymus sibiricus. NCBI lineage: Eukaryota > Viridiplantae > Streptophyta > Magnoliopsida > Poales > Poaceae > Elymus > Elymus sibiricus. The sequence continues at coordinate 533,115,509 of CM077675.1, forward strand.
TAGTGCAAGCCTAGCGGAGCAGGCCAATATTGAAGGTTCCCGCAGCTGTTTTGGGAAGCTTCTATGGACAGGTTAGGAGCTATATCTTGCCCGCAGCAAGATGGTAGCTCGTCTCGCCACTAGTGCAAGCCTAGCTGAAGAGGCCAATATTGAAGGTTCCCGCAGCTGTTTTGGGAAGCTTCTGTAGACAGGCTAGGACCCGTTTTAGAAGCTTTCAAGCAGTTTTTTCTTCGTTTTTTTTTCATTTTCTGTATTTTTTTCTTTTTAAAATCTTTACTTCATTTTTCAAATACAGTATAGTTTTTCAACACATTGTACATATTTTATACACACAGAAGATTTTTTGATAGGTGATGCACATTTTTCAAATATATGATTAATATTGCTATTAAATACATGTTTGAATATATTTTAAAAGACATGTTAAACATTTTTCAAATAGTGTTGAACATTTCTTGGATACACGTTGAAATTTTTTTAGATACACCCTTAACATTTTTTCTAGTACACATCAAACATTTTTGGAATACATGTTAAAGATTTTTCCATAAATGCCACGAACATTTTTAAAACTTGCAAAACATTTGTTGAAATTAGAGCATGGTACGAAACTTTGTTAAAAATAACGCTAAAATTTATTTGCATTTTGTATAACTTTAGACGCCACAGGCATTTTCTATAATGTGTGAACTTTTAATAAATGTGACGAGCAATTTCTTTATTGGTACAAATATTTTGAGACGATTGCTCGAACGAAAAATTACGCCGCGTGAACCATTTTTTAATGTGTGGTGAACATTTATAAAATTGAAGTAAATTACATTCGGAAGTATATGTGTTTATAATTTGTCAACATATATATATTTTTTTTTCCAAAACTAGCTTATTTGCCTACGTGTGTGGCTGATGTACGTGCAAGCTTAGAGCAACTCTAGCAGACCCGTATAAGGCGTCAAACCCGTAAAAAATAGCGTTTTCAGTTCCGCGGTGTCAAAAAACATCCCGAATAGACCCCTTAAAAGTGGTCAAACCCGTAAAATTTTTACAGACCCCTGAGAATCCATCTCCGCGACCCTTTTATTTACCGTTTCAGAGGCAAAACTGAGGGGGGCCTGTAAACCGGTCAATGCTACGCGACAAGAAAATTCCGGCGTGCGCACACGGGCTTCGGTGACCTTCCTCCACGAAACTCGCCGGAAACTCGAGCTGCTACGGAGGAGCTCGCTAGGGCGACGAAGGAGGAGCTGCTGGATCGATCCGGCCACGGACGAGCTAGCAAGCTGATGGATCGATCTGGCCACGGACGAGCTAGCTACTAGCTAGCTAGCTAGCTAGCAAGCTGCTGGATGGATCCGGCCACGGACGAGCTAGCTAGCAAGCTGCTGGATGGATCCGGCCACGGACTAGCTAGCTAGCTAGCTAGGTAGCTCCTGGATCTCGCCGGCCACAGACGAGCTAGCTTCGTGCGCTGTCTTGGACGCCGGCGGCTTCGTATTTGACCGCTTCGTGCGCTGCCATGGACACGGGCGAGAGGAAGAAGAAGACGTGGGGAAGAATATAAAGCGAATATTCGGTTTTACAGTTCCGCGATGCGGGTTCTGTTCTGCCGCGGTCCTCGCCAGCCCGCAAAAATCGATTTTCGCGAACTGTAAACGCGATATACAAGTCCGCGATATACGGGGTCTGCTAGAGTTGCTCTTATGGGCCTCACCCATTTAGGCAGCACCCGAGGCGACCCTGCATTTTGTCTTGGCACAGTGAGACAAAAGACACGCCTGAAGCGTTGAGGAGGAGCTCTCATGCGAAATAGTGAAATCGCTAGTTAAGGGATACCTTGGTAAGGTCACTCTCACATCCTTTGGTGGTGACAAGTGTGGCTCGGGTGGGTTTGCTCATGCCTTTTTACATTTCCTTTAATAATTATATCTTGATCTGTGCATGTAAATCACGAACTGTTTTCACTATTGGATTCCTTGCGTCGTGATCTTCAAAACCTGATGACATGTTGATAGGTTTCAACGAACTTTTCTTCAAACAAATCCGTGCTTCCAGCTAGTCCTAAAATGTGCTTCCAAATTACACTAAGCCTTTCTTTGAACTGAACCTAATTTGTATTCCCCGCGAGGTGAAACAGAACTGTGCTCCCCGGGAGCATAACCGTGCTTCGCAAGGAAACTGGTAGCGCTCAGGCGCACCATGTGTAGCGCTAAGGCACGCACACTCGCAAAGAGAAACAGAAAACAAAGAGAGAGAAATGAGAGTGCTCCGGCGCGTAACATTGGTAACTCTTTCCCGCGCAAATAAAATGCCCCCCACTTGAGCACCCGTGAACTAGTTTTCCCGCGAAATAGCATCTGTAAAATCTGACGTCTTCATGGACCTCGTCGTTTCACGAAGGACTCAATAATTGGGCCTGTTAGCCCACCAAAGTCTACTAGAGACAAACCTGGTCAGATGGGCTGGCCCGACATGACACGGCCCGCCCTTAGATAAACGGGGCACACACGGCCCAACCAGGCATGTTTAGTACATGGGCCGTGCTGGGCTGGCACGCATGCTGAGCTCCGGCCCAGGCATGGCACTATTATTAAACGTGTCGGTCCATTGACACGTTTAGCTGTGAGCCCACCTATTATTTAGCCTATTGGGGTGCCTATTTGGCCTATAAAAAAACAATTTCTAAATGCGCCGTGTCGTGCTGGCACGTGTCTCCAGCCTCCAGGCCCAGGTATGCCTGGCCATCCGTCGGGCTGGGCCTATCAAAGCCCGACGCAGAAAACCTTTGCCCGAGTCCGGCCCGACCGTCAGGCCTAAAAATCAGGCCCAAGCCTGACCCATCGGTCAAAAAGCCCGTCGGGCCTTGGGCCGGGCCTATTCCTTCAATTGCAAATATGGCGGGCCTGAGCCCGGTCATCGGGCTCACAATCTAGGCCCAGGCCCGACCCATGGGCAAGGTCGGGGCAGACCGGGTTGGGCTTCTCCGGGCCGGGCTGCCCATGGCCAGGTATAGGCCCAGGCAAGGTCCTAGACGGGCCACATGCCGGGCACAACCGATTAACCACGTGCCGGGCTAGCCCGTCACGGGCCATGCACGCGTGCTAACAGGCCGGCATGCCAGGCACGGCCCAGTTGGCCAGGTTTGACTAGTGACACAAATTCCTGTTCGGACAACGTCTTCTCCTATAGTAGTAGACTATATAAGAAAAACATCGTCTTCTCCTCTCCCACTAAAAAAAAAACATCATGCCGCCGGCGATACCCCACTTCCGGAGGCCGCGGAGAGCAGCTAGGATTCGGGGAGGCTCAGAGCCCTGTCCGAGCACGAGCTAGTACGTGGCGCCCCGGTCCTCCTCTTCTCTCTTCTTCTCCCTTTAACAGGCCGGCGTGCTAACAGGGTGCATGATTCCCTCATCGGCCAGAAGATGCTGGCCGTGAAACCGGCGTAGACCGCCGGCCTTTCCCACCTCGGGGACACATTCGATATACGCACCCTGCATGCTCTCGGTACTGCTACAGCTCCTCTGGCCATGTCATAGGACATTTAGCTGTTCCTGTCGTTGTCCATACTTTGAATTTGAGTGCAGAATGGACAGATTTCGAGCGAAATTATCAATTCATAGCATAGGACAACGTTTTTTTTTAAGAAACACCTGTAACTTTATTGTTTCTTCACTTTTTTTGGTTTACGACGGGACCTAGCTGATTTTTCGTCCGTCACGAGTCCCTGGCGTTTTATTGTTCGTCTGGTAAAAAGGTTCTACGTCCCCTCTGTACTGGGCCAAATCGACATCCTGATGGGCCTGTTCAAAATACCCATACGGGGCCCATCGACCAGCTAAAAAATTAATGCTGTGCTGGGATTCGAACACAGAACCTGCCCTTTACTACAGAATGCTCCAACCAACCAAGCTAGCGTTTGATTGTGATAAAACTAGGGTTCTGCGGTATATTATCCGAGCAACGACCTAAGGCACGCAAAACTACTTGCTGACTTATGAAATTCAACTCGCAACCTCTGGGTTCAAGCTTGGCATCCAGCGATGGCCGTGGCTGGTCGGTGGTTGTCCGTCCGGCGAGCGTGACGTGCACCAAACGGGGGCGGCAAAGCATGCCATATATATAGCTGCCTGCCATGAATCGATTTACCCTTACTATCAACGATACAAAACTACCTCGACTCACCTACCCCAACTCCGACGAACGTTCCCTTACGCCGTGTAGTTCAAGATGATGTTGGACGCGTCAGCGGCTTCGTTCAAGAGCACGGAAACTCCTCATGAGGGAGTTGAGCCTGGACAGCCAGGTCTGCTACATGCCGGCGTTTGAGACGCAAGAGAAAGAGATTAGGAAGACGAGCGTGCAGAAACATGTGAAGGAACGATCCCGTAAAAAAAACATGTGAAGGAACGATCGTTTAGAATTGCAGCATCTATGTCAAGTAAACAAAGAAAGTTTCAGGCCAGAACAGGGACATGATACTTGCGTGAGGTTTGAAACGCTAGATCAATTCATACACATACGTCCAAGTTAACAAGACATGGAAGCTAGCAAACAGATAGGTGGATTGATGAACAGTGCTAGCACATGCACATGCACACCAGCACACGTACGTGAACCTGGACTTTGCACTAGCGCTACACCATCGGATCAATCGATCTCGACGGAACGTGAGAACTCTCACCGGAACTTGCGAACAGAACAAAGCAGACCGGAGAAAAGATTCTGCACTGTGTGACCTTACCTAATACAACAACTAGGTTAACTCTTACAGACGTGAAATAAACCATGAACTAAACGAATAATTGGCGCCAATTGACGTGCATGTGTAATAGTTCCAAGCGGTGGTTGGACCGCCTAATTGTAAGCTGATATAGAGCTTCTAAAGCTTCATGAATCACGGTGTTCGATATGTTACTACATCTTTGATATCATAATAACAAATCCGCTACCGATGCATCAGCCCAGCCGACCGAGCGAGGTATTTGTACGAAGGCTTCGTCCCAGGCAGCCATGCGATGAACAGCTAATCTTGGACACGTGGCAGCAATATGTGCCTGGTATGCGCGGGAATTTGTTTTGAGACGGGATGCCCAAAAATGTCCCACAAGAAAAAATGGTAGCAACCATACAAAAAAAAAAGGTAGCAGACAGAAGTCCATGCGTGTATCCTCTCGTTCCTCCAAAAACCTAGCCGCTCTTTCCTTTCGATTCGGAAGAGAGACGACTTCTGACGAGCTGCAGACTGGAACCGACGCCACCGCTACCTTGAATATTGTGCAGTCTTACACTATTTTTCTTTGACAATATTAACTATATATGTAAAACAAAATATCATGAAGGACATATGTAGATTTTTCTGGTATACTTTTTTGCAGCAGGCAACTGATACATCTGCTATCACTTTGGAAAGTACAAATCAATCATACCATTTATTCGTAGGATAGCAAGGAGATTTTTTTATTGTACAAGTTATTTTGTATTATGCAGAGGATACTACGAATTTTTTTTAGTTGGAGGATACTATGAAAGTTGGTTCTACATCAACGACATGGACTCCCTATCAACATTGTCGGTGACTCCTCCGCATGTTTCATCTCACACCACCAACCTGCCGCTATTGCAACGCTTCACTCATCCGGCCAATTATATATGTTCATGAAAACTAGCATTGAGTTGATGTTTGTGCCGCAGGGTATATTTTTCCCGTTGCAACGCACGGGCCCTTTTGCTAGTTCATACTCATAAAAGTTACAGGTACACTGATTTGGATCTAAGATCCAAGAAAATACAAAATAACTCCTATGACTAAGAATTACAATGAAATCTCTTGAAAACATCTTCCTCGCGGTATCAATCTCTGCTCGAAGAAATACTCCAAAAACTTCGATAAAGAGGCTGTAATTGGACTGGAGCAACGATGATGTCACTCTTTCACCCGCACGAACATTACCAATAATGATTTTTGAAAGCGCCTTGAGCCGCCCATCCAAAAAGATGGGAAGCCTTGATCGATGAACGTATTTGGGTCGGGGATGATCCCCTAAAAGTGCAGGTCGTCGAATCACTATATCTTCACCATAGCGTCGATAAAAGATTTCATCTCCACAAAGAATCAAACCAACAAAAAAACATCACACATCAACATAAACTCATCAGATCCGAATAATCGGATCTACGAGGACAGAAAACTCTCTAACCTCATGGCACCGCCAAAAGGACGAGAGGAAAATTATTCCCACAAAACTATGACGATCACTAGACGTTGACGAAGAACATAGATGTGTCGAAGATCCGAGGTCCCACCACCTCTCAGTGCCAAGATGGCAGCCGGAGGCGAGGGGACCTAAATTCGTCAGATGGCGACGACGACGGCGGCTCGAGAAACCCTCACGCGAAAATGAAGCAGCATAGGACAACGTTGCCGACCGATTTAAAGCTGCCGCGTCGCAATGTTAGAAATGGCTGCAGCCAATGTTGGGGATATCACTTAGCGGGATCTTATCGGTCGACCCAGGATAAGGGGTAAATCGCACAGTTTATCGGCATATCGGACGATTTATCGGCATATCGGCCAATATATCCGCCGATTTATCATATCGATCAAACACCGGCTAGGCGCTAGAAACAATCCATCCATCCAGGCATCTAAAAGAGTCAAGAGACCAAGCCACCTGCCACCAAGGTAATTTCCCTTTCTGAAATTTGAATCCTGTTCACCTCATATAGTCATATGATAAGTGGGTTTTTATCATTTATGTCACTGGTTGTCTTTCACTACTCAGTTTTGCCATTAAAAGTTACAGCTTCTCAAAAATGCCATTGTTTCATGGGATGCTTCCTAAAAAATGCCATTAGAAACCTTAAAAATGACATCGATCCATTGATGTTTGCTCAAAAATGCCATTAAACATCATTATTATCAAGTCAAACTCGTTGACCATGTTATATGACCAAAATACCCTAGATCCACATGTCAGCTCTCTCTATCTCACAACGATAAGCACGGGCCCCACTTGTCAGGAGTAAGTAAGCGGATAATTTCAGAGAAAAATAGGAATGTTATTGTGGATCGAGTGGCACCCATACTTTATCATAGTGAGATAGAAGGAGAGCTGACATGTTGGTCCATGATAAGTTAGCAGTGATGTTTTTTTAGAAAAATAATGGTGTTGGTTTTCACTAGCTGAAAAATCCTATTCCAAGGAATATACATCTACTTGAAGAAAATAATGTTGTTTATGCCATCGAGCATCAGCCTACATTAAACTGAGGGATATTTCTGTACGTGTAACCTGTTCATGCTCAATCAACCAGCTTAAAAACTAAAATCAAAATGAATCATGTTCTGTTTTGATCAATCTGCCGTTTTGCATTACGGAACTGGCAGGTTGATTCCGGTTGTCCGGCCCACCCCTCGCCGGCGAGGCGCTAGAAGCCACCCATCTATCCAGGCATCTACAAGAGACCAAGCCACCAATGTAATTTCTCCTCTGTTTTTTAAACAAATCTCAAGCTTTTTTGTTAATTGCCATTGATAGAAGCCATCCATCTATATCCCTTAATAAAATATGTGAAGAAGCACCTAAGGAACAAAATGGGTGATGAATATTTGAACAATTGCTTGGTTACATTTGTTATAAGAGAGAATTCTTCAAGCAAGTGAAAGATGAGGATGTCATCAATCTCTTCGAAAAAGGGGATGGTAAAGTTATATTGTAATTTTCTTTGCTGCTTTGTAATCTTTTATAATTCTTAGAGATATTGCCACAATGATATTTTGCTATTTCTTTCAATATATGGCCATTGAGTCATTGATGTTGCTATCTTACTACACATTTGTTGTCCTATTATATTGCTTTGCCAAAAAAAATATTAACAGGAATACCCAGGACCAAATTCCTGGCTTCGCCACTGAGTTGGGCGAACCAATCTTTGATTGGATGGTTAGAGGGACTGTGGTATCCCCAGCCCACCTGGGTTCAAGTCCTGGTGCTCGCATTATACGTGGATTTATTTCAAGATTTCCGACGATGCGCATTCAGTGGGAGGAGACGTTCCCGTCGACGACGAGGCGCCTACGACGACTTCGTAAATCTCAAGATGATATGCCGACTTAGTCTTTCGGAGGTGCTCATAGGGGTAGGATGGGTGTGTGTTCATAGGGATGAGTGTATGCGCGTTTATATGAGCGCTTGCATCTATATTGTGTTTATAAAAAAAAAAAGAGTTGGTGATGATGGTGTGCCTGCCATCCTTGATTCACAACCATCTGATCTGCATATAACGGACAAGAGGCAATCTGTGGCGATTTTGCAGAAAACCGCTCGCCACTCCTGTACACATTTGCAAATAACCCCTGTCTCTCCACTCGTTTAGCCACATCTCCAAATAAACCATTCTTTCTGCCAAAAATAAATCAATTGGTGGGCTGGCAGATTGGACACACGATGCTAGAACTACAACCCAAGAAGGCACACGCAGGTGCGATTCACTGCCCTTTTCCTTCCGGTCTGCTTCGTAGAGGACCAAGGTGTGGTGTGTTGATGAAGAGTAAAAGCTCATAAATCTCTCATCAACTTGCTTCATCTCTGTTAAGTAATTCTCGTGCAATTTTTTGCATAGCAGTCACCACTAAAATAGTATTTTGTTTCAAATTCCTTTCCAGAATTTTCTTGTGGACTGAATATTAGAAAGGAATCACAAGCGCTGTATGTTTCTGTCTCAGTCAGCTTGCCTTTTTATTATTATTTTGTCCTCTCAAACTAATGTGCGGTCGAGGAGATATGTAATAACTTGTACGGCGATACCCATCTAATGCAGTCAAGTAGTTTTGTAATAACTTGAAAGTTAGTGCAGAATGTTGGGATTAATCTTGACAGGTGTGCATATGCATGTGTGCGTATCATGCAATGGCTTAGAGATGGCCGAGTCGTTGAGTTAGTTGGCTACTGGAGTGAGTCCATGAGTCTAAGTTAGTTAGCTGCATGAGCGTTTGAGGCCGAGTCAGGCTGCTAGAGAGATTCTAGGAGAAGGATAAGGCCATGCGTTAGTTCTGTTAGTGTCTTGTGCTAGTACGTGGAGACGTGGTGTTAGTGCCCGAATGTTATGGCTGCGCTGTGTGCGTGAGTGCGTGGCACAAGTGCCTACTCCTGTGTATATAAGTACCATTAAGTTAATGAGAAAAGAGAAGGCCGTGAGGGCTGGAGAAACAATGTAGTCTCTTGTGTGAACCAAGGAGAGCCTCTCGTCAAAGAAGCAGTTGGTCTTCTCCTTGGGGAACGAAGTTGTTTGAAAACATACCCTCGATAACTTGTATGTAAATAATGTGGTAATATACGGACCACAAACGCGGTAACTCACGCACAAACACCACGGTAACTTTGCCCTGAAAAAAGTTCTTGATAACATACCATGATAACCTATGTGTAAATATCATGATAATATACACACATTCGATGTGATAACTTACTTAGCCCATGCATGGTAATTATTTGGACGAAAAAGTCATCGGGATATATCAAAATGGTATCTAGTTTCGTAGGTCTTGTCGAGACGCATTTATTATGTGAAAATGATTTTCCAATCGGATTGAGAGTTTGAGCTATAAAACATTTCAAAGTTTTTGAAATATGAAGAATTTATGATGACACCAATTTTTCCCCTCTAATGCATGCATGCATGTGCATGTGAAGGGATGATTGAAGAAACTATTTTTATGCCTGGCAATTTATGTGTAAACAACATGATAACTTATAATCAACTGAAAAGATAACTTACATAGAGCGCGTGGTCACTTTTTATCTGAAAAAAAAGTTGTCGAAACATACCAACATGGGATCTAGTTTCGAAGATCTCGTCGCGACGAATCTTTTATGTGAAAACAGTTTTTCAATCCGGGCGACGGTTTGAGCTACAAAACATTTTGAATTTTCAGTTTCTAAAAAAATTCTGCTGACATCATGAATTTTGTTTTTTCCGCATGCATGTAATTAGGAGAGACTAATCTATCTGCATGCATACATGCAATGGTGTAAAGTGTGCTGCGCGCGGCTTGTTTCGCAGGAGGGAGGTGGGAAGGATCGTTCGGACCTATCCAATAGGCACGAACGTTTGGAATATATCGATGTCCTTTTGTACTCATTTTAAAAGATTGAGACACCAAAACAGAGTAGTTTGTAGTTCATTCACATTGTTATATTTTTCAAAAAGGGGCACTTTATTACTTAAAAGTTTTAAGCATTACACCGGCCTTTGCATAGCTAAGATGCATATAGCCAAACAGTGTCCTCTCACTCAAACAAAAAAATAAAAAGGCAAAATACTGTCAAACACATTACCGCACCGGTCCAGTGCACCAGGATGTATTGGAGTACCGGCCTAGGAGTTCTTGTTGAGATAGGCTAGGTAGTTAGGGTTTATCTTTATCTTGTTCAAACCAACTTATCACTTTCTTAAGCTCCAAGATGTAATCTCCAACAACTTGTATGCGCTGTACAGGGAGGTGCGCCCCTGCTATATTAACATGCACGCGTCGCCCGCATAGGGTAAAACGTTTCCGCCATCACACATGGTAATCACAACCTTCCTACTTCCCATCTAGCTTTCCCGATTGCTTCTAGTGCATAGCCATGTCTTCATCCTCCAGCGCCTTCCAACCTAGCCTCAATGGCCAGGTCATCGAGAAGCTTACCCGCACGAACTACGTGCTGTGGCGTACGCAGATCACACCTCAGTTGCGTGGTGCTGGTGTCTTCGGCTACGTCGATGACACCATGCCGGAGCCGGCCAGACTCCTTGTCACCAAGGACAAAGACGGCAAGGAGTCCTCTGCGCCCAACCCTCTCAACCCTATTTGGGTCAGGGAGGACCAGCAGGTGCTCGGCTACCTACTCAACAACCTCTCGAAGGAGGTGCTCGTCACGTGACCGCGATCACCACGACGCACACACTCTGGCTGGCACTGGCGGGCATGTTCTCGTCGCAACCCCTCAGCCGCGTGAACAACATCCGAACTGCGCTCATCAACGCGCAGAAGGGCAACCAGTTGATGGCCTCCTACTTCGCCTCCCTGCGTGGCCTCGCCGATGAGCTCGTTGCCGCCGGTAAGCCCATCCAGGACGACGAGTTGATCTCGTACATCCTTCATCGGCTGGACGTCGACTACCAGCCACTCGTCTCCGCCCTCGACGCTTGCGTCACACCTGTTACCCTCGACAAGCTCTATGCCATGTTGAGTATCTTTGATTAGCGCATGGCCCATTTCCATGGTTCGGCCGACGGCTTCAAGTCTTCTGCCAACGCCGCGTCGTCTCGCGGCCGTGGTGGCAGCCCTCGCTCACGTGGATCTCCCCGCAACAAGGGGCGGTCAGGAGGCAATGGAAACGGCGGCGACTCCTCCAAGCCTCGTGACGGGCGCTCCAGTAACTACAAGGGCCGTCGTGGCAGCGGCTCCAACAGGTCCCGTCTGGATACTCTGAGGTGTCAGATATGTGGCAAGCCCGGGCACACGGCCAAGGACTGTTGGTACCGCTACGATGAAGATGATGACTCCTCCCAAGATGAGGACAAGGTTGCCGCCGCAGGATGGCTCCTATGGTGTTGACACAAATTGGTATGTCGACAGTGGTGCCACCAACCACATCACCAATGAGCTCGAGAAGGTGACACTAAAGGAGAAATACCGTGGCAAAGATCAAATCTCCACTGCCAATGGTGAAGGTATGAGGATCCGTCACATTGGTCACTCACTTTTTAGTACCCCTCGTCGTAAATTTCATCTCAAGAAAATCTTGCATGTTCCTAGTGCCACTAAGAATCTTCTTTCTGTTCATAGAATTGCCATTGATAATCATGTCTTCCTTGAGTTCAATCCCTATTTCTGTTTGATCAAGGATCAGGCAACGAAGAAAATACTCTATTGAGATAGATGTGTTCGAGGGCTTTATCCGTTGATTCCGGAGCGTACAAGATTCAATAAACAAGTCTATGGTGTTTCCAAACTTTCTGCAACACGGTGGCACGATCGATTAGGACATGCTGCTTTTTCTTTAGTTGAAAGATTGCTTAGGAAAAATAAACTCCCATATGTTGGTGAACGCAATCGAAACTATTTGCGATTCATGTCAACGGGCTAAGAGTCATCAGTTACCTTATCCTATATCTACTAGTGTTTCTACCAAACCTTTGCAATTAATATTTTCTGATGTTTGGGGTCCTGCCCCTAGTTCTGTTGGTAGACACACTTATTATGTGAGCTTTATTGATGACTACAATAAATTTTCTTGGATCTATATTCTCAAGAAAAGATCTGATGTCTTTCAAGTTTTTCAAAACTTTCAAGCTCTTGTTGAACGCAAATTTGATAGTAAGATCATTGCGGTACAATCTGATTGGGGCGGGGAGTATGAAAAGTTGAACTCCTTCCAAATACTTGGCATATCACATCATGTGTCATGCCCCCATGCCCATCAATAAAACGGCTCTGCTGAACGCAAGCATAGAAATATAGTTGAAGTTGGGCTAGCTCTTCTAGCCGGAGCCTCCATGCCTCTGAAATTTTGGGATGAGGCCTTTTTCACCACTGTTCATATCATAAACATGCTTCCTAGTGGTGTCATTAATAATGAAACTCCGATAGAAAGGCTCCTCCACGCTAAACCAGACTACAACTCTCTTCGTGTCTTTGGGTGTGCATGTTGGCCTAATCTTCGCCCATATAATAATCGCAAGCTCATGTTTCGCTCAAAACAGTGTGTGTTCCTAGGGTATAGAGCTCAACATAAGGGTGTCAACTGCCTAGATGTCTCCACTGGTCGTGTCTACATCTCTCGTGATGTTGTCTTCAATGAAATCAAATTTCCCTTCGCTGATCTTCATCCTAACACCGGTGCTCTTCTTTGGCAAGAAATTATTCTTTTTTTGGCCTCCTCTTGGAGATACACTTCCAGCACCACCACACTCGGGAATTCTTCCCGATGGAACTTGATGTGGACCTGCTCACCCACGAATGACTTGTAGCGTAGACTTAGGAAGGTCAGGTTGGGTAGCTTGCGTAAGACCTGTATGGCAGAATCATGCTCCAATATCCTGGAGCTCCATAGCTTCAGCTTCATGAGATTTTTTAGCTCTACAATCCATCCCGGTAGTTTGCCCAAGTTGCCCATCAGCTTGAGGCGCTGTAGGATTTTGGGAGGTGAGGCCGTTCCATCCAAACAGCCACACAGACCTGATTCCTTTTCTGACTTTATTGTCAATGACTCCAGGCGGCTGATACCAGCAACTGCTGAACATAACATTTGTCCGTTTGTCTTGTCTCACGGCCTTCTCCGATCCGGAGCTCATGGGTGAAGCCCTCGTCCTCCTCTTCTCTCTTAACTTTTTTTTTTCGATAAAGGGCGTTTTATTACTTAAAAGGTTTAAGCATTACACCCGACCTCTGCATATGTAGAATGCACACAGCCGCAACAAGTCCGAACACAACAAGAAAAAAAGGAAAAAGACGTAATAAAAAAATCTTGAAGAAATTGTATGACGCCTAAGTAGATGGGTGTCCAATCCGTAGATCACGCTGCCATCCATGTTGGATAAAAATATCCTTCGCCGTATCCTCCAAGCGCATACAGACCACCGTAAACAGGCCGCGAAACTCCACACGATGTAGAGATGACCATAAACGGAGAGTACTTGTGCATCTGTAGATTACCTGCATAAGAGATGAATTTTTATCATTAAAAACCTTGTCATTTGTACATAGCCAAAGCGACCAAATAATGGCTAGCGCTCCCACCCTAATTAGAGTCCTAAACCTATGAACCACTCCATGTAGCCAATTGCCAAATATATTAGCAACGCGACGCGGAGGATACAGGCCAGAAGCTATTTGGATGACTGACCATATAGATCGAGCGAATTTGCATTCGAAGAACAAATGTTTAATTGTCTCATCATGATGACAAAAAACACATCTCGTACTTCCTTGCCAATTCCTCTTAACAAGGTTATCTTTTGTAAGAATGACTCCTCGACGAAGATACCATGCAAATTTTTTATTCTTTAGTGGTATCTTCATCTTCCAGATCTTTTTGTTACTATCGACTGGCACAATCGGATGGACTAACGCTTTATACATGGAATCCACAGAGAATTTACCACTCTCATGTAAGTTCCAACGAAACTCATCAGCACCCTGTGACAGTTGCACCGTTGTCAAACGCTGCAATAAAGCGTTCCACGATGCAAGTCTTGGGCCGATTAGATCTCTCCTGAATGTCACGTTTGGTGGGAAAGATGCCAACACCGTGGCAATAGTATCGCCCTTGTGACGCATGATGTTGTATAAAGCTGGATATTGTTCCCGAAGAGTAGCATTTCCCAGCCACTTGTCCTCCCAGCAACGAATTTCCGAGCCATCCTTAATAGAAAATGATCCAAAACGGAAGAAATGTTTCTTCGTAGCCATTAGACCAGCCCAAAAGTGCGAGTCCCCAGGCTTCCAGCTAACTTGGGATAACGCATTTGAGCCTACATATTTTCTTTTCAGGAGGGTTTGCCATACACCGTTTTCGGTAAGTAACTTAAAAAGCCATTTACCTAGGAGGGCAGTATTTTTGACCTCAAGGTCAGGAATACCCGGCCCACCCATATCTTTGGGACGGCAAACCACACTCCATTTAGCCAGCCGATATTTCTTCTTCTCACTATCTCCTTGCCAAAAGAATCTCGACCGGAAATAATCCAACCGTTGTAAGACCCCTTTTGGCAACAGGAAGAATGATATCATATACAATACCATATTACTGAGTACCGAATTTATGAGTACCAATCTACCGCCTAGAGATAGCAATTTTCCTTTCCAACTACTTAAACATTTTTGTAATCTCTCCTCGACATGTTTCCATTCAGCATTTGTAAGTCTCCGATAATGTATCGGAATACCTAGATAGCTAATTGGGAACTGGCCCTGTCCACAGCCAAATAGTTCAGCATACTGTTGGACCTCGTCCTGAGCCTCGCCAAAACAAAACAATTCACTCTTATGGAAGTTTATCTTAAGACCCGAAAGTTGCTCGAAGGCTGATAAGATTAATTTCAGATTTCTTACTTTTTCGATGTCATGGTCCATAAAAAGTATTGTATCGTTGGCATATTGTAGGATAGAAAGTCCATCATCAACTAGATGAGGAACTATCCCGTCAATTAGGCCCTCATTTTTTGCGCGCTCAATCATGACAGCTAACATATCAGCCACTAAGTTAAATAGTATGGGCGATATTGGGTCGCCTTGTCTAAATCCTTTTTTCGTTTGAAAGTATCTGCCAACGTCATCGTTGACTTTGATGGCCACACTACCTCCAGAAACAAAACTTTGGATCAGAGCTCGCCACTCTGCAGAAAATCCTTTCATTCCGAGAGTCTGCTGGAGAAAAGACCATTTAACTTTGTCATAAGCTTTTTCGAAGTCAATTTTTAAAATAACTCCATTCAGCTTCTTCCTATGTAGTTCGTGAACTGTTTCATGCAAGATTACAACTCCATCTAGGATGTTTCTTCCTTGCATAAAAGCAGTTTGTGAGGGGCGAACCACATCATCAGCCACGGAATTCAGCCTAAGTGTTGCGGCTTTCGTGAAAATTTTAAAACTAAGGTTAAGGAGACAGATAGGTCTATATTGTTGTATCCTTTCTGCCTCATTAACCTTTGGTAGTAAAATTATCTCACCGAAATTTAGGCGGAACAAATCTAATTGTCCGGCATGGAAAAATTTGAACAGTTCTAGCAGGTCCAACTTGATGACCTCCCAAAAGTATTGATAGAACTCGGCTGGGAAGCCATCCGGCCCTGGGGCCTTGTTGTTTTCCATTTGGAAAACTGCCTTCTTTATTTCCTCCTCGGTATAAGGAGCAATAAGAAAATGGTTTTCCTCATCAGAAACCTGGGGTATATCCTCTGTTCGTGACTCATCCAGAGAGAAGTTACCTTCTTCTGGTGCCCCAAACAAATCTTTATAGTAGTTGGTAATGTACGATTTGAGTTGTTCATGGCCCTCGATCGTACCCTCATCCTGTACAAGAGAATGAATAAGTTTCTTCCGATGTCTGCCATTCGCAACACCCTGGAAGTATCTTGTGTTCGAATCTCCTTCGAGGATAAATTGAGCTTTTGATCGTTGGTACCATTTGAGCTCCTCTTCGCGCAATAACTTTGCAATCTGTGCATTTGATTGGCTTTTTAGCTCAACTTCTTGCACGGATAACAGTCGCGCCTCTGCAAGGGCCTCTAATTCATCGATGATAGATGATAATCGAAGCTTTTCCTTTTTCAGAATACCGGACGTATGTCTAGCCCATCCTCCGAGGAATCTGCGTAGTGCACGCATTTTATTATTCCATCTTTGGATTGGGGTCCGACCCGAGACAGATCTTTCCCACACCTTTTTCACCATATCATGGAAGCCATCCCGATGTAACCATCCAAGTTCAAACTTGAATTGGTGTTTACACCTAGGTCTAGGCGACCCCGTGGTTATAAGTATGGGGGCATGGTCCGACAAAGCCTCAATACGTTCTAGTGCCCGCGTTGTTACCATAGGGAACTTCGATTCCCATTCGGTATCCATAAGCACGCGATCTAGCTTCTCGTATGTCGGCTCTGGAAGACTGTTTGCCCAAGTGAACTGTCTTCCTATCATGGAAACCTCTCTTAAATCGAGACTGTCAATGACAACGTTGAATAAGAAAGACCAATGATCGTCGAACCTACCTTTGCTTTTCTCATGAGGAAATCTTAGCAAATTAAAATCACCACCTATTATAATAGGATATGGATTGTCCTTTGCCAGATTAACTAATTCCCGAAGAAAATCAGCTTTAAAATCTTCCTGGGCTGCACCATACACGGCGACAAGAGTCCATGTATAGTTGTCAGCTTTGTTACGGATATGGAGTTTAATATGATACTATCCTTCCGAACTTGCCAACACTTCCATGGTCTCCGTTCTCACGCCAAGTAATATGCCCCCAGACCTGCCACGGGGTGGACGAGACACCCAGGAGAAATCTATGCCACCCGACAGGCGGTTAGGAAAACTCATCGAGAAATCTCGTCTCCCCGTTTCAGAAATGGCCAAAAAATCCAACTTATAATCCCTAGAACAATCAGCGATATATAAATGTTTAGCCAAGTCACCAAGACCTCTGCTATTAAAAAACATGCCATTCATTGGGAAACAGTTGGGGATTTAGACACTTTCGCCTTTTTACAAGACGCCTGACACTTCTTTGTGCGAGAAGATTTAGATTTACGGCCGGATGCTTTGAGTTCATACAAGGAACTTAGCCCAGCTTCATCTAAAACTACTTCCGACACCTCACCAACTATATGAGAGAGAAGCTGACCATCATTAGTGGCATCCGCATCCTCATCCTCTAGTTGGGAGTTGTCCGACTTGCCCAAGACTTTAGGTGTTACCGTTAGACGGTCATACTCCATATGTCTCAGTGCCTTAGTCGACACATTTACTTCTTTCTCATTATTACCCAAAACCATGCCTATACTAGTCAGTTTAGAAGACATTTGCGGGGAAGAAAATGACAGAAAAGATTTATTAGATGATTCCATACCAGCGTTGTCGAGGTTATATGACGCCTTTAGACGCATTGCCTTGGACAAAGAATCCTCGTAATATCCAAGATGATACCCCGCGCGTTGCTGCGGAAATTGAAGCAAAACAATCAACATGAAAACATCATGAATTGATAAGTGGCCTCTCGTAAATTGATTTACTTGAACATGTGTTAGTTTAGTCCTTGGATATTACCTACCCTGTCTTTTGCTTTCCTGATTTCATATAATCTTGAGTGATATTCTATGGTTGTTACCATGACATATAGATACATGTATGTGGTCCTCTTTACGTCTCCTCTCAATATTGTATGGCCAATGAGCAACGGGAATCGAAATCAGAAACTATAATGATAATTTGTTATGGGTTGAACGTGGCATTCTGATAACATGAGAAATGTGTAAGATGGCATTGATCATAAAGGGGCGTAAAATGCAAGTATAATAAATAACATAGGAAAAAATAAGAACATAAACAGACAGAAATCATGATGTCTGCAAGTACGACTTGGCTTGGAAGCCAATTATCATCATACTGTTTTGTGGACACCAATTTCCAAATTCTTGCAGAACAAAACAATCTTAGCAGTCAAGAACTAAGACTGAAAGAGGCTCATAAGGCATAAAAATCATAAAAGCTGTGCTTTAACGACTGCATGTCCTACTAACTTCCTATGTATAAAACAACTTTAACGACTGCTGTGTTAGTTTAGTCCTTGGATACAATGAGAAAGAAGGATATCTCTAACATTTTATGAACAACAACATCTATGGTCACAAAAATTGTGCTACCAAAATAAAATTTGGCTTCCTTATGTGATCAATAATAGTCTTTAAATCAGAGGTTTAGAAGTAAATCACTAATAAATAACATATGTAGAAACAATATGAAGGACATGGCCGGGGTTATCTTTTGACTCCGCTTCGGTACAACCCCCCTCACAAAACGTATAAAGGGTAGTATGGACCTTTCACATTTGAATGTATACGCTGTACTGTACGCTCGCAAAGGCAGCTCACTTGGGCCGGCCCATTTGCGGTGGAAGATGAAAATTAATGAAAAAGGATCAACCTAGTTGGAATCGAACACAAGACCTCCTTGGTACTAACATGTGCGCATAGCCACCAGGACTACCTACCTTTAGTGATCAATCTGTAGCCTAACTCTTTTAGTAACGAACAGGCTAGGAATTTTAAAATCATTCCACGAACACTTTGCGAGCCGGTCTTTCTTCCACAGTTTTTTTTTTCTTCTTTTCATTTTTCGTTTTTCCAGTTACGTTTCTTCTTTCTCTTTCAAAAAATGGTCACACCTTTAAATTAAAAAAAAAAATCTTATTTTCACATTTTGTTCATAAATTTAAATTATTCGAATTTTGAAAAAATGTAAGGTAATTCCAAATAAATGTTTGTATATTTCAAAAATTGTTCGGAATGTCAAAACGCCAACATTTGTTTTGAAAAGCACAAACAAAATTATGAAAACAAACATTTTCAAAAAACACGAACAAATTTTAAATTTCAAAACATTTCAGAAATACGGACAACAATTTTTGAAATAAAAAAGTGTTCTGAATTTGGCCGAACAGTTTTTGAATTTGTGAACAGATTTTTTGGAAATGGGAACAATTTTTAAATTCCGAGCAAATTCGAAAAGGCTACCAACGGGAGCGATGCCATCGTTTAGTTGGGCAAGGCCTAAGCATTTTTATTTCTTTTCTATTTTTTCGTTTTTCTTCTCTTTTTTCATTAATTTGTTTTTCTCCTCTTTCAACTTTATTATTCATTTTGAAACTTGTTCAAACATTTGAAATATTGTTTGTAATACCCAAAATTACAGTTTGAAGTAATTGTTTTAAATTCTTTTTTCCATTAAATATTTATTAAATGCTTCTCTAAAAAAGCATTTACTGTTTTCATTTTATTCCTTTGTACTCCCTCTGTTCTTAAATATAAGTCTTTTTAAAGATTTCAATATGCACTACATACGGAGCAAAATGAGTGAACCTACACTCTAAAATACGTCTATATACATCCGTATGTAGTTTATGTTGAAATCTCTAAAAAGACTGGCCTGGAAGACAGTATGAAGTACCTGTTTAAATTATGATTTTAAATATATTTTTTCTTCAAACCTGCACAGATGCCTACCCGGACACCTTGCGTTGAACATGATTTTTTTTTTTTTGGACATTTTTGAAATGACCCTAACTTTTGCGGGCAGGTGGGCATGCCCATGGTAGGCATCCATACCCCCAATTTTTTTCCATGGCCTTGTATGACCAATTCAAGGCATCAAGCCAAGTTGCTTGGGTTTTCGACAAGTTTTGCATTTTCAGAGTATTCTCAGTAAAAAAAAGGCCGATAAATGACCGGACATGTCGCAACTTGCATACGGTGTCGGAAATCGTTTAAACCTGACATGGATGCCTACCATGTCATGCCCAACTAGTGGCAAAATTTTGGGGTCATTTCAAGAATGTACAAAAATAGACAATGTTGAACGAAGCATGTTCGGGTAGGCCAGAAGGATCCGTCTAAGAACAAGTTGTTTCTCGACATCCTTGAAATGTCCCTAATTTTTTTTCAGGGCCTTGTATGACCAATTCAAAGCACCATGGCAAGTTGTTTGGGTTTCCAACAAGGTTCGCATATTTGAAAAAATGTTCGTGCTTCCAAAAGAAGTTCAAATCTGAAAAACATTTTGTATTTTTAAAAATGTTTGTGTTTTCAAAAAACATTTGGAAAATTGAAAACGCATTAGTTTTGTTTTAGCTATATAAAAAACGCATTAGCTACATTGCCGGACAGTTTGTACAGTACCGGTTTGATCTGTTACAGTAGGTCTATTTTAGGTGACATGTTATTGCGCTACATATTTATCACCAAAGCTTGGTTGTTCTAGTGGTACGGGCTAGTTTACAGCAGCTGGAGGTGTGGAGTTCGACTCCTTGTAGGCGCGCTACAGTACCCACTCAGTAATGGGCCGGCCCATTGCGGACAGACGCTGTCTCAAAGAAAAAATGGAGTGCAGGCGACATATTCTTTAGAAAAATTTCAATCTGCGCTACAGTACCCACTCAGTAATGGGCCGGCCCATTGCGGACGACGCTGTCTCAAAGAAAAAATGGAGTGCAGGCGACGTATTCTTTAGAAAAGACCATCTTACCCTTTATTATGAAGGGGTATGGAGAAATCTCCTCCGTTGATGTGTTTAGGGGGGTTGTACCGAAGCAGATCTTACATTGGTTCACCTCAGTTGCAGTCTGTTTGAATTTTCATCAAATATGTTGTCGACATGGCAAAACAAAGATCTGCACAAATAACATGAGAGTGAGTGTTACTTTTAGGTTTTAGCAGACTAATGCAGCCCCAAGATGTTTTTATTGCTGCTTCAAATAAAAAAATAGTAATAAGAAAGGTAAAAGGACAATCAGTCTAAATGAACTGATAACAACACAAACTATCCAGCCAAATTGATATCCAATCAGTAGAGAATTTTACTTTGACAACACCTGCGACCATGCGGACCATGACTGAAATCTTGTAGACGGTACATATATAGAGAAGAGAATGGTGCAGAGGTTGTGACGAAATGAAAAAGTAAGTCAAGGAGCTGAGTAAAAAAAAACAGGGAGTTGGAACCTGCAGAATAACTACACATCATCTCCTTAGTGCAAATTTATTTTATGACTGGAAGATGGCCTCATTACCATTAATTTAGCAGAATAGGAACCCCTTGAAAAGATACTGCTTGGGATGTATTTTCTTCAGCCTTGTAGGTGTACGGCAACTACTGGAGGCTGAATGTCTTGAGCATCACCTTATGGTTCTCTACTACAAAACAGAACAGAGTTATTGGCAGAACACATCTACCCTAGCTTAGAGCACTTAGTCGCGACCAGGTGACACCCGGCCATGGTGGCACAGAAGAATATGAAGAAAAAAATTCTATTTTTTTCTGTCAAGCATAGAATGTAACTAAATATGGTATGAAATTAGATGTGCGAACTAATTTGACAGTCTCAAGGTAGATATTAAAAACCAAGGACCATTTTTGCAGCTGTAGGAAATAAGGAACAAACTCATACCTTTTGTTGGCACATCAAGTTTAGTAAATATATAAGACATATTGTTTGCCAAGCATCTATCTCACTTGATGATGCCATCACAGAGATTACACCATTACAATACTACGTGCTACATATAATGATATAATTAGTGAAGGATCATGGGATTTGGGGTCAAAAATTGATGGGCTAATGGACATGGTTTTTTCATGCACAGAGTCTCTTTTACCTCCACGTTGCACCCTGAATCCCTGATGCAAAACGCTTATGCACACATGGGCGTTTTATCTATCATATGGCAAAAGGATGAGAATAAATCTCAGGAAATATCATCAGTCGGATAGTAAAGAACTCTTCAACTCCAGTGGTGAATCGAGACAAAACTGAATGTTGCAAGAAGAATCCCTCCTGTATCAGTTAATACAACCAGAACGGAAATAACCCTGACAACCAATTAAGAAAAAACTGTTATGAATGTAACAAAGAATGGTACTAATGCGGACAGAACGGAAATAACCTGACATAGCCAATTAAGAACAATTGTTATGAATATATAAAACAGTGGTACGTCGGTCCAAGGAAAACTTGATATGATTCCCAATAGAATTGTTTCAGATCCCAAAGATAAAGGTTTGAATTTTTCTAGGGTCTAGGCACCAATTGGATAATCCAAAAATCAATCTATACCTGCCAACCATGTGCAGTACTATTTATTGATTGGAGCGATGCAGGTTATACGTCGTTGGCTTCTAGGTGAATGCAAGAAAAACAGTGATGGACTGGATTAGCTTGAACCGATGATGATGACGACGCCGGCATCACGATACGCTGCAGCTTCTCGGCTTGAACGGACAGATCGAGACTCAATGACGGCAAGACCATTGCGCTGGCTACGACTCTCGGAGGAAGCAAGGTGAGGTGGGGTGGGGTGGGGGGCAACCGGAAGGGGAGTAGAACTATGAACGGGCCCTTGATTTCCATGGGGTAGTGCCATGAAGCCAACCTTAATAGATCGAAGGGGAGAGGTCCAGGGATCAGTTTAGTGGAGTGCTGGTGAATTTTGCCGTGGTGCTTCTGAGTGGGATAGACGCATCACGGGAGGGCATTCAAGTTGAGGAAACTGCCAAAGAACGAAGAGTTTTTTAGGGCAATAAAGAACGATGATGAGTTGCTGATTTGGGGAGAGGGGAGGACAGGCGTTGCAGATCAGGAGAGGTCTGTCCTTGGTCCATTTTATACGCGGGTAACCGAACGCACTTATATTGATGTGGCATAATTGATGATTCGTTCTCTTCGCTGCTGATCGAACGCATGGGTGGCATTATGGAGAGCAACAGCTGCTGACGTGGAGGGAATGCTCAGGT
Organism: Elymus sibiricus; assembly: GCA_039707655.1. Lineage (NCBI taxonomy): Eukaryota > Viridiplantae > Streptophyta > Magnoliopsida > Poales > Poaceae > Elymus > Elymus sibiricus. Next base: position 533,138,562 of record CM077675.1, read on the forward strand.
GGACAGATATGTGGCAAATTTTGTATGATTTAATGGGATGTTGAGGTGGACACCTTGCATGATAAGAGAATTGGGACCAACTTCTTAAGAATGTAAGATTTCTCCTCCTGACGACAGATTTTAGTGGGGCCACGGTGGTGGTGCGCAGGATTTGCCCACCTCGCCGACGCGTTCGATCTACGGTCCCTGGGGGGTCTCGGTATGCTACTGTCAGTCTGCTACTCCTACTGTGGAATGTCATTGTACGTTTAGCTGTTCGTGTCATTGTCCATACTCTAAATCTGAGTGCAGAATGGATAGGTTTCGTGCAAAATTATGAATTCATAGCACAGGACAATGTAGCTAGTGGCTGGTGTCATGAAATATCATTTTACAGAGCAGACGCTTCATACGTAGCTTCAGCGAAACGCATGTCGTGCTGTCTGTAACATCGAACTAAAAATGCAGATGCAGTTCAATGAAGACGACGTCCATACAGGAATACTAATGAATTTTTTATTTTTTGCGCCGGAATGCTGATGAAATTATTGGGATGAAGATTATATCATCTTTCTAATCTTCATACGCAATCATGTTTGTCATTTTTATACATGAACTTCAACTTAATCACTGTCAAGAAAAAAGAGCTTAACATGAAAATAATCATGCGAATCTACCACGGGATAAACTTCTGAAAAGATGTTAAATAACATAAGCTATTATGGAGATTTAGATTGGAGAGATAGATGTCATTGTCCGTCATTTATTGTCGTCCCTGTCTAACAAATACCACTAGACATCTAAAACTAGGAAATTTTGAATAAAAAGATGTTCCTCATACACATAATTATGACCCTCCACTACAGGAGAAATAGCCGAGTATGAAACATACTCGACGAAACCCCGAATAACGTCGGCTTAGAGAACACTCGGCTTACAGCTCGTGGCTTAATTTGGACCGGCTTATGTCGTGTAACCCGACTGTCGTTTCACGGGTACTCGGTTTACATATAAGCGAAGGTCAAAACAAAGTCTCTCGATGAAATAAAGCCACATGACGGTCGGTCGACGCTAATGGAGGTGCCACATGACACCCTCGGTAAGCCAAGTGTGCCACTCGGCTTAGTTTTCCAACCAGCACCATTGGTTAAGAAAATTACTTTGTTGAGCATGAGCCTTGAAAATTGATCTTGTGACACTAATCAACATCAATTGATCCGGCGCAAGCAAATTGTGGTTACACCCGGGCAAGCAGCGGGACTGGTGAATTAGAAGTACGAGAATTAATCATTGCTTTGGGAAATTTGGAAGTATATGTCTGTCCTTGTCAAGATCTTAGAACTAATAGAAGGGTTTACTCGAAGCACACCGAGCACACCGGGATATATGAATGTAGTACAAAAGAATATCTCTAAAGTTTTAAAACAAATTGCTCGATGTAACAAGGGGAGAATAAGCTTAAACGCCAAGCATGACAATTTTGGATGAACGGCCACACATGAAACATTCTAGCCAATTCATGTATCAACAACCACACTCCACAATCTTTCAAAAATAAACTGATGAAATCTAAAAAAGAAAGAAATAATAAACTAATGAGTGCATCAGCACCCAAGTATTCATCAATGCATATGGACTTCTTATGAGAAAGTAAAACAAATTATGGACTGTGTGTACATTTTGCACTAGGAAACTGACAGTTTTGTACACAGAAGAAGGGGGGGGGGGGGGGTGGAGGTGGCGAGATTGGCATCGGGAGGGCGGATGTGGACGGAGGAGCTGGAAGAGGTAGGGGCGGCCCTCGCCGGAGAATAGAGTCCGTGCTCAACCCAGCGCGCGCGGTCCTTGAAGGGATTCGAAGGGGTGTGAGGATTGGGAGGTGCGGGGTGGATTCGAGAATGCATCAGGAGGAACGCGCAACCAGAAATTCGGCAATGAGGATGTGGAGTGGCACAACAATTGGGGAGTGAGGATTTCAACTTCATTCTCCACTAGGGCCACCAATTGATGTCCACCTGCGCAAAAACTCAACCATAAGAACAAAACTTAGTTGAGCGCACGGAAGCAGTGATGCTAACTAACATTAACTCATCCCAACCAAACAAATACTACAACTAGTAGCGCCCAAACATACTGACAAAGACCATATGAAAAGGAGGATGGCCCCCGGCCTCTACATCAAGACGATGCATACAACCATTTTATTAATTATTCATTAAGACCTTACAAAGCAATACCTCAATAAGTCTGAAGCCACCATCTCGGCAACAACTATCGCTACTCCTATCGACTTGATGAAGGGTGCAGATTGTCTGAGCCTCATACCAGACCTTGCATCAAAGCCCAACATCTAAATCTGGAGGCCCCAACCAAGCCGCATTTTCGGTTCTGGGGCACACACCGGTTCGGGCGCACACATCTTCAGAGTTGTACTGATGCATTGACTTTGCCAAACCTAGCTGCTATCGACGCCACCACGACACCAGGCAACGACACCGTCCTGCGCTCGTCCATCATCACGCACCCACCACCGAGCCCCCACTGCTCCATGCCGCCGAGACCTGCCGTTGTCGACGTGCCAGATGCCACGCCGCTCCTCCTTCGTGAACACAACATGTGTAGGGTAACGCAGCAGAAAACAAAAATTTTCCGACCTACGCACCAGCCCAGGACCACTATGGAGACTGCATACAAGGTTTGATCTTTTCGTTACCGACTCGTAGCGCAGCGGAAGTAGAGTCGATGACGATCGGCGGTGCAGATCCCCGCAGCTAGGATTTTACAACCTCCCAACCGCGAGGATATATACCCTCATCTGCCCCGCGGACAGCCCTCCGGGAGGCGGTCGGACAGTCCCCCGGACGGTGTCGCGAACAGCCCTTCGGGAGGACCTCCGAAACTCGGACTGTCACTCGGACAGCCCTTCGGGAGGACCTCCAAAACTCGGACGGTCACACGGACAGCCCTTCGGGAGGTACTCTCGAGCTAAGACCGAAACTACGATCTCTCTACAGAGTTGCACACATACGGTGTCATCTATCCGGCAGGGCTTCGCCGTCCAGAACTAGTTCCCACCGGAACCCAGACAGCCTTTCGGCTCTACGAAACTATTTCGCTGGGAGGGAGAGAGAATGCCAGATCATGCATGGCTTGTGTATGAGAGCAAGAGTCAATTTTTGGGCTGCCTCCTCACCCCTATTTATAGGGTGAGAGACTATGGTAAAAATACCAAAATGCCCTCAGATATTTTCACTATTCATAATAGTGATTCACTATTCATAAATAGTGTTTCCCACTATTCACAATAGTGTTTTCCACTATTTCGTAATAGTGTTTTCACTAGTCATGAGATATTTTCTCCCAATAGTTTTTCCCACTATTCATAATAGTGTTTCCACTATTCACGAGATATTTTCTCCCAAAAAACACTTTCACTATTCACGACGACATTTTTCAGCGTCCGGTCGAACTGAAAATATTTATGTGGGCTTAGAACATTTCCAGTACCCACCAAAATAATTTTCAACGCGAGCCGGAACAATTCCGGTTTAGTGATTTTCATGTGCGAAAAGCATCTGAAGCGGTTTCGGCAGCTCCGGAACATTTCCGGTTTTTATTCCGGAAAATTCCAGAAAGTTTCCAGAATGATTCTGGCACCCTCCAAGAATTATCAGGCATGTGCCAAAACCAATTTGACTTTATGGTATCCTCTGAAACAACTTTTCAGTTTCACCGGAACTCATCCGGTGACCTCTCTCTTCGGAACTTTTCCGCTGTCTCCGAAAAACTTTTTCCCGAAAACTTTCTCTCAGACTCCCTGTCTAGAATTCAGCAGATAGATGACCCTTAAGTGTGTGACCCTATAGGTTCGGTGAAGCATAGACATGACCCGGAACCCCTTCCGATCAATGATCAACATCGGAGCCGTGGACACCCATATTGACCCCTATACCCACACGAATGAATATTCGAGCGAACCTCCAGTTGCCGTGTGCTATTCCTGTTGCTAGGCGATATGTTACAAATACCCGAGGTGAGACACGTTGGCATCCCCGTGGATCAACACCTTGTCCACTATGCCAGTTACCTCGTTACCGGTATTGTTCTCTTTTCTCGTTCCCGTGTTCCGGCATCCCCGTGATCAAATCACAAAGTGTCTGGCCAGACGATGATGGATACCGTAACACCGAGAGGGCCCAGAGATATCTCTCCATCGTCGGAGGAGCAAATCCCAATCTTGAGCTATCAAGTTGTAGGAGATATGCCCTAGAGGCAATAATAAATGTTATTGATTATCTCCCTGTTCATAATTAGGTTTATGTTCCATGCTATAACTGCAATGATTCTCGAGTCTGCAAATAAAACGAGGCTTGGAGGGAAACTCATGTGCACGTGTGGGATAATAAACGGTAAAAAGTATTCCTAGTCAAGCCTCTATGACTGGCTCAAGTATTGCATGATGATCCTGTTTTCCTGATCATGGGCATGACTATGCCGGCAATTTTGAGGGCACAATTGTTGGTAGAACACTTGTGTTGAATCGACCCAAATTGATGTTATGCTAAGAGATACATTCGTCATAAGTTAATGGTTAATAACACAGGAAGTTAATGTTTGCATAATTCCTTAGACCATGAGAGTATCGAGTTTCTTCATGCTTGCTTCATGAACTTTGGGGTTTGTTAAACGTCATCCGTAAATGGGTGGCTATTACGGCGGCTTACGGGTTCATGGAAAAGTATGTCAAGTAACTTGATAGCTCAAGATTGGGATTTGCTCCTCCGACGATGGAGAGATATCTCTGGGCCCTCTCGGTGTTACGGTATCCATCATCGTCTGGCCAGACACAGGGTGATTCGATCACAGGGATGCCGGAACACGGGAACGAGAAAAGAGAACAAAAACCGGCAACGAGGCAACTGGCATTGTGGACAAGTGTTGATCCACGAGGATGCCGATGTTTCTCACCTCGGGTATTTGTAACATATCGCGAAGCAACAGGAATAGCTCACGGCAACTGGAGGTTCACTCAAATATTTATTCGTGTGGGTATAGGGATCGATATGGGTGTCCACGGCTCCGATGTTGATCATTGATCGGAAGGGGTTCCGGGTCATGTCTATGCTTCACCGAACCTATAGGGTCACACGCTTAAGGGTCATCTATCTGCTGAATACTAGACAGGGAGTCTGAGAGAAAATCACCGAAAAAGTTTCGGACGCCGGAAAAGTTTCGGACAGCGGAAAAGTTCCGCAGAGAGGTCACCGGATGAGTTCCGGTGAAATTGAAAAGTTGTTTCAGAGGATACCATAAAGTCAAATTGGTTTTGGCACATGCCTGATAATTCTTGGAGGGTGCCAGAATCATTCTGGAAACTTTCTGGAATTTTCCGGGATGAAAACCGGAAATGTTCCGGAGCTGCCGAAACCGCTTCAGATGCTTTTCGCAGATGAAATCACTAAACCGGAATTGTTCCGGCTCGCGTTGAAAATTATTTTGGTGGGTACTAGAATTGTTCTAAGCCCACATGAATATTTTCAGTTCGATCAGACGCTGAAAAATGTCGTCGTGAATAGTGAAAGTGCTTTTTGGGATATTTATGGAAAAGCACCTTTTGGGATATTTTCCCAAAAGGTTTCTAGAAGGCTTGGGGGCTAAGAAACCCCCTTGGGGGGCCCCCCAAGAGATGGTGGCCGGCCACACTTGGGGCTCCTCCTTGGAGCCCCTCTTGTTCCTTGGTTTCACCATTATGCCCTTGTGGAAGGGCTTCATCCATGTGGGTTTTGGGTTTTATTGTAAAACCACCCTACCCCTTGGTTTTCCTATAAATAGGAGGTGAGTGGGCTGCCATCTCACAGACTCTTGCTCTCATACACAAGCCATGCATGATCTGGCATTCTCTCTCCCTCCCAGCGAAATAGTTTCGTAGAGCCGAAAGGCTGTCTGGGTTCCGGCAGGAACTAGTTCTGGACGGCGAAGCCCTGCCGGATAGATGACACCGTATGTGTGCAACTCTGTAGAGAGATCGTAGTTTCGGTCTTAGTTCGAGGGTGCCTCCCGAAGGGCTGTCCGTGTGACCGTCCGAGTTTTGGAGGTCCTCCCGAAGGGCTGTCCGAGTGACAGTCCGAGTTTCGGAGGTCCTCCCGAAGGGCTGTCCGCAACACCGTCCGGGGGACTGTGTGACCGCCTCCCGGAGGGCTGTCCGCGGGGCAAATGAGGGTATACATCCTCGCGGTTGGGAGGTTGTAAAATCCTAGCTGCGGGGATCTGCACCGCCGTTCGTCATCAACTCTACTTCCGCTGCGCTACGAGTCGGTAACGAAAATGATCAAACCTTGTATGCAGTCTCCATAGTGGTCCTGGGCTGGTGCGTAGGTCGGAAATTTTTTGTTTTCTGCTGCGTTACCCTACACAAGTTACTTGACACACTTTTCCATGAACCCGTAAGCCGCCGTAATAGCCACCCATTTACGGATGACGTTTAACAAACCCCAAAGTTCATGAAGCAAGCATGAAGAAACTCGATACTCTCATGGTCTAAGGAATCATGCAAACGTTAACCATCTCTGTGTTATTTACCATTAACTTATGACGAATGTATCTCATAGCATAACATCAATTCGGGTCGATTCAACACAAATGTTCTTCTAACATTGTGCCCTCAAAATTGCCGGCATAGCCATGCCCATGATCAGGAAAACAGGATCATCATGCAATACTTGAGCCAGTCTTAGAGGCCAGACTAGGAATACATTTTACCGTTTATTATTCCACACGTGCATATGAGTCTTCCTCCGAGCCTCGTGGTTATTGTAGACTCGAGAACCATAGCAGTTATAGCATGGAACATAAACCTAATTATGAACAGGGAGATAATCAATAACATTTATTATTGCCTCTAGGGCATATCTCCTACAGACTCCCACTTGCACTAGAGTCAATAATCTAGTCAACGCTAATGCACTTTACACCTATGGCATACTGGTGTAAAATATGCTTCGCATGTGGTATAGCTTGATGTCCTACGGATCTGAAGACTTCAGCTCCGTGTGTAACTTTGCATATCCTCGCGTTTTCACGCTTTCACAAAATTCATATTTTGTGTGGACTTGGCTTTGCATATGTGTGAATCATTGGTCGAAACCTGATTCCTCAGACTGAGCTATGGAGCAACTATCTGCAATAGTGTCCCATAGACCAAAGCCATCTTGGAATCATACTAAGTTCATGAATGAACTATATGATTCAACAACTTCTTTGTCGCTTCTAAAGCGTCATCATACTTAGCCTTTGTTATAGAATTCGCCACAGTATCTTGTTTGGAACAATTTCCAACTACCGTGCCACCATGTTGTGTATTACACAAAACCCTTAACTTAAATCGAAAATCGCATGGAGCATTGATGAAGACTGTATCGATGTAATTACTTACAACGAGCACTTCATAATCTCTGCTTGCGAGAAAACATGTCATCAGTACTGCTCTAGTACTCAATGACATCTTTCACTGTTGTCCCATGATCAGTACTTTGATCACTTTAGTATCTATACTCGTAACAACTTTGGAGTATTGGACATATCTGGTTGTTTTACATACCATGGAATACATGATTAATCCAAACACAAGAGTGTGTGGAATCTCCATCATGTATTTCACTCATCAGTGTTTTGGGACACTGAGTCTTGCAAAAACTCTTTCCATGTGACTTCGGCAAGAATCACTCCTTGGCGTTTTAAATGCTAAAAGGTTTTAGCATCTTGTCAATATGTATTCATTGCTTAGCCCTATTAGGTAAATCTATCTCCATAGATCATCATGCCTAATATGGAGGCTATATAGCCCAAGCACTTCATCAAAAAACTATTTTCAAATGAAGTCCTTAATTCGTGTTAAGAAATTTATTTCCAATTAACAATGTGTCAAGCACACAACGTTTTTAGAAATATTATTATGCTCCCACTTACTTTCTTGAATCACAAGCATCTTCGTTACCCATTGATGAAGTCAAAACCCTTTTGACCATTTCATCAAAACACGAAGATTCCAACTCCATTTGGCTCTCTTCTGTCCATCGCTGGAACTCTGAAGTTTGCATACTTACTAGCATCCTCTGGATCGACAAATTACTTTGGACTGTATCACATACAAGTCCTAGGTTTCATTTCCATCAGATGGAAATCCTTTCGTCATCCATGTTTCATATCTCATGATTGAAATATGTATTAATTGCTAGTTCAACCAGAACCGACTTTAAGCATCGCTACGGTGAAACAACTTCATCGTAGTCAACTCCTTGAACTTGTTATTGCAACAAGTCGAGCTTTATGGATAAAACATTTTATCCGTATTAGTTTTAGTTCCATAAATATTCGTTAGACTCTAAGTCTTCCGAAAGGTGTATCAAGGTTTTAATCTTGAATCACTTATATGGAAACTATCTCGGATTGTATTGGCATTTAGCCAATTCCGGAGTCAGGGCCCATCACCGCTTCCTTGTGTATTGTAGGTATACTGTTGTCCAACAACAATATCTCGTTTGCGCACCTGAGAGGTTTGCACGAGCCTTGCCTACGAGGTTCAGCTGCAAGTTCGACCGAAGTCCATACATTTTACTGTAGAGACTTCCGTATCAGTCGCAGTAGGAAACTCTGGAATTACTTCCAAGGTCTCTTTCCTTTGATCTGATGACGAAGATACTGTTTATCTCGTCGAGTTGCACTGTTCTCCCACTCACCTTTTGAAAGAACCATTTTCTTCAAAAAGCATACCGTTCTTTGTGGCAAACCTATTTGCCTCGGTATAATGGTGGGGGAATACCCAATGACTTGGGATAACCTACAAAGTAGCACTTGTCTGATTTGGAATAGGTTTGTAACCTTTTACACAAGCCCCATATTCCAAATGTTAAGAAAAGATATAACATGGTTGGGCGTACCATACCATGGCGTCATTTCAACAGACCTGATGGATCTCTTTTCAGTGTAAAAGCCGCAGTCTCTAAAGCATTACTCTTTAAAAGGGATAATGACAAATCTATTTATGTCATCTTTGATCTTACCATGTCATAAATGGTTCGATTACATCTTCACGGACTTTCCACTTGCAGTGGTGTTCCGGGAGGTGCAAGTTATGAAAACCCTTTTCACAACTCATCAGACATTCGCTAAACTTGTAACTCAAATATTCCTTTCTGCAATCGAATTGTAGAAACATAATTTTCTTGTTACAATATTTTCTTCTTCATTTTGAAAACCTTTCGAATGATTTCAAAAGATCCAGACTCACGTCTCATCAAGTAAATATCCATATATCTACTTGAGTCATTTCTGAAGATAGATAAATCCACTACTTGCAACAACATTTATTGGACTACACACATCATAATGTATGATCACCAATATGTTCTATGCTCGTTCCTTATGGCCTGGGAACGGTATTTCAGTCACTTCACTTTTCGGAGGAAAGTTGCAAGTGTCAGATGATTCAAAATCAAACGACTTCAAAATCCATCATAATGGAATTTTCCATGCGGGTTTCTCCAATGTGACCACATGCAGTGCCACACTTGTGTGGTATTCTTTTAGTCTTGCGACATTTAGCATCAGTGTTATGGATGTATCATATTTCCATCAATATTCATAACATACATCCCATCTAGGATGGAAGCATGGCCCTTCATGTTATTCATAATACTGAACAACAATTGTTGTTTTTATGAACAACTCTTTTGCAACAAGCATTGTGCAATGGGCTAGAGTGTATGAAACTCTAAAATGAATTATGAAAGTAAACCCAGAGGTAATGTATTATTATCAATATTCATAACATACGTCTCATTCATAATGAAAGTATGGCCCTTATGTTATTCATAACACCGAACATTAAAAGTTCTCTTATGAATAACCTTCTTGCAAGATACCTTATGCAAAGGGCTAGAGTGTGAAACTTTAAAATGAATTATGAAATTAAATACATAGGGAATACACCGATGGAAGGCATAGTAACATTTACTATGTTCCCTGCGTGTATCTAAACCTCATCCCTGGCTAGTCTTTCAGGCCATAGTAGTTCTTACATCGAGTTGCAACAGAATGCAATCGAGCGGGTATCTTTGTGATTAACTCACAATACCCAAAAAATAGTGATTAACATGTTTAACCATAATTCCCAAGAACTATATCTTTGACCAGCCTTCTATACATCAAAAACTTGTATGACATTCATACATGAGCTGGATATTCCAGTCTTCTTTCCTTTTGCCATTATACTTCTAACAGTTTAACTTTCAGTATTTCTTCTACTCTCAGAAGAAGCACCCAACTTAAAAGTGGTGATAGCCCTGGGCTTCCTAGGCGTGAAAGTTTCACTAACACCCTTCGGACACTTCCTTTCTCTTTAAGTTGTTGTTTTATTCACCATCATCATATGACAGGCGTTCTACTGGATCCCTCTCTTATCAGTCTAATGCATAGTAAACTCCTTTACTAATAGTTTGCAAACAAACCTTGCTTTGAATATCTTATATCTTTTAGCCTTTGTCTGTCTCTAAAAATGATTTTCAGATTCCATGAATATCACATAACTATCCAAACTTTCGAAGTTCGGGTCTCATGGAAGCAAACATATTTGCACTTTGACTGAAAAGGAATTCTAGCTTTTGGATCGAAGGACGAGAGTCACATGATCCATAGCTTTAGCTGGAGAATACCGAAAGCATGCGATAGGACAAAGTCCTTCTTGGCACTCTTGAGGACAATCCTCACATTACGTTACCAACCGTAAAGTTTTAACCAGATATTTAACAGCTATTTAATTTTAATAGGGAAGGTGGAAACGCGAGCCATTATCCTACGACCATTATGCAAACCACACTTAGACAGTGTTCAAAATTAATTGCACTGAGAATTAAAAGAATTAATTCTACAGTGCACTCCCACTCAAATCAATATCTCTCATAATTGATTGTGAGTGATACAAGACCCAATTGAAATTGTTCGCCATTGGTGTAACACCACTGATGACGAAAATCTCAACCGGTAGGCCAACTTGCCAATCACATCCCTATGTGACTCTTGTTCATCTTTCGATGCGAGTGTTCCGAGCTCATGACGGTCATGCCTGAACGTCAAGACAACCAAGTGATCTCGCTGCGAGGTCTCAACTCACCCGCCTCACACATCCCTAATCGTTCGTACCCGTGTGACACGGCGCACCCCGAAAAGATAGGTGCCGTGACGGTGCTACACTTGGGAGAACACTAACTACTTGATATTTTTGTGAGAGATCACCCTAATAAAAAGCGACTACCGCGCAATCAAGAAGGGTGCATCATAAGGGATAAACATCTCAGGCAATTCATAATAGCATGATATGGTATAGCCCTTTCTGACGGAGAAGTCTTTCATTTCTTCGTCTTCGGCATTCGCGTTGGTGTTCACCTTAGCGAAGATTGCCACCACCTTGTCGATGCACCAAATAATATTGCTATCTCTATAGCTAATAAAATAAGTGCATTACATAAGGTTGACACGCAGGTCATTAAAGTGCAATCATATGGCTCCAGCCATCATGCCGAATCATGACATGCAGGTCATGTTAATTAATTTACATTATATAGTCATCTCATACATAATCAAATTATTATGAGCACTGCTATACCACATCACATGCACATGCAAACCATCCTACAAAACCAGTTTAGACGCCTCTAATCGGTTTATGCAAAAATTTATTTTACGTGGCTTCTAAGGTTTCGAAACAAACCGAAGCTACCAACGTCCATCATCAAGCATGATAATCCAAGTCGCTAGATTAACATTCCAGGGTGTATGAAACACGAGATAATAAAATCTCGAGCCCCATACTAAACTTCGTCATACGCGTGACCCCCGTGCAGATCACATCTGCATTGCCGTTTTGTCTGCGAAACATCCATCTTTCTCAACTATGGTGGAACCCAAAGAACTGTTAGCACTTCGTTGATCTGTCAATCAGCATACTCAGGAGCAGCATGAAAGGATCGCGGATTGCCAGAACTTTGTGAGATTCCACCATGCCGTCAAGATCAGGACTACGCAAATTCAAGGGAAGCAACAGGAACATCGGGTAACAGATTTCATCTGCTATCCGCACAAATAATTTTCAGTAATAGATCTCATCTACTACCTAATTATATTGTGCAACACCCATACATCTCTATGTATTCTAGATCGCAACCTGCATCTACGCATAACCTGGCTCTTGATGCCACTATAGGGTAACGCAACAGAAAACAAAAATTTTCCGACCTACGCACCAGCCCAGGACCACTATGGAGACTGCATACAAGGTTTGATCTTTTCGTTACCGACTCGTAGCGCAGCGGAAGTAGAGTCGATTACAATCGGCGGTGCAGATCCCCGCAGCTAGGATTTTACAACCTCCCAACCGCGAGGATATATACCCTCATCTGCCCCGCGGACAGCCCTCCGGGAGGCGGTCGGACAGTCCCCCGGACGGTGTCGCGGACAGCCCTTCGGGAGGACCTCCGAAACTCGGACTGTCACTCGGACAGCCCTTCGGGAGGACCTCCAAAACTCGGACGGTCACACGGACAGCCCTTCGGGAGGCACTCTCGAGCTAAGACCGAAACTACGATCTCTCTACAGAGTTGCACACATACGGTGTCATCTATCCGGCAGGGCTTCGCCGTCCAGAACTAGTTCCCACCGGAACCCAGACAGCCTTTCGGCTCTACGAAACTATTTCGCTGGGAGGGAGAGAGAATGCCAGATCATGCATGGCTTGTGTATGAGAGCAAGAGTCAATTTTTGGGCTGCCTCCTCACCCCTATTTATAGGGTGAGAGACTATGGTAAAAATACCAAAATGCCCTCAGATATTTTCACTATTCATAATAGTGATTCCACTATTCATAAATAGTGTTTCCCACTATTCACAATAGTGTTTTCCACTATTTCGTAATAGTGTTTTCACTAGTCATGAGATATTTTCTCCCAATAGTGTTTCCCACTATTCATAATAGTGTTTTCACTATTCACGAGATATTTTCTCCCAAAAAGCACTTTCACTATTCACGACGACATTTTTCAGCGTCCGGTCGAACTGAAAATATTTATGTGGGCTTAGAACATTTCCAGTACCCACCAAAATAATTTTCAACGCGAGCCGGAACAATTCCGGTTTAGGGATTTTCATGTGCGAAAAGCATCTGAAGCGGTTTCGGCAGCTCCGGAACATTTCCGGTTTTTATTCCGGAAAATTCCAGAAAGTTTCCAGAATGATTCTGGCACCCTCCAAGAATTATCAGGCATGTGCCAAAACCAATTTGACTTTATGGTATCCTCTGAAACAACTTTTCAGTTTCACCGGAACTCATCCGGTGACCTCTCTCTTCGGAACTTTTCCGCTGTCTCCGAAAAACTTTTTCCCGAAAACTTTCTCTCAGACTCCCTGTCTAGAATTCAGCAGATAGATGACCCTTAAGTGTGTGACCCTATAGGTTCGGTGAAGCATAGACATGACCCGGAACCCCTTCCGATCAATGATCAACATCGGAGCCGTGGACACCCATATTGACCCCTATACCCACACGAATGAATATTCGAGCGAACCTCCAGTTGCCGTGTGCTATTCCTGTTGCTAGGCGATATGTTACAAATACCCGAGGTGAGACACGTTGGCATCCCCGTGGATCAACACCTTGTCCACTATGCCAGTTACCTCGTTACCGGTATTGTTTTCTTTTCTCGTTCCCGTGTTCCGGCATCCCCGTGATCAAATCACAAAGTGTCTGGCCAGACGATGATGGATACCGTAACACCGAGAGGGCCCAGAGATATCTCTCCATCGTCGGAGGAGCAAATCCCAATCTTGAGCTATCAAGTTACTTGACACACTTTTCCATGAACCCGTAAGCCGCCGTAATAGCCACCCATTTACGGATGACGTTTAACAAACCCCAAAGTTCATGAAGCAAGCATGAAGAAACTCGATACTCTCATGGTCTAAGGAATCATGCAAACGTTAACCATCTCTGTGTTATTTACCATTAACTTATGACGAATGTATCTCATAGCATAACATCAATTCGGGTCGATTCAACACAAATGTTCTTCTAACATTGTGCCCTCAAAATTGCCGGCATAGCCATGCCCATGATCAGGAAAACAGGATCATCATGCAATACTTGAGCCAGTCTTAGAGGCCAGACTAGGAATACATTTTACCGTTTATTATTCCACACGTGCATATGAGTCTTCCTCCGAGCCTCGTGGTTATTGTAGACTCGAGAACCATAGCAGTTATAGCATGGAACATAAACCTAATTATGAACAGGGAGATAATCAATAACATTTATTATTGCCTCTAGGGCATATCTCCTACAACATGCTGCCACTGGTCCCATCCTCTCCGCCTTCAATTCCTCTAACCGAGCACCCGAACGCCCCAGGCGGCGCCTCCAAGAAGGGCACGACACACGCAGTGCCGCCGCCGCCCAATCTAAGGAGATTTTGTGTCTTCACCCGGGCATGGGGTTAGGGTGGTGGGTAGGGACCTCGACGACGTTTGCAAGGAGGAGAACGGCGACCTTGGTCGTCGCCACCGTCGGGATGAACAAGTCATCCAGAGTTTCCTCCGTTTCTATGTCACCTCACCAACCCCTACGAACGCATCGAGGCCGACGGCCGAGACCACAAGCCACCAAGTGTAGCGGGAGAGAGCTTGCAGCGGGAAGGAGATTCAGCGGCAACTCACCGCCCACGCGGTCAAGACACCGTCCATCCACCACCCGCGAGCGCCACCTGTCGAGGGTGCCGTCACCATGCCTATCGGGGCCGCCGCCCCAGGTTCAGATTCCTCCACGATGATCGGAGCGACGAGATCCACCGCCGCGCGGCCCATGTCGTCGCCCAAGCATGCTGCCGGTCGAGCCCTCCACGCTGCCAGAAGACCCACACCCCATGGATCTGGGCGCTCGTGCAATGCCACAAGCCCGCCGCCGCTGGGAATCGCTGCGCCGTCGGGAGGGCCGCACCCCGCAGATCTGGGCGCCCGCGCCGCCCGCGGATCCCGGAGAGGGGGGAGAGGCCCTCCGCCGCCGCCATCGCACGCACTGGCTTTGCCCGGCGCCGACCACCGGCAGGGGCGGAGTGGGAGGTGAGCGTTGGGGAAGGTCTAGGCGGCGGCGGCTGAGACCTCCCGTGTCGCCCACGAGGGGGGCGACGCGAGAGGCAGTCGCGAGACGCGAGAGCCATAATGTACAGGTAGAGTCTGATTGCCTTGAGTTAGTGTAGGCATGCAATGGAGATACTGAAATCTGGAGCCGTCACTCGGCGATACTAGCTGATTGTTTTCTATTAGCGCATAATATTCCGGGGATCAACTTTAACACACTGTCCAAGAGAAGCCAATGGCGCAGCCCATTTTCTTGCTAGAAGATGCTATGTTTCTAAAATTTGTGAAGACTGGGTAGATTTAACACCTTCTTTTCTTTTACTTCTTGTACTCCATGCATGATGTTACTTTACCCCAAATTAAATAAATTGCCACGAGGCATTCCCATAAAAAAAAAGTATTGACTTGCTGAGGTGCAGTAGCATATATAGATTGGGATCCTTAGTGAACATACTGCAAGGGTTAAATGAGCGAACGAATATGGCATCTCGATCAATTACCTTAATATTTGAAACTAATTAACGTGTGGAAAAAGAAACTTGCACAGATATACTTGCTTCGTTTCTAAATATAAGTCTTTTTAAAGATTTCATTACGAACTATATACGAAGCAAAATGAATGAATCTACATTCTAAAATATGTTGTTTGACGTACTTTTGTATGTAATTCAACAAGAAAATGTATTCTTAGAAATCAATGAATTTTCAACCTCTTCATGTGTGTGTTCAGGTGATCCCTTACGTTCATGCTTAGTGCATGTACACGTACATGCATGGCCAATGCATGATCAGGGCACGAGCACATGTATGAAAGAAAGCTACGAGCTGGCATGTATGTGCACTTGATCGGTACTGTCTAAATACGTATGCGTATTGACCGTGTCGTACAGAGTCGGAATATATATATCCGCTCGATCGCCAGTGTACGTGTACGTATCAAAATACACACGCGCCCGGCGGCAAGCGTGTCGCGTGTACGTATACGGATACAGTGAGGTCGATGGAACCTGAGATGGACTCAAACGCCTCGGTCAAGATATTTTGCACCGGCTAGAGACTCCAGTAGCACAAGAGATAAATTACGAAGGCAGGTTTAAACCACGCCACGTACAAACTACTCGTACAGCCTAAGCTGTTGCGATTGATCAGAAAGCCTATCTACTTGCACGAGGGGCTGAAGCCAAAGCGTGTTTATCTTAAAAACAGCACAAAGCACACGTCCGTATACTGCCCAGAAAAATCGGAACGGCGCGGCCGGACGCCTAGCTCTTTCCCTCCTATAAATACCCATCCATCGGCAGGCACATGAGGAGGGACATCGGCAGCCACAACACCGATCCATCTACTCACGCACGAAGCATCCAGCCAGCCGGGATCTCGATCAGATCGGTCCGGCAAGAAAAAGGCCGACGACCAGGCTCGGCTGTCCATCGGTGCGGACGGCAGGAGGGAGGCTAGGCTGCCCATCGGTGCGGACGGCTGGAAGGGAGGCGACCCAGCCGGCGACGTACGTACGCGAAGAGCGCGTGCACCAGCGACGAGGCAACCATGCCGATCGTCTTCTCTCAAGGTAAAGGCCAGAACTAATTTCTTCCTCTGGTCCCAACTCTTCCCTCTCTTCCCATCTCTCCCGATGACAGTCATCGGAGCTGCGGCCAGACAACCGGAGACGAGTCTGGCCGTCGGCTTCATCTCATGTCGTTGAGGACGACGACGACGCGCCGAGGCTGCCGTTCAGGTGTAGCTCCCGGTGCACTACTCATTGACGGTGACTCGTGAGGATCACGACGTTCCGGGGATACACGGTCCCCGGAGCACTACTCATCGGCGACGACGTGTCGGGGTTGCCATTCGTGCGCAACCCTCGGCGCGGCCTCCACGCAAGGCGACGATGTGTTCGGACAGCTGTCCGGGCACGATCCCCGGCGTACCCATCACCGTCGAGTCCGCCGGAAACACCATCTTGCCGGGACTCGGCGACACCCGACGTTCGTCACGGCGCCACCTAGCGCGCCGCCCCTTCTACCAACGCCATTGGCGGTGCCTGGGCGAGGCACCACCGCGTCGCGACGACTCACTCGCCGTCGTCTCGCGGGTCCATGGGGGCGCCATGGGCTTGCCGGGACTCGGCGACACGGTCCGTTCGACGCGCTGACGAGGCGGGACGCTCGACGAGTCACGACGACCCGTCGTAACTTCAGCGGCGGACACATTATCCGACAGTGGCCGGGACACGCTTAGGCGTATCTCGCGGCCTCCCTCTTCTTTGGCACGAACACGTGTCGCACGTGCCGGGGTTCGCTCATGTCGAGCAACGTCCGGTCCGGGCGCGACCCCCAACGCACACTCCACCGTCGAGTCCTTCGGCAACACCACCATGCCGGAACTCGGCGACGTTCTTCGTTCGACGCGCCATCTAGTGTGCCATCCCTGCTACCTCCACCACAAGCGGTGCCTGGGCGAGGCACCACCTCATCGTGATCTCTCGCTCGCCGTCGTCTCGCCGGCCCATGGAGATGCCATGGGCTTGTCGGGGCTCGGCGACACGGTCCGTTCGACATGCTGACAGAGGCGCGGCACTCGACGAGTCACGACGACTCGTCGTAACTATAGAAGCAGATTCGACATCGCCGTCGGCACTCTGTGCCGGCACCGAGCGCCTATCGACATGCGGCACATCTATCGCCGCGCCCTTGCAATGCGGCGCGAGGCGGCGATTCCTTTCCCTTCGGAGGCGGCGCATCGGGCCGCCTCGACACACAAGGTGGCGACTTCCTCGCCAAGTGGCGGCGGGGCATGTGGCCATCTACGGATGCGCGCACATCTCGTGCTGCTCCTTCTTCGTCGGCACTCTGTGTCGGCACCTTGCGCTCATCGGCATACCGCATAACTGTCGGCACGGTCATACCGCATGACGCGAGGCGGCTCTTCGGGCCGTTTCGACACACGAGGCGGCGATTTCCCCGCTAATGGTGGCGGCGTACACGGCCATCTACGGATGCACGCGCATCTCTCGCGGCCTCCCTCTACTTCGGCACACATGCGTGTCATACGCACATACCGGGATCCGCTCGCATGTAGCGGCTCCTGGTCTGGGTGTGTCTCATCCAGCGGCGGCCGGTGTCAGGTGGCGACCTCCTCCGCCATTGGCGGCGGTGTAAGAGGTCTTCTACGGATGTGTGCACTCCACGTGTCACACTTCTGCCCGATCCTACCTTTTCTCCTTCCAATGTCTACTCCCGCGGGGCATACCCCTCGCACTTTCGATGAATCTACAAAGTCATCGACGACGTTCCAGCTGAGCCAAACCATGCATGCTACCCTAACTTCAACATCAACGCCACTCAAGACCGACGAGGCAAGACGGCGTAGGTGGGCGTGGCCGGAGCAAAGGCCACATTTTCGACGGCACGTGTACCACCTTGTACACGGACTCTGCCGCCGCCACACACACCACCACGACCATGCATGGAGAACGCGAAGCGAAGACCGAAGACGACGACTGCGCAACCTAATCGGAGTTGTCCCGCGGTACTATCCACAGGAGTAATTAACCGGGGGCTTTCCGAGGCCCTCGGGAACCAGGAGACCCGATCGCTTGATCACTTGGCCGCGCCAGCAGGCCCCACTTTTCTTTTTATTCCTCCTCCTTGTATTTGTGTACTATGTAAACCGGCACGCCCGCAACATCCTTTTCCCCGGCGCGAAGGGAGATAATAATATAATAAGCATCTTTATTATTATTGTTATTTCTCGTGTCCAACATATGTCTATATACATCTGTATGTAGTTCGTAGTAAAATCTTTAAAAACACTTATATTTAGGAACCGAGGAAGTAGATAGCAACGAAAATGGAAGGGGAACATGATCGATCGAGGGCAAATTAATTAAGCTTAAACTGCGTGAGTATGTACCTCGCGTCCTTTGTGCCGCATCTCCTTTAGTGTGCTGTCATCTTCGGAAATCTGGGACATAAATATCAGTTGCAGGTGACTGAGGGACGGTAGGTGCAGCAACCCTTCGGGGAGCTTGCTCATCTTCCTGCACACCTGAAGTTTCAGGTGGGAGAGTTTTGGCATTGTCCCTTCCTCCATCCTCCACTCCTCGGTGGAAAAATTAACAAGTTGTAACTCTTGCAGCCGAGGAAACCCTTGGGCAGAGCAGCACATGGTTTGGCCTTCATACCCACTCAACTCCCAACACCACAAGACAGGGAAGCTTCTCCAGGATCGGCATCGGATTTTGTTTCATGACATCAGCATATAGAGCAAGACGACGTACACTTTGTGGGAACTCAGCAGCCAGCTTATCGAGCACGTCAAATTGGCTGAGACAAATATCAACCAGGTGAGGCATGTTTGCAAATATGTTGAGCACCTCCGCTGGTATATTGGGGTCCATCACCAAGGAGAAGGTTGTTAGTTGATTCATCTGGCCCAAGAAAATCACCATGTCATGACTGCGGAAATCAGTGCCAACAAGAACAAGATACAACACAAAGCACTGTAGCTCTTTCAGCTGCAGTCGCACACTCCTTGCAAGTGGTGGTGGAGAAAATTTTCTCCCACTAGAAAGGTAAACATGTCTTAGAGTAGAGATATCCCAAAGAGAGTTTGGTACTTGTGAGTCCAATTCCCTGCTCCTTAGATATATAGTCTGCAAGTAAAGGAGTTTTCCAATTGAAGAAGGGAGCGCCACACCTACACAATATCTCAACCTAAGCAATCTTAGGTGAATGCACCCATCAATTACACTAGAGATATCTTTTAGTATTGACTTTTCAATGCAAAGAACTCTCAGGAATCTCAGCTTGGGAAGGGACACTGATCCAAGTTTAAAGTCAAGCAGGCATCGGACATTTGGCATCACAGGTAAAATCTGATCACTCAAAGTTTCAAAACTCAAACGATAAGATATCAAGTTATCAGATGATGATGATGATGCACCAGCTTGGCCTGCAATTTTTTTAGAGTGCACCATACGTCAGAAAGAAGCTAGCCACATATAAGTACATATAACAAAATAGAAAATGGAACCAATTAATAGGAAGAGATCAGGAGGCAAAGCCTGACCTGCAGTTTTGTCGATGGCATTAAGGAAACCATCTTGTCTTGCTTCTTCCGTGCACCAGTCATGTAGAATATCATGAATCCTTATTCGCTCAATCCATCCATGTGCCCTACTTCTGTCGACAACTTGTACCAAGCTTCTCTGAGCCAACTCGGTTACATAATTCCGTGCTGTTTCTTCCAGTATATGCTTTGGTGTATGTGGAACGAAGTTTTCTGCTATCCATAGTTTAATAAGACCCGACACAGATATTATGTAGTCCTCGGGAAAAGCAGCAAGATAGAGAAAACAAGCTCTTAAATAATTATTTGGCAGGTCCTTGTAACTGCGAGCCAGTATGTCTCGCATCATTAGTCCATTCTTGGTTGATGGCCAATCAGAGAGTATATCAGACCATATTTGTGCATTTAAATTTTTTGATAGATAACCCCTCAAAACTGCAAGTGCAAGTGGCAACCCATCACATTTCTTTGCAAGCTTTCTCCCAAGGTTTTCAAACTCGTCCACGTCGTGTATGACAGACCTTCTGTATGATGGTAAAGCTTTGCTACTAAAAAGTTCCCAACTTTTCTCTTCATCTAACTTCTTCAAATGATGAACATAGGTTGGCATTTGGACATGATTTGCAACATCTTCCTTCCGTGTGGTTAATAGAACTCTACTACCATTTGTTGCATCTGGAAAAGCTTTAACCCTTTTATTTATTTGGTCCCATGTGTCTGTTTCCCACACATCATCAAGAACTACCAAGTATCTTTTTTGCAACAGAAAATCATGGATCTCCTTTCCCACTTCATACTCATTCATCTTAGCAATGGACTCATCTCTGCCCCCCATTATTTGTTTCATAATATCCTTTAGTAAATCAATGCCCTTGAATTTTTGAGATACAGTGACCCAAGAAGCTGCCTCAAAGTGTTGTTTGACAGTAGATGAAGTGTATACTTTTCTGGCGAGTGTTGTTTTTCCTGCCCCACCCATGGCAACTATGGAGACAACACTAAGAGTTATGTTATCTGTGTCAACTAACTTGCCAACTATTTCTTTGTACTCATCCCCAAAACCAACAAGGTCAATATCTTCAAAGTTTTGGTGCATAGGACCATAATCTTGTGGAAACTCATCCTCAACATTAACATTTTCTACAACAGCCGTATCCAAATTAATTTTCAAACGGTTTGCACTATCAAATATCTCACTGATCTTCCTTATTATACGTTGTATTTCAGCACCAACTTTATGAAGGGTTACCAGGTCACATGGCAAGCGAGCATACCTCGAGATGGCACCCATGAAGCCTTTCTTGAGCCTGTTTCTCTTCTCCATGTAGTCTGCCGCTTCAATGACATTCTCGGCTTCGTATGCTGCATCCCTGATCTGACTGACCCAGGTAGCCACAAGCTCATCTCCCGATCTCCATTTGGCGTCAGCGGATTTAAGGTAACTCTTTAGCCGCTTCAGCTCCTCTCTTTCAAGAACCCCACTTCAAGGTTGACTCCGCATAAGAATGTGGTCTCCTGGACCGCAAGGGTGCTCACGTTGCCAAGCACGGCGCTAACGCCGACTCGGCCATTGCTGATCCTCCTTGTCTCCCGCTCTCTACTCGATCTGGCAGATGAAATGCTTGATCAGAGATAGATTGGTGGATTGAAGAATGCAGGTGTGGTTTAGAAAGGCATGGCGTTTGCTGGCTTTGTACTACTTCTTGTTTCTTGCTTGGTGACAGAGCAGAGCGAGGTACTATATGTATGCGTGATGTAATAATCAATGAAGGACGTGGCTAGGCAGCGCCCGTGCGCTCGATGAGGTGCTTAGGCGCTCCTCCCATAAAAGGCAGGTACAGTTTAATCACACCTCACATACTAAAAGAAAAAAAGCACCTGGTCCCCCTGTGTCTGCTCGCGCCCTCCCGCCCAACAATTCCTCAGTAAGATTCTCGTGCATTCATTTATTTGTGGTTTCAAAAAATTGAAAAATTCATAACTTTTGATTCGAGTGTCGGAATTCAAAACCGTTTTCACCATTGGGTTTCTTGCGACGAATGGTTCAAAACTAGATCCCATATGGGTAGGTTTTGACAAACTTTTTAAATGGGCAACTTTGGGTGCAATGGAGGCAACTTCAGTGCTATAGTGAAGCAACTCCTTCTTTTTGGTCTAGTAGGGCTACCCGTTAGGTTGGTTTGTGTACAAACGAGAAAATCACATGAAACATGAGTCGCCTTGAGTGCTACATGCAATCAACTTCACTAGGCTATTTGTACTTGTGAATTTTTGCTAATATTACCCCAACCTGCCTATTACGGCTGCTCAATTGCCTATCATTGATCGTGAGTTGCCTATAGTTGAGCCACCATTGCCTACAAAGACTTTGAAATTGCCTGGTATGGACGCCTAGTTGCTTGCTATTGGTAATTAGTTGCCTACCATTGCTCCTTAGTTGCCTAACTTTGTAAATTAGTTGCCTAAAATATTAAGAAGTTGCTTATCTTTGTTTTTTGAAGTTGCCTACAAACATTATGAAGTTGCCTGCTGGTGATGCTTAGTTGCCCGCCATTACTATTTCAGTTGCCTACAATACATTATCCCAACTTGCCTATCATGGCTTCTCAATTGCCTACGATTGATGCTCAGTTGCCTATAAATACTATGAAATTGCCTACCATTGATTCCGAGTTGCCTGCTATTGGTAATTAGTTGTCTATCGTCGCTGCTCAGTTGCCTATAAATAGTTAAATACTATGAATTTCCTACCACACGGTTGCGTGCTATTGATAATTAGTTGCCTACCATTGCTTATCTGTTGCCTAATTTTGCAAATTAGTTGCCTACAAATATTGTGAGGTTGCTTATCATTGTTTTTCTAAGTTGTCTATAAACACTCTGAAGTTGCCTACCGATGATGCTTAGTTGCATGTCATTACTCTTTCAGTTGCATAAAATACATTGAAAAGTTATCCATAAGTGTTGCTAAGTTGCATACCTATGAAACTAAGTTGCTTACCATATCGAAAATTATTTTATACAACCAAGGATGATGCTAAGCTACTCACTAGTCATGGCGGGCATCTTAGGATAAATGTTAGCCTACCTCGAAAACTAGGTTGCCTACAATACTATCAACCTGGAGGCGAAGCTAGTTATGTTTGGAATCTTAAAAATCAAGCTAGTTAACTTGGTAGTCATGGTAGTTAACTTCGAATGGGATTTTCGACGACACACAGTCATCCTACGCAGACTAATAATAAGTTGCTCTCCTATAGCACTAAAGTTGCTTCTGTTTCATCCAAAGTTGCTCAGAAAAAAAATTAGTCAAAACATATTCATATGGGATCTAGTTTTGAAGAGCTCATCGCGAGGAACCTAGCGGTGAAAACAAATCTTAATTACGATGGTCGGTTCAAAAGTTATAGAATTTTGAAATTCTAAAAATGCAATTAAATGCATGCAACGTGATATCTTGCTGGGTAACTAAAGAATTGGTGGAGGCGCAGAGACGTGGTGGACAGGTGCTTTTCCTACGCGTTAATTTTATTATGTGGGTTGTCTATTAGGAATCACATGCGAGAGAGTGAGGCGGGAGACAAAAGCATACCATTCCTTGTCGTGTAGCGCGTGCGCCAACCACAACGAAATCGTGCAGCTGCACGATCTAGCATTTAGGATCAATGAATATCTGAGGATTAAAGGGACATGGCAAGAGGGTTAGTTGGAACATTCACTTATAGAATAAACTGATAGATATTCTTTGTACAAGATTCGCCCTTTACTCGAACAACACGGCAAGAACTAAATAAGGTGTTTATTAGAGCAAGGAAGCTCGCTCCCGTCTCTATGCAAAGTTAATTAATTATTACGTTGCTTGGGATGGGGTGGTGCTTTAGCATCACGCACTACCAGAATAACAGCAGCTGCCGACGGCCTAATCTATGCCGATGGCTCCCGTCGGCATAGATAGACGTATACCGACGGCCTAGGTCAAGCCGTCGGCATACATAAGCCGTCGGCACACGTCCACCTATGCCGACGGGGGCCGTCGGCATCGATCGGCTGTCGGCATCGTTCGCCATATGCCTACAGTGGCCATCGGCATATCAAAGCCGTCGGCGTAGAGGTGGACCCGGCTACCCGGGCGGCGACGGCCGTTTGACGGTGCAAAGCCTACGCCGACGAGCTAACGGGGGCCGTCGGCATAGCTAAGCCGACGGTATCGAACCTCGTGCTTCTGCCACGTCATCGATCCGAGCCCTAACCGGTCCGTGGGGCGGCTTAGGTATGCCGACGGCCTGGCCGTCGGCATAGGCCCTGGCCCATGTCCTCTGCCACGTCATCGATCCGCGTCCTATGCCATGTCATCGATCCAGGGCTCTGTCGATCCGTGGCCGTATCTATGCCGACGGCATTGCCGTCGGCATAGATTTGGGCTACTTTTTTTCTAATTTATTTATTTCCTCTTTTTTATTTATTTTTCTTGTTTTCTCTTTTTTTTAAACTAATTTGATTAACTTAAATGTGCCTTATGTAAAAAAACATATCTCAATTAAACGGGCGTCTTGGGGCTCCGGGGTGTGGCCCCCCTCCGCGGACCGCACTGCCGCCGTCACTTGGAGGGGGGAAACGTGCGCGTCGGGTAGAACCGGAGGGAATCTAGTGGTGGGTTTGGTCCAGACCGTTATCGGGGATGTTCCTATGTGCTGACCCATCGCAACCAGGTGGAAGAGTCCACCGGTCAAAGCCCGTCCGGCGAAAGTCAAAGGGCTAGATCTCCTGGTCAACGGGGCTTCGTGGTGGCCTTCCGGGTGTAGCTATGCCACCGAAACACCGCATCGGGTCCTGATGCATGTGTGAAAGTGATGTGGCACGCGTAGACGCCCGTCTTGGGGCTCCGGGGTGTGGCCCCCCTCCGCGGACGGCACTGCCGCCGTTACTTGGAGGGGGGAAACCTGCGCGTCGGGTAGAACCGGAGGGAATCTAGTGGTGGGTTTGGTCCACACCGTGTTCGGGCATGTTCCTATGTGCTGACCCATCGCAACTAGGTGCAACAGTCCACCGGTCAAAGCCCGTCCGGCGAAAGTCAAAGGGCTAGATCTCCTGGTCAACGGGGCTTCGTGGTGGCCTTCCGGGTGTAGCTATGCCACCGAAACACCGCATCGGGTCCTGATGCATGTGTGAAAGTGATGTGGCACGCGTAGACGCCCGTCTTGGGGCTCCGGGGTGTGGCCCCCCTCCGCGGACGGCACTGCCTCCGTCACTTGGAGGGCGGAAACGTGCGCGTCGGGTAGAACCGGAGGGAATCTAGTGGTGGGTTTGGTCCGGACCGTGTTCGGGGATGTTCCCATGTGCTGACCCATCGCAACCAGGTGGAAGAGTCCACCGGTCAAAGCCCGTCCGGCGAAAGTCAAAGGGCTAGATCTCCTGGTCAACGGGGCTTTGCGGTGGCCTTCCGGGTGTAGCTATGCCACCGAAACACCGCATCGGGTCCTGATGCATGTGTGAAAGTGATGTGGCACGCGTAGACGCCCGTCTTGGGGCTCCGAGGTGTGGCCCCCCTCCGCAGACGGCACTTCCGCCGTCACATGGAGATGGGAAACGTGCTTGTCGGGTAGAACCGGATGGAATCTAGTGGTGGGTTAGGTCTAGACCGTGTTCGGGGATGTTCCTATGTGCTGACCCATTGCAACCAGGTGGAAGAGTCCACCGGTCAAAGCCCGTCCAGCGAAAGTCAAAGGGCTAGATCTCCTGGTCAACGGGGCTTCGTGGTGGCCTTCCGGGTGTAGCTATGCAACCTAAACACCGCATCGGGTCCTGATGCATGTGTGAAAGTGATGTGGCACGCGTAGACGCCCGTCTTGGGGCTCCGGGGTGTAGCCCCCCTCCGCGGACGGCACTGCCGCCGTCACTTGGAGGGCGGAAACGTGCGCGTCGGGTAGAACCGGAGGGAATCTAGTGGTGGGTTTGGTCCAGACCATTATCGGGGATGTTCCTATGTGCTGACCCATCGCAACCAGGTGGAAGAGTCCACCGGTCAAAGCCCGTCCGGTGAAAGTCAAAGGGCTAGATCTCCTGGTCAACGTGGCTTCGTGGTGGCCTTCCGGGTGTAGCTATGCCACCGAAACACCGCATCGGGTCCTGATGCATGTGTGAAAGTGATGTGGCACGCGTAGACGCCCGTCTTGGGGCTCCGGGGTGTGGCCCCCCTCCGCGGAAGGCACTGCCGCCGTCACTTGGAGGGCGGAAACGTGCGTGTCGGGTAGAACCGGAGGGAATCTAGTGGTGGGTTTGGTCCAGACCGTGTTCGGGGATGTTCCTATGTGCTGACCCATCGCAACCAGGTGGAAGAGTCCACCGGTCAAAGCCCGTCCGGCGAAAGTCAAAGGGCTAGATCTCCTGGTCAACGGGGCTTCGTGGTGGCCTTCCGGGTGTAGCTATGCCACCGAAACACCGCATCGGGTCCTGATGCATGTGTGAAAGTGATGTGGCACGCATAGACGCCCGTCTTGGGGCTCCGGGGTGTGGCCCCCCTCCGCGGACGGCACTGCCGCCGTCACTTGGAGGGCGGAAACGTGCGCGTCGGGTAGAACCGGAGGGAATCTAGTGGTGGGTTTGGTCCAGACCGTGTTCGGGGATGTTCCTATGTGCTGACCCATCGAAAACCAGGTGGAAGAGTCCACCGGTCAAAGCCCGTCCGGCGAAAGTCAAAGGGCTAGATCTCCTGGTCAACGGGGCTTCGTGGTGGCCTTCCGGGTGTAGCTATGCCACCGAAACACCGCATCGGGTCCTGATGCATGTGTGAAAGTGATGTGGCACGTGTAGACGCCCGTCTTGGGGCTCCGGGGTGTGGCCCCCCTCCGCGGACCGCACTGCCGCCGTCACTTGGAGGGGGGAAACGTGCGCGTCGGGTAGAACCGGAGGGAATCTAGTGGTGGGTTTGGTCCAGACCGTGTTCGGGGATGTTCCTATGTGTTGACCCATCGTAACCAGGTGGAACAGTCCACCGGTCAAAGCCCGTCCGGCGAAAGTCAAAGGGCTAGATCTCCTGGTCAACGGGGCTTCGTGGTGGCCTTCCGGGTGTAGCTATGCCACCGAAACACCGCATCGGGTCCTGATGCATGTGTGAAAGTGATGTGGCACGCGTAGACGCCCGT
Organism: Elymus sibiricus; assembly: GCA_039707655.1. Classification (NCBI taxonomy): domain Eukaryota; kingdom Viridiplantae; phylum Streptophyta; class Magnoliopsida; order Poales; family Poaceae; genus Elymus; species Elymus sibiricus. Next base: position 533,165,933 of record CM077675.1, read on the forward strand.
CTTGGGGCTCCGGGGTGTGGCCCCCCTCCGCGGACGGCACTGCCGCCGTCACTTGGAGGGCGGAAACGTGCGTGTCGGGTAGAACCGGAGGGCATCTAGTGGTGGGTTTGGTCCAGACCGTGTTCGGGGATGTTCCTATGTGCTGACCCATCGCAACCAGGTGGAAGAGTCCACCGGTCAAAGCCCGTCCGGCGAAAGTCAAAGGGCTAGATCTCCTGGTCAACGGGGCTTCGTGGTGGCCTTCCGGGTGTAGCTATGCCACCGAAACACCGCATCGGGTCCTGATGCATGTGTGAAAGTGATGTGGCACGTGTAGACGCCCGTCTTGGGGCTCCGGGGTGTGGCCCCCCTGCGCGGACGGCACTGCCACCGTCACTTGGAGGGGGGGAAACGTGCGCGTCGGGTAGAACCGGAGGGAATCTAGCGGTGGGTTTGGTCCAGACCGTTATCGGGGATGTTCCTATGTGCTGACCCATCGCAACCAGGTGGAAGAGTCCACCGGTCAAAGCCCGTCCGGTGAAAGTCAAAGGGCTAGATCTCCTGGTCAACGTGGCTTCGTGGTGGCCTTCCGGGTGTAGCTATGCCACCGAAACACCGCATCGGGTCCTGATGCATGTGTGAAAGTGATGTGGCACGCGTAGACGCCCGTCTTGGGGCTCCGGGGTGTGGCCCCCCTCCGCGGAAGGCACTGCCGCCGTCACTTGGAGGGCGGAAACGTGCGTGTCGGGTAGAACCGGAGGGAATCTAGTGGTGGGTTTGGTCCAGACCGTGTTCGGGGATGTTCCTATGTGCTGACCCATCGCAACCAGGTGGAAGAGTCCACCGGTCAAAGCCCGTCCGGCGAAAGTCAAAGGGCTAGATCTCCTGGTCAACGGGGCTTCGTGGTGGCCTTCCGGGTGTAGCTATGCCACCGAAACACCGCATCGGGTCCTGATGCATGTGTGAAAGTGATGTGGCACGCATAGACGCCCGTCTTGGGGCTCCGGGGTGTGGCCCCCCTCCGCGGACGGCACTGCCGCCGTCACTTGGAGGGCGGAAACGTGCGCGTCGGGTAGAACCGGAGGGAATCTAGTGGTGGGTTTGGTCCAGACCGTGTTCGGGGATGTTCCTATGTGCTGACCCATCGAAAACCAGGTGGAAGAGTCCACCGGTCAAAGCCCGTCCGGCGAAAGTCAAAGGGCTAGATCTCCTGGTCAACGGGGCTTCGTGGTGGCCTTCCGGGTGTAGCTATGCCACCGAAACACCGCATCGGGTCCTGATGCATGTGTGAAAGTGATGTGGCACGTGTAGACGCCCGTCTTGGGGCTCCGGGGTGTGGCCCCCCTCCGCGGACCGCACTGCCGCCGTCACTTGGAGGGGGGAAACGTGCGCGTCGGGTAGAACCGGAGGGAATCTAGTGGTGGGTTTGGTCCAGACCGTGTTCGGGGATGTTCCTATGTGTTGACCCATCGTAACCAGGTGGAACAGTCCACCGGTCAAAGCCCGTCCGGCGAAAGTCAAAGGGCTAGATCTCCTGGTCAACGGGGCTTCGTGGTGGCCTTCCGGGTGTAGCTATGCCACCGAAACACCGCATCGGGTCCTGATGCATGTGTGAAAGTGATGTGGCACGCGTAGACGCCCGTCTTGGGGCTCCGGGGTGTGGCCCCCCTCCGCGGACGGCACTGCCGCCGTCACTTGGAGGGCGGAAACGTGCGTGTCGGGTAGAACCGGAGGGCATCTAGTGGTGGGTTTGGTCCAGACCGTGTTCGGGGATGTTCCTATGTGCTGACCCATCGCAACCAGGTGGAAGAGTCCACCGGTCAAAGCCCGTCCGGCGAAAGTCAAAGGGCTAGATCTCCTGGTCAACGGGGCTTCGTGGTGGCCTTCCGGGTGTAGCTATGCCACCGAAACACCGCATCGGGTCCTGATGCATGTGTGAAAGTGATGTGGCACGTGTAGACGCCCGTCTTGGGGCTCCGGGGTGTGGCCCCCCTGCGCGGACGGCACTGCCACCGTCACTTGGAGGGGGGGAAACGTGCGCGTCGGGTAGAACCGGAGGGAATCTAGCGGTGGGTTTGGTCCAGACCGTTATCGGGGATGTTCCTATGTGCTGACCCATCGCAACCAGGTGGAAGAGTCCACCGGTCAAAGCCCGTCCGGTGAAAGTCAAAGGGCTAGATCTCCTGGTCAACGTGGCTTCGTGGTGGCCTTCCGGGTGTAGCTATGCCACCGAAACACCGCATCGGGTCCTGATGCATGTGTGAAAGTGATGTGGCACGCGTAGACGCCCGTCTTGGGGCTCCGGGGTGTGGCCCCCCTCCGCGGAAGGCACTGCCGCCGTCACTTGGAGGGCGGAAACGTGCGTGTCGGGTAGAACCGGAGGGAATCTAGTGGTGGGTTTGGTCCAGACCGTGTTCGGGGATGTTCCTATGTGCTGACCCATCGCAACCAGGTGGAAGAGTCCACCGGTCAAAGCCCGTCCGGCGAAAGTCAAAGGGCTAGATCTCCTGGTCAACGGGGCTTCGTGGTGGCCTTCCGGGTGTAGCTATGCCACCGAAACACCGCATCGGGTCCTGATGCATGTGTGAAAGTGATGTGGCACGCATAGACGCCCGTCTTGGGGCTCCGGGGTGTGGCCCCCCTCCGCGGACGGCACTGCCGCCGTCACTTGGAGGGCGGAAACGTGCGCGTCGGGTAGAACCGGAGGGAATCTAGTGGTGGGTTTGGTCCAGACCGTGTTCGGGGATGTTCCTATGTGCTTACCCATCGCAACCAGGTGGAAGAGTCCACCGGTCAAAGCCCGTCCGGCGAAAGTCAAAGGGCTAGATCTCCTGGTCAACGGGGCTTCGTGGTGGCCTTCCGGGTGTAGCTATGCCACCGAAACACCGCATCGGGTCCTGATGCATGTGTGAAAGTGATGTGGCACGTGTAGACGCCCGTCTTGGGGCTCCGAGGTGTGGCCCCCCTCCGCGGACCGCACTGCCGCCGTCACTTGGAGGGGGGAAACGTGCGCGTCGGGTAGAACCGGAGGGAATCTAGTGGTGGGTTTGGTCCAGACCGTGTTCGGGGATGTTCCTATGTGTTGACCCATCGTAACCAGGTGGAACAGTCCACCGGTCGAAGCCCGTCCGGCGAAAGTCAAAGGGCTAGATCTCCTGGTCAACGGGGCTTCGTGGTGGCCTTCCGGGTGTAGCTATGCCACCGAAACACCGCATCGGGTCCTGATGCATGTGTGAAAGTGATGTGGCACGCGTAGACGGCCGTCTTGGGGCTCCGGGGTCCACATTTCCGGGTCCACATTTTCGACGGCACGTGTACCACCTTGTACACGGACTCTGCCGCCGCCACACACACCACCACGACCATGCATGGAGAACGCGAAGCGAAGACCGAAGACGACGACTGCGCAACCTAATCGGAGTTGTCCCGCGGTACTATCCACAGGAGTAATTAACCGGGGGCTTTCCGAGGCCCTCGGAACCATGAGACCCGATCGCTTGATCACTTGGCCGCGCCAGCAGGCCCCACTTTTCTTTTTATTCCTCCTCCTTGTATTTGTGTACTATGTAAACCGGCACGCCCGCAACATCCTTTTCCCCGGCGCGAAGGGAGATAATAATATAATAAGCATCTTTATTATTATTGTTATTTCTCGTGTCCAACATATTTCTATATACATCTGTATGTAGTTCGTAGTAAAATCTTTAAAAACACTTATATTTAGGAACCGAGGAAGTAGATAGCAACGAAAATGGAAGGGGAACATGATCGATCGAGGGCAAATTAATTAAGCTTAAACTGCGTGAGTATGTACCTCGCGTCCTTTGTGCCGCATCTCCTTTAGTGTGCTGTCATCTTCGGAAATCTGGGACATAAATATCAGTTGCAGGTGACTGAGGGACGGTAGGTGCAGCAACCCTTCGGGGAGCTTGCTCATCTTCCTGCACACCTGAAGTTTCAGGTGGGAGAGTTTTGGCATTGTCCCTTCCTCCATCCTCCACTCCTCGGTGGAAAAATTAACAAGTTGTAACTCTTGCAGCCGAGGAAACCCTTGGGCAGAGCAGCACATGGTTTGGCCTTCATACCCACTCAACTCTCAACACCACAAGACAGGGAAGCTTCTCCAGGATCGGCATCGGATTTTGTTTCATGACATCAGCATATAGAGCAAGACGACGTACACTTTGTGGGAACTCAGCAGCCAGCTTATCGAGCACGTCAAATTGGCTGAGACAAATATCAACCAGGTGAGGCATGTTTGCAAATATGTTGAGCACCTCCGCTGGTATATTGGGGTCCATCACCAAGGAGAAGGTTGTTAGTTGATTCATCTGGCCCAAGAAAATCACCATGTCATGACTGCGGAAATCAGTGCCAACAAGAACAAGATACAACACAAAGCACTGTAGCTCTTTCAGCTGCAGTCGCACACTCCTTGCAAGTGGTGGTGGAGAAAATTTTCTCCCACTAGAAAGGTAAACATGTCTTAGAGTAGAGATATCCCAAAGAGAGTTTGGTACTTGTGAGTCCAATTCCCTGCTCCTTAGATATATAGTCTGCAAGTAAAGGAGTTTTCCAATTGAAGAAGGGAGCGCCACACCTACACAATATCTCAACCTAAGCAATCTTAGGTGAATGCACCCATCAATTACACTAGAGATATCTTTTAGTATTGACTTTTCAATGCAAAGAACTCTCAGGAATCTCAGCTTGGGAAGGGACACTGATCCAAGTTTAAAGTCAAGCAGGCATCGGACATTTGGCATCACAGGTAAAATCTGATCACTCAAAGTTTCAAAACTCAAACGATAAGATATCAAGTTATCAGATGATGATGATGATGCACCAGCTTGGCCTGCAATTTTTTTAGAGTGCACCATACGTCAGAAAGAAGCTAGCCACATATAAGTACATATAACAAAATAGAAAATGGAACCAATTAATAGGAAGAGATCAGGAGGCAAAGCCTGACCTGCAGTTTTGTCGATGGCATTAAGGAAACCATCTTGTCTTGCTTCTTCCGTGCACCAGTCATGTAGAATATCATGAATCCTTATTCGCTCAATCCATCCATGTGCCCTACTTCTGTCGACAACTTGTACCAAGCTTCTCTGAGCCAACTCGGTTACATAATTCCGTGCTGTTTCTTCCAGTATATGCTTTGGTGTATGTGGAACGAAGTTTTCTGCTATCCATAGTTTAATAAGACCCGACACAGATATTATGTAGTCCTCGGGAAAAGCAGCAAGATAGAGAAAACAAGCTCTTAAATAATTATTTGGCAGGTCCTTGTAACTGCGAGCCAGTATGTCTCGCATCATTAGTCCATTCTTGGTTGATGGCCAATCAGAGAGTATATCAGACCATATTTGTGCATTTAAATTTTTTGATAGATAACCCCTCAAAACTGCAAGTGCAAGTGGCAACCCATCACATTTCTTTGCAAGCTTTCTCCCAAGGTTTTCAAACTCGTCCACGTCGTGTATGACAGACCTTCTGTATGATGGTAAAGCTTTGCTACTAAAAAGTTCCCAACTTTTCTCTTCATCTAACTTCTTCAAATGATGAACATAGGTTGGCATTTGGACATGATTTGCAACATCTTCCTTCCGTGTGGTTAATAGAACTCTACTACCATTTGTTGCATCTGGAAAAGCTTTAACCCTTTTATTTATTTGGTCCCATGTGTCTGTTTCCCACACATCATCAAGAACTACCAAGTATCTTTTTTGCAACAGAAAATCATGGATCTCCTTTCCCACTTCATACTCATTCATCTTAGCAATGGACTCATCTCTGCCCCCCATTATTTGTTTCATAATATCCTTTAGTAAATCAATGCCCTTGAATTTTTGAGATACAGTGACCCAAGAAGCTGCCTCAAAGTGTTGTTTGACAGTAGATGAAGTGTATACTTTTCTGGCGAGTGTTGTTTTTCCTGCCCCACCCATGGCAACTATGGAGACAACACTAAGAGTTATGTTATCTGTGTCAACTAACTTGCCAACTATTTCTTTGTACTCATCCCCAAAACCAACAAGGTCAATATCTTCAAAGTTTTGGTGCATAGGACCATAATCTTGTGGAAACTCATCCTCAACATTAACATTTTCTACAACAGCCGTATCCAAATTAATTTTCAAACGGTTTGCACTATCAAATATCTCACTGATCTTCCTTATTATACGTTGTATTTCAGCACCAACTTTATGAAGGGTTACCAGGTCACATGGCAAGCGAGCATACCTCGAGATGGCACCCATGAAGCCTTTCTTGAGCCTGTTTCTCTTCTCCATGTAGTCTGCCGCTTCAATGACATTCTCGGCTTCGTATGCTGCATCCCTGATCTGACTGACCCAGGTAGCCACAAGCTCATCTCCCGATCTCCATTTGGCGTCAGCGGATTTAAGGTAACTCTTTAGCCGCTTCAGCTCCTCTCTTTCAAGAACCCCACTTCAAGGTTGACTCCGCATAAGAATGTGGTCTCCTGGACCGCAAGGGTGCTCACGTTGCCAAGCACGGCGCTAACGCCGACTCGGCCATTGCTGATCCTCCTTGTCTCCCGCTCTCTACTCGATCTGGCAGATGAAATGCTTGATCAGAGATAGATTGGTGGATTGAAGAATGCAGGTGTGGTTTAGAAAGGCATGGCGTTTGCTGGCTTTGTACTACTTCTTGTTTCTTGCTTGGTGACAGAGCAGAGCGAGGTACTATATGTATGCGTGATGTAATAATCAATGAAGGACGTGGCTAGGCAGCGCCCGTGCGCTCGATGAGGTGCTTAGGCGCTCCTCCCATAAAAGGCAGGTACAGTTTAATCACACCTCACATACTAAAAGAAAAAAAGCACCTGGTCCCCCTGTGTCTGCTCGCGCCCTCCCGCCCAACAATTCCTCAGTAAGATTCTCGTGCATTCATTTATTTGTGGTTTCAAAAAATTGAAAAATTCATAACTTTTGATTCGAGTGTCGGAATTCAAAACCGTTTTCACCATTGGGTTTCTTGCGACGAATGGTTCAAAACTAGATCCCATATGGGTAGGTTTTGACAAACTTTTTAAATGGGCAACTTTGGGTGCAATGGAGGCAACTTCAGTGCTATAGTGAAGCAACTCCTTCTTTTTGGTCTAGTAGGGCTACCCGTTAGGTTGGTTTGTGTACAAACGAGAAAATCACATGAAACATGAGTCGCCTTGAGTGCTACATGCAATCAACTTCACTAGGCTATTTGTACTTGTGAATTTTTGCTAATATTACCCCAACCTGCCTATTACGGCTGCTCAATTGCCTATCATTGATCGTGAGTTGCCTATAGTTGAGCCACCATTGCCTACAAAGACTTTGAAATTGCCTGGTATGGACGCCTAGTTGCTTGCTATTGGTAATTAGTTGCCTACCATTGCTCCTTAGTTGCCTAACTTTGTAAATTAGTTGCCTAAAATATTAAGAAGTTGCTTATCTTTGTTTTTTGAAGTTGCCTACAAACATTATGAAGTTGCCTGCTGGTGATGCTTAGTTGCCCGCCATTACTATTTCAGTTGCCTACAATACATTATCCCAACTTGCCTATCATGGCTGCTCAATTGCCTACGATTGATGCTCAGTTGCCTATAAATACTATGAAATTGCCTACCATTGATTCCGAGTTGCCTGCTATTGGTAATTAGTTGTCTATCGTCGCTGCTCAGTTGCCTATAAATAGTTAAATACTATGAATTTCCTACCACACGGTTGCGTGCTATTGATAATTAGTTGCCTACCATTGCTTATCTGTTGCCTAATTTTGCAAATTAGTTGCCTACAAATATTGTGAGGTTGCTTATCATTGTTTTTCTAAGTTGTCTATAAACACTCTGAAGTTGCCTACCGATGATGCTTAGTTGCATGTCATTACTCTTTCAGTTGCATAAAATACATTGAAAAGTTATCCATAAGTGTTGCTAAGTTGCATACCTATGAAACTAAGTTGCTTACCATATCGAAAATTATTTTATACAACCAAGGATGATGCTAAGCTACTCACTAGTCATGGCGGGCATCTTAGGATAAATGTTAGCCTACCTCGAAAACTAGGTTGCCTACAATACTATCAACCTGGAGGCGAAGCTAGTTATGTTTGGAATCTTAAAAATCAAGCTAGTTAACTTGGTAGTCATGGTAGTTAACTTCGAATGGGATTTTCGACGACACACAGTCATCCTACGCAGACTAATAATAAGTTGCTCTCCTATAGCACTAAAGTTGCTTCTGTTTCATCCAAAGTTGCTCAGAAAAAAAATTAGTCAAAACATATTCATATGGGATCTAGTTTTGAAGAGCTCATCGCGAGGAACCTAGCGGTGAAAACAAATCTTAATTACGATGGTCGGTTCAAAAGTTATAGAATTTTAAAATTCTAAAAATGCAATTAAATGCATGCAACGTGATATCTTGCTGGGTAACTAAAGAATTGGTGGAGGCGCAGAGACGTGGTGGACAGGTGCTTTTCCTACGCGTTAATTTTATTATGTGGGTTGTCTATTAGGAATCACATGCGAGAGAGTGAGGCGGGAGACAAAAGCATACCATTCCTTGTCGTGTAGCGCGTGCGCCAACCACAACGAAATCGTGCAGCTGCACGATCTAGCATTTAGGATCAATGAATATCTGAGGATTAAAGGGACATGGCAAGAGGGTTAGTTGGAACATTCACTTATAGAATAAACTGATAGATATTCTTTGTACAAGATTCGCCCTTTACTCGAACAACACGGCAAGAACTAAATAAGGTGTTTATTAGAGCAAGGAAGCTCGCTCCCGTCTCTATGCAAAGTTAATTAATTATTACGTTGCTTGGGATGGGGTGGTGCTTTAGCATCACGCACTACCAGAATAACAGCAGCTGCCGACGGCCTAATCTATGCCGATGGCTCCCGTCGGCATAGATAGACGTATACCGACGGCCTAGGTCAAGCCGTCGGCATACATAAGCCGTCGGCACACGTCCACCTATGCCGACGGGGGCCGTCGGCATCGATCGGCTGTCGGCATCGTTCGCCATATGCCTACAGTGGCCATCGGCATATCAAAGCCGTCGGCGTAGAGGTGGACCCGGCTACCCGGGCGGCGACGGCCGTTTGACGGTGCAAAGCCTACGCCGACGAGCTAACGGGGGCCGTCGGCATAGCTAAGCCGACGGTATCGAACCTCGTGCTTCTGCCACGTCATCGATCCGAGCCCTAACCGGTCCGTGGGGCGGCTTAGGTATGCCGACGGCCTGGCCGTCGGCATAGGCCCTGGCCCATGTCCTCTGCCACGTCATCGATCCGCGTCCTATGCCATGTCATCGATCCAGGGCTCTGTCGATCCGTGGCCGTATCTATGCCGACGGCATTGCCGTTGGCATAGATTTGGGCTACTTTTTTTCTAATTTATTTATTTCCTCTTTTTTATTTATTTTTCTTGTTTTCTCTTTTTTTTAAACTAATTTGATTAACTTAAATGTGCCTTATGTAAAAAAACATATCTCAATTAAACGGGCGTCTTGGGGCTCCGGGGTGTGGCCCCCCTCCGCGGACCGCACTGCCGCCGTCACTTGGAGGGGGGAAACGTGCGCGTCGGGTAGAACCGGAGGGAATCTAGTGGTGGGTTTGGTCCAGACCGTTATCGGGGATGTTCCTATGTGCTGACCCATCGCAACCAGGTGGAAGAGTCCACCGGTCAAAGCCCGTCCGGCGAAAGTCAAAGGGCTAGATCTCCTGGTCAACGGGGCTTCGTGGTGGCCTTCCGGGTGTAGCTATGCCACCGAAACACCGCATCGGGTCCTGATGCATGTGTGAAAGTGATGTGGCACGCGTAGACGCCCGTCTTGGGGCTCCGGGGTGTGGCCCCCCTCCGCGGACGGCACTGCCGCCGTTACTTGGAGGGGGGAAACCTGCGCGTCGGGTAGAACCGGAGGGAATCTAGTGGTGGGTTTGGTCCAGACCGTTATCGGGGATGTTCCTATGTGCTGACCCATCGCAACCAGGTGGAAGAGTCCACCGGTCAAAGGCCGTCGGGCGAAAGTCAAAGGGCTAGATCTCCTGGTCAACGGGGCTTCGTGGTGGCCTTCCGGGTGTAGCTATGCCACCAAAACACCGCAACGGGTCCTGATGCATGTGTGAAAGTGATGTGGCACACGTAGACGCCCGTCTTGGGGCTTCAGGGTGTGGCCCCCCTCCGCGGACGGCACTCCCGCCGTCACTTGGAGGGGGGAAACGTGCACGTCGGGTAGAACCGGAGGGAATCTAGTGGGGGGTTTGGTCCAGACCGTGTTCGGGGATGTTCCCATGTGCTGACCCATCGCAACCAGGTGGAAGAGTCCACCGGTCAAAGCCCGTCCGGCGAAAGTCAAAGGGCTAGATCTCCTGGTCAACGGGGCTTCGTGGTGGCCTTCCGGGTGTAGCTATGCCACCGAAACAGCGCACCGGGTCCTGATGCATGTGTGAAAATGATGTGGCACGCGTAGACGCCCGTCTTGGCACTCCGGGGTGTGGCCCCCCTCCGCGGACGGCACTGCCGCCGTCACTTGGAGGGGGGAAACGTGCGCGTCGGGTAGAACCGGATGGAATCTAGTGGTGGGTTTGGTCCAGACCGTGTTCGGGGATGTTCCTATGTGCTGACCCATCGCAACGAGGTGGAAGAGTTCACCGGTCAAAGCCCGTCCAGCGAAAGTCAAAGGGCTAGATCTCCTGGTCAACGGGGCTTCGTGGTGGCCTTCCGGGTGTAGCTATGCCACCGAAACATCGCATCGGGTCCTAATGCATGTGTGAAAGTGATGTGGCACGCGTAGACGCCCGTCTTGGGGCTCCGGGGTGTGGCCTCCCTCCGCGGACGGCACTGCCGCATCACTTGGAGGGGGGAAACGGGCGCGTCTGGTAGAACCGGAGGGAATCTAGTGGTGGGTTTGGTCCAGACCGTTATCGGGGATGTTCCTATGTGCTGACCCATCGCAACCAGGTGGAAGAGTGCACCGGTCAAAGCCCGTCCGGCGAAAGTCAAAGGGCTAGATCTCCTGGTCAACGGTGCTTCGTGGTGGCCTTCCGGGTGTAGCTATGCCACCGAAACACCGCATCGGGTCCTAATGCATGTGTGAAAGTGATGTGGCACACGTAGACGCCCGTCTTGGGGCACCGGGGTGTAGCCCCCCACCGCGGACGGCACTGCCGCCGTCACTTGGAGGGGGGAAACGTGCGCGTCGGGTAGAACCGGAGGGAATCTAGAGGTGGGTTTGGTCCAGACCGTTATCGGGGATGTTCCTATGTGCTGACTCATCGCAAGCAGGTGGAAGAGTCCACCGGTCAAAGCCCGTCCGGCGAAAGTCAAAGGGCTAGATCTCCTGGTCAACGGGGCTTCGTGGTGGCCTTCCGGGTGTAGCTATGCCACCGAAACACCGCATCGGGTCCTGATGCATGTGTGAAAGTGATGTGGCACACGTAGACGCCCGTCTTGGGGCTCCGGGGTGTGGCCCCCCTCCGCGGACGGCACTCCCGCCGTCACTTGGAGGGGGGAAACGTGCGCGTCGGGTAGAACCGGAGGGAATCTAGTGGTGGGTTTGGTCCAGACCGTGTTCGGGGATGTTCCTATGTGCTGACCCATCGCAACCAGGTGGAAGAGTCCACCGGTCAAAGCCCGTCCGGCGAAAGTCAAAGGGCTAGATCTCCTGGTCAACGGGGCTTCGTGGTGGCCTTCCGGGTGTAGCTATGCCACCGAAACAGCGCACTGGGTCCTGATGCATGTGTGAAAATGATGTGGCACGCGTAGACGCCCGTCTTGGGGCTCCGGGGTGTGGCCCCCCTCCGCGGACGGCACTGCCGCCGTCACTTGGAGGGGGGAAACGTGCGCGTCGGGTAGAACCGGATGGAATCTAGTGGTGGGTTTGGTCCAGACCGTGTTCGGGGATGTTCCTATGTGCTGACCCATCGCAACGAGGTGGAAGAGTTCACCGGTCAAAGCCCGTCCAGCGAAAGTCAAAGGGCTAGATCTCCTGGTCAACGGGGCTTCGTGGTGGCCTTCCGGGTGTAGCTATGCCACCGAAACATCGCATCGGGTCCTAATGCATGTGTGAAAGTGATGTGGCACGCGTAGACGCCCGTCTTGGGGCTCCGGGGTGTGGCCTCCCTCCGCGGACGGCACTGCCGCATCACTTGGAGGGGGGAAACGGGCGCGTCTGGTAGAACCGGAGGGAATCTAGTGGTGGGTTTGGTCCAGACCGTTATCGGGGATGTTCCTATGTGCTGACCCATCGCAACCAGGTGGAAGAGTCCACCGGTCAAAGCCCGTCCGGCGAAAGTCAAAGGGCTAGATCTCCTGGTCAACGGGGCTTCGTGGTGGCCTTCCGGGTGTAGCTATGCCACCGAAACACCGCATCGGGTCCTAATGCATGTGTGAAAGTGATGTGGCACACGTAGACGCCCGTCTTGGGGCACCGGGGTGTAGCCCCCCACCGCGGACGGCACTGCCGCCGTCACTTGGAGGGGGGAAACGTGCGCGTCGGGTAGAACCGGAGGGAATCTAGCGGTGGGTTTGGTCCAGACCGTTATCGGGGATGTTCCTATGTGCTGACTCATCGCAACCAGGTGGAAGAGTCCACCGGTCAAAGCCCGTCCGGCGAAAGTCAAAGGGCTAGATCTCCTGGTCAACGGGGCTTCGTGGTGGCCTTCCGGGTGTAGCTATGCCACCGAAACACCGCATCGGGTCCTGATGCATGTGTGAAAGTGATGTGGCACACGTAGACGCCCGTCTTGGGGCTCCGGGGTGTGGCCCCCCTCCGCGGACGGCACTGCCGCCGTCACTTGGAGGGGGGAAACGTGCGCGTCGGGTAGAACCGGAGGGAATCTAGTGGTGGGTTTGGTCCAGACCGTGTTCGGGGATGTTCCTATGTGCTGACCCATCGCAACCAGGTGGAACAGTCCACCGGTCAAAGCCTGTCCGGCGAAAGTCAAAGGGCTAGATCTCCTGGTCAACGGGGCTTCGTGGTGGCCCTCCGGGTGAAGCTATGCCACCGAAACACCGCATCGGGTCCTGATGCATGTCTGAAAGTGATGTGGCACGCGTAGACGCCCGTCTTGGGGCTCCGGGGTGTGGCCCCCCTCCGCGGACGGCACTGCCGCCGTCACTTGGAGGGCGGAAACGTGCGCGTCGGGTAGAACCGGAGGGAATCTAGTGGTGGGTTTGGTCCAGACCGTGTTCGGGGATGTTCCTATGTGCTGACCCATCGCAACCAGGTGGAAGAGTCCACCGGTCAAAGCCCGTCCGGCGAAAGTCAAAGGGCTAGATCTCCTGGTCAACGGGGCTTCGTGGTGGCCTTCCGGGTGTAGCTATGCCACCGAAACACCGCATCGGGTCCTGATGCATGTGTGAAAGTGATGTGGCACGTGTAGACGCCCGTCTTGGGGCTCCGGGGTGTGGCCCCCCTCCGCGGACCGCATTGCCGCCATCACTTGGAGGGGGGAAACGTGCGCGTCGGGTAGAACCGGAGGGAATCTAGTGGTGGGTTTGGTCCAGACCGTGTTCGGGGATGTTCCTATGTGTTGACCCATCGTAACTAGGTGGAACAGTCCACCGGTCAAAGCCCGTCCGGCGAAAGTCAAAGGGCTAGATCTCCTGGTCAACGGGGCTTCGTGGTGGCCTTCCGGGTGTAGCTATGCCACCAAAACACCGCATCGGGTCCTGATGCATGTGTGAAAGTGATGTGGCACGCGTAGACGCCCGTCTTGGGGCTCCGGGGTGTGGCCCCCCTCCGCGGACGGCACTGCCGCCGTCACTTGGAGGCCGGAAACGTGCGTGTCGGGTAGAACCGGAGGGAATCTAGTGGTGGGTTTGGTCCAGACCGTGTTCGGGGATGTTCCTTTGTGCTGACCCATCGCAACCAGGTGGAAGAGTCCACCGGTCAAAGCCCGTCCGGCGAAAGTCAAAGGGCTAGATCTCCTGGTCAACGGGGCTTCGTGGTGGCCTTCCGGGTGTAGCTATGCCACCGAAACACCGCATCGGGTCCTGATGCATGTGTGAAATTGATGTGGCACGCGTAGACGGCCGTCTTGGGGCTCCGGGGTATGGCCCCCCTCCGCGGACGGCACTGCCGCCGTCACTTGGAGGGGGGAAACGTGCTTGTCGGGTAGAACCGGATGGAATCTAGTGGTGGGTTAGGTCCAGACCGTGTTCGGGGATGTTCCTATGTGCTGACCCATCACAACCAGGTGGAAGAGTCCACCGGTCAAAGCCCGTCCAGCGAAAGTCAAAGGGCTAGATCTCCTGGTCAACGGGGCTTCGTGGTGGCCTTCCGGGTGTAGCTATGCCACCGAAACACCGCATCGGGTCCTGATGCATGTGTGAAAGTGATGTGGCACGCGTAGACGCCCGTCTTGGGGCTCCGGGGTGTGGCCCGCCTCCGCGGACGGCACTGCCGCCGTCACTTGGAGGGCGGTAACGTGCGTGTCGGGTAGAACCGGAGGGAATCTAGTGGTGGGTTTGGTCCAGACCGTGTTCGGGGATGTTCCTATGTGCTGACCCATCGCAACCAGGTGGAAGAGTCCACCGGTCAAAGCCCGTCCGGTGAAAGTCAAAGGGCTAGATCTCCTGGTCAACGGGGCTTCGTGGTGGCCTTCCGGGTGTAGCTATGCCACCGAAACACCGCATCGGGTCCTGATGCATGTGTGAAAATGATGTGGCACACGTAGACGCCCGTCTTGGCACTCCGGGGTTTGGCCCCCCTCCGCGGTCGGCACTGCCGCCGTCACTTGGAGGGGGGAAACGTGCGCGTCGGGTAGAACCGGATGGAATCTAGTGGTGGGTTTGGTCCAGACCGTGTTCGGGGATGTTCCTATGTGCTGACCCATCGCAACCAGGTGGAAGAGTTCACCGGTCAAAGCCCGTCCAGCGAAAGTCAAAGGGCTAGATCTCCTGGTCAACGGGGCTTCGTGGTGGCCTTCCGGGTGTAGCTATGCCACCGAAACATCGCATCGGGTCCTAATGCATGTGTGAAAGTGATGTGGCACGCGTAGACGCCCGTCTTGGGGCTCCGGGGTGTGGCCCCCCTCCGCGGACGGCACTGCCGCATCACTTGGAGGGGGGAAACGGGCGCGTCTGGTAGAACCGGAGGGAATCTAGTGGTGGGTTTGGTCCAGACCGTTATCGGGGATGTTCCTATGTGCTGACCCATCGCAACCAGGTGGAAGAGTCCACCGGTCAAAGCCCGTCCGGCGAAAGTCAAAGGGCTAGATCTCCTGGTCAACGGGGCTTCGTGGTGGCCTTCCGGGTGTAGCTATGCCACCGAAACACCACATCGGGTCCTAATGCATGTGTGAAAGTGATGTGGCACACGTAGACGCCCGTCTTGGGGCTCCGGGGTGTGGCCCCCCTCCGCGGACGGCACTGCCGCCATCACTTGGAGGGGGGAAACGTGCGCGTCGGGTAGAACCGGAGGGAATCTAGCGGTGGGTTTGGTCCAGACCGTTATCGGGTATGTTCCTATGTGCTGACCCATTGCAACCAGGTGGAAGAGTCCACCGGTCAAAGCCCGTCCGGTGAAAGTCAAAGGGCTAGATCTCCTGGTCAACGGGGCTTCGTGGTGGCCTTCCGGGTGTAGCTATGCCACCAAAACACCGCATCGGGTCCTGATGCATGTGTGAAAGTGATGTGGCACACGTAGACGCCCGTCTTGGGGCTCCGGGGTGTGGCCCCCCTCCGCGGACGGCACTGCCGCCGTCACTTGGAGGGGGGGAAACGTGCGCGTCGGGTAGAACCGGAGGGAATCTAGTGGTGGGTTTGGTCCAGACCGTGTTCGGGGATGTTCCTATGTGCTGACCCATCGCAACCAGGTGGAACAGTCCACCGGTCAAAGCCCGTCCGGCGAAAGTCAAAGGGCTAGATCTCCTGGTCAACGGGGCTTCGTGGTGGCCTTCCGGGTGTAGCTATGCCACCGAAACACCGCATCGGGTCCTGATGCATGTGTGAAAGTGATGTGGCACGTGTAGACGCCCGTCTTGGGGCTCCGGGGTGTGGCCCCCCTCCGCGGACCGCATTGCCGCCATCACTTGGAGGGGGGAAACGTGCGCGTCGGGTAGAACCGGAGGGAATCTAGTGGTGGGTTTGGTCCAGACCGTGTTCGGGGATGTTCCTATGTGTTGACCCATCGTAACTTGGTGGAACAGTCCACCGGTCAAAGCCCGTCCGGCGAAAGTCAAAGGGCTAGATCTCCTGGTCAACGGGGCTTCGTGGTGGCCTTCCGGGTGTAGCTATGCCACCGAAACACCGCATCGGGTCCTGATGCATGTGTGAAAGTGATGTGGCACGCGTAGACGCCCGTCTTGGGGCTCCGGGGTGTGGCCCCCCTCCGCGGACGGCACTGCCGCCGTCACTTGGAGGCCGGAAACGTGCGTGTCGGGTAGAACCGGAGGGAATCTAGTGGTGGGTTTGGTCCAGACCGTGTTCGGGGATGTTCCTTTGTGCTGACCCATCGCAACCAGGTGGAAGAGTCCACCGGTCAAAGCCCGTCCGGCGAAAGTCAAAGGGCTAGATCTCCTGGTCAACGGGGCTTCGTGGTGGCCTTCCGGGTGTAGCTATGCCACCGAAACACCGCATCGGGTCCTGATGCATGTGTGAAATTGATGTGGCACGCGTAGACGGCCGTCTTGGGGCTCCGGGGTATGGCCCCCCTCCGCGGACGGCACTGCCGCCGTCACTTGGAGGGGGGAAACGTGCTTGTCGGGTAGAACCGGATGGAATCTAGTGGTGGGTTAGGTCCAGACCGTGTTCGGGGATGTTCCTATGTGCTGACCCATCACAACCAGGTGGAAGAGTCCACCGGTCAAAGCCCGTCCAGCGAAAGTCAAAGGGCTAGATCTCCTGGTCAACGGGGCTTCGTGGTGGCCTTCCGGGTGTAGCTATGCCACCGAAACACCGCATCGGGTCCTGATGCATGTGTGAAAGTGATGTGGCACGCGTAGACGCCCGTCTTGGGGCTCCGGGGTGTGGCCCGCCTCCGCGGACGGCACTGCCGCCGTCACTTGGAGGGCGGAAACGTGCGTGTCGGGTAGAACCGGAGGGAATCTAGTGGTGGGTTTGGTCCAGACCGTGTTCGGGGATGTTCCTATGTGCTGACCCATCGCAACCAGGTGGAAGAGTCCACCGGTCAAAGCCCGTCCGGTGAAAGTCAAAGGGCTAGATCTCCTGGTCAACGGGGCTTCGTGGTGGCCTTCCGGGTGTAGCTATGCCACCGAAACACCGCATCGGGTCCTGATGCATGTGTGAAAATGATGTGGCACACGTAGACGCCCGTCTTGGCACTCCGGGGTTTGGCCCCCCTCCGCGGACGGCACTGCCGCCGTCACTTGGAGGGGGGAAACGTGCGCGTCGGGTAGAACCGGATGGAATCTAGTGGTGGGTTTGGTCCAGACCGTGTTCGGGGATGTTCCTATGTGCTGACCCATCGCAACCAGGTGGAAGAGTTCACCGGTCAAAGCCCGTCCAGCGAAAGTCAAAGGGCTAGATCTCCTGGTCAACGGGGCTTCGTGGTGGCCTTCCGGGTGTAGCTATGCCACCGAAACACCGCATCGGGTCCTGATGCATGTGTGAAAGTGATGTGGCACGCGTAGACGCCCGTCTTGGGGCTCCGGGGTGTGGCCCCCCTCCGCGGACGGCACTGCCGCCGTCACTTGGAGGCCGGAAACGTGCGTGTCGGGTAGAACCGGAGGGAATCTAGTGGTGGGTTTGGTCCAGACCGTGTTCGGGGATGTTCCTTTGTGCTGACCCATCGCAACCAGGTGGAAGAGTCCACCGGTCAAAGCCCGTCCGGCGAAAGTCAAAGGGCTAGATCTCCTGGTCAACGGGGCTTCGTGGTGGCCTTCCGGGTGTAGCTATGCCACCGAAACACCGCATCGGGTCCTGATGCATGTGTGAAATTGATGTGGCACGCGTAGACGGCCGTCTTGGGGCTCCGGGGTATGGCCCCCCTCCGCGGACGGCACTGCCGCCGTCACTTGGAGGGGGGAAACGTGCTTGTCGGGTAGAACCGGATGGAATCTAGTGGTGGGTTAGGTCCAGACCGTGTTCGGGGATGTTCCTATGTGCTGACCCATCACAACCAGGTGGAAGAGTCCACCGGTCAAAGCCCGTCCAGCGAAAGTCAAAGGGCTAGATCTCCTGGTCAACGGGGCTTCGTGGTGGCCTTCCGGGTGTAGCTATGCCACCGAAACACCGCATCGGGTCCTGATGCATGTGTGAAAGTGATGTGGCACGCGTAGACGCCCGTCTTGGGGCTCCGGGGTGTGGCCCGCCTCCGCGGACGGCACTGCCGCCGTCACTTGGAGGGCGGAAACGTGCGTGTCGGGTAGAACCGGAGGGAATCTAGTGGTGGGTTTGGTCCAGACCGTGTTCGGGGATGTTCCTATGTGCTGACCCATCGCAACCAGGTGGAAGAGTCCACCGGTCAAAGCCCGTCCGGTGAAAGTCAAAGGGCTAGATCTCCTGGTCAACGGGGCTTCGTGGTGGCCTTCCGGGTGTAGCTATGCCACCGAAACACCGCATCGGGTCCTGATGCATGTGTGAAAATGATGTGGCACACGTAGACGCCCGTCTTGGCACTCCGGGGTTTGGCCCCCCTCCGCGGACGGCACTGCCGCCGTCACTTGGAGGGGGGAAACGTGCGCGTCGGGTAGAACCGGATGGAATCTAGTGGTGGGTTTGGTCCAGACCGTGTTCGGGGATGTTCCTATGTGCTGACCCATCGCAACCAGGTGGAAGAGTTCACCGGTCAAAGCCCGTCCAGCGAAAGTCAAAGGGCTAGATCTCCTGGTCAACGGGGCTTCGTGGTGGCCTTCCGGGTGTAGCTATGCCACCGAAACATCGCATCGGGTCCTAATGCATGTGTGAAAGTGATGTGGCACGCGTAGACGCCCGTCTTGGGGCTCCGGGGTGTGGCCCCCCTCCGCGGACGGCACTGCCGCATCACTTGGAGGGGGGAAACGGGCGCGTCTGGTAGAACCGGAGGGAATCTAGTGGTGGGTTTGGTCCAGACCGTTATCGGGGATGTTCCTATGTGCTGACCCATCGCAACCAGGTGGAAGAGTCCACCGGTCAAAGCCCGTCCGGCGAAAGTCAAAGGGCTAGATCTCCTGGTCAACGGGGCTTCGTGGTGGCCTTCCGGGTGTAGCTATGCCACCGAAACACCACATCGGGTCCTAATGCATGTGTGAAAGTGATGTGGCACACGTAGACGCCCGTCTTGGGGCTCCGGGGTGTGGCCCCCCTCCGCGGACGGCACTGCCGCCATCACTTGCAGGGGGGAAACGTGCGCGTCGGGTAGAACCGGAGGGAATCTAGCGGTGGGTTTGGTCCAGACCGTTATCGGGTATGTTCCTATGTGCTGACCCATTGCAACCAGGTGGAAGAGTCCACCGGTCAAAGCCCGTCCGGTGAAAGTCAAAGGGCTAGATCTCCTGGTCAACGGGGCTTCGTGGTGGCCTTCCGGGTGTAGCTATGCCACCAAAACACCGCATCGGGTCCTGATGCATGTGTGAAAGTGATGTGGCACACGTAGACGCCCGTCTTGGGGCTCCGGGGTGTGGCCCCCCTCCGCGGACGGCACTGCCGCCGTCACTTGGAGGGGGGGAAACGTGCGCGTCGGGTAGAACCGGAGGGAATCTAGTGGTGGGTTTGGTCCAGACCGTGTTCGGGGATGTTCCTATGTGCTGACCCATCGCAACCAGGTGGAACAGTCCACCGGTCAAAGCCCGTCCGGCGAAAGTCAAAGGGCTAGATCTCCTGGTCAACGGGGCTTCGTGGTGGCCTTCCGGGTGTAGCTATGCCACCGAAACACCGCATCGGGTCCTGATGCATGTGTGAAAGTGATGTGGCACGTGTAGACGCCCGTCTTGGGGCTCGGGGGTGTGGCCCCCCTCCGCGGACCGCACTGCCGCCGTCACTTGGAGGGGGGAAACGTGCGCGTCGGGTAGAACCGGAGGGAATCTAGTGGTGGGTTTGGTCCAGACCGTATTCGGGGATGTTCCTATGTGTTGACCCATCGTAACCAGGTGGAACAGTCCACCGGTCAAAGCCCGTCCGGCGAAAGTCAAAGGGCTAGATCTCCTGGTCAACGGGGCTTCGTGGTGGCCTTCCGGGTGTAGCTATGCCACCGAAACACCGCATCGGGTCCTGATGCATGTGTGAAAGTGATGTGGCACGCGTAGACGCCCGTCTTGGGGCTCCGGGGTGTGGCCCCCCTCCGCGGACGGCACTGCCGCCGTCACTTGGAGGGCGGAAACGTGCGTGTCGGGTAGAACCGGAGGGAATCTAGTGGTGGGTTTGGTCCAGACCGTGTTCGGGGATGTTCCTATGTGCTGACCCATCGCAACCAGGTGGAAGAGTCCACCGGTCAAAGCCCGTCCGGCGAAAGTCAAAGGGCTAGATCTCCTGGTCAACGGGGCTTCGTGGTGGCCTTCCGGGTGTAGCTATGCCACCGAAACACCGCATCGGGTCCTGATGCATGTGTGAAAGTGATGTGGCACGTGTAGACGCCCGTCTTGGGGCTCCGGGGTGTGGCCCCCCTCCGCGGACCGCACTGCCGCCGTCACTTGGAGGGGGGAAACGTGCGCGTCGGGTAGAACCGGAGGGAATCTAGTGGTGGGTTTGGTCCAGACCGTGTTCGGGGATGTTCCTATGTGTTGACCCATCGTAACCAGGTGGAACAGTCCACCGGTCAAAGCCCGTCCGGCGAAAGTCAAAGGGCTAGATCTCCTGGTCAACGGGGCTTCGTGGTGGCCTTCCGGGTGTAGCTATGCCACCGAAACACCGCATCGGGTCCTGATGCATGTGTGAAAGTGATGTGGCACGCGTAGACGCCCGTCTTGGGGCTCCGGGGTGTGGCCCCCCTCCGCGGACGGCACTGCCGCCGTCACTTGGAGGGCGGAAACGTGCGTGTCGGGTAGAACCGGAGGGCATCTAGTGGTGGGTTTGGTCCAGACCGTGTTCGGGGATGTTCCTATGTGCTGACCCATCGCAACCAGGTGGAAGAGTCCACCGGTCAAAGCCCGTCCGGCGAAAGTCAAAGGGCTAGATCTCCTGGTCAACGGGGCTTCGTGGTGGCCTTCCGGGTGTAGCTATGCCACCGAAACACCGCATCGGGTCCTGATGCATGTGTGAAAGTGATGTGGCACGTGTAGACGCCCGTCTTGGGGCTCCGGGGTGTGGCCCCCCTGCGCGGACGGCACTGCCACCGTCACTTGGAGGGGGGGAAACGTGCGCGTCGGGTAGAACCGGAGGGAATCTAGCGGTGGGTTTGGTCCAGACCGTTATCGGGGATGTTCCTATGTGCTGACCCATCGCAACCAGGTGGAAGAGTCCACCGGTCAAAGCCCGTCCGGTGAAAGTCAAAGGGCTAGATCTCCTGGTCAACGTGGCTTCGTGGTGGCCTTCCGGGTGTAGCTATGCCACCGAAACACCGCATCGGGTCCTGATGCATGTGTGAAAGTGATGTGGCACGCGTAGACGCCCGTCTTGGGGCTCCGGGGTGTGGCCCCCCTCCGCGGAAGGCACTGCCGCCGTCACTTGGAGGGCGGAAACGTGCGTGTCGGGTAGAACCGGAGGGAATCTAGTGGTGGGTTTGGTCCAGACCGTGTTCGGGGATGTTCCTATGTGCTGACCCATCGCAACCAGGTGGAAGAGTCCACCGGTCAAAGCCCGTCCGGCGAAAGTCAAAGGGCTAGATCTCCTGGTCAACGGGGCTTCGTGGTGGCCTTCCGGGTGTAGCTATGCCACCGAAACACCGCATCGGGTCCTGATGCATGTGTGAAAGTGATGTGGCACGCATAGACGCCCGTCTTTGGGCTCCGGGGTGTGGCCCCCCTCCGCGGACGGCACTGCCGCCGTCACTTGGAGGGCGGAAACGTGCGCGTCGGGTAGAACCGGAGGGAATCTAGTGGTGGGTTTGGTCCAGACCGTGTTCGGGGATGTTCCTATGTGCTGACCCATCGCAACCAGGTGGAAGAGTCCACCGGTCAAAGCCCGTCCGGCGAAAGTCAAAGGGCTAGATCTCCTGGTCAACGGGGCTTCGTGGTGGCCTTCCGGGTGTAGCTATGCCACCGAAACACCGCATCGGGTCCTGGTGCATGTGTGAAAGTGATGTGGCACGTGTAGACGCCCGTCTTGGGGCTCCGGGGTGTGGCCCCCCTCCGCGGACCGCACTGCCGCCGTCACTTGGAGGGGGGAAACGTGCGCGTCGGGTAGAACCGGAGGGAATCTAGTGGTGGGTTTGGTCCAGACCGCGTTCGGGGATGTTCCTATGTGTTGACCCATCGTAACCAAGTGGAACAGTCCACCGGTCAAAGCCCGTCCGGCGAAAGTCAAAGGGCTAGATCTCCTGGTCAACGGGGCTTCGTGGTGGCCTTCCGGGTGTAGCTATGCCACCGAAACACCGCATCGGGTCCTGATGCATGTGTGAAAGTGATGTGGCACGCGTAGACGCCCGTCTTGGGGCTCCGGGGTGTGGCCCCCCTCCGCGGACGGCACTGCCGCATCACTTGGAGGGGGGAAACGGGCGCGTCTGGTAGAACCGGAGGGAATCTAGTGGCGGGTTTGGTCCAGACCGTTATCGGGGATGTTCCTATGAGCTGACCCATCGCAACCAGGTGGAAGAGTCCACCGGTCAAAGCCCGTCCGGCGAAAGTCAAAGGGCTAGATCTCCTGGTCAACGGGGCTTCGTGGTGGCCTTCCGGGTGTAGCTATGCCACCGAAACACCACATCGGGTCCTAATGCATGTGTGAAAGTGATGTGGCACACGTAGACGCCCGTCTTGGGGCTCCGGGGTGTGCCCCCCCTGCGCGGACGGCACTGCCGCCGTCACTTGGAGGGGGGAAACGTGCGCGTCGGGTAGAACCGGAGGGAATCTAGCGGTGGGTTTGGTCCAGACCGTTATCGGGGATGTTCCTATGTGCTGACCCATCGCAACCAGGTGGAAGAGTCCACCGGTCAAAGCCCGTCCGGTGAAAGTCAAAGGGCTAGATCTCCTGGTCAACGGGGCTTCGTGGTGGCCTTCCGGGTGTAGCTATGCCACCGAAACACCGCATCGGGTCCTGATGCATGTGTGAAAGTGATGTGCCACACGTAGACGCCCGTCTTGGGGCTCCGGGGTGTGGCCCCCCTCCGCGGACGGCACTGCCGCCGTCACTTGGAGGGGGGAAACGTGCGCGTCGGGTAGAACCGGAGGGAATCTAGTGGTGGGTTTGGTCCAGACCGTGTTCGGGGATGTTCCTATGTGCTGACCCATCGCAACCAGGTGGAACAGTCCACCAGTCAAAGCCCGTCCGGCGAAAGTCAAAGGGCTAGATCTCCTGGTCAACGGGGCTTCGTGGTGGCCCTCCGGGTGTAGCTATGCCACCGAAACACCGCATCGGGTCCTGATGCATGTGTGAAAGTGATGTGGCATGCGTAGACGCCCGTCTTGGGGCTCCGGGGTGTGCCCCCCCTCCGCGGACGGCACTGCCGCCGTCACTAGGAGGGCGGAAACGTGCGCATCGGGTAGAACCGGAGGGAATCAAGTGGTGGGTTTGGTCCAGACCGTGTTCGGGGATGTTCCTATGTGCTGACCCATCGCAACCAGGTGGAAGAGTCCACCGGTCAAAGCCCGTCCGGCGAAAGTCAAAGGTCTAGATCTCCTGGTCAACGGGGCTTCGTGGTGGCCTTCCGGGTGTAGCTATGCCACCGAAACACCGCATCGGGTCCTGATGCATGTGTGAAAGTGATGTGGCACGTGTAGACGCCCGTCTTGGGGCTCCGGGGTGTGGCCCCCCTCCGCGGACCGCACTGCCGCCGTCACTTGGAGGGGGGAAACGTGCGCTTCGGGTAGAACCGGAGGGAATCTAGTGGTGGGTTTGGTCCAGACCGTGTTCGGGGATGTTCCTATGTGTTGACCCATCGTAACCAGGTGGAACAGTCCACCGGTCAAAGCCCGTCCGGCGAAAGTCAAAGGGCTAGATCTCCTGGTCAACGGGGCTTCGTGGTGGCCTTCCGGGTGTAGCTATGCCACCGAAACACCGCATCGGGTCCTAATGCATGTGTGAAAGTGATGTGGCACGCGTAGACGCCCGTCTTGGGGCTCCGGGGTGTGGCCCCCCTCCGCGGACGGCACTGCTGCATCACTTGGAGGGGGGAAACGGGCGCGTCTGGTAGAACCGGAGGGAATCTAGTGGTGGGTTTGGTCCAGACCATTATCGGGGATGTTCCTATGTGCTGACCCATCGCAACCAGGTGGAAGAGTCCACCGGTCAAAGCCCGTCCGGCGAAAGTCAAAGGGCTAGATCTCCTGGTCAACGGGGCTTCGTGGTGGCCTTCCGGGTGTAGCTATGCCACCAAAACACCACATCGGGTCCTAATGCATGTGTGAAAGTGATGTGGCACACGTAGACGCCCGTCTTGGGGCTCCGGGGTGTGGCCCCCCTGCGCGGACGGCACTGCCGCCGTCACTTGGAGGGGGGAAACGTGCGCGTCGGGTAGAACCGGAGGGAATCTAGCGGTGGGTTTGGTCCAGACCGTTATCGGGGATGTTCCTATGTGCTGACCCATCGCAACCAGGTGGAAGAGTCCACCGGTCAAAGCCCGTCCGGTGAAAGTCAAAGGGCTAGATCTCCTGGTCAACGGGGCTTCGTGGTGGCCTTCCGGGTGTAGCTATGCCACCGAAACACCGCATCGGGTCCTGATGCATGTGTGAAAGTGATGTGCCACACGTAGACGCCCGTCTTGGGGCTCCGGGGTGTGGCCCCCCTCCGCGGACGGCACTGCCGCCGTCACTTGGAGGGGGGAAACGTGCGCGTCGGGTAGAACCGGAGGGAATCTAGTGGTGGGTTTGGTCCAGACCGTGTTCGGGGATGTTCCTATGTGCTGACCCATCGCAACCAGGTGGAACAGTCCACCGGTCAAAGCCCGTCCGGCGAAAGTCAAAGGGCTAGATCTCCTGGTCAACGGGGCTTCGTGGTGGCCCTCCGGGTGTAGCTATGCCACCGAAACACTGCATCGGGTCCTGATGCATGTGTGAAAGTGATGTGGCACGCGTAGACGCCCGTCTTGGGGCTCCGGGGTGTGCCCCCCCTCCGAGGACGGCACTGCCGCCGTCACTAGGAGGGCGGAAACGTGCGCGTCGGGTAGAACCGGAGGGAATCTAGTGGTGGGTTTGGTCCAGACCGTGTTCGGGGATGTTCCTATGTGCTGACCCATCGCAACCAGGTGGAAGAGTCCACCGGTCAAAGCCCGTCCGGCGAAAGTCAAAGGTCTAGATCTCCTGGTCAACGGGGCTTCGTGGTGGCCTTCCGGGTGTAGCTATGCCACCGAAACACCGCATCGGGTCCTGATGCATGTGTGAAAGTGATGTGGCATGTGTAGACGCCCGTCTTGGGGCTCCGGGGTGTGACCCCCCTCCGCGGACCGCACTGCCGCCGTCACTTGGAGGGGGGAAACGTGCGCGTCGGGTAGAACCGGAGGGAATCTAGTGGTGGGTTTGGTCCAGACCGTGTTCGGGGATGTTCCTATGTGTTGACCCATCGTAACCAGGTGGAACAGTCCACCGGTCAAAGCCCGTCCAGCGAAAGTCAAAGGGCTAGATCTCCTTGTCAACGGGGCTTCGTGGTGGACTTCCGGGTGTAGCTATGCCACCGAAACACCGCATCGGGTCCTGATGCATGTGTGAAAGTGATGTGGCACGCGTAGATGCCCGTCTTGGGGCTCCGGGGTGTGGCCCCCCTCCGCGGACGGCACTGCCGCCGTCACTTGGAGGGCGGAAACATGCGTGTCGGGTAGAACCGGAGGGAATCTAGTGGTGGGTTTGGTCCAGACCGTGTTCGGGGATGTTCCTATGTGCTGACCCATCGCAACCAGGTGGAAGAGTCCACCGGTCAAAGCCCGCCGGCGAAAGTCAAAGGGCTAGATCTCCTGGTCAACGGGGCTTCGTGGTGGCCTTCCGGGTGTAGCTATGCCACCGAAACACCGCATCGGGTCCTGATGCATGTGTGAAAGTGATGTGGCACGTGTAGACGCCCGTCTTGGGGCTCCGGGGTGTGGCCCCCCTCCGCGGACCGCACTGCCGCCATCACTTGGAGGGGGGAAACGTGCGCGTCGGGTAGAACCGGAGGGAATCTAGTGGTGGGTTTGGTCCAGACCGTGTTCGGGGATGTTCCTATGTGTTGACCCATCGTAACCAGGTGGAACAGTCCACCGGTCAAAGCCCGTCCGGTGAAAGTCAAAGGGCTAGATCTCCTGGTCAACGGGGCTTCGTGGTGGCCTTCCGGGTGTAGCTATGCCACCGAAACACCGCATCGGGTCCTGATGCATGTGTGAAAGTGATGCGGCACGCGTAGACGCTCGTCTTGGGGCTCCGGGGTGTGGCCCCCCTCCGCGGAAGGCACTGCCGCCGTCACTTGGAGGGCGGAAACGTGCGTGTCGGGTAGAACCGGAGGGAATCTAGTGGTGGGTTTGGTCCAGACCGTGTTCGGGGATGTTCCTATGTGCTGACCCATCGCAACCAGGTGGAAGAGTCCACCGGTCAAAGCCCGTCCGGCGAAAGTCAAAGGGCTAGATCTCCTGGTCAACGGGGCTTCGTGGTGGCCTTCCGGGTGTAGCTATGCCACCGAAACACCGCATCGGGTCCTGATGCATGTGTGAAAGTGATGTGGCACGCGTAGACGCCCGTCTTGGGGCTCCGGGGTGTGGCGCACCACACTACTAGAAAAAAAAAATTGTTAGTAGTGGCGCACCGTGGTGTGGTGCGCCATTACTAGTTTTAACTAGTAATGGCGCACCACACGCACGGTGTGCCACTACTAGCAAAAAAAAAAAATTCAAAATTTTTTTTCCAAAAAAAAAAAAAATTAGTAGTGGCGCACCACAGCACGGTGCGCCACTAGTAGCAAAAAAAAAAAAATTTCAAATTTTTTTTTCCAAAAAAAACTATTTGTTAGTAGTGGCGCACCGTTGCGGTGGTGCGCCATTACTAGCAATTTTTTTTTTCCAAATTTTTTTTTCAACTTTTTTTTTTCCAAATTTTTTTTTTCAAAAATGTTTTTTCCAAAAAAAAAAAATTAGTAGTGGCGCACCACAGCACGGTGCGCCACTACTAGCAAATTGTTTCTTTTCAATTTTTTTTCCAAATTTTTTTTTTCAAAATTTTTTTTTCCAAAAAAAACTATTTGTTACTAGTGGCGCACCGTTGCGGTGGTGCGCCATTACTAGCAAAATTTTTTCTCCAAATTTTTTTTCAACCTTTTTTTTTCCAAATTTTTTTTTTCAAAAATGTTTTTTCCAAATTTTTTTTTTATTAGTAGTGGCGCACCGTTGCTGTGGTGCGCCATTACTAGCAAATTTTTTTCCCAATTTTTTTTCCAAAAAAAATTTTTTCAAAAAAAAATTTCCCAAATTTTTTTTTTAACTAGTAATGGCGCACCACACCCACGGTGCGCCATTACTAGAAATTTTTTTTTTTCAAAAATGTTTTTCCCAAAAAAAAAATTTAATTAGTAGTGGCGCACCTTTGCTGTGGTGCGCCATTACTACAAATTTTTTTTTTCAAAATGTTTTTTTTTTAAATTTCCCAAAAAAAAAATTTTGACAAACTTTTTCAAAATGTTTTTTTTCCCAAAAAAAAAGTTTTGAAATTTTTTTTTTTCAAAATGTTTTTTTTTTCAAATTTTAAACATTTCTGGAATTATTAGAAATTTTGGATTTTTTAATTTCAAATTTCAAATTTTAAACATTTCTGGAATTATTAGAAATTTTGGATATCAACAAGGCTTAATAAGATTGATATGATACGTATATCAACAAGTGCTTGTTTCTTGGTCGGTAGGGCAGTCGAATGAAACTTAGAAGTTAAGCGTGCTGGGGCTGGAGTAGTGTGAGGATGGGAATTTTTTTTTTGTTAGTAGTGGCGCACCACACCCACGGTGCGCCACTACTAACAAATTTTTTTTTTGGAAAAAAAAAATTATTTTTCAAAAAAAAAAATTTTCAAAAAAAAAAATTGTTATTAGTGGCGCACCGTGGTATGGTGCGCCATTACTAGTTAAAACTAGTAATGGCGCACCTGAAGTGTTAGTAATGGCGCACCAGGTGGTGCACCACTAGTATTTGGATTACTAATGGCGCACCGGAGGTGCGCCATTACTATTTGTTACTAATGGCGTGTTAATAGTGGCGCACCTATAGTGCGCCATTAATAGCAAAAACAGGTGCGCCACTAATAGCCTTTTTTCTAGTAGTGTGTCTCACCTCGGGTATTTGTAACATATCGTGAAGCGACAGGAATAGCACACGGCAACTGGAGGTTCACTCGAATATTTATTCGTGTGGGTATAGGGGTCAATATGGGTGTCCACGGCTCCGATGTTGATCATTGATCGAAAGGGGTTCCGGGTCATGTCTATACTTCACCGAACCTATAGGGTCACACGCTTAAGGGTCATCTATCTGTTGAATACTAGACAGGGAGTCTGAGAGAAATTCATCGAAAAAGTTTCGGAGACAATGGAAGAGTTCCGGAGAGAGAACACCGGAAGAGTTTCGGTAAAACCGAAAAGTTGTTTCGGAGTGTACCATAAAGTCAAATTGGTTTCGGCACATGCCTGGAAATTATTAGAAGGTACCAGAATTGTTCCGGTAACTTCTGAGATTTTTCAGAGACAAAAACCGGAAATGTTCCGGACTCCCGGAACCGCTTTAGTTGCTTTTCACAGATGAAAATCACTAAACCGAAAAGTTGTTTCGGAGTACACCATAAAGTCAAATTGGTTTCGGCACATGCCTGATAATTCTTGGAGGGTGCCAGAATCGTTCTGGAAACTTTCTGGAATTTTCCGGGATGAAAACCGGAAATGTTCCGGAGCTGCCGGAACCGCTTCAGATGATTTTCGCAGATGAAAATCACTAAACCGGAATTGTTTCGGATCGCGTTGAAAATTATTTTAGTGGGTACTGGAAATGTTCTAAGCCGACATGAATATTTTCAGTTCGAACGGACGCTGAAATATGTCGTCGTGAATAGTGAAAGTGCTTTTTGGATTACTTTATGGAAAGCCACCTTTTGGGGCTTTACTCACAAATATCTTTATGGATGACATGGAAGGATAAGGGCTGCCCACTTGCTTTTACCTTTGTGCCCTTGTGAAGGGCATTTTGGGTATTTCAAGTGTCACCCTACCCCTTGGGTTTTCCTATAAATAGAGGTGGAGATGCACTCTCCACACTCACTCTTTCTCACATACACATGCCATCTGATGTTATCTGGCTTCTCTCTCCCTCCCAGTGAAATAGTTTCGTAGAGCCGAAAGGCTGTCTGGGTTCCGGTGGGAACTAGTTCTGGACGGCGAAGCCCTGCCGGATAGATGACACCGTATGTGTGCAACTCTGTAGAGAGATCATAGTTTCGGTCTTAGTTCGAGAGTGCCTCCCGAAGGGCTGTCCGAGTGACTGTCCGAGTTTCGTGGGTCCTCCCGAAGGGCTGTCCGAGTGACTATCTGAGTTTCGTTGGTCCTCCCGAAGGGCTGTCCGCGACATCGTCCGGGGGACTGTCCGACCGCCTCCCGGAGGGCTGTCCGAGGGGCGGATGAGGGTATACATCCTCGCGGTTGGGAGGTTGTAAATCCTAGCTGCGGGGATCTGCACCGCCGATCGTCATCGATTCTACTTCCGCCGCGCTACGAGTTGGTAACAAAAAAGATCAAACCTTGTATGGAGTCTCCATAGTGGTCCTGGGTTGGTGCGTAGGTCGGAAATTTTTGTTTTCTGTTGCGTTACCCTACAGTGGCATCAAGAGCCGTGCTATGCGTAGATGCAGGTTGCGATCTAGAATACATAGAGATGTATGGGTGTTGCACAATATAATTAGGTAGTAGATGTGTTCTATTACTGAAAATTATTTGTGCGGGTAGCAGATGAAATCTGTTACCCGATGTTCCTGTTGCTTCCCCTGAATTTGCGTAGTCCTGATCTTGACGGCATGGTGGAATCTCACAAAGTTCTGGCAATCCGCTATCCTTTCATGCTGCTCCTGAGTATGCTGATTGACAGATCAACGAAGTGCTAACAGTTCTTTGGGTTCCACCATAGTTGAGAAAGATGGATGTTTCACAGACGAAAGGGCAATGCAGATGTGATCTGCACGGGGGTCACGCGTATGACGAAGTTTAGTATGGGGCTCGAGATTTTATTATCTCGTGGTTCATACACCCTGGAAAGTTAATCTAGCAACTTGAATTATCATACTTGATGATGGCGTTGGTAGCTTCGGTTTGTTTCGAAACCTTAGAAGCCACGAAAAATAAAATTTTGCATGAACCGATTAGAGGCGTCTAACTTGGTTTTGCAGGATGGTTTGCATGTGCATATGATGTGGTATAGCAGTGCTCATATTAATTTGATTATGTATGAGATGACTATATGATGTAATATTAACATGACCTGCGTGTCATGATTCGGCATGATGGCTGGAGCCATATGATTGTCACTTTAATGACCTGCGTGTCAACCTTAAGTAATGCACTTATTTTATTAGCTATAGAGATAGCAATATTATCTGGTGCATCGACAAGGTGGTGGCAATCTTCGCGAAGGTGAACACCGACGCGAATGCCGAAGACGAAGAAATACAAGACTTCTCCGTCAGAAAGGGCTATACCATATCATGCTATTATGAATTGCCTGAGATGTTTATCCCTTATGATGCACCCTTCTTGATTGCGCGGTAGTTGCTTTTTATTAGGGTGATCTCTCACAAAAATATCAAGTAGTTAGTGTTCTCCCAAGTGTAGCACCGTCACGGCACCTATCTCTTCGGGGCATCCCATGATCTCCATGGGTGCGAACGATTAGAGAAGTGTTAGGCGGGTGAGTTGAGACCTTGCAGCGAGATCACTTGGTTGTCTTGACGTTCAGGCAGGACAGTCCTGAGCTCGGAACACACGCATCGAAAGATGAACAAGAATCATATAGAGATGTGATCGGCAAGTTCGCCTACCGATTGAAGTTCGCGCCATTTGAGTTCATCTCGAACCGTGGTGTTGAATTTAAATGCGGGTCTTGCATCACTCACCATCAATTATGAGAGATATTGATTTGAGTGGGAGCGCACTGTAGAATTAACTTGTTTAAATTCTCAGTGCAATTAATTATGAACACTGTCTAAGTGTTATTTGCATAATAGTTGTAGAATAATGGCTCGCGTTTCCACCTTCCCAATTAAAATTGAATAAGCTGTTAAATAACTGGTTAAAACTTTATGGTTGGTAACGTAATGTGAGGATTGTCCTCAAGAGTGCCGAGAAGGACTTTGTCCTATCGCATGCTTTCGGTATTCTCCCGCTAATGCTATGGATCATGTGACTCTCATCCTTCGATCCAAAAGCTAGAATTCGTTTTCAGTCAAAGTGCAATATGTTTGCTTCCATGAGACCCGAACTTCGAAAGTTTGGATAGTTATGTGATATTCATGGAATCTGAAAATCATTTTCAGAGAAAGACAAGGGCTAAAAGATATGAGATATCCAAAGAATTGTTTGTTTGCAAACTATTAGTAAAAGAGTTTACTATGCATTAGACTGATAAGAGAGGGATCCAGGAGAACGCCTGTCATATGATGAAAGGTGAATAAAACAACAACTTAAAGAGAAAGGAAGTGTCCGAAGGGTGTTAGTAAGACTTTCACACCTAGGAAGTCCGGGGCTAACGCCACTCTTAAGTTGGGTGCTTCTTCTGAGAGTAGGAGAAATACTGAAAGTTAAACTGTTAGAAGTATGAAGGCAGAAAGAAAGAAGACTGGAATATCCAGCTCATGTATGAATGTCATACAAGTTTTTGATGTATAGAAGGCTGGTCGAAGATATAGTTGTTGGGAATTATGGTTAAACATGTTGATCACTAATTCTTGGGTATTGTGAGTTGATCACAAAGATACCCGCTTGATTGCATTCTGTTGCAACTCGATGTAAGAACTACTATGGCCTGAAAGACTAGCCAGGAATGAGGTTAAGATACACACATGGAACATAGTAAATGTTACTATACCTTCCATCGGTGTATTACCTATGTATTTATTTTCATAATTATTTTGGATTTTCACGCTCCAGCCCTTTGCATAAGGTATCTTGCAAGAAGGTTGTTCATAAGTGAACTTTTGATGTTCGGTGTTATGAATAACATAAGGGCCATACTTTCATTATGAATGAGATGTATGTTATGAATAATGATATTAATATATTACCTCTGTGTTTACTTTCATAATTCATTTTAGAGTTTCATACACTCTAGCCCATTGCACAATGTTTGTTGCAAAAGAGTTTGTTCAGTATGATGAATAACATGAAGGGACATGCTTCCATCCTAGATGGGATGTATGTTATGAATATTGATGGAAATATGATACATCCATAACACTGACGCTAAATGTCGCAAGACTAAAAGAATACCACACAAGTGTGGCACTGCATTTGGTCACATTGGAGAAACCCGCATGGAAAATTCCATTATGATGGATTTTGAAGTCGTTTGATTTTGAATCATCTGACACTTGCAACTTTCCTCTGAAAAGTGAAGTGACTGAAATACCGTTCACAGGCCATAAGGAACGAGCATAGAACATATTGGTGATCATACATTATGATGTGTGTAGTCCAATAAATGTTGTTGCAAGTAGTGGATTTATCTATCTTCAGAAATGAATCAAGTAGATATATGGATATTTACTTGATGAGACATGAGTCTGGATCTTTTGAAATCATTCGAAAGGTTTTCAAAATGAAGAAGAAAATATTGTAACAAAAAAAATTATGTTTCTACAATTCGATTGCAGAAAGGAATATTTGAGTTACAAGTTTAGCGAATGTCTGATGAGTTGTGAAAGGGGTTTCATAACTTGCACCTCCCGGAACACCACTGCAAGTGGAAAGTCCGTGAAGATGTAATCGAACCATTTATGACATGGTAAGATCAAAGATGACATAAATAGATTTGCCATTATCCCTTTTAAAGTGATGCTTTAGAGACTGCGGCTTTTACACTGAAAAGAGCTCCATCGGGTCTGTTGAAATGACGCCATGGTATGGTACGCCCAACCATGTTATATCTTTTCTTAACATTTGGAATATGGGGCTTGTGTAAAAGGTTACAAACCTATTCCAAATCAGACAAGTGCTACTTTGTAAGGTTATCCCAAGTCATTGGGTATTCCCCCACCACTATACCGAGGCAAAGGATTTTGCCGCAAAACGGTATGCTTTTAAAGAGAATAGTTCTTACAAAAGGTGAGTGGGAGGACAGTGCGACTCGACGAGATAAACAGTATCTTCGTCATCAGATCAAAGGAAAGGAACCTTGGAAGTGATTCTGGAGTTTCCTACTGCGACTGATATGGAAGTCTCTACAATAAAATGTATGGACTTCGGTCGAACTTGCAGCTGAACCACGTAGGCAAAGCTCGTGCAAACCTATCAGGTGCGCAAACGAGATATTTTTGTTAGACAATAGTATACCTACAATACACAAGGAAGCGTTGATGGGCCCTGACTCTAGAATTGGCTAAATGCCAATACAATCTGAGATAGTTTCCATATAAGTGATTCAAGATTAAAATCTTGATACACCTTTCGAAAGACTTAGAGTCTAACAAATATTTATGGAACTAAAAACTGATACGGATAAAATGTTTTATCCATAAAGCTCGACTTGTTGCAATAACAAGTTCAAGGAGTTGACTACGATGAGATTGTCTCACCGTAGCGATGCTTAAAGTCGGTTCGGGTTGAACTAGCAATTAATACATATTTCAATCATGAGATATGAAACATGGATGACAAAAGGATTTCCATCTGATGGAAATAAAACCTAGGACTTGTATGTGATACAGTCCAAAGTAATTTGTTGATCCAGAGGATGCTAGTAAGTATGCAAACTTCAGAGTTCCAGCAGTGGACAGAAGAGAGCAAAATGGAGTTGGAATCTTCGTTTTTGATGAAATGGTCAAAAGAGTTTGACTTCATCAAATGGGTATCGAAGATGCTTGTGATTCAAGAAAATAAGTGGGAGCATAATAATATTTCTAAAAACCTTGTGTGCTTGACACATTGTTAATTGGAAATAAAATTTCTTGACACGAATTATTACTTCATTTGAAAATAGTTTTTCAATGAAGTACTTAGGCTAAATAGCCTCAATATTAGGCATGATGATCTATGGAGATAGATTTACCTAATGGGGCTAAGCAATGAATACATATTGACAAGGTGCTAAGACCTTTTAGCATTTAAAACGCCAAGGAGTGATTCTTGCCGAAGTCAGATGGAAAGAGTTTTGCAAGACTCAGTGTCTCAAAACACTGATGAGTAAAATACATGATGGAGATTCCACACACTCTTGTGTTTGAATTAATCATGTATTCCATGGTATGTAAAACAACCAGATATGTCCGATACTCCAAAAGTTGTTGCGAGTATGGATACCAAAGTGATCAAAGCACTGATCATAGGACAACAGTGAAAGATGTCATTGAGTACTAGAGTAGTAGTGATGACATGTTTTCTCGCAAGCAGAGATTATGAAGTGCTCGTTGTAAGTAATTACATCGATACAGTCTTCATCAATGCTCCATGCGATTTTCGATTTAAAGTTAAGGGTTTTGTGTAATACACAATATGGTGGCACGGTAGTTGGAAATTGTTCCAAACAAGATACTGTGGCGAATTCTATAACAAAGGCTAAGTATGTTGACGCTTAAGAAGCGACAAAGAAGTTGTTGAATCATATAGTTCATTCATGAACTTAGTATGGTTCCAAGATGGCTTTGGTCTATGGGACACTATTGCAGATAGTTGCTCCATAGCTCAGTCTGAGGAATCAGGTTTCGACCAATGATTCACACATATGCAAAGCCAAGTCCACACAAAATATGAATTTTGTGAAAGCGTGAAAACGCGAGGATATGCAAAGTTACACACGGAGCTGAAGTCATCAGATCCGTTGGACATCAGGCTATACCACATGCGAAGCATATTTTACACCAGTATGCCATAGGTGTAAAGTGCATTAGCATTGACTAGATTATTGACTCTAGTGCAAGTGGGAGTCTGTAGGAGATATGCCCTAGAGGCAATAATAAATGTTATTGATTATCTCCCTGTTCATAATTAGGTTTATGTTCCATGCTATAACTCCTATGGTTCTCGAGTCTACAATAACCACGAGGCTCGGAGGAAGACTCATATGCACGTGTGGAATAATAAACGGTAAAATGTATTCCTAGTCTGTCCTCTAAGACTAGCTCAAGTGTTGCATGATGGTCCTGTTTTCCTGATCATGGGCATGTCTATGCCAGCAAGTTTGAGGGCACAATGTTGGAAGAACATTTGTGTTGAATCGACCCGTATTGATGTTATGCTATGAGATACATTCGTCATAAGTTAATGGTTAATAACACAGAGATGGTTAACGTTTGCATGATTCCTTAGACCATGAGAGTATCGAGTTTCTTCATGCTTGCTTCATGAACTTTGGGGTTTGTTAAACGTCATCCGTAAATGGGTGGCTATTACGGCGGCTTACGGGTTCATGGAAAAGTATGTCAAGTAACTTGATAGCTCAAGATTGGGATTTGCTCCTCCGACGATGGAGAGATATCTCTGGGCCCTCTCGGTGTTACGGTATCCATCATCGTCAGGCCAGACACTTTGTGATTTGATCACGGGGATGCCGGATAACGGGAACGAGAAAAGAGAACAATACCGGTAACGAGGTAACTGGCATAGTGGACAAGTTGTTGATCCACGGGGATGCCAACATGTCTCACCTCGGGTATTTGTAACATATCGCGAAGCAACAGGAATAGCACACGGCAACTGGAGGTTCACTCGAATATTCATTCGTGTGGGTATAGGGGTCAATATGGGTGTCCACGGCTCCGATGTTGATCATTGATCGGAAGGGGTTCCGGGTCATGTCTATACTTCATCGAACCTATAGGGTCACACGCTTAAGGTTCATCTATCTGTTGAATACTAGACAGGGAGGCTGAGAGAAATTCATCGAAAAAGTTTCGGAGACAACGGAAGAGTTCCGGAGAGAGAACACCGGAAGAGTTTCGGTAAAACCGAAAAGTTGTTTCGGAGTGTACCATAAAGTCAAATTGGTTTCGGCACATGCCTGGAAATTATTGGAAGGTACCAGAATTGTTCCGATAACTTCTGAGATTTTTCAGAGACAAAAACAGGAAATGTTCCGGACTGCCGGAGCCGCTTTAGTTGCTTTTCACAGAGGAAAATCATTAAACCGAAAAGTTGTTTCGGAGTACACCATAAAGTCAAATTGGTTTCGGCACATGCCTGATAATTCTTGGAGGGTGCCAGAATCGTTCTGGAAACTTTCTAGAATTTTCCGGGATGAAAACCGGAAATGTTCCGGAGCTGCCGGAACCGCTTCAGATGCTTATCGCAGATGAAAATCACTAAACCGGAATTGTTTCGGATCACGTTGAAAATTATTTTAGTGGGTACTGGAAATGTTCTAAGCCCACATGAATATTTTCAGTTCGAACGGACGCTGAAATATGTCATCGTGAATAGTGAAAGTGCTTTTTGGATTACTTTATGGAAAACCACCTTTTGGGGCTTAATCACAAATATCTTTAGGGATGACATGGAAGGATAAGGGCTGCCCACTTGCTTTTACCTTTGTGCCCTTGTGAAGGGCATTTTGGGTATTTCAAGTGTCACCCTCCCCCTTGGGTTTTCCTATAAATAGAGGTGGAGATGCACTCTCCACACTCACTCTTTCTCACATACACATGCCATCTAATGTTATCTGGCTTCTCTCTCCCTCACAGCGAAATAGTTTCGTAGAGCTGAAAGGCTGTCTGGGTTCCGGTGGGAACTATTTCTGGACGGCGAAGCCCTGCCGGATAGATGACACCGTATGTGTGCAACTCTGTAGAGAGATCGTAGTTTCGGTCTTAGTTCGAGAGTGTCTCCCGAAGGGCTATCCGAGTGACTGTCCGAGTTTCGTGGGTCCTCCTGAAGGGCTGTCCGAGTGACTGTCTGAGTTTCGTTGGTCCTCCCGAAGGGCTGTCCGCGACACCGTCCGGGGGACTGTCCGACCGCCTCCCGAAGGGCTGTCCAAGGGGCGGATGAGGGTATACTTCCTCGCGGTTGGGAGGTTGTAAATCCTAGCTGCGGGGATCTGCACCGCCGATCGTCATCGACTCTACTTCCGCTGCGCTACGAGTCGGTAACGAAAAAGATCAAACCTTGTATGCAGTCTCCATAGTGGTCCTGGGCTGGTGCGTAGGTCGGAAATTTTTGTTTTCTGCTGTGTTACCCTACAATGAGGTGGCAGATGAAATGGGCCAGTCCTAGGCCGACGGCCAGGCCGTCGGCATAGATCAACCTTATCCACTCGGGGAGATGGCACTGACCCGTGGAGCCCAGGCTATGCTGACGGCCAAGCCGTCGGCATAGTCCCCCCTTATCCACTCGGCTGCTTCCTCCTCCACTCATTCGCTCTCTCTCTCTCTCGACCCCAACACTCCCTCTCTCTCTCGCCGCCGCCGACGCCACTCCGTTCGCCGCCACCGCCGCCTCCGCCCGGACCCGCCCGCGCTACCGCCGTCTACGCCCGGACCCGCCCGCGCCACCGCCGCCTACGCCCGGACCCGCCACCGCCCGGACCCGCCCTCGCCCCTGCCCTCCTCCTCCGCCCGCGCCGCCGCCTCCCTCCGCCCAGACCCGCCCTCGCCCCTGCCCCTGCGCTCCTCCTTCGCCCGCGCCGCCGCCGTCTCCGCTCGTCCCCGCCCCGACCTCCGTCGACCCCGCCCCGACCACTCCGCCGCCCCGCGTCGGCCACCTCGTCCCCGCCCCGACCGCCCTCGCCCCAGCTGCCCCGCGCGCGGCCGGCCCTCCCCTGCTCCGGCCCTCCATCGGCTGTGCCTGCCCTCCCCCCCCCCCCCCGAGCCGGCCCTCCCCCATGGTGAGCTCCCTCCCTCTCTGTAGCAATTTTTTTTTGTTAATTTAGTTGTTGTTCATAGTTATGTAATTAGATGGATGGATGCATTATGATTGATGATAGTTAGATGATATATGATTAGATTATAGTTAGAAATGTGAGAAATGCAAGAAATGCAATTTTTTTAACAAGAATGCAAGAAATGCAAATGATAGATGATGATGTTGATGATGATAGATGATGATGTTGATGATGATGATTTTTTTATGCTCCGATGATTGTTAGGTGATGATAGATGATGATGATGATGAATATATTGTGGTGTTCTTAATTTTGGTCACGGTGCAATTTGCAGGTTCTGTGGTGTTCCATCTCGGTGGAGTGATCGTCGTAGGAGCTGTTGGTCCCCGATTGTCCCACTAGTAGAAAACAGACCTATAGTGCCGGTTCGTAAGGGCCTTTAGTGCCGGTTCTTGAACCGGCACTAAAGGGTGGGGACTAAAGGCCCCCCCTTTAGTCCCGGTTCAACACGGCCCGGCACTAAAGGCCCACCACGTGGCACCTGCCGGCGCCGTGGGCTGGGGGACCTTTAGTCCCGGTTGGTGTTACCAACCGGCACTAAAGGTTTTTATTTCTTTTTGTTTTTGGTTCATTTTTCCTTTTAATGTTTAGGGGTTTATGAATTAATTATTGTTTATTTCTCCTTTTAATTATTTTTCATTTCATACATATATTACGCTACTACTACATACTGTACACATACGTTGTGCGTATATATATAAATAGAATTTCTCGTAGAACCGATAACAACTCATCATGCTCATCTATATAACAACTTAGCATCATACATCATCATAATAATAAATAACTCATCATTGGTATCATAATAACAAGTCTTACTCGATCATCATCATCTTAGAACTACTCGTTATCATAATAACAAGTCATACTCGATCATCATCATCATAGTCATCTAACCAACCATACTTAATTGTTCTTAGCACATGATCATGAGTATTAGCTAGGACCTAACTACCCTCTCTTAGGTAAAATAGCATAAAACAAGATAGGCCCTGACTCTCCATTATGGAGAATGGAGATTATCCTGTCTCCAATTCTTGCACGTCGCACAATGTTGCTTCCAAGTAGCTCCCTACGATCGACCATACATTTTTTCCAATCTTTGATTGTCATGTCTTCATCGGTTTTAGAAATCCAGTATGGACAACAGTGATGCGTAGGATGACCTGGCCGTAAGTTCATAACATCAAGGTGACCTTTCGGAAACATCAGATGAGGCACACAATCCTTCGGGATTTTCTGTTGAAAAACATAGCAATAACTTCGTAGTTAGCAATGTAGTTTAGTTTTAAAAATAATTTATACAAAAGATGCACGGATGTCGTAATAGTAAAAAATCTTACCATGCCATCTCTATGGATGTTACCGTAGTTCAACACGTGCACTAGTGGCACGTATTGACCATAATGTGTAGGAGTTTCATAATAGGTATTGTAATTATGAAGATCATTAATAAATGAGATAAGATGATTTTTCTCCTGACAGGTTAATTCTGCGCCATCGGTGTAGTAGGTTCTGTCTACCATCTTCCGTACATTTTTTGAAGAATGAAAATAAGCTGTCAATGAAAATAAGCTGTCAACTATTTTGAAATAAACAATATAAATTAAATAATAAATATGTTTAATAAACTCACACAGAGGCAGAATCGGAATCATAATAAATATGGTTGAGAAACTCACATAATGGTAGAACTGGAGGCGTGTGCACATCGACCCAGATGTCGATATTACCTTCAATTTCATCTTCCGGACGAATATCAAAGGTGATAAGCATATTATGCTCAAATGCATAAGCCTTGCATAGTGCTTGCCAACTTTTGCATTGAAAATAGGAGTAGGTGTCTGCATTGTACAATTTTACGGCAAAAGTATAACCATGCTCGGTCCTCAAGTGAACTCTCTTTACCTCCATACTTTTTTTAGTATTGAAACCAATCTTATCCAAGACATAAATTCTTGCATGGCAGGGGATACGCTAGTAGAATAGTAAAAAATTAAAATTATAAGTTGAAGCAAAAGAAGCAGAAGTCATGCGTAATTACGAAAAAAGACTTGTCGTTGTGACTTACTGTATCCACTTCGAAGGTCTCATCCAGCACGATGCTGAAGCGCCTACCATCAACTAGGTGAGGCTTGTCGCACAGGCCGCGCTTGTCTTCGCATAATTCGCACATAACGAATTTCCTTTCGTCGTCAGACATTTCCTATGTTCATAGTTGAAACATTTAAAATCGATCGAAGGCAACTACCAGGAAACTGATCAACACACAGATCACTATTACTCAATATGCAACGGGTTGACTTTAGGTCTGTCGAGTCTTTCCTTCCTAAACTCTCATCTCACGTATATGGTGGGCACTCCCTCTGATATTGCGACCGTCGGTGATGGTGGCTCCTCCATTCGTCCCCGAGTGCATTACACCAAAATGTGTTGCACACGGGAACGAAGGAGAAGCGACCCCCACGACAACAGTCGGGATTCTTCCTCTCTCATATTTCGACCGTCGGTGATGGTCGCTACTCCTTCTTTCCCTAGTGCATTACAAATATCTAGCACAAGGAAAAGAAGGAGAAGCGACCCCCACGACAACAGTCGGGATTCTTCCTCTCTCATATATATATATATGGTGGACACTCTCCCTCACTGAAAGACACACAAGGAGCCGAAACAGACCTAAAATCAACCCGTTCCATATATTGAGCAATGCCATAGAAAAAATGCCCTATGTTTTGCCGGAATATCATTGAATTCCCGTTCTGGCAAATCACAAGCACTCGATATGTCCTACATTGTAGCACAAGTCATGCTAAAATTCATGAAAAATATGAGGCATGACCTTTGCTAAAAACAGGACATATCGAGCGCTTGTAAAAATTCCTATATATGCAATGTCATTTTATTAGGAAATTTTGAGCAAAATATCATCTTTTCAATTATAATGTCCCATTTCCTAGGTTATAACTACACTAATAATATTCCTTTCTCAATAAAAAATTCCGAAAAATTTCTCAATTATAATTTCCTATGCAACATTTTAGTATGCAAATTTTTTCTGTAATATGATATACAACATTATATACTTCTAAGGAACATTTTAATAGGTTAGGGACATTATATACTTCTAATTAAGCAAAAAAATCTAATTAAGCATATATACTAATTAAGCACTAATTATAGAAAAACAACATTATATAAAAAATAGAAAAACAAAATTACATAAAGAAACACTAATTAAGCATATATACTAATTAAGCATATAAAAAAATAGAACATATGTGTGTGTGTGTGTGTGTGTGTGTTCATGCGTGTGTGTGTGTGCGGGATCGACGGGAGGGGGCGGCGCCCATGGCGGCAGGCTCACAAGGGGGCGACGGCATGCGAGGTCGAGGAGGGGCGGCGATGGCGACGGCCAGGTGCAGGGGCGGCGACGGCGACGGCGGCGTCGAAGTGCGCGGACGGACGGCGACGACTAGGTACACGGCGCGGCGGCCACGACGTCGAGGTGCGGCGGCGCGGACGGACGGCGGCGTCGAGGTGCGGCGGCGCGGACGGACGGCGGCGTCGAGGTGCGGCGGGGCGCGGACGGACGAACGACGGCGACGACGTGGGGCAAGGGTAGGAACGCGCGCGGACGACGAAAGGCTGGATTTGGGGAAATTTTCGTAAGTGTGGTATATATAGAGGACCATTTAGTCGCGGTTGGTGATTACAACCGCGACTAAAGGGGGTCTTTAGTCGCGGTTGGAGCCACCAACCGCGACTAAAGGACTGGCTTCCCGCCGCTTCGGCTGGATGAAATTCACCTTTAGTCGCGGTTGGTGGCTCCAACCGCGACTAAAGAACTGGTGCTCGCGCAGGTGCGGTGCAGGGCAAGTTTAGTCCCACCTCGCTTGGCGAGAGGCGCCAGCACCAGTTTATAAGCCCCGCCGCAGCCTCTCCATCGAGCTCCTCTCTAATAAGGCCTACCGAACCATCACTGCCATGTGGGGCCTACTGGGCCTCGCGGGCCGGCGTCCTTGCCCAACTAGTGGTCGGGTTACTAGTCGTATGCAGGTCGTGGAGGACCAGTAGGCGGTTTTTTTTTAATTTTTTTTTGTTTTCTGCTTTATTTATTTTCTTTTCATTCTGAGTTTTTTTTGCTTTATTTAGAATTAATGAGTCAATCTTTTTGCGTTAGGTCAAAAAAATTATAAACTTTCTATTACTGGCAGTAGTTTTCAAATTTGAATAGTTTAAATTTGAATTATTTGAAATTTGTGTGAATCACTAGTTTGTGAATAACTTTACTTTAAAAATAGATTTTCCAGTGATTCTTTTTTCGGCTGTTTAATATTAGTGTGTTTTATCATTATACTCAATTTGGTAATTCTTAGGTTATTTAAAAAATGAAATGCCTTTGTAACAGACGAGTTTTCGTCTGAAACCGTGATACTTCGAAAGAGATTGTCCATTTTGTACACGAAGTGGATCCAGTTTTTGCCGTAACCCTCTCAACTTTTTAGCACATGCTATGTGGGTGAAATGATGATACCATGCCAACTTTCAACATTTTCAGAGTTCATTTGTAATGCTTTTCAATTTCAGGGTCATTTAGGTCAAAAAAAATCAGTAAATGCATGAAAAATAGCAAATGAAGTCAGAAATTGTTGAAAATTGATGGTGTGGCTTCGAATGGTGCATACTGAACGCACAAAAAGTCTGGAGTTGAAATAAGTTTAAAAAAATGAAATGCCTTTGTAACAGACGAGTTTTCGTCTGAAACCCTGATACTTCAAAAGAGATTGTCCATTTTGTACACGAAGTGGATCCAGTTTTTGCCGTAACCCTCTCAACCTTTTAGCACTTGCTATGTGGGTGAAATGATGATACCATGCCAACTTTCAACATTTTCAGAGTTCATTTGTAGTGCTTTTCAATTTCAGGGTCATTTAGCTGAAAAAAAATCAGTAAATGCATGAAAAATAGCAAATGAAGTCAGAAAGGGTTGAAAATTGATGGTGTGGCTTCGAATGGTGCATACTGAACGCACAAAAAGTCTGGAGTTGAAATAAGTTTAAAAAAATGAAATGCCTTTGTAACAGACGAGTTTTCGTCTAAAACCATGATACTTCGAAAGAGATTGTCCATTTTGTACACGAAGTGGATCCAGTTTTTGCCGTAACCCTCTCAACTTTTTAGCACATGCTATGTGGGTGAAAAGATGATACCATGCCAACTTTCACATTTTCAGAGTTCATTTGTAGTGCTTTTCAATTTCAGGGTCATTTAGCTCAAAAAAAATCAGTAAATGCATGAAAAATAGCAAATGAAGTCAGAAAGGGTTGAAAATTGATGGCGTGGCTTCGAATGGTGCATACTGAACGCACAAAAAGTCTGGAGTTGAAATAAGTTTTAAAAAATGAAATATTACAAATGCCAAAACACATAAGTATTTCTTCGCGTTTCAAATGCCAAAACACATAAGTACACTACTATTACAAAGATTTCCTCCGGTTTGTCCGAAGTGGGACTTTCCAGGTATATAAGTTCGGAAACTAACTAGAGAAGCCGGTCACATCCCAGAGTTGGATCTTTGGGTATAAAACTTTTTCTTCGCGTGTGTCTCTTTGCGTCGTAACCATGGACAATCTTCATCGTTTAACTTGATGCTCGGGTCAACATTCACTGTGAAGGGAGAAATTTCATGAAACTTTTCATAATCTTCTGACATGTCTGTCTTGTCCTCCACTCCCACGATGTTTCTTTTCCCTGAAAGAACTATGTGGCGCTTTGGCTCATCGTATGATGTATTCGCTTCCTTATCTTTTCTTTTTCTCGGCTTGGTAGACATGTCCTTCACATAGAAAACCTGTGCCACATCATTGGCTAGGACGAATGGTTCGTCTACGTACCCAAGATTGTTGAGATCCACTGTTGTCATTCCGTACTGCGGGTCTTCCTTTACCCCGCCTCCTGTCAGATTGACCCATTTGCACCGAAACAAAGGGACCTTCAAATCAAGTCCATAGTCAAGTTCCCATATCTCCTCTATGTAACCATAATATGTGTCCTTTGGCCCATTGATGTTTGCTGCATCAAAGCGGACACCACTGTTTTGGTTGGTGCTCTTTTTATCTTGGGCGATCGTGTAAAATGTGTTCCCATTTATCTCGTACCCTTTGAAAGTCAATATAGTCGAAGATGGTAACTTGGACAGCAAGTACAGGTCATCTTCAACAGTGTCGTCATGCATGAGACGTGTCTGCAACCAACCGGCGAAAGTCACCGTTTGTTCATGTGTAATCCAGTCGTCAGACTGCTCCGGGTGTTTGGAGCGTAGAATATTCTTGTGTTGCTCGATATACGGAGCCACCAAGGTGGAACTTTGTAGAACTGTGTAGTGTGCTTGCGCCAAAGAATGCCCGTCCCGGCATATTAGTGAATTCTTTCCTAGCCCAGTATGCCCTCATGCCGCGATTCAGGAACACCAATCGGCTTAA
Organism: Elymus sibiricus; assembly: GCA_039707655.1. NCBI lineage: Eukaryota > Viridiplantae > Streptophyta > Magnoliopsida > Poales > Poaceae > Elymus > Elymus sibiricus. The sequence continues at coordinate 533,210,446 of CM077675.1, forward strand.
TGTCAGGAATAAAGTCAACACAAAACTCAATGACCTCCTCTGTTTCATGGCCCTTGGAGATGCTTCCTTCTGGCCTAGCACGATTATGAACATATTTCTTTAAGACTCCCATGAACCTCTCTAAGGGGAACATATTGTGTAGAAATACAGGACCCAGAATGGCAATCTCCTCGACTAGGTGAACTAGGACGTGCGTCATGATATTGAAGAAGGATGGTGGGAACACCAACTCGAAACTGACAAGACATTGCACCAAATCATTCTCTAACCTTGGTAGGGTTTCTGGATCGATTACATTCTGAGAGATTTCATTCAGGAATGCACATAGCTTCACAATGGCTAATCGAACGTTTTCCGGTAGAAGCCCCCTCAATGCAACCGGAAGCAGTTGCGTCATAATCACGTGGCAGTCAAGAGACTTTAGGTTCTGGAACTTTTTGTCTGCCATATTTATTATTCCCTTTATATTCGACGAGAAGCCAGACGGGACCTTCATACTGAGCAGGCATTCGAAGAAGATTTTCTTCTCTTCTTTTGTAAGAGCGTAGCTGGCATGACCCTGAAACTGCTTTGGATCCATGCCGTCTTCTCCATGCATACGTTGCTGGTCCTCCCGTGCCTCCGGTGTATCTTTTGTCTTCCCATACACGCCCAACAAGGCTAGCAGGTTCACGCAAAGATTCTTCGTCACGTGCATCACGTCGATTGCAGAGCGGACCTCGAGGTCTTTCCAATAGGGTAGGTCCCAAAATATAGATTTCTTCTTCCACATGGGTGCGCGATTGTCAGCATCATTCGGAACAGATTCTGCGCCAGGACCCTTTCCAAAGATTACTTTTAAATCCTTGACCACATCAAGTATATCATCACCAGTACGGTGGTGAGGCTTCTTCCGGTGATCTGCCTCACCTTTGAAATGCTTGCCTTTCTTTCTTACGGGATGCCTGCTCTGAAGAAATCGACGATGCCCCAGGTACACATTCTTCTTACATTTATCAAATATATACTGTCGGTATCATCTAAACAGTGCATGCATGCGTGGTATCCCTTGTTTGTCTGTCCTGAAAGGTTAATGAGAGCAGGCCAATCATTGATGATTACAAACAGCAACGCATGTAGGTCAAATTCCTCCTGTTCTTTCGCATACCACGCACGTACACCTTTTCCATTCCACAGCTGTAAAAGTTCTTCAACTAATGGCCGTAGGTACACATCAATGTCGTTGCCGGGTTGCTTGGGGCCTTGGATGAGCACTGGCATCATAATGAACTTCCGCTTCATGCACAACCAAGGAGGAAGGTTATAGATACATAGAGTCACAGGCCATGTGCTATGATTGTTGTTTTGCTCCCCAAAAGGATTAATGCCGTCTGCACTTAAACCAAACCATACGTTCCTTGCGTCCTTTGCAAAGTCCTTCCACTTTCTCTCGATTTTTCTCCATTGCGATCCGTCAGCGGGTACTCTCAACTTCCCGTCTTTCTTACGGTCTTCGTTGTGCCATCGTATCAACTTGGCATGCTCTTTGTTTTGGAACAAACGTTTCAACCGTGGTATTATAGGAGCATACCACATCACCTTGGCAGGAATCTTCTTCCTGGGGCGCTCGCCCTCAACATCACCAGGGTCATCGTGGCCGATCTTATAGCGCAATGCACATCATACCGGGCATGCATTCAAATCCTCGTACTCCCCGCGGTAGAGGATGCAGTCATTAGGGCATGCATGTATCTTCTGCACCTCTAATCCTAGAGGGCAGACGGCCTTCTTTGCTTCATACGTACTGTCGGGCAATTCGTTGTCCTTTGGTAGCTTATTCTTCATTATTTTCAGCAACTTTTCAAATGCCTTGTCAGGTACACCATTCTCTGCCTTCCATTGCAGCAATTCCAGTGTGGTACCCAGCTTTTTCTTGTCATCTTCGCAATTTGGGTACAACAATTTCTTGTGATCCTCTAACATGCGCTGCAACTTCAGCTTCTCCTTTTCACTTGCGCAGTTTCTCTTTGCATCGGCAATGGCCCGACCAAGATCATCAGCAGGCTCATCTGATGCCTCTTCTTCAGCTCCTTCCCGCATTGCCGGCTCAGCTTCTTCCCCCATTGTTGTACCATCGTATTCATGGAACCCATGGCCAGGATAGCTGTCATCATCCTCTTCTTCTTCATTCTCTTCCATTAGGACCCCTCTTTCTCCCTGCTTGGTCCAACAGTTATAGCCGGACATGAAACCGGACTCAAACAGGTGGACGTGAATGGTTCTTGAGTTAGAATAATTTCGATCATTCATAGAGCCAGCACATGGAAAATGCATAAAACCATCTGCCCGCTTGTTTGCCTTAGCCGCAACCAGAAAAGTATGCACGCCATTAATGAACTGGGGAGAGCATCGGTCATCGTACATCCATTGCCGGCTCATCTTCATTACACAACACCGAAAGACCAAATTAATACAAGTTCGTACATAAAGTTCATACACACTTGTTCTCATAAAGCAACATACAAACTCTCTAGCTAAAGCATTTAAATGCAACAACAAATGCGATCAAGATCGCAACTAAGGTAACAATTGATCCAACAACATAGTGATACCAAGCCTCACTATCAATGGCATATTTTTTAAATTTTCTAATCTTCAAGCGCATTGCATCCATCTTGATCTTGTGATCATCGACGACATCGGCAACATACAACTCCAGTTTCATCTTCTCTTCTTCAACTCTTTTCAATTTTTCTTTCAAATACTCGTTTTCTTTTTCAACTAAATTTAACTTCTTGACAAGAATATCTATGTCGGTTGCAATTTACGGTTCACATACCTCGTAGATAAAAATATCTATGTCAACCTGATGGGCATAATTGTCATAAACATGAAATGCAACAAATACTTATAAAAGAGAGTATATACCACATCCGAATCATAAACCGGACGAGGGCCGACGGGGACAGATATCAAAACCGTGCCACTATGTATAACAAACAACCATACAGGTAAGAAAACTATACAAGTAACTATCTAAATCTTCCAAACATGATTTTTTTTAATAAAAAGGATAAGAACAAGAGGCTCACCAAGGTGGTGCCGGCGACGGGACGGTGCGGGCGATTGACGGTGGTTAGGACGGGGACGGGAAGGCACTAAGTAAACCACACCTACACATGCAAAGTAAGAAGTTAAATTGAGCTCAAATTGCATATAAATCAAATAAACTACCACATATAAATACTCACAAACTAAAACCCACAAATCACTATATTTATAGAGCATTGCAAGAGCTAATCTAGCAATGAGAGATGAAAGGACAAAGTTGCTAACCTTTGTGAACACTTGGATGGATGGGGTGCCTCCAAATCTTGACAAATTTTGGCAAAAATGGAGGATGAGCTCAGGGAAGAGAGGAAGAACCAGAGGAGAGGAAAGGTGAAAGTGCGTTATATCGACTAGAGGGGGGGGGGGGGTGAATAGGCGATTTTTACAAATTCATCACTGAGGAATTTCAACTTGAGGAATTTGAAATGTGATGAATAACTTGCAGCGGAATAAGTACTTAGGTGCATGCGAAACATAGCAGTAGCATGGTCATCATGATGAAATAGAGCATGCACAGATTACAGGTAGCGTGATACAGGATGCGCAGGTGATGAACAAGGTAACTTGAAGAATTTGGGGTGAGGAAATTGAGAAAGTCTTCAGTCAAATTCTTCAAACAGTAACGATCAATTTCATCAACATGTATTCGAGGAAATAGAAGGGTTGAGGAAATAGAACCAGGTAGCTCGATGAAGACAATGATTTGATGACCCAGTTCCAACTGCTGTGACAGTCGTACGTCTGGTTTGGAGCGACCTGGTATTTAAACCAGAAGACACAGAGTCCCGGAACACACAGTCCCTACCGTATTCTCCTTGAGCTAAGGTCACACAGACCTCGCCCAACCCTCGTGGTAAGTCTTCAGGGTAGACTTCCAAAACCCTCACAAACTGGTCACCCGGCGATCCACAATTTACTGCTGGATGCTCTAGACCAAGGTCACTTCGTGATCCCCAATTGACTGCAGGATGCACTAGACCATGACGCCTAACCGTCTGGAAGATACACATTCTTCAAAGGTAACAAGCGTCGGTTCCACACAGGAACAATTTCTTCAGTGATGCTCAATCACTTTGGGTTTTTGGGTTTGGTGGTTTGGTTTGGGGTTTTTCCTCACTGATGATTTTCTCTCAAAGTCTTCGGAGGATGGGTTTTTCCTCACTGATGATTTTCTCTCAAAGTCTTCGGAGGATGGGTTTTTCCTCACAGATGATTTTCGCTCAAAGTCCTCGAGGAATGGGATGCTCTCAAATGACAAGTGTCAGTTCTCTCTCGGAGCAGCCAACCAGCTAGTGGTTGTGGGGGGCGGCTATTTATAGCCAGGGTGCAACCCGACATGATAAGACATAAATGCCCCCAATGATATGACCGTTATGTGGATAGGATGATTGGGGACAGCTGGCGCTTAGCACAGCAACGGTCGGAATTTCGAACCATGAAAGTCCTCAGGCTTATCATGTTCCTCACTTGTAGGCAATTCGCATTGGCGAAATCCTAACTCCTCAGTCAGACCAATTTCCTCAGAGACCAGAAGATCATCGTCTCTGTCACTGAAGAACTTGACTGAACTGCAAGAGATTTCCAAAGGCTTCACTCGAAGGATTGGATAGGTTGAGGCTTTTGAGTTGAGCATCAGTTGGAAATTTTCCTTAGTATTACCTCGGCCCCCTTTAACAGTACGGTGTTTCCTATGACTCAAAGAAAGGAAATGAAACTACGAAAACAAAAGTCTTCACGCTTCATTGTCCTCGTTCATATCTTCAAGGTCACACCAACTTCTTCTTTTTCAAAGACTTCAGAGAATACCAAAGTCTTCAGCAAAGTCTTCAGCAAAGTCTTCACCAAAGTCTTCAGTTGAAGACATACATTTTTAGGGGTCGATAATCTCCGAATGTATCAAACTCCTCTGCGACTTGTAGAGTCTGTGTATACTCACAAACGCATCAGTCTCTTAACCTATAAGTCTTCAATACACCAAAATCACTAAGGGGCACTAGATGCACTAACAATCTCCCCCTTTTTGGTGATTGATGACAAATAGGTTAAGTTTTCAACGGGGATAATAATATGGAGTGTAAGTACTGAGTTTGAGGAATTTGATTGCAAGATATAGAAGAACTCCCCCCGAGGATGTGCATATTTGAGGAATTTGCTTTGGACTGCAAATGCACATAGCAGGTTAAAAACATGGAGAACTCCCCCTATATCTTGTAATCCATACACGCATTTAATATATATCATGAGGAAATTGAAATGCATGATGGAAAATGGGGTCTGAGGAAATTCAGCATGCGTGCATTAAGATAACTTGAGGAAATAGCATGCGGAAAGCAGTTCAAAAGCATCAGACCACCATCGGACTTAAGTTTACAACTCAACCAACAAAAGCTTCAGAAGAGCGAGAGTTGTAACTTTAAACAAAAATAGCCCATATATAGAGACCCGCTTGAAGACTAACTCAAATTTTCTCCCCCTTTGTCATCGAAGACCAAAAGGGACGAAAAAGTGAGGACTAACGCCCCTGAAGAATTTCATCATGAAGGTGGTGGAGGAGCGTCAGCGTTGTCGGGGTCGTTTGTTGATGCCGGGCCTGCAGCAGTGTCGTCAATGTCCTCAGCCTCATCCGCTTCGCGCGATGAAGAAAATGAACTTGTAACCAGCTGAGGAACTTGAACTTTCTTCCATTTCTTCCTTGGAGGCATGGACCAATCAAAGTCTTGCTGAAATTCCATCTCCTTGAGTTCTTCAGGAGTCTTGAGGTGAGACAGGATGGCCCATGTGCGGTCAAAGACTTCATGAAGATAATAGTGGTTCTTCCTCACAGAGTTGTGCGTGACAGTCATGTCTCGAAGAAGTGAACCAAACTGACGTTTCACCCACTTGTGATTTCGATCAATCTTCTGATGAAGACTTTGAAGAAGCTCGCGATCAGTCATCACACGAGGGGCAGTTTCTTGATGATTTTGTGCTGAGGCTTTTGCAGCAGAATCTTGGGTAGCAGAGTCATCATTGGTGGAATATGATGCAGCTTTGCGAAACTGACCATCCAATGGACGAGTACCTTCATCAATGACAGCTTTGCCTTTTCCCTTGACTGAGGAAAATGTATTCTTGAGGACTTCAATCGGAGGCAGAAAGCTAAAGTGATTCTGAAAGTCAGCCTTGAAGGGGATTGAAGACCTTGATCTGATGAATTTCATGATCCAGGGAGCGTAAGGCTTCAACTCAAAGGGTGACATAGCTACATTGGCCAAAGTCCTCATGAAGAAATCATGGTAGTTTATGGGAATCCCATGAATGATGTTGAATAGCAAGTTCTTCATGATTCCCTCCACTTCTTCTTCTTCAGAATTGTGGCCTTTCTGAGGACTGAGGGTTTTGGTCAGAATGCGGTATATTGTCCTGGGCACATAGAGCAAATCCTTCACTAGGAAGGTGGTCCTTTGAGGTTTTCCAGGAGCCAAAGGCTTCATCACACTACTAGGAAAAAGCTTATAGATAGACGCTTACTAGTAGCGCTGGTTTTTACAAAGCGCTACTGGTACTTACTAGTAGCGCTGGTTATAAAAAAGTGCTACTACTAAGTTGATAGTAGTAGCGCTGGTTATAAAAAAGCGCTACTACTAAGCGGCCTTCACTGTGCCCCCCGGGACAAGCCATACTAGTAGCGTGGGGTATAAAACAAGCGCTACTACTAAGTTGATAGTAGTAGCGCGTGCTATGAGGGAAGCGCTACTGCTATGGGGTCCCACTTAGTAGTAGCGCTGCTACTAGCAAGCGCTTTTGCTAAGCCCCATAACAGTAGCGCGCTGTGGACTCCAGCGCTACTGCTAAAATCTTAGCTATAACTCCGCGCGGGCCGGCTCAAAATTTCGTAAGTCCCCCACTATAACTCCGCGCGGGCCGGCTCAAAATTTCGTAAGTCCCCCACTACTCCCCCGTCTCCCCCCTCTCCCCCACTCCTCTCTGTCGCCACCGTCGCTGTCGACATCGCCGCCGCCGCCCTCTCCCCTGTCGCCGTCGCTCCCCTCCCCGAGACCACCGCCGCCGCCACAGCCATCTCCCCTGCCGCCGCCGCTACCCTCCCCGAGACCACCGCCGCCGTAAGCCTCTCCCCTGCCCTCCTTTCTCTCTCTCTCCCGTCACTCTCCCCCTCTCTCAGATTCATTCCTCCCCTTGACCTCGCCACCGGCGGCAATGCCCCCCGCTCTCTCCTTCACCGCCTTCGCTGCCCACCCTCTCCTCCTCCCATCCCATCCCATCCCATCGTGTACCCTGCCATCCCCTTGAGCTGCGAGAAGGTCAGGCGGCGGCCATGGCGCCCGTCTGCAGATCCACCATGGGCTTATCTCCTCTCCATCTCTGGCCGACGGTGCACAGGACCTACTCCTCGAAGGGGGCCATCTTCGGCCGGTGGTCACGATTTTTTTTTGGTTTTTGAAATTAATAGTAGTAGCGCTGGTCACGGGCACGCGCTACAGATAGTTAGTAGTAGCGCGTGTGGCAGCAGCGCTACTATTAACACATGTACTAGTAGCGCGGGATGAACCAGCGCTACTACTACAAGTTAGCTGTAGCGCGATAGTAGTAGCGCGGGCACCCGCGCTACTACTAGCCCTTTAACCAGCGCTACTACTAGGCTTTTTCCTAGTAGTGTCAGCACTTGCATCATATGATTGGGCAGAGCAGGTTCATCAAACTGGCATCTTGCTCCTTCTGAGGGAATTGGTATTGGGACTGATCGAAGCAATTCAGAGGCTGGAGCAGTGTAATGAGTAGATCCAGTCATCCAGTCCAAAACCCAAGAGTTGATGTCAGAGGCATCACCTGTGATGTGCAAGGTGGCATAGAATTGAAGAATTAGCTCTTCATTCCAATCACATATGTCTGCGCAGAATGGAAGAATTTCAGCATCATGAAGGACTGCGAGCACGGGTGTGAAGCATGGGATAGTTTCCATGTCCGCATGAGGAATTTGTCGATGCTCGAAGACTTTCTCCTTGTCAAACAGCACTGAGGCATAGAAGTTCATCTGTGTAGGTGTCCAGAATCTGGTGCGACCGGCCCTTGCAGAATCATATGGATTTGGGCCATTGAAGAAAATGTGCTCGTTGAAGAAGTTGGTCTTGATGAATTTGGGGCGCTTTGAGCTTTTGAATGGCATCTTGGGCTTCGGCTGAAGATTTGGCTTGAAGCGGCCCACAACTTCCAGAGGAGGAACTTCTTCAGTTTGAAGAATTTGAATTGCAGTTTCCTCATTTGCAATCTGAGCAGCAATTTCTTCAGCTGTAGCAGCTGGAATTTCTTCTGTTTGAATTTCTTCAGTCTGGGCTGGAGACTGAGGAATTTGAGTGAGGGGAGTGTACATTGGAGAATTTGGGTGTGCGGCTTCCCAATATTCATCATGGATAAGAGGAGTTGAATTTCCAATATCCACATTCTCTTCCATTTCTTCAACGCCGGCCTCTTCAGCAGTCAACTGAGGCAGAGGCGATGATACCAGTGGGGTTGAAGCATTTGCTTCCACTTCAATTTCTTCATCAATCCGCTCTGAGGAAGCAGCAGAATGATCTTCTTCATCTTTATCTGGAACTTCATAGTCAGTTCCAAAAGGAACTATTTCATAGGAAGGCATTGAGGTGATTGGGGTTGCATCAATAGGTTCAGTTGAAGAACTTGGCAGTGTCTTCAATTTCTTCACCGCTGAGGAATCTGAAGTTGATGCTTTTCGTTTCTTTTGTGCAGCCTTCTCCGCAGCCTTAGTTTTCTTCGCTTCTGATGCAGAAGGAGGGTTGATTTTCTTCACCCTTGAGGACTTTGCAGTTTCGGCAGAGGGTGAAAGAGGAGCATTTTCTTCAGGCGCAGCAAAAGCTTCAGCTGGCCTGGCAGTGTCTTCAGGCGCAACAGTGGTGGTTGCCCTGACAGGTTCTTCAGCAGCCTGAATTTCTTCAGCTGCGCGAGCAGTTTCATCAGCAGGCTGAGCAGATTCTTCAGCCTGAGGAATTTGCGGTTGCGTTTGAGCAGCTGCCTTTGAGTTGTGTTCCTTGATTGATGCTTGGGCTGCCCTCACAAATCTTACTTTGGAGCCCTTCCATTCAGCATCATACTTTTCTTGTTCATCGGTGAGACAACGAATTTCAGACTGAACAGTGACGAGTTGATTTGGAGTCAAATTCATCACATTGTTCCTCAGAAACTTTTCTTTTCTTGTCTTGCTCCTCTTAGCTTTCTGAGCTTGTTCTCTTTTCCACTTTTCTTCAGCGATAAAGTGTGAGGACATGATCCACAGCAATAGGCAGTTTCAGTGAGGATAGTGGAGTGCTGGGATCCTCATGCCATATGTCGATGAAATTGAGGATCAACTTTGGATCCAGCATAAGAGGAATAGAGCTGTCCTTGGCAATTGCAGCCTTTTGCTGACTGTTTCTGATGATTTCTTCTAATTCTTCATTAGTGGCTTCATCATCTTCCTCAGATCCTGAGGGTATATTCACAGTAGCTTTGCTGTGGTGAGGACTTGGTCGTTGACCTCGTCCAGCAGTTCTTTTCAATTTCATCAAGGTGGGGCTGGTTGATGGCCGTTCTTGGGCTGAGGAACTAGCAGAAGCCCCTGAAGCAATTGACAAGCCAGTAGTCCTTTGACATGTTGCAAGATGTACAGGAGTTGAGGACTTTGTGGTAGCAGCTGATGATTGTGCAGCAACAGTGGGCTTTGAAGAATCTGCTTGAGGATTTTGCTGTGAAGACGTTAAAGATGAAGATTTTGATTTCACAGCAGATTTCTTCGCTAGTGATTTCTTCGGAGCACTCTCAGAAGCTCCGGCAGAGGCAGCAGCAGCAGCAGAGTCTTCATTGAATTGCTTCACTGCAGCTTTGGCAGTTCTTTGAAGTTTTTGTTGAAGTTTTGCCCATTCATCAGGAAAGTCTTCACCGCGAGCAATGCTAGTGGGATCGACTTCTTGATTTGCAGCAGGAGCAGCCCTTTTGCAAGGAGGTTTGAGGGCGAATTTCCTCATGTACTTGGAAGTGACATAGCGATAGTCTCTCCATTCCTTCATCCACCTTCGTTCAATCCTCTGAATCCTTATTTTCCTCTGCTCCTTTGTTTCTTTGCCATGAATGGCCTCATCAGGAGTGCAGTACCCAGCATACAAGTCCTCAGGTATCTCAAAAGCTGTGTTCTGTTCAGCCTTCTTTCCACCCTTCTGAGGTCTTTTGCCATCAGCCATTTTCTTCACTTGATGACTTTGAACTCTTGATGATTCTGAAGAAGTGCACATTTTTTCCTCAAGAAACGCTGCAAATGAGTTAAGTTGATGAGAACCTAGTGATTCATCTGCAGACATTTTGGTACCTGTGAACAGAGTATAGGTGCGAGGAATTTGAAGAGGTCATATGCGTTCTCAGAAATTTTTCAAAATTCATCAAGTTGAGGATTTTGACCATAGATGTCTTGAGGAATTTCACTAAGTGTTCTTGTCTTAGGTTCCAGAGTTGTGCGAATATGTAGATTCACACAATTGAGGAATCTTGAAGAAAATCATAACTTAGAGAAAAACATCAAGGGATTGAACATGTGAAGTGCTTAAGAAGATGAATCTTGAAGAATAAACACTTTTGAGGATTTTGTGGAAAAACTAAAGATCAAACAAAGGCAGTAAAATTAGATTTTATTTACCCTGAAGAAGAACATGACGAATAGTGAGATGAAATTTGGGAAGTTCGTCCGTTCAGATCTCCCACGCCCTAGCTTGGCAGAGGGAGACAGCTACAGCGGCGGCGGGGTGAAGACTTCCGCGGTCGATGCGAGTACGACGACGGCGAGGTCGAGGCAGTGAAGCTCTTCCTCTCCGGCGGCGATGATTTTAGCGGCGGCGCTAGGTCTGAAGCTCGGGAGCGATGGAGGTGAGGAGTAACTAGAGCACAGTGAAGGGGAGGGGGTATTTATAGCGGCAGTAAAAACGAATCGGCCCGAAGATTTTGGACCTGATTGCCCCTGACCCTTGCTTTCCATCCGACATGTGTCACCCACGTTCTGAGTAGTGGAGATACTGGGGGGTCGTGGCTTATCCAGTCGCAGGAATCGGAACGGTTTGAGCGGGAAGCGCCGAAAAATTTGATAGTGAAGATTTTAAAGTTTCGTTCGCAAATTCTTCAGCTGTCAAGGACACAGTGAAGACTTTGACCCAGTTTCAAAACAGAACGCATATGAAGAATTTGTGAACAGACTGGGTTGAGTTTAGCATAGAGGGGAAGCGGGTCCGATCACATTCACTTAGATGAAAATCAACTTGAAGAATTAGCAATAAGTGAATGCTGTTGAGGACATTGAAAACGCAAATAAATATATATATAGTCAATGAAGAACATCAGTTTCATGGTTTGAAGAATTTGAAAAAGTTGAAGAATTTGAAAAGTTGAAGAATTTGAAAAGTTGAGGAATTTGCAAACTTGAGGAATTTGAAAATTTAAAGAATTTGCAAAATGATGAAAAACTCAACTTTGAAGAATTTCAACTATTGTTGGTGGCGTGACCCACCGTATAAGACTGATGATTTCAGACACCGCGTACAATTGTCGTAGGGTTCTGAGAATCAATTTCTTCGTTAATTTCTTCACACTTAGAGAGGTATTCTTCATTGATTGAAGAAAAACGTTACTTCGTGTGTTGCACATCAAAGTCATCAATTTTGCATAAGTGTTAGGATGTGTGTCCTTTCAAAGAACATTCGAAGATTCTAAGATATTTAGCTCACACCGCAACTTGCAAAATCTCTTTTCATCCAAGGGCTTAGTGAAGATATCGGCCAATTGTTCTTCAGTGGGGATGTGGTCGATGGAGATGTCGCCCTTGAGTACATGATCTCGAAGAAAATGATGACGAATCTGGATGTGCTTGGTCTTGGAGTGCTGAACTGGGTTGTGAGCAATCTTGATAGCACTCTCATTGTCGCAGTAGAGAGGCACATTCTTCACCTTGATGCCATAGTCCTTGAGGGTTTGCTTCATCCATAGTAGCTGAGCGCAACAAGAACCAGCAGCAATGTACTCAGCTTCAGCAGTAGAAAGTGACACGCAGTTCTGCTTCTTTGAGGACCAACAGACTAAGGATCGTCCGAGGAAATGACATGTGCCTGAGGTTGACTTGCGATCCACACGATCTCCAGCAAAGTCAGCATCTGAGTATCCGATGAGGTGAAGATTTGAGCCCTTGGGATACCATAATCCAAGCGTTGGTGTGTGAGCTAAGTATCGAAGAATATGTTTCACAGCCTTATGGTGTGATTCCTTCGGTGTCGCTTGGAATCGGGCACACATGCAAACACTCAGCATAATATCAGGCCTAGATGCACATAGATACAATAAAGAGCCAATCATGGAGTGGTATACCTTCTGATCGAAATCTTTACCATTTTCGTCAGTGCAGAGGTGGCCTTTTGAAGGCATTGGAGTTTTGACGCCTTTGCATTCGTGCATGTTGAATTTCCTCAGCACATCCTTGAGGTATTTCTCTTGTGAGATGAAGATGCCATTGTCTTGCTGACGAATTTGAAGACCTAAGAAGAATTTCAACTCTCCCATCATAGACATTTGATATTCTTCACTCATCATATAGGCAAATTCATCACTGTAACGTTTGTCAGTACATCCAAATATAATATCATCGACATATATTTGGCATATGAACAATTCATTGTCATAGGATTTAGTGAAAAGAGTTGGGTCGAGTGAACCGGATTTGAAGCCTTTCTTCATGAGGAATTCCTTCAGAGTGTCATACCACGCCCGAGGGGCCTGCTTGAGGCCATAGAGGGCCTTGTTGAGTCTGAAGACTTTGTCAGGATGCTTAGGGTCTTCAAAACCTGGGGGTTGAGCAACATATACTTCTTCCTCAAGCTTACCATTGAGGAATGCACTTTTCACATCCATTTGATACAGAGTGATATCATGATGGTTAGCATAAGCAAGCAATATGCGAATAGCTTCAAGTCTAGCAACAGGTGCAAAAGTTTCATCAAAGTCAATTCCTTCAACCTGTGTATAGCCTTGAGCTACAAGACGAGCCTTATTCCTTACCACAAGGCCATTTTCATCTTGTTTGTTGCGGTAGATCCACTTGGTACCTATGATGTTATGCTTGCGAGGATCAGGCCGCTTGACAAGTTCCCACACATTGTTGAGCTTGAATTGATGCAATTCCTCTTGCATAGCTTGAATCCACTCAGGCTCCATGCAAGCTTCATCAACTTTGGTGGGCTCTATCATAGAGACAAAAGCAAAATGCCCACAAAAGTTAGTCAGATGTGAAGCTCTTGAGCGAGTGAGAGGACCTGGTGCATTGATGTTGTCGATGATTATGTCAATCTGCACTTCATTCGCAACTCTTGGATGAGCAGGTTGACGCGGCTGAGGATTTTCTTCAGCGCCATTTTCTTCAGAAGCATCAGCATGAATGTCTTCATTTGCTGGAATGATTTCCTCAGTAGGTTGAGGATTTTCTTCAGTGGGCACAACATCTTCGGAAGCTTTCAACTTAATGGATTCTTCAGGAGACTTTTCATCTGTCACAGAAGGCAGGTGCTCTCTTTGCGAGCCATTAGTTTCATCGAACCGCACATCTACAGTCTCAACAACCTTTTGGTGGTGGGTGTTGAAGACTCTGTAGGTGTGCGAGTCCTTTCCGTAACCAAGCATAAAACCTTCATGTGCTTTCGGTGCAAATTTAGAACTGTGGTGAGGATCTCTTATCCAGCATTTTGCACCGAAGACTTTGAGATAACTTACATTGGGTTTCTTGCCAGTCATAAGTTCATATGATGTCTTCTTGAAGAATTTGTGAAGATATACCCGGTTGATGATGTGGCATGCTGTATCAATTGCCTCAGGCCAGAAGCGACGAGGAGTCTTGTATTCATCAAGCATGGTGCGTGCCATCTCAACAAGAGTCCTGTTCTTGCGCTCCACGACGCCGTTCTGCTGAGGAGTATATGGGGCAGATAACTCATGAGTAATACCAAGTTCATCAAGATATTCATCAAGATTGGTATTCTTGAACTCAGTCCCGTTATCACTCCTGATATGCTTGATCTTGACGCCGAAGTTTGTTGAGGCCCTTGAAGCAAATCGTCTGAAGACATCCTGCACCTCAGACTTGTACAGAATAATATGCACCCAAGTGTAACGAGAGTAATCATCAACAATGACAAAGCCATACAAACTTGAAGAATTTGTCAGTGTGGAATAATGAGTGGGGCCAAAGAGGTCCATGTGAAGCAATTCAAAAGGTTGAGTCGTGGTCATGATTGTCTTCGAGGGATGCTTGGATCTGGTCATCTTCCCAGACTCACAAGCACCACAGAGGTGATCCTTGAGGAATTTGACACCTTCGATGCCAATGATGTGCTTTTTCTTCACGAGCGTGTGCAAGTTCCTCATACCAGCATGTCCAAGTCGTCGATGCCACAGCCAGCCTTCTGACGACTTTGCAAGTAGGCACGTGGCAGGCTGAGGACCTGTAGAGAAATCAACAATATACAAGTCTCCTCTCCTAAAGCCTTCGAAGACTTTGGAATGGTCAGCTTCCATGATGACAACACAATGATATTTTCCAAAGATGACAACCATATCAAGATCACAAAGCATTGAGATAGACATGAGGTTGAACCCAAGGGATTCGACAAGCATCACCTTGTCCATGTGTCGGTCCTTGGAGATTGCAACCTTACCCAGACCCAATACCTTGCTTTTTCCTTTGTCAGCGTAGGTGATATGCTTCAGAGGAGATGGGGCAAGTGGCATATTCATCAGTAGACTCTTGTCACCAGTCATGTGGTTGGTGCATCCACTGTCGAGGACCCACTCGGTAGTTTTTGGAGTTTCATCCTGCAGATGAATTAGTACAACTTACGAACTCATATGCTTCAGAGTGAAGAATATGACATCAAATTCATCAGGCAGAATTTCATCACACAACATAGTAATTAAGGCAGTGTGAGGACGTGAGAAATGAGGAATTCATTTCTGCATGATTAGCTTGCGTCCTTTCAAGCATTTTCTTCAGGTCTCCAGCAAATTCATCAGACGTTCAAGTTCGTCTGGAGACCTGATCCTGCATAATAGGTTAGTTCAATTTCTTCACCACCCACATCTGGAGGGGTGGCAAAGAGTTCATCATTCTGCAAGCTCCATATGAGAAAGGAGGCATTGAAGCTAGTGCACTTCGTTTCACAGGATTAGGGTTAGAGTACTCATATGAATAAGCAGAGAAATTCTTTGAGGACTTATGAACATAATGATTTGAAGAATAATGCGCATATTCAGAACTCTTAGATTTTCCCTGCGAAACAGATGCATTAGCACGAGAATGATAATTTTGACCATTTGAGGAATTTGGTCCAAGTGAAGACTTTGGTCCTAATGAGGAATTTGATCTGGGGTTCCTTTTCTTCATGGGTGGTGTCGTGAGGACATTCACTTGAAGATTTTCCAAGCAGCTCTTAGGAACCCAGATTTTCCTCATAGGTGAACCGTTCCTGCAGTTAGTTCCAACAAATCTGGCAAATACTTCACCTTTCTGATTTTTGAAGAATTTGTAGTTGAAGTCAAGTGACTCATCAGAGGAATATGCAGTTTCACAAGTAAAGCCAGATAAAGTAGATGGATCCACAGGAGGTCCTTTTGCAGCAACCCATGAGGTTTTGGGGTACTGCTCAGGTGTCCAGTAGGATCCATCAGCATTAAGATTCCTCTCGAATGCAATACCCTCTTTCCTAGGGTTCCTGTTCAGAATCTGCTTTTTGAGCACATCGCAAAGGGTTTGATGCCCTTTGAGACTTTTGTACATACCTGTCACATACAATTCCTTCAACCCTGCATTTTCGTCAGTGATACTTGTGGTGTTCTCAGATGAGGAATTTGTGACCACTGGGATAGTTGAAGAATTTGCAGTAGTAGAAGCATTTGAACATTCAGGTGAAGAATTAGCAGTTTCACGTTCGATGCATTTCAAACATGGTGGAACAAATTCTTCCTGAGCGGTACTGATCTGTTGAGCCAGTAATGAATCGTTTTCCCTTTGGAGATCCTCATGAGCCACTCTTAATTTCTCAAGATCTTGCTTTCTTTGAAGAAATTCATAAGAAAGCTTCTCATGATCAACTAAGAGTGCATTATGATGACTCTGAAGGTTATCATACTTTGTTTGAAGACTTTTGAGATCATCAGACAGAGTTTGAGTCCGATCCACTTCCTCATTCAACAGATCATCGCTTTTGTCTAGTGATTTCTGAAGCTTTTCAAGTGCACTTTGTTGCATAGTGGCAATTTTAGCAAGTTTGGCATAGCTAGGTTTCACAAATTCATCAGATTCACCTTCACTTGATTCAGAGGAAGAGTGACGTTTGTGTACCTTGGAACCTTTTGCCATGAAGCAGTAAGTGGGAGCATATTCATCATTTCTAATGTCAGAGTCGTTGGAGTGGTCATTTTCTTCATCGTTGAAGATGGACTTGCTGACGAAAGCAGTAGCGAGAGCAAGGATAGCAACACCAGAGTCTGACTCTTCTTCAGATTCTTCCTCTTCTTCATATTCTTCAGATTCTTCTTCGGAGTCCATTTCCTTGCCAATGAAAGCCCGAGCCTTTCTGGAACCTTTCTTCTTGTGCGATGAGGACTTTGCAGATGAAGACTTTGAAGATGAGGACTTTGAAGATTTCTTCTTTTTCTTCGAGTCATCAGAACAGTAGTCCTTGTATTTCTTCTTCCTTGATTCTTTTTCCCAGAGAGGACAGTCAGAGATAAAGTGACCAGACTTCTTGCATTTGTGACAAGTTCTCTTCTTGTAGTCGCTTGAGGAATCTGATTTCCTCAAACTACTTTTTGATGACTTTGCAAATTTACCTCTCCTTGAGAACTTCTGGAATTTCCTCACAAGCATTGCCAGCTCCTGACTCAGTTCTTCAGGATCACCAATGCTACTATCAGAATCTTCGTCTTCTGATGAGGAAATTGCTTTTGCCTTCAGAGCACGAGATCTTCCATAGCTTGGTCCGTAGAGGTCTCTCTTCTCAGCTTGTTGGAATTCATGAGTATTGAGTCTCTCAAGTATATCAGCAGGATCAAGTGCCTTGTAGTCTCCACGTTCTTGAATCATCAAAGCCAGTGTATCGAATCAGGAATCAAGAGATCTTAGCAGTTTCTTCACCACCTCATGGTCAGTGATATCCGTGGCACCCAGTGCTTGAAGCTCGTTGGAGATATCAGTGAGACGATCAAAAGTTTGCTGAACATTCTCATTGACGAGTCTTTTGAAGCGGTTGAAGAGATTGCGAAGAACATCAACACGAGAGTCACGTTGAGTGGAAACACCTTCGTTGACCTTGGATAGCCTATCCCAGATAAGCTTAGCAGTCTCCAAAGCACTCACTCTGCCATACTGACCTTTGCTCAGATGGCCACAGATGATATTCTTCGCTTGAGAGTCGAGTTGCTTGAATCTCTTCACATCAGCAGCGTTGATCGTGGGAGTGACGAAGGGAACACCATTTTCCACAACATACCAGAGATCGTTATCAATAGCCTCAAGATGCATGCCCATCTTGTTCTTCCAGTAGGGGTAGTCCGACCCATCGAAGGTAGGACAGCCTGCGGAAACCTTGATCATACCTGCAGTCGACATAACTAGAACTCCAGGTGGTTAAACCAAAATCACATAGAACAAGGGAGTACCTTGCTCTGATACCAATTGAAAGTGCGTTATATCGACTAGAGGGGGGGTGAATAGGCGATTTTTACAAATTCATCACTGAGGAATTTCAACTTGAGGAATTTGAAATGTGATGAATAACTTGCAGCGGAATAAGTACTTAGGTGCATGTGAAACATAGCAGTAGCATGGTCATCATGATGAAATAGAGCATGCACAGATTACAGGTAGCGTGATACAGGATGCGCAGGTGATGAACAAGGTAACTTGAAGAATTTGGGGTGAGGAAATTGAGAAAGTCTTCAGTCAAATTCTTCAAACAGTAACGATCAATTTCATCAACATGTATTCGAGGAAATAGAAGGGTTGAGGAAATAGAACCAGGTAGCTCGATGAAGACAATGATTTGATGACCCAGTTCCAACTGCTGTGACAGTCGTACGTCTGGTTTGGAGCGGCCTGGTATTTAAACCAGAAGACACAGAGTCCCGGAACACACAGTCCCTACCGTATTCTCCTTGAGCTAAGGTCACACAGACCTCGCCCAACCCTCGTGGTAAGTCTTCAGGGTAGACTTCCAAAACCCTCACAAACTGGTCACCCGGCGATCCACAATTTACTGCTGGATGCTCTAGACCAAGGTCACTTCGTGATCCCCAATTGACTGCAGGATGCACTAGACCATGACGCCTAACCGTCTGGAAGATACACAGTCTTCAACGGTAACAAGCGTCGGTTCCACACAGGAACAATTTCTTCAGTGATGCTCAATCACTTTGGATTTTTGGGTTTGGTGGTTTGGTTTGGGGTTTTTCCTCACTGATGATTTTCTCTCAAAGTCTTCGGAGGATGGGTTTTTCCTCACTGATGATTTTCTCTCAAAGTCTTCGGAGGATGGGTTTTTCCTCACTGATGATTTTCGCTCAAAGTCCTCGAGGAATGGGATGCTCTCAAATGACAAGTGTCAGTTCTCTCTCGGAGCAACCAACCAGCTAGTGGTTGTGGGGGGCGGCTATTTATAGCCAGGGTGCAACCCGACATGATAAGACATAAATGCCCCCAATGATATGACCGTTATGTGGATAGGATGATTGGGGACAGCTGGCGCTTAGCACAGCAACAGTCGGAATTTCGAACCATGAAAGTCCTCAGGCTTATCATGTTCCTCACTTGTAGGCAATTCGCACTGGCGAAATCCTAACTCCTCAGTCAGACCAATTTCCTCAGAGACCAGAAGATCATCGTCTCTGTCACTGAAGAACTTGGCTGAACTGCAAGAGATTTCCAAAGGCTTCACTCGAAGGATTGGATAGGTTGAGGCTTTTGAGTTGAGCATCAGTTGGAAATTTTCCTTAGTATTACCTCGGCCCCCTTTAACAGTACGGTGTTTCCTATGACTCAAAGAAAGGAAATGAAACTACACAAACAAAAGTCTTCACGCTTCATTGTCCTCGTTCATATCTTCAAGGTCACACCAACTTCTTCTTTTTCAAAGTCTTCAGAGAATACCAAAGTCAGCAAAGTCTTCACCAAAGTCTTCAGTTGAAGACATACATTTTTAGGGGTCGATAATCTCCGAATGTATCAAACTCCTCAGCGACTTGTAGAGCCTGTGTATACTCACAAACGCATCAGTCTCTTAACCTATAAGTCTTCAATACACCAAAATCACTAAGGGGCACTAGATGCACTAACAAAAGGGGAAGAACAAAGAGCTCGGGCTAGCCGAAGGGTTCATATAGGGGACCTTTAGTCCCGGTTCGAGACACAAACCGGGACTAAATGTTAGCCTATAGTCCCGGTTCGTGGCACGAACCGGGACTAAAGGTTATCGTGGGGCCCCAGGCTGACACCAGCCTGCCACCACCCCTTTAGTCCCGGTTCGTGGCACGAACCGGGACTAAAGGTCCGGAACGAACCGGCACTAATGATGCCCGTCACGAACCGCGACTAATGGTCACATTAGTGCCGGTTCAAAACCAGACCGGGACTAATGATGTGGACAAAAGGTCTGTTTTCTACTAGTGTTCCCTCCGCTGTTGTACTACTTCCTCTACAGCCGAGGGTGAGCTACGAATCATGTCACTAGATTTTATTTTCAAGTCAAGTCGCGTAACCTAGGCGTCTCCCATCCGAAAGGGTTGCATTGATAAATATGCATTCAATTGCATATTTATCACCGCAACTCTTTCGGATTGTCCAGCGTTTTCCACGGACAGCTCGAGGATGTGTAGATTGGGTACGTTCTCCATGTGTTCTACCCCGTTCCGAGACAGGATTTTGGGGGCGCCTCCCCATTGTTCTCCGGAGCACATTCTCTCGGCTATTTACGGAGACGTGTATCTGGAGAACAACGGGGAGGTGCTGCCGAAATTTTGTCTCGGAACGGGGTAGAGCATGGAGAACGTACTCAATCTAGACATCCTCGGGTGGGATTAGGACCCATCTTTACCTATTAGAGATGTAGGTGGATTCAACGCGGTAGAAAATAAAAATTTGATGTGATTAATTTAAATGAATCCTTAATTTTGTTGTGTGGCTCCCAATAAAGCAGAGGATGGCAGATAATCAGTGGATGTACAGTGGTTTTATCCGTCAGAATCGAGTAACATCAGAGTGGATCGCGAAAACCGATCTGTATTTGAAGGAGATATTCCGTAGTCCAATGAGAATTATCCCACCATGCCCCTGTGCAAGATGTGCCAGACGTCACCGTAGAAATCAGAAGGACATGACTGACCACCTTTGAACGCACGGATATATGCCAAACTTTGACATGCCGCCGATAAACTTAGCCGAGCAGGACCGTGGTAGAGAGGAGGTGATGCGACAACGCATCGATGGTTATGCAGACGACGGGGTCAGGGACATGCTAGATGATGTCATTGCTGTAGAAACGGCACATGCGACACCTTCAGAGAATGAACTGGAGGAGCCGGAGGCAACCGCAAAGGCCTTTTTGGTGGTCTTGGCCTCGTCGAAGAAACCTCTTTATGTGGGTGCCAAAATATCTCAGCTGGATGCCATCTCGCAACTGGTTGCAGTCAAGGCTGAGTACGGCTATAGCCAGAAATGCTTCGAAGCATTCCTGGGAGTATGGGCTAACAGCCTCCCTGAGGGTCATGAACTGCCGAAAAGCATGTACGCTACAAAGAAACTCATGAATGCACTCTCTATGGATTATGAGAAAATACATGTTTGTCCGAAGAATTGCCTTTTGTTTAGGCACGAATATGTGGATGACCAGTACTGTAGGGAGTGTGGTTCGTCTCGGTACCTTGAGGTGGTCGGTGAGGATGGTGAGAAAAGGTAGCTAGATATCCCCGTTAAGGTTCTTCGGTATCTCCATTTCATAGAAAGACTGCAACGCCTTTTCATCACGGAGGACTCTGCCAAAATGATGAAGTGGCACAAGGAAGGTATAAGGTACCATTCAAATAAAATCGTACACCCATCAGAAGGCGAAGCATGGAAGTCGTTCGATAAAGAATACCCCGAGGAAGCAGACGAGGCCGGGAATGTCAGAGTTGCGATAACAGGTGATGGGTTCAATCCATATGGTATGTCGTCCAATCCATACAGCTGCTGGCCTGTGTTTGTTATTCCGCTCAATCTCCCTCCCGGTGCCCTAATGCAACGCAAGACCATGTTCTTGTCGCTCTTCATTCCGGGGCCTGAATACCCGGGGAAGAATTTGGCAGTGTTTATGCAGCCGCTGGTGGATGATTTGCACCATTCTTGGTACTTCCCGAGGTTGACATACGGCCGAGATCTGCAGAGAAATTTCTTTATGAAAGTTTGGTTGATATATTGCATGCATGACTTTCCCGGCTATGCCCTATTCTGCGGATGGTGTACAAGTGGGAAGATGCCAAGCCCAGTGTGCATGCAGGCTCTGCGTTTGATTTGGCTGCAGAAGGGTGGCAAGTATTCAGCCTTTGACCTGCATCGAGAGTTCCTCCCTCCAGACCATCCAGACAGGGAAGACAAGAAGAACTTCACGAAAGGCCGGGTTGTCCATGAAGTAACCGAGATTCCAACATTTTCGGGGGCAGATGTTCTTGCTCAGCTAAAAGCTCTCAAGCCTAAAGTTAAAGGCAAAGGCAAAGCCAAAGCCAAAGGCTTCGAGGGATATGGTGAGACGCACAACTGGACTCACATTACCCCCTTCTCGAAGCTTCCCTATTTCAAGGACCTCAAACTTCCTTACAACATCGATGTGATGCACACCGAAAAGAATGTCGCAGAGTCCCTTTTCCGCACGATCCTCAACATTCCTGATAAGACGAAGGATAACGTTAAAGCTAGAGCCGATCAACAGAGAATTTGTTATAGACCACGTCTAAACATGAAGCCTCCCACAGGCGGTCGAAGAAACTGGGTCAAGCCAGATGCTGACTTTGTCCTTAAACCGCCAGAAAAGAAGGAAGTACTTATCTGGATGAAACTCATTTTGAAGTTCACCGATGGTTATGCATCGAATATAAGTAAGGGAGTCAATCTTTCAACGGGCAAAGTGACCGGGCTCAAGAGTCATGACTACCATGTGTGGATTGAGCGGATAATGCCGGTGATGGTTCGAGGCTATGTCCCCGAGCATGTCTGGCGAGTGCTTGCCGAACTAAGCCATTTCTTCCGCACGCTCTGTGCTAAAGAAGTAAGTAAAGATGTGATTGAACAATTGCATAAGAAAGCACCGGAGTTGATAGTCAAGCTAGAGAAGATCTTTCCGCCAGGCTTCTTTACTCTGATGACACATCTCATTCTGCACCTCGCGAACGAGGTATTGTTGGGGGGCCTGTACAGAATCGTTGGCAGTAAGGCCCTGAGAGACAGAACAAGCATCTCCGACAGAAATGTGGAAACAAAGCTAAGATTGAAGCTTCCATAGCTGAGGCAGTTATCCTAGAGGAGGTGTTAGACCTCAGGACATCGTACTATCCAGACCATGTTCCCCATCTGCATAATAAGGTGCCTCGATACAATATAGTAGAGCGCAAGTATCAACCCAAGCTCCATCTATTCAACGGGCAAGGTGGCAGGGCTGGGGCCTCGAAATCTTATAACATGCCATGACAAGAGTGGGAGGGCCTCATGTTCTATGTCTTGCACAACATCGAGGAAGTTGAGGAAGTGTGGATGAGGTAATACCACTACACCATTCCTTTATGTCTTGCCCAAGCTTCATGTTCTATGTTCACTTAGTTCCGGTCTAACACCGCTTTTCTTCTTTTAGTGATTTCGCTCAAGACGAATGGACGGGAATGAATCCTCCTACTGAGGCGGGGGCACTTACTCTTCTCCGTCATGGAAACCCTGGACGTAAAAATTTTGTTGCTTGGTTCATGGAGAAAGTAATTTTCCACATTCCCCTATTAAATACCTAGTTCAACATTTATTAGTTAACCGAACTAATGCACCCAGCAATTTCAATTATACTTGTAGGGAAAAGATCCGAACATATCTATGGATGACGAATTGAGATGGGTTTCCATGGGTTTTGACCCTGCGGTCATGACATGTAAAAAGTATGATGTGAATGGGTATCGCTTCCATACAGAGGAGCACCAGAACAGCCGGCCTGATCCCAAAACTATAAATACCGGAGTGTACACCCCCGGTCAAATTTCAGTAGACTACTACGGAAGGGTACAAAATATATACGAGATTAAATTTCGCAAAGGGCGCGAAACCCTAAGTCTACCCGTGTTCAAATGCCGATGGTTCGATCCATGGGTGGGGCAGAGACATACGCCTTCCATTGGTTTGGTCGAAGTTAAACCATCAACCGTCTATGCCGGAGCTGATCTCTTCATTGCGGCTACCCAAGCTACACAAGTTTATTATCTGCCTTACCCATGCCAGAAAGAGTACCTAAAGGGTTGGGAAGTTGTGTTCAAGGTGTCGCCACATGGTAAGCTACCGGACCCGAATGAAGACGATTACTACAACATTAACCCCATGACATATGAGGGAGTGTTCTATCAAGGGCAACCTGATGATGATGATGTGGTCAGAAACGATGACGATAGACCATTGGGTGATGATGATGTGAATCCAAACGATGACGATGCACGGAATGATGGTGAGACCATTGTTAATGAAAATGACATACTTATGCTAGAAAAGTTAAACGAAGACGCTGACGATGAGGAAGAGCCTCCACCTCCGTCAGACAACGAAGATGATATGATTGATAGTGATGATGAGACCGAGCGAGAAATCGGTTACAACAGTGATGATTCGTATGGGTTCTAGCAGATGTCTTTTTTTTCTATGGTTTAGGAATATGCCTTTTTATGCTTATTTTTAATGTGTTTATTAGTCATTATTATTATGCTTTTTCCTTCATTATTAATGTACTAATTGTTTATTCTCTTTTCAATGCAGGTTCGTGGAACATGGGCAAGGGGAAGGCGGACGGCGCGGGTTTCATACGCAAGGTCATCGGCATTGCTAGTCGGAGTGGTCGAGCACGTACTGTTCGCCCCCGACTACTTGAGGATGACTCCTCACAGGGAGGTCCAGGGAGAGGTGCCCCTAGAGGAGGAGTGGGCGGGAGGAGAGCCCCTGGAGGGCGAGGGGGTGGGGGGAGAGCCACTAGGGGGGGTTGCGGCCAGAAAGAGCGCACCCTCACCGACTTAGCGGTGTTGTCTTCGAGGCCCTCGTCTAGTGAGGTACCCTCTGCCAAGGAGGAGGAGGACGAGGAGGAGGAGGTGATTCGCGAGGAGGTTCAGGAGGGGGGTGAGGAGGAGGAGGAGGAGGAGGTTGGGGAGGGGGACGAGGAGGACGAGGCAGGCGATGCCGATGGTGGTGGCGGGGATGATGGTGGTGCCGGGGTTGACAACAACAAGGGGTGGCTGCATGGTAACGCAAAGCTCCCAAAGCATATTCCTGCTACCGAGGAGCAGAAGTGGCTCATTGAGCCCAAGGGGACAGAGTAAGTGCCACTTAATAATTTCAATAATAATTTAATTCTTTCGCTTGTCACATGCTTATATTTTTCTTTATTTTGCTTGTCACATGCTAATATTTTCATTCTTTAAATCTTTTGCAGTAACTGGACACATCCTAGAGGGGCCCGTGTTCCCAACGGCATCATCACCGTCTTGCTGAAGGAATACTGGCCGGGGCTGTACTGTCCGGATCCAGTCAGGCACCCGGACCGTCGGGTTTTGGCCACGACCTGGGAGCACTGGGAAGCGGCCCCCGACGCGGAGCATGTGACCCATGCTAAGGCCATGATCACTAATTTTTGGGTGAGTTCTCTTCACAAGCACAAGTCCATTCTGGTTTCATGAATGATTTAACTCATGGCTTCTTCCATTCTGGTTTCATGAATGATTGTAGAAATACTATCGAGTTCTTTAGGAGCACAAGGCCACTGCCGACGAGATCCTGCTGCGCCAAGCGAAGAAGAAGGCCCGCCAGATGCAGTACGAGGTGCGCTGGGTGGCCATCACGCAATACTATCACGACGTTCTTGGTGTGAAGATGCCCAAGGAAGAAACAAAGACGGGGGACATTACCTTGGAGAGGCACAAGTACTTGGCGGTAAGTATAAAAGATTTTTCATTCCGACGTTTGTGGTATATTTCATCGTTTCGTGTTAGACATGCCATTATGCTTTCATTATGTAGGTGTGTCCAAATTGGTGTTATGGAAAATACGAGTCCTGGGCGGCATTGGTGGATTTGTGGTGTGGTCAGGATGGAGCCTGGACTGCTACGAGCAGCAAAAACAAGGCTAACCGAGGGAAGGAGGGAGTACATGCTCAGGGAAACCGGAACCACTTTCTCCACAAGGCACTTCATGTATGACTAACCTCATTAAACAATCTTCTTCTTCTATTTACCGTCGCTTTCTTATGTATGACTAACCTCTGTTTGTTGGTGCAGGAGGAGAAACTGAAGCGGCCGCTCTCACACATGGAGGCATGGGAGATCGCCCATACGCGGAGGAGGCCCAAGCCTGGCGAGGCCAAGTACTACGGCAAGACCGCGGAGAAGAAGGAGGACTACTCTCAGGCGTATCAGAAGCTACATCCGGACACACCTGACCCCATCAAGGCACCTTTCGACGACAGGGTGGTGGTTGCCATGGGGCCGAAGGCTCATGGTTGGCAGCCGGTTTTGGATGTTGTGGTCACTCCTTCTATCTCCTTCACACAGCTCCGAGCTACCGACCCGAGCCTGAGACAGCGCACGACCACGACCACTGCGCAGTCACAGTCCCTCCTAGCTGAGCGGCACACTATAAGTATTTTTCCTCTTATCTTCATTGCTCACTTTATTTTCCGTATCGAGATGTTTTATGAGTTCCATCGTGTCATATTGCAGGCCTACATGGAGTACGCACGCCAAGAGACCATGGCGTGGCAGGCGAAAGTTGCAGCACGCGAGGAACACAGCACTCGCATGATGGAGGTTAGTTTAGCCCCTTTCATTTCACTTCCATATTTGCACATTCATTTCTTCTTACATTCGTGTTTTCTTTGTCAATTAACATGCAGCTCGTTTTTGAGAGCATGAGGAACGGCACGATTCCTGAAATGGAAGCACCACCACCACCTGCAGGACCACAACCAGTGCTGCTTACCTTTGAGGAATTTCTAGCACAGCAACCGGGGACAACGGCGGTTAGTATATCCCCAAACTATTCAACCACCGCTTACTGTTTATTCAACACAATAACATCCACTGAACATGTCTTTTCAAACATCCAGGGAACCGGTGGATCATCCGTTTGTGGTGGTGCCGGTCTTCGCATCACTCCCGAGTCACGGAGCCCGGTCACTCCGATCCACCGAGGCGGTAGCAGTGGCGGTATTGGCGGTAGCGCTGCCGCTAGCAGTGACGACCTGGGCTTTGGCGGACTTGGCGGTGACGACCTTGGCGGTGGTGGTGGACGTACTGGCGCTTAAGCTCTTTTACGCTACTTCCGATGACTTCTTAGCTAGATGCTTATGTTTCTGATATGCTTATGTTGTTGGTTGTGAGGATGTGATGGTGGTGGTGTTGGTTGTGAGAACATATATATTTATGATGCTCTTGATGGAGGTGTTGTTGGTTGTGATGGTGGTGCTGTGCATGTCTATTTCGTTGTATATACCTGCTATTTGAATTGAAATGAATTGATATGAAACAGGAAAAAGGGGAAAAATCAGACAAACACTACGCCGACGGCTTAGCCGTCGGCATACATAGTGTGCGAGTTACCAGTTGCCGCCGCGTGGCACATATGCCGACGGCCTAGCCGTCGGCGTAGTTGTGCGAGTTACTAGTTGCCGCCACGTGTCACATATGCCGACGGCCTAGCCGTCGGCGTAGTTGTGATAGCTACGGCCCAGGAAAATGCCAGCGCCTGCCACGTGGCGACGGATATGCCGACGGCCTAGCCGTCGGCATAGTTGTGATAGATGCCGACGGCCTAGCCGACGGCGTCGCTACGCCTCGGGAATTGCCAGTGGCAGACACGTGGCCAGCCTACGTCGACGGCTAGGCCGTCGGCGTAGCTTCGCCACGTGGCGGTCACTGGTTGGGAGTCTCTTGATGGCGACGCCGCCGGACGCCGTTTGGCGTGGAACTATGCTGACGGTCTGGGCCGTCGGCATAGTTGTACGGACGCCGTCGGGGTAGGCATCTATGCCGACGGCCTTTCTATGCCGACGGTTACCTCACTAGTAGAATGTCGATCAGTAGTCCCGGTCGGGATGGGCCTTTAGTACCGGTTCCCCAACCGGTACTAAAGGGTCGGGACTAAAGGTCCAGACCTTTAGTACCGGTTGGACCACGGACCGGTACTAAAGGCCCACCACGTGGCTGCCTGCGTGGGCTGGTGGTGGAGGACCTTTAGTACCAGTTGGTGATACCAACCGGTACTAAGTGTTCTGTTTTTTTTTGTTTTCGCTTTTAATTAGGTTTTAGTTTTCCTCTCTATTTATTGTGTTTTCCATTCATTTCAAATTTATTTTACGGTGCTACATACTGTAAACATTAATTACACAAGTTGATGCATATATATATATATGCATATATATATATGTAATATAATATACAATATCTCATACACAGTATATATACAAATGGAATTACACATCCATATATATTCTGGACTTATAACTTAAGGCCCAAAACCTGGCCGGGACTAGCTAGCTAGCTAGTGCTCCGGATGAAATCTCAGTTTTCTAGTACTGATTTGCTGGCATTAATTATTGAGGCGGCGGTAAGTAATAGTGCTCTCCGTTTACACCAATGACATGTTGAAGAAGAAATGCCGCAAATTCCTCTTGAAGTGCTACAAAGCGTTTCTCGGGTGAGAGCTTCGACATCATCTGCCAAACCTGGAGTTGTCTTTCACGTGCTCCTCTGCGACGTATACGGCCTTCGGTCTGGAGGCGAATGTTCTCGCAGAGGAAGTATCCACATAAATTTGTCCCCTGTGGCTGCTTCGCGCACTTTGCAAAAGAATAGAATTCAATAAGATAATTAATAATCAAGCATGATAATGGTATTGAAACTAGAATTAAAGAGATGAGCGGACCTAGTAGTACTACTTAATTACCTGCATCTTTTTCCACTTTAGCTTCGGTTTCCATTGACGACCGTGATGGTTTTTTTCTATCATCTTTTTCCAAACACTACGCGGCAAAGAAAAAGAATGAAAGAGTTATTATAATTACTTTTGATATCAGGAAATAATGAAAGAAAGTGAGGTCGATAAAGATTGAAATTACCGTTCTATCATAAAATACAAGTCCACGTATGATTGTTCTCGTGTATCTAGTGAGTCGTACACTTGAACAAGTCCATCCGCGAGGATAATATTTAGGAGGATATAGTGGTCTCTGCGCAGAAGTTTATATAATTAAGCAGGCATGCATATAACTCATCAACTACACTTGACAGCGAGCTAGTAAGCAAAAATAGAATTTGTAGTATACAAGAGAGTAAACACTCACCCCATGTTGTAAGGAAATATTATAGTAGATTTGGTATTCATTAGTGCCTCTAGAAAATTTTCCAAGAGATCTTCTGTGTCCTTGGCATAATGTTTTACCACATGACCATGAACGGTATTTGTGTCGATGAACCCAATGTCATCGATTCCCTCTTGTTTCAATTCCCACATCTTCAATCTGCATAATAGCGTAGAAAAGAACATATATAGTGAGGATAAGCCAATGAACGATATCTTAGCTAGAGACTTAAATTATTAAAGATATAAATCACTTACAGACAATAGCAACTGATGATAGTTTTGTCGATAGAGTCCATGCGGTATAACTGGAAAAGTTCTGAGAATTCAAGACATATGTCACATGCATTGACGTAATGCTCTTTCCTTACTTTGACCATGACCGCCGTCTCCCCTCGCTCTACTTCACGCAGGTACCAATCATGCAACCGTCGCATCGCAGTTGGTAGTTCCTTGTACTCCTCGGGTGTGACAAGTGGTTTTCCTTTGGCATATTGCATTGCGTACTCAGTTGCACCGTACCGGTGGAATTCCTCGGTGCCAAGGATTTGGCCAAGAGTGAGACCTGCAGCCTCTACTTCTTCGAGGTCGATTGGGTTGCCTTGCACGTCGACTGGTTGGATCGATTGCTTGCTTGGATTGGTACTCACCTTGAGCGGAGAGATCGATTGCTTGGATTGTTCTCCGAGCTGGGGAACTGTTTTCCCGGTAGTAGTACCACCTGTCGTTGATGCCGTACTTCCCTACTTCTTCCTTGGGCTGGGCCGACTTCTCTGCTCACTTGCCTTCTGAATCTGTCGCTCATAGTCTGTCGGCATACGCTCGACATATGCCGGGGGTCGATCAATAAAGTGTTCCATAAAGTGCTCTTGGACTTCCTTGGGTATTACCTCCTTTGGCGTCACGGTCTTCTTTGCAAAAAAGGCTTTCACTTGGCGGTCGCATTCAATTTCGTTTTCCTCTGGTGTCATGTCGTAAGGCAGCTTCCTTTTGGACGGAGGCTCGGGTTTCTTCTTTGCTTTCCTCCGAAGAGGACTGCTGGTGGCCTTCCTCTTTTGGGAGCCCTGCTGGCGGGACCGCTGCCGGGGTGGAGTCGGCTCACGCGGCGGAGATCGATATCGATGATATGGACTCGCGTCGTGCTCCGTCCCGAGGTTAGGAGGACTGCTGGCGAGGTGGGGAGGACTGCTGGCGAGGTGGGATGCCTCTTGAGGTGGGGACGACTGCTGGCGAGGTGGGGAGGACTGCTGGCGAGGTGGGGAGGACTGCTGGCGAGGTGGGGAGGACTGCTGGCGCTGCGATGCCTCTGGCTGGGATCCCTCGCGCTCGACATCGATACTCGGCGGAGCCGGTGGCCTTAGCGCCGTCTGTGGAAATACGATGCAGTCCTTACTCCATAGAATGAGACCACGGCCGGCTTCTGCCAGTGTGGACTCCCCCTCACCTCCAGGGATGTCAAGCAATAGGTCATCATATGCTGGCTCTATTGCGTCCACCGCGACATGAGCATACCCAGCTGGAACCGGATTGCAATGCCAGAGAACACCAGGTGTATTTGGTAAAGCATAGCCCGTCGCGACCCGCACGGGTATGTTCTTCATTTTCTGGATTAGCTCACAAGATGTCTTCTCGGTGATATCATCCACGGGGGTGTGACCCAGCGGTGCCCCCGTGGAACCCACGCTGCTTTTCGGCAGTGTAGATGGGACGGGTTCCCCTGCCTCCTGCTGCGGAGTTTCCCTTTGCTGGGTCAGTAACTGTATCTGCCTCTGCTGCTGCTCGTACTTCTGTTCCAACTTTGAAAGTCGGTCTGCTTCCACCTTCTTTTTTCTCGAACGGCTTTTATAACTGTCCTGCCATCCCGCAAACCCCTCGTACCACGGAACAACGCCCACGCCTCGTGTTCGTCCTCCGTGTTCGGCATTCCCGAGGGCGAGTGTAAGCTCGTCGTTCTCTCTATCGGGGTGAAACCGTCCTTCTTGGGCAGCTTTTATTGCTTCAATCAACTCATGTGATGCATGCTTCAGACTGGCCAGTGCAATAATCTTCCCTGTTGCTGGGTCCAACTTTCCCCCATGCGCAAAAAACCAATTCCTGCACCTCTTGGGCCACTTGAAGGTTACTGGAGTGATCCCTTCAGCAAGCATCTTATTCTCTAATGCATCCCACTTAGGAATGGCTGAGTTGTATCCACCTGTCCCTAGTTTATGGTGATACTTTTTTTTCTTCGCATTTATCTGATTCTTTGCCGACTTCTCCATAGCAGCTTCCGATGTCTTGTACTCGATAAATGCGTCATAGTGATTCCTTACCTTCTCGTATATTCCTATGAATTTGGGCGCCTTCTGGCCTCTAGCGTTGTACTCGGTCCATAATCTTTTCTTCCAAGTCTGGAACGCGTCGGCCATCTTATGGAGAGCAAACTCCTTGACTTTGTTCCTTTGGCGCTCCGAGAGAGAATCTGGTAGGATGAAATGCTCCATGAGATCTCGCCAAAGTTCATCTTTAATTCTTGTATCGACATAATTCACTCCTGGTTTTGGGTTGTTTGGTTGAATCCATTCTTGCATTGTGATCGGGACTCCATCCCTAACAACCACTCCGCATTGACGCACAAATGTCCTGGCATTGGCATCAGGGTGAGTCGGTGCGCCATTAGGTTTGACAGCATCAAGATTGAGCTTTACGTTGCCGTCCAATATTTTGGCACCGCCTCGTACCTTTCTACTAGATTGGCTCGATCCGGAGGGCTGATAATTAAAAGAAAAAAGATTTGTTAATATATATATATATATATATATATATATATATCAATTAATACACATGTAATGATCACCAGAGGCTAATATGTGTATATACCTCGCCGGACATTAGTTGTTCCGGATTTTGGAACATAAGTTGTTCTTCCTCGGCCTCACATCCATCACCGTAATCGTTCAGATATTGTGAGCCGTCATCATCATGTGATTCACCCTGAAGGTCCGCTGGGTTTTCGGAGCAGCGTATCATGTCGAAGATGTCCTCTTCATGAGCTCTACCGGTATTGTCCATAGCTTAATAACTAATCCATAATAATATAGATAAAACAAATTAGTATTCAAATTAGCATGCATTCAAGAAGCAAAATAACTGATAGTTAATTAATAATGCATCATCGAATACATATATAGTAGTTCTTAGAAAAGATCTCATCTCATAATCTCGGATAATTGTTAATACATCGGCTAATCCATCGATCTAGCTAATACATCATAATAATACATATATAGTAGCTAATATATCGATCTAGCTAGAACCCTAGCGGCCGGCGGATATCGGGGCGGGCGGTGGACACCCAAAGAGAAGGAACCATCACAGGAACATAGCTCCAGTGAGATCCCTGAAGAATCTGCCAGGTATTGTCGGACCTGGCCTCCAAAGCTGCCATGTAGCGACGGACGTGCTCGTTCTCCTTGCTGACATGGTACTGTACCACCTCCGCGGGGGACTCAAGCCTCTGAATCGTCCGTGGCCCATGCGGCCGCCACCACAGAACCTCCGGGTCGACGACGGGCTGGCTCCTCACCAAGCTGCGCCGCCCGGAAGGCAGCACCTCCCAGTACCAGACCGGCGGAGCCCAGTCCCTGACAGGGCCCCTCGGCTCAAGCAAGTGACCTCCTCCGGCGACTCGACGACGAGGATGCGGGATCGGCATCGTCGACGTCGAGAAGAAACACTTAATTATGAAAACAAATTAAATAAAACTTAGCAAAATTAACACTTAGCATTTAACAAATTAAATAACACTTAACAAATTAAATACACTTAGCATCTAACAAAATTATCAAAATTAACACATACCCTAATAACCTAAGAACCTAACTAACTAACTAACTAAACTAACCTAACCTAACTAACTAAACTAACTAAACTAACCTGATAACCTAACTAACTAACTAACTAACTAACTAAATAGGGGTGCTGTGTCGTGGTCGGGGTCGGGGTGTCGGGGGTCTCGTGTCGGGGTGTCGTTTTCTTCTTCTTCCCCTCTTCTTCTTTTTTTCCTCTTTTTCCTTTTCTTCTTCTTCCTCTTCTTCCTTTTCTTCCTTTTTCTTCTTCTTCTTCTCCTCCTCCTCCTCTCCTCTTTTTTTTTCTTCTTCTTTTTTTCTTCTCCTCCTCCTCTTCTTCTTCTCCTCCTCTCCTCTTTTTTTCTTCTTCTTCTTCTTTTTCTTTTTTCTTCTCCTCCTCTTCTTCTTTTTCTTATTCTTATTCTTCTTATTATTTTTTCTTCTTTTCCTTTTTTCTTTTTCCTTTTTTTCCTTCTTCTTTTCTTCTTTTTTTTCCTCCACGTCACTACTAGGCCGCGCCGGAGTTGCTCCGGCGAGCCGCGCCGGAGTTGACTTGATCGGGTGGGCGCGCGGAGGGGCAAGGGGGAGGGGAGAGGCTCACCGAGGGAGCTCGCCGGAGGGGGGAGGACGCGTCGGGGCGGCGAGGTCGGGGCGGCGCGCGGCGTCGGGGCGGCGGGCTCGGGGCGGCGGGGTCGGGGCGGCGCGCGGCGTCGGGCGGCGGGGTCGGGGCGGCGTCGTCGGGGCGGCGGGCTCGTGCGCGACGGGCGGCGGCGATGGCGACGGGCGGCGGCGACGGCAGATTTCGGCAGCCTGACGGCGTCGTTTTGTCCTTGTCCCGGTGCGTGGGTCGGCCCGGGACGAAGGGATCGTATTTATACGTAGGCACCCTTTAGTACCGGTGCGTGGCTCGCACCGGTACTAAAGACCCTTTAGTACCGGTGCGAGCCACGCACCGGTACTAAAGGTCCTCCCCAAAAAATGCGCGGGGCGGTGGACCTTTAGTACCGGTGCGTGGCTCGCACCGGTACTAAAGGTTTTTTAATTCAATATTCATTATTATTTTCAGGAAAACCCCTAAACTTTAAAAAATCATAGAAAAAAATCTATGACTCCATTGGAAATAAATAATATATGAAAAAATATCAGAAAAATATAAAGAATCTGTTTATGGCATTTCCATGCATGTTTGAACAACTTCAACTGCTGTATAAGACAATTTGACTAAATGGCATTTGAAATGTCATATCTCGAGTTTGAAAAGCAGTATAAATGAACTCTGAAAAGGTTGTAACTTGGCATGACATCATAATTTCACCCACATAGCAACTTCTAAAGAGTTGAGAGGGTTACGGCAAAAACTGGATGCAGTTCGTGTACAAATTGGACAATCTCTTTCGAAGTATATGAGGTTTCGGACGAAAACTCATATATTACAAAGGGATTTCATTTTTAATAACTTATTTGAACTCCATATTTTTTGTGTGTTCAATATGCACCATTCAAAGGCACATCATCAATTTTCAACCCTTTCTGACTTCATTTGATATTTTTCATGCATTTAATGATTTATTTTGAGCTAAATGACCCTGAATTTGAAAAGCACTACAAATGGACTCTGAAAAGGCTGTAACTTGGCATGACATCATAATTTCACCCACATAGCATGTTATAAAAAGTTGAGAGGGTTATGGCAAAAACTGGATGCACTTCGTGTACAAATTGGACAATCTCTTTCGAAGTATGAGGGTTTCGGACGAAAACTCATGTGTTACAAAGGGATTTCATTTTTTTGAACTTATTTGAACTCCAGACTTTTTGTGTGTTCAAAATGCACCATTGAAAGCCACATCATCAATTTTCAAACCTTTCTGAATCCATTTGGTATTTTTCATGCACTTACTGATTTGTTTGAGCTAAATGACCCTGGAATTGAAAAGCACTACAAATGGACTCTGAAAAGGTTGAAAGTTGGCATGGTATCATAATTTCACCCACATAGCAAGTGCTAAAAAGTTGAGAGGGTTACGGCAAAAACTGGATGCACTTCGTGTACAAAACTGACAATTGAGCATCATCGATCCTTTCCCCTGCACACAGCCGACGGTGGCTCGTGAGTGCCCGCATATGAAATGCACCGTCGGACCGTATGCAGGGAATCCGAATGATTTGTATTCGGTCGATGAACTAAAGGATTTCTAGATAGATCAACAAAACACACGGTTTCCCCTGCATACAGCCCGACGGTGGCTCGTGAGTGCCCGCATATGAAATGCACCGTCGGACCGTATGCAGGGAATCCGAATGATTTGTATTCGGTCGATGAACTAAAGGATTTCTAGATAGATCAACAAAACACACGGTTTCCCCTGCATACAGCCCGACGGTGGCTCGTGAGTGCCCGCATATGAAATGCACCGTCGGACCGTATGCAGGGAATCCGAATGATTTGAATCCGAATGAGTACACACACTAAGTGTCGAACATGTCCGAGAGGTGGGTTATATATAGGGTCGTGTGCCTCTTTAGTCCCGGTTGCTAGCACGAACCGGGACTAGTTATAGTGCTGATCCAACAGCTCACAAGCGCTTGAAAGAAACACACGATCCGTGTGCTTCTTCCTGATTGGTACGACCTCGGTCCTGGGAGTGGCTAAAATTTAGTCCCACCTCACCAAGCGAGAGGGACTCGTAGCGGTTTATAAGCCCTGAGTGCAGAGATGATGAAGCGAGAGGCGCAATGCTCACCTGCACGTTAGCTACAGGCCTTGAGGAAATGGTGTAGACTGCACGGAGCTATCTGCAGTTTCTCAAGGCCTGAAGCTAAGCAACGTGTAGGTGAGCATTGCGCCTCTCCATTTTTAATAACTTATTTTAACTCACCCACCACCACATCCCTGAATTGGTTACTGTTACACTTCGTGTACAAACTAGTTACTGTTACAAACTGTTACACTTCGTGTACAAACTGGTGGATGCACTTCGTGTACAAACTGTTACAAAGATACCATGCTAGAAAATGCATGCATGTCCTTCACATAGAAAGTGATGACGGTGAAGCCGGTCACATCCCAGAGTGGGATCTCGCGGTGTAAGACTTTTTCTGCGTGTTTGTCCCTTGCTTATGATTGCGCCGTAACCATGGAGAATCTTCATCATTTAACAGGATGCTTGGGTCAATCTTCACTCTGAAGGGAGGGATTTCATGAAACTTTTCATAATCTTCTGACATGTCTGTCTTGTCCTCCACTCCCACAATGTTTCTTTTCCCTGAAAGAACTATGTGGCGCTTTGGCTCATCGTATGATGTATTCGCTTGCTTATCTTTTTTTCTCCTCGGTTTGCTAGACATGTCCTTCACATAGAAAACCTGAGCCACATCATTGGCTAGTACGAATGAGTCGTCTATGTATCCAAGATTGTTGAGATCCACTGTTGTCATTCCGTACTGTGGGTCTGCTAGCTGTACCCCGCCTCCAGTATATTTGACCCATTTGCACCGAAACAAAGGGACCTTAAGATTAGGTCCATAGTCAAGTTCCCATATCTCCTCTATGTAACCATAATATGTGTCTTGAAAGTTGGTTGCATCATAGCGGACACCACTGTTTTGGTTGGTGCTCTTTTTATCTTGGGCGATCGTGTAAAATGTATTCCCATTTATCTCGTACCCTTTGAAAGTCGTTACAGTCGAACTTGGTGTCTTGGCCAACCTGTACAGTTCATCTGGAACATCGTTGTCATTGATGAGCTTTGTTTGCAACCAACCGGCAAAAGTCTCCATGTGTTTACGTTCAATCCAGGGGTCAGACTGCTCCGGGTTCTTGGACCGTACAATATCCTTGTGTTCCTCCATATATGGAGTCACCAAGGTGGAATTTTGTAGAACCGTGTAGTGTGCTTGAGTGAAAGAATGCCCGTCCATATTTATTGCTTCTTTCTTTCCTAATGTGCCTTTTCCACACAGTCTCCCCTCATGCCGCGATTCAGGAAGACCAATCGGCTTAATGTCAGGAACAAAGTCAACACAAAACTCAATAACCTCCTCTGTTCCATATCCCTTGGCGATGCTTCCTTCTGGCCTAGCACGGTTATGAACATATTTCTTTAAGACTCCCATGAACCTCTCGAAGGGGAACATATTGTGTAGAAATACAGGACCCAGAATGTTAATCTCTTCGACTAGGTGGACTAGAACGTGCGTCATAATATTGAAGAAGGATGGAGGGAACACCAACTCGAAACTGACAAGACATTGGACCAGGTCATTCTGTAACCTTGGTAGGATTTCTGGATCGATTACCTTCTGAGAAATTGCATTGAGGAATGCGCATAACTTCACAATGGCTAATCGAACATTTTCCGGTAGAAGCCCCCTAAGTGCAACCGGAAGTAATTGCGTCATAATCACGTGGCAGTCATGAGACTTTAGATTTTGAAATTTTTTCTCTGCCATATTTATTATTCCCTTTATATTCGACGAGAAGCCAGACGGGACCTTGATACTGAGCAGGCATTCAAAAAAGATTTCCTTCTCTTCTTTCGTAAGAGCGTAGCTGGCAGGACCTTGATACTGCTTTGGAGGCATGCCGTCTTTTTCGTTAATTCTTTGCTTGTCCTCCCGTGCCTCCGGTGTATCTTTTGTCTTTCCATACACGCCCAAGAAGCCTAGCAGGTTCACACAAAGATTCTTCGTCACGTGCATCACGTCGATTGCATTGCGGACCTCTAGGGCTTTCCAATATTCAAGTTCCCAAAATATAGATTTCTTCTTCCACATGGGTGCGTGTCCATTGGCGTCATTCGGAACAGATTGTCCGCCAGGACCCTTTCCAAAGATTACCTGTAAATCCTTGACCATATCAAATATATATTCACCAGTACGGAGGCCAGGCTTCTTCCGGTTATCTGGCTCACCTTTGAAATGGTTGCCTGCCTTTCTTAAGATATGCTTGATCGGTAGAAATCGACGATGTCCCAGGTACACATTCTTCTTACATTTATCCAAATATATACTTTCAGTATCATCTAAACAGTGCGTGCATGCATTGTATCCCTTGTTTGTATGTCCTGAAAGGTTACTAAGAGCAGGCCAATCATTGATGGTTACAAACAGCAACGCTCGTAGGTCAATTTCCTTCTGTGTGTGCGCATCCCACACACGTACACCTGGTTTTTCCCACAACTGTAGAAGTTCATCAACTAGTGGCCTTAGGTATACATCAATGTCGTTGCCGGGTTGCTTAGGGCCTTGGATGAGCACTGGCATCATAATGAACTTTCGCTTCATGCACAACCAAGGAGGAAGGTTGTAGATACATAGAGTCACGGGCCAGGTGCTGTGACTGGAGCTCTGCTCCCCAAAAGGATTCATGCCATCTGTACTAAGACCAAACCATAAGTTCGTTGCGTCAGCTGCAAAGTCCTCGAACTCCCTCTCAATTTTTCTCCACTGCGACCCATCAGCGGGTGCTCTCAACATCCCGTCTTTCTTACGTTCTTCTTTGTGCCATCGCAACAACTTGGCATGCTCTTTGTTTTGGAACAAACGTTTCAATCGTGGTATTATAGGAGCATACCACATCACCTTGGCAGGAACCCTCTTCCTGTGGCGTTCGCCCTCCACATCACCAGGGTCATCGCGGGGGATCTTATAGCGCAGTGCACCGCATACCGGGCATGCATCCAAATTCTCGTACTCCTCACCGCGATAGAGGATGCAGTCATTAGGGCATGCATGTATCTTCTGCACCTCTAATCCTAGAGGGCAGACAACCTTCTTTGCTTCGTACGTACTTTCAGGCAATTCGTTATCCTTTGGAAGCATCTTCTTTATCATTATCAGCAATTCTTGAAATCCCTTGTCAGTTACACCATTCTTCGCCTTCCATTGCAGCAATTCCAGCGTGGTACCCAGCTTTTTCTGGTCATCTTCACAATTTGGATACAATAATTTCTTGTGATCCTCTAACATACGTTTCAACTTCAACCTCTCCTTGTCACTTTCGCAGTTTCTCTTTGCATCAGCAATGACCCGACCCAAATCATCAGCGGGCTCATCTGATGCCTCTTCTTCAGCTTCCCCCATTGATGCCTCTTCTTCAGCTTCCCCCATTGTTGTATCGGCGAAAGGATAGTTGTCATCATCCTCTTCTTCTTCATTGTCTTCCATTATAACCCCTCTTTCTCCGTGCTTGGTCCAAACATTATAGTGTGGCATGAAACCCTTCTCAAGCAGGTGGACGTGAAGGGTTTTTGAGTTAGAGTAATTCCTATCATTCTTACAGTCAAGACATGGACAACACATGAAACCATTCTGCTTGTTTGCCTCAGCCACACGAAGAAAATCATGCATGCCATTAAGAAACCCTGGACTTAGTCGGTCATCGTACATCCATTGCCGGCTCATGTTCACTACACAACATCGAAGTGACCAAATTAATACAACTTCATCATCACATTACAACCAAAAGTAGAGCTAGCAGTGACCAAATGTTACTGCAAATAATAGATACTTGTTCATACATACATCTCATAAAACAACATACAACTATCTAAAACATGTAAATGCAACAACAAATGCGATCATAATCGCAACTAAAGTAACAATTGAGCCAACGGCATAATGATACCAAGCCTCTTTATCAATGGCATATTTTCTAATCTTTCTAAGCTTCAAGCGCATTCCAGCCATCTTGTTCTTGTGATCATCGACGATATCGGCAACATGCAACTCCAATCCCATCTTCTCATCTTCAGTTCTTTTCAATTTTTCTTTCAAATGATCAATTTCTTTTTCAGCTTGTGTTAATTTCTCGAGCAGAATTGCATAGTCCGTTGGAATTTCTGGTTCAACTACTTCCTATAGATAAAAACATCTACGTCAATTTGGTGGCATAATTAATTGTCATAGACATTAGATGATGTGTGAAATAGTTATAAAAGATAACACCATACCACATCTGAATCATAGACTGGACGAGGGCCGACGTGGGCTGATACCATAACCATGACACTATAGAATAACTAACAATAATACAAGTAAGTAAATCGTACACGCAGCTATCTAAATCATACAAGTAATTTTTTTTAACAAAAAGGTTTTAAGAAGAACAAGAGGCTCACCAAGGTGGCCGGTGCCGCGACTCGACGGTGCGGACGATCGACGGTGGTTAGGACGGGGATGGGAAGGCACCAAATAAACCACACCTACACATATGCAACCTAACAAGTTAATTTGAACTCAAATTGCATATAAATCAAATAAACTCCCACATAATGACCACTCCTCCAAAACCTAGCTAAAACCCACAAATCACATATCTTTGAGCATACCACAAGCTAATCTAGCAATGAGAGATGAAGGAGCAAAGTTGCTAACCTTTATGAACACTTGGATAGATGGGGTGCCTTTAAATCTTGACAAATCCTTGGCAAAATGGAGGATGAGCTTCGAGAGCAAGAAGAAGAACAGGGGAGAAAACAGAGAAATGAGAGCCCCTTCGATCGGCTGCGGACGAAGCCCGTATATGTAGGAAGTCTTTAGTACCGGCTGGTGACACGCACCGGTACTAAAGGTTGCCCTTTAGTACCGGTTGGTATCACCAGCCGGTACTAAAGGTGCAAGCGGGGCCCAAGTCTGACCAACAGCCTGCCACGCCCCCTTTAGTACCGGCTCGTGACACGAACCGGTACTAAAGATCGCTCACGAGCCGGTACTAAAGGTCGCCCTGCTCCTAGCCGTTGGAGCCGGCACGAACCGGGA
This sequence comes from Elymus sibiricus, assembly GCA_039707655.1. Classification (NCBI taxonomy): domain Eukaryota; kingdom Viridiplantae; phylum Streptophyta; class Magnoliopsida; order Poales; family Poaceae; genus Elymus; species Elymus sibiricus. Next base: position 533,250,805 of record CM077675.1, read on the forward strand.
CTAATACCATCTTTAGTACCGGCTCGTGACCAGACCGGGACTAATGCTCGGGACGAAAGGTCTGTTTTCTACTAGTGCCTGGGGTACGCCGACGTATATGTTGCCAACGGTCCTACGCCGACGGGTGCCGTCGGCATAGGTCTATCCCGACGGGAATCAGGCATATGCCGAGCCGTCGGCATAGAGGTTTATTCTGGTAGTGACGTACTACTACTCATGTTGATGATGAGTTCCCACATGCATGCGCACTACTTCTATTTTTTTTCCATGTACAATCGTAGTAGTACATGCATATTATCATGCTCCAAAGGAAATCGTTGCACTTTTTCAATCTCGAGATGTGCGCTTACCAGAAAATAATTTTAATATTATTATTTTTTGGATAATGCAAGAGAGAGAATAAGATAATGGCGTAGAAATAATGCTTGGCAAATAGGTTTTTTTTCTTCCAAATTGGATAGAGTTAGAGGATATTGCAGTCCATATTTTTGTTGTAGTGAACTCTGTGCTAACTACTGTAGTCGTGATGACTTGTTATGGTCGTCTTTGCCTGCGTATATAGGATATTCTGGTAGCAGTACAAACATATTTTTTCTTGCTTTATCCTTTGAAATGGCCGAGGATTATCTGTATCCATCTGACCCAATTTCCCTGTCTCGTGCTCTCAGCTCAATCTCGCATATGGTCTATGGAGTGCTTGATCAGAGATATGAGTGGATGGAAGAATGCAGTTGTGGTTTAAGAAGGCTTGGTGTTTGCATCTGTAGTGCTTCTTGTATCCAGCTTGGTGACAGAGCAGAGCAGTGCTTCTGATGAAATGAATATAAAAAAGGAGATGCTTTCCCTTTTAGAACCAGTTGATATGTTATATATTTTCATTACAATCTTCCTTTATTCCAACATCATCCTAAGTGTTAAGATTCAATATTAAAGCAAAGAAGCTCCCCTCTGCGCACGGTATGTCTCGCATGATCTGGGGTTTAAGCATCACCTCAGTCAGCACTACTCCGTAATACTCTCTAGCAGATTCCCATGAATTTTCCTATCTAGACGAGTGTTGTGTGTGATTTCTGGTCGTGATCCTGAGTTCCTGACATTGTTACTGGACAAGAGTTTGTTCTGCAACTCTGTACTGACATGCCATTCAGCAAATTATGGTATTTTCAATATTCTGAATCTGTAGGGAAAAACTGATCTGTAGAGCAATTTTCCTGGCGTTGTTTATGATTGTGGTCGTGACCCTGCTGTGGTTATTGGACAAACTTTGTTCTTTGATTTTGTACCGACAGGATAGGCCATTTCAACTATATATGGTATTCTCAGTATATTCTGAATGTGTAGCGAAACTCTAAATTTTGCATCAATTAAACAAAAGTGTCGTGGGGAAAAAAATAATTTAACAAGTATGGTGCAAGTAAATTAGTTAGCTGTCATGGAGATGTTCTAACTGCTGGAAATAACTATACGTGATTCAGTTGATCAAATTTTTTACAGGAGGTTGTCTGACGTTATGCACCTCTGTCATCCCGACCAATTTGGTGGATACAGTTTGTCAACTAGACAGTAAAATAAAAGAGGAACCAGCCAATTGCTCGGGAGACAGCTTCTCAAGAGATATGCAGACTGGAACACCTCCAGGGGGTTCCATGCTGTGACCTTTGTTAGAGAATGAGCAACTTCATTCACAAGAGGGCCAAAGGCCAATACATATACATGTGTGGTAAAGTGCAAGAAACCCCTTATACAATGGGGATAAACCGAAAAGGGACTATACACATCTAACACCCCCCTCAAACTCATGGTTGATCAACCACACTGAGTTTGGAGAGAAAGAACCCGTGCTGCGCTCGAGTTTGTGCCTTCGTGAAGAAGTCCGCCAACTGTGACTCAGAAGACACATAATGAAGAGCAAGAACTTGATCTTGCACAGCCGCAAGGACAAAGGAGGCATCCACACCGATGTGCTTGGTGAGCTCATGCTTCACCGGGTCACGTGCAATGCTGATAGCACCTGTACTATCTGACAGGAGTGGAGTCGGTGCAGCAACATAAACACCAAAGTCCTCGAGTAACCATCGTAACCAGATCACCTCAGCCGTCAACATAGCCATCGCCCGCAACTCAGCCTCCGTACTCGAGTGAGAAACATCGGTCTGTTTCTTCGTCTTCCAGGCAATGAGAGAGCCTCCAAGAAAGACACAGTAAGCAAACAACGAGCGGCGATCAGTAGGATCACTAGCCCACGTAGCATCAGAGTAGGCCTGGAGCTGGAGAGAGCTGGAGCGGGGAAAGAAAAGACGGTGTGAAATCGTGCCACGAAGATACCGTAGAACACGGAGGAGGTGACCATAGTGGACAGAGGTGGGAGCTGAGACGAACTGACTGAGAATGTGAACAGGATAGGATATATCAGGATGAGTAACAGCGAGATAGACAAGACTCCCAACGAGGTGGCGATACCGTGTGGGATCAGCCAGAGGATCACCATCAGTAGCACGAAGCTGAACGTTGAGCTCCATAGGAGTCACAACGGTGTGATCATCACCAAGAGCGGCTCGGGAGAGAAGATCCTGAATATACTTTTCTTGAGAGATGAAGAAGCCTTCAGAGGTCGAAGAAATCTCAATCCCAAGAAAGTAGCGAAGAGGACCAAGATCAGACATGAGAAACTGTTCCCGGAGGCGGGCCTTAACAAAGGCAATATACTCAGAATCGTCACCAGTCATGATCATGTCATCCACATATAGACACTAGTAGAAAACAGACCTTTTGTCCAAAGCATTAGTCCCGGTCTGGTTTTGAACCGGCACTAATGTGACCATTAGTCCCGGTTCGTTCCGGACCTTTAGTCCCGGTTCGTGTTACAAACCGGGACTAAAGGGGTGGTGGCAGGCTGGTGTCAGCCTAGGGCCCCACGATCACCTTTAGTCCCGATTCGTGGCACGAACCGGGACTATAGGCTCACCTTTAGTCCCGGTTTGTGTCACGAACCGGGACTAAAGATCCCCTATTTTAACCCTCCGGCCGGCCAGCCCGAGCACACTCCTCCCTGTTTTCCCCTTCTTCCTCTCCTTTGTTCTTCCCCTTGCTCGAGCTCACCTCCATTTTTGCCAAAATTTGTCAAGATTTGGAGGCACCCCATCCATCCAAGTGTTCACAAAGGTTAGCAACTTTGTCCTTTCATCTCTCATTGCTAGATTAGCTCTTGCAATGCTCTATAAGTATAGTGATTTGTGGGTTTTATTTTGGGAGTATTTAAATGTGGTAGTTTATTTGATTTATATGCAATTTGAGCTCAAATTAACTTCTTACTTTGCATGTGTAGGTGTGGTTTACTTAGTGCCTTCCCGTCCCCATCCTAACCACCGTCGATCGCCCGCACCGTCCCGTCGCCGGCACCACCTTGGTGAGCCTCTTGTTTTTATCCTTTTTATAAAAAAAATCATGTTTGTAAGATTTAGATAGTTACTTGTATAGTTTTCTTACCTATATGGTTGTTTGTTATACATAGTGGCATGGTTTTGATATCCGTCCCCGTCGGCCCTCGTCTGGTTTATGATTCGGATGTGGTATATACTCTCTTTTATAACTATTTGTTGCATTTTGTGTTTATGACAATTATGCCCATCAAGTTGACATAGATATTTTTATCTAGGAGGTATGTGAACCGGAAATTGCAACCGACATTGATATTCTTGTCAAGAAGTTAAATTTAGTTGAAAAAGAAAACGAGTATTTGAAAGAAAAATTGAAAAGAGTTGAAGAAGAGAAGATGAAACTGGAGTTGTATGTTGTCGATGTCGTCGATGATCACAAGATCAAGATGGATGCAATGCGCTTGAAGAATAGAAAATTTAAAAAATATGCCATTGATAGTGAGGCTTGGTATCACTATGCTGTTGGATCAATTGTTACCTTAGTTGCGATCTTGATCGCATTTGTTGTTGCATTTAAATGCTTTAGCCAGAGAGTTTGTATGTTGTTTTATGAGAACAAGTGTGTATGAACTTGTATTAATTTGGTCTTTTCGGTGTTGTGTAATGAAGATGAGGCGGCAATGATTGTACGATGACCAATGCTCTCCCCAGTTCATTAATGGCGTGCATACTTTTCTGGTTGCGGCTGAGGCAAACAAGCGGGCGGATGGTTTTATGTATTGTCCATGTGCTGGCTGTAAGAATGATCGAAATTACTCTAACTCAAGAACCATTCACGTCCACCTGTTTGAGTCCGGTTTCATCTCCGGCTATAACTGTTGGACCAAGCACGGAGAAAGAGGGGTCCTAATGGAAGAGAATGAAGAAGAAGAGGATGATGACAGCTATCCTGGCCATTTGTTCCATGAATACAATGGTACAACAATGGGGGAAGAAGTTGAGCCGGCAATGAGGGAAGGAGCTGAAGAAGAGGCATCAGATGAGCCCGCTGATGATCTTGGTCGGGCCATTGCCGATGCAAAGAGAAACTGCGCAAGTGAAAAGGAGAAGCTGAAGTTGCAGTGCATGTTAGAGGATCACAAGAAATTGTTGTACCCAAATTGCGAAGATGACAAGAAAAAGCTGGGTACCACACTGGAATTGCTGCAATGGAAGGCAGAGAATGGTGTATCTGACAAGGCATTTGAAAATTTGCTGATAATGTTAAAGAAGAAGCTACCAAAGGACAACGAATTGCCCGACAGTACGTACGAAGCAAAGAAGGCTGTCTACCCTCTAGGATTAGAGGTGCAGAAGATACATGCATGCCCTAATGACTGTATCCTCTACCGCGGTGAGTACGAGGATTTGAATGCATGCCCGGTATGCTGTGCATTGCGCTATAAGATTGGCCACGATGACCCTGGTGATGTTGAGGGTGAGCGCCCCAGGAAGAAGATTCCTGCCAAGGTGATGTGGTATGCTCCTATAATACCACGGTTGAAACGTTTGTTCCAAAACGAAGAGCATGCCAAGTTGATGCGATGGCACAACGAAGACCGTAAGAAAGACGGGAAGTTGAGAGTACCCGCTGACGGATCGCAGTGGAGAAAAATCGAGAGAAAGTGGAAGGACTTTGCAAAGGACGCAAGAAACATATGGTTTGGTTTAAGTGTAGATGGCATTAATCCTTTTGGGGAGCAGAACGGCAATCATAGCACATGGCCTGTGACTCTATGTATCTATAACCTTCCTCCTTGGTTGTGCATGAAGCGGAAGTTCATTATGATGGCAGTGCTCATCCAAGGCCTCAAGCAACCCGGCAATGACATTGATGTGTACCTAAGGCCATTAGTTGAAGAACTTTTACAGTTGTGGAATGGAAAAGGTGTAGCTGCGTGGGATGAGAAAGAACAGGAGGAATTTGACCTACATGCGTTGCTGTTTGTAACCATCAATGATTGGCCCGCTCTCAGTAACCTTTCAGGACAGACCAACAAGGGATACCACGCATGCACGCACTGTTTAGATGATACCGACAGTATATCTTTGGATAAATGTAAGAAGAATGTGTACCTGGGGCATCATCGATTTCTTTAGAGTAGGCATCCCGTAAGAAAGAAAGGCAAGCATTTCAAAGGTGAGACAGATCACCGGAAGAAGCCTCGCCACCGTACTGGTGATGATATACTTGATATGGTCAAGGATTTAAAAGTAATCTTTGGAAAGGGTCCTGGCGGACAATCTGTTCCGAATGACGCTAATGGACTCGCACCCATGTGGAAGAAGAAATCTATATTTTGGGACCTACCCTATTGGAAAGACCTAGAGGTCCGCTCTGCAATCGACGTGATGCACGTGACGAAGAATCTTTGCGTGAACCTGCTAGGTTTCTTGGGCGTGTATGGGAAGACAAAAGATACACCGGAGGCACGGGAGCACCAGCAACGTATGCACGTAGAAGACGGCATGGATCCAAAGTAGTTTCAGGGTCATGCCAGCTACGCTCTTACAAAAGAAGAGAAGGAAATCTTCTTCGAATGCCTGCTCAGTATGACGGTCCCGTCTGGCTTCTCGTCGAATATAAAGGGAATAATAAATATGGCAGAGAAAAAGTTCCAGAACCTAAAGTCTCATGACGGCCACGTGATTATTTAGGCAACTGCTTCCGGTTGCATTGAGGAGGCTTCTATCGGAAAACGTTCGATTAGCCATTGTGAAGCTATGTGCATTCCTCAATGCAATCTCTCAGAAGGTAATCGATCCAGAAATCCTACCAAGGTTAGAGAATGATTTGGTGCAATGTCTTGTCAGTTTCGAGTTGGTGTTCCCACCATCTTTCTTCAATATCATGACGCACGTCCTAGTTCACCTAGTCGAGGAGATTGCCATTCTGGGTCCTGTATTTCTACACAATATGTTCCCCTTTGAGAGGTTCATGGGAGTCTTAAAGAAATATGTTCATAATCGTGCTAGGCCAGAAGGAAGCATCTCCAAGGGCCATGAAACAGAGGAGGTCATCGAGTTTTGTGTTGACTTTATTCCGGACATTAAGCCGATTGGTGTTCCTGAATCGCGGCATGAGGGCAGACTGGGTGGAAAAGGCACGCTAGGAAAGAATTCAGTAATATGCCGGGACGGGCATTCTTTGGTGCAAGCACACTACACAGTTCTACAAAGTTCCGCCTTGGTGGCTCCGTATATCGAGCAACACAAGAATATTCTACGCTCCAAACACCCGGAGCAGTCTGACGACTGGATTACACATGAACAAATGGTGACTTTCGCCGGTTGGTTGCAGACACGTCTCATGCATGACGACACTGTTGCAGATGACATGTACTTGCTGTCCAAGTTACCATCTTTGACTATATTGACTTTCAAAGGGTACGAGATAAATGGGAGTACATTTTACACGACCGGCCAAGATAAAAAGAGCGCCAACCAAAACAGTGGTGTCCGCTTTGATGCAGCAAACACCAATAGGCCAAAGGACACATATTATGGTTACATAGAGGAGATATGGTAACTTGACTATGGACTTGGTTTGAAGGTCCCTTTGTTTCGGTGCAAATGGGTCAATCTGACAGGAGGCAGGGTAAAGGAAGACCCGCAGTACGGAATGACAACAGTGGATCTCAACAATCTTGGGTACGCAGACGAACCATTTGTCCTAGCCAATGATGTGGCGCAGGTTTTCAATGTGAAGGACATGTCTACCAAGCCGAGAAAAAGAAAATATAAGGAAGCGAATACATCATACGATGAGCCAAAGCGCCACATAGTTCTTTCAGGGAAAAGAAACATCGTGGGAGTGGAGGACAAGACAGACATGTCAGAAGATTATGAAAAGTTTCATGAAATTGCTCCCTTCAGAGTGAATGTTGACCCGAGCATCAAGTTAAACGATGAAGATTGTCCATGGTTACGACGCAAAGGGACACACGCGAAGAAAAAGTTTTATACCCAAAGATCCCACTCTAGGATGTGACCGGCTTCTCTAGTTAGTTTCCGGACTTATATATCTGGAAAGTCCCACTTCAGACAAACCGGAGGGAATCTTTGTAATAGTAGTGTACTTATGTGTTTTGGCATTGGAAACGCGTCGAAATATTATGTCCAAAGCCACATCATCACTTTTCAACCCTTTTCTGGCTTCATTTGCTATTTTTCATTCATTTCAAGGTTTATTTTGAGCTAAAATGACCCTGAAATTGAAAAGCACTACAAATGAACTCTGAAATGGTTGAAAGTTGGCATGGTATCATAATTTCACCCACATAGCATGTGCTAAAAAGTTGAGAGGGTTACGGCAAAAACTGGATGCACTTCGTGTACAAAATGGACAATCTCTTTCGAAGTATCAGGGTTTCAGACGAAAACTCGTCTGTTACTAAGACATTTCATTTTTTTTAACTTATTTCAACTCCAGACTTTTTGTGTGTTCAGTATGCACCATTTGAAGCCACGTCATCAATTTTCAACCCTTCCTGACTTCATTTGCTATTTTTCATGCATTTACTGATTTTTTAAGCTAAATGACCCTGAAATTGAAAAGCACTACAAATGAATTCTGAAAAGGTTGAAAGTTGGCATGGTATCATCATTTCACCCACATAGCATGTGCTAAAAAGTTGAGAGGGTTACGGGAAAAACTGGATACACTTCGTGTACAAGATGGACAATCTCTTTCGAAGTATCAGGGTTTCAGACGAAAACTCGTCTGTTACTAAGGCATTTCATTTTTTTTACTTATTTCAAGTCCAGACTTTTTGTGTGTTCAGTATGCACCATTCGAAGCCACGTCATCAATTTTCAACCCTTTCTGACTTCATTTGCTATTTTTCATGCATTTACTGATTTTTTTGAGCTAAATGACCCTGAAATTGAAAAGCACTACAAATGAACTCTGAAATGGTTGAAAGTTGGCATGGTATCATCATTTCACCCACATAGCATGTGCTAAAAAGTTGAGAGGGTTACGGCAAAAACTAGATGCACTTCGTGTACAAAATGGACAATCTCTTTCGAAGTATCAGGGTTTCAGACGAAAACTCGTCTGTTACTAAGGCATATCATTTTTTAAATAACCTAAGAATTACCAAATTGAATATAATGATAAAACACGCTAATATTAAACAGCAGAAAAAAGAATCACTGAAAAATCTACTTTTAAAATAAAGTTATTCACAAACTAGTGATTCACACAAATTTCAAATTTAAACTATTCAAATTTGAAAACTACTGGCACTAACAGAAAGTTTATATTTTTTTTACCTCAAGCAAAAAGATTCTCAAATAAACTCTAAATAAAGCAAAAAAGAACTCAGAAACAAAAGAAAATAATTAAAGCAGAAAAAAAACAGAAAAATAAATAAATGAAAAAAAAGCCCGCCTATTGGGCCGCCACGGCCTGCATACGACTAGAAACCCAACCTCTAGTTGGGACAGGATGCAGGCCCGTACGACCCAGTAGGCCCCACTAGGCGGCAGAGGTGTGGTAGGCCCAGTAGGCCTGCATTAGAGAGGAGCTCGACACGATAGCCGCGGCGGGGCTTATAAACCGGTGCGAGCTCCTCTCAACTAGCGAGGTGGGACTAAACATTTCAATACGGGAAGCCAGGCCTTTAGTCGCGGTTGGTGCCACCACCCGCGACTAAAGGCCCCCCTTTAGTCCCGGTTAGAGCCACCAACCGCGACTAAAGGGGGTCGCTTCCCGCCGCTTCGGCTGGTGAAATTCACCTTTAGTCCCGGTTGGTGGCTCCAACCGGGACTAAAGGCCTCCTTATATGTATACAACACTTCAAAAAAATTTAGTTCCTCTGCTTTCTTCGACCTCTTCGACATCGCCGCGCCGTCGCCGTTTCGCCTCCCTGACGCCGGAGCTCGTCGCCGCCCCCGACGCCGGCCGCCCGCGCCTCCTCGCGCCGATCCCCGACGCCGCCCGCGCCCGCTCCTCCACGAGCCCGGCCTGACGCCGCCCGGGACGCCGCCCGCGCCCGCTCCTCCGGCCCCGACCTCCTCGCCGTCGCCGCCCCCGACTCACCTCGCCTCGCCGTCGCCCCGCTGTAAGCTCCCCCCCTCTCCCCCCTCTCCCTCGCCCCATGTGCCGCCATGGCGGCCGCCGGCCCCTCCCCGACCCCCCCCACACACACGTATATGCATGAACACACACACACACTAGATGATTAGATGATTAGATGTATAGATGATTAGATGATTAGATGCAAGAATTTTGATGTATAGAAAAAAGTTAAGGAATTTTGACATTTGAGGAATTTTGACATAGATGCAAGAATTTTGACATTTTTTTTCACTAGATGATTAATTAGATGTATAGAAAAAAGTGAAGGAATTTTAACATTTGAGGAATTTTTACATTTTGATCCAATATGTATAGAAATTAGTATATATATATGTATGAATACAATGTATAGAAAAAAGTTGATGAATTTTGACATTTGATCCAATGTATAGCAATTAGTATTTGGAAAAGTTGCATATTTTAATGTTGTATTTGCAAAAGTTTGTTATGTATTTGCAATTAGTATATGTATGTATACAATAGATTCTCTTACTCCTTTAAGGGATTTATCAAGAATGCCCCCATTATGGATGTGCACAAGTTGATCCAATTTTTTTCTGATCGCATGCATCTACCCTTCTATATGTCACGTTTTGTCTAGCTAGTGTCAAAGGATTCAAGAAAACCATGGCTTCATCATTAGCCGGAAGTAATAGGCGCATGATGGTACGAAGCTTTTCAAAGTTGTTTTGGAACGTAGTTCTTGATAGAATAATTAGTTTTTTTGGTACGAAGTTCAGCAAAGGCCTTCCAAATAGCGATATTCGGAAGGCTCTTGCTGAACTTCGTACCAAAAAGCTAATTATCCTATCCGGGACTCCGTTCCAAAACAACTTTGGACAGCTTCGTACCATCATGCGCCTGTTACTTCCGGCTAATGATGAAGCCAGGGTTTTCTTCCTTTGACACTAGCTAGACAACGTGACATATAGAAGGGTAGATGAGATCAGGAAAAATATGGACCATTTTCTGCACATCCACAATGGCGCCATTTTGTTAAATCCCTTAAAGGTTAAGAGAATCCGTTAGGATTCTCAAGGTTCATCGTATATAAGAAATCACAATCAAGCATTTAAAAAATGTTAAATTTGCATAGAATTTCTTCTCGGAGTCAACGATGCCCGGCCCGCATCCTCGTCGTCGACTCGTTCGCGACGATGTCCTGCTTGAGAGGGGCAACGTTCGGGACTGGGCTCCGCCGGGCTGGCACTGGGAGGTGCTACCTTCAGGGGCGCGCAGCTTGGTGAGGAACCCGGCCCCGGGTCCCGTCGTCGACCCGGAGCTTCTTTGGTGGCGTTCGCGTGGGCCATTTTCGGTGCGGAGGCAGCCGGTCCCGCCGGAGGTGGTACGTCGTCATGTCAGGGAGGAGGACGAGCACGTCCGTCGCTACGTGGATGCGTTGGACGTCAGGTTCTCCAATACCTGGCAGGTTCTTCAGGGATCTCACCCGAGCTATGATCCTGTGATGGTTCCTTCTCTTTGGGTGTCCACCGCCCGCGCCTCAGGAACCGCGAGTGAACTAGATTCTTCGATAATATTCGATCTGTATTAGCTAGTGATGTTATATATATGATAATATTAGAGATGTATTAGTGATAATACTCGAGATGTATTCGAGATAATATTCGATAATATTCGAGACGATTTATTCGAGATTATATTCGATGATGCATATTATATGAATTATTCGAGATGCATATTATGTACTATGATTCAATTTTTCCTTATTGATTGCATGCATTCTAATTTGAATACTAAATTGTTTTATCTTTCTTCTGGATTAGTTAAATAAAAGCTATGGACAATACCGGCAGAGAAGGAGAAGAGGCTATGTTCGACATCATACTCTCCTCCCCGAGCCCAGAGCATGAACCTGAAGATGATGACGGCTCGCAATATCTGAACAATTCCGGTGAGGGTTGTATGATATTTGATGAAGACGAACGAATAGATGAAGGCGACGACAACGATGTTGACGAAGAAAATGTTCTTCAAATAACAAAGACCGGCGAGGTATATTTATTATATAAGCCATCTGGTGATCATTACATGTCTTAATTGATTTGTATGTATTAACGAATCGATCTTTCTTCTTTTAGGCCTCCGGATCGAGCAAATCTTCTACAAGCGACAGGGTTGTTCGAGGCCCGGCCAAAAAGTTGGATCCTGGCGTAAAGTTCAACATCGATTCCAGCAAAACATCAACTGGCGAACCGCTTGAACCTAGGAAAAATGCGACCAAGTTCAAGAATCAATGCAGAGTTATTGTCAGGGACCAAATCCCGATCTCCGTTCAAGAATGGAAAAAGCCAGCAAAGGGAGATCGAGCAGGAGTTACTTTTGTCGACGAAAGAGCAAAAGATGTGCTTTGGGATTCGCTCATGCGGCATTTCACCCTACCAGATAATTTGACAGATGCAGATCTGAAGAAAGTCAGAAACTATGCTCTTAAAAAGATGGCGATCGCATTCAACACCTTCAAGAAAAATGCATGGACTAAGTACGTCAAATCAAAAAAGAAGACTCCAGAATTCACGGGAGCACTGGTGAAGGCAAAATATCACTGGGACGCTTTCGTGAAGTTCAAGGAATCGGAAGAAGCTAAGGAACGGTCGAGAAAAAACAAGATTAATGCTGCGAAAAAGAAGTGGCACCATACTCTGGGGCCAGGTGGCTACCAGGTGGCCCTGCCTAAGTTGGATAAATCTGAGCAAAAGATGATTAGTGCAGGGGTCACTCCAGTTACATTGACATGGCCCCCCAGGTGCAGGACATGGTTTTATGCGCATGGGGGGAAGTTGGACCCAGAGACAGGGCTGGTTATGGTGAAGGCAAGTCTTAAAGAAGCGACAGACGAAATACTTATTGCAATAGAAGAAGCTCGAACGGGGGTGTTCACGCCCAACAGAGAGAAGGACGAGCTTACGCGCGCCCTGAAGAATCCTGAACACCCGAGAAGAACACAAGGCAAAGGCGTTGTTCCGTGGTTTGAGGGGTTTGCGGATTGGAACGACGACTATAGAAGCCGTGCGAGAAAGAAGATGCAGGAGGAGCAGAAGAAGAAGGAGGAAGCACTCCGCCTTGAAGGCCTAGAATCAAAGCACCTGGAGTTGGAACGATTTGTCAGGCGGCAGCAGGAGCAGATCGACTCACTCAGCCAGGAAAGGGTGTCTCAGCGGCAGCATGAGCAAATCGATCCAGCATTGGATAGCACCGTCCCATCTATGACGAGAAGCAGCGTGGGTTCCGCCCCGGCCGATATCGATAATGCACTGTTGGCTAGCTACCCTCTGGATGATATCAAAGACAGGACTAACTGTGAGCTACACATGAAAGTGAAGAACTTATCCATGAAGGTGGCGGACGGCTATGCTTTAGCAAATCCCCCTGAAGCAACCTTCCATTGCAATCCCATTCCAGCTGGCTATGCTCGTGTCGGGGTTGATGAAGTGATGTTAGGATATCACGAGCTACAGCTTGACATTCTTGGAGGTGACGAGGAGAGAACACTAGGAGAGGCTATACATCATATCATTCTATGGAAAAAGGATTGCATCGTCTTTCCAAGGCCACCAACTCCTCCTCCTCCAAGTCCGCCGCCGCGTCAGTCGACTCCTCCTCCTCCAAGTCCGGCACCGCGTCAGCCGACTCCTCCTCCAAGTCCGGCACGGCGTCAGCCAACTCCTCCTCCACCAAGTCCGCCGGCACCGCGTCAGCCGACTCCTCCTCCAAGTCCGGCACCGCGTCCGCCGCGTCAGCCGACTCAGCGTGCTCCGTCACCTAAGCAACAGCGGAAGAGAAAGGCCGCAGCTACGACGGCTAGCGGTACAACATGCAAGAATTTCAAATATGGTCCAAGCCTCAAGCCTCTTCCGAAGTTGTCTTACCACCTGACTGAGGAGGAACTCAACACCGTAGTGGATGCCCAATTGAAGGCCCATTTTGGACCGAAACAGCCCCCGCCACCAAAGGAGAAAGTACCTGAGCATGTCTCACAACACTTTATTGATATGGCTCTACCGGCTGCCAATCAGAAGGACTCCGACTATGCGCGGTCTATCAAGAAGTCATATTTAGCAGGACAAAAGGAGTCGAGCTCGAGCTCGAGCAAAGCAGTTGGCAAAAAAAGCGGGAAAACTGTTCCCCAGCTGGGAGAACAGGCAGTGCAATCGATCCTCCCGCTCATTGTACAAACACCTGTGAGTACCGCCGATCGGCTGGTAATAACCGACGATCATAAAAGGCAGGCTAAAGAGGCCAGTGTCACTGTTGAACAACTCCTAGGCCTTGAGGAAATCCCCGGGATTACAGAAGAGGAAGTAAAATACCAATATGTCCGCGGCAAACCTCTGGTCAAGCCTGACGATGTCAAGCTTCTACCAACGAGATTGTACAATTTGCATACGTGGTACATGCAAGAAACAGCAAATACCAATCAAGAGGCCCTCATGGTGAAAGTCAAGAGAAAGCATTACTTCCATAAAAAAGATTTGTGGATTCCTTATTCAGAGTTGTTTCAGTTATTCAATCAAGACGCACTCGACAAATCTATCGTCAGTTGCTATTGTCTGTAAGTGATTTCTTTCTGTAATTTAAGACTCTAGCTAGCTACCTGTGCTCTCGTTCATTACCTGTAATTATCCTCACTATATTCTTTTCTGTGGTATTATGCAGAATGAAGATGTATGAAATGAAAAAAGGTGGACGCTATGGCATTGGGTTCATTGACCCAAATACGGTTAATCAAGCGATATGGGAGGATGAATATTCGAGAAAAGACACCGAGAGATTCCTGCTAGAGTTTTTGAAGCAACTAAACACCCAACCAGAAATACTAATTCCTTACAACTTCGGATGAGTGTTACTATATCTTGTACTACAAATTCTATTTTTTGCTTACTAGATGTTAATAAGTGTAGTTGATGAGTTATGCACATGCCCGCTTAATTATACAAAACATGTGCGCATGCAGGTACCACTGGATCTTGTTAATCATTGAAGTTGACAAGGGAAAAGTTGAAGTACTGGACTCACTATATAAGAATCCATCCGAATACGCAACCGTGACCGGGATGGTCGACAGGTAATTTCAATCATTATCGCACTATGTCGGCCTCTTTACTTCATTTCCTGATATCAACTAGTTAATAAATCCTTTATTCATTTTCTTTGCCGGCGGGCAGGGCTTGGGCCAAGTTCGTCAAACAGGTACAAGGTAATTAAGTAGTACTAGCTAGCTACGTCCGTGCATCTCTTTAATTCTAGTTTCAATACCATTATCATGCTTGATTAATTATTACCTGATTGAATTTTATTCTCGTAAAGTCCATGAGGCAGGAGCAGGGGAATAGTTTATGCGCATACTATGTTTGCGAGAACATTCGCATGATCACGTCTGAAAGGAGCAGAAACGAAAGAAATCTTTGGGTACGTTTGCCAGAACACTATCCATAAATTTTTTATTATGATTTAGCTAATATATATACACACAACTAATATATTCATCTTGATCTCCTTCTTATAGCTGACGGAGATGCGGGGCCAGCTCCTACCAACGGCTCGCGTACGAGCAATTCAAGAGGAAATAGCTGGATTTCTGGTCGACCAGGTCATAGATCCCAAAGGAGAATACCATTACAAGATCAAGCAGTAATGCCCTGCATATGTAATGATCCGCAAATTGTAGGAGAAATTGTATATACCAAATTGTATATATATATATATGTATGTGAATGGTCGTCGTACGAGAAATTCGATGATATATATATATATGATCGGTTCTACGAGAAATTCTATTTATATATATATGCACAACGTGTACAGTATGTAGTAGCGTAATATATGTTTGAAATGAAAAATAATTAAATGGAAAACACAAAATTAAAAGGAAAAATAAACCATAATTAATTCATAAACCCCTAAAGGATTAAAAGGAAAAATAAACCAAAATTAAAAGAATTAAATACTTTTAGTCCCGGTTGGTGTCCCCCAACCCACGACGCCGGCAGGTGCCACGTGGTGGGCCTTTAGTGCCGGGCCGTGTTGAATCGGGACTAAAGGGGGGGGCCTTTAGTCCCCACCCTTTAGTGCCGGTTGGAGAACCGGCACTAAAGGCCCTTACGATCCGACACAAAAGGCCCGTTTTCTACTAGTGAGAAGGAGAAGAGTCCGACCACGAGGAGAGGTGTGGACAAACAATGCAGGATCATGATCACTAGGCAGGAAGCCAGCGGCAGTCACCACAGAGGCGAACCGCGAGAACCATGCGCGAGGGGCTTGTTTAAGGCCATAGAGGGAGCGCCGAAGGCGGCAGACCATACCATCAGGAACAAAGTACCCCGGAGGGGGGGGTGAATATAGACCTCCTCACGCAACTCACCGTTGAGAAATGCGTTCTGAACGTCAAGCTGAGACACAGGCCAATGACGAACAGAAGCCACAGCAAGGAGAGTGCGGACAGTGGTCATGTGGGCCACAGGAGCAAAAGTCTCGTCATAATCGCGCCCCTGTTCCTGCTGAAAGCCACGAGCCACAAGACGAGCTTTGTAATGCTCAAGAGAACCATCAGAGCGAGTCTTAATCTTATAGACCCACTTGCACGTGATGGGACGAACACCGGAAGGAGGAGAAACCAGATCCCACGTGCCATTGCGCTCAAGCGCCGCAAGCTCCTCGGCCATCGCAAGCTGCCATTCAGGCTGAGTCATGGCAGCCCGATAGGTGGTGGGCTCAGCAATGGCAGAAAGACCATACCGGTCAGGAGAATAGCGATCAGGTGGGGGACAAGGCCTAACACGGAGGTTATGGACCGGTGTAGTCGTGAGAGGAGGTGGACCGGAAGTAGAGGGCACATCAGTAGGAGCATTCTCAGCACGAGGACGACGAATGTAGTGGAGAGGAAAAGGGGAGTGAGGTCGAAAAACTGGGGAGGAGGGTGGAGAGGGAGATGACGAGGGAGAGGAGGAGGAGGGAGGAGATGGTGGTATCGGTGGTGTAGGAGGTGGAGGGAGACTCACCGGGGGAGAGGGAAGAACAGGAGGCACAGAGGAAGATGTGTCGGGAAGGACAAGCAAGGAAATATCTTCCACGGAAAAGCTCAAGGAGGAGGGACGCGGATAGTACGAGCAGGACTCATCAAAAGTCACATCACGCGAAATGCGCAGCCGGCGACCAATAGGATCCCAACAGCGATAGCCCTTGTGCTCATCACTGTAGCCAAGGAAAACACACTCAACTGACTGAGCAGTCAACTTGGTTCGTTCTCGCGGAGCAAGAAGAACATAGCACACGCATCCAAACATACGAAGAGCAGAGTAGTCAGGAGAGCGACCAAAGAGACGCTCCATAGGATACCACCCTTCAAGGCAGCCGATGGCTGAATGTTGACGAGGTGGGTGGATGCGGAAACGGCCTCAGCCCAAAAATGGGGTGGAAGAGAGGCGGCGATCATCATCGCCCGAGCCGTCTCAAGCAAATGGCGATGTTTGCGTTCTGCAATGCCATTCTGAGCATGGGCACCAGGGCAAGAGAATTGGGCAAGAGTACCCTGCTCCGCAAGAAATCCACGCAACATGTGAGAGATATACTCTCCAGCTGAGTCAGCACGAAAGATACGGACAGGCGTGGAAAATTGAGTGCGAACCATGGCAGCAAATCGCTTGTATATGGGGAGAACCTCGTTGCGAGATTTCATATAATAAAGCCAAGTGTAGCGAGAGAAATCATCAATAAACAGAACATAGTAGCGATGACCCCCTTTCGAGTCGAAAGGAGCAGGATCCCATACATCAGAATGAACTAAGTCAAAAGGACGCTGAGATACAGACTCACTGGTAGGATAAGGTAACTGAGTCTGTTTGCCAAGCCTACAACCATCACAATGCAACGAAACATCACCAGAGACAGACCCTAAGACGCCTTGGTGTACTAATGAGGACAAGTGAGAGCCACAGATGTGACCAAGTCGATGATGCCACTGCTGGAAGGATGCAGAAGAGGAGGCAGCAAGAGCATGAGAGCTGGCGTATGTGGTAGCAGCGGAAGGAACACGAAGCCAGTCAACCTCCCAAAGTCCCTCAGACTCACGGCGCCGAGGGCCAGCGCCAACCAGAGCCTGAGTGCGACGATCCTGAATGGAACAAGAGTCGGCATCAAGAATGACGCGACAACCAGAATCAGTAAGTTGGGCAGCGGAAAAGAGATTCATGGTAAGACGAGGAACATGAGAAACACTAGGAACCGAAAAAGACGGAGTAGAAAGGATGCCACGACTAGCAACAGGAAGAGGTGTGCCATCGGCAGTGAGAACATTAAGAGGAAAATCAAGAGGTCGAAGAGAAGATAAAGCAGAAGAATCAGAAGACATATGAAAAGAAGCTCCAGAATCCAGAACCCACGAGGATGTACCTGACTGAGTAGGCTCCGACGGGGGCGGAGTGGTGGTGACAGTCACAGCGGCAACAGAACCCGTCGAGGAAGAACCAGAGGAAGCCAACATGCGCTTGAGTCGCATAATCTCCTGGGCAGTGAGTGACGGAGTCGAGGAAGACGCACGAGTCCCACTAGAAGAAGAGCGCTTCAGGTCTTTCTGCTTCTTGTGACAATCAGACTCTGGGTGACCTGGCCTGTTGCAGTAGCCACAGAAGGTGTGCGAGCGCGGCCGACCCTCTCCTGAAGAAGGAGGGCGACCAGCCCCCCCTGGAGGTGTGGGCAGGAGCGGTGGAGCGATGAGGCGAGCAGACGACACAGGAACTCTGGCAGCAAGAACTGTGGGAATCACAAGCAGACCAGCAGAACGAAGTCGGGTCTCCTCAGCACAAAGCTCTACAAGCACCTCCGAAATAGGAACACGACCACGAGCAAGCAGGTGAGCACGCCGAGGCTCAAACTCTGGACGGAGGCGAGACAAGAACTCATGGAGACGATGAAACTCCAAGTCAGACCGCATAGTCTGGCAACAACGGCAAGTACCACAGACAACTGTCCTGAGAGAGCCAAGCTGACGCCAGATGGCAGAGCTCTGTGAGTAGAACTCATCAACAGAAGAGTCACCTTGCTGAAGAGCATGCTCCTGGCGCACCACAGACAAGTAGAGAGCATCACCAGAGGGCTGATATCGCTCACAAAGATAAGACCACATCGCAGCAACAGGGCCGAGACCCATGAACTCAGAAGCAAACTGAGGTAACACACTCGCAGTGAGGACAGCAGCAGCTCGAGCATCATCATTGCACCACTGAGTATAAGCAGACAGATCATCTCGATAGACAGAAAGAGCATCTGAGTAGGCTGATACCTGCTGATCATAAGCGTCGACTGCAGCATCGTCAAGAGCTTTGGCTATATCCCAATCAGCCTGAGAAGCATTTGCAGCAAGAACAGGCGGCACCGGCGGGGTAGGAGCCACGGGAGCAATAGGGCAAGGCGGACAGGGGACCTCGCCAGATAGAACGCCCCACAGGAGAAGACCGCGCATGTGGATACGCATGAAACCCACAAACTCAGCATAGTTGGTGCCATCAAAGATCACAGAGCACCGAGGAACAGCCACATAGCCCGAGGAAGACATGACTGCTTCCTCTCTTTTTTTTTTCTTTTTTTTGAGTCAACGCAGGAACCCGATCTGGATCGGGCAGGCGCTCACGAGGCAGCCCCCGATGCGGAATCGGGCAGGGGAGGCCGCGGCCGAGCAGGGCAGCGGCAGGCAGGGCGCGGCGGAGCGCGGGGCGGAGCGCGGGCCGAGCGCGGGGCGGCACGGAGCGGCGGCGGCAGGGCGCGGCCGAGCGCGGGGCGGCGGCGGCAGGGCACGACCGAGCGCGGGACGGCGCGGGGCGGAGGAGAGGAAGCAGAGCGCACGCGGGGCGGAGGAGAGGCAGCCGGGCAGAGAGCCGGACGGACGGCTGCCAGGGAGGAGAGGGCCGGCGGCGGGGGTGAAGGCGGCCGGCGGCCAGGGAGGAGATGGCCGGCGGCGGGGCAGGCTAGAGCGCACGTGCGGGAGAGGAACCTGGCAACTGATACCATGTTAGAGAATGAGCAACTTCATTCACAGGAGGGCCAAAGGCCAATACATATACATGTGTGGTAAAGTGCAAGAAACCCCTTATACAATGGGGATAAACCGAAAAGGGACTATACACATCTAACAACCTTCACCCTCCCCATGCTTCCTGCCAGCAGCCCAGCAGGCTGGAGGCTTCACTGCCTCCGGCCCCGGCGCTGTCAGGTCAGCAGTTCCTGCCGTGCGATCTCCAGGCTTTCGATCCGGCGAAGGCGCCAGTCGCGTCCCTGCCGGTCATCCAGACGGTCTACCAATACGCCAAGTTCGCCAAGGCCTCGCCGGAACAAGAGGCGGCCTTACCTGTCATCCCTTCCTCCTCGTCCGATGTTTCTGTCCCGCTGGCATCTGCCGGACCACAGGGCGTGCGGCGGCTCGCCCGACAAGTCCCAGAAGGTGGTTGTTCTGCTCGGGTGGCTGGGCTCGAAGCAGAAGCATCTGAAGAGATATGCCGACTGGTACACTTCCAGGGGCTTCCATGTTGTCACCTTCACCCTCCCCATGTCTGACATCGTCAGCTATAATGTGAAAGGGAAGGCCGAGAAGAATGTGGAGATGCTCTCGGAACATCTTGCCGATTGGGTCAGGGAGGAGGACGGGAAGAAGATTGTTTTCCATACTTTCAGCAACACCGGCTGGCTTTGGTATGCGCAATTTCTTTGGATTTCTTGCATTCAAGGGTTGACTGAAACCCTTTTGGGATTTTTCAAGCTTATTTATGGCTTTCTGTTGCTCCTGTTGTAGCTATGGTGTGATACTGGAGAACTTGCTGCGGCAGGATCCTTCGGCGGTAGACAAAATCAAGGGTTCCGTAATCGATTCAACTCCTGTTGCTGTCCCGAACTCTCAGGTAAAAAACTGTAGCTAACCTCACGTGTATGGTATTAAGTAGTTGATGAAATGTTACAGAAATATCCTCTTTGCATACTCTGCACACCAAGTTTCATTGTTTATGTTGAACGGATGTGTCGTCAGTAGTGTTTTATTCTTCTTTCACATACACTGTCATTTACTATGTGTTTCTCAATCATTTTTTAACACCACACAGAAGAAAGGTTTGTTGGAATGTAAACATAGGTGTTTAATTGTTGTGTTCTTTTTTCGGAACTTAGGTGTGGGCTCTAGGTTTCTCGGCCGCTATCATGAAGAAACACAGCGTGGCAACGAAAGGAGCTGTATCAAACGATACAAGGTCTGACGTCATAGTTGTGGAGTCTCAAAAAGATATCAAACCAGCAGCTACTGAGGCTGTTTTACTATGAGACCTTTTACGGTACATCTAAATAATAGGAGCCGTTCATTTCTAGTCATTCAATGGACTAGATCCATCAATACTACTAGACAAAATCAGAAGTATATTTTGTTCAAGGGGTAAAATCGGAACACACAAAACAAATACCAAAACTACATGCAAACAGTGAAGCCGCTGTGTTTTCTTCTCCCGCTCTGACCGGACGCGATTCATCCATTATGAGACTTTGGCGCAGGACTAATCCAGCACGGTACTTTCCGGCGGAGATGAAATGCAACGAAGAGACGATTGTATGTTCGATCCTGGCACGAAGCTAGCCAAGCTAGCCTCCCGACTGATCGATTATGTCCAGATGCATTAGTACGTGAGCAGCCAATTGCTTTCCTACGATCACGCATATGTATACATACACAGCCGACGGCTGCATACAAGGAGTCACAATACCGATCGAATCTGGTCGAAACATGTCGTAATGATCTTGTTGCCACAAGCAATGCATATCGCGGTAATGCCGAGCCGCTGACACGGGAAGCGGCACGCTGTACAGGTTACCCTGGACACCTCACATGGACGAACCGCCGCCGGTGCTGCAGCGCCCCTTGCAGCGACGTCGAAGCAGCCATTGCATGCGCATGGCTGCTGAACGCGGCCGGGCCAGAGCCGCTGGTGGGTAGCGTGAGCCGCAGAGGGAGCTTCAGCCGCGACGGCGTCACCGATTACGACGGTGTAGTGGTGTCTTTGTGCAGGTTGCTCGGGATGCCTAGTTGGAGCCATCAGATGGTGAACGTCCATTGGACGGGCGCCGTCGGTGACCGGCGATGGCAACCACAAGGGCGGTCACAGCGATGGATCCTATAATTTACAAAATAAAAATTGACAAAACTACCTAGCTATTCAACGGCTAAGATGATTCTATACTACCCGGTCCCAGGAGTAGTATGATGTACTGTAAAAAATCTCTTTACTATCTGCATTGGAGAAGTTTTTTGATGTTGTTCTGAACTGTCTTGTGCATTTTCAGCCTTGTGGACAATATCCAAATTCTCTAAGCCTTTTCAATGGATCTATGTTTAAATGTGAGGCATGGTATCTGACTCATTGAAGAGTTCATTGTTTGTTTGATGATTCATCAGTATTCCTGTTATCATCGATTATATTATGCCAAATGCCATGGCTCATGATGTAACTGAGCTTTGACAACAAAGTACCTATTACAGAAATAGTGTAAGAATGCCATAGAATCTGCTGCAAATGCAGTAAACCATGCAGGTGACTGCGCCAGTATTTCTGTCCCCCGCCATGTCCCATGTTATAACTGACATCTGATCACAAATAATAAGAAACTACCCAAATACCGAAATAGTGTTAACACTGTCATAGAACCTGTCCTAAATGCAGCAAATCACTACATAGTTCAGTTAATCAACATTTTGTTTTTATTTTCTTACAGTAGGTTGTCTGGTGTTATGGAGCTTTTGTCCTTGAACCAACCAAACTGCCCTCAGCTGTACATATACAGCTCCGCCGATCGGGTTATCCCAGCGAAGTCAGTGGAGTCATTTGTGGAGAGGCAACGAAAAGCAGGGTGTGAGGTTAGGTCGTGCGACTTTGTGTCGTCCCCTCACGTCGACCACTACCGCAGCAATCCTGGGCTCTACACCTCTCAACTGACCAACTTTTTGGAGGACTGCGTGCTGGCCCGTTGAGAGGACTCGTCGTCGTCGCCACCGTCTGCGTAGGTTGTTTCTGCAGGAATACCAACATATTTGTTCCTGGTGATCCATTGAAATGTACAAGGATTATACATCGACTAATTATACATCTGACCCATTTACTCGTTCCTTTTTGTTGGTTCGCTTGTGGGTTTACTTTAGCAGGCACAATTGTAAAAAACGTGAGAAGAAAAGCAAAACAAAATTGTGGTTACGATTGCTGTTGGCTTGTTCGTTCGTTGCAGTGCACAAACCATTTATCTGTGTGAATGGTTTATTTGTGCATCGAGACAAGTCATTGTTCACAGGACATTGAGCTGTTTCTGGTGACTATTGTTTAAGTTTTTTTTGTCAATTATGCTCACAGGACATTGAGCTGTTTCTGGTGTTCCCAGTATTCTGAATTCTTACGGCGAAAGGAAATGTTAAGAGTTTAGTTGTTGTGCTTGAGTGAAGGTTTCGAAAGGCTTGGGTTTCAATCCTGATTGAAGCAATCAGTGAGGTAATTTCTGGTGGTTTGCAATATCAAATGCTGTCGATCAAATGCTTCTGGTGCATTCCGAAAGTGAAAATTAAGGAGGGCATTTGATCCACTGCACAAGCCACTGATTTGTGTGGATGGGAGTTGTGTTGGTTTGTTCGTGCATACTCTGATGACTGGTGATCCTGTGCAAAGTTTCTATATTATTTTTTCAGTTATGCTCACAGGACATGGAGATGTTTATGGTGTTCACAATATTCAGAATTCTTATCGTGAAAGGAAATAGTCAGAGGTCTGTTGTTGTGCTTGAACGAAGGTTTTGAAAGGTTTGGATTTCAATCCTGATCCAAGCAATCAGAGAGGTTTTGTGCTGGTGGTTTGCAGTAGCAAATGCAATGGATCAAATGCTTCCATTGTGTAAGTTAAGGAGGGACATTTGATTCATGCACGGGTGATTTCCAAGCACAAATTAACAGTTGGCTATACAGATGTGAATCGAGACAAGTCATTGTTCATTGATCATGAAAAGAGGAAAAAATAAGATTAGGTACTAATACACACAATACATGAACGCCAAGTCAGGTTACAAATCAGAAAAAGGAACACGTAGTACATACAACTCATTACTCATCGCATCGCCTCGGCGACGAAGCATTTTTGTTAGCGTTCAAATACATATTCCACAGAATACATGCGGTTGGAAGGATATTTAGTGTTCATGGATCCATCCTGGAGCAATATCCGTAAAGATCTTGAACTATCATTCCCTTTACACTTGCGCAAAAAGCACTCATAAGAAAATTACTTTGTTGAGCACGAGACCTGAAAATTGATCTTGTGACACTAATTAACATCAATTAGGATCTAGTCATTCTCTCGTCCCCTCCTCTCGTCCCCGCGTGGCGACGGGAGGGGAAAACCCTAGCCGCCGCCAACCGCCACCCTCCCCACCTCTCCCTCTCCTCCCCCGCCGCCCCAGGGCGCGGCCGGGCAAAGCCGGGCCGTCGCCGGCGGCAGGGGAGGCATCCTCGTCCCCTCACGCGATGGATCGGCGCGGGCCGACTTCTTCGAGCCGGGGTGTGGTGCGGCCGGGCACCATGGCGTGGTGGCTCCTCCGGCGCGCCTGGAGCAGCTGCTGCGTGGCGGATCGGCGCGGTGGTCTGCGCGTTGGAGGGGCGGCGGCTTCGGCCCCGATCTCTAGGCGGCAAGGAGGTGGATGGCACCGGATCTCCTGGCTGTGCGTGCACCTTGGGGGATCTGGGGCCCGGTCTTGGGGGCTGGCGGCGGTGGATCTGGGGCCCCCGGCCCTGATCCGATCTCCTCCGGCGGCGGTCCTAGGGTTCCAACTCGCGCCGAGATTTTGATCGACTGGATGCATGTCCCCATCGATCTGGCTGCAGTGTCGTGTTCCGGAAGGCTCCGCCGGGAACTCCCTTGGGCGATTCATGCCTGGAGATTGCTGGATCGGGTGGGATTCGGTCGTGCGCACCCGTGTTTTTCTCTGACCGTTTGGTTTCAGAGGGAGCGCTGCGAAGCTCTGCTGGCTGTTACCATCATGGGGTATGCTTTCTCGTTCCATGGTGAAGTCAGCTGGCGGAGAATGTCATGGAAGCTGAGATCTGAGGACTAGCAATGGTGATTCGAGTCTCTGTGGCGATGAGGAATTGGCTTGGTGATTCGTGACTTGGAGCAGCGGCATGCTAGTGGGGGCGACTGCACAGGAGAAGTCCAAAGTCTTTCTTTGAGGATGAAAATCCAAGGTCTGGCCTTAATTGGTTGTGCCTGGCAATGGCCTTGTTGAAGGCATTGTTTTTTTGAGAGCGAGGACTTTCTTCAGGGTGAAAACCTAAGATCGATGATCGGGCGACGACGGTGTTTGTGCACTGTTCCCTTATTGGAGGCGTCGCTTTTGGAGAAGCTGGACTTCTGGTGCTGTCTTGGTGGTGTTAGTGCTGCTGTTTCAGGGAATAGATCATTGCAGCGGGACTTTTCTTTTTCGTAATTCTTCTGTCTTTTTTTGGCTGTGTGCATCCGTAATGTCGCTAGGGCATTGCGTTGTTGCAGAGGCTGGGTGTAATTGGTATCTCCGCGATATTAATATATGCTCTTTGTCGAAAAAAAATTAACATCAATTGATCCGGTGCAAGCAAATTGTGGTCACAACCGGGCAAGCAGCAGGACTGGTGAATTAGAAGTACGAGAATTAATCATTGCTTTGGGAAATTAGGAAATATATGTCCGCCCTTGTCAAGATCTTAGAACGACTAGAAGGGCACGTCCACCGATCACACCGGGAAATAAAACACGGATATATCGATCAATGTAGCACAAAAGAACATCTAAAGTTTTAAAACAAATTGCTCCATGTGTAACAAGGGGAGAATAAGCTTAAGTCGCCAAGCATGACAATTTTGGACGAACGGCCGCCACACAACCAACGGTTTTGTTGTGGATCAACCACCACAGTCCACAATCTTTCAGAAAAGAAATAAACTTGATGCATCAGCACCCAAGTATTCATCAATTAATGCATATGGGTCTCTTGTGAGCAAGTAAAACATGGCTCTGTACAAGGAATAAAACACAATTTTTGGGCTGTATGTACATTTTGCACTAGAAATGAACTGGCACTTCCATACACGTAGAAAGAAATGCAGTCAGACCTCTTGGACTTTGAGGATTAGCACCATCTCTGCCGCCGGGGAGGTGGTGGTGTCGCCGAGGGAGCGGAGACGTAGGCCAGCCTTGAGCTCGGGGGAGAGGCGGCCGGCGACCTTGGCACTCTCCTCAGCTCCATCTCGTACAGGGCCTGGCGACGGCAGCGGAGAACGGGGAGGCGACGAGATTGGCATCGGGAGGGCGGATCTGGACGGAGGGAGGGGCCATTGGGGATTTGGGGGGAGAGAGGCCGAGGCCGCCCCTTTTTTTTTTGGAGAGAGACCGTCGACGGAGGAGAGATGTCTGAGCTCAACCCCAGCGCTGCCCACGGCATCCTTCAAGGGAGGGAGGGGAAGGAGAGTCGAGGATTGAGATTTGGGAGGAGGGAGATGGATTTGAGGCGCAACAAGGGATTCGGCAATCAGGGTGTGGGGTAGCAGAACTATGGGGGAGTGAGGAATTCAGCTTCATTCCCGAGTAATGTCCTTGAGCTGCGCAAAAAAAATGAAGCACTTGTAAGAAAATAACTTAGTTGAGCGCATGAAAGCAGCGAAGTTTTTTTTTTTTTTTGACGTGGAAGCAGCGAAGTTGATCCTGAAACTAACCAACATTAACTTATCCGAACCAAACAAATACTACTAGTATTAATTTGCTGAGGTGCAGCAGCATATATAGATTGGGATCGTTAGTGAACATGCTGCAAGGGTTAAATGAACGAACAAATATGGCATCTCGATCAGCCGCCTTAATATTTGAAACTAATTAACGTGTGGACAAACGGACATGCACATATATAGATAGCAAAGAAAATGAAAGGGGAACAAGATCGACCGAGGGGCAAATTAATTAAGCTTAAGCTGCGTACGTATGTACCTCGCATCCTTTCCGCCCCAGCTCCTTTAGTGTGCTGTCATTGAAAATCTGGGTCATAAAGGAGCTCATTTCCAGATGAGCAACCCCTCGGGGAGCTTGCTCATCTTCTCACAACCACGAAGTGTCAGGTATGAGAGTTTTGGCATTGTCCCTTCCTCCATCCTCCACTCCTCGATGGAAAACCAGCGCAATTTTAACTCTTGCAGCCGAGGAAATCCTTGGGCAGAGCAGCACATGGTTTGGCCTTCGTACCCACTCAACTCGAACACCACAAGACAGGGAAGCTTCTCCAGGATCGGCATCGGGTCTTGTTTTATGACAGCAGCATGTAGAACAAGACGACGTACGCTTTGTGGGAACTCAGCGGGTAGCTTATCGAGCACATCAAAACGACCGAGATAAATATCAACCAGGTGAGCCATGTTTGCAAATATGTTAATCACCTCCGCTGGTATATTGGGGTACATCCACAAGGAGAAGGTTGTCAGTTGATTCATCTGGCCCAAGAAAATAACCATGTCGTGACTGCGGAAATCAGTGCCAACAGGATCAAGATACAACTCAATGGTCTGGAGCTCTTTGTGCTGATGTCGCACACTCCTTGCAGGTGGTGGCAGAGAAAACCAACGCCCATTGCGAAGTTAAACATGCCTTAGAGTAGGGATGTCCCAGAGAGAGTTTGGTACTCCTGACTTCAATTCCGTGCCCTTGACATCTATAGTCTGCAAGTAAAGGAGTTTTCCAATTGAAGAAGGGAGCACCACACCTTCACAATTTCTCAACCTAAGCAATCTTATGTGAATGCACCCACCAATTACACTGGAGAAATCTTTTAGTGTTGAATCTTCAATGCAAAGAACTCTCAGGAATCTCAGCTTAGGAAAGGACACTGATTCAAGCTCAAAGCCAAGCAGACTTCGGACATTAGGCGTCGCAGGTAAAATCTGATCACTCAAAGTTTGAAAACTAAGACGATAAAATATCAAGTTATCAGATGATGATGATCCACCAGCTTGGCCTGCAATTTTTTTTGGGTGCACCACATGTCAGAAAGAAGCTAGCCACATATAGTACATATAGTAAAATAGAAAATGGAATCAATTAGTAGGAAGAGATCACGAGACAAAGCCTGACCTGCAGTTTTGTCGATGGCATTAAGAAAACCATCCTGTCTTGCTTCTTCTGTGCACCAGTCATGTAAAATATCATGAATCCTGATAGAATCAATCCATCCATGTTCCCTACTTCTGTGAACAACTTGTACGAAGCTCCTCTGTGCCAACTCGGTTACATAATTCCGTGCTGTTTCTTCTAGTATATGCTTTGGTGTATGTGGAACGAAGTTTTCTGCTATCATAATTCAATAAGACCTGACACAGATATTATGTAGTCCTCGGGAAAAGCAGCAAGATAGAGAAAACAAGCTCTTAAATAATGATTTGGCAGGTCCTTGTAACTGCGAGCCAGTATGTCTCGCATCATCTGCCCATTCTTGGTTGATGCCAATCAGAGAGTATATCAGACCATATTTGTGCATTTAGATTTTTTAATAGATAACCCCCCAAAACTGCTAGTGCAAGTGGCAACCATCACATTTCTTTGCAAGCTTTCTCCCAAGTTTTTCAAACTCTTCCACGTCGTGTATGACAGACCTTCTGTATGATGGTAAAGCTTTGCTACTAAAAAGTTCCCAACTTTTCTCTTCATCTAACTTCTTCAAATGATGAACATAGGTTGGCATTTGGACATGATTTGCAACATCTTCCTTCCGTGTGGTTAATAGAACTCTACTACCATTAGTTGCATCTGGAAAAGCTTTAACCCTTTTATTTATTTGCTCCCATGTGTCTGTTTCCCACACATCATCAAGAACTACCAAGTATCTTTTTTGCAACAGAAAATCATGGATCTCGTTTCCCACTTCATACTCATTCATCTTAGAAATTGACTCATCTCTTCCCCCCATTATTTGTTTCATAATATCCTTTAGTAAATCAATGCCCTTGAATTTTTGAGATACAGTGACCCAAGAAGCTGCCTCAAAGTGTTGTTTGACACTAGATGAAGTGTATACTTTTCTAGCGAGTGTTGTTTTTCCCGCCCCACCCATGGCAACTATGGAGACAACACTAAGAGTTATGTCCTCTTTGTCAACTAACTTGTCAACTATTTCTTTGTGCTCATCCTCAAAACCAACAAGGTTAATATCTTCAAAGTTTTGGTGCATAGGGCCATAATCTTGTGGAAACTCATCCTCAACATTAACCTTTTCTACAGCACTAGTATCCAAATTAATTTTCAAACTGTTTGCACTATCAAATATCTCACTAATCTTCCTTCTTATGTGTTGTATTTCAGCAGCAACTTTATGAAGGGCAATCAGGTCACTTGGCAAGCGAGCATACCTCGAGATGGCACCCATGAAGCCCTTCTTGAGCCTGTTTCTCTTCTCCATGTAGTCTGCCGCTTCAATGACATTCTCGGCTTCATATGCTGCATCCCTGATCTGACTGACCCAGGTAGCCACAAGCTCATCTCCCGATCTCCATTTGGCGTCAGCAGATTTAAGGTAGCTCTTTAGCCGCTTCAGCTCCTCTTTCAAGAACCCCACTTCAAGGTTGACTCCGCATAAGAATGTGGTCTCCTGGACCGCAAGGGTGCTCACGTTGCCAAGCACGGTGCTAACGGCCGACTCGGCCATTGCTGATCCTCCTTGTCTCCCGCTCTCTACTCGATCTGGCAGATGAAATGCTTGATCAGAGATAGATTGGTGGATTGAAGAATGCAGGTGTGGTTTAGAAAGGCATGACGTTTGCTGGCTTTGTACTACTTCTTGTTTCTTGCTTGGTGACAGAGCAGAGCGAGGTACTATATGTATGCGTGATGTAATAATCAATGAATATCTGAGGATTAAAGGGACACGGCAAGGATGCCTTGTGCTCCTGAAGAGGGTTAGTTGGAGCATTCACTTATAGAATAAACTGATAGATATTCTTTGTACAAGATTCGCCCTTTACTCTAACAACACGGCAAGAACTAATTAAGGTGCTAATTAGAGCAAGGAAGCTCGCTCCCGTCTCTATGTAAAGTTAATTAATTATTACGTTGCTTGGGATGGGGTGGTGCTTTAGCATCACGTACTACTACTCATGTTGATGATGAGTTCCCACATGCATGCGCACTACTTCTATTTTTTTTCCATGTACAATCTAGTAGTACATGCATATTATCATGCTCCAAAGGAAATCGTTGCACTTTTTCAATCTCGAGATGTGCGCTTACCAGAAAATGCTTTGAATATTAGTATTTTTTGGATAATGCAAGAGAGAGAATGAGATAATGGCGTAGAAATAATGCTTGGCAAATAAGTTTTTTTTTTTCAATTGGATAGAGCTAGAGGATGTTCGCTTGTGAAGAAAAACAAATCTCAAAGCTTCAGACAGTGAGGACAATATATGCAGTCCATATTTTTCTCACTTCCGCTTCGGTACAACCCCGTAAACACATTAACGGTCCAGATTTGTCTATACCCCGTCAAAAAAAAAAGGTAGGATCGGAAATCCGCCCTGAGGAGGGCTGCCCGTGCCATATCGCGTCGTACGCGGCACGCCTGTACGCATCATGTGTACGCCTGTACGAGACAGTCGGGCGGTCCACATCAAACCCTAATTAACGCCGTTGAACCGCGTGGATCGTCTCGCCCGATTAACTCCGGCGCAGACTGCTACGATCGCCTTGACCGGGCATCGATTCTCGCGCGGCATGGATTCACACGTCGCCGCGTGACTACTCGTCTGCGCACGCCACCCAGCAGACAGCAGTCGCTCGCCTGCTCACAAGCCACCCACCCGCCATTAATAGCTGCCGAACCAAATCGTTCCATCGCCGCTATAAATTGCCGCATCGCCGGGCCTCGCACCACTCGCCCTCCCTCGCCCTCCCTCGCCGCTCGCTGCGGCGCACTCTGTCCTTCCCCGACGATGGCGCGGGCGACCCTGACGCTCGAGGAGGAGGAGGAGGAGCTCTCCCACTTCGGCATCCCCGCCGCCCCAGACGTGCGTCTGCCATCTAGCTGGCGGCTGAGCATCGCAAGTGTACTGGTGGCACCGGTGCCCGAGCCTAGCACCCACGTCTCCACACACGCCGTCGGCCTTTATCGGGCGCGGCTGCCCGCGGAGATGCTGCAGGACGCACGGTACGCCCCCAACAACCCGCAGTGGCCGGACACCCAAGCCGACGAGCACGACCGCCGCCTGCACGTGTTTGATGGCCCGCGGCCTCCGATGAAGCGCAACCGACGCGTGGCGCCATGAGATTTGGGACGGCCGGACCTTCGAAGAGGTGGTCGCCCCGTACCGCACGCAGGCGACCGCCGATGCCCTGCCAGCCCCGCCCATCGCCGGCTACCAGCTGTTCCACGCCTGCGACGCGCTCTCCACTCGCATCAGATTCAGAGGAGCAGGCGGTGGAACGCGCCGTGGTGGTGGTGACCGGGGCGGCGGCATGCGGTTCAGTCCGCCTCGGTAGTGGAGACCGTCGCTCTGTGGTTCCGCGCGGCGCGCAGGACAGCGCTAGGTCCAGCCGCGCCCCTCCGCCTGAGCCTGAGGCGGAGCCGGAGCCTCCCCTGTTGGCGGAGTACAGGCGGCTGGCGGCGGAAGCCGGCGACCCAGAGGACATGCCGGGCTTACTGACGACCATACGGGAGGCGGAGATGGCGCCGGTGCCGCCCCGGCTTGTCCAGGAGTACATGCAGGCCGCCCCTGCCGCCAGCCACCCAGAGGACCCGCCGTACTTCCCCGGGTACCACGCCGTGGTGGCAGACTCCATGGCGGCGCCCATCTTCGACGTGGGCACACTAGTAGAAAACAGGGCTTTGGTCCTGGCCAGATCAGAGCATTTGTCGCGGTCGTGTTACGAACCGGGACTAATGGGATCATCTATCCCGGTTCGAGCGGCTAGGACGCCTGCCGGGCCTCTACAGGCATCAGTCCCGGTTCAACTGGGACCTTTAGTCCCGGTTCCAGACACCAACCGGGACTAAAGGGGTTGCTGCCCTTTAGTCCCGGTTTGTATCTAAAACCGGGACTAAAGGGTAGGCCTTTAGTCCCGGTTTTAGATACAAACCGGGACTAACGTTTTGCCTATATATATCCACGGCCCCCATCTCCTCTGTTTTTTGGCCGTGGAAGGGTGGGAGGTGTGTGCTACTCTGTTCTCACCTCCCTCCTATGTACGTGAGGTGTTTGCTGAAATGCCCGAGCCACACTTAAGCTTTCTCCTCTCCACGCTCGACCTCCAAGCTACATTTTCCACAAGATTTGTCTAGGTTTGGCGGTGCACCAACTACACAAGTGTTCTAAAAGGTTAGCAACTTCATCCTTTCATCTCTCACTGCTAGTTTAGCTCATTTCAAATGCTCTAGAAGTAGAGTGGTTTGTGGGATTTAGTGGAGGAGTGTATGTGGGAGTTCATTTGATTTAGATGCACAATTTGAGCTCAAATTAACTTCTTAGAGTCTGCACATGTGTAGGGTGCCGTCCCGTCCCCGTCCCCGTCCTCACTTCCGTCGATCGCCCGTGCCGATCTCGTCGCCGGCACCACCGTGTTGAGCCTCTTGTTCTTATCTTCTTTTTAAAAGGAAAAAAAATCTTACTTGTATGATTTAGATAGCTACTAGTATAATTTTCTTAATTTTATTATTGTTTGTTATTATATAGTGCCATGGTTTTGGTATCCGCCCCCGTCGGCTCTCGTCCGGTCTATGATTCGGATATGGTATATTATCTTTTATAACTATTTGTTTCATTTAGTGTTTATGACAATTATGTCGACCAACGTGACATAGATGTTTTTATGTAGGAGGTATGTGAACTGGAAATTCCAACCGACCTTATTGTCGAGAGGTTAAATTTGGTTGAAAAAGAAAACAATTACTTGAAAGAAAAATTGAAAAGAATTGAAGAGGAGAAGATAAAATTGGAGTTGCATGTTGCCGATGTCGTCGACGATCACAAGATCCAGATGGATGCAATGCACTTGAAGATTAGAAAGATTAGAAAATATGTCATTGATAATGAGGCTTGGTATCATTATGCTATTGGATCAATTGTTACCTTAGTTGCGATTTTGATCGCATTTGTTGTTGCATTTAAATGTTTTACATAGTTGTATGTTAGTTTCAATGTATGTTTTAATTAGATGCTCTAGAGAGCTGTATGTTGTTCTATGAGAACTATATGTATGAACTTTTTGTATTTATTTTTTCAGTAATAACATTTGATCACTACTGTACTTTGGTTTTAATGCGATGATGAACTTGTATTAATTTGGTCACTTCTCTATTGATGATGTTCTGTAATGGTTTTTGATATACTTAATTATATAATGCACGCGAGATGAACCGGCAATGGATGTACGGTGACCGACGCACCTCCGACTACATTGAGGGCCTGCATAATTTTCTCGAAGAAGCTGAGGCAAACAAGCAGAATGGTTTTATGTATTGTCCATGTACTGTCTGTGGGAATACGAAGGATTACTCTTCCCCCAAAACCCTTCACTTGCACCTGCTTGAGAAGGGTTTCATGCTACACTATAATGTTTGGACCAAACACGGAGAAAGAGGGGTTATGATGGAAGACAATGAAGAAGAAGATGATGATGACAACTATCCTATGTTCCCTGAATACGGTTGGGTTTGTCCATCACATGATTCTCCTAATGATGTGATCCCGTTATCAAATGACAACTCATGTCTATGGTTAGGAAACCTTAACCATCTTTGATTAACGAGCTAGTCTAGTAGAGGCTTACTAGGGACAAGGTTTTCGTTTATGTATCCACACATGTATTTAGTTTTCGGTCAATACAATTCGAGCATGGATAATAAACTTTATCATGAACAAGGAAATATGATAATAACATCTTTATTATTACCTCTAGGGCATATTTCCAACAGTTTTCACCTGGTCCCACCGAGTAGTGCATAAATGTGTGTAACGGTTTGATTTTTGGTGCTACCTATATATAACCCCACCATTCCACCAACTCTCAGAGAGCAACCAGGACGAAGCTACCACTTTCCATATCCATTTTCTAAGAGAGAACCACCTACCCTTGTGTTGAAATCAAGAGAATTCCGCTCCAACCTTTGATCCTTGATTTCTAGCCTCCCCAAGTTGCTTTCCACTCCAATCCCTCTCCTACCACATAGCCAAAATGTGAGAGAGTGTTTGAGTGTTGAGGAGACTATCTTTTGAAGCAGAAGAGCAAGGAGTTCATCATCAACAACAACATCTATTACCTTTTGGAGAGTGGTATCTCCTAGATTGGTTAGGTGTCACTTGGGAGCCTCCAAGGTTGTGGAGTTGAACCAAGGAGTTTGTAAGGGCAAAGAGATCTCCTAGTTCGTGAAGATCTACCCCAAATGAGGCTAGTCCTTCGTGGGCGTAAGCCATGATGGCATGCATAAGGTTGCTTCTTCGTGGATCCTTCGTGGGTGGAGCCCTCCGTGGACTAGCGCAACCATTAATCTTCATGGGTTGAAGTCTCCATCAACATGGATGTACGATAGCACCACCTATCGGAACCACAAGAAAAATGACCGTGTCTTCATTGCGTTTGATTATCTCCAAACCCTCCCTTTACGTTCATATGCAAAGTCTTTACTTTCTGCTGCTATTATCTTAGACTTGCATGTGTAGGGTGCTACTAGACTTGATAGAATTGCTAAAACCTGCCAAAAATTAAAATTCGGGAAAGGTCTAGGTTCTTATTTGTCAAGTAGTCTAATCACCCCCTCCCCCTCTAGACCTACTTGTGATCCTATAGTCAACCATGCAATCTAATTGCATAGTTAAGTGATGGCAGCCCATCCTCTGTGCCAAGATCAACCCTTTGCAAAGTATTGTCGTATCTAATGATATAGTATCTTCCACTTGTTCAAAATGTGCAGTCGTCGCTCCAACAAAATTGCCAAGATTATCCCAAATAATAGCTCCACTAGTGCTCGTGTTATCCTCTCTTGAAAAAGCCACATCGACATTCATGATTCGGTAGCCCGTGGGGAGCTTCTTCCAGCAGTTTATTCGAGGTTTTGTACATGAAGGTTTCAAATAACGAACATAATTCATATGCCGATTTGTTCGTTCGGGCAGGGGCACGGGCAGGGAGGCCGTCGTGGGATCCTCCTCTTCCTACCTGCCATGGGATCCTCCTCCTCCTTCCCGCCCGCGACCCCGTGCCTCCTCCCGATCCAGGGGCTCCATGGCGCCATGGTCAACTCCACCCTAAGACCGCCGTCCGCCGCCTTGAGCTCAACGCCCGCGCTCGGATCTCGCCGCTGGCACGGGCCAGTTCGTCCGTTTTGTGAAATAGAGTACTTTTTTGTGTGCTGATTTGTTCGTTCGTTCGTCATGTAAATGGAGAACGATATATTGTGTAAATAGAGTATTTCTGTGTAAATAGTGTGATGATGGATATACTGTGTAAATAGAGTATTTTTGTCTTGTAAAATCCGTTCGTTCGTCATCGATTCTTGTACTGTTGATGGTGAAATCGCCGTGAAAGATTTTGCCTACGCCTTCGAACATCAACAGCCTCTGCACCTGGTGTCGGTGTCAAAACCGGCGGATCTCGGGTAGGGGGTCCCGAACTATGATGCTTGGATCGATGGTAACAGGAGACGAAGGGGACAAGATTTTACCCAGGTTCGGGCCCTCCTATGGAGGTAATACCCTACGTCCTGCTTGATTATATTGATTGTATAGAGATTACAGAGTGATCTACCACGAGATCGTATGACTAAACCCTAGATGAGTTCTCTCTTCTAATGATCTAAAACCCTTCGGCTTATATAGACGCCGAGGGTACCTAGGGTTTACACATGGTCGGTTACACGTCGAGGAGATAAAACATGCCTATTCTACTTTAAACATGGAGAACACGCCCTGCTTCTAGAAACTTCCTTGCAGGAGTCTGGTCCTCCGAGTAACCCAGTGTCCGGCGAACGGCCCACCTAGTCCGGCCCATATGAGATAGGCCGGCTTCCCGAGGACCCCCTAGTCCAGGACTCCCTCAGTAGCCCCCGAACTAGCCTCCAACGCCAAGGGTCCAAGCTCCAGTTGCTTCAAATGATCAGAGTCTTCGGCTTGCGAGGCGAGTTTTTTCTCCGGATAGTAATCGGCAGTTCCTTTAGTCCGGCTTCCATCGACGCGTAGTTTTCCCGATCATAGGTCATCCGAACATCATGTGTAACCCGGCCAATAAGGCCAAATGTCAGGGAGCCAATAGCGCTCTTCTGACAACCTTTCAGACGAAAGGCCGCGGCTCATCATGACCGCCGAGCCAGTGGTACAGACTCATTTAGCGGCTCTAGGCCGTATTTATCGGCACGATCCATCAATACACAGATCGTGCTCCGTTTCATACGGGACATGCTTAATCATGCACGTATAGCGCCGCGCACGCCTCGGGAAGTGGAGAGATTCACGGCGTGGCGGAGGGAGGCTAACCGGCATCGGCCCTTAATAAAAAGGAAAAACCCCAAGGCTTATCCACGTTCCTCCCTTCGCATCCTCGCCTCCCTAGACTCCCGAGCTCACCGAGCCCAGATCTAGGTTTCACATTCTTCTCCCTCCGAGGTCAGCCATGGCCAGCAGCAAGTGGGAGGCCTCCATAGTCAAAGACAAGGATATCCGGGAGCTCAAGGACGCCGGATACATCCCTGCCAACGTCTTCCACCGCGCCGCCGAGGAGGGTCAGGTGATCCCCACCCCCAAACAAGGAGAAAGGGTGGTTTTTGTCCCCCATTTTATCTGGGGATTAAGCTTCCCACTTCACCCCTTTGTGAGGGGTCTGATGTTCTTTTACGGGCTCGATTTCCACGACCTTCCGCCGAACTCCTTCATGCACATATCTGCATTCATCACTGTCTGCGAGGCTTTTCTGCGGGTGGAGCCGCACTTCGGATTATGGCTTAAGACCTTCAACATTAAGCCGAAGTGTGTTGCCGGCGCACATGCGGACTGCGGCGGGGCAGTCATCGGCAAACTTCCACGCGCAGTGTGGCCATCTGGCACCTTCATCGACACTATTAATACCTGGCAGAAGGAGTGGTTCTATATTACTAAGCCAAAGGAGGAAGAGGGCGGAACTGTTCCTGCTGAATGCGGAACTGTTCCTGCCGAATTCAGGTCCGGCCCCCCAACCAGATTGACCTCGTGGGTCCGAAAGGGCCTGGATTGGGGGTCGGCTACCGAAGTAGAGGACCTACAGAGGCGCACTGCCTCCCTAATCAGGGAAGGCGTCGGCCTGACCAATGTGGTCCAGGTAATGCTCCGGCGACATGTCCTTCCCTGCCCGCGCCGGAGTTCTCCTATGTGGGATTACCGGACCGACGATGACCCTACAGTTCGTCGACTCTTCCGCACCACGCGGGGGAAACTATGGAAGGCGCTGTTCAAGGCGCAGAAGGACTGGCCGGGCGAGGAGGAGGACCAGGGCTTGAGTGCTGCCAAGCCTCCTTCCAGGGTATGTTATGATTTCAATAGATCGGCTTTACTCTTCCGTAGGTTACCTAAGGATTGTCCGATCATTATTGCGGGAATGGCTGAAAAAACCCAAGGACTTCAAAAGTCCGGCTCCACAGCCCGAAGATCCTCGGTCCCCGCTGCTGTTGGAGATGCTCGTCGTGGCGCCCTACAAGGCGCCAGAGAAGAAAGAAAAGAAGAAGAAGACAGGCCGAGCTGGCCTACGCACCAAGGACCAGCTAGAGGCTGAGTCCGAAGAGACCCACGCCTCCTCGAATCAAGAGGAGGAAGAGGAGGAGGAGCACGAGGTCGAGGGGGGAGGCGATTCCCCCTTTACAAGAAAGAGGGCGACGTCACCGGACGCCTTGGAGGATGAACTTCCTCCAGCCCAGAAGAAAGCACGTCGGTCACAGGTGATCCTGCCCGACGATAGTTCGGCCTCGGACACTGAGTCCGAGGGGTTCGAGAGGGTTCTGCGTAGGACCCTCAGGGTTAAGCCCCCACCTCGAAGGTATAGATCCGAAGACCTTGCAAATACCAAGCTTCGTTAATATATTTAACATGCGAGCGTCAATTGACTTGCAGCCCGCCCCGCGTCCTTCCCACCGACCAAAACTCGGACGGGGAGAACCCGCCTGCCGATCTAGCGGAGAGAGGAAACGCGTCGCACCCTTCCCCTCCAGATGCCAATAAGGAGGGCACAGAGGTGTCATCCCAACAGGCTCCCCTAGAGCCGAACACTGGAGGCGGGGGCGACGAGATAATGGTCGAGGTTAATACCTCGGCCACCGAAGACCCGGGGGAGAAGACCCTCCCGGATACCGAGGAGACTGGTCAGGGAACTGTCCAGTCACCTCCACAACTGTCTCCGGAACACACCATGTGTCCGGAGACACAGCTTCAATCCCCGACTGGGGATCGGGCTAACCGACCCCCACTGAGTGGCCGGCCATGGGGGAGGCTCTATCCAGCGCCTCCCTCTCCGAGGAGCACCGCACCCTTATGGGTACGGTGCTGCAGAGTATTCGGTCCGTGGATACTGGACTGAAAGCGGCCTTCAACGGCCTCTTAACGGGGTTTCAGGTAAACAATGCAATGCCCCGTTTTTCGTAAATCATTGATATGCTTAAGCAGTTGTTTATATACATAGCAGCCCCCGAGCCCTAGGTAAGTTTGAAAAACATACCTGGGGGTCCAGACAAAAATCATTATCCGAACTATACATATACTCAGATGGCTCGGTCATTCTTTAAGGAGACCAGGCACAGGAGTATGATAATTCCGAGGTCTGTGAACTCATATAATATGGGACTTTCGCATTTTTTGCAGGCATTGGCGGCGTCCGATAACGCCGCTGAAATAGAGGAGCTGAATCGGAAGCTTAAGAACTCCGATGACGAGCTTAACGCTCTAAACCGAAGATTCGACGAGGCTCAAGGTAAGCGGAGTAAAGTATCGAAACTTCATGTTTCCGTTCTATCAACACGGATGCTTAATATAAGTCGATGCTTTACGCAGCATCAGCGAAAGAGATGGAGAAACTCAAGGCTGAACTCGAGAAGGCAAAGCAGGAAACTGCTGTAGAAAAGGCGGCGGCCCAAGAGGCAGTAGCCGCACTATCTGCCTTGAGAGCTACCAGCGACAAGCACCAGGCTCGAGTGGAGGAGGTCCAAATGGAGCTCAAGGACGCGAGCAAGAAGTGCGATGCCCTGGAGCTGAAAGAAAGAAAGCAGGCTGCCGAACTATCCAACCTCAAAACCGATCTTCAAAAGGAGCGGGTGGATAGGCGGACCTTTGAAGAGGAAGTCAGCCAAGCCCAGGCCATCCTGAGTGGTAAGCCATATTTACTGCAGTGTGTCTTCGGAGATGATAGGTTCAAAGCTCTTACCCAAGTATGGCGTTCCGTAGGCGCCGGCTTGGACCTCTAGAAGAGCGCAGCTTACGCGAAGCAGTTCAATGCTTCGCGGGGAGAAGGAGATGAAGCCCGTGTTTTCTGGGCTCAATTCGGAGCCCCCAAGCGAACTCCTCTCCTGAATGAGCAACTGAAGCAGCTGTTGGAGCTGCACAAGTTGGCGGAACCGGCCATGAAGGATCTCTGTATCCGACTGTGGCCCGATGAGCCAATTCCCGACAATTACTTCGGCCTGGTGCAGAAGCTGAGCGACGCCACTCCTCGGATCGACGCATTGAGGAGGTCTTCTTGCATCGAGGGGGCAAGGATGACCTTTGCGAAGGCCAAGGTACACTGGCCGGGGCTGGATCCGATGAAGGTGGCGACTGCTCCTCTGCTGCCTGGAAAAGAGTATAGGTGCCCCGAGCGGTACTTCTCCGGAGTTATGGAGGGTGCTCGGGCCATAGAGTCACAGTGTCTAAGAGATACTGTGTATGAGTAAACGGTTATGCAATATGTCCGAAGACTTTCTGGAACGCGTTTTTAAGTATATAAAGTTTGCATGGTTTATCATGTCTTGTGTGTTTTGCATCCTTTATAACTTCCTTGTGGCCGGTTAAATCTGAAGGCTGCGAGTCGTCGGCTTCAGCCCCCAGGTAGATACTACGTGGGGTGTCACTTCCAAAACGCACTATAACCCTTAGCCGAACTATCGGTACCCGAAGGCGGTAGTGCGGGGTGGACTAGGCAATCAGACCAAAATGCTTTATTACCTTCACTTAGCCGTAGGAGCGCGAGAAAGGAGTGCAGGAGGCTGATAAATAGCCCCCAGGAGTTTGTGATGTTCGGACAAGCCGTGGCCAAAGCCTATATCACATGGTTCGGACTAATACCGAACCCATCGTATTACACGGAGTAACCTCTGACGAGATTAGGTTAAGCTCGGAATCGCAGACCGGTTCTCGCATACCATGACAGTCAGTTTTCGGCTTTCTTTGCTGAGGCGCTTGACCAGACTAACCGGAAGCACAATCGCAGCGGTGCTCCCTTTGCCCTTTTAGCCGAACGAGCGGAACATAAAGGGGCAAGCACAGGAACCGG
Organism: Elymus sibiricus; assembly: GCA_039707655.1. NCBI lineage: Eukaryota > Viridiplantae > Streptophyta > Magnoliopsida > Poales > Poaceae > Elymus > Elymus sibiricus. The sequence goes on from CM077675.1 coordinate 533,290,857, forward strand.
GCAACTCAACATTTGACCCAAGACACAGTTCGGAACCAATGCATATAAAGCGGAAGTCCAAGACGCCGAATACAAAATCATTTGTGCACAAGGCGATTTTAAGAGCGAGCCCCCAGTCTGTTAGCCGATTGCTTCACAAAAGTATACCAAACAGGCTGGCAAGAAAAGAGGGAGAAAAATAGAGAATATGCTTAAAAAACGTCAAACGAGCATGCATAATATATCTATATTGTACTAAACCATTCTTTTCATTCAAAGTGCTGATGCAACTGCTTACAGGTATAGAAGATAAAATATAAATCTTACAGGAGGGTGCTGCGCTAAGGGTCCTCGATTAGTGGCCTGACGTCCGCGATATGCCTTGCAGCGTATCCTTACCTGCGACCACCAGGACGGTGTGTACCTTGATAGGTGTGCTGTTCGGCGAGCGGACTATTGTGGAAGAGTCTTGAGAAGTCGCCGAAATTTGAACAAGCTTGACGCCTTAGTGGGTACTTGACGGTACCTGTCATATGTCCGAAGACATGTTTTGAGGGTGATAGTTCGGTCTAGCCGAAAACTTACCCTACATCAATGTTTCCCCTCCGCTGCCCATGGAATTTTAAGCGCAAAGTTATGCACCCTTGGCACGTATTGTGCGGGAAATGGGGACACGTGGTGGGGGGCGAATCCCTATTTAGTGGGAGGGGAAGCTTCTGGAATTTCGGTTTGAGACCGAGTTCGCTTCCCAGCCTTGGATGCTTTGACAGCGGACGTCGGCGTCTGCCGATCATCGGTGTAATGGAATTCCGCCGCCAGGGCCAACGCATGTTCCTCAGTTCGGAGTGACCGCTCTGTATTATCATTGACAGTGATGACCCCTCGGGGGCCAGGCATTTTCAGCTTGAGGTATGCGTAGTGCGGAACGGCGTTAAAGCGGGCAAACGTTGTACGGCCGAGCAGGGCGTGATAGCCACTGCGGAATGGTACTATGTCGAAGATCAAGTCCTCACTTCGGAAGTTGTCGGGCGAGCCGAACACCACCTCCAGGCTTATAGAGCCTATACACCGGGCTTCAACGCCTGGGATCACTCCTTTAAAGGTAGTGTTACTGGGCATGATCCTTGACGGATCTATGCCCATCTTTTTCACCGTATCTGAGTAGATCAGATTGAGGCTACTTCCACCATCCATGAGGACTTTGGTTAGGTGGTACCCATCTATGATCGGGTCGAGGACAAGTGCGGCCGAACCCCCGTGACGGATACTGGTCGGGTGGTCACGTCGATCAAAAGTGATCGGATGTGCCGACCAGGGGTTATACTTCGGAGCTACAGGCTCTATGGCGTAGACATCCCGAAGGGCGCGTTTCCTTTCCTTTTTGGGTATATGAGTGGCGTAAATCATGTTTACTGTCTTCACCTCTGAGGGGAATTTCTTTTGACCGCCACCGATCGGACCCCGAGGTTCATCCTCGTCCTCGCTGTGTGGGCTCTTGCCTTGGTCGTCGGGAGCGAGCTTGCCGGCCTGTTTGAAAACCCAACAGTTACGATTGGTGTGATTGGCGGGCTTCTCCTGAGTGCCATGTATCTGGCAAGGCCTCTCCAGAATCTTGTCCAGCGGGGTAGGTCCGTCGTGTTTGCCTTTAGGAGGCTTTTTCCGCTGCCCAGAGCGGTTGTTGCGAAATCCGGCGTTTACAGCCGTGTCATCGGCATCACTGTTATGATGCCGGCGCTTGTTTTTGTTGCGCTTCGGTTTCCCGTTTCCATCCCGTACTTCGGAGGTTCCGGGGTCTTCGGGGTTGTGGCTGTGTTTGGCCAGCCAATTATCCTCGCCCGCGCAGAAGCGGGTCATGAGTGATGTGAGGGCGGACATTGTCCTGGGTTTGTCTTGGCCGAGCTGTCGAGCTAGCCATTCGTCCCGAATATTATGCCTGAAAGAGGCTATAGCTTCGACGTCTGGGCAGTCTACGATCTGGTTTTTCTTGGTCAGGAAACGATTCCAGAATAGCCTCGCGGACTCTCCGGGTTTCTGAACGACGTTACTTAGATCGGAGGAGTCCGGTGGCCGGACATAAGTGCCCTGGAAATTAGATCGGAATGCCTCTTCTAGGTCCTCCCAACATCCAATGGAGTTTTCGGGGAGGATATTTAGCCAGTGCCGAGCTGGCCCCTTGAGCTTTAGGGGCAGGTATTTGATGGCGTGGAGGTCATCTCCTCGTGCCATGTGGATGTGGAGGAGGAAATCCTCAATCCATACGGTTGGGTCAGTTGTCCCATCGTATTGCTCTATGTTTACGGGTTTAAACCCTTCTGGGAACTAATGCTGCATTACCGCATCTGTAAAGCACAGTGGGTGTGCGGCGCCGCTAACCCGAGCTATAGTGTGCCGATGATCGGCGGTTACCCTAGCTCGGTTTTGTTCCCGATTTTCATTGTGGTCGAACCTAGACCGGTACCCTTCCCGTCTGTCGGGTGAGTATCTTCTGGAGCCGTAGATGGATCGTGTACGGCCTGCTCTATGGTGCAGGTCGTGGCGCAGGTCGAACCTGTCATCGGACTCTAGTGGCTCCTTTCCATGTCTACGGGGTATCGTCGGCCTATAGCCGGTATCATCAGCCGTCCGATCTCGTCCTCGAGGAGGGCGATCTGGTCTGTCGTATGGAGTATGTTCGGGAGACGGCGTATTGGAGAGCTCGTCATCGAACTGTGGCAGCAGCCGTCGGCGCGGGTAGCTCTTTGGTTGGTCCAATAGGCCGGCGCCGAACTCCTCCTCCGCTGAAAGGACTCGTGTCCATCGGTGATTGAGGTCGTCTTGTTCGGCTTTGAGCTGTCGCTCCTTTGCTCTCAGGCTGCGAGCTGTGGATATCAGCTGTTGTCTGAACAATTCCTGATCTGCAGGATCGTTGGGGATGGCCAAGTCATCGGCATCCGCATTATCCTCCCCCTCGACAGAGCGGAGGTAGTCGTCGGCCAGAGGATCATCTGGATCATCGGGGTTGCCGTGGTCTTCGGGATCCTCCTGACCCTCCAATTGGTTACCGGGGATTTCGGGGCGACCGATGTCATCTGGAGTATCATCGTTCCCCGTGCCCTCAATAGACTTGCGCCCCTTTTTCCCTTTGGACCGTTTATGCAGTTTCCGGTGCCTTGACGGCGCTTCGTCCGATTTATCACCATTGCTTTTTGGAGTGTCCACCATGTACACGTCGTATGTGGAGGTGGCCGTCCACTGTCCGGTTTTGGCAGGGGCGGGGGAGTGATCTTCCTCATCCATGTACCCTGCTTCCTCGGAAGCGTAGTCTAGCATGTCGGTTAAATCCTCGACAGTGGCTATCAAGTGGGTGGTGGGTGGGAGGAAAAATCCGTCCCGACCCGTCTGAAGACCGATCTGAGAGTAGATCGGGGTTGGGTCGTCGTTGATTTTCATCGACGAGATCCGATCTAGAGCTTCGTCGAGTATCGAGAGCTCGATCGGACCGGTCTGCCTAGAGCTTCCGGAGTCAACCTCCGATGCATCCGTGCAGGGAGTGTGTTCGGCAAGAACGGGTGTTCGGCTGTCGGGCGCTATGACCTGATCGGAACTTAAGATCGGGGCTCCACCAGGGCAGATCCCATAGGCGGAGCCGGAAGATGGATCCGAGGTTAAAGCCTCAGGGTCATCGGGCATGGCAGGCGAGACTGCAAGCCCGGTTAGTGATAGATCGCCGCGGGAGTCTACGGAGAACTCTAAGTTCCCGAATCTGACCTCCTGATCAGGGGCGAAACTTTCGACACGGCCAAGGCGGCCGGTCGGGTCGGCGTGCAGCACTATGCTGCCGAAGGCGAAGATCTGTCCAGGGACAAAAATCCCTGTGTTGCGGACCTCTTCGTTAACGACTAGGCGAACCATCGATTCCTTCTGGCGATCACAGTGGAACTCTCAATGAAAGCACCAATGTCGGTGTCAAAACCGGCGGATCTCGGGTAGGGGGTCCCGAACTATGATGCTTGGATCGATGGTAACAGGAGACGAAGGGGACAAGGTTTTACCCAGGTTCGGGCCCTCCTATGGAGGTAATACCCTACGTCCTGCTTGATTATATTGATTGTATAGAGATTACAGAGTGATCTACCACGAGATCGTATGACTAAACCCTAGATGAGTTCTCTCTTCTAATGATCTAAAACCCTTCGGCTTATATAGACGCCGAGGGTACCTAGGGTTTACACATGGTCGGTTACACGTCGAGGAGATAAAACATGCCTATTCTACTTTAAACGTGGAGAACACGCCCTGCTTCTAGAAACTTCCTTGCTGGAGTCTGGTCCTCCGAGTAACCCAGTGTCCGGCGAACGGCCCACCTAGTCCAGCCCATATGAGATAGGCCGGCTACCCGAGGACCCCCTAGTCCAGGACTCCCTCACCTGGACTATTGTTTCATATATTTTTTTTAAAAAAATTCTTTGCCGTCTGGTGTGTATGAGGCTGATGGCAAAGATGATTTTCTTTGTCGTCTGTCATTAATCGGTTGACGGCAAAGCCATGGTTTGGCTGAGGGCAAAATCTTTGCCGTCTGCCGGATGAAAAGCTGACAGCAAAGTACTCTTTGCCGATTTAGGGTTTGCCGACAATCTTTGCCATCAGCCCTCTGACGGCAAAATCTTTGCCATCTGTATTCCTATCTTTGCCGTCTGTACTTGCCTCACGGCAAACTGCCTGATTCCTGTAGTGAAACAACACCATAGGAAGATTTTAAACTTTGTCGGGAAACTCGGACTCCATAACTTTATCCAGACTCGATGCATCATAGAGGACCCTTGTCCCGCTGCATCTCGCAGTTTATTGCCATATTGATCCTCCCAATTTCATTAATAGGCTGATCTAACTGAGAAAGTGCCGCTCTTTATATAATGCCAAGAAACATAGTCTTCCACACCGGTTTGGTGAAGAAGGATTTGCAAGATCCTCTGAACAAAAAATTCCTAGAAGGTGCCATGAAATAAATACTCCACCCCAAGACTGCTATTCATGATATGTAGACCATTAATCATGAATAGGAATTATGTCCGTGATATGTAGACCATTAATCCAACAGCATCTACAACTAATACTCCACCCCAAGACCGCTATCCAGCATGCATCTCGAAGTATTAAGTTCATACAAACAGAAGCATTGCAATAAGCACAATGACATAATATAGACAGTAAAATTATCATCGAAGTGTAATAAAGAAACCATCCTTTTATCCTTAGTAACAACAATACAATACGTTCCCGTACCCTTTCTATTACTAGGATAGATCACCGCAAGATTGAACCCACTACCATGCACAACTCCCTCTGAAGAACTACCCATCAAACTTGGTCAAAGAAGACAAATAGACCGGAAAGCACACAGGGCTACTTAATTATACATATAAGAAACTTCAAAAGATTCAATATAATTCAATGACAATCTGATCATAAAGGGACAATTCATCATATCGCAGCAAACAGAACCACTGAAGACATCATATGGATCCCGATCATGTAAGGCATCTCACAGGAACTTTGTATCGAATCACAAGGGAGATAGGATATGCTATCTAGTTACTACTATGGATCCTAAGGTCCTAAGGGAACTACTCACACATGATCATTCAGCCAGCAAGGTTGATGAAGAAGCCTTCGGAGTTGGATCTCACCTCCGACAGGGTGCTAGAACAGGCCTCCAGATTGGATCTCCTTGGAAAAGGAACTTGCGGTGGCTGAACAAATCGTAGAAAATTGGTACAGGGGGTTTCCGAAAATATGGGATTTATAGGTGAAAGAATCGACATAAGGTGGTGTCGGGGCCCCCATGAGGCCACCCCACGCGGGTGGGCCCCTGGCCACGTGGAGGCCAAGGGTGGCCCCTGGACCCTCCCGGCACTTTTTGGAATCTTTTGGTGTTGGAAAAAAATCATCAAAATTTCCCGTTGTATTTTCTGAAAAGTCTAAAACATGCAGCAAACAGCGACCGGCTCTGAGCACTGAATTAATAGGTTAGCCAAGAAAAATAATATAAATTGCTATAAAAAGTATCCAAAAGTGATATTATAATAGCATGAAACAATAAATAATTATAGATAAGTTTGAGACATATCAAGTAGCCGTATTAATTAACCTTAAATTTTATAACTCTCGGTGGGGGTCTGGCCCAACACTGACGGGCCAATCTTTGGGGCTGCACCAAAGCAGCAGTTTTAGGTTGATTTAGCACTTTGAGCTCTCCAATAAAGTATCGGATGAATAGGTGTGTCGACACTGGTGGTTGGAAAATATACTCATATAGTGCTTTACGGCGGGCGTGCCAGATCGCCAACAATGTGACAATCATCTGCGTGAAGTCCTCTTGCGAAAGTTTGTCTCGCATGGTGAACAACCATAGCTTGGCGTTCTCTTCTCTTGTCACTGTCATATGTTCCAGCACTCCCTTTTATGCCAAAGCGCAAACACATGTTGGAGAAGAACACTCAATTAGGGCATGACGCCACGAATCCGGCTACCCAAACACATAGGTATGTGACTCGATCATGTGACGATGTGCCATAACATCAAACGTGGGGAGGGAGTTCTGAGCGAGCCTCCACAGATATATTTTTTGGATTTGCTGGAACTTTACAATTCCAAAGCTCGGCCCAGTCCTTTTCACCCTGAGATTAATTTGAACACCCTCCTTCGTGATACAACCAAGCTTCACGACTAAACTTTGTGTTGATAAACATCATGTAAGCAGAGTGGACAGTAAAAACTCATTTTTTTTGTCTTGAGACCATAACCAAAAATTATCCATAGCTCGTGTGCATAAAAGTATGGCGAGGATCACAGACGTATCCATCGGCAGGAATGTCTCCCTTATAAGAGCTTCACGCCATGCTGCACTAATCTCATCAATTAATTCCTTAACCATGACAAATTGTGAATTCTAAGGATTTGTAACTGGCTTCATAGTACTTTCATGAGGGATCCAGTTATGACCCCAGATTTCAGTCATTGCTCCATCTCCAATTCTCCTTATTAGGCCTTGGGCGAGAACATCTCTCCCTTCTAAGACAGATCACAAAATCTGTGAAGGGTATGACCCAACAGTAGCTTCCAAACAGGTCATGTTAGGGAAGTATACAACTTCTAATATTTTTGCAATTAGAGACTCTGGTTCTTGTAGTATCCTCCAAGCCTGGCGAGAAAGGAGGGCTAAGTTAAATAGCACCAAATCCCTGAAGCCCAAACCGCCCATGTATTTGGGCCTCGTCATCACATCCCATGAGACCCAAGCAACATTCCTCTTGCCTCCTTTACTACCCCACAGTGCTGACCTTATTGCAATTAGGAAATGACATGATGGCAACCAAAAAATTAGGAACAGAATAATGGTTGTCAATCCAAGATTGTACTAAATTCAGTCTTGGAACTGAATGAACAGAAACATCAACACACCCTTTGTCCCATACCAAAAGAAATGCATAGACTACATGATTATATGGAATAGTTCTTGGGACCGCACAAATCAAACGAAACCCATTAAACGTTTAAAATCCAATGTAAACTGGTAAGCAGTCACCATCCGCCTTGAGCCACTATGGAAATTTAAGATGGCCACCGTGTGGTAAATACAAATCAGAAACATCTTGATCTCCTTCAACTCATGAATTGCGAACAACTAAAGGGACTACTCAACTTGGTATCATTTATGAAAGCTAAATACCAGTGGTGTTGGCTGAAGAAAAGGCACACCATAATCAGCCAATGGGGTGGGTATTTTCAAAATACATATAGAAAATACCAAAGGTTTTGCTCGCTGATCTACCACTATTTGGTGCTCTGGTTACAAACCATACACCAACAGGGTATTTTCATTGTGTTATTGTCAATATATATGTAGAAATGATTTTTTTTAATACATTTCATTTCTGCTGTAATTAATTTCAGGTTTGGTGATAAATTAGTAAATTTAGCTCAGTCTAAAAACCAAACTCCGTGCAAAAGAAACAATTTAGATATTTCGTATAACAGAAAGCAGATCAAGAGGCGTGGCAGATATTTGTAATGCCATTAGTAGGGAGCCAAAAGACCAACCTCGACCGAATCCATTTGAACTGCTATCCATAAAAACCTAGCTTACTGCTACCTTCATCTCCTCTAAAACCCTATCTCGGCAGCAAGAATATAATGCATGCTTCCCTATCAGAGATCCAAATTTACATAGTTCTAAATCAATGCGCTTCCGAAATCCTCTAGCCGTCAACAATATAATTCCACGGGTTATGCCATATTTGTTTGGAACATACACACGAATATATGATTGCCTAAGCTTTCAACATTAAAAGTAAAACAAAATACACGAGCCTCTTAAAGTTAGATCTTTGAATGTAAACTATATACATGATCAGACTGTATTCAGTATTCATCAGGAAAGAGTACATAATATGCCATGTCTAGTTTTACCTTTCATTCAAGATCATCGTCTCCTAATATGACGTCTGCCTCAGACTGAGATTCCATCATTATAACTAACAGCCAAAAAGCATAACTATTTGTAAATAACATGAGAACAAAACGCATGTGTCGAATATAGCTGCAAATACTCAATAACTGGTATAGCAAGAAACATCAACAAACTTTCTTACCTCCACATGGATCAACTACCACTAGTAGAAAACAGGGCTTCAGTCCCGGTTCCAGAGGGCCTTTAGTCCCGGTTCTGCACCCGGGACAAAACGAACGGGACTAAAGGCCCATCACTTTTAGTCCCGGTTGTCTTACGAACCGGGACTAAAGGAGCTCCACGTGGCCGCCGTGGGGCGCCCAGGCAGGAGGACCTTTAGTCCCGGTTGGTAACACCGACCGGGACTAAAAGGCAGCCACGCATCAGCAGCTGCCAGGCGCTGGGTTTTTTTTTGAAAGGAAGTGTTTTTTTGGAGGGTTTAGGGGTTTTCATTCATATTGTGTTTCCCCTTTTCTTTTTGTGTTTACCATTTTTATTTTATGCTTTTCATTCAACTCGACGCTAGCTACTACATATAGCAATGAAGGAGCCATTACACAACATCGTCATGATCAATATATAGAGAGAAGTGACCTCTCTTTCTCCGTGCTTGGTCGAACAATGCAACAAGTTTTCGTAAATCTATTCGACGCTATTACATATAGTACACGTTCATGCATATATACAATATAACATCTCTTACGATCCTAATATCTAATTACCAAAATTGCAAGTCATATCACAATGGCATTCTCCGTCTTTAGGTATGACATGCTCAACAAAGAATCCCGCCAATTCCTCTTGAATTGCTCGTACGCGATCAGTTGGTAGGAGTTCTTGCCGCTTCCGCCATATCTAATTTAAAGAAGGGGGTCAATATATGAATGAAACTCAACACAATTGATGGTAATAAAATTAAAATGTGAATATTGTTTACGTACTTCAAATTGTTCTGGAGATATGCCCCGCTCACAGGTCGAGTGGCGAATGAACTTGCAAACGTAGTATGCACATAAATTAGTGCCGGGTGCCTGCCACAAGCACTTTACGAGAATAGAGTTCAATCAAAATGATAATCAAGCATGATAATGGTATTGAAACTAGAAACAATGAGAGACGATGCGCGATACTATCTAGTAGTACTTACTTTGGGGTGTACAAATCGCAGCTACTTCGAGACACCCTTAACGTGCTTGGTGAACTTTTTCCAAACCCTGCCCGGCAAAGAAAATGATTACTTGATATCAGGAAATGAACGAAAGTTGCCGATATGGTGCGATAATGATTGAACTTACTTCTGAAGCATTTGACGCATGTTCGTCCACTCCTTAGGGTCTTTAAGTCTCGAGTCCAAGACACATACTTCTCCCTCCTCAACCCGAATGGCTAGCAGAATGAAGTGGAACCTGCGCACGCATAACTCATTAATTGCACTTAACCTTGAGTAAGCGAAATAGAATGTGCACAAGATAGTAACACTCACTTGAAGTTGTAAGGAAATAGTATTTCCCTTCTGTTTTGTTGTGCAAGTAACGCCGTTAGCAAATTAGCATCTGTTTCATCGGGTTTTGTTTTTAACGTATGTTCATTTATGTTATCTGGGTTAATGAACCCAATGTCATAGATTTGTCGTTTTCTGCAATCGATGATCTTCAATCTGCATATAATATAGTGTGAGGATAATTATACATGCAATGAACGAGCTGAGCTAGAGACTTTACAGAAAAAAATACTTACAGACAATAGCAACTGACGATAGTTTTGTCGAGGTCCTTTTGATTGTATAACTGAAACAATTCTTCAAATTCAACGAATAACTCTTGTTTTCCATTGAAGAAATGCTCATTTTTAATTCCCACATAGATATTGTCGGTCCCGTCCTCGCAGGCTTTCAAGTACCAATCATGGAGTTGTGCTATCCTCGTTGTTAGACGCAGGAGCTCCTCACGGCTGACGAGAGGCTTCCCGTTCTCGTATCTTAAGGGTGCTACTACCTCAGCCTTTTCAAATTGTACCGAATCGGGTAAGTAATCACCAGCAGTGATAGCAAGACCACTGACCGCTTTCTCTGGATCATTAACGATATCGGTAACCACCTTGAGCGGAGGGCACGATTGCACTTCTTGTTCGCCGAGCTGGGGAATTGTTTTACCAATTCTTGCGCCACTGCTAGCTAAGCTTCCCGACCGCTTGGCTTGAGCATGTGTCTTTTCAATACAACGGTCATAGTTTGATTTCGGCGACGGCGGTGGTGGTCGCCTAAGGGCCTCCAGAGTTCGCTTCGCTTTCACCGCATCTATTTTCTCCTCTGGAGGCGGACGTTTCGGTGCAAGCTTGCGTTTCACATCTGCAGCCACGATGTCGTTGAGTTCCTCCTCAGTCATCTCGTATGGTAACTTGGGAGGAACCTTAAGGCTTTGGCCTGCTTTGAATTTCTTCGTTTTCGTACTGCTGCTAGCCGCCGGAGCGACGGCAGCTCTCTTCCGCTGTTGCTGAGGCCGTGGAGGAGGCGGAGTCCGCTGATGTGGCGGAGACAGCTGAGGCCGCAGAGGAGGCGGAGTCCGCTGATGCGGTGGAGACAGCTGAGGCAGAGGAGGATTCTGCTGAGGGGCCTCCACCGTCAGATTCCACTGAGGCGGCGGAGACGGCTGACGCGCCGGAGAGGACTCAGGCAGGGGAGACGACTGACGCACTGGAGACGGTTGACGCACCGGAGACGACTGACGCACCGGAGACGACTCAGGCACCGGGGCCTCCTCCGGCTGAGTCTGCTGAGGCGGCGTATAGTTTGGAAGCAATATGTGCTCCTTTCTCCATAGACAGGTAGTCCTTAAGGCATTTTGAAGAAGATTCTCACCTTCACCTGTAGCGTACTCAAGCTCCAACCCCCCAAATCCATCCATTATTTCATCCACCCCGACAACAGCGAAGCCAGTTGGAACCGGATTGCAATGGAAAGTTGCATTAGGTAGAGGAGGTAAGACATAGCCGACTGTCGCCTTCAAGGTCAGGTTATGGGATTTCGCCATTAGCACACAATGTTCATTACCCATTATACCATCCACGGGGTAGCGAGGAGCTGTGCTATAAGGCTGAACGAGCTCCGTGGAAGCCATGCTGCTTCTCCGCTGAGATGGTGGGGTAGCATCCAATGAAGGATCTTCGTGCCGCTGAGATGGTGGGCCGATAGCTCGCTGGCTCTCAAGTGCCTCTAGTTTTGCTAATCTTGCATTGATCTTCTGCATTTCGCTTGCTTCCTCTTTCTTCTTTCTCTATCGGCTTCTATAACCAGTGCTGTCGGGAAACCCATGCACCCACGGAACGGAGCCTGATGTGCCTCGTGTTCGTCCAGGGTGTTCGGGATTCCCGAGCGCCAATGACAGCTCGTCCTTCTCTCTGTCGGGACGGAATTTCCCTTCCTGCGCATTCTTGATTGATTCCTCAAGCTTTTTGATAGGTGTTTCAAGTTGAGCTTTCGTCCAAATACACTCCCCTGTTTCTGGGTCCAAAGTTCCACCAACCCCGAAGAACCAAGTCCTTGCCCGATCTGGCCAATGCAATGTCATTGGTTGGACATTTTTAGCAAGTAGGTCTTGCTCAGCTTTGTTCCACGTAGGCCGGGATTTACTGTAGCCACCTGACCCCGTAACATGGTGAAACTGCTTCTGTGCAGCATTATCCTTATTTATCTGTGACCTTTTCTTAGCCTTTTAGCTTCGCATATTGAGCGGTGAATTCCGGAGTAATGTCTTCTTCGACAAACTTTTTGGTCAATAGTTTCTTCCAGTTCTTGAATAGTTCTGCCATCTTCTTAAGAGCAAACGCCTTGACCTTTGGTTGTATAACTTGGTTGTTCGGATCCTCCTCTGGCGGTAGGCTGAAATTTCTCATCAGCGAGGTCCAAAGATCATCTTTCAGTCTATGGGGGACATAAGGAACTTTAGGGTCCTTCTTCTTATTCCATTCTTGGATCCTGATCGGGACGCCGTCCCTAACAATAACTCCGCACTGATGTATAAATTTGTCCTTGGTCCGCTTGGGAGCAATCGGTTGGCCTTCTGGAGAGACTTCTTCGATCGTGAACCTTTCATCCGGGTCCAACCTTTTCTTCAGGCCTCGTATCCTTACCGAAGTTTGGCTCGATCCGGACTTTGAAATAGTTAAGGCTCCCTTCTCCATTCCATCGCCGGAGCCGTCATGATCTCCTTCCTCCTCCACTCCATCACTGGAGCCGTCATGAGCTCCTTCCTCCTCCATTCCATCACCGGAGCCGTCATGATCTCGTCCTTCCTCCTCCATTGGACCACCGGAGCCGCCATCCACTCTTTCCTCAGTACCATCGTTCTCGTTGAGAAACGACAAGGTGATATCATCACCTTCGTCGCGGATTATATCCCCCAACAACTCTTATGTTTCTAAATCTCTGGCGTCCATAGTTTCTGCAAATATTACAACATGGCAATATACAACCATGAGAGATGGATTAGTGGCAAACATAGACTTAAAGGAATCATATGCATATGAGCAATGGATTAGTGGGAAACATCATGCAAAGTTCACAAGTTTTGTAACAATCAGTTTCAGACGATCGTCGAGGACTACTCCCCCCTCATGTCTAATGAGCCGTCCTATCTTTCGAGAGAGGATACTTTGCGGACCGCCTCTCTTATGGTCGTCGAGGATACCTGCGGAACCCCCCCCCCCCCATGTCCAAGTTATCGGGGATATGTTGAATTCCCGAGAGAGTTAGGGGTGTTCTAACGCGGCACTACACGATATAGGTGAAGGGGGGTAACATTTTCGTCATATTTTTCTGATCGATTTCTAAAGTTTTACCAATATCCTGAAAATTCCTGGAATTCTGCTAAGTCTGAGAATTCCTCAGCTTTAAACATCAGTTAGCTGTTTTCCAAAGGCTACAACTATTGTTCTGTACATCTTATGGGTTAGTGCCTTATATCAATATTGATCACTCTCCTTTGATCTACAAGATAGTATCAATTCATACATATATCAACATTTTCTATATACATCAACCCATCCATCTATACATATGTACATATCAACATTTTCTATATATATACATCCATCCATCAACATATGAACATTCGGTGAACATAAAAAATTCATATATCCATCCATCCATCGATCTTGAGCAGAGTAGATTCTATGAACGTATGAAAATTCTATGAACATATGAAAATTCTATGAACAAAAACAAATTCATTATATCAACATATGAAAATTCTATGAACAAATCCATCCATACATCACATATGAAAATTCTATGAACATAAAAATTCTATGAACAAATCCATCCATACATTACATATGAAAATTCTATGAACATAAAAATTCTATGAACAAATCCATCCATACATCACATATGAAAATTCTATGAACAAATCCATCCATACATCACATATGAAAATTCTATGAACATAAAAATTCTATGAACAAATCCATCCATACATCACATATGACAATTCTATGACAAATCCATCATCATATCAACAAATGAAAATTCTATGAACAAATCCATACATCAGCGGGCTCGGGGACGGCTCGGAGGCGACGGCGACGGCAAGGCCGGGCGCGGGCACGGCTCGAAGGCGACGGCGAGGGCGGGGCAGGGCGCGACGACGGCGACAGGGACGTGGGGGCAGGGGCGCGGAGACGACGACGGCTCAGAGGCGACGACGATGGCGGGGCAGGGCACGGCGACGGCAACGGTGGGGCAGGGCGTGGCGACGGCGATGGCGGGGCAGGGCGTGGCGACGGCGACGGTGACGTATGGGCAACGGTGCGGCGAGGGGCAGAGGGAGGCGAGGGCGAGGTGGAGCAGCCTGACGGCGTCGACGGGGCAGAAGGCGGCGAGGTGGAGCAGTCTGATGGCGTCGACGGGGCAGAGGGCGGCGACGGCGAGGTGGAGCAGCCTGACAGCGTCGACGGGGCAAAGGGCGGCGAGGGCGTCGATGTGCTCGGCGTCGTCGGGGGCAACTGCAGATGAAATCTAAAAAATCCCCAAGTCCCTGCTTATATACCCAGCCCTTTAGTCCCGGTTGGTGGCTCCAACCGGGACTAATGCCCCCCTTTAGTCCCGGTTTGTGCCACCAACCGGGACTAAAGGTCAATTTTCAGCAGCCCAAATGGCAGGAAGCAGAGACCTTTAGTCCCGGTTGGTGCCAGCAACCGGGACTAAAGGCCCTCCTTTAGTCCCGGTTGGAGCCACCAACCGGGACTAAAGGGCTGCTTCCCGTATCCAAAAGTTTAGTCCCGCCTAGCTAGTCGAGAGGGGATCGGAGTGGTTTATAAGCGCCGCTGCCGCTGCCCTCCCGAGCTCCTCTTTCTATTGCAGGCAGTACATGCCTATCTCACGCCCTGTTGGGCCTGCTTCACTGCGGGCCTGCATCCTGGCCCATTTCTAGGGTTTCTAGACATATGCAGGCCGTTGTGGCTAGTAGGCGGGCCTTTTTTTTATTTTTTGCATATATTATGTTTTAAAAAATTTAATATTATTTTTTGCATATGTTTTAGTTGAATCCTTTTGCTATTAGAGTTTTAAAAAAGCTTTTTACTATTAAAGTTTTTAACAAATAAATACTTTGATAATTTTTCATCATCATCATCAATTTGGAACCCTTAAAAAATTTAATATTATTTTTTGCATATGTTTTAGTTGATTCCTTTTGCTATTAGAGTTTTAAAAAAGATTTTTACTATTAAAGTTTTTAACAAATAAATACTTTAATAATTTTTCATCATCGTCATCAATTTGGAACCCTTTTCTGACTTCATTTGCTATTTTTCATGCATTTAATGATTTATTTTGAGCTTAATGACCCTGAAATTGAAAAGCACTACAAATGAACTCCGAAAAGGATGAAATTTGGCATGGTATCATAATTTCACCCACATAGCATGTGCTTAAAAGTTTAGAGGGTCACGGCAAAAACTGGATGCACTTCGTGTACAAACTGGACAATCTCTTTCGAAGTATGAGGGTTTCGGACGAAAACACATCTATTACAAAGGGCTTTCTTTTTTAAAACATATTTTAACTCCACACTTCTTGTGCGTTAAATATGCATCATTGAAAGCGACATCATCAATTTGGAACCCTTTTCTGACTTCATTTGCTACTTTTAGTACATTTAATGGTTCATTCTTTGAGCTAAATGACCCTGAAATTGAAAAAGCACTACAAATGAACTCTGAACAGGTTGAAACTTGCCATGGTATCATCATTTCACCCACATAGCATGCGCTAGAAAGTTGAGAGGGTTACGGCAAAAACTGGACAATCTCTTTCGAAGTATCAGGGTTTCGGACGAAAACTCATGTGTTACGAAGGATTTCGTATTTTTTTAACTTATTTGAACTCCAAACTTTTTGTGCGTTCGACATGCACCATTCAAAGCCACATCATCAGTTTTCAACCCTTTGTGACTTTATTTGCTAATTTTCATGCATTTAATCTTTTCTTTGATCTAAATGAACCTGAAATTTAAAAGCAGTACAAATGAACTCTTAAAAGGTTGAAAGTTGGCATGGTATCATAATTTCACCCACATAGAATGTGCTAAAAAGTTTAGACGGTCACGGCAAAAACTGGATGCACTTCGTGTACAAACTGGACAATCTCTTTCGAAGTATCAGGGTTTCGCACGAAAACACATCTATTACAAAGGGATTTCTTTTTTAAAACATATTTTAACTCCACACTTCTTGTGCGTTAAATATGCACCATTCGAAGCCACATCATCAATTTGGAACCCTTTTCTGACTTCATTTGCTACTTTTAATGCATTTAACGGTTCCTTCTTTGAGCTAAATGACCCTGAAATTGAAAAAGCACTACAAATGAATTCTGAACAGGTTGAAACTTGCCATGGTATCATTATTTCACCCACATAGCATGTGCTAGAAAGTTGAGAGGGTTACAGCAAAAACTGGACAATCTCTTTCGAAGTATCAGGGTTTCGGACGAAAACTCATGTGTTACGAAGGCATTTCATATTTTTTTAACTTATTTGAACTCCAGACTTTTTGTGCATTCAACATGCACCATTCAAAGCCACATCATCAATTTTCAACCCTTTGTGACTTTATTTGCTATTTTTCATGCATTTAATCTTTTCTTTGAGCTAAATGAACCTGAAATTTAAAAGCAGTACAAATGAACTCTTAAATGGTTGAAAGTTGGTATGGTATCATCATTTCACCCACATAGCATGTGCTAAAAAGTTGAGAGGGTTATGACAAAAACTGGATGCACTTTGTGTACAAACTGGACAATCTCTTTCGAAGTATCAGGGTTTCGGACGAAAACACATCTATTACAAAGGGATTTCTTTTTTTAACATATTCTAGCTCCACACTTCTTGTGCGTTAAATATGCACCATTCAAAGCCACATCATCAATTTGGAACCCTTTTCTGACTTCATTTGCTACTTTTAATGCATTTAATGGTTCATTCTTTGAGCTAAATGACCCTGAAATTGAAAAATCACTACAAATGAACTCTGAACAGGTTGAAACTTGCCATGTTATCATCATTTCACCCACATAGCATTAGCTAGAAAGTTGAGAGGGGTACGGCAAAAACTAGACATTCTCTTTCGAAGTATCAGGGTTTCGGACGAAAACTCATGTGTTACGAAGGCATTTCATATTTTTTTAACTTATTTGAACTCCAGACTTTTTGTGCGTTCAACATGCACCATTCAAAGCCACGTCATCAATTTTCAACCCTTTGTGACTTTATTTGCTATTTTTCATGCATTTAATCTTTTCTTTGAGCTAAATGAACCTGAAATTTAAAAGCAGTAGAAATGAACTCTTAAAAGGTTGAAAGTTGGCATGGTATCATCATTTCACCCACATAGCATGTGCTAGAGGGTTACGACAAAAACTGGATGCACTTTGTGTACAAACTGGACAATCTCTTTCGAAATATCAGGGTTTCGGACGAAAACACATCTATTACAAAGAGATTTCTTTTTTAAACATATTTTAACTCCACACTTCTTGTGTTTTAAATATGCACCATTCAAAGCCACATTATCAATTTGGAACCCTTTTCTAACTTCATTTGCTACTTTTAATGCATTTAATGGTTCATTCTTTGAGCTAAATGACGCTGAAATTAAAAAGCACCACAAATGAACTCTGAACAGGTTGAAACTTGCCATGGTATCATCATTTCACCCACATAGCATGTGCTAGAAATTTGAGAGGGTTACGGCAAAAACTGGATGCACTTCGTGTACAAACTAGACAATCTCTTTCGAAGTATCAGGGTTTCGGACGAAAACTCATGTGTTACGAAGGCATTTCATATTTTTTAACTTATTTGAACTCCAGACTTTTTGTGCATTCAACATGCACGATTCAAAGCCACATCATCAATTTTCAATCCTTTGTGACTTTATTTGCTATTTTCATGCATTTAATCTTTTCTTTGACCTAAATGAACCTGAAATTTAAAAGCAGTACAAATGAACTCTGAAAAGGTTGAAAGTTGGCATGGTATCATCATTTCACCCACATAGCATGTGCTAAAAAGTCGAGAGGGTTACGATAAAAACTGGATGCACTTCGTGTACAAAATCAAAAAAATCATTAAATAGGTGTCCCTTGCTTGTTGCGCCGTAACCATGGACAATCTTCATCACATACATCACAATGCTTCAGAAAGCTTGTTCACATCATACTAAATATTCTTACACACACAAACCGTACTTAAACAGGGACATAATAGAAATAATAGTTCAGATATCCATTACAGAAAGTACTGCATATAATTGAAGATACCAATCCTACTCTTCCGGATTGCAAACACCACTCGTCCGGATCAGGAGACCCCCAAGCACTACATAATAGAGATAAAAGTGTTCGCCATTGCAAACACTACTCGTCGTCCGGATCAGAATACCCCCAAGCAGGAGACCCATGGGGCACTGGTGGTGGTACTAGCGGTACGAGGTGACGCTGCCCATAATTGCAGATTCCAATCCTGCGGTACAACTCGTATGCAACGTACCCATCTATTGCTGCATACTCAATGTTGATAGGGTCAAGTGGGGTCTTCTCCCAAAGTTTGTGCCCTGACTTGGGGAATTTTGTCTTCAAATCAGCGTACTCCTTGTCGATCAGGACAGCTGCCATATCAGCCATTCAAGTTTTGTCATGCTCAAGCCTGAACCTGCCCTGAAGATCAATGTGGCATTCAACTGGTATCTCAGTACCCCAGGTGCGCCTCATCTTGATCTTTTCATTCATTATATCAACGCTAGCAAAATATATGCCACTGCAAAGGAACTCCATGAGTTTTGGATAGTGCTTGTCACTACTGCAACAACAAAATGGAACAAATGTGTTAAATACTGCTGCAACAAGTATATTTTAGAACAAGTATAATAGAATCATAACAAGTATAATTCGGCACAAGTATAATAAGAATCATAACAAGTATAATAAGAATCATAGCAAGTTTCCTATTTCCTATGCATTTCCTATCCTATGAATCAAAAGAAGCCCCTAAACTATGACATGTTCTCCCACAATTTTCGCAGGCAACATCCCCTCTGTGAAACTTACCTTCGGTGACAAAGCTACATAAACTATCTGATGGACAAAAATAAAGCTCTTGACATACTACATATCAATTTTAAAATGGTTTGTTGATAAATCAGTCCACAGAGACAAATATCATTCCAGCATTAGTATATATGTGACATCAAAAGTCCTCTAAAAGAAGTAACGTTGCCAAATTCTCAAGGATTAGCAGGACTAAACAACAAACATGAAATGTGTGTCACTTGCAATCTTGTGAAGATGTGGCCTGAAAATATTAGAAGACCTCTCTCAGCCTACAGTGCTCACCTTATTGCAATTAGGAAATGACATGATGGCAACCAGAAAATTAGGAACAGAATAATGGTTGTCAATCCAAGATTGTACAAAATTCAGTCTTGGAACTGAATGAACAGAAACATCAACACACCCTTTGTCCCATACCAAAAGAAATGCATAGACTACATGATTATATGGAATAGTTCTTGGGACCGCACAAATCAAACGAAACCCATTAAACGTTTAAAATCCAATGTAAACTGGTAAGCAGTCACCATCCGCCTTGAGCCACTATGGAAATTTAAGATGGCCACCGTGTGGTAAATACAAATCAGAAACATCTTGATCTCCTTCAACTCATGAATTGCGAACAACTAAAGGGAGTACTCAACTTGGTATCATTTATTGAAGCTAAATACCAGTGGTGTTGGCTGAAGAAAAGGCACACCATAATCAGCCAATGGGGTGGGTATTTTCAAAATACATATAGAAAATACCAAAGGTTTTGCTCGCTGATCTACCACTATTTGGTGCTCTGGTTACAAACCATACACCAACAGGGTATTTTCAGTGTGTTATTGTCAATATATATGTAGAAATGATTTTTTTTATACATTTCGGTTCTTGTGTTATTAATTTCAGGTTTGGTGATAAATTAGTAAATTTAGCTCAGTCTAAAAACCCAACTCCGTGCAAAAAGAAACAATTTAGATATTTCGTATAACAGAAAGCAGATCAAGAGACGTGGCAGATATTTGTAATGCCATTAGTAGGGAGCCAAAAGACCAACCTTGACAGAATCCATTTGAACTGCTATCCATAAAAACCTAGCTTACTGGTACCTTCATCTCCTCTAAAACCCTATCTCGGCAACAAGAATATAATGCATGCTTCCCTATCAGAGATCCAAATTTACATAGTTCTAAATCAATGCGCTTCCGAAATCCTCTAGCCGTCAACAATATAATTCCACGGGTTATGCCATATTTGTTTGGAACATACACACGAATATATGATTGCCTAAGCTTTCAACATTAAAAGTAAAACAAAATACACGAGCCTCTTAAAGTTAGATCTTTGAATGTAAACTATATACATGATCAGACTGTATTCAGTATTCATCAGGAAAGAGTACGTAATATGCCATGTCTAGTTTTACCTTTCATTCAAGATCATCGTCTCCTAATATGACGTCTGCCTCAGACTGAGATTCCATCATTATAACTAACAGCCAAAAAGCATAACTATTTGTAAATAACATGAGAACAAAACGCATGTGTCGAATATAGCTGCAAATACTCAATACCTGGTATAGCAAGAAACATCAACAAACTTTCTTACCTCCACATGGATCAACTACTGAAATTCTGAAATTGTAGCTCGAGGAAATAATCTGTGCATAGAGAAGAAAATGAAGCAAGTCATGTAATCTGAAATAGAATAACTGGAAATTTCTCTGGCAGCATAGGTAGCGAGGAAAGAAAATTCATACATATGCAAGACCAACAAAAAAACTTCAAGTTAGCCACTTGGCTATTAATTGTCCACACATCTTATTGTCGCCCTCATGAACCAAGCCTTTCTGCCGGCAAACAATGTTTTGTTCAAGCTTTCTTTTGTTTCATGCTCTAGCTGAAATTTCTGCTAGTAAAAAGAAAAGAGAGCACCATATAAGCAAAAAAAAAAAGAACAGAGCAAAGTAAGAAAGAGGCATGCCAGAGGAGCACCCAGCATTCGCGGCAACACGGAAGTGCTCTCTCAGTCCCTACATCTAAAGTACAACCCATAATGCAAACATATGTAAAGCTTCCTCTAAATGTTAGGGTTTGATATTTTTCTAACCCAAAAAATACATCAAAACTAATCCATCTTGGTCTGGGCTAACACGTTTAAATCCTAATTAATCAGGGTAATCATTCTCCCAGAACCCACAAGCCACAACTACAAAACCAAAAAAAAACCTTAGTGATCATGAATGGCACGAATGATTAGCAAAAAGGGAGCCAGGACAGAGAGAGATACACGCATAGTGAGAGAGAGATGAGATCCTCACAGTAGAACCACTACGTTCAGCGACTGCAGCTCCAGCTTGCCGCTCAGTGATACGTCTCCATCGTATCTACTTTTTCAAACTCTTTTGCCCTTGTTTTGGACTCTAATTTGCATGATTTGAATGGAACTAACCCGGACTGACGCTATTTTCAACAGAATTGCCTTGGTGTTATTTTTGTGCAGAAATAAAAGTTCTCGGATTGACCTGAAAAATTACGGAGAATATTTTTGGAATTAATAAAAAATACTGGCGAAAGAATCAACCGGAGGGGGTCCAACACCTGGCCACAAGCCAGGGGGGCGCCCCCCTGTCTTGTGGGCCCCCTGGAGCTCCGCCGACCTCAACTCCAACTCTATATATTCCTATTTGGGGAGAAAAAATTCAGGGAGAAGAGTTCATCGCGTTTCACGATACGGAGCCGCCGCCACCTCCTGTTCTTCCTCGGGAGGGCAGATCCGGAGTCTGATTTGGGCTCCGGAGAGGGGAAATCGATGCCGTCGTCATCACCAACCATCCTTCATCACCAATTTCATGATGCTCTCCGCCGTTCGTCGGTAATTCCATCGTAGGCTTGCTGGACGGTGATGGGTTGGATGAGATTTACCATGTAATCGAGTTAGTTTTGTTAGGGTTTGATCCCTAGTATCCACTATGTTCTGAGATTGATGTTGCTATGACTTTGCTATGCTTAATGCTTGTCACTAGGGCCCGAGTACCATGATTTCAGATCTGAACCTATTATGTTTTCATGAATATATATGTGTTCTTGATCCTATCTTGCAAGTTGTAGACACCTATTACGAGTTATGATCCGCATCCCCCAGGGTGACAATAACTGGGATTCTTTCCGGTGATTACCGTAGTTTGAGGAGTTCATGTATTCACTAAGTGCTAATGCTTTGGTCCGGTTCTCTATTAAAAGGAGGCCTTAATATCCCTTAGTTTCCATTAGGACCCTGCTGCCACGGGAGGGTAGGACAAAAGATGTCATGCAAGTTCTTTTCCATAAGCACGTATGACTATATATGGAATACATACCTACATTATATTGATGAATTGGAGCTAGTTCTGTGTCACCCTATGTTATAACCGTTGCATGATGAATGCCATCCAACATAATTATCCATCGCTGATCCATTGCCTACGAGCTTTTCACATATTGATCTTTGCTAAGTTACTTTTCCGTTGCTACTGCTACTGTCACGTTTGCCATCATTACCGTTACTCCCATACTACTTTGATACTAAATACTTTGCTGCAGATATTAAGTCTTTCAGGTGTGGTTGAATTGACAACTCAGCTGCTAATACTCGAGAATATTCTTTGGCTCCCCTTGTGTCGAATCAATAAATTTGGGTTGAATACTCTACCCTCGAAAACTGTTGCGATCCCCTATACTTGTGGGTTATCAAGACCTTTTTCTGGCGCCGTTGCGGGGGAGCATAGCTCTATTCTCTGAGTCACTTGGGATTTATATCTGTTGATCACTATGAAGAATCTGAAAGACCCAAAAACCAAGATCTATCCCTCTACTATGAGGGGAGGTAAGGAACTGCCATCTAGCTCTGCACTTGATTCACCTTTTGTTATGAGTAAATTTGTGACACCACCACCTGCTAGTAATTCTGATATGTCGCAAGTAATTGATGATGCCACTTATGCTATGCATGATGCTTATGATGATACTTTGCTTGATAATACTGTGCCACTGGGTGAATTTCTTGATGAACAAATTGCTAGAGTCAATGCTGAAACTGATGACATTTCTGAATCTGATGAAAATATTGAAACTGAACACTATGAGACACCTGTTAGACCTAGCTCTCCTAGATATGAATTGCCTAATATACCTAAGGGTTATGTTATGGAGGGAGAGGTAGCTAGGAACTTTCTTGCTTGTAAGGATAGAGATGATCTTAAGAAATTCTATGCAAGTGGAAGGAAAATTCTTTGAATGCTAGAATGCAATATGATCCTAAGTTTGCTACTTCACCTATCTTTGTTACTGATAAGGATTATGAATTCTCTGTCGATCCTGAGTTAATTACTTTGGTTGAATCTAATCCTTTCCATGGTTATGAATCTGAAACTGTTGTGGCACATGTTACTAAATTGAATGATATAGCCACCCTATTTACTCATGAGGAAAAAATTCGCTATTACTATATTCTTAAGTTGTTTCCTTTCTCATTAAAGGGTGATGCTAAGATATGGTTTAATTCTCTTGCTCCTGGTTGTGTGCGTAGTCCGCAGGATATGATATATTACTTCTCTGAAAAATATTTTCCTGCCCATAAGAAACAAGCTGCCTTGCAGGAAATATTTAACTTTATGCAAATTGAAGAAGAGAGTCTCCCACAAGCTTGGGGGAGGCTTCTACAATTACTTAATGCTTTTCCTGATCATCCTCTCAAGAAAAACGAAATACTTGATATGTTTTATAATGGACTAACCGATGCTTCTAGGGACCACCTAGATAGTTGTGCTGGTTGTGTTTTCAAGGAACGAAATGTTGAACAAGCTGAACTACTATTGAATAATATATTGAGAAATGATAATGATTGGACTATTCTCGAACCACCTCCAAAGCTAACTCCGAAGAAAAGAGGTATTCTATTTCTCAGTCCTGAAGATATGCAAGAGGCAAAGAAATCAATGAAAGAAAAAGGTATTAAAGCTGAAGATGTTAAGAATCTACCACCTATTGAAGAAATACATGGTCTTGATAACCCGACACAGGTAGTAGAGGTAAATTCTCTCCGTAGATTTGATGAAAGTGATATTCCTTATAATAAGTCTGCTAGCCAATGCTTGGATGAGTTTGATAACTTTATTGTTAAGCAAGAAAATTTCAATTCTTATGTTAGTAGACAATTGAAACATAATGCTTACTGATACGTCCATCTTGCATCATGCTTTAATATTGATATTTATTGCATTATGGGCTGTTATTACACATTTTGGTACAATACTTATGCCTTTTCTCTCTTATTTTACAAGGTTTATCTGAAGAGGGAGAATGCCGGCAGTTGGAATTCTGGACTGGAAAAGGAGCAAATCTGAGATACCTATTCTGCACAACTCCAAAAGTCCTGAAAATTTACGGAGAATTATTTTGGAATATATAAAAAATACTGGGCGGAAGAAATATCAGAGGGGGCCCACCAGGCAGTCACAAGCTAGGGGGGGCACGCCCTACCCCCCTGGGCGCGCCCCTGTGGCTTGTGGCTCACCTGGCAGCCCTCCGGTGCCCATCTTCTGCTATATGGAGGGTTTTGACCTGGAAAAAATCACAACAGAGCTTTCGGGGCGAAGCGCCGCCGTCTCGAGGCGGAACTTGGGCAGAACCAATCTAGGGCTCCGGCGGAGCTGTTCTGCCGGGGAAACTTCCCTCCTGGAGGGGGAAATCGAAGCCATCGTCATCACCAACGATCCTCTCATCGAGAGAGGGTCAATCTCCATCAACATCTTCACCAGCACCATCTCCTCTCCAAACCCTAGTTCATCTCTTGTATCTGATCTTTGCCTCAAAACCTCAGATTGGTACCTGTGGGTTGCTAGTAGTGTTGATTACTCCTTGTAGTTGATGCTAGTTGGTTTACTTGGTGAAGATCATATGTTCAGATCCTTAATGATCATTAATACTCCTCTGATTTTGAACATGAATATGCTTTGTGAGTAGTTACGTTTGTTCCTGAGGACATGGGATAAGTCTTGTTATAAGTAATCATGTGAATTTGGTATTCGTTCGATATTTTGATGAGATGTATGTTGTCTCTCCTCTAGTGGTGTTATGTGAACGTCGACTACATGACACTTCACCATTATTTGGGCCTAGAGGAAGGCATTGGGAAGTAATAAGTAGATGATGGGTTGCTAGAGTGACAGAAGCTTAAACCCTAGTTTATGCGTTGCTTCGTAAGGGGCTGATTTGGATCCACACGTTTCATGCTATGGTTAGATTTGTCTTAATTCTTATTTCGTAGTTGCGGATGCTTGCGAGAGGGGTTAATCATAAGTGGGAGGCTTGTCCAAGTAAGGGTAGCACCCAAGCACCGGTCCACCCACATATCAAATTATCAAAGTAACGAACGCGAATCATATGAGCATGATGAAAACTAGCTTGATAGTAATTCCCATGTGTCCTCGGGAGCGCTTTCCTTTATATAAGAGTTTGTCCAGGCTTGTCCCTTGCTACAAAAGGGATTGGGACACCTTGCTGCACCTTTGTTACAATTGTTACTTGCTACCCGTTACGAATTACCTTATCACAAAACTATCTGTTACCGATAATTTCAGTGCTTCCAGAGAATACCTTACTGAGAACCGCTTGTCATTTCCTTCTGCTCCTCGTTGGGTTCGACATTCTTACTTATCGAAAGGACTACGATAGATCCCCTATACTTGTGGGTCATCAAGATTCTTTTCTAGCACCGTTGCCGGGGAGTGAAGCGCCTCTGGTGAGTGGAACTTGGTAAGGAAAAAATTATATACTATGCTGAAATTTACTGTCACTTGTTACTATGGAAAGTAATCCTTTGAGGGGCTTGTTCGGGGTATCTTCACCTCGAATAGAAGTACAAAGAGATGCTCCTCAACCTGCTGCACCTATTGAAAATATTTATTATGAAATTCCCTCGGGTGTGATAGAGAAACTGCTAGCTAATCCTTATGCAGGAGATGGAACACTACATCCTGATTTGCATCTAATCTATGTGGATGAAGTTTGTGGATTATTTAAGCTTGCAGGTTTGCCCGAGGATGATGTCAAGAAGAAGGTCTTTCCTTTATCTTCGAAGGAGAAGGCATTGACATGGTATAGGCTATGTGATGATATTGGATCATGGAACTACAACCGATTGAAATTGGAATTTCATCAGAAGTTTTATCCTATGCATCTGGTTCATCATGATCGGAATTATATTTATAATTTTTGGCCTCGTGAAGGAGAAAGAATCGCTCAAGCTTGGGGGAGGCTTAAGTCAATGTTATATTCATGCCCCAATCATGAGGTCCCGAGAGGAATTATTATTCAGAACTTTTATGCTCGGCTTTCTAATAATGATCGGTCCATGCTGGATACTTCTTGTGGCGGTTCCTTTATGAAGAAGGATATTGAATTCAAATGGGACTTATTGGAAAGAATTAAATGCAACTCTGAAGATTGGGAGCTCGACGAAGGTAAGGAGTCAGGTATAAACCTTAAGTTTGATTGTGTTAAATCCTTTATAGACACCAATGCTTTTCGTGAATTTAGCACTAAATATGGACTTGACTCTGAGATAGTAGCTTCTTTCTGTGAATCTTTTGCTACTCATGTTGATCTCCCTAAGGAGAAGTGGTTTAAATATCATCCTCCCATTGAAGTGAAAGTAGTTGAACCTATTAAAGTTGAGGAGGAAACTATCACTTATAATGCTGATCCTGTTATTCCTACTGCTTACATTGAGAAACCACCCTTCCCTGTTAGGATAAAGGAACATGCTAAAGCTTCAACTGTGGTTCGTAAGAGTTGTATTAGAACACCTACACCCCCTGAACAAATTAAAGTTGAACCTAGTATTGCTATGGTTAAAGATCTCTTGGGTGATAATATTGATGGGCATGTTATTCATTTCTGTGATGAAGCTGCTAGAATTGCTAGGCCTGATACTAAGAGTAAACATAGACCAGTTGTTGGCATGCCTGTTGTTTCTGTTAAAATAGGAGATCATTGTTATCATGGCTTATGTGATATGGGTGCTAGCGTGAGTGCAATTCCCTTTTCCTTATACAAAGAAATTATGCATGATATTGCACCGGTTGAACTAGAGGAAATTGATGTTACTATTAAGCTTGCTAATAGAGATACTATTGCGCCAATGGGGATTGTTAGAGATGTTGAAGTCTTGTGTGGGAAAATAAAGTATCCTACTGATTTTCTTGTTCTTGGTTCCCCAAAAGATGATTTTTGTCCCATTATATTTGGCAGACCCTTCTTGAATACTGTTAATGCTAGGATTGATTGTGAAAAGGAAACAGTTACTGTGAGTTTTGGGGATGTGTCTCATGAGTTCAATTTCTCTAAATTTCGTAGACAACCCCATGACAAAGAATTACCTACTAAAGATGAAATTATTGGTCTTGCTTCTATTGCTGTGCCTCCTACTGATCCTTTAGAACAATATTTGCTAGACCATGAAAATGATATGCATATGGA
Source organism: Elymus sibiricus (assembly GCA_039707655.1). NCBI lineage: Eukaryota > Viridiplantae > Streptophyta > Magnoliopsida > Poales > Poaceae > Elymus > Elymus sibiricus. The sequence goes on from CM077675.1 coordinate 533,318,434, forward strand.
TGAGAGGAATGAAATATATAAAAAATTCTTTGATCAGCAGCCTATTTTGAAACACAACTTACCTGTTGAAATACTTGGGGATCCTCCTCCACCCAAGGGTGATCCCGTGTTTGAGCTTAAACAATTACCCGATACTTTGAAATACGCTTATCTTGATGAAAAGGAGATATATCCTGTTATTATTAGTGCTAACCTTTCAGAGCATGAAGAAAAGAGATTATTGAAAACTCTGAGGAAGCATCATGCTGCGATTGGATATACTCTTGATGATCTTGAGGGCATTAGTCCCACTCTATGTCAGCATAAAATTAATATGGAGCCTGATGCCAAACCAGTTGTTGATCACCAACGACGGTTGAATCCTAAAGTGTGACGCCCCCATTCTCGTCCGTACGCTAATCAATCACGCAATGCGTACGGCCAAGATTAGGGACTCACTGATTAGCACCACAACACGACAAAGACACAAATAACAGTCATACAGCTTAATATTACAAGCCAGGCGCCTCGAGGGCTCGAATATAAAGCTCCGACAAGCACGAGTCAGCGAAAGCAACAATATCTGAGTACAGACATAAGTTAGACAAGCTCTGCCTTAAGAAGGCTAGCACAAACATACGATAGCGGATCGAAGAGGCGAGGCCTCCTGCCTGGGAACCTCCTAACTACTCTTGGGCGTCGGCGGTCTCCACATAGTAGAAAGCTCCATCGGCGGTGTAGTAGCTGTCTCCAGCGAACTCCATCTCTTGGGCTCCATCGACTGAACGCAGCAACGCATCGAAGGGGAAAAGGGGAGCAAAGCAGCTGTGAGTACTCATCCAAAGTACTCGCAAGACTTATATCATAACTAAGCTAGATATGCATCATTATCAATGAAGGGGTAATATCTGGACTGACTGCAAAAAGCAAGAATAGGGAGAAGACCTAGTCCTATCGAAGACTAGCCTCTTCAGCATCTTGCAGGATGAGAAGAGAGTAGACCTGCAACTCATATACATAGTCATATTGTTGTAGCAATTTTAATTAAGTAACACGCCCAGAGATTCTTCCTCGACTCCCCTGCGAGGAAGCAATCCCGAAGCCACAATTCACTTTAAATTAAATTATGATTAAATTTGTATAAGGTCATGGCACATTTCCAGGTCGTCCTATTACCGTGGACACGGCTATTCGAATAGATATTTCATCCCTGCAGGGGTGCACCACATATCCCCCAACGCGCCTGAGTCACCTCCGGCCGGACATAGTTTCCGGGGCAATGCCCGGCCTCGGGATATCAGCACGTTGTCGCCCCACCTAGGCTCAACGAAGAGGCCAACCCGCCGGTCTAAATCCTATGCGCTCAGGGGTCATGGGCCCAATCACCCTTTGCACACATGCACGATGCGAGGGCGGCCGAAAGCAGACCTAGTACACTCCAGTCCAAGAGCTGTACGTTCCAGCCCAATTCGGCGCGCGCCGCTCCATTGCTGACGTCCGAAGAGCTTCGGCTGATACAACGACGTTGAGTGCCCATAACTACCCCACGCGAAGGTTAGTGCGTATTAAGGCCAATGACCTAACTCAGATCAAGAACCCAACCCATTAGCAAATTATTAGTGCGGGGCAAGCTCGAACATATATCGAGGAGCCAGCTTGCCCTTGATTCCAAAACGATGTGTACCTCTCATAGGCGTGACTCGCAGATAAGCCTTCTCGCCAGGTTGATTTACCATATCTTGGTGATGACGGTCATACTGACTCTTCTGACGAGACTGAGCAGCCTTCAGATTTGCATGAATAATGCGAACTTGATCTTCGGCATGCTGGATAATATCCGGACCGATAAGTGTACGTTCCCCAGTTTCTGACCAATTCAGAGGAGTTCGACACTTACGTCCATATAACACTTCAAATGGAGCCATCTTCAGACTAGCTTGATAGCTATTGTTGTAGGAGAACTCCGCAAACGGAAGAGATTCCTCCCATTTCTTGCCGAAAGATATAACACAAGCTCGAAGCATGTCTTCGAGAATCTGGTTGACTCTTTCAACTTGTCCCTGAGATTGAGGGTGAAAAGCGGTGCTGAAGGACAAACGAGTCCCCATAGCTTCCTGGAAACTTGCCCAGAATCTTGAAGTGAACAAACTGCCACGGTCTGAACTGATAACCAGTGGAATACCGTGGAGTGAAACAACTCTGGACATGTACAGATCTGCTAGCTGACTAGCAGTAATAGTTTCCTTGACAGCCAGGAAATGTGCAACTTTGGACAACCGGTCAATGACGACAAGAATAGCATCATTACCTTTTTGTGACCTGGGAAACCCAGTAATGAAGTCCATTTCAACATGGTCCCATTTCCATTCAGGAATAGAAATAGGTTGCAGAGTTCCAGCAGGCTTTTGATGTTCTGCTTTGATCCGACGGCAAATGTCACATTCTGAAACATAGCGTGCAATGTCTTGCTTCATGTTTGGCCACCAGAACCTTTGACGGATGTCTTGATACATCTTGGTACTACCCGGATGAATAGACAGCGGAGTATCATGAGCTTCTTCCAGTATTTTAGCAGTCATATCCAGGTTCTTCTTCTTTGTGGGGACGAATAATCGACCCTTGAAGTACACAGCTTCATCATCAGCCACTGTGAAGCATGAGGGTTTACCTTTCGCCAGATGGCGTTTAATCTTTTCTACCTCACTGCAATAGTGTTGCATAGTTTTGATACTGCCCTCGAGATCTGGCACAGCAACCAAGTTGCACAGAGAACCCTGATTAATAACACGGAGGTGCATTTTACGGGCCTCCGCTGGTAGGGGAACAAGATATCCCTGAGGAACAATATGAAGGTTCAGCTTGCGCATTTCTTCTTGAAGACGGGGATGAACCTTATGAACCTCGAGGTAGTTGCAGTATGACTTGCGGCTCAAAGCATCAGCCATTACATTAGCCTTGCCTGGGGTATAAGAAATACCCACATTGTAATCTGCTATTCGCTCCATCCATCTCTGTTGACGGAGGTTCAGATCTGGCTGTGTAAACAGATACTTCAGACTTTGATGGTCGGTGTAGATCTCGCAACGGTTTCCAACAAGGTATTGCCGCCACTCTTTCAGTGCATGAATTACTGCGGCAAGTTCAAGGTCATGAACTGGGTAGTTCTCTTCATGAGGACGCAATTGATGGGATGCATAAGCAACCACTCTGCGTTCTTGCATTAGAACACAACCCATTCCCTGATGTGAAGCATCACAATAAATGACGAAGTCCTTACGAGTATCCGGAGGAGCTAGCACTGGAGCAGAGGTCAACTTGTCCTTAAGTGCCTGAAAGCCCTCCTGACATTTTTCTGTCCACTCATATTTAATACCCTTGTGAAGCAAATTGGTCAATGGCTTTGCAATCTTAGAGAAGTTCTCGACGAAACAATGGCAATAGCTGGCGAGGCCGAGAAAACTTCTGACTTGCTTGACATTCTTCGGGGGAGTCCAATCAAGAATAGCCTGAACTCGTTCAGGGTTGACCGCAATACCATCCTTGGAGATCACATGACCAAGGTATGTTACTTCGTCCATCCAGAACTCACACTTTGAGTATTTAGCATAAAGTTGATGCTCTCGAAGCCTCTCCAGTATAAGACGAAGATGTTCAGCATGCTCTTCTTTATTCTTGGAGAAAACCAGAATATCATCCAGATATACCACGACGAATTTATCGAGGTAATCCATGAAAATATAATTCATCAACCGAGAGAAAGTTGCTGGAGCATTGGTTAAGCCAAAGGACATGACGGTGTACTCGTATGATCCATAGCGAGTAACAAATGCAGTCTTGGGAATATCCTCTTCACGGACCCGGATCTGATGGTAACCCAACCTCAAGTCGAGTTTTGAAAACACTGCTGAACTAGCAAGCTGATCATACAGATCGTTGATCCGTGGAAGCGGATATTTGTTTTGAATCGTTGCCTGGTTGATGGGACGGTAATCTTGGACCAACCGATTCGTACCATCCTTCTTCTTGACAAAGAGAGAAGGTGCTCCCCAAGCAGAGGAACTTGGACGAATGAAACCCAGACGAAGCGAATTATCAATTTTCTTCTTAAGCTCAAGGAGTTCATGTGGAGGCATCTTATATGGACGCTTGGCAATAGGAGTGGTACCAGGTACCAAGCCGATGACAAACTCGACAGCGCTAGCAGGGGGGATCCCTGGAAGTTCTTCCGGAAAAACATCTTGGAAATCCCGGACAACTGGAATGTTTTCTATCCCTTCAAGAGGCGACTCATTTAATGCATTCAGGGCATACAGTCGAGCTTCAGCATCTCGAACAAGATGAGCATGGTAGTTGACTATCTCATCCGAAGGATGCAGAAGGTGGATAGTTTTGGCGGCACACACGACAGAAGCGGTGTGTGCTTTCAACCAATCCATCCCCAGAATAAGGTCAATCTTGGAAGACTTTAATATTATGGGTGAGGCATGGAATTCCAGGCCTTCTATTTCAATGGGGACTTCTTGACAAACCATTGAGGCTCGACATTGGCCAGCGGGGGTGTTTATTACTATCGGATCGCTCGTCTCCTCGTACTTAATGCCATGCATGTATGCAAAATCTTCAGACATAAAAGAATGCGATGCTCCTGTATCAAATAATACAGAAGCTGGTACTGAGTTGACGAGAAGTGTACACATCACAGTAGCAGGCTGGCCTTGAACTTGATTCAGATCAACATTGTTAGCCTGAGCATTGTTGTTGCGGGGCTGGTTGGAAGGCAGTGCAGGCGGTTTCTGATTCTGCCTACATTCTCTAGCACGGTGTCCTGGACGACCACACTTGAAGCATAACCCATCCTCAGGACGAGAAGGGGGAGCAGGAGCTCGTGGTGGCGGAGCTGGGAGCCTCGGCTGCCTAGGTGGGGGTGGAGGCAGACGAGGTGCAGCATAGGACGGCCTCGGTGCAGGAGGCGGTGCATGGTACACGTTGTGGGGGATCCAGACCTTGCGCTTCTGACTTGCTGAGCCCGAAGATGAGCCCGTGTCACGGTTGCGCTTGTTGCTATCCTTGTATTCCAGCAGACCTGTTTCAACCATAATAGACTTGTTCACCAAGGTGGCAAAGTTATTGAAGTCTTGACCAAGGAGTGCCAGCTTGATATCTGGGTGGAGGCCTTCATGGAACTTCTCCTGCCTACGAGCATCAGTTGCAACGTCTTCTTCAGCATAGCGAGACAAGTCCAGAAATTCCCGCTGATAAGCATCCACAGTCTTGTTGCCCTGGACTAGATTGCGGAACTCACGCTTCTTCCTATCCATCATTCCCTGAGGAATGTGACGAGCACGGAAAGCAGCTTGGAATTCCGGCCAAGTGATGATTGTTCCAACAGGCTGAGAGCGCCTGTGGATGTCCCACCATTGAGCAGCGGGGCCCTTCAGAAAGTACGAGGCAAAGGTGACATAGCTAGCCTCTGGGGCGCCTGAAGTCTCCAGTTCATAAGTGATGTCACGGAGCCAGTCATCTGCGTCAAGCGGCTGAATTGAGCTGCGATAGGTTGTAGGGTTGAGACGTATAAAGTCTTGCAGCGTCACTGGGGCTGGCGGCTGATTCATATTCGGCCTTGGGAAGTGGTCCATCAGCCCTTGCATAAACTGACGATTCAGCTCAAATTGTTGCATCATACCAGCCATGTAGTCCGGTGGTGGTGGTGGCTCAGGCACACCACGACCACGACCAGCTGGCCTAACCATTCTGTCAAATTAACAACAGTGGTAGTTTAGCATTTTGTAATCGCAAATTCAATGAATCATTCATGAAGTAAATTGCACAAGGAAGGGAGTGCAATAAATATGACATAGTAATTCAAACTTCAACATACAGATCCATACACAAGTCTATTACAAACCATAAGTTTGTTACAAAATAGACGATAGATCCGACAAGAAATTAACCTAGACAACTAGGCGGCACGCAGGCACGCGGTGGAGGGATACAACAACGCATCAGCGTCGGGGACAACGAAAGTAGCCGGGGAACTGCAGGTGACCCTGAAATTTGGTGAAGGAGTACTACATCCCGTGCACACCGTGATGCAGAATCTGCATATCAACTGGGAGCCTAGGCCCAAGTGCGGGAGCACGACCTCCAACAGCAGGCCACTCAAGACCTGGAGGAAACTCAGTCGGACGCGGGTGAAGCACAAACTCCGTATGCATTCCCGCGATGACGGCTGGCCTCAAATGCTCCAGAGCCCGGTAAAGACGAGCACGTGTGGCGTACAGCTCAAAGTTAAGAGCCCTGACAGTGCGATCCAGTGCCTCAGTGTAATGCATCAGAACCCGTGGGTCTTAGCGACGACTCACATAGGGGGCGCAAACAGCAGTGTAGGATCGATCAGTACACTGCCGAGCGAAAGGGATCAAGACCTCAGCGTCGGCCGCAGTATCCACTCCAGCAGGGACATACGGGATGTACCGGTATGCCGAATCCTCCAAACTGGGGTTTGCTGCACGGAGGCGAACAATCGCAGCGTAGGCAGCATCCTGTACTGCCATCTCAACAGTCACTCCAATGCCACGAAAGGTGTGTAGCTCAGCGATGGAGCGATCCCGCTTATCCTAGATAACCATCTCAGCCTCATACTGCACCTGGTTGAACTCGTGGTAGTCCTCATAAACAGTGTACTCGGGGTACCAACGATAACCCAGCGTCTTCAAGAGGCCGTTCAGAATGGCCGGGAACCCAGTCGTATCATGCGCATAGGTCAGACGGACGATCTGCATAGCGGGACGCATCTGTAACAAGAAGATTAAGGATGTCAATTGACAGTGCGTGTATCATACTTCAAAAGAACACAATTGCCGACGAAAAAATCCTCCGGTGGATGTGATCACGAGAACCTAATGTTAGCTCTTAGCAAAATCTTTAACCCAAAGGAGAAGAGTGATCAGAACCCAGAGTATAGACGAGGAATAAAAGATCCTAATACCACCCGATTGGCCACGTGGCCTCGTAAGCCACACAGCCAAGTTAGTAAAACAGTTTTCTTTAACTAGACTCAACTTCGGCCAAGGAGTTGGAAAGGGGGCTACCTACAGGAAGTCGGCTCTGATACCAACTTGTGACGCCCCCATTCTCGTCCGTATGCTAATCAATCACGCAATGCGTACGGCCAAGATTAGGGACTCACTGATTAGCACCACAACACAACAAAGACACAAATAACAGTCATACAGCTTAATATTACAAGCCAGGGGCCTCGAGGGATCGAATATAAAGCTCCGACAAGCACGAGTCAGCGAAAGCAACAATATATGAGTACAGACATAAGTTAGACAAGCTCTGCCTTAAGAAGGCTAGCACAAACATAAGATAGCGGATCGAAGAGGCGAGGCCTCCTGCCTGGGAACCTCCTAACTACTCTTGGGCGTCGGCGGTCTCCACATAGTAGAAAGCTCCATCGGCGGTGTAGTAGCCGTCTCCAGCGAACTCCATCTCCTGGGCTCCATCGACTGAACGCAGCAACGCATCGAAGGGGAAAAGGGGAGCAAAGCAGCTATGACTACTCATCCAAAGTACTCGCAAGACTTATATCATAACTAAGCTAGATATGCATCATTATCAATGAAGGGGTAATATCTGGACTGACTGCAGAAAGCAAGAATAGGCAGAAGACCTAGTCCTATCAAAGACTAGCCTCTTCAGCATCTTGCAGCATGAGAAGAGAGTAGACCTGCAACTCATATACATAGTCATACTGTTGTAGCAATTTTAATTAAGTAACACGCCCATAGATTCTTCCTCGACTCCCCTGCGAGGAAGCAATCCCGAAGCCACAATTCACTTTAAATTAAATTATGATTAAAGTTGTATAAGGTCATGGCACATTTCCTAGTCGTCCTATTACCGTGGACACGGCTATTCGAATAGATATTTCATCCCTGCAGGGGTGCACCACATATCCCCCAACGCACCTAAGTCACCTCCGGCAGGACATACTTTCCGGGGTAATGCCCGGCCTCGGGATATCAGCACGTCGTCGCCCCACCTAGGCTCAACGAAGAGGCCAGCCCGCCGGTCTAAATCCTATGCGCTCAGGGGTCATGGGCCCAATCACCCTTTGCACACCTGCATGATGCGAGGGCGGCCGAAAGCAGACCTAGTACACTCCAGTCCAAGAGCTGTACGTTCCAGCCCAATTCGGCGCGCGCCGCTCCATTGCTGACGTCCGAAGAGCTTCGGCTGATACAACGACGCTGAGTGCCCATAACTACCCCACGCGAAGGTTAGTGCGTATTAAGGCCAATGACCTAACTCAGATCAAGAACCCAACCCATTAGCAAATTATTAGTGCGGGGCAAGCTCGAACATATTGGAGCCCGTCGCCCCGCTAAGAACACTCGAGTGCCTTCTGGCGCACCCCACCAAGTCTCCGGATGCCTTGCGGCGCATCCCACCAATATCTCTCGCGGGTACCCTTGGGGCCGACCCGTCTTTCACATGTTCAGTAACCCGGTCATAGTAACTATGTGTCTATACACCAAGTGGAGATCCGAGGAATCACCCTCGATGGATGCCACTCGAGGTAGGAGTAAGACAAGAGTCGCTACCGGTATGTGGAAAGGAGGAATCACCCTCGATGCCCATTACCGATAGCTATGTGAAAGCACATTTGCTCCCTTGGTGGTTTTGGTAATTAATAACAACATATAAGTCATTGAACTAATGTTTCTACCAAGTATGTTTCAGGAAATGTTCAATGATAGGGATGGCAAAAGGACTAAGGAGATTGTGGAGATACCCCAAGATGCAAAGGAAATAGGTTGGCCAAGCTTCAAGCAAGAGGACTCTACATTTTATATTTGTGAGAAATCACTTTGAGTCCATAGGAAAGCCAATACTATTAAAAGGGGGTAAGGTCTTGATTGGTGAACAATATGCTCATACGTGCACAAGTGACATTCGCCAAAAACACCCACAAGCTCTCCCACCAAAGTCTGTCCAGAGCCTAACACTCAAAATCGGTGCAACCAACATTCCCACTTCGGTACCACCGATTCCATTCCCTAGACAGACTCAGCCAAACCCTAGCCACTTCGGTGCAACCGATTCCATACCGGTGCCACCGAGTTTAGGTTGCCAACTTTCTGTTACGCAAATTCACGTTTTCGGTCCCACCGAGAATGCTGGATCGGCGTCACCGAGATTGGAAATCTGACCGTTGGTCACCTTATCGGTGCAACCGAGATTCCTATATCGGTCTCACCGAGATTCAAAAGTTGCCACCTTTTGGTCACTTCGGTACCACCGAGATTCACACATCGGTGTCACCGAGTTGGTCATTTTGTGTGTAACGGTTGGATTTTTGGGGATGCCTATATATACCCCTTCACCACCACCTACTCGACAAGAGAGCACTCAGAACTATTCCATACTTGCCCATCCAGTTTTCTGAGAGAGAACCACCTAGTCTTGTGTTGAGGTCAAGATCTTCCACTCCAATCATATGGATCTTGATTTCTAGCCTCCCCAAGTTGCTTTCCACCAATCCCATCTCTTCTACCCAGCCAAATCTGTGAGAGAGTGATTGTGTGTTGAGGAGTCTATCATCTTGAAGCACAAGAGCAAGGAGTTCATCGTCATTACCGAGCCTATTACCTTTTGGAGGGTGGTGCCTCCTAGATTGGTTAGGTGTCGCTTGGGAGCCTCCTACTGCGTGTTGTGGAGTGAACCAAGAAGTTTGTACGGGCAAGGAGATCGCCTACTTCGTGAAGATCTACCCATAGTGAGGCTAGTCCTTCGTGGACGGAAGCCGTTATGGAATAGTCAAGGTTGCTACTTCGTGGACCCTTATGGGTGGAGCCCTCCGTGGACTCTCGCGACCGTTACCCTCCGTGGGTTGAAGACTCCATAAACGTGGATGTACGATAGCGCCACCTATCGGAACCACGGGAAAAATCCATGCGTCTACAACTGCGTTTGATCTTCCTACCCTATCCCTTCTATACATGCTTGTTGTTATTTTCCGCTGCTATATACTCTTAGACTTGCATGTGTAGGGTGTACTTGACTTGCCATGAAATGCTAAAAACTGCCAACCCTAAAACTTGGTATAGGCAAAACTTTTATTTGGTCAAGTAGTCTAATCACCCCCCCTCTAGACATACTTTCGGTCCTACAAGTGGTATCAGAGCTTTGGTCTCCATTGCTTAGGTCTCACAACCTAGGAGAGTATGGCATCTAGTGAGGGAAGTTATCACCGTAGAGGTCCGTACTTTGATGGCACTAATTTTGCTAGTTGGAAGCACAAAATGAAAATGCATATTCTTGGTCATAACCCTACCGTTTGGGCTGTTGTTCGTGTTGGCTTGCAAGGTGAGTTCTTTGCGGATGGACGGGAACCGGATCGTGAAGCGACCGCGGATGAGTTGAAGATGTTGCAACTAAATGCTCAAGCATGCGACATTCTATTCAACTGCTTATGCCCCGAAGAATTCAACAAAATCAGCCGTCTTGAGAATGCAAAAGAAATTTGGGATACTTTGGTTGATATGCACGAAGGAACCGAGTCCGTGAGAGAATCCAAGTTAGATGTTCTTCAAGGTCAGCTTGACAAGTTCAAGATGAAGGATGGTGAAGGAGTCGCAGAGATGTACTCTAGGCTAGCTCTCATCACAAATGAGATTGCCGGCTTAGGAAGCGAAGAAATGACCGACAAATTCATCATCAAGAAGATACTTAGAGCTTTGGATGAGAAATACGACACCGTGTGCACATTGATCCAAATGATGCCCAACTACAAAGATCTCAAGCCTACGGAAGTCATTGGAAGGATTGTTGCTCATGAGATGACACTCAAAGACAAGGAAGAGCTACATCACAAGTCTAGCGGTGCTTACAAAGCCACAAGTGATGCTCCCGCAACTTCAAACAACAACCTTGTCACCAATGAAGAGATAAGCCTCATGGTCAAGAAATTCAACAAGTTCTACAAGAATAGAGGCAAAGAAAGAAGCTCCAATTCAAGATACGATGAGAAGCGTTCGTCAAGTCGTGACCGCAATTGCTACAATTGTGGGAAGCCCGGACACTACTCAAATGAGTGCACGGCTCCCTACAAAAGAAGAGAAGAGTCACCTCGAAGACGAAGCTCAAGAAATGAATCACCTCAAAGAGAGAGAAGGAGTAGAGATGATCGTTATGAACGAAGACCCTCAAGGAGAAGTAGGGATTCGGAGAAGAAGGACAAATACACCAAGAGCTACACAAGAAGGAAACATCAAGCTCATGTTGGTGAATGGGTTTCCGGCTCCGACTCCGACAACAACTCCGAGAGAAGCTATCACTCCGACTCCGACTACAGTCAAGATGATGGTGTTGCCGGAATTGCTCTAGTGACTACCAACTCCTACGATCTATTTGATTCACCAAACGAAGGGAGTGGAAGTTGCTTCATGGCTAAAGGCCCCAAGGTATCACACCCCGAATATCTTGATTTTGATAGTGATGAAGATGATTTGCTTTGTCATGATAACTTGCTATGTGATAAAACTAGTGATGTTGATCAAAATGAACTTGATAATTCTCCTGCTAGTCAAGATAAGTCAATTGATGATGATAAGGTGAAAATAGAAGAACTAACTAAAGAACTAAAAACTCTTAAGTTAGCTCATGAATCTACTCTTGAAGATCATAGAGAGCTTGTGAGAACTCATGAGAAGCTACGCTTCGAGAAGCTCAACTTAGAGCAAGAGCATGAGTTTCTCAAAGCTATCAATGACGATCTCCGAAAGAAGACTTCATCTTATCTAGCCAAACGACTACTCTTGTCTACATTCATGCCTCAAGTTAAATCTAAACAATCTAGTAACAAAGGCAAGAAAGATTCTTCATCTAGTAGCAACAATAAAAATGCTAAATCCAATAATGTTGCTCCTAGTAGTTCTATTGATTCCACTAATGATGTTTCTCTTAGCCAAGTTACACTTGAGCAAGAAAATGCTTTATTGAAAGGAATTATAGAGAAAGGTGTCTACAAGAGTCTTGCCGGATGTAAGCAATTTGAGGAAATTGTACGCAAGCACGGAGGATACCGGAAGAATCATGGTGTTGGCTACTTCAACGCAAATGGAGTTGAATGGGAAGAAGGTCAATATCCCAAGCCCAAGTTTGTTCCTCAAAAGGAGAAGTATGAAAATACTCTTCCCAAGGGGACAAGCACTCAAGATGACCTTCCACCACAAGACCACAAGCTCAAGGGCAAGAACAAGCTTCAAGAGGACATTGACTCATATGAAGACGAATCCCTAGCTTTGGTGGAGTGGGTTCCCAAGGCTACGTCAAGCTCAACTTCTACAAAGGCTACTTCAACACCAAGGATCCCCATCAACTTGATGTGGGTTCCCAAGAAGAAGAACTAGTAAGTTCTTGAGGGGTGACTCCGCCAATGAAATTCACTGACATTCATTTTTGGCAAGAATTATTTGCAATCAACATCAACTCTATGCAATAGTTCAAGGAGTCACACATTCCCTCAAAGGTAAGCAAGGGACAAGGTAATCAACAAATCAATGGACATCATAACATATGCTTTGCACTCCATGTCCATAGATATCCTTGTATTTGTCTCTTGTGTGTTGGGACTAACCCATGTACGTGAGAAGAGTAAGGAAAACAACAAGGATGCTCCCAACTCTTGATGACCCTCATCAACCTTGAGCATCCACAACTACCTCACCCACATGAAGTCTTCATCGACAAAACCCAAGGTTAGTTTATCCCTCTTATGGGGGGATGTCACATCAAGGGGGAGCTTTACTCTAAGACTTGAGTTAAAGCATCTCTTAGTATGTGACAACATTAAATGCTTTATGTAAAAGTGGTAACCCCACTTGTGCTTAAACGATGAGTATGACCTATGATCAAGTACTCTTACTTGGCTCCTAAGTCAAATACTCATATATAGATGACTTCGTCATCGCCCAAGTGCTTGTTAGATGCTAGTGTGTTTGTGCGTGTTTGCCATGATTCCATTCGACATCTTTATTGTGTGAGCATGTTGGTCTGCATTTATTTTCTCATTCGAGGACATCCAATTGTTGTTATTTGGCTTTTGATTTATCTTTTGCCAATTGGATGGACAAGAATGCCTAGGACCACTCTTTAGCTATCTATGCTTTCTCACCTCATATTCTATTCATGCTGCATCACAAAATTTGAACAAGTACTTTTCGATCCCTCTGTGTGTGGAGCACTCGGAGTTCCGTATCGACGAGGACTGACCATTAAAACCTCCCAAGTGCTTCTCGGTGGAACCAACCCCAAAATCTCGGTCTCACCGAATGCCTAGGGTTGATCTGGTTTTCATTCTCGGTAACACCGATTTCATATTCTCGGTTACACCGAGTTTCCCTGTCAGCTGACAGTTGTGGAACTCGGTGACACCGAAAACATAAAATCGGTATCACCGACAGTGATGGGTATATATTTGGTGGACCCCGACGCTTTGAAAATTCATCCTCAAACCGTCGCGCCCCAAACCCTAAGCTGCCGCCTTCGAGACCCCTGGTCATCGCCTTGTCTTCCCGAGCCTCTCCGCCGCTGGGAATCTTCGCCGTCGACGGGAATCTTCACCGCCGTCGCCGCCGTAGCGGATTCGCACCGAGTTAGGGTATGGATTCGACCTCCTTTGCGCCTCCCCTTCTGATTCTTGCGCATTGGAATTGTTTTCTCGATAAGCCACTATTTGCACTGCCTCCAATCCACAAGAACATCCATAGTCTAGCGAATGATCGATTTTCTAGGGTTTGTCTTCTGCCCGACAAAACTCGGTAGAACCGAAGTGAGAAAATCGGTCCCTCCGATTTTTGTTTCTGTGTAGCTGAGAACTGTCTCGGTGAAACCGAGTATTCCTTTTCGGTCCCACCGAAAAGGGTGCCAAGTTTCTGTTAATGAAGACAGTCAGTCTCGGTGACACCGAAATATTTGCTTCGGCCTTACCGATTTTCTTCTGACAGAATGCAAAACTTTGAAAATCCTTTGTTCAATCTTTCAAAAACCAGCTGAAAATTTTGTGATGACTCATCTTTTTCTGCTCATCTATATTCTATTCACAGGGTCAGTATGTCAGATGCAGAGGACAATCAGAATGACCTGAGAGAGCAAAGTGTTGAAATGAGTTCAGGCACTAGTCCTGAGTCCAGCTCCAGTTCTGATCCAGGCACCCCCAGTTCTCATGGGTTGCCCAAAGCTGCTACAAGGACAAGGAAGAAGCTGAACTCAGATGAAGAAGATTCAGATTTTGTGCCGGAAGAAATTCTTGCTAAGAAGCGAGAGAAAGCTGCAAATGAAGCCACCTCTTCAAGGAGGACTGTCAGCAAGGTCTATGCTAGCTCAGAAGCTATGAGAGCACCTGAGAGTGCTAGGGCTAAGATAACTGTTGAGCCCCCAAAGAAATCATTGCCTAAGAAGGCAGGTGAAAAGAAGAAAGCAAGAAAGAGGATTGTTCATGTTATTGGCAGAAGGACTTCCATGTATGAAGATCCAGAAGAGGCTGCTGGTGCTGATGCTGAGGAGGAGGAAGAACATATTGAGAAGGCTCCTCCCAAGAAGAAGCAAAAGAAGCTCATGTCTGATGCTATGCCAAAGAGCGGTACTTCCAAGAGTACCAAGTCTGCTGGAAAGAAGCCTGCTGCTGAGAAGCCTAAGAGGCTGTCTAGACACATTCCCGCATCTGAGAAGAACAAAGAGACCACCTCCAGAGTTGAGGATGATGATGCAATGTTAGCTTTAATGAAGCTTAGACCCCATCTTCCAGTTCATAATGCCAGCTACCCACTAGCTGAGGATATGAAGAAGAGGAAGGATACAGGTCTGAGGGCATGGAGAGCTGCTGATCCATATGCCCAGAGGAAGAAAACAGCTGTGGACTACAGATTTTTCACCAGAGAGCAACAGGATTTCTATGAGACTGTGCTCCTTGACAAGAGTCCAGCTGTGAGCGATATGCGCTATGTTGACTGGAAATTCATTGAAGAAAACAAGGACTATTTCCCAAGTGTCCAAGACAATTTTCACTGCATTGGTCTGGATGAGTTTGTTGGCAGAGAGTTCACTGCCTGGAATGATGAGATGATCATGTAATTCTACTCCACCGCACATTTCTATGGAGATGGTAGAATTGTATGGATGAGTGAAGGTGCAAGATACGAATCTTCTGTTGAAGAGTGGGCTACCATCTTAGGAGTCCCAGAAGCACAGGATGGTGACTTGGATGTGTACTCAGAATCCAAAGCGAGTCACAATGCTATGGCCAACATGTACAAGGAGATCCCTGCTGCTCATGTGAAGACTCACAAGCTAGGATCCATCTACTTTCTTCAGGCTGGCCTCCGCACTATGAACACCATTCTGAGGCATACCTTGATGCCCAAGTTAGGAGATGAAAAGATGATCCGAGGCTACTCCATCAATATGTTGATCCACCTTGACAGTCACACCAGGATCAGAGTCATGGATTTGATTGTTGAGACAATCAAGAGGGTTGCCGCTGATCAGAAGCGCTCTTGCTGTTATGCACCCTACATCCAGATGCTTATCAACTCCAAGTTGGAGAAGCACATTTTTGCTCTAGAACGTCCACATCTACCCCTACAGCCAGATCTCGAGGACAATGTTGTGGTGATGAACCCAGATCATCCCACTTCAGCTGCTGCTCAACTAGAGGCAGAGGCAGCTAGAGCCGCTAGTGCTCAGGTCCCTAGATCCAGGAATGAGCAAATGGATCTTCTGATTTCATCTGTCCAGGACATGAAGAACGACATTAAGGAGATTCTGGAGAATCAGAACAGTCTTGTGAGGATATTCGAGAACAGAATCAAGACTCTAAATGATAAGGTTGATGGTCTGACGAAGACTGTGAATGAGCTCAAGAAGGAAGTTGACTCAGTGCCTCTTCCTCAGACTTCTTCTTCTTCTTCTGATGATGATGAGGATGGATCACCTCTCGGGACAGGCACACAGTTTACCACTCAGGCTAGATCAGCCACTGTGCCAGCTCCAGACTTGAGGCCCTCTTCATCAGCTCCTGCTGTTGTCACCTCAGCTCCTGCTCCATCAGCTCCAGTTCCTCCAGCTGCTACACCAACTCCGTCTACGACATCTGCAGAGATCTTCGCCGACGCCGTTCTCTCGACTCCTTCATCAACAACCGGAGGAGATCAGCCCAAGAACGATTAGTTGTATGCCTTTGAACTTTTTGGTAACTTGTTGCCAAAGGGGGAGAAGTGTATATAGATCTTTAGGCTTCGAGCGAGAGAGAGCTTTGGTGTTTATTTGCTTTTCAAAAACATTTGATCTTTTGGTTGCTTGTGATACATGGTTCTTTGTGTTTGATCATGTGTGATGCTACTATTTCCTATCATCTTAATGCTTATGAGATGATCATTATCCTTTGTTTGATTGTGTTGTGCCATGATATTCATTCTAATCATTCTCGCACACCACCAAGTTGTATGTGACATGGAAGAAGTGCCCCATGTACCTAATCGATTGTGCATTTGCATTCAAACGCAAATTCAAAATAATGCACAAATTTAGGGGGAGCTCTTGCTTATCACATACTTCTCATAGCGACGATTATATTCATTGATTATATCATATGTTGAAGCTATGATCTATATGTTGTCATCAATTACCAAAAAGGGGGAGATTGAAAGCACATTTGCTCCCTTGGTGGTTTTGGTAATTAATAACAACATATAAGTCATTGAACTAATGTTTCTACCAAGTATGTTTCAGGAAATGTTCAATGATAGGGATGGCAAAAGGACTAAGGAGATTGTGGAGATACCCCAAGATGCAAAGGAAATAGGTTGGCCAAGCTTCAAGCAAGAGGACTCTACATTTTATATTTGTGAGAAATCACTTTGAGTCCATAGGAAAGCCAATACTATTAAAAGGGGGTAAGGTCTTGATTGGTGAACAATATGCTCATACGTGCACAAGTGACATTCGCCAAAAACACCCACAAGCTCTCCCACCAAAGTCTGTCTTGAGCCTAACACTCAAAATCGGTGCAACCAACATTCCCACTTCGGTACCACCGATTCCATTCCCTAGACAGACTCAGCCAAACCCTAGCCACTTCGGTGCAACCGATTCCATACCGGTGCCACCGAGTTTAGGTTGCCAACTTTCTGTTACGCAAATTCACATTTTCGGTCCCACCGAGAATGCTGGATCGGCGTCACCGAGATTGGAAATCTGACCGTTGGTCACCTTATCGGTGCAACCGAGATTCCTATATCGGTCTCACCGAGATTCAAAAGTTGCCACCTTTTGGTCACTTCGGTACCATCGAGATTCACACATCGGTGTCACCGAGTTGGTCATTTTGTGTGTAACGGTTGGATTTTTGGGGATGCCTATATATACCCCTTCACCACCACCTACTCGACAAGAGAGCACTCAGAACTATTCCATACTTGCCCATCCAGTTTTCTGAGAGAGAACCACCTAGTCTTGTGTTGAGGTCAAGATCTTCCACTCCAATCATTTGGATCTTGATTTCTAGCCTCCCCAAGTTGCTTTCCACCAATCCCATCTCTTCTACCCAGCCAAATCTATGAGAGAGTGATTGTGTGTTGAGGAGTCTATCATCTTGAAGCACAAGAGCAAGGAGTTCATCGTCATTACCGAGCCTATTACCTTTTGGAGGGTGGTGCCTCCTAGATTGGTTAGGTGTCGCTTGGGAGCCTCCTACTGCGTGTTGTGGAGTGAACCAAGAAGTTTGTACGGGCAAGGAGATCGCCTACTTCGTGAAGATCTACCCATAGTGAGGCTAGTCCTTCGTGGACGGAAGCCGTTATGGAATAGTCAAGGTTGCTACTTCGTGGACCCTTATGGGTGGAGCCCTCCGTGGACTCTCGCGACCGTTACCCTCCGTGGGTTGAAGACTCCATAAACGTGGATGTACGATAGCGCCACCTATCGGAACCACGGGAAAAATCCATGCGTCTACAACTGCGTTTGATCTTCCTACCCTATCCCTTCTATACATGCTTGTTGTTATTTTCCGCTGCTATATACTCTTAGACTTGCATGTGTAGGGTGTACTTGACTTGCCATGAAATGCTAAAAACTGCCAACCCTAAAACTTGGTATAGGCAAAACTTTTATTTGGTCAAGTAGTCTAATCACCCCCCCTCTAGACATACTTTCGGTCCTACAAGTGGTATCAGAGCTTTGGTCTCCATTGCTTAGGTCTCACAACCTAGGAGAGTATGGCATCTAGTGAGGGAAGTTATCACCGTAGAGGTCCGTACTTTGATGGCACAAATTTTGCTAGTTGGAAGCACAAAATGAAAATGCATATTCTTGGTCATAACCCTACCGTTTGGGCTGTTGTTCGTGTTGGCTTGCAAGGTGAGTTCTTTGCGGATGGACGGGAACCGGATCGTGAAGCGACCGCGGATGAGTTGAAGATGTTGCAACTAAATGCTCAAGCATGCGACATTCTATTCAACTGCTTATGCCCCGAAGAATTCAACAAAATCAGCCGTCTTGAGAATGCAAAAGAAATTTGGGATACTTTGGTTGATATGCACGAAGGAACCGAGTCCGTGAGAGAATCCAAGTTAGATGTTCTTCAAGGTCAGCTTGACAAGTTCAAGATGAAGGATGGTGAAGGAGTCGCAGAGATGTACTCTAGGCTAGCTCTCATCACAAATGAGATTGCCGGCTTAGGAAGCGAAGAAATGACCGACAAATTCATCATCAAGAAGATACTTAGAGCTTTGGATGAGAAATACGACACCGTGTGCACATTGATCCAAATGATGCCCAACTACAAAGATCTCAAGCCTACGGAAGTCATTGGAAGGATTGTTGCTCATGAGATGACACTCAAAGACAAGGAAGAGCTACATCACAAGTCTAGCGGTGCTTACAAAGCCACAAGTGATGCTCCCGCAACTTCAAACAACAACCTTGTCACCAATGAAGAGATAAGCCTCATGGTCAAGAAATTCAACAAGTTCTACAAGAATAGAGGCAAAGAAAGAAGCTCCAATTCAAGATACGATGAGAAGCGTTCGTCAAGTCGTGACCACAATTGCTACAATTGTGGGAAGCCCAGACACTACTCAAATGAGTGCACGGCTCCCTACAAAAGAAGAGAAGAGTCACCTCGAAGACGAAGCTCAAGAAATGAATCACCTCAAAGAGAGAGAAGGAGTAGAGATGATCGTTATGAACGAAGACCCTCAAGGAGAAGTAGGGATTCGGAGAAGAAGGACAAATACACCAAGAGCTACACAAGAAGGAAACATCAAGCTCATGTTGGTGAATGGGTTTCCGGCTCCGACTCCGACAACAACTCCGAGAGAAGCTATCACTCCGACTCCGACTACAGTCAAGATGATGGTGTTGCCGGAATTGCTCTAGTGACTACCAACTCCTACGATCTATTTGATTCACCAAACGAAGGGAGTGGAAGTTGCTTCATGGCTAAAGGCCCCAAGGTATCACACCCCGAATATCTTGATTTTGATAGTGATGAAGATGATTTGCTTTGTGATGATGACTTGCTATGTGATAAAACTAGTGATGTTGATCAAAATGAACTTGATAATTCTCATGCTAGTCAAGATAAGTCAATTGATGATGATAAGGTGAAAATAGAAGAACTAACTAAAGAACTAAAAACTCTTAAGTTAGCTCATGAATCTACTCTTGAAGATCATAGAGAGCTTGTGAGAACTCATGAGAAGCTACGCTTCGAGAAGCTCAACTTAGAGCAAGAGCATGAGTTTCTCAAAGCTATCAATGACGATCTCCGAAAGAAGACTTCATCTTATCTAGCCAAACGACTACTCTTGTCTACATTCATGCCTCAAGTTAAATCTAAACAATCTAGTAACAAAGGCAAGAAAGATTCTTCATCTAGTAGCAACAATAAAAATGCTAAATCCAATAATGTTGCTCCTAGTAGTTCTATTGATTCCACTAATGATGTTTCTCTTAGCCAAGTTACACTTGAGCAAGAAAATGCTTTATTGAAAGGAATTATAGAGAAAGGTGTCTACAAGAGTCTTGCCGGATGTAAGCAATTTGAGGAAATTGTACGCAAGCACGGAGGATACCGGAAGAATCATGGTGTTGGCTACTTCAACGCAAATGGAGTTGAATGGGAAGAAGGTCAATATCCCAAGCCCAAGTTTGTTCCTCAAAAGGAGAAGTATGAAAATACTCTTCCCAAGGGGACAAGCACTCAAGATGACCTTCCACCACAAGACCACAAGCTCAAGGGCAAGAACAAGCTTCAAGAGGACATTGACTCATATGAAGACGAATCCCTAGCTTTGGTGGAGTGGGTTCCCAAGGCTACGTCAAGCTCAACTTCTACAAAGGCTACTTCAACACCAAGGATCCCCATCAACTTGATGTGGGTTCCCAAGAAGAAGAACTAGTAAGTTCTTGAGGGGTGACTCCGCCAATGAAATTCATTGACATTCATTTTTGGCAAGAATTATTTGCAATCAACATCAACTCTATGCAATAGTTCAAGGAGTCACACATTCCCTCAAAGGTAAGCAAGGGACAAGGTAATCAACAAATCAATGGACATCATAACATATGCTTTGCACTCCATGTCCATAGATATCCTTGTATTTGTCTCTTGTGTGTTGGGACTAACCCATGTACGTGAGAAGAGTAAGGAAAACAACAAGGATGCTCCCAACTCTTGATGACCCTCATCAACCTTGAGCATCCACAACTACCTCACCCACATGAAGTCTTCATCGACAAAACCCAAGGTTAGTTTATCCCTCTTATGGGGGGATGTCACATCAAGGGGGAGCTTTACTCTAAGACTTGAGTTAAAGCATCTCTTAGTATGTGACAACATTAAATGCTTTATGTAAAAGTGGTAACCCCACTTGTGCTTAAACGATGAGTATGACCTATGATCAAGTACTCTTACTTGGCTCCTAAGTCAAATACTCATATATAGATGACTTCGTCATCGCCCAAGTGCTTGTTAGATACTAGTGTGTTTGTGCGTGTTTGTCATGATTCCATTCGACATCTTTATTGTGTGAGCATGTTGGTCTGCATTTATTTTCTCATTCGAGGACATCCAATTGTTGTTATTTGGCTTTTGATTTATCTTTTGCCAATTGGATGGACAAGAATGCCTAGGACCACTCTTTAGCTATCTATGCTTTCTCACCTCATATTCTATTCATGCTGCATCACAAAATTTGAACAAGTACTTTTCGATCCCTCTGTGTGTGGAGCACTCGGAGTTCCGTATCGACGAGGACTGACCATTAAAACCTCCCAAGTGCTTCTCGGTGGAACCAAACCCAAAATCTCGGTCTCACCGAATGCCTAGGGTTGATCTGGTTTTCATTCTCGGTAACACCGATTTCATATTCTCGGTTACACCGAGTTTCCCTGTCAGCTGACAGTTGTGGAACTCGGTGACACCGAAAACATAAAATCGGTATCACCGACAGTGATGGGTATATATTTGGTGGACCCCGACGCTTTGAAAATTCATCCTCAAACCGTCGCGCCCCAAACCCTAAGCTGCCGCCTTCGAGACCCCTGGTCATCGCCTTGTCTTCCCGAGCCTCTCCGCCGCTGGGAATCTTCGCCGTCGACGGGAATCTTCACCGCCGTCGCCGCCGTAGCGGATTCGCACCGAGTTAGGGTACGGATTCGACCTCCTTTGCGCCTCCCCTTCTGATTCTTGCGCATTGGAATTGTTTTCTCGATAATCCACTATTTGCACTGCCTCCAATCCACGAGAACATCCATTGTCTAGCGAATGATCTATTTTCTAGGGTTTGTCTTCCGCCCGACGAAACTCGGTAGAACCGAAGTGAGAAAATCGGTCCCTCCGATTTTTTGTTTCTGTGTAGCTGAGAACTGTCTCGGTGAAACCGAGTATTCCTTTTCGGTCCCACCGAAAAGGGTGCCAAGTTTCTGTTAATGAAGACAGTCAGTCTCGGTGACACCGAAATATTTGCTTCGGCCTTACCGATTTTCTTCTGACAGAATGCAAAACTTTGAAAATCCTTTGTTCAATCTTTCAAAAACCAGCTGAAAATTTTGTGATGACTCATCTTTTTCTGCTCATCTATATTCTATTCACAGGGTCAGTATGTCAGATGCAGAGGACAGTCAGAATGACCTGAGAGAGCAAAGTGTTGAAATGAGTTCAGGCACTAGTCCTGAGTCCAGCTCCAGTTCTGATCCAGGCACCCCCAGTTCTCATGGGTTGCCCAAAGCTGCTACAAGGACAAGGAAGAAGCTGAACTCAGATGAAGAAGATTCAGATTTTGTGCCGGAAGAAATTCTTGCTAAGAAGCGAGAGAAAGCTGCAAATGAAGCCACCTCTTCAAGGAGGACTGTCAGCAAGGTCTATGCTAGCTCAGAAGCTATGAGAGCACCTGAGAGTGCTAGGGCTAAGATAACTGTTGAGCCCCCAAAGAAATCATTGCCTAAGAAGGCAGTTGAAAAGAAGAAAGCAAGAAAGAGGATTGTTCATGTTATTGGCAGAAGGACTTCCATGTATGAAGATCCAGAAGAGGCTGCTGGTGCTGATGCTGAGGAGGAGGAAGAACATATTGAGAAGGCTCCTCCCAAGAAGAAGCAAAAGAAGCTCATGTCTGATGCTATGCCAAAGAGCGGTACTTCCAAGAGTACCAAGTCTGCTGGAAAGAAGCCTGCTGCTGAGAAGCCTAAGAGGCTGTCTAGACACATTCCCGCATCTGAGAAGCATAAGAGGGAGAGATATGGGAGAGAAGCCTGCTGCTGAGAAGCATAAGAGGGAGAGAGATGGGTGATATCGGAATGCTCAAGGGGGTTTTGCTTGCCTTGCTGCTCTGCGGCAAAAGGCTGAACGTCAAGGGCATAGTCGAACACGGCAGCTCCGTCAGCCACGGGGTCTACCGAAGAGAAGAGGGGGAAGAAACAATAAATACAAAGCACACAGATGCAACATGATGCATGACATGACAATATGCAGGGCTAGTGGTGTTTACGGCCTATCTAGGTGCGATAGTTAATTTAGAGATTTAATTGAATTCATTTTAATACTGCCATGCACTATTCACCTATCCAAAACAGGCAAAAAGTTGCATGTTCAGATAGCTAGAGGCATGTGACAGATGAACGGATGGCATATTTGGATTCATGGTATTTTTCTGATCAACTTTCATATATAAATTATTTTCATCTGACTTACAAATTATTTTCTATGATTTTATAAAGTTTTATTAATTTTCTAGAATTAAATCTATTTATTAAATCAACATTATCCGAAACATTATCCAAAACAGTGGAGATTACTTTTTATACCCAGCCACACCTAGCCACAGTCAATGACAGGTGGGACCAGGGGGCTGAGTCAGCAGCTGACTGGCCAGCCCTATCCAAAGGAATAGTAGATGGGGGGCCCACATGTCATACACACAGAACCATTTCAGTTTATTTGTTTAAACTAACAGTGATCAATTAGCGGGCGGGCCCCACTGTCAGTGAGACATTAATCTAATCTAATCATCCAGATTAATCTAAAACCTAATTAGTTTAGTTAATTTAGTGAGGGACCCACATGTCAGTGTCTCAGGGTGAACAGTGCCCCCCGTTGACCGTGGTCAACGCGGTCAAACGGAGCCAGGGGACCCACTGGCAGTGACCCAGGTGGGTCCCAGGCCATGCCACGTTGGCGCTGGCGACCGAAATCGCGCCGGCGAGCGCCGGACGCGTCTGCGAGCTCCGACGAGCTCGGGTTTCGCCCACAGGGCACCTCCGGGGCTGCGGCCGGTCGCGTTCGAACGGCCGGTGAACGCAGGGTCGACGGCGGCGGGCGAGCTCTCGGGCGCCGATGGCAGGGGGCAAACGGGGGCGAAACCGACCCAGCTAGCGCGCGGAACCGACGCAGGGGACGGCCCAGAGCGCGCCTATAGCACGCACGAGCTGCCAGGGGCACGCACGGCGTGAGCACGTCGTCAATGGCGGACGGCAGAACTCGGGTACAGAGAAGGCTAGCTACGGCGGCCTACGCGGGCTCAGGGGGCAGGAGAGCACGAGGAGGTGCTCACCAGCGTTGATGAGAAGGCCCGGGGAAGCCGGAGTTCACAGGGGGGGACGAATCGACGGTGGCGGCTCCTCGGACCCGAGGAAGAAGACGACGGCGATGGAGCGCTGCGGGGCTCCAGGGGCGTGGGCTCGTGGTCGTGGAGGACGGGGAGGTCGCTGCGATGCTCGGGGACGCCCTCACGGCGCTCTGGGTCGACGGTGGCCGCGGCTCTACGGCGGCCGCGCCATGGCTGCGCGGGTGAGATGCGAGCGGGCGAGGGAGAGGGAGAGAGCGAGATCTGGGAGGGCTAGGGTCTGCGGGGGAGGGGAGAGCAGCATCAGGGTGGCCTTATCCCCTCGGATCGTCGCCGGATGGGCGACGCGTGCGGCGCCGGCGATCGGGGCAGCTACGGCGTCGACACCGGCGCGGGAGCAGGTAGGGGGCGACAGGCATGGGCCGGCTGGGTCGGCTGGGCCGGCACTGTGCCAGTGGCCCAGTGGCCAGGGCCTTTTCCTTTTTCTCCCTTTTTCTTTCTCTATTTTTATTTTCCAGTTTCCATTTTTATCTTCTTTTGGCATTTACTCTTCACACAAAAATGTGAGACATAGCCCAAATATTTAGTTGCAATATTACAAAGGTCCACAGTAGCTTGGAGGATTTTTAATAACTGTTTTTAGTTTAAATTTGAATTTAAATGCATTCAAAAATACTTTTAGCTCCTGTTTTATTTGGTGGGGATCACACCAGTAGCTTTGAGATGTTGTTTTCCTTAACATGATTTGTTTTGAAATATTCCACAATTTTGGAACATTTTATCTTTGATGTTTGAAAATTTAATTTCATCACATAAAACCACAAGGCATTTGCATTGGAATTTGAACTGGGTTTTGAATCCAACTTGATCAAACTTCACTTAGCAAAATAACTAGGCACTGTTCATGATCATTACTGTAGCTTAATTACAATGATCACTGTAGCATAAGCCCAGGGTGTCACATAAAGCTTCTGGAGGCAGGTATAATTTATCCTGTTGCTGATAGTAGATGGGTTAGCCCCGTTCATTGTGTTCCTAAGAAGGGAGGTATCACCGTAGTCCCTAATGATAAAAATGAATTGATCCCGCAAAGAATTGTTACAGGTTATAGAATGGTAATTGATTTTAGGAAATTAAATAAGGCTACTAAGAAGGATCATTACCCTCTAACTTTTATTGATCAAATGCTAGAAAGACTATCCAAACACACGCATTTTTGCTTTCTAGATGGTTACTCTGGTTTCTCTCAAATACCTGTGTCAAAAGAGGATCAAGAAAAAACCACTTTTACTTGCCCTTTCGTCACTTTTGCTTATAGACGTATGCCTTTTGGTTTATGCAATGCACCTGCTACCTTTCAAAGATGTATGATGGCTATATTCTCTGACTTTTGTGAAAAGATTCTTGATGTTTTTGATGATTGCTTGAGCAACCTTGATCGAGTTTTACAGAGATGTGAAGAAACTAATCTTGTCTTGAATTGGGAAAAGTGCCACTTTATGGTTAATGAAGGTATTGTCTTGGGGCACAAGATCTCCGAAAGAGGTATTGAGGTGGATAAAGCTAAAGTTGATGCTATTGAAAAAATGCCGTGCCCTACGGATATCAAAGGTATAAGAAGTTTCCTTGGTCATGCTGGTTTCTATAGGAGGTTTATTAAAGATTTCTCTAAGATTTCTAGGCCTCTCACTAATCTTTTACAAAAAGATGTTCCATTCGTTTTTGATGATGATTGTGTAGAAGCATTTGAAATTCTTAAGAAAGCCTTGATTTCTGCACCTATCGTTCAACCACCTGATTGGAATCTACCCTTTGAAATTATGTGTGATGCTAGTGATTATGCTGTTGGTGCTATTCTAGGACAAAGAGTTGATAAGAAATTAAATGTTATCCATTATGCCAGTAAAACTCTAGACAGTGCTCAAAGAAATTATGCTACTACTGAAAAGGAATTTTTAGCGGTTGTTTTTGCTTGTGATAAGTTCAGACCTTATATTGTTGATTCTAAAGTAACTGTTCACTCCGACCATGCTGCTATTAAGTACCTTATGGAAAAGAAAGATGCTAAACCTAGACTTATTAGATGGGTTCTTCTGCTACAAGAATTTGATTTGCATATTATTGATAGAAAGGGTGCTAATAACCCTGTAGCAGACAACTTGTCTAGGTTAGAAAATGTTCTTGATGACCCACTACCTATTGATGATAGCTTTCCTGATGAACAATTAGCTGTCATAAATGCTTCACATAATGCTCCATGGTATGATGATTATGCTAATTACATTGTTGCTAAATTTATACCGCCTAGTTTCACATACCAACAAAAGAAAAAGTTCTTCTATGATTTAAGGCATTACTTTTGGGATGATCCACACCTTTATAAAGAAGGAGTGGATGGTATTATTAGACGTTGTGTACCTAAGCATGAACAGGAACAAATCTTACGCAAGTGTCACTCCGAGGCCTACGGAGGACACCACGCTGGAGATAGAACTGCACATAAGGTACTACAATCTGGTTTTTATTGGCCTACTCTCTTCAAGGATGCTCGTAAGTTTGTCTTGTCTTGTGATGAATGTCAAAGAATTGGTAATATTAGTAGACGTCAGGAAATGCCTATGAATTACTCTCTCGTTATTGAACCATTTGATGTTTGGGGTTTTGATTATATGGGACCTTTTCCACAATCTAACGGGTATACTCATATTCTAGTTGCTGTTGATTATGTTACTAAGTTGGTAGAAGCAATTCCAACTAGTAGCACTGATCATAACACTTCTATTAAAATGCTTAAAGAAGTTATTTTCCCTAGATTTGGAGTCCCTAGATATTTGATGACTGATGGTGGTTCACACTTTATTCATGGTGCTTTCCGTAAATTGCTTGCTAAGTACGATGTTAATCATAGAATTGCATATCCTTATCATCCTCGGTCTAGTGGTCAAGTAGAGTTGAGCAATAGAGAAATTAAATTGATCTTGCAGAAGACTGTTAATAGATCTAGGAAGAATTGGTCTAAGAAACTTGATGATGCATTATGGGCTTATGGAACTGCTTATAAAAACCCTATGGGTATGTCTCCGTATAAAATGGTTTATGGTAAATCATGTCACTTACCTCTTGAACTAGAACATAAAGCTTACTGGGCAATTAAAGAGCTCAACTATGATTTCAAACTTGCTAGTGAGAAGAGGTTATTTGACATTAGCTCACTTGATGAATGGAGAACCCAAGCCTATGAGAATGCCAAGTTGTTTAAAGAAAAGGTTAAGAGATGGCATGATAGAAGGATACAAAAGCGTGAATTCAATGTAGGTGATCATGTCTTGCTATACAATTCTCGTTTAAGATTTTTTGCAGGAAAACTTCTCTCTAAATGGGAAGGTCCTTACGTTATCGAGGAAGTATACCGTTCCGGTGCCATCAAGATCAACAACGCTGAAGGCACAAACCTGAAGGTGGTGAACGGTCAAAGAATCAAACATTACATCTCAGGTACTCCCATAAATGTTGAAACCAATATTATCAATACCATAACCCCAGAGGAGTACATTAGGGAGACCTACTAGAACGTTTTAGACTCCGAAAGGGAATAGGTATGTGGTACAGTAAGTAAACCGACTCCAAAACTTTTTCAATGGCAAATTTTATCCGTTTTGGAATATTTAAAAAATGAGGAATATTTAAAGTAGTCTGAATAGCGCATGAGGAGGTGACAAGCCAGGGGGGCGCGCCCTACCCCCTGGGCGCGCCCCTGTTGCTTGTGACCACCTCGTGTACCCTCCGGACTCCGTTTTCTTGTGGTATACTCCTTCGGGTCGGCAAAAATTCATTATATAATCTCCCGAAGGTTTTGATCTTCGTATCACGACAATATTTCCTGTTTTTGTTTTGAGTTGTTTCTGCAGCAGATTTAGAGCAAGATGTCTTCGCAAGAGTCGGTCGGGGAGAACCATGCCTTTCACCTAACACCGGGGACTGGACTTTACAGCAAAGCCAACCACTTCAGGCAGGCCAGGGAGGAAGAGATGGAGGCCGACTTGAAAAGAATAGATGCCATTGAGGAAGATCAAGAAGTTACCTCTCGCCTACAGCCTGGAGCCATGTTGGAAGAACTTCAGAGCTCAGCAATTCCGAATTCGGTTATCCCTCCCAATGCCAAATTTCTTACTTATGAAAATATGAAAAAGAGTGTTGCTTCTTCCCCCGCAGCAAAGAAACATCCGTGGGTTACGGGAGCTCTAACTGTTACTGGAAAACTTCGTAAGGAAATAATGGACCTCAGACGGCAAAATAATAAGCTCGAGGAGGAGAATCGCATTCTGAGGGGCATCATCACCAAGAATATAACATCACCACCTCCGAAGAAAGACAACTAAACACATGAGTATGGGCACTCCCCTTGGCTTGTGCCAAGCTTGGCGGAGGTGCCCCGGTATCGTATCACCAACACATCTTTTATTTTTATCGTTTTTCTTAGTTCGATCCTTTTGATTATATCTTGATCTAGTAGAATAAAGTTTTAGTGTGATCTTGTTTTGAGTTTTGCTTTATGTTCCCCCTATGTAAGCAAGTCCGAGAGTTATATAATAAAGAGTAGTTTTAAATTGAGGGCTTTGCTTGTTTGCTATGATCTTGAGAAAAAGAAATAAAAAGAAGTATAGAATAAAAGCAAGAGTATATATGATGATCTTATGGGGAGTGATGACTTCACATATAAGAAGTATGTCGATTGAAACTTGTTGTGAGTTGACAAACATAGCTATTGGTCATTGTGGCAATTAAAAGGAAGTAATAAAGAAAGAGAGGTTCACATATAAATATATTATCTTGGACATCTTTTATGATTCTGAGCACTCATTAAAATAATATATGTTAAGAAGTTGATGTGGGACAAGAAAGACAACATAATGGGTTATGTTTGCTTACTTCCGAATAGAAGTTATATGGTTATAGATCCCTCAACATGTGTCGCTTGCTTCCACCTCATATCAGCCAAAACTTCCGCATCAAGTAGAGATACTACTTGTGCATCCAAACACCCTTAACCCAGTTTTGCCATGAGAGTCCACCATACCTACCTATGGATTGAGTAAGATCCTTCAAGTAAGTTGTCATCGGTGCAAGCAATAAAAATTGCTCTCTAAATATTGTGTGATCTATTAGTGTGAGGAAAATAAGCTTTATACGAACTTGTGATAGGGAAGAAATAAAAGCGACGGACTGCATAATAAAGTTCTCTATCACAAGGGGCAATATAAAGTGAAGTTCTTTGCATTAAGGGATTGTGCATCCAACTATAAAGCGCATGACAACCTCTGCTTCCCTCTGTGAAGGGCCTATATGTTACTTTTATTTTCTAGTACTTACCTTTATGCAAGAGTCGTGGTGATCTCCATCACTTTCTTTATTTCGCCTTTATCTCTTGGCAAGCGTCATGTGTTGGGGAATGATCTAGACACATATATCCACTCGGAAGTGGGCGAGCATGAGTTATTACTGTTGACATTACCCTTGAGGTAAATAGTTGGGAGGCAATACTATAAGCCCCTATCTTTCTCTGTGTCCGATTGAAGCTTTGACCTCATAGGTACCTCGTGAGTGTTAGCAATTGTGAAAGACTAAAAGATGATTGAGCATGTGGATTTGCTTTACAAGCTCTTATATTGACTCTCTCCTACATTATGATAAATTGGAATTGCTTCAATGACTGAGATCATAGTTTGTTGGTTCTCAATAGAGTTCTTGATTCATACTTTACCTTGTGAATGAATTGTTACTTCAACATAAGAAATTATATGTCAATATATGTTGCTGTTCTAAAGATGATCATGATGCCCTCATGTCCGTATTTTATTTTTTCAACACCTCTATCTCTAAACATGTGGGCATATTTATCGATTTCGGCTTTTGCTTGAGGACAAGCGAGGTCTAAGCTTGGGGGAGTTGATACGTCCATTTTGCATCATGCTTTTATATTGATATTTATTGCATTATGGACTGTTATTACACATTTTGGTACAATACTTATGCCTTTTCTCTCTTATTTTACAAGGTTTATCTGAAGAGGGAGAATGCCGGCAGCTGGAATTCTGGACTGGAAAAGGAGCAAATCTGAGATACCTATTCTGCACAACTCCAAAAGTCCTGAAAATTTACGGAGAATTATTTTGGAATATATAAAAAATACTGGGCGGAAGAAATACCAAAGGGGGCCCACCAGGCAGTCACAAGACAGGGGCGCGCCCTACCCCCTTGTGCACGCCCCTGTGGCTTGTGGCCCACCTGGCAGCCCTCCGGTGCCCATCTTCTGCTATATGGAGGGTTTTGACCTAGAAAAAATCATAACAGAGCTTTCGGGGTGAAGCGCCGCTGTCTCGAGGCGGAACTTGGGCAGAACCAATCTAGGGCTCCGGCGGAGCTGTTCTGCCGGGGAAACTTCCCTCCCGGAGGGGGAAATCGAAGCAATCGTCATCACCAACGATCCTCTCATCGAGAGGGGGTCAATCTCCATCAACATCTTCACCAGCACCATCTCCTCTCCAAACCCTAGTTCATCTCTTGTATCCGATCTTTGCCTCAAAACCTCAGATTGGTACCTGTGGGTTGCTAGTAGTGTTGATTACTCCTTGTAGTTGATGCTAGTTGGTTTACTTGGTGGAAGATCATATGTTCAGATCCTTAATGATCATTAATACTCCTCTGATTTTGAACATGAATATGCTTTGTGAGTAGTTACGTTTTTTCCTGAGGACATGGGATAAGTTTTGTTATAAGTAATCATGTGAATTTGGTATTCGTTCGATATTTTGATGAGATGTATGGTGTCTCTCCTCTAGTGGTGTTATGTGAACGTCGACTACATGACCCTTCACCATTATTTGGGCCTAGAGGAAGGCATTGGGAAGTAATAAGTAGATGATGGGTTGCTAGAGTGACAGAAGCTTAAACCCTAGTTTATGTGTTGCTTCGTAAGGGGCTGATTTGGATCCACACGTTTCATGCTATGGTTAGATTTATCTTAATTCTTCTTTCGTAGTTGCGGATGCTTGCGAGAGGGGTTAATCATAAGTGGGAGGCTTGTCCAATTAAGGGCAGCACCCAAGCACCGGTCCACCCACATATCAAATTATCAAAGTAACGAACGCGAATCATATGAGCATGATGAAAACTAGCTTGACAGTAATTCCCATGTGTCCTCGGGAGTGCTTTCCTTTATATAAGAGTTTGTCTAGGCTTGTCCCTTGCTACAAAAGGGATTGGGCCATTGCTGCACCTTTGTTACAATTGTTACTTGCTACCCGTTACGAATTACCTTATCACAAAACTATCTGTTACCGATAATTTCAGTGCTTGCAGAGAATACCTTACTGAGAACCGCTTGTCATTTCCTTCTGCTCCTCGTTGGGTTCGACACTCTTACTTATCGAAAGGACTACGATAGATCCCCTATACTTGTGGGTCATCACTTACATGCTTGATTGCTTAGGTGATTATATGAGTAGAACTATCAATGATCTTAAGCTTATTAGTAAACATGCCTCCATGGTAACTACTCAAGTAGAACAAGTACTTAAGGCACAAAATGATTTGCTTAATGAGATGAATGGTAAGAACAATGATCATTCTGTTAGAGTTGTGACTAGAGGTGGTAAAATGACTCAGGAACCTTTGTATCCTGAGGACCATCCTAAGAGAATTGAGCAAGATTTTTAGAGAATTAATTCTGATGCACCTAATCGTCCTAGTAATAAAGGGAAAAAGAATGACGATAGGACTTTGCACGCTGCTAGCGAACCTGTTATAAGTACTTATGAAAACCCAAATGATATTTCTATTTCTGATGCTGAGACACAATCTAGTGATGAACATGAGCCTAGTGATAATATTAATGATGATGTTCAGGTTGATGCTCAACCTAGTAATGATAATGATGTGGAGATTGAACCTGCTGTTGATCTTGATAACCCACAACCTAAGAATAAAAGATATGATAAAAGAGACTTTGTTGCTAGGAAGCATGGTAAAGAAAGAGAACCATGGGTTCAGAAACCCATGCCCTTTCCTCCTAAGCCATCCAAGAAAAAGGATGATGAGGATTTTGAGCGCTTTGTTGAAATGCTTAGACCTGTCTTTTTGCGCATGCGCTTGACTGATATTCTGAAAATGTCTCCTTATGCTAAGTATATGAAAGATATTGTGACAAATAAGAGGAAGATACCAGAAGCTGAGATTTCCACCATGCTTGCTAATTATACCTTTAAGGGTGGAATACCAAAGAAACTAGGAGATCCCGGAGTACCTACTATACCATGCTCTATTAAAAGAAATTATGTTAAAACTGCTTTATGTGATCTTGGAGCTGGTGTTAGTGTTATGCCTTTCTCTTTATATCGTAGACTTGATTTGAATAAGTTGACACCTACTGAAATCTCTTTGCAAATGGCTGATAAATCAACTGCTTTACCCATCGGTATTTGCGAGGATGTGCCTGTTGTAGTTGCAAATGTTACTATCCTAACGGACTTTGTTATTCTTGATATTCCCGAGGACGACAGTATGTCGATCATCCTTGGTAGACCTTTTTTTGAATACCGCAGGGACTGTTATTGATTGCAACAAGGGCAATGTCACTTTTCATGTTAATGGTAATGAGCATACGGTACACTTTCCGAAGAAACAACCTCAAGTTCATAGTATCGACTCCATTGAAAAAAAATCAATGATTATTATTGGAGATTTTGAATTCCCTCTCCCTACCACCAAAAATAAATATGATATACTTATTGTTGGGGACATGCATATCCCCATTGAGGTAACCTAGTGTTATTCGAAAATTCTCCGGTTCCGTGTCATTCGAAAAAAGTTTGTCAATAAGACTTGATCAACCTAGCTTATTGATGGATTCTTTTTGACGGGCATGAGATGGATGAATTTAGAAAGCACAACCTTCTGTGCCCAACTTTTACTTTCTGTTATTTAGATTAAATAAAGTAAAAATGCTATTATTTTTCTGTTTTCTGATTTATCCGTGCAATAAAAAAGTGACCTAAAAATAAAAGTTCTCAAAATGCCCTGAAAATGTAGTATGATTTTTTCTGGAATATTTAAGAATTTCTGGCACTGAGAACACATCAGGGGGCTGTACCAGTGGGCCACAAGCCTGCAGGGTGCGCCCACCCCCCTGGGCGCGCCCCCTGGCTTGTGGGTCCCACGTAGGCCCCCTTCACTTATTCCGGCCACCATCCACTTCGTTTTCCTCCAGAAAAAATCCCACCATTGCTCAAACCCGTGTTCTAACTCATTTTGCTGCCATTTTCGATCTCCTTGTGCAAAGCTCCATTTGCAAAACTGTTTTGAGGGATTGATCTTCGGTATGTGACTCCTCCAATGGTCCAATTAGTTTTTGTTCTAGTGCTTTATATATTGCAATTTTTTGCTGCTGTGGTGACCTTGTTCTTGAGCTTGCATGTTAAATTTGTATGGTCCCAAGTAGTTTTGATGCATGATATAGCCTCTAGGCACTTGTGGGAGTAGTTGCTATAAGTTTTATTGAGTTTTGTTCACCTTTATTTTGAGTCACTAAAAATTTCAGAAATTTTTCAAAGAAAGAAAGATGTTGAGGAGAATATACCAAGGTGGTTCCTCGAGCAAGAAGACCCCGAGACTCACGATACATGAGCCCGACTTTGAACCACCGAGGGAAGCTCAAGTGCGGCCTTGTGAATGGCCGTCGAATCAATTCATGGTTCAAGACGGTTTCAAGGAAGAATTTTACGCGTACATACAAAATGCTGGCCTTGAAGATTTCGTTTCAGACCAATGCAAGCAATATTATCAACTCATTGATTCCTTCGTGCGGAAGTTTGAATTTTCATCCAGGCGTAATAATCATTCTGTTCTATTTAATCTTTATGATGAATCATATACCATGGACCTCAAAGATTTTAATGATGCATGCAAAATCCCACAATGGGGCAGCCATAGTGATCCTCACAAAACTGGATATAATGATTTCCTTGCTAGCATCACTGTGGGAGAAACTAGAAACATTACACATGCCACCTTGGGGAGCATTCACTTTCCTGCTATACACTATTTTTCTCTTTTCATAGGTAGATATATTAACGGTAAACATGAACATAGCCACCTTTGTGTACCTGATCTTAGTATTCTTAAGAGTGCGGTAATGGGAGATAGACGATATAACTTGGGGCCTATTATTGCTAGGAGGCTACATAAAAACGCTAAGGATGGAGATATCTTTGGCGGGATTTACGCCATCCGTGTAGCTAATTATCTTGGGGTACCCATAAGGGGAAATGATATTGAGTTACCACCTGCTTTTCTTGATTATGAGGCTATGGTACGCTAGCAGCTTCTTGAGAGGAACGAACAGTCCCTCCTTTACCGACTAATCTTTGACAGGCAGCGTGTTGTCCATATTATCCTTCCTGCTCCTGCTTTCTTTAACTTTTAGGTAAAACGGAGATATTTTATAACTAGAGAGGAGGCGAACGAGTATGAGAGAGAGGTGGAGGCCGCTCGCCTCCATGCTGCAGCCCTTCAGGCAATAGCTGCCGCGTCCCAGTACGTACCCGACTATAACTTTGGGTACCCACCAGGCCAGCCGTGGCCATAGACAAACTTAGGCCAAAAGCCTAAGCTTGGGGGAGTACGTATTTCTCACCGACATTACATTCATGTTCACACACTCATTCCAGTTGTCGGTGTTCATACTTTTTCATTGTATTATCCATGTTAGTTTATTTCTTTCTCTCGCTTTCTTCTTGTGTGTCAGAAAAACCTTGAGAAAATTCAAAAAAATTATTAGTTCTAGCTTTACCTTCTAGTTTGTTTAGTTGTAGCATTAAAAGAAAACCCAAAAAGATTTCTCGTTCTTCTTTTGCTTGTTGGGAGTTTCCCCGTGTAAATAGTTTTTCTCGTTCTTGTTTTGAAATTTCTTCTCTTTGGGTCGTAAGGAGAAGACCACAATGAAAATGTTGAGTGGCTCTCGTATGCTTTATTGTTTATCTTACAGAGAGCCCATATTACCTTGCCTTCTCCTTTGAGTTATTGTTTGCAGATTCCAGCTTAGTCCAATGCACGTGCACTCTTATTATTATTCACACCGTTCGGTCGTGCAAGTGAAAGGTAATAATGACGTTATATGATGAAGTGATTGAGATGGAGAAAAGCTGGTATAAACTCGACCTATTTTGTTTTTGTAAATATGATTAGCTCATCGTTCTGGATTCAGCTCATTATGGATGGAACATGTTTGCAATGACAATTAGAGATTATAGTTACTCATGCCATGCTTAATTAGCTAAGAGTGTATAATGGTTTGTCTTGAGTGCCAACATGCATTTTAAAATGGTTGTGATGTAGTATGATAGGATGATATCCTCCTCTGAATGATTCAAGTGGCTTGACTTGGCACATGTTCACGCATGTAGTTGAAACAAAATCAACATGGCCTCCACGATATTTATGTTCATGGTGATTTATATCCTACTCATGCTTGCATTCAATGTTGGTTAATCTCAAAGCATGTTTATGACTGTTGTCGCTCTCTAGTTGGTCGCTTCCCAGTCTCTTGCTAGCCTTCAATTGTACTAAGCGGGAATACTGCTTGTGCATCCATTTCCATAAACCCAAAGTTGTTCCATATGAGTCCATCATACCTACCTATATGCGGTATTTACCTGCCGTTCCAAGTAAATTTGCATGTGCCAAACTCTAAACCTTCAAATAATATTCTATTTTGCATGCCCGAATCGCTCATGTAGTAACTAGGGGCTGTCAGTATCTTCCATGCTAGGTGGGTTATTCTCACGATATGTGTTGATTCACTATCATTCACGAGAAAGTGGCTGGTAATCGGGATGCCCAGTTCCATGCTCAAAAATCAAATCAAAATATAATGAAACAAAACTCCCCCAGGATTGTTGTTTGTATGGACGGTACCCGTGGATTCGGCCCGCCGTGGAGTGTGATTGATTGGTGGAGGGGGAGTAAAAACTTTACTATTCTGTTTGGGAACCGCCTATAATGTATCTAGCATGGAAGATACCGAGATCTCTTGGTTGCTATGTTGACAATGAAAGCATACCTCCCAAAATTATTATTCATCCTTATTTTAAAGATCGAGCTCTGGCACCTCTGTAAATCAATGCTTCCCTCTGCGAAGGGCCTATCTATTTTACTTTACTGTTGAGTCATCCTCTTCTTATAAAAAGCACCAGTTAGAGAGCACCACCGTCATCTGTATGCTTTGTTATTAATTGATATTGAGTATGATTGTGACTGGATCTATTTTACCATGAATTACAATGTCTAGTCAGTCCTTGTTCTTTAGAGGTGCTCTGCATTTATGTTTTGCGGTCTCAGAAAGGGCTAGCGAGATACCATTATATCATATTGTATCATGATTGTTTTGATAAAATGGTTGTCATCTGAGATTTATTATTATCGCTCGCTAGTTGGTTATGCCATTGATATGAGTAAATGTGAGACCTAAATGTTATTGTGAATGTGGTTAGTCTATAATCCTTGCTGAAAATCTGAATATCAGTTAGATATATTTACAACAACAAGATCAAACAGAGTTTGTAAAAGTTTTTCTTTGTCACTTTCAGTTTGTCAACTGAATTGCTTGAGGACAAGCAATGGGTTAAGCTTGGGGGAGTTGATACGTCTCCATCGTATCTACTTTTCCAAACTCTTTTGCCCTTGTTTTGGACTCTAATTTGCATGATTTGAATGGAACTAACCCGGACTGACGCTGTTTTCAGCAGAATTGCCTTGGTGTTATTTTTGTGCAGAAATAAAAGTTCTCGGATTGACCTGAAAATTTACGGAGAATATTTTTGGAATTAATAAAAAATACTGGCGAAAGAATCAACTGGAGGGGGTCCACCACCTTGCCACAAGCCAGGGGGCGCCCCCCCCCCTAGGGCGCGCCCCCCTGTCTTGTGGGCCCCCTGGAGCTCCGCCGACCTCAACTCCAACTCTATATATTCCTATTCGGGGAGAAAAAAATCAGGGAGAAGAGTTCATCGCGTTTCACGATACGGAGCCGCCACCACCTCCTGTTCTTCCTCGGGAGGGCAGATCCGGAGTCTGATTTGGGCTCCGGAGAGGGGAAATCGTCATCACCAACCATCCTTCATCACCAATTTCATGATGCTCTCCGCCGTTCGTGAGTAATTCCATCGTAGGCTTGCTGGACGGTGATGGGTTGGATGAGATTTACCATGTAATCGAGTTAGTTTTGTTAGGGTTTGATCCCTAGTATCCACTATGTTCTGAGATTGATGTTGCTATGACTTTGCTATGCTTAATGCTTGTCACTAGGGCCCGAGTACCATGATTTCAGATCTGAACCTATTATGTTTTCATGAATATATATGTGTTCTTGATCCTATCTTGCAAGTTGTAGACACCTATTACGAGTTATGATCTGCATCCCCCAGGGTGACAATAACTGGGATTCTTTTCGGTGATTACCGTAGTTTGAGGAGTTCATGTATTCACTAAGTGCTAATGCTTTGGTCCGGTTCTCTATTAAAAGGAGGCCTTAATATCCCTTAGTTTCCATTAGGACCCCGCTGCCACGGGAGGGTAGGACAAAAGATGTCATGCAAGTTCTTTTCCATAAGCACGTATGACTATATATGGAATACATGCCTACATTATATTGATGAATTGGAGCTAGTTCTGTGTCACCCTATGTTATAACCGTTGCATGATGAATGCCATCAGACATAATTATCCATCGCTGATCCATTGCCTACGAGCTTTTCACATATTGATCTTTGCTAAGTTACTTTTCCGTTGCTACTGCTACTGTCACGTTTGTCATCGTTACCGTTACTCCCATACTACTTTGCTACTAAATACTTTGCTGCAGATATTAAGTCTTTCAGGTGTGGTTGAATTGACAACTCAGCTGCTAATACTCGAGAATATTCTTTGGCTCCCCTTGTGTCAAATCAATAAATTTGGGTTGAATACTCTACCCTCGAAAACTATTGCGATCCCCTATACTTGTGGGTTATCACTCAGCCAGCGAACGCGACACTGAGCTCTCAGTGCATCGATGACCGTGTTTCTTTGCTGTATGGAGCACCAGAAAAGGGGGGTCAGAAACCTAAAAGCACATATGACATCTATCTCTTTGTGTTTTAGCACAGATCTTACGCTGTTTTTAATTGCCACATATTAGCACGCATATGCATATGGAACAAACTCAATGGTAAATTAGCAGACCAGAAAAGAATCAATCTACCTTGAATATACATCTTCATTGGTGAAACACTGACATGTGAGCAAGTCAAAGCAGGGGGGGCATCCTCTTGCAGGCCAAGCCGGCAACCAGCAACGTCTGGGCCCAAGACGACATGTTCGTCTCCTGCAGTTCCAAGATGACGGGAGCAGTGGTCAGAGAAAGAAAGAGAGAGAGAGAGAGAGAGAGAGAGAGAGAGAGAGAGAGAGACAGAGATAGAGAGAGAGAGGAGAACCTGGAGTAGAACTGCAGCCGATCCCCACTTGATGATGGAGGAGGAGGAGGAGCGACGGGGGAGTACCTGCAGCAGTCGCAGAAGGAGGAGTTACGGAGGAGCGCCGCATCTAGCGCCTGCGGCGGGCGCTCCTGGCCCTGCGCCTCTGTCTCCGCCGCTCCTAGGTCGAACTGACGGCGCGCAGTGAATGGCCCCGGGGGACAGAGTGTGCGGTCCTCACCAACCCCAGCGATGGCACGCCGAGGTCGTCGGAGAGGGCGCGCTCCTGGATCCGCCGCTCAGCGGGCGGCGCCGGGGAGCGGCCCTTGGCCGGCCACTTCTCCTGCGCGCACTCGTCCTGTGGCGACGAGAGAGTGAGCTGAGGAGACCTATACCCTGTCTGTGGCCGGCACACCTCCTGCTGAATCGGGAGGAAAGGCGACGGCGCCACAGGAAGCACGGCCACCTCGTTATCTCCACGGCCCGCGCTCCTCCTCCTCCTCTACCTGGTCCCGATGGGGAGGAGAAGGGAGGCGCATAGGTGTGGTCGTGGCTTGGACCGGAGAAAGGGAGGACGAAGGAGGAAGAACACGAGACGGAGATGGCGTGCTGCGCTCCTCACGTCGACGGCGGCGGCGCGGCGCGAGAGACATGCGAGGGAGAGAGAGAGATAAAGAGACATGAGAGCAGAAAGAGAGGTGACCTAGGTCTCACCCGATTGGGGATGAAGCAGCGGATCGGGGGGAAACCGCGTGGCAAGGGGCTACGTGAAATCCCACAAGTGCCCTTAGCTGGGCACCGAAATTTCAGGCGGTGGCACGACCCCTGCTCCCATTTACACAAGCACAGGCCACACCCACCTCCACTGTCACTGACAGCGGCGGCCCACCCCAACTGGGACCAGCCTGTAATTGAGAGTGAGGGTGGTAGAACGGGGGCAAAACTTCACGCACTATTCATTGCTAGTCACATCAAAGTTGATCCGACGGCCAGGATCAATCCATCTGAAGATCGGACGGTCGGGATTCGTTTGGACAGCTAATCCGACGGCGCAGAGGCCACATGCCCTGAGAAGGCTCCATTTTGTTCCAGACTCTAACAATGGGATAATTGGTTCCTCCTTTATTCAATCAAGAGCAAAGATGCATCGTTTACATAGTCTCTCTTAGGTCCTAACGACCAACCAGGGCATCTCCAACGCTGACTCGGAAATTCTCTCCCGCATCCGTCCGCGGACGGGCGGGGGGCAGTCCGCGGAAACGGATGCGGGAGGTGGCCATCCAACGCTGCCCGCATACATTTCGAACCGCATTTCAACAGACCGGATGAAATTCTTGCAAGCACGACGGATTTTCATATAAATCGGAGCACATTCATTACAATTCGGACATTTTTCATATAAACCAGATGAAACTCATTACATTTTGGATAATTGTAAACTAAACCCTTCTCTAAATCTAATCTAACTGATCGCCGGCGCCCGTTCCCCATGTCCGACCATGAGCCTCGAGAACTGAAGCTCCTGCTCTTGCCTTCGCCTTCTCCAGTTCCACCTCGGTGCTCTCCAGCTCTGCCTCCGCCACTGTAGCCTCAGCGGCTAATCGACGGACTGTTTTCAGCCCGACAAGCTTGGCTTGAGCGGGAGGGGAAGAGCGATGGCCTTCTTGGGACCCGAGCGGCGGCGACCTACCATGCACTACTCTTCCTTGCTATAGGCGACGCCCGCAGACGTGCCGACTTCATGGTCGTGGCGGCGGGGTGCGGCCTTGGCGGAGCCGGCGATGTCCTCCTCGTCGTCGCTCTTGCCAAACACCTCGTCCGCCGCCTCGTCCATCTCCGTGTAGGCGGCCTGTATTTTCGCTTGATATTGGCAGTACCGCCAGCGGTCGCGACGGATGTCGCGGACAGAGCGGTAGGACTCGAGGACGAGAGGCTGTTCTAGAGGGCTTTGGAGCGCGAGGAGGCCATGGTGGTGGTGATGCGGCCAGGAGAAAGGGACCGGGGGAGGATGACTGTGGCTATGACCAGGGCTGGAGTTTATATAGCGAGCGGATGGCAATGGTGGGCGGCAGACGGACGGATGGGTGGCGTCGGAGTAGATTCCTCGGCAACCGCATATCATTAATGTAGGGCGACGGACTGCCGGGGTGTCGTTTGAACACAAAGCAGTCGCATGCACCGGGAAGCGACGAAGCGGCGCGGGCGACGCTCTCTCTGCCAGCGCGCCGCTTCAATGCTGGTAGCATGCGCGGGCGTTGACCATTTCGGGCGGGAGCATGCGCGGGCGAGGGAGGGTTTGGGCGGGCCAGGGCAGTTAGAAGCGGACGTGGCAGCGGTTCGGACGCCCGCAACCCCCCCCCCCCCTCCCCAAAAAAACTTTGTCTCCGGTTTGTGAGAAAAAGCGCGTCTGGACCGTCGAGTGAACCGATACAGACCCGTGTTGGATGTCAAAACACGTCTGAACCGTGCGGTCTAGACGTATGCGAGTGGTTTGACGGTCGGCGTTGGTGGAGATGCTCTGAACCTGCCGTCTCCATGGGCTTCGTAGTCTCGCGAGCGACATCAAGTTGGGCCTGTTAGCCCACCAAAGCCCACGAACACCCAGCGAAGAAGACCCGCAAGCAAACCTCGCTCCCGCATCTTCTTCCCCTCCTCCTCCTCATGGCGCCTCCCGCCGCCGGCGACACCCCACCTCCTCCTCCTCCGGCCGCAGAGAGCAGCGCCAGCACCGAGGAGTCGCGGTGGCTCGCGTCCCTCATACCATGTCATCATAGGACATTCAGCTCTTTCTGTTATTCTTAATACTCTGAGTTTGTGGGTCAAAGGGACAGATTTGGAGCAGAACTATGAATTCATGGCCTAGGACATTTTTCCTGATTCAGAGTTGCAGCATATAATAGTCTTCACACAATGCAGCTTAATCAATTTTTTATGCACCCAGGTGTCCTGCCTCATGACCAAATTGACAGCTAATCAGTCTGTAGGCTGGCTTGGCACAAAAATACTGTTACAGTTCTACCTCATACGCTACATTGTGTTAAGATTACATACATATACTACTGGATTTCGATTCTTCATCAGTTTCTCTTGAAACACTTTCGAAAAATTTAGGTCTCAGACTGATCATATGTGGTTCCATCTTATGCCGAAACCTGTTGTATATTTTTTTCTCCATCTTGTGCTGATACTTG
Organism: Elymus sibiricus; assembly: GCA_039707655.1. Lineage (NCBI taxonomy): Eukaryota > Viridiplantae > Streptophyta > Magnoliopsida > Poales > Poaceae > Elymus > Elymus sibiricus. Next base: position 533,360,236 of record CM077675.1, read on the forward strand.
ATGTATAGTTTTCTGAAACCTTACTGCTCTTCTAAAGGTTTGTTGTGATGCAGTTATGGTGTGTTTGTGTATCATGCAGAGACTGCAAAGTAACAAGAAAAGAAAACTGAGCAAGAGGAGATAGCATCGAGCTGATAGTGATGTAGTGCAAACACCACCCAGGGATGTCGTTGAGCAAGAAAACTAAAGCTGGTGGTGGTATAAATTTTGCTTTTCTTGGCCTGAATTAAAACTAGTCTTGCAGATCCCGATGCAGATGTTAGTGTCAGCAGTAGTCATTCCAAGGTGTTCAGGCGGCGCAGCAAAGATCAGCCAACACCAAAGAGCATCAAGAGAAAACGAAAGCAGATGCAGGATCGGTAAGTCTTATCACTCCCCATGTTTGCTTACAAGTAGAAAGGCCATCACCCATGTTTAAATTTTCGTAAATATATGCTGTATTTTGTTCAGAGTACACACGTATACTACGGACTGGCTTTTGATTTTTGATCAGTTTCTCCGAAGTAATTTAGTTAAATAGCTCAGAGACTGGTTTATACATGGTTCCATCTTATGCCGAAACTTGTTATTTTTACTGCTTTTTCTAGAGGTTCGTCATGATGTGGTTATGGTGTATTGGTGGACGATGCAGATGCCATGAAGAAGTGAAAAACTCCACTAGATAGACACCCCTTGTGTTGGTGACAGCTTTTTTTTAACCAAGCTTTCTAAATATCAAATAAAATTATTTTTAACCTGCATCATGTGCAAGCCCTTTTCTTTGCACCCAGTCCATTTTAATTTTGGGCTGTTCTGGCTGAGCATTGGTCATTTTAATTCTTGCCATTTATCCTGGGAGCTCGTAGCTTGCCACATGTGGTGAACTGATGAAACCCATAAAGCATATGCTCTGGTTTTGAGAACAAGTTGTTTCAGGATTTGTATGTGTGCCAACGTAACAGTCGCGGCTGGCAACTGAAGCACGTTTCAGAGGAAAAGGTGGTATATTGTTTCGGTTATTGTCAGTATTCTAAATTTGCAGCAGAGCTTAGTAAGAAGGAAGTCAATTGTAAGCATCAGGCAAGTACTGCATAAACGAATCAGGGTTGGTACGTAGTATGTGCTGTGCTGTTTGCATAAGCAGAGACTGTCGTGGAGCTAAGTAAACTAGCTCTTCATAGTATGTCTACAAAGACTTATATTTAGGAACGGAGGGAGTATTTCACACGCATTCTTCTTGCAATACTGTACTGTATCTTCCAATCTCTTCACAGTTTCTCAAGTATAGTACCTCCCAGCAAGACCTGGGGCATCTGAGTCTAAAATCTTGTATAGAGTTACTCAAAATTACAACAGAGAGTATCACAATCCATGAACCATGGTACGGGCAAATCATCAGACCGGTGCTCCATTTAAACAGACACGCATTACAGGAAGAGTCAATAATACTGAGTTCTCTACTCACCATGAAAAAAGAGAGAAAGAAATACAAGAACTTGCAAAGCAGGCCACTGCAGAAATCAGAAATACAGTTGCAACATCAGAAATACAGGTTAGGTTAGACCCGTGCTCCTTTCTTATTATATTACAGTAACTGAACCAGACAAACACACGCATAGGCCGTTTATCCTCTTTCAGACAAACGCCCTTCTCATCAGTCAGAGTTGGACAAGTTGTTTGATGTTTTGACGTGGCAAGTTGTTCGATCGATGTTGTTGTCAAACTTTTTTTAGGCATGCAGCTACAGCCTACCTGCATTTTTGAGTCTTACAGCAATTTTGTACTCCCTCCGTTCCTAAATACAAGTCTTTGTAGACGTTTCAATACGGGATTACATACGGAGTAAAATGAGTGAACCTACACTCTAAAATATGTCTACATACATCCGTATGTAGTCCAACAGTGAAATGTCTAAAAAGACTTATATTTAGGAACGGAGGGAGTATTTTGCATGAGCTAGGTTGATCCCCGGGTGCTGGCGGCGTGACGGTGGCGCTGCCGGCTCAGCGGGCTTTTGCTTCCCAGCTCTGTCCCCGTTGCAGCAGCGGCGCCGTCGCTTCGGAGTTTGGGGAGGTTGTGGGCCTCGTGGAGGCCGTGTGTAGGTGGATCGGCGTCGGCTCGGCCGGCACAGGGATTCTCAGATCTATGGCTTTGAATCTGGCGTTGACGGCTGCTTCTTCAAGATGTATGGCAGTGATAACTTCCCAGTCGCGTGAGACTACAAGATTTGCCAGAATCTGGCAGCGGGGCTGCCGGAGCGGCTGCGACGGCGCACCATCAGCCCATCCAAGAAGAAGGGGTAGGGAGGCTTCCCAGTGACCTGGCTGTAATTTTCTTCTTTTTCAGGGTTGCCTTGTAATGCTGGTTGGTTCATAGATCCGAGGGTCTTTTCGCAAAAAAAAAGAAGAAGTAATGGGGTTCTTGTCCTGGAACTAGCAACCAAAGTGCCCCCGGCCGGCCACACCAAGCAGGCAGCTTGGTAAGCTACCAACAAACAATTGCAATCAGGGAAAGTACCCCCGGCCGGCCAGCTGTGCATATATAGCTCTGCCGATTCATGGAGAGCGGGGTGTGAGGTGAGGTCATGTGATCGACGAGGACCATTACCGGAGCAATCGGGCACCGCACCTCCCAGCTGACCAGCTTCTTGGAGGACCGTGTGCTGACCCGCTGCGAGGACTCCTCGTCGTCGTCATCGCCTGCGTAGGATGTTCTTGCAGGAATACCAACATATTTGTTCCTGGTGATCCATTAAATTGTACCAGGGGTATGCAACGATTAATTGTACATCTGACCCAATTTACTCGTTTCTATTTTTGGTTCGCAATTGTAAAAAAACTTGAGGAAGAAAAGCAAAACAAATTTGTGGCTACCGAATACCGACTGTCGTCCACTTGCTGTTCGTTTCAGTGCACCAACCTTATAGTCGTGTGGATGGGAGATCTGTTGGTTTCTTTGTGCATACTCTGATGACTGGTTACTGTGTCTCTGTGGTTGCTGTGAACAAAGCTTCTATTTTTTTTTTCAATTATGTCCACGGGACATTGAGCTGTTTTTGTTATTCTCAATGTTCACGGCGGAAGGAAATTGTGAACTCAGATCACAGGGCATCGTCATGATTCAGAATTGCTAGTTGGAAGGATCTTTTTTTTTTGTCACGGGTGGTTGTGCTTGGGTGAAGGTTTTGATAGGATTGGATTCAAGCACGCAGAAACGATGGTAATTTGCAGATGTGAGATGGTAATTTGCAGTAGCAAATTGCCATGGAGAACAGTGTTAGTTTGCTGGTGGCAATGCATACAGTTGAAGATGCTTCGTGTAATCTTATCCAAGTGTGAAGAGCAAATTAATTAAGGAAAATAAGAAGAGAGCAACTCGACGCATTTGATGCATGCGTGATAGACACGAATTAAGGCAATTTTGACGCACAAATCAATAGTTGGCTTTATACAGATGTAAATCAAGGCAAGTAATTGTTCACCGATCATGAAAAGAGAAAAAAAAGTACACCAGGAATCAGGTAATACACGATGCATGAACCCACAGGTCAAGCCACGGTACAAAACAGAAAAAGGAACACTTGCATAGTCAAGACATCGTCTGGACGACGAAGCATTTATTTTAGCGATCGAGGTTACATTGAGACGAACTTGTCAGTAGACATATGTATCTGGCAGATACGCGCTGTTGGAAGGATATATGCAGTACGATCATGCAGAAATATTCACTAAACTACACTCCTGAAGCACCTAAAGCACAGCCATGGCATTGCTATTCTAGCAGTAAGAGCTTACATGTCTTCAGGACCAAAAGTTCTGAAACATCCATGATAATCCCATTCAAAACTACACTGGCCTGAAGCACAACTATCAGATACTTGTCACAACAATAGACGCTTCTCATAACTACTAACCTAAAAGGAAAGAGGTTCACAAAAAAATAAGAGAAAATTTCTTCACTAAACACTAAACAATACTAGCAACTATATTCTTCAGAGTTTGCAGGTATGGTTGTTTTTATCCATTTTCAGACAAACGGTTCATATTTTTTGCACATACAATTGTTACCATCCCCTTCAGATAAACGGTTGATCTTTTGAACCATGGAGCTGCATGCGAGTTCAATATGTCATGTATGGCCCTAACGCCCTCCCGTGTCGCCCCTGCGAGGCGACCGGGAGGCGACTCCAACCCCACCGCCGCCGGTCCACCCTTCCTCCGCCCCCTCCCTCGCCGCCGCCACAGGGCACGACCGGGCGAAGCCCGGACGGTGCCGGCGGCGGCGGGGCCTTCTTCGCCTCCTCGTGCGGCCTCCCGACGCGGGCGGCCTGGGCCGCATCTGGACGAGCTGCTCCCGTGGGGCATCTCGGCGTGGCGGCGCCCCGGCGAGACTACCCGTCGGCTCTTCGGCGCGGAGCTCCTTCGACGGTTCGCGCGGCGCGGCGGGCTGCGGGGCGGGGTCCCCTGTGGCGGCGGCGGCGGATCTGGCCTTGCCGGGTCTGGCTACGCCGGTTGCAGTGGACGGCGGCGACCCCTTCCCCTCCCTCCGCACGGATCCGGCTGACGGCGACCTGGACCCTGTACGGGGCCTTCGTCACCATGCGGCCGGTGGTTGCCCGGAGGTGTGTGGGGAGATGGTCGCGGTGGTCTGCGCCTTGGAGGGGCGGCGGCTTCGGCCCCGATCTCTAGGCGGCAAGGAGGTGGATGGCACCGGATCTCCTGGCTGTGCGTGCACCTTGGGGGATCTGGGGCCCGGTCTTGGGGGCTGGCGGCGGTGGATCTGGGGCCCCCGGCCCTGATCCGATCTCCTCCGGCGGCGGTCCTAGGGTTCCAACTCGCGCCGAGATTTTGATCGACCGGATGCATGTCCCCATCGATCTGGCTGCAGTGTCGTGTTCCGGAAGGCTCCGCCGGGAACTCCCTTGGGCGATTCATGCCTGGAGATTGCTGGATCGGGTGGGATTCGGTCGTGCGCACCCGTATTTTTCTCTGACCGTTTGGTTTCAGAGGGAGCGCTGCGAAGCTCTGCTGGCTGTTACCATCATGGGGTATGCTTTCTCGTTCCATGGTGAAGTCAGCTGGCGGAGAATGTCATGGAAGCTGAGATCTGAGGACTAGCAATGGTGTTTCGAGTCTCTGTGGCGATGAGGAATTGGCTTGGTGATTCGTGACTTGGAGCAGCGGCATGCTAGTGGGGGCGACTGCACAGGAGAAGTCCAACGTCTTTCTTTCAGGATGAAAATCCAAGGTCTGGCCTTAATTGGTTGTGCCTGGCAATGGCCTTGTTGAAGGCATTGTTTTTTGAGAGCGAGGACTTTCTTCAGGGTGAAAACCTAAGATCGATGATCGGGCGATGACGGTGTTTGTGCACTGTTCCCTTATTGGAGGCGTCGCTTTTGGAGAAGCTGGACTTCTGGTGCTGTCTTGGTGGTGTTAGTGCTGCTGTGTCAGGGAATAGATCATTGCAGCGGGACTTTTCTTTTTCGTAATTCTTCTTTCTTTTTTTGGCTGTGTGCATCCGTAATGTCGCTAGGGCATTGCGTTGTTGCAGAGGCTGGGTGTAATTGGTATCTCCGCGATATTAATATATGCTCTTTGTCGAAAAAAAAAAATGTCATGTATGGCCGCGAACTTGACAATTTAGGACGAACGGCCACCACACAACCAACGGTTTTGTTGTGGATCAACAACCACAGTCCACAATCTTTCAGAAAAGAAATAAACTTGATGCATCAGCACCCAAGTATTAATCAATTAATGCATATATATGGGTCTCTTGTGAGCAAGTAAAACATGGCTCTGTACAAGGAATAAAACACACATTTTGGACTGTATGTACATTTTGCACTAGAAATGAACTGGCACTTCCATACACGTAGAAAGAAATGCAGTCAGACCTCTTGGACTTTGAGGATTAGCACCATTCTTCTACCGCCGGGGAGGTGGTGGTGTCGCCGAGGGATCGGAGACGTAGGCCAGCCTTGAGCTCGGGGGAGAGGCGGCCGGCGACCTTGGCACTCTCCTCAGCTACATCTCGTACAGGGCCTGGCGACGGCACCGGAGAACGGGGAGGCGACGAGATTGGCATCGGGAGGGCGGATCTGGACGGAGGGAGGGGCCATTGGGGATTTGGGGGAGAGAGGCCGAGGACGGAGGGAGGGCGGCTGCGCCCCTTTTTTTTTGAGAGTGAGAGAGAGAGAGAGGCCGTCGAGAGATGTGAGGATTGGGAGGAGGGAGAGATGGATTCGAGGGGAGAATTCCAGGAACGGACCACGTAGCGCCGGATTTCTCTATCTCACTTTCACCTGCTCAAAAATAAAAGAAGCAGCCATAAGAAAATAACATAGTTTTTTTTTCTTTTTTTGCGGGGAAGAAAATAACTTAGTTGAGCCGCACGGAAGCAGTGAAGTTGATCCTGAAACTAACATTAACTCATCTGAACCAAACAAATACTACTAGTATTGATTTGCTGAGGTGCAGCAGCATATATAGATTGGGATCGTTAGTGAACATGCTGCAAGGGTTAAATGAACGAACTAATATGGCATCTCGATCAACCGCCTTAATATTTGAAACTAATTAACGTTTGGACAAACAGACATGCACATATATAGATAGCAAAGAAAATGAAAGGGGAACAAGATCGACCGAGGGGCAAATTAATTAAGCTTAAGCTGCGTACGTATGTACCTCACATCCTTTCTGCCGCAGCTTCTCTAGTGTGCTGTCATCTTTGGAAATCCGGGGCATAGAGCTTAGTAGCAGGTGACTGAGGGACGGAAGATGCAGCAACCCCTCGGGGAGCTCGCTCATCTTCTTGCAGCCCCAAAGTGTCAAGTGGGAGAGCTTTGGCATTGCCCCTTCCTCCATTCTCCACTCCTCCGTGGAAAACCAAATAAGACCTAACTCTTGCAGCCGAGGAAATCCTTGGGCAGAGCAGCACATGGTTCGGCCTTCGTATCCCCCCAACTCCAGCACCACAAGACAGGGAAGCTTCTCCAGGATCGGCATCGGGTCTTGTTTTATGACATTAGCATTTAGAACAAGACGACGTACGCTTTGTGGGAACTCAGCAGGCAGCTTATCAAGCACATCAAAACGACGGAGATAAATATCAACCAGGTGAGGCATGTTTGCAACTATGTTGAGCACCTCCGCTGGTATATCGGGGTCCATCAACAAGGAGAAGGTTGTTAGTTGATTCATCTGACCCAAGAAAATCACCATGTCATGACTGCGGAAATCAGTGCCAACAGGATCAAGATACAACACAAAGCTCTGTAGCTCTTTCAGCTGCAGTCGCCCACTTCTTGCAGGTGATGGTGGAGAAAACCCATTGCGAAGGTAAACATGCCTTATAGTAGGGATATCCCAGAGAGAGTCTGGTACTACTGACCCAGATTCTGAGTCACTGAGATCTATAGTCTGCAAGTAAAGGAGTTTTCCAATTGAAGAAGGAAGCGTCATAAGCCCACATCTTTTGAACCTAAGCAATCTTAGGTGAATGCACCCACCAATTACACTGTATATATTTTTTAGTGTTGAATCTTCAATGCAAAGAACTCTCAGGAATCTCAGCTCAGGAAGGGACACTGATGAGAATTCAAAGCCAAGCAGACTTCGGACATTAGGTGTCACACATAAAATATCACCACTCAAATTCTGAAATTGATAACGATAAGATATTATGCTATCCGATGATGGTGTACAGCCATGCCCTGCAATTTTTTGAGAGTGCACCACATGTCAGCTAGAAGCCACAAATGTAGACATATATTTAAACAAAAAATTGAATCAATTAATAACAAAAGATCATGAGAGGAAGCATGACCTGCAGCATCAAGAAAACCATATTGCCTTGCTTCTTCTATGCACCAGTCACGTAAGATATCATGAATCCTTATTCTCTCAATCCATCCATGTGCTGTACTTCTGTCAACAACTTGGACCAAGTTCCTTTGGGCCAACTCAGTTACATACTTACGTGCTGTTTCTTCCGGTGCATGCTTTGTTGTATGTGGAATGAAGCTTTCTGCTATCCACAGTTTAATAAGATCTGACACATCTATTTTATAATCCTCAGGAAAAGCAGCAAGATAGAGGAAACAAGATCTTAAATAATGATTTGGCAGGTCCTTGTAACTGCGAGCTAGTATGTCTCCCATCATCTGCCCATTTTTGGTTGACGGCCAGTCCGAGAGTATATCAGACCATGCTTGTTCATTGAAATTTTTCAATAGATAACCCCCCAAAACTTCAAGTGCAAGTGGTAATCCATCACATTTCTTTGCAAGCTCTCTCCCAAGTTCTTCAAACTCACCCACATTTTGTATTGCAGACCTTTTGTATGATGGTAAAGCTTTGCTACTAAAAAGTTCCCAGCTTTTCTCTTTATCTAGCTTCTTCAAAGGATGAATATGGGTTGGCATCGGAACATGATTTGCAACATCTTCCTTTCGTGTGGTTAACAGTACTCTACTACCGTTAGTTGCATCTGGAAAAACTTTAACTGTTCTGTTTAATTTCTCCCATGTATCTGTTTCCCACACATCATCGAGAACTACTAAGTATCTTCTTTGCAACAAAAAATCATGGATCTTTTTCCCCACCTCATACTCATTCATTTTATCAATGGACTCATCTCTGCCCCCCATTATTTGTTTCATAATATCCTTTAGTAAATCAATGCCTTTGTACTTTTGAGATACAGTGACCCAAGCAATTAGCCCAAAGTGTTGTTTCACTCTAGACGAAGTGTAGACTTTTCTAGCAAGTGTTGTTTTTCCCGCACCACCCATAGCAACTATGGAGATAGCACTAAGACTCTTCTCTGTGTCAACTAACTTCCCCACTATTTCTTTGAATTCATTCTCGAAACCAACCATAACAACATCTTCAAAATTTTGGTGAATAGGACCATAATCTTGAGGTAACTCATCATCAACATCAACCTTTTCTTTGGAAGTATGACCCAAATCATAAACTATTTTCAAAAGGTTTGCACTCTCAGATATCTGAGATATCTTCCTTCTTATACTTTTTATTTCAACACCAACTTTGTGAAGGGTACTCAAATCACTTGGTAGGCAACCATACCTTGCAATGGCACCCATGAATCCCTTCTTGAGCCTGTTTCTCTTGCGCATGTACTCCGCGGCTTCGATGACATTGTCAGCCTCATACGCCACATCTCTAATCTGGCTGATCAAGACAGCAGCACCTTCATCTCCCCGCCTCTTTTTGTTGTCGGCGTCTCTAAGGAAGCCTTGCAGCGGCTTGAGCTCATCTTTCAGGAACTCTACTTCACTGCTTGCGCCACACAGCAGTGTGGTCTCCTGAAGCGCAAGGGTGCTGACGTTGCCAAGCACGGCGCTAATGGCCGACTCAGCCATTACTCCTTGTTTCCGGTTCTCTACTTGATCTCACAGGTGAAATGCTTGATCAGAGATGAGTGGATGGACGAATTTAGTTGGATGAGGGGTGAGTGGATGGAAGAATATATGCAGCTGTGGCTGGTCAGGAACGACGGTGTTTGGTTTTGTATTTGTTCTTTGTGTTTCCGCATGCTGATGGAGGATAGAAGAATGCAGTTGCAGCTTAGGAAAGCATGATGTTTGCTTTTGTACTGATGCTTCTTTCCAGCTTGGTGGCTGAGCAGAACAAAGTCTAAGAAAGGGGCACGGCAAGAATGTCTTGTGCTCCAGGGGAGGGTGTGAGTTTTCCCCTTAAGAACCAAAGTGATACATTATATTTCAGAATAGAATCTTTCTTTGCTCCAAAATCATCCTAAGGAGTATTAAGATGCATATGAAAGCAAAGAAGCCCCCATTTGCTCCAACGGAATGCCTTGCTTGATCTGGGGTCTCAGCATCACCTCACTTAGCAGTCTGTAATACTACTCTGTAACAGATTCCCAAGAATTTTCCTATCTAGACGTGTGTTGTTTCACTTGTTTGTGATTTCTGGTCGTGATCCTGATGCTGCTATTGGATAAGAATTTGTTGTGTAACTCTGTACTGACATGACCTTCAGCAATTTATGGTATCCTCAAAATTCTGATCTGTAGGCCAAAACTCTGAATTTCGTGGCATAGAACAGTTGTGCTTATTCAGACTTGCGGCATATATATTTACAGCTTTCAAGGAAAAAATGGCTAGCTTTCTTGAGACGCGGTTTTAGCATCAGGGCACTAAGGACTCTGTGAATGTCTATCGGTGCGCTTGTTGGTCGGTGCTTTATATATAAAGCGGGGCGAAAGCCTTTTTCGGTAATGTCTCTGTAATTAATTTAGTTTACCTCGCCACATCTCTTGGTGAAGGATGCAATTTTCACTTTGAGCTAATAAAGGTTGAATGTGCCATCAAGTGTTAGCATTTCTTTAGTAGATGATTCTTGTGTGTTATTATGGTCGTGATCCTGGCATGGTTATTGGACAAACTTTTGTTCCTCTTTGATTTTGTACTGACAGGACATTCAGCTATCTATGGTATTCTCCATATTCTGAATGTGTAGCAGAACTCTGAATTTTGCATCGTGGAAGGGGGAGTAGTACCTTCGGATTAGGAATAGTAGTACAATAATTAAACAAGTGTGCTGCACTTAAATTAAATAGCTGCCATAGAGATGTTCTAACTGCAGGAAAGCACTATGCGTGATTCAGTTAATCAATTTTGACAGGAGGTTGTCTGACATTATGCAGCTCGTACATTGGATTCAGGCAAACACATAGTGCATACTCGATAAAATGAGATACATATAAAGATACATTCAGGGAGGATAGGTGTTGAAACTAGCACATCAATCGGTCCATCCATCCTGCACAGATAATCGTTCCTCTCTTGTAGAACGAGAGATGAGTGGATAGAAGAATGCAGTTGCGGCTTAGGAAAGCATGGTATTTGTTGTAGGCAGTGTTTGGCTTTGTACTGTTTGTTTCCAGCTTGGTGAGAGATCAGAGCAAAGTATATGTAGGCATAATGGAAAGAATCTAAGAAAGGGGCACTGCAAGAATGTCTTGTGCTCCCTAGAGGGTTGGAGGTTTCCCCTTCTCTTCCCTTTTTGAACCAATTGATAAGTTATATTTTTTAATAGAATCTTCCTTTACTCCAACATCATCCTAAATATTAAGGTGCATATGAAAGCAAAGAAGCTCCCCTCTATGCACGGAATGCCTTGCTTGATCCCTAGGAGGGTTTTAGCATCACCTTCAAGAAAAATAGCTGGCTTTAAAAATAGATAATTGAGAATTCAAGCAAGCATAGACACAGAATAATTAATCATGGTAGTATTCTACTTGTTTGCAGAAGCAAACTCATCATATTTCAGTAGCTTGATGCGATCTTTGTAGTTACAAAGGGGGAAAGAAAAGCAAAAACCTGGGGCATCCGAGTGTACAACTTTGTATTTACAAGCTAGAGTTGATAATACTGAGCCCTCGGTGATGACATCATGAATCAGCTGAAGAGAACAGTTATTTGTTTCTCCCAAAACAGTGCAAATCATCAGAAATACATATACTTTTTTTTTTTGAGAACCAAATACATAGACATCTATGGAGCAATGAATCTGAGAAAGGAGTATGGCAAGAATGTGGTGTGCTCCCGAGGAGGGTTAATCAGAGCCCTTTCACTTTTAGAACCAGTTGGTAGATTATTATTTTTGAGCAGAATCTTGCTTTACTCTACATGACGTATGGCAAGAATTAAGGTGCTAAGTAAAGCAATGGAGCCCCTCTGTATGCCTTGCTTGAGGCGGGGTTTTCGCATCAGGAGTTCAGGTCACTAAGTACTCCGTGAACGTCTCTGTAATTTTGTTTACCTTAATAGGGCTCCTCTGTATTCTTTGCATTTGCCTAGCTAGATGAGCGTTGTTTGTGATTATGTCCGTGATCCTGATGTGGTTGTTGGACAATCTTTTGTTCTTCTTTGATTTTGTACTGACATGACAGAACAGGACAGGACAGGACATTCTCAGTAATCTGAACGTGCAGCAGAACTCTCTGAATTTTGCACGGCAGAAGGGGAATAATACCTTCGGATTAGGAATAGTTGTACGATAACTAAACAAGTTTGATGCACGTAAGTTAATTAATTAGCTGTCATAGAGATGTTCTAACGGCAGGAAGTCTCACTACGTGATTCGGTTAATCAATGTTTGTGTCTTTTCAATTCAAACAGGAGGTTGTCTGATGTTATGTAGCTCGATCCTGTGCTCGAAGCATCCAAACTAAGAGCCTCTGACGATCGTGTTATCCCGGCCAAGTCTGGACTCTGGAGTCATTCGTGGAGACCGTAATTTGTGTCGACCATTACCTGCAGCAAAACCTCTCAGCTGCGACTGCGAGGACACTTTGTCATCGTCATCATAGAAGGATATTCGGTATCGTTCCTACTCATTCCAGCTGGTGCTCCATGGAAATGTACCAGGAATGTACGAGGATTAACTATATCCGGCCTCATATTTCACATGCATGCTTCTTGCAATACTGTACTGTATCTTCCAATCTCTTCAGAGTTTGTCAAGTAGTAGAAAATAAAGAAACGTGGAAAAGAAAGACACACCAAGACCTGGGACATGTGAGAGTCTAAAATCTTGTATATATAGACAGTGGCGGAGCTTAGTGGAGGCCAACCTGGGCCATCGCCCCCCCAGCCCATGGGATTTCTTCATACTATTCCTCAGTAAATTGTTCAGAAAATCAATGAAATCTGGCCCAAGCCTGGTTTGGGTCGCCCCCCTAACATGTGGCCCAAGCTCAAATTACAACAGAGAGTATCACAATCCATGAACCACGGTACAGGCAAATTATCAGACAACAAGCCCAGATTAGACCGGGTGCTCCATTTCAAGAGGCACGCATTACAGGAGTCGGTAATAGCGAGTTCTCTGCTCACCATGAAAAGAGAGCAAGAAAGAACTACATGAACTTGCAAAGCAGGCCAGGGCCCAAAATCAGAAATACAGATATAGCATCCCCTTGAAGGCAGCACAGGTTCGGTTAGACCCGTGCTCCATTCTTATTTATTACAGTAACAGAATCAGACACACACACACACACACACACACACACACACACACACATCGGCCGTTTATCCTCTTTCAGACAAACGCCCTTCTCATCAGTCAGAGTTGGAAAAGTTGTTCGATCGATGTTATTCTCAATTTTTTTAGACAAACACACACATCGGCCGTTTATCCTTTTTCATACAAACGCCCTCTCCTCCAGCCGAACAGAGGCGCCGGCGAACGGTGGAGCCCCTCGGCGGGCTGAGCATAGCGGCGTGATGAGGAGACCATGGCGCAAGTAGGGGACGGTGAGGTTGAGCTTAAATAGCACCCCCACGGTCCACCGTGGACGCGGCTCACGGTGGTGACAGATAAGGACGGTGGCGGCCATTTATGGTGGCGTTGAGGTGGTTGTCGAGGTCGGTGAGTCGAGAAACGATCCTGGGAGGCGACTACTGGACGAGGGGCGTGCTGGCTACCTCGGGCGCGAGCCAGGTGTCCGGAGAGAGCCGTGCCCGGGACGGCGATGGTGGCGGCGGCTTGTCGGCGCTAGCGGCCAAGGCTGGTTGTGCGCAAGCCTTGCGATGGTATGACGACGCTACCTGGTTGCTGCGTGGGCGAGGGAAAACAGCAGGAGAGCGGCGCGAGCGGAGGCAGAACCGGTGCTCTGGACATGCAGTCAACGCGGTGAGCGCGCGGCATAGCGTGCTCTAGGCATGCCGATCACAGCATCCTGTGCAAGCTCTTCTTTTTAGGGATGTAACCAAGCTCTCGAAATGCAAAAGAAATTATTTTTAACCTGCATCATGTGCAAGCTCTTCTTTGCACCCAGTCCATCTAAATTTTGGGCTATTCTGATGAAACCCATCCAGCAAATGCTCTGGTTTTGGGAAAAACTTGTGTCAGGATTTGTATGTGTGCCAAATTAATAGTTGCGGCTGGCAATTGAACCACGTTTTAGTATTCTCAGTATTTTGAATTTTCAGCAAAACTCTCAGGAAATTAATCTCTGCCGATTCAGATTAATAGGATTGTTGGCTAAAGAAGAAGTCAATTATAAGCATCTGACAAGCGCTGCTTAAATGAATCAGGGATGGTACGTAGTATTACTGCGAGCAAAGTAGGACATATTTTTGCTACAACCAGGGGTAGTTACCCCCTACTTGCTTGACTGCCACCTGTCCTATGATGTATCCAAGCCGATCGGGTTAATGGATAGGGCTAGACCCATTAGCGCTCCACTTTGACTTGATTCAACGGTTTGCTAATTTTCTGGCCGCATGCACCGCGCGCATCTAATGGAATGGATAGGTGGTAGCAGCTAGGTGTACACGTCTGCTGCACAAAAATCCTGATATACATATACTTGGGGATCTCAAAGTTATCTTACTAGATATACTCTGTAGACTTCCAAAGAAATAACAGTATATACTGTACTTTAATTTGCATGAGAATTCATAGTATATAGTACTAGTACACTAGTACATTTCAATTATCTTATATATATTTTTGGGAAATCTTATATAAATCGTTCATACCACTTACTAGAGAAAATCGCACAATATACACACTTCATAGTCATAGAGTATGCAGTATGGAGTATGGAGTATTAAGTGCTTGGAGTATGGAGTATGACCCGCAAAAAAGAGAGCATGAAGTATGAACTACGTGGTATATGTTCATGGTCAAAAAGGAGAATGTTGAAAATAGTATATATAGAATATAATGAATAAGGCAGTATGGAGTATGTCCTAATTGGAATGTACTAGTGTATATGTGTGTTTGTTCTATTCTCTATGCACGTATACATGCAATATATATCATCAGTTTTGCACATTATAACAATTAGCCGAAGTGTGTACATTTACGTAGAAAATCCATACTGCAACTACAGCTCTCAGTTGCTCGAATGGAAGTTTTTGGAGCTGGACGTGCAAGCAATGGAAGCGGCAGTTCCACCATGAGTATTGCTAGGGCTGAAGATGCATTTGCAGGCGCCATGGTCCCTGCTGGTGAAGATGTTGAGGCCGTGAGTGTCACACCGAAGACCGAACCACAACAGCTGTCCTCAGGTATGATGCGGGATTTCCAGTTTAGCTACAAAAAAAATGTTCATCTGTTCATTGTTCTCTCGTTTCAGCGCCTTGATTGTTACACTTACACCTCGCATGGTGCGCAAGCGAGCCAAACACCGGGCGCACGCTGATGCAATGGCGAGAGCAACTGCAGAAAGGCTGAAGCAACGGAAACTGAACCTGAAGCTATAACTGAGGTTCCGTCCACGAGATACTCGTCGAAGGATTGGGTTAAATAACCACATCTCTCTGACTGTGGGGTAATGGGGACCCACTTGTAAGTGTGAGATGAGAAGATACTCGTCGAAGGATTGGGTTAAATAACCACATCTCTCTGACTGTGGGGTAATGGGGACCCACTTGTAAGTGTGAGATGAGAAGATACTCGTCGAAGGATTGGGTTAAATAACCACATCTCTCTGACTGTGGGGTAATGGGGACCCACTTGTAAGTGTGAGATGAGAAGATACTCGTCGAAGGATTGGGTTAAATAACCACATCTCTCTGACTGTGGGGTAATGGGGACCCACTTGTAAGTGTGAGATGAGAAGATACTCGTCGACGGATTGGGTTAAATAACCACATCTCTCTGACTGTGGGGTAATGGGGACCCACTTGTAAGTGTGAGATGAGAAGATACTCGTCGAAGGATTGGGTTAAATAACCACATCTCTCTGACTGTGGGGTAATGGGGACCCACTTGTAAGTGTGAGATGAGAAGATACTCGTCGAAGGGTTGGGTTAAATAACCACATCTCTCTGACTGTGGGGTAATGGGGACCCACTTGTATGTGTGAGATGAGAAGATACTCGTCGAAGGATTGGGTTAAATAACCACATCTCTCTGAGTGTGGGGTAATGGGGACCCACTTGTAAGTGTGAGATGAGAAGATACTCGTCGAAGGATTGTGTTAAATAACCACATCTCTCTGACTGTGGGGTAATGGGGACCCAGTTGTAAGTGTGAGATGAGAAGATACTCGTCGAAGGATTGGGTTAAATAACCACATATCTCTGACTGTGGGGTAATGGGGACCAAGGTTTTAAATAGCGGCCGCTACCTCCGCTATTGCGGCCGCAATAGCGGTAGCGCACCCCAACCGCTATCCTTTTTAGGTTGTGTTCTTAAATAGCGGGTTTGTCACAATTTGGCCGCTATTGCGGCTGTCAGGCCGCTATAGCGGTGTTGTTGCGGCCGCTATTTGGTCTGCAGTAGTGTGATTGTGGTATAATGCGTGTCTTTTTCTCTCTCAAACGCACGGACTATTCATTGCTTATCCTGCCACATGTGGGTTCAGCTGCAACATGTTAGTTCCGCTCCTTTCCATCCTTTTGTGCATAGAACTTAGTGACACAAGTCTTATACAAATGATAATTCTGCAACATAAATGTTATTTTTATTATCAATTGTATAAAAATATACACAAAAATCTTATTCCCTGTGCATTTTTACAAATCCGCTATGCGGACATAGCGTCCGCAATAGCGCCCGCAATCCGCATTCCGCTATACCGACCCTAATCCGCTACCAACCCGCTATCCGCTATTTAAAACTATGATGGGGACCCACTTGTAAGTGTGAGATGAGAAGATACTTGTCGAAGGATTGGGTTAAATAACCACATCTCTCTGACTGTGGGGTAATGGGGACCCACTTGTAAGTGTGAGATGAGAAGATACTCGTCGAAGGATTGGGTTAATAACCACATCTCTCTGACTGTGGGTTAATGGGGACCCACTTGTAAGTGTGAGATGAGAGGCTATTTGTTATATACTCTGGTGGCGTGCGTGAGTTGGGCCATCTGGGTTCAGATCACGAACGAACTGAAGGCCGGTGGCCTCTCTTTCCCCTTTCCCAAGCCTCCCTATGTTTAAAAGGAGGATTACCCCTGCCTCTGCATCAATATGATGCATGCAGCCGTATTATTAAACAAGCAATCAACAAGGCACTACTAGGAAAAGGCTTATTAGTGGCGCACCTGTTTTGGCCATTAATGGCGCACTACAGGTGCGCCACTATCATCACGCCATTAGTAACATATACTAATGGCGCACCCCTGGTGCGCCATTAGTATCTGGTATACTAATGGCGCACCACGCAGTGCGCCATTAGTATATCACACGGTGCGCCATTAGTATGCCTCCCAGGGGCCATATTTACCCTTTTTTTTATTTTTTTTGAATTTGGAAGGCGGGAAAATAGTAATGGCGCATATTCTAACCTCCACGGTGCGCCATTACTATTTTGAATTTTGAATCTGGATCTGGATCGTGATTTTTTTGCTCGTTTTTTTTGCTCTTTTTTTGCCTAGTTTTTGCTCGATATTTTTTCAAATTTCGTTCTCATTTTTGGATCTTGTACGTTCTTTTTGCCGAGCTCCAGATGTGGCCGGAGAGGAGCTCGCCGGAGAGGAGTTCGCCGGAGAGCATTTCGCCGGAGAGGAGGAAGGAGAGACCGTGTGGAGGAGAGGAGGGAGGAGGGAGGAGGAGCTCACCGGAGAGGAGGAGAAACCGTGAGGGGAGGAGAGGAGAGGAGGGAGGAGGAGAAGGTCACCGGAGAGGAGCTCACCTACATCGCCGGAGAGGAATGGTAGGTCGCCGGAGAGGAGGAGGAGGTCGCCGGAGAGGAGTGGGAGGAGGTCACCGAAGAGGAGGAGGTCGCCGGAGAGGAGGCAGCCGGAGAGGAGGAGGGGAGTATGGTGGAGGAGATGGAGTGGGGGAGAGGAGGAGGTGGAGTGGAGGAGAAAAATGAAGAAGAGAGGAGGAGAGAGGCCGGCCAGCCCTATATATACGGCATAGTAATGGCGCACCGTGGGCTGGTGCGCCATTACTAACTTTTTTTTTATTTTTTTGATTTGTTTTGAATTTGGAAGGCGGGAAGATAGTAATGGCGCACCGTGGGCTGGTGCGCCATTACTAACTTTTTTTTTATTTTTTTGATTTGTTTTGAATTTGGAAGGCGGGAAGATAGTAATGGCGCACCGTGGGCTGGTGCGCCATTACTAACTTTTTTTTTATTTTTTTTACTTATTTTGAATTTGGAAGGCGGGAAGATAGTAATGGCGCACCTAGCAAACCGTGCGCCATTACTAAGTTTGATATTTTTTTGAATTTTTTTGCCTCCAGATTTTGAAAGCCCCGTAACTTTTTTTCTGTTAGGTTTTTGAGGATTGTAAAAATCTTCAACGGGGTTCCTAGATCACATATCACATGGGAATCTTATTTTCTTTTATTTTTTTGACATTTCTATCATTTTCTTTTATTTTTTTTGAAACTGAAAAGGCGGTCCCGGAGGGGGGTGTTTGTGTGTGTGGGAGGTTAGTAATGGCGCACCCTCCCTGGTGCGCCATTGCTAACCTTAGCAATGGCGCACCAGGGAGGGTGCACTGCTCAGGTGGTGCGTCACTACTAAAAAACTAACAATGGCGCACCTGTATCTGGTGCGCCATTGCTATATAGCAGTGGCGCACCACATACATGGTGCGCCATTAATGTCCATATCAGCTATAGCCCTTTTCCTAGTAGTGAGGTCTGTAGTTCGGTACAAGCTTGCAAGAAGAGCTGAAAAGTAATAAAGATAAAAAGTGTCACAACCGGCAAAAATAGAACAAGATGACAAACACCTAGCCTATTATTGAATCGTCATCCAAACCGGTTGTAAGTATCCCATGCTACCGTCTCCCAACGGTTGCACCCAATAGCCATATGCTCCTTGGCTTCCGCATGGCTGAGTGACGACCACGTACGGATCCAAGCAGTTGCTCTGTAGATGACCTGCAAATTTTTTGTAATGGTTTGTCTGTTAAAGATCACATCATTTCAGCAGTTCCATATAGCCCAAAGTAGTGCCGCAAGTTGAGGCTGTACTCCATTTAGCCACGTCCCTAATAACGTGGTTATACTATTCGGAGGACTGACGTTGAAGGCCACATGCACCATACACCATAAAAGCTAATTGGCGAGTGGGCATTTGAGAAAGAGGTGTTTTATAGTTTCGTCTTGATCACAATAGCAACATCGTTTACTACCCTCCCATCTGCGATTTGCCAAATTATCCATAGTCAGAACCACTTCCTTGTGCACAAACCACATGAAGATTTTAATTCTTAAAGGTACTTTAATCTTCCAAATATGAAGCTTGACAAACGCATTGCTCCACCGTCACCGGGCCTAGGACCATGCACCGTGCGCAGGGGGAGGGGGGAAGTTTGCATGTTTGCTCAGTATTCCGCGCAGTACACGCGGAATAGGATCCACCCAATAAAAGGACCATATCTAATTTAAGTTGGGCTATCCTCTATCAGCGACCCAGCTGTAGCCCAAGGAACACTAGGAGCAAATGGACCGGGAACAAGGGGGGAGAGGATACGCCGTTCTCCAGCGTGGCTTTGCATCGCTAAAAGAAACGAGAGCAAGTATTTAAGGGGTTGCCATTTTTTTCTAAATTGAAAATATATTTTTATTTTCACAGATTCTTTTTAAGAAAACGTTCCTAGGATTTAATGAAATTTTCATGAACTTAAAAATGTTCATGGATTTTAAAAATGTTTTAGAATTTGGCAGAATGTTCACGAAGTTTAAAAATGCTCCGGAATTCATAAAACATTCATGGATTTAGAAAATGTTTTGGAATTTGAAAAAATATTCACAAATTTTTATAAAACTTCATGAAATTATAAATGTCCGCAAATTTAAAACAATGTTCATGAATATAAAAAATATTTGAGATTTTATTTTTTTCACAAAATTTAAAAAAATTGTAAAAATTTAAAAGATGTTGATGAATTTAAAAAATATTCATGGACAAAAAAGAAGAAAAACCGGCGCGCCGCTTGATAAAATCACGAGTCACTAGCAGAGAAGACCGCAACACTTATATAAAAGGAGTGAACGTATATACATATACAGATCGAGGTACTAGGGTCATTAATGCTAGTAGTGACTTATTCTGGAAGACCCCGCTCCCGTGGGCGACAGGGAGGAACCCGCCGCCGCCGCCCCAAGTCTTCCCCGGGCCCTCCCTCCTCCCCCGCCGCCGCCACAGGACGCGGTCGGGCGAAGCCCTGCCGTCATCGGCGGCGGCGGGTCTTCTCGCCCCTCGCGTGCAGGGTCCTGGCGCTGGTCCAGGGCGCCGCGAGCTCGCGGGTCGCGGTGGCGCGACGGAGGGCCCTCCGGCGGTGCTGCTCGGGCTCCTCTGGTGGCGTGGCTGGCTGCGTCTGGGGTGGGGCATGCCCCCCGGCGCCGGTCGATGCAGATCGAGGTCTGCCTGGATCCGGCGCGGCGGCGGCTGGGCGCGTCGCCCCGTGAGGGTGGCCGGTGGTCGGCTGGGATCTGCGGCTTGCTCGCCGGCGAAGGCACGCTGGGGCGGCGGCCCCAGGACGCAGCAGTGTCGACGTGCACCTCCCTCGCGGAGGTCGTCCGGCGGCAGCCTGCGAGGTGGCGGATCCGGGGCCCTCGCGCCCGGATCTGGTGGTGAGACGGGCCGTCGGCCTGTGGCGGCGGTCCGGCAGAGGCGCGCCTGCTCTGGTCCACCGAGGTGGCGGGGAGGTGCGTGGGGTCTGGCAGCAGTGGTGCTGCCCTGTGTGCTGGTGGTTGGCGGCGGCGTGCTGCTTTGCGTGCTTGGTCATGTGGCTTGGGCGAAGACGGTCGGCATGTTGCCGGAGACGGTTTGCTAGGCAGGCTGCGGTGAGGATGGATTTGGTGAGCTCCGGGCGAAAGCCTAGCTCGACCTCGGTCGTTGCCGGCGACGACGGCGTCCTAGGACGTCGTTCCCTCCTTGGAGGCGTCGTCGTGGAGCCCCTTCACCACCATTGTCGCCTCGGTCTCGGGCTCTCCGGGTGAAAACCCAAGTTTCGACCTTGGTCGGAGCGGGCGTCGGCGGCGTGCTTGTCGCTTCCCTCTTGGGGGCGACGCCTTGGAGGTCTGGTCCTTCGTCAGTTCGCGGTGGCTCGGGTGGCTTTGCGGGTTCACCGTCGGCCAGGCGTGTGCGCGGCCTCGGGGCCGGTGAGGAAGTCGGAGCGGCGGCTTCGGAGAACAATGTTGTGGAGTGTCGGATCTGGTCGCGTGGGCGGTAGCGTCGTCGGCTCAGGTGGAGCGCGGCCTCGGGGCCGGCGGGGAAGTCGGAGCGGCGTCTCCGGAGAGCACCTCTGTGCTGTGGAGTGTCGGTTTTGGCCGCGTGGACGGCAGAGTCGTCGACTCGTGTGGAGTGCGCCCTCGGGGCCGACGTGTGAGTTAATATGGTTTGTAAGCCGGAGTGGCGGCTCCGGGTCGTGTGGTGGAGTGGCAACTCTGGTCGTTTGGGCGACAGGGAAGTCGGCTCGTTAGGTACGCGGCCCCGGGGCTGGTGTGTGTCGATGTATCGGTTTTCGACCAGCAAAGGCAGAGCTCCCGCTGTTTCCTCGAAAAAAGAAAAAAAAATACAGATCGAGGTCGTTTTCCATCTGGTGCCGAAGCCCAGCGCAGCCAGGCATAATTCGTAGTAAACCGGTGATGTCTTGCCGCGCCGGTGGTTTCGGTGGATGGGGAGATGTCTTGCCGGGAGTGAAGCGGGATGATGGTGATACTCTATTTCATGTGTATTTATGCCCTTTTCCTTGTGTGTATTTCCTATAATAAAAGGGGCCCCAGGATGGGACAACCGAAATGTACATCCACTCCTAGCGAACCAAACAGAATGAATACCTGATATTCTATGGGATTATCGATCCGCTGGTCGATGTCTTTCATATAATAATGCATTCGAAGATGCCTTAACGCTTGGCCACAAATGTGAGCGTGAAAAGTTGGTGCAAGCTCTCCACATTCTGATCACCATGCTCGAATTACACAATATTCCAGTACAAATCACCTGGATATGCTTATTTAGCGAAAGCCGAACGATACTCTAGCTAATCAAAACACTATGACTAATCTGCTTATTTATCGGCAAATGTACCCCATGGACCCCGCAGAGAGGCACACGCCTACTCCAAGACCAGATCGACGGATTCCCAGGGCTCCACGTCGTCGTCCCTGGCGGCGTCCTCCAGCCCGGACATGCGCTCCCGCAGGCTGTCCGTGCCGCCGCCGCCTGTAGCGCGCCATGGCCGGAAGTGGAGACGAAGACGCGGAGCTCTCCTCGGGCGCGACCCTCACACGCTTCTTGGGCGCGCCCCGCCACGACTGTGGCCGCCTGCGGCGCGCCCACCGCGGGCGGGAAGTTGAGCTTGGCCTTCACCTCGCGGACATCGCGCGCCGGGCGGCCTTGCCCAGCCAGACGCGCGCGCCCTTCCTCGGGTCCCGGATCTCCGCAGCCCAGCGGCCGCATGGCCGGCGCCTGATCCCACGGTACACCGTCTTCCGCCTGGAGCCTGTTGGGACAAACCCTAGCCTAGCTCGCTCTCGCACTCGCTCGGACGGAGGTGGAAGAAAGAGAGCGACGGACGCCTTGCCGCGCATACGTCGTTTTTTTCTTTCAGCTCAAACTCGGCAACACACCGTACCCAACAATCAGTACAGAGGGGGGGGGGGGGGGGGGGGGGGGAGGGTGCACCAACTGCCTGCACGCCCACCGCACCGGCCACTACCTATATGCACGCCCAGGTTCAGCCTCTTCCAACGGCCACACGACCCGCCATGCATGTAGCTAGCCAATTCATTCAACGGCCAGCTCTACTGACGCCAATAGACTGCGACTCGAACGCAAGCACGGACGCGGCCACGCACCGGCGTCCGGACTAGATCTAGACCCACACACGCACACAGCCTGGTGACCACGGACACGGGCACGGCCACGCACCGGCGTCCGGACTAGATCTAGACCCACACATGCACACAGCCTGGTGACCACGGACACGGGCACGGCCACGCACCGGCGTCCGGACTAGATCTAGACCCACACACGCACACAGCCTGGTGACCACGGACACGCACCGGCGCCCGAACTCGCCCTAGACCTAGACGCACACGCTGGTCACCGAGGCGAGTTGTGGTTTATTCCTAACAGAGTCGGCGGTTTCTCCGTCACCTCCTCACCTTACAAACGAGCAGTATAGATTAGCTCTTATATATGGAAGACGCTAGCTACATTACAGAACAATCTGTCTATCATCACCACTATGACCATATAGTTTGATAACAGAATCACACTGGAAAAAACACTAGACAAGTTGCATAGAGTATCGATTCACAAGTTGATTATATAAAACGGCGTCGGTCCACTAGTATCTACTGGCCGGTGAGGCTGGAGCCGGGGACGTCGGTGGAGGAGGCATCCGGGCGGCGACGAAGTCGGCGATAACAGCTCCGCCGCACATTTCCAAGCTACCACGTTCTCCTCTTTACTCACACGGTCTTTGGCAGCTAACTAGGCAGAGAGGAATTATGTGGCCTTTGCTCTATATAGCAAGCAGAGTTCAAGAAATCGATGGAGCACGGTGGCATGTGATACTGTGACGATTGTATGCAGCCCGGCTGGCATGTGATGCTGTGACGCTTTATCGATGACGCCATGGAAAGCGGTCGAGAGAGTGATATATAATTTTTTTGTGGGAAGGTCGAGAGAGTGATTATAGACAGATAACTTTGTAACTTCGGGGCTGTTTGGATTCCAGCCAACAGCTGCCATGCCAAAACATTGGACGTTGACCAGGTGGTGGGTGCTCGTTTGGATCATGACCAAATATTTGGCACGCCCAGGCTGCACGGGCTTCTCCAGTTCATTTTGCTGCCAACTGTAGGCCAGGGCGTGGGCGGCTGGATGCTGTGCCAAAATTTTGGTTCGCCCACGATTTGGTAGGGCTGGCCAGGGCAGCATCCAAACAGCCCTTTCATCGATTACGCCGCGCAAGCTGGCTAGATGTGGCGGCTGGGGGAGCCGCGCGAGAGCACACCTGTCGGGTCGAGCGTCGCAGGCCGGCGTACACGCAGACGCAGTGTCTCACTGTGGTCTGCCGACTGGTGGCTGTGTGTGCCTGTGTCACATGCGTTGAACATGGTCAGAGTGTGATTCTGAAAAGGCGGGTGAAAAGCCGCGCCACCAGGATTCCCCCTCTCCGCCGACGGTTTCACGGGGAAACGGTGAGCTCGCCGATACCCCGGTTTGATGAACTCGCACGCTGCCGAACTGCCTATCCTTGGTGCGTGCACCCTGCCGTGGAATAAGCTTCTTTATAATTTTATGTAACTCTTTCTGTGCATGTCACATTTTGTCTTTTAAGTGAGAGTACTAATACGTAAGTTAGGACCCGGATTACTGAATGCTGTATACACGCAACCACGTAGGTCTGCTGCTTGTCTTTATGTTTTGGGTAAACTAGCTGGCACCCCGCCGCGCAACGTTGTTGCGTTCGTGAAATCGAGGGTTTGCGAGCGTGTAGTGTGACAGTGTGTGATCGTTGTGGATGTGTCGTCAAGATGATATTGCAAGGTAGTAGAGACTCAGAGAGACACACCACCGCCCAGGTAACACTGCGCATCAAAACAAATTGTTCTTTTTTATCCATAGGATCCGACTCAGTTAAGTCACTTTTTTTATGATGGGTCTGCCTAGAACTCAGACTTAACCAAGTCTCAGTCGAGTGACGTCAGCGTAGTTATGGTGCTACGAACGGCATTGATTGGATGCTGTAACCGGTGGGATTACATGCTGCAAACGGCAACGGCAGTGAGACGTGCTGCGAGCAATGATGACGGACGCTACGACCGGTGGGACTTCATGCTGCAAATGACAATGCGGACGATGCGACTAGTGGGACGACGTGCTGCAAACGGTGGGACGATGTGTTACGAGGGTCGTTGGACGGTGCTCGGCCTAGCACGAATCTCCGCACAAAGATCCAACGGCTACGTAGTCGACTGAGACTTAACCCGAGACTTGGTTAAGTCTCAATCGACTGAGTTTTAGCAATACTGTTTTACGATAACACAACACTGACCAGTTTCATTTCACACACTCGATGCTTCATTTCGATCGGTGTAAACTAAACAGCTATACCATGACCCTCTCCCACTACTCTCTAAACAAAGCACTGTAATCATCATGCTATATGCTATCACCGCGGACTCTAAACAAAAGATAACGTGGCGACTCTGAACCGATATCATTGCAGCCACATGGTCATGTTCGGTCATAGCTTTCTGGTTTATCATCATCCTTCTCATAGCTGACTGTTGCCGCCAATGAAACCGATGAGTGCATTTTGCATCACTTTTTACCTTGTGTTTTTGCATCTTAGTCATAGGATTTTTCGTAATTTACTGTGTTCATGTGCCCTTTTTGCCTGATTTCACCAAAATCACAAAGAAGCAGGAGATTTCAAACATTGATTGGAAAACACCTATTTTTTGGTGGAAATTATGCTAATTGACGGCATAGAAGCCTTCCATACGAAGAGACAATCAAATGGGAAGAAACCTAACCGCGCCGGAGCAGGAGAGAAGACGGTATGCGTTACGACCACACCCTCTCATACCAGCGATAGTACCGTACGGCGCCGCCTCCCCCTGGTCGACTACTTGAACCCCGCGTGATCGGATCTCGAATATGACGAACAGAGAGACCCCAAACCACGAAACACAAGCAGAAAATCTCACCTCCGGAAGGGATCCAGTGGGGGAATCAGCAGAAGGGCACCACCACACCATTGCCTCGATCATGGAGACTATGACATCAACCATCATCATCATCATCATCCACGTCTTCACCATCGACCCCTCCATTCATCTCGTTGTAATCCCAAACCCTATGGATTCATACGTGTGTTAGATTAATCATTCATCTTTCATTGCCATGAACACCTTGATGATGTCTTTTGTCTCTATGTCCGAGTAGTTTCTTAGTTCTCGGTGATATGAAGAAACCCTACCATGTGTAGATATTCGATCTATGTTATATGTTTGTGTTAGCTATTCTTCATGATGTTGTGTGAATATTGATCGCACAACATTTAGCCCTTGTGGACTTCAAGGATGTTACTATCATTATGAAGTGGGGAGTTGAGATACTGCGGTGACAGAAGATATATCTCTCCTCAGTGGATCTTTGGTACGGGGAATAACGGGGATCCAAAAGATTTATGCCGCGACCACGGAGAGACCGTTAATCATTGTCGACTCGGCCGGCAGGCAGAGGGATGGTGGTGGCGTGCCTGATATGGAGCTGCGGCATTATGCACGTATCTTTATTTGGCTCCGGCCACACGCAAAAAACATATACCAAGTATTATATATCTGAACTAAGAATTTGCTTTCGCATAATTAAGTAACATAAATGCTGGTGGTGAATCCGGAATCCCTAAGAACGCCTTTAGCTCTACTGCAGTTTCCATCATTTCCATTACTCTCTTGTTCTCATTTATAACTCTTGCGCATTTTAATTCCCATTTACACACTCTTGCAATATTTCCACTTTCGCAACACTTTTGCTTGGAATATAAAATAACTTGCAGGCACATTCCGATAAACCGCTATAAGAGGCAAAGACGATTTCCTAAGCTCTCTGTGGGATCGATACACTTACATCGAAAAGGCTAACTCTAAACCATGTGCACTTGCAGGACATCTATCTTTTTCTGAAGCCGTTGCCGGGGAGCTAAGCATATTTGGTCTTTATTTCAAGTTTTGTTTTATTATTGGGTACTAAGTTGTTTTGTAGGTTCTAAGCAACCATGGCTGAGTTTGAACATATGTATCAACTCGCAGCGAAATTCTCGGGACCGCCTATTAAAGAAATCTTTTCATCCTAGGCCCGAGACCAAATGTAGAAACTTATGAAATTAATCCGAGTCTACTCAGTATGCTATAGAGTAAAAAATTCACAGGTGATGGTACGGAAGACCTGTATCAACATGTGCAGTCATTTGATGGAATATGCGGGACATTTAAATTAAGCTTTTTGGCTAGACATTGACCGCCAAAGCAAGAGTTTGGCTATTTACTCATCCTACAGGTACTTTTGACACTTGGAAAAAATTATCTAGCGCTCTTTTTACTCACTTTTATTCAGAAGAAAAAAAATCTTATGGAGCAAGGCCCATGATCACTAATTTCAAATGAAAACCAGATGAAGGTCTTATTAAGGCTTATCGAAGGTACCAAACTTTACTTAATAATTTTCCTCATCACAATTTACCATCATGATTGGTGTTACATATTTTTTATGGAGGACTAGATAATGAATGCAACATAAAAGTAGATTTTGCATCTAGAGGAGTTTTTATGGAATATAATGTTGCTCAAGCTTGTGGATTACTAGATAGAATCCATGTGAATCATGTGGCTTGGGAATTAGATAAAGGAGGTGCCGGAGGAGTAGAACTTAATTATGATTGTATTATATCCTTCTCCAAAACATGAAAAGTTGAAGAATTGAACGGAGATTTTCATCTTGACTCTGGCATTGACTAGCAAATTATAAAAAATTATACTGAGCATTTGCAGGTACCAAAAGAAAAATGGGAACATTATACCGAGCGAACCCAAGAAGAAACACTGGTGTCGTCCATAAATAATTCTTGCAGTGGACTCAGAGAAGGCAAGCCTGCCTATGTTCCAAAATTGCCTTACCCTCAGCGGGTAGCGCAGCTGGAAAGTCAGATGATGAAAAATAAGAAGGTAGAGGTAAGCCAATGTGCCATCTAACCACACATAGACATTGTTAAAGAACTTGTTTTGCCTAAGCAAGCAAGTGACAACAGTGTCCAATTGAAAAAAAAGCAATGTCCCTCGTCAAAGGTTCTATTAAAGCTAAGGTACGTCTTACTACGGTTTGTGTGATCTTGGCTCATCAATTAATGCCATCCCTTACTCTCTTTATGCAAAAATCTATGATGATATATGTCCTACAGAAATTCAACCCACCGATATGACTGGTAGACTTGCTGATAGAATTTGTAGAAAACCTGATGGTATTCTTCATAATGTTCATATCATTCTTGGTACCTTTATCTATCCCATTGATCTCGTCGTCATGGAAATATCTGAAGTTAATTTTTATCCTATTATATTTGGGAGTCCCTTTTTGAATACCGCTGGTGCAAATATTGATTGCAAAAAGGAGGCCATTTCTCTCAAGTTCCGGCAAAAAGAGATGGAATTTCACTTCCCAAAGTTCAAGAATCAACCTTATCACAAGGAACCTGAGGAGGTAGAGGAGAAAACCATAGCACAACTCACTCCTATGTATTTGGGAACTCCAAAGGATGAACCAGAGAGAAGCCTAACCGAGTACAAGCAAGGTCCAGAAGATCAAGAAAAAGAAGAACTTGATCAGTATCTCAATGAAACTCTAGTTGAAGAACCTCCTATGAATGAAGTTTATGAAGTACCTGAGAAGAAGGGGGATGAAGGACTCCCACCACCAGAACTTAAATCGTTACCGGAGGAGCTCATGTACACATTTTTAGATGAAAGATAAGGATACTCTGTTATTATAAGTTCTAACCTTTCAGGGGACAAGAAGAATAACCTTATGAAAATATTGGGAGGCCACCATAAAGCTTTTGGGTATTCTGTGGATGACCTTAAAGGTATAGGTGCTTCCATGTGTACGCATAGAATATTTATGGAAGAATGAGCCAAGCCAGAAATTGAGTACCAACAAAAATTGAATCCTAATATGAAAGAGGTGGTAAGGAAAGAGGTAATTCGATTGCTTGATGTTGGTATTATTTTTTCTTACTCTAATAGCAAGTGTGTTAGTCCAGTTAACTGCATTCCTAACATTGAAGGATTTATAGTAGCACCAAATAAAAATAATGAACTAATCCCTACCAGAACTATTTTCGGGTTCCATATGTGCATTGATAACAGGAAATTAAATAAAGACTCGTAAGGATCATTATCTGCTGCCATTAATTGATCAAATGTTAAAGAGGCTTGCTAAGCACTCTCACTTTTGTTATCTTGATGGATATTCTGTATTTTCTCAAATAGTAGTCCATCCCGAAGATCAAGAAAAAATGACACTCATATACCCGTATGGTACGTATGCTTATTGTCGAATGTCATTTGGGTTGTGTAATGCACCCACTACTTTTCTACATCGTATGACTACTATTTTTGCTGACTTTGTCGAGGACATAATGGAAGTTTTTATTGGCGATATTTCTGTTTATGGAACTTCTTTCGATGCTTGTTTGCGCAACCTTAACAAAGTTTGCAGAGATGTGAGGACACTAATTGATGCGAAGCATCCCATGTACATCACCATGAACCCATCATCAACCCCAAAAGCTCCAAGTGGAACGATGAAAGAGTTCGTGCACGTGCCATTGAAATCGAGGTGATTTCGTTACTCTTCCAGCTCTCTATGCATCCATGTGAGACATGGCTACTACCTCATTTCGAGACCTTGTGCATACTTAGGCATGAAGGCATCAAGCATAGAGAAGCAACGAAGGAAGGCCAAGGCTTGGAAGAGGAGAAATGAGAAGAATAAGAGGAGGGAAGGCTGCCACTGTCTGGTGGCCGAACAATCCGGCCATTGTCCGGCCACTGTCTGGCAATATGTTTGGGATGAGCACCAAGGATACCCGAGAGCCAAAAGTTGTAGTCGGACAACACACGGATAGTTTGGACACTGTCCGGCTAGCCAGAATGTCCGGCCTATTTCCACCCAGACTGTCCGACCACCTGCGTTCTGTCACCGACGCGCCAGCCCAAAGCAGCCCTAGCCCAGTGCTTGGACTGTCCGGCCTGATTTTAGGCGGACTATCCGGCCAACTGCCTACACGCAGGAATTTTCCCAAGCTGCCATGTATCTCTCCTCCCCACCTACTCCTTCATACCTAGACTATATAAACCATACCTTAGGTCTGATCTAGGGTCAGCAAAGTAAAAACTAAAACCTTGAGAGAGCTTTGCTCAATCTATCCTCTGCATTGGAGATCAAGACCTCTTACGGGAGAAGAAGCCTCTGCATTACAAGACCTCTTACGGGAGAAGAATCCTTCGGATTACAAGACCTCCACTTCCTAGAGGTTGGGGAAGAACTATCTCTCAAGACCTCCATCTCTCCTAGAGATTTAGGGATGAACTACCTTAGTTATCTATTTCATTTTGTTGTTGTTGGATCTGGAGGTGTATCTTCCATTGCCTTGTGATTTGAGTAAACTAGGGGAGTGAATCTAGTTCTTGTGTGTTTTCCTGTTTAGCATTTCCTTTGTTCCTCGTGTTCATAGTGCTTCGCCTGAAATCCACCTGCAACTCGTAAAGATCAGGCCACCCCTACGGCTTGTCCCATATCATTTGGTATCATGATCAAGGTTGCCATGATTTGGAGCCGCTCCCCTCATCTTTGTATCCTTGTATTGGTTTTTTCTTTCCTAATTCAAAAATCCCCACCAAAAATAGCCTCACCCAATTTCTTGCAATTCGTTGGATTTCATGAGATTTTGTTGGTTTTGTTCCATGGATTTGATATGTTACTAGTAGATCTAACCTTCCTTTGCATTGCTTTAGCCCAATTTTGTCAGTTTTGCCCCAAAAATTTTCATTCTTCCTTCAATTTTTGAGTGCCAAATTTTCCCCACGTAGTGTGCTTGACCTGCCTGGATTGTCCGACCACTGTCCGGCCAAGGCAGGTATCGTTCGGTTGGTTCTCTTGCCATGTATCTTCGCTGGCCGGTCGCTCCATTGGTTACTTGTCCGAGCATTGACGTGGGTACTCCCTTGTGTACTTCTACACCGACTCCACCATCAACGACCTCGTCTACGATGATGACCACTTCATCCTTTTGACACCTTCACCAGAATGAAGGCTGGTTCAACTGACTTTGTTGAGGGTAAAGGTGATGTGAAGTATCCATTCCATCATAATTTGCTCTCCCCTTGCCATTGATCTTGATATCCCTTTGGCCCTTTGCGAATAGCTTTGCTCCTATCGAGACTAGCTACTTGAGAATTGCTGGGCCTCGTGAACTTGTGCACCATAGTGATAGTTTCACGTCATATCATGTGCTATAGTTATACCATGCATCTCTTAAATACTTGTCTTGCATATTTGGTCAAGGCTCAAGGAAAGTGGTGAAAGGAAGAGAAAGTTCAAAAAAAAGCAAGAAAGAAAAAGATACAAAAGAGTTTATAAGCAAAAGAGTTGAGTAACAAGATAGTGCGGAAAAGATACTTTCGATAGGGAAATGTTACACTAGCGTCTCGCTTTAGGCAATTTTGTGCAACATGAGCATTAGTCTTCGTTAGGCAATTTTGTCTTGCTCATTTTCTTGGTTGCACTAGCCCCATTATCTTTGTGCGTGTGTTTCATTTGCAATCACTTGGATCTTACCCAACATTATCAACATCTTGATCCACTTGTTGCATGATTTTGTACCACTAACCCTACCACGCTCCATTATAAGCCTTGTGTGTAGGTGTGAGATCTTAGACAAGGTTCATTGCCAAATGCACTCATTTCATATTGCTAATTGTGAGACCATTTGATCCTTCACCAACATTGGGAAGAGGTAA
The DNA here is from genome assembly GCA_039707655.1 of Elymus sibiricus. Lineage (NCBI taxonomy): Eukaryota > Viridiplantae > Streptophyta > Magnoliopsida > Poales > Poaceae > Elymus > Elymus sibiricus. The sequence goes on from CM077675.1 coordinate 533,391,737, forward strand.
CTTTGGTATTATTCATTTCCACTTCTACTTACACCTTGCTCGAGTGTTCCTATGTATAGGGAAGGTACATCTTGCCCGGTCTATGACAACCAAGAGGACGCGCACGACTATGTATCTAAGACTCACCACTTCGGTCTCATGTAAGCTATGAATGACGTGAATTCCATCTTGCATGAGCGCATATATGATCTCGCTGCTGACATGCATGAATTCGAAGCCCGCAGAAAGGAATACTTTGACACCAAGATGGACCATTTTGACGCCAAGATGGATGCACAAATGGAGCACATTCAAACCATGTTCAACAACCGCAAGTCATCTTCGTCTTCATCTTCTTCACAAAAACACTCAAGCATAAATGCTTCCGAATTCCCATCCAGTGCTAGTTCACACTGGTCTCGACGATATCGCCACCATGAAGACAAAGTTCCACCCCCTCATTGGGGCAATGGACTCCAAGACCGTGATATGTCTCAAACGTATCTTTAATTTTTGATTGTTAAATGCTATTATATTATCACTTTTGTATGCTTTATATGTCATTTTATATTATTTTTCTGGACTAGCCTATTAATTTAGTGCCCAGTGTCGGTTCCTGTTTTTTGTTTCGCAGAAAAACCATACCTACAGAAGTCCAAACACGACAAAACTATATGACGATTTTTTCAGGACAATAAGAGACACTAGAAGCTTCGAGAGAAGGAGAGAAGACCCACAGGGTCCGCACAAGGTACGGGGCGCGCCCTGGGGGGTAGGGCGCATGACCCTAGCTTGTGGACCCATGTGGCTCCGATTGCCCTAATTCTTGGCCTATAAATTCCCATATTTTCTGAAACCCTCAGAGCGAGACCCGAAACAATTTTATCGCCGCCGCAAGCCTCTGTTCCGAAGCGATCCAATCTAGAGCCCTTTTCTGGCACTCTGCCAGAGGGGGAAATCATTGGGGAGGCCATCTTCATCAACCTTGCTACATCCATGATGATGTGTGAGTAGTTCTTTCAGGACCTACGGGTCCATAGTAGTATCTAGATGGCTCTCTCTCTCTCTCTCTCTCTCGCTCTCTCTCTCTCTGTTTTGATCTTCAATACACTAATCTCCTCTGAGATCAATCCGATGTAATTTTTGTGGTGTGTTTATTGGGATCCGATGAATTGTGGATTTATGATCAGATTGTTCATTGAATTTATTTGAATCTCTTGGAGTTTCTCTGATATGTAATTTTATTGCTATGTACGCTTTCCGATCTATGAGTCTTCTTTGGCCAAGATAGATGAGTAGGTCTTCAGAGGGAGTGGTGCATAGTAGTGGGTTCAATCTTGCGGTGATCTTGTCCAGTGACAAAAAGGACGAAGACACATATTGTATTGTTGCTACTAAGGATAAAACAATGGGGTTAATCTTATTGCTAGGATTTCTTCTGTCTACATTATGTCATGTTGCTTATTGCGTTACTCTATTTCTAGTAAACTTAATACCATGAGATGCATGCTGGATGGCGGTCTTTGGGTGGAGTAATAGTAGTAGATGCAGTTGGATTACGGTCTACTTATCTCGGACGTAATGCCTATGTGAGATTATGCTGTGAATGATCATAGTTATGATTTGTGCTATTCTGTCAATTGGCCAACAGTAATTGGTCTACCATGCCACTACATGCTTTCGAGAGAGATGCCTCTAGTGAACCTATGCCCCCGGGTCTATTTTCCATGAATACAAAAACTCCTACAATTGCTCGTTTACTCTCTTTTACTATTTTACCAATTTGATCTATCACTATTTGCTTTTAATCTTGTGGCTAGCAAGAACAAGGGGATTGACAACCCTCTTGCCTTTGTTGGGTGCAAGCAATTTATTTGTTTGTGTGCAGGTACTGCTAAAGTTGCTAGCTTGGTGACCTCCTACTGGTTCGATAAACCTTGGTTCTTAACTGAGGGAAATACTTTCTGCTAATCTGCTACTTCACCCTTCTTCTTCGGGTAAATCCAACAACTCCAGCGTGAGTAGCAGAATAATTTCTGGCGCCGTTGCCGAGGAGTCATTATCAACCAAATCAGGTACCTTCACACAAACACTTGATTTTTGTTTGTTTGAGTTCTTGCCTAGTTATGATGTCTTTATCGTTGACACACGAAACCGGAAAGTAAAAATAAAAATATATTGGTTTTGGATCCTCATCCACTTGCTAATCTTTTCAAGTTTGCTGCATGTTGTAAACCAATAGCTAATAATGAAGAGGTTATAAAAAGAAAGGGCTATTGGGATATACTTATTGAATGAAAAGCATGAATGCATTGATATTAGTATAATGATATGCATCCATTATGCTAATGATATGCAAAGCTATAAGCTTGGGGATGATGAGTTTGATGAACATGATATTTTTAGTCCCCCTACTAATGAAGAAGATCATGATTGGGGAGATAATTATGATGCTTCTTGTGATCTTGAAAATTTATTTGAGCCTCATGATGAATCTATTACTTATAATTATATTTACATAATTATTGAAAGTGGGTCTCGAAGAGAATCAACTTTAGGTAACAAGAATCCCACATGTTCGGAGAGTATTCAATCTTATGAATGTTTTGATAAAAGTGGGTTTGGAGAGGTCATGACTTTAGTTGATGTTAATCCCACTATCTTGGAAGATTATAAAATTTATATGCATGTGGAGCATGAAGGGAATATTTTATATGATAGCTATATTGTTGAATTTTATTATGATCCTACATGTAATTATTATGAGAGAGGCAAGTAGGGTTATAGAAATTTTCATGTTACTAAATTACCTCACTTTGTGTTTGAATTGTCAATGTTTCATTCTTCTTCCTTGCATATGCTAAATATTGCTTGCCTTGATAATTTGTTTATTTATAAAATGCCTATACATAGGAAGAGGGTTAGACTTAAATGTGCTTGTTACATGTTATTTGATGCACTCTTTTCTGCTTTAACTCTTGACTTATATGTGAGCATCATTAAAATCTCAAGACTATCTTAATGGCTATAAATAAAGAGCTTGTTGGGAGACAACCCAATAGTTATCATTTCTTTTGTGTCAACATTGATTATTGCTACTGTAGTAATTGTGTTTGTATCTTTTATTTTGGTTTTTGTGCCAAGTAAGACCTTTGGGGTGACGTGAATGCTTGTTGATTTGATTCTGTGCAGAAACAGAAACTTTTGCATCCAGTAATTGAATTGTCTCTCTGTACTGGAGCGAGATAAATTGCTGAAAATTTTACACGGTATTGGATAACAGATAATTTGTGTGGTCTTAATGTTTCAGAATTTTTTGAGTTCGAGAAGTATGACGATAAATTCTGTGTTTACGTGCTGTTCTGTTTTTTACAGATTCTGTTTTGTTTTCTTAGTTTGCTTGTTTTGGAGTTTCTAGGACTTATATTGGGGGATATAAATTGTGGAAACAATAGAATACAATAGAAATTATTTGGGAATGATTATGAATCTTGCCTTGATAGTACATGATTGAATGATTTATTTTTGTATTAATCCATCTCACGAGTTCCGTTAAGTTTTGTGCGAATGAAGTTTTCAAGTTTTGAGTGAGATGATGATACGTCTCCAACGTATCCACTTTTCCAAACTCTTTTGCCCTTGTCTCGGACTCTAATTTGCATGATTTGAATGGAACTAACCCGGACTGACGCTGTTTTCAGCAGAATTGCCTTGGTGTTATTTTTGTGCAGAAATAAAAGTTCTCGGATTGACCTGAAAATTTACGGAGAATATTTTTAGAATTAATAAAAAATATTGGTGAAAGAATCGACTACAGGGGGCCCACCACCTGGCCACAAGCCAGGGGGCACGCCCACCCCCCTAGGGCGCGCCCCTGTGGCTTGTGGGGCCCCTGTTGCTCCTCCGACCTCGTTTCCACTTCTATATATTCCTATTCGGGGAGAAAAAAAATCAGAGAGAAGAGTTCATCGCGTTTTACGATACGGAGCCGCCGCCACCTCCTGTTCTTCCTCGGGAGGGCAGATCTGGAGCCTGATTTGGGCTCTGGAGAGGGGAAATCGACGCCGTCGTCATCAGCAACCATCCTTCATCACCAATTTCATGATTCTCTCCGCCGTTCGTGAGTAATTCCATCGTAGGCTTGCTGGACGGTGATGGGTTGGATGAGATTTACCATGTAATCGAGTTAGTTTTGTTAGGGTTTGATCCCTAGTATCCACTATGTTCTGAGATTGATGTTGCTATGACTTTGCTATGCTTAATGCTTGTCACTAGGGCCCGAGTGCCATGATTTCAGATCTAAACCTATTATGTTTTCATGAATATATGTGTGTTCTTGATCCTATCTTGCAAGTTGTAGACACCTATTACGAGTTATGATCCGCATCCCCCAGGGTGACAATAACTGGGATTCTTTCCGGTGATTACCGTAGTTTGAGGAGTTCATGTATTCACTAAGTGCTAATGCTTTGGTCCGATTCTCTATTTAAAGGAGGCCTTAATATCCCTTAGTTTCCAATAGGACCCCGCTGCCACGGGAGGGTAGGACAAAAGATGTCATGCAAGTTCTTTTCCATAAGCACGTATGACTATATATGGAATACATGCCTACATTACATTGATGAATTGGAGCTAGTTCTGTGTCACCCTATGTTATAACTGTTGCATGATGAATGCCATTCGACATAATTATCCATCACTGATCCATTGCCTACGAGATTTTCCCATATTGATCTTTGCTAAGTTACTTTTCCGTTGCTACTGTTACAATCACTACAACACTGCTACTGTCACTTTGCCATCGTTACCGTTACTTTCATACTGCTTTGCTACTGAATACTTTGCTACAGAATACTTTGCTACAGATATTAAGTCTTTCAGGTGTGGTTGAATTGACAACTCAGCTGCTAATACTCGAGAATATTCTTTGGCTCCCTTTGTGTCGAATCAATAAATTTGGGTTGAATACTCTACCCTCGAAAACTATTGCGATCCCCTATACTTGTGGGTTATCAAGACCTTTTTCTGGCGCCATTGCCGGGGAGCATAGCTCTATTCTCTGAGTCACTTGGGATATATATCTGTTGATCACTATGAAGAATCTGAAAGATGCTAAAACCAAGATCTACCCCTCAACTACAAGGACAGGTAAGGAACTGCCATCTAGCTCTGCGCTTGATTCACCTTCTGTTATGAGTAAATTTGCGACACCACCACCTGCTAGTAATTCTGATATGTCGCAAGTAATTGATGATGCTACTTCTACTATGCATGATGCTTATGATGATACTTTGCTTGATAATACTGTGCCACTGGGTGAATTTCTTGATGAACAAATTGCTAGAGTGAATGCTGAAACTGATGATATTTCTGAATCTGATGAAATTATTGAAACTGAACATTATGATGCACCTGTTAGACCTAGCTCTCCTAGATATGAATTGCCTGATATACCTGAAGGTTATGTTATGGAGGGAGAGGTAGCTAGGGACTTTCTTGCTTGTAAAGATAGAGATGATCTTAAGAAATTGCTTCGCAAGTGGAAAGAAAAATCTTTGAATGCTAGAATGCAATATGATCCCAAGTTTGCCACTTCACCTATCTTTGTTACTGATAAGGATTATGAATTCTCTGTTGATCCTGAGTTAATTACTTTGGTTGAATCTGATCCTTTCTATGGTTATGAATCTGAAACTGTTGTGGCACATCTTACTAAATTGAATGATATAGCCACCCTATTTACTCGTGAGGAAAAAATTCGCTATTACTATATTCTTAAGTTGTTTCCTTTCTCATTAAAGGGTGATGCTAAGATATGGTTTAATTCTCTTGCTCCTGGTTGTGTGCGTAGTCCCCAGGATATGATTTATTACTTCTCTGAAAAATATTTTCCTGCCCACAAGAAACAAGTTGCCTTTCAGGAAATATATAACTTTGTGCAAACTGAAGAATAGAGTCTCCCACAAGCTTGGGGGAGGCTTCTCCAATTACTTAATGCTTTGCCTGATCACCCTCTCAAGAAAAATGAAATACTTGATATCTTTTATAATGGACTAACCGATGCTTCTAGGGACCACCTAGATAGTTGTGCTGGTTGTGTTTTCAGGGAACGAACTGTTGAACAAGCTGAACTACTATTGAATAATATATTGAGTAATGATAATGATTGGACTATTCCCGAACCACCTCCGAAGCCAACTCCGAAGAAAAGAGGTATTCTATTTCTCAGTCCTGAAGATATGCAAGAAGCAAAGAAATCTATGAAAGAAAAAGGTATTAAAGCTGAAGATGTTAAGAATCTACCACCTATTGAAGAAATACATGGTCTTGATAACCCGACACAGGTAGTAGAGGTAAATTCTCTCCGTAGATTTGATGAAGGAGATGTTCCCTATAATAAGTCTGCTAGCCAATGCTTGGATGAGTTTGATAATTTTGTTGTGAAGCAAGAAAATTTCAATGCTTATGTTAGTAGACAATTGGAACATAATGCTTACATGCTTGATCGCTTGGGTGATTATTTGAGTAGAACTGTCAATGATTTTAAGCTTATTAGTAAACATGCTTGCATGGTAACTACCCAGGTAGTACAAGTACTTAAGGCTCAAAATGATTTGCTTAATGAAATGAATAGTAAGAGCAATGATCATTCTGTTAAAGTTGTGACTAGAGGTGGTAGAATGACTTAGGAACCTTTGTATCCTGAGGGCCATCCTAAGAGAATTGAGCAAGATTCTCAGAGAGTTAATACATATGCACCTATTCGTCCCAGTAGGAAAAAGAATGACGATAGTACTTTGCATGCTGCCAGTGAACCTGTTATAGATACACCTGAGAATCCAAATGATATTTCTATTTCTAATGATGAGACACAATTTGGTGATGAACATGAGCCTAGTGATAATATTAATGATGATGTTCATGTTGATGCTCAACCTAGTAATGATAATGATGTGGAGATTGAACCTGCTGTTGATCTTGATAACCCACAACCTAAGAATAAGAGATATGATAAAAGAGACTTTATTGCTAGGAAGCATGGTAGAGAAAGAGAACCATGGGTTCAGAAACCTATGCCCTTTCCTCCTAAGCCATCCAAGAAAAAGGATGATGAAGATTTTGAGCGCTTTGTTGAAATGCTTAGACCTGTCTTTTTGCGTATGCGCTTGACTGATATTCTGAAAATGTCTTCTTATGCTAAGTATATGAAAGATATTGTGACAAATAAAAGAAAGATACCGGAAGCTAAGATTTCCACCATGCTTGCTAATTATACTTTTAAGGGTGGAATACCAAAGAAACTAGGAGATCCCGGAGTACCTACTATACCTTGCTCTATTAAAGGAAATTATGTTAAAACTACTTTATATGACCTTGGAGCTGGTGTTAGTGTTATGCCCTTCTCTTTATATCGTAGACTAGATTTGAATAAGTTGACACCTACTGAAATATCTTTGCAAATGGCTGATAAATCAACTACTTTACCCATCGGTATTTGCGAGGATGTGCCTGTTGTGGTTGCAAACGTTACTATCTTAACGGACTTTGTTATTCTTGATATTCCCGAGGACGACAGTATGTCGATCATTCTTGGTAGACCCTTTTTGAATACTGCAGGGGCTGTTATTGATTGCAACAAGGGCAATGTCACTTTTCATGTTAATGGTAATGAGCATACGGTACACTTTCCAAAGAAACAACCTCAAGTTCATAGTATCAACTCAATTGAAAAGGTTTCAACGATTATTATTGGAGGTTTTGAATTCCCTCTTCCTACTGCTAAGAAGAAACATGATATACTTATTGTTGGGGACATGCATATCCCCATTGAGGTAACCTAGTGTTATTCGAAAATTCTCCGGTTTCATGTCATTCGAAAAGGTTTTGTCAATAAGACTTGATCAACCTTATTGATGGATTCTTTTGAGGAGCGTGAGATGGACGAATTCAGAAGGCACAACTTCTAGTACCCAACTTTCACCTTCTGTTATTTAGATTAAATAGAGTAAAAATGCTATTATTCTCCTGTTTTCTGTTTTATCCATGCAATAGAAAAATGACCTGAAAATAAAAGTTCCCAGAATTCTCTGAAAATTTAGTATGATTTTTTCTAGATTATTTAAGAATTTTTGGCACTGAGTATGCATCAGGGGGCTGCACCAGTGGGCCACAAGCCTGCAGGGCGCGCCCACCCCCCCTCGGCGTGCCCCCCTGGCTTGTGGGTCCCACATGGGGCCCCCTCACTTATTCCAGCACCCATCCACTTCGTCTTGCTCTAGAAAAAATCCCACCATTGTTCAAACCCGTGTTCTATCTCATTTTGCTGCCATTTTCGATCTCCTTGCTCAAAGCTCCATTTGCATAACTGTTTTAGGGGATTGCTCATCGGTATGTGACTCCTCCAATGGTCCAATTAGTTTTTGTTTTAGTGCTTTATATATTGCAAATTTTTGCTGCTGCGGTGACCTTGTTCTTGAGCCTGCATGTTAAATTTATATGGTCCCAAGTAGTTTTGATGCATGATATAGCTTCTAGGCACTTGTGGGAGTAGTTGCTATGAATTTTGTTAAGTTTTGTTTAATTTTATTTTTGAGTCACTAAAAATTTCAGAATTAATTTTCAGCAAAGGAGATGATGAGGAGATTATTAAGAGGCTCTTCAAGCCGAGGTTTTAAAGAAAAAGAAAGTGAGAAGCCTAAATACAATATCCCTCGTACCGCGGAGGTTCGTCCATGTGAATGGCCAAGTGAAGCATTCTTGAGGGCGGCCGGAATTTATGAAGATTTTTATCATCTAGCAGAAAATGCAGGCATCACCGACTTCCTCAACGATAAGTGTGAACAGTATCTCCTACTTACTAATACTTTCGTGCAAAATTTTCATTTTTATCCTAGGAAGAATCCTCCCATGGTAGAATTTCACTTATATGATGTGCCTAAGGAAATGTCACTTTACGATTTTTGCAATGTTTGCAAAATACCTCATGAGGGCAGCATCAGTGAACCACGTCCTAGAGACATGGAGGATTTTATTGCCGCAATCACTGTAGGGGAAGAGAGAGGGGTGTCAAAGGCAAGAGCGGCTAGTGTACATTTTCCTGTTTTACGCTATTATTCATTATTTGCGGGGAGATGTTTAGTTGGTCGCGGTGAGAGTGGAAGCCTTAGTGCCCCCGACCTCGCTATTTTGCGCCACGCTTTACTTGCTGATAGAACTTTTAGTCTGGGCGCTATAGTGGCCCAACGGTTGAACATAAACCGTTCGAAGGGCCCTATATTCGGAGGTATCTATGCATCTCATTTAGCTAAACACTTTGAGATACCTATTAGGCTTGACGAGGAAGATGAAATGCTGCTTCCTACAAGACATTTAGATTATAATAGTATGGTAGCACATGATTTTATTAGGAAAGATAATGATAAAAGGCTGCTCTATAACTTAGTATTTAGCCAGGGTACTTGTGAGATTATTACTCTGCCTGCTCCTTCTTTGTTCGATATCCATTCAGGCATGTACACTATTATGCCCGATGACATCTACCGATATTGGGGTTTGTCGCAACCCCCAGCACCTGAGCCGGCACCAGCTCTTGATCCATATCAGGCTCCGGTTTTTCAGTGGGAGCCACAGGAGGTCGCTAACCAGTGGAACCCTCAGTATCCTCCGGAGTATCCAGGAGAGGGTTATTTCCAGCCGTGACCCTAGACCAACTTAGGCCAAAAGCCTAAGCTTGGGGGAGTACGTATTTCTCACCGACATTACACTCATGTTCACACACTCATTCCAGTTGTCGGTGTTCATACTTTTTCATTTTTCCATCCATGGTAGTTTATTTCTTCTTCATGCTTTCTTCTTATTTGTGCTGAGAAAATCCAAAAAAAATTTAGTTCTAGCTTTACCTTCTAGTTTGTTTAGTGTAGTATTAAAATAAAACCCAAAAAGATTTCTCGTTCTTCTTTTGCTTGTTGGGAGTTTTCCCGTGTAAATAGTTTTCTTTTCTTCTTCGGGTCGTAAGGAGAAAAGCACGATGAAAATGTTGAGTGGCTCTCATATGCATTATTGTTTATCTTACATAGAGCCCATATTACCTTGTCTTCTCCTTTGAGTTATTATTTGCAGATTCCAGCTTAGTCCAATGCACGTGCACTCTTATTATTATTCACATCGTTCGGTCGTGCAAGTGAAAGGCAATAATGACGATATATGATGAAATGACTGAGATGGAGAAAAGCTGGTATGAACTCGACCTATTTTGTTTTTGTAAATATGATTAGCTCATTGTTCTTAATTCAGCCCGTTATAGATGAAACATGTCTGCAATGACAATTAGAGATTATAGTTACTCATGCCATGCTTAATTAGCTAAGAGTGGATAATGGTTTGTCTTGAGTGCCTACATGCATATTAAAATGGTTGTGATGTTGTATGATACAATGGTATCCTCCTCTGAATGACTCGAGTGGCTTGACTTGGCACATGTTCACGCATGTAGTTGAAACAAAATCAACATAGCCTCCACGATGTTTATGTTCATGGTGATTTATATCCTACTCATGCTTGCATTCAATATTGGTTAATCTTAAAGCATGTTGATGACTGTTGTCGCTCTCTAGTTGGTTGCTTCCCAGTCTTTTGCTAGACTTCACTTGTACTAAGCGGGAATACTGTTTGTGCATCCATCTCCATAAACCCAAAGTTGTTCCATATGAGTCCACCATACATACCTATATGCGGTATTTACCTGCCGTTCCAAGTAAATTTGCATGTGCCACTCTCCAAACCTTCAAATAAATATTCCGTTTTGTATGCCCAAATCGCTCATGTAGTGACTGGGGGCTGTCAGTATCTTCCATGCTAGGTGGGTTATTCTCACGATTTGTGTTGATTCACTATCATTCACGAGAAAGTGGCTGGTATTCGGGATGCCCAGTCCCATGCTCAAAATTCAAATCAAAATATAATAAACAAAACTCCCCCAGGATTGTGTTTGTATGGAAGGTACCCGTGGATTCGGCCCGCCGTGGAGTGTGATTGATTTGGTGGAAGGGGAGTAAAATTTTTACTATTCTGTTTGGGAACCGCCTATAATGTATCTAGCATGGAAGATATCGAGATCTCTTAGTTGTTATGTTGGCAATGAAAGCATACCTCTCAAAATTATTATTCATCCTTGTTTTAAAAGCTCGAGCTCTGGCACCTCTTCAAATCAATGCTTCCCTCTGTGAAGGGCCCATCTATTTTACTTTACTGTTGAGTCACCATCCTCTTATAAAAGGCACCAGTTAGAGAGCACCACCGTCATTTGTATGCTTTGCTATTAATTGATTTTGAGTATGAGTATGACTGGATCTCTTTTACCATGAATTACAATGTCTAGTCAGTCCTTGTTCTCCAGAGGTGCTCTGCATTTATGTTTTGCGGTCTCAGAAAGGGCTAGCGAGATACCATTATGTCATATTGTATCATGATTGTTTTGATAAAATTGTTGTCATCCGAGACTTATTATTATTGCTCGCTAGTTGATTATGCCATCGATATGAGTAAATGTGAGACCTAAATGTTATTGTGAATGTGGTTAGTCTATAATCTTTGCTGAAAATCTAAACATAAGTTAGACATATATACAACAGCAAGATCAAACCGAGTTTGTAAAAGTTTTTCTTTATCACTTTCAGTTTATCAACTGAATTGCTTGAGGACAAGCAAATGTTTAATCTTGGGGGAGTTGATACGTCTCCAACGTATCCACTTTTCCAAACTCTTTTGCCCTTGTTTTGGACTCTAATTTGCATGATTTGAATGGAACTAACCCGGACTGACGCTGTTTTCAGCAGAGTTGCCTTAGTGTTATTTTTGTGCAGAAATAAAAGTTCTCGGATTGACATGAAAATTTACGGAGAATATTTTTGGAATTAATAAAAAATATTGGCGAAAGAATCAACTGCAGGGGGGCCACCACCTGGCCACAAGCCAGGGGGGCGCGCCCACCCCCCTAGGGCGCGCCCCTGTGGCTTGTGGGCCCCCTGTTGCTCCTCTGACCTCGTTCCACTTCTATATATTCCTATTCGGGGAGAAAAAAATCAGCGAGAAGAGTTTATCACGTTTTACGATACGGAGCCGCCGCCACCTCCTGTTCTTCCTCGGGAGGGCAGATCTGGAGCCTGATTTGGGCTCCGGAGAGGGGAAATCGGTGCCGTCGTCATCACCAACCATCCTTCATCACCAATTTCATGATGCTCTCCGCCGTTCGTGAGTAATTCCATCGTAGGCTTGCTGGACGGTGATGGGTTGGATGAGATTTACCATGTAATCGAGTTAGTTTTGTTAGGGTTTGATCCCTAGTATCCACTATGTTCTGAGATTGATGTTGCTATGACTTTGCTATGCTTAATGCTTGTCACTAGGGTCCGAGTGCCATGATTTCAGATCTGAACCTATTATGTTTTCATGAATATATGTGTGTTCTTGATCCTATCTTGTAAGTTGTAGACACCTATTACGAGTTATGATCCGCATCCCCTAGGGTGACAATAACTGGGATTCTTTCCGGTGATTACCGTAGTTTGAGGAGTTCATGTATTCACTAAGTGCTAATGCTTTGGTTCGGTTCTCTATTAAAAGGAGGCCTTAATATCCCTTAGTTTCCAATAGGACCCCGCTGCCATGGGAGGGTAGGACAAAAGATGTCATGCAAGTTCTTTTCCATAAGCACGTATGACTATATTGGAATACATGCCTACATTACATTGATGAATTGGAGTTAGTTCTCTGTCACCCTATGTTATAACCGTTGCATGATGAATGCCATCCGACATAATTATCCATCACTGATCCATTGCCTACGAGATTTTCCTATAAGTATCTTTGCTAAGTTACTTTTCCGTTGCTACTGTTATAATCACTACAACACTGCTACTGTCACTTTGCCATCGTTACCGTTACTTTCATACTGCTTTGCTACTGAATACTTTGCTACAGATATTAAGTCTTTCAGGTGTGGTTGAATTGAAAACTCAGCTGCTAATACTCAAGAATATTCTTTGGCTCCCCTTGTGTCGAATCAATAAATTTGGGTTGAATACTCTACCCTCGAAAACTGTTGCGATACCCTATACTTGTGGGTTATCAGATGACGATGGAAGGAGAATAAGGAGCGGCAATATTCTAAGCTTGGGGATTCCCAAGGTACCCCAAGGTAATATCTAAGGAAGACTCAAGCATCTAAGCTTGGGGATTCCCCGGATGGCATCCCCTCTTTCGTCTTCAAATCTATCGGTAATCCGACCTGGAGCTATATTTTTATTCTTCACATGATATGTGTTTTGCTTGGAGCGTCTTTTGTTTTTATTTGTTTTGTTTGCTTGTTTGCACAATCATTGTTTCCTAATCACACCTTTTATGAGGGACACACATTCATCTCATATTTATAGAATGCTCATTTGTTCGTCACTTATATCTTTTTGAGTTGAGGCCATTGCTCTTGTACTTCACTTATATTTGTTTGAGCACGGTGATATGTTTTGTAGAAATTATTTGCACTATCTTGCTTTACTTAAATCTTTTTGAGAGTTGTATATGAAGTGGTAATTTGCATGAGTTATATGGTTGGTCCAAAAATAATAGGTATATAGCGATGGTATAATAAAAACTAGCATGGACTTGTAGATCATTGAATATGATAAGTTTGATTCCTTGCAATAGTTTTGCGATATTAAGGTGGTAATATGTGGGTGTATTGGTAAATGATTAAAGCTAAGTATTAATTTCGGTGTTAAGGTTTGTGAGTCTTTATGCATGAAAGTGGTGGCCACTGGCATTAGCGAGGAAGTCGGAGTATGATTTATCCTAGATTGACATCCTTTGTGTCTTTGAATCGGGGGCGCGCGATGGTTAACTCCTCCCATCCTCCCCCCTAGGGGCATGCGAGTTATGCTTTGCTTCAAGGGCTACTAAAACTTTTACAATAAGTACTTGAGTTCTTTAGGACTAATGTGAGTTTTCTGGTATTTGGCACTTCCACCTATTCATATTTTGCTAGCCTCTTCGGTACCGTGCATTGCCCACTCTCACCTCGAGACATGGTACAAACTTCGCTAGTGCATCCAACTCCGTGAAATGCTATGCTCTTTCACACATAAGCCTCATTATATCTTCCTCAAGATAGCCACCATACGTACCTATTATGGCATTTCCATAGCCATTCTGAGATATATTGCCATGCAACTTCCATCATTACTATTCATCATATGACTTGAGTATTCATTATCATTTTGCTTTGCATCATCACATGAAGCTGACATAGTATTTGTGCCAAAGCCACCGTTCATAATTTTCATACATGTTACGCTGAGATCATTGCACATCCAGGTGATGATCATATATAATCATCATTTTCAGTTTTGAGTTGTAAGTAAATAAAAGTATGATGATCATCATTATTGGAGTCTGTCCCTACCTGTGAGGATAAAAAAAGAGGCCAGAAAGAGCCCACCAAAAAAAGAGGCCAAAAAGAGCCCACCAAGAAAAATGAGAGAAAAAGAGAGACGGTACACACTACTATCCTTTTTCCACACTTGTGCTTCAAAGTAGCACCATGTACTTCATATAGAGTTTTCATATACTTCATGATTATGCTAGCGGAAATTTCACATTATAGAACTTGGCTTGCATATTCCGATGACGAGCTTCCTCAAATGCTCGAGGTTTTCATGAGCAAGCAAGTTGGATGCACACCCACTTTGTTGCATTTAGAGAGAGCTTTCATACACTTATAGCTCTAGTGCACCCGTTGCATGGCAATCCCTACTCCTCACATTAACATCGATTATAAGGCCTCTCCATTGCCTAATGATCAAGCCTCATTGATGTGAGACTTTCCTATACCTTTTTGTCTTCCCTTATAAACCCCATGATCATTCTCTTTGCCATCCAAAGTGCTAAGACCATGGCTCACGCTCCAGTATTGCTTAAAAGTTGAGAAATAGCTGAAGCGAGAAAAGTATGATTTAATTTCCTGGTTTGGCACTGGGGTTTTGTTCATGATTCGATATCTATATGCCAGGAATACTAAGCGTGCCATGCTTATCATAATTAGGTGTGTAGGGATTGCGTTCTTTAGCATCTTTATTTTGAAATGCAATGATTATTTACTTGCATGTTTGTGTATTATTATTTTATTGTCAAATTGATAGACTATTGCCTTGAATCGTTCATATCCCAATATTCATACCATGATTACATCATTTGATTAAGGACATGTTAGGTAGCATTCAACATCAAAAATTCTTTTGTCTATCATTTAACTACTCGAGGACGAGCAGGAATTAAGTTTGGGGATGCTGATATGTTTGAAACATATCTATAATTTTTGATTGTTAAATGCTATTATATTATCAATTCTGTATGCTTTATATGTTATTTCATATTATTTTTCTGGACTAACCAATTAATTTAGTGCCCAATGCCAGTTTCTTTTTGTTTGCATGTTTCCTGTTTCGCAGAAAAACCATACCTACAGAAGTCCAAACATGACGAAACTTTTTGATGATTTTTTAGGACAATAAGAGACACTAGAAGCTTTGGGAGAAGGAGAGAAGACCCACAGGGGCCCCACAAGGCAGGGGGCGTGCTCTGGAGGGTAGGGCGTGCCACCCTGGCTTGTGGCCCCCCTGTGGCTCAGATTGCCCTAATTCTTGGCCTATAAATTCCCATATATTCTAAAACCCTCGGAGCGAGACCCAAAACAATTTTATCGTGGCCCCAAGCCTCTATTCCGAAGTGATCCCATTTGGAGCCCTTTTTTGGCACTCCGCCGGAGGGGGAAATCATTGGGGAGGCCATCTTTATCAACCTTGCTGCATCCATGATGATGTGTGAGTAGTTCTTTCTGGACCTACGGGTCCATAGTAGTAGCCAGATGGCTCTCTCTCTCTCTCTCTCTTTTGATCTTCAATATAATGATCTTCTCTGAGATCAATCCGATGTAATTCTTGTGGTGTGTTTGTTGGGATCCGATGAATTGTGGATTTATGATCAGATTGTTCATTGAATTTATTTGAATCCCTTGAAGTTTCTCTGATGTGTTATTTTATAGCTATGTATGATTTCCAATCTATTAGCCTTCTTTGACCAAGATAGATGAGTAGGTCTTCAGAGGGAGTGGTGCATAGTAGTGGGTTAAATCTTGCGGTGATCTTGTCAAGTGACAAAAAGGATGAAGGTGATGAGTCCAATTTATGTGATATTTTTGATAAGTAATTTGTGCCTACATGGTAGGCTTTGTGGAGTTTTGTCGCGTTCGCGCACCTGTTTTTGTTGGTTTTCCTCAGGTAACGCTTTTTGGACCAATAATCATAACATGGAGAAAATCACCAGAAATGGTAGTGAAATCACGTATTTAAAGTGATAATTACATACCATGAAAGAATCAAGCTAGAAGGCCAAAGGAAAAATAGTCGCTGAACCTCCAAAGCAAAAGACAGCCTTCCATATGACTGCGCCCACATGTTTGGGCAGTCGTATGCGTGCCGCAGCCACCGCCTGGTCGACTATTTCACCCCTGTGAAGTTGGATCGGGAATCAGACGCCCGCAGCCACCGGAAACTCGTCCAGAAGGAGGAACCCTAGCCTCCAGAACGATCCGGAGAGGGGAATCGACAAGGAGGAGGCCGCCGCCTTCACCACCATCACCTGGACGGCTTCAACATCATCACCACTATCATCATCATCATCATCCATATCCAATCCATTGTAATCTTGGAGATCCATTGGGAATAACTCTTGTGATACATGTGCGATCTATTCATGTTTTCCATCACTAGTGATATGATGTTTGTTGCCTCCAAGCATGAGTAGTTCCCTTAGTTCTCGGGAATATGGATGAACCCTAGTGTGTGATAGATCGTTTGGTATTAGGATTTAACATCCTCTTTGCATGTTTATGTTAATGATCTTCTTAATGTTGGGTGAAGTCGACCATCTAATGTATGCCAATTTTGGATGGAAGGTTATTACTACTTGCGAACCGTGTGGTTGGAGAAGTGGGTGACGTGACAGGCCCCGTCACTCTTTGTAGCGGATCTTTGCAGCGGGGGATAAAACAGAGACCACCTATAGGCTGCGTCCACGGGGACCTCTTTCCCCTTAATCACCATTTGATAACCAGAGTGGGGAAGAACGGTGGTGGCGTATGTGATACAGGGCTGGCTAGTGTATGCACGTTTCTGTACCGGCTCTGCCCACAAATAGAAAGATGCAAAGTGGCTTCGGAATTCGACGTAGCATTGTGTTTAGGCACCGCTATATAAGCAAACTGGAGGGGATTCCGTACTCCCTGGGAATGCTTTAGCCCTATTGATTACCATACTCTCGTTTGCAATATTTCCTACTTGCTTTCCTTTCAATATTTACTTTTATGCCAACTACAATTTTCATATTTTATTATTACTGCTTTGGGTCGCTGACAACTTGCAGGCATATTATTTAAATCAGCCAAGAGGCAAAAGATTGATTCCTGTGCTTCTTGTCTGATCGATACTCTTACTTGGAAAAAGCTACAGCTAAACCATGTGCACTTGCAGGCCATCAAGCGTTTTCTGGCGCCGTTGCCGGGGAGCTGAGCGCTTTTGATCTCTGTCTTGAGTTTGGTTTGAATTTTGTCTACTAAGTTGTTTGCAGATCTTAAGCAACCATGGCTGAGTACGAACACAACTATTAGTTATCAGCCATGCGTCTTACTGGACCACCTATGCAGGAAATGTTTATGCTGTTGGGTCCTAACCCCACCGGTGTAGCTTATGAGGTGAGGCAAGTGAAGATCCTTATCACCATTTGCAATTTTTTGATGACATATGTGGGACATTTAAATTAAATGCTTTTGACCAAGATGATATGAAAATTAAATTATTCTCTCACACATTGGCTGATGCAGCGAAAGATTGGTTAGTGTCCCACACTTTACGTACCTTTGATAGTTGGGATAAGCTCGCAGAAGCCTTCTTAATTATTAGAATACTACCCTGAAATGAAATCTTATGAGGCTAGGCGAAGGATATTGAATTTCCACCAGAGACCAGGAGAAAGTCTGGTAAATGCATATCAAAGGTATAGGACTTTGTTAAATGACTGCCCTCATCATAAATTCCCTGAGTGGCTTGTATTGAATCTCTTCCATGGAGGACTTCAGGATGATTCCAAAGAGGAACTAGATTTAGCTTCAATAGGTTCTTTTATCACTAGCCTGGTTCCCGAGGCCCAGGAACTATTAGAAAATAACCTAGCAAATCACAAAGTTTGGGGGAGTGACGATGCAGAAGACACTATAGGAATCATGTTCTTTGCCGTCTGCCATGGCAGACAGCAAAGGAGCAACCACGGATGGCAAAGACCTTTGCCGTCCGCCAGCGGACGTCAAAATTTTGGGCCCAATAAAGACCGGCAAAGAGGTCCTTTGCCGTCTGCATTGGCACATCGGACGGCAAAGATTTTTGCCGTCAGCCTGCAGACGGCAAAAAGCCTGGACGGCGTAGTACTCATGTTAGTACCGTTAGGTGGCTAACGGGCCCCCACGCAGGCCTTTGCCGTCAGCCCCCGGACAGCAAACACTCAGTACTTTGCCGTCTGCCATGGCCGGCCCCACACAGGCCTTTGCCGTCTGCCCCCGCTATGCCGACGGCCACCGTCGGCAAAGAAGCCAACCCTTTGCCGTCCACCCCCGCTATGCCGATGGCCACCGTCGGCAAAGAAGCCAACCCTTTGCCGTCCGTCCCCCGCTATGCCGACGGCCACCGTCGGCAAAGAAGCCAAATGGCCCAGGCCTGCCGCTCCCAGCTTTAACAGGTGGCTGCCATGTGTCCTCTTTGCCGAGGGTGGCCGTCGACATAGCTTTCTTTGCCGTCTGGGGCAGACGGCAAAGAGGTTGTATTGCCTCTTTTTTGTTTGTTTTTGCTATATTCAACAATTTTCACAGGCAAATATATGATATGTATATATATATTTCATAGAAACAATATCCCTGCCATATGGATATGATCAACCAATAATTATACCAAATTAAAAGTATCAAATGTCACATTGTTCACCATATTACATTAGTTTCATCCATACATACATAGTCTCATACATAGGTAGAAAGTTTCACATAAGTTCATCGATACAAAATGAAAACATAAATTAAAGACTAGCACTACATCAAGGCAAGCTGCCGTGAACTCTATCAAATCTGCAAAATTGGAAATAAGAAAGTTAGAATAAGAATAGTAGAAGAAGTAGAAGAAGATCTAGAAGAAGAAGATGATGAAGAAGCATTTTTCTTCTCTCTCTTTCTCCTCTTGTTTTTCTTCTTCTTATTGCTTATTTGTGTCATTTTAGAGCTAACCTAGGTAATTATCACATTTTTGACCTAACTAAGTTTATTGTGTCATTTTGCAAGAAAATAAGCTAAGTCTATTGTAGGGTAACGCAGAAGAAAACAAAAAATTACCGACCTACGCACCAGCCTAGGACCACTATGGAGACTGCATACAAGGTTTGATCCATTTCGTTACCGACTCGTAGCGCAGCAGAAGTAGAGTCGATGACGAACGGCGGTGCAGATCCCCGCAGCTAGGATTTACAACCTCCCAACCGCGAGGATGTATACCCTCTTCTGCCCCGCGGACAGCCCTCCGGGAGGCGGCCGGACAGTCCCCCGGACGGTGTCGCGGACAGCCCTTCGGGAGGACCTCCGAAACTCGGACTGTCACTCGGACAGCCCTTCGGGAGGACCTCCAAAACTCGGACGGTCACACGGACAGCCCTTCGGGGGGCACTCTCGAACTAAGACCGAAACTATGATCTCTCTACAGAGTTGCACACATACGGTGTCATCTATCCGGCAGGGCTTCGCTGTCCAGAACTAGTTCCCACCGGAACCCAGATAGCCTTTCGGCTCTACGAAACTATTTCGCTGGGAGGGAGAGAGAAGCCAGATAACATCAGATGGCATGTGTATGTGAGAAAGAGTCAGAGTGGAGAGTCCATCTCCACCTCTATTTGTAGGAAAACCCAAGGGGTAGGGTGGCACTTGAAATACCCAATATGCCCTTCACAAGGGCACAAAGGTAAAAGCAAGTGGGCAGCCCTTATCCTTCCATGTCATCCCTAAAGATATTTGTGAGTAAAGCCCCAAAAGGTGGCTTTCCATAAAGTAATCCAAAAAGCACTTTCACTATTCACGACGACATATTTCAGCATCCGTTCGAACTGAAAATATTCATGTGGGCTTAGAACATTTCTAGTACCCACTAAAAATATTTTTCAACGCGTTCCGAAACAATTCCGGTTTAGTGATTTTCATCTGCGAAAAGCATCTGAAGCGGTTCCGGAAGCTCCGGAACATTTCCGGTTTTCATCCTGGAAAATTCCAGAAAGTTTCCAGAACGATTCTGGCACCCTCCAAGAATTATCAGGCATGTGCCGAAACCATTTTGACTTTATGGTGTACTCCGAAACAACTTTTCGGTTTAGTGATTTTCATCTGTGAAAAGCAACTAAAGCGGTTCCGGCAGTCCGGAACATTTCCGGTTTTTGTCTCTGAAAAATCTCAGAAGTTACCGGAACAATTCTGGTACCTTCCAATAATTTCCAGGCATGTGCCGAAACCAATTTGACTTTATGGTACACTCCGAAACAACTTTTCGGTTGTACCGAAACTCTTCCGGTGTTCTCTCTCCGGAACTCTTCCGTTGTCTCCGAACTTTTTCGGTGAATTTCTCTCAGACCCCCTGTCCAGTATTCAACAGATAGATGACCCTTAAGCGTGTGACCCTATAGGTTCGGTGAAGTATAGACATGACCCGGAACCCCTTCGGATCAATGATCAATATCGGAGCCGTGGACACCCATATTGACCCCTATACCCACACGAATGAATATTCGAGTGAACCTCTAGTTGCCGTGTGCTATTCCTGTTGCTTCGCGATATGTTACAAATACCCGAGGTGAGACATGTTGGCATCCCCGTGGATCAACACCTTGTCCACTATGCTAGTTACCTCGTTACCGGTATTGTTCTCTTTTCTCGTTCCCGTGTTCCGGCATCCCCGTGATCAAATCACAATGTGTCTAGCCAGACGATGATGGATACCGTAACACCGAGAGGGCCCAGAGATATCTCTCCATTGTCGGAGGAGCAAATCCCAATCTTGAGCTATCAAGTTACTTGACATACTTTTCCATGAACCCGTAAGCCGCCGTAATAGCCACCCATTTACGGATGACATTTAACAAACCCCAAAGTTCATGAAGCAAGCATGAAGAAACTCGACACTCTCATGGTCTAAGGAATCATGCAAACGTTAACCATCTCTGTGTTATTAACCATTAACTTATGACGAATGTATCTCATAGCATAACATCAATTCGGGTCGATTCAACACAAATGTTCTTCCAACATTGTGCTCTCAAAATTGCCAGCATAGCCATGCCCATGATCAGGAAAACAGGATCATCATGCAATACTTGAGCCAGTCTTAGAGGCCAGACTAGGAATACATTTTACCGTTTATTAGTCCACACGTGCATATGAGTCTTCCTCCGAGCCTTGTGGTTATTGCAGACTCGAGAACCATAGCAGTTATAGCATGGAACATAAACTTAATAATGAACAGGGAGATAATCAATAACATTTATTATTGCCTCTAGGGCATATCTCCTACAGACTCCCACTTGCACTAGAGTCAATAATCTAGTCAATGCTAATGCACTTTACACTTATGGCATACTGGTGTAAAATATGCTTCGCTTGTGGTATAGCCTGATGTCCAACGGATCTGACAACTTCAGCTCCGTGTGTAACTTTGCATATCCTCGCGTTTTCATGCTTTCACAAAATTCATATTTTTTGTGGACTTGGCTTTGCATATGTGTGAATCATTGGTCGAAACCTGATTCCTCAGACTGAGCTATGGAGCAACTATCTGCAATAGTGTCCCATAGACCAAAGCCATCTTGGAACCATACTAAGTTCATGAATGAACTATATGATTCAACAACTTCTTTGTCGCTTCTTAAGCGTCGACATACTTTGCCTTTGTTATAGAATTCGCCACAGTATCTTGTTTGGAACAATTTCCAACTACCGTGCCACCATATTGTGTATTACACAAAAACCTTTAACTTAAATCGAAAATCGCATGGAGCATTGATGAAGACTTTATCGATGTAACTACTTACAACGAGCACTTCATAATCTCTGCTTGCGAGAAAACATGTCATCACTACTACTCCAGTACTCAATGACATCTTTCACTGTTGTCCTATGATCAGTACTTTGATCACTTTGGTATCCATACTCGCAACAACTTTTGGAGTATCGGACATATCTGGTTCTTTTACATACCATGGAATACATGATTAATCCAAACACAAGAGTGTGTGGAATCTCCATCATGTATTTTACTCATCAGTGTTTTGGGACACCGAGTCTTGCAAAAACTCTTTCCATGTGAACCCGGCAAGAATCACTCCTTGGCGTTTTTAAATGCTAAAAAGTTTTAGCATCTTGTCAATATGTATTCATTGCTTAGCCCCATTAGGTAAATCTATCTCCATAGATCATCATGCCTAATATTGAGGCTATTTAGCCCAAGCACTTCATCGGAAAAACTATTTTCAAATGAAGTCCTAATTCGTGTCAAGAAATTTATTTCCAATTAACAATGTGTCAAGTACACAAGGTTTTTAGAAATATTATTATGCTCCCACTTACTTTCTTGAATCACAAGCATGTTCGATACCCATTTGATGAAGTCAAACCCCTTTGACCATTCCATCAAAAACGAAGATTCTAACTCCACTTTGCTCTCTTCTGTCCATCGCTCGAACTCTGAAGTTTGCATACTTACTAGCATCCTATGGATTGACAAATTACTTTGGACAGTATCACATACAAGTCCTAGGTTTCATTTCCATCAGATGGAAATCCCTTTGTCATCCATGTTTCATATCTCATGATTGAAATATGTATTAATTGCTAGTTCAACCCGAACAGACTTCAAGCATCGCTACGGTGAGACAATCTCATCGTAGTCAACTCCTTGAACTTGTTATTGCAACAAGTCGAGCTTTATGGATAAAACATTTTATCCGTATCAGTTTTTAGTTCCATAAATATTCGTTAGACTCTAAGTCTTCCGAAAGGTGTATCAAGATTTTAATCTCGAATCACTTATATGGAAACTATCTCGGATTGTATTGGCATTTAGCCAATTCCGGAGTCAGGGCCCATCAACGCTTCCTTATGCATTGTAGGTATACTGTTGTCTAACAACAATATCTCGTTTGCGCACCTGATAGGTTTGCACGAGCTTTGCCTACGTGGTTCAGCTGCAAGTTCGACCGAAGTCCATACATTTTATTGTAGAGACTTCTGTATCAGTCGCAGTAGGAAACTTCGGAATCACTTCCAAGGTTTCTTTCCTTTGATCTGATGACGAAGATACTGGTTATCTCGTCGAGTAGCACTGTCCTCCCACTCACCTTTTGTAAGAACTATTCTCTTTATAAGCATACTGTTTTTTGGCAAAATTATTTGCCTCGGTATAGTGGTGGGGGAATACCCAATGACTTGGGATAACCTAAAAAGTAGCACTTGTCTGATTTGGAATAGGTTTGTAACCTTTTACACAAGCCCCATATTCCAAATGTTAAGAAAAGATATAACATGGTTGGGTGTACCATACCATGGCGTCATTTCAACAGACCTGATGGATCTCTTTTCAGTGTAAAAGTCGCAGTCTCTAAAGCATTACTCTTTAAAAGGGATAATGGAAAATCTATTTATGTCATCTTTGATCTTACCATGTCATAAATGGTTCGATTACATCTTCACGGACTCTCCACTTGCAGTGGTGTTCCGGGAGGTGCAAGTTATGAAACCCCTTTCACAACTCATCAGACATTTGCCAAACTTGTAACTCAAATATTCCTTTCTGCAATGGAATTGTAGAAACATAATTTTCTTGTTACAATATTTTCTTCTTCATTTTGAAAGCCTTTCGAATGATTTCAAAAGATCCAGACTCACGTCTCATCAAGTAAATATCCATATATCTACTTGAGTCATTTCTGAAGATAGATAAATCCACTACTTGCAACAACATTTATTGGACTACACACATCATAATGTATGATCACCAATATGTTCTATGCTCGTTCCTTATGGCCAGGGAACGGTATTTTAGTCACTTCACTTTTCAGAGGAAAGTTGCAAGTGTCAGATGATTCAAAATCAAACGACTTCAAAATCCATCATAATGGAATTTTTCATGCGGGTTTCTCCAATGTGACCAAATGCAGTGCCACACTTGTGTGGTATTCTTTTAGTCTTGTGACATTTAGCGTCAGTGTTATGGATGTATCATATTTCCATCAATATTCATAACATACATCCCATCTAGGATGGAAGCATGGCCCTTCATGTTATTCATAATACTGAACAACAATTGTTGTTTTTATGAACAACTCTTTTGCAACAAACATTGTGCAATGGGCTAGAGTGTATGAAACTCTAAAATGAATTATGAAAGTAAACACAGAGGTAATGTATTATTTATCAATATTCATAACACACGTCTCATTCATAATGAAAGTATGGCCCTTATGTTATTCATAACACCGAACATCAAAAGTTCTCTTATGAACAACCTTCTTGCAAGATACCTTATGCAAAGGGCTAAAGTGTGAAACTCTAAATGAATTGTGAAAGTAAATACATAGGGAATACACCTATGGAAGGCATAGTAACATTTACTATGTTCCCTGCGTATATCTAACCTCATTCCTGGCTAGTCTTACAGGCCATAGTAGTTCTTACATCGAGTTGCAACAGAATGCAATCGAACGGGTATCTTTGTGATTAACTCACAATACCCAAGAATTAGTGATTAACATGTTTAACCATAATTCCCAAGAACTATATCTTTGACCAGCCTTCTATACATCAAAAACTTGTATGACATTCATACATGAGCTGGATATTCCAGTCTTCTTTCCTTTTGCCTTTATACTTCTAACAGTTTAACTTTCAGTATTTCTCCTACTCTCAGAAGAAGCACCCAACTTAAGAGTGGGGATAGCCCCGGACTTCCTAGGCGTGAAAGTTTCACTAACACCCTTCCGATACTTCCTTTCTCTTTAAGTTTGTTGTTTTATTCACCATCATCATATGACAGGCGTTCTTCTGGATCCCTCTCTTATCAGTCTAATGCATAGTAAACTCCTTTACTAATAGTTTGCAAACAAACATTGCTTTGGATATCTCATATCTTTTAGCCTTTGTCTATCTCTAAAAATGATTTTCAGATTCCATGAATATCACATAACTATCCAAACTTTCGAAGTTTGGGTCTCATGGAAGCAAACGTATTGCACTTGACTGAAACAGAATTCTAGCTTTTGGATCGAAGGATGAGAGTCATATCATCCATAGCATTTAGCGGGAGAATACCGAAAGTATGCGATAGGACAAAGTCCTTCTCGGCACTCTTGAGGACAATCCTCATATTACGTTACCAACCGTAAAGTTTTAACCAGATATTTAACAGCTATTCAATTTTAATAGGGAAGGTGGAAACGCGAGCCATTATTCTACAACTATTATGGAAACCACACTTAGACAGTGTTCAAAATTAATTGCACTGAAAATTAAACAAGTTAATTCTATAGTGCGCTCCCACTCAAATCAATATCTCTCAAAATTGATTATGAGTGATTCAAGACCCGGACTTCAATTCATCGTCATAGAATCATCATCTCATGACGGGAATTTTAATCGGTAGGCTAACTTGTCGATCACATCTTCATGTGACTCTTGTTCATCTTTCGATGCGTCTGTTCCGAGCTCATGACTTTCATGCCTGAACGTCAAGACAACCAAGTGATCTCGCTGCGAGGTCTTTACTCACCCGCCTCACACATCCCTAATCGTTCGTACCCATGCATCCATGGCGCACCCCGAAAAGTTAGGTGCCGTGACGGTGCTACACTTGGGAGAACACTATCTACTTGATATTTTTGTGAGAGATCACCCTAATAAAAGCGACTACCGCGCAATCAAGAAGGGTGCATCATAAGGGATAAACATCTCAGGCAATTCATAATAGCATGATATGGTATAGCCCTTTCTGACGGAGAAGTCTTGCATTTCTTCGTCTTCGGCATTCGCGTCGGTGTTCACCTTCGCGAAGATTGCCACCACCTTGTCGATGCACCAAATAATATTGCTATCTCTATAGCGAATAAAATAAGTGCATTACATAAGGTTGACACGCAGGTCATTAAAGTGCAATCATATGGCTCCAGCCATCATGCCGAATCATGACACGCAGGTCATGTTAATTTTACATCATATATTCATCTCATACATAATCAAATTAATATGAGCACTGCTATACCACATCATATGCACATGCAAACCATACTGCAAAACCAAGTTAGACGCCTCTAATCGGTTCATGCAAAAACTTGTTTTACGTGGCTTCTAAGGTTTCGAAACAAACCGAAGCTACCAACGTCCATCATCAAGCATGATAATCCAAGTTGCTAGATTAACTTTCCAGGGTGTATGAAACACGAGATAATAAAATCTCGAGCCCCATACTAAACTTCGTCATACGCGTGACCCCCGTGCAAATCACATCTGCATTGCCCTTTCGTCTGCGAAACATCCATCTTTCTCAACTATGGTGGAACCCAAAGAACTGTTAGCACTTCGTTGATCTGTCAATCAGCATACTTAGGAGCAGCATGATAGGATCGCGGATTGCCAGAACTTTGTGAGATTCCACCATGCCGTCAAGATCAGGACTACGCAAATTCCAGGGAAGCAACAAGAACATCGGGTAACAGATTTCATCTGCTACCCGCACAAATAATTTTCAGTAATAGATCTCATCTACTACCTAATTATATTGTGCAACACCCATACATCTCTATGTATTCTAGATCGCAACCTGCATCTACGCATAGCACGGCTCTTGATGCCACTGTAGGGTAACGCAGCAGAAAACAAAATTTTTCCGACCTACGCACTAGCCCAGGACCACTATGGAGACTGCATACAAGGTTTGATCATTTTCGTTACCGACTCGTAGCGCAGTGGAAGTAGAGTCGATGACGAACGGCGGTGCAGATCCCCGCAGCTAGGATTTACAACCTCCCAACCGCGAGGATGTATACCCTCATCTGCCCCGCGGACAGCCCTCCGGGAGGCGGTCGGACAGTCCCCCGGACGGTGTCGCGGACAACCCTTCGGGAGGACCTTCGAAACTCGGACTGTCACTCGGACAGCCCTTCGGGAGGACCTCCAAAACTCGGACGGTCACACGGACAGCCCTTCGGGAGGCACTCTCGAACTAAGGCTGAAACTACGATCTCTCTACAGAGTTGCACACATACGGTGTCATCTATCCGGCAGGGCTTCGCCGTCCAGAACTAGTTCCCACCGGAACCCAGACAGCCTTTCGGCTCTACAAAACTATTTCGCTGGGAGGGAGAGAGAAGCCAGATAACATCAGATGTCATGTGTATGTGAGAAAGAGTCAGAGTGGAGAGTGCATCTCCACCTCTATTTATAGGAAAACCCAAGGGGTAGGGTGGCACTTGAAATACCCAATATGCCCTTCACAAGGGCACAAAGGTAAAAGCAAGTGGGCAGCCCTTATCCTTCCATGTCATCCCTAAAGATATTTGTGAGTAAAGCCCCAAAAGGTGGCTTTCCATAAAGTAATCCAAAAAGCAATTTCACTATTCACGACGACATATTTCAGCGTCCGTTCGAACTGAAAATATTCATGTGGGCTTAGAACATTTCCAGTACCCACTAAAAATTATTTTCAACGCGTTCCGAAACAATTCCGGTTTAGTGATTTTCATCTGCGAAAAGCATCTGAAGCGGTTCAAGCAGCTCCGGAACATTTCCGGTTTTCATCCCGGAAAATTCGAGAAAGTTTCCAGAACAATTCTGGCACCCTCCAAGAATTATCAGGCATGTGCCGAAACCATTTTGACTTTATGGTGTATTCCGAAACAACTTTTCGGTTTAGTGATTTTCATCTGTGAAAAGCAACTAAAGCGGTTCCGGCAGTCCGGAACATTTCCGGTTTTTGTCTCTGAAAAATCTCAGAAGTTACCGGAACAATTCTGGTACCTTCCAATAATTTCCAGGCATGTGCCGAAACCAATTTGACTTTATGGTACACTCCGAAACAACTTTTCGGTTTTACCGAAACTCTTCCGGTGTTCTCTCTCCGGAACTCTTCCGTTGTCTCCGAAACTTTTTCGGTGAATTTCTCTCAGACCCCCTGTCTAGTATTCTGCAGATAGATGACCCTTAAGCATGTGACCCTATAGGTTCGGTGAAGTATAGACATGACCCGGAACCCCTTCCGATCAATGATCAACATGAGAGCCGTGGACACCCATATTGACCCCTATACCCACACGAATGAATATTCGAGTGAACCTCCAGTTGCCGTGTGCTATGCCTGTTGCTTCGCGATATGTTACAAATACCCGAGGTGAGACATGTTGGCATCCCCGTGGATCAACACCTTGTCCACTATGCCAGTTACCTCATTACCGGTATTGTTCTCCTTTCTCGTTCCCGTGTTCCGGCATCCCCGTGATCAAATCACAATGTGTCTGGCCAGACGATGATGGATACCATAACACCGAGAGGTCCAAGAGATATCTCTCCATCGTCGGAGGAGCAAATCCCAATCTTGAGCTATCAAGTTACTTGACATACTTTTCCATGAACCCGTAAGCCGCCGTAATAGCCATTCATTTACGGATGACGTTTAACAAACCCCAAAGTTCATGAAGCAAGCATGAAGAAACTCGATATTCTCATGGTCTAAGGAATCATGTAAACGTTAACCATCTCTGTGTTATTAACCATTAACTTATGACGAATGTATCTCATAGCATAACATCAATTCGGGTCGATTCAACACAAATGTTCTTCCAACATTGTGCCCTCAAAATTGCCAGCATAGCCATGCCTATAATCAGGAAAACAGGATCATCATGCAATACTTGAGCCAGTCTTAGAGGCCAGACTAGGAATACATTTTACCGTTTATTATTCCACACGTGCATATGAGTCTTCCTTCGAGCCTCGTGGTTATTGCAGACTCGAGAACCATAGCAGTTATAGCATGGAACATAAACTTAATAATGAACAGGCAGATAATCAATAACATTTATTATTGCCTCTAGGGCATATCTCCTACATCTATGGCATCTAGGAGGTTACCAAGTCTATTATGCCATTTTTGATTTAACTAAGCTTATTGTGTCATTGTGGAGGAAACAATGCTAAGTATAGGTCATTTTATAGCTAACTTAGGTACAATATGTCATTTTGGAGGTAAGTAAGCTTACTATGTCTTTTTAGAGGAAATAAAGCTAACTTAGGTAAAATATGACATTTGTCTAAGTGCTAAGTTTGTCTAAGTGCTAAGTTTGTCTTTGTGCTAAGTTTGTCTAAGTGCTAAGTTTGTCTTTGTTTGAGAAAATGAGCCAAGTAAGTGGCATATTACGGCTTACCGTCCTTGTCATCACGGAGGTGAAGCATCGGGGTTGCTTGGGCCGATGTCACCTGGAGCACTACTAGGCCTTGGAGAAGGATCGTGCGATGCGGCTCGGGAGTTATGCTGCACCAAAGATCATTTGCGTTAGCATAATGACGCTGAAATGTTAAGACTACTAACTAATGAACATTGAAATGAAACTCACCGTTCCAGCCGTGGTAATTACTGGCATCGGCGGAGGGGTCTGGCGGTCTTCTCGCACAAAGACTACACATTTGGTTTTGACAAGTCAGTCATATTGGTTATTAATGAAACGAACATGTAGTGCATGATTTGGCTAATTGATACGTCTCCGTCGTATCTATAATTTTTTATTGTTTCATGCCAATATTCTACAACTTTCATATACTTTTGGCAACTTTTTATATTATTTTTGGGACTAACATATTGATCCAGTGCCCAGTGCCAGTTCCTGTTTGTTGCATGTTTTTTGTTTCACAGAAAATCCATATCAAACGAAGTCCAAACGGGATAAAAACTTACGGAGATTTTTTTTGGAATATATGTGAATTTTGGGAAGTGGAATCAACAAAAGGCGGTGCCCGAGGGGCCACAAGCCAGGAGGGCGCGCCCTGGCGGGTAGGGCGCGCCCTAAGGGCTTGTGGCCACCCCTTAGGTCGGTTGGAGCTTTCCTTTGTCCGCAAGAAAGCTAATTTTTGGGTAAAGATCCCCTCAAAATTTCATCCTGATCGGAGTTACGGATCTCCGGGAATATAAGAAACGGTGAAAGGCCAGAATCGGGGAATGCAGAAACAGAAGGAAACAGAGAGAGAGATCCAATCTTGGAGGGGCTCTCGCCCCTCCGCCGCCATGGAGGCCATGGACCAGAGGGGAAACCCTCCTCCCATCTAGGGAGGAGGTCAAGGAAGAAGAAGAAGGAGGGGGGCTCTCTCCCCCTCTCTTCCGGTGGCACCGGAACGCCCCGGGGCCATCAATCTACTCGAACAACTCCGTCATCTTCACCAACACCTCCATCACCTTCCCCCATCTATCTACAGCGGTCCACTCTCCCGCAACCTGCTGTACCCTCTACTTGAACATGGTGCTTTATGCTTCATATTATTATCCAATGATGTGTTGCCATCCTACGATGTCTGAGTAGATTTTTGTTGTCCTATGGGTTGATTGATGATCATGATTGGTTTGAGTTGCATGCTTTATTATTGGTGCTGTCCTATGGTGCTCTCCGTGTCGCGCAAGTGTGAGG
This sequence comes from Elymus sibiricus, assembly GCA_039707655.1. NCBI lineage: Eukaryota > Viridiplantae > Streptophyta > Magnoliopsida > Poales > Poaceae > Elymus > Elymus sibiricus. The sequence goes on from CM077675.1 coordinate 533,422,556, forward strand.
GATCCCCAGTATAGGGTGTTGCGATGTGTTCATGATTTGCCTATGGTGGGTTGCTTGAGTGACAGAAGCATAAACCCGAGTAGGTGGGTTGTTGCATATGGGAGTAAAGAGGACTTGATACCTTATAATGCTATGGTTGGGTTTTACCTTAATGATCTTTAGTAGTTGCGGATGCTTGCTAGACTTCCAATCATAAGTGCATATGATCCAAGTAGAGAAAGTATGTTAGCTTATGCCTCTCCCTCATATAAAATTGCAATAATGATTACCGGTCTAGTTATCGATTGCCTAGGGACAATTCCGCAACTCCTACCATCACTTTTCCACACTCGTTAAACTAACTTAGTTGTTTCTTTATCTAAGCAGCCCCAAGTTTTTATTTGCGTGCTCTTTATTATCTTGCAAACCTATCCTATCACACCTACAAAGTACTTCTAGTTTCATACCTTTAGCTCCTCGTTGGGTTCGACACTCTTACTTATCGAAAGAGGCTACAACTGATCCCCTATACTTGTGGGTTATCAAGACCATTTTCTGGCGCGGTTGCCGGGGAGCAATAGCGTGGGGTGAATATTCTCGTGTGTGCTTGTTTGCTTTATCACTAAGTAGATTTTATTTGCTGGTTTAACTTGTTTTCTATCTTTAGATATGGGTAGGAAACGCAAAATACCAAAAAAATTAGATGTACTTGCTTCTCTAAAAGTTGAGGAACCACTAGTGTTCCGTACCACCGAAGAATATTACTTGGATGATCTTCGATCCGTTTGTGCTCGTGCTGAAACCCCAACTAGCTTAGTTGAGGGCAAATCATTAAATGAGCATGCTCATTATGTGCGACACCGTTTATCTCAAAAAGGGAAACTTTTATGGCATGATATTAATTCTTTGCAATGCTATGCTTGGAATTTATGTGAAATTTATTATTTTACTTGTTGTTCTGAAGACCCTAAAAAACACATTCCCTATCAATGTGAGTTGAAGGATAATGGAATCGTATCTTCTTATGCCAAGGGTGTTTATAATTACTATGATATTGAGCAAATTTAAGAATTTGTTGCTTTTAAGGGTGCCTATGAAATTGCTTCTTTGATTGAAAAGTATGATGCTACTCTTTACAAATCTGAAAGTTTTGCCATACTTAAATATTGCTATGAAAACTATGCTTCTAATGCTTATGTTAAGCCATATATTGAGGACTCCTCCGCTGTCCAAGAGGAGACTAATATTTTGCAGGAAACTATGGAAGAAGAAATTCCTGACACTGTGAGCTCATTAGATGAAAAAGATGACGAGGAGAGCGAAGAACAAAAGGAGGAAGAGCGGATTAGCTACCTGTGCCCACCTTCTAATGAGAGTAACTCTTCAACTCATACATTGTTTAATTTCCCTTCGTGCTTACCGAAGGATGAATGCTATGTTGATTGCTATGATCCGTTGGATTCGTTCGAAATATCCCTTTTTGATGAACTTGATGCTTGGTATACTTGTGGCCATAATGCCAATATGAATTATGCTTATGGAGATGAACTTGCTATAGTTACTTATGTTAAACATGAAATTGTTGCTATTGCACCCACACATGATAGTCCTCTTATCTTTTTGAATTCTCCCAACTACACTATATCGGAGAAGTTTGCTCTTATTTGGGATTACATTGATGGGTTGCCTTATACTATTACACATGATGATTTTGATAAATATAATATGCATGTGCTTGCTGCTCATACTTGTAATTATTATGAGAGAGGAACTACATCTCCGCCTCTCTATGTTTCCAATACGATAAAATTGCAAGAAACTGTTTATACTATGCATTGGCCTTTACTTTGTGTGCATGAATTGTTCTTTTATGACATGCCGATGCATAGGAAGAGAGTTAGACTTTGTTGTTGCATGATATATGTTACTTTGTGCTCACTACTAAATTACAAATCATTGTTAATTAAAATTGGCTTTGATATACCTTGGGATCCGGGTGGATCCATTACTTGAGCACTATATGCCTAGGTTAATGGCTTTAAAGAAAGCGCTGCCAGGGAGACAACCCGGAAGTTTTAGAGAGTCATTTTATTCTGTTGTGTGATTTTATATAGTTCAAAAACAAAAAAAATAAAGAGGGGAACCTAAAACTTTTTTTAAAAAAGAGAAGTGAAAGTAAGAAGGACGAGCACCGTTGAAGTGGGGGAGCTCCTTGAACTTTGTTCATGCCCACGGAAACTTTGAAAATCTTGATTACATAAACTTTTCAAAAAAAATAATTATCCCCTTGTATAAATCCATTGTATTATAAAAATAATGTGCCAAGATTTGCCTTTAGGATGATTAGATTGCTTGTTTGCTGTGTGCAGTGCAAAAACAGAAACTTTGGCTGTAGTGCATGAATTTACATTTTTTACTGGAATGTCAAAAGTTTCTGAATTTTTTACACAGTACTTCTATGCAAATTTTTTATTTTTTCCGAATTTTTAAGAATTTTTAGAGTTACAGAAGTATAGTCAATGTTCAGATTTCTTCAGACTGTTCTGTTTAAGACAGATTTTGTTTTTGATGCATTGTTTTGCTCGTTTTGATGAAACTATCAATTGTATCGGTGGTATAAGCCATGTAAAAATTATAATACAGTAGCTACAATGCAAAAATAAAATATGAATTGGTTGGCAACAGTACTTAAAGTTGTGATTTGCTTTATTATACTAACGGATCTCACGAGGGTTTTGTTAAGTTTTGTGTGATTGAAGTTTTCAAGTTTTGGGTGAGATCACGATGGATGAAGGAATAAGGAGTGGAAAGAGACTAAGCTTGGGGATGCCCGAGGCACCCCAAGGTAATATTCAAGGACTCCCAAGAAACTAAGCTTGGGGATGCCCCGGAAGGCATCCCCTCTTTCTTCTAACAACCATCGGTAATTTTACTTGGAGCTATATTTTTATTCGTCACATGATATGCGTAAATCTTGGAGCGTCGTGTGCTTTTTATTTTTATTTTAATAATGCACCATGCTGGTATGAGAAAGTCCTTGGTTGATTTATAGAAGGCTCTTTGCACCTCACTTATATCTTTTGAGTATGGCTTTGTAGAATGCTTCATGTGCTTCACTTATATCATTTGAAGTTTGGATTGCCTGTTTCTCTACACATAGAAAACCGCAATTTGTAGAATGCTCTTTTGCTTCACTTATATTTGTTAGAGAGTGGGCATATCTTTTGTAGAAAAGAATTAAACTCTCATGCTTCACTTATATCTATTTAGAGAGTCACCAGGAATTGGTCATTCACATGGTTAGTCATAAAATCCTACATAAAACTTGTAGATCACTGAATATGATATGTTTGATTCCTTGCATATAGTTTTGAGATATGAAGATGGTAATATGAGAGTCATGCTAGTGAGTAGTTGTGAATTGGAGAAATACTTGTGTTGAAGTTTGTGATTCCCGTAGCATGCACGTATGGTGAACCGTTATGTAACGAAGTCGGAGCATGATTTGTTTAATGATTGTCAACCTTTGTGTGAGGGTCGGGAGCGCGCGATGGTTAACTCCTACCAACCTCTCCCCTAGGAGCATGCGTCTAATGCTTTATTTGATAAATAATAGACTTTTGCAATAAGTATGTGAGTTCTTTATGACTAATGTTGAGTCCATGGATTATACGCACTCTCACCCTTCCACCTTTGCTAGCCTCTCTAGTATCGCGCAACTTCCGCCGGTGCATCAAACCCACCTTCCTCAAAACAGCCACCATACATACCTATTATGGCATTTCCATAGCCATTCCGAGATATATTGCCATGCAACTTCCACCATTCCGTTTATTATGACACGCACCATCATTGTCATATTGCTTTGCATGATCGTAAGACAGCTAGCATGATGTTTTTATGGCTTGTCCATTTTTTGATGTCATTTGCTATGCTAGATCATTGCACATCCTGGTACACCGCCGGAGGCATTCATATAGAGTCATATTTTGTTCTAGGTATCGACTTGTAAGTAAATAAAAGTGTGATGATTTTCATTAATAGAGCATTGTCCCGTGTGAGAAAAGGATGATGGAAGCCATGACTCCCTCACAAGTTGGGACGAGTATCCGGACTTTACAAAAAATAAAAGAGGCCAGCGAAGCCCAAAAAAAAAAGAGGCCAATGATGCCCACCAAAATAAAAAAAATAAAAAAAAAAGAGAAAAGAAAAAAATGAGAGAAAGAGAGAAGGGACAATGCTACTATATTTTTCCACACTTGTGCTTCAAAGTAGCACCATGATCTTCATGATAGAGAGTGTCCTATTTTGTCACTTTCATATAGCTAGTGGAATTTTTCATATGCACAACCACTTAGTTTTCTTTTTGAGCTTTCATACACTTATAACTCTAGTGCATTTGTTGCATGGCAATCCCTACTCACTCACATTGATATCTATTGATGGGCATCTCCATAGCCCGTTGATACGCCTAGTTGATGTGAGACTATCTTCTCCCTTTCCCTTGCAACCTCTACCATATTCTATTCCACCTATAGTGCTATATCCATGGCTCATGCTCATGTATTGCGTGAGAGTTGAAAAGGTTTGACAACATTAATAGTGTGAAACAATTGCTTGGCTTGTTCATCGGGGTTGTGCAGGATTTAGATACTTTGTGTGGGGAAGATGGAGCATAGCCAGACCATATGATTTTGTAGGGATAACTTTCTAAGGCCATGTTATTTTGAAAGGACGCAATTGCCTTGTTGATGTGCTCGAAGTTATACTGTTTTTATGTCAATATAGACTATTGCTTTGAATCACTCGTGTCTTAAAATTCATGCCATGATTAGATTATATGATCAAGATTATGCTAGGTAGCATTCCACATCAAAAATTATCTTTTTTATTATTTACCTACTCGAGGACGAGCAGGAATTAAGCTTGGGGATGCTGATACGTCTCCGTCGTATCTATAATTTTTGATTGTTTCATGCCAATATTCTACAACTTTCATATACTTTTGGCAACTTTTTATATTATTTTTGGGACTAACATATTGATCCAGTGCCCAGTGCCAGTTCCTGTTTGTTCCATGTTTTTTGTTTCACAGAAAATCCATATCAAACGAAGTCCAAATGGGATAAAAACTTACGGAGATTTTTTTTGGAATATATGTGAATTTTGGGAAGTGGAATCAACAGAAGGCGGTGCCCGAGGGGCCCACAAGCCAGGAGGGCGCGCCCTGGGGGGTAGGGCGCGCCCTGAGACCTTGTGGCCACCCGTTAGGTCGGTTGGAGCTGTCATTTGGCTACAAGAAAGCTAATTTTCGGATAAAGATCCCCTCAAAATTTGAGCCCGATCGGAGTTACGGATCTCCGGGAATATAAGAAACGGTGAATGGCCAGAATCGGGGAACGCAGAAACAGAAGGAAACAGAGAGAGAGATCCAATCTCGGAGGGGTTCTCGCCCCTCCGCCGCCATGGAGGCCATGGACCAGGGGGGAAACCCTCCTCCCATCTAGGGAGGAGGTCAAGGAAGAAGAAGAAGGAGGGGGGCTCTCTCCCCCTCTCTTCCGGTGGCACCGGAACGCCCCCGGGGCCATCAATCTACTCTAACAACTCCGTCATCTTCACCAACACCTCCATCACCTTCCCCCATCTATCTACAGCGGTCCACTCTCCCGCAACCCGCTGTACCCTCTACTTGAACATGTTGCTTTATGCTTCATATTATTATCCAATGATGTGTTGCCATCCTATGATGTCTGAGTAGATTTTTGTTGTCCTATGGGTTGATTGATGATCATGATTGGTTTGAGTTGCATGTTTTATTATTGGTGCTGTCCTATGGTGCTCTCCGTGTCGCGCAAGCGTGAGGGATCCCCGCTGTAGGGTGTTGCAATGTGTTCATGATTTGCCTATGGTGGGTTGCTTGAGTGACAGAAGCATAAACCCGAGTAGGTGGATTGTTGCATATGGGAGTAAAGAGGACTTGATACCTTATAATGCTATGGTTGGGTTTTACCTTAATGATCTTTAGTAGTTGCGGATGCTTGCTAGAGTTCCAATCATAAGTGCATATGATCCAAGTAGAGAAAGTATGTTAGCTTATGCCTCTCCCTCATATAAAATTGCAATAATGATTACCGGTCTAGTTATCGATTGCCTAGGGACAATTCCGCAACTCCTACCACCACTTTTCCACACTCGCTAAACTAACTTAGTTGTTTCTTTATCTAAGCAGCCCCTAGTTTTTATTTGTGTGCTCTTTATTATCTTGCAAACCTATCCTATCACACCTACAAAGTACTTCTAGTTTCATACTTGTCCTAGGTAAAGCGAACGTTAAGCGTGCGTAGAGTTGTATTGGTGGTCAATAGAACTTGAGGGAATATTTGTTCTACCTTTAGCTCCTCGTTGGGTTCGACACTCTTACTTATCGAAAGAGGCTACAACTGATCCCCTATACTTGTGGGTTATCACTAATATGAAGAAGAAACTTACCAGGAGGAGCTCGTACATGGCCTGGTGAGACGCATCGTTCCGTGCCTTCTCCTCCTCCAACAACGTAGCCGTCCTCACCGCCAAATCCCTCTTCTCCTCCGTCGCCTGCCGGGCCTGTTCTGCCAGAAGCGCCTGGGTTGCCTCTCTCTCTTTCTGCAGAGCAGCCTGCAACACAACTCCTCGTTAGCATTGTAATCATCTTTGTACGCACACACAATGTAATGGAGCAAAGCTATCTGAGTTCGTATGACTAACCTCGATGACGAGCTGGACTGGCCGTGGACGAGGCGTTATCTCAGGATAGGAGCTCGTTTGGCACGCCTTGATCTGCTGGAGAGTGCGTGAAGACCGTATAAGTCCATCTCCAATGGCTATATGGCCATGGGGCCTCCCGCCGCCAGCTATCATCACCAACTCTGGATCAATAGGATGCTGGCTCGGGTTGAAGTCCTCCCCATTCACCGTCTTCCCCACATCTCTGTGCCTCACGAGCTTGTTGTGGGAGGAGATGTTGGTGAAGTTATCGCGATTATCGAGGTCAGACTCAGAGAATGCCTTGGCCTTCTTGTACGAGGCAGTATGGGCCATGGCATAGAGGTCGTACACCTGTGGCACCTCCGTCTTATTGTAATGCACCTACAAGAGAGGAACAAAGTATTAATAAAGGGGTCAAGCTAGCATCAAGAATGAATTGCAAGAATCATGAAGCAAACCACATACCCAGTTCTGCCCGAACTGAAATAAGTTGGCGCTGCCTTGATGGTGTGGCACACCTTCCATTTGGGCACGCCGTTCCTTGGCATCGTCGTGGACGGCTCGCCATTCGTCAGAGCACCACTCATTCACCAACGCCTCCCAACAACCCATCTTATCCGCACACCATCTCGGGGGCACCTAAGTTAGTAAAGAGAAATTTGAGAGCTACGCCTACGAATCAAAGCAAGGAAACTAAGTACAAGGCCTTAAGAATAGATAATTACCTTCATGTACTGCTCCTTGTCCAAAAACTTTCGGCGGGACGATGACTTGTCCTTCTTAATACGCCGCGAGGCGTAGTAGTCTCGAACAGCCTGTACCCGAGCCTCGTGCCATAAGTTCTGTAGTAGGCCCCTGCACTCGTAATCGATAAGCTTTGCAGCGGCCTCCTCGTATCCCTCCTCACACCTGTAGAAGGTCTGTAATCAAACAAGACAACACTAATTAGTACAATAAATAGCTATTATTGATTTTTAATTGTGTAAAGGAGATATTACCCAGAACTTTCTGATCACCATGTCGGCCCTCGTGTGGCACAACACACCGTCGATCATCTCCTCCGGCGGGGCCGGGGCAGCCAAGTAGTGCTCCCATTTCAATCCTAACTCTGGAAGCTGACCCTCGCCGGGCAATGTGACAAACCCCGGGATGTTATGCCATAAAAGCACACCAAGGATGGAGTTGGGCCTGCAGACATCCTTGGCGTGAATCCAACCCCTGCAGTATGACAAAGCCAATGCATTAGATATGTGAAGAAACAAGAAGGCAAAACGTTTAAAAAGAGTAAATGCACTTACTTCAGCGACTCAGGCCTAATCGGCCACCTCTGCTCGCGGGTCGCCGACACGGGCGGGAGCCGTGTACACCCACGCTGGTAGACGGTGGCCCCCTCAGCCACCTCTTCCCCGCTATCAGAAAGCTGATCCCCGCCACCATCAACATGGCCACTCGGCTCCGGCTGATGTAGATCTGGCCAGGTATCCCATCCGATCGAAGCGTGTGGAGTCTCGTAGGATGAAGCGTCTGGCACAGGAGTCTCGCGGGTCGAAGCGTCTGAGACAGAAGGATCGTCGACCCGAGGCTTGAGGACAGGAGTCCTTGTAGCCTCCACCACAGACGGGTCCACCGTAGCAGTCCTGTGCTTGGGTGAATCAGCTGGGGGTGGCGGCGAGGAAGGCGTAGCAGCCTTCCTACCTCTCTCGCGGGTACCATGTGTACCTTTAGGAGCCTTCCTACCTCTCCCCAGACCTCCTCTCCTGGTCGGCAACTTCGCCGACGAAGAAGCGCCCTCGGGTGTCCCAATACTGTCGTACAATGCTCTCTGGAGAGTTTGGGGTGGAATGGAAGTACCCCTCCCACCACGCGCCGACGAAGGAGCCTCAGATCGCTCTCGACCCGCGCCCACCATCTTTCAACACCTGCCATGACAAAGAGTAAAGGAAATTAGTACAACATAAAAAAATTGAATACCGACATGAATAATAATATGTATATATATAATTTGAGTGTATCATCATCATGTATATAATAAAAATTGAATAATACCTTACATTAACTAATAATAATCTTCATTGTCTATATATGCTCCGGGATCAATAAATGCATCGTCATCATCACTATCATCAATAAATGCATCATCATCATCACTATCGGGAACAACATGTGGAAGGCCTCCTTTATGTAATTGGTCAAGCATTGAGAGGTCATCCGCAGCAGTAACCTCTTCTTCTTCCGTCTCTTCTTGTTCCGGCTCAGGGGTGAAGTCGGATTCACTGTCGCTGTCTACTTCAATGTTCTGGGGTGAAGTAGAGCGGGTCTTGAAACGTTTTTTGGAAAGACGTGTTTCTTGGAAGAATTCTCCTTCATATGTGTCTGGGTTAATGTGAGGTTCATAATCATCTTCATTGAGGGTTGGTGGTCTAAAACGTGGCGGCACATCATAAACGACATCCCAACCATTTAGATTTGGATCAGTTTGGCAGGCCCACGGTAGATAAAAAACTTGGGCCGCATGTTGAGCCGTAATATAGACATCGGGAACATCTAAATGGGTGCTTTGTTTGATTTAGACTAGCCCTATATGTTCATGAGTCCTTCTAGTCTCCTTCGGCTGGAACCAATAACATTTGAAGACTACGACGTTTGGTGGGTTTTCACCAAAGAATATAAGTTCATAAATTGCTTCAACTCTTCCATAATACTCGACATCTCCTTCGCCAATAGCAGAGACACGACAATTTGTAGACTTTCGGTCAGCCATAGATAGCTCTTTGCCAAAAGTACGAAAGCGATACCCATTGACGTCGTATTTGTCAAATGAACGGACCTTATAGTCAAAACCATTAGCGACTTGTCTCAATTCGGAGTCCATAGACTTTGAATTAGCCTACAAGTTTAATACGAATGGATTGTTGCATTAGCCGCAAACTAGACGAAGAAATGAAATGGTCTAATGGAAATTACCGCTTGTTTGAACCAAGAGATGAAACCGGGATAGCCGCCTCCATGCTTTGCCAGAAGCTCATACTCTTCGATGGAATCCGTTTGAATCACCGCTCCATCCTAGATTGGGCGACGTATCGACTGTATCACATATCCGGGAATAAGAGCATTTCAAAGGAATTAGAAGTTGCGAAACAATGTACCGAGAACTTACTCGATGTACGGCCGCACTTCTGTTAGGTTGTTGAAGATATAGAATGAAATGGTCCGCCATTCTTCGACATCCAACGCTATTGCTTTCGAAGCACCGGCTGGTGTGAGCTTCCCTTTGAATAGGCTGAGGTTGGATCGACCTTTTTCACGGTCGCCATCATTGTATCGAGGCTTCAGATTATGCAAATGACGATTCTTGGCTTCGTAGTGTCCTGTCACGAAGTTTGTCCCCTCCTCAGTAATGAATGCCTGGGCCATCGATGCTTCAATTCTATGTTTATTTTTACATTTTGCTCAAAGTGTCTTCTGCATCCTCTCAGTTGCGAAGCACCAACGATTTAGCACGGGCCTCCCCAATCTTGCCTCGGTCGGGAGATGCAAAATCAAATGCCGCATTGGATTAAAGAAGCCCGGTGGAAAGATCTTTTGTAACTTGCAGATCAACTCCGGCGCCAACTCTTCCAGTTCATCTAGCATGTCAGGCGATAGTTCTTTCGCACAAAGAGCACGGAAGAAATAGCTCAGCTCTACCAATACTAGCCATTCATCCTCAAGGATAAAGCCACGCAACATCACCGGCATTACCTGCTCAAGCCATATGTGCCAATCATGACTCTTGAGACCAAATATTTTCAATTTGTCAAGACTCGCTCCCCTCTTTAGATTCGGTGCATACCCATCGGGGAACATCAACTGCATTTTCACCCACAAGATCATTTCCCTCATAGTTGGCCTTCCAAGATTGAACCATGCCTTTGGCTTCCTCCAGTTCTTCTTTCCTTTCGGTTGTCGCATGTTTTGTAACGGTCTATCACATAGAGCTTCCTGATCGACTCTAGCCTTAGGATTATCCTTCGACTTCCACTCTATGTCGAACAATGTACCAAAAAGGGCCTCGGCGATATTCTTTTCAGTGTGCATCACGTTGCTGTTGTGCGGGCAAAGGAGGTCTTTAAAGTAAGGCAGATCCCACAAGCATATCTTGTGAGTCCAGGCGTGTTCCGAATTATACCCTTTGAAATACCCTGGACGCGCTGGATCAGGCTCGAGAGCATTTAACTAATCCAGGGTCTGTTGGCCTGTCAATGTAGGTGGTGCAGAGTTTTTGACAACTCTACCTTTGATGAAATTCTTCTTGTCTTTTCTGAACTTATGGCGAGGATCCAAGAACTGTCTATGGAAGTCGAAGCAAGGATACTTGCGACTAGCCTGCAGCCAACGGAACTCAAGAGCTGCCTTGCATGTGGGGCACGGGAACCTTCCATGCACACACCAGCCAATGAATAGCGCATACGCCGGCAAGTCATGCGTCGAGTACATGTACCACACATGCATTTTGAAGTTATGTTTTGTAGCGGCGTCATATGTCTTAATCCCATTATCCCAAGCTTCTTGCAATTCATCCTTAAGCGGCTGCATGTACACATTCATATTCTTCCCTGGATAGTTGGGCCCTGGAATTATCAACGTCAAGAAAATGTTCTTTCTTATCATAATCTCTCCGGGGGGGAGATTGAGTGGAATGACAAATAGAGGCCAACAACTGTATTGGGTTGCCGTCATACCAAACACATTGAACCCATCCGTGCTGATGGCGACTCGAGGATGCCTTGGATCTGCCGCTTTATCCTTATGTAATGCATCGAAGTGCTTCCACGCAAAAGCGTCTAAAGTGTGTCCCAACATCGGATTCCCATCTGCATCTAGTTCGGTTCTTTTGCCCAATTTGTGCCACGTCATCTGTCTGGCCGTCTCTTCGACCATGAAAAGACATTGAAGTCTTGGTATGATTGGCATATACCGAAGAACATTAACTGGGATTTTGGTCTGACTCTTCTCACCCATACCGTTGCCTACCACAACATACCTAGAAGACTTGCAAATGGGACAATAGTTCAAGCCCGCATACTCAAGCCTAAATAAGGCACATCCATTCTCACAGGCATCTATCTTCTCATAGGGCATCTTAAGCACACGTAGGATTTTGTCCGGCTGGTACAGGTTTGCAGGCAATACATGGCCTTTGGGTAGAAAGCGTCCAAATATCGTCATCATCGCATCGTAGCATTCTCTGCCCAGGTTGAACCGACCCTTCAGAGCCATTACTTGCGCGATGGCATCCAGCTGACAAAGCTCAGTGTGCTCGTGGAGAGGATGTTTTGAAGACTCCAACATTTCATAGAAGGCCTTTGCAGATTCCTCTATCTCATCGTCCGAATCCCGAGCATCATCAAAGTCTTGCACCATGTCTTCAATCTCGGTACCATGCTCGTCGGTGCGACGACGAACCACCTCAGCTCTGGCACGTTGGGCAGACTCACCATGAAATCTCCACACCGTATAATCAGGCATAAAATCCCACTTATGCAAGTGTTTACCCATTTCATCCCGTGTCCACTTTTTATGGTTGTCGCACCGGACACAGGGGCACCAGGTTATTTCCTGGCCATTTGCAAATGCGGCGCTCAGAAACCCCTTGGTTTTTGTTAACCATTCAATGGTCATGTCTTTCTGACTAGGATGACCGGTGTACATCCACGCACGATCACTCATCTTGCCTACCTACTAAACACACAAGAAATATATATATAATTCATCATCTATATTCATCAGTTAATCAAGTTTGTCAGTTTTATTACGTCCATGCAACCTACACGCTAATAGGTAAAGATAGGTCCTAATCCCACCCGAGTATGTGTACATTGGGTTCGTTTTCCCATGCTCTACTCCGGATCCGACGCAGAATTTCGGCAGCACCTCCCCGTTGTTCTCCTGATACACGTCTCGGCAATAAGCAGAGAGGATGTGTACCCGGAGAACAACAGGGAGGCACTGACGAAATTTCCGCATCGGATCCGGAGCAGAGCATAAGGGAAAACGAACCCAATCTACACATATACTCGGGCTGTCCATGGATAACGTTGGACAATTTGAAAGGATGACGGTTATAAATATGCAAAGACATGCATATTTATAGATGCCGCCCTTTCGAATGGGAGACGCATACTGGTCACGCATACTGATGATTGAAGACACCTATAGCTAGCAAGTTTCCTCGGAAAGAAGACCGGAACAGAGCAAATTAAGGGGGGAAGGAGATGTCATTGGTGCTCACCCACGAACGCATCGGGGAGCTCGTCAAACGCACGGGGAGGTCATCGAACAGCAGACCCTCGCAGCGACGAAACAACTGCACATTGAAATCCACCCGATCAACATAAATATTCGATCCCGATAGAAAAATCTCTCTTTATGTAACTACTTTTGCACTTTTATTTTATTATTTTTCTCCTCTATTTCTTCTTCTTCTTCTTCTTCTTCTTCTTTTCTTCTCCTCTTCTTCTTCTCCTATTTTTCTTCTTCTTTCTCCTCCTCTTATATTTTTCCTCTTCTTCTTCTCCTCTTCTCCTCTTTTTCTTCCTCTTCTTCTTCTTCTTCTTCTTCCTCCTCCTCCTCCTCTTCTTCTTCTTCCTTTTTCCTTTTTCCTATTATTTTCCTCTTCTTCTTCTCCTCTTCTCCTCTTTTCTTATTTTTCTTCTTCTTCTTCTTCTTCTTCTTCTTCTTCCTATTTTCCTTTATCCTCTTCTTCTACTCATTCTTCTTTTCTTATTTTTTCTCTTCTAACCTAACTAACTAACCTAATAAACCTAGCTAACTAACTAACCTAACTTACCTAATAAACTAAAAAACTAACCTAACTAATATAACAGAAATAAAAAAATAGGAAAAACAAAATAAAAATAGGGGCGGCCGTCGGGCTCACCTGCGGGGGCGGCTGGGGTGTCATGGGCGGCGGGGCGCCGGGGCGTTGGGGGCGGCGGGGCGTTGGGGGCAGCGAGGCGGCGAGGCGTTGGGGGGGGGGGGCGGGGCGCCGGGGCGGCGGGGAGGACGGGCGCGACGGGGGAGGTGGGGTAGCGGTGCGACGGGGGCGGTGGGGCGTTGGGGGAGGTGGGGCGCCGGGGCGGCAGGGAGGATGGGCGCGACGAGGGCGGTGGGGCGGCGGCGCGATGGGGGCGGTGGGCGGCGGCGAGACGGGGGCGGTGGGGCGGCGGCACGACGGGGTCGGTGGGCGTGACTGGGCCGGTGGGGCGACGACGGCGGTGGTCGCGGGGCTGACGGCGGTGGGCGTCGGGGAGAGAGGGGAGTGGGAGTGGGAGTGGGAGTGGATGACAGTGAGAGAGAGGGGCCGGGGTGGGGGCGGGACGGCCGTTAGTACCGTTACGGCATTGCCGTCTGCTGGCGGACGGTAAAGAGGCGGCAAAGAGGCTAGCCTCGTTGCCGTCTGCTTTAGGACTCATTGCCATCCGCTAGCAGATGGCAAATCAGACGCCAAATTTAACCTACCCGCCCCGCGGTCAGGTGGGGCCCAGCTGTCGCTTTGCCGTCTGCTGTATGGCTGTTTGTCGTCTGTGAGCTGACGGCAAAGAGCTGACTGATGGCAAAGACCCACTGTGTCGTTTGCCAACTCTTTGCTGTCTGCTTTCTGGCAGCAGGCGGCAAAGACCGTCTTTGCCATCTGCCAGCCGACGGCAGAGAGCTGGCAGACGGCAAATAACTGAATTCCAGTAGTGAGAGGGTAAAGTGGAAGTTGATTTTGATTGCATAAAAGCTTATCTTAATTCAGGGAGAGTTATTCAAGTTAGTGATGAATTTTATCTTGATCCAACCATTATTTTGAGATTTGTTAAAAGCTATGCAGAGCATATGGAGCTTCCCAACAAGAATTGGGAGTGTTACACCAATGAGGACCCCGAGGAAGAGGTCATTGCGGAGACCTTGGAGGTGGAAGCATTAGTAACTCCCATAGAAGATGACAATGAACCCGAACAAGAACTAGCCTTCCCCGTTAGGAAGGCACAAGTTTAGTACCTGAGCAAAGGGCGAAAGTAGGAGGGAAAAAAAAGATACATGCAGTGCTCAGGTTAAACCGCCAAAAAGGAGGAAAAAGGAGAGACCTATTGAAACCATGGAGAAAGAGGTAACTTATTTTATGAAATGTTGCATCAAGGCAGCCGACACCGGTAAACCAGCAGTTCCTTGCTCATTTGGTAGTACTTTTTATTTTGGGCTTTGTGATATAGGTTAATCTATTAATGTGATACCTTATACTATTTATGCTAAACTTCATGACGAAATTTATGCTTGTGATTTACAGCCTAGAGACATGGAGATAAAAATAGCAGACGCCACATTAAGGTAGCCTTATGGGATGGTGCCTGACGTTTATGTTATCCTAGGGACTTTCACTTACCAAGTAGATTTTGTTGTAATGAAAATTCCTGAAGATGATTTTTGTCCCATAATTTTTGGGAGACCTTTTCTTAACACTACAGGTGCAAGTATCGATTGTAAAAGGGAGGTTGTCTCTCTTAAGTACGGGGAAGAGGTAAGAGAGTTTCATTTTTTAAGATTTAAGAATCACCCCCAACCAAGAGAGCATGACAATAATGAAGAAAAGACTATTGCACAGTTGGCTGTTATCGCCCGATAGGTCCCACACGGTGGTGGTTCTGCTCGGGTGGCTAGGCTCGAAGCAGAAGCATCTGAAGAGATATGCCGACTGGTACACTTCCAGGGGGTTCTATGTTGTCACCTTCACCCTCCCCATGTCTCACATCGTCATCTATAATGTGAAAGGGAAGGCCGAAAAGAATGTGGAGATGCTCTCGGAACATTTTGCTGATTGGGTCAAGGAGGAGGACGGGAAGAAGATTGTTTTGCACACTTTCAGCAACACCGGATGGCTTTGGTATGTGCAGTTTCGTTGAATTTCTCTCATCAAGAATTAACTGAAAACCTTGGGATTTGGAGCTTACTACTGCTTTGTGCTGCTGTTGTAGCTATGGTGTGATACTGGAGCACTTGCAGTGGCATGATTCTTCGGTGGTGGAGAAAATCAAGGGTTCCGTAATCGATTCAGCGCCTGTTGCTGTCCCTGACTCTCAGGTAAAAACTATAGCTAACCTCACGCGAATGGAATTAGGTGGTTATTGAAATGTGACACAAATATTCTCTTTGCATACTCTGCATATCTGACGAATGTGTTGTCAGTTGTGTTTTATTCTTCCTTCACATACACTGTCATTTACTGTATGTTCCTCAATCATGTTTTAACACCACAGAGAACAAAGGTTTGTTGGAACATAAACATAGTTTTTAACTGTTGTGTTTTTTTTTCTGAACTTAGGTGTGGGCACTAGCACTAGTAGAAAACAGGTCTTTCGTCCTAGCCGGATCGGAGCAATAGTCCTGGTCGCGTTACGAACCGGGACTAATGTGAGCATTAGTCCCGGTTCGAGCGGCTAGGACGCCGGACGGGGCTCGGCAGGCATCAGTCCCGGTTCGAATGGGACCTTTAGTCCCGGTTGGAGACACCAACCGGGACTAAAGGGGGTGATACCCTTTAGTCCCGGTTGGTGCCTCCAACCGGGACTAAGGTGTATTTTCTCTTTTTTGTTTTGTTTTCTTTTTCTAAACAGGACAGTTTATGTTTTTAGATTTGGAATAACTGTTAGAATATTTATAGTTTTTGAATGAATCTTTTTGCTTTTGGTCAAAAAAATTACAAACTTTCTGTTAGTGCCAGTAGTTTTCAAATTTAAATAGTTTAAATTTGCATTCTTTTGAAATTTGTGTGAATCACTAGTTTGTGAATAACTTTAGTTTAAAAATAGATTTTTGAGTGATTGTTTTTCCTGTTGTTTAATATTAGTATGTTTTATCATTATTTTCAATTTGGGAATTTTTGGGATATTTTAAATAGGGGTTTTAATTAAAACCAGATTTTGTTTAACTCTTTTAGTTTTATACCTTCATTTGTTTTAATCAAAATCGGTACAAATGAACTCTGAAAAGGTTGAAACTTGGCATGGTATCATCATTTCACCCACATAGCATGTGCTAAAAAGTTGAGAGGGTTACGGCAAAAACTGAATGCACTTCGTGTACAAACTGGACCATCTCCTTCGAAGTATGAGGATTTCGGATTAAAACTCATCTGTTACAAAGGCATTTCATTTTTTTTAAATTATTTCAACTCCAGACTTTTTGTGCATTCAATATGCACCATTCAAAGCCACATCCTTAAATTTCAACCATTTCATACCGGGACTAAAGTGTTATGAAAAAGTAAAACGGCTATAACTTTTGCATACGATGTCGAAAAAAAAGTTTAATATATCAAAATGTTCAGCACGAGAAACCGGTTTCGAATGCAACCGCCATAGGCTGTTTTGTAAATTTTTGGAAAAAAGTTATCCTCAAATTTAAGTTTTTTTGAATTTTTGGTCAAACTACTTATTCAATAAATATTAGTGTTACTAAATAATTTTTTTTAGAATAATAGTTTCAAACTGAAATGGTGAAACGTGTGACATCATGCTTAAGGGCTTAATAGGATTGATATGATACATATAACATAAATTAATTGAATAAGTAGTTTATTTTTTTAAATGTTTTTAAATATTTTAGATTTTTGAAATTCGAAAAGAAAAAAAATTCATAATTTTGAAATTAATTAAATTATGTCATATTTGGATTCCTCACATTTTTTTGATAATAATGGATATATTATTTGTCGAAGTTCGATTTACAGATTTAAAGATATTAATTATGCCATATTAAATGAATAAATGGCAAAAAAAGAATAAAATATTATTATTACTTATTTTATTTCATTGAAATTCAATATTATTATTACTTATTTTATTTTGAACTTTTTTATTATTTTGGTTTTTTTGTTTTTTGAGAATTTTTGAGTTGTTTTGAATTTTTTGCCTTTTTCTGAAGTTTTTTTGAGTTTTTAAATTAATCATTGTTGTTTATTTTAATAATTGTTTGGAATTCAAAAAATTAAATCATGTGATATCTGTAGGAGATATGCCCTAGAGGCAATAATAAATGTTATTGATTATCTCCCTGTTCATAATTAGGTTTATGTTCCATGCTATAACTGCTATGGTTCTCGAGTCTACAATAACCACGAGGCTCGGAGGAAGACTCATATGCATGTGTGGGATAATAAACGGTAAAATGTATTCCTAGTCAAGCCTCTATGACTGGCTCAAGTATTGCATGATGATCCTGTTTTCCTGATCATGGGCATGACTATGCCGGCAATTTTGAGGGCACAATTGTTGGTAGAACACTTGTGTTGAATCGACCCAAATTGATGTTATGCTATGAGATACATTCGTCATAAGTTAATGGTTAATAACACAGGAAGTTAATGTTTGCATAATTCCTTAGACCATGAGAGTATCGAGTTTCTTCATGCTTGCTTCATGAACTTTGGGGTTTGTTAAACGTCATCCGTAAATGGGTGGCTATTACGGCGGCTTACGGGTTCATGGAAAAGTATGTCAAGTAACTTGATAGCTCAAGATTGGGATTTGCTCCTCCGACGATGGAGAGATATCTCTGGGCCCTCTCGGTGTTACGGTATCCATCATCGTCTGGCCAGACACAGGGTGATTTGATCACAGGGATGCCGGAACACAGAACGAGAAAAGAGAACAATACCGGCAACGAGGTAACTGGCATAGTGGACAAGTTGTTGATTCACGGGGATGCCTACATGTCTCACCTCGGGTATTTGTAACATATCGCGAAGCAACAGGAATAGCTCACGGCAACTGGAGGTTCACTCGAATATTTATTCGTGTGGGTATAGGGATCGATATGGGTGTCCACGGCTCCGATGTTGATCATTGATCGGAAGGGGTTCCGGGTCATGTCTATGCTTCACCGAACCTATAGGGTCACACGCTTAAGGGTCATCTATCTGCTGAATACTAGACAGGGAGTCTGAGAGAAAATCACCGAAAAAAGTTTCGGACACCGGAAAAGTTTCGGACAGCGGAAAAGTTCCGCAGAGAGAACACCGGAACAGTTTCGGTAAAACTGAAAAGTTGTTTCAGGGGATACCATTAAGTCAAATTGGTTTCGGCATGTGCCTGATAATTCTTGGAGGATGCCAGAATCATTCTGGAAACTTTCTGGAATTTTCCGGGATGAAAACCGGAAATGTTCCGGAGCTGCCGAAACCGCTTCAGATGCTTTTCGCAGATGAAAATCACTAAACCGGAATTGTTCCGGCTCGCGTTGAAAATTATTTTGGTGGGTACTGGAAATGTTCTAAGCCCACATGAATATTTTCAGTTCGATCAGACACTGAAAAATGTCGTCGTGAATAGTGAAAGTGCTTTTTGGATTACTTTATTGGAAACACTATTGCAAATAGTGGAAACACTATTTGTGAATAGTGGAAATACTATTAGGGGATGATGCAGGCATGGTGATGCAGGCATGGTGATGCAGGCAACACTATTTGGAGGCTTCCTTTTATGCCCTTGTGGTGTGCTCACCTCATGGGCATTTTGGTAATTCCAAGTCCCATCCTACCCCTTGGTTTTCCTATAAATAGGAGGTGAGGGGCAGCCCAAACCTTCATCCATTCTCACATACACATGCCATTGCAATGATCTGGCTTCTTCTCTCCCTCCCACGAAATAGTTTCGTAGAGCCGAAAGGCTGTCTGGGTCCGGTGGGAACTAGTTCTGGACGGCGAAGCCCTGCCGGATAGATGACACCGTATGTGTGCAACTCTGTAGAGAGATCGTAGTTTCGGTCTTAGTTCGAGAGTGCCTCCCGAAGGGCTGTCCGTGTGACCGTCTGAGTTTTGGAGGTCCTCCCGAAGGGCTGTCCGAGTGACAGTCCAAGTTTCGGAGGTCCTCCCGAAGGGCTGTCCGCGACACCGTCCGGGGGACTGTGCGACCGCCTCCCGGAGGGCTGTCCGCAGGGCAGATGAGGGTATACATCCTCGCGGTTGGGAGGTTGTAAAATCCTAGCTGCGGGGATCTGCACCGCCGATCGTCATCGACTCTACTTCCGCTGCGCTACGAGTCGGTAACGAAAGAGATCAAACCTTGTATGCAGTCTCCATAGTGGTCCTGGGCTGGTGCGTAGGTCAGAAAATTTTTGTTTTCTGCTGCGTTACCGTTCAGTGGCATCAAGAGCCGTGCTATGCGTAGATGCAGGTTGCGATCTAGAATACATAGAGATGTATGGGTGTTGCACAATATAATTAGGTAGTAGGTGAGATCTATTGCTGAAAATTATTTGTGCGGGTAGCAGATGAAGTCTGTTACCCGATGTTCTTGTTGCTTCCCTAGAATTTGCATATTTCTGATCTTGATAACAGTATGGTGGAGTTTCAATGTTCTGGCAATCCGCGATCCTGATTGATCAACGAAGTGCTAACAGTTCATTGAATTCCACCGTAGTTAAAAAGAAAGATGAAATTTCGCAGACGAAAGGGCAATGCAGATATGATCTGCACGGGGGTCACGCGTATGACGAAGTTTAGTATGGGGCTCGAGATTTTATTATCTCATGTTTCATACACCCTGGAATGTTAATCTAGCGACTTGGATTATCATGCTTGATGATGGACGTTGGTAGCTTCGGTTTGTTTCGAAACCTTAGAAGCCACGTAAAATAAATTTTTGCATGAACCGATTAGAGGTTTCTAACTTGGTTTTGCAGGATGGTTTGCATGTGCATGTGATGTGGTATAGCAGTGTTCATAATAATTTGATTATGTATGAGATGACTATATGATGTAAATTGATTAACATGACCTGCGTGTCATGATTCGGCATGATGGCTGGAGCCATATGATTGCACTTTAATGACCTGCATGTCAACCTTATGTAATGCACTTATTTTATTAGCTATAGAGATAGCAATATTATCTGGTGCATCGACAAGGTGGTGGCAATCTTCGCGATGGTGAACACCGACGCGAATGCCAAAGACGAAGAAATGAAAGACTTCTCCGTCAGAAAGGGCTATACCATATCATGCTATTATGAATTGCCTGAGATGTTTATCCCTTATGATGCACCCTTCTTGATTGCGCGGTTGTCGCTTTTATTAGGGTGATCTCTCACAAAAATATCAAGTAGATAGTGTTCTCCCAAGTGTAGCACCGTCACGGCACCTAACTTTTCGGGGTACGCCATGGATGCATGGGTGCGAACGATTAGGGATGTGTGAGGCGGGTGAGTTGAGACCTCGCAGCGAGATCACTTGGTTGTCTTGACGTTCAGGCATGAGTGTCATGAGCTCGGAACACACGCATCGAAAGATGAACAAGAGTCACATGGAGATGTGATCGGCAAGTTGGCCTACCGATTAAAATTCCCGTCATGAGATGATGATTCTATGGCGATGAATTGAAGTCTGGATCTTGTATCACTCAAAATCAATTATGAGAGATATTGATTTGAGTGGGAGCGCACTGTAGAATTAACTTGTTTAATTCTCAGTGCAATTAATTATGAACCCTGTCTAAGTGTGATTTGCATAATAGTTGTAGAATAATGGCTCGCGTTTCCACCTTCCCTGTTAAAATTGAATAGCTGTTAAATATCTGGTTAAAACTTTACGATTGGTAACGTAATATGAGGATTGTCCTCAAGAGTGCCGAGAAGGACTTTGTCCTATCGTATGCTTTCGGTATTCTCTCGCTAATGCTATGGATCATGTGACTCTCGTCCTTCGATCCAAAAGCTAAAATTCCGTTACGGTCAAGTGAAATATGTTTGCTTCCATGATACCCGAACTTTGAAAGTTTGGATAGTTATGTGATATTCATGGAATCTGAAAATCATTTTCAGAGACAGACAAAGGCAAAAAGATATGAGATATCCAAAGCAATGTTTGTTTGCGAAACATTAGTAAAGTGTTTACTATGCATTTGACTGATAAGAGAGGGATCCAGGAGAACGCCTGTCATATGATGAAAGGTGAATAAAACAACAACTTGAAGTGAAAGGAAGTGTCCGAAGGGTGTTAGTAAGACTTTCACGCCAAGGAAGTCCGGGGCTAACGCCACTCTTAAGTTGGGTGCTTCTTCTGAGAGTAGGAGAGATACTGAAAGTTAAACTGTTAGAAGTATAATGGCAAAAGGAAAGAAGACTGGAATATCCAGCTCATGTATGAATGTCATACAAGTTTTTGATGTATAGAAGGCTGGTCAAAGATATAGTTCTTGGGAATTATGGTTAAACATGTTAATCACTAATTCTTGGGTATTGTGAGTTAATCACAAAGATACCCGCTCGATTGCATTCTGTTGCAGCTCGATGTAAGAACTACTATGGCCTGAAAGACTAACCAGGAATGAGGTTCAGATACACGCAGGGAACATAGTAAATGTTACTATGCCTTCCATCGGTGTATTCCCTATGTATTTACTTTCATAATTCATTTTAGAGTTTTACACTCTAGCCCTTTGCATAAGGTATTTTGCAAGAAGGTTATTCATAAGAGAACTTTTGATGTTCGGTGTTATGAATAACATAAGGGCCATACTTTCATTATGAATGAGATGTATGTTATGAATATTGATATTAATACGTTGCCTCTGTATTTACTTTCATAATTCATTTTAGAGTTTTACACTCTAGCCCTTTGCATAAGGTATTTTGCAAGAAGGTTATTCATAAGAGAACTTTTGATGTTCGGTGTTATGAATAACATAAGGGCCATACTTTCATTATGAATGAGATGTATGTTATGAATATTGATATTAATACATTGCCTCTGTATTTACTTTCATAATTCATTTAGAGTTTCATACACTCTAGCCCTTTGCATAAGGTATTTTGCAAGAAGGTTATTCATAAGAGAACTTTTGATGTTCGGTGTTATGAATAACATGAAGGGCCATGCTTCCATACAGGATGGGATGTATGCTATGAATATTGATGGTAATATGATACATCCATAACACTGACGCTGAATGTCGCAAGACTAAAAGAATACCACACAAGTGTGGCACTGCATTTGGTCACATTGGAGAAACCCGCATGGAAAATTCCATTGTGATGGATTTTGAAGTCGTTTGATTTTGAATCATCTGACACTTGCAACTTTCCTCTGAAAGTGAAGTGACTGAAATACCGTTCACAGGCCATAAGGAACGAGCAAAGAACATATTGGTGATCATACATTATGATGTGTGTAGTCCAATAAATGTTGTTGCAAGTAGTGGATTTATCTATCTTCAGAAATGACTCAAGTAAACATATGGATATTTACTTGTTGAGACATAAGTCTGGATCTTTTGAATTCATTCATAAGGTTTTCAAAAATGAAGTAGAAGTTATTGTAACAAGAAAATTATGTTTCTACAATTCGATTGCAGAAAGGAATATTTGAGTTACAACTTTAGCGAATGTCTAATGAGTTATGAAAGGGGTTTCATAACTTGCACCTCCTGGAACACCACTGCAAGTGGAAATTCGTGAAGATGTAATCGAACCATTTATGACATGGTAAGATCAAAGATGACATAAATAAATTTGCCATTATCCCTTTTGAGGTGATGCTTTAGAGACTGCGGCTTTTACACTGAAAAGAGCTTCATCGGGTCTGTTGAAATAACGTCATGGTTTGGTACGCCCAACCATGTTATATCTTTTCTTAACATTTGGAATATGGGGCTTGTGTAAAAGGTTACAAACCTATTCCAAATCAGACAAGTGCTACTTTGTAAGGTTATCCCAAGTCATTGGGTATTCCCCCACCACTATACCGAGGCAAAGGGTTTTGCCGCAAAACGGTATGCTTTTAAAGAGAATAGTTCTTACAAAAGGTGAGTGGGAGGACAGTGCAACTCGACGAGATAACCAGTATCTTCGTCATCAGATCAAAGGAAAGGAACCTTGGAAGTGATTCCAGGGTTTCCTACTGCGACTGATACGGAAGTCTCTACAATAAAATGTATGGACTTCGGTCGAACTTGCAACTGAACCTCGTAGGCAAGGCTCGTGCAAACCTCTCAGGTGCGCAAACGAGATATTGTTGTTGGACAACAGTATACCTACGATACACAAGGAAGCGATGATGGGCCCTGACTCCGGAATTGGCTAAATGCCAATACAATCTGAGATAGTTTCCATATAAGTGATTCGAGATTAAAATCTTGATACACCTTTCGGAAGACTTAGAGTCTAACGAAAATTTATGGAACTAAAAACTGATACGGATAAAAATGTTTTATCCATATAGCTCGACTTGTTGAAATAACAAGTTCAAGGAGTTGACTACGATGAGGTTGATTCACCGTAGCGATGCTTAAAGTCGGTTCGGGTTGAACTAGCAATTAATACATATTTCAATCATGAGATATGAAACATGGATGACAAAAGGATTTCCATCTGATGGAAATGAAACCTAGGACTTGTATGTGATACAGTCCGAAGTAATTTGTCAATCCAGAGGATGCTAGTAAGTATGCAAACTTCAGAGTTCCAGCGATGGACAGAAGAGAGCAAAGTGGAGTTGGAATCTTCGTTTTTGATGGAATGGTCAAAGGGGTTTGACTTCATCAAATGGGTATCGAAGATGCTTGTGATTCAAGAAAGTAAGTGGGAGCATAATAATATTTCTAAAAATCGTGTGTACTTGACACATTGTTAATTGGAAATAAATTTCTTGACACAAATTAGGACTTCATTTGAAAATAGTTTTTCGATGAAGTGCTTAGGCTAAATAGCCTCAATATTAGGCATGATGATCTATGGAGATAGATTTACCTAATGGGGCTGAGCAAAAATACATATTGACAAGATGCTAAAACCTTTTAGCATTTAAAACACCAAGGAGTGATTCTTGCCGAAGTCACATGGAAAGAGTTTTTGCAAAACTCGGTGTCCCAAAACACTGATGAGCAAAATACATGATGGTGATTCCATACACTCTTGTGTTTGGATTAATCATGTATTCCATGGTATGTAAAACAACCAGATATGTCCAATACTCCAAAGTTGTTGCGAGTATAGATACCAAAGTGATCAAAGTACTGATCATAGGACAACAGTGAAAGATGTCATTGAGTGCTAGAGCAGTACTGATGACATGTTTTCTCGCAAGCGGAGATCATGAAGAGTTCGTTGTAAAAGGTTACATCGATACAGTCTTCATCTATGCTCCATGCGATTTTCGATTTAAGTTAAGGGTTTTGTGTAATACACAATATGGTGGCACGGTAGTTGGAAATTGTTCCAAACAAGATACTGTGGCGAATTCTATAACAAAGGCTAAGTATGTTGACGCTTGAGAAGCGACAAAGAAGTTGTTGAATCATATAGTTCATTCATGAACTTAGTATGGTTCCAAGATGACTTTGGTCTATGGGACACTATTGCAGATAGTTGCTCCATAGCTCAGTCTGAGGAATCAGGTTTCGACCTATGATTCACACATATGCAAGGCCAAGTCCAGACAAAATATGAATTTTGTGAAAGCGTGAAAACGCAAGGATATGCAAAGTTACACACAGAGCTGAAGTCGTCAGATCCGTTGGACATCAGGCTATACCACATGCGAAGCATATTTTACACCAGTATGCCATAGGTGTAAAGTGCATTAGCATTGACTAGATTATTGACTCTAGTTCAAGTGGGAGTCTGTAGGAGATATGCCCTAGAGGCAATAATAAATGTTATTGATTATCTCCCTGTTCATAATTAGGTTTATGTTCCATGCTATAACTGCTATGGTTCTCGAGTCTACAATAACCACGAGGCTCGGAGGAAGACTCATATGCACGTGTGGGATAATAAACGGTAAAATGTATTCCTAGTCAAGCCTCTATGACTGGCTCAAGTATTGCATGATGATCCTGTTTTCCTGATCATGGGCATGACTATGCCGGCAATTTTGAGGGCACAATTGTTGGTAGAACACTTGTGTTGAATCGACCCAAATTGATGTTATGCTATGAGATACATTCGTCATAAGTTAATGGTTAATAACACAGGAAGTTAATGTTTGCATAATTCCTTAGACCATGAGAGTATGGAGTTTCTTCATGCTTGCTTCATGAACTTTGGGGTTTGTTAAACGTCATCCGTAAATGGGTGGCTATTACGGCGGCTTACGGGTTCATGGAAAAGTATGTCAAGTAACTTGATAGCTCAAGATTGGGATTTGCTCCTCCGACGATGGAGAGATATCTCTGGGCCCTCTCGGTGTTACGGTATCCATCATCGTCTGGCCAGACACAGGGTGATTTGATCACAGGGATGCCGGAACACAGAACGAGAAAAGAGAACAATACCGGCAATGAGGTAACTGGCATAGTGGACAAGTTGTTGATTCACGGGGATGCCTACATGTCTCACCTCGGGTATTTGTAACATATCGCGAAGCAACAGGAATAGCTCACGGCAACTGGAGGTTCACTCGAATATTTATTCGTGTGGGTATAGGGATCGATATGGGTGTCCACGGCTCCGATGTTGATCATTGATCGGAAGGGGTTCCGGGTCATGTCTATGCTTCACCGAACCTATAGGGTCACACGCTTAAGGGTCATCTATCTGCTGAATACTAGACAGCGAGTCTGAGAGAAAATCACCGAAAAAAGTTTCGGACACCGGAAAAGTTTCGGCCAGCGGAAAAGTTCCGCAGAGAGAACACCGGAACAGTTTCGGTAAAACTGAAAAGTTGTTTCAGGGGATACCATTAAGTCAAATTGGTTTCGGCACGTGCCTGATAATTCTTGGAGGATGCCAGAATCATTCTGGAAACTTTCTGGAATTTTCCGGGATGAAAACCGGAAATGTTCCGGAGCTGCCGAAACCGCTTCAGATGCTTTTCGCAGATGAAAATCACTAAACCGGAATTGTTCCGGCTCGCGTTGAAAATTATTTTGGTGGGTACTGGAAATGTTCTAAGCCCACATGAATATTTTCAGTTCGATCAGACACTGAAAAATGTCGTCGTGAATAGTGAAAGTGCTTTTTGGATTACTTTATTGGAAACACTATTGCAAATAGTGGAAACACTATTTGTGAATAGTGGAAATACTATTAGGGGATGATGCAGGCATGGTGATGCAGGCATGGTGATGCAGGCAACACTATTTGGAGGCTTTCCTTTTATGCCCTTGTGGTGTGCTCACCTCATGGGCATTTTGGTAATTCCAAGTCCCATCCTACCCCTTGGTTTTCCTATAAATAGGAGGTGAGGGGCAGCCCAAACCTTCATCCATTCTCACATACACATGCCATTGCAATGATCTGGTTTCTTCTCTCCCTCCCACGAAATAGTTTCGTAGAGCCGAAAGGCTGTCTGGGTTCCGGTGGGAACTAGTTCTGGACGGCGAAGCCCTGCCGGATAGATGACACCGTATGTGTGCAACTCTGTAGAGAGATCGTAGTTTCGGTCTTAGTTCGAGAGTGCCTCCCGAAGGGCTGTCCGTGTGACCGTCCGAGTTTTGGAGGTCCTCCCGAAGGGCTGTCCGAGTGACAGTCCGAGTTTCGGAGGTCCTCCCGAAGGGCTGTCCGCGACACCGTCCGGGGGACTGTGCGACCGCCTCCCGGAGGGCTGTCCGCAGGGCAGATGAGGGTATACATCCTCGCGGTTGGGAGGTTGTAAAATCCTAGCTGCGGGGATCTGCACCGCCGATCGTCATCGACTCTACTTCCGCTGCGCTACGAGTCGGTAACGAAAGAGATCAAACCTTGTATGCAGTCTCCATAGTGGTCCTGGGCTGGTGCGTAGGTCAGAAAATTTTTGTTTTCTGCTGCGTTACCGTTCAATATCAAGACCTAAGGGCTAATAGGATTGATAGCTTACTATTGTCAAGAAAACAACAAGTGCAGACTTGGAAACTAGGGGAGATAGAACTCGAAAGTTAAGCGTGCTGGGGCTGGAGCAGTGAAAGGATGGGTGTCCGGCCGGGAAGTTAGATGATTTGGAATGAGTGCTCCACGCTGGAGCAGTGAGGAGGGGTGATTAGAGATTAAATTGTCAAATAATTTAAAGATTTCAATATTAGAAAAAAAATATCGAAAATAAAAAAAAATCGAAAAATTTCTTTAGTCCCGGTTGGTGTGCTTGAACGAAGGTTTTGAAAGGTTTGGATTTCAATCCTGATCCAAGCAATCAGAGTGGTTTTGTGCTGGTGGTTTGCAGTAGCAAATGCAATGGATCAAATGCTTCCATTGTGTAAGTTAAGGAGGGACATTTGATTCATGCACGGGTGATTTCCAAGCACAAATTAACAGTTGGCTATACAGATGTGAATCGAGACAAGTCATTGTTCATTGATCATGAAAAGAGGAAAAAAGAAGATTAGGTACTAATACACGCAATACATGAATGCCAAGCCAGGTTAGAAATCAGAAAAAGGAACACGTAGTACATACAACTCATTACTCATTGCATCGCCTCAGTGATGAAGCATTTTTTTATCGTTCAAATACACATTCCACAGAATACATGCGGTTGGAAGGATATGAAGTGTTCATGGATCCATCCTGGAGCAATATCCGTAAAGATCTTGAACTGTCATTCCCTTTACACTTGCGCAAAAAGCACTCATAAGAAAATTACTTTGTTGAGCACGAGCCCTGAAAATTGATCTTGTGACACTAATTAACATCAATTGATCCGGCGCAAGCAAACTGTGGTCACAACCGGGCAAGCGGCATGACTGGTGAATTAGAAGTACGAGAATTAATCATCGCTTTGGGAAATTAGGAAATATATGTCCCTCCTTGTCAAGATCTTAGAACTACTAGAAGGAAATATATGGTTTTCTTGATGCCATCGACAAAACTGCAGGTCATGCTTCCTCTCATGATCTTTTGTTAATAATTGATTCAATTTTTTGTTTAAATATATGTCTATATTTGTGGCTTCTATTTGACATGTGGTGCACTCTCAAAAAATTGCAGGGCATGGCTGTACATCTGTGGCACCCCGATAGAGGGCCGACGTACGCCAGTTCCCAGGATAAGACCTGACGCACGCCAAAGACATGATTCAGCAATTCTAGGCAAAAATGGCTTTATTAATAGCAATGGAGTATTACAATACTGTTGCTTACAACAATATTCCATAACTCCAGGGCTAACTAAATGGCGATGGAGGTCTTGGCAACGTCGTCCCTAGATGGGCTCAATAACGCACAAGACTGGCTTGGTTGCGCTCTAGCACAACGGATCTTCTCCTGCAACTGGCCACGTGCAAGGCCAGGTGAGTACTTTGAATGTACTCGCAAGACAACCAAATACATAGCATCCAAACAAACAGATGACAAAGCAAGCCCTATGCTATGCATGAACAAATGCTATGGCATAAATTCTAACAAGACAAGTATGGATCAAGCATGGCATATCATGGATCAGGCATATAATCTAGGGCAGGATCACAGCACTAAGCTATGCATGAATTAATCCTAAGTATGGCATGAATGCTAACAAGACAAGCATGGATCAAGCATATCACAGCATGGATCAGGCATGCAATCTACCTAATATGACATGGCAATGATTACGTTAAGTGCTTAGAGTACTACTGTGCCCATCACCAACTTACTCTCTTCTGGGTAGTTCCACAACCCTCAACATATTCATGATCCAACCTGGACTGACTCCAGTCAAATCCAAACCATGTGGTCATCCGACCACTCATCATCTAGCCATCTCTTGGCTAACATATCTTATCCCTGACATCACCTGATGTCTACCCAAGATGACATCTTTCATCAATATTATCATTATTACGGTTGACCACCTACTGAGGTCTGTACGGGTCGTCCATTACCGTGGACACGGCTATTCGAATAGATTTGACACTCTGCAGAGGTTGTACACTTTACCCACACCACGGAACTCATGGTCTTGTGCTCCCATTCGGGTGGACCAACGATGTTCCGACAAAACCTGCCTGACCCGTGACTCTTTCATCGTACCACCGGCACTTTTCCTCCCCCGGAGGTCAGCCTTGGGTGGCCCCTGTGTCCTCATGACACCTGCCACCGTCGTGGCCTCGACCCAAACGGGGTCAAACTGTCCCAAACGGGGACGTGCGCACAAACTCATCAACTGGGCTCACAAGGCTGTCGCCGCTTACCGGGCCAGGGTAGCACGCCATGCCTAACCTTCCCTCTTTGGTGGTACCGGTGAAAGATCACGCAATCAGACCCGGTCAGGGCCGTCCCATACCGGCAAACGTGGTTGCACGAGTAAGCCCGGACAGGTGGCTCAAGATCAACCAACTAGGTTGCATTAATTCAGTTCCTCATATCCACAACTGCCGGATGAAACCCAAAATAATCATAGACCGAAATCTCTTAATCCAACTCAGCATATCCATACCACCTCACTGACAATTTTAAGTGACAGCATAGCGGATCATGGTACCGATAATTATATTAGGAGTTCAACCACAGTACTAACATGAATATGTCACTAGCAATATTATTATTAGCATGGCAACATTGAACTAAGGCACTGTAGAAGATGAAGAGTAATACTAGTATTTATACCGATGTTACCACCGGTGAATGCAGATGCAGACTAACAGGCAATACAGAGAAACACACAGGTTCAAGCAAAGTCATCACGCAACTCCGGAGCTCATGTAAGAGGTTGGCTTGCCTGGGGGTCGACGAATACACCGAGAGGAAGCACGATCACCTCGCGGAAGAAATCGCCGAAACGAGTTCTCTCTCAGATGGCTCGATCGTAGGGCAAGGGCAAAATGGTTATTTCCACTGTGATAACACCATATGGAAATAGCACTATCGTAACGGGCTCGACGAGACGAAAGCGAGGGCGCTGGTTTTACCTGATTCCGAGCTACGGTCGCGAAGATACGACTGTTTAAGCAGCAGGGACTATTCTGTAATAAAAATATTCACCAATAGGTCCCTGGCTGAGAAAACCGATCGCACCTCCGGACAGAGTACGCTTTCCAGCTTGGAAAGCGTATTTCCTAAAATACGCCTTCACTAAAGCGGGTCAACGGGTCTCCTGGTCAGCGCGGAGACCATGACGAGCGGGGCCCGCCGTCTCTCTCTCTCCTCCTCCCTGGTCTTCTCCTTCCTCCCGATTTGGAGGCAGGGGAGGCCTCGGGCCGACGCCTTGGCCGGCGCCCTGCTGCTCCGGCGGGCCGGCCGGCGAGCGGGGCGGCTAGGCCGCGCCACGCCGCGCCCGTAGGAGGCATCAGGGTCGCCTGGGGTGGCCAGCAGCTCCCTGTCCGCAGCTCGAGCGCCGGCGACCGGAGAGCTTCCAGGAAGCGGTGCCTACCAGACCTCCCTGGTGAAACGGAGCGCGGCGGTGGCTATGCTGTCTCCCGGGTTAGACGTCCGTGACGAGGAGAGCGAGCGGGAGGGGCCACGGGGAGGATTTGGCCGCGGAAAACAGCGGCGGCCGCTCGGCCATAGGAGCAAGGGGAAGCTCCAGGAGCTTGATTGGGGAGGGGTTGGGGGTTGCTGGAGCTAGGGGCTCGGGGCACGCCATTTATAGGCTCGGGGACGAGCTCTCCCGACGCTAGCCGAATCTCCGAGAGACACGGCGATCCGACGGTGCTCCGGTGGTCGGCAGAGGCGTCCAAGAGCTTCGGGACGAGGGGGGATGGCTCTAGATAGCTCACGCTTGCTCTGGGGATCTCCAAGACACTCGAGAACAGGCCATGGCTCACTGGAAGCTCGCTACCGACGACATTGCTGCACAGAGCACCGCTTTGGCTCTGTCTGCCCATGGTCACCATGTGGCCAGGGTGTTTCCACGCAGCACACGCGGCCAAACCTTGTCTAGGGCTATCACCATTAAGCGCTGAGTTGACCTATGCTGATGGATGACAAGAGGGAGGCCTGAGGTGACCTAACCATGGTCATTTTACAGCTGGCAGCCAGGTGTTTGTGCTGGGCCATGGTCATCACAGTGCTCCTCTTGGCAAGATCCTTGGCAGAGGTCAAACACACACTAAGGTCACTCCCTTGGCAAAATCTCAGCTCAAATAGGCAAAGAAAAATGCCACTTCCTTTGTAACTTGGCAATTGGACCAGATCTGCAAAATATGGTGCTGGGGTCAAATGGTTGAATAGCTATGGATGATTTTTGGTGGAGAGCAAAGATTTGGGCACATGGAGACACTGTAAAAGTTTCATACCATTTGCCTAAGCATAAATGGTACTTCCTTCACAATGTTCCAATCTGGGCAGAAACTTGAGAAAATCACTGAGGATGCTTGGCTCAAGAGATTGGGCCAATATTTGGAGGACAATGCTAATTTATCACAATGCAACACCCTGTAAGATCTTAGCCCAAGGAGATCAAGGAATCTAGCACTTCCTTTGCAAACTGGAAATCTGGACAGAATCTGCAAATGGAAGTGGAGCTCAAAAATTGAATTGGGGAACTGGATATTTGGATGGAAATGAAGAAATATGGATATAAGAAGCTCCACAAATTATTTGGGAATTTTCCTGGCAACCAAAATGGTAGTTCCTTTGAAAATGCCCCAAATTGGAATATTGACTTTAAATTGGAAAATGCAATTTCCCTAATTTAATTATAGCCAATATTTTTATGAGAGATCAACATATCCACAAAGAATATCTCCACAAGTTTTCATGACCTATGGAGATAGATAGATATTTCTCTGGATTTAATTCCTCGGAAAGGCAGAAAGAGGAATTAATTCTAGATGAGAAATATTGCATAGGACTTAGCAATATTTTTACACATCTAGGGTCTGGAAAGAAAGAAGGGTCTCAAGAAAATTTGGAAGGATCAACAGAGAAAGGGAAATGACAGCTCCTTTGAAAACACAAAGGCAGGATTCCCGGTTCCAATATTTCGGAACTAGGGTTTGAATAGGATTCAGGGTTTGATGACAGAGGGTTGGCTGGCACAAGATCATGAGAAAAGCACTGAGAGGCTGAGGACAGACTGGATTCACCTGGTCACTTGCCAAATTCCAGAGGAAAAATTCGGGAGAGAAAAGCTAGGAAGGAATAACAGCACAAAAATCGATAACCCGATTTTTGGGGTGTTACAAACCTTCCCCCTTAAAAGAATATCGTCCTCGAGATTCCTAGGGTTAGCTCAACGAAGACTACTACGCTTCCTAGAAAAACCTCTGGGCTGGGTTTTAACCCCGCGGTTGAAAACAACCGGGTTAAAAGTACCAAAAACTGATACACCCAGATCTAGATACGGATATCGCCGAATCTACTCTACACGCACGGGCCGCGGGTAGCCCTGACATTTTTGGGAAAAGCAAAATTTCCTTTTTCCGAAAAATGCTCGGGATACCACAATGAACAGTGGCCTCTCTCGCTGACATGTGGGACCAGGGCCCACTGGCAGCCTCTTCTTCTATCCTCGGCCAACAGTTCTCTCTCTCGCCCGCTCTCTCGCTGCTCCGAGTGCGGCTAGGCACTGCACACGCCTAGCCCTAGGGCACGGAGTACCCTACGGCGATAGTGCGCGGCGCGCACGAGGGCACTCAGAGAGCTCTCCCATCGCGGGCCAGCGCCGGACGGCACTGCTCGCGGATTCGCCTCCTGGACGCCGGTGATCGAGCGGCGCGCGGGGTTCTCCTGGACCTCGCTCACCGTACACCGGACTGGGGTTATAAAAACTACCACGGGGTCTCTACTCTCTTCCTATCACCTCGCACTCTACCTCACTGCTTCTTCCTCTTCTCCTCCTTTTCCTCTGGTTGCAGGAGCGCGAGGCAAGGCACTAATGGTGGCCTTGGGCTCGGAGCTACTCACAATCCTCGTGGCTGGCATGCTGGCGGCATTGGTTTTGGGCTCACTGCTGCTGTGCGCCATGATCCTCGATGATCGCCAGGATGCTGCTGCCAGAGAGGCGGCTAAGGGGCAACTATGCCGTCTCAAGCCAGCAGAATAGGCGCAGGCTACGGCGGCGAAGGCGGCCTGTCAACATCACACAAGATGGTGACAAAGGCGCTGCTAGGTCTAGGGCTAGTGTGGTGCAGTCAGCGGAGCTCTACCAGTGTGGAGGCCACACTGCTGGTTGCTTCTTGCTGAACAACAACCACAATAGGGGCTAGGGGTCAAATCAGTGTTTCGGCCTTGGT
Source organism: Elymus sibiricus (assembly GCA_039707655.1). Lineage (NCBI taxonomy): Eukaryota > Viridiplantae > Streptophyta > Magnoliopsida > Poales > Poaceae > Elymus > Elymus sibiricus. The sequence goes on from CM077675.1 coordinate 533,456,357, forward strand.
CTAGAAGGGTTGCGCCGGTCTATGCTGAAATAAAGTTCCTAGAATCGCTCTGAAATTGCATCCGGCGTGCAAACATGGCTCACACGATACACATGCAATCTATTCTAATATGCAGGCAGATGCAGAATGCTCATGATAGCAAAATGCAGGCGGAAGAAAGAAACAAACTAAGCAAATTACACTAAGGCGATTTAATGCTAGTGGGTGTATGTACTCCTGGTATACATACACCTACACCAGCTCGCATTTTAACTTAGGGACTCCTGACAAGTCCATTGTTGTTATTAGGTGTAAGTGCTCTACTGACTAAAATCTGGTTAAGAGTCCATTGTCGGCTCTATTAAACATTTCTGTTTAACAGAGTGACAGATGAACCAAACACACAGAGCAAACAGGCATGCATAACAGCACACAGGCATAAACAGTACATACAATACAAGCAACACACATTAATACTAGGCAGCTAACAACAACGTTCACTACGAACTACAGAGTCCTAATACTAGTTGCCGGCGAAGAAACAGTCTTCGCAACACACCTACTCACGGCATCTCCTGGCTTCGGTCACTGCCGGAGCCACAGATGGCCTACTTCCGCTGGGGCTCACCTGGGAGACGAAGGCTGAGCCAACTTCCATCTTCATCGTCGGACACCTCAATGAGCTGGGGCTCAACTGCTGGAGCTGCAGTGGGAACTCGACCGAACACATCCCGACGACGAAGTCGCCGGATAGCTCCTTGAATAGAATTTGGGTGGATGTTGACTGGGTGGAATAGGTTTACTGATTGCGAGGGTGGTACTAGTTGTGAAGGTGGCACTGGGTTTGGCAACAAGGGCGGGGTGGTCTGGAATGCTTGTTCACGGGCATCACGATATGCTTTCGTAACAACCCGGGTGGTGTCTTGATCAATGGCTTGGAGCTCTCTCAGGATGCCAGTGAGTAGAAGTCCCCGGGCATCAATATACTGGACTAGGCGAGCTATGGTTGGGTCAACATTTCCCACAATGCTGGAGAACCTGCCAGCTATGTCCGACGAAGATGGAAGATAGCGAAACTCTTGCATCTCTGCCATTTGCGGAAACTGCTCACGAAGACGGGCGACGGCTCCTGCGGTAGCCATCTGGACAGCCAACGCAGGGGTGGGCACGGGTTTGCCCTGAAAATTCAGGGGTTTCCCATCCGCTGCTAGACCTGGGCTGATATACACCCTTGCATAAAAGCGGCAAAGGTGGGGGACGGGGTCCGACTGGAACACCATATACACCGGAGGGGTGCTACAGCCAAGGGCGCGAGTGAGCACACTCGAAAGGATGGACGAAAAACCAGGATGGCCATTAGCCAGGGTCCGGCTATGGAAAATGGGGGTCTTGGGGGTCTTGGAGGAACTGGCCATGGCTACTGGTTTCGGGATACTATCCTGGGTCCTCTTGCAGGGTTATGGCTTACTGGATGGGGAGGGCTACGGCTCTCAACTGGGAGGGGCTTAAATAGGCAGTCGGCTGGAACACACCAGCATGGCGTGGATCCTTCTCGTGCCGGGTAGAAGATACACCGGTACGGCCAACAACCAAGTGGGGTCACGGTCTAATCCTAAATGGCTAGGTGGGCAGCTGGGTAGGGTCACGTCCATTCCGACTGCGCCAACTGTTGATCCACAGTGGCCATGTCGGATGCCAGAGACGGGTCAAATCTATTGGGCTCACTACCGGTTAAACCTAGGGGTCGGGTTGGGGCTAGGATAACCTATAGCCAGCCTGGCTCTGATACCAAGTCTTGTGGCACCCCGATAGAGGGCCGACGTACGCCAGTTCCCAGGATAAGACCTGACGCACGCCAAACACATGATTCAGCAATTCCAGGCAAAAATGGCTTTATTAATAGCAATGGAGTATTACAATACTGTTGCTTACAACAATATTCCATAACTCCAGGGCTAACTAAATGGCGATGGAGGTCTTGGCAACGTCGTCCCTGGCTGGGCTCCATAACGCACAGGACTGGCTTGGTTACGCTCTAGCACAACGGATCTTCTCCTGCAACTGGCCACGTGCAAGGCCAGGTGAGTACTTTGAATGTACTCGCAAGACAACCAAATACATAGCATCCAAACAAACAGATGACAAAGCAAGCCCTATGCTATGCATGAACAAATTCTATGGCATAAATTCTAACAAGACAAGTATGGATCAAGCATGGCATATCATGGATCAGGCATATAATCTAGGGCAGGATCACAGCACTAAGCTATGCATGAATTAATCCTAAGTATGGCATGAATGCTAACAAGACAAGCATGGATCAAGCATATCACAGCATGGATCAGGCATGCAATCTACCTAATATGACATGGCAATGATTACGTTAAGTGCTTAGAGTACTACTGTGCCCATCACCAACTTACTCTCTTCTGGGTAGTTCCACAACCCTCGACATATTCATGATCCAACCTGGACTGACTCCAGTCAAATCCAAACCATGTGGTCATCCGACCACTCATCATCTAGCCATCTCTTGGCTAACATATCTTATCCCTGACATCACCTGATGTCTACCCAAGATGTCATCTTTCATCAATATTATCATTATTACGGTTGACCACCTACTGAGGTCTGTACGGGTCGTCCATTACCGTGGACACGGCTATTCGAATAGATTTGACACTCTGCAGAGGTTGTACACTTTACCCACACCACGGAACTCATGGCCTCGTGCTCCCATTCGGGTGGACCAACGATGTTCCGACAAAACCTGCCTGACCCGTGACTCTTTCATCGTACCACCGGCACTTTTCCTCCCCCGGAGGTCAGCCTTGGGTGGCCCCTGTGTCCTCATGACACCTGCCACCATCGTGGCCTCGACCCAAACGGGGTCAAACTGTCCCAAACGGGGACGTGCGCACAAACTCATCAACTGGGCTCACAAGGTTGTCGCCGCTTACCGGGCCAGGGTAGCACGCCACGCCTAACCTTCCCTCTTTGGTGGTACCGGTGAAAGATCACGCAATCAGACCCGGTCAGGGCCGTCCCATACCGGCAAACGTGGTTGCACGAGTAAGCCCGGACAGGTGGCTCAAGATCAACCAACTAGGTTGCATTAATTCAGTTCCTCATATCCACAACTGCCGGATGAAACCCAAAATAATCATAGACCAAAATCTCTTAATCCAACTCAGCTTATCCATACCACCTCACTGACAATTTTAAGTGACAGCATAGCGGATCATGGTACCGATATTTATATTAGGAGTTCAACCACAGTACTAACATGAATATGTCACTAGCAATATTATTATTAGCATGGCAACATTGAACTAAGGCACTGTAGTAGATGAAGAGTAATACTAGTATTTATACCGATGTTACCATAGGTGAATGCAGATGCAGACTAACAGGCAATACAGATAAACACACAGGTGCAAGCAAAGTCATCACGCAAGTCCGGAGCTCATGGAAGAGGTTGGCTTGCCTGGGGGTCGACGAATACACCGAGAGGAAGCACGATCACCTCGCGGAAGAAATCGCCGAAACGAGTTCTCTCTCAGATGGCTCGATCGGAGGGCAAGGGTAAAATGATTATTTCCACTGTGATAACACCATATGGAAATAGCACTATCGGAACGGGCTCGACGAGACGAAAGCGGGGGCGCTGGTTTTACCTGATTCTGAGCTACGGTCGCGAAGATACGACTGTTTAAGCAGCATGGACTATTCTGTAATAAAAATATTCACCAATAGGTCCCTGGCTGAGAAAACCGATCGCACCTCCGGACAGAGTACGCTTTCCAGCTTGGAAAGCGTATTTCCTAAAATACGCCTTCACTAAAGCGGGTTAACGGGTCTCCTGGTCAGCGCGGAGACCATGACGAGCGGGGCCCGCCGTCTCTCTCTCTCCTCCTCCCTGGTCTTCTCCTTCCTCCCGATTTGGAGGCAGGGGAGGCCTCGGGCCGACGCCTTGGCCGGCGCCCTGCTGCTCCGGCGGGCTGGCCGGCGAGCGGGGCGGCTGGGCCGCGCCACGCCGCGCCCGTAGGAGGCATCATGGTCGCCTGGGGTGGCCAGCAGCTCCCTGTCTGCAACTCGAGCACCGACGACCGGAGAGCTTCTGGGAAGCGGTGCCTACCGGACCTCCCTGGTGAAACGGAGCGCGGCGGTGGCTGTGCTGGCTCCCGGGTTCGACGTCCGCGACGAGGAGAGCGAGCGGGAGGGGCCACGGGGAGGATTTGGCCGCGGAAAACAGCGGCGGCCGCTCGGCCATAGGAGCAAGGGGAAGCTCCAGGAGCTTGATTGGGGAGGGGCTGGGGGTTGCTGGAGCTACGGGCTCGGGGCACGCCATTTATAGGCTCGGGGACGAGCTCTCCCGACGCTAGCCGAAGCTCCGAGAGACACGGCGATCCGACGGTGCTCCGGTGGTCGGCAGAGGCGTCCAAGAGCTTCGGGATGAGGGGGGATGGCTCTAGATAGCTCACGCTTGCTCTGAGGATCTCCAAGACACTCGAGAACAGGCCAGGGCTCACTAGAAGCTCTGGGGATCTCCAAGACACTCGAGAACATGGTCATTTCACAGCTGGCAGCCAGGTGTTTGTGCTGGGCCATGGTCATCACAGTGCTCCTCTTGGCAAGATCCTTGGCAGAGGTCAAACACACACTAAGGTCACTCCCTTGGCAAAATCTCAGCTCAAATAGGCAAAGAAAAATGCCACTTCCTTTGTAACTTGGCAATTGGACCAGATTTGCAAAATATGGTGCTGGGGTCAAATGGCTGAATAGCTATGGATGATTTTTCGTGGAGAGCAAAGATTTGGGCACATGGAGACACTGTAAAAGTTTCATACCATTTTCCTAAGCATAAATGGTACTTCCTTCACAATGTTCCAATCTGGGCAGAAACTTGAGAAAATCACTGAGGATGCGTGGCTAGAGAGATTGGGCCAATATTTGGAGGACAATGCTAATTTATCACAATGCATCACCCTGTAAAATCTTAGCCCAAGGAGATCAAGGAATCTAGCACTTCCTTTGCAAACTGGAAATCTGGACAGAATCTGCAAATGGAAGTGGAGCTCAAAAATTGAATTGGGGAACTGGATATTTGGATGGAAATGGAGAATATATGGACATAAGAAGCTCCACAAATTATTTGGGAATTTTCCTGGCTACCAAAATGGTAGTTCCTTTGAAAATGCCCCAAATTGGAATATTGACTTTAAATAGGAAAATGCAATTTCCCTAATTTAATTATAGCCAATATTTTTATGAGAGCTCAACATATCCACAAAGAATATCTCCACAAGTTTTCATGACCTATGGAGATGGATAGATATTTCTCTGGATTTAATTCCTCGGAAAGGCAGAAAGAGGAATTAATTCTAGATGAGAAATATTGCATAGGACTTAGCAATATTTTTACACATCTAGGGTCTGGAAAGAAAGAAGGGTCTCAAGAAAATTTGGAAGGATCAACAGAGCAAGGGAAATGACAGCTCCTTTGAAAACACAAAGGCAGGATTCCCGGTTCCAATATTTCGGAACTAGGGTTTGAATAGGATTCAGGGTTTGATGACAGAGGGTTGGCTGGCACAAGATCATGAGAAAAGCACTGAGAGGCTGAGGACAGACTGGATTCACCTGGTCACTTGCCAAATTCCAGAGGAAAAATTCGGGAGAGAAAAGCTAGGAAGGAATAACAGCACAAAAATCGATAACCCGATTTTTGGGGTGTTACAACATCATCATCGGATAGCATAATATCTTATCGTTATCAATTTTAGAATTTGAGTGGTGATATTTTACGTGTGACACCTAATGTCCAAAGTCTGCTTGGCTTTGAACTCTCATCAGTGTCCCTTCCTGAGCTGAGATTCCTGAGAGTTCTTGGTAGGCAACCATACCTTGCAATGACACCCATGAATCCCTTCTTGAGACTGTTTCTCTTGCGCATGTACTCCGCGGCTTCGATGACATTGTCAGCCTCATATGCCACATCTCTGATCTGGCTGATCAAGACAGCAACACCTTCATCTCCCCACCTCTTTTTCTTGTTGGCATCTCTAAGGAAGCCTTGCCGCCGCTTCAACTCATATTTCAAGAACTCTACTTCACTGCTTGCACAACACAGCAGCGTGGTCTCCTGAAGCGCAAGGGTGCTGACGTTGCCAAGCACGACACTAATGGCCGACTCGGCCATTGCTCCTCCTCGTCTCTGGCTCTCTACTTGATCTCATAGATGAAACGTTTGATCATAGATGAGTGGATGGACGAATGTAGTTGGATGAGGGGTGAGTGGATGGAAGAATATATATGCAGCCATGGCTGATCAGGAATGACCTTGTTTGGTTTTGTATTTGTTCTTTGTGTTTCCGCTTGCTGATGGAGGAGAGCAAAGCTTGATCAAAGATGAGTGGATAGAAGAATGTAGTTGCGGCTTAGGAAAGTGTGGTGTTTCCTGTAGGAATGGTGTTTGCCTTTGCTGCTGTTTCTTTCCAGCTTGGTGAGAGATCAGAGCCAAGTACATGTAGGCATGATGGAAAAAATCTAAGAAAGGGGCACGACAAGAATGTCTTATGCTCCCTAGGACGGTTGGAGCTTTCCCTTTCAGAACCAATTGGTATATTATATCTTTGAATAGAATCTTCCTTTACTCCAGCATCATCCTAAGTATTAGTAAGATGCATATTAAAGCAAGTAAGCTCCCCTTTACTCCAACGGAATGCCTTGCTTGATCTGGGGTTTTAGCATCACCTCACTAAGCACTCTATGTAATTACTCTGTAACAGATTCCCAAGATTTTTGTTTGTAATCTCTGGTCGTGATCCTGATGTTGTTACTTGACAAGATTTTGTTCTTTAACTATTTATGGTATTGTCAATATTCTGATAGCAAAACTCAATTTTGTGTTGTAGAACAATTGTGCTGACTCAGACTTGTCGCATATATACGTATAGCTAATAATGAAGAAGTTATAAAAAGAAAGGGCTATTGGGATATAGTTATTGAATGAAAAGCATGAATGCATTGATATTAGTATGCATTCTATAAACATCCATTGTGCTAATGATATGCAAAGCTATAAGCTTGGGGATGATGAGTTTGATGAACATGATATTTTTAGTCCCCCTACTAATGAAGAAGATCATGATTGGGGAGATAATTATGATGCTTCTTGTGATCTCGAAAATTTATTTGAGCCTCATGATGAATCTATTACTTATAATTATATTTACATAATTATTGAAAGTGGGTCTGGAAGAGAATCAACTTTAGGTAAAAAGAATCCCACATGTTTGGAGAGTATTCAATCTTATGAATGTTTTGATAAAAGTGGGTTTGGAGAGGTCATGACTTTAGTTGATGTTAATCCCACTATCTTGGAAGATTATAAAATTTATATGCATGTGGAGCATGAAGGGAATATTTTATATGATAGCTATATTGTTGAATTTTATTATGATCCTACATGTAATTATTACGAGAGAGGCAAGTAGGGTTATAGAAATTTTCATGTTACTCAATTACCTCACTTTGTGTTAGAATTGTCAATGTTTCGTTCTTCTTCCTTGCATATGCTAAATATTGCTTGCCTTGATAATTTGTTTATTTATAAAATGCCTATACATAGGAAGAGGGTTAGACTTAAATGTGCTTGTTACATGTTATTTGATGCACTCTTTTCTTCTTTAACTCTTGACTTATATGTGAGCACCATTAAAATCTCAAGACTATCTTAATGGCTATAAATAAAGAGCTTGTTCGGAGAAAACCCAATAGTTATCATTTTTTTTGTCAACATTGATTACTGCTACTGTAGTAATTGTGTTTGTATCTTTTATTTTGTTTTTTGTGCCAAGTAAGACCTTTGGGGTGATGTGAATGCTTGTTGATTTGATTCTGTGCAGAAACAGAAACTTTTGCGTCCAGTAATTGAATTGTCTCTCTATACTGGAGTGCGATAAATTGCTGAAAATTTTACACAGTATTGGATTACAGATTGTTTGTGTGGTCTTAATGTTTCAGAATTTTTTGAGTTCGAGAAGTATGGCGATAAATTCTGTCTTTACGTACTGTTCTGTTTTTGACAGATTCTGTTTTGTTTTCTTAGTTTGCTTGTTTTGGAGTTTCTATGACTTATATTGGGGGATATAAATTGTGGAAACAATAGAATACAGTAGACATTATTTGGGAATGATTATGAATCTTGCCTTGACAGTACATGATTGAATGATTTAATTTTGTATTAACCCATCTCACGAGTTCCGTTAAGTATTGTGCGAATGAAGTTTTCAAGTTTTGAGTGAGATGACGATGGAAGGAGAATAAGGAGCGGCAAGACTCTAAGCTTGGGGATTCCCAAGGTACCCCAAGGTAATATCTAAGGAAGACTCAAGCATCTAAGCTTGGGGATTCCCTGGATGGCATCCCCTCTTTCGTCTTCAAATCTATCGGTAATCCGACCTGGAGCTATATTTTTATTCTTCACATGATATGTGTTTTGCTTGGAGCGTCTTTTGTTTTTATTTATTTTGTTTGCTTCTTTGCACAATCATTGTTTCCTAATCACACCTTTTATGAGGGACACACATTCATCTCATATTTATAGAATGCTCATTTGTTCGTCACTTATATCTTTTTGAGTTGAGGCAATTCCTCTTGTACTTCACTTATATTTGTTTGAGCACGGTGATATGTTTTGTAGAAATTATTTGCACTATCTTGCTTTACTTAAATATTTTTGAGAGTTGTATATGAAGTGGTAATTTGCATGAGTTATATGGTTGGTCCAAAAATAATAGGTATATAGCGGTGGTATAATAAAAACTAGCATGGACTTGTAGATCATTGAATATGATAAGTTTGATTCCTAGCAATAGTTTTGCGATATTAAGGTGGTAATATGTGGGTGTGTTGGTAAATTATTAAAGCTAAGTATTAATTTCGGTGTTAAGGTTTGTGAGTCTTTATGCATGAAAGTGGTGGCCACTGGCATTAGCGAGGATGTCGGAGTATGATTTATCCTAGATTGACATCCTTTGTGTCTTTGAATCGGGGGCGCGCGATGGTTAACTCCTCCCATCCTCCCCCTAGGGGCATGCGAGTTATGCTTTTCTTCAAGGGCTACTAAAACTTTTACAATAAGTACTTGAGTTCTTTATGACTAATGTGAGTTTTCTGGTATTTGGCACTTCCACCTATTCATATTTTGCTAGCCTCTTCGGTACCGTGCATTGCCCACTCTCACCTCAAGACAAGGTACAAACTTCGCTGGTGCATCCAACTCCATGAAATGATACGCTCTTTCCCACATAAGCCTCATTATATCTTCCTCAAAATAGCCACCATACCTACCTATTATGGCATTTCCATAGCCATTCTGAGATATATTGCCATGCAACTTCCATCATTACTATTCATCATATGACTTGAGTATTCATTATTGATACGTCTCCAACGTATCTATAATTTTTGATTGTTCCATGCTATTATATTATCTGTTTTGGATGTTTCATACGCATTAATATGCTATTTTATATTATTTTTGGGACTAACCTATTAACCTATTGCCTAGTGCCAGTTTCTGTTTTTTCCTTGTTTTTGAGTATTGCAGATAAGGAATATCAAACGGAGTCCAAATGGAATAAAATCTTCGCGGTGATTTTTCTTGGACCAGAAGAAACCTGCCAGACTTGGAGAGGAGGGCAGGAGACCTGCCGGGAGGCGACAAGCCTGCAGGGCGCGCCCTAGGGGGGCGCCCCCCTGCAGGTCATCCAACCCTAATCTTCGGCCTATAAATTCCCAAATATTCCCCCAATACCAAAAAGAGGCACAAAAATACTTTTCCGCCGCCGTAAGCCTCTGTTCCCGTGAGATCCCATCTTGGAGCCTTTTTCGGTAATCTGCCGGAGTGGGATTCTATCACGGAGGGCATCTACATGAACTCCATTGCCCCTCCGATGATGCGTGAGTAGTTCACCTCAGACCTTCGGGTCCATAGCTAGTAGCTAGATGTCTTCTTCTCTCTCTATGTTCTTCAATACCATGTTCTTCATGATCTTCATGGAGATCTATCCGATGTAATACTCTTTTGCTGTGTGTTTGTCGAGATCCGATGAATTGTGGGTTTAGGATCAGATTATCTATGAATATTATTTGAATCTTCTCTGAATTCTTATATGCATGATTTCATATCTTTGCAAGTCTCTTCGAGTTATTGGTTTGGTTTGGCCAACTAGATTGGTAATTCTTGCAATGGGAGAAGTGCTTAGTTTTGGGTTCAATCTTGAAGTGTCCTCACCCAGTGACAAAGTAGGGGTAGTGAGGCACGTATTTGTATTGTTGCCATCAAGGATAAAAAGATGGGGTTTTCATCATATTGCTTGAGTTTATCCCTCTGCATCATGTCATCTTACCTAATGCGTTACTCTGTTCTTCATGAACTTAATACTCTAGATGCAGCCAGGAGTCGGTCAATGTGTGGAGTAATAGTAGTAGATGCAGAATCGTTTCGGTCTACTTGACACGGGCGTGATGCCTATATGCATAATCATTGCCTTGGATATCGTCATAACTATGCGCTTTTCTATCAATTGTTCGACAGTAATTTGTTCACCCACCGTATTATTTTCCTTCAAGAGAGAAGCCTCTAGTGAAACCTATGGCCCCCAGGTCTATTTTCCATATTTTATTTTCAGATCTATAAACCAAAAATACCAAAAATACTTTGCTGCAATGTTTTTACTTTTGTTTTACTTTTTGTTCTAGTACTCTTTTATATCTATCTCTATCAGATCTCATCCTTGCAAGTAACCGTGAAGGGATTGACAACCCCTTTATAGTGTTGGGTGCAAGTGTTTGATTGTTTGTGTAGGTGCAAAGATTGGGGACTTGCTTGTATCTCCTACTGGATTGATACCTTGGTTCTCAACAACTGAGGGAAATACTTATCTAGTTTGCTGCATCACCCTTTCCTCTTCAAGGGAAAACCAACGCAAGCTCAAGAGGTAGCAAGAAGGATTTCTGGCGCCGTTGCCGGGGAGATCTACATCAAACCTACCAAGTACCCATCACAAACTCATCTCTTTCATTATTTGCCTTTTGCCTCTCGTTTTCCTCTCCCCCACTTCACCAATTTCCCGTTTTATTCGCCTTTTTCTCGCCGGATTTCTTTTTGTTTGCTTGTGTTGCCATGTGCCTTCTATTTGCTTGCATCTTCGCTTGCTAAAAATCTATTGATATGGATCCTCATCACTACAACATGACCCTACCTATAGCAACGCATTTTTCTGTATCTAAAAGTCCATATATGCGTTGCTTGTGTCTTTACCAACGGTTTGCAATGCGTTGCCTTATCCAGTGTTGCTAGCGCATAATGCAATGCTTATACTGTCGTTGGTAAAAGGGACCGTTGCAAGAGTACAACACATAAAACCAATTTTTACAACACTTTTATGTGTTGGTGCTTATTGTACATGAATCGAAATCTCATTGCTTGGCGTGGTGTCAACAATTATATTAACGCTTCACATAATGACAATAATTATGTATAGCAAGTGAGGGGCAATAAGAGTACACTCATGAGAGAAAGAAATGATATATTGGATAAAAATTGTTGGATTACAAGAGTTGATATTACAAGAGGAACATCAGCCTAATGTGATGCATATATAAATATTTTATTGATAGCGAAACTTAAACTGAAAGAATCCTTCAACATCCCTACAACCTAACTAAAACTTAACCGAGGAACATTATCCAACAGGAACAATATCGCTACAACTTAACTAAAACTAAAAGCATCCATCATCCTCATCACGAACCGGAACATCATCATCATCATGAACTGGAATATCATCATTGCAATATACTTGCTGCACAGTCGTATAATCATCCATATAACTTTTGAATCTACAAAAAAATGAACTGTTAACCAAAAATGCATTGACATCATGCAAGAAGGTTGACGGCCATGTAATCTTTGGTTTTTCTTCATTGCCGAGAGTACTGCAGTTTTTGTGACACTGTATGAAATCTTCAGTTTTCACAAGCGCCATAGCGACATGCACTGCATAGAATTTATTTGTAATATCAACAACTATCAGGGTAGCCCATGCACCGGGCAATCTGTTTTGTGCAGGTTTCAGAATATACATATGGTTGATAATATATGTAGATTATTTCCAACTACGCTCTAGTCATACTATCGAGCCTAAGGCATTTACAACATGGTCATGAATGTTCTATAAATTTAGCTTTATTACCATTCAATTACAGTTTAAGTTATAACATTGTTGCGGCCACAAAATACATAGAACCGGTTGAGCACATAACTATACCTAAACATAATTCAGCTATTCATTTGCGAAACAATCTAAACTACTACTACATGTGTGCTAATGTATTAATATGTATTTCTTATGTGGCATGATCTAGTTCCACATGTAGACGAAAACAAATGATGTCACTCAATGGTCTATGAACTAAATTATGGAAGTTGCTTTAACTTAAACCTGCAAATTCAAATCATGTTCAGACATGCTGATAAAATAATACATGGATTTCAAATCTTGGTTGCCTTGGCGAAGGAAAAAAAAACTACATTATTCTGGCTCCTTATACAGAGAACACGCAAAGGTCTTGGTTTCCTTATTACTATACAAACTAAATTAGTGTATCAAATTTTATATGAAATCTGAGCCTTACTCATTTTGTAATATTAGCTATGTCTCGACATAGAAAAACACCAAAAACATCTTGCTTCCCATTATTCCCATATATCTTAATAAAAAAATTAGCAAAAGAACGGCAAACTAAAAAATTTAATCGCCTAATATGTATTTTGTGAGTCCTTATACAATCATAACGTGTTCAGATTTTGTGTATCCTTACAATTCACTGTTGCAGCCTAAAAAGCAGGGACACAGGGACAGTAAAATGGGGATACGCATACAGGGATACGAGATACAACATTTTCCAAAAAGAGCCATTCGGGGATACGACGAGTATATATAAAATAAAATATGTCATGCAATATAGAGTTAAGTTGGAAAATTAACGAGAAAGAAATCAGAATAGAGAATACTGACCCATTTGGTGTCTCTTTTATCAAGTGCTTGATTGATCATCATCATCCCATGCCATGTTGTCATTGCAAGTTGCATTCATCTTGCAAACACATCAAACACAATTGTAGCAGCATCAGCGTGAGCATCACCAACAACACAAGTAGAAGCAACAGCAACACTGCCAGCATAAGCAGCAGCACAAGTGCACACCTATTCAAGCAAGTAGTAGCAGCCTAGGAAGACAAGCATTCAAATTCAAACAACTAGAGAAGCACAACATGGAGCAATAGCACAAGTATTCAAAGAGCAGCACACCAGCAAGCAACATCCAGCATACCAGCAGCTTAATGGCAGAAAATCTGAAGAATAAAAATGGAAGAGGTTGAGGAAAGATGAGAGGCTGCTGTGTTACCTGCGAGGCTGCGACTGCGACAGCTCCAGACGGCGGGAGAATCATATCCAGAGTGACCAGAAAAAATGTAAACACGTTTGGCAAATAGGTAGGGCCTAACAAAAAAAATCTGGATACGTGAAATCAAAAAGTTAGGAAATTATTGACATGCGCTGAATATTCAATACCATTTTATATAGTCCGAACAATGAAAACAAACTTCATCATATTGATAATGTAAATATGCTAGCTAATAATCATGTACATGTATATGATTACTTCAGATAAATCTATGCAATCTTTGTAACTGGGAATATAAAAAAAGAATGAAGTTTCAAGTGCTGCAAATTCGTGAAACCACTTTGCAGAGAATGGAAGTGCGAGATATGAACATACAAGAAACACAGAGAGTATGTAATAACACATGCTTATGTTGAACTAAGGCCTAATTGGCAAAGTTAAACATGAATGTGTGGTAGCAGTATATTATTGTTTCCGTTGCCGTGATCTCCATGCTCTATGAAGGTTATTTTCATGCTCTTTGCTTCTCCTTTTGCTGTGGAATATCATGGTGTATGTTAAGAGTTAAACATGTAGTGCATGTGTCATTTTTGGTTCAATACATGTGTACGTGTGCGTGTAGGTCTCAAAGTAGTCACGAAGTAGGACTAGCACTAGTTAGCTTTAGCTAGTATATATCACTTTGTCCCAAAATAAGTATCTTAATCTTAGTACAAGTTTATACTAAAGTTGGTACAAACATAAGACACTTATTTTGGGACGGAGGGACTAATACGGTATATCCCCTTGTAAACAAATCATCAAAGCAATAAAGCTAACACCAGGAGCGATATGCTCTTGGGGGAATAAGCCAAGTTTTCCCGTGCGTTGCTAGTAATATTGATTCGATCAAAGTAAAGATTGATCGGCTTCTTTCATGCAACCGTGAGGTTGTGTTCCGACAGCTGTATGTGCCTGACGTGCATAGCTAACTTCAGTCAATCGGAACCAGCTAGCTAGCACGAGGCTAGCTTTGCACTGTGGTGGATCGGTGAATTTGGCGTAAAGGAAATTCGCCGGAATCATGTCAACTTTGCACTGCACTTGTTCGTCGTGGTCGTTCGTCGTCGTGCATCCCCACCGCCGTCGGAAATACTCATCGTCGGGGCTGCGCCTATACCCTATAGTGTCCACCTTACTTCAACCAGTCATTTTATCTCTTGGATTACGAACAGAGAAATTGGGAGAAATAACCACCCCGTCATCCACCACTAGAAATTAAAGAGCACTAAGCAAATTATTAGGAGAGTGTAGACTGGCAACCCATCTTGTAGTTGAGGACCATGTCGAGGACTTGTAGCAGCAACAAGTTATAAGACCATACAGTGGAAGACATCTACAGGTTTCTGTGTTTGACCGAAACCTAATTTTGCTGGTCGATTCACCTGAAGCCATCGGACTGGACCAACTCACCTGTATCCAGCGAGAGGAGTAGAAGGAACCTACATGGTTGCTTCTTCTTGAGCAGCAACAACGCAATCCACTGGCCGTACCTCCCTGCATATCCACAGGAGGAGAGAAGAGCAGACGTTCCTGAGCAGTAACAAGGCTATCCACTGGCCGTTCCTCCCTGCATATCCACAGGAGGAGAGAAGAGCAGAGGTTAGGAGGGGGGGTGCACTCAGCGGATAAACCGACGCCTGAAACCCTAGCCATGGGGGAAGTTCGCGGGTGGGCTTTGGTGGTGGCGAGCGCCGAATCTAGCCGGATTAGGGCGCCGCGGTGCAAGGGAACCTCGAGCCGTGCTTCACGATGGCCAGATTTGCCGGGCATCGCAGCGTGGAGCCGCGTGAAGAGAGAGGGAAATCGAGATGGGACATGAGAGGGATGGGTGGGTGGGGGATGCGGTGGATCCGGCGGCCTCCAGAGCTATGAGGTGGGAGGAGGCGAGGGGCGAGGGCCGGCGGCGAGGTAGGTCGGAGTAGGGAGACGAGGCGGCGGGTGGTTGTGGTTTGGGAGAGATGAGGGCAATCGGGGGTTTTTTTTGCGGATCAGGGGGTCTGTTTCTCGTGCCCCTCTCTCTCAGTTTTTCTGGTTTTTTCCATTTGTACCACAGGGTCATGAGTTGCACGTCTAGAACGCCTATGCTTCAACGCTTATATCCGTATCTATTGTAAATTTGACAACGTATAGTAAAAACGTTGTAAAATTTATGTTGCTTTATAGGGGGTATCCTTGTAGTGCATCCACTTGCTAATCTTTTCAAAAGGCCAAATTATGATGAACCAATTGCTAGTGAGTTGAGTGCACTTGATTATCTCTATGAAGTTTTGTTTGAAAATCATGAATCTGAATATTTTGATGAAGTGTTGAAAGAAGAAATTTATAAGGTGATTCATGATAGTCCCTTGAATGATGAGCATGATTGCAATGTTGCTAGTATGAATTCTCTAAATATCCATGATGCTTATGATATGCAAAGCCACAAGTTTGGGGATGCTATGTTTGATGAACATGATATTTTTTGTCCCCCAAGTTTTGATGAGAAAATTTATTATGATGATTGCATGCCTCCTATTTATGGTGATGGTGATGACATGTATGCTATAATGAGTAATGATAACCATGAAACTTATCATCATGATTTTAATTTGCAATGTGGTTATGTCAATGAAGTGTCTCATGATAGTTATTTTGTTGAGTTTGCTCCCACTACCATGGATGATAAGGAATTTACTTATGTGGAGAGTAATGAAAATTCTATGCTTGTGAAATATGAAAAGAATGATTTATGTGATAGTTATATTGTTGAATTACTTAATGATGCTACTGAAATTCATTATGAGGGGAGAACATATGCTTGTAGGAATTGCAATAATATCAAGTTTCCTCTCTATGTGTTTAAAGTTTTGAAGTTATGCTTGTTTTGCCATCCTATGCTAGTTGATTCTTGTTCCCATAAATTGTTTGCTCACAAAATCCCTATGCATAGGAAGTGGGTTAGAATTAAATGTGTTTTTCATGCTATTCAGGATGCTCTTTTGCATATCTCAATTACTACTTTTTATGTGAGCATCGTTGAAATCGTTATGCCTAGCTAGGGGCGTAAAACGATAGCGCTTGTTCGGAGGCAACCCAATGAATACATTTATTTTTGCTTTTTCCTTTCTGTTTTTGAGTGTTTACACAATTATGCCTCAGTTATGATTGTGTTTTTATGGTTTATTTAGTGTTTGAGCCAAGTAATACCTTTGGGATGGTTTACGGTGATTGTTGATTTGATTTTGGTGAAAAACAGAAACTTTTGCGCTCAGAACAGGAATTTTATAAATTCACCAGAGTGTCAAATGAGTCTGAAATTTTTACACAAGATTGGTATTTACAAGAGGTGATCAAGGCGTTCGGGTTTATACAAGTTTACGGAGAAGCTTGTATTTACAAGAAAGTGAGTGGGAGCTCTATAGCGTTTCTAATATTATATGTGGATGACATATTGCTGATTGGAAACAATATAGAAATGTTGGAAAGCGTGAAGGAATATTTGAATAAGAGTTTTTCAATGAAGGACCTAGGAGAAGCTGCTTTCATATTAGGCATCAAGATCTATAGAGATAGATCAAGACGTTTAATAGGACTTTCACAAAGCACATACCTTGATAAGATTTTGAAGAAGTTCAAAATGGATCAGTCCAAGAAGGGGTTCTTGCCTGTTTTGCAAGGTATGAAGTTGAGTAAGACTCAATGCCCAGTGACTGCAGAAGATAGAGAAAAGATGAGTGTCGTCCCCTATGCTTCAGCCATAGGTTCTATCATGTATGCAATGTTGTGCACAAGACCCGATGTCAGCCTTGCCATAAGTATGGACGGAAGGTTTCAAAGTGATCCAGGAGTGGAACACTGGACGGCGGTCAAGAATATCCTGAAGTACCTGAAAAGGACTAAGGACATGTTTCTCGTTTATGGAGGTGATCAAGAGCTCGTCGTAAAGGGTTACGTCGATGCAAGCTTTGACACTGATCCGGATGACTCTAAGTCGCAAACCGGATACGTATTTATTCTTAATGGGGGTGCGGTTAGCTGGTGCAGTTCCAAGCAAAGCGTGGTAGCTGATTCTACATGCGAAGCGGAGTACATCGCTGCCTCGGAGGCGGCGAAGGAAGGTGTCTGGATGAAGGAGTTCATGACAGATCTTGAAGTAGTGCCTAGTGCACTTAACCCAATGACTCTGTTCTGTGATAATACTGGTGCCATTGCTCTAGCCAAGGAACCAAGATTTCACAAGAGGACCAGACACATAAAGCGACGTTTCAATTCCATCCGCGATTACATCAAGGAGGACGACATAAATATTTGCAAAGTACATACGGATCTGAATGTTGCAGATCCGATGACTAAACCTCTTCCAAGGGCTAAACATGAACAACACCAGAACTGCATGGGTGTTCGATTCATTACAATGTAAATCACATAGTGATGTGAACTAGATTATTGACTCTAGTGCAAGTGGGAGACTGTTCGAAATATGCCCTAGAGGCAATAATAAAAGTAGTTATTATTATATTTCCTTGTTCATGATAATCGTTTATTATCCATGCTATAATTGTATTGATTGGAAACTCAAATACATGTGTGGGTACATAGACAACACTGTGTCCTTAGTAAGCCTCTAGTTAACTAACTCGTTGATCAAAGGATGGTAAAGGTTTCCTGACCATGGACATGAGATGTCATTTGATAACGGGATCACATCATTAGGAGAATGATGTGATGGACAAGACCCAAACTATAAACATAGCATATGATCGTGTCAGTTTATTGCTATTGTTTTCTGCATGTCAAGTATCTGTTCCTATGACCATGAGATCATGCAACTCACTGACACCGGAGGAATACCTTGTGTGTATCAAACGTCGCAACGTAACTGGGTGACTATAAAGATGCTCTACAGGTATCTCCAAAGGTGTCCGTTGAGTTGGCATGGATCAAGACTGGGATTTGTTACTCCGTGTGACGGAGAGGTATCTCAGGGCCCACTCGGTAATACAACATCACTATAAGCCTTGCAAGCAATGTGACTAAGGTGTTAGCCACGGGATCTTGTGTTACGGAACGAGTAAAGAGACTTGCCGGTAACGAGATTGAACTAGGTATAGAGATACCGACGATCGAATCTCGGGCAAGTAACATACCGAAGAACAAAGGGAACAGCATACGGGATTAACTGAATCCTTGACATAGAGGTTCAACCGATATAGATCTTCGTAGAATATGTAGGAACCAATATGGGCATCCAGGTCCCGCTATTGGTTATTGACCGTAGAGGTGTCTCGGTCATGTCTACATAGTTCTCGAACCCGCAGGGTCTACACACTTAACGTTTGGTGACGATTAGTTTAGTTGAGTTATTGTTGGCGACCGAAGGTTGTTCGGAGTCTCGGATAAGATCCCGGACATGACGAGGATCTCCGGAAGAGTCCGGAGGTAAAGATTGATATATGTGATAATAGTGTTTTGATCTCCGGAAGGGTTCCGGAATTCACCGGAAGGGGTTCCGGATGTTTACCGAAGTGTTCGGGTGCAGCAACACTTTATATGAGCCAAAGGGATAAAACCCACGAGGTATTGGAAAGTGCAAAAGGGAGTTTTGCTGCTACCTTAAGCAGTAAGGCAGTACTGCCGCTTAAGCGGTACTACCGCTTGTCTAAAGCGGTACTACCACTCAAGCGGTACTACCGCTTGGGTGAAGCGGTACTACCGCCCAAGCGGTACTACCGCTCCCGAGCGGTACTACCGCTTGTGCGCGGTGCTGCAGGGATCCGAGTTGGACTCTTTCCTTGCGGGCCAAACCGACCTTGTGCGGGCAAAACCGAGCTGGTGGAGGCTTTTTGTCCAAGTTTAGACCCCAGGGCTCAACATATAAATAGAGGGACAGGGCTAGCACACGGGACACATCCGGATTTCCCAAGCCGTGTGCCGGCAACCCTAGCCCTCTAGTTCCTCCGTCATAATCTCCGTAGTGCTTGGCGAAGCCCTGCTGAGATTGCTACTCACCATCATCACCACGCCGTCGTGCTGCTGGAACTCATCTACTACTTCATCATCGCTCGCTGGATCGAGGAGGTGAAGGCGTCACCAAGCCGCACGTGTGTTGAACGCGGAGGTGCCGTCCGTTCGGCACTAGATCGGAAGGATCGTGATTGGATCGCGGGACGCTCGGCGATTTGGATCGCGAAGACGTTCGACAACATCAACCGCGTTTATTAACGCTTCCGCTTAGCGATCTACAAGGGTATGTAGATACAATCTCCCTCTCGTAGATGCTCATCACCATGGATAGGTCTTGCGTGTGCGTAGGAAATTTTTTGTTTCCCATGCAACGTTCCCCAACAGTGGCATCTGAGCTAGGTCTATGCGTAGATGAGATCTCGAGTAGAACACAATGGAGTTGTGGGCGTGGGTGTATACATATTGCTTGCCGTTACTAGTTGATACTTGATTCGGCGGTATTGTGAGATGAAGCGGCCCGGACCGACATTACGCGTACGCTTACGCGAGACTGGTTTTACCGCTGCGTGCACTCGTTGCATAAAGGTGACTGGCGGGTGTCTGTCTCTCTCACTTTAGTTGAATCGGTTCAATGAAGAGGGTTCTTTTAGAAAGATCAAAAAGCAATCACTACACCACGTTGTGGTTTTTGCGTAGGTAAGAATCGTTCTTGCTAGATACTCGTAGCAGCCACTTAAAACTTGCAACAACAATTAGAGGACGTCTAACTTGTTTTTGCAGGGTATGTTGTGATGTGATATGGCCAATTACATGATGAGATATATGTGATGTATGAGATGATCATGTGTTGTATAGAATATCACGACTTGCATGTCGATGAGTACGGCAACTGGCAGGAGCCATAGAGTTGTCTTTAATTATTTTCGCCATTTTTGCTTTACTTTATCGCTATGAGTTAGCAATAGTCGTGGAAGCAACAGTCGGCGCGACAACCTCATGGCGACACATTGATGGAGATCAAGATGATGGAGATCATGGTGTCATGCCGGTGACGATGGAGATCATGCCGGTGCTTTGGAGATGGAGATCAAAAGCACAAGTTCATGGCCATATCATGTCACTTATGATTTGCATGTGATGTTAATCCTTTTATGCATCTTATTTTGCTTAGGACGACGGTAGCATTATAAGGTGATCCCTCACTTAAATTTCAAGATAAAATTGTGTTCTCCCCGAGTGTGCACCGTTGCGAAAGTTCGTCGTTTCGAGACACCACGTGATGATCGGGTGTGATAGACTCTACGTTCGCATACAACGGGTGCAAGCCAGTGTTGCACGTGCGGAACACTCGGGTTAAACTTGACGAGCCTAGCATGTACAGACATGGCCTCGGAACACAAGAGACCGAAAGGTCGAACATGAGTCATATAGTAGATATGATCAACATGGAGATGTTCACCATTGAAACCACCTCAACTCACGTGATGATCGGACTTGAGTTGGTTGATTTGGATCATGTGACACTCGAATGACCGGAGGGATGTCAATTTGAGTGGGAGTTTATTAAGTAATATGATTAACTAAACTCATTATCTTGAACAATAGTCTAAATTGTCTTTGCAATATTTATGTTGTAGATCATGGCTCGCGCAGTAGCACCCCTGAATTTTAATGCGTTCCTAGAGAAAGCTAAGTTGAAAGATGATGGATGTAACTTTGTGGACTGGGCCCGTAATCTAAGGATTATCCTTACGGCTTCCCAGAAGGCTTATGTCCTAGATGCACCGCTTGGTGATCCACCCGCTCCAGTTGAGTCTCCAGACGTTGTGAACGCCTGGCAGGCTCGTTCTGATGATTACTCAATAGTTCAATGTGCAATGTTGTATGGCTTAGAACCGGGACTTCAAAGACGTTTTGAACGTCATGGAGCATATGATATGTTCCAGGAGTTGAAGTTTATCTTTCAGAAGAATGCCCGGATCGAGTGGTATGAGACCTCCGATAAGTTCTATGCTTGCAAAATGGAGGAGAATGGGTCTGTCAGTGATCACATACTCAGAATGTCTGGGTACTCCACCCGTCTGGCTGAATTGGGGATGCCCCTTCCACCAGAGGCTATCACTGACAGAGTTCTTCAATCATTGCCGCCTAGCTACAAGAGCTTCGTGTTGAACTATAACATGCACGGGATGAACAAGTCAGTCGCCGAGCTGTTTGCGATGTTGAAAGTCGCTGAGTCTGAGATTAAAAAGGAGCATCAAGTGTTGATGGTCAATAAAACCACTAGTTTCAAGAAGAATGGCAAGGGTAAGAAGGGTAACTCCAAGAAGAGTGGCAAAGCAGTTGCCCCTCCCGTGAAGAAACCCAAGGCTGGACCCAAGCCAGAAACTGAGTGTTTCATTGCAAGGGAACTGGTCACTGGAAGCGGAACTGCCCCAAGTATTTGGCTGACAAGAAGGCGGCCAACAACAAACAAGGTATATATGATATACATGTTATTGATGTGTACCTTACCAACTCTCGTTGTAGTGCCTGGGTATTTGATACCGGTGCGGTTGCTCACATTTGCAACTCAAAACAGGAACTCCGGAATAGACGGAGACTGGCAAAGGACGAAGTGACGATGCGCGTGGGAAATGGTTCCAAGGTTGATGTGATCGCCGTCGGCACGCTCGCTCTTCGATTACCATCGGGATTAGTGATGAACCTGAATAATTGTTATTTAGTGCCTGCGTTAAGCATGAACATTATATCTGGATCTTGTTTATTGCGAGACGGTTACTCATTTAAATCTGAGAATAATGGTTGTTCTATTTATATGAGTAATATCTTTTATGGTCATGCACCCAATGTGAGGGGTTTATTCTTGTTGCATCTCGATAGTGATGATACACATGTTCATAACATTGATGCCAAAAGATGTAGGATTGATAATGATAATACCACTTTCTTGTGGCACTGCCGTTTAGGTCATATTGGCGTAAAACGCATGAAGAAGCTCCATGCTGATGGACTTTTGGAGTCACTTGATTTTGAATCACTTGACACATGTGAGCCATGCCTCTTGGGCAAGATGACTAAGACGCCGTTCTCTGGTACGATGGAACGGGCAAGTGACTTGTTAGAAATCATACATACTGATGTGTGCGGTCCGATGAGCATTGAGGCGCGCGGTGGTTATCGTTACTTTCTCACCTTCACTGATGACTTAAGTAGATATGGGTATATTTACTTAATGAAACACAAGTCTGAAACGTTTGAAAAGTTCAAACAATTTCAGAGTGAAGTTGAGAATCATCGTAATAAGAAGATTAAATTCCTACGATCTGATCGAGGAGGAGAATATCTGAGTTATGAGTTTGGCAGTCACTTAAGACAGTGTGGAATTGTTTCACAATTAACACCGCCTGGAACACCACAGCGTAATGGTGTGTCCGAACGTCGTAATCGAACCTTATTGGATATGGTGCGATCTATGATGTCTCTTGCCGATTTGCCACTCTCGTTTTGGGGTTATGCATTAGAGTCAGCTGCATTCACTTTAAATAGGGCACCATCGAAATCCGTTGAGACGACGCCATATGAACTATGGTTTGGCAAGAAGCCAAAGATGTCGTTTCTTAAAGTTTGGGGATGTGATGCTTATATCAAAAAGCTTCAGCCTGAAAAGCTGGAACCCAAAGCAGAGAAATGCGTCTTCATAGGATACCCAAAAGAGACAGTTGGGTATACCTTCTATCTCAGATCCGAAGGCAAAGTGTTTGTCGCTAAAAACGGAACATTTCTTGAGAAAGAGTTTCTCTCGAAAGAATTGAGTGGGAGGAAGATAGAACTTGATGAGGTTATTGAACCTTTACTTCGACCAGAGAGTAGCGCAGCACAGAGAGATGTTTCTGTAGAGCCTACATCAGTTGAAGAGGAAGTTCATGATGAAGATCATGAAGCTTTGGATCAAGTTGCTGTCGAACCTCGTAGGTCGACAAGGACGCGTACTGCTCCTGAGTGGTACGGCAACCCTGTCTTAGAGGTCATGTTGTTGGACAACGATGAACCTACGAGCTATGGAGAAGCGATGGTGGGCCCGGATTCCGAGAAATGGTTAGAGGCCATGAAATCCGAGATGGGATCCATGTATGAAAACAAAGTGTGGACTTTGGAAGTATTACCTCAAGGGCGTAAGGCCATTCAGAACAAATGGATCTTTAAGAGGAAGACGGACACGGACGGTAATGTCACCGTCTATAAAGCTCGACTTGTGGCAAAGGGTTTTTCACAAGTTCAAGGAGTTGACTACGATGAGACCTTCTCACCCGTAGCGATGCTTAAGTCTGTCAGAATCATGTTAGCAATAGCTGCCTTTTTCGATTATGAAATTTGGCAGATGGATGTCAAAACAGCGTTCCTTAACGGTTTCCTTAAGGAAGAGTTGTATATGATGCAACCAGAAGGTTTTGTCAATCCAGAGAATGCTGACAAAGTTTGCAAACTCCAGCGATCCATTTATGGACTGGTGCAAGCATCTCGGAGTTGGAATCTTCGCTTTGATGAGGTGATCAAGGCGTTCGGGTTTATACAAGTTTACGGAGAAGCTTGTATTTACAAGAAAGTGAGTGGGAGCTCTATAGCGTTTCTAATATTATATGTGGATGACATATTGCTGATTGGAAACAATATAGAAATGTTGGAAAGCGTGAAGGAATATTAGAATAAGAGTTTTTCAATGAAGGACCTAGGAGAAGCTGCTTTCATATTAGGCATCAAGATCTATAGAGATAGATCAAGACGTTTAATAGGACTTTCACAAAGCACATACCTTGATAAGATTTTGAAGAAGTTCAAAATGGATCAGTCCAAGAAGGGGTTCTTGCCTGTTTTGCAAGGTATGAAGTTGAGTAAGACTCAATGCCCAGTGACTGCAGAAGATAGAGAAAAGATGAGTGTCGTCCCCTATGCTTCAGCCATAGGTTCTATCATGTATGCAATGATGTGCACAAGACCCGATGTCAGCCTTGCCATAAGTATGGATGGAAGGTTTCAAAGTGATCCAGGAGTGGAACACTGGACGGCGGTCAAGAATATCCTGAAGTACCTGAAAAGGACTAAGGACATGTTTCTCGTTTATGGAGGTGATCAAGAGCTCGTCGTAAAGGGTTACGTCGATGCAAGCTTTGACACTGATCCGGATGACTCTAAGTCGCAAACCGGATACGTATTTATTCTTAATGGGGGTGCGGTTAGCTGGTGCAGTTCCAAGCAAAGCGTGGTAGCTGATTCTACATGCGAAGCGGAGTACATCGCTGCCTCGGAGGCGGCGAAGGAAGGTGTCTGGATGAAGGAGTTCATGACAGATCTTGGAGTAGTGCCTAGTGCACTTAACCCAATGACTCTGTTCTGTGATAATACTGGTGCCATTGCTCTAGCCAAGGAACCAAGATTTCACAAGAGGACCAGACACATAAAGCGACGTTTCAATTCCATCCGCGATTACATCAAGGAGGACGACATAAATATTTGCAAAGTACATACGGATCTGAATGTTGCAGATCCGATGACTAAACCTCTTCCAAGGGCTAAACATGAACAACACCAGAACTGCATGGGTGTTCGATTCATTACAATGTAAATCACATAGTGATGTGAACTAGATTATTGACTCTAGTGCAAGTGGGAGACTGTTCGAAATATGCCCTAGAGGCAATAATAAAAGTAGTTATTATTATATTTCCTTGTTCATGATAATCGTTTATTATCCATGCTATAATTGTATTGATTGGAAACTCAAATACATGTGTGGGTACATAGACAACACTGTGTCCTTAGTAAGCCTCTAGTTAACTAACTCGTTGATCAAAGGATGGTAAAGGTTTCCTGACCATGGACATGAGATGTCATTTGATAACGGGATCACATCATTAGGAGAATGATGTGATGGACAAGACCCAAACTATAAACATAGCATATGATCGTGTCAGTTTATTGCTATTGTTTTCTGCATGTCAAGTATCTGTTCCTATGACCATGAGATCATGCAACTCACTGACACCGGAGGAATACCTTGTGTGTATCAAACGTCGCAACGTAACTGGGTGACTATAAAGATGCTCTACAGGTATCTCCAAAGGTGTCCGTTGAGTTGGCATGGATCAAGACTGGGATTTGTTACTCCGTGTGACGGAGAGGTATCTCAGGGCCCACTCGGTAATAAAACATCACTATAAGCCTTGCAAGCAATGTGACTAAGGTGTTAGCCACGGGATCTTGAGTTACGGAACGAGTAAAGAGACTTGCCGGTAACGAGATTGAACTAGGTATAGAGATACCGACGATCGAATCTCGGGCAAGTAACATACCGAAGAACAAAGGGAACAGCATACGGGATTAACTGAATCCTTGACATAGAGGTTCAACCGATATAGATCTTCGTAGAATATGTAGGAACCAATATGGGCATCCAGGTCCCGCTATTGGTTATTGATCGTAGAGGTGTCTCGGTCATGTCTACATAGTTCTCGAACCCGCAGGGTCTACACACTTAACGTTTGATGACGATTAGTATAGTTGAGTTATTGTTGGTGACCGAAGGTTGTTCGGAGTCTCGGATAAGATCCCGGACATGACGAGGATCTCCGGAAGAGTCCGGAGGTAAAGATTGATATATGTGATAATAGTGTTTTGATCTCCGGAAGGGTTCCGGAATTCACCGGAAGGGGTTCCGGATGTTTACCGAAGTGTTCGGGTGCAGCAACACTTTATATGAGCCAAAGGGATAAACCCACGAGGTATTGGAAAGTGCAAAAGGGAGTTTTGCTGCTGCCTTAAGCAGTAAGGCAGTACTGCCGCTTAAGCGGTACTACCGCTTGTGTAAAGCGGTACTACCGCTCAAGCGGTACTACCGCTTGGGTGAAGCGGTACTACCGCCCAAGCGGTACTACCGCTTGTGCGCGGTGCTGCAGGGATCCGAGTTGGACTCTTTCCTTGCGGGCCAAACCGACCTTGTGCGGGCAAAACCGAGCTGGTGGAGGCTTTTTGTCCAAGTTTAGACCCAAGGGCTCAACATATAAATAGAGGGACAGGGCTAGAACACGGGACACATCAGGATTTCCCAAGCCGTGTGCCGGCAAACCTAGCCCTCTAGTTCCTCCGTCATAATCTCCGTAGTGCTTGGCGAAGCCCTGCTGAGATTGCTACTCACCATCATCACCACGCCGTCGTGCTGCTGGAACTCATCTACTACTTCATCATCGCTCGCTGGATCGAGGAGGTGAAGGCGTCACCAAGCCGCACGTGTGTTGAACGCGGAGGTGCCGTCCGTTTGGCACTAGATCGGAAGGATCGTGATTGGATCGCGGGACGCTCAGCGATTTGGATCGCGAAGACGTTCGACTACATCAACCGCGTTTATTAATGCTTCCGCTTAGCGATCTACAAGGGTATGTAGATACAATCTCCCTCTTGTAGATGCTCATCACCATGGATAGGTCTTGCGTGTGCGTAGGAAAAATTTTGTTTCCCATGCAACGTTCCCCAACAATACTAACGGATCTCACTTGTTTTCTGTTGAGTTTTGTGTTGTGAAGTTTTCAAGTTTTGGGTAAAGATTTGATGGACTATGGAATAAGGAGTGGCAAGAGCCTAAGCTTGGGATGCCCAAGGCACCCCAAGCCATATTCAAGCATACCAAAGAGCCTAAGCTTGGGGATGCCCCGGAAGGCATCCCCTCTTTCGTCTTCAATCCATCGGTAAATTTAGTTGGAGCTATATTTTTATTCACCACATGATATGTGTTTTGCTTGGAGCGTCTTGTATGATATGAGTCTTTGCTTTTTAGTTTGACACAATTATCCTTGCTGCACACATCTTTTGAGAGGGACACGCATTAATCGTGAATTTATTAGAATACTCTATGTGCTTCACTTATATCTTTTGAGCTATGCAATGTTGCTCTAGTGCTTCACTTATATCTTTTTAGAGCACGGTGGTGTTTTATTTTATAGAAATAATTGAACTCTCGTACCTCACTTATATTATTTTGAGAGTATTTAAACAGCATGGTAATTGGTTTAGGTTATGAATTCAGTCCTAATATAATGGGAATCCAAGAGGGATATAATAAAAACTTTCATATAAAGTGCATTGAATACTATGAGAAGTTTGATTCCTTGCATATAGTTTTGAGATATAAAGATGGTGATATTAGAGTCATGCTAGTGAGTAATTGTCGATTCGTAGAAATACTTGTGTTAAAGTTTTTGATTCCCGTAGCATGCACGTACGGTGAACCGTTATGTAACGAAGTCGGAGCATGATTTGTTTAATGATTGTCATCCTTTGTGTGAGGGTCGGGAGCGCACGGTGGTTAACTCCTACCAACCTCTCCCCTAGGAGCATGCGTCTAATACTTTGCTTCGATAACTAATAGACTTTTGCAATAAGTATGTGAGTTCTTTATGACTAATGTGAGTCCATGGATTATACGCACTCTCACCCTTCCACCATTGCTAGCCTCTCTAGTACCGCGCAACTTTCGCCGGTGCATTAAACCCACCATATACCCTTCCTCAAAATAGCCACCATACCTACCTATTATGGCATTTCCAAAGCCATTCCGAGATATATTGCCATGCAACTTCCACCGTTCCGTTTATTATGACACGCACCATCATTTTCATATTCCTTTGCATGATCATAAGACAGCTCGCATGATGTTTTCATGGCTTGTCCTTTTTTTGATGTCATTTGCTATGCTAGATCGTTGCACATCCCGGTACACCACCGGAAGCATTCATATAGAGTCATATTTTGTTCTAGGTATCGAGTTGTAATTCTTGAGTTGTAAGTAAATAAAAGTGTGATGATCATCATTATTAGAGCATTGTCCCATGAGAGGAAAGGATGATGGAAGCTATGATTCTCTCACAAGTTGGGATGAGTCTCCGGACTTTACAAATAATAAAAGAGGCCAATGAAGCCCAAATAAATAAATAAAAGAGGCCAAAGTTGCCCACCAAAATAAAAAAAAATGAGAGAAAAGAGAGAAGGGACAATGCTACAATATTTTTTTCCACACTTGTGCTTCAAAGTAGCACCATGATCTTCATGATAGAGAGTCTCCTATTTTGTCACTTTCATATAGCTAGTGGGAATTTTTTTCATTATAATGCACACCCACTTAGTTTCTTTTTGAGCTTTCATACACTTATAGCTCTAGTGCATCCATTGCATGGCAATCCCTACTCACTCACGTTGATATCTATTGATGGGCATCTCCATAGCCTATTGATACGCCTAGTTGATGTCAGACTATCTTCTCCTTTTCCTCACAACCTCCACCATATTCTATTCCACCTATAGTGCTATATCCATGGCTCACGCTCATGTATTGCGTGAAAGTTGAAAAGGTTTGAGAACATAAAAGGTGTGAAACAATTGCTTGACTTGTCATCGGGGTTGTGAATGATTTAAATACTTTGTGTGGGGAAGATGGAGCATAGCCAGACCATATGATTTTGTAGGGATAACTTTCTTTGGCCATGTTATTTTGAAAGGACACAATTGCCTTGTTAGTATGCTTGAAGTATCATTGTTTTTATGTCAATATTAAGATTTTGTTTTGAATCTTATGGATCTGAACATTCATGCCACAATAAAGAATATTACATGGATAAATATGTTAGGTAGCATTCCACATCAAAAATTCTGTTTTTATCATTTACCTACTCGAGGACGAGCAGGAATTAAGCTTGGGGATGCTTGATACGTCTCCAACGTATCTATAATTTTTGATTGTTCCATGCTATTATATTATCTGTTTTGGGTGTTTTATACACATTAATATGCTATTTTATATTATTTTTGGGACTAACCTATTAACCTAGTGCCTAGTGCCAGTTTCTATTTTTTCCTTGTTTTTGAGTATTGCAGATAAGGAATATCAATCGGAGTCCAAATGGAATAAAATCTTCGCGATGATTTTTCTTGGACCAGAAGAAACCTACCAGACTTGGAGAGGAGGGCAGGAGACCTACCGGGAGGCGACAAGCCTGCAGGGCGTGCCCTAAGGGGGGCGCCCCCCTGGCTTGTGGCCCCCTGCAGGTCCTCCAACCCTAATCTTCGGCCTATAAATTCCTAAATATTCCCCCAATACCAAAAAGAGCCACGAAAATACTTTTCTGCCGCCGGAAGCCTCTGTTCCCGTGAGATCCCATCTTGGAGCATTTTCCGGTAATCTGCCGGAGGGGGATTCGATCACGGAGGGCATCTACATCAACTCCATTGCCCCTCCGATGATGCGTGAGTAGTTCACCTCAGACCTTCGGGTCCATAGCTAGTAGCTAGATGGCTTCTGTCTCTCTATGTTCTTCAATACCATGTTCTTCATGATCTTCATGGAGATCTATCCGATGTAATACTCTTTTGCGGTGTGTTTGTCGAGATCCGATGAATTGTGGGTTTATGATCAGATTATCTATGAATATTATTTGAATCTTCTCTGAATTCTTATATGCATGATTTCATATCTTTGCAAGTCTCTTCGAGTTATTGGTTTGGTTTGGCCAACTAGATTGGTAATTCTTGCAATGGGAGAAGTGCTTAGTTTTGGGTTCAATCTTGCGATGTCCTCACCCAGTGAAAAAGTAGGGGTAGCGAGGCACGTATTTGTATTGTTGCCATCAAGGATAAAAAGATGGGGTTTTCATCATATTGCTTGAGTTTATCCCTCTACATCATGTCATCTTACCTAATGTGTTACTCTGTTCTTCATGAACTTAATACTCTAGATGCAGGCAGCAGTCGGTCGATGTGTGGAGTAATAGTAGTAGATGCAGAATCGTTTCGGTCTACTTGACACGGACGTGATGCCTATATGCATAATCATTGCCTTGGATCTACAGCCTCACCACTTAACCTTACCTCACCCATTAAGCTTTAATAGTCTTGATACCCTTGGAAATGAGATTGCTGAGTCCCCGTGGCTCACAGATTACTACAACAATAGTTGCAGGTACAGGTAATGCGATGATATGACGTGAGCGCGATGCTTTGTTTGATTTGGAGTTCTTCTTCTTCTTCATCGATCTAGGATGGGTTCCAGGCGGCAGCCTGGGATAGCAAGGATGGATGTCATTTTATCGTTTGTTCTCGTCCGTAGCCGGACCCTGCTCTTCTGTATGGTGATTGTTATGTTATCGTATTGATGTGATATTGATGTAGCTTGTGGCGAGTGTAAGCCAATTCCATATACTCATCTCTTCTTTACATGTACTTGTAATGATATCCATTCTTGCAACACGACAAGATGCGCTTCTATCCCTGTCGAGGCCCTCGTGCCAAAATAAGGATAGGATCGCATCTTGGGCGTGACAAGTTGGTACAGCAACATAGCATATTGCACGCATGAAAACAACAAGCCACAAGATTCTAAAATGCACAAACTAAGCATGGGGCAGTAGCATATAACACACACTTCATTTCAACTTCACAAATCATACTCAAAAGAGGCATGGATCGCATGGTACGAAGCTCACAACATGGCAACAAAATATGGCAGATTAGGACTTAGTGAAAAATCACAGGGTTTTAGCTTAGCAGATTTCACGGAGGCATATTGACAGCAGTAAAACTATATGCTACAGGTCATATTATGGCATGAAAATTAACAGGATGGTAGTAGACATGATGCATTACAAATCATTACTTTATGGCAACATCAAATTATGCTCAGATTCATGGCAAGCATCAACACGACATGGCATATTGAAGGAAACAGATTCTCAGACTTAGTGAAAATTAGGCTAGTCATGAGCAGCAGTTTTCAACAGATTGACATATTGAGCAACAGATTTAATTATGATGCAAAACCTATTCATGCAAACTAATGGTGCAGCATGGTAGAGCATAACATGCTTAATAAGAGACTCCTGGTGGCATCACCAAAAGACTCTTAGAACATTAGCAAAACACATGGCAAGGCAGCAACAAAATAACACAGATTCAGACTTAGAATTATTTTGGACCCTCAAAACAACAGATTTTTATAGCATGTTGGCAACAAGAAAACAACACCTAAACATGCATATCTATGACAACCAAAAATACCAGGGCCTAGCACACATGTCCAAGGGCACATCTCATGTTCAAAAATATTTCATATGATGCACGGATTAAATCACACGAAATAGACAAAAGGGCATCATGGCAAAAATGACATGCACAAGAACTTCCTCCAATGACAAAACTAAATGCACAGTTAAATTTTATGGATTTTTCTACCCCGAAAACATATATAATATGCATAGGTTATGTGGGAAAATAAGTCACAATTAATTAGGCAAGTTTATGGCCTAATCCCGTTTTAGCAATTATAAATGCAAGTTAAATGCCAATATTACAATGAACATGTTTGTCATGCATGAAAATGCGATGCCGACGATATGAACATTTTTAATATATTATTGGGTTAATTCCCGATGCACGTTAATTAATTATGACAATGCAAAAAAAAAATGGCAATTATGCAAAATGATGCGAACAGCGTGCTTAGGCATTTTTAACATGGATGAAAATGCCATAAAATTAATCTACACATTTTTCTGAGCAATTTACATATATAAAACTTATTATTTCGTCGCACGGTTGATTAATTATTTACATTTTAAAAACATGCAATTTTTCTGACATTTTAAGAAAAACATATGGGCCTAACAGGGCAGGGCGCTGCATATTATACAACGCCCACGGGCGATGATCTGGGTTGGGCACTCACCATGGGCTAAGGCCCAGGTCGGTGGAGCGGGAGGCTGGGCCGGTCGAACGTTGGCGCTGGAGAGGCCCACAAGGGCGGTCGCGAGGCCCAGGCGCGGGTCAACGAGGCGGGGCGCTCGTTGCGGTCTCGTCCTCCTCCTGGACGCAGAGGGGCAGACCATGGCCGCCGCCGGCAAGATCTCCGGCGAGGAGGCGTCGCTAGGGACGGGATGGTCGGGAATGGGTAGATCGGCGGCGGGGCTACCGGATCCGGAGGTTGGGGTCGAGGATCCGGCCGCAGACGACGTCTCCCGGCGACGGCGGCGCGGCCTGAGGCCATGGCGATCTGGCCGGGACGAACGGGAGGATGCACGGGGGCAGGGGCGGATCCGGCGGCTCTCGTCGCCGGCGGTCGCACTCCGGTGGTCCGCGATGCGGGGCTGGGCTGCTGCGCTCCGGTAGCACCTCGACGGCTGCAGGCGGGCGGCTTCGATCGGGCAGCCATGGGAGCTCGGGCTCCTCCCGTGGCTCACGGCGGCGTGCGGGCTCGTCCGGGCCCAGATGGGCTCGGGCGGGCCCCGATCTGGGCCGTGAGGGCCGGCGCGAGGTGGGAGACAGGAGAGGTGGCTGTGGGTGGTGGCTAGGGCGCGCGCGGATCCCAAGGCGGCTAGGGTTGCCCGATTGGGACGGCTAGGGGTCTATTTATAGCAATGGGGGCTAGGTTTGGGGGTTTCGCACCGGATTCGGACCCTCCGATCGCAATCGGACGGCCGGAATCGGAGGGGGCTAGCAGGCGGGTTGCGATGGCTGTGTAGAGGGGTGTTGGGCTTAGAAGAGAGGAAGTGGTGGCCCGGCGGCAGGGTTTTAAAACACGAAAACGTCTGCGATATAAACCGATGACGGTGCCGCTACAGCTGACCGTCCGGGTATCATACGACCTCTGATTGCGACGAAATTTGGCAGGCGGCCTACTTACAATAAAACAAGACCGCATGCCAACTTCCGATCCAATCCGAGAAAGTTTTAAGCGCGCTTTTAAAAACAATATTTATCGATGCCGCGGGCGCGTGCGTGTGTGGTTGAACTCGAAACGGACGATGGGGAAAGCCGGCAGCTACGAACGGATGCAAGTTTTCGAAAACGAGTGACGATGCTATGCAGATGATGCAAATGATGCGATGACGAATGCGACAACCAAACGAATCACACGACGAGAACGGAACAAAAGGGGAATCTTCTGGAGCGTCGGTTCCGGGCTGTTACAGGTGTGTTTGTCGAGATCCGATGAATTGTGGGTTTATGATCAGATTATCTATGAATATTATTTGAATCTTCTCTGAATTCTTATATGCATGATTTCATATCTTTGCAAGTCTCTTCGAGTTATTGGTTTGGTTTGGCCAACTAGATTGGTAATTCTTGCAATGGGAGAAGTGCTTAGTTTTGGGCTCAATCTTGCGATGTCCTCACCCAGTGAAAAAGTAGGGGTAGCGAGGCACATATTTGTATTGTTGCCATCAAGGATAAAAAGATGGGGTTTTCATCATATTGCTTGAGTTTATCCCTCTACATCATGTCATCTTACCTAATGCGTTACTCTGTTCTTCATGAACTTAATACTCTAGATGCAGGCAGCAGTCGGTCGATGTGTGGAGTAATAGTAGTAGATGCAGAATCGTTTCGGTCTACTTGACACGGACGTGATGCCTATATGCATAATCATTGCCTTGGATATCGTCATAACTATGCGCTTTTCTATCAATTGTTCGACAATAATTTGTTTACCCACCGTATTATTTTCCTTCAAGAGAGAAGCCTCTAGTGAAACCTATGGCCCCCGGATCTATTTTCCATATTTTATTTTCAGATCTATAAAACAAAAATACCAAAAATACTTTGCTGCAATCTTTTTTACTTTTGTTTTACTTTTCGTTCTAGTAATCTTTTATATCTATCTCTATCATATCTGATCCTTGAAATTAACCGTGAAGGGATTGACAACCCCTTTATAGCGTTGGGTGCAAGTGTTTGATTGTTTGTGTAGGTGCAAAGATTGGGGACTTGCTTGTATCTCCTACTGGATTGATACCTTGGTTCTCAACAACTGAGGGAAATACTTATCTACTTTGCTGCATCACCCTTTCCTCTTCAAGGAAAAACCAACGCAAGCTCAAGAAGTAGCAATTATCATTTTGCTTTGCATGATCACATGAAGCTGACATAGTATTTGTGGCAAAGCCACCGTTCATAATTTTCATACATGTTACGCTGAGATCATTACACATCCAGGTGATGATCATATATAATCATCATTTTCAGTTTTGAGTTGTAAGTAAATAAAAGTGCGATGATCATCATTATGGGAGTCTGTCCCTAACTTGAGGATAAAAAAAAGAGGCCAAAAAGAGCCCACCAAAAAAAGAGGCCAAAAAGATCCCACCAAGAAAAATGAGAGAAAAAGAGAGAGGGTACACACTACTATCCTTTTTCCACACTTGTGCTTCAAAGTAGCACCATGTACTTCATATAGAGTTTTCATATACTTCATTATTATGCTAGCGGAAATTTCACATTATAAAACTTGGCTTGTATATTTCGATGACAAGCTTCCTTAAATGCTCGAGGTCTTCATGAACAAGCAAGTTGGATGCACACCCACTTTGTTGCATGTAGAGAGAGCTTTCATACACTTATAGCTCTAGTGCATCTGTTGCATGGCAATCCCTACTACTCGCATTAACATTGATTATAAGGCCTCTCCATTGCCTAATGATAAAGCCTCATTGATGTGAGACTTTCCTATACCTTTTTGTCTTCCCTTATAAACCCCATCATCATTCTCTTTGCCATCCAAAGTGCTAAGACCATGGCTCACGCTCCAGTATTGCTTAAAAGTTGAGAAATAGCTGAAGCGAGAAAAGTATGATTTAATTGCCTGGTTTGGCACTGGGGTTTTGTTCATGATTCGATATCTATATGCCAGGAATACTAAGCGTGCCATGCTTATCATAATTAAGTGTGTAGGGATTGCGTTCTTTAGCATCTTTATTTTGAAATGCAATGATTATTTACTTGCATGTTTGTGTATTATTGTTTTATTGTCAAATTGATAGACTATTGCCTTGAATCGTTCATATCCCAATATTCATACCATGATTACATCATTTGATTAAGGACGTGTTAGGTAGCATTAAACATCAAAAATTCTTTTGTCTATCATTTACCTACTCGAGGACGAGCAGGAATTAAGTTTGGGGATGCTGATATGTCTCAAACGTATCTATAATTTTTGATTGTTAAATGCTATTATATTATCAATTCTGTATGCTTTATATGTTATTTCATATTATTTTTCTGGACTAACCTATTAATTTAGTGCCCAGTGCCAGTTCCTTTTTTTGCATGTTTCTTGTTTCGCAGAAAAACCATACCTACAGAAGTCCAAACACGACGAAACTTTTTGATGATTTTTTCTGGACAATAAGAGACACTAGAAGCTTTGTGAGAAGGAGAGAAGACCCACAGGGCCCCCACAAGGCAGGGGGCATGCCCCGGAGGGTAGGGCGCGCCACCCTGGCTTGTGGCCCCCCTGTGGCTCCGATTGCCCTAATTCTTGGCCTATCAATTCCCATATATTCTGAATCCCTCGGAGCAAGACCCGAAACAATTTTATCACGGCCCCAAGCCTCTGTTCCGAAGCGATCCCATTTGGAGCCCTTTTCTGGCACTCCGCCGGAGGGGGAAATCATTGGGGAGGCCATCTTTATCAACCTTGCTGCAACCATGATGATGTGTGAGTAGTTCTTTCTGGACCTACGGGTCCCTAGTAGTAGCAAGATGGCTCTCTCTCTCTCTCTCTCTCTCTCTCTCTCTCTCTCTCTCTCTCTCTCTTTTGATCTTCAATATAATGATCTCCTTTGAGATCAATCCGATGTAATTCTTGTGGTGTGTTTGTTGGGATCCGATGAATTGTGGGTTTATGATCAGAATATTCATTGAATTTATTTGAATCTCTTGAAGTTTCTCTGATGTGTTATTTTATAGCTATGTATGCTTTCCAATCTATGAGTCTTCTTTGACCAAGATAGATGAGTATGTCTTCAGAGGGAGTGGTGCATAGTAGTGGGTTAAATCTTGCGGTGATCTTGTCCAGTGACAAAAAGGATGAGGTGATGAGTCCAATTTATGTGATATTTTTGATAAGTAATTTGTGCCTACATGGTAGGCTTTGTGGAGTTTTATCGCGTTCGCGCACCTCTTTTTGTTGGTTTTCCTCAGGTAACGCTTTCTGGACCAATAATCATAACATGGAGAAAATTCCCAGAAATGGTAGTGAAATCACGTATTTAAAGTGATAATTACATACCATGTAAGAATCAAGCTAGAAGGCCAAAGGAAAAATAGTCGTTGAACCTCCAGAGCAAAAGACAGCCTTCCATACGACCGCACCCGCATGTTTGGGCAGTCGTATGCGTGCCGCAGCCACAGCCTGGTCGACTATTTCACCCCTGTGAAGTTGGATCGGGAATCAGACACCCACTGCCACCAGAAACTCATCCAGAAGGAGGAACCCTAGCCTCCAGAACGATCCGGAGAGGGGAATCGACAAGGACGAGGCCGCCGCCTTCACCACCATCACCTGGACGGCTTCAACATCATCACCACTATCATCATCATCATCATCCATATCCAATCCATTGTAATCTTGGAGATCCATTGGGAATAACTCTTGTGATACATGTGCGATCTATTCATGTTTTCCATCATTAGTGATATGATGTTTGTTGCCTCCATGCGTGAGTAGTTCCCTGAGTTCTCGGGAATATGGATGAACCCTAGTGTGTGATAGATCGTTTGGTATTAGGATTTAATATCCTCTTTGCATGTTTATGTTAATGATCTTCTTGATGTTGGGTGAAGTCGACCATCTAATGTATGCCAATTTTGGACGGAAGGTTATTACTACTTGCGAACCGTGTGGTTGTAGAAGTGGGTGATGTGACAGGCCCCATCTCTCTTCGTAGCGGATCTTCGCAGCGGCGGATAAAACAGAGACCACCTATAGGCTGCGTCCACGTGGACCTCTTTCCCCTTAATCACCGTTTGATAACCAGAGTGGGGAAGAACGGTGGTGGCGTATGTGATACGGGGCTGGCTAGTGTATGCACGTATCTGTACCGGCTCTGCCCACAAATAGAAAGATGCAAAGTGGCTTCGGAATTCGATGTAGCATTGTGTTTAGGCACCGCTATATAAGCACACTAGAGGGGATTCCGGACTCCCTGGAAACGCTTTAGCCATATTGATTACCATACTCTCGTCTGCAATATTTCCTACTCGCTTTCCTTTAAATATTTACTTTTACGCCAACTACACTTTTCATATTTTATTATTACTGCTTTGGGTCGCTGACAACTTGCAGGCATATTATTTAAATCAGCCAAGAGGCAAAAGATTGATTCCTATGCTTCCTGTCAGATCGATACTCTTACTTGGAAAAAGCTATAGCTAAACCCTGTGCACTTGCAGGCCATCAAGCGTTTTCTGGCGCCGTTGCCGGGGAGCTGAGCGCTTTTGATCTCTGTCTTGAGTTTGGTTTGAATTTTGTCTTCTAAGTTGTTTGCAGATCTTAAGAAACCATGGTTGAGTATGGACACAACTATTAGTTATCAGCCATGCGTCTTACTGGACCACCTATGCAGGAAATGTTTATGCCGTTGGGTCCTAACCCCACCAGTGTAGCTTATGAGGTGAGGCAAGTGAAGATCCTTATCACCATTTGCAATTTTTTGATGACATATGTGGGACATTTAAATTAAATGCTTTTGACCAAGATGATATGAAAATTAAATTATTCTCTCACACATTGGCTGATGCAGCGAAAGATTGGTTAGTGTCCCACACTTTAGGTACCTTTGATACTTGGGATAAGCTCGCAGAAGCCTTCTTGTTAGAATACTACCCTGAAATGAAATCTTATGAGGCTAGGCGAAGGATATTGAATTTCCACCAGAGACCAGGAGAAAGTCTGGTAAATGCATATCAAAGGTATAAGACTTTGTTAAATGACTGCCCTCATCATAAACTCCCTGAGTGGCTTGTATTGAATCTCTTCTATGGAGGACTTCAGGATGATTCCAAAGAGGAACTAGATTTAGATTCCAAAGAGGTTCTTTTATCACTAGCCTGGTTCCCGACGCCCATGAACTGTTAGAAAATAAGCTAGCAAATCAGAAAGTTTGGGGGAGTAGTGACGATGCAGACGAGGGTAAAGTGGAAGTTGATTTTGATTGCATAAAAGCTTATCTTAATTCAGGGGGAGTTAATCAAGTTAGTGATGAATTTTATCTTGATCCTAACATTATTTTGAGATTTGTTAAAAGCTATGCAGAGCATATGGAGCTTCCCAAGAAGAATTGGGAGTGTTACACCGATGAGGACCCCGAGGAAGAGGTCATTGTGGAGACCTTGGAGGTGGATGCATTAGTAACTCCCATAGAAGATGACTATGAACCCGAACAAGAACTAGACTTCCCCGTTAGGAAGGCACAACTTTAGTACCTCAGCAAAGGGCGAAAGTAGGAGGGAAAAAAAGATACATGGAGTGCTCAGGTTAAACCCCCAAAAAGGAGGAAAAAGGAGAGACCTATTGAAACCATGGAGAAAGAGATAACTTCTTTTATGAAATGTCGCATCAAGGCAGCCGACACCAGTAAACCAGCAGTTCCTTGCTCATTTGGGAGTACTTTTTATTTTGGGCTTTGTGATATAGGTTCCTCTATTAATGTGATACCGTATACTCTTTATGCTAAACTTCATGATGAAATTTATGCTTGTGATTTACAGCCTAGAGACATGGAGATAAAAATAGCAGACGACACATTAAGGTAACCTTATGGGATGGTGCCTGACGTTTATGTTATCCTAGGGACTTTCACTTACCAAGTAGATTTTGTTGTAATGAAAATTCCTGAAGATGATTTTTGTCCCATAATTTTTGGGAGACCTTTTCTTAACACTGCAGGTGCAAGTATCGATTGTAAAAGGGAGGTTGTCTCTCTTAAGTATGGGAAAGAGGTAAGAGAGTTTCATTTTTGAAGATTTAAGAATCACCCCCAACCAAGAGAGCATGACAATAATGAATAAAAGACTATTGCACAATTGGCTGTTATCGCCCGACAGGTCCCAGACGGTGGTGGTTCTGCTCGGGTGGCTAGGCTCGAAGCAGAAGCATCTGAAGAGATATGCCGACTGGTACACTTCCAGGGGGTTCCATGTTGTCACCTTCACCCTCCCCATGTCTGACATCGTCAGCTATAATGTGAAAGGGAAGGCCGAGAAGAATGTGGAGATGCTCTCGGAACATCTTGCCAATTGGGTCAAGGAGGAGGACGGGAAGAAGATTGTTTTCCACACTTTCAGGAACACCGGATGGCTTTGGTATGTGCAGTTTCTTTGAATTTCTCGCATCAAGAATTAACTGAAAACCTTGGGATTTGGAGCTTACTACTGCTTTGTGCTGCTGTTGTAGCTATGGTGTGATACTGGAGCACTTGCAGCGGCATGATCCTTCAGCGGTGGAGAAAATCAAGGGTTCCGTAATCAATTCAGCGCCTGTTGCTGTCCCGGACTCTCAGGTAAAAACTATAGCTAACCTCACGCGAATGGAATTAGGTGGTTATTGAAATGTGACACAAATATCCTCTTTGCATACTCTGCATATCTGACGAATGTGTTGTCAGTTGTGTTTTATTCTTCCTTCACATACACTGTCATTTACTGTATGTTCCTCAATCATGTTTTAACACCACAGAGAACAAAGGTTTGTTGGAACATAAACATAGTTTTTAACTGTTGTGTGTTTTTTTTTCTGAACTTAGGTGTGGGCACTAGGTTTCTCGGCTGCTATCATGAAGAAACACAGCGTGGCAACGAAAGGAGCTGTATCAAACAATACAAGGTCTGACGTCATAGTTGTGGAGTTTCAAAAAGATATCAGACCAGCAGCTACTGAGGCTGTTCTACTATCTGCATTGGAGAAGTTTTTTGATGTTGTTCTGAACTATCCGGCCATAAATAGGTATGCAGCTCATCCACATATGCAGGTGTCTTGTGCATTTTCAGCCTTGTGGACAATATCCAAATTCTCTAAGCCTCTTCAATGGATCTGTGTTTAAATGTGAGGCATGGTATCTGACTCATTGAAGAGTTCATTGTTTGTTTGATTTGATGATTCATCAGTATTCCTGTTATCATCGATTATATTATGCCAAATGCCATGGCTCATGATGTAACTGAGCTTTGACAACAAAGTACCTATTACAGAAATAGTGTAAGAATGCCATAGAATCTGCTGCAAATGCAGTAAACCATGCAGGTGACTGCGCCAGTATTTCTGTCCCCCGGCATGTCTCATGTTATAACTGACATCTGATCACAAATAATAAGAAACTACCCAAATACCGAAATAGTGTTAACACTGTCATAGAACCTGTCCTAAATGCAGCAAATCACTACATAGTTCAGTTAATCAACATTTTATTTTTATTTTCTTACAGGAGGTTGTCTGGTGTTATGGAGCTTTTGTCCTTGAACCAACCAAACTGCCCTCAGCTGTACATATACAGCTCCGCCGATCGGGTTATCCCAGCGAAGTCAGTGGAGTCATTTGTGGAGAGGCAACGAAAAGCAGGGTGTGAGGTTAGGTCGTGCGACTTTGTGTCGTCCCCTCACATCGACCAGACGACCACTAGCGCAGCAATCCTGGGCTCTACACCTCTCAACTGACCAACTTCTTGGAGGACTGCGTGCTGGCCCGTCGAGAGGAATCGTCGTCGTCGCCACCGTCTGCGTAGGTTGTTTCTGCAGGAATACCAACATATTTGTTCCTGGTGATCCATTGAAATGTACCAGGATTATACATCGACTAATTATACATCTGACCCATTTACTCGTTCCTTTTTGTTGGTTCGCTTGTGGGTTTACTTTAGCAGGCACAATTGTAAAAAACGTGAGAAGAAAAGCAAATCAAAATTGTGGTTACGATTGCTGTTGGCTTGTTCGTTCGTTGCAGTGCACAAACCATTTATCTGTGTGAATGGTTTATTTGTGCATCGAGACAAGTCATTGTTCACAGGACATTGAGCTGTTTCTGGTGACTATTGTTTAAGTTTTTTTTGTCAATTATGCTCACAGAACATTGAGCTGTTTCTGGTGTTCCCAGTATTCTGAATTCTTACGGCGAAAGGAAATGTTAAGAGTTTAGTTGTTGTGCTTGAGTGAAGGTTTCGAAAGGCTTGGGTTTCAATCCTGATTCAAGCAATCAGTGAGGTAATTTCTGGTGGTTTGCAATATCAAATGCTGTCGATCAAATGCTTCTGGTGCATTCCGAATGTGAAAATTAAGGAGGGCATTTGATCCACTGCACAAGCACTGATTTGTGTGGATGGGAGTTGTGTTGGTTTGTTCGTGCATACTCTGATGACTGGTGATCCTGTGCAAAAGTTTCTATATTATTTTTTTAGTTATGCTCACAGGACATGGAGATGTTTATGGTGTTCAAAATATTCAGAATTCTTATCGTGAAAGGAAATAGTCAGAGGTCTGTTGTTGTGCTTGAACGAAGGTATTGAAAGGTTTGGATTTCAATCCTGATCCAAGCAATCAGAGAGGTTTTGTGCTGGTGGTTTGCAGTAGCAAATGCAATGGATCAAATGCTTCCATTGTGTAAGTTAAGGAGGGACATTTGATTCATGCACGGGTGATTTCCAAGCACAAATTAACAGTTGGCTATACAGATGTGAATCGAGACAAGTCATTGTTCATTGATCATGAAAAGAGGAAAAAAGAAGATTAGGTACTAATACACACAATACATGAATGCCAAGTCAGGTTACAAATCAGAAAAAGGAACACGTAGTACATACAACTCATTACTCATCGCATCGCCTCGGCGACGAAGCATTTTTGTTAGCGTTCAAATACATATTCCACAGAATACATGCGGTTGGAAGGATATGAAGTGTTCATGGATCCATCCTGGAGCAATATCCGTAAAGATCTTGAACTATCATTCCCTTTACACTTGCGCAAAAAGCACTCATAAGAAAATTACTTTGTTGAGCAGGAGCCCTGAAAATTGATCTTGTGACACTAATTAACATCAATTGATCCGGCGCAAGCAAACTGTGGTCACAACCGGGCAAGCGGCAGGACTGGTGAATTAGAAGTACGAGAATTAATCATTGCTTTGGGAAATTAGGAAATATATGTCCGTCCTTGTCAAGATCTTAGAACTACTAGAAGGAAATATATGGTTTTCTTGATGCCATCGACAAAACTGCAGGTCATGCTTCCTCTCATGATCTTTTGTTATTAATTGATTCAATTTTTTGTTTAAATATATGTCTATATTTGTGGCTTCTAGCTGACATGTGGTGCACTCTCAAAAAATTGCAGGGCATGGCTGTACATCATCATCGGATAGCATAATATCTTATCGTTATCAATTTCAGAATTTGAGTGGTGATATTTTACGTGTGACACCTAATGTCCGAAGTCTGCTTGGCTTTGAATTCTCATCAGTGTCCCTTCCTGAGCTGAGATTCCTGAGAGTTCTTTGCATTGAATATTCAACACTAAAAAATATCTACAGTGTAATTGGTGGGTGCATTCACCTAAGATTTCTTAGGTTCAGAAGATGTCGGCGTATGACGCTTCCTTCTTCAATTGGAAAACTCCTTTACTTGCAGACTATAGATCTCAGTGACTCAGAATCTGGGTCAGTAGTACCAGACTCTCTCTGGGATATCCCTACTCTAAGGCATGTTCGCATGTACGCTTGTGGGTAAAAAAAAACTATAAATAAGGAATCATCATGCCTCACGCTCAAAAGGAAGTATATGCCTGATTGGACAAAAACATGCACGTACAAAAATTAGACCCATCCAAAATAAATAGATCGTAGACAAATTTACATCTTGCCGTGATAAAAAGAAAGAAGAAAGAAAAAAACACATCTGATCGTCAAGTCCTGCTAGAGGAGAAGTCACCGCCTGTGTCTATGCGACTTTACGCACGGCTCCAACAACTGATTTCCGTCACGCCGGTATACTCTGATCTGACTCTGATCTGACTGTAGGAAAACCCACATCAAGATGTGGAACAGGCATTGATTCCCGATGGATTCCCCAGCAGTCATATGGATTGACGACCACCACAAATATTTGATGGATAATCTCCTGTTCTTCTAATTTTTTTATGGATAGTGAGTCGGTAAGCATCATTTTATCTCATTATCTAACTAATTCCTGCTTTAGCCTCCAACAGACTATGTAGGCCTAAAATTTGAGGTTTGACTGAAACTTTTGTTGTTACCAATCAGGAATGACGATTGTAATTTTTCTTATGTAAGTTTGTATGACTAAGTTAGAATTCTCATTTAATGTCAATTATTCAAGAAGCAGACATGCCGATGTTTCTTAGATTCTTAGAGAGAAAGAAACCCTAGAAGTGTAGATGTTCACTGCTCCTAATAAGTGATCTTCACGAAAATAAAAGCACCAACTAACATGTACTTTAAATACAAGGAAACCTGCAGATTGTATCAAAAGAAAACTGCACGGCGGTCGCCGAGCCAAGGAGTACGTAGTATGCAAAACAAGGCTGCATGGCGGTCGCCAAGCCGAGGCGTTGTATGCAAAAGAAGACTGCACAGCGATCGCCTTGCCGGCGCTTTGTTCCGGACCAGGTGGAGTGGTCAGGAGGTTCATGTCAGGAGATAATGGTGAATATTGGACGACAGAAGCCAACACGTAGATCCAAGAGCTTATTTGGTCTCCACACACACAAAATTCTATATTCAATATATGCATATATGTGTACTTTACCTCAAATAAAAATTTCCATAAATTTGACCATTAAAAATAAATAAAAAATCCATGACATCAATGTCAGGTACTTCAACAGAAAAAACTTAGAATTACAACTATGTCATTTTTTTGTTGTGCAACATATGAGGCTTGAATATCACAATTTTTTTATAGAACGTGGTGCATGGATCTGCTCATTATCACCTATAAAAACGAAT
This sequence comes from Elymus sibiricus, assembly GCA_039707655.1. Taxonomy (NCBI): domain Eukaryota; kingdom Viridiplantae; phylum Streptophyta; class Magnoliopsida; order Poales; family Poaceae; genus Elymus; species Elymus sibiricus. The sequence goes on from CM077675.1 coordinate 533,500,632, forward strand.
ATTTGCATGTACTCTAGTAAAAAAGTACGCATCTATATTTTCTGTAAATAGTAATGAATAAATCAGTACCTAAAAATCATAAGACCTAAAAGTTTTTAAAAATGCTTATGGCAACACATATATTAGATAACAAAAACATGACCAAACTCTATATTTACCATGAAAAAACATAAATACATCGTAAATTCAATGAATTAATGTTTTATACTTATGTAAAATTGAGATTTTTGTGCAGACACAACATGAATACCACATATTTGTGACACATCGACGGTTTGGAAAGTGTATGTGTGCAAATAATACAATTATTTAGGTCAATGATTTTCCCTATATCTGACTACAATGTTTAACATTAATTAATGAAACTTTTATCATTGGTACCTATGCCATACATTCAAATTAAAGTTATTCTAGCCCGTGCAGGCGCACGGGTTTGATGGCTAGTTTGTGCTAATTCAGAATCAAGCACTAAGAAGCAGTTTCTTGGTTAGTCGATAAATCGAATGAGAAGCAAAGGCGTACAGGCTGCTTTATCATCTATACCCAATCAGCCAGGCCCAAACCAATTAACTTCATGGTGTATAACTGCAAAATCTCAAGCACATCCAACAAATACGAGCTTAACCTTCCTGTCCTTAATCGTACGTCTTCCCAAGCTTAGTAGTAGTTGCTCAAACAAGCGGAAACACCAATAATGATTCAGGGCACATAGTACTCTGGGGAGCAGGTGATATGTTCCGTTGGTCTGCAGAAGCAAATGTCGCGGATAGGGATAATAGACAAAGCTAAAGTTGTATTCTGTTCTGAATTAGCACTAATGCTTTTCAGATTAAAAAGATTGTTGGCTAAAAAAAGTAGGGGTGTTGCACTTGACTGAAGATGTCAATCGTAAGCATCAAGACCTGATCTGGCCGCTGTCCTTCGGCCCTGATCGGTGTGCTTCTCTCCTGCGGGTTCCTGGCGGTGCCGGCGTGGCTTGCCGGGACTCTGGCCGGTGGCCGCGGGTGAAGCTGGTGGAGGAGATCCAGATTGGGGGAAACTCCTTGATCGGCCTCGGCCGGTCGCACCGACGACGACGCTCAAGGGTGCCGCTTTTCTTTTTGGAGACGTCGGCCTATGTCTGCTCCTCCACTTCCCCCCTACCTGGCTTTCGGGTGAAAACCCTAACTCCGGTGGGCGGCGGCGGCGTCCTTGACGTCGTGACCTTCCTGAAGGCGTCACCTTGAGGGTTGAGTGGTGGTGGGCACTGTGTGGGTCCTTGACGGTTGCTGGTGGTGGGCACTGCTTCGGGGGAAACCCTAGGATCTGGTCTTCCAGATCGGACGATGGCGGTACTGCGGTGCCGTTTCTCTCTTGGGAGCATCGTTTGTGGAGCAACGCTGGATGACAGAGGCAGAAGGTGGAGTGGCTTCGTCTTGCACGGAGCTTTGGTGGAGCTGTCAAGTCATGCCTGGCCGACAGGTGCTACGCTGAGTCATGCCTGGTTGGCAGGTGCTACGCACGACAGTTCTTCCAGAGTCTTCGCGTCTGGACGGATGAGCGCAGGGCGGTGGCGCCGTTGGACGCCGTGGTGGCGTCGACGGATGTCCGGACTAGCAAGGATGATGCGGATCTCTCTCCTGAAGATGGGTCAGTGGTCCGATGATGATGGCGGCTTCTAAAACGTGTGCATGTGGTGTGCGCTTTAGGTCTGCTGCACCGGTTGTTGGTCCCGATACGTTATATGAATGGATTGGCGACGACACCGGTTTTAGATATGAGGAGTGAGAGCACTCCACATTATCGAGTTTGTAGGTGTGATTGGTGACTTCGGATGGATTGATGTATGTTCTTGCCAGACATTTGTGAAATAATTAATAAAGATGGCTGCATGCATCGACTGATGCAGAGGCCGGGGGTTTAACCTCCTTTTCCAAAAACAAATCAAGACCTGACCAGTTGTTCAGGCAAGCACCGCATAAATGAACCAGGAGGGTATGTAGTATTCTTGCGAGAAGAGCAGTGATATATATGTTGTACTGAACCCTGCCATGAAGCTAACTAAACTAGCTCTTCACATGCATATTGTACTGTATCCCTTCATATTTTGTGAAATACAGTAGTAGAAAGGGGGAAAGACGCAGCAAGACATGGGACATGCACTACCAGAAACACGACTAAGCCTGTGAGCCAACACGTTTTTCTGTCGGCCCCGCAACGGCTCTCAGGAAATACTCCCTCCGTCCGGAATTACTTGTCGCAAAAATGGATAGAAATGGATGTATCTACAACTAAAATGCATCTACATACATCCATTCCTTAGACAAGTATTTACGGACGGAGGGAGTAGTATATTTACTGTAGGTTGAGGCTAGGCCGACAGGAGTATTGCTCAATATTCCTGTAGGTTGCCTGTAAACTCACAGGAAGTTTCTGGTAGTGATGCAAGTCTAAAGTTTTGTATATACTTGCTCAAATCATAACAGAGTATAACAATCAATGAACCACCGTAGACCATGAGGAGTTGATAATGGTGAGTGCTGTGCTCACGGTGAAAAGAGAGAGACACAATTACATGAACATGCAAAACAGGCCATTGCCGAAAATCAGAAATACAGATACAACATCGTCTTGAAGGCAGCATATATGCTAGGTTAGACGGGTGCTCCATTCTTATTTGTTACAGCAACTCATAAGCCGTTTATCCTTTTTTTTCCGGACAAACGGTTGATACTTTTTGTGCATACAATTGTTGCCATCCCATTTGATTTGAGCCAAAAGTATGACAAATTTGGACGAACGGCCACACATGAACATTAAAACCAATTCACCCAGGTATGACAATCGACAACCACACTCCACAATCTTAATGTCTGAAATAAACTTCATGTAGGCTGATCCACTGGACAAAGTCACGTGGATCAAACACTAAGGAAGATATAGCCAACCAAGCCCCCCCCCCCCCCCCTCCTCCTGCGTAGCTCCCGCGAGCGACCCGGGAGGAAACCCTAGCCGCCGGCCTCGGCCCGTCCTCCTCCCCTCCTCTCCTCCTCGCCGCCGCCGGGGCGCGCTGACGGGCAAAGCCCGCCGGCATCGGCGGTGGCGGGGGCCTTCCTCCCTTCGCTCGGTGGCGGCTGGCGCGGGCCGGCGGCGGGCGTTGCGTCGCGCTGGCGAGGGGCGTGGCGGCGGGCGCTAGAGGCGGGGTCGCGGGCGCGTGGCGGCGGGCGCTGGAGACGGGTCAAGGGTGTGTGGCAGCGGTGTGGTGGGCTTCGCGAGCGTGTGCGCGTCCATGACAGGGGCAGCGGCGGCGTGGTCTGGTTCGGCCAGATCTCCGAACCGGTGGCCACGGACGGCGCGGGGTGCCTCGCCGGCGGGGCGCGGCTGCCTGTGGCCAGTGGGCAAGGCCCGGCGTGGCACCTCATGTGACCGTCTCCGGGGCAGATCCTATCTATTCGGGCACCCTCGTCGTCGGGCGGGTGTCCGGTGTGCTCCTCGCAGATCTGAACTGGAGGCCGTGGTGGGGTGTTGCAGGGGGACACATGAGGAGGCTGGCTGGAGGGATAGGTGGTCTGCCCACCCGTCACCGGCGCGGGGTTGCACCGGTCGAGGCCTCGCACCGCTCCGCCCCTTCCTCTTCCCCCCTGGCCTGGTTGCCTCCGGCTCCATCTGTCGAGGCATGTCGGCGCTGGCTGCTCCAATGCTACTAGGGGTCTGCTGGTGGTTGTGATTCGCTCCTTTGGGCGGCCGATGGATTGTGGTGGCAACGGCTCTGCGGTGGGAGCTGCGGTGTTCGTGGGCGGAGCTCGCAGCTCGGGTGCAGACTGGCAGCCCCAGTCGCTTGGGAGGCGGGGTGGCTAAGGCTTTCCGATCCCTGGTGGTGGTGCGGCAGGTCTCTCGACCGGGCACACCCAGATCGGAGGTGGAGTGGTATGCCGGTGTGAAATCCTTGTCTGACCGTGGTCAGACCGACGGTGGTGGCGTTAGCGGGCGTCATCCCCTTCTTGTAGGCTCCATAGCGGTCTCTCCTGATCCTCCATGTTGCTCCAGATGAAAATCTTGGTCCTTTGGATCGGGTGGTGGCGGCATTAGGTGTCGTGCCCTTCCTGAAGGCACTACCTTGGGGCTCATTGTTTGTCGGCGGTCAGTTGTGTTCTTCACGGTGAATTGTTCTCGGTGGAGGGCTCCGTCATCTTGTGGCTACTGAACAAAGCTTATATTTTTTTAAAGAAATTATGTACACAGGACATTGAACTGTTCTCGGTGGAGGGCTCCGTCATCTTCGTAGTGATGCTTAATGTACGTCTGTTGTTCGCTTCGAGTTGACGTGCCCTCTACTCTGCCGAGTTCCTTTCAAACTCGGCAACTAGAGCGATTCTAGTAGTGAACTGGCATGCATACTTGAAAGCTTTGCAGGACACAAATCAAGGCAATTTTCGACGCACTAATTTGCAGTTGGCTATAGATATGTGGATGGAGGGAAGTCATGTTGGATTTTGCTAGTAGGCCTTTGGCCCAAAGCCCAACTAGAATCTGAAATTCTCATGGCCCATGTGAGTTGGCTGTGTGTGTGGTGTGAGTGGGACTAAAGTTTAGTCTCATACTGCTAGTTGGAAGAGAGCTACACCTCTTTATAAGGTGAGCTCTTCTAGCACTTGTAAGAGAGTGAGAAGAGAAGAGGCCCTCGCGCACTCCTCCTCCTCGCTCGCTTCGCCACGCCACGCCTCGCCTCGTCACGACGCGTCGCGGGTTGCGGGATTGAGCTGAGCTGAGCTCATACCTACGCGCATATATAGACGCGAGGTCCCTGCCAACCCTGCCGGTTCTGCTCCCGCTGGACCGTATGCAATCTTGTCCTCTCTGTTTGAGATCATGCTAGAATTCCTTTGTCTAAAAATCTCGTCAGCGGTTCCCGTTTGTGTCAAGATGGTTTTAAGTTGGTTTTCAAGTCCAATAAAGTTGTTATTTCTAAGTATGGATAATTTGTTGGAAAAGTCTATGAGTGCGGAGGCTTGTTCCGCCTGTCTTTGTCAGATATTTGCACTAAAGTTATTAATAATGTTTGCCACGATAATGAGTCTAATATTTGGCATTCACGACTTTGTCATATTAACTTTGGTTGCATGACGCGGCTAGCCAATATGAGTTTACTTCTGAAATTCACTACTGTCAAGGGATCCAAGTGCCAAGTGTGTGTGCAAGTTAAGCAACCTCGCAAGTCCCATAAGACTGCAGAGACGAGAAACTTGGCGCCACTAGAGCTTATCCATTCTGATCTTTGTGAGATGAATGGCGTGTTGACAAAAGGTGGAAAGAAATATTTCATGACGTTGATTGACGACTCCACTAGATATTGTTTTGTGTATCTTCTGAAATCAAAAGATGAGGCTTTAAACTTCTTCCAAAACTACAAAGCTGAAGCAGAGAACCAACTTGATCGGAAAATTAAACGGCTTAGGTCCGATCATGGTGGAGAGTATTTTTCCAATGAATTTGATTCGTTTTGTGCGGAACATGGTATAATCCATGAGAGGATGCCTCCCTACTCACCTCAGTCAAATGGGGTGGCTGAAAGAAAGAACCGAACTCTAACTGATTTGGTTAACGCCATGTTAGACACATCGGGTCTCTCCAAAGCATGGTGGGGCGAGGCGCTAATGACTGCATGTCATGTCCTAAACCGAGTTCCCACAAAGCATAAAACTATTACTCCATTTGAGGAATGGGAAAGGAAAAGGCTAAACCTCTCTTATCTACGTACTTGGGGTTGTTTGGCGAAAGTCAATATACCAATTCCCAAGAAGCGCAAGCTTGGACGAAAAACCGTGGATTGTGTTCTTCTGGGCTATGCTTTTCATAGCATTGGCTATAGATTTTTGATAATAAAATCTGAGGTATCCGACATGCATGTTGGTACGATTATGGAGTCGAATGATGCAACTTTCTTTGAGGACATATTTCCTATGAAAGATATGCCTAACTCATCAAATCAGGAGATACCTGATCTATCTACTCAGGAATTTTCTATTATTCCTGAACCCACCATTGCGATGGAACACGTTGAGAATCCTAAGGAGGATGGCAGTGAAACTCCTATAAGGAGTAAGAGATGAAGGACTGCAAAGTCCTTTGGTGATGATTTCATTGTGTGCCTCGTGAATGACACACCCATGACTCTTTCAGAAGCCTATGCATCTTCTGATGCTGACTACTGGAAGGAAGCTGTCCGTAGCGAGATGAATTCCATCTTAGCTAATGGAACCTGGAAAGTCACTGATCGTCCTTATGGGTGCAAACCCGTAGGATGTAAGTGGGTGTTCAAGAAAAAGCTTAGACCTGATGGTACAATTGAAAAGTACAAGGCACGGCTTGTGGCCAAGGGTTATACCCAGAAAGAAGGTGAAGGCTTCTTTGATACTTACTCACCTGTGGCTAGACTAACCACTATTCTGGTGCTACTATCGCTGGCTGCCTCACACGGCCTTCTCGTTCATCAAATGGATGTTAAGACGGCTTTCCTCAATGGAGAGCTGGATGAGGAAATTTACATGGATCAGCCCGATGGTTATGTAGTACCTGGTCATGAAGGAAAGGTGTGCAAGTTATTGAAGTCTTTATATGGCCTTAAACAAGCTCCTAAGCAGTGGCATGAGAAGTTTGAAAGAACATTAACTGCTGCAGGCTTTGTTGTAAACGAAGCTGACAAGTGTGTATACTATCGCCATGGTGGGGGCGAAGGAGTTATTCTCTGTCTGTATGTCGATGACATACTGATATTTGGAACCAACCTTGATTTAATGAAGGAGGTTAAGGATTTCTTATCTCGCTGTTTTGAGATGAAGGATCTTGGAGTAGCTGATGTTATACTGAACATCAAGCTGCTAAGAGATGAGAATGGTGGGATTACACTGCTTCAATCTCACTATGTGGAAAAGGTCTTGAGTCGTTTTGGGTATAGTGACTGCAAGCCCTCTCCAACTCCATATGATGCTAGTGTGTTGCTTCGAAAGAATCGACGGATTGCTAGAGATCAACTGAGGTATTCTCAGATTATTGGCTTGCTTATGTATTTGGCGAGTGCCACGAGGCCTGACATCTCGTTTGCTGTGAGCAAACTAAGACGGTTTGTATCAAAACCGGGAGATGATCATTGGCATGCGCTTGAGAGAGTTACACGCTATTTGAAAGGTACTGCGAGCTATGGGATTCACTACACCGGGTACCCGAGGGTACTGGAGGGTTATAGTGATTCAATCTGGATATCTGATGCTGATGAGATTAAAGCCACAAGTGGTTATGTTTTTACACTTGGTGGTGGCGCTGTTTCCTGGAAGTCTTGCAAGCAGACCATCTTAACGAGGTCAACTATGGAAGCAGAACTCACAGCATTAGACACAGCCACTGTTGAAGCAGATTGGCTTCGTCAGCTCTTGATGGACTTACCTATGGTTGAAAAACCAATACTCGCTATCCTGATGAACTTTGATAATCAAACTGTGATCGTAAAGATAAACAGTTCTAAGGATAATATGAAATCCTCAAGGCATGTGAAGAGGAGATTGAAATCTGTCAGAAAAATGAAAAACTCCGGAGTTATTGCGTTGGATTATATCCAAACGTCTAAAAACTTGGCAGATCCCTTCACAAAGGGTTTATCATGAAATCTGATAGAAAATGCATCGATGGAGATGGGTTTGAGACCCACCCTATGAGTTGTCCATAGTGGTAACCCACTCTATGTGATCGGAGATCCCGTGAAGTAGAAGTGGGAGACAAGCTGTTGGACAGCTGGAAGGAGAGTATCCCTATATTTGCTATCCCACTCCGTGAAGATGCAATACTCTCATAATCTGCATAGCAGGTTGATATTTATCTTAATGTGTTCCAAGTGGCTTATTTGGGTAAGCAGAGATGTTGTCCTGCAGAACATCTCCTGAGGAACACGCCTATATGATTTTTTTTTGAACAATCACCTATATGAATTTGACTGTAAAATGTCGCAGTCTGTGAGAATTGGGTGTTCTCTAATAAATTCATGAAAGGCCTTGGAGTATGACGTATACGCTCCACCCGCGGGGAAGCCTTGCGGCAGCCCAGTATCGGTCAAGGATTTGTGTGAAACTAGACTCGCAGAAAACTTGTAGTTCAAGGCATAGTCCACTATTCAAGTTGTGATCTAGTGTAGCATAAAATTCTAAATGGAAGTTCAACTTAACAGTCTTCATCAAGAACCGGTATATAAATAATGTTTTGGAACTAAGAAATGATGAGATGTGCCAATGAGACTTTGTGGGGGATTGTTGGATTTTGCTAGTAGGCCTTTGGCCCAAAGCCCAACTAGAATCTGAAATTCTCATGGCCCATGTGAGTTGGCTGTGTGCGTGGTGTGAGTGGGACTAAAGTTTAGTCCCATACTGCTAGTTGGGAGAGAGCTACACCTCTTTATAAGGTGAGCTCTTCTAGCACTTGTAAGAGAGTGAGAAGAGAAGAAGCCCTCGCACACTCCTCCTCCTCGCTCGCCTCGTCACGCCACGCCTCGTCACGACGCGACGTTGCGGGATTGAGCCGAGCCGAGCTCATACCTACGCGCTTATTTTTGCCGGTCAGGAACGGAGAGTCCTTAACAGACGCGCCACGATCTGAGACGTCGGATCGTGACTCGGACGTGGGTCCAGTCCACGTCTCTCTACCTTGCCGCGCATATATATACGCGAGGTCCCTGCCAACCCTAGCCGCCGTCATAACATATGGTTTCGCACCGTTCCAAATCATTGCGCCGCCATCCAAGTCTTCTCCATCCCTCCTTCCGGCGTGCACCACGAGAAGTGACAGCAGGCCTCCGGAACCCCGCCTCTTGTGATCCTGTATGGGAGAGGGGCGATCAAGTTTTGGGGAGCGCACTCGCGCGACTACTGGCAGCGACGGTTTTCCGGACGACGACTTCTTCCCCGACCTCGGCAACCTCTTCCTCAACGACATGGGCGACAACATCAACACTGCCGGTTCTGCTCCCGCTGCACCATATGCAATCTTGTCCTCTCTGTTTGAGATCATGCTAGAATTCCTATGTCTAGTTTGTGCCGTAGATTCGTTTTATTCATTTACTATGCTAGTCTGCATGATTAGTTTAGTCTATGCTAGTGCTGTCATGATTTATTTGTTGCTTATTCGGATTAAATCTTGTGATAATTTGCTCATATATTCAACAAGTCATTGAACATGAAAATAGAGAAAGTACATCACAAATGAAGTTACAACACAATACATGAACGTGAAGGTACAAACAAAAAGGGGAATGCGTGAATGATGGTGACATCGTCTCAACGACGAAGCACTTTATTGGGATCGATGGAGATGACATCCAAGGACATGCAGTGCTCATCAATCGGTCTTGCAGCAATATGCTTCGATCTTGTGCCGTTGCTGATGCATATATTATGATAATTAATCGAAGTCGTCACTATACCACATCAACTGCACAGAACAAAAAATACTAGTAAGACGACAACAAAGTTGATCCTGAAAGTAACTAACATAAAGTCACCCAAAGCAAACACAAGCATATAGTATTGTGGGCTGATATATATAATGTCAATGAACGAACGATATCCCCGAAAAAAAAAATGAACGAACGATATGGCTTCTCGCCTTGATATTTGTAACCAAATTGCTTTTGGAGAAGCAGACATGTGCATGTACTTTTTTTTTTTTTGACGAAACATGCACATATACAAGAGCACTATAAAAAAGGATGGTGCTCGCATGCAGCCATAGAGAAAGAGGCTCTACATGCAACATTTTTAATTTTCCCGAAACATGAGCGGTTTTCCATGCAATTAATCGTACTATTTACCAGTTGTTTTTTTTGTACTTTCCGTTTTCTAGTTTAGAGGGCTTAAATCTAAAATTTCCTCAACCAAGGTAGTTTAATTATGAGTGCATGTCATGAGTTTCATGGATACAATAAAACTGCCCAATGATATATTTTTCACATATTCGGTTCCCAAAGGAATAAGTGTAGCATCCTCCCTCTTATTAGACTTGCACGATGCATGTAGAATAAGATGCATGCATGCTCACTAATTCCCCCTCTCTTATCTCTATGAATTAAATGTTATATGAGACTCACAACATTTTAACTCAACTGAACTCAAAGTGAGCCTAATACAATGAAAATCTGATTTTTTTTTTTTAGATCAGCCCTTTAAACTAGAAAGGAGGGAGTATCTGAAAATTGAGATAGTGACCTTGTATACAAAACCGGAGGGAATAGAAAAGTAACTGAAAAGGGGAACAAGATCGATCGATGGGCAATTAACGAGTCTTAAGCTACGTACCTCGCATCCTTTCCGCTGCAGCTCCTTTAGTGTGCTGTCATCGTCAGAAATCTGGGGCATGCTGTCCAGTGCTAGGTGACTGAGGGACGAAAGGTGCAGCAACCCCTCGGTTTGCTTGGTCATCTTCTTGCAGCGACGGAGTATGAGCCGAGACAACTTTGGCATTGCCCCTTCATCCATCCTCCACTCCTCGATGGAAAAATTATTAAGTTCCAGCTCTTGCAGCCGCGGAAACCCTTGGGCAGAGCAATAGGTGGTTTGGCCTTCGTACCCCCCCAACCACAAGACCACAAGACATGGAAGGTTCTCCAGGATCGACATTGGGTCTTGTTTCATGACAATAGCACATAGCTTAAGACGACGTATGCCTTGTGGGAACTCAGTGGACAGCTTATCGAGCAGATCAAATGTGAAGACACGAATATCAACCAGGTGAGACATGTTTGCAAGTATGTTAACCACCTCGGAGGGTATGTGCCTTATTAACAAGTCCAAAGTTGTTAGTTGATCCATCTCGCTCAAGAAAATCGACATGTCACGTTAAAGTGGCATAGGTGAAGATCCGAACTTAAAGGTTTGTAGCTCTTTGTGACGTTGTTGCATACTCCCTGCAGATGGTGGTGGATAAAACACATTGCTAAGGTACACATGCCTTAGTGTAGGGATATCCCAGAAGGATTTTGGTAATTGTGAATCCAAATTTGTTCCTCTTAGATCTACAGTCTGCAAATAAAGGAGCTTGCCAACTGAAGAAGGGAGCGCCACACGTTCACATTTTTTCAACTTAAGCAATCTTAGGTGAATCCACACCCCAATTACACTGGATAAATATTCTAATGTTGAGTTTTCAATGTGAAGAACTCTCAAGAATCTCAGCTTAGGAAGGGACACTGATTCAAGTTCAAAGCCAAGCAGGGTTCGGGCATTAGGCTTCTCAGGTAAATTCTGATGACACAAAGTTTGGAAACTAAAACGATAAGTTATCAATTCATCGCATGATGATGATGATGATGATGATGATGGTGCATCAGCTCGGCCTGCAAATATTTTTGGGGTGCACCACATTTCAGAGAGAAGCTAGACACATATGAGGACATACAGTAAAATAAAAAATTGGAAGAGATTAGGAGATGAAGCCTGACCTAAAGTCTTGTCGATAGCATCAAGAAAACCATCTTGTCTTGCTTCTTCCATGCACCAGTCACGTAGAATGTCATGAATCCGAATTTTCTTAATCCATCCATGTGCCCTACCACTAGTACACAACAGGGCTTTCGTCATAGCTCAATCTGCACATTAGTCCCGGTTGCATTACGAACCGGGACTAATGTGAGCATTAGTCCCGGTTCGAGCGGCGCAGGCCTCAGTCCCGGTTCGAACGGGACCTTTAGTCCCGGTTGGAGACACCAACCGGGACTAAAGGGTTTGTGACCGGCTTCGAACGGTGCCAGCCCCTTTAGTCCCGGTTGGTATCTCCAACCGGGACTAAAGGCCCCCCCCCTTTAGTCCCGGTTCGAGATACCAACCGGGACTGGAAAAAAAATTAAAAAAAAATTTCAAAATTTTTTAAAGGAATTTTTTTTTCAATTTTTTCCCCAGCCCTTTAGTCCCGGTTGGTGTCTCCAACCGGGACTATAGGTCTATCTTTAGTCCCGGTTGGAGATACCAACCGGGACTAAAGGGGGGGCCCCTAAACCCTAAACCCCTTTACCACATTAATCTTAGAAAAATCATAACTAAATCATTCTAATTCAGAAAAATACAAATAATATATCAAAACGTAGAGAAAAAAAAGATTTCTCCGAAGAAGCTTCCTGTTTTCCGTTTCGACAATTTTTTAAATCACCAAATTCCAAAGGGAAAATAGAGTTTTTCGACGTTTTAGACGTTTTAGTGTTAGGGGCTAGGGTTTAGATTTCTAAGTTTAGGGTTAGGTTTTAGGGTTTGAACATACAATTTTACTGTTTGTAACAGAGTTTCGGACGTTTTAAGTCCCGGGTTTAGGGTTTTCGGACGTTTTAAGTCCCGGGTTTAGTGCTTTTCAATTTCAGGCTAATTTAACTCAAAAAATCATTAAATACATGAAAAATAGCAAATGAAGTCAAAAAGGGTTGAAATTTAAGGATGTGGCTTTGAACGGTTCATATTGAACACACAAAAATTTTGGAGTGGAAATAAGATTAAAAAGATGAAATGTCTTTATAACAGCTGAGTTTTCGTCTGAAACCCTGTTACTTCGAAAGAGATGGTCCAGTTTGTACACAAAGTGCATCCAGTTTTTGCCATAACCCTCTCAACTTTTTAGCACAAGATATTTGGGTGAAATGATGATACCATGCCAAGTTTCAACCTTTTCAGAGTTCATTTGTAGTGCTTTTCAATTTCGGGCTAATTTAGTTCAAAAAATCATTAAATGCATGAAAAAATGGCAAATGAAGTCAGAAATGGTTGAAATTTGAGGATGTGGCTTTGAATGGTTCATATTGAACACACAAAAATCTTCAGTTAATATAAGTTTAAAAAAATGAAATGTGATCAAATTCTGATCAAACAGTGGTCAAACTGTGGTCAAACTACTAAATAATTATTGTTCTTCAGAATAATAGTTTCAAACTCAAACGGTGAAGCATGTGACATCATGGTCACATTTTTCTGATAATAATGGATATATTATTTGTCGAATTTCGATTTACAGATTTAATTGAATTTTTTTCCTTTTTTTGAAGTATTTTTTAGTTTTTAAATTAATCATTGTTGTTTGTTAATCATTGTTGTTTATTTTAATAATTGTTTGGAATTCAAAAAATTAAATCATGTGATATCAAGACCTAAGGGTTAACAGGATTGATTGCTTACTATTGTCAGGAAAACAACAAGTGCAGACTTGGAAACTAGGGGGCATAGAACCTGAAAGTTAAGCGTGCTGGAATTAGAGATTAGAGATTAAATTCTGAAGCAATGAGGAGGGGTGATTAGAGATTAAATTGTCAAATAATTCAAACATTTGACAATCAGAAAAAAAAATTGAAAAAAAAAATTTGAAATTTTTTTTTAAATTTTTTTTTTGAGCCTTTAGTCCCGGTTGGTAACACCAACCGGGACTAAAGGTTCTCCAGCCCACGCACAGAGAGCGGCCACGTGGAGCCCCTTCTGTCCCGGTTCGTAAGCGAACCGGGACTAAAGGGGGGGGGGCCTTTAGTCCCGACCCTTTAGTCCCGGTTCCAGAACCGGGACTAAAGGCCCTCTGGAACCGGGACTAAAGGCCCGTTTTCTACTAGTGTACTTCTGTCAACAACTTGTACCAAGCTTCTCTGAGCCAACTCGGTTACATAATTCCTTGCTGTTTCTTCGAGTCTATGCTTTGGTATATGTGGAATGAAGTTTTCTGTTATCCACAATTCAATAAGATCCGACACAGATATTTGATAATCCTCGAGGAAAGCAGCAAGATAAAGTAAACAAGATCTCAAGTAATGGTTTGGTAGGTCCTTGTAACTGCGAGCCAGTATGTCTCGCATCATCTGTCCACCCCAACTAGGACCCGCCTGTAATTGAGAATGAGGGTGGTAGAACGGGGGCAAAACTTCACGCACTATTCATTGCTAGTCACATCAAAGTTGATCCGACGGCCAGGATCAATCCATCTGAAGATCGGACGGTCGGGATTCGTTTGGACAGCTAATCCGACGGCACAGAGGCCACATGCCCTGAGAAGGCTCCATTTTGTTCCAGACTATAACAATGGGATAATTGGTTCCTCCTTTATTCAATCAAGAGCAAAGATGCATCATTTACATAGTCTCTCTTAGGTCCTAACGACCAACCAGGGCATCTCCAACGCTGACTCGGAAATTCTCTCCCGTCCGCGGACGGGCGGGGGGCAGTCCGCGGAAACGGATACGGGAGGTGGCCATCCAACGCTGCCCGCATACATTTCAAACCGCATTTCAACAGACCGTATGAAATTCTTGCAAGCACGACGGATTTTCATATAAATCGGAGCACATTCATTACAATTCGGACATTTTTCATATAAACCAGACGAAACTCATTACATTTTGGATAATTGTAAACTAAACCCTATTCTAAATCTAATCTAACTGATCGCCGGCGCCTGTTCCCCATGTCCGACCATGAGCCTCGAGAACTGAAGCTCCTGCTCTTGCCTTCGCCTTCTTCAGTTCCACCTTGGTGCTCTCCAGCTCTGCCTCCGCCACTGTAGCCTCAGCGGCTAATCGGCGGACAGTTTTCAGCCCAACAAGCTTGGCTTCAGCGGGAGGGGAAGAGCGATGGCCTTCTTGGGACCCGAGCGGCGGCGACCTACCATGCACTACTCTTCCTCGCTATAGGCGACGCCCGCAGACGTGCCAGCTTCATGGTCGTGGCGGCGGGGCGCGGCCTGGGCCGAGCCGGCGATGTCCTCCTCGTCGTCGCTCTTGCCAAACACCTCGTCCGCCGCCTCGTCCATCTCCGTGTAGGCGGCTTGTATCTACGCTTGATATTGGCAGTACCGCCAGCGGTCGCGACGGATGTCGCGGACGGAGCGGTAGGACTCGAGGACGAGAGGCTGTTCCAGAGGGCTTTGGAGCGCGAGGAGGCCATGGTGGTGGTGATGCGGCCAGGAGAAAGGGACCGGGGGAGGATGACTGTGGCTATGACCGGGGCTAGAGTTTATATAGCGAGCGGATGGCAATGGTGGGCGGCAGACGGACGGACGGGTGGCGCCGGAGTAGATTCCTCGGCAATCGCATATCATTAATGTAGGGCGACGGACTGCCGGGGTGTCGTTTGAACACAGAGCAGTCACGTGCACCGGGAAGCGACGAAGCGGCCCGGGCGACGCTCTCTCTGCCGGCGCGCCGCTTCAATGCCGGTAGCATGCGCGGGCGTTGACCATTTCGGGCGGGAGCATGCGCGAGCGAGGGAGGGTTTGGGCGGACCAAGGCAGTTAGAAGCGGACGTGGCAGCGGTTCGGACGCCCGCAACCCCCTCTCCCCCCGCTCCCCCCCCCCCCCCCCCCCCCCCCCCCCCCCCAAAAAAATCTTTGTCTCCGCTTTGTGAGAAAAAGTGCGTCTAGACCGTCGAGTGAACCGATACAGACCCGTGTTGGATGTCAAAACACGTCTGAAAAGCGCGGTCCAGACGTATGGAGTGGTTTGACGGTCGGCATCGGAGATGCTCTGAACCTGGCGTCTCCATGGGCTTCGTAGTCTCGCGAGCGACTCAATCAAGTTGGGCCTGTTAGCCCACCAAAGGCCGAGAACACCCAGCGAAGAAGACACGCAAGCAAACCTCGCTCCCCCATCTTCTTCCCCTCCTCCTCCCCATGGCGCCTCCCGCCGCCGGCGACACCCCACCTCCTCCTCCTCCGGCCGCAGATAGCAGCGCCAGCACCGAGGAGTCGCGGTGGCTCGTGTCCCTCTCCGAGCCGGAGCTCATCCGTGACGCCGCCCGTCTCCCCGCTCTTAATTTCTCGCTCTTACGACATGTTCTAATGGTGCTGCAGGATCTCCTCATCGATCTACGCACGCTGCGTGCCCTCGGTACTACATGAACTGCCTGCTTCCATTGCTCCACCGCACCTCCCTCCCCTCCCCTCCCCTCCCCTCCCCTCAACAACAACTAGAGAAAAGTTTGTGCTATCAGTGTGCTGGTAGAATGCGAAAATTTAATTAGTTAATTGCCACTGGTGATCTGCACTGCAGCATATTCATGATGTATTATACTACCTTTATTCTGTCCTGTGACCTGCTGATTACTGGCCCAATGCAAAGTTAGCACTTTGGTGGTGAACCTACTTTCTTTCTTGTTGATTTATGTGCTCTTATACCATGTCATCATAGGACATTCAGCTCTTTCTGTTATTCTTAATACTCTGAGTTTGTGGGTCAAAGGGACAGATTTGGAGCAAAGTAGCCGGAAACGGGGAACGGTGGGCCGTCCCTCGATCCGGATTCATCGACCCAGAATCAGATTCGGGAACGAGGGTCGATTCGGTAAGATTCGATGCGGATTCGGCGTTTCCGCAGCCGGATCGTCGATTCAGGTTCGGCGACTCGACAGTCTTGGTTCTTGAATCGATCGAGTAAGCAAAAGGTCAGCCATATCAATCACGAACTCCTCGTTTTACTCTCTGCGCCCGTTCTTTTCCACTCCCCTAAATAACTCCTCGTTCTGCTCTCCAATTACTCCAAGGCTGCTAATAAATTTTCCGTTGGGGAGGAGATGATTTATCGTAGTCTTCATGGATGTGTTCCCTGTATAAGTACTCCCTCGGTCCCTCCCAGCCAGTTGCTCCCAGCATCCAACTAGTAAAGATTCACGTTCCTCGTTCCATGGTACTGTACCGGATTCATCGTACCGGAATTGATTGGATCGCGTTTCCGCTTTAGAAAAATCGTTCGAGAGATGTATACCCCCGCTGTACCCTATTTTTTCCAGCCTCCGACTCTCGTCCCCCGTTCCCGTTCCTCGTTCCCACCGTACCGGAAACATGGCAACTATGATTTGGAGCAGAATTATGAATTCATGGCCTAGGACATTTTTCCTGATTCAGAGTTGCAGCATATAATAGTCTTCACACAATGCAGCTTAATCATGTTTTTATGCACCCAGGTGTCCTGCCTCATGACCAAATTGATAGCTAATCAGTCTGTAGGCTGGCTTGGCACAAAAATACTGTTGCAGTTCTACCTCATCTGCAAGTGTATGAAAGATGTAGCAGCTCTCACTCTTTCGGAATACTAGCTGTTTGCTCAATGTCTTCCTTCACTTGCATGTATGGTGCAATCAATCTCTTTGCTGAACAACAACATGCTTATGCTTGTGCTCTGCTTTCCAGGTGTTCTTTTGCTGGAAGATTTCAAACAACGGCTAAGAGAAGAAACCTCACTTGATGCAACCGTTCTTGATAGACTTGCGCTATCAAGGGATTGTGTTGCGGATGCTAGCAGCAGCAGTGGTAGTGATTCTGAGGTGTTCAGGCGGCACAACAAAGATCAGCCAATAAAGCCAAGTGGTGTCAAAAGGAAACGAAAGCAGATGCAAGATGGGTAAGTCTTATTACTCCTCCTGTTGTTTGGGACTAAAAAGGTCATCGCCCATGTTCCATTTTTCTCAAAGCATGCATACGCTACATTGTGTTAAGATTACATGCATATACTACTGGATTTCGATTCTTCATCAGTTTCTCTTGAAACACTTTCGAAAAATTTAGGTCTCAGACTGATCATATGTGGTTCCATCTTATGCCGAAACCTGTTGTATATTTTTTTCTCCATCTTGTGCTGATACTTGCTGTATAGTTTTCTGAAACCTTACTTCTCTTCTAAAGGTTTGTTGTGATGCAGTTATGGTGTGTTTGTGTATCATGCAGAGACTGCAAAGTAACAAGAAAAGAAAACTGAGCAAGAGGAGATAGCATCGAGCTGATAGTGATGTAGTGCAAACACCACCCAGGGATGTCGTTGAGCAAGAAAACTAAAGCTGGTGGTGGTATAAATTTTGCTTTTCTTGGCCTGAATTAAAACTAGTCTTGCAGATCCCGATGCAGATGTTAGTGTCAGCAGTAGTCATTCCAAGGTGTTCAGGCGGCGCAGCAAAGATCAGCCAACACCAAAGAGCATCAAGAGAAAACGAAAGCAGATGCCAACGTAACAGTAATATGGGTCTCTTGTGAGCAAGTAAAACATGGCTCTGTACAAGGAATAAAACACAATTTTTGGACTGTATGTACATTTTGCACTAGAAATGAACTGGCACTTCCATACACGTAGAAAGAAATGCAGTCAGACCTCTTGGACTTGGAGGATTAGCACCATCTCTGCCGCCGGAGAGATGGTGGTGTCGCCGAGGGAGCGGAGACGTAGGCCAGCCTTGAGCTCGGGGGAGAGGCGGCCGGCGACCTTGGCACTCTCCTCAGCTCCATCTCGTACAGGGCCTGGCGACGGCACCGGAGAACGGGGAGGCGACGAGATTGGCATCGGGAGGGCGGATCTGGACGGAGGGAGGGGCCATTGGGGATTTGGGGGGAGAGAGGCCGAGGAGGGGCGGCTGCGCCCCTTTTTTTTTGGAGAGAGACCGTCGACGGAGGAGAGATGTCTGAGCTCAACCCCAGCGCTGCCCCGGCGTCCTTCAAGGGAGGGAGGGGAAGGAGAGGCGAGGATTGAGATTTGGGAGGAGGGAGATGGATTTGAGTCGCAACAAGGGATTCGGCAATCAGGGTGTGGGGTAGCAGAACTATGGGGGAGTGAGGAATTCAGCTTCATTCTCGAGTCTCGACTAAATGTCCTTGACCTGCGCAAAAAAAAAAAAAGGAAGCACTTGTAAGAAAATAACTTAGTTGAGCGCATGAAAGCAGCGAAGTTTTTTTTTTGGACGTGGAAGCAGCGAAGTTGATCCTGAAACTAACCAACATTAACTTATCTGAACCAAACAAATACTACTAGTATTGATTTGCTGAGGTGCCGCAGCATATATAGATTGGGATCGTTAGTGAACATGCTGCAAGGGTTAAATGAAGGAACGAATATGGCATCTCGATCAACCGCCTTAATATTTGAAACTAATTAACGTGTGGAGAAACAGACATGCACATATATAGATAGCAAAGAAAATGAAAGGGGAACAAGATCGACCGAGGGGCAAATTAATTAAGCTTAAGCTGCGTACGTATGTACCTCGCATCCTTTCCGCCGCAGCTCCTCTAGTGTGCTGTCAACTTCACGAGAAATCTGGGTCAACTTCACGGCAGATGCAGCAACCCCTCGGGGAGCTCGCTCATCCTGTTGCAGCGCCAAAGTCTCAGTGTTGCTCGCTCATCCTTCCTCCATCCTCCACTCCTCGGTGGAAAAATTAACAAGTTCTAAGTCTTGCAGCCGAGGAAATCCTTGGGCAGAGCAGCACATGGTTTGGCCTTCGTACCCCCGTAACTCCAGCACCACAAGGCAGGGAAGCTTCTCCAGGATCGGCATCGGGTCTTGTTTCATGACACGGGCACCTAGAACAAGACAACGTACGCTTTGTGGGAACTCAGCAGGCAGCTTATCGAGCACGTCAAATTGGTTGAGACAAATATCAACCAGGTGAGGCATGTTTGCAAATATGTTAAACACCTCCGTGGGCATGGGGGACAACATCAAGGACAAGGTTGTTAGTTGATTCATCTGGCCCAAGAAAATAACCATGTCATGACTGCGGAAATCAGTGCCAACAGGAACAAGATACAACAACACAAAGCTCTGTAGCTCTTTCAGCTGCAGTCGCCCACTTCTTGCAGGTGGTGGTGGAGAAAACCCTTTGCCAAGGTAAACATGCCTTAGAGTAGGGATGTCCCAGAGAGAGTTTGGTACTCCTGACTCCAATTGTGTGTCCATGAGATCTATAGTCTGCAAGTAGAGGAGTCTTCCAATTGAAGAAGGGAGCACCACACCTTCACAATTTCTCAACCTAAGCAATCTTAGGTGAATGCACCCACCAATTACACTGGAGATATCTTTTAGTATTGAGTTTTCAATGCAAAGAACTCTCAGGAATCTCAGCTTGGGAAGGGACACTGATTCAAGCTCAAAGCCAAGCAGACTTCGGACATTAGGCGTCGCAGGTAAAATCTGATCACTCAAAGTTTGAAAACTAAGACGATAAAATATCAAGTTATCAGATGATGATGATCCACCAGCTTGGCCTGCAATTTTTTTTGGGTGCACCACATGTCAGAAAGAAGCTAGCCACATATAGTACATATAGTAAAATAGAAAATGGAATCAATTAGTAGGAAGAGATCACGAGACAAAGCCTGACCTGCAGTTTTGTCGATGGCATTAAGAAAACCATCCTGTCTTGCTTCTTCTGTGCACCAGTCATGTAAAATATCATGAATCCTGATAGAATCAATCCATCCATGTTCCCTACTTCTGCGAACAACTTGTACCAAGCTCCTCTGTGCCAACTCGGTTACATAATTCCGTGCTGTTTCTTCTAGTATATGCTTTGGTGTATGTGGAATGAAGCTTTCTGCTATCCACAATTGAATAAGATCCGACACAGAAATTATATAATCCTCGGGAAAAGTAGCAAGAAAGAGTAAACAAGCTCTTAAATAATGATTTGGCAGGTCCTTGTAGCTGCGAGCCAGTATGTCTCGCATCATCTGTCCATTCTTGGTTGATGGCCAATCAGAGAGTATATTAGACCATGTTTGTGGATTTAGATTTTTTGCTAGATAGCCCCCCAAAACTGAAAGTGCAAGTGGTAATCCATCACATTTCTTTGCAAATTTTCGTCCAAGTTCTTCAAGCTCATCCACATTATCTATAACAGATCTCTTGTATGATGGTAAAGCTTTGCTACAAAAAAGTTTCCAACTTTGCTCTTCATCTAACTTGTTCAAATGATGAACATGGGTTCTCATCGGAACATGATTTGCAACATCTTCCTTTCGTGTGGTTAACATTAACCTACTACTGTTAGTTGCATCTGGAAAAACTACCCTTTTATTTAGTTGCTCCCACGTATCTGTTTCCCACACATCATCGAGAACTACTAAGTATCTTCTCTGCAACAAAAAATCATGGATCTCTTTCCCCACCTCATACTCATTCATTTTATCAACCGACTCATCTCTAATGTCCATCATTTGTTTCATGATATCCTTTAGTAAATCAACGCCCTTGTACTTTTGAGATACAGTCACCCAAGCAACTTGCCCAAAGTGTTGTTTGACTCTAGATGAGGTGTAGACTTTTCTAGCAAGTGTTGTTTTCCCAGCCCCACCCATGGCAACTATGGAGACAACACTGAGACCAGGATGGTCTTGAGTGTCAACTAACTTGTTCACTATATCTTTGTAGTCCTCCTCGAAACCAACAAGGTCTTTACTATCTTCAAAGCTTTGGTGCATAGGACCATAGTCTTGTTGGAACTCATCATTAACATGAGCATTTTCCATTGAAACATTCCCCAAATGAACTATTTTCAAACGGTTGGCACTCTCAAATATCTCAGTTATCTTCCTTTTTACACGTTTGATTTCAACACCAACTTTGTGAAGGGTACTCAAATCACTTGGTAGATGAGCATACCTTGCAATGGCGCCCATGAATCCCTTCTTCAATCTGTTTCTCTTGTGCATGTGGTCTGCAGCTTCGATGACATTCTCAGCCTCATACGCCACGTCTCTGATCTGGCTCACCAAGATAGCAACACCTGAATCTCCCATCCTTCGTTTGCTGTCGGCGTCCCTAAGGAAGCCTTGCAGCCGCTTGAGCTCATCTTTCAGGAACTCCACTTCAGTGCTGACGCCACACAGAAGTGTGGTCTCCTGAAGCGCAAGGGTACTCACGTTGCCGACCACCGCGCTGACGGCCGACTCGGCCATTACAGGCTCTCGTTGCTCTCACAGATGGATGAGGGGGTGATGGAGTGGATGGAAGAACACATGCATCCGTGGATGATCATGAACGATATGGTGTTTGGGTTTGTATTTATTTTTTTGCTTCAGCTTGCAGATGGAGGAGAGCAAAGCTTGTGTGTATGTAAGGGAAAAGAGACGGAGGGCACGGCAAGAATGTGCTATGCTTCTGAGGAGTGGATGGAATATTGCAGCTAGCCCATGGATCCATGCATGCCGCTTGGGTTTTGTGCCAGATCGAGCAGAGCAAAGCACATCACGCATATATGCTTTGCTCTCATCTGTCCATGTCAAGCATGTTTTCATCTTTTTGCAAAGTTATCACGCATATATGCTTTGCTTTGATATTATTTTTTTCATTTCTGCGAAATTATCACGTCTCTATGTTCTGCTCTGCTTGGTCCATGTACAAGTCATTTTCAAGCATAATTTGAGTTGGAGAGGAGAAGAGACCGCACTCGTGCATGCTTCCCTGTGTCGAATTTACTTTGCAAAATCAGCTGATCGGCCGACAAGAGAGGATGATGATTTTTTATTTTCTTTTCAAAATGATTTGTACCTCAGCCTCTGCATCAACTGATGCACATAGCTAGACAAGAGACGAGAATAGACCGATCAATCTGGTCGATCGATTAGATCCATCACGATCAAGCTAGCCCTGGACGGAGATGGAGAAAAACGATGATGATATGGCGCTAACCGCCGTTGTAATGCCGGACGGGCAGTGGAGGACTACCAGCTGATGGTGCTGGAGTGCGATCTTTAATTTGAACCGCCGGTTCCACGAGCCGGCACCTATAGTGAGCCGGAGACCACGCATTGTATACTGCAACAAACTGAACTTGTACTGTAGCGAGCCAGATTGCAGCAAAACGGCATTGTAGGAAAAAAAAAATGAAAAAAGTATATACATTTACAAAAAATCTTTTGAAAAGTGTTAGCGATTTTTTTGATTTTTCTACAGTCGAATTGTTTTAAAATACAAGAGAAACTTTTGTTTTTTCTTGAATTATTTTTCAAAAACACCAAGCAATGATTTTAAAAATCCTAGCAAGGTTTTTGATATTTTTAAACATTTTTTTAAAACGCACACAGTTTTTGAAAATTTGCAAACTTTTTTCGCACCAGTAAAGGAAACAACAGGAAAAAAAACAGATGAGGCATGTGCTCCTACCAAAACGAGCTGGCCCAATAGAATTACTCATGTGCGCGCGGGCCGGCGGGGTCTGACAAATTGGTGCAGAAACACCAATAAAATGAGCGTGGCAAGTAGGAAATGCTTGGCAAGGACTGAGGGGGGGGGGGGGTCTTATTTGGCGCAAGAAATATTCTCCAATTTAAAATTTGTTCATCGGATTCAAAAGAAGTTCATCATTTTTCAATAAATTTCTTGAATTATTAAAAAATGTTCATTGAATGCAAAAACTGTTTTCGAATACAATTTTCTCATCAAATTCTAAACTTCATCGAATTAAAAAACAATTCTTGAATACATTTTTCATCAAATTCAAAAACAATTCATGAATCTGTTAGTAAATTTCATTGAATTCAAAACTTATTCATCTTGTTCAAAAATATTCATTGAATTTTATTTTTTCACGAAATACAAAAATTGGTTATCTAAATTCGGAACATGTTCCAATTTTCGATTAAAAATCGAAAATGTCCATCAAAACTCAAAAAATCTCAGAAAAATAAGAAAACATGATTTGTGAACATTTTGAAATTTGTGAATATTATTTTGAATTAGTAAATATTTTCTGAGACTCTATTTTTTTTTAAATCTCGAAGTTTTGAAAGAAGGAAAAATAAAAAATAGAAAACAAAGCTAAAAATAATAATAGGAAAAACACAAGGGGCCACTAGTTCGAGGGTGGTGCGTGCTGCACCTTTTCCTGGCGCGTAGCGCGCGGAATAAGATCTCTCGTGTTGGAGATGCCCTAAACCTTTACTTCAGACGGTTAGATTTTATACACGTCGACGGACGTCTCTGTTGATAGTCCATGGCTTTCTTACAGTGGGCCTTATGGCTACTCAGGGCGTGTTCTGAAGCTCTTCAACGTCTAACTCCAGCAACTCCCTGGAAATATTTGACCAAAATGGATGGGCTCCAGAAGCTAAACTCCTAGAAGCTAGCCCGAGCGCAGTGTAAAAATGAGGAGCGAATGTTTTCATCTTTTTCCAAAGTTATCATGCATATATGCTTTGCTTTGATATAATTTTTTCCATTTCTGAGAAATTATCACGTCTGTATGTTCTGCTCTGCTTGGACCATGTACAAGTCATTTTCAAGCATAATTTGAGTTGGAGATGAGAAGAGACCGCACTCGTGCATGGTTCCCTGTGTCGAATTTACTTTGCAAACTGCAAAATCAGCTGATCGGCCGACAAGAGAGGATGCTTTTTTTTTCTTTTCAAAACGGGTTGTACCCCAGCCTCTGCATCAACTGATGCACACAGCTATATAAGAGATGAGAATAGATCGATCAATCCGGTCGATCGATTTGATCCATCATGATCAAGCTAGCCCTTGACGGAGATGGAGAAGAATGATGACGATATGACGTCGATCGTCGTTGTGATGCCGGAGGGATAGTGGATGACTACTAGCTGATGGTGTCGGAGTGCGATCCTTAATTTAAACCGCCGGTTCGAGGAGCCACCACCTATAGTGAGTCGGAGAGGGTGCTCCTAGTTGGCGCTTTAGGCGCCAGCTAAGGGAGCTGGCGCTCGCAGCCGGCAAATCATGGGCCGGCCCATGTGGCGAGCGCTCGAGGTCTGTTTTGTGCGGTCGCGGTTGACCAGTTGACTGGCCAACCGTTGACTTTAATAAAAAAAGAAAAAAAGAAAATGAAAAAAAATCGAGATTGTAAAAAGTTCATTGATGTTGGAAAAGTTCATCTAATTTTTAAAAATTCAATCGAATTTGAAAAAAAAGTTTGTGAAGATTTCAAAAAAGTGCATCCATTTGGAAAGTAGTTCACCAAGTTTTAAAAAAGTTCATCGTTTCGAAAAAAGTTCCGCGATTTGTTTTTGAAAAAAATGATCCATTTAAAAAAGTTCAACAAATTTGAAAAAAGTTCATCGATCTTGAAGAAAAGTTCATCAAATTTGAAAATAAATTCATTGATTTTGAAATGTTCATAGAATTCGAAAAAAGTTCATCAAAATTTGAAAGAAATTCATCAAATTTTAAAAAGTTCATCAAATCTGAAAACAATTCATCGATTTTGAAATAAAAGTTCATCTAATTAAAAGAAGTTCATTGAATTTGAAAAAAAGTTCATCAGATTTGAAACAAGTTCATCAAATTTGAAGTAAAAGTTCATCAATTAGAAAAAAGGTTAATGAATTTTCAAAAGACGCGCATTAAAGAAAAGAAAAAAGGATGAGAAAAGAAGAAAAAGGTAAAAGAATAAACCGAAATGAAGAAGAGAATAAAAAAGGAAACCACTAACATCTTTACCTAGCGGTTCAGAGCATCTGCAACCGGACCTTGCAAATCCGGTCCCTCAAACGCCCGCGGACGCGCCCGGGCGCGTCCGCGGACACTGACCGGTCACGCCTCAAATAGTGCTCGTTGCATCCGGACATCTCATAATTCTTCCTCAAATCCATACAAAAGCATGCAAGTAAATAAAACCTACGTACTACGTGAAGAGCTATCTACTCTTCGTCGGAGATGTGGACGATCTCCGTCCCCTCCGGCGGATAGATGTGCGCGCGCCGCAGGTCCGCCCCCTCCGGCGCCGGCACTGCTGCCCCCTCCGCCCCCTCCGGCGCCGGCGCTGCTACACCCAATTGAAAGGACGTGGATGTCGCCTAGAGGGGGGGGGTGAATAGGCGCTTTAAAATAATTACGGTTTAGGCTTGAACAAATGCGGAATAAAACTATCGTTTAATTAGTCAAGCACAAAACCTAAAACAACTAGGCTCACCTATGTGCACCAACAACTTATGCTAAGCAAGATAGACAACTAAGTGATAGCAAGATATATAACAAGAAACAATATGGCTATCACAAAGTAAAGTGCATAAGTAAAGGGCTCGGGTAAGAGATAACCGAGGCACGCGGAGACGACGATGTATCCCGAAGTTCACACCCTTGCGGATGCTAATATCCGTTCGGAGCGGTGTGGAGGCACAATGCTCCCCAAGAAGCCACTAGGGCCACCGTAATCTCCTCACGCCCTCGCACAATGCAAGATGCCGTGATTCCACTAAGGGACCCTTGAGGGCGGTCACCGAACCCGTACAAATGGCAACCCTTGGGGGCAGTCACCGGTACCCGTACACTTTGGCAACCTTTGGGGGCGGTTCACCAGTACCCGTACAAATTGCTCGGGGCAATCTCCACAACCTAATTGGAGACCCCGACGCTTGCCCGGAGCTTTACACCACAATGATTGAGCTCCGAGACACCACCAACCGTCTAGGGCGCCAAGGCACCCAAGAGGAACAAGCTCTAGGGTGCTCAAACACCCAAGAGTAATAAGCTTCTCAACTTCTCACTTCCACGTATCACCGTGGAGAACTCAAACCTATGCAACAAATGCAATGGCAAGGGCACACGGAGTGCCCAAGTCCTTCTCTCCCAAATCCCACCAAAGCAACTAATGCTAGGGAGGAAAATGAGAGGAAGAACGAAGAAGAACACGAAGAACTCCAAGATCAAGATCCAAGGGGTTCCCCTCACAAAGAGGAGAAAGTGATTGGTGGAAATGTGGATCTAGATCTCCTCTCTCTTTTCCCTCAAGAACTAGCAAGAATCATTGGAGGGATTGAGAGTTAGCAAGCTCGAAGAAGGTCAACAATGGGGGGCAAACACGAGCTCAAGAGATTGGGAGCAATGGGGAAGAAGACCCCCTTTTATAGGTGGGGTAAAATCCAACCGTTACCCCCACAGCCCGCACACAAGCGGTAGTACCGCTCAGGGGAGCGGTACTTCCGCTTATACTCGTCCTGGAACAACAAAGCGGTAGTACCGCTCTGGGCGGTAGTACCGCTCTGGAGGGAGCGGTACTTCCGCTCAGAAATCCCAGAAGACCGACAGAGAAAAGGATGCGAAAGAGGCCGTGGACCCTCAGGGCGGCAGTACCGCCAGGTACTTCCGCTTAAAAAGAATAAGCGGCACTGCAGGGCGGTAGTACCGCTCGGTACTACCGCTTAAAAAAGTTAAGCGGCACATAAGGGCGGTAGTACTGCTGGAGAGGTACTACCGCTCGGAAGAGCGGTACTTCCGCTTAAGAACAATAAAGAACCCAAGCAACCAGATGGATATAGAAAAACCAGAACTGCCATAACTTCTGCAAATGAGCTCCGAATTGAGCAAACTCAAGCTTGTTGGATTCAGCATGACAAGAGCTATCCAACAGTATAGAGATGTGAAACTCAAGCTTAAGACAAGACAAACTTGTTGGATTCAGCATGACAAGAGCTCCGAATTGAGCAAACTCAAGCTTAAGAAGAGGCGGTATAAAAATGCCAATGGTATAGAGATGTGAAACCTCTATCAATGAAGAACCGGCAAAAACTCCAACATCGAAAACATCATAGAAGATGCATATGGACTCCGTTTTCGATGAACTTGAGCTTGTCATGAAGCTGACCATAAGCTCAAGAAACCTCAAAGAGAAAAACTAACCAAGAACCAAGAAAGATGATGATGCCAAGAATGCAATGGTTTGAGCTCTCAACGAACGATACGATCAAGTTACTCACTCGAGAGCCCCCCTTGATAGTACGGCTATCGATCCTATACCCCGGTCTCCCAACTAACACCGTGAGACCGGTAAAATAGAAAACCTATCAAGGACAAACCTTTGCCTTGTGCATGGTCCACTTGAGCTAGATGATGACGATCTTGTCCTCCTCAAGATGGACCACCTTTCTTGATAGCGCCGGCTCGATGAAACTAGTAGATTGCTCCCCCATACTCCACTATGGGTGAGCCACTCTTCGGCACATCTTCACAAGTCCATTGTCACCACAATGGACGGCAAGCTTCAAGCATGATCTCTTCGTGATGCTTCACTTGAACTTGCACACTGCAATCTTGATGACGATCACCACTTGATGTCATCCTCCATGGGTTGTATGAGATCTTCCTCTTGACGCAAGCCCATGGAAACATACCTAACCCCACATAGAACTCTCACAAGGAACATGGGTTAGTACACAAAGCGTAATGGACAATACTTACCATACCATGAGATCACTTGATCCCACTTGGTACATCTTCTACGCTTTGTGTGTTGATCAACTTGAATCATTCTTTGCCTTAGTCTTCATCAACCTTGTGTCTTATCTTCTCTCTTCAACAATGATGATGTCTTGAAGGTAAACATGAATGTTCACACAATCTTCTTCTTCAAGCCATGCTTGCAATGAGCTCAACTCCCACATGACCAATCTTTGGACAAAACCTTACACACCACCTTGGCCACCATATAAACTCCTTGAAACAAACAGATGGACTTCAAGAAGTGCCTATGGACAAATCCTTCGAATATAACTTAAGGCAACCATTAGTCCATAGGGATTGTCATCAATTACCAAAACCACACATGGATAATGTTGAAATCTGCCCATGGGCTTAAGGCCCATATAGAATTTCAGAAAAATCCCTAAGGCCCATGTGGGTGTGAGAGGTGGTGGAAAGTTTAGTCCCACCCCGGTTTTGGAGGAAGAGTTGGAGTGGTTTATAAGGGATTCTCTTCCACATGCTATTAGAGCATGAGAAGAGAAGAGGCCCTCGCGCACTCCTCCTCCGCCGCCCGCCTCGCCACGCCACGACTCGTCACGACGCGCCGCGGGTTGCGGGATTGAGCCGAGCCGAGCTCACACCTATGCACTTTATTTTTACCGGTCAGGAACGGAGAAGTCTTGACAGACAAGCCACGATCTGAGACGTCAGATCGTGGGCTGTTACCGACTCGGACGTGGGTCCAGCCCACGTCTCTCCGCCCGGCCGAGCCTACATATTGGAGGCGTTGGCCAACCCTAGCCGTCACGGAACAGATCGCATCTGCCTCCACGCGCACTGCCCCTGTCCATCGTTCCATTGCTGCTGCTGCCGCCGGTGATCCCATCCCATTCACCGCGTACACGGTCGACGGGAGAGAAGGCCTCCGAAACCATGCCTCTCCGGGTCCTGTACGGGGAGAGGGGCGATTAGTTTTTTGGGTAGCGACTACGCGACTGCTCGCTTCTGTTCGTCTACTTCATCTACGTCCGCATGTCCTTCGTCGCCATCACCATGTCGTCTCCAACCGACGCCGACCGCGCTACTGCTGAGAAGCATGAAGTCGATAGGAAGGCGGCCGAGGACGCTGCTGCCGCCAACGCCACGGCTACGGCCAACTGGCCCATCGGAGGGTATACCTTGTTTATCCTTCTTTTGTTCATTACTGTTTCCTACTTGCTTGCTGTATGCGTAGATGAATCTGTTATTTGCGTAGTACGAGCTTGCATGGTTAGGTACCAGTACGAGATTAATACTGTCAGCGTCATGTTAATGATTTATTCCTGGATTAAATTAATCGAAAAATTGCCTATTTACTCAGCAATCCAAAAACCTAATGTGTGTAGGAATTTTTCGAGTAATGGTTTTGCTGCTGCATTGAAACCGGATAAGTTTACCGGTACATATTTTAAGCGTTGGCAGACCAAAACCACCTTATGGCTCACGGCTATGAACGTGTTCTGGGTAGCCGGTGTTACTCCTACGGGAACGATCACTCCTGAACAGGAGAAGGCGTTCAAGGAGGCCACCGTCTACTTTATTGGAGCAGTTCTGAGCGTGATTGGAGATAAGTTGGTTGACGCATATTTACATGTGCGGGTTGCCAAGGACTTGTGGGAGGCGCTCGAATCTAAATTCAGGGCCACCGATGCTGGGACTGAGATGTATGTTATGGAGCAGTTCCATGATTACAAAATGGTTGAGAACCGTTCTGTACTGGAAGAAGCTCATGAGATAATATGCATTGCTAAAGAACTTGAGGTTCTTAAGTGCGATTTACCGGGCAAATTTGTCGCGGGGTGTATAATCGCTAAGCTCCCTAATTCCTAGAGGAACTTTGCTACCACTCTGAAACATCAGAGGCGTGAATTATCAATAGAGGATGTCATCGGCCATCTGAGTGTTGAGCAGAACTCGAGAGCAAAGGACTCGAATGGGAAAGGGGCCGAAAGCTCTTCTGTCGCCAATATGGTACACCAGAAGAACTTCAATTCCCACAAGCCCAAGGGAAAGAATTCTGTCCAACAGAATACCGACTTCAAGAAGAAGGGAAAGAAGACCTTCAAGAAGAATAAGAAGGGAGAAGGCTGCTTTACTTGTGGTTCGGAGGAACATTGGGCCAACAAGTGCCCAAACAAGTACAAGAAGCCGACGCAGGACAATAAGTCTGCCAATATGATTGTGGGCAACAATGAAAGTGGTGCATTTCGGTACGGTAATTTATTTACTGTCTTTTCGGTTTGTCAATCCACCGATTGGTGGGTGGACACGGGTGCAAATATTCATGTGTGTGCTGACATCTCATTGTTCTCTTCTTATCAGGTCACAGGGCACGGGTCCGTATTGATGGGGAATGGCGCGAGTGCTTCTGTTCTTGGTGTTGGCACGGTCGATCTGAAGTTTACTTCGGGAAGGATCGTGCAGCTGAAGAACGTGCATCATGTCCCCGCCATCAAGAAGAACCTCGTTAGTGGCTCCCTTCTGTGTAGAGAAGGGTTTAAGTTGGTCTTCGAGTCTAATAAAGTAGTTGTTACGAAATATGGACTTTTCGTTGGAAAAGGTTATGAATGCGGAGGTCTGTTCCGCCTTTCCCTTGCAGATTTTTGTAATAAAGTCGTGAACAATATTCATTCGAGTGTTAATGAATCTGAAATTTGGCATTCACGTCTTTGTCACATTAGTTTCGGTGTTATGTCGCGGCTAGCAAAACTGAATTTAATCCCGAGTTTCACTTTAGCCAAGGGTTCTAAGTGCCATTCATGTGTGCAAGCAAAGCAACCTCTCAAGCCTCACAAGGCTGCGGAGGAGAGACACTTGGCGCCATTAGAACTCATACATTCAGATCTTTGTGAGATGAATGGTGTGTTGACTAAAGGTGGAAAGAAATACTTCATGACATTGATAGATTATTCCACTAGATATTGCTATGTGTATCTATTAAATACTAAAGATGAGGCTCTACACTACTTTAAAATCTATAAGGCAGAAGTTGAGAATCAACTTGAAAAGAAAATTAAACGAGTCCGGTCTGATCGTGGTGGAGAGTACTTCTCAAATGAGTTTGATTCTTTCTGTGTGGAACACGGTATTATTCATGAGAGGACGCCTCCCTATTCGCCCCAGTCAAACGGGGTTGCCGAGCGGAAAAACCGTACTCTAACTGATTTGGTTAACGCCATGTTAGATACATCGGGTTTATCCAAGGCATGGTGGGGGGAGGCTATATTGACTTCGTGTCATGTCCTGAATAAGGTTCCGACAAAAGATAATGAGGTCACTCCATATGAGCAGTGGTCGAAGAGAAGGACGACGCTCTCCTACTTACGTACTTGGGGCTGTTTGGCAAAAGTCAATGTGCCGATCCCCAAAAAGCGTAATCTTGGACCAAAGACCATGGACTGCGTTAATTTGGGCTACGCTAAGAATAGTGTTGGCTATAGATTTCTAGTAGTGAAATCTGAGGTACCTGACGTGAAGGTCGGTACAATTATGGAGTCTAAAGATGCTACATTCTTTGAGGACATTTTCCCCATGAGAGATATGCATAGCACTTCTAGACAGGAATCTGAGGAGACTCCTGAGCCTGCCATTCCTATGGAATATTATGAACAAACACATGATGAAAATCCTGAGGAGGATGACGAGGAAACCCTTGGTAGGGGCAAGAGACAAAGGACTGCAAAGACCTTTGGTGATGCCTTCCTTGTGTACCTCATGGATGATAATCCTACTTCTATTTCAGAAGCCTATGCATCTCCTGATGCTGACTACTGGAAAGATGCGGTTCGTAGCGAGATGGATTCCATCATGGCTAACGGAACATGGGAAATTACTGAGCGTCCCTATGGTTGCAAACCGTTGGGATGTAAGTGGGTGTTCAAAAAGAAGCTTAGGCCCGATGGTACAATTGAAAAGTACAAGGCTAGGCTTGTAGCCAAGGGCTATGCCCAGAAAGAAGAAGAAGATTTCTTCGACACTTATTCACCTGTGGCCAGGCTGACCACCATTCGAGTACTACTCTCGTTGGCGGCCTCGCATGGTCTTCTCGTCCATCAAATGGACGTCAAGACGGCTTTTCTAAATGGAGAGCTAGAGGAGGAAATCTATATGCAACAGCCAGATGGCTTTGTGATAGATGGTCAGGAAGGAAAGGTGTGTAAGTTGGTGAAATCTTTATATGGCCTGAGACAAGCACCTAAGCAATGGCATGAGAAGTTTAATACAACTCTGACATCTGTTGGCTTCGTTGTCAATGAAGCTGACAAATGTGTATACTATCGCCATGGTGGGGGCGAAGGAGTTATACTGTGCTTGTATGTTGATGACATATTGATATTTGGAACCAACCTCAAAGTGATTGAGGAGGTTAAGTCCTTTCTGTCTCAGAACTTTGAGATGAAGGACCTTGGGGTGGCTGATGTTATCTTGAACATCAAGCTTTTGAGAGATAATGAGGGTGGGATTACACTTCTGCAATCCCACTATGTTGAGAAGATTTTGAGTCGTTTTGGATATTCGGACTGCAAAATTTCTCAAACGCCATATGATCCTAGTGTGCTAGTGCGCAAGTTCACAGGCACGGCTAAGGATCAATTGAGGTACTCTCAAATCATTGGTTCGCTAATGTATCTAGCTAGCGCAATGAGGCCTGACATCGCGTTTGCTGTGAGTAAACTGAGCCGGTTTGTTTCCAATCCGGGTGATGTTCATTGGCATGCTGTTGAAAGAGTTATGCGCTATCTAAAAGGTACTATGAACCACGGTCTCCACTATACCGGATACCCGTCAGTACTTGAAGGGTATAGTGATGCAAATTGGATCTCTGATGCTGATGAGATGAAGGCCACTACTGGGTATATGTTTACCCTTGGAGGTGGTGCTGTTTCCTGGAAGTCTTGCAAGCAAACGATCTTAACGAGATCGACAATGGAAGCAGAATTAACAGCATTAGACACATCTGGTGTCGAAGCATAATTTCTTCGAGATCTTTTGATGGACTTGCCTGTGGTTGAGAAGCCGGTTCCGGCCATCCTTATGAACTGCGATAATCAGACAGTCATTGTCAAAGTGAAGAGTTCAAAGGACAACATGAAGTCCAACAAACATATAAGAATGAGATTGAAAGCTGTCAGACGTTTAAGAAGCTCCGGAGTGATAGCGTTGGATTACATCCAAATGGCTACAATTTAGTATTTAATGCAAAAACTGAATCATAGTAGAATAAATTCACTTCCCTGCTCATCTCGAATAATCCAGTTAATGCATCATCAAATATTATCAAATATTATCACTAATACATCTCGAATATTATCATATAATATCACTAATACAGCTCGAATATTATCGAATAATACAGTTGATTCGTGGTTCCTGAGGCGCGGGCGGTGGTCACCCAAAGAGAAGGAACCATCACAGGATCATAGCTCGGGTGAGATCCCTGAAGGAACTGCCAGGTACTGAAGAACCTGACGTCAAACGCAACCATGTAGCGACGGACGTGCTCGTCCTCCTCCCTGACACGACGACGTACCACCTCCTCGGTTGCCGGCTGCCTCCGCACCGATAGTGGCCCACGCGACCGCCACCAAAGAAGCTCCGGATCGATGATGAGACCCGGATTCCTCACCAAGCTGCGCGCCCCGGAAGGTAGCACCTCCCAGTGCCAGCCCGGCGGAGCCCAGTCCCGGACATGGCGCCTCTCAAGTATCATGTCTCCGCCGAGTCGACTACGAGGATGCGGGCCGGGCATCGTGCTACAATCTATTCGGTATGATACCAGAGTTTGAATATATATCATGCTACAATCTAGAATATCACCATTCACATCTAAATAGAAGAAAATTCCATACTCACATCAACAATTCGTCATTACTACAATACGAACTTAAGACATCTACAACTTCTCATCACTACAATTAGAAACTATAGAAACTACAACTATAAACTACAACTAAAAACTATAGAAACTATAAACTACAATTAGAAACTATTAATCTACAATTTATCAAAACAACAACTACAAACTACATTTAAAAACTTTAGAAACTACAACTACAAACTACAATTAGAAATTATAGAAACTAGAAACTATCTATCTAGAAACTATCAAACTAGAAACTAAAAACTATGAAAACTAAAAACTACACTTTGTCAAATCCTAACCGTAACCCTAACCCTCGGCTGCCCGTGTGCGTGGCGGCTGCGGCCGCCGGTGGCGAGGAGGAGGACCGGAAAGAGAGGCCGGGACGGCGAAGGATTACTTGCCGGAGGCGACGGCGACGAGGACGGCGAGGAGGCCCGGCGACGGGGACGGCGACGAGGACGGCGAGGAGGCCCGGCGACGAGGACGGCGAGGAGGACGGTGAGGAGGCTCGGCAACGAGGCCGAGCGGGCTCGGAGGCGACGGCGATCTCCGGTGCAGCAGCCTGGCGGCGTCGTGCTGTGGTTCGGCGTCGGGGAGAGAATGGGAGAGATAGGGGAAAAGTGCTGCTTATATAGCCCACCCTTTAGTCTCGGTTGGTGGCTCCAACCGGGACTAAAGGCCACCCTTTAGTCCCGGTCCGATACACCAACCGGGACTAAAGGTGAATTTTACCAGCCCAAAGGGCGCGAAACCCAGCCCTTTAGTCCCGGTTGGTGGCTCGAACTGGGACTAAAGGGGGGCCTTTAGTCCCGGTTGGATCCACCAACCGGGACTAAAGGGTTGGTCTGGCACAGCCGAGGGGTGGTGGGAGTTTAGTCCCACCTCGCCAAGCGAGAGGCGCTCGCACCGGTTTATAAGCCCGCCTGCGGCTACCGTGGCAAGTTCCTCTCAAAGCTCATTGTCTAACCTGGTCTCTCGCTGCCCTGTGGGGCCTACTGACAGCAGATATTCGTGTCCCGCGGGCCTGCATCCTGGCCTATATATAGTTGGGTTTCTAGTCGGATGCGGGCCGTGGTGTGTGAATTCTCCTGCTAGTAGGTGGGCATTTTTTTATTTTTTGCATATGTTATGTCAATTTTTTGACCTTCTTCAAATCACATCCTAATTTTTATACATACTCACTTATGTGTAATACATATGATTATCAAAGAATTTCAGCAAAATATACTCACTTATGTGTAATACATACTCAATTCTAAAGTTTTCTTTTAAACAGATGCATACTAGAGTTTTATAACCCAACATTCTCATGCCTGGATGTTCATGAGAATGGCCATCTGATATGTTGTCCTCAGTTTCACCAGAAAGCAACCAGAGAACTCCTCATCTGGACTTGACTCGGCATGATGGGTCCTCCGATCAGAGAAACCACATAGTACCTCCAACTTTATGTCATACAACGTTTCTCTCTTATCATCTCCGATGCTTCTGCTGTATTCATCTATGTCAAGACGTTTAAGCCATGTCTATATTAACCTTGTTATTTTATATGGAGCCACCAACCGGGACTAACCGCGTATGATCAACCTTGCAAAGCTTGGGACTGGAAGGATAGGAATAATTGAAATTTCATAACTTAATAAATAATTATTCTAAAATCATGTTTCAAATGCCAAAATGCCCTAGCTAGCTCTTACAAAGATTCCCTCCGGTTTGTCCGAAGTGGCACTTTCCAGCTATAAGTCCGGAAACTCACACTAGAGAGAAAGTGATGGCGGTGAAGCCGGTCACATCCTAGAGTGGGATCTTGGGGTATAAAACTATTTCTTCGCGTGTGTCCCTTGCTTATTGCGCTGTAACCATGGATAATCTTCATCATTTAACAGGATGCTTGGGTCAGTCTTCACTCTGAAGGGAGGAATTTTATGAAAGTTTTCATAATCTTCTGACATGTCTGTCTTGTCCTCCACTTCCACGATGTTTCTTTTCCCTGAAAGAACTATGTGGCACTTTGGCTCATCGTATGATGTATTCGCTTCCTTATCTTTTCTTTTTCTCGGTTTGGTAGACATGTCCTTCACATAGAAAACCCGTGCCACATCATTGGCTAGGACGAATGGTTCGTCTGTGTACCCAAGATTGTTGAGATCCACTGTTGTCATTCCGTACTGCGGGTCTACCTGTACCCCACCTCCTGACATATTGACCCATTTGCATCGAAACAAAGGGACCTTAAAATCATGTCCATAGCCAAGTTCCCATATGTCCTCTATGTAACCATAATATGTGTCCTTTGCCCTATTGGTGTTTGCTGCATCAAAGCGGACACCACTGTTTTGGTTGGTGCTCTTTTTATCTTGGGCGATCGTGTAAACTGTATTCCCATTTATCTCGTACCCTTGGAAAGTCAATACGGTCAAAGATGGTGTCCTGGCCAACAAGTACAGCTCATCTCCAACAGTGGTGTTACCCATTAGATGTGTTTGCAACCAACCGCCGAAAGTCCCCATGTGTTCACGTGTAATCCAGTCGTCAGACTGCTCCAGGTGTTTGGAGCGTAGAATATTCTTGTGTTCATTGATATACGGGGTCACCAAAGTAGAATTTTGTAGAACTGTGTAGTGTGCTTGCGCCCAAGAATGCCCGTCCCTACATATTATTGAGTTCGGTCCTAGCATGCCTTTTTCCACCCAGTCACCCCTCATGCCGCGATTCAGGAACACCAATCGGCTTAAGGTCAGGAATAAAGTCAACAAAAAACTCGATAACCTCCTCTGTTTCATGGCCCTTGGAGATGCTTCCTTCTGGCCTAGCACGGTTATGAGCATATTTCTTTAAGACTCCCATGAACCTCTCAAAGAGGAATATATTGTGTAGAAATACAGGACCCAGAATGGCAATCTCGTCGACTAGGTGGACTAGGACGTGCGTCATAATATTGAAGAAGGATGGTGGGAACACCAACTCGAAACTGACAAGACATTTGACCAAATCATTCTGTAACCTTGGTAGGATTTCTGGATCGATTACCTTCTGAGAAATTGCATTGAGGAATGCACATAGGTTCACAATGGCTAATCGAACATTTTTCGGTAGAAGCCCCCTCAATGCAACTGGAAGTAATTGCGTCATGATCACGTGGCAGTCATGAGACTTTAGGTTTTGGAATTTTTTCTCTGCCATATTTATTATTCCCTTTATATTCGACGAGAAGCCAGACGGGACCTTCATACTGAGCAGGCATTCAAAAAAGATTTCCTTCTCTTTTTTAGTAAGAGCGTAGCTGGCAGGACCTTGATACTGCTTTGGATGCATGCCGTCTTTTTCGTTCATACATTGCTGGTCCTGCCGTGCCTCTGGTGTATCTTTTGTCTTCCCATACACGCCCAAGAAGCCTAGCAGGTTCACACAAAGATTCTTCGTCACGTGCATCACGTCGATTGCAGAGCGGACCTCTAGGAC
Source organism: Elymus sibiricus (assembly GCA_039707655.1). Classification (NCBI taxonomy): domain Eukaryota; kingdom Viridiplantae; phylum Streptophyta; class Magnoliopsida; order Poales; family Poaceae; genus Elymus; species Elymus sibiricus. The sequence continues at coordinate 533,537,921 of CM077675.1, forward strand.
TTTCCAATATTCTAGCTCCCAAAATATAGATTTCTTCTTCCACATGGGGGCGTGTCCGTCAGCGTCATTCGGAATAGATTGTCCGCCAGGACCCTTTCCAAAGATTACTTGTAAATCCTTGACCATATCAAGTATATCATCACCAGTACGGAGGACATGCTTCTTTCGGTGATCTGCCTCACCTTTGAAATGCTTGCCTTTCTTTCTTAAGGCATGCTTGGTCGGAAGAAATCGACGATGTCCCAGGTACACATTCTTCTTGCATTTGTCCAAATATATACTTACAGTCTCATCTAAATAGTGCGTGCATGCGTGGTATCCCTTGTTTGTCTGTCCGGAAAGGTTACTAAGAGCAGGCCAATCATTGATGGTTACAAACAGCAACGCTCGTAGGTCAAATTCCTGCTGTTTGTGCTCATCCCACACACGTACACCTTTTTTATTCCACAGCTGTAAAAGTTCATCCACTAATGGCCTTAGGTACACATCAATGTCGTTGCTGGGTTGCTTAGGGCCTTGGATGAGCACTGGCATCATAATGAACTTCCGCTTCATGCACAATCAAGGAGGAAGGTTATAGATACATAGAGTCACAGGCCAGGTGCTATGATTGCTGCTCTGCTCCCCAAAAGGATTAATGCCATCTGCACTTAAACCAAACCATAAGTTTCTTGCGTCATCTGCAAAGTCCGGCCACTCTCTCTCGATTTTTCTCCACTGCGACCCATCAGCGGGTACTCTCAACTTTCCGTCTTTCTTACGGTCTTCTTTGTGCCATCGCAACAACTTGGCATGCTCTTTGTTTCTGAACAGACGTTTCAACCGTGGTATTATAGGAGCATACCACATCACCTTGGCAGGAACCCTCTTCCTGGGGCGTTCGCCCTCAACATCACCAGGGTCATCTCGTCTGATTTTATACCGCAATGCACCGCATACCGGGCATGCATTCAAATTCTCGTACTCCTCACCGCGGTAGAGGATGCAGTCACTAGGGCATGCATGTATCTTCTTTCACTTTCGCATCCTCTCTGTGCATTAACAATGACCCGGCGAAGATCATCATCGGGCACAACTGGTGCATCTTGATCTTCAGCTTCCCCCGTTGCAGTATCACTGTATTCAGGGAACATAGGATAGTTGTCATCATCCTCTTATTCTTCGTTGTCTTCCATCATAACCCCTCTTTCTCCGTGCTTGGTCCAAACATTATAGTGTGGCATGAAACCCTTCTCAAGCAGGTGAAAGTGAAGGGTTTTCGAGGAAGAGTGATCCTTCGTATTCCCACAGACAGTACAAGGACAATACATAAAACCATTATGCTTGTTTGCCTCAGCCACTTCGAGAAAATTATGCAGGCCCGTAATGTAGTCGGAGGTGCGTCGGTCACCGTACATCCATTGCCGGTTCATCTGCGTGCATTATATAATTAAGTATATCAAAAACCATTACAGAACATCATGAATAGAGAAATGACCAAATTAAAACAAGTTCATCATCACATTAAAACCAAAGTACAGTAGTGATCAAATGTTATTACTGAAAAAATAAATACATAAAGTTCATACATAGTTCTCATAGAACAACATACAACTCTCTAGAGCATCTAATTAAAACATACATTGAAACTAAAATATTTAAATACAACAATAAATGCCATCAAAATCGCAACTAAGGTAACAATTGATCCAACAGCATAATGATATCAAGCCTCATTATCAATGGCATATTTCCTAATCTTTCTAATCTTCAAGCGCATTGCATCCATCTGGATCTTGTGTAGATCGACGACATCGGCAACATGCAACTCCAATTTCATCTTCTCTTCTTTCAAATAATTATTTTCTTTTTCAACTAAATTTAACCTCTCGACAAGAGGGTCGGTTGGAATTTCCGGTTCACATACCTCCTAGATAAAGACATCTATGTCAAGTTGGTCGGCATAATTGTCATAAACACTAAATGAAACAAATAGTTATAAAAGATAATATACCACATCCGAATCATAGACCGGACGAGAGCCGACGGGGGCGGATACCAAAACAATGGCACTATATAATAACAAACAATAATACAAGTAAGAAAATTATACAAGTAGATATATAAATCATACAAGTAAGAATTTTTTCTTAAAAAAAAAGATAAGAACAAGAGGCCCACCACGGTGGTGCCGGCGACGAGATCGACGCGGGCGATCGACGGCGGTGAGGACGGGGACGGGGACGGGACGGCACCCTACACATATGCAAACTAAGAAGTTAATTTGAGCTCAAATTGTGCATCTAAATCAAATAAATTCACACATACACTCCTCCACTAAAACCCACAAACCACACTACTTCTAGAGCATTTGAAATGAGCTAAAATAGCAGTGAGAGATGAAAGAATGAAGTTGCTAACCTTTTTAGAACACTTGGATAGTTGGTGCACCGCCAAACCTAGACAAATCTTGGGAAAAATGAAACTTGGAGGTCGAGCTTGGAGGAAGAACAGAGGAGAAAGCTTAAGTGTGGCTCGGGCATTTCATAGAACACTACATGTGCATAGGAAGTGAGAACAGAGCACATCACACACCTCCCACCACCTACGGCCAAAAAACAGAGGTGAGAGCGCAGGCTGGGCGTATATATAGGAATATTTTTAGTCCCAGTTGATGTCTAAAACCGGGACTGAAGATTGACCTTTAGTCCCGGTTCCAGATACCAACCGGGACTAAAGGGGCTGCGCCAGGAGCCAGGCACTTTAGTGTCGGTTGGTGTCTGGAACCGGGACTAAATGTCCTATTCTGACCAGGACTGATGCGTGCCGAACCCCGGCCGGCGTCCTAACCGCTCGAACCGGGACTAATGCTTACATTAGTCCCGGTTCGTAACACGACCGGGACTATTGCTCCGATCGGCCTAGAACCAAAGCCCTGTTTTCTACTAGTGGATATTAGCATCAGCAATAGTGATTCCGAGGTGTTCATGCGACGAAGCGAAGATCATCCAAAGCCAAATAGCATCAAGAAATAACTAAAAGCAGATGCAAGATTGCAAGTCCTACTCCTATGTTTTCATTTTCTCAAAGTATACATACTATGTTGTCATCTTCGCTATGCAGTTAACTTCTCCTCCTGACGACAGATTTTAATGGAGTCACGGTGGTGGTGTGCAGAATTTACTCATCAGCCTGAAGATGCTGGCCGTGAAGCGGGCGGAGACCGCCGGCCTTCCCCACCTCGCTGACGTGTTCGATCTAGGGACCCTGCGGGCTCTCGGTACTGCTGCTGTTAGTCTGTTACTGCTCTTGTGGCCATGTCATAGGACGTTCAGGTTTTCTTGTCATTGTCGATACTCTGACTTTAAGTGTAGAATGGACAGGTTTCCAGCAAAATTATGAATTTATGGCATAGGACAATGTTGCAGACCGAATGGCTTCAGCATATTCAAACCAAAATCTGTTAGTTATTCAGTCTTTGGGCTGACTTCATTAAAAAAAAGTTGTGAGTCTTACCTCGTCTGCATTGGTGCTTGGAAAATATGCCCTTTCGGAATATACTAGCCACTTGCTCAATGTCTTCCTTCACTCGCATTCGCATGCATGGCGCAATCAATCACTTTGTTGAACAACAACATGCTTATGCTTGTGCTTTGCTTTCCAGGTGTTGTTTTGCTTGAAGATCTAAAAGAACGGTTAATGGAGACCTCACTTGATGCGACCGTTCTTGATAGACTTGCGCTGTCAAGCGATTGTGCTGTGGATACTAGCGGCAGCAGTAGTGATAAATCCGAGGTGTTCAGGCGGCGAAGCAAAGATTAGCCAAAGCCAAATAATAGCACCAACAAAAATCGAAAACAGATGCAGGATGAGTAAGTTATTTCAATATAGAGAAAAGTATGTTTTTGGTCCCTTAAGTTTCCAGAAAGTATAGACTTGGTCCCTCAAGATTTTTTGGTATACATTTGGTCCCTCAAGTTTCAAAACCGGATAAGTTTGGTCCTCAACCAGATTTTGAGGGCGTTGACCGGGTCAAAACCGCCCGATGAACAGTAAATGCGAATTTTTTTTCAAAAAAATTTCAAAAAAAATCTGAAATTTTTTGGGGTTCAATATGCTTACATGCGCAAGCCGCGCCCAAATTTTTGTGCTCTTTCAACACTCGAGGAGCTCGTGGCAAAAAAACAAAAATAGCTGCCTGATGAATAGTAAATTCGAAAAAAAATCAAAACAAAATAAAAAAATTCTGAAATTTTTTGGGGTCTAATATGCTTACATGAGGAAGGTGCAACCAAAATTTTGTGGTCTTTCGACACTCGAGGAGCTCGTGGCAAAAAAAACAAATTTTGGCTTTTTTTGTGAGCGAAAATTTGTTTTTTTTGCCACGAGCTCCTCGAGTGTCGAAAGACTACGAAATTTTGATCGCGCCTTCCGCATGTAAGCATATTGGATCCCAAAAAATTTCAGAATTTTTTGATTTTGTTTTGATTTTTTTCTAATTTACTATTCATCAGGCAGATTTTTTTTTTTTTTGCCACGAGCTCCTCGAGTGTCGAAAGAGCACAAAAATTTGGGCGCACCTTGCGCATGTAAGCATATTGAACACCAAAAAAATTCAGATTTTTTTGAAAACAAATTCGCATTTACTGTTCATCGGCGGTTTTGACATGGTCAACGCTCTCAAAATCTGGTTTAGGACCAAACTTATCCGGTTTTGAAACTTGAGGGACCAAATGTATACCAAAAAATCTTGAGGGACCAAGTCTATACTTTCTGGGAACTTGAGGGACCAAAAACATACTTTTCTCTTCAATATATGGTGATCAGTTTGGCTTAAGAAATTTAGTTAAATTGAGCTCGTACTTGCTAGCCCAACTACAGACTAGAGGTGGACTACTGCTGGATAAAAACAGTGCACACTAGTACGTACACTAGTGAAACACAGATTCCACTCCAATCAGCTCAAAGCAAATGAAACAAGAATCCATCCACGCCACAAGTGTGTACTACATATATGTGTGTGTGTGCGTGTGTGTGAGCAGCACTAGTAAGTGTGTGCGTGGTAGTGTGCATGAGCACAAGTAGCACCAACACACAGCCGCTACTCTAGAGGATGCAGTCACTAGGGCATGCATGTATCTTCTTTCACTTTCGCATCCTCTCTGTGCATTAACAATGACCCGGCGAAGATCATCATCGGGCACAACTGGTGCATCTTGATCTTCAGCTTCCCCCGTTGCAGTATCACTGTATTCAGGGAACATAGGATAGTTGTCATCATCCTCTTATTCTTCGTTGTCTTCCATCATAACCCCTCTTTCTCCGTGCTTGGTCCAAACATTATAGTGTGGCATGAAACCCTTCTCAAGCAGGTGAAAGTGAAGGGTTTTCGAGGAAGAGTGATCCTTCGTATTCCCACAGACAGTACAAGGACAATACATAAAACCATTATGCTTGTTTGCCTCAGCCACTTCGAGAAAATTATGCAGGCCCGTAATGTAGTCGGAGGTGCGTCGGTCACCGTACATCCATTGCCGGTTCATCTGCGTGCATTATATAATTAAGTATATCAAAAACCATTACAGAACATCATGAATAGAGAAATGACCAAATTAAAACAAGTTCATCATCACATTAAAACCAAAGTACAGTAGTGATCAAATGTTATTACTGAAAAAATAAATACATAAAGTTCATACATAGTTCTCATAGAACAACATACAACTCTCTAGAGCATCTAATTAAAACATACATTGAAACTAAAATATTTAAATACAACAATAAATGCCATCAAAATCGCAACTAAGGTAACAATTGATCCAACAGCATAATGATATCAAGCCTCATTATCAATGGCATATTTCCTAATCTTTCTAATCTTCAAGCGCATTGCATCCATCTGGATCTTGTGTAGATCGACGACATCGGCAACATGCAACTCCAATTTCATCTTCTCTTCTTTCAAATAATTATTTTCTTTTTCAACTAAATTTAACCTCTCGACAAGAGGGTCGGTTGGAATTTCCGGTTCACATACCTCCTAGATAAAGACATCTATGTCAAGTTGGTCGGCATAATTGTCATAAACACTAAATGAAACAAATAGTTATAAAAGATAATATACCACATCCGAATCATAGACCGGACGAGAGCCGACGGGGGCGGATACCAAAACAATGGCACTATATAATAACAAACAATAATACAAGTAAGAAAATTATACAAGTAGATATATAAATCATACAAGTAAGAATTTTTTCTTAAAAAAAAAGATAAGAACAAGAGGCCCACCACGGTGGTGCCGGCGACGAGATCGACGCGGGCGATCGACGGCGGTGAGGACGGGGACGGGGACGGGACGGCACCCTACACATATGCAAACTAAGAAGTTAATTTGAGCTCAAATTGTGCATCTAAATCAAATAAATTCACACATACACTCCTCCACTAAAACCCACAAACCACACTACTTCTAGAGCATTTGAAATGAGCTAAAATAGCAGTGAGAGATGAAAGAATGAAGTTGCTAACCTTTTTAGAACACTTGGATAGTTGGTGCACCGCCAAACCTAGACAAATCTTGGGAAAAATGAAACTTGGAGGTCGAGCTTGGAGGAAGAACAGAGGAGAAAGCTTAAGTGTGGCTCGGGCATTTCATAGAACACTACATGTGCATAGGAAGTGAGAACAGAGCACATCACACACCTCCCACCACCTACGGCCAAAAAACAGAGGTGAGAGCGCAGGCTGGGCGTATATATAGGAATATTTTTAGTCCCAGTTGATGTCTAAAACCGGGACTGAAGATTGACCTTTAGTCCCGGTTCCAGATACCAACCGGGACTAAAGGGGCTGCGCCAGGAGCCAGGCACTTTAGTGTCGGTTGGTGTCTGGAACCGGGACTAAATGTCCTATTCTGACCAGGACTGATGCGTGCCGAACCCCGGCCGGCGTCCTAACCGCTCGAACCGGGACTAATGCTTACATTAGTCCCGGTTCGTAACACGACCGGGACTATTGCTCCGATCGGCCTAGAACCAAAGCCCTGTTTTCTACTAGTGGATATTAGCATCAGCAATAGTGATTCCGAGGTGTTCATGCGACGAAGCGAAGATCATCCAAAGCCAAATAGCATCAAGAAATAACTAAAAGCAGATGCAAGATTGCAAGTCCTACTCCTATGTTTTCATTTTCTCAAAGTATACATACTATGTTGTCATCTTCGCTATGCAGTTAACTTCTCCTCCTGACGACAGATTTTAATGGAGTCACGGTGGTGGTGTGCAGAATTTACTCATCAGCCTGAAGATGCTGGCCGTGAAGCGGGCGGAGACCGCCGGCCTTCCCCACCTCGCTGACGTGTTCGATCTAGGGACCCTGCGGGCTCTCGGTACTGCTGCTGTTAGTCTGTTACTGCTCTTGTGGCCATGTCATAGGACGTTCAGGTTTTCTTGTCATTGTCGATACTCTGACTTTAAGTGTAGAATGGACAGGTTTCCAGCAAAATTATGAATTTATGGCATAGGACAATGTTGCAGACCGAATGGCTTCAGCATATTCAAACCAAAATCTGTTAGTTATTCAGTCTTTGGGCTGACTTCATTAAAAAAAAGTTGTGAGTCTTACCTCGTCTGCATTGGTGCTTGGAAAATATGCCCTTTCGGAATATACTAGCCACTTGCTCAATGTCTTCCTTCACTCGCATTCGCATGCATGGCGCAATCAATCACTTTGTTGAACAACAACATGCTTATGCTTGTGCTTTGCTTTCCAGGTGTTGTTTTGCTTGAAGATCTAAAAGAACGGTTAATGGAGACCTCACTTGATGCGACCGTTCTTGATAGACTTGCGCTGTCAAGCGATTGTGCTGTGGATACTAGCGGCAGCAGTAGTGATAAATCCGAGGTGTTCAGGCGGCGAAGCAAAGATTAGCCAAAGCCAAATAATAGCACCAACAAAAATCGAAAACAGATGCAGGATGAGTAAGTTATTTCAATATAGAGAAAAGTATGTTTTTGGTCCCTTAAGTTTCCAGAAAGTATAGACTTGGTCCCTCAAGATTTTTTGGTATACATTTGGTCCCTCAAGTTTCAAAACCGGATAAGTTTGGTCCTCAACCAGATTTTGAGGGCGTTGACCGGGTCAAAACCGCCCGATGAACAGTAAATGCGAATTTTTTTTCAAAAAAATTTCAAAAAAAATCTGAAATTTTTTGGGGTTCAATATGCTTACATGCGCAAGCCGCGCCCAAATTTTTGTGCTCTTTCAACACTCGAGGAGCTCGTGGCAAAAAAACAAAAATAGCTGCCTGATGAATAGTAAATTCGAAAAAAAATCAAAACAAAATAAAAAAATTCTGAAATTTTTTGGGGTCTAATATGCTTACATGAGGAAGGTGCAACCAAAATTTTGTGGTCTTTCGACACTCGAGGAGCTCGTGGCAAAAAAAACAAATTTTGGCTTTTTTTGTGAGCGAAAATTTGTTTTTTTTGCCACGAGCTCCTCGAGTGTCGAAAGACTACGAAATTTTGATCGCGCCTTCCGCATGTAAGCATATTGGATCCCAAAAAATTTCAGAATTTTTTGATTTTGTTTTGATTTTTTTCTAATTTACTATTCATCAGGCAGATTTTTTTTTTTTTTGCCACGAGCTCCTCGAGTGTCGAAAGAGCACAAAAATTTGGGCGCACCTTGCGCATGTAAGCATATTGAACACCAAAAAAATTCAGATTTTTTTGAAAACAAATTCGCATTTACTGTTCATCGACGGTTTTGACATGGTCAACGCTCTCAAAATCTGGTTTAGGACCAAACTTATCCGGTTTTGAAACTTGAGGGACCAAATGTATACCAAAAAATCTTGAGGGACCAAGTCTATACTTTCTGGGAACTTGAGGGACCAAAAACATACTTTTCTCTTCAATATATGGTGATCAGTTTGGCTTAAGAAATTTAGTTAAATTGAGCTCGTACTTGCTAGCCCAACTACAGACTAGAGGTGGACTACTGCTGGATAAAAACAGTGCACACTAGTACGTACACTAGTGAAACACAGATTCCACTCCAATCAGCTCAAAGCAAATGAAACAAGAATCCATCCACGCCACAAGTGTGTACTACATATATGTGTGTGTGTGCGTGTGTGTGAGCAGCACTAGTAAGTGTGTGCGTGGTAGTGTGCATGAGCACAAGTAGCACCAACACACAGCCGCTACTCTAGTTTAGCTCTTCCTCCATTTCGTCTCATCTTCGGGAGCCAGCTACTCTGTAGTCTGGGCTAACAGTACTGATTCCATCTTTTGCTGAAACTTGCTCTACGTTTTCGGCTCTTCTCGAGGTTCATTACGATGCTCTATGTTGGCCCCACGCCCCCACCTCTCTGTGGCGCGTCGGTGCCGTCCCTCCCGGGTCTAGCTCAATGGCTGATGACCTGAAGCTCTGGAGCCAGCGAGATCAAGATGGGCCGTGACGCCACCTTCGTGCAGCTTGAGGGGGGCGCCGGCACCAGAGCTTCTTCGGCACCAACTAGCAGCTGGTCTATGCCGGGGTGCAGTGTGAAGGCGACCTCTCCCCTGCTGCCCTGCAGTAATTGCATCACCCAGGCCATGCAGCTCGTCAAGATTGAGTGCGGGGCAAATCTCCGGCCAGGTAATGTAAAGTCCCTCCTCGTTCCCCCGTCATTCTGCTATTAAATCAACCACTGATTTGTGTAAGAGAAATCTCATAGGGAGACATTGTGCAAACAGTTAAGGCAATTTTGATGTAGGGACAGTTGGTGTGAATCAGGTCAAGTGATTGTTCATTGACCATGAGAAAGGAAAAAACACGTCACAAATACGGTGCTAACATAATACTCTTGTAATACGCCAAATAAATCAGAAAACAAATAAATACGTGCGCAGACAGGCCACAGCATCGTCAAGAGAGAAGAAACATTTTTACTAGGGATCGAGATTAATTTCAGGCAAACAGGTACACATGTTTAATTGAGGGAGGTACATAATAATCTTGTAATCCTCTTAAATAAGGATGATATAACGAGACTTAGTAAACGTCTTGGGAATTAGGGAATATTTTTCCTTCCTTGTAAGGACGGTGTACTATCTCTGGGGACGCATCCCTTCGACCTGCACAAAATGTACAAACAAGAAAGTAGCTTAGTTGATCCTGCACAGATGAACATTTATTCACAGATCGAAGAAAACAAATAATATTGATTGATTTGCTATGGTTCTGTGTATATATAGTTTGAGATAAATCAGCGAACATGCTGAGCATTAAACGGCGACAAACCGTCTTCATATTTTGAACTAATTTACATGTGTGGACAGACAAACATGAGCAGATATAGTTGGTGGCAACGAAATTGGAAGAGGAGCAAGATCGATGGAAGACAAATTAGCGAAGCATAAGTTGTGTACCACGTACCTTGCATAGTTCCATCCTTTCCGCAGCAGGTCCTTTGGTGCTCTGTCATTGTTCAGAAATCTGGGACACCTCGCCCAACGTCACGTGACTGAGGTATGAAAGGTCTAGCAACTCCTCGCAAAGCTTGATTATCTTCTCGCACTCCTAAAGTGTCAGGAGAGAGAGTTTAGCCATTGTCCCTTCCTCCGTCCTCCACTCCTCGATGGAAAACCTATGAAGTTCTAACTCTTCCAGCTGAGGAAAACCTTGGGCAGAGCAGGACATAGTTTTGCCTTCAAACCCCTGTAATTTCAGCACCACAAGACATGGAAGCTTCTCCAGGATCGGCATTGGGTCTTGTCTAATGACATCGGCATATAGGACAAGATGCCGTACACTTTGTGGGAACTCATGAGGCAACTTATCAAGCACACCAAATTCGACGAGAGTAATATCAACAAGGTGAGGCATGTTTGCAAATAGGTTAAACACCTCCGGGGGCATGGGGAATATCATCAAGAATAAGGTTGTTAGTTGATTCATCTGGCTCAGGAAAACAACCATGTAATGATAGCACCATTTAGTGCCAACATGTGAAATAGCCAAAAACATGGTCTGGAGCTCTTTGTGAGGCAGTCGGACACTCCTTGCAGGTGGTGGTGGTGAAAACCCATCATCAAGGTATACATGCCATAGACTGGGGATATCCCAGAGGGACTTTGGTACTTGCGATTCCAAGTTTGAGTCCCTTAGATCTATAGTCTGCAAGTATACGAGCTGGCCTATTGACGAAGGTAGCACTACACCTTCACAGTTCCCCAACCTAAGATATCTTAGGTGAATGCAGCCACTGATCACTCTAGAGAAATCTTTCAATGTTGAGTCTTGAATGCTAAGAACTCTCAGAAACCTCAATTTAGGAAGGTACGCTGATTCATGTTCAAAGCCAAGCAAAGTTCGAACACTAGTTGTCCCATGTAAAATCTCATTACTCAAACTCTGGAAACTAGAGCGATATGATACCAAGTAATTTGATGACGATGGTGCACCAACTTGGCCTGCATTTTTGTGGAGAGGTTCACATGACAGAAAGAAGCTAGCCACATATAAGGACATATATTAAAATAGAAAATTGAACTATAGAGAAAGAGATCAGAAGATGAAGCCTGACCCGTAGTTTCGTTCTTCACATCAAGAAAACCATCTTGTCTTGCTTGTTCTGCACACCAGTCATGTAAGATATCATGATTCCTTATTCTCTCAATACATCCACGCGCCCTGCTTCTTTCAACAACTTCTACCAAGCTTCTCTGGGCCAACTTGGCAACATACTTATGCGCTATTTCTTCTAGCTTATGGTTTGGTATGTGAGGAATGAAGCCTTCTGCTATCCATACTTCTATAAGTCTTGGCACATCTATTATGTAATCATTGGGATAAGAAGCAATATAGAGGAAACAAGACCTTAAAAAATGATTTGGCAGGTCCTTGTAACTCCGAGCTATTATGTTCCACATAATCTGCCCATTTCTGTTTGATGGCCAATCCAAGAGTACATCCGACCATTCTTGTGCATTTAATGTTTTTGATAGGTAACCCCCCAATACCGCAAGTGCAAGTGGTAACCCATCACACTTCTTTGCAAGCTTTCTGCCAAGTTTTTCAAACTCATTCAAATCACGTATGACAGACTTTTTGTATGATGGTAAGGCTTTGCTACTAAAAAGTTCCCAGCTTTTTTCTTCATCAAGCTTCTTCAAAGGATGAACATGGGTTGGCACTTGAACATGATTTGCAATATCTTTTTGTGTGGTTATAAGTATTCTACTACCATTAGTTGCATCTGGAAATGCTCTAATGCTTCTATTTAACTGCTCCCATGTATCGGTTTCCCACACATCATCAAGAACTACTAAGTATTGTTTTTGCAACAACAAATCATGGAACTTTTGTCCCACCTCATACTCATTCAATTTATCAATTCCTTCATCTGTCCTCCCCATAATTTGTTTCATAATATCCTTTAGTAAATCAACGGCTTTGTATTTTTGAGATACAGTAACCCAAGCAGTTTTGCGGAAGTGTTCTTGGACTCTATATGAAGTGAAGACTTTTCTAGCAAGTGACGTTTTTCCTTTAGCAAAATTACGATGCCCTGCACGTAAAATTACGACGCCCCGGCGACCGACGCAAAATTACGATGCCCGGCATGAAAAATTACGACGCCCCGGCGACCGACGCAAAATTACGACGCCCCGGCGACCGACACAAAATTATGATGACCGGCATGAAAAATTACGACGCCCCGACGACCGACGCAAAATTACGACGCCTCGGCGACCGATGGAAAATTACGACGCCCCGGCTCGGCCGTCACGGACGAGAGCTCCGGTGTGTGACTGCATGTGGGACAGCCTGAGATAGTTTAGACGTGGAGCAGGGTGTCCGGGCGTGACCGGGCAGCCTCATATCGTCCTCATATTTGAGACGGGTTTGAGGGATGCCGGTTAGTCCAGACGTTTGAGGCCGGTTTGAAAGGCCCGTCTGGGTCACTTTTTCGTGACCGGTCCATGATCGGACGGCCTGTCAGGACGTTTGAGGAGGGAATGAGGGGTCCGGCTGTAGATGCTCTTAGCTTGGTACTTTCCTTTAATCAAGTTAGACTGTCTTGTCATTGCACCCTCTTTGACATTGTTCTTAATATTGTACATGGTACTTTTGACGTCCAATACACGAACGCTAGAGGGGTGCATTGTGATTGGTATTCTTCATGCTAGTTCGGTAGCTTGCTTGAAACGTTACTCTGCCTATCTTTTTTTTTTACCTGCAGCTAAGGTGGTATCACATTCCTATCCAACAACTGAGCTTGATATAGTTGTGAAATTGAATAAGGCCAGCGATGGGTAGAAGACAATCAGGAAATCGTCTTAAGCCCCTACAGGACCAACGCACCAAAACAACAATTGCCGCTGCTGAAGAAAAGCTTGAATCCAAACTGTCCATTCTTTGCACTCTCACCATGATCTACTCTTGGATTTCTTCCCATGATTCCTCTGATACTTTGTCCTTGTTTCCTCACGGTCGCCCGTATAGCGTACTCTCACAGGCGTTAGGTGTTGGATGTAGACGCCCCCACCAATTCCCTCTTCGCTGGCAACACAAAAGCTTCATCGTCTTAATTCCCTCTGATGCCCTTCCTTTCTTCACTTGTCGCGATTCCAGCATATTTTATCTCTATCCTTACCTCCACGACTTTCCATTCGAACTATGATCCCAGCAGAATTACCTTGATGGGCATCGTCGTCGTCATCGAGATGCTCAACTTATCTCCTGTTGAGGGCGAGAGTCGATCCCCATCTCTTTGGTTCTCCCTTTGACACTATTGGGACCCCCGAACGATCCTCGATAAGAGCCCATGCCTCCTCCTTGAAGTTTCCCATCAATGACATCAGCCCGTCGTTGTTCTCCATGGCTGCCGGATCGACACGAGTATGCGCCACTTGCGCTTCAGGTCATCCACATCATGGAAATGGGCACACCGGTCAAGCATCCATTGCCCCACAACCCTCACTCCTCCCGTGTCGTCAAAGGGCAAACAGCAGCATGCATCCGTGTCATTCTCAATACCGCGGCCATGGGCGATCCAGCCCTAATCACCGCTCCACTAATCAAGTGTCAATTTTCTCAATAATACATGTCTTTTTCTTAGAGGAGAATGTTGGAAATATGCCCTAGAGGCAATAATAATTTAGTTATTATCATATTTCCTTGTTCATGATAATCGTTTATTATCCATGCTATAATTGTATTGATTGGAAACTCAAATACATGTGTGGGTACATAGACAACACTGTGTCCCTAGTATGCCTCTAATAAGACTAGCTCGTTGATCAAAGATGGTTAAGGTTTCCTAGCCATACACATGAGATGTCATTTGATAACGTGATCACATCATTAGGAGAATGATGTGATGGACAAGACCCAAACTGTGAACGTAGCATATGATCATGTCAGTTTATTCCTATTGTTTTCTGCATGTCAAGTATTTGTACCTATGACCATGAGATCATGCAACTCACTGACACCGGAGGAATACCTTGTGTGTATCAAACGTCACAACGTAACTGGGTGACTATAAAGATGCTCTACAGGTATCTCCGAAGGTGTCTATTGAGTTGGCATGGATCAAGACTGGGATTTGTTACTCCGTGTGACGGAGAGGTATCTCAGGGCCCACTCGGTAATACAATATCATAATGAGCCTTGCAAGCAAAGTGACTAAAGTGTTAGCCACGGGATGTTGTATCACGGAACGAGTAAAGAGACTTGCCGGTAACGAGATTGAACTAGGTATGGAGATACCGACGATCGAATCTCGGGCAAGTAACATACCGATGAACAAAGGGAACATCGTACGGGATTAACTGAATCCTTGACATAGAGGTTCAACCGATAAAGATCTTTGTAGAATATGTAGGAACCAATATGGGCATCCAGGTCTCGCTATTGGTTATTGACCGTAGAGGTGTCTCGGTCATGTCTACATAGTTCTCGAACCCGCAGGGTCTGCACACTTAACGTTCGGTGACGTTTCGGTAGTATTGAGTTATGCATGGTGGTGACCGAAGGTTGTTCGGAGTCCCGGATGAGATCCCGGACATCACGAGGAGCTCCGGAATGGTCCGGAGGTAAAGATTTATATATGGGAAGTCATATTTTGGCGACCGGAAAAGTTTCGGGTTTTTCCGGTATTGTACCGGGAAGCTTCTAGAAGGTTCTGGAAACTTCCGGAGGAGTCCGGAAGTCCACCAAGGGTTCCACCACGTCCCAAGGGTTTGCATGGGCTGAGGGGAGGCGCCCTGGCCTTATTGGGCCAGACGCACTAGTCCCTCAAGGCCCATGTGGCTTGGGAGAGGTGGAAAGTCCACCTGTTTATGGAAAGGGAGGGAATTGGACTAGGAGTCCAACTCCTCCCCCTTGGCTGCGCCCTAGGGCTTGGAGGGGCTGATATCCACGCCCCTCCACCTATATATAGAGGGGAGGGGGCGCCCCAAGAGCACACACGAAGCCCTTGGCGCCCCTCTCTTTTCCTAGATCGTTTTCTCCTCCGTTCGCGGTTTCGGTAGCGCTAGGCGTAGCCCTGCCGCGATAGCACCACCACCACCGCCACCACGCCATCGTGTTGCTGGAGAACTCATCTACCTCTCCGCTCTCCCTTGCTGGATCAAGGAGGCGGAGATCGTCATCGAGCTGTACGTGTGCTGAACGCAGAGGTGCCGTCCGTTTGGCGCTAGATCGGAAGGACCGTGATTGGATCGCGGGACGGATCGTGATTGGATCGCGGGAAGGCTTGCGATTTGGATCGCGAAGATGTTCGACTAAATCAACCGTGTTTCTTAATGCTTCCCGCTTAGCGATCTACAAGGGTACGTAGATCCACTCTCGCTCTCGTAGATGCTCATCACCATGGATAGATATTGCGTGTGCGTAGGAAATTTTTTGTTTCCCATGCAACGTTCCCCAACAGTGGCATCATGAGCTAGGTCTATGCGTAGATGAGATCACGAGTAGAACACAAAGAAGTTTGTGGGCGTTGATATTCAGGTTGCTTCCTCCCTTGGTCTTTTCTTGATTCGGCGGTATTGTGGGATGAAGCGGCCCGGACCAACCTTACTCGTATGCTTACGAGAGACCGGTTCCATCAACTGACATGTAACTTTGTTGCATAAAGATGGCTGGCGGATGTCTGTCTCTCCCACTTTAGTTGGATCGGATTCGACAAAGGCGGTCCTTGAGAAGGTTGAATAGCAATTTGTGTATCACCATTGTGGTTTTTGCGTAGATAAGAATTGTTCTTGCTAGATACCCGTAGCAGCCACGTAAAACATGCAACAACAATTAGAGGACGTCTAACTTGTTTTTGCAGGGTATGTTGTGATGTGATATGGCCTATTACATGATGAGATATATGTGATGTATGAGATGATCATGTATTGTATAGAATTTCACGACTTGCATGTCGATGAGTACGGCAACCGGCAGGATCCATAGGGTTGTCTTTAATTTATTTCGCCATTCTGCTTTACTTTATCGCTATGAGTTAGCAATAGTCGTAGAAGCAACAGTTGGCGCGACAACCTCATGGCGACATGTTGATGGAGATCAAGATGATGGAGATCATGGTGTCATGCCGGTGACGATGGAGATCATGCCGGTGCTTTGGAGACGGAGATCAAAAGCACAAGTTCATGGCCATATCATGTCACTTATGATTTGCATGTGATGTTAATCCTTTTATGCATCTTATTTTGCTTAGGACGACGGTAGCATTATAAGGTGATCCCTCACTAAAATTTCAAGATAAAATTATGTTCTCCCCGAGTGTGCACCGTTGCGAAAGTTCGTCGTTTCGAGACACCACGTGATGATCGGATGTGATAGACTCTATGTTCGCATACAACGGGTGCAAGCCAGTGTTGCACATGCGGAACACTCGGGTTAAACTTTACGAGCCTAGCATGTACAGACATGGCCTCGGAACACAAGAGACCGAAAGATCGAACATGAGTCATATAGTAGATATGATCAACATGAAGATGTTCACCATTGAAACCACCTCATCTCACGTGATGATCGGACTTGGGTTGGTCAATTTGGATCATGTAACACTCGGATGACCGGAGGGATGTCAATTTGAGTGGGAGTTCTTTAGTAATATGATTAACTGAACTCATAATCATGAACATAGTCAAAATGTCTTTGCAAATTATGTTGTAGGTCAATAGCTCGCGCTGTAGCTCCCCTGTGTTTTTTATACGTTCCTAGAGAAAATAGAGTTGAAAGATGATGGTAGCAATAATGCGGACTGGGTCCGTGATCTAAGGATTGTCCTCATTGCTGCATAGAAGGCTTATGTACTTAATGCACCGCTCGGTGCGCCACCCCCTCAAGCGTTGTCTGTAGATGTTGTGAACATCTGACACACACGTTCTGATGACTACTTGATAGTTCAGTGCGTCATGCATTACGGCTTAGAATTGAGGCTCCAAAACATTTTGAACGTCACGGAACATATGAGATGTTCTAAGAGCTAAAATTGGGATTTCAGGCTCGTGCCCGTGTTGAGAGGTATGATACCTCCAACAAGATTCTTTGCCTGCAAGATGAAGGAGAATAGCTCAGTCGGTGAGCATGTGCTCAGATTGTCTGGGTGCTACAATCGCTTGAATCGAGTGGGAGTTGATCTTCCAGATAAGATAGTGATTGATATAGTTCTCCAAGTCACTGCCACTAAGCTACTAAAGCTTCGTGATGAACTATAAAATGCCAGGGATGGAGATGATCCCTGAGCTATTCGCAATGTTTGACACCGCGAAGGTAGAAATCAAGAAGGAGCATCAAGTGTTGATGGTTAGTAAAACCACTAGTTTTGAGAAGGGCAAGGGCAAGGAGGGAAACTTCATGGATGGCAAGCCAGTTGCTGCTCCAGTGAAGAAACCCAAGGTTGAACCCAAACCCGAGACTAAGTGCTTCTATTATGAGGAGAGCGGTCGCTGAAGCGGAACAATCCTAGATACTTGGTAGATAAGAAGGCTGGCAACGTCAACAGAAGTATATTTGATATACGTTTTATTCATGTGTACCTTACTAGTACTCCTAGTAGCACCTGGGTATTAGATACCGGTTCAGTTGCTAAAAGTTGGTAACTCGAAATAAAAGCTACAGAATAAACGGAGACTAGCTATGGGTGAGGTGACGATGTGTGTTGGAAGTGTTTCCAAGGTTGATGTGATCACCATCGCACGCTCTCTCTACCTTCGGGATTAGTGATGAACCTAAATAAATGTTATTTGGTGTTTGCATTGAACATGAACGTGATTAGATCATGTTTATTGCAATACGGTTATTCATTTAAAACAAAGAATAATGGTTATTCTATTTACATGAATAATACCTTCAATGGTCATGCATCCAATGTGAATGGTTTATTGAATCTCGATCGTAGTAATACACATGTTCATAATATTGATGCCAAAAGATGCAAAGTTAATAATGATAGTACCACTTACTTGTGGCACTGCCGCCAAGGTCATATTGGTGTAAAGCGCATGAAGAAACTCCATGCTGATGGATCTTTTGGACTCACTCGATTTTGAATCACTTGAGACATGCGGACCATGCCTCATGGGCAAGATGACTAAGACCCCGTTTTCGTAATGATGGAGTGGGCAAACAACTTATTGGAAATGATACATGTTGATGTATGCAGTCCAATGAATGTTGAAGCATGCGGTGGATATCGCTATTTTCTTACCTTCACTGATGATTTGAGTAGATATGGGGATATTTACTTAATGAAACACAAGTCTGAAACGTTTGAAAAGTTCAAACAAATTCAGAGTGAAGTTTGAGATCATCGTGACAAGAAGATAAAATGTCTACGATATGATCGTGGAGGTAAATATCTGAGTTACGAGTTTGGTATACAACTTAAGACAATGTGGAAGTTGTTTCACAACTCACGCCACCTGGAACACCATAGTGTGATGGTGTGTAACGTCGTAGTCGTGCTCTATTGGATATGGTGCATACTATGATGTCTCTTATCGATTTTCCACTATCGTTTTGGGGTTATGCATTAGAGACAGCTACATTCACTTTAAATAGGGCACCATCTAAGTCCGTTGAGATGACACCGTATGAATTTTCGTTTGGCAGAAACCTAAGCTGTCATTTCTTAATGTTTGGGGCTGCGACGCTTATGTGAAAAAAGGTTTCAACCTGATGAGCTCGAACCCAAAGCGGACAAATGCATCTTCATAGAATACCCTGACGTAACAGTTGGGTAAACCTTCTATCTCAGATCCAAGTGCAAAGTATTTGTTGCTGAAACGGGTCCTTTCTCGAGAAAGAGTTTCTCTCGAAAGAATTGAGTGGGAGGAAAAGTAGAACTTGATGAGATTATTGAACCGTAACTTCAGTTGGATGGTAGCACGGCACAGAAAGATGTTTCTGCGGCGCCTACATCAAATTGAAGAAGAAGCTAATGATGATGATCATGAAACTTCGGATCAAGTTACTACCGAATCTCGTAGGTCGACAAGGACACGTACTGCCCTGAGTGGTACGGCAATCCTGTTGTTAGACAACAATGAGCCTACAGACTATGAAGAAGCGATGGTGGGCCCGGATTCCAACAAATGGCTAGGAGCCATGAAATCCGAGATAGGATCCATGTATGAAAACCAAGTATGGACTTTGGTAGACTTGCCCGTCGAACGGCAGGCCGTTGAGTACAAATGGACCTTTAAGAAGAAGACATACACTAATGGTAAATGTCACCATTTATAAAGCTCGACTTGTCGCAAAGTAGTTTCTGACAAGTTCAAGGAGTTGACTACGATGAGACTTTCTCACCCGTAGCGATGCTAAAGTCTGTTGGAATTATGTTAGCAGTTGCTGCATTTTTCGATTATGAAATCTGGCAGATGGATGTCAAAACAGAGTTTCCTTAACGGTTTCCGTGAGGAAAGGTTGTATGTGATACAACCAGAAGGTTTTGTCAGTCCTAAGGATGCTAAAATGTATGCAAACTCCATCGATCCTTCTATGGACTGGAGCAAGCATCTCGGAGTTGGAATATACGCTTTGATGAGGTGATCAAAGTTTTTGGGTCTATACAAAGTTTATGAGAAACTTGTATTTACAATAAAGTGAGTGGGAGCACTATAGAATTTCTGATAAGTATATGTGGATGACATATTGTTGATCGGAAATGATGTAGAATTTCTGGAAAGCATAAAGAGTTGTTTGAAAAGGAGTTTTTCAAAGGAAAATCTGGAAAGAAGCTACTTAAATGTTGGGCATCAGGATCTATAGAGATAGATCAAGACGTCTGATAAAACTTTCAATGAGTACATACCTTGACAAGATTTTGAAAGAGTTCAAAATGGATCAGTCAAAGAAAGAGTTCTTGCCTGATTTGTAAGGTGTGGAGTTGAGTTAGACTCGAAGCTCGACCACGGCAAAAGAAAGAGAAAGGACGAATGTCGTCCCCTATGCCTTTGCCATAGGCTCTATATAGTATGCCATGCTGTGTACCGCACCTGTGTGTGCCTTGCCATGAGTTTGTCAAGGGGTACAAGAGTGATCCAGGAGTGGATCACTGGACAGCGGTCAAAGTTATCCTTAGTAACTAGAGGACTAAGGAAATGTTTCTCGATTATGGAGGTGATAAAGAGTTCGTCGTAAAGGGTTACGTCGATGCAAGCTTTGACACCTATCCGGACGACTCTGAGTAGCAGTCCGGATATGTATAGTGGAACAGTCATTTGGAATAGCTCCAAGTGGAGCGTGGTAGCATCTGCAGTATGACATATAGATTTGCAAAGAACACACGGATCTGAATGTTGCAGACCGTTGACTAGAACCTCTCTCACATGCAAAACATGATCGAACCCCATAACTCATTGGGTGTTAGATTCGTTACAATGTTAATCACATGGTGATGTGAGCTAGATTATTGACTCTAGTGCAAGTGGGAGACTGTTGGAAATATGCCCTAGAGGCAATAATAATTTAGTTATTATCATATTTCCTTGTTCATGATAATCGTTTATTATCCATGCTATAATTGTATTGATTGGAAACTCAAATACATGCGTGGGTACATAGACAACACTGTGTCCCTAGTATGCCTCTAATAAGACTAGCTCGTTGATCAAAGATGGTTAAGGTTTCCTAGCCATACACATGAGATGTCATTTGATAACGTGATCACATCATTAGGAGAATGATGTGATGGACAAGACCCAAACTGTGAACGTAGCATATGATCGTGTCAGTTTATTGCTATTGTTTTCTGCATGTCAAGTATATGTTCCTATGACCATGAGATCATGCAACTCACTGACACCGGAGGAATACCTTGTGTGTATCAAACGTCACAACGTAACTGGGTGACTATAAAGATGCTCTACAGGTATCTCCGAAGGTGTCTGTTGAGTTGGCATGGATCAAGACTGGGATTTGTTACTCCGTGTGACGGAGAGGTATCTCAGGGCCCACTCGGTAATACAATATCATAATGAGCCTTGCAAGTAAAGTGACTAAAGTGTTAGCCACGGGATCTTGTATTACGGAACGAGTAAAGAGACTTGCCGGTAACGAGATTGAACTAGGTATGGAGATACTGACGATCGAATCTCGGGCAAGTAACATGCCGATGAACAAAGGGAACATCGGACGGGATTAACTGAATCCTTGACATAGAGGTTCAACCGATAAAGATCTTCGTAGAATATGTAGAAACCAATATGGGCATCCAGGTCTTGCTATTGGTTATTGACCGTAGAGGTGTCTCGGTCATGTCTACATAGTTCTCGAACCCGCAGGTCTGCACACTGTTCGGTGACGTTTCGGTAGTATTGAGTTATGCATGGTGGTGACCGAAGGTTGTTTGGAGTCCCTGACGAGATCCCGGACATCACGAGGAGCTCCGGAATGGTTCGGAGGTAAAGATTTATATATGGGAAGTCATATTTTGGCGACCGGAAAAGTTTCGGGTTTTTTCGGTATTGTACCGGGAAGCTTCTAGAAGGTTTCGGAAACTTCCGGAGGAGTCCGGAAGTCCACCAAGGGTTCCACCACGCCCCAAGGGTTTTCATGGGCTGAGGGGAGGCGCCCTGGCCTTATTGGGCCAGACGCACAAGTCCCTCAAGGCCCATGTGGCTTGGGAGAGGTGGAAAGTCCTCCTGCTTATGGAAAGGGAGGGAATTAGACTAGGAGTCCAACTCCTCCCCTTGGCTGCGCCCTAGGGCTTGGAGGGGCTGATATCCACGCCCCTCCACCTATATATAGAGGGCAGGGGCGCCCCAAGAGCACACACGAAGCCCTTGGCGCCCCTCTCTCTTCCTAGATCGTTTTCTCCTCCGTTCGCGGTTTCGGTAGCGCTAGGCGTAGCTCGGCCGGGATAGCACCACCACCACCGCCACCATGCCGTCGTGTTGCCGGAGAACTCATCTACCTCTCCGCTCTCCCTTGCTGGATCAAGGAGGCGGAGATCGTCATCGAGCTGTACGTGTGCTGAACGCGGAGGTGCCGTTCGTTCGGCGGTAGATCGGAAGGACCGTGATTGGATCGCGGGACGGATCGTGATTGGATCGCGGGACGGCTTGTGAGTTGGATCGCGAAGACGTTCGACTAAATCAACCGCGTTTCTTAACGCTTCCCGCTTAGCGATCTACAAGGGTACGTAGATCCACTCTCCCTCTCGTAGATGCTCATCACCGTGGATAGATCTTGCGTGTGCGTAGGAAATTTTTTGTTTCCCATGCAACGTTCCCCAACAGAGAAAATCAGTATAATCCATCTTTTTTATTATTTTAGATCAGAATAATCCATCTTTATAAAGCACATCTGTTTAGGGTCCTTTATAAGGCATTTCTTATTTGGCGCTGTAGGCGCCAAGTTCACGTGCATTTTGTTAATTGGCGCCTGCAGCGTTCTCAAATGGGCTGGCCCATCTAGGCGCCGGTAGACAATTTTTTTTTTGAAAATTCTATGAACTTTTTTGAATACCTATGAACTTTTTTTAGAATTGATGAACATCTTTTTGAAAATGGATGATTTGTTTTCAAAATTGGTGAACTTTTTTTAGGTTTATGAATTTTTTTCAGTTCAACAAACTTTTTTTTTAAATACATGAACTTTTTTCAAATGTAATGAATTTTTTCCAAATTGGATCAATTTGTTTTTCAATTTCAATGAACATTTTTTCAAATTGATGAACCTTTTTCAAAATTGATGAAACTTTTTTAAAGATATGAACTTCTTTTTCAAATAGATGAACCTTTTTCTTTAATTTTATAAACCTTTTTTGATTTCATAGTTTTATTTTCGTAACAAATAAAAAATCTGGGCGGTTTTTTCCTACTGGATCAACAGAAAAAAAATTGGGCAGCTCGCGAGCGTGCTAATGGGCCGGCCCATGCCAGCGACGCTGCAGAGACTGCAAAGTAACAAGAAAAGAAAACTGAGCAAGAAGAGATAGCATCGAGCTGATAGTGATGTAGTGCAAACACCACCCAGGGATGTCGTTGAGCAAGAAAACTAAAGCTGGTGGTGGTATAAATTTTGCTTTTCTTGGCCTGAATTAAAACTAGTCTTGCAGATGTTAGTGTCAGCAGTAGTCATTCCAAGGTGTTCAGGCGGCGCAGCAAAGATCAGCCAACACCAAAGAGCATCAAGAGAAAACGAAAGCAGATGCAGGATCGGAAAGTCTTATCACTCCCCATGTTTGCTTACAAGTAGAAAGGCCATCACCCATGTTTACATTTTCGTAAATATATGCTGTATTTTGTTCAGAGTACACACGTATACTACGGACTGGCTTTTGATTTTTGATCAGTTTCTCCGAAGTAATTTAGTTAAATATAGCTCAGAGACTGGTTTATACATGGTTCCATCTTATGCTGAAACTTGTTATTTTTACTGCTTTTTCTAGAGGTTCGTCATGATGCGGTTATGGTGTATTGGTGGACGATGCAGATGCCATGAAGAAGTGAAAAACTCCACTAGATAGACACCCCTTGTGTTGGTGACAGCTTTTTTTTTTAACCAAGCTTTCTAAATATCAAATAAAATTATTTTTAAGCTGCATCATGTGCAAGCCCTTTTCTTTGCACCCAGTCCATTTTAATTCTGGGCTGTTCTGGCTGAGCATTGCTCATTTTAATTCTTGCCATTTATCCTGGGAGCTCGTAGCTTGCCACATGTGGTGAACTGATGAAACCCATAAAGCATATGCTCTGGTTTTGAGAACAAGTTGTTTCAGGATTTGTATGTGTGCCAACGTAACAGTCGCGGCTGGCAACTGAAGCACGTTTCAGAGGAAAAGGTGGTATATTGTTTCGGTTATTGTCAGTATTCTAAATTTGCAGCAGAGCTTAGTAAGAAGGAAGTCAATTGTAAGCATCAGGCAAGTACTGCATAAACGAATCAGGGTTGGTACGTAGTATGTGCTGTGCTGTGCTGTTTGCATAAGCAGAGACTGTCGTCGTGGAGCTAAGTAAACTAGCTCTTCATAGTATTTCACACGCATTCTTCTTGCAATACTGTACTGTATCTTCCAATCTCTTCACAGTTTCTCAAGTATAGTGCCTCCCAGCAAGACCTGGGGCATCTGTGTCTAAAATCTTGTATAGAGTTACTCAAAATTACAACAGAGAGTATCACAATCCATGAACCATGGTACGGGCAAATCATCAGACCGGTGCTCCATTTAAACAGACACGCATTACAGGAAGAGTCAATAATACTGAGTTCTCTACTCACCATGAAAAAAGAGAGAAAGAAATACAAGAGACTTGCAAAGCAGGCCACTGCAGAAATCAGAAATACAGTTGCAACATCAGAAATACAGGTTAGGTTAGACCCGTGCTCCTTTCTTATTATATTACAGTAACTGAACCAGACAAACACACGCATAGGCCGTTTATCCTCTTTCAGACAAACACCCTTCTCATCAGTCAGAGTTGGACAAGTTGTTTGATGTTTTGACGTGGCAAGTTGTTCGATCGATGTTGTTGTCAAACTTTTTTTAGGCATGCAGCGCCAGCCTACCTGCATTTTTGAGTCTTACAGCAATTTTGTACTCCCTCCGTTCCTAAATACAAGTCTTTGTAGACGTTTCAATACGGGATTACATATGGAGTAAAATGAGTGAACCTACACTCTAAAATATGTCTACATACATCCGTATGTAGCCCAATAGTGAAATGTCTAAAAAGACTTATATTTAGGAACGGAGGGAGTATTTTGCATGAGTTAGGTCGATCCCCGGGTGCTGGCGGCTGCTGGCTCAGCGGGCTTTTGCTTCCCAGCTCTGTCCCCGTTGCAGCGGCGCCGTCGCTCCGGAGTTTGGGGAGGTTGTGGGCCTCGTGGAGGCCGTGTGCAGGTGGATCGGCGTCGGCTCGGCCGGCACAGGGATTCTCAGATCTATGGCTTCGAATCTGGCGTTGACGGCTGCTTCTTCAGGATGTATGGCAGTGATGACTTCCCAGTCGCGTGAGACTACAAGATTCGCCAGAATCTGGCAGCCGGGCTGCCGGAGCGGCTGCGACGGCGCACCATCAGCCCATCCAGGAAGAAGGGGTAGGGAGGCTTCCCAGGGACCTGGCTGTAATTTTCTTCTTTTTCAGGGTTGCCTTGTAATGCTGGTTGGTTCATAGATCTGAGGGTCTTTTCGCAAAAAAAAAGAAGAAGTAATGGGGTTCTTGTCCTGGAACTAGCAACCAAAGTGCCCCCGGCCGGCCACACCAAGCAGGCAGCTTGGTAAGCTACCAACAAACAATTGCAATCAGGGAAAGTGCCCCCGGCCGGCCAGCTGTGCATATACAGCTCTGCCGATTCATGGAGAGCGGGGTGTGAGGTGAGGTCATGTGATCGACGAGGACCATTACCGGAGCAATCGGGCACCGCACCTCCCAGCTGACCAGCTTCTTGGAGGACTGTGTGCTGACCCGCTGCGAGGACTCCTCGTCGTCGTCATCGCCTGCGTAGGACATATTTGTTCCTGGTGATCCATTAAATTGTACCAGGGGTATGCAACGATTAATTATACAACATCTGACCCAATTTACTCGTTTCTATTTTTGGTTCGCAATTGTAAAAAAACTCGAGGAAGAAAAGCAAAACAAATTTGTGGCTACCGAATACCGACTGTCGTCCACTTGCTGTTCGTTTCAGTGCACCAACCTTTCAGTCGTGTGGATGGGAGATCTGTTGGTTTCTTTGTGCATACTCTGATGACTGGTTACTGAGTCTCTGTGGTTCTGGCTGTGAACAAAGCTTCTATTTTTTTTTCAATTATGTCCACGAGACATCGAGCTGTTTTTGTTATTCTCAATGTTCACGGCGGAAGGAAATTGTGAACTCAGATCACAGGGCATCGTCATGATTCAGAATTGCTAGTTGGAAGGATCTTTTTTTTTTTTTGTCACAGGTGGTTGTGCTTGGGTGAAGGTTTTGAAAGGATTGGATTCAAGCACGCAGAAACGATGGTAATTTGCAGATGTGAGATGGTAATTTGCAGTAGCAAATTGCCATGGAGAACAGTGTTAGTTTGCTGGTGGCAATGCATACAGTTGAAGATGCTTCGTGTAATCTTATCCAAGTGTGAAGAACAAAGTAATCAAGGAAAATAAGAAGAGAGCAACTCGACGCACTTGATGCATGCGTGATAGACACGAATTAAGGCAATTTTGACGCACAAATCAATAGTTGGCTTTATACAGATGTAAATCAAGGCAAGTAATTGTTCACCGATCATGAAAAGAGAAAAAAAAAGTACACCACGAATCAGGTAATACACGATGCATGAACCCACAGGTCAAGCCACGGTACAAAACAGAAAAAGGAACACTTGCATAGTCATGACATCGTCTGGACGACGAAGCATTTATTTTAGCGATCGAGGTTACATTGAGACGAACTTGTCAGTAGACATATGTATCTGGCAGATACGCGCTGTTGGAAGGATATGCAGTACGATCATGCAGAAATATTCACTAAACTACACTCCTGAAGCACCTAAAGCACAGCCATGGCATTGCTATTCTAGCAGTAAGAGCTTACATGTCTTCAGGACCAAAAGTTCTGAAACATCCATGATGATCCCATTCAAAACTACACTCCTGAAGCACAACTATCAGATACTTGTCACAACAATAGACACTTCTCATAACTACTAACCTAAAAGGAAAGAGGTTCACAAAAAAATAAGAGAAAATTTCTTCACTAAACACTAAACAATACTAGCAACTATATTCTTCAGAGTTTGCAGGTATGGTTGTTTTTATCCATTTTCAGACAAACGGTTCATATTTTTTGCACATACAATTGTTACCATCCCCTTCAGATAAACGGTTGATCTTTTGAACCATGGAGCTGCATGCGAGTTCAATATGTCATGTATGGCCGCAAACTTGACAATTTTGGACGAACGGCCACCACACAACCAACGGTTTTGTTGTGGATCAACAAGCACAGTCCACAATCTTTCAGAAAAGAAATAAACTTGATGCATCAGCACCCAAGTATTCATCAATTAATGCATATATATGGGTCTCTTGTGAGCAAGTAAAACATGGCTCTGTACAAGGAATAAAACACAATTTTTGGACTGTATGTACATTTTGCACTAGAAATGAAGTGGCACTTCCATACACGTAGAAAGAAATGCAGTCAGACCTCTTGGACTTTGAGGATTAGCACCATTTCTTCTGCCGCCGGGGAGGTGGTGGTGTCGCCGAGGGAGCGGAGACGTAGGCCAGCCTTGAGCTCGGGGGAGAGGCGGCCGGGGACCTTGGCACTCTCCTCAGCTCCATCTCGTACAGGGCCTGGCGACGGCACCGGAGAACGGGGAGGCGACGAGATTGGCATCGGGAGGGCGGATCTGGACGGAGGGAGGGGCCATTGGGGATTTGGGGGGAGAGAGGCCGAGGTTTTTTTTTGGAGAGAGACCGTCGACGGAGGAGAGATGTCTGAGCTCAACCCCAGCGCTGCCCACGGCGTCCTTCAAGGGGGGGAGGGGAAGGAGAGTCGAGGATTGAGATTTGGGAGGAGGGAGATGGATTTGAGGCGCAACAAGGGATTCGGCAATCAGGGTGTGGGGTAGCAGAACTAGGGGGGAGTGAGGAATTCAGCTTCATCCTCGACTAAATGTCGACCTGCGCAAAAAAAAAAGGAAGCACTTGTAAGAAAATAACTTAGTTGAGCGCATGAAAGCAATGAAGTTTTTTTTTTTTTGACGTGGAAGCAGCGAAGTTGATCCTGAAACTAACCAACAATAACTTATCCGAACCAAACAAATACTACTAGTATTGATTTGCTGAGGTGCAGCAGCATATATAGATTGGGATCGTTAGTGAACATGCTGCAAGGGTTAAATGAACGAACGAATATGGCATCTCGATCAACCGCCTTAATATTTGAAACTAATTAACGTGTGGACAAACAGACATGCACATATGTAGACAGCAAAGAAAATGAAAGGGGAACAAGATCGACCGAGGGGCAAATTAATTAACATCAACCTTTTCTTTGGAAGTATGACCTCACATCCTTTCCGCCGCAGCTCCTTTAGTGTGCTGTTATCTTCTAAAAAAATCCAGGCCGTAAAGTCCAGTTTTAGGTGACTGAGGGACGGAAGGTGCAGCAACCCCTCGAGGAGCTTGCTCATGTTCCTGCACCGCCAAAGTGTCAGGTGGGAGAGATTTGGCATTGTCCCTTCCTCCATCCTCCACTCCTCCGTGGAAAACCTCCAAAGTTGTAACTCTTGCAGCCGAGGAAATCCTCGGGCAGAGCAGCACATGGTTCGGCCTTTGTACCCCCACAACTCCAGCACCACAAGACAGGGAAGCTTCTCCAGGATCGGCATCGGGTCTTGTTTTATGACATTAGCATGTAGAACAAGACGACGTACGCTTTGTGGGAACTCAGCAGGCAGCTTATCGAGCACATCAAAGCTGGAGAGATAAATATCAACCAGGCGAGGCATGTTTCCCAATATGTTAATCACCTCCGCGGGCATGGGCTCCATCCGCAAGAAGAAGGTTGTTAGTTGATTCATCTGGCCCAAGAAAATCACCATGTCATGATGGCGGAAATTAGTGCCAACATCTCCAAAACTTAAATCAATGGTCCGGAGCTCTTTTCGATGCTGCCGCATAGTCCTTGTGGGTAGTGGTGGGGAAAAGTCACTGCCAAGGCAAACATGCCTTAGAGTAGGGATATCCCAGAGAGAGTCTGGTACTACTGACCCAGATTCTGAGCCACTGAGATCCATAGTCTGCAAGTAAAGGAGTTTTCCAATTGAAGAAGGAAGCGTCATACGCCGACATCTTCTGAACCTAAGCAATCTTAGGTGAATGCACCCACCAATTACACTGTAGATATTTTTCAGTGTTGAATCTTCAATGCAAAGAACTCTCAGGAATCTCAGCTCAGGAAGGGACACTGATGAGAATTCAAAGCCAAGCAGACTTCGGACATTATGTGTCACACGTAAAATATCACCACTCAAATTCTGAAATTGATAACGGTAAGATATTATGCTATCCGATGACGGTGTACAGCCATGCCCTGCAATTTTTTGAGAGTGCACCACATGTCAGCTAGAAGCCACAAATATAGACATATATTTAAACAAAAAATTGAATCAATTAATAACAAAAGATCATGAGAGGAAGCATGACCTGCAGTTTTGTCGATGGCATCAAGAAAACCATATTGCCTTGCTTCTTCTATGCACCAGTCACGTAAGATATCATGAATCCTTATTCTCTCAATCCATCCATGTGCTGTACTTCTGTAAACAACTTGGACCAAGTTCCTTTGGGCCAACTCAGTTACATACTTACGTGCTGTTTCTTCCAGTGCATGCTTTGTTGTATGTGGAATGAAGCTTTCTGCTATCCACAGTTTAATAAGATCCGACACATCTATTTTATAATCCTCAGGAAAAGCAGCAAGATAGAGGAAACAAGATCTTAAATAATGATTTGGCAGGTCCTTGTAACTGCGAGCTAGTATCTCTCCCATCATCTGCCCATTTTTGGTTGACGGCCAGTCCGAGAGTGTATCAGACCATGCTTGTTCATTGAAATTTTTCAATAGATAACCCCCCAAAACTGCAAGTGCAAGTGGTAATCCATCACATTTCTTTGCAAGCTTTCTCCCAAGTTCTTCAAACTCGCCCACATTTTGTATTGCAGACCTTTTGTATGATGGTAAAGCTTTGCTACTAAAAAGTTCCCAGCTTTTCTCTTCATCTAGCTTCTTCAAAGCATGAACATAGGTTGGCATTTGAAGATGATTTGCAACATCTTCCTTTCGTGTGGTTAACAGTACTCTACTACCATTAGTTGCATCTGGAAATGCTTTAACCTTTCTGTTTAATTGCTCCCATGTATCTGTTTCCCACACATCATCAAGAACTACTAAGTATCTTTTTTGCAACAAAAAATCACGGATCTTTTTCCCCACCTCATACTCATTCATTTTATCAACGGACTCATCTCTGCCCCCCATTATTTGTTTCATAATGTCCTTTAGTAAATCAATGCCTTTGTACTTTTGAGATACAGTGACCCAAGCAATTTGCCCAAAGTGTTGTTTCACTCTAGACGAAGTGTAGACTTTTCTAGCAAGTGTTGTTTTTCCCGCACCACCCATAGCAACTATGGAGATAGCACTAAGACTCTTCTCTGTGTCAACTAACTTCCCCACTATTTCTTTGTATTCATTCTCGAAACCAACCATAACAACATCTTCAAAATTTTGGTGAATAGGACCATAATCTTGAGGTAACTCATCATCAACATCAACCTTTTCTTTGGAAGTATGACCCAAATCATAAACTATTTTCAAAAGGTTTGCACTCTCAGATATCTGAGATATCTTCCTTCTTATACTTTTTATTTCAACACCAACTTTGTGAAGGGTACTCAAATCACTTGGTAGGCAACCATACCTTGCAATGGCACCCATGAATCCCTTCTTGAGACCGTTTCTCTTGCGCATGTACTCCGCGGCTTCGATGACATTGTCAGCCTCATACGCCACATCTCTGATCTGGCTGATCAAGACAGCAGCACCTTCATCTCCCCGCCTCTTTTTGTTGTCGGCGTCTCTAAGGAAGCCTTGCATCGGCTTGAGCTCATCTTTCAGGAACTCTACTTCACTGCTTGCGCCACACAGAAGCGTGGTCTCCTGAAGCGCAAGGGTGCTGACGTTGCCAAGCACGGCACTAATGGCCGACTCGGCCATTACTCCTCCTCGTCTCTGGCTCTCTGCTTGATCTCACAGATGAAATGTTTGATCAGAGATGAGTGGATGGACGAATTTAGTTGGATGAGGGGTGAGTGGATGGAAGAATATATGCAGCTGTGGCTGATCAGGAACGACGGTGTTTGGTTTTGTATTTGTTCTTTGTGTTTCCGCATGCTGATAGAGGATAGAAGAATGCAGTTGCAGCTTAGGAAAGCATGATGTTTGCTTTTGTACTAATGCTTCTTTCCAGCTTGGTGGCTGAGCAGAACAAAGTCTAAGAAAGGGGCACGGCAAGAATGTCTTGTGCTCCAGGGGAGGGTGTGAGTTTTCCCCTTAAGAACCAAAGTGATACATTATATTTCAGAATAGAATCTTTCTTTGCTCCAAAATCATCCTAAGGAGTATTAAGATGCATATGAAATCAAAGAAGCCCCCATTTGCTCCAACGGAATGCCTTGCTTGATCTGGGGTTTCAGCATCACCTCACTTAGCAGTCTGTAATATTACTCTGTAACAGATTCCCAAGAATTTTCCTATCTAGACGTGTGTTGTTTCACTTGTTTGTGATTTCTGGTCGTGATCCTGATGCTGCTATTGGACAAGAATTTGTTGTGTAACTCTGTACTGACATGACCTTCAGCAATTTATGGTATCCTCAAAATTCTGATCTGTAGGCCAAAACTCTGAATTTCGTGGCGTAGAACAGTTGTCCTTATTCAGACTTGCGGCATATATATTTACAGCTTTCAAGGAAAACATGGCTAGCTTTCTTGAGACGCGGTTTTAGCATCAGGGCACTAAGGACTCTGTGAATGTCTATCGGTGCGCTTGTTTTTTTTTTTGACGGTGCTACGGCGGGCTTACGCCGGCCTGAACCATTTTCATTATAAATAAAAGGGAGATACAAGTGGGTACAACAGATATCAGACGACACACAGAAGAAGGAACCAGGAACACCATAAGAGAAGAAGCAACAATGACCAAAAGAAAAAGACCCAAAAGCGAGCTACGACAGGCAACCAACACCAAGAACTTAGCATCCATCACCACCAGTGGACCGAGAAGAGCAGGAACTAGCTTTGTTGGATCCGTCGAAAGGACATCCGCCACCGAGAAGACATAGAGAAGAAGTAGCCTGCTGCCATGCGATCACTCTGCACCTTGAAGAGCTAGGAGATCATAGCCACCATCGAAGAGCATCCTCCTGCCTAGGAACGTCGCGGCAGAGAGAGCCACAGACCGTCCCGAAGGGCAATGTTCCGCCGAGACAGTCCTACACCTCCTCTGGGCCACACCACAGCCACCATCATAAAATAGAAAGAACCATATATAGCACTCTGCAAGGCCACGAAACCTCAAACGCCATCGAAGGGCACCGGACACCGAGACCTCACCGCCGCCATGAGCCCCGAAAAAGAGAGGTCAACCATCAGCATTGGATCACCAAGGAACTAGTCGCCGCCACAGAGCACCTCCACCGCCACCGCCATACAATCAGCAACCAAAACCAACACTCCAATCCAGACATCGGACGACCAGCCGCGGATTCTTGGCTCCTAAAACAACGCCCCCAAGAGGGAAAAGACATTGAAGATGTCGTCGTCGTCCGATCCAGAGAAGGATCTAAGGCTTTCGCCCGAAGCATAGAAAAATAGCCGGCAATGGTAGCTTCCCAATGATGCCTTCACGAAGGGAAACGACGCCAGAGTACGTCGTCATCATCGCTGCCGACGAGGTCGGCAATAAGCTTTCGCCTGAAGCATCCCAGCCCGGCCGTCTCCGCATACGCCGGGTCCGAGTCCGGTAGCGCTAGACCTTCCCCCCTCCTGCCAGACCACGACGAGCGTCCCCGCTAGGTCCAGCAAGAGTCATCCGCTAACACAGCTGCTCACCTCGAACACCTGCACCGACAGAGTTGGTTCTGTCTCCGCTGCCACCTGCATACAACCCTTCACCGCCGGCCACAACACCACACCACCACACGCCCACCCCGCCAACAGCAGCCACCACCACCCCCCAGCCGCAGCCATCGAGACCGCCGGCCAGCGACCGTCCCAGAGGTGTCCAGATCTGGGCGAAGAGAGGCACCCAAACCTGGCAAGGCAGCCACCAGGAGCACCGCGGCGGCCAAACCACCACGCTGCGCTAAACACATCACCGCCGCCACCAGCCCCCGGTCGTAGCCACGAGGACCGCCAGGCCAGGGGAACGAGCCGCCGTCCGAAGGGAGCGAGATCTGGAGCTCCCAGCGACAGAGCGGGGTCGGATCCATGGAATACCCAGCCGTCCACGCCACCGTCCCGCCCGCGCCGGCGCACAGCTCTACCATCGCCGGTGCGCGCCCCCGACCGCACGCGAGTCCCCGTCGCCAGCCAGCGTCTCGCGCCGCCACGCCTGGACAAGAGGAGAGAGAGCCGTCCCCGCCGCCGCCGGCGCCGCGGGGCTTTGCCCAGGGACGCCCTCCGGCGGCGGCGGGAGGAGGAGGAGGGGAGGTGGGGTGGCTGTCGGCGGCGGCTAGGGTTTCTCCCGAGCCGCCCGCGAGAGCGACACGGGAGACTTCGGTACGCTTGTTGGTCGGTGCTTTATATATAAAGCGGGGCGAAAGCCTTTTTCGGTAATGTCTCTGTAATTAATTTAGTTTACCTCGCCACATCTCTTGGTGAAGGATGCAATTTTCACTTTGAGCTAATAAAGGTTGAATGTGCCATCAAGTGTTAGCATTTCTTTAGTAGATGATTCTTGTGTGTTATTATCACTAGTACAAAAGGGGGCATTGGTCACAGGTCACCCAACACATTAGTCCCGGTTGCATTACGAACCGGGACTAATGTGAGCATTAGTCCCGGTTCGAGCGGCTAGGGCGCCGGTCGGGCATTAGTCCCGGTTCAAATAGGACCTTTAGTCCCGGTTGGAGACACCAACCGGGACTAAAGGGGTTGAGGCTTTAGTCCCGGTTGGTGTCCTTTAGTCCCGGTTGGTGTCTCCAACCGGGACTAAAGGTTAGACCTTTAGTCCCGGTTGGAGACACCAACCGGGACTAAAAGGGTTCAGAAAGTTTTTTTTATGTTTTTACAAGTGGGATCTGTTTTTAGTTTCTGTTTTAAATTGCTTATATCTTTTAGGAAATTTGATGTTTTTGAGTGATTCTTTTTGCATTAGATTCAAAATTTTGTCTAGTTTCTGTTTGTGCCATTAGTTTGCAAATTTGAATATTTAAATTTGAATTTGTTCAAATTTGCTTCAAACCGTAGATTGTGAATAACTTAAGTTTACAAATAGTTTTTAATTTAATTCTTTTTGCTCCTAGTCACGTGTTAGATTGTTGTCACAGTAAGATTTATTTCGTTATTTTTAGAATAATTTAAAAATGAAACGCCTTTGTAACAGACGAGTTTTTGTCCGAAACCTTGATACTTCGAAGGAGATGGTCCAGTTTGTACACGAAGTGCATCCAGTTTTTGCCGTAACCCTGTCAACTTTGTAGCAAATGCTATGTGGGTGAAATGATGATACCATGCCAAGTTTCAACCTTTTTAGAGTTCATTTGTAGGTCTTTTCAATTTCAGGGTCATTTAGCTCAAAAAATCATTAAATGCATGAAAAATAGCAAATGAAGTTAGAAAAGGTTGAAATTTGAGGATGTGGCTTTGAATGGTGCATATTGAATGCAGAAAAAGTCTGGAGTTGAAATAAGTTAAAAAAAATGAAATGCCTTTGTAACAGATGGGTTTTCGTCCGAAACCTTGATACTTCGAAGGAGATGGTCCAGTTTGTACACGAAGTGCATCCAGTTTTTTCCGTAACCCTCTCAACTTTTTAGCACAAGCTATGTGGGTGAAATTATGATACCATGCCAAGTTTCAACCTTTTCAGAGTTCATTTGTAGTGCTTTTCAAATGAAGGGCCATTTAGCTCAAAAAAATCATTAAATGCATGAAAAATAGCAAATGAAGTTAGAAAGGGTTGACTCTGGCTTGGTTAACCTTAGTTGTGACTCTGGCTGGGACGGTGCTAGCAGATGTAGTCGACGTTATGATTGGATGGACACCAACCATTACTAGAAAAAAAGGCTATTAGTGTAGGGAGGGGAGGAAGAAGTGGGAAAAGAGAGGGCATAGTCGACCAGTGCACCATTACTATTTTTAAATTTTTTTGAATTTTGAAGGCGGGAAAATAGTAGTGGCGCACTATGCACTGGTGCGCCATCGCTAACTTTTTTTATTTTTTTTATTTTTTTGCCTTCAGATCTTAAAAGCATCGTAACTTTTTTCTGTTAGGTTTTTGAGGATTCTAAAAAATCGATAACAGGCGTAGCCTGTTGAATTCGGATGTAACTTTTCGAGTAGATGCTTTTTCATATAAAAAACATTTTCATCGGAGGTCGTATGCAAAAGTTACGGCCATTTTACCGAAACACGGCGGCATTTTGCAAAAAAAGTCAAAATTCATGTTTGTTAATTTTCCTAACAACTAGATCACATAACACATGGGCATCTCGAAGGATTTTTAAATTTGAATTTTTTATCATTTTCTTTTATTTATTTTTAAACTGAAAAGGCGATCCACCGGGGGGGGGGTGTGTGTTTGTGTGTGTGTCATATTTGGATTCCTCACACATGAATAAAATAATATTATTACTTATTTTATTTTCATTGAAATTCAATATTATTAGTACTTATTATGTTTATTTTAATAATTGTTTGGAATTCAAAAAATTAAATCATGTGACATCAAGACCTAAGGGTTAACAGGATTGATTGCTTACTATTGTCAGGAAAACAACAAGTGCTGACTTGGAAACTAGGGGGAATAGAACCTGAAAGTTAAGCATGCTGGGGCTGGAGTAGTGAGAGGATGGGTGACCGGTCGGGAAGTTAGACGATTTGGAATGAGTGCTGATTAGAGATTAGAGATTAAATTCTGAAGCAGTGAGGAGGGGTGATTAGAGATTAAATTGTCAAATAATTCAAAGATTTGAAAATCAGAAAAAAAAAATTTAAATTAATTTGAAATTTTTTTTTGAGCCTTTAGTCCCGGTTGGGGTTACAAACCGGGACTAAAGGCTCCCTTTAGTCCCGGTTGGTAACACCAACCGGGACTAAAGGTTCTCCAGCCCACGCACAGAGAGCGGCCACGTGGAGCCCCTTCTGTCCCGGTTCGTAAGCGAACCGGGACTAAAGGGGGGAGGCCCTCTGGAACCGGGACTAAAGGCCCGTTTTCTACTAGTGTATGGTCGTGATCCTGGCATGGTTATTGGACAAACTTTTGTTCCTCTTTGATTTTGTACTGACAGGACATTCAGCTATCTATGGTATTCTCCATATTCTGAATGTGTAGCAGAACTCTGAATTTTGCATCGTGGAAGGGGGAGTAGTACCTTCCGATTAGGAATAGTAGTACAATAATTAAACAAGTGTGCTGCACTTAAATTAAATAGCTGCCATAGAGATGTTCTAACTGCAGGAAAGCACTATGCGTGATTCAGTTAATCAATTTTGACAGGAGGTTGTCTGACATTATGCAGCTCGTACATTGGATTCAGGCAAACACATAGTGCATACTCGATAAAACGAGATACATATAAAGATACATTCAGGGAGGATAGGTGTTGAAACTAGCACATCAATCGGTCCATCCATCCTGCACAGATAATCATTCCTCTCTTGTAGAACGAGAGATGAGTGGATAGAAGAATGCAGTTGCGGCTTAGGAAAGCATGGTGTTTGTTGTAGGCAGTGTTTGGCTTTGTACTGTTTGTTTCCAGCTTGGTGAGAGATCAGAGCAAAGTATATGTAGGCATAATGGAAAGAATCTAAGAAAGGGGCACTGCAAGAATGTCTTGTGCTCCCTAGAGGGTTGGAGGTTTCCCCTTCTCTTCCCTTTTTGAACCAATTGATAAGTTATATTTTTTATTAATAGAATCTTCCTTTACTCCAACATCATCCTAAGTATTAAGGTGCATATGAAAGCAAAGAAGCTCCCCTCTATGCACGGAATGCCTTGCTTGATCCCTAGGAGGGTTTTAGCATCACCTCACTCAGCACTCTCTAATAATACTCTCTGAACAGATTCCCAAAAAAAGATCCTATCTAGACTAGTGTTTCTGATTTCTGGTCATGATCCTGATGTTGCTATCGGACAAGAATTTGTTCGTGAACCCTGTACTATAACATAACACTCAGTTCAGCAATTTATGGAATTCTCAATATTCCGAGTCTGTAGCAAAACTTTGAAAATTGATATCATGGGACAATTGTGCTGATTCAGACTTGCAGCATATATATAGCCTTCAAGAAAAATAGATAATTGAGAATTCAAGCAAGCATAGACACAGAATAATTAATCATGGTAGTATTCTACTTGTTTGCAGAAGCAAACTCATCATATTTCAGTAGCTTGATGCGATCTCTGTAGTTACAAAGGGGGAAAGAAAAGCAAAAACCTGGGGCATCCGAGTGTACAACTTTGTATTTACAAGCTAGAGTTGATAATACTGAGCCCTCGGTGATGACATCATGAATCAGCTGAAGAGAACAGTTATTTGTTTCTCACAAAACAGTGCAAATCATCAGAAATACATATACATTTTTTTTTTGAGAACCAAATACATATACATCTATGGAGCAATGAATCTGAGAAAGGAGTATGGCAAGAATGTGGTGTGCTCCTGAGGAGGGTTAATCAGAGCCCTTTCACTTTTAGAACCAGTTGGTAGATTATTATTTTTGAGCAGAATCTTGCTTTACTCTACATGACGTATGGCAAGAATTAAGGTGCTAAGTAAAGCAATGGAGCCCCTCTGTATGCCTTGCTTGAGGCGGGGTTTTCGCATCAGGAGTTCAGGTCACTAAGTACTCCGTGAACGTCTCTGTAATTTTGTTTACCTTAATAGGGCTCCTCTGTATTCTTTGCATTTGCCTAGCTAGATGAGCGTTGTTTGTGATTATGTCCGTGATCCTGATGTGGTTGTTGGACAATCTTTTGTTCTTCTTTGATTTTGTACTGACATGACAGAACAGGACAGGACAGGACATTCTCAGTAATCTGAACGTGCAGCAGAACTCTCTGAATTTTTCACGGCAGAAGGGGAATAATACCTTCGGATTAGGAATAGTTGTACGATAACTAAACAAGTTTGATGCACGTAAGTTAATTAATTAGCTGTCATAGAGATGTTCTAACGGCAGGAAGTCTCACTACGTGATTCGGTTAATCAATGTTTGTGTCTTTTCAATTCAAACAGGAGGTTGTCTGATGTTATGTAGCTCGATCCTGTGCTCGAAGCATCCAAACTAAGAGCCTCTGACGATCGTGTTATCCCGGCCAAGTCTGGACTCTGGAGTCATTCGTGGAGACCGTAATTTGTGTCGACCGTAATTCGTGGAGGGTTGGCCGAGCGCCCAGACCTCCAACCCTAGACGCGCCCAGACCTCCTCCAACCCCACCTCTCCTCGCCGCCGCCAGAGGCGGTCTCCGGGCAAGCCCGGGGCGCCGCCAAGGAAGGTGGCGGCGGGGCCAGCTGCTGCTCTGCTTCCGCGGGGGGCTTCGGATCTAGGGCGGCGGCCCCTCTGGTGAGGCACCACCGGCTTAGCGGCGGGCGGTGGTGCGGGCGTTTGGTTCCGGCGTTCTTGGCCGCGCGGGCGGCGGGATCTCGGAGGACGAGGGCGTGGCGTGGGTCCTGGTGGCCGACGGCGCCAGATCTGGTGCCCCCTCCCCCCTGTACGGCGTGTTCTCCCCCATCCGGCCTGTCCGTGATTCCATGGGTCGCCGGCGCTGGTGGTGCTAGTGGTGGGGAATCCAGTCCGGGCGAAAGCCATGGCCGACCATGGTCGGCTGCGTCGACGGCGACCCCTGAGGGCGCCGTGTCCCTCCTTGGAGGCGTCTGACAGGTCTGATCCCCCCACTCCCCCTTCCCCTAGTTCTCCCGGGCGAAAGCCCTAACTTTGTTGGGCGGCGGCGGCGCCATCGGCGTCGTATCCTTCTTGAAGGCGCCGTTTCGGGAGCTTGGTGGTCGGTGGGCGCTGTTGGGGTGCGGGTTGGTGGCGGTGGTGGTACCCTCCTCGTCCTAGCTCTTGCTTTCCATCGCCATTGTATCTTTCCGCTCTGCAAGGCGGTGGCGCGGCTTCGTCTTGCACGGAGCTTCGGTGGAGATGTCAAGTCATGCCTGGCCGACAGGTGCTACGCTTTGTCATGCCTGGTCGGCAGGTGCTACGCACGACAGATCTTCCAGAGACTTCAAGCTGTGTCGGCTGGTGGTACTTGGCGGCATGGTGCTGAGGTGTACCGGTGGCGACCGCGACGTGCACAGCTGTTCGCGCGCAGGGAGGTGGTGCCGTTGGGCGTCGTGGTGGCGTCGACGGCAGCTAGACCGGGCAAGGTTGATGCGTCAGTACAGCTCTGAAGATGGAGTGGTGGCAGTTGGCGGCGGCGGCCTCTGAGAGCGCGCCGGACCGGTGTATGCCCCAGACCCGGCAAGTGGCTTGGTTGGGGCCCCAGGTCGTCTTAGATGTTAGGCTTGGCTGCGAGGTCTGGGTATTAGGCTCAGACTATCAGCATCCCTACATCAACTGGATAGGAGTAGCGACAGATGTTGCCTAGACGGTGGCTTCAGACTTACTGTTGTATGTCCTTGTAAGGTCTTTTGAGAATAATTAATAAAGTGGCTGCATGCATCGCCCAGATGCAGAGGCCGGGGATCTTCCTCCTTTTCAAAAAAAAAATTACCTGCAGCAAAACCTCTCAGCTGCGACTGCGAGAACACTTTGTCATCGTCATCATAGAAGGATATTCGGTGTCGTTCCTACTCATTCCAGCTGGTGCTCCATGGAAATGTACCAGGAATGTACGAGGATTAACTATATC
Organism: Elymus sibiricus; assembly: GCA_039707655.1. NCBI lineage: Eukaryota > Viridiplantae > Streptophyta > Magnoliopsida > Poales > Poaceae > Elymus > Elymus sibiricus. Next base: position 533,578,001 of record CM077675.1, read on the forward strand.
CGGCCTCATATTTCACATGCATGCTTCTTGCAATACTGTACTGTATCTTCCAATCTCTTCAGAGTTTGTCAAGTAGTAGAAAATAAAGAAACGTGGAAAAGAAAGACACACCAAGACCTGGGACATGTGAGAGTCTAAAATCTTGTATATATAGAGTTACTCAAATTACAACAGAGAGTATCACAATCCATGAACCACGGTACAGGCAAATTATCAGACAACAAGCCCAGATTAGACCGGGTGCTCCATTTCAAGAGGCACGCATTACAGGAGTCGGTAATAGCGAGTTCTCTGCTCACCATGAAAAGAGAGCAAGAAAGAACTACATGAACTTGCAAAGCAGGCCAGGGCCGAAAATCAGAAATACAGATATAGCATCCCCTTGAAGGCAGCACAGGTTCGGTTAGACCCGTGCTCCATTCTTATTTATTACAGTAACTGAATCAGACACACACACACACACACACACACACACACACATCGGCCGTTTATCCTCTTTCAGACAAACGCCCTTCTCATCAGTCAGAGTTGGAAAAGTTGTTCGATCGATGTTATTCTCAATTTTTTTAGACAAACACACACATCGGCCGTTTATCCTTTTTCATACAAACGCCCTCTCCTCCAGCCGAACAGAGGCGCCGGCGAACGGTGGCGCCCCTCGGCGGGCTGAGCATAGCGGCGTGATGAGGAGACCATGGCGCAAGTAGGGGACGGTGAGGTTGAGCTTAAATAGCACCCCCACGGTCCACCGTGGACGCGGCTCACGGTGGTGACAGATAAGGACGGTGGCGGCCATTTATGGTGGCGTTGAGGTGGTTGTCGAGGTCGGTGAGTCGAGAAACGATTCTGGGAGGCGACTACTGGACGAGGGGCGTGCTGGCTACCTCGGGCGCGAGCCAGGTGTCCGGAGAGAGCCGTGCCCGGGACGGCGATAGTGGCGGCGGCTTGTCGGCGCTAGCGGCCAAGGCTGGTTGTGCGCAAGCCTTGCGATGGTATGACGACGCTACCTGGTTGCTGCGTGGGCGAGGGAAAACAGCAGGAGAGCGGCGCGAGCGGAGGCAGAACCGGTGCTCTGGACATGCAGTCAACGCGGTGAGCGCGCGGCATAGCGTGCTCTAGGCATGCCGATCACAGCATCCTGTCATTTTTGCAGCATACCGATCTCACACTTGATAAAAAGAGGTTATATTCGATGTGAGCGTGTCCCTAAGATAGATGGAGATGATGGATAGATTGGTTGGCAAAAAGGACCTAGTCACCTGTGGAAATTTTGGCAAGATTTGATTCTCAACCAAGGTGTTTGTGCTGAAACAAATGATTTTCTGGTGAAATGGAGCTGAGCTTCTGGGAAAAGGAAACACTACGGAAGGATAGCACTGAGACAATGTTTGAGAAATTTCTAGGCAAGATAACAGTAGCTTGTAGTTATAAGCTGAAAATGGGGCAGAAATGAAATATGGATGTTGCTCTCAAATTTTTCAAAAGACATGGGTGGGTTTTTTGTGTAAAAGTATTCTATAGGCATAGAAAAGTCTACCAAAATTTTATGGCAATTTTAAAAAACTTATTTTGAATTTTTCCAAGTAACCAGAGCAATTTAGAGTTTGAAAATATTACCAAAACTATTTATTTTTGGGCTATTTTATTACGGAGAAATTGTTCTACTGAAATATAAGAATTAATAGAAGAGTTGGAGCAAGATTATTAAAGCTACCATTATTTCCAAAAATTTCTTTGGGCTTGGAGGAAATTTGAAGAGAAAGAAACCTATAAAGACTTTAAATTAATAGCACACCCAAAATAATTTTTATATTTATTTCTAGCAAATTTTTATTTTGTAAATACATTTTATCCAAAAATTTGGGGTGTTACACCTTTCCAGCTTTTCTTGGTCCAGAGTAACAGGAAAGAAGTGAAAAACTCAACTAGATAGATACCCCTTTGTGTTGGTCAAAGTTTTTTTAGGGATGTAACCAAGCTCTCGAAATGCAAAAGAAATTATTTTTAACCTGCATCATGTGCAAGCTCTTCTTTGCACCCAGTCCATCTAAATTTTGGGCTATTCTGATGAAACCCATCCAGCAAATGCTCTGGTTTTGAGAAAAACTTGTGTCAGGATTTGTATGTGTGCCAAATTAATAGTTGCGGCTGGCAATTGAACCACGTTTCAGAGGGGAACGTGGTATATTGTTCCGGTTATTCTCAGTATTCTGAATTTTCAGCAAATTCTCAGGAAATTAATCTGTGCCGATTCAGATTAATAAGATTGTTGGCTAAAGAAGAAGTCAATTGTAAGCATCTGGCAAGCACTGCATAAATGAATCAGGGATGGTACGTAGTATTACTGCGAGCAAAGTAGGACATATTTTTGCTACAACCAGGGGTAGTTACCCCCTACTTGCTTGACTGCCACCTGTCCTATGATGTATCCAAGCCGATCGGGTTAATGGATAGGGCTAGACCCATTAGCGCTCCACTTTGACTTGATTCAACGGTTTGCTAATTTTCTGGCCGCATGCACCGCGCGCATCTAATGGAATGGATAGGTGCTAGCAGCTAGGTGTACACGTCTGCTGCACAAAAATCCTGATATACATATATACTTGGGGATCTCAAAGTTATCTTACTAGATATACTCTGTAGACTTCCAAAGAAATAACAGTATATACTGTACTTTAATTTGCATGAGAATTCATAGTATATAGTACTAGTACACTAGTACATTTCAATTATCTTATATATATTTTTGGGAAATCTTATATAAATCGTTCATACCACTTACTAGAGAAAATCGCACAATATACACACTTCATAGTCATAGAGTATGCAGTATGGAGTATGGAGTATTAAGTGCTTGGAGTATGGAGTATGACCCGCAAAAAAGAGAGCATGAAGTATGAACTACGTGGTATATGTTCATGGTCAAAAAGGAGAATGTTGAAAATAGTATATATAGAATATAATGAATAAGGCAGTATGGAGTATGTCCTAATTGGAATGTACTAGTGTATATGTGTGTTTGTTCTATTCTCTATGCACGTATACATGCAATATATATCATCAGTTTTGCACATTATAACAATTAGCCGAAGTGTGTACATTTACGTAGAAAATCCATACTGCAACTACAGCTCTCAGTTGCTCGAATGGAAGTTTTTGGAGCTGGACGTGCAAGCAATGGAAGCGGCAGTTCCACCATGAGTATTGCTAGGGCTGAAGATGCATTTGCAGGCGCCATGGTCCCTGCTGGTGAAGATGTTGAGGCCGTGAGTGTCACACCGAAGACCGAACCACAACAGCTGTCCTCAGGTATGATGCGGGATTTCCAGTTTAGCTACAAAAAAAATGTTCATCTGTTCATTGTTCTCTCGTTTCAGCGCCTTGATTGTTACACTTACACCTCGCATGGTGCGCAAGCGAGCCAAACACCGGGCGCACGCTGATGCAATGGCGAGAGCAACTGCAGAAAGGCTGAAGCAACGGAAACTGAACCTGAAGCTATAACTGAGGTTCCGTCCACGAGATACTCGTCGAAGGATTGGGTTAAATAACCACATCTCTCTGACTGTGGGGTAATGGGGACCCACTTGTAAGTGTGAGATGAGAAGATACTCGTCGAAGGATTGGGTTAAATAACCACATCTCTCTGACTGTGGGGTAATGGGGACCCACTTGTAAGTGTGAGATGAGAAGATACTCGTCGAAGGATTGGGTTAAATAACCACATCTCTCTGACTGTGGGGTAATGGGGACCCACTTGTAAGTGTGAGATGAGAAGATACTCGTCGAAGGATTGGGTTAAATAACCACATCTCTCTGACTGTGGGGTAATGGGGACCCACTTGTAAGTGTGAGATGAGAAGATACTCGTCGAAGGATTGGGTTAAATAACCACATCTCTCTGACTGTGGGGTAATGGGGACCCACTTGTAAGTGTGAGATGAGAAGATACTCGTCGAAGGATTGGGTTAAATAACCACATCTCTCTGACTGTGGGGTAATGGGGACCCACTTGTAAGTGTGAGATGAGAGGCTATTTGTTATATACTCTGGTGGCGTGCGTGAGTTGGGCCAATTGGGTTCAGATCACGAACGAACTGAAGGCCGGTGGCCTCTCTTCCCCTTTCCCAAGCCTCCCTATGTTTAAAAGGAGGATTACCCCAGGCCTCTGCATCAATATGATGCATGCAGCCATATTATTAAAAAAGCAGTTAACAAGGTCTGTAGTTCGGTATAAGCTCGCAAGAAGAGCTGAAAAGTAATAAAGATAAAAAGTGTCACAACCGGCAAAAATAGAACAAGATGACTAAATACCTAGCCTATTATTAAATCGCCATCCAAACCGGTTGTAAGTATCCCGTGCTACTGTCTCCCAACGGTTGCACTCAATAGCCATATGCTCCTTGGCTTCCGCATGACTGAGTGACGACCATGTACGGATCCAAGCAGTTGCTCTATAGATGACCTGCAAATTTTTTGTAATGGTTTGTCTGTTAAAGATCACGTCATTTCGGCAGTTCCATATAGCCCAAAGTAGTGCCGCAAGTTGAGGTTGTACTCCATTTAGCCACGTCCCAAATAGGTTATACTATCACTAGTAGAAACAGGGCCTTTTGTCCCGGTTCCAAAGGGCCATTGGTCCCGGTTCTGGAACTGGGACTAAAGGGTCGGGACTAATACCCAAAACCTTTAGTCCCGGTTTGCTTACGAACCGGGACCAAAGGCCCTCCACGTGGCGCTGCCTGGGGCGGGGGAGGGAGGACCTTTTGTCCCGGTTGGTGTTACCAACCGGGACTAAAAGCTCCACCTTTAGTCCCGGTTGGTAATACCAACCGGGACTAAAGGAATTTATAGAAAAAAAAATTTGAAATTTTGTTTTGACTTTTTTAATATATTTTTTGAATATTTTTTTGAAATGTTTTTAAGTTTTATTCCGATTTTCAAATCTTTGAATTATTTGACAATTTAATCTCTAATCACCCTAGCTTCCAAGTCTGCACTTATTGTTTTCCTGACAATAGTAAGCTATCAATCCTATTAACCCTTAGGTCTTGATGTCACATGATTTAATTTTTTGAATTATAAACAATTATTAAAATAAACAAAATAAGTACTAATAATATTGAATTTAAATGAAAATAAAATAAGTAATAATATTATTTTATTCATTTTTTTCCATTTATTCATTTAATATGGCATAATTAATATCTTTAAATCTGTAAATCGAAATTCGACAAATAATATATCCATTATTATCAGAAAAATGTGAGGAATCCAAATATGACATCATTTAATTATTTTTAAATAAAATTAATTTTTAAAATTTTTAAAATTATTATTTTTGATTTGAAATAACTTTTTTTACTTTTGGAATTTCGAGAATCTGAGAAAACTTCACCGAGTAAACCCGGGTGCAATCGAGTCCCAATTTTTCTCTAGTTTTTTTTTATATATTAAACTTTTTTTTTCGACGTCGTATGCAAAAGTTATGGCCGTTTTACATTTTTTTCGTTTTATTGCAGAAACGGTCATAATTCATATTTCAAAATTTTTATACCAACTAGACACTAAAACCTAACTACATTTCAAAGGATTTTATTTTTTGAAGATTATATCATTTTTTTTTATTTTCTACAAAACTAAAAAAAACGGTCCACGGGGGGGGGGGGGGGGGGGGGGGGGGGAGTGTGAAAATTTCAGAACCCCTTTAGTCCGGGTTGGTGTCCATCCAATCATAACGTCGACTACATCTGCTAGCACCGTCCCAGCCAGAGTCACAACTAAGGTTAACCAAGCCAGAGTCAACCCTTTCTAACTTTATTTGCTATTTTTCATGCATTTAATGATTTTTTGAGCTAAATGGCCCTTAATTTGAAAAGCACTACAAATGAACTCTGAAAAGGTTGAAACTTGGCATGGTATCATAATTTCACCCACATAGCTTGTGTTAAAAAGTTGAGAGGGTTACGGCAAAAACTGGATGCACTTCGTGTACAAACTGGACCATCTCCTTCGAAGTATCAAGGTTTCGCACGAAAACCCATCTGTTACAAAGGAATTTCATTTTTTTAACTTATTTCAACTCCAGACTTTTTGTGCATTCAATATGCACCATTCAAATCCACATCCTCAAATTTCAACCTTTTCTAACTTCATTTGCTATTTTTCATGCATTTAATGATTTTTTGAGCTAAATGACCCTGAAATTGAAAAGCCCTACAAATGAACTCTGAAAAGGTTAAAACTTGGCATGGTATCATCATTTCACCCACATAGCATGTGCTACAAAGTTGAGAGGGTTACGGCAAAAACTGGATGCACTTCGTGTACAAACTGGACCATCTCCTTCGAAGTATCAAGGTTTCAGACGAAAACTCGTCTGTTACAAAGGCATTTTATTTTTAAATTATTCTAAAAATAACCAAATAAATCTTACTGTGACAATAATCTAACACGTGACTAGGAGCAAAAAGAATTAAATTAAAAACTACTTGTAAACTCAAGTTATTCACAATCTAGGGTTTGAAGCAAATTTGAACAAATTCAAATTTAAACATTCAAATTTGCAAACTAATGGCACAAACAGAAACTAGACAAAATTTTGAATCTAATGCAAAAAAAATCACTTAAAAACATCAAATATCCTAAATGATATAAGCAATTTAAAACAGAAACTAAAAACAGATCCCACTTGTAAAAACATAAAAAAAAACTTTCAGAACCCTTTTAGTCCCGGTTGGTGTCTCCAACCGGGACTAAAGGTCTAACCTTTTGTCCCGGTTGGAGACACCAACCGGGACTAAAGCCTCAACCCCTTTAGTCCCGGTTGGTGTCTCCAACCGGGACTAAAGGCTTAACCTTTAGTCCCGGTTGGAGACACCAACCGGGACTAAAGGGTATCGGCCCCTTTAGTCCCGGTTCGTGTCTCCAACCGGGACTAAAGGTCCCATTTGAACCGGGACTAATGCCCGACCGGCGCCCTAGCCGCTCGAACCGGGACTAATGCTCACATTAGTCCCGGTTCGTAATGCAACCGGGACTAATGTGTTGGGTGACCTGTGACGAATGCCCTATTTTGTACTAGTGTATTCGGAGGACTGACGTTGAAGGCCACATGCACCGTACGCCATAAAAGCTTGGCGAGTGGGCATTTGAGAAAGAGGTGTTTTGTAGTTTCGTCTTGATCACAGTAGCAGCATCGTTTACTACCCTCCCATCTGCGCTTTGTCAAATTATCCATAGTCAGAACCACTTCCTTGTGCACAAACCACATGAAGATTTTAATTCTTAAAGGTACTTTAATCTTCCAAATATGAAGCTTGACAAACACATTGCTCCACCATCACCGGGCCTAGGACCATGCACCGTGCGCGGGGGGAGGGGGGAAGGTTGCACGTTTGCTCAGTATTCCGCGCGGTACATGCGGAATAGGATCCACCCAGTAAAAGGACCATATCTAATTTAAGTTGGGCTATCCTCTATCAGCGATCCAGCTGTGGCCCAAGGAACACTAGTTGCAAATGGACCGGGAACAAGGGGGAAGAGGATATGCCGTTCTCCAGCGTGGCTTTGCATCGCTAAAAGAAACGAGAGCAAGTATTTAAGGGGTTGCCATTTTTTTCTAAATTGAAAATATATTTTATTTTCACAGATTCTTTTTAAGAAAACGTTCCTAGGATTTAATGAATTTTTCATGAACTTAAAAATGTTCCAAAATTTAGAAAATGTTCATGGATTTTAAAAATGTTTTAGAATTTGGCAAAATGTTCACGAAGTTTAAAAAAGCTCCGGAATTCATAAAACATTCATGGATTTAGAAAATGTTCATGGATTTTAAAAATGTTTTAGAATTTGAAAAAATATTCACAAATTTTTATAAAACTTCATGAAATTATAAATGTCCGCAAATTTAAAACAATGTTCATGAATATAAAAAATATTTGAGATTTTATTTTTTTCACAAAATTTTAAAAAATTGTAAAATTTAAAAGATGTTCATGAATTTAAAAAATATTCATGGACAAAAAAGAAGAAAAAACGGAAGTAGAAAAACCGGCACGCCACTTGATAAAATCACGAGTCACTAGGAGAGAAGACCGCAACACTTATATAAAAGGAATGAACGTACATATCGAGGTATATAAAAGACGGCATGCATCTAAAGTAGTATCAAGGTCCTTCCAGCTACGCTCTTACCAAAGAAGAGAAGGAAATCTTTTTTGAATGCCTGAGCAGTATGAAGGTCCCGTCTGGCTTCTCGTAGAATATAAAGGGAATAATAAATATGGCAGAGAAAAAAGTTCTAAAACCTAAAGTCTCATGACTGCCACATGATTATGATGCAATTACTTCCGGTTGCATTGAGGGAGATTCTACCGAAAAATGTTCGAATACCCATTGTGAAGCTATATGCATTCTTTAATACAATTTCTCAGAAGGTAATCAATCCAGAAATCCTACCATGGTTACATAATTATTTGGTCCAATGTCTTATCAGTTTCGAGTTGGTGTTCCCACCATCCTTCTTCAATATTATGACGCACGTCATAATTCACCTAGTCGAAGAGATTACCATTCTGGGTCCTGTATTTCTATACAATATGTTCTCCTTTGAGAGGTTCATGGGAGTATTAAATAAATATGTTCATAACCGTGCTAGGCCAGAAGGAAGCATCTCCAAGGGCTATGGAACAGAGGAGGTTATTGAGTTTTGTGTTGACTTTATTCCTGACCTTAAGCCGATTGGTGTTCCTCAATCGTGGCATGAGGGGAGACTGAGTGAAAAAGACACGCTAGGAAAGAAAGCAGTAATAAGTATGGACGGACATTCTTTCACTCAAGCACACTACACAGTTATATAAAATTCCACCTTTGTGGCTCCGTATATCGAGGAACACATGGATATTGTACGCTCTAAGAACCGGGAGCAGTCTGACTCCTGGATTAAACGTACACACATGTCGACTTTCGGCGGTTGGTTGCAAACACATCTCATGAATAACACCACTGTCGGAGATCAGCTGTACTTGTTGGCCAAGTCACCATCTTCGACTATATTGACTTTCAAAGGGTACGAGATAAATGGGAATACATTTTACACGATCGTCCAAGATAAAAAGAGCACCAACCAAAACAGTGGAGTCCGCTATGATGCAACAAACAACAATAGGAAAAAGGACACATATTATGGTTACATAGAGGAGATATGAGAACTTGACTATGGACCTTCTTTTAAGGTCCCTTTGTTTCAGTGCAAATGGGTTAATCTGACAGGAGGCGGGGTAAATGTAGACCCGCAGTACGGAATGACAACAGTGGATCTCAACAATCTTGGGTACACAGACGAAGCATTCATCCTAGCCAATGATGTGGCTCAGGTTTTTTATGTGAAGGACATGTCTACCAAACCGAGAAAAAGAAAAGATAAGAAAGCGAATGCATCATACGATGAGCCAAAGCGCTACATAGTTCTTTCAGGGAAAAGAAACATCGTGGGAGTGGAAGACAAGACAGACATGTCAGAAGATTATAATAAGTTTGATGAAATTCCTCCCATCATAGTGAACACTGACCCAAACATCCTGTTAAATGATGAAGATTCTCCATGGTTACGGCGTAATCATAAGCAAGAGACATATGCGAAGAAAAAGTTTTATACTCCAAGATCCCACTCTGGGATGTAACCGGCTTCACCGTCATCACTTTCTCTCTAGTGAGTTTCCGGACTTATAGCTGGAAAGTCCCACTTCGGACAAACCAGAGGAAATCTTTGTAAGAGTTAGGGTATATATGTGTTTTGGGTGTTCCTAGGAGTTACCCTAACACAACCAAGCAAAAAGTTTTACTTTGCTACCCCCTTCTGACGCCGGAATCTTTGTAAGAGCTAGGGCATTTTGGCATTTGAAACATGATTTTTCAATAATTATTTATTAAGTTATGAATTTTCAAAATTAGGAATTATTCCTGTCCTTTTAGTATTTTAATTATACAGAGGAGTTAATCAATGCAATTATGTCCAAACAAAATATGAATGTGTAGGTTATATTATGACAAACAATTTGACATCTTATTTGCTCCATTTGGCTTAACAGAACTGAAGATATGAATTTTTAAAGTTTAAAATAATGTCCTCAATTACTATATTTAATTAATAAGTGCAAAATTAATTATGCAACTTCCTGTCAAAATGATACTAGTTGATAGAAATCTTCAAGATGAATCCACAGAAATTTGAATCAACTCATTTGGTTTAGTTTTCAAATTGTTATGCATTTTACAAGAATTAATTTCAATCTGTAAAATTGAATCTGTCAAATAATTTCTTCAAAATGAAAATTAATTGAAAGACACCTTTAGTCCCGGTTGCAACCACCAGCCGGGACTAAAGGTTTCAGCTCCCGCGCGGAATTTTGGCCGCCGAAAAGGTTGGCCTTTAGTCCCGGTTTGTGGCTGGAGCCGGGACTACAGGACCTTTAGTCCCGGTTCGTGGCTGGAGCCGGGACTAAAGGTCGCGGGTATATAACTTCCGGGACTTGGTGTCCCGGTGCCAGCCACCGCCCGGGAGAAGGACAGAACCACACCACCAGGCTATCGGATTTCACCGCCGTTCCGTCGTCGTTCTCCGGCGATCCGCACCGCCGCTCGGTGCCCCGTCTCCGTCCGCCTCGCCATCCGCACGCACCGTGCCCTGGCCTGCCGCGCCGCCGCCCGCCCCCAGCCAGTAAGCCCCCATGCTACCTCTCTCTCTACGGTTTCGATTCGATTCCAGGGACGGGGATTCATGGGGGGGCTGTCGATTTGGGCATTACTTGCCGGAGGCCGTGACTGTGCCTACTGGATTTGGACTTAGATTTTGACTTCCTGATGTCGTGGTCGTGGGTGGCCACTGAGTAGAGAGAACTGTGTGGATGTGCTAGAGCTCGAGCTACTTGGTACCAAGTATTCAGGAAAACCTGCATATCCTATGTTGGTTTGTCAGAGAATTTCCTTCTTAAATTTCAAGAAACTGAGTTGATAGTTTTATAGTTTTTTGTTGGATATTGAGCAGACTTAACTGAATGTGGTGCTAATAGGTGGCCACTGAGTAGATGAATTTGTGTGTGCTTTCCTCACAATTGAAGGGCTTTTCTTCTTTTAGAACTTAGTACAATTGAATTTCTCAACCAATGATTCATTGAACACATGCCTTTTGCGCTCCTCTTGTTTTAGTGCCTGAACGTTAGTTGACATAGGTCATGGTTTTAGTGTTTGGCAAGCTGTAGTTGCCCCTTGTGAGAATCATGCGAGGGGTGTTTCCCTGTATGTACAATTCTTTCTCTGTTTGAATGTGCATGCACAATTTACTAATTATAACCTTGCAGGATTCATTTAGGCAAGCTGATCGGCTTAACTTTCCTCTCAAGTCTTATGATCTATGCCATTGCACGTTCATAATTGATTCACAAAAAGTCTCAGCAACTTCCTAGCCATTCCATGTGTTCAAGCTGAATTTGCTTTCAGCTGATGTCCATGTCAAGTGTATTTGTTTACAAGTATTTGTATCTCCTTGCTGTTATTCATTTTGTAGCATATGCTATACATTGTAGCTTTGTAGCCTTTTTTTGGTGTTGCATATGCTGACCTAGCATTTAAGGCTTATGATTACATGCATATATAGGGCAAGGTAATGCAGTATTTTTCCTGTTATCCTAAGGAGAAGCAAATGTAAGTCCATATTTGTCTACATGAAGTCATAATCGCAGCTCATTTTCATGAATTATAATGATGTTTTGATCAATGTTGAAATGTATAGGTTTTCGTCAATTATAATGATGTATTGATTGATCTCTAGATGTAGAGGTTTTGTTGTCCGTGGCAACGCACGGGCGTTCAACTAGTATATTTACAAGGGGCAATTTCTAGCTGAACATAACAAATACTATGCCCATTTTATGCAAAAAATTATATTATCCGACAATGAGCTAGGTAAAGAAATTAGTTTCTTCCAAATCAAGGGCACATAGCCTGCCATATCATGGGATGTGGAAATATATGAAGGCTTCTAATGTGAGATATTCATTGAAATGCTTTAGTCCATCACCCTGAGATTCAGTTCACTTTCCGTTGGTAAAAGAATTTGACTACTATGATTCAGTTTTTGCTTATTGAATGCATTCTAATTTAAATACTAAATTATTTTATCTTTCTTCTGGATTAGTTAAGCTATGGACGATAGCGCCAGATACCATGAAGAGGAGATCTTCGACATCATACGCTCCTCCCAAAACCAAGAGAATGAACAAGATGATGGCTCACAATTTCTGAACGACTCCGGTGAGGGACTTGAGCAAGAACCAAGAGACGAAGGGCAAACAAACAATGATGGCGAAGAAAATATTAGACAATTAACAAAGTCCTGTGAGGTATATATATATTAAAGCCTCTGGTGATCATTAGATGTATTAATTGATTTGTATATATATATTAACGAATCTTTCTTCTTTTAGCCCTCCGGATCGAGCAAATCTCCTAGAAGGGTACGAGGTTGGGTCAAAAAGTTGGGCGATGACATAAAGTTCAACATCGATGAAGTCGCAGAAGATGGCGAACCGATTGCTCCTGAACAGAATGCCCGTAAATTTATAAATCAATGCGGAGTTATTGTTAGGGACAACATCCCGATCACCATTCGAGAATGGAATAAGCCAAAGGTAGATCGAGGAGTTAGTTATGTCGACGAAAGATCGAAAAATTTGCTTTGGGATACGCTCATGTCACATTTCAACCTACCAAAGGGTCTTATAGATGGCAAATGGTTGAAAGTCAAGCAGTTTGCTCTTAAGAAGATGGCCACACAATTTCAGAGCTGGAAGAAAAGATTATACAATGACTACATCAAGGGAGCACTAGAGAAGATAAAAGATCACTGGGACGCATTTGTGGAGTACAAGGAGTCGGATGAAGCTCTGAAAAGGTAGAGAAAAAAATAAGATAAATGCTGAGAAAAAGAAGTATCACCATGTTCTGGGGACAGGTGGCTACAAGAGAACCGTGCCTAAGTGGGAAGTAGCTGAGGCCAAGATGCTTGCTGAAGGGGTCATTCCAGCTGCAGCGGATTGGCCCCAGCGGTCCAAGAATTGGTTTTATGCGCATGGAGGAAAGTTGGACCCAGCGACAGGGCAGATTATTGTAAAGGCAGATCTTAAAACAGCCTCGGACGCTTTACTTTAAGCAATAGAAGATGCTCGAAAGGGGGTTGTTCCAGTCCGAGAAAGAGAACGACGAGCTTACACGCGCCCTCAAGAATCCTGAACACGGAGGACGAACACGAGGCAAAGTCGTTGTTCCGTGGGTTGAGGGGTTTTCGGAGTGGAACGACACTTATAGAAGCCGTCAGAGAAAAAAGAAGCACGATGCAGACCGGCTTCAGAAGATAGAAACATTGTTAAAGCGGCAGCAGGAGCAACTGGAGAAAATTAGCCAGCAAAGGGCATCTCCGCGGCAGGAGCAAGCAGATCCAGCATTGGATAGTACCGTCCCATCTATGCAGAAAAGCAGCGTGGGTTCCACGGGTGTCGGTGTCAAAACCGGCGGATCTCGGGTAGGGGGTCCCAAACTATGATGCTTGGATCGATGGTAACAGGAGACGAAGGGGACAAGGTTTTACCCAGGTTCGGGCCCTCCTATGGAGGTAATACCCTACGTCCTGCTCGATCATATTGATTGTGTAGAGATTACAAGGTTGATCTACCACGAGATCGTATGACCTAAACCCTAGCTGGTTCTGTTGTCCGATGACCTAAAACCCTCCGGCTTATATAGACGCCGGGGGTGCCTAGGGTTTACACATGGTCGGTTACACGGCGAGGAGATAAAACATGCCTATTCTACTTTAAACGTGGAACACACGCCTTGCTTCTAGAGATTTCCCTTCTGGAGTTTGGTCCTTCGAGCGATCCAGTGTCCGGCGAACGGCCCATGTAATCCGGCCCATACGAGATAGGCCGGCCTCCCGAGGACCCCCTAGTCCAGGACTCCCTCAGTAGCCCCCGAACTAGCCTCCAACGCCAAGGGTCCAAGCTCCAGCTGCTTCGAATGATCAGAGTCTTCGGCTTGCGAGGCGAGTTCCTTTCTCCGGATAGTAATCGGCAGTATCTATAGTTCGGCTTCCTTCAACGTGTAGCTTTTCCGATCATAGATCATCGAACACCATGTGTAACCCGGCCCATAAGGCCAAACATTTAGGGAGCCAATAAAGCTCTTCGGTCAACCTTTCAAACGAAAGGTCGCGGCCCATCACAACCGATGAGCCAGTCGTACAGACTTATTTAGCGGCTCGAGGCCGTCTTCATCAGCACGATCCATCAATGCTCGGATCGTGCCCCGTTTTATACGGGACATGCTTAACCATGCGCGTGTAACGCCGCGCACGTCTCGGGAAGTGGAGAGATTCACGGCGTGGTGGAAGGAGGCTAACCAGCAACGGCCCTTGATATATAAAAAAGGGAGAAACCCTAAGGCTTATCCACTCCTCCTTTCGCATCTCCGCCTCCCTAGACTCTCGAGCTCCAACGAGCCCAGATCTAGGTTTCCATTCTTCTCCCTCCGAGATCAGCCATGGCCAGCGGCAAGTGGGAGGCCTCCACAGTCACAGACAAGGATATCCGGGAGCTCAAGGACGCCAGATACATCCCTGCCAACGTCTTCCACCATGCCGCTGAGAAGGGTCAGGTGACTCCCACCCCTAAACAAGGAGAAAGGGTGGTTTTTGTCCCCCATTTCATCCGGGGATTAAGCTTCCCACTTCACCCCTTTGTGAGGGGTCTGATGTTCTTTTACGGGCTCGACTTCCACGACCTTCCACCAAACTCCTTCATGCACATATCAGCGTTTATCACTGTTTGCGAGGCTTTTCTGCGGGTGGAGCCACACTTCGGATTATGGCTTAAGACCTTCAATATCAAACCGAAGTGTGTTGCCGGCGCGCATGCGGACTGCGGCGGGGCAGTCATCGGCAAACTTCCACGCGCAGTGTGGCCATCCGGCACCTTCATCGACACCATTAAGACCTGGCAGAAGGAGTGGTTCTATATTACCGAGCCAAAGGAAGAAGAGGGCGGAACTGTTCCCGCCGAATGCGGAACTGTTCCTGCCGAATTCAGGTCCGGCCCCCCAACCAGATTGACCTCGTGGGTCCGAAAGGGCCTGGATTGGGGGTCGGCTACCGAAGTAGAGGACCTGCAGAGGAGCATTGCCTCCCTAGTCAGGGAAGGCGTTGGCCTGACCAATGTGGTCCAGGTAATGCTCCGGCGACATGTCCTTCCCTGCCAGCGACGGAGTTCTCCTTTGTGGGATTACCGGATCGACGACAACCCTACAGTTCGTCGACTCTTCCAAACCACGCGGGAGAAACTATGGAAGGCGCTATTCAAGGCGCAGAAGGACTGGCCGGATGAGGAGGAAGACCTGGGCTTGAGTGCGGCCAAGCCTCCTCCCAAGGTATGTTATGATTTCAATAGATCGGCTTTTTTATTCCATAGGTTACCTAAGGATTGTCCGATCACTTCTGCAGGAATGGCTGAAAAAAGCCAAGGACTTCAAGAGTCCGGCTCCACAGCCCGAGGACCCTAGGTCCCCGCTGCTGTTGGAGATGCTCGTCGTGGCGCCCTACAAGGCGCCAGAGAAGAAAGAAAAGAAGAAGACAGGCCGAACTGGCCTGCGCACCAAGGACCAGCTAGAGGCTGAGTCTGAAGAAACTCACGCCTCCTCGAATCAAGAGGAGGAAGAGGAGGAAGAGCACGAGGCCGAGGGGGGAGGTGATTCCCCCCTCATAAGAAAAAGGGCGACGTCACCGGACGCCTCGGAGGATGAACTCCCTCCAGCCCAAAAGAAAGCACGTCGGTCACAGGTGATCCTGTCCGACGATAGTCCGGCCTCGGACACTGAGTCCGAGGGGTTCAAGAGGGTTCCGCGAAGGACCCTCAGGGTTAAGCCCCCACCTCGAAGGTATAAATCCAAAGACCTTGCAAATGCCAAGTTTCGTTAATATTTTTAACATGCGAGCACCAATTGACTTGCAGCCCGCCCCGCGTCCTCCCCACCGATCAAAACTCGGATGGGGAGACCCCGCCTGCCGATCTAGCGGAGAGCGGAAACGCGTCGTACCCTTCCCCTCCAGACGCCAATAAGGATGGCGCGGAGGTGACATCCCAACAGGCTCCCACGGAGCCGAACACTGGGGGCGGGAGCGATGCGATAATGGTCGAGGTTAATACCTCGGCCACCGAAGACCCGGGGGAGAAGACCCTCCCGGATACCGAGGAGACCGGTCAGGGAACTGTCCAGTCACCTCCACGACCGTCTCCGGAGCACACCATGTGTCTGGAGACACAGCTTCAATCACCGACCGGGGATCGGGTTAACCGACCCCCACCAGCGCCTCCCACCACTGAGTGGCCGGCAATGGGGGAGGCTCTATCCAGCGCCATCCTCTCCGAGGAGCACCGCACCCTTATGGGTACGGTGCTGCAAAGCATTCAGTCCGTAGATACCGGACTGAAGGCGGCCTTCAATGGCCTCTTAACGGGTTTCCAGGTAAATAATGTGATGCCCCATTTTTCGTAAATAATTTATATGTTTAAGCAGTTGCTTATAGACATAGCAGCCCCCGAGCCCTAGGTAAGTTTGAAAAACTTAAGTTTGAAAAACTTACCTGGGGGTCAAGACAAAAATCCTTATCCGAACTATACATATGTTCAGATTGTTGGGTCATTCTTTAAGGAGACCAGGCGCAGGATTATGATAATTCGGAGGTCTGTGCACTCATGTAATATAAGACTTTCGCATTTATTGCAGGCATCAGCGGCGTCCGATAACACCGCTGAAATAGAAGAGCTAAATCGAAAGCTGAAGAGCTCCGATGACGAGCTTAACGCTCTGAATCGAAGATTCGACGAGGCCCAAGGTAAGCGATGTAAAGTATATAAACTTCACCTTTCCGTTCTATCAACACGGATGCTTAATATCAGTCAATGCTTACACAGCCTCGGCGAAAGAGATGGAGAAGCTCAAGGCCGAACTTGAGAAGGCAAAACAGGAAACTGCCGTGGAGAAGGCGGCAGCCCAAGAGGCCGTAGCCGCACTATCTGCCTTGAGGGCTACCAGCGACAAGCACCAGGCTCGAGTGGAAGAGATCCAACTGGAGCTAAAGGACGCCAGCAAGAAGTGCGAGGCCCTGGAGCTTAAAGAAAAAGAGCGGGCTGCCGAACTATCCACCCTAAAAACCGAACTTCAAAAGGAGCGGGTGGATAGGCGGACCTTTGAAGAGGAGATCAGCCAGGCCCAGGCTATCCTGAGTGGTAAGCCGTATTTACTGCAGTGTGTCTTCGGAGATGATAGGTTCAAAGCTCTTACCCAAGTGTGGCGTTCCGTAGGCGCCGGCTTGGACCTCCAGAAGAGCGCAGCTGACGCGAAGCAGTTTTATGCTTCGCGGGGAGAAGGAGATGAAGCCCGTGTTTTCTGGGCTCAATTCGAAGCCCCTGAGCGAACTCCTCTCCTGAATGAGCAGTTTAAGCAGCTGCTAGAGCTGTACAAGGTGGCGGAACCGGCCATGAAGGATCTCTGTATCCGGCTGTGGCCCGATGAGCCAATTCCCGGTAGTTACTTCGGCCTGGTGCAGAAGTTGAGCGACGCTACTGTTCGGATCGACGCATTAAGGAGGTCTTCTTGCATCGAGGGAGCAAGGATGACCTTTGCGAAGGCCAAGGTACACTGGCCTGGGCTGGATCCGATGAAGGTGGCCACTGCTCCTCCGCCGCCTGGAAAAGAGTACAGGTGCCCCGAGCGGTACTTCTCCGGAGTAATGGAGGGTGCTCGGGCCATAGAATCACAGTGTCTAAGAGACACTGTGTATGAATAAACGGTTATGTAATATGTCCGAAGACTTGTTAGAACTCGTTTTTATGTATATAAGCTTAGCATGGGTTATCATGTCTTATGTGTTTTGCATCCTTTATAACTTCTTTGTGGCCGGTTTAAAACTGAAGGCTGCGAGTCGTCGGCTTCAGCCCCCAGGTAGATACTACGTGGGGTGTCGTTTCCAAAACGCACTATAACCCTTAGCCGAACTGTCGGTACCCGAAGGCGGTAGTGCGGGGTAGACTAGGCAATCGGACCAGAATGCTTTATTACCTTCACTTAGCCGTAGAAGCGCGAGAAAGGAGTGCGGGAGGCTGATAAATAGCCCCCAGGAGTTTGTGATGTTCGGACGAACCGTGGCCAAAGCCTATATCACATGGTTCGGACTAGTACCGAACCCCTCGTATTACACGGAGTAACCTCTGACGAGATTAAGTTAAGCTTGGAATCGCAGACCGGTTCTCGCATACCATGACAGTCAGTTTTCGGCTTTCTCCGCTGAGGCGCTTGACCAGACTAGCCGGAAGCACAATCGCAGCGGTGCTCCCTTTGCCCCTTTAGCCGAACGAGCGGAACATAAAGGGGCAAGCACAGGAACCGGGCAACCCAACATTTGACCCAAGACACAGTTCGGAACCAATGCATATAAAGCGGAAATCCAAGACGCCGAATACAAAATCAATTGTGCACAGGGCGATTTTAAGGGCAAGCCCCCGGTCTATTAGCCGGTTGCTTCGCAAGAGTATACCAGAACAGGCTGGCAAGAAAAGAGGGAGCAAAAATAGAGAATATGCTTGAAAAACGTCAAACGAGCGTGCATAATATATCTATATTGTACTAAACCATTCTTTTCATTCAAACTGCTGATGCTACTGTTTACAGGTATAAAAGATAAAATATAAATCTTACAGGAGTGTGCTGCGCTAAGGGTCTTCGATTAGTGGCCTGACGTCCGCGATGTGCCGTGCAGCGTATCCTCTCCTGCGACCACCAGGACGGTGTATACCTTGATAGGTGTGCTGGTCGGCGAACGGACTATTGTAGAAGAGTCTTGAGAAGTTGCCGAATATTTAAACAAGCTTGACGCTTTAGTGGGTACTTAACGGTACCTGTCATGTGTCCGAAGACATGCTTGAGGGTGATAGTTCGGTCTAGCCGAAGACTTACCCTACGTCAATGTTTCCCCACCGCTGCCCATGGAGTTGTAAGCGCGAAGTTATGCACCCTTGGCACGTATTGTGCGGGAAATAGGGCCCTGTGGTGGGGGGCGAATCCCTATTTATAGGGAGGGGAAGCTTCTGGAATTTCGGTTTGAGACCGAGCTCGCTTCCCTGTCTTGGATGCCTTGACGGCGGATGTAGGCGTCTGCCGATCGTCGGTGTAATGGAATTCGGCCGCCAGGGCCAACGCGTGCTCCTCAGTTCGGAGTGACCGCTCTGTATTGCCGTTGACAGTTATGACCCCTCGGGGGCCCGGCATTTTGAGCTTGAGGTATGCATAGTGCGGGACGGCGTTAAAGCGGGCGAACGCTGTACGGCCGAGCAGGGCGTGATAGCCGCTGCGGAATGGTACTATGTCGAAGATCAAGTCCTCACTTCGGAAGTTGTCGGGCGAGCCGAACACAACCTCCAGGCTGATAGAGCCTATACACCGGGCTTCAACGCCTGGGATCACTCCTTTAAAGGTAGTGTTACTGGGTTTGATCCTTGACGGATCTATGCCCATCTTTTTCACCGTATCTGAATAGATCAGATTGAGGCTACTTCCACCATCCATGAGGACTTTGGTTAGGTGATACCCATCTATGATCGGGTCGAGGACAAGTGCGGCCGAACCCCCGTGACGGATACTGGTCGGGTGGTCGCGTCGATCGAAAGTGATCGGATGTGCCGACCAGGGGTTATACTTCGGAGCTACGGGCTCGATAGCGTAGACATCCCGAAGGGCGCGTTTCCTTTCCTTTTTGGGTATATGAGTGGCGTAAATCATGTTTACTGTCTTCACCTCTGAGGGGGAATTTCTTTTGACCGCCACAGATCGGACCCCGAGGTTCATCCTCGTCCTCGCTGCGTGGGCTCTTGCCTTGGTCCTCGGTAGCGAGCTTGCCGGCCTGTTTGAAAACCCAACAGTTACGATTGGTGTGATTGGCGGGCTTCTCCGGAGTGCCATGTATCTGGCAGGGTCTCTCCAGAATCTTGTCCAGCGGGGTAGGTCCGTCTTGTTTGCCTTTAGGAGGCTTCTTCCGCTGCCCAGAACGGTTGTTGCGGAATCCGGCATTTACAGCTGTATCATCGGCATCACTGTTATTATGCCGGCGCTTGTTTTTGTTGCATTTTGGTTTCCCGTTTCCATCCCGTACTTCAGAGGTTCCGGGTTCATCGGGGTTATGGATGCGTCTAGCCAGCCAATTATCCTCGCCCGCGCAAAAGCGGGTCATGAGTGATGTGAGGGCGGACATTGTCCTGGGCTTGTCTTGGCCGAGCTGTCGAGCTAGCCATTCATCCCGAATATTATGCCTGAAAGAGGCTATAGCTTCGGCGTCGGGGCAGTCGACGATCTGGTTTTTCTTAGTCAGGAAACGATTCCAGAATAGTCTCGCAGACTCTCCAGGTTTCTGAACGACGTTACTTAGGTCGGAGGAGTCAGGTGGCCGGACATAAGTGCCCTGGAAATTAGATCGGAATGCCTCTTCTAAGTCCTCCCAACATCCAATGGAGTTTTCGGGGAGGCTATTTAGCCAGTGCCGAGCTGGCCCCTTGAGCTTTAGGGGCAGGTATTTGATGGCATGGAGATCGTCTCCTCGTGCCATGTGGATGTGGAGGAGGAAATCCTCAATCCATACGGTTGGGTCAGTTGTCCCGTCGTATTGCTCTATGTTAACGGGTTTGAACCCCTCGGGGAACTGATGCCGCATTACCTCATCTGTAAAGCACAGTGGGTGTGCGGCGCCTCTAACCCGAGCTATAGCGTGCCGGTGATCGGCAGTTACCCTAGCTCGGTTTTGTTCCCGATTTTCATTGTGGTCGAACCGAGACCGGTACCCTTCCCGTCTGTCGGGTGAGTATCTTCTGGGGCCGTAGATGGATCGTGCACGGCTTGCTCTATAGTCCAGGTCGTGACACAGGTCGAACCTGTCATCGGGCTCTAGTGGCTCCTTTCCATGTCTACGGGGTATCGTTGGCCTATAGCCGGTATCGTTAGCCGTCCGATCTCGTCCTCGAGGAGGGCGATCTGGCCTGTCGTATGGAGTATGTTCGGGAGACGGCGTATTGGTTAGCTCGTCCTCGAATTGTGGCAGCAGCCGTCGGCGCGGGTAGCTCTTCGGCTGGTCCGATAGACCGGCGCCAGACTCTTCCTCCGCTGAAAGGACTCGTGTCCATCTGTGATTGAGGTCGTCTTGTTCGGCTTTGAGCTGTCGCTCCTTTGCTCTCAGGCTGCGAGCTGTGGATATCAGTTGTTGTCTGAACAGTTCCTGATCTGCAGGATCGTTGGGGATGTCCAAGTCATCGGCATCTGCATTATCCTCCCCCTCGACAGAGCGGAGGTAGGCATCGGCCAAAGGATCATCTTGATCGGGGGTGCGGTGGTCTTCGGGATCCTCCTGACCCTCCAACGGGTTATCGGGGAGTTCGGGGCGGCCGATGTCCTCTGGAGTGTCATCGTTCCCCGTGCCCTCAATAGACTTGCGCCCCTTTTTCCCTTTGGACCGCTTATGCGGTTTTCGGCGCCTTGACGGCACTTCATCCGATTTATCGCCATTACTTTTTGGAGTGTCCACCATGTACACATCGTATGTGGAGGTGGCCGTCCACTGTCCGGTCTTGGCAGGGGTGAGGGAATGATCGTCCTCATCCATGTATCCTGCTTCCTCGGAAGCGTAGTCTAGCATGTCGGTTAAATCCTCGACAGTGGCTATCAAGTGGGTGGTGGGTGGGAGGAAAAATCCGTCCCGACCCGTCTGAAGACCGATCTGAGAGCAGATCGGGGTTGGGTCGTTGCTGATTTTCATCGACGAGATCCGATCTAGAGCTTCGTCGAGTATCGAGAGCTCGGTCGGACCGGTCTGCACAGAGCTTCCGGAGTCAACCTCCGATGCATCCGTGCAGGGAGTGTGTTCGGCAAGAACGGGTGTTCGGCTGTCGGGCACTATGACCTGATCCAAACTTAAGATCGGGCCTCCACCAGGGCAGATCCCACAGGTGGAGCCAGAAGATGAGTCCAAGGTTAAAGCCTCAGGGTCCTTGGGCATGGCAGGCGAGACTGCAAGCCCGGTTAGTGATAGATCGCCACGGGAGTCTACGGAGAACTCTAAGTTCCCGAATCTGACTTCCTGATCAGGGGCGAAACTTTCGACGCGGCCAAGGCGGCCGGTCGGGTCGGCGTGCAGCACTACGCTGCCGAAAGCGAAGATCTGTCCAGGGACAAAAGTCCCTGTGTTGCGGACCTCTTCGTTGACGACTAGGCGAGCCATCGATTCCTTCCGGCGATCACAGTGGAACTCTCAATGAAAGCACCAATGTCGGTGTCAAAACCGGCGGATCTCGGGTAGGGGGTCCCAAACTATGATGCTTGGATCGATGGTAACAGGAGACGAAGGGGACAAGGTTTTACCCAGGTTCGGGCCCTCCTATGGAGGTAATACCCTACGTCCTGCTCGATCATATTGATTGTGTAGAGATTACAAGGTTGATCTACCACGAGATCGTATGACCTAAACCCTAGATGGTTCTGTTGTCCGATGACCTAAAACCCTCCGGCTTATATAGACGCCGGGGGTGCCTAGGGTTTACACATGGTCGGTTACACGGCGAGGAGATAAAACATGCCTATTCTACTTTAAACGTGGAACACACGCCTTGCTTCTAGAGATTTCCCTTCTGGAGTTTGGTCCTTCGAGCGATCCAGTGTCCGGCGAACGGCCCATGTAATCCGGCCCATACGAGATAGGCCGGCCTCCCGAGGACCCCCTAGTCCAGGACTCCCTCAACGGGGGTCCAGGACGATGATGCACTGCTGGCTCGCTACCCCGTGGATGATATCAAAGAGAGGACAAATTGTGAGCTACACCAGAAATTGAAGAACATATCCAGGAAGGTGGCGGTCGGCTTTGCTTTACCGAATGCACCTGAAGCAACCATCCATGGCAATCCGATTCCAGCTGGCTATGCTCGTGTCGGGGTGGATGAAGTTCTGCCGGGATATGACTCACTAGAGCTTGACATTCCTGGAGATGAAGGGGAGCAGACACTGGGAGAAGTCATACATGGTGTCATTGTATGGAGAAAGGAATGCATCGTGTTTCCAAACTCGGCGTCAAGGCCACCGACTCCTCCGAGTAGCAATACACCTCTAAGTCCACCCCACATCGAGAGGGAGCCCAACGCGAGTCCATATCGATCTCCGCCGCGTCAGCCGACTCCACCCCCTATGTCCCAACAGGGCCAAAAGCGGAAGACCACCGCTCCGTCGACTAGTCCTATTCGGAAGAAAGCTATAAAGAAGAAAGCCAACGGCGAGCCTCCTGCCAGAAAGAAGTTAGCTTACGATATGACTGATGAGGAAACCAAAACGGTCGTGGTTTCCGAAGTGAAGTGCCATTTTACACCGAAACCGCCCCCGCCGCCAAAGAAGATAATACATACGAAAACCGTAAAGCACTTTGTGAACTTTCTTGAGCGAGCCCCGGCACATGTGGAGAATAGGCCATCAGAATATGACCACTCTATTAGGAAGTCATATGAGGAACAAATGCAGCAGTCGAGACGTACAAGTAGTAATAAAAGCGGGAAAACAATTCTTCAGCTCAGAGAACATGCAATGCAATCGACCCCCCCGCTCAAGGTGATTACCGATAAGGTAACCGAGGACGCTGCTAGAAACATTGATATCAGTGTTGATCAACTCCTAGGCACCGAAGAAGTCCCTGTGGCTGATATAGCATGGCAATATACCCCCAGAAAAACTCTGGTCAGACCTGAGCAGGTCCGGAATCTATCAACACAAATGCGAAGATTGCATGAGTGGTACATGAAAGAAGTAAACACCAGGCGGGTGATGCTCATGGTGAAAGTCAAGAAAGAGCATTACTTCTATGAAAACGAGCTATGCATTGAGTTGGAAGAATTTTTTCAGTTATACAATCAAGACTCACTCGACAAATCTCACGTCAGTTGCTATTGTCTGTAAGTGATTTCTTTCTGTAATTTAAGTCGCTAGCTTAGCTCGTTCATTGCCTGTAATTATCCTCACTATATTCTTTTGTACGCTATTATGCAGAATGAAGATTCTCGGATGCAAAAGAGAAATAATCTATGACACTGGGTTCGTTGACCCATATATCATTAATGAAAAAATGATACAAGACCACCCCAAAGACTCAGAGGATAACTTGCTAAGGTTTTTGAAGGCACAAAATACCAAAACAGAAATACTATTTCCTTACAACTTTAAGTGAGTATTACTGTCTTGTACTATAAATTCTATTTTGCTTACTCGATGTTAAGTGTAGTTGATGAATTATGCATGCCTGCTTATATAAACGTGCACGGGTACCATTGGATCCTCCTAATCATTAAAGTTGACGCTGGAATTGTTGAAACCCTGGACTCACTAGGTAAAGACCCTCGAGAATACACCAGCGTGTTTTTGATGCTCGACAGGTAATTTCAATCATTATCGCACTATATCGGCCTCTTTCGTTCATTTCCTGATATCAAGTAATTAATAACTCCTTTATTCATTTTCTTTGCCGGGCAGGGTTTGGAAACGGTTCATCAATGATGTTGTCGGTGAATGGAAACCGGAGCTGCGTTGGCGACGGCCTAAGGTAATTAAGTAGTACTAGCTAGGTTCATGCATCTCTTTAATTCTAGTTTCAATATTCAGAATTCTTATCGTGAAAGGAAATAGTCAGAGGTCTGTTGTTGTGCTTGAACGAAGGTTTTGAAAGGTTTGGATTTCAATCCTGATCCAAGCAATCAGAGAGGTTTTGTGCTGGTGGTTTGCAGTAGCAAATGCAATGGATCAAATGCTTCCATTGTGTAAGTTAAGGAGGGACATTTGATTCATGCACGGGTGATTTCCAAGCACAAATTAACAGTTGGCAATACAGATGTGAATCGAGACAAGTCATTGTTCATTGATCATGAAAAGAAGATTAGGTACTAATACACACAATACATGAATGCCAAGTCAGGTTACAAATCAGAAAAAGGAACACGTAGTACATACAACTCATTACTCATCGCATCGCCTCGGCGACGAAGCATTTTTGTTAGCGTTCAAATACATATTCCACAGAATACATGCGGTTGGAAGGATATGAAGTGTTCATGGATCCATCCTGGAGCAATATCCGTAAAGATCTTGAACTATCATTCCCTTTACACTTGCGCAAAAAGCACTCATAAGAAAATTACTTTGTTGAGCACGAGCCCTGAAAATTGATCTTGTGACACTAATTAACATCAATTGATCCGGCGCAAGCAAATTGTGGTCACAACCGGGCAAGCAGCAGGACTGGTGAATTAGAAGTACGAGAATTAATCATTGCTTTGGGAAATTAGTAAATATATGTCCGCCCTTGTCAAGATCTTAGAACTACTAGAAGGGCGCGTCCACTGATCACACCGGGAAATAAAACACGGATACATCAATCAATGTAGCACAAAAGAACATCTAAAGTTTTAAAACAAATTGCTCCATGTGTAACAAGGGGAGAATAAGCTTAAGTCGCCAAGCATGACAATTTTGGACGAACGGCCACCACACAACCAACGGTTTTGTTGTGGATCAACAACCACAGTCCACAATCTTTCAGAAAAGAAATAAACTTGATGCATCAGCACCCAAGTATTCATCAATTAATGCATATGGGTCTCTTGTGAGCAAGTAAAACATGGCTCTGTACAAGGAATAAAACACAATTTTTGGACTGTATGTACATTTTGCACTAGAAATGAACTGACACTTCCATACACGTAGAAAGAAATGCAGTCAGACCTCTTGGACTTTGAGGATTAGCACCATTTCTTCTGCCGCCGGGGAGGTGGTGGTGTCGCCGAGGGAGCGGAGACGTAGGCCAGCCTTGAGCTCGGGGGAGAGGCGGCCGGCGACCTTGGCACTCTCCTCAGCTCCATCTCGTACAGGGCCTGGCGACAGCACCGGAGAACGGGGAGGCGACGAGATTGGCATCGGGAGGGCGGATCTGGACGGAGGGAGGGGCCATTGGGGATTTGGGGGAGAGAGGCCGAGGACGGAGGGAGGGCGGCTGCGCCTTTTTTTTTGAGAGAGAGAGGCCGTCGAGAGATGTGAGGATTGGGAGGAGGGAGAGATGGATTCGAGGGGAGAATTCCAGGAACGGACCACGTAGCGCCGGATTTCTCTATCTCACTTTCACCAGCTCAAAAATAAAAGAAGCAGCCATAAGAAAATAACATAGTTTTTTTTTTTGCGGGGAAGAAAATAACTTAGTTGAGCCGCACGGAAGCAGTGAAGTTGATCCTGAAACTAACTAACATTAACTCATCTGAGCCAAACAAATACTACTAGTATTGATTTGCTGAGGTGCAGCAGCATATATAGATTGGGATCGTTAGTGAACATGCTGCCTGCAAGGGTTAAATGAACGAACGAATATGGCATCTCGATCAACCGCCTTAATATTTGAAACTAATTAACGTGTGGACAAACAGACATGCACATATGTAGACATGCACATTAACGTGTGAACGAATATGGCACTCTTGCAGCCGAGGAAAACCTTGGGCAGAGCAGCACATGGTTTGGCCTTCGTACCCACTCAACTCCAGCACCACAAGACAGGGAAGCTTCTCCAGGATCGGCATCGGGTCTTGTTTTATGGCATCAGCAATTAGAACAAGACGACGTACGCTTTGTGGGAACTCAGCGGGTAGCTTATCGAGCACATCAAAACGACGGAGACAAATATCAACCAGGCGAGGCATGTTTCCAAATATGTTAATCACCTCCGCGGGGATGGGCTCCAACCATAAGGACAAGGTTGTTAGTTGATTCATCTGGCCCAAGAAAATAACCATGTCGTGACTGCGGAAATCAGTGCCAACAGGACCAAGATACAACACAAAGCTCTGTAGCTCTTTCAGCTGCAGTCGCCCACTTCTTGCAGGTGATGGTGGAGAAAACCCATTGCGAAGGTAAACATGCCTTAGACTAGGGATATCCCAGAGAGAGTTTGGTACTACTGACTCCAATTGTGTGTCCCTGAGTTCTATAGTCTGCAAGTAGAGGAGTCTTCCAATTGAAGAAGGAAGCGTCATACGCCGACATCCTCTGAACCTAAGCAATCTTAGGTGAATGCACCCACCAATTACACTGGAGAAATCTTTTAGTGTTGAATCTTCAATGCAAAGAACTCTCAGGAATCTCAGCTTAGGAAGGGACACTGATTCAAGCTCAAAGCCAAGTAGACTTCGGACATTAGGCGTCGCAGGTAAAATCTGATCACTCAAAGTTTGAAAACTAAGACGATAAAATATCAAGTTATCAGATGATGATGATCCACCAGCTTGGCCTGCAAATTTTTTTGGGTGCACCACATGTCAGAAAGAAGCTAGCCACATATAGTACATATAGTAAAATAGAAAATGGAATCAATTAGTAGGAAGAGATCACGAGACAAAGCCTGACCTGCAGTTTTGTCGATGGCATTAAGAAAACCATCTTGTCTTGCTTCTTCCGTGCACCAGTCATGTAGAATATCATGAATCCTTATTCGCTCAATCCATCCATGTGCCCTACTTCTGTCGACAACTTGTACCAAGCTTCTCTGAGCCAACTCGGTTACATAATTCCGTGCTGTTTCTTCTAGTATATGCTTTGGTGTATGTGGAACAAGGTTTTCTGCTATCCATAGTTTAATAAGACCCGACACAGATATTATGTAGTCCTCGGGAAAAGCAGCAAGATAGAGAAAACAAGCTCTCAAATAATGATTTGGCAGGTCCTTGTAACTGCGAGCCAGTATGTCTCGCATCATCTGTCCATTCTTGGTTGATGGCCAATCAGAGAGTATATCAGACCATATTTGTGCATTTAGATTTTTTGATAGATAACCCCCCAAAACTGCAAGTGCAAGTGGCAACCCATCACATTTCTTTGCAAGCTTTCTCCCAAGGTTTTCAAACTCGTCCACGTCGTGTATGACAGACCTTCTGTATGATGGTAAAGCTTTGCTACTAAAAAGTTCCCAACTTTTCTCTTCATCTAACTTCTTCAAATGATGAACATAGGTTGGCATTTGGACATGATTTGCAACATCTTCCTTCCGTGTGGTTAATAGAACTCTACTACCATTTGTTGCATCTGGAAAAGCTTTAACCCTTTTATTTATTTGGTCCCATGTGTCTGTTTCCCACACATCATCAAGAACTACCAAGTATCTTTTTTGCAACAGAAAATCATGGATCTCCTTTCCCACTTCATACTCATTCATCTTAGCAATTGACTCATCTCTGCCCCCCATTATTTGTTTCATAATATCCTTTAGTAAATCAATGCCCTTGAATTTTTGAGATACAGTGACCCAAGAAGCTGCCTCAAAGTGTTGTTTGACACTAGATGAAGTGTATACTTTTCTAGCGAGTGTTGTTTTTCCCGCCCCACCCATGGCAACTATGGAGACAGCACTAAGAGGTCTGTCCTCTTTGTCAACTAACTTGTCAACTATTTCTTTGTGCTCGTCCTCAAAACCAACAAGGTTAATATCTTCAAAGTTTTGGAGCATAGAACCATAATCTTCTAGATACTCATCCTCAACATTAACCTTTTCTACAACACCAGTGTCCAAATTAATTTTCAAACGGTTTGCACTATCAATTATCTCACTAATCTTCCTTCTTATGCGTTGTATTTCAGCACCAACTTTATGAAGGGCAATCAGGTCACTTGGCAAGCGAGCATACCTCGAGATGGCACCCATGAAGCCTTTCTTGAGCCTGTTTCTCTTCTCCATGTAGTCTGCCGCTTCAATGACATTCTCGGCTTCGTATGCTGCATCCCTGATCTGACTGACCCAGGTAGCCACAAGCTCATCTCCCGATCTCCATTTGGCATCAGCGGATTTAAGGTAGCTCTTTAGCCGCTTCAGCTCCTCTTTCAAGAACCCCACTTCAAGGTTGACTCTGCATAAGAATGTGGTCTCCTGGACCGCAAGGGTGCTCACGTTGCCAAGCACGGCGCTAACGGACGACTCGGCCATTGCTGATCCTCCTTGTCTCCCGCTCTCTACTCGATCTGGCTGATGAAATGCTTGATCAGAGATAGATTGGTGGATTGAAGAATGCAGGTGTGGTTTAGAAAGGCATGGCGTTTGCTGGCTTTGTACTACTTCTTGTTTCTTGCTTGGTGACAGAGCAGAGCGAGGTACTATATGTATGCGTGATGTAATAATCAATGAATATCTGAGGATTAAAGGGACACGGCAAGGATGCCTTGTGCTCCTGAAGAGGGTTAGTTGGAGCATTCACTTATAGAATAAACTGATAGATATTCTTTGTACAAGATTCGCCCTTTACTCTAACAACACGGCAAGAACTAATTAAGGTGCTAATTAGAGCAAGGAAGCTCGCTCCCGTCTATATGCAAAGTTAATTAATTATTACGTTGCTTGGGATGCGGTGGTGCTTTAGCATCACGTACTACTACTCATGTTGATGATGAGTTCCCACATGCATGCGCACTACTTCTATTTTTTTTCCATGTACAATCTAGTAGTACATGCATATTATCATGCTCCAAAGGAAATCGTTGCCCTTTTTCAATCTCGAGATGTGCGCTTACCAGAAAATGCTTTGAATATTAGTATTTTTTGGATAATTTAAGAGAGAGAATGAGATAATGGCGTAGAAATAATGCTTGGCAAATAAGTTTTTTTTTTCAATTGGATAGAGCTAGAGGATGTTCGCTTGTGAAGAAAAACAAATCTCAAAGCTTCAGACAGTGAGGACAATATATGCAGTCCATATTTTTCTCACTTCCGCTTCGGTACGACCCCATAAACACATTAACGGTCCAGATTTGTCTATACCCCGTAAAAAAAAGGTAGGATCGGAAATCCGCCCTGAGGAGGGCTGCCCGTGCCATATCGCGTCGTGCGCGGCACGCCTGTACGCGTCATGTGTACGCCTGTACGAGACAGTCGGGCGGTCCACATCAAACCCTAATTAACGCCGCTGAACCACGTGGATCGTCTCGCCCGATTAACTCCGGCGCAGACTGCTATGATCGCCTTGACCGGGCATCGATTCTCGCGCGGCGTGGATTCACACGTCGCTGCGTGACTACTCGTCTGCGCACGCCACCCAGCAGCCAGCAGTTGCTCGCCTGCTCACAAGCCACCCACCCGCCATTAATAGCTGCCGAACCAAATCGTTCCATCGCCGCTATAAATTGCCGCATCGCCGGGCCTCGCACCACTCGCCCTCCCTCGCCCTCTCCTCCCCCGCCCTCCCTCGCCCCTCGCTGCGGCGCACTCTGTCCTTCCCCGATGATGACGCGGGCGACCCTGACGCTCAAGGAGGAGGAGGAGGAGCTCTCCCACTTCGGCATCCCCGCCGCCCCAGACGTGCGTCTGCCGTCTAGCTGTCGGCTGAGCATCGCAAGTGTACTGGTGGCACCGGTGCCCGAGCCTAGCACCCACGTCTCCACACACGCCGTCGGCCTTTATCGGACGCGGCTGCCCGCGGAGATGCTGCAGGACGCACGGTACGCCCCCAACAACCCGCAGTGGCCGGACACCCAAGCCGACGAGCACGACCGCCGCCTGCACGTGTTTGATGGCCCGCGGCCGCCGATGAAGCGCAACCGACGCCGGCGCCATGAGATTTGGGACGGCCGGACCTTCGAAGAGGTGGTCGCCCCGTACCGCGCGCAGGCGACCGCCGATGCCCTGCCAGCCCCGCCCATCGCCGGCTACCAGCTGTTCCACGCCTGCGACGCGCTCTCCACTCACATCAGATTCAGAGGAGCAGGCGGTGGAACGCGCCGTGGTGGTGGTGACCGGGGCGGCGGCATGCGGCTCAGTTCGCCTCGGCAGTGGAGACCGTCGCTCTATGGCTCCGCGCGGCGCGCAGGACAGCGCTAGGTCCAGCTGCGCCCCTCCGCCTGAGCCTGAGGCGGAGTACAGGCGGCTGGCGGCGGAAGCCGGCGACCCGGAGGACATGCCGGGCTTACTGACGACCATACGGGAGGCGGAGATGGCGCCGGTGCCGCCCCGGCTTGTCCAGGAGTACATGCAGGCCGCCCCTGCTGCCAGCCACCCAGAGGACCCGCCGTACTTCCCCGGGTACCACGCCGTGGTGGCAAACTCCATGGCGGCGCCCATCTTCGACGTGGGCACACTAGTAGAAAACAGGGCTTTGGTCCTGCCCAGATCAGAGCATTAGTCCCAGTCGTGTTACGAACCGGGACTGATGGGAGCATCTATCCCGGTTCGAGCGGCTAGGACGCCGGCCGGGCCACGACAAGCATCAGTCCCGGTTCAACTGGGACCTTTAGTCCCGGTTCCAGACACCAACCGGGACTAAAGGGGTTGCTGCCCTTTAGTCCCGGTTTGTATCTAAAACCGGGACTAAAGGGTAGGCCTTTAGTCCCGGTTTTAGATACAAACCGGGACTAATGTTTTGCCTATATATATATCCATGCCCCCCGCATCTCCTCTATTTTTTGGCCGTGGAAGGGTGGGAGGTGTGTGCTACTCTGTTCTCACCTCCCTCCTATGTACGTGAGGTGTTTGCTGAAATGCCCGAGCCACACTTAAGCTTTCTCCTCTCCAAGCTCGACCTGCAAGCTACATTTTCCCCAAGATTTGTCTAGGTTTGGCGGTGCACCAACTGCACAAGTGTTCTAAAAGGTTAGCAACTTCATCCTTTCATCTCTCACTGCTAGTTTAGCTCATTTCAAATGCTCTAGAAGTAGAGTGGTTTGTGGGATTTAGTGGAGGAGTGTATGTGGGAGTTCATTTGATTTAGATGCACAATTTGAGCTCAAATTAACTTCTTAGAGTCTGCACATGTGTAGGGTGCCGTCCCGTCCCCGTCCCCATCCTCACCTCCGTCGATCGCCCGTGCCGATCTCGTCGCCGGCACCACCGTGTTGAGCCTCTTGTTCTTATCTTCTTTTTAAAAGGAAAAAAAATTCTTACTTATATGATTTAGATAGCTACTTGTATAATTTTCTTAATTTTATTATTGTTTGTTATTATATAGTGCCATGGTTTTGGTATCCGCCCCCGTCGGCTCTCGTCCGGTCTATGATTCGGATGTGGTATATTATCTTTTATAACTATTTGTTTCATTTAGTGTTTATGACAATTATGTCGACCAACGTGACATAGATGTTTTTATCTAGGAGGTATGTGAACCGGAAATTCCAACCGACCTTATTGTCGAGAGGTTAAATTTGGTTGAAAAAGAAAACAATTACTTGAAAGAAAAATTGAAAAGAATTAAAGAGGAGACGATAAAATTGGAGTTGCATGACGATCACAAGATCCAGATGGATGCAATGCGCTTGAAGATTAGAAAGATTAGAAAATATGCCATTGATAATGAGGCTTGGTATCATTATGCTGTTGGATCAATTGTTACCTTAGTTGCGATTTTGATCGCATTTGTTGTTGCATTTAAATGTTTTACATAGTTGTATGTTAGTTTCAATGTATGTTTTAATTAGATGCTCTAGAGAGCTGTATGTTGTTCTATGAGAACTATATGTATGAACTTTTTGTATTTACTTTTTCAGTAATAACATTTGATCACTACTGTACTTTGGTTTTAATGCGATGATGAACTTGTATTAATTTGGTCACTTCTCTATTGATGATGTTCTGTAATGATTTTTGATATACTTAATTATATAATGCACGCAGATGAACCGGCAATGGATGTACGGTGACCGACGCACCTCCGACTACATTGAGGGCCTGCATAATTTTCTCGAAGAAGCTGAGGCAAATAAGCAGAATGGTTTTATGTATTGTCCATGTACTGTCTGTGGGAATACGAATGATTACTCTTCCCCCAAAACCCTTCACTTGCACCTGCTTGAGAAGGGTTTCATGCCACACTATAATGTTTGGACCAAACACGGAGAAAGAGGGGTTATGATGGAATACAATGAAGAAGAAGATGATGATGACAACTATCCTATGTTTCCTGAATACGGTTGGGTTTGTCCATCACATCATTCTCCTAATGATGTGATCCCGTTATCAAATGACAACTCATGTCTATGGTTAGGAAACCTTAACCATCTTTGATTAACGAGCTAGTCTAGTAGAGGCTTACTAGGGACAAGATTTTCGTTTATGTATCCACACATGTATTTAGTTTTTGGTCAATACAATTCTAGCATGGATAATAAACTTTATCATGAACAAGAAAATATGATAATAACATCTTTATTATTACCTCTAGGGCATATTTCCAACAGTTTTCACCTGGTCCCACCGAGTAGTGCATAAAGGTGTGTAACGGTTAGATTTTTGGTGCTACCTATATATACCCCCACCATTCCACCAACTCTCAGAGAGCAACCAGGACGAAGCCACCACTTCCCATATCCATTTTCTGAGAGAGAACCACCTACCCTTGTGTTGAAATCAAGAGAATTCCGCTCCAACCTTTGATCCTTGATTTCTAGCCTCCCCAAGTTGCTTTCCACTCCAATCCCTCTCCTACCGCATAGCCAAAATGTGAGAGAGTGTTTGAGTGTTGAGGAGACTATCTTTTGAAGCACAAGAGCAAGGAGTTCATCATCAACAATAACATCTATTACCTTTTGGAGAGTGGTATCTCTTAGATTGGTTAGGTGTCACTTGGGAGCCTCCAAGGTTGTGGAGTTGAACCAAGGAGTTTGTAAGGGCAAAGAGATCGCCTAGTTCGTGAAGATCTATCCCAAATGAGGCTAGTCCTTCGTGGGCGTAAGCCATGATGGCATGCACAAGGTTGCTTCTTCGTGGATCTTCGTGGGTGGAGCCCTCCGTGGACTAGCGCAGCCATTAATCTCCATGGGTTGAAGTCTCCATCAACATGGATGTACGATAGCACCACCTATTGGAACCACAAGAAAAATCACCGTGTCTTCATTGCGTTTGATTATCTCCAAACCCTCCCTTTATGTTCATATGCAAAGTCTTTACTTTTTGCTGCTATTATCTTAGACTTGCATGTGTAGGGTGCTACTAGACTTGATAGAATTGCTAAAACCTGCCAAAAATTAAAATTCGGGAAAGGTCTAGGTTCTTATTTGTCAAGTAGTCTAATCACCCCCTCCCCCTCTAGACCTACTTGTGATCCTATAGTCAACCATGCAATCTAATTGCATAGTTAAGTGATGGCAGCCCATCCTCTGTGCCAAGATCAACCCTTTGCAAAGTATCATCGTATCTAATGATATAGTATCTTCCACTTGTTCAAAATGTGCAGTCGTCGCTCCAACAAAATTGCCAAGATTATCCCAAATAATAGCTCCACTAGTGCTCGTGTTATCCTCTCTTGAAAAAGCCGCATCGACATTCATGATTCGGTAGCCCGTGGGGAGCTTCTTCCAGCAGTTAATTCGAGGTTTCGTACATGAAGGTTTCGAATAACGAACATAATTCATATGCCGATTTGTTCGTTCGGGCAGGGACACGGGCAGGGAGGCCGTCGTGGGATCCTCCTCTTCCTCCCTACCACGGGATCCTCCTCCTCCTTCCCGCCTGCGACCCCGCGCCTCCTCCCGATCCAGGGGCTCCATGGCGCCATGGTCAACTCCACCCCAAGACCGCCGTCTGCCACCTCGAGCTCAACGCCCGCGCTCGGATCTCGCCGCTGGCACGGGCTAGTTCGTCCGTTTTGTGAAACAGAGTACTTTTTTGTGTGCTGATTTGTTCGTTCGTTCGTCATGTAAATGGAGAACGATATATTGTGTAAATAGAGTATTTCTGTGTAAATACTGTGATGATGGATATACTGTGTAAATAGAGTATTTTTGTCTTGTAAAATCCGTTCGTTCGTCATCGATTCTTGTACTGTTGATGGTGAAATCGCTGTGAAAGATTTTGCCTACGCCTTCGACCATCAACAGCCTCTGCACCTGGACTATTGTTTCATATATTTTAAAAAAAAAATCTTTGCCGTCTCGTGTGTATGAGGCTGACGGCAAAGATGATTTTCTTTGTCATCTGTCATTAATCGGTTGACGGCAAAGCCATGGTTTGGCTGAGGGCAAAATCTTTGCCGTCTGCCGGATGAAAAGCTGACGGCAAAGTACTCTTTGCCGATTTAGGGTTTGCCGACAATCTTTGCCGTCAGCCCTCTGACGGCAAAATCTTTACCATCTGTATTCCTGTCTTTGCCGTCTCTACTTGCCTGACGGCAAACTGCCTGATTCCTGTAGTGAAACAACACCATAGGAAGATTTTAAACTTTGTCGGGAATCTCGGACTCCATAACTTTATCCAGACTCGATGCATCATAGAGGACCCTTGTCCCGCTGCATCTCGTAGTTTATTGCCATATTGATCCTCCCAATTTCATTAATAGGCTGATCTAACTGAGAAAGTGTCGCTCTTTATATAATGCCAAGAAACATAGTCTTCCACACCGGTTTGGTGAAGAAGGATTTGCAAGATCCTCTGAACAAAAAATTCCTAGAAGGTGCCATGAAATAAATACTCCACCCCAAGACCGCTATTCATGATATGTAGACCATTAATCATGAATAGGAATTATGTCCGTGATATGTAGACCATTAATCCAACAACATCTACAACTAATACTCCACCCCAAGACCGCTATCCAGCATGCATCTCGAAGTATTAAGTTCATACAAACAGAAGCATTGCAATAAGCACAATGACATAATATAGACAGTAAAATTATCATCGAAGTGTGATAAAGAAACCATCCTTTTATCCTTAGTAACAACAATACAATACGTTCCCGTACCCTTTCTATTACTAGGATGGATCACCGCAAGATTGAACCCACTACCATGCACAACTCCCTCTGAAGAACTACCCATCAAACTTGGTCAAAGAAGACAAATAGATCGGAAAGCACACAGGGCTACTTAATTATACATATAAGAAACTTCAAAAGATTCAATATAATTCAATGACAATCTGATCATAAAGGGACAATTCATCATATCGCAGCAAACAGAACCACTGAAGACATCATATGGATCCCGATCATGTAAGGCATCTCACAGGAACTTTGTATTGAATCACAAGGGAGATAGGATGCTATCTAGCTACTACTATGGATCCTAAGGTCCTAAGGGAACTACTCACACATGATCATGCAGCCAGCAAGGTTGATGAAGAAGCCTTCGGAGTTGGATCTCACCTCCGACAGGGTGCTAGAACAGGCCTCCAGATTGGATCTCCTTGGAAAAGGAACTTGCGGTGGCTGAACAAATAGTAGAAAATTGGTACAGGGGGTTTCCGAAAATATGGGATTTATAGGTGAAAGAATTGACATAAGGTGGTGTCGGGGCCCCCATGAGGCCACCCCACGCGGGTGGGCCCCTGGCCACGTGGAGGCCAAGGGTGGCCCCCTGGACCCTCCCGGCACTTTTTGGAATCTTTTGGTGTTGGAAAAAAATCATCAAAAATTCCCGTTGTATTTTTTGAAAAGTCTAAAACATGCAGCAAACAGCGACCGGCTCTGGGCACTGAATTAATAGGTTAGCCAAGAAAAATAATATAAATTGCTATAAAAAGTATCCAAAAGTGATATTATAATAGCATGAAACAATAAATAATTATAGATAATTTTGAGACATATCAAGTAGCCGTATTAATTAACCTTAAATTTTATAACTCTCGGTGGGGGTCTGGCCCAACACTGACGGGCCAATCTTTGGGGCTGCACCAAAGCAGCAGTTTTAGGTTGATTTAGCACTTTGAGCTAAATCAACCTAAAACTGCTGCTTAGGTTGATTTAGCACTTTGAGCGTTTCTCAAAAAAAAAAAAAAAAAAAAATTAGCACTTTGAGCTCTCCAATAAAGTATCGGATGAATAGGTGTGTCGACACTGGTGGTTGGAAAATATACTCATATAGTGCTTTACGGCGGGCGTGCCAGATCGCCAACATTGTGACAATCATCTGCGTGAAGTCCTCTTGCGAAAGTTTGTCTCGCATGGTGAACAACCATAGCTTGGCGTTCTCTTCTCTTGTCACTGTCATATGTTCCAGCACTCCCTTTTATGCCAAAGCGCAAACACATGTTGGAGAAGAACACTCAATTAGGGCATGACGCCACGAATCCGGCTACCCAAACACATAGGTATGTGACTCGATCATGTGACGATGTGCCATAACATCAAACGTGGGGAGGGAGTTCTGAGCGAGCCTCCACAGATATATTTTTTGGATTTGCTGGAACTTTACAATTCCAAAGCTCGGCCCAGTCCTTTTCACCCTGAGATTAATTTGAACACCCTCCTTCGTGATACAACCAAGCTTCACGACTAAACTTTGTGTTGATAAACATCATGTAAGCAGAGTGGACAGTAAAAACTCATTTTTTTTGTCTTGAGACCATAACCAAAAATTATCCATAGCTCGTGTGCATAAAAGTATGGCGAGGATCACAGCCGTATCCATCGGCAGGAATGTCTCCCTTATAAGAGCTTCACGCCATGCTGCACTAATCTCATCAATTAATTCCTTAACCATGACAAATTGTGAATTCTAAGGATTTGTAACTGGCTTCATAGTACTTTCATGAGGGATCCAGTTATGACCCCAGATTTCAGTCATTGCTCCATCTCCAATTCTCCTTATTAGGCCTTGGGCGAGAACATCTCTCCCTTCTAAGACAGATCACAAAATCTGTGAAGGGTATGACCCAACAGTAGCTTCCAAACAGGTCATGTTAGGGAAGTATACAACTTCTAATATTTTTGCAATTAGAGACTCTGGTTCTTGTAGTATCCTCCAAGCCTGGCGAGAAAGGAGGGCTAAGTTAAATAGCACCAAATCCCTGAAGCCCAAACCGCCCATGTATTTGGGCCTCGTCATCACATCCCATGAGACCCAAGCAACATTCCTCTTGCCTCCTTTACTACCCCACCAAAATTTTCTTATGAGAGTATTAATATGCTGACAAAGTCCTCAGCGATGTTTGAAACAGCCCATAGAATAAACTAGGATGGATTGCACTACTGACTTTACAAGCACTTATTTGTCGCCAACTGATAATAACTTTTCCAGCCAACCTTGGATCTTTTTCCGGATCCTATCCTTCCGAAATTTAAATGAGCCATTCTTTGACCTGCCGACATCACTAGGCATGCCCAAATACTTCTCGTTCAGTGACTCATTATGAACATTGAGAATCCCCTTGACCTCCTCCTTAACAGCGTGGAGACATTTTTTTTCTAAAGAAAACTGAAGATTTCTCTTTATTTTTTTCTGCCTCGATGCTTTGCAATAAATATACAACAACTTTGATACCTCTTCTGCACCTGCTTGACTTGCTTTAAAGAACAACAGACTGTCAGCAACGAAGAGTAAGTGATTCACCGGCGGAGCTGATGGAGACACTTTGATGACTGATCATTTGATTTCAGGAGGCATGAAAGACCATCTGTCGCCAACAAGAAAAGATAGGGTGAAAAAGGATCTCCCCGATGGATTCCTCTTGAGGGTTTAAAGCTTTCTAGTTTTTCACCATTAAACAGCACCGATAAAAGAAACAGTTCTTACCATGTCCATAACACATGTCTCTATTGGTCTCTCCTTTTTTCCTTTTGAGGAGAGCACCCAAATTTATTACTGATCAATCACATTGCTTACATATCATGGGGGCTCTCTATACATGTCGTCGTAGCAAGAGTAGTAAAGAACTAGTAGGGCAGAAGGTGCGGCAACACGCCGCACCCGAGTTTAAGCCCGTCATTTAGCAAATTTGTTTTTTATGTAATATT
This sequence comes from Elymus sibiricus, assembly GCA_039707655.1. Taxonomy (NCBI): domain Eukaryota; kingdom Viridiplantae; phylum Streptophyta; class Magnoliopsida; order Poales; family Poaceae; genus Elymus; species Elymus sibiricus. The sequence goes on from CM077675.1 coordinate 533,616,859, forward strand.
TGTTTTCATAATTTTTTTTGATAATTTTATCTCTTCATTTGGAAAAAATCATAAAAAATTGTTTGTCATAATTGTTGGTTAGCTATAGTTACCGTTTACCCACTATTTTATTTATAGAAAAGTGATGTAATATTTGTTGTATTTTATTTTTTAAAATTTATCTTTTTAATTTTAATTTTAAAGAAGAAGGAAAAAATGTGAAAGTATTTTTCAGGGGAGACACTGTTCATTGTAACCATAGTTTATTGTTTGGCCGCAATTACTATTTACAAAAAAAGTGATGTAACGTTTGTTTGCAGTTTTTTTGGTAATTTTATATTCTTAATTTAAATTTTGAAGAAGAAGGAGAAAAAATTGGTAATTTTATAATCTTAATAATTTTAATTTCAAAGGAGAAGGGGGGAAAAGAGAAATAATATATGTTTTCATTTTTTTTGGGAATTTTATCTCCTTAATTTAAATTTTAAAGAAGAAGGGGGGAAAAGAGGTAGGTTGTTCATTGGGGGGGGGGGGGAGGTATTGTTCATGGTACTCGTAGTTATTGTTTGACCACCATTACTATTTTATAGAGAAGCAATGTGTTTTTTATTTTCACTTTTTTTGTTTTTTTATCTCCTTAATTTTAAAAAGTGGTGTAATACTTGTTTTAGAACTTGGGGAAACGTATTTTTGTAAATTTTAACTTCAAAAAAGAGGGGAATTTCAAAAGGAAAAGGAAAAAAAAAAGTACTGTTTGTTGCAGGAAAGTGGTGTAATATTTGTTTTAAAACTCGGGCAAATGTTTTTTTTTTGTAGATTTTAACTTTTTAAATTTTAATTTCGAAAAAAAGGGGGGTTAAAAAAAGAGGAAAACACAAGGCACTATTACTGTTCACCGGATTACTGTTTGCAGCGGGGACACGTGGCGGACGTGGGGAGCGCAGCGCCAGCGCGGTGGAGCTCCCTGGTGGCTCGCTGCTTAGCAGCTTTAATATATGTAGATATTTGTAGCCATATTATGAGCATCTATATTACATTCTCTCCTCTCATGGCAGAACCTGACATCTCCCATGCCTGAAAGAATCACCTGCACTTCCTTTATGATGGCTGCACTCTCTCCTTTACTTCCTTCTTCTATCCCTCTTATCGCTCCTGCGCAATCCGAAGCAATGATTGCCGGGCCTCGTTGGATATCTTGTAATAAAAGCCCTCCTCACACACAACAGCCTCAACACAGGACGGATCAAGCACTCCGTCAATGACCAAAACGGACGCACGAAAAACTTTCCTTCATCATCGCGGAGTATAGCTGCTGCTGCACTCTTAGTTTCAGCACTGAACCACCGTCTATTGGAGAGCTCCTATTGGACGCCCGTGTGCATCCAATAGTTGAGCTTTCACGCAGAAGCAGCCCGACTCGGCCGGCCCATTACAGTTCGAAATGAGCAACAAAAAAGCAAAAAAGAGGGCACTCGAGCTGATGGTGTTTGGTGACTAATTAGCAGCGCGGAGCTATAAGAACTAGCGAAAGAAGTACTTAAATTCAAAATTCCAAACATTTTTTTTGAAATGTGAACAATTTTGAAAAAAATGAATTTAAAAATACACTCTGAACTTTTTTTAGTATGCGGTGAATTTTTTTCATATACCCACTCAACATTTTTTAATATACGGTGAACTTTTTCTCAAATGCACACTAAACAATTTTCCAATACATGATGAACAATTTTTTACATACACTGAACAAAATTTGCAAAAATATGAACAATTTTTTGAAATTCCAAACATTTATTGAAATTTTTATACGATGAACAATTATTCAATATATATTGAATAGTTTGTAATATACGCTGAACAGTTTTAAAAATACACACTGAACATTTTTGTGATATAGGCTGAACAATATATGAATACACATTTAACATTTTGGTGATATACGCTGAACAAATATTTAAATACACTTTTAATGCACTGTACAATTTTAAAATACACAATGAACATTTAAAAAAAGAACATTTTTGTAATATAGGGTAAACATTTCTTAAATATACGATGAACATTTTGTGTATATACACCGCAATGAACTTTGTATAATGCACGAAAAATGAAATAAAAATAAATGAAAGAAAAAATGAAAAAAGGGAAAAGAAATAGAAACAGAAAACAGAAAAAAGAAAAAAAAACAGAAAAGAGATGAAACAGCCTCGCGACCGTGGGCCGGCCCAAACTAAGGCGACAGGAGCTCAACCTTCAGCGAAGCCTCGTCCTTTTGACGCTCGCGAGCGGCAAATAGGGATTGCCCGTCTATTGGTCTCTCTAACCACCAACCACGTAACATGGCCTCTCCATGGGCTTCGTAGTCTCGCGAGCGACTAAATCAAGTTTGGCATGTTAGCCCCCAAAGCCCACGAACACCCATCGAAGAATACATAGCATGGGGGCTCTATATACCGGACATGTCGTCATGGCAAGAGTACTAAGGAATTTTTAGCTATATCATGAGCATCTATATTATATTCTCTCCTCTCATGGTAGAACTTGACATCTCCCATGCTTGAAAGAATCACATGCACTTACTTTATGATGGTTCACTCTGAGAGTGGCGATAGAGCACACGAGCTCGCCTCCTAACTTTATCTGGGCCGCGCGGACAGCTACGGGGATGCGCACCATGATTATTTTTCTGAAGGACAGTATGTGGATACAGAGGATGTATACCTCGTGAGCCCGTACGTCGACAGCGGCATGGTGTAACGGCGACGTGAGTTGCGTTAGCTCTAAGCTTTTTTTTTCCAGGATAAGCTCTGAGCTGTTGGTACACGACGCGGGACGAACTTGTGCTTGGCACGACAGCCGCATGCCCTCGAACATTTTTTTGTTTCTTAGGACATTTTCCATTTTTTCTATTTTTGTGTTTTGATTTTCCTTTTCTTTTTTCCTATTTTCCATTCAAACAATACATGCATACTTTCTTAATACACAATGAATATTTAATACGTGACGATTAGTTTTTCAATATAAGATGAACATCTACTGGTAGATGATAAACAAATTTAATACATAAAGGATATTTTTATATCACGATGAACATCTTTTCAGCGCGTATTAAATAAATCTTAATACATATGAACAAGTTTTTAATATATGATGAACAATTTTAAAATAAGTGGTGACCATTTAAACGAGGAATATTTTTTAACATGAGAAAAATTAACATGCGATGAACTTTTTTTCTCTTTCTTTTCTTCGCGTTGTTATTTTTTCTCAAAGTGTATAAAAAATGTTCATAGTGCTTTTAAAATAAGTTTCTTGTGTGTTTTAAAAAGGTTCATAGTGTATCAAAAGCGTTGGTCATGTACTTCAAAATGGCTCAGCCCGTAGTTAGACAATATAATTCGAACGTATTTAAAATAATGTTTGGCGTGTATTTAAAAAATTGTCATCATGTACTAAAAATTGTTCGCCGTGTATCTGAAAAGAGTTTGTCATGTATTAACAAAATGTCTGTCAGATATTATTTATAAATACACTATGAACATTTTTTAAATATCAAATTTTAATAGACTTTGAACATTTGTACGAAAATCTTCAAACAATTTTTTTCTAAAATACGTGTTGAACATTTTTTGTATGGACTATAAACCATTTTTAAATGCAAATAACTGTAACAAAAACCAACTTCTAAATAAAGATTAATCTACAAACATTATTTTAAATTTGTGAAAATTCTTTAAAATCACGATGTTTTGTTCATAAACATTTTTCTAAAACTCCCAAAAAATCGGATTAGTATTTTTTTTTGAGTATGTAGAAAAATGATTACAATTTTCTTCTGAGATAGGATCTATCGATTTTATTTTTTCGAACGGTCCAATGGCAGCAAAAAACCAACTATAGACGTGCGACCGGACTGGCCGAGCGAGCGAGCAAGTGAGCGGACTGGCCGACCAAGTGAACCGGGTGGACGAGCGAGCGGGCGTATGAGGTCGCGGCGCATGTAGTGCGTTCCGTATACATAATACTCCATCCGTTCCTAAATATAAGACCTTGTAGATATTTCACTATGGACTACATACGGAGCAAAATGAGTGAATCTACACTCTAAAATATGTCTATATACATCCGTATGTAGTCTATAGTACAATCTCTAAAAGGTCTTATATTTTGAAACGGATGGGAGTATATGAATAGTAGAGGGATCAGGCATATTATTGAATTTGTTCTCTCTGAATTTAGTAGAGACAGTTCGTCTAGTGTTGAGTCAAGTGACAAGTTTTCATGTGAACAATTGGCGTGCGTGAACTGTTTGGTCCCTTTGTAGTGTTGTATTAGTCATACGTGTTCGAGAGAATAATTATGAGGCCCCCTTGATCGACGGGTTAAGTGGGTTGAACTGAAATTTGTGTTTGATAGTTGCCAATGCGCCGCTGGCACATAGTGGTACATGACGCGATCCGTTCACAGTCTGTCAAAACGGCGTGAGTGTGCGTGAATGTCCTGCAATACACACAAGCACTGAAGCACATTATGTTTGGTCCACTACGTATACAAACAATAAACCTAAATACTTACAAGTGCAGCTGCACTATTACGTCGTCGCGAGCGCATGCGTATGAACCGCACGATGGGACAGATCATTTCAGATTTGAAAATTTTCTTACCCACCCATTCTATATATGGAAAGATTCTTTGACTAGAGCACGTTGATTTTTTCCACCTCATCCGGCCAACCATGTGAACCGAAAGATGACGTAACTTGCATTAATTCCGATATGAAAAAAAAATCAAAAAGCTATAACTTTTAAACCGTGTGTCAGAATTATGATTTGTTTTCACCGTTAGGTTTCTCGTGACGAGCTCTTCAAAAGTAGATCCCATATGGATATGTTTTGATGATTTTTTTCAAAAGCAACATTGGTCCTAAATGAGGCAACTTTAGTGCTAAACATGAGCAACTTTTGATGCTAGATGAATTGCCCCGTGTGTATAACTGAATTCAGCTACCAGCCTCCTATTTAGGTGTATGCAATAGTGTAATAGGTGGTTAATATGGTTGCTAAGTTGCATACATCAAAACCCAAATACTTAGAAGTGCAGCTGCGTTTTTTGACGAATACACATGAGTTGCTTGTTGAATGCACTGGAGTTGCACAAAAACACACTAAAAGTTGCTAACTTTTTTGTGATACTCGAATGCAATTATGGCAACTATTTACCAATAGCAGGCAACTGGGCATCAATGGTAGGCAATTTATAGTATATATATAGGCAACTGAATATCATCTGTAGGCAACTGACCATCAGTAATAGGCAACTGAGTATCAAAGTTGAGCAATTTCACAGTATTTGTAGGCAACTGAGCATCAACCATAGGCAACTGATCATCATTAATAGGCAACTAGGCATCAATGTTTGGCAATATCATATTATTTGTAGGCAATCGAGCATCAATCACACGCAACTAATCATCAATGACAGGCAATGGAGCAGCAACAATAGGGAAGTTGAGATAATGTTGACAAGATTCACATGTACACATAGTGCAGTGAAGTTACTTGTATGTAGCACTAAATGCGCCTCATGTTTTATGTGATTTTCTTATTTTTACAAAAATCAACCAAATAGGCAGTCCTACTAGGCCAAAAAGAAAAGTTGCTTTCTTATAGCACTAAAGTTGTCTCAATATCACCCAAAGTTGCCAAAAAAAAAAGTTTGTCGAAACCTATCCATATGGGATCTAGTTTTGAAGAACTCGTCGTAAGAAACCCAGCCGTGAAAACGGATCTCAATTCTGACGCTTGGTTCAAAAGATGTAGTTTTTTGAAAAATGAAAGGAAAGTAATAATTGCTTTTTTGGGCTGTCCTGGTCGCGTGCGGGTTCGCTGTTTCCATTTTTGAAAAGCGCTCGCTCCTCCGAAAGGGCGCCCGTGCACCAGCTAGTCGCGTCGACGCGATCCGTTCACAGTCTGTCAAAACGGCGTGAGTGTGCGTGAATGTCTTGCAATACACACAAGCACTGAAGCACATTATGTTTGGTCCACTACATATACAAACAATAAAATAGTCTGCCGGCCCATATCCCAACGACAATGGCTGGCTTGCTTCCAAAAAAAGAAAAAGAAAAAAAGCCGACAATGGCTGGCTATGGATTCTGTGAGCAAGCGAGGACGTCCACTATTAGGAATTTTCGGGTTCACTCTTTCCTTTACTTCCTTCTTCTATCCCTCTTATCGCTCCAGCGCAATCCAAAGCAATGATCGCTGGATATCTTGTAACAAGCACAAGCATTCCCAACACGCAATGGCCTCAAAACAGGACGGATCCAGCACTCCGACAATGACCAGAACTGACGCACCATGAAACTTTCCTTCACTGCACTCTTTTATATATATATATACTAGGTAGGAAGTGCGGCTTGCCGCACCCGACAGCACCGCTGTCGGGTACAGTCATATCCAATCCGGTAATACAGTCATTGGAGCATTGCAAATATAAAAAATAGCATAATATTTGTTCAATACAGTGCCATACACCAAATCATTATCTATGAATTGACCCAAGAAAAAATTAGACAACTAATAAATAGTAATTGTTTGGTTCATTACATCACTTTCAGCATGTCACATGAAATGCAACATGACATAACAAAAGCAAGTCCTAATGGTGATCCAAGAGAACCAACAATATATTCTATGAGGTGATCGTAGTGTATTGGGTAGCTCTATCTCAACATCTTTCTTGTCGAGGACCTGCTGATGGAATTCTAAAGAGATGGAAGTGAACCTTGAATGGAAACATATAAAAAATTTGCAAGCCAAAAGAGCATATTCGCAAGCATGGCCCAAAAAATACCACATTACTGAAACGTCTTTCTAGATCTCATGGAGGTACTACCAAAAGTAGGTTAACAAATATCAAATTAGAACATATTTGAATTGAAATTTTAGCATAAAGCAGGTCTGATAAATAAACCACTATAAGGGTGAGAAAATAAGAAGGAAAAAATATGCAATAAAACATGTCTCAATAACGATCTCAGTCATTTTAGACGCAGATAATACCATAGACGGAGCACTGCATATTTCTTATATACTGCATAAAAGAAAGACCATATTCAGCGCTTACCCCAAGCGAGAGCAAGATCACTAATTTGCATCACCTAAACTATTAGTAATAGAAAACTTTACCATAAGAACATATCCTTACAGTATCAATCAAAAGCACTTGAAAGTAAAACGACAGAAGAACATTTACCTCCTAAAGGCATAACCTATCCACATGCAGCAGCAAACGTCAATTTCTTGAACCAGCATATCACAAAATATGTATATCTGCTAGCACATGGCATAACCACATCATAAGAAAATTTCACTTGCTAAACTGCCAAACCATTGGCCTATGTCGTGGTAATCCCATCGGCTCGTACAGAGCCAACATGGGGATAACGTATTCTTGATGTAGAGGATGGAAGCAGTGTGAATGTCGATGGTGCTGGTTCCACCTGGCGGAGGAAGTGGAGGACATGGATCTTGATACAACCTGTGGACGTCGTACGTAGGCTGCTATGCGAGGAGAGGACAACACTGCGGATGGCTCGCCTCCTCTTCCATCTCTTAAGGTCGGTGCTCCACCTGTCGGTTGTTAACTGTCGAGAAGAAGCCGAGCATCGCAACCAAGAATGATGGTACAGCAACTGTGAGATTAAAATAGTACCAGATGAAAGTCCAGCTTAATTTAAAATATCTAAACGGGTAAAAAAAGGCCTTGTACAACAATGAAATTTAGTTCTCTTTTGCATGATAGGTGATGACAATCCAAAAGTAGTGTTGAGATTCAGGAGCTACACTCATGAACATCAAACCAACCAAATAACAAACTACTATTGTCTTAAAAGCATAGTCCAATAACCTGAGGAAGCAAGCATTATTAATTCAAGTAAATGAACATCTCAGTAAGTTAATTTACCTAATAAAGCATAGAATAACCAATGAACTCTCAATGGCGCGCAATACTGTATCATGTGAACATAGGATATCTATTCACAAAATCTACGCCCAGTCATATTACAATTTACAATAATAGTGTAGTGTACAGGAAGCAGCATATAGGTTAGACACAAGTCTTATTATGTCCATGTCTCTTTCCTTTTTCAGGGTTATTCCTTTCATGTTGCACATGAGTATGTACTGTACATGGATGCCTACCTTTTTCTCTTGCTGCCTAGTTTTTTCTGAGTAAACTTATCTGCACCAGAATCCTACATGAAAAATAGCCATGGTTTAGGATACCCTCACCATATGTTACAGAAACAATAAGCATCTTGGAAACCAAGAGGACTACATCAACATTACTACAATCTCTATTTCTGCTGGTAAGTGAACCTATTCTGGCTAGCCATGGTTGGATCCACTACTATTCTGTCGAAGCCAATTGGAAGTTGTGTTTTTCAGTTTTAGTTCCAAATGGAGCCATCTGATTTCCTCTATAAGAATTTCCAGTTCCATTCCTATTTTTTTTACATATGGCATTGTGCTTACTCACATGACATACCCAACCATGAATCTTGTTTATAAGCTCTGGTCGGCCAAAAAAATAAGAAGCATTAAAACCAAACATGAGAAGAGTGAACGCGGGTAAACTACAAGAGGCCATGATACTTTAATAGTGTTGTAACATAAGCCAAGATTTCTAAATGTATAAAGAAAGGATACATAGTTACGACAGAAGAAATGGCAGGTGAGTAATTTGATGATGCCAACATAACATTGATAAATATGTGACCCGCTATCAATCTTACACCGCTCATTAAAAATCAATCAAACGGAGGACCAACACGACGGATAAAGTCATACCTGTCATCCACTCTAACTGAAGAAATTGGCTCGTGTGTACCAGTCAAACACGCCTCAGCTGTTGGCATGTGCTCCTCGTTGTCATTGATCTTCACCAAGGTAAGTGAATAATCTGTGTGCAGATATTTGGTGTGCGGCAACAGAACTAAAGTCAACAGTCAACATCGGTGATGGATAATCGAAAAGGAATTGTAAATATCAGGGAAGGGAGAGGAGTTTGCAACCTAGTACTCCCATTGTCAGGGAGCAAGAATGTGTGGAGGCATTGGGGCTTCAATTATTCCTCTTTCATTTGCTCATGTGCTACCTCTGCCGCATCCTCGAGCCGCAGTAAAGCTAGGCAGGCGCACAGGGTTTGCCCAACGTCGCCTTGCCGGGAAACCTAGAGTCAACCACGAGAGCAAAATTAGGAAATGGTGGAGCTTAAGATCCACATGGTACCAGAAATCTCTCACCACAAAAATTTGCACAGAAGTAAAGGGGGTTGGATTATCTATGGCAAATATGAAAGCAATACCAGTTTAGGCACAAGTTTCAGGTAAGAATGATACTTAGACAGTAAATAAAAAACAACTGATTAGAGTTATTTCTCAGTTCAGATAAAAAAGAAAGAACCAATGATTCTTTACATATAGCAGAATTATGTTTCAGTTCAGATAAAAAAGAAATAGGCACCGATTGTTTCCATATAGCAGAATTATGGCTGATACAAATTTGAGTTATTTCTCTTAAACAAAGAAAGACCCATGAAACACACACTTTGATAGCAAGAGTGCTATTTATTTATCTATGCAAACCTACAACGGAATTATGGCTGAAACATGCCATGAAACTGGAGGTGTAGCGCATGTTTCAGAAAAAATGGCCGAGGCTCCCTAATCCTAGTGATGTGAGCTACGATTATTTTGTCAGGGACTCATGGTTGTATATAATTTTCGCAGGCAACATCCCCTCTATGAAACTTACCTTCGGTGACAGAGCTATATAAACTATCTGATGGACAAAAATGAAGCTCTTGACAACCTACATATCAATTTTAAAATGGTTTGTTGATAAATCAGTCCACAGAGACAAATATCATTCCAGCATTAGTATATATGGGACATCAAAAGTCCTCTAAAAGAAGTAACGTTGCCAAATTCTCAAGGATTAGCAGGACTAAACAACAAACATGAACTGTGTGTAACTTGCAATCTTGTGAAGCTGTGGCCTGAAAATATCAGAAGACCTCTCTCAGCCTACAGTGCTCACCTTATTGCAATTAGGAAATGACATGATGGCAACCAAAAAATTAGGAACAGAATAATGGTTGTCAATCCAAGATTGTACTAAATTCAGTCTTGGAACTGAATGAACAGAAACATCAACACACCCTTTGTCCCATACCAAAAGAAATGCATAGACTACATGATTATATGGAATAGTTATTGGGACCGCACAAATCAAACGAAACCCATTAAACATTTAAAATCCAATGTAAACTGGTAAGCAGTCACCATCCGCCTTGAGCCACTATGGAAATTTAAGATGGCCACCGTGTGGTAAATACAAATCAGAAACATCTTGATCTCCTTCAACTCATGAATTGCGAACAACTAAAGGGACTACTCAACTTGGTATCATTTATTGAAGCTAAATACCAGTGGTGTTGGCTGAAGAAAAGGCACACCATAATCAGCCAATGGGGTGGGTATTTTCAAAATACATATAGAAAATACCAAAGGTTTTGCTCGCTGATCTACCACTATTTGGTGCTCTGGTTACAAACCATACACCAACAGGGTATTTTCAGTGTGTTATTGTCAATATATATGTAGAAATGATTTTTTTAATACATTTCGGTTCTACTGTAATTAATTTCAGGTTTGGTGATAAATTAGTAAATTTAGCTCAGTCTAAAAACCCAACTCCGTGCAAAAAGAAACAATTTAGATATTTCGTATAACAGAAAGCAGATCAAGAGGCGTGGCAGATATTTGTAATGCCATTAGTAGGGAGCCAAAAGACCAACCTCGACCGAATCCATTTGAACTGCTATCCATAAAAACCTAGCTTACTGGTACCTTCATCTCCTCTAAAACACTATCTCGGCAGCAAGAATATAATGCATGCTTCCCTATCAGAGATCCAAATTTACATAGTTCTAAATCAATGCGCTTCCGAAATCCTCTAGCCGTCAACAATATAATTCCACGGGTTATGCCATATTTGTTTGGAACATACACACGAATATATGATTGCCTAAGCTTTCAACATTAAAAGTAAAACAAAATACACGAGCCTCTTAAAGTTAGATCTTTGAATGTAAACTATATACATGATCAGACTGTATTCAGTATTCATCAGGAAAGAGTACATAATATGCCATGTCTAGTTTTACCTTTCATTCAAGATCATCGTCTCCTAATATGACGTCTGCCTCTGACTGAGATTCCATCATTATAACTAACAGCCAAAAAGCATAACTATTTGTAAATAACATGAGAACAAAACGCATGTGTCGAATATAGCTGCAAATACTCAATAACTGGTATAGCAAGAAACATCAACAAACTTTCTTACCTCCACATGGATCAACTACCACTAGTAGAAAACAGGGCTTCAGTCCCGGTTCCAGAGGGCCTTTAGTCCCGGTTCTGCACCCGGGACAAAACGATCGGGACTAAAGGCCCATCACTTTTAGTCCCGGTTGTCTTACGAACCGGTACTAAAGGAGCTCCACGTGGCCGCCGTGGGGCGCCCAGGCAGGAGGACCTTTAGTCCCGGTTGGTAACACCGACCGGGACTAAAAGGCAGCCACGCGTCAGCAGCTGCCAGGCGCTGGGTTTTTTTTTAACGGAAGTGTTTTTTTGGAGGGTTTAGGGGTTTTCATTCATATTGTGTTTCCCCTTTTCTTTTTGTGTTTACCATTTTTATTTTATGCTTTTCATTCAACTCGACGCTAGCTACTACATATAGCAATGAAGGAGCCATTACACAACATCGTCATGATCAATATATAGAGAGAAGTGACCTCTCTTTCTCCGTGCTTGGTCGAACAATGCAACAAGTTTTCGTAAATCTATTCGACGCTATTACATATAGTACACGTTCATGCATATATACAATATAACATCTCTTACGATCCTAATATCTAATTACCAAAATTGCATGTCATATCACAATGGCATTCTCCGTCTTTAGGTATGACATGCTCAACAAAGAATCCCGCCAATTCCTCTTGAATTGCTCGTACGCGATCAGTTGGTAGGAGTTCTTGCCGCTTCCGCCAGATCTAATTTAAAGAAGGGGGTCAATATATGAATGAAACTCAACACAATTGATGGTAATGAAATTAAAATGTGAATATTGTTTACGTACTTCAAATTGTTCTGGAGATATGCCCCGCTCACAGGTCGAGTGGCGAATGAACTCGCAAACGTAGTATGCACATAAATTAGTGCCGGGTGCCTGCCACAAGCACTTTACGAGAATAGAGTTCAATCAAAATGATAATCAAGCATGATAATGGTATTGAAACTAGAAACAATGAGAGACGATGCGCGATACTATCTAGTAGTACTTACTTTGGGGTGTACAAATCGCAGCTACTTCGAGACACCCTTAACGTGCTTGGTGAACTTTTTCCAAACCCTGCCCGGCAAAGAAAATGATTACTTGATATCAGGAAATGAACGAAAGTTGCCGATATGGTGCGATAATGATTGAACTTACTTCTGAAGCATTTGACGCATGTTCGTCCACTCCTTAGGGTCTTTAAGTCTCGAGTCCAAGACACATACTTCTCCCTCCTCAACCCGAATGGCTAGCAGAATGAAGTGGAACCTGCGCACGCATAACTCATTAATTGCACTTAACCTTGAGTAAGCGAAATAGAATGTGCACAAGATAGTAACACTCACTTGAAGTTGTAAGGAAATAGTATTTCCCTTCTGTTTTGTTGTGCAAGTAACGCCGTTAGCAAATTAGCATCTGTTTCATCGGGTTTTGTTTTTAACGTATGTTCATTTATGTTATCTGGGTTAATGAACCCAATGTCATAGATTTGTCGTTTTCTGCAATCGATGATCTTCAATCTGCATATAATATAGTGTGAGGATAATTATACATGCAATGAACGAGCTGAGCTAGAGACTTTACAAAAAAAATACTTACAGACAATAGCAACTGACGATAGTTTTGTCGAGGTCCTTTTGATTGTATAACTGAAACAATTCTTCAAATTCAACGAATAACTCTTGTTTTCCATTGAAGAAATGCTCATTTTTAATTCCCACATAGATATTGTCGGTCCCGTCCTCGCAGGCTTTCAAGTACCAATCATGGAGTTGTGCCATCCTCGTTGTTAGACGCGGGAGCTCCTCACGGCTGAGGAGAGGCTTCCCGTTCTCGTATCTTAAGGGTGCTACTACCTTAGCCTTTTCAAATTGTACCGAATCGGGTAAGTAATCACCAGCAGTGATAGCAAGACCACCGGCCGCTTTCTCTGGATCATTAACGATATCGGTAACCACCTTGAGCGGAGGGCACGATTGCACTTCTTGTTCGCCGAGCTGGGGAATTGTTTTACCAATTCTTGCGCCACTGCTAGCTAAGCTTCCCGACCGCTTGGCTTGAGCATGTGTCTTTTCAATACAGCGGTCATAGTTTGATTTCGGCGATGGCGGTGGTGGTCGCCTAAGGGCCTCCAGAGTTCGCTTCGCTTTCACCGCATCTATTTTCTCCTCTGGAGGCGGACGTTTCGGTGCAAGCTAGCGTTTCACATCTGCAGCCACGATGTCGTTGAGTTCCTCCTCAGTCATCTCGTATGGTAACTTGGGAGGAACCTTAAGGCTTTGGCCTGCTCTGAATTTCTTCGTTTTCGTACCGTTGCTAGCCGCCGGAGCGACGGCGGCTCTCTTCCGCTGTTGCTGAGGCCGTGGAGGAGGCGGAGTCCGCTGATGCGGCGGAGACAACTGAGGCCGCGGAGGAGGCAGAGTCCGCTGATGCGGTGGAGACAGCTGAGGCGGAGGAGGATTCTGCTGAGGGGCCTCCACCGTCGGAGTCCACTGAGGCGGCGGAGACGGCTGACGCTCCGGAGAGGACTCAGGCAGGGGAGACGACTGACGCACCGGAGACGGTTGACGCACCGGAGACGACTGACGCACCGGAGACGACTCAGGCACCGGGGCCTCCTCCGGCTGAGTCTGCTGAGGCGGCGTATAGTTTGGAAGCAAGATGTGCTCCTTTCTCCATAGACAGGTAGTCCTTAAGGCATTTTGAAGAAGATTCTCCCCTTCACCTGTAGCGTACTCAAGCTCCAACCCCCCAAATCCGTCCATTATTTCATCCACCCCGACAACAGCGAAGCCAGCTGGAACCGGATTGCAATGGAAAGTGGCATTAGGTCGAGGAGGTAAGACATAGCCGACCGCCGCCTTCAAGGTCAGGTTATGGCATTTCGCCATTAGCACACAATGTTCATTACCCATTATACCATCCACAGGGTAGCGAGGAGCTGTGCTATAAGGCTGAACGAGCTCCGTGGAAGCCATGATGCTTCTCCGCTGAGATGGTGGGGTAGCATCCAATGAAGGATCTTCGTGCCGCTGAGATGGTGGGCCGATAGCTCACTGGCTCTCAAGTGCCTCTAGTTTTGCTAATCTTGCATTGATCTTCTGCATTTCGCTTGCTTCCTCTTTCTTCTTTCTCTATCGGCTTCTATAACCAGTGCTGTCGGGAAACCCATGCACCCACGGAACGGAGCCTGATGTGCCTCGTGTTCGTCCAGGGTGTTCGGGATTCCCGAGCGCCAATGACAGCTCGTCCTTCTCTCTGTCGGGACGGAACTTCCCTTCCTGCGCGTTCTTGATTGATTCCTCAAGCTTTTTGATAGGTGTTTCAAGTTGAGCTTTCGTCCAAATACACTTCCCTGTTTCTGGGTCCAAAGTTCCACCAACCCCGAAGAACCAAGTCCTTGCCCAATCTGGCCAATGCAATGTCGTTGGTTGGACATTTTTAGCAAGCAGGTCTTGCTCAGCTTTGTCCCACGTAGGCTAGGCTTTACTGTAGCCACCTGACCCCGTAACATGGTGAAACTGCTTCTGTGCAGCATTATCCTTATTTATCTGTGACCTTTTCTTAGCCTTCTTCGATTTCTTGTAGGCCACAAATTCGGGCCAGTCATCTTTCAGCTTCGCATATTGACCGGTGAATTCCGGAGTAATGTCTTCTCCGACAAACTTTTTGTTCAATAGTTTCTTCCAATTCTTGAATAGTTCTGCCATCTTCTTAAGAGCAAACGCCTTGACCTTTGGTTGTATAACTGGGTTGTTCGGATCCTCCTCTGGCGGTAGGCTGAAATTTCTCATCAGTGAGGTCCAAAGATCATCTTTCAGTCTATCGGGGACATAAGAAACTTTAGGGTCCTTCTTCTTATTCCATTCTTGGATCCTGATCGAGACGCCGTCCCTAACAATAACTCCGCACTGATGTATAAATTTGTCCTTGGTCCGCTTGGGAGCAATCGGTTGGCCTTTTGGAGAGACTTTTTCGATCGTGAACCTTTCATCCGGGTCCAACCTTTTCTTCTTGCCTCGTATCCTTACCGAAGTTTGGCTCGATCCGGACTTCTGAAATAGTTAAGGCTCCCTTCTCCATTCCATCGCCGGAGCCGTCATGATCTCCTTCCTCCTCCACTCCATCACTGGAGCCGTCATGAGCTCCTTCCTCCTCCATTCCATCACCGGAGCCGTCATGATCTCGTCCTTCCTCCTCCATTGGACCACCGGAGCCGCCATCCGCTCTTTCCTTAGTACCATCGTTCTCGTTGAGAAACGACAAGGTGATATCATCACCTCCGTCGCGGATTATATCCCCCAACAACTCTTATGTTTCTAAATCTCTGGCGTCCATAGTTTCTGCAAATATTACAACATGGCAATATACAACCATGAGAGATGGATTAGTGGCAAACATAGACTTAAAGGAATCATATGCATATGAGCAATGGATTAGTGGGAAACATCATGCAAAGTTCACAAGTTTTATAACAATCAGTTTCAGACGATCGTCGAGGACTCCTCCCCCCTCATGTCTAATGAGCCGTCCTATCTTTCGAGAGAGGATACTTTGCGGACCGCCTCTCTCATGGTCGTCGAGGATACCTGCGGAACCCCCCCCGCCCCCCCATGTCGAAGTTATCGGGGATATGTTGAATTCCCGAGAGAGTTAGGGGTGTTCTAACGCGGCACTACATGATATAGGTGAAGGGGGGTAACATTTTTGTCATATTTTTCTGATCGATTTCTAAAGTTTTACCAATATCCTGAAAATTCCTGGAATTCTGCTAAGTCTGAGAATTCCTCAGCTTTAAACATCACTTAGCTGTTTTCCAAAGGCTACAACTATTGTTCTGTACATCTTATGGGTTAGTGCCTTATATCAATATTGATCACTCTCCTGTGATCTACAAGATAGTATCAATTCATACATATATCAACATTTTCTATATACATCAACCCATCCATCTATACATACGTACATATCAACATTTTCTATATATATACATCCATCCATCAACATATGAACATTCGGTGAACATAAAAAATTCATATATCCATCCATCCATCCATCGATCTTGAGCAGAGTAGATTTTATGAACGTATGAAAATTCTATGAACATATGAAAATTATATGAACAAAAACAAATTCATTATATCAACATATGAAAATTCTATGAACAAATCCATCCATACATCACATATGAAAATTCTATGAACATAAAAATTCTATGAACAAATCCATCCATACATCACATATGAAAATTCTATGAACATAAAAATTCTATGAACAAATCCATCCATACATCACATATGAAAATTCTATGAACAAATCCATCCATACATCACATATGAAAATTCTATGAACATAAAAATTCTATGAACAAATCCATCCATACATCACATATGAAAATTCTATGAACAAATCCATCATCATATCAACAAATGAAAATTCTATGAACAAATCCATACATCAGCAGGCTCGGGGACGGCTCGGAGGCGACGGCGACGGCAGGGCCGGGCGCGGGCACGGCTCGAAGGCGACGGCGACGGCGGGTCAGGGCGCGACGATGGCGACGGGGACGTGGGGGCAGGGGCGCGGAGACGACGACGGCTCAGAGGCGACGATGATGGCGGGGCAGGGCGCGGCGACGGCGACGGTGCGGCAGGGCGCGGCGACGGTGATGGCGGGGTAGGGCGCGGCGATGGCGACGGTGACGTAGGGGGAAAGGTGCGACGAGGGGTAGAGGGAGGCGAGGGCGAGGTGGAGCAGCCTGACGGCGTCGACGGGGCAGAGGGCGGCGAGGTGGAGCAGTCTGACGGCGTCGACGGGACAGAGGGCGGCGACGGCGAGGTGGGGCAGCCTGACGACGTCGACGGGGCAAAGGGCGGCAAGGGCGTCGATGTGCTCGGCGTCGTCGGGGGCAACTGCAGATGAAATCTAAAAAATCCCGAAGTCCCTGCTTATATACCCAGCCCTTTAGTCCCGGTTGGTGGCTCCAACCGGGACTAATGCCCCCCTTTAGTCCCGGTTTGTGCCACCAACCGGGACTAAAGGTCAATTTTCAGCAGCCCAAAGGGCGGGAAGCAGAGACCTTTAGTCCCGGTTGGAGCCACCAACCGGGACTAAAGGGCTGCTTCCCGTATCCAAAAGTTTAGTCCCACCTAGCTAGTCGAGAGGGGATCGGAGTGGTTTATAAGCGCCGCTGCCGCTGCCCTCCCGAGCTCCTCTCTCTATTGCAGGCAGTACATGCCTATCTCACGCCCTGTTGGGCCTGCTTCACTGCGGGCCTGCATCCTGGCCCATTTCTAGGGTTTCTAGACGTATGCAGGCCGTTGTGGCTAGTAGGCGGGCCTTTTTTTTTTATTTTTTGCATATATTATGTTTAAAAAAAATTAATATTAGTTTTTGCATATGTTTTAGTTGAATCCTTTTGCTATTAGAGTTTTAAAAAAGCTTTTTACTATTAAAGTTTTTAACAAATAAATACTTTGATAATTTTTCATCATCATCATCAATTTGGAACCCTTAAAAAATTTAATATTATTTTTGCATATGTTTTAGTTGATTCCTTTTGCTATTAGAGTTTTAAAAAATATTTTTACTATTAAAGTTTTTAACAAATAAATACTTTAATAATTTTTCATCATCGTCATCAATTTGGAACCCTTTTCTGACTTCATTTGCTATTTTTCATGCATTTAATGATTTATTTTGAGCTTAATGACCCTAAAATTGAAAAGCACTACAAATGAACTCCGAAAAGGATGAAATTTGGCATGGTATCATAATTTCACCCACATAGCATGTGCTAAAATGTTTAGAGGGTCACGGCAAAAACTGGATGCACTTCGTGTACAAACTGGACAACCTCTTTCGAAGTATCAGGGTTTCGGACGAAAACACATCTATTACAAAGGGATTTCTTTTTTAAAACATATTTTAACTCCACACTTCTTGTGCGTTAAATATGCACCATTCAAAGCCACATCATCAATTTGGAACCCTTTTCTGACTTCATTTGCTACTTTTAATGCATTTAATGGTTCATTCTTTGAGATAAATGACCCTGAAATTGAAAAAGCACTACAAATGAACTCTGAACAGGTTGAAACTTGCCATGGTATCATCATTTCACCCACATAGCATGTGCTAGAAAATTGAGAGGGTTACGGCAAAAACTGGACAATCTCTTTCGAAGTATCAGGGTTTCGGACGAAAACTCATGTGTTACGAAGGCATTTCATATATTTTTTAACTTATTTGAACTCCAAACTTTTTGTGCGTTCAACATGCACCATTCAAAGCCACATCATCAATTTTCAACCCTTTGTGACTTTATTTGCTATTTTTCATGCATTTAATCTTTTCTTTGAGCTAAATGAACCTGAAATTTAAAAGCATTACAAATGAACTCTTAAAAGGTTGAAAGTTGGCATGGTATCATAATTTCACCCACATAGCATGTGCTAAAAAATTTAGAGGGTCACGGCAAAAACTGGATGCACTTCGTGTACAAACTGGGCAATCTCTTTCGAAGTATCAGGGTTTCGGACGAAAACACATCTATTACAAAGGGATTTCTTTTTAAAACATATTTTAACTCCACACTTCTTGTGCGTTAAATATGCACCATTCAAAGCGACATCATCAATTTGGAACCCTTTTCTGACTTCATTTGCTACTTTTAATGCATTTAATGGTTCATTCTTTGAGCTAAATGACCCTGAAATTGAAAAAGCACTACAAATGAACTCTGAACAGGTTGAAACTTGCCATGGTATCATCATTTCACCCACATAGCATGTGCTAGAAAGTTCAGAGGGTTACGGCAAAAACTGGACAATCTCTTTCGAAGTATCAGGGTTTCGGACGAAAACTCATGTGTTACGAAGGCATTTCATATTTTTTTAAACTAATTTGAACTCCAAACTTTTTGTGCGTTCAACATGAACCATTCAAAGCCACATCATCAGTTTTCATCCCTTTGTGACTTTATTTGCTAATTTTCATGCATTTAATCTTTTCTTTGAGCTAAATGAACCTGAAATTTAAAAGCGGTACAAATGAACTCTTAAAAGGTTGAAAGTTGGCATGATATCATAATTTCACCTACATAGCATGTGTTAAAAAGTTTAGAGGGTCACGGCAAAAACTGGATGCACTTCGTGTACAAACTGGACAATCTCTTTCGAAGTATCAGGGTTTCGGACGAAAACACATCTATTACAAAGGGATTTCTTTTTTAAAACATATTTTAACTCCACACTTCTTGTGCGTTAAATATGCACCATTCAAAGCCACATCATCAATTTGGAACCCTTTTCTGACTTCATTTGCTACTTTTAATGCATTTAACGGTTCATTCTTTGAGCTAAATGACCCTGAAATTGAAAAAGCACTACAAATGAACCCTGAACAGGTTGAAACTTTCCATGGTATCATTATTTCAACCCTTTGTGACTTTATTTGAGAGGGTTACGGCAAAAACTGGACAATCTCTTTCGAAGTATCAGGGTTTCGGACGAAAACTCATGTGTTACGAAGGCATTTCATATTTTTTTAACTTATTTGAACTCCAGACTTTTTGTGCATTCAACATGCACCATTCAAAGCCACATCATCAATTTTCAACCCTTTGTGACTTTATTTGCTATTTTCATGCATTTAATCTTTTCTTTGACCTAAATGAACCTGAAATTTAAAAGCAGTACAAATGAACTCTGAAAAGGTTGAAAGTTGGCATGGTATCATCATTTCACCCACATAGCATGTGCTAAAAAGTCGAGAGGGTTACGATAAAAACTGGATGCACTTCGTGTACAAAATCAAAAAAATCATTAAATAGGTGTCCCTTGCTTGTTGCGCCGTAACCATGGACAATCTTCATCACATACATCACAATGCTTCAGAAAGCTTGTTCACATCATACTAAATATTCTTACACACACAAACCGTACTTAAACAGGGACATAATAGAAATAATAGTTCAGATATCCATTACAGAAAGTACTGCATATAATTGAAGATACCAATCCTACTCTTCCGGATTGCAAACACCACTCGTCCGGATCAGGAGACCCCCAAGCACTACATAATAGAGATAAAAGTGGTGTTGGCTGAAGAAAAGGCACACCATAATCAGCCAATGGGGTGGGTATTTTCAAAATACATATAGAAAATACCAAAGGTTTTGCTCGCTGATCTACCACTATTTGGTGCTCTAGTTACAAACCATACACCAACAGGGTATTTTCAGTGTGTTATTATCAATATATATGTAGAAATGATTGTTTTAATACATTTCGGTTCTGCTGTTATTAATTTCAGGTTTGGTGATAAATTAGTAAATTTAGCTCAGTCTA
This sequence comes from Elymus sibiricus, assembly GCA_039707655.1. NCBI lineage: Eukaryota > Viridiplantae > Streptophyta > Magnoliopsida > Poales > Poaceae > Elymus > Elymus sibiricus. The sequence continues at coordinate 533,637,596 of CM077675.1, forward strand.
AAAACCCAACTCCGTGCAAAAAGAAACAATTTAGATATTTCGTATAACAGAAAGCAGATCAAGAGACGTGGCAGATATTTGTAATGCCATTAGTATGGAGCCAAAAGACCAACCTTGACAGAATCCATTTGAACTGCTATCCATAAAAACCTAGCTTACTGGTACCTTCATCTCCTCTAAAACCCTATCTCGGCAACAAGAATATAATGCATGCTTCCCTATCAGAGATCCAAATTTACATAGTTCTAAATCAATGCGCTTCCGAAATCCTCTAGCCGTCAACAATATAATTCCACGGGTTATGCCATATTTGTTTGGAACATACACACGAATATATGATTGCCTAAGCTTTCAACATTAAAAGTAAAACAAAATACACGAGCCTCTTAAAGTTAGATCTTTGAATGTAAACTATATACATGATCATACTGTATTCAGTATTCATCAGGAAAGAGTACGTAATATGCCATGTCTAGTTTTACCTTTCATTCAAGATCATCGTCTCCTAATATGACGTCTGCCTCTGACTGAGATTCCATCATTATAACTAACAGCCAAAAAGCATAACTATTTGTAAATAACATGAGAACAAAACGCATGTGTCGAATATAGGTGCAAATACTCAATACCTGGTATGGCAAGAAACATCAACAAACTTTCTTACCTCCACATGGATCAACTACTGAAATTCTGAAATTGTAGCTCGAGGAAATAATCTGTGCATAGAGAAGAAAATGAAGCAAGTCATGTAATCTGAAATAGAATAACTGGAAATTTCTCTGGCAGCATAGGTAGCGAGGAAAGAAAATTCATACATATGCAAGACCAACAAAAAAACTTCAAGTTAGCCACTTGGCTATTAATTGTCCACACATCTTATTGTCGCCCTCATGAACCAAGCCTTTGAGCCGGCACACAATGTTTTGTTCAAGCTTTCTTTTGTTTCATGCTCTAGCTGAAATTTCTGCTAATAAAAGAAAAGAGAGCACCATATAAGCAAAAAAAAAAGAACAGAGCAAAGTAAGAAAGAGGCATGCCAGAGGAGCACCCAGCATTCGCGGCAACACGGAAGTGCTCTCTCAGTCCCTACATCTAAAGTACAACCCATAATGCAAACATATGTAAAGCTTCCTCTAAATGTTAGGGTTTGACATTTTTCTAACCCAAAAAATACATCAAAACTAATCCATCTTGGTCTGGGCTAACACGTTTAAATCCTAATTAATCAGGGTAATCATTCTCCCAGAACCCACAAGCCACAACTACAAAACCAAAAAAAAACCTTAGTGATCATGCATGAATGGCACGAATGATTAGCAAAGAGGGAGCCAGGACAGTGATACACGCATAGTGAGAGAGACATGAGATCCTCACAGTAGAACCACTACGTTCAGCGACTGCAGCTCCAGCTTGCCGCTCAGTGATACGTCTCCATCGTATCTACTTTTCCAAACTCTTTTGCCCTTGTTTTGGACTCTAATTTGCATGATTTGAATGGAACTAACCCGGACTGACGCTATTTTCAGCAGAATTGCCTTGGTGTTATTTTTGTGCATAAATAAAAGTTCTCGGATTGACCTGAAAATTTACGGAGAATATTTTTGGAATTAATAAAAAATACTCGCGAAAGAATCAACCGGAGGGGGTCCACCACCTGGCCACAAGCCAGGGGGGCGCGCCCCCCTGTCTTGTGGGCCCCCTGGAGCTCCGCTGACCTCAACTCCAACTCTATATATTCCTATTCGGGGAGAAAAAAATCAGGGAGAAGAGTTCATCGCGTTTCACGATACGGAGCCGCCGCCACCTCCTGTTCTTCCTCGGGAGGGCAGATCTGGAGTCTGATTTGGGCTCCGGAGAGGGGAAATCGATGCCGTCGTCATCACCAACCATCCTTCATCACCAATTTCATGATGCTCTCCGCCGTTCGTGAGTAATTCCATCGTAGGCTTGCTGGACGGTGATGGGTTGGATGAGATTTACCATGTAATCGAGTTAGTTTTGTTAGGGTTTGATCCCTAGTATCCACTATGTTCTGAGATTGATGTTGCTATGACTTTGCTATGCTTAATGCTTGTCACTAGGGCCCAAGTGCCATGATTTCAGATCTGAACCTATTATGTTTTCATGAATATATATGTGTTCTTGATCCTATCTTGCAAGTTGTAGACACCTATTACGAGTTATGATCCGCATCCCCCAGGGTGACAATAACTGGGATTCTTTCCGGTGATTACCGTAGTTTGAGGAGTTCATGTATTCACTAAGTGCTAATGCTTTGGTCCGGTTCTCTATTAAAAGGAGGCCTTAATATCCCTTAGTTTCCATTAGGACCCCGCTGCCACGGGAGGGTAGGACAAAAGATGTCATGCAAGTTCTTTTCCATAAGCACGTATGACTATATATGGAATACATACCTACATTATATTGATGAATTGGAGCTAGTTCTGTATCACCCTATGTTATAACCGTTGCATGATGAATGCCATCCAACATAATTATCCATCGCTGATCCATTGCCTACGAGCTTTTCACATATTGATCTTTGCTAAGTTACTTTTCCGTTGCTACTGCTACTATCACGTTTGCCATCGTTACCGTTACTCCCATACTACTTTGCTACTAAATACTTTGCTGCAGATATTAAGTCTTTCAGGTGTGGTTGAATTGACAACTCAGCTGCTAATACTCAAGAATATTCTTTGGCTCCCCTTGTGTCGAATCAATAAATTTGGGTTGAATACTCTACCCTCGAAAACTGTTGCGATCCCCTATACTTGTGGGTTATCAAGACCTTTTTCTGGCGCCGTTGCCGGCGAGCATAGCTCTATTCTCTGAGTCACTTGTGATTTATATCTGTTGATCACTATGAAGAATCTGAAAGACCCAAAAACCAAGATCTATCCCTCTACTACGAGGGGAGGTAAGGAACTGCCATCTAGCTCTGCACTTGATTCACATTCTGTTATGAGTAAATTTGTGACACCACCACCTGCTAGTAATTTTGATATGTCGCAAGTAATTGATGATGCCACTTATGCTATGCATGATGCTTATGATGATACTTTGCTTGATAATACTATGCCACTGGGTGAATTTCTTGATGAACAAATTGCTAGAGTCAATGCTGAAACTGATGATATTTCTGAATCTGATGAAATTATTGAAACTGAACACTATGAGACACCTGTTAGACCTAGCTCTCCTAGATATGAATTGCCTAATATACCTAAGGGTTATGTTATGGAGGGAGAGGTAGCTAGGAACTTTCTTGCTTGTAAGGATAGAGATGATCTTAAGAAATTGCTATGCAAGTGGAAGGAAAAATCTTTGAATGCTAGAATGCAATATGATCCTAAGTTTGCTACTTCACCTATCTTTGTTACTGATAAGGATTATGAATTCTCTGTCAATCCTGAGTTAATTACTTTGGTTGAATCTGATCCTTTCCATGGTTATGAATCTGAAACTGTTGTGGCACATCTTACTAAATTGAATGATATAGCCACCCTATTTACTCATGAGGAAAAAATTCGCTATTACTATATTCTTAAGTTGTTTCCTTTCTCATTAAAGGGTGATGCTAATATATGGTTTAATTCTCTTGCTCCTGGTTATGTGCGTAGTCCCCAGGATATGATATATTACTTCTCTGAAAAATATTTTCCTGCCCATAAGAAACAAGCTGCCTTGCAGGAAATATTTAACTTTATGCAAATTGAAGAAGAGAGTCTCGCACAAGCTTGGGGGAGGCTTCTCCAATTACTTAATGCTTTGCCTGATCATCCTCTCAAGAAAAACGAAATACTTGATATCTTTTATAATGGACTAACCGATGCTTCTAGGGACCACCTAGATAGTTGTGCTGGTTGTGTTTTCAAGGAACGAACTGTTGAACAAGCTGAACTACTATTGAATAATATATTGAGCAATGATAATGATTGGACTATTCTCGAACCACCTCCAAAGCCAACTCCGAGGAAAAGAGGTATTCTATTTCTCAGTCCTGAAGATATGCAAGAGGCAAAGAAATCAATGAAAGAAAAAGGTATTAAAGCCGAAGATGTTAAGAATCTACCACCTATTGAAGAAATACATGGTCTTGATAACCCGACACAGGTATTAGAGGTAAATTCTCTCCGTAGATTTGATGAAAGTGATATTCCTTATAATAAGTCTGCTAGCCAATGCTTGGATGAGTTTGATAACTTTATTGTTAAGCAAGAAAATTTCAATTCTTATGTTAGTAGACAATTGAAACATAATGCTTACTGATACGTCCATTTTGCATCATGCTTTTATAATGATATTTATTGCATTATGGGCTGTTATTACACATTTTGGTACAATACTTATGCCTTTTCTCTCTTATTTTACAAGGTTTATCTGAAGAGGGAGAATGCCGGCAGCTGGAATTCTGGACTGGAAAAGGAGCAAATCTGAGATACCTATTCTGCACAACTCCAAAAGTCCTAAAATTTACGGAGAATTATTTTGGAATATATAAAAAATACTGGGCGGAAGAAATACCAGAGGGGGCCAACCAGGTAGTCACAAGCCAGGGGGGCGCGCCCTACCCCCCTGGGCGCGCCCCTGTGGCTTGTGGCCCACCTGGTAGCCCTCCGGTGCCCATCTTCTGCTATATGGAGGGTTTTGACCTGGAAAAAATCATAACAGAGCTTTCGGGGCGAAGCGCCGCCGTCTCGGGGCGGAACTTGGGCAGAACCAATCTAGGGCTCCGGCGGAGCTGTTCTGCCGGGGAAACTTCCCTCCCGGAGGGGGAAATCGAAGCCATCGTCATCACCAATGATCCTCTCATCGAGAGGGGGTCAATCTCCATCAACATCTTCACCAGCACCATCTCCTCTCCAAACCCTAGTTCATCTCTTGTATCCGATCTTTGCCTCAAAACCTCAGATTGGTACCTGTGGGTTGCTAGTAGTGTTGATTACTCCTTGTAGTTGATGCAAGTTGGTTTACTTGGTGAAGATCATATGTTCAGATCCTTAATGATCATTAATACTCCTCTGATTTTGAACATGAATATACTTTGTGAGTAGTTACGTTTGTTCCTGAGGACATGGGATAAGTCTTGTTATAACTAATCATGTGAATTTGGTATTCGTTCGATATTTTGATGAGATGTATGTTGTCTCTCCTCTAGTGGTGTTATGTGAACGTCGACTACATGATACTTCACCATTATTTGGGCCTAGAGGAAGGCATTGGGAAGTAATAAGTAGATGATGGGTTGCTAGAGTGACAGAAGCTTAAACCCTAGTTTATGCGTTGCTTCGTAAGGGGCTGATTTGGATCCACACGTTTCATGCTATGGTTAGATTTATCTTAATTGTTCTTTCGTAGTTGCGGATGCTTGCAAGAGGGGTTAATCATAAGTGGGAGGCTTGTTCAAGTAAGGGTAGCACCCAAGCACCAGTCCACCCACATATCAAATTATCAAAGTAACGAACGCGAATAATATGAGCATGATGAAAACTAGCTTGATAGTAATTCCCATGTGTCCTCGAGAGCGCTTTCCTTTATATAAGAGTTTGTCCAGGCTTGTCCCTTGCTACAAAAGTGATTGGGCCACCTTGCTGCACCTTTGTCACAATTGTTACTTGCTACCCGTTACGAATTACCTTATCACAAAACTATCTGTTACCGATAATTTCAGTGCTTGCAGAGAATACCTTACTGAGAACCGCTTGTCATTTCCTTCTGCTCCTCGTTGGGTTCGACACTCTTACTTATCGAAAGGACTACGATAGATCCCCTATACTTGTGGGTCATCAAGACTCTTTTCTGGCACCGTTGCCGGGGAGTGAAGCACCTCTGGTGAGTGGAACTTGGTAAGGAAAAATTTATATACTATGCTGAAATTTACTGTCACTTGTTACTATGGAAAGTAATCCTTTGAGGGGCTTGTTCGGGGTATCTTCACCTCGACTAGAAGTACAAAGAGATGCTCCTCAACCTGCTGCACCTATTGAAAATATTTATTATGAAATTCCCTCGGGTATGATAGAGAAACTGCTAGCTAATCCTTATGCAGGAGATGGAACACTACATCCTGATTTGCATCTAATCTATGTGGATGAAGTTTGTGGATTATTTAAGCTTGCAGGTTTGCCCGAGGATGATGTCAAGAAGAAGGTCTTTCCTTTATCTTTGAAGGAGAAGGCATTGACATGGTATAGGCTATGTGATGATATTGGATCATGGAACTACAACCGATTGAAATTGGAATTTCATCAGAAGTTTTATCCTATGCATCTGGTTCATCATGATCGGAATTATATTTATAATTTTTGGCCTCGTGAAGGAGAAAGAATCGCTCAAGCTTGGGGGAGGCTTAAGTCAATGTTATATTCATGCCCCAATCATGAGGTCCCGAGAGGAATTATTATTCAGAACTTTTATGCTCGGCTTTCTAATAATGATCGGTCCATGCTCGATACTTCTTGTGGCGGTTCCTTTATGAAGAAGGATATTGAATTCAAATGGGACTTATTGGAAAGAATTAAATGCAACTCTGAAGATTGGGAGCTCGACGAAGGTAAGGAGTCAGGTATAAACCTTAAGTTTGATTGTGTTAAATCCTTTATAGACACCAATGCTTTTCGTGAATTTAGCACTAAATATGGACTTGACTCTGAGATAGTAGCTTCTTTCTGTGAATCTTTTGCTACTCATGTTGATCTCCCTAAGGAGAAGTGGTTTAAATATCATCCTCCCATTGAAGTGAAAGTAGTTGAACCTATTAAAGTTGAGGAGGAAACTATCACTTATAATGCTGATCCTGTTATTCCTACTGCTTACATTGAGAAACCACCCTTCCCTGTTAGGATAAAGGAACATGCTAAAGCTTAAACTGTGGTTCGTAAGAGTTGTATTAGAACACCTACACCCCCTGAACAAATTAAAGTTGAACCTAGTATTGCTATGGTTAAAGATCTCTTGGTTGATAATATTGATGGGCATGTTATTCATTTCTGTGATGAAGCTGCTAGAATTGCTAGGCCTGATACTAAGAGTAAACATAGACCAGTTGTTGGCGTGCCTGTTGTTTCTGTTAAAATAGGAGATCATTGTTATCATGGCTTATGTGATATGGGTGCTAGCGTGAGTGCAATTCCATTTTCCTTATACAAAGAAATTATGCATGATATTGCACCAGTTGAACTAGAGGAAATTGATGTTACTATTAAGCTTGCTAATAGAGATACTATTGCACCAATGGGGATTGTTAGAGATGTTGAAGTCTTGTGTGGGAAAATAAAGTATCCTACTGATTTTCTTGTTCTTGGTTCCCCACAAGATGATTTTTGTCCCATTATATTTGGCAGACCCTTCTTGAATACTGTTAATGCTAGGATTGATTGTGAAAAGGAAACAGTTACTGTCAGTTTTGGGGATGTGTCTCATGAGTTCAATTTCTCTAAATTTCGTAGACAACCCCATGACAAAGAATTACCTAGTAAAGATGAAATTATTGGTCTTGCTTCTATTGCTGTGCCTCCTACTGATCCTTTAGAACAATATTTGCTAGACCATGAAAATGATATGCATATGGATGAGAGGAATGAAATAGATAAAAATTTCTTTGATCAGCAGCCTATTTTGAAACACAACTTACCTGTTGAAATACTTGGGGATCCTCCTCCACCCAAGGGTGATCCCGTGTTTGAGCTTAAACAATTACCCGATACTTTGAAATACGCTTATCTTGATGAAAAGGAGATATATCCTGTTATTATTAGTGCTAACCTTTCAGAGCATGAAGAAAAGAGATTATTGAAAACTCTGAGGAAGCACCATGTTGTGATTGGATATACTCTTGATGAACTTAAGGGCATTAGTCCCACTCTATGTCAGCATAAAATTAATATGGAGCCTGATGCCAAACCAGTTGTTGATCACCAACGACGGTTGAATCCTAAGATGAAAGAAGTGGTAAGAAAAGAAATACTAAAGCTTCTGGAGGCAGGTATAATTTATCCTGTTGCTGATAGTAGATGGGTTAGCCCCGTTCATTGTGTTCCTAAGAAGGGAGGTATCACCGTAGTCCCTAATGGTAAAAATGAATTGATCCCGCAAAGAATTGTTACAGGTTATAGAATGGTAATTGATTTTAGGAAATTAAACAAGGCTACTAAGAAGGATCATTACCCTCTACATTTTATTGATCAAATGCTAGAAAGACTATCCAAACACACTCATTTTTGCTTTCTAGATGGTTACTCTGGTTTCTCTCAAATACCTGTGTCAAAAGAGGATCAAGAAAAAACCACTTTTACTTGCCCTTTCGGCACTTTTGCTTATAGACGTATGCCTTTTGGTTTATGCAATGCACCTGCTACCTTTCAAAGATGTATGATGGCTATATTCTCTGACTTTTGTGAAAAGAGTCTTGAGGTTTTCATTGATGACTTTTCCGTTTACGGAACTTCTTTTGATGATTGCTTGAGCAACCTTGATCGAGTTTTACAGAGATGTGAAGAAACTAATCTTGTCTTGAATTGGGAAAAGTGCCACTTTATGGTTAATGAAGGTATTGTCTTGGGGCACAAGATCTCCGAAAGAGGTATTGAGGTGGATAAAGCTAAAGTTGATGCTATTGAAAAAATGATGTGCCCTACGGATATCAAAGGTATAAGAAGTTTCCTTGGTCATGCTGGTTTCTATAGGAGGTTTATTAAAGATTTCTCTAAGATTTCTAGGCCTCTCACTAATCTTTTACAAAAAGATGTTTCATTCGTTTTTGATGATGATTGTGTAGAAGCATTTGAAATTCTTAAGAAAGCCTTGATTTCTGCACCTGTCGTTCAACCACCTGATTGGAATCTACCCTTTGAAATTATGTGTGATGCTAGTGATTATGCTGTTGGTGCTGTTCTAGGACAAAGAGTTGATAAGAAATTAAATGTTATCCATTATGCCAGTAAAACTCTAGACAGTGCTCAAAGAAATTATGCTACTACTAAAAAGGAATTTTTAGCGGTTGTTTTTGTTTGTGATAAGTTCAGACCTTATATTGTTGATTCTAAAGTAACTGTTCACACCGATCATGCTGCTATTAAGTACCTTATGGAAAAGAAAGATGCTAAACCTGGACTTATTAGATGGGTTCTTCTGCTACAAGAATTTGATTTGCATATTATTGATAGAAAGGGTGCTGATAACCCTGTAGCAGACAACTTGTCTAGGTTAGAAAATGTTCTTGATGACCCACTACCTATTGATGATAGCTTTCCTGATGAACAATTAGCTGTCATAAATGCTTCACATAATGCTCCATGGTATGCTGATTATGCTAATTACATTGTTGCTAAATTTATACCGCCTAGTTTCACATACCAACAAAAGAAAAAGTTCTTCTATGATTTAAGGCATTACTTTTGGGATGATCCACACCTTTATAAAGAAGGAGTGGATGGTATTATTAGACGTTGTGTACCTGAGCATGAACAGGAACAAATCTTACGCAAGTGTCACTCCGAGGCCTACGGAGGACACCACGCTGGAGATAGAACTGCACATAAGGTACTACAATCTGGTTTTTATTGGCCTACTCTCTTCAAGGATGCTCGTAAGTTTGTCTTGTCTTGTGATGAATGTCAAAGAATTGGTAATATTAGTAGACGTCAGGAAATGCCTATGAATTACTCTCTCGTTATTGAACCATTTGATGTTTGGGGTTTTGATTATATGGGACCTTTTCCACAATCTAACGGGTATACTCATATTCTGGTTGCTGTTGATTATGTTACTAAGTGGGTAGAAGCTATTCCAACTAGTAGCGCTGATCATAACACTTCTATTAAAATGCTTAAAGAAGTTATTTTCCCTAGATTTGGAGTCCCTAGATATTTGATGACTGATGGTGGTTCACACTTTATTCATGGTGCTTTCCGTAAATTGCTTGCTAAGTACGATGTTAATCATAGAATTGCATATCCTTATCATCCTCAGTCTAGTGGTCAAGTAGAATTGAGCAATAGAGAAATTAAATTGATCTTGCAGAAGACTGTTAATAGATCTAGGAAGAATTGGTCTAAGAAACTTGATGATGCATTATGGGCTTATAGAACTGCTTATAAAAACCCTATGGGTATGTCTCCGTATAAAATGGTTTATGGTAAATCATGTCACTTACCTCTTGAACTAGAACATAAAGCTTACTGGGCAATTAAAGAGCTCAACTATGATTTCAAACTTGCTGGTGAGAAGAGGTTATTTGACATTAGCTCACTTGATGAATGGAGAACCCAAGCCTATGAGAATGCCAAGTTGTTTAAAGAAAAGGTTAAGAGATGGCATGATAGAAGGATACAAAAGCGTGAATTCAATGTAGGTGATCATGTCTTGCTATACAATTCTCGTTTAAGATTTTTTGCAGGAAAACTTCTCTCTAAATGGGAAGGTCCTTACGTTATCGAGGAAGTATACCGTTCCGGTGCCATCAAGATCAACAACGCCGAAGGCACAAACCTGAAGGTGGTGAACGGTCAAAGAATCAAACATTATATCTCAGGTACTCCCATAAATGTTGAAACCAATATTATCAATACCATAACCCCAGAGGAGTACATTACGGAGACCTACTAGAACATTTCAGACTCCGAAAGGGAATAGGTATGTGGTACAGTAAGTAAACCGACTCCAAAACTTTTTCAATGGCAAATTTTATCCGTTTTGGAATATTTAAAAAATTAGGAAAATTTAAAGTAGTCTGAATAGCGCACGAGGAGGCGACAAGCCAGGGGGGCGCGCCCTACCCCCCTGGGCGCGCCCCTGTGGCTTGTGACCACCTCGTGTACCCTCCGGACTCCGTTTTCTTGTGGTATACTCCTTCGGGTCGGCAAAAAAATCATTATATAATCTCCCGAAGGTTTTGATCTTCGTATCACGACAATTTTCCTGTTTTTGTTTTGAGCTGTTTCTGCAGCAGATTTAGAGCAAGATGTCTTCGCAAGAGTCGGTCGGGGAGAACCGTGCCTTTCACCTAACACCGGGGCCTGGAGTTTACAGCAAAGCCAACCACTTCGGGCAGGCCATGGAGGAAGAGATGGAGGCCGACTTGAAAAGAATAGATGCCATTGAGGAAGATCAAGAAGTTACCTCTCGCCTGCAACCTGGAGCCATGTTGGAAGAACTTTAGAGCTCAGCAATTCCAAATTCGGTTATCCCTCCCAATGCCAAATTTCTTACTTATGAAAATATGAAAAAGAGTGTTGCTTCTCCCCCCGCAGCAATGAAACATCCGTGGGTTACGGGAGCTCTAACCGTCACTGGAAAACTTCGCAAGGAAATAATGGACCTCAGACGGCAAAATAATAAGCTTGAGGAGGAGAATCGCATTCTGAGGGGCATCATCGCCAAGAATATAACATCACCACCTCCGAAGAAAGACAACTAAACACATGGGTATGGGCACTCCCCTTGGCTTGTGCCAAGCTTGGGGGAGGTGCCCCGGTATCGTATCACCAACACATCTTTTATTTTTATCGTTTTTCTTAGTTCGATCCTTTTGATTATATCTTGATCTAGTAGAATTAAGTTTTAGTGTGATCTTGTTTTGAGTTTTGCTTTATGTTCCCCCTATGTAAGCAAGTCCGAGAGTTATATAATAAAGAGTAGTTTTAAGTTGAGGGCTTTGCTTGTTTGCTATGATCTTGAGAAAAAGAAATAAAAAGAAGTATAGAATAAAAGCAAGAGTATATATGATGATCTTATGGGGAGTGATGACTTCACATATAAGAAGTATGTCGATTGAAACTTGTTGTGAGTTGACAAACATAGCTATTGGTCATTGTGGCAATTAAAAGGAAGTAATAAAGAAAGAGAGGTTCACATATAAATATATTATCTTGGACATCTTTTATGATTGTGAGCACTCATTAAAATATTATATGTTAAGAAGTTGATGTGGGACAAGAAAGACAACATAATGGGTTATGTTTGCTTACTTCCGAATAGAAGTTATATGGTTATAGATCCCTCAACATGTGTCGCTTGCTTCCACCTCATATCAGCCAAAACTTCCGCACCAAGTAGAGATACTACTTGTGCATCCAAACACCCTTAACCCAGTTTTGCCATGAGAGTCCACCATACCTACCTATGGATTGAGTAAGATCCTTCAAGTAAGTTGTCATCGGTGCAAGCAATAAAAATTGCTCTCTAAATATTCTGTGATCTATTAGTGTGAGGAAAATAAGCTTTATACGAACTTGTGATAGGGAAGAAATAAAAGCGACGGACTGCATAATAAAGTTCTCTATCACAAGGGGCAATATAAAGTGACGTTCTTTTGCATTAAGGGATTGTGCATCCAACTATAAAGCGCATGACAACCTCTGCTTCCCTCTGTGAAGGGCCTATCTGTTACTTTTATTTTCTAGTACTTACCTTTATGCAAGAGTCGTGGTGATCTCCATCACTTTCTTTATTTCGCCTTTATCTCTTGGCAAGCGTCATGTGTTGGGGAATGATCTAGACACATATATCCACTCGGAAGTGGGCGAGCATGAGTTATTACTATTGACATTACCCGTGAGGTAAATAGTTGGGAGGCAATACTATAAGCCCCTATCTTTCTCTGTGTCCGATTGAAGCTTTGACCTCATAGGTACCTCGTGAGTGTTAGCAATTGTGAAAGACTAAAAGATGATTGAGTATGTGGATTTGCTTTACAAGCTCTTATATTAACTCTTTCCTACGTTATGATAAATTGGAATTGCTTCAATGACTGAGATCATAGTTTGTTGGTTCTCAATAGAGTTCTTGATTCATACTTTACCTTGTGAATGAATTGTTACTTCAACATAAGAAATTATATGTCTATATAGGTTGCTGTTCTAAAGATGATCATGATGCCCTCATGTCCGTATTTTATTTTTTCGACACCTCTATCTCTAAACATGTGGGCATATTTATCGATTTCGGTTTTCGCTTGAGGACAAGCGAGGTCTAAGCTTGGGGGAGTTGATACGTCCATTTTGCATCATGCTTTTATATTGATATTTATTGCATTATGGGCTGTTATTACACATTTTGGTACAATACTTATGCCTTTTCTCTCTTATTTTACAAGGTTTATCTGAAGAGGGAGAATGCCGGCAGCTGGAATTCTGGACTGGAAAAGGAGCAAATCTGAGATACCTATTCTGCACAACTCCAAAAGTCCTGAAAATTTACGGAGAATTATTTTGGAATATATAAAAAATACTGGGCGGAAGAAATACCAAAGGGGGCCCACCAGGCAGTCACAAGCCAGGGGGCGCGCCCTACCCCCCTGGGCGCCCCCCTGTGGCTTGTGGCCCACCTGGCAGCCCTCCAGTGCCCATCTTCTGCTATATGGAGGGTTTTGACCTGGAAAAATCATAACAGAGCTTTCGAGGCGAAGCGCCGCCGTCTCGAGGCGGAACTTGGGCAGAACCAATCTAGGGCTCCGGCGGAGCTGTTCTGCCGGGGAAACTTCCCTCCCGGAGGGGGAAATCGAAGCCATCGTCATCACCAACGATCCTCTCATCGAGAGGGGGTCAATCTCCATCAACATCTTCACCAGCACCATCTCCTCTCCAAACCCTAGTTCATCTCTTGTATCCGATCTTTGCCTCAAAACCTCAGATTGGTACCTGTGGGTTGCTAGTAGTGTTGATTACTCCTTGTAGTTGATGCTAGTTGGTTTACTTGGTGGAAGATCATATGTTCAGATCCTTAATGATCATTAATACTCCTCTGATTTTGAACATGAATATGCTTTGCGAGTAGTTACGTTTGTTCCTGAGGATATGGGATAAGTCTTGTTATAAGTAATCATGTGAATTTGGTATTCGTTCGATATTTTGATGAGATGTATGTTGTCTCTCCTCTAGTGGTGTTATGTGAACGTCGACTACATGACACTTCACAATTATTTGGGCCTAGAGGAAGGCATTGGGAAGTAATAAGTAGATGATGGGTTGCTAGAGTGATAGAAGCTTAAACCCTAGTTTATGTGTTGCTTCGTAAGGGGCTGATTTGGATCCACACGTTTCATGCTATGGTTAGATTTATCTTAATTCTTCTTTCGTAGTTGCGGATGCTTGCGAGAGGGGTTAATCATAAGTGGGAGGCTTGTCCAAGTAAGGGCAGCACCCAAGCACCGGTCCACCCACATATCAAATTATCAAAGTAACGAACGCGAATCATATGAGCATGATGAAAACTAGCTTGACAGTAATTCCCATGTGTCCTCGGGAGTGCTTTCCTTTATATAAGAGTTTGTCCAGGCTTGTCCCTTGCTACAAAAGGGATTGGGCCACCTTGCTGCACCTTTGTTACAATTGTTACTTGCTACCCGTTACGAATTACCTTATCACAAAACTATCTGTTACCGATAATTTCAGTGCTTGCAGAGAATACCTTACTGAGAACCGCTTGTCATTTCCTTCTTCTCCTCGTTGGGTTCGACACTCTTACTTATCGAAAGGACTACGATAGATCCCCTATACTTGTGGGTCATCACTTACATGCTTGATTGCTTAGGTGATTATATGAGTAGAACTATCAATGATCTTAAGCTTATTAGTAAACATGCCTCCATGGTAACTACTCAAGTAGAACAAGTACTTAAGGCACAAAATGATTTGCTTAATGAGATGAATGGTAAGAACAATGATCATTCTGTTAGAGTTGTGACTAGAGGTGGTAAAATGACTCAGAACCTTTGTATCCTGAGGGCCATCCTAAGAGAATTGAGCAAGATTCTTAGAGAATTAATTCTGATGCACGTAATCGTCCTAGTAATAAAGGGAAAAAGAATGACGATAGGACTTTGCACGCTGCTAGCGAACCTGTTATAGGTACTTATGAAAACCCAAATGATATTTCTATTTCTGATGCTGAGACACAATCTGGTGATGAACATGAGCCTAGTGATAATATTAATGATGATGTTCATGTTGATGCTCAACCTAGTAATGATAATGATGTGGAGATTGAACCTGCTGTTGATCTTGATAACCCACAACCTAAGAATAAAAGATATGATAAAAGAGACTTTGTTGCTAGGAAGCATGGTAAAGAAAGAGAACCATGGGTTCAGAAACCCATGCCCTTTCCTCCTAAGCCATCCAAGAAAAAGGATGATGAGGATTTTGAGCGCTTTGTTGAAATGCTTAGACCTGTCTTTTTGCGCATGCGCTTGACTGATATTCTGAAAATGTCTCCTTATGCTAAGTATATGAAAGATATTGTGACAAATAAGAGGAAGATACCAGAAGCTGAGATTTCCACCATGCTTGCTAATTATACCTTTAAGGGTGGAATACCAAAGAAACTAGGAGATCCCGGAGTACCTACTATACCATGCTCTATTAAAAGAAATTATGTTAAAACTGTTTTATGTGATCTTGGAGCTGGTGTTAGTGTTATGCCTTTCTCTTTATATCGTAGACTTGATTTGAATAAGTTGACACCTACTGAAATCTCTTTGCAAATGGCTGATAAATCAACTGCTTTACCCATCGGTATTTGCGAGGATGTGCCTGTTGTAGTTGCAAATGTTACTATCCTAACGGACTTCGTTATTCTTGATATTCCCGAGGACGACAGTATGTCGATCATCCTTGGTAGACCTTTTTTGAATACTGCAAGGGCTGTTATTGATTGCAACAAGGGCAATGTCACTTTTCATGTTAATGGTAATGAGCATACGGTACACTTTCCGAAGAAACAACCTCAAGTTCATAGTATCAACTCCATTGAAAAAAATTCAACGATTATTATTGGAGATTTTGAATTCCCTCTCCCTACCGCCAAAAAGAAATATGATATACTTATTGTTGGGGACATGCATATCCCCATTGAGGTAACCTAGTGTTATTCGAAAATTCTCCGGTTCCGTGTCATTCGAAAAAAGTTTGCCAATAAGACTTGATCAACCTAGCTTATTGATGGATTCTTTTTTACGGGCATGAGATGGATGAATTTAGAAAGCACAACCTTCTGTGCCCAACTTTTACTTTCTGTTATTTAGATTAAATAAAGTAAAAATGCTATTATTTTTCTGTTTTCTGATTTATCCGTGCAATAAAAAAGTGACCTAAAAATAAAAGTTCTCAAAATGCCCTAAAAATGTAGTATGATTTTTTCTGGAATATTTAAGAATTTCTGGCACTGAGAACACATCAGGGGGCTGCACCAGTGGGCCACAAGCCTGCAGGGCGCGCCCACCCCCCTGGGCGCGCCCCACTGGCTTGTGGGTCCCACGTAGGCCCCCTTCACTTATTCCAGCCACCATCCACTTCGTCTTCCTCCAAAAAAAATCCCACCATTGCTCAAACCCGTGTTCTAACTCATTTTGCTGCCATTTTCGATCTCCTTGTGCAAAGCTCCATTTGCAAAACTGTTTTGAGGGATTGATCTTCGGTATGTGACTCCTCCAATGGTCCAATTAGTTTTTGTTCTAGTGCTTTATATATTGCAATTATTTGCTACTGTGGTGACCTTGTTCTTGAGCTTGCATGTTAAATTTGTATGGTCCCAAGTAGTCTTGATGCATGATATAGCCTCTAGGCACTTGTGGGAGTAGTTGCTATAAGTTTTATTGAGTTTTGTTCACCTTTATTTTGAGTCACTAAAAATTTCAGAAATTTTTCAGAGAAAGAAAGATGTTGAGGAGAATATACCAAGGTGGTTCCTCGAGCAAGAAGACCCCGAGACTCACGATACGTGAGCCCGACTTTGAACCACCAAGGGAAGCTCAAGTGCGGCCTTGTGAATGGCCGTCGAATCAATTCATGGTTCAAGACGGTTTCAAGGAAGAATTTTACGCGTACATACAAAATGCTGGCCTTGAAGATTTCGTTTCAGACCAATGCAAGCAATATTATCAACTCACTGATTCCTTCGTGCGGAGGTTTGAATTTTCATCCAGGCGTAATAATCATTCTGTTCTATTTAATCTTTATGATGAATCATATACCATGGACCTCGAAGATTTTAATGATGCATGCAAAATCCCACAATGGGGCAGCCATAGTGATCCGCACAAAACAGGATATAATGATTTCCTTGCTAGCATCACTGTGGGAGAAACTAGAAACATTACACAGGCCACCTTGGGGAGCATTCACTTTCCTGCTATACACTATTTTTCTCTTTTCATAGGTAGATATATTAACGGTAAACATGAACATAGCCACCTTTGTGTACCTGATCTTAGTATTCTTAAGAGTGCGGTAATGGGAGATAGACGATATAACTTGGGGGCTATTATTGCTAGGAGGCTACATAAAAACGCTAAGGATGGAGATATCTTTGGCGGGATTTACGCCACCCGTGTAGCTAATTATCTTGGGGTACCCATAAGGGGAAATGATATTGAGTTACCACCTGCTTTTCTTGATTATGAGGCTATGGTACGCTACCAGTTTCTTGAGAGGAACGAACAGTCCCTCCTTTACCGACTAATCTTTGACAGGCAGCGTGCTGTCCATATTACCCTTCCTGCTCCTGCTTTCTTTAACTTTCAGGTAAAACGGAGATATTTTATAACTAGAGAGGAGGCGAACGAGTATGAGAGAGAGGTGGAGGCCGCTCGCCTCCATGCTGCAGCCCTTCAGGCAGTAGCTGCCGCATCCCAGTACGTACCCGACTATAACTTTGGGTACCCACCAGGCCAGTCGTGGCCATAGACAAACTTAGGCCAAAAGCCTAAGCTTGGGGGAGTACGTATTTCTCACCGACATTACATTCATGTTCACACACTCATTCCAGTTGTCGGTGTTCATACTTTTTCATTGTATTATCCATGTTAGTTTATTTCTTTCTCTCGCTTTCTTCTTGTGTGTCAGAAAAAACTTGAGAAAATTCAAAAAAATTATTAGTTCTAGCTTTACCTTCTAGTTTGTTTAGTTGTAGCATTAAAAGAAAACCCAAAAAGATTTCTCATTCTTCTTTTGCTTGTTGGGAGTTTCCCCGTGTAAATAGTTTTTCTCGTTCTTGTTTTGAAATTTCTTCTCTTTGGGTCGTAAGGAGAAGACCACAATGAAAATGTTGAGTGGCTCTCGTATGCTTTATTGTTTATCTTACAGAGAGCCCATATTACCTTGCCTTCTCCTTTGAGTTATTGTTTGCAGATTCCAGCTTAGTCCAATGCACGTGCACTCTTATTATTATTCACACCGTTCGGTCATGCAAGTGAAAGGCAATAATGACGTTATATGATGAAGTGATTGAGATGGAGAAAAGCTGGTATAAACTCGACCTATTTTGTTTTTGTAAATATGATTAGCTCATCGTTCTGGATTCAGCTCATTATGGATGGAACATGTTTGCAATGACAATTAAAGATTATAGTTACTCATGCCATGCTTAATTAGCTAAGAGTGTATAATGGTTTGTCTTGAGTGCCAACATGCATTTTAAAATGGTTGTGATGTAGTATGATAGGATGGTATCCTCCTCTGAATGATTCAAGTAGCTTGACTTGGCACATGTTCACGCATGTAGTTGAAACAAAATCAACATGGCCTCCACGATATTTATGTTCATGGTGATTTATATCCTACTCATGCTTGCATTCAATGTTGGTTAATCTCAAAGCATGTTTATGACTGTTGTCGCTCTCTAGTTGGTCGTTTCCCAGTCTCTTGCTAGCCTTCACTTGTACTAAGCGGGAATACTGCTTGTGCATCCATTTCCATAAACCCAAAGTTGTTCCATATGAGTCCATCATACCTACCTATATGCGGTATTTACCTGCCGTTCCAAGTAAATTTGCATGTGCCAAACTCTAAACCTTCAAATAACATTCTATTTTGCATGCCCGAATCACTCATGTAGTAACTAGGGGCTGTCAGTATCTTCCATGCTAGGTGGGTTATTCTCACGATATGTGTTGATTCACTATCATTCACGAGAAAGTGGCTGGTAATCGGGATGCCCAGTTCCATGCTCAAAAATCAAATCAAAATATAATGAAACAAAACTCCCCCAGGATTGTTGTTTGTATGGACGGTACCCGTCGATTCGGCCCGCCGTGGAGTGTGATTGATTGGTGGAGGGGGAGTAAAAACTTTACTATTCTGTTTGGGAACCGCCTATAATGTATCTAGCATGGAAGATACCGAGATCTCTTGGTTGCTATGTTGACAATGAAAGCATACCGCCCAAAATTATTATTCATCCTTATTTTAAAGATCGAGCTCTGGCACCTCTGTAAATCAATGCTTCCCTCTGCGAAGGGCCTATCTATTTTACTTTACTGTTGAGTCATCCTCTTCTTATAAAAAGCACCAGTTAGAGAGCACCACCGTCATCTGTATGATTTGTTATTAATTGATATTGAGTATGATTGTGACTGGATCTCTTTTACCATGAATTACAATGTCTAGTCAGTCCTTGTTCTTTAGAGGTGCTCTGCATTTATGTTTTGCGGTCTCAGAAAGGGCTAGCGAGATACCATTATATCATATTGTATCATGATTGTTTTGATAAAATGGTTGTCATCTGAGATTTATTATTATCGCTCGCTAGTTGGTTATGCCATTGATATGAGTAAATATGAGACCTAAATGTTATTGTGAATGTGGTTAGTCTATAATCCTTGCTGAAAATCTGAACATCAGTTAGACATATTTACAACAACAAGATCAAACAGAGTTTGTAAAAGTTTTTCTTTGTCACTTTCAGTTTGTCAACTGAATTGCTTGAGGACAAGCAATGGGTTAAGCTTGGGGGAGTTGATACGTCTCCATCGTATCTACTTTTCCAAACTCTTTTGCCCTTGTTTTGGACTCTAATTTGCATGATTTGAATGGAACTAACCCGGACTGACGCTGTTTTCAGCAGAATTGCCTTGGTGTTATTTTTGTGCAGAAATAAAAGTTCTCGGATTGACCTGAAAATTTACGGAGAATATTTTTGGAATTAATAAAAAATACCAGCGAAAGAATCAACCGGAGGGGGTCCACCACCTGGCCACAAGCCAGGGGGCGCCCCCCCCTAGGGCGCGCCCCCCTGTCTTGTGGGCCCCCTGGAGCTCCGCCGACCTCAACTCCAACTCTATATATTCCTATTCGGGGAGAAAAAAAACCAGGGAGAAGAGTTCATCGCGTTTCACGATACGGAGCCGCCACCACCTCCTGTTCTTCCTCGGGAGGGCAGATCCGGAGTCTGATTTGGGCTCCGGAGAGGGGAAATCGACGCCGTCGTCATCACCAACCATCCTTCATCACCAATTTCATGATGCTCTCCGCCGTTCGTGAGTAATTCCATCGTAGGCTTGCTGGACGGTGATGGGTTGGATGAGATTTACCATGTAATCGAGTTAGTTTTGTTAGGGTTTGATCCCTAGTATCCACTATGTTCTGAGATTGATGTTGCTATGACTTTGCTATGCTTAATGCTTGTCACTAGGGCCCGAGTACCATGATTTCAGATCTGAACCTATTATGTTTTCATGAATATATATGTGTTTTTGATCCTATCTTGCAAGTTGTAGACACCTATTACGAGTTATGATCCGCATCCCCCAGGGTGACAATAACTGGGATTCTTTCCGGTGATTACCGTAGTTTGAGGAGTTCATGTATTCACTAAGTGCTAATGCTTTGGTCCGGTTCTCTATTAAAGGGAGGCCTTAATATCCCTTAGTTTCCATTAGGACCCCGCTGCCACGGGAGGGTAGGACAAAAGATGTCATGCAAGTTCTTTTCCATAAGCACGTATGACTATATATGGAATACATGCCTACATTATATTGATGAATTGGAGCTAGTTCTGTGTCACCCTATGTTATAACTGTTGCATGATGAATGCCATCCGACATAATTATCCATCGTTGATCCATTGCCTACGAGCTTTTCACATATTGATCTTTGCTAAGTTACTTTTCCGTTGCTACTGCTACTGTCACGTTTGCCATCGTTACCGTTACTCCCATACTACTTTGCTACTAAATACTTTGCTGCAGATATTAAGTCTTTCAGGTGTGGTTGAATTGACAACTCAGCTGCTAATACTCAAGAATATTCTTTGGCTCCCCTTGTGTCGAATCAATAAATTTGGGTTGAATACTCTACCCTCGAAAACTGTTGCGATCCCCTATACTTGTGGGTTATCACTCAGCCAGCGAACGCGACACTGAGCTCTCAGTGCATCGATGACCCTGTTTCTTTGCTGTATGGAGCACCAGAAAAGGTGGGTCAGAAACATAAAAGCACATATCACATCTATCTCTTTGTGTTTTAGCACAGATCTTACGCTGTTTTTAATTGCCACATATTAGCACGCATATGCATATGGAACAAACTCAATGGTAAATTAGCAGACCAGAAAAGAATCAATCTACCTTGAATATACATCTTCATTGGTGAAACACTGACATGTGAGCAAGTCAAAGCAGGGGGGGCATCCTCTTGCAGGCCAAGCCGGCAACCAGCAACGTCTGGGCCCAAGACGACATGTTCGTCTCCTACAGTTCCAAGATGACAGGAGCAGTGGTCAAAGAAAGAAAGAGAGAGAGAGAGAGAGAGAGAGAGAGAGAGAGAGAGAGAGAGGAGAACCTGGAGTAGAACTGCAGCCGATCCCCACTTGATGATGGAGGAGGAGGAGGAGCGACGGGGGAGTACCTGCAGCAGTCGCAGAAGGAGGAGTGACGGAGGAGCGCCGCATCTACCGCCTGCGGCGGGCGCTCCTGGCCCTGCGCCTCTGTCTCCGCCACTCCTAGGTCGAACTGACGGCGCGCAGTGAATGGCCCCGGGGGACAGAGTGTGTGGTCCTCACCAACCCCAGCGATGGCACGCCGAGGTCGTCGGAGAGGGCGCGCTCCTGGATCCGCCGCTCAGCGGGCGGCGCCGGGGAGCGGCCCTTGGACGGCCACTTCTCCTGTGCGCACTCCTCCTACGGCGATGAGAGAGTGAGTTGAGGAGACCTATACCCTGTCTGCGGCCGGCACACCTCCTGCTGAATCGTGAGGAAAGGCGACGGCGCCACAGGAAGCACGGCCACCTCGTTATCTCCACGGCCCATGCTCCTCCTCCTCCTCTACCTGGTCCCGATGGGGAGGAGAAGGGAGGCGCATAGGTGTGGTCGTGGCTTGGACCGGAGAAAGGGAGGACGAAGGAGGAAGAACACGAGACGGAGATGGCGCGCTGCGCTCCTCACGTCGACGGCGGCGCGGCGCGAGAGACATGCGAGGGAGAGAGAGATAAAGAGACGTGAGAGAAGAAAGAGAGGTGACCTAGGTCTCACCCGATTGGGGATGAAGCAGCGGATCGGGGGGAAACCGCGTGGCAAGGGGCTACGTGAAATCCCACAAGTGCCCTTAGCGGGGCACCGAAATTTCAGGCGGTGGCACGACCCCTGCTCCCATTTACACAAGCACAGGCCACACCCACCTCCACTGTCACTGACAGCGGCGGCCCACCCCAACTGGGACCCGCCTGTAATTGAGAGTGAGGGTGGTAGAACGGGGGCAAAACTTCACGCACTATTCATTGCTAGTCACATCAAAGTTGATCCGACGGCCAGGATCAATCCATCTGAAGATCGGACGGTCGGGATTCGTTTGGACAGCTAATCCGACGGCGCAGAGGCCACATGCCCTGAGAAGGCTCCATTTTGTTCCAGACTCTAACAATGGGATAATTGGTTCCTCCTTTATTCAATCAAGAGCAAAGATGCATCGTTTACATAGTCTCTCTTAGGTCCTAACGACCAACCAGGGCATCTCCAACGCTGACTCGGAAATTCTCTCCCGCATCCGTCCGCGGACGGGCGGGGGGCAGTCCGCGGAAACGGATGCGGGAGGTGGCCATCCAACGCTGCCCGCATACATTTCGAACCGCATTTCCACAGACCGGATGAAATTCTTGCAAGCACGACGGATTTTCATATAAATCGGAGCACATTCATTACAATTCGGACATTTTTCATATAAACCAGACGAAACTCATTACATTTTGGATAATTGTAAACTAAACCCTTCTCTAAATCTAATCTAACTGATCGCCCGCGCCCGTTCCCCATGTCCGACCATGAGCCTCGAGAACTGAAGCTCCTGCTCTGCCTTCGCCTTCTCCAGTTCCACCTCGGTGCTCTCCAGCTCTGCCTCCGCCACTGTAGCCTCAGCGGCTAATCGACAGACTGTTTTCAGCCCGACAAGCTTGGCTTGAGCGGGAGGGGAAGAGCGATGGCCTTCTTGGGACCCGAGCGGCGGCGACCTACCATGCACTACTCTTCCTCGCTATAGGCGACGCCCGCAGACGTGCCGACTTCATGGTCGTGGCGGCGGGGCGCGGCCTTGGCGGAGCCGGCGATGTCCTCCTCGTCGTCGCTCTTGCCAAACACCTCGTCCGCCGCCTCGTCCATCTCCGTGTAGGCGGCCTGTATTTTCGCTTGATATTGGCAGTACCGCCAGCGGTCGCGACGGATGTCGTGGACAGAGCGGTAGGACTCGAGGACGAGAGGCTGTTCTAGAGGGCTTTGGAGCGCGAGGAGGCCATGGTGGTGGTGATGCGGCCAGGAGAAAGGGACCGGGAGAGGATGACTGTGGCTATGACCAGGGCTGGAGTTTATATAGCGAGCGGATGGCAATGGTGGGCGGCAGACGGACGGATGGGTGGCGTCGGAGTAGATTCCTCGGCAACCGCATATCATTAATGTAGGGCGACGGACTGTCGGGGTGTCGTTTGAACACAGAGCAGTCGCATGCACCGGAAGCGACGAAGCGGCGCGGGCGACGCTCTCTCTGCCGGCGCGCCGCTTCAATGCCGGTAGCATGCGCGGGCGTTGACCATTTCGGGCGGGAGCATGCGCGGGCGAGGGAGGGTTTGGGCGGGCCAGGGCAGTTAGAAGCGGACGTGGCAGCGGTTCGGACGCCCGCAACCCCCCCCCCCCCCCCCCCCCCAAAAAAAAAACTTTGTCTCCGGTTTGTGAGAAAAAGCGCGTTTGGACCGTCGAGTGAACCGATACAGACCCATGTTGGATGTCAAAACACGTCTGAACCGCGCGGTCTAGACGTACGCGAGTGGTTTGACGGTCGGCGTTGGTGGAGATGCTCTGAACCTGCCGTCTCCATGGGCTTCGTAGTCTCGCGAGCGACATCAAGTTGGGCCTGTTAGCCCACCAAAGCCCACGAACACCCAGCGAAGAAGACACGCAAGCAAACCTCGCTCCCGCATCTTCTTCCCCTCCTCCTCCTCATGGCGCCTCCCGCCGCCGGCGACACCCCACCTCCTCCTCCTCCTCCGGCCGCAGAGAGCAGCGGTGGCTCGCGTCCCTCTCCGAGCCCGAGCTCATCCGTGACGCCGCCCGTCTCCCCGCTCTTAATTTCTCGCTCTTACGACATGTTCTAATGGTGCCGCGGTGGTGGTGCTGCAGGATCTCATCATCAGCCTGAAGATGCTGGCCGTGAAGCGGGCGGAGACGGCTGGCCGCCCCCACCTCGCCGACGCGTTCGATCTACGCACGCTGCGTGCCCTCGGTACTACATGAACTGCCTGCTTCTATTGCTCCACCGCACCTCCCTCCCCTCCCCGCAACAACAACTAGAGAAAAGTTTGTGCTATCAGTGTGCTGGTAGAATGCGAAAATTTAATTAGTTCATTGCCACTGGTGATCTGCACTGCAGCATATTCATGATGTATTATACTACCTTTATTCTGTCATGTGACCTGCTGATTACTGGCCCAATGCAAAGTTAGCACTTTGGTGGTCAACCTACTTTCTTTCTTGTTGATTTATGTGCTCTTATACCATGTCATCATAGGACATTCAGCTCTTTCTGTTATTCTTAATACTCTGAGTTTGTGGGTCAAAGGGACAGATTTGGAGCAGAATTATGAATTCATGGCCTAGGACATTTTTCCTGATTCAGAGTTGCAGCATATAATAGTCTTCACACAATGCAGCTTAATCAATTTTTTATGCACCCAGGTGTCCTGCCTCATGACCAAATTGATAGCTAATCAGTCTGTAGGCTGGCTTGGCACAAAAATACTGTTACAGTTCTTTTTTTTTTTTTTTTTTTTTTTTGACTTGTGTTACAGTTCTACCTCATCTGCAAGTGTATGAAAGATGTAGCAGCTCTCACCCTTTCGGAATACTAGCTGTTTGCTCAATGTCTTCCTTCACTTGCATGTATGGTGCAATCAATCTCTTTGCTGAACAACAACATGCTTATGCTTGTGCTCTGCTTTCCAGGTGTTCTTTTGCTGGAAGATTTCAAACAACGGCTAAGAGAAGAAACCTCACTTGATGCAACCGTTCTTGATAGACTTGCGCTATCAAGGGATTGTGTTGCGGATGCTAGCAGCAGCAGTGGTAGTGATTCTGAGGTGTTCAGACGGCACAACAAAGATCAGCCAATAAAGTGGTGTCAAAAGGAAACGAAAGCAGATGCAAGATGGGTAAGTCTTATTACTCCTCCTGTTGTTTGGGACTAAAAAGGTCATTGCCCATGTTCCATTTTTCTCAAAGCATGCATACGCTACATTGTGTTAAGATTACATACATATACTACTGGATTTCGATTCTTCATCAGTTTCTCTTGAAACACTTTCGAAAAATTTAGGTCTCAGACTGATCATATGTGGTTCCATCTTATGCCGAAACCTGTTGTATATTTTTTTCTCCATCTTGTGCTGATACTTGCTGTATAGTTTTCTGAAACCTTACTGCTCTTCTAAAGGTTTGTTGTGATGCAGTTATGGTGTGTTTGTGTATCATGCAGAGACTGCAAAGTAACAAGAAAAGAAAACTGAGCAAGAGGAGATAGCATCGAGCTGATAGTGATGTAGTGCAAACACCACCCAGGGATGTCGTTGAGCAAGAAAACTAAAGCTGGTGGTGGTATAAATTTTGCTTTTCTTGGCCTGAATTAAAACTAGTCTTGCAGATCCAGATGCAGATGTTAGTGTCAGCAGTAGTCATTCCAAGGTGTTCAGGCGGCGCAGCAAAGATCAGCCAACACCAAAGAGCATCAAGAGAAAACGAAAGCAGATGCAGGATCGGTAAGTCTTATCACTCCCCATGTTTGCTTACAAGTAGAAAGGCCATCACCCATGTTTACATTTTCGCAAATATATGCTGTATTTTGTTCAGAGTACAGACGTATACTACGGACTGGCTTTTGATTTTTGATCAGTTTCTCTGAAGTAATTTAGTTAAATATAGCTCAAAGACTGGTTTATACATGGTTATTTTTACTGCTTTTTCTAGAGGTTCGTCATGATGCGGTTATGGTGTATTGGTGGACGATGCAGATGCCATGAAGAAGTGAAAAACTCCACTAGATAGACACCCCTTGTGTTGGTGACAGCTTTTTTTTTAACCAAGCTTTCTAAATATCAAATAAAATTATTTTTAACCTGCATCATGTGCAAGCCCTTTTCTTTGCACCCAGTCCATTTTAATTCTGGGCTGTTCTGGCTGAGCATTGCTCATTTTAATTCTTGCCATTTATGCTGGGAGCTTGTAGCTTGCCACATGTGGTGAAGTGATGAAACCCATAAAGCATATGCTCTGGTTTTGAGAACAAGTTGTTTCAGGATTTGTATGTGTGCCAACGTAACAGTCGCGGCTGGCAACTGAAGCACGTTCAGAGGAAAAGGTGGTATATTGTTTCGGTTATTGTCAGTATTCTAAATTTGCAGCAGAGCTTAGTAAGAAGGAAGTCAATTGTAAGCATCAGGCAAGTACTGCATAAACGAATCAGGGTTGGTACGTAGTATGTGCTGTGCTGTGCTGTTTGCATAAGCAGAGACTGTCGTGGAGCTAAGTAAACTAGCTCTTGATAGTATTTCACACGCATTCTTTCTTCTTGCAATACTGTACTGTATCTTCCAATCTCTTCACAGTTTCTCAAGTATAGTACCTCCCAGCAAGACCTGGGGCATCTGTGTCTAAAATCTTGTATAGAGTTACTCAAAATTACAACAGAGAGTATCACAATCCATGAACCATGGTACGGGCAAATCATCAGACCGGTGCTCCATTTAAACAGACACGCATCACAGGAAGAGTCAATAATACTGAGTTCTCTACTCACCATGAAAAAAGAGAGAAAGAAATACAAGAGACTTGCAAAGCAGGCCACTGCAGAAATCAGAAATACAGTTGCAACATCAGAAATACAGGTTAGGTTAGACCCGTGCTCCTTTCTTATTATATTACAGTAACTGAACCAGACAAACACACGCATAGGCCGTTTATCCTCTTTCAGACAAACGCCCTTCTCATCAGTCAGAGTTGGACAAGTTGTTTGATGTTTTGACGTGGCAAGTTGTTCGATCGATGTTGTTGTCAAACTTTTTGTAGGCATGCAGCGCCAGCCTACCTGCATTTTTGAGTCTTACAGCAATTTTGTACTCCCTCCGTTCCTAAATACAAGTCTTTGTAGACGTTTCAATAGGGGATTACATACGGAGTAAAATGAGTGAACCTACGCTCTAAAATATGTCTACATACACCCGACCAACAGTGAAATGTCTAAAAAGACTTATATTTAGGAACGGAGGGAGTATTTTGCATGAGCTCAGCGGGTCGATCCCCGGGTGCTGGCGGCGTGACGGTGGCGCTGCCGGCTCAGCGGGCTTTTGCTTCCCAGCTCTGTCCCCGTTGCAGCAGCGCCGTCGCTCTGGAGTTTGGGGAGGCCGTGTGCAGGTGGATCGGCGTCGGCTCGGCCGGCACAGGGATTCTCAGATCTATGGCTTCGAATCTGGCGTTGACGGTTGCTTCTTCAAGATGTATGGCAGTGATGACTTCCCAGTCGCGTGAGACTACAAGATTCGCCAGAATCTGGCAGCGGGGCTGCCGGAGCGGCTGCGACGGCGCACCATCAGCCCATCCAGGAAGAAGGGGTAGGGAGGCTTCCCAGGGACCTGGCCTGTAATTTTCTTCTTTTTCAGGGTTGCCTTGTAATGCTGGTTGGTTCATAGATCTGAGGGTCTTTTCGCAAAAAAAGAAGAAGAAGTAATGGGGTTCTTGTCCTGGAACTAGCAACCAAAGTGCCCCCGGCCGGCCACACCAAGCAGGCAGCTTGGTAAGCTACCAACAAACAATTGCAATCAGGGAAAGTGCCCCCGGCCGGCCAGCTGTGCATATACAGCTCTGCCGATTCATGGAGAGCGGGGTGTGAGGTGAGGTCATGTGATCGACGAGGACCATTACCGGAGCAATCGGGCACCGCACCTCCCAGCTGACCAGCTTCTTGGAGGACTGTGTGCTGACCCGCTGCGAGGACTCCTCGTCGTCGTCATCGCCTGCGTAGGACATATTTGTTCCTGGTGATCCATTAAATTGTACCAGGGGTATGCAACGATTAATTATACAACATCTGACCCAATTTACTCGTTTCTATTTTTGGTTCGCAATTGTAAAAAAACTCGAGGAAGAAAAGCAAAACAAATTTGTGGCTACCGAATACCGACTGTCATCCACTTGCTGTTCGTTTCAGTGCACCAACCTTTCAGTCGTGTGGATGGGAGATCTGTTGGTTTCTTTGTGCATACTCTGATGACTGGTTACTGAGTCTCTGTGGTTCTGGCTGTGAACAAAGCTTCTATTTTTTTTTCAATTATGTCCACGAGACATCGAGCTGTTTTTGTTATTCTCAATGTTCACGGCGGAAGGAAATTGTGAACTCAGATCACAGGGCATCGTCATGATTCAGAATTGCTAGTTGGAAGGATCTTTTTTTTTTGTCACAGGTGGTTGTGCTTGGGTGAAGGTTTTGAAAGGATTGGATTCAAGCACGCAGAAACGATGGTAATTTGCAGATGTGAGATGGTAATTTGCAGTAGCAAATTGCCATGGAGAACAGTGTTAGTTTGCTGGTGGCAATGCATACAGTTGAAGATGCTTCGTGTAATCTTATCCAAGTGTGAAGAACAAAGTAATCAAGGAAAATAAGAAGAGAGCAACTCGACGCACTTGATGCATGCGTGATAGACACGAATTAAGGCAATTTTGACGCACAAATCAATAGTTTGCTTTATACAGATGTAAATCAAGGCAAGTAATTGTTCACCGATCATGAAAAGAGAAAAAAAAGTACACCACGAATCAGGTAATACACGATGCATGAACCCACAGGTCAAGCCACGGTACAAAACAGAAAAAGGAACACTTGCATAGTCATGACATCGTCTGGACGACGAAGCATTTATTTTAGCGATCGAGGTTACATTGAGACGAACTTGTCAGTAGACATATGTATCTGGCAGATACGCGCTGTTGGAAGGATATGCAGTACGATCATGCAGAAATATTCACTAAACTACACTCCTGAAGCACCTAAAGCACAGCCATGGCATTGCTATTCTAGCAGTAAGAGCTTACATGTCTTCAGGACCAAAAGTTCTGAAACATCCATGATGATCCCATTCAAAACTACACTCCTGAAGCACAACTATCAGATACTTGTCACAACAATAGACACTTCTCATAACTACTAACCTAAAAGGAAAGAGGTTCACAAAAAAATAAGAGAAAATTTCTTCACTAAACACTAAACAATACTAGCAACTATATTCTTCAGAGTTTGCAGGTATGGTTGTTTTTATCCATTTTCAGACAAACGGTTCATATTTTTTGCACATACAATTGTTACCATCCCCTTCAGATAAACGGTTGATCTTTTGAACCATGGAGCTGCATGCGAGTTCAATATGTCATGTATGGCCGCAAACTTGACAATTTTGGACGAACGGCCACCACACAACCAACGGTTTTGTTGTGGATCAACAAGCACAGTCCACAATCTTTCAGAAAAGAAATAAACTTGATGCATCAGCACCCAAGTATTCATCAATTAATGCATATATATGGGTCTCTTGTGAGCAAGTAAAACATGGCTCTGTACAAGGAATAAAACACAATTTTTGGACTGTATGTACATTTTGCACTAGAAATGAAGTGGCACTTCCATACACGTAGAAAGAAATGCAGTCAGACCTCTTGGACTTTGAGGATTAGCACCATTTCTTCTGCCGCCGGGGAGGTGGTGGTGTCGCCGAGGGAGCGGAGACGTAGGCCAGCCTTGAGCTCGGGGGAGAGGCGGCCGGGGACCTTGGCACTCTCCTCAGCTCCATCTCGTACAGGGCCTGGCGACGGCACCGGAGAACGGGGAGGCGACGAGATTGGCATCGGGAGGGCGGATCTGGACGGAGGGAGGGGCCATTGGGGATTTGGGGGGAGAGAGGCCGAGGTTTTTTTTTGGAGAGAGACCGTCGACGGAGGAGAGATGTCTGAGCTCAACCCCAGCGCTGCCCACGGCGTCCTTCAAGGGGGGGAGGGGAAGGAGAGTCGAGGATTGAGATTTGGGAGGAGGGAGATGGATTTGAGGCGCAACAAGGGATTCGGCAATCAGGGTGTGGGGTAGCAGAACTAGGGGGGAGTGAGGAATTCAGCTTCATTCCCGAGCAATAACTTAAATCTTGTAAAAATAACTTGTAAAAATAACCTGCGCAAAAAAAAATGAAGCACTTGTAAGAAAATAACTTAGTTGAGCGCATGAAAGCAGCGAAGTTTTTTTTTTTTTTTGAGGTGGAAGCAGCGAAGTTGATCCTGAAACTAACCAACATTAACTCATCCGAACCAAACAAATACTACTAGCTAGTATTGATTTGCTGAGGTGCAGCAGCATATATAGATTGGGATCGTTAGTGAACATGCTGCAAGGGTTAAATGAACGAAAATATGGCATCTCGATCAGCCGCCTTGATATTTGGAACTAATTAAAGTGTGGACAAACAGACATGCACATATATAGATAGCAAAGAAAATGAAAGGGGAACAAGATCGACCGAGGGGCAAATTAATTAAGCTTAAGCTGCGTACGTATGTACCTCGCATCCTTTCCGCCGCAGCTCCTTTAGTGTGCTGTCATCGGAAATCAGGGGCATAAATCTCATTTGCAGGTGCAGCAACCCCTCGGGGAGCTTTCTCATCATCTTTCCCTTAGTGTCAAGTGGGAGAGCTTTGGCATTGTCCTCCATCCTCCACTCCTCGGTGGAAAAATCATAAAGTTGTAAAGTAGCACATGGTTTGGCCTTCGTACCCACTCAACTCCAGCACCACAAGACAGGGAAGCTTCTCCAGGATCGGCATCGGGTCTTGTTTTATGACATTAGCATGTAGAACAAGACGACGTACGCTTTGTGGGAACTCAGCAGGCAGCTTATCGAGCACGTCAAATTGGCTGAGACAAATATCAACCAGGTGAGGCATGTTTGCAACTATGTTAAACACCTCCATGGGCATGGGGAACAACCTCAAGGACAAGGTTGTTAGTTGATTCATCTGGCCCAAGAAAATAACCATGTCGTGACTGCGGAAATCAGTGCCAACAGGATCAAGATACAACACAAAGCTCTGTAGCTCTTTCAGCTGCAGTCGCCCACTTCTTGCAGGTGATGGCAGAGAAAACCCATTGCGAAGGTAAACATGCCTTAGACTAGGGATATCCCAGAGAGAGTTTGGTACTCCTGACTCCAATTGTGTGTCCCTGAGATCTATAGTCTGCAAGTAGAGGAGTCTTCCAATTGAACAAGGAAGCGTCATACGCTGACATCTTGTGAACCTAAGCAATCTTAGGTGAATGCACCCACCAATTACACTGGAGAAATCTTTTAGTATTGACTTTTCAATGCAAAGAACTCTCAGGAATCTCAGCTTAGGAAGGGACACTGATTCAAGCTCAAAGCCAAGCAGACTTCGGACATTAGGCGTCGCAGGTAAAATCTGATCACTCAAAGTTTGAAAACTAAGACGATAAAATATCAAGTTATCAGATGATGATGATCCACCAGCTTGGCCTGCAATTTTTTTTGGGTGCACCACATGTCAGGAAGAAGCTAGCCACATATAGTACATATAGTAAAATAGAAAATGGAATCAATTAGTAGGAAGAGATCACGAGACAAAGCCTGACCTGCAGTTTTGTCGATGGCATTAAGAAAACCATCCTGTCTTGCTTCTTCTGTGCACCAGTCATGTAAAATATCATGAATCCTGATAGAATCAATCCATCCATGTGCCCTACTTCTGTGAACAACTTGTACCAAGCTCCTCTGTGCCAACTCGGTTACATAATTCCGTGCTGTTTCTTCTAGTATATGCTTTGGTGTATGTGGAATGAAGCTTTCTGCTATCCACAATTGAATAAGATCCGACACAGAAATTATATAATCCTCGGGAAAAGTAGCAAGAAAGAGTAAACAAGCTCTTAAATAATGATTTGGCAGGTCCTTGTAGCTGCGAGCCAGTATGTCTCGCATCATCTGTCCATTCTTGGTTGATGGCCAATCAGAGAGTATATCAGACCATGTTTGTGGATTTAGATTTTTTGATAGATAGCCCCCCAAAACTGAAAGTGCAAGTGGTAATCCATCACATTTCTTTGCAAATTTTCGTCCAAGTTCTTCAAGCTCATCCACATTATCTATAACAGATCTCTTGTATGATGGTAAAGCTTTGCTACAAAAAAGTTTCCAACTTTGCTCTTCATCTAACTTCTTCAAATGATGAACATGGGTTGGCATCTGAACATGATTTGCAACATCTTCCTTTCGTGTGGTTAACATTACCCTACTACTGTTAGTTGCATCTGGAAAAACTTTAACCCTTTTATTTAGTTGCTCCCATGTATCTGTTTCCCACACATCATCGAGAACTACCAAGTATCTTCTCTGCAACAAAAAATCATGGATCTTTTTCCCCACCTCATACTCATTCATTTTATCAACCGAGTCATCTCTAATGTCCATCATTTGTTTCATGATATCCTTTAGTAAATCAGCGCCCTTGTACTTTTGAGATACAATCACCCAAGCAACTTGCCCAAAGTGTTGTTTGACTTTAGATGAGGTGTAGACTTTTCTAGCAAGTGTTGTTTTCCCAGCCCCACCCATGGCAACTATGGA
This sequence comes from Elymus sibiricus, assembly GCA_039707655.1. Classification (NCBI taxonomy): domain Eukaryota; kingdom Viridiplantae; phylum Streptophyta; class Magnoliopsida; order Poales; family Poaceae; genus Elymus; species Elymus sibiricus. The sequence continues at coordinate 533,670,514 of CM077675.1, forward strand.
GACAACACTGAGACCAAGATGGTCTTGAGTGTCAACTAACTTGTTCACTATATCTTTGTAGTCCTCCTCGAAACCAACAAGGTCTTTACTATCTTCAAAGCTTTGGTGCATAGGACCATAGTCTTGTTGGAACTCATCATTAACATGAGCATTTTCCATTGAAGCATTCCCCAAATCAACTATTTTCAAACGGTTTGCACTCTCAAATATCTCAGTTATCTTCCTTCTTACACGTTTGATTTCAACACCAACTTTGCGAAGGGTACTCAAATCACTTGGTAGACGAGCATACCTTGCAATGGCGCCCATGAATCCCTTCTTCAGTCTGTTCCTCTTGTGCATGTGGTCTGCAGCTTCGATGACATTCTCAGCCTCATACGTCGCGTCTCTGATCTGGCTCACCAAGATAGCAACACCTGAATCTCCCATCCTTCGTTTGCTGTCGGCGTCCCTAAGGAAGCCTTGCAGCCGCTTGAGCTCATCTTTCAGGAACTCCACTTCAGTGCTGACGCCACACAGAAGTGTGGTCTCCTGAAGCGCAAGGGTACTCACGTTGCCGACCACCGCGCTGACGGCCGACTCGGCCATTACAGGATCTCGTTGCTACCACAGATGGATGAGGGGGTGATGGAGTGGATGTGGATGGAAGAACATATGCATCCGTGGCTGATCAGGAACGATATGGTGTTTGGGTTTGTATTTCTTTTTTTTTTGCTTCAGCTTGCAGATGGAGGAGAGCAAAGCTTGTGTGTATGTAAGGGAAAAGAGACGGAGGGCACGACAAGAATGTGCTATGCTTCTGAGGAGTGGATGGAATATTGCGGCTAGCCTTTGCTTTTGCTGTGTGGCTGGCATGGATCCATGCATGCCGCTTGGGTTTTGTGCCAGATCGAGCAGAGCAAAGCACATCACGCATATATGCTTTGCTCTCATCTGTCCATGTCAAGCATGTCTTCATCTTTTTGCAAAGTTATCACGCATATATGCTTTGCTTTGATATTACTTTTTTCCATTTCTGAGAAATTATCACGTCTCTATGTTCTGCTCTGCTTGGTCCATGTACAAGTCATTTTCAAGCATAATTTGAGTTGGAGAGGAGAAGAGACCGCACTCGTGCATGGTTCCCTGTGTCGAATTTACTTTGCAAAATCAGCTGATCGGCCGACAAGAGAGGATGATGATTTTTTATTTTCTTTTAAAAATGATTTGTACCTCAGCCTCTGCATCAACTGATGCACATAGCTATACAAGAGACGAGAATAGACCGATCAATCTGGTCGATCGATTAGATCCATCATGATCAAGCTAGCCCTGGACGGAGATGGAGAAAAACAATGATGATATGGCGCTGACCGCCGTTGTAATGCCGGACGGGCAGTGGAGGACTACCAGCTGATGGTGCTGGAGTGCGATCTTTAATTTGAACCGCCGGTTCCACGAGCCGGCGCCTATAGTGAGCCGGAGACCAGGCATTGTATACTGCAACAAACTGAACTTGTACTGTAGCGAGCCAGATTGCAGCAAAACAGCATTGTAGCAAAAAAAATTGAAAAAAGTATATACATTTACAAAAAATCTTTTGAAAAGTGTTAGCGATTTTTTTTTGATTTTTCTACAGTCGAATTGTTTTAAAATACAAGAGAAACTTTTGTTTTTTCTTGAATTATTTTTCAAAAACACCAAGCAATGATTTTAAAAATCCTAGCAATTTTTTTGATATTTTTTAAACATTTTTTTAAAACGCACACAGTTTTTGAAATTTTGCAAACTTTTTTCGCACCAGTAAAGGAAACAACAGGAAAAAAAACAGATGAGGCATGTGCTCCTACCAAAACGAGCTGGCCCAATAGAATTACTCATGTGCGCGCGGGCCGGCGGGGTCTGACAAATTGGTGCAGAAACACCAATAAAATGAGCGTGGCAAGTAGGAAATGCTTGGCAAGGACTGGGAAGGGGGGGGGGGGGGGGTCTTATTTGGCGCGAGAAATATTCTCCAATTTAAAATTTGTTCATCGGATTCAAAAGAAGTTCATCATTTTTAATAAATTTCATGAATTATTAAAAAATGTTCATTGAATGCAAAAACTGTTTTTGAATACAATTTTCTCATCAAATTCTAAACTTCATCGAATTAAAAAACAATTCTTGAATACATTTTTCATCAAATTCAAAAAAAATTCATGAATCTGTTAGTAAATTTCATTGAATTCAAAACTTATTCATCTTGTTCAAAAATATTCATTGAATTTTATTTTTTCACGAAATACAAAAAATGTTTATCTAAATTCGGAACATGTTCCAATTTTCGATTAAAAATCGAAAATGTTCATCAAAACTCAAAAAATCTCAGCAAAATAAGAAAACATAATTTGTGAACATTTTGAAATTTGTGAATATTATTTTGAATTAGTAAATATTTTCTGAGACTATTTTTTTTTACATCTCGAACTTTTGAAAGAAGGAAAAATAAAAAATAGAAAACAAAGCTAAAAATAATAATAGGAAAAATACAAGGGGCACTAGTTCGAGGGTGGTGCGTGCTGCACCTTTTCCTGGCGCGTAGATTTTATATTTGACCTAAACCTTTACTTCAGACGGTTAGATTTTATACACGTCGACGGACGTCTCTGTTGATAGTCCATGGCTTTCTTACAGTGGGCCTTATGGCTACTCAGGGCGTGTTCTGAAGCTCTTCAACGTCTAACTCCAGCAACTCCCTGGAAATATTTGACCAAAATGGATGGGCTCCAGAAGCTATACTCCTAGAAGCTAGCCCGAGCGCAGTGTAAAAATGAGGAGCCAATGTTTTCATCTTTTTCCAAAGTTATCACGCATATATGCTTTGCTTTGATATAATTTTTTCCATTTCTGAGAAATCATCACGTATGTATGTTCTGCTCTGCTTGGTCCATGTACAAGTCATTTTCAAGCATAATTTGAGTTGGAGAGGAGAAGAGACCGCACTCGTGCATGGTTCCCTGTGTCGAATTTACTTTGCAAACTGCAAAATCAGCTGATCGGCCGACAAGAGAGGATGCTTTTTTTTTTCTTTTCAAAACGGGTTGTACCCCAGCCTCTGCATCAACTGATGCACACAACTATATAAGAGATGAGAATAGATCGATCAATCCGGTCGATCGATTTGATCCATCATGATCAAGCTAGCCCTTGACGGAGATGGAGAAGAATGATGACGATATGGCGTCGATCGTCGTTGTGATGCCGGAGGGATAGTGGATGACTACTAGCTGATGGTGCCGGAGTGCGATCCTTAATTTAAACCGCCGGTTCGACGAGCCACCACCTATAGTGAGTCTGAGAGGGTGCTCCTAGTTGGTGCTTCAGGCGCCAGCTAAGGGAGCTGGCGCTCACAGCCGGCAAATCATGGGCCGGCCCATGTGGCGAGCGCTCGAGGGCTGTTTTGTACAGTCGCGGTTGACCAGTTGACTGGCCAACCGTTGACTTTAATAAAAAAAATGAAAATGAAAAAATGAAAAAAAATCGAGATTGTAAAAAGTTCATTGATGTTGGAAAAGTTCATCTAATTTTTAAAAATTCAATCGAATTTGAAAAAAAGTTCGTGAAAATTTCAAAAAAGTGCATCCATTTGGAAAAAAGTTCACCAAGTTTTAAAAAGTTCATCGTTTCGAAAAAAGTTCAGCGATTGTTTTTTGAAAAAATGATCCATTTAAAAAAGTTCGACAAATTTGAAAAAAGTTCATCGATCTTGAAGAAAAGTTCATCAAATTTGAAAATAAATTCATTGATTTTGAAATGTTCATAGAATTCGAAAAAAGTTCATCAAAATTTGAAAGAAGTTCATCAAATTTTAAAAAGTTCATCGAATCTGAAAATAATTCATTGATTTTGAAATAAAAGTTCATCTAATTAAAAGAAGTTCATTGAATTTGAAAAAAAGTTCATCAGATTTGAAACAAGTTCATTGAATTTGAAATAAAAGTTCATCAATTAGAAAAAAGGTTAACGAATTTTCAAAAGCCGCGCATTAAAGAAAACAAAAAAGATGAGAAAAGAAGAAAAAGGTAAAAGAATAAACCGAAATGAAGAAGAGAATAAAAAAGGAAACCACTAACATCTTTACCTAGCGGTTGAGAGCATCTACAACCGGACCTTGCAAATCTAGTCCTTCAAACGCCCGCGGACGCGCCCGGGCGCAGGCGCGGACACTGACCGGTCACGCCTTAAATATAGCTCGTTGCATCCGGACATCTCATATTTCTTCCTCAAATCCATAGAAAAGCATGCAAGTAAATAAAACCTACGTACTACGTGAAGAGCTATCTACTCTTCGTCGGAGATGTAGACGATCTCCGTCCCCTTCGGCGGATAGATGTGCGCGCGCCGCAGGTCCGCCTCCTCCGGCGCCGGCACTGCTGCACCCTCCACTGCGGCTTCCTCGGTCTCGATCTCGGCCTCCAGCTCGTCGAAGAGGGCGTCGGCTTCCGCCCGCCTCTGCCGGATGAGCCGGCGGTTGGCATCCACCTCGGCCTCATCCCGGATGGAATCCAGGATGGCCTGCTGCTCCGCCATTTCGTTCGATTGGGCGATGACGAACTTCGCGTCCGCCTCTGCCATGGTCAAGCCGGGAGCCTCCTGCTCCGGCTCCTCCTCCTCCTCCATTGCCTCCGGCTCCTCCTCCTCCGGTAGCTCCTCCTCCTCCACCTCCTCCTCCGTCTCCGGCGAGTCCGGAGGGAGACCTGCAGCGATGCGGGCGGCGCGGCGAGCGTGGTACTCCTCCTTGATTTGTCGGCGCCGCTCCAGAAGGGCTCGGCTGGCGGCGGAGAGAGGGAGGAGGCGGATGTGTTAGGGCTGGGGGGTGCCGGACGGCTTAAATAGCCGGCCCCGACCTCGGGCGGGGAGGCTGAGCGGCGCCACGCGGCGTCACACGGCGTTCACACCGCGGCGACGGTCGAGGCGCCCGTCGGACCTTCGGGTTTCCTGGCGAGTCCGTGTGGGGCCACGCCGTCAGTCCGACGTGGCGGGCGTGCCCGGGCGCGTCCGGACGCCCCCATACCCGCCTCATATTTGGGCTGGATATGGGGGTGCCGGTCAGCCCGGGCGTTTGAGGGCCGTTTGAGAGGCTCGTCTGGGTAAAAAAACAGTGACCGGATACTGACCGGGCGGCCTACCCGGGCATTTGAGGCGGGTTTGAGAGGTCCGGTTGTAGATGCTCTGATCGCCTGGTGGTTTGATCGTATCTCTCACACCGACAGGATGTGGGTTCGAACCCCGCACCCGCACATTTTTTGGCTTTTCTACATCATAAAAAATTGGAATGGGCCGCCCAGTTTAAAGCGCTGCAAGGCCGGCCCAGTTTAAAGTGCTGCAGGCGCCCGTTTGCAAAATGCACTCTAACAGGCGCCTGCAGCGCCAAATAGGAATTGCCAGTCGGAGACCAGGCATTGTATACTGTAACAAACTGAAACGGTACTAGAGCGAACCAAATTGCAGCAACACGACACTATAGCAATCATTTTCGAAAAAAGCTATGTACAATACATTTCAAAAAACATCTTTTGTAAAGTGTGAACAATTTTTGACATTCCAATTTATTTTTTAAATATGCACAGTTTTCAAAGTTTCTTGAAAAAAAAACGCCAACATATTTTTTTATTTAAAAACAACTTTTCTAAATCCGACCAACGTTTTTAAATATTTTCGAACATTTTCAGAAAATGCACAGTTTTTTTTTAAATAAACTTATTTTGGACGACTAAAGGAAATAACAGGAAAAAACCGGATGATGCATGTGCTCCTACTAAAATGAGCTGGCCCAATAGAATTACTCATGTGCGTTTCTGTACAATAGGGCCTGACAAATTGCAGCAGAAACGCCAATAAAATGAGCATGTCAAATAGGAAATGCTTGGGAAGGGCCCTAAACCTCGCAAATAACCAGTGGAGGCCGGGCTCCTGTGAGCTCGTTTTGTTTAAAACATATTTATACAACGTGCTTTTTCTTGAAAATACATGTTTAACACGTCTGAGAAAAGTTTCAGAACAATATACTTTGAGGTAAATACACCAGTGGTGCTTGAACTTGTCACGAATGTTCAGTTTAGTGCTTGAACTTGAAAAATACATCGAATTGGTTCTAAAACTTGGCATGGACATGCAAATACGATGCTAATCTCATCGGTAGACGTAAAGTGAGCCGACGTGGCACAGCATAAGGTTGATGTGGCATCGACATGGCATGAGGCGTGCTTGTAGCGATGAAACATGATTTACTTGTATACTATATGGCTCAATGACTAGTGGGCCTCAATTGTCAGTATCATAAATTAAAATATAAAAAAGCCACACTCGAACCAGCGACGTAATGATTGCTAGTGGACTGCTCTAACCAACACGGCAAGTCATCCCTGATGACAACAAGTATGGCTCCTGCTAGTCAAAAAAAAAAAAAAAAAACAAGTATGGCTCCTGCTCCTTAATATAGTGTAAATGAAAAATGCTTGTAGTACTTAAGTGCGCTGCAGTAAAAGCGGCCCATTTAGCACATTTTGTTTTTCCTTAAAATGTGTAAAAGTCTGTAAATTCTAATCACAATAATAAAAGTTAGATCAGTATGTTATTAATAATTACCTCGTGGTATACAAAAATATGTGTGCACGTATTATTTTAAAGATAACCTATAAACAAGGACCCATGCCACGCTGTGGGTAACAAATAATTGTGTTACACAAATATCTGTGTGCACACAAAATAAATAAATATAGGTATGCCATAAAAAAATACTGAAATGTTCCTGTAATTTTTAGAAGCATTCACTTATTGTTTAGAAAATATAATTTTTAATATAATCCATGAGTGCTTAAAAATGTTTAGTGAATACAAACATTTAAAATATACACTCATGGATTATATTTAAAAATATCTCCTAAATAAAAAATGTTTATGAATACAAATAAAATCGTACACACATGGATTATATTTAAATTATACAAAATTATGGATAACAACATTTACTATATATTTATAAATATTCACCGGTGTATAATTTCACTCGTGGCTTATATTCATATTTTTTACATAATTTAAATATAATAAAATAATGATAACAACATTAATATTTGAATTTTATTTGTGTTACTGTAATTATAATTTACAGACATTTTTACAGTTTTTACAAAAAGCAACATGTGTTAAATGGGCCGCGGTGACTACAACCCACTTAAGTACTAGAAGCCTTTTTTTTTTTTGAAACGGAGGCAAAGATTGCCTCATCTATTAAATAAGCAGAAGAGAATTGCCCAGTTAATTACGGAAAACCAGGCAAAAACCGGAACAACAAGGGCCAAGCCCACTCCCAACTGACACACACAGGGCAAAGCCCACCCTCATCGACAACATGTCGACCTGCAGCCAGACAACGCAGCTCCGACTCTGACGGAGAACTCAGAAGAACAAAACCAGGCGAAAGCTGGCGCCATGGAATATCGCCGAACGGGCCACTTGCAGCCAGTCATCGTATACCACAGGGCCCCGCCGCCGCAGCTTCGACTCCACAGCAACAAACAAACCGAGACAATACCGCGGACACGCAGGAGAAGAGCCGACTACCGCAACCATTGCCGCGTCGTCGACATCGCTCCCACCATCATCGTTGCCACAGAAGCCTGGTCGCCACAGAGATCCTCTTGGGGCCGCCGCCCCGACATCCACCGCTCCGTCGCGCCCAGCGCACTCCACCGGCACCGCCTTCCGGGGCCGCCGCCCCGACATACCACCGCTCCCCTCGAGCAGCAACGCCGCACAACCCAGCTGCCCGCAGCCCACGCTGCTGAGGGCAACCGCTCGCAGACCACGAACGTCGCACCACATCCGGGGCCGCCGCCCCGACATAAAGTCAGACCGCCCCCTCTGAGGCGCATCGACCGAGCCGACACCCCCACCGCCCAAGCGGGACAAGGATGTCACCCAACCAATGTCGAGATAGAGCCCCACCTCATAGAGCTGCCACTCGCATTGTTCCCGAGATCGCCATCTCGGCGCACAATCAGAAACCACCCGGAGCCGCCGCCCCGACGTCCACTGTCCCCGCCGACGAAGAGATCCGTGCAAACCGCAAGATGCTAACTCTCCAAGGCGATGCCTCAAAGAAGGAAACGACGTAGCCGACGTCATCGCCCGCTTCGACCATCCGAAGCTAGAGATTTCTCCCGGAGAGTCGTGTAATGGAGCTCCACGGCAACACCTCCAAGAAGGGGAACGACACCATGGCCATGGCGCCGCTGTTGCCGGCACCGACCCAAACTCAGTGCTGGACTTTCGCCCGGAGCTCCTCCACACCTCCGAATCCGAGCAGATCCGAAGCACTGCACAGCACACAATCCCCCGGTCGACGTCCACCGGCTCCACCTCGTGGTGCAGCAGCCGCCGCACCTCGCCACCCCAACCGCCCGAGCTTGAAGCCTTTTGATTTGACTAGGATAAGGGAGAGGAGACGATTTTGCCATGATAAGCAATTTGGCGTGTTGGTCAGCTCGGTCTTTAGGCTAGCATCAGGTTGCTTGTTCGATTACTGTAGAGCACACCAGTTTCATTTAAATTCCCGATAATAGTAGGTGGGACCCACTAGTCATTCAGGCATCTACTATACAATAATTACCTTGCTTTGTCTTACAAATGGGCCCCTCGCTATGTTGATGCCACGTCAGCTATATACGGTGCCATGTTGGCACACTTTACGTCTACAGATGACATTAGCACTGTATTTGCACATTCATGCTAAGTTTTGAAACTAGTTCGGTGTATTTTTCAAGTTCAGATACTAAACTGAACATTCGTGACAAGTTCAAGCACCACCGATGTATTTACCTCATATACTTTCATGCGTGGCGTACTTAAAAAAGACAAATACATAAATGAAAATGGGCCAATTTTTATTGTTGTTGGGCCTAGATATTGTCTTATTTTTTACAGCACGCAAATCATAATATTTTTGAAGAAAAATTTCCAAATCCTTCATGAATATGTATAAGATTTCAGAGGATTTCTTTCAACATTTATCGAAACTCACAAATATCATTTTCGGAGATTTTGAAAAAAAAAGGGTCTCCATGGAGCGCGGCCTCCAAAAATTCGCACTCCCTACACCTTTGCTTTAGACGGTGTCATTTCATACACGTTAACGGGCGTCTCTGTGGAAGGTCCATGGCCTTCTTACGGTGGGCATCATGGTGCTTCTTTTAGCGTAGGGCCTCATGGCTCGTGGCGACTATTTCTCGCCTTAAACGAGCCCGTAGGGAACTCTTGCAGCGAGCTTGAGCAGTAACGGGCAAGCCCACTGGAAAAGAAAATAGAGAGAACGGATTTTCACGGTTGAGGTCAACGGTGCACCCACGATCTTTATATAGGTAATCTTTGCTTGCCTGCTGAAAAGACGCGCAACATCATGGGGGCAGAAAATCCAACTTAATTCGGTAATGGTAATAATGTTCGGCGCTGCCATCAGATTCAAATCTACTGGATAAGGGTTGTTGATTAATTGTTTAAGGTATCCTTTAGGTTACTTAGTCGATTCCACATGTGAATCCTTGATTTATTGGGTCTCGATCAACGCCACAAACCCATGTGGCCACGTTCGTCCAACGTGAACGGAGGCTCCATCCATCCATCGACCAGCTAATCAAATCGACGCCCCAAACCCATGTAGTGACCACGTTCGACCAACGTGAAACCAGGCTTCATCCATCCATCCCAAGTCATGTCGTACTAGCAACTAGAGATATAAGGATCTACTCCGGTCGGTTTCCGGCCTCATCTCATTTTAGTGAACTCAAAGCGCCGCCCGCTCGGCCGACTCTGCCGTCGACGATCTCTGGCCACCAGATGAGAAATGAAATTTGCATTTGCCTCTTCGTCCATTCATTCGTTAAGAGTCCTCGTCCAACTGCTGGATGATGCAAAAGCAATAGTGGTCAATGGTTCGATCGGGTCAAATGCGAGTGTTCTTGGAGATTAGAGTACAAATCTCTACTCCTAAAGAGGGACTTGGTAGCTTCTTGTCTTAGTTTTTTTTCGTCATCCCTCCCACCTTGGTCCGGTTTTTTCGGTCTCCACTCCCACCTCCTACGTAATCCCCTCGCTCGTACCAATCCCGTCACACATAACCAAAAAAATCGGACGACGACCACATAGCGAGGCCCCTTCGCACGATAAAAAAAATCGGACGACGCACTAAAAAAACAACCGGATGAACCAGGAGCGATCCCCCCTCGCACGAACACCAGGGAGCGAGGCCAATCCAACTCCTCTCTCAATCCAATCCTCCCACGCCCGGTTACCTGCCGACGAGCCGCCACGGGCACCCGCCGTGCTCGATCCTCCTCTATACCTCTCCACCACCGTCGTCGGCGCCCCTGCCGCGTACATCTCGCGCGTGCCTTAGTCGCGACGGGATTGGTCATGGCCGCTGCCGCGTGCGACTGGCGAGATCCGCCGCCAGTCGTCACCTCGCCGCCCTACGTCTCCCAGCCTCCGCGCCAACCCGTCGCCGACCTCCCTTGCGCCCGCTGCCATGTCGAGCAGATGCCGCGGTCCAACTCTCGAGCCAGGGAAACCCTAATCCCCCAGAGCTATACGGCGCCGCCAGCGAGGAGGAGAGTGACGGCGAAGATGGTGTCGCTGGAGCTGCAGAAGCGACTGGCGTCGGGCGTTCTCAAGTGCGTCAAGGGCAAGGTCTGGATCGACCCCAATGAGGTCAACCCCTCCCCCCCTTTGTCCCTCGCCGCGCGTCTTGATTTTCTCGCGTATTCCGTAGATCTGTGGGGTGGTGGTGATCCTCCTCGCTGATCGCATGAGCACCCTCGGGTTGCCGGGATTAGTGTTCTTGGGGTAGCTGATTTTTTAGACGAAGCATCATATAGCTGACCACTCTATGGATTTCATTTTGTGTTGTTGTCCCGTGATAGCTATGGGACTGATGTTGCCACTGTGATCGCGTTTCATATAGCAGGTGAATCGGCGAGTCATGTCTAATGTCTTTCATTAACTCTCCGCGGAGGTGCCTGCCGGCCGGTACATACGTCAGTGCATCATCTATCTCAGGCGCTCAGGCACAACTATGATAATTGGAGGATATTCATCTCCAATTACATCCTCGTATTTTTTTGGACATTCATTTACAGCCCCATCTACTGCTTTGACATTCATTTAACGTGGGCGACTTCACCAATAAGACTACCAAAAATATTGAGGCCTACGACCCCGATCCGAAGGAGCGGTTCACTGCAGCAATGCAGGTACAATTCAAGCCAATTTGCTGACAATCTCGCTCAAAGCCAAGAAATTTGTGCAGATATTTCAGTTCTACAGGAAGTATTATCCTTGAGCTGGACCATCAGGTATCCACCTCTGAAATCTAACTTATGGGTTCCCCCTTTTTTCACCTTAAGTATGGATTAGCCATGTGATACAGTTACTTAGATTTGCACATGAATTTAACATAAATACTTGCACTGAACATTATTTGTTGAGCTATGTGTTAACTCTGGTTTGGAATCTTTATGTTTTCTGACCAGCGTATCTCTGAAGTTCACTTTTTTAACCCAAAGGAACGCTACTGGACAATGGTTTGCAGGACGTGGTGCCAGGGTCATATATGCTGAATGGTAAGTATGTATTTTTGTCTAATTCCAAGTTAGCGGTGGATGTATTCTGTGCTACCATGTTGATCAGAATTGGGACTCTGATTTCAGTTTTCGAGTCTGATTGATGCATACATGGGTTCTACATGTATTGGGAGGAACATAATATGAAGAAGTAAAGAGAAGATTGGTAAATAGCATGGTGAGGAACAAGGTGATCTTTATCTTCTGACGTGTTCTTGTCAACCTGTAGTCTGATTTGTATTTTCTCGTTGGTTATTATAAACATTAGGTGTGTATATATGGCAAATATGAAAAAGGAAGAAGGCACATTGGAAAGTTTGAGTACAAGAAAAATGAAGGTTTGATATTAGCCTAACTTTTTACGATTTTTCGAGAGAATCTGATATGGATGTTACCAAGGTTTTAAAACTATGTAAATTTCACTTTCTAAATCACAGTGCACCGCAACGGTGGGATTTGGATGAGCAGTATGTTAATGCTAACCTAGATGATAATGATTTCTCCTGTGTTGTGCCGAGTATCCTCACCATGCTTAATTTCTTATCTTAGGATTTGCGCTTTTGGGTTTCTTAAAGGCAACTATAATCTAACTTTAGGTTCTTAATGATCTTTTATCTAAGCTAAGGAAGCCAACTTTACCATTGTGCAGATTGTTACATCAAAGTGGTGCCATCGAGGGAATTAACACCAGTAGCTGATGCAGTAGCACAAGGTGCCAACGAGGGAACCATTACCAACAGCGGATGCAGCAACACGCGGCCCTGACGCAGCGGCGCAACGATGACATGAGATCCGACGGGCAAGGCAATGGTGAGAAGCACGAGATAGCTAGGTTGACGAGGGCGACTGGGCCACAACAATTTCCTTATGAATGTAGGCATAGATAATTATGTGCTTAATTGGAAAAAATCCCTACTTTTACAATATGCTTTTCTGTAACTAAGCCATCATCCAAAGAAGTAAGTATTTGAGGCATGTCTCGTTTCATATAGCTTAGTTTGAAGGAAAAGTGGATAACGCTGTAGCGAAGACCAGTTAAATAGAGCAACGAAAATCACATTGATTTAGAAATTAGATCATTGTGGAGCTCAACCATTTAGATTCGGTCAAACCATAGGTTTATTGATCCGACTAATTAGATTTTTAATTTCGGCATGAATTTCTCCATCAAATTTAGCTATCATCCTGGTTCTTGCCAAATCCTTATATATTGTATGCAAGAACTAAAGATATGTAGCTGAACACAGAGCTGGATCCTCTTATTGTTCATTGTCCATAAAGTGTTCTATTCAAATTTAAGTACCCTACTAATTCCATTGTTATACAGTACTAAAGATGTGTCTTGTCGTTTGCAGTATTGGGTACGTATCTTTTGCACTTGCTCCCTAAAGAAACAATCGACTTAATTAACTACAGCCCAAAAGCAGCAGCCTGTTACTATTTTATATCATCTATTGTTGATTTGTTTTTTCAGAATTGCATTGGCAAATGATGAAAAGGTGTAATGTTCACGGATTTTTGTTAGATGATCTGTTGGTCCGGTTTAATTTTAGCAGGCATGAGGCATCTGGGTACTATTTACGAATTGATGACGCACCTTAAATCCTACTAACAATCTTCTCAAGAATTCATACTAACATGTGTCTTTGCGTTTTGTTAGACGCATTTAACATGTTCAGCATGTTTTAAGGGCCTTGTTTGTCGATCTGGAGCCCACTGTTAGTAGATTATGGCAGTAAAGCATAATCAGTTTCCTCATCTGTCCTTCATCATGGCCTCATAGGTACTATCATATATGACTGTTGCATTTCAATTTTTTTGCAGATAGGTCATGTTGTTGGTCGTGGGCGGCCTGGCGGAGGGCGTGTCCGTGGCCGACCCGGAGGTCGTGTTCGGCTCCATCGGCCGCGTCACCGGCGTTGAGTTCGTGCGCACCAGCGGCCGCAGCTTCGCCTACGTCGACTTCCATTGTCCCTCCCATAAGGTCGTGACCAAGTTATTCTCCACCGTAAGCAGCCACCACCCCATCAACAATCTCATTGTAATTATGTTTCTACACTTTGGCAGCAATTAATAGTAGCAGATTGGGGTTTTGTTGATTATCCACATTAGCCGTGTGTGTTCTGTGATTTGAATGGAGAATTTTGTGTTAGGCGAGTAGAGATTTACCAACTTAATAACAGAGGATGGTGCTTGCAGTTGTTGTGGGTGTTGATGGTTCCCCTATCTTGGTTTCTTGGAATGGCGATTCAAGAAGGGACATAATCTTGTTGATGGACCATAGGGCTCTTGACCAAGCCGAGCGAATTAATTCTCACAGTTCACCGGTATTGCAATTTTATGGTGAGAGTGTCTCCCTAGAAATGCAAGCTCCAAAGGTAACCGCTTTTTTCTCCTTGCATATGATTCTCCAACTTCTTGATTCATTATTTGTAAAAACCACTAATGATGTTGTTGGGCATTTGAACCATTGTGTTGATTGCCATGTTTTGCTTGAAAATCTCAGAATGTCAGAATTCCAACATTTTAAAAGCTCCTTTAAGATAATTTTAAGAGGCACTGCTTAAGTTCCGCGTGCAATGTGTGGTAGACTAATTATTATGGTATAAACCATACTCTTTGGGATACTCCATGGATATATTGGTCGGATTCCTTTGTTAGTTGCTCTGGTAGGAATTCTCATCTTGACAAAGTTTAGTACTTCCTCCGATCCATATTACTTGTCACAACTTTAGTACAATGTGTCCTTATTGGGTCAAAATTAGACTCAACCCATCCTCTTATGCATAACCCAAGAAGCAAAATATTTGGGACTAACCTGAGGAAAAAGGGGGGTGGGGGGTGTAGTCCCAAATATTCATTATATGTGCTTCTCGGGTTCTTTATTTTAAGCGCAAGAGATGAACTACATTCCCCCTTTTTTTCTCAACATATTCTGCTTCAATGTGCATATGATATGATTCTAGCTATTTTCCTTTGTATGCAATGCTTAAAAAAGTAAAATGAGAGCAATTGAGGATTTTGATGTAGTATAACATTGCAAAATTGTATGGGGAACTTGTTTAATTTGTCAGAACTTTTATGAGGTAGTGGATGACAAATGTTGGAAAACGTTCAAAGTTAGGTCTGATGGAATGCCTATGGTAGTTTGGTGGACTTGGAGAAAACATATGCGAATTTTGAGTTGGGTGGCAATACAAAGCTGAAGCCAAGTGGCTTCTATTCATATGTTAGTCCATGGGTTAGGGATGACGGGACTCGACAATTTGATAGACTTGGAGGAAACACTAGCCGGATTTTGAGTGGAGTGGCAACATAATGAAGTACTCACTTCGGTCCTTTTTATTCCATGTATAAGATTTTTGTCAAGTCAAATTTGTAATGTTTGGACAAATTTATATTAAAAAAATTCAACAAGTACGATACCAAATATATATATATAATATGAAACTACATTGCATAATGAATCTAATGATATTGATTTGGTATTGTGAATGTCAATACTTTGTCCTATAAGTTTGGACATATTAGAGATACTTTGACTTCAGACAAAACTTATACGAAGACTAAACAGGACCGGAGGGAATAATAACACAATGATCAAAGAGCTGAAATGAAGAGGATCATAATAGATCCATTTGTTGGCCCGTGGCAACACACGGGCATTCTCCTAGTCACTACTAAAATCTGGGTTGGAAATATGTTTTTTTGCGCTAGCAGATTTGAGTACTGGAAAGAGGAGTTCCCGTTGTACCTCTACGTTAACATATGCATCTTACTAAGCTAAATAGGTATGTTTGCTTGCTTAAACATGGCTACTCAGAGAGAGTCAGAGGTCGATAGCAATCACTAGGTAATTAAGATCATACGAATATGATAGCCACACATGCATACATAGATACAAATAAATTAAGTCCGACTGGGTGCATCAATGTCGATCTTTAGTCATGAAATGACTATCTGCTATGCATTTAATTGTACGCTAGCTGATAGATATTACACAGGACCGTTCGGAAACCACAAGCAAGATACAATCTTGACCCCCGCGTCGCTCTGCTGGCCACTCGGGGGACGAAACCCTACAGCCGCCGCCTTCACCTCCCCTCCTCTTCCTCATCTCGCCGCCGCCAGAGGCGCCGGCCATCGAAGCCCGGCAGGCTCCGGCGACGGTGGCGGCGGGGCGCTTCTCCGACTGGCGCGAGGCGACGGGGTCTGGCCGGTGTGCTGCATGTTGGATGTATGGCGGAAGGCCTGAACCTCAGATCTGGTCGGGCCTTGGACCGGCGGCATGGGACTGCGGCCTCCCTTGCTGCTTCACCTTGGTGTTGGGAGGGATCTGGCCAGTCTCTGCGTGGGCAGGTCTTGCCCCGATCGGGTGCATCTCACGGCCGTGGCCAGCGGGATGCCTTGGCTCCTGTCCTTGCGTGGAGATGCCTCATGGCTGACCTTGGTCGGCCTGGGACATGCGATGCCAATGAGGCAGGTGGTGAGATCCGTGCTCTGTAGCATTAGACATAGCAGCAACATGGATGGCAGTGAGGTGGGATGCTACGGGCGAAAACCTTGTGCCGGCTTCGTCCGCAACAATGATGACGACGCCTTCGGGCCCGTGTTCCTATGAGGCATCATCGTGAAGCTCCACCACCTCGCCCCGGTGCTATCTCCGGGCGAAAGCCTAAGATCTAGCTTCTTGATCGGATGACGACGGCGTTCTCGACACAGTAACCTCCTTGGAGGCGTCGTTTTGGAGTCACCGACCATTCTTGGGTGTCTATTGTTTGGTTGCAGAGCGGTTGACCGGTATGAGGTTCATGGCTGCGAGTCCAGGTGGTAGGACCGGTGGTGGATGGACACGCGTATGATGGTGGCGCTGTCTGACGTCGTGGTGGCGTCGATGGCAACTGGCTTGGCAAGTTCAATGCTTGGAGCTCTTCTAAAGTTGGGACGACCGAAGAGGGCGTCGGCGGATTCTGGACCGTGCGCATGTGGTGCGCGTTAAGGGTCTGCCAGACCGGTTGGTGATCACGGCGTGTCGTGGGGCAGCTTGGTGAGGCCACCAGATTAGATGATGTGCGCTGGGTATGCGGTCAGGGCACGTTATAAGCTAGTAGGTGTAGCGACTAAGGTGGTTTTGGGTTGATCCATGTATTTGTTTTTGCCAGACTCTGTTGAATAATTTAATTAAGATGGCTGAGGCCGGAGGTTATCCTCCTTTAAAAAAAAAAACTGTACGCTACCTATTTTTTTAGTTAATTTGCACCTAATAATCAAAAACCGCTGATCTGGATGTCATGCAGATGCAAATCAAGAGAGAGCTAGCCAACTACCACTCATTCAACAGATGCAAATCAAGAGAGAGCTAGCTTGAATTCAACGTACAGTACCATGATGCAAATATTCAGCGAGTGGGATATCCATCTATTGATTCTCCTGAGCTTTGCCCTGCAAGTGTTCCTCCTCTTTTCCGGTGGCCTTCGGCGCCGCCATAGCCATATGCTGCTTCGGGTCATGATATGGTTGTCTTACCTATCAGCTGATTTCATTGCAGCATATGCGCTAGGCCACCTTTCACGCAATTTGCTCACGGCAGACGCCAATGATCATCATCACACGCTCTTGTGGGCACCTTTCCTTCTTATCCACCTTGGAGGACAGGACAGCGTGACAGCTTTTTCACTGGAAGACAATGAGCTGTGGTTGAGGCACTTGTTGAACATGCTAGGCCAAGTTCCATAAACTCTTCATCAAGTTCCATAAACCTTTAGAACAAGACCATGTTGAATATATTTGAATTGTGCGTGGCCCAAACAAGTTCCATAAACTCTTCATCAAAGTTTTGGAAAGCTGTTTATAAAGTTCTTTAGTTTCAAATACACTTTCTAGCAAAGTTCTTTCATATTTCTAACAAAGTGCAGGCCCATTATTCAAAAAGTTCTTCACTGTTTCAACTAAAAAAGTGTTTCAAATGTATCCAAGACTGGTCTTGCTATAAAGAGCTTTGCGTCACGAGTTCAAATATGTAAAAAGTTTCAAAAAACGCAATTTTGGTTTAAAAGATACGAGCCACCTAAATTGTCAAAAGAAAATGAAAAGTGATGGAGTTAGAGGAGAGAGGAAAGATAAAGTAGACATGCATGTGTCAGTGTGTGCACAGCAAGGAGAGAGAAGAACCATGCACATGCAAATGGCTCGCATCCACACGAAGGAGCGACGACAGGGATTGGAGTTGCGCGCGTAACCAGTTGGGCATAGACATATTTGTAGTTTTGTATGTGTTGTGGAAATTGGTGTCATTGGCACACTACCAACTTGTAATCCCGGCTGCATTTTTATTCGTTGCTGGGATCATCAAGTATGGAGAGAGAATTTGGGCACTCAAGTTGGGGAGCCAGAAAGGCCTGAGGACCTCCACTAGCAGAGAAGCAAAGAAAGCGTCCCTTGAAGTGGAGGTCAGTGAAAGACAGTCGACATACAAAGCAATTGTCAAGTATGCTGCTCTTCACACGGAGCGAGGCTTGCGGGATATATTTGCTGGATGGAAAATCAGCGACATGGTTTGTCAAACCAAGGAAACATTTCTATATCAATCTCCCTACGAGGAGGAGGATCTAGAAGGAGATGCACGAGTCAATTTCAAGAGGGTGGAGATTGAGCTTAGCATAATGTTCGACGGCCTCTTCACGAAATCCCGGGTGATCCAAACAAGGCCAGGCGCCATCCTTCGGTGTGTCTCCCTTGCTTCCACAATGATTGCCTTTGTGCTCTACATCAAAATGATGAAGAGTGGTATTGCCGATGCCAAGCAAACAGACAGAGATTATCGACGAAGCAGAGTTTGATGCTACGATCACCTATGTATTATTCATTGGAGCATTTTTCTTGGAAGCTTGCTCATTCTCCATCGTGATGATGTCGCCGTGGGAGTGGCCATTCTTGGAAGCTCGAGCTGGATGGTGTCATGTGCTGCTCACACGAGTAGCATGGCCTATCTTCATGAGGATCCGACCAGAGACCAAGCCATGGTGGTCAAACTCAATGGGACAGTACAACTTGCTTAGCTCCAGCAGGAGCATGTCAGCTCAAGACTACGGGAAGTGGAGTAGAAGCATGGTGGTAATGGCAAAGAAGATGGCAGGTGTATTTGGAGCTAGTGATCTGTGGAATAAGATAAGCAACACGAAGAATGCCCAAGTCACGAGAGAGATCAAGGAGGCCGTCTGGGGCTGGGTACACCATGGGCCCATCCGTGTTCCATTTGCTTATAGATTACTACTCATCCTCCCCTTCGAGGGGGCCTTGGTGACGCTACACCTCTGGACAGACGTGGTTGTGCAAAAGGCAGCCAACTTGAGGATGGTGATGAGTAGCAGTGGCCGGCAGCCGGTTGATGTGGACACACAAGACCAAGAGGCAGTACGGTGGCAGCGTCTTATGGATACATGCAAGAGACTATCTGACTACATGTTGTACCTGCTCGTGGAGCACCCTGCCATGTTACCCGTCAGCACCAACGTGCAGGATTTTTTGGCATTGCGCTCAGAATGGGTCAGGGCTGCACCGAGCATGGAAGACATTCTTCGTATTAATTGCGCTGGATTCGGGGATCTGCAAAGTGTGGTGCTGGAAACCCAAGGGGGGCATCCAGGGCGAGCTGGAGAGAGTGGAGCGGGTGTGGGTGCGGATGCTGGTCTACGCAGCCGGAAAGTGCCGGGCAGAAGAGCATGCCCGACGGCTCAACACTGGGGGAGAGCTCATCACCTTGGTTTGGCTGCATGCTCATGGCGCATTGCGGTTTGGGAGACGTGATGATAAGGGTCGGTCTTTTACAAGGTATGGGAGACATACACCTTTTCGATTTTGAGGAGGTGTTAAGTGGTACCAACTTGACTGATTCTCCAGAGCAGGAGTGAAGTCCTACCAACTCGACTTAAGGCCAGCTCTTTTAGTAATATTTTTGGGCCTCTAGAATAAACTAGCGTTGAAAAAAGAGAGCCTGTCTGATTTTTTGTTCTTTATTTGGTTAAAGAAAAGGAATAGGAAGCGAAGCGAAGAGATTGATTGAGTGACATTGTTTTTTGGCAAATAGTTTTGTGTGGGTCGTTGAGTTGTTTCTTCCAATTGAACATGTAGTACATCCTTTTTTGAAATTAATCAATTATTTGTACATTTTCTGTTCATTGTTATATGTCGAGGGGTCATATCAAAAGAAGCAATAAATGGTTTATTTTTCGTAAACTATTAAGTGGGCTCATTCAATAGTTGATCCTGAAGATAATATTTAAGGGCTTCACACTTTGGATTACAGAGTGGCAATGATAGCTTGTGTGTTGGATCTTCATGTATATTCTCCTATATTCCATGGAAGCTTTGACCAAAATTGTAGCACTATATGTTTCTATTTATATTATGAATCAACTTTACTACCTTATGTTTTGACCCAATGTCCTCTTACAAAGCCATGGAAACAAACCCTATTTAGTGGGAATCTTTTATTCTTATAGACATTTAATTCTTAATTATAAGGTATTCCTAATTGAATAAATAAAAATTCAGGTGGTAAGGCTTTTCACTAAAAAAATTACAATAAGATTATTGCCTTGGAAACTTGGAAGTAAATTGTAATTAAGTAGTTTATATCAGAAGAAGATCTACGATACATTATTTTGATCGGCCAATTGTCTAGAAACAGAATATATACATAATCGAGTTATGCTCTGTCTTTATCCATATAATAGAAATTTTGCATTGGGTAGGTAAAATATCACTCTTCCCTCTAATGAATGTAGGAAAGAAATGCATAATACAAAATGAAATTTTATTGAGTTTAAAATTTTTAAATAGGCTATCCCATTAAATGGTAATAGATTGCAATCTCGATGTTGTGGTGTTGCAATTATAAAATAGCTAAAGGATAAACTAACAGAAATTTTAGACAAAGCAAGTTGGCGTACCATGAACGTTAAAAGAATCATTTAGGGAAAGAACGATAGAAACGCCGTGGGAGGAAGCCTTCAGACGGCACAGTCTTAACTGATAAATATGGCATGGTATTTGAGACCAATTAAGCAATATACTTATGTCTGGCTATTTTTAACTGTCAATTTGTACTAAAAAGAGGCTGTAAAAATGCCATATAACTTGTCAACACGTTATCACTATTATATATAGATATAATGTATGTTATGTTTGACTAACATCTCTGCGTACTTGTTTCTCAACCATCTGTTGTCCAAATGGTACATATGTAACACACACACCTTCCTTCATCAAGGCATCAGTACGTGTGCTTACATTCGGCCAGATGAATGACAGCTTTTGGGGGAAGTTATGCACTATATTTAACGTAACACATCTGGAATTGTTTGGTGCCAGGATGATGGTAAGTCTCTCATTCAGTTTTGATGGTCATGCCATTGTATCCGTTGATGTCTGTTTAATCATGTGTTCGCTCAACAAGTTATGTGTGCTTAATGTGATATTACATGGATTCATCACATACACATGCTAATTGTTCATTTATGTTGGATCCTACCAAAGGCATTAATGCACAAGGTCATCTACACGATCTTATTATTATCATTATCATCATCATTATTATTATTATTATTATTATTATTATTATTATTATTATTATTATTATTATTATTATTATTATTATTATGTTGACGGTAATAATTCTACATTCTCGTCGGTGCCGTTTATTAAATGATATACCCAAAACATTAAACATGTGTCAAATAATTACAATATAGATAAATTATTGAAAGAATTCATATTTTTAACTCCATCGGTTGATACAAATGAGAAAAATATTGTGACACTGGATATTTCAAATCTCACTCTGCATATTATTTTTGTGATTATTAATAATATAATATTTTCATGTGTTTCAGGATGAAATACAAGGTACGTCAGGTATACTCCCAATGTTCCATAATGTGAGAACCTTGTTAATTGATAGATGCGATCTCAAAACGAATGCAAACATTCAAGCATTGGATTGCTTTCTACAAAGCACGCCTGGCTTGGAAAAGCTTACTTTCCAAAATTGTGAGGTACTCCATCAATGTATGCACCACAATATGTAATCACTTGATTTCCCTCCTATCACACAGCTTTTTGAATTGTTTTATACTGCCTAAAGTTTTCAGATCCCTCAAAGAAGAGGACTGTAAGGGCCAAGTGGAGAAATGTAGCTCTCCAAAGCCAGAATCTTATGTCTTTCAAGTGTGATAATCTGGAGGTGATTGAAATCAAGCATAGGAAAGATGACAATGTCGATGAACTATTTGAGCTCTTTATGACCCTTTGGAGGAACCTCGGGAAGACCAACATGAAACTCACCAAAGTTTAAAGAACTTGCCACATCCATATTATCAAGAAGTTGTGAACTTAAGGTTTCTATTACAATTTCACGTCATGTGTACAATTACATTTATTTACCGGGTTGGACAAGCATCAACATTGTACTTACTACATGCTACCAAATTTTACAAGAATGTTATAATTGTTCATAGAAGAAACAATTCACACTATCTAAGATCTCTTGTGATGTTGGGCTGCCACTTAATGTCAGAAGGCTTTACTTGCGCTTTTCATCACTACCTAGCCACAAAAGTTTTCAATTTTGGGCGAATCCCTGTGCTTAGGTCAGATATATATGGTACCTTGATAGAAAAAAAGATATATTTAGGACCTTAGATATAAATAGCCTAGGCAATCTAAACATGAACCCTAACCTCCCAGGTCGCCCTTGGGCGACTCCAAATGCACCGCCACTGCCACCAAAAAAAGGCCCACCCCCGTCACGCCGCTCACCTCGTCGACCCTGGAAGAGGACGTCTGATGGCATATGTCTACGGCAGGGTGTCTCCCTGTGTCTTCTACTTCTGCCCTGGCGGACTTCTTCCATCTCCATCCACGCATATGCTTGTCTTTCGATCTGGTCCGCATCGGGGATGTCCTGGCTCGATGGATGTCGGTCCTACTAGGTGCTCTAAGGCCACCACGTGCGCCTCAAACGGATCAACATCAGATGCGTCCCATAGATCAATGTTCTCCTCGCGTCGGAGCCATGCTTACGCAAGGGGAGTTCTTTGTCGGTTAGAGTACAAGGTCTTTTTGCTGGCTTTACCGAACGCTTGATTGGCCAAAAATGTGCACCTCTGCGCATGGAAGAACGACCACTCATGGGAAAATCTACCTGTGCGGCTTCAAGGAAGCACTTCTCGAGGATCCACTATGTGGCACCATCGGGTACGTAAACCATGGAATGTTTAGATGATACCATGGTCCTGATAATGAAGGGGGATATCAAGATGGTTGCTCCTAGAAGACCAGTGGAGCACGATGGCACATGTTGAGTTTGAGATTCAAAGTGATGACGGAGGCTAGGTTTTTGGATGTGGTGAAGACCGTGAGTCGGATGATCAGTGTTTTGCAGCAGGCTTGCCAAGCAGGGGTGGCAGCATAGGGGGAACTTCGTTCTTGGTGGTGTTCTTTGGGTACCAGGTATCGTTTTCCAATGTGAAACCCATAGGTATGACCTTCACCGGTTGTACCTCAAAATAGTGAATCTCTATGTATCTCCTTATTGAAGGCTTTATTTAGAGTTTATTCGTACTTTCTTCGGGGTGAAAACCCATGATCTGATGATCATGCTACGATGGTATTTGTGCATTGTTCCCTTCATGGCGGCGTCATTCCGGAAATTGTTTTTGTCTTCCGGATGTGACCATTGATGGTGGTAGTTTCTACTGTTTCGTTGATCAGTTCGACAGGGATTTTATTTCTTTTCTTTTAGTTGTGTGCATACTTGATTTCGACATTGACATTATTTTGTTGCAGGGGTCGAGTGTAATTGATATCTCCTTATTGACATTATTTTGTTGCAGAGGTCGAGTGTAATTGATATCTCTTTAGTATTAATATATTCCCTTTATCGAAAGTTTTGGGTCCTTAGACAATGTTCCAGGTGTATTATATTGGGATTCGGGAATGGGCTTGACTTGCCTTCGAATAAGTGTACTAAAATTTTGTTCGGAAATTTGAGATTTATTGCTGCTAGAGTCTAACATTCAATGGCCAGAACATGTCATTTCTGTAAAAACATAAGAGTTGGATAATTTAATTTGTGTTCTTTGCGTTTGTTGTCTTTTGCATCATGGCTCTAAGTTCATATTCTCCAAATCATGCAAAGCTTCCTAAATTCTTAGCCCAGCCTCAAACTTTTCTATTTTCCAATTTCTGTAATTCAAGTTTCAATTTTAGTTCCATCATAAATGTTCTAATTTTTTTTCATAAATCACATTTCATGTGTTGGGTCACCTCCTAAAATTTCAGAAAATTCAGAGTTCTTAGAGTTGGTTTCCCAATTTAAATTTTTTGAATTCAACCAAGTTTCAATTTATATTTTCTAAATCTCCCCAAACTACTTCTATTAAATCCTCTGTATTTTTCTTAGTTCAGAAAAATATCTCGCCAAGCCAAATTCCATTCCTCCCCTTGTCATCTTTCTTTCCAAGTTTCTGCCAAAAAGGAAAGGAAAAAGGGAAAAAATGCGGGGCTGGGGGCGAGAGAAAAGCCCACCAGCGCGCCAGCCCACCTACGCGCCAGAAAATCTTTTGCACTCGCTCACCTGCCTACCCACGCAGCGAGTCGTCCCATGAGTTACAGTGTTCCGCCAGCCTCCTCAGAGGGCACCAATATCTTCTTGTTCAGGTCTTTTGCCGCTATACCCTCAAAGTTCTGGTACTCAGGATTGGTTTGTTTAGCTTGGTACTTTCCTGTAACCATGTTACATTGTCTTCCCATTGCACCCTCTTTGACATTGTTCTTAATATTCTACATGGTACTTTTTGATGTCCAATACATGAACGCTAGAGGGATGCATTGTGATTGGTATTCTACATGCTAGTCTTGTAGCTTGCTTGAAACCTTACTCTGTGTATCTCTTTCACCTGCAGCTAATGTGGTATCGCCTTCCTATCCAACAACTAAGCTTGATGTAGTTGCAGAACTGAATAAGGCCAACTCACTAGTAGAAAACAGGGCTTTGGTCCAGGCCTGAAATGCCATTAATCCCGGTTCATTCACGAACTGGGACCAATGGGGGCATTGGTCCCGGTTCGTGAGGCCAGGGCACCGGCCGAGCCTCGTGGGCCATTGGTCCCGGTTCGTCTGACCCCTTTGGTCCCGGGACCAATGGGCCTCGCTCCTGGCCCACAACCATTGGTCCCGGTTTGTGGCTGGAACCGGGACTATTGTGGCTGGAACCGGGACCAAATGATGTCAGTTAGTCCCGGTTCCAGCCACAAACCGGGACCAATGGTCGGCCTATATATACCCCCTGCCCGCGAGCAGAGCAGTACACTGCTCGGTTTTTTTGGCCGGCCGTTGGGAGAGCTTTGTGGTGCTCTAGCTCACTTCCTATGCACGTGAGGTGTTCGATGAAATGCCCGAGCCACACTTAAGATTTCTCCTCTCGAAGCTCCTTGTCGAAGCTCCATTTTCCTCAAGATTTGTCTAGGTTTAGCGGTCCGTCCTGTCCCGTCCCCGTCCTCACCGTCGTCAATCGCCCGCGCCCATCTCGGCGCCGGCACCACCGTGGTTAGCCTCTTCTTCTTATCTTCTTTCTAAAAGAAAAAAGTTCTTACTTGTATGATTTAGATAGATACTTGTGTAATTTTCTTACTTTTATTATTGTTTGTTATTATATAGTGTGATGGTTTTGGTATCCGCCTCCGTCGGCCCTCGTCCTGTCTATGATTCAGATGTGGTATATATTATCTTTTATAACTATTTGTTTTATTTAGTGTTTATGACAATTATGCCGACCAACGTGACATAGATTTTTTAATCTAGGAGGTATGTGAACCGGAAATTCCAACCGACATAGAAATTCTTGTCGAGAAGTTAAATTTGGTTGAAAAAGAAAACAATTACATGAAAGAAAAATTACAAAGAGTTGAAGAGGAGAAGATGAAGTTGGAGTTGCATGTTGCCGATGTCGTCGACGATCACAAGATCAAGATGGATGCAATGCGCTTGAAGATTAGAAAGATTAGAAAATATGCCATTCATACTGAGGCTTGGTATCATTATGCCGTTGGATCAATTGGTACCTTAGTTGCGGTTATGATCGCATTTGTTGTTGCATTTAAATTTTATAGTTTCAATGTATGTTTTAATTATATGCTCTAGAGAGCTATATGTTGTTCAATAATGAGAACTATGTATGAACGTTATGTATTTATTTTGGTCACTACTGTCCTTTGGCTTTAATGTGATGATGAATTTCTATTAATTTGGTTTTTAATACACTTTATTATATAACGCACGCAGATGAACCGGCAATGGATGTACGGTGACCGACGCACCTCCGAGTATATTAAGGGCCTGCATAATTTTCTCGAAGCGGCTGAGGCAAACAAGCAGAATGGTTTTATGCATTGTCCATGTACTGTCTGTGAGAATACGAAGGTTTCTCCAACTCTAAAACCCTTCACTTCCACCTGCTTGAGAAGGGTTTTATGCCACACTATAATGTTTGGACCAAGCACGGAGAAAGAGGGGTTATGATGGAAGACAACGAAGAAGAAGAGGATGATGACAACTACCCGCCCCCTGAATACGGTGATGCTGCAATGGGGGAAGCTGAAGATCAAGAGGAACCAGACGATGTGCCCGATGATGATCTTCGCCGGGTCAATGTTGATGCTCAGAGAGAATGCGAAAGTGAAAGGGAGAAGTTGAAGTTCGATCGCATGTTAGAGGATCACAAAAAAGGGTTGTACCCAAATTGCGAAGATGACAACAGAAAACTCGGTACCACACTGGAATTGCTGCAATGGAAGGCAGAGAATGGTTTATCTGACAAGGGATTTAGTTCTCTACTGAAAATAATGAAGAAGAAGCTTCCAAAGGATAACGAATTGCCCGGCAGTACGTACGAAGCAAAGAAAGTTCTATGCCCTCTAGGATTGAAGGTGCAGAAGATACATGCATACCCTAATGACTGCATCCTCTACCGCGGTGCGTACGAGGATTTGAACGCATGCCCGGTATGCGGTGCATTGCGGTATAAGATCAGAAGAGATGACCCTGGTGATGTTGAGGGCCAGCGCACCGGGAAGAGGGTTCCTGCCAAGGTGATGTGGTATGCTCCTATAATACCACGGTTGAAACGTCTGTTCAGAAACAAAAAGCATGCCGAGTTGATGCAATGGCACATAAAAGACCGTAAGAAAGACGGGAAGTTGAGAGCACCCGCTGACGGGTCGCAGTGGAGAAAGATCGAGAGAAAGTGGAGCGACTTTACAGGTGACCCGAGGAACGTATGGTTTGGTTTAAGTGCAGATGGCGTTAATCCTTTTGGGGATCAGAGCAGCAAGCATAGCACATGGCCTGTGACTCTATGTATGTATAACCTTCCTCCTTGGTTGTGCATGAAGCGGAAGTTCATTATGATGCCAGTGCTCATCCAAGGCCCTAAGTAACCCGGCAATGACATTGATGTGTACCTAAGGCCATTAGTTGATGAACTTTTACAACTATGGAATGGAAGAGGTGTACGTGTGTGGGATGAGAATGAACAGGAGGAATTTGACCTACATGCGTTGATGTTTGTAACCATCAACGATTGGCCTGCTCTCAGTAACCTTTCAGGACAGACAAACAAGGGATACCACGCATGCACACACTGTTTAGATGACATCAACAGTATATATTTGGACAAATGCAAGAAGAATGTGTACCTGGGGCATCGTCGATTTCTTCCGACCAACCATCAATGTCGAAAGAAAGGAAAGCATTTCAAAAGTGAGGCAGATCACCGGAAGAAGCCCGCCCTCCGTAGTGGTGATCACATACTTGATATGGTCAATGATTTACAAGTAACCTTTGGAAAGGGTCCTGGCGGACTATCTGTTCCGACTGACGATGCGGGACGCGCACCCATGTGGAAGAAGAAATCTATATTTTGGGACCTACCCTATTGGAAAGACCTAGAGGTCCGCTCTGCAATCGACGTGATGCATGTGATGAAGAATCTTTGCGTGAACCTGCTAGGCTTCTTGGGAGTGTATGGGAAGACAAAAGATACACCGGAGGCACGGGAGGAACAACAACGTGTGCATGAAAAAGACGGCATGCATCCAAAGCAGTATGAAGGTCCTGCCAGCTACGCTCTTACCAAAGAAGAGAAGGAAATCTTCTTTGAATGCCTGCTCAGTATGAAGGTCCCGTCTGGCTTCTCGTCGAATATAAAGGGAATAATAAATATGGCAGAGAAAAAGTTCCAAAACCTAAAGTCTCATGACTGCCACGTGATTATGATGCAACTGCTTCCAGTTGCATTGAGGGGGCTTCTACCGGAAAACGTTCGATTAGCCATTGTGAAGCTATGTGCATTCCTCAATGCAATCTCTCAGACGGTGATCGATCCAGAAATCCTACCAAGGTTAAGGAGTGATTTGGTGCAATGTCTTGTTAGTTTCGAGCTGGTGTTCCCACCGTCCTTCTTCAATATCATGACGCACGTCCTAGTTCATCTAGTCGACGAGATTGTCGTTCTGGGCCCTGTATTTCTACACAATATGTTCCCCTTTGAGAGGTTCATGGGAGTCTTAAAGAAATATGTTCGTAACCGCGCTAGGCCAGAAGCAAGCATCTCCATGGGCCATCAAACAGAGGATGTCATTGGGTTTTGTGTTGACTTCATTCCTGACCTTAAGAAGATTGGTCTCCCTCAATCGCGGTATGAGGGGAGACTGACTGGAAAAGGCACGCTAGGAGCGGACTCAATAATATGTAGGGACGGGCATTCTTGGTCTCAAGCACACTACACAGTTCTACATAATTCTACCTTGGTGACCCCGTATGTCGATGAACACAAGAATATTCTGCGCTCCAAACACCCGGAGCAGTGTGACGACTAGATTACATATGAACACATCAGGACTTTCGGCAGTTGGTTGCAAACACGTCTCATGGGTGACAACACTGTTTCTGATGAGCTGTACTCGTTGGCCAGGGGACCATCTTCGACTGTATTGACTTACAAAGGGTACAAGATAAATGGGAATACATTTTACACGATCGCCCAAGATCAAAAGAGCATCAACCAAAACAGCGGTGTCCGCTTTGATGCAGCAACCAATAGGGGAAAGGACACATATTATGGTTATATAGTGGACATATGGGAACTTGACTATGGACATGATTTCAAGGTCCCTTTGTTTCAGTGCAAATGGGTCAATCTGTCAGGAGGCGGGGTACAGGAAGACCCATAGTACGGAATGACAACAGTGGATCTGAACAATCTTGGGTACACAGACGAACCATTCGTCCTAGCCAATGATGTGGCGCAGGTTTTCTATGTGAAGGACATGTCTACCAAACCGAGAAAAAGAAAAGATAAGGAAGCGAATACATCATACGATGAGCCAAAGCGCCACATAGTTCTTTCAGGAAAAAGAGACATCATGGGATTGGAGGGCAAGACAGACATGTCTGAAGATTATGAAAAGTTTCATGAAATTCCTCCCTTCAAAGTCAAGGCTGACCCAAGCACCCTCTTAAACGATGAAGATTATCCATGGTTACGGCGCAATAAGCAAAGGACACAAGCGAAGAAAAAGTGAAGACTTTCTCTCCACAACTATATCATTGCAGTTACATGTGAAGAAATGAAATGCCTTTTGTAACAGATGAGTTTTCGTATGAAACCCTAATACTTCGAAAGAGATTGTCCATTTTGTACACGAAGTGCATCCAATTTTTTCCGTAACCCTCTCAACTTTTTATAACATGCTATGTGGGTGAAATGATGATACCATGCCAACTTTCAACCTTTTCAGAGTTCATTTGTAGTGCTTTTCAATTTCAGGGTCATTTAGCTCAAAAAAATCAGTAAATATATGAAAAATACCAAATGAAGTCAGAAAGGGTTAAAAATTTATGATGTGGCTTTGAATGGTGCATTTTGAACACACAAAAAGTCTGGAGTTCAAATAAGTTCAAGAAAAATGAAATCCCTTTGTAACAGATGAGTTTTCGTCCGAAACCCTGATACTTCGAAAGAGATTGTCCGTTTTGTACACGAAGTGCATATAGTTTTTGCCGTAACCCTCTCAACTTTTTATAACATGCTATGTGGGTGAAATGATGATACCATGCCAACTTTCAACCTTTTCAGAGGTCATTTGTAGTGCTTTTCAATTTCAGGGTCATTTAGCTCAAAAAAATCAGTAAATGCATGAAAAATACCAAATAAAGTCAGAAAGGGTTGAAAATTTATGATGTGGCTTTGAATGGTGCATTTTGAACACACAAAAAGTCTGGAGTTCAAATAAGTTCAAAAAAATGAAATCCCTTTGTAACAGATGAGTTTTCGTCCGAAACCCTGATATTTCGAAAGTGATTGTCCATTTTGTACACAAAGTGCATCCAGTTTTTGCCGTAACCCTCTCAACTTTTTATAACATGCTATGTGGGTGAAACGATGATACCATGCCAACTTTCAACCTTTTCAGAGTTCATTTGTAGTGCTTTTCAATTTCAGGGTCATTTAGCTCAAAAAAATCAGTAAATGCATGAAAAATACCAAATGAAGTCAGAAAGGGTTGAAAATTTATGATGTGGCTTTGAATGGTGCATTTTGAACACACAAAAAGTCTGGAGTTCGAATAAGTTCAAAAAAATGAAATCCCTTTGTAACAGATGAGTTTTCGTCCGAATCCCTGATACTTCGAAAGAGATTGTCCATTTTGTACACGAAGTGCATCCAGTTTTTGCCGTAACCCTCTCAACTTTTTAGCACATGCTATGTGGGTTAATTGATGATACCATGCCAACTTTCAACCTTTTCAGAGTTCATTTGAAGTGCTTTTCAATTTCAGGGTCATTTACCTAAAAAAACGGACATTTTTGAAACTAAAATTCTATAAACCTCTAGTATTTTTGAAACTAAAATTATATAAAATTTATGCAACTAAAATTATCAAAGTATTTTTTATTCAAAACATTAATAGCAAAAAGAATTTTCATAAAGAATTTTTTTGTTAGAAACTTTAATAGCAAACTAAAATAACAAAATCTGTTTTTGATTACAACGGACATTTAAAATAACCTAAAAATTACCAAATTGAATATAATGATAAAACATAGTAATATTAAATAGCAGGAAAAAGAATCTCTCGAAAATCTATTTTTATAGTAAAGTTATTCACAAATTAGTGATTCACACAAATTTAAAAGAATTCAAATTTAAACTATTCAAATTTGAAAACTAATGGCACTAACAGAAAGTTTATAATTTTTGTGACCTAACAGCAAAAAGAATTAAAAAAAATAAAGCAAAAAACAAAAGAAATAAATAATGCAAAAAACAAAACAAAAAAACTGAAAAAATGCCGCCTACTGGGCCAGGATTCAGGCCCGCAGACGGCCCAGTAGGCCCACAGGCAGATACAGAGTGGTTAGGCCCGTAAGCCTGCTTTAGAGAGGAGCTCGAAGGCTCTAGCGCACCGCGCCTTATAAACAGGTGCGTCACTCTATCAACTAGCGAGGTGGGACTAAACTCCCACCACGCCGCTGTGCATGGCCATTGGTCATAATCCTCGGCGGACGTGATATCTTGTCGTTTCTCAACGACACCGATGGTCTGGAAGGAGAGGATGACGGCTCCGGTGATCGAACAATGGAGGAGGAGGGACATGATCATGATGGCTCCGGTGACCGAATGCCGGAGGAAGAAGGAGACCATGATGACGGCTCCGGTGACTGAACGGAGGAGGGAGTTGTTGCAAAGTCCGGCGAGGTATATATATTAATTAAGCCTGTGCTGACTAGCTAATTGATGCATTAATTGTTTTGGTATGTACATATATTAACTCTTCTTTCTTCTTTTATAGCCCTCCGGATCGAGCCAAACTTCGGTAACGAGACGAGGCCCGAAGAAGAGGTTGCGCAAGGATGAAAGGTTCACGATCACAGCACTCGCGCACGATGGCCATTCGATTGAACCCAAGCGGACCAAGGACGCATTTTCTGCTCAGTGCGGAGCTATTGTTAGGGACAACATCCCGATCAGCATCAAGCAATGGAATAAGCCTAAGGACGGCGCCCCTCAAGGTGATTATGTCACCGATAGACAGAAAGATGATCTTTGGACCGCGCTGAAGGCAAATTTCACCCTGCCGCCAGAGGAGGATCCGAATAAGCCAGTTATAGAGCCACTGGTCAAGGCGTGTGCTCTTAAGAAGATGGCAGATCTATTCAGGAGGTGGAAGAATGAGTTGAAATCAAAGTTTGTCGACAAAGGGAAGACTCCAGAATTCACCGGCCGATTTGAGAAGATAAGAGATCACTGGCCCGCATTTGTGGCCTACAAGACATCGGACAAGAGTAAGAAAATGTCAGAGACAAACAAGAACAACGCTGCAAAGAAGCAGTATCACCATCACACGGGGTCAGGTGGCTACCTCAAAGCCCGGCCGTTGTGGGACAAAGCTGAGAATGACCTGATTGCTAAAGGGGTCGTACCACAGACATTGAACTGGCCAGACCGTTCAAGGACTTGGTTCTTCGGGGTTGGGGGAACTCTGGACCCTGAAACAGGGAAGTGCCGTTGGATGGACGAGCAACTTGCAATACCCGTCATGAAGCTTCAGAAGTATATCACCGCAGCGCAGGAAGGGACGTTCATTCCCGACAGAGAGAAGGACGAGCTGACTGAGGCCCTAGGGAATGCTGAGCACCCTGGACGAACACGAGGCACACCAGGCTCCGTTCCGTGGAAGGTTGGGTTTCCCGACGCAGGTGGTTACAGAAGCCGGGAGAGAAAGAGGAAAGCGGAGCTGAGCGACATGCAAAAGCTCAATGCAAGACTACAAAGGCTAGAGGAAGCTAAGAGCCAGCGAGCTGCCAGCCAACCATCTCACCGGCACGAAGCTACCCCAGAAGCTACCCCGCCATCTCAGCGGAGAAGCAGCGTCGCTTCCACGGAGCCCGTTCAACCTGACTTCACGTCTCCTAGCTACCCCGTGGATACTATCACGGATGCTCAACATTGCGAGCTTATGACGAAATGCCGGAACCTCACTTTCAAGGCGGCTGTCGGCTCTGTTGCACCTCCTCAACCCAACGGAACTTTTCACTGCCGTCCGATTCCACATGGCTATGCTGTTGTGATGGTGGATGAAGTAATGGAGGGATTTGAGGAGCTCGAGCTTGACCACTCTACAGGTGAAGGGGAGAATCGGCTGGTTCGTGCTCTGAGGAGTACATGTCTATGGCAGAAGGAGTACATCAAGCTTCCAAACTGGACGCCTCCGCCTCCTCCTCCTCCTCCGGCGAGTCAGGGCACTCCGCCTCCTCCTCCTCCTCCTCCTCCGGCGAGTGATCAGGGCAATCCGCCTCCTCCTCCTCCTCCTCCGGCGAGTGATCAGGGCACTCCGCCTCCTCCTCCTCCGGCGAGTGATCAGGGCACTCCGCCTCCTCCTTCGCCTACTCCGGCGCGTCAGAGCAGTCCGCCTCCTCCTCCGCCTCGTCGGCAACGGCGGAAGACAGACGCCGCCGCTCCGGCTCCTCCGGCGCGTCGGAGCACTCCGCCTCCTTCTCCGCCTCGTCAGCAACGACGGAAGAGAGACGCCGCCGCTCTGGCGGCTAGCAGTACAAGTAGAGGCGGGAGGCAATTCAGATACGGTCCATCTCTCAAGCCTCTGGAAAAGTTACCATATGAGGGGACCGAGCAGGAAAACGAGGACATATGTCGTGCCCAAGTGAGGGACCATTTTGCAAAGAAAACTCCACCTCCGAAGGAGAAGCTAGATTTGGTGAAAGTGAAGCGCACTATCGATGCCCTGAAGCGACCACCACCGCCTCCGCCGCAATCCAACTATTACCGCATTATTCATAAGACATATGAAGAAGCGTGGCGGTCGGGAAGTACTTCCAGTGATGCAAGGTTATCAGAACGAAGAAGTGGGAAAACAATTCCCCAGCTCGTCGAACAGGAGAAGCAATCGTGCCCCCTGCTCAAGGTGTCTAGCGATATCGTCGCTAATCATCCGGTGCTACTACCCGGTACCAATCCTGGTGATTACTTGGGGGATGATGTAATTTTTGAAATGGCTGATGTAACAAAAGAAGAATATAAATACGTGCACGGGAAGCCTCTCGCCAAACCTGATCATCCTCCTCTAACAACGATGATGTACAAATTGCATGAGTGGTACATGAAAACCTGCAGGGAGTCTGGGAGAGACACTATGTATGTGGCAGTGAAACCAGAGCACGAATTCATTGGACTTCCCGTGATGCCTATTGAATTTGTGGAGTTATTTCAGTTATACAATCAACTGGCCCTCGACAAACAACTCATGACTGCCTACTGTCTGTAAGTATTACTTCTATAGTTAAGTCTCTAGCTCAGCTCGTTCATTGCATGTATATATAATTATCCTCACTATATTATGTAGATTGAAGATCGTCGAATGCAAAAAAATAGGAATCTTCGATGTTGGGTTCATTAGCCCAGATGCCGTAAATGAATGGACGGTACGAAACTCAATCAAAGAGACCGAGGAGAACTTGCTAAAGTCGTTCCTTATACATCAAAACAAAAGGGAAATACTCTTTCCTTACAACTTCAAGTGAGTGTTGCTGTCTTCTCTGTATACTCGGTTTCGCTTACTCGAGGTTAAGTAATGTAATTGATGAGTTATATATGCGTGCGCAGTTTCCACTTTATTCTGCTATCCATTAAGCTTGACGGGGCATTAGTAACTGTCTTAGACTCGAGACGTAAAGATCCCGAGGATTATGCGGACATGACTGCAATGCTCAAGAAGTAAGTTCAGTCAATACCGGGACCATATCGGCATGCAACTTTCGTTAATTTCCTGATATCAAGTAATCATTTTCTTTGCCTGGCAGGGTTTGGAAGAAGTTCACCCGAAAGGTTCCCGGTCTAAACAAAGAGTTGCGATTTACGCACCCCAAAGTAAGTAGTACTAGCTAGTTCCGCGCATCTCTAATTGATTCAAATTTTCATCAATAAATCATTACCATGCTTGCTTATCAGTTTGATTGAACTCTATTCTCGTAAAGTGCTTGTACCAGAAAGAAGGGACTGTTTTATGTGCATACTACGTATGCGAGTTCATTCGCCACTCGACCTCTGAGCGGGGCTTCTCTGACAAACAATTTGAAGTACGTAAATAATATTCACAATTTTATTTTATATATTACCATCAATTGTGTTGAGTTTTATTCATATATATGCATGTATCGACCCCCTTCTTTAAATTAGATCTGGCAGATGCGGGATGAACTCCTACCACATGATCGCATACGAGCAATTCAAGAGGAATTGGCGGGATTCTTTCTTGACCACGTCATACCTAAAGACGGAGAATACCATGTGGATTTGTGATTGGATCTTAGGTAGATGATGTTAGGGATTGTAAAAGATGTTATATTGGATATATGTAGTACCGTCGGATAGATATACGAAAACTTGTTGTTCGACCAATTAATCTCTCGGAGAAAGAGAGGTCGATCACTTCTCTCTGTATATGTTCATGACGATCTTGTGTACTTAATGGTTCCTTCATTTGCTTACTAGCTAGCATGTCGAGTTCTCTCTAAAGTAGCTAGCGTCGACCAAGCACGGAGAAAGAGAGGACACTTCTCTCTATTAGCTAGCTAACACAATATGAAACTCCTAAATTAACCCTACAAAACCCCCTAAACCCCCCCCCCCCTTTCAAAAAAAAAAACAAAAACCCCAGCTCCTGCCAGATGCTGACGCGTGGATGCCTTTTGGTCCCGGTTGGTGTTACCAATCGGGATTAAAGGTCCTCCTGCCTGGGCTCCCCGCAGCGGCCACGTGGAGCCCCTTCTGTCCCGGTTTGTAAGCGAACCGGGACTAAAGGTTTTGGGCTTTAGTCCCGACCATTTAGTCCCGGTTCCAAAACCGGGACAAATGGGCCTCTGGAACCGGGACAAATGGGCCATTTTCTACTAGTGACTATGGGTATAAGACAACCAGGAAGTCGTCTTAAGGCCATGCAGGACCAACACACCCAACAACCGCCATCGATTCTTAGAAGCCTGAATTCAGACACTTCATTCTCTTAACTCTCACCATGATCTGCTCTAGCAGCCTTTCCCATGATTCATGTGATTCCCCGTCCTTGTTTCCTCACTATCGCCCGTCTAGCCTCCTCTCGTGTTGGACGTAGACAGCCCCACCAATTCCCTCACCACTGGCAACACAGAAATTTCATCATCCTAGTTCGCTTTGATGGCTTTCCTTTCTCTACTTTTCGCGATTCCAACATCTTTGATCCCTATCCTTACCTCCATGGCTTTGACTTCGAACATGGATCCCGACAGAATTACCTTGTTGGGCATCATCGTCTTCGTCATCAAGATGATCCACTTATCTCCTCTTGAGGGAGAGAGTCGACCCTCCTTCTCTTTGATTCTCCCTTTGACACTACATGGGACCCCCAAACGATTCTCGATAAGTGGACCATCAATGGCAGCAGTCCCGTCGTCATTCTCGGCGGCCGTCGGATCACCACGTTGCCGCTCTTAGCCCTTGATATGAGCATGCGCCACCTGTGCTTGAAGTCATCCACGTCAAGCAAAGGGGCACATAGGTGAAGCATCCACTGCCCTATAGCCCTCACTCCTCCCACCGTCAGAGGGCGCACACAACGGACGTCCCAATGAGACTCAAGCCCGCCGCCATGGGCTATCCAGCACTAATCACTCCTCCACTAATCACTTGTCAATTTTCTGAGTAATACAATTCTCTTTTGTAGAGGGGAAAATCAGAATAATCCATCTCTATATAGCACATAGGTATTTTTTAGACAATTATGAAGCACATATATGTCTAACCTAAGGTTTGATCTCCGGTGAGCTGAAAGTACAACCACATAATCCCCTCGTTGTCAATCAATCAAGTTGACGTTGTTATCCCGCCAAAGCTCAACATCCACCCTGGAGAAGACACACAAGAAAAAAACCTCGTTCCCAACCTGGATCATTATGATCCAGTGCACATAGTTTAACAACCCTCTCAAGACCCAACCGTAACCGGACGACCGTCCTAACCTCAACCCTTCCAATCATAGCTAGTTCATGGCTAACAAGATTACACTCCCTCTTTATTGCCTTAACCTTAATCTGTCTGTCCCCTCTCATCATAATAGAGATTTCCTTGACAAGGGTAGTGTAATGTGATCTATCAACCAAGGTGTTGGAAATCATCATAGCAGCTTCAATACTATCCGTTTCGACGGTGAACGGGAGTGAGCTCCATTCTAGCGCCAATGCAATTCGTTATTTGCAAGCCTCGAGTTCTGTAGCTAGTGCATTATCACATGTGAAAAGATGACGGCACGGGGTAAAGATGATACCACCGAAGCTGTCACGGAGCACCATGCCAATGCCCCCATTTCCAATGTGCGCCATATAAGATCTGTCCACATTTCAAGTAAGCCACCTAGGCTCATGTGTGCACCAACAACACACGGATGCTTGTGCACAAAAACTACTTTGCCCATGTTCATGCTTGTCTTCTCCCCTCTTGCTCAACAGTAAAAAAAATTGAAATCTTATGGCTCTTCCCAAAGTTCATTGCGATGTAGTTACACTGTGTCTTTATGATACAGGCGCCGTGAAGAGGCTGTCCAAAGTAAATAAAAATAAACTCAACGAGCATAGATTGCAAGGATTTTCCTAGTGCTTGTGGTCTAGTGCAAACACCTAGGGATGTATCTGAGCAAGTCCACTTAGAGAAACTACAACCGGCCGACCCAAAAGGTCTGCGCGTCCATTTGTCTCGAAACGGACCAAAATGTTGGCCCAACATGCGTTCCCAAACCCAAAACTCATCCGCTCGGTGTCCGTCTCGACGCATATCAGGCGCAAATTTGTGCTCGGTTTGTGTTGGGGATATAACCCCGTGGTAAGACCCGCCCAGGCGGGGCCGGGTCACACCAGGCGGCTCGTGAGCCCAAGACCTGTAAGGTGGGCCGGAAGATGAAGGCAAGGCCGCATGGCGGCTTACCAGATGGGCCGTTGACAGAGGTCCAGAGACAGAAGTGGGCTTGAAGACCCGGGTGGCTAAGCCGCCCGGAGGCGGCTTACCTACGATGGTAAGGCTGCTTAGAGACAAAATAGAACATGTTGTGTGGGTCGGTTTATGACTCGTGTAACCCGGGGCCTTGACCTCATATATAAAGGTTAGACCCCGGGGCGGCTTGGACAAGAAACCAAGCTATCGAGAACTAGGTCAAGCAATCCGCTCCCTTGTAATCGATACTCCAGTTAATACAGCACAAGCAGGACGTAGGCTTTTACCTCGACTTGAGGGGCCGAACCTGGGTAAACTAGTGTCCTTCGTCCCGATCAACCCCTTTGGGTCCACTACCATGGCGTTGGCCTCGAACCTAAGTCTTCGGACATCTACCGTGTTAAAACCACGACAGTTGGCGCCCACCGTGGGGCTAGCGCTCGGTGGTGTTGAGTTCTCAAAGGGCTCTCTCCCAGGGATCGAGGGGTACGCGGTTGGCAGGATGACCAAGAGTCGCAGCGGCCGGCTCTACATCGACGACGCCGGCTGGGGCCCCGAGGCTGACTCCATTGAGTACGGTTTCCGGGTCCCCTTCGGCGGGATTCACATCTTCATCGGCAAGATCGGCGGATCTGAACCCAGGCCGGACACCTGCACCGACATCGTCAAGCCGGCCCGACGCGTGCAACCCGCCCGACGCGTGCAACCCGCCCGTGCTAAACCGGGCAGGAAGCATGTCTTCGTTGGCTTCACTGAGGGCATGGATCTCGAGGGATCTATGTCGCAGGAGGAAACTCTCATCTGCTCCGAGGATGGATCTTCGAGCGGAGAGACGGAATCAGTCTACCAACTCCACAATGGCGGGCTCGGGGGCTACATCGAGCCTTACCCCGAGTCGGAATTCCATGAGCCGGAGGAGTATGAGCCGCCGAACCGCGCTGCCGTCTTTATGGCGGGTACAACGGCGGCTCATGGCAGCTCAGCCGTCGAGGCAACCGGATCTGGGGCTGGCAGGCCGCCGGCTCAGGTTCTTCTGGATCTGATGGGTGAGCTTACAACCCTGATGGCGACTGAGGTCACGGCCGAAAACCAAGTGGCCCGTAATACGGAGATCGCGAGATTGAAAAACCAGATGACTGAGGTCCAACAGGAGATTAATGAATTGAAGACTCAGATGGACGCTGAGGCGGA
This sequence comes from Elymus sibiricus, assembly GCA_039707655.1. Taxonomy (NCBI): domain Eukaryota; kingdom Viridiplantae; phylum Streptophyta; class Magnoliopsida; order Poales; family Poaceae; genus Elymus; species Elymus sibiricus. The sequence goes on from CM077675.1 coordinate 533,709,439, forward strand.
GCGCCTTAGGGCGGACGCTTTCCGTCTTGAGCTGGAACAGCAATCAGGAGCGGCGGTTCAGCGGATGAGGCACCAATCCCGCTTGCCGGATCAGTATGAAGCAAGGAATCTTTTCAACACGCCAGGAACGGGACAGAACATGCCTTTGGCCGTAACCCGGATGGCGGAAGTGCCTGGAAGCCGGGCGGCGGTTCAGCATCAGCAGATTAACCCGCCCCGGCGGAACCAGGTTACGCCAACTTCTTTTCCTACACCGCCGGGCCATTATTCTAACCCGGCGGAGAACATGGTGGCGGCGGCAACCCGGCTTGCTGCTATCCCGATCCCCGACGAGTCGCCTTTCGCGGAAGAGGTGCGGAACGCTGTTGGATACCTGTGAACGGCGGTGGCCCAGCAGGAGAAGTATGCTTACAGCCGGAGTCGCATGCACTCAACCCCCATCCCCACTCGCAGCTACAGCCGGCGTTATGAGTCGCCGGCGGTTTCTAGCAGTGAACGACATCGGAACCCGCCGCGAGCTGACCCGGCGGCTCTGGATGCTCAGGCACTGGTGGATCGAGCGAGAGCACAGCGAGAGGCAGCGGCTCTGGCGGCAGCGGTGGCTTATCAGGAACCCACAGTCGCACCCTCCGTCTCAGCCGGAGCGGGGTTAACTTCCAGGGCTGTGGGGGTGCCGTGCTTAGCGCCGGCTTTGCGGAATGAGCGCCTGCCGAAGGATTTCAAGGGCCCTCGCAAGGTGCCCAATTACACAGCTGACCTACCTCCAGAGGCTTGGGTCGAAAGCTATGAGCTGGCCATGGAGATGTTGGATGTTAGTGATGCAGTATGTGCCAAGTATTTCATCATGATGCTGGAAGGGCCGGCTCGCACGTGGTTGAAGGGATTGCCACCCAACACCGTTATGTCCTGGGCCGAGTTGAAGGCGAAATTTATCAAAAAATTTAAAGGGACGTGCAAGCAGCCCATGACGATCGTGGATTTGGATCATTGTGTGCAACAGGCGGATGAGTCAGCCCATCATTGGGTCCGGCGGGTCTCGACCATCATCCACTCTTCAGAACAGATCACGGCGGCTCAAGCAGTTTTGATTCTAGAGAAGAATTGTCACTTTACACCTTTGAAGCAGAAGCTTGGCCGGCTCAAGCGCACGTGTCAAGACATGGGGGAGCTCATGGCGGCTCTCACCAAATACGCAGACTCTGACAACACGAAAGACCCGGGCTCTGATGATGAAAAATCAGGTCAGGGGAAGAAGGGTAACAATGGAAAGGGTCAGCAGCAGAACGCGGCTGGAAACGGAAATTCTGGCAAACGGAAACACCCGGACGGCGGGTCAGAACTGGTGGCGAACACCAGTGCTGGAAACAACCGTGCTAAGGGCAACGGGAACTTCAGGCAGCATTTTAACAAGGGTAAAGCTCCTTTCAACTTGGAAGCGATGCTCAATAAACCTTGTCCAGAGCATAGTCAGCCCGATAAGCCGGCATGCCATACATGGAGGAATTGCAGCATTATGCGGCAGTTTCGAGACTACAGCCTTCAACAACATCATAACAATGGCAATGGTCCGTCCGGCGGCTCAGGGCCAGGCGGGTCAGGAGCCGGCTTTGGTCCCGGCAGTTCAGGGTCCGGTTACCAGGGTCAAGGCAATCACGGAGGTCATCATCAACAGTCTGGCGGTAGCGGCCAGCAGCAGCATAACCAGTCAGGTTTCCAAAGCAACCCGAAGCAGCTTAGCAGGGGTCAATATCATGTTTTCACAACCAGCCTTGACAAGCGAGACCAGAAGGTGCGCAAGCGGGCGGTTAATGCGGTCATGCCGGCTCTACCGCAGTATTTGAAGTGGTCTGAGTATGACATCACTTGGAGCAGGGCGGATCACCCGCCGCGGGTTGACAACCCGGGGCAGCTAGCTTTGGTGGTTGCCCCCCAAGTAGGTGGATATGTGTTCACTAAGGTGCTTATGGATGGTGGCAGCAGCATCAACATCCTGTACTACGACACTTTCAGCCGGATGGGTTTGCTTGACAAGGATCTTAAGCCCTCTTCCACAGTGTTTCATGGTGTGGTGCCTGGCAAGTCTGCTTACCCAGTGGGCAAGATTTCTCTGGAGGTAGCTTTTGGTGATGAATACAACTACAGGGTGGAGTCCTTGTGGTTTGAGGTGGTCAAAATTAAAAGTCCATATCATGCTTTATTCGGACGGCCGGCTTATGCCAAGTTCATGGCTAGGCCTTGTTATGTCTACTTACACCTCAAGATGCCCGGGTTAAGAGGAACGATTACCGTGCATGGTGATCGGAAAACGGCTCGTGAGTGTGAGGAAGGTGATGTAGCTTATGCAGAGTCAAGTTGTGCAGAGGCAGAGCTCAAGTTTTACAAAGAGAATGTCGACCCCGAGGATATGACTCCGTTGAAGAAGCCCACTACAGAATCAGAGCCGCCCCTCAAGTTTGCGGTGGATGATACCAAGCAGGTGGATTTCACCGAGGGCGACTCATCTCAGCAGTTTACTATTGGGGCTAACATGGACCCCGCATAGGAAAGCGCGCTCATCATATTCATCCGTGAGAATCGGGACATCTTTGCATGGAAGCCGTCTGACATGCCGGGTGTACCGAGAGAATTTGCTGAGCACCATCTTAATGTGGAACCTAAGTTCAAGCCGATCAAGCAATTCCTTCGTCGTTTCAATGAAGAGCGGCGCAAGGCTATTGGAGAAGAGGTGGCCCGGCTCTTAGCGGCAGGGTTCATCGTGGAGGTATTTCACCCGGAGTGGTTAGCTAACCCGGTGCTAGTGCTTAAGAAGAACGGCACTTGGCGTATGTGTGTGGATTACATGGATCTTAACAAAGCCTGTCCAGTTGACCCGTTTGCTCTCCCCCGGATTGATCAGATCATTGATGCAACGGCGGGTTGCGAAAGTTTATGCTTCCTGGACGCCTATTCAGGTTATCACCAGATCAAGATGGCAGTTAAAGACCAAGAGAAGACGGCTTTCATCACGCCTTTTGGTGCTTTCTGCTATGTGTCTATGCCTTTTGGGCTCAAGAGTGCCCAGGCGACTTATCAGCGTTGTGTGCATAACTGTCTTCACAGTCAAATTGGACGTAATGTTCATGCTTATGTGGATGATATTGTGGTCAAGTCAAGGAAGAAGGAAACTTTGCTGGACAACCTGAAGGAAACTTTCGATAACTTACGGGTTTACAAGATGATGCTTAACCCGACCAAGTTTGTTTTTGGAGTTCCTGCAGGCAAGCTTTTGGGATTTCTGGTCTCTGAGCATGGAATTGAAGCTAACCCGGACAAGATAAAAGCGATTACTTCTTTGTCTGAGCCGGCGTGCATAAACGACGTCCAGCGCCTGGCGGGTCGGATCGCTGCGTTAAGCCGATTCATAAGCCGCCTGGGCGAGAAGGCAATCCCTTTATATCAGATGATGAAGAAAACAGACGATTTCGTCTGGAGCAAGGCGGCGGGTGAGGCGTTTGAGGCGCTTAAAAAGCAGCTGACTGAGCCGCCAGTCTTAGCCGCTCCGGCTGAGAAGGAACCCTTACTCCTCTATGTGGCGGCTAACAACAGGGCAGTCAGCGCTGCGGTTGTTGTGGAGGGCAAGGAGGCAGGGAAGGAATATCCGGTTCAAAGGCCGGTTTACTATGTCAGCGAAGTTTTGATTGAGTCCAAGCAACGGTACCCACTTTGGCAGAAACTGATCTATGGGGTATTTATGGCGAATCGAAAGCTGAAGCACTATTTCCTGGGACACCCGATCACAGTGGTTAGCTCTGCCCCGCTGGGAGACATAATTCAGAACAGAGAAGCCACTGGCCGGATTGCTAAGTGGGCATTGGAGCTTGGACCTCTTAATCTGAAGTATGTGCCTCGCACGACTGTCAAATCTCAAGCCTTGGTGGACTTTATAAATGACTGGACAGAGTGTCAGTCGCCAGAGGAGAAGCCGGACAACACTTACTGGACGATTCACTTCGACGGGTCTAGACAGTTGGAAGGCTCGGGGGCTGGAGTTGTCTTAACTTCCCCTAAAGGTGATAAGTTCTGTTATGTGCTAAGGCTGATGTTTCCTTGTACTAACAATGCAGCTAAGTACGAGGCTTTGCTTCATGGCCTCCGGGTGGCTAAGGAGATGAACCTAAGCCGGGTTAGATGCCTCGGCGACTCAGACCTTGTGGCTCAGCAAGTTTCAGGCACATGGGACTCCAAAGACCCACGGATGGCGGCTTATCGTCAGGCGGTTGATATCATTGCAGGCCACTTCAAGGGTTATCAGGTGGATCATGTTGATCGTCGCAAGAACGAGGCGGCTCATGCATTGTCAAGACTCGGCTCTCAGCGTAAGCCGGTGCCGCCTAACGTATTCTTGGACGTGTTGTATCACCCGTCAGTTAAGCTACCTTCGGAGGAGGATCTGGCTATACCTGACCCGGAGGGGCAGTTGGTGGCGGCTCTACATGCTATTCCTGAATGGACGTTACCTTAGATGGCGTATCTAACTCGCGGCGAGTTACCGGAGGACGAGACCTTGGCGAGGCAAATCATCAGACGATCTAAGTCAATGACGATAATCAATGGCGAGTTGCACAGGCGCAGCGTTACCGGCATTTTCCAACGTTGTGTTTCACCTGAGGAAGGCAAGGAAATTCTGAATGAAATTCACGCCGGAGATTGTGGTCATCATGCCGGCTCAAAATCTCTGGTGGCCAAGGCTTTTCGACATGGTTTCTTCTGGCTGACGGCTCATAAGGACGCAGAAAGCTTGGTTCTCAAGTGTGATGGCTGTCAGAAGTTCGGGCGACGTGCTCACGTACCGGCTCAGGAATTGCGCATGATCCCAATTACCTGGCCGTTCGCGGTTTGGGGGCTTGATATGGTCGGACCCTTCAAAAGATCTAAAGATAAGAAGACCCACCTTTTGGTGGCGGTGGATAAGTTTACCAAGTGGGTAGAGGCTGAGCCGGTCAGCAAGTGTGACGCGGCTACGGCGGTTCAATTTGTCAAAAAATTGATCTATCGCTTTGGTTACCCCCACAGTATCATCACATATAATGGCACAAACCTATCCAAGGGGGCTATGCAAGCATTCTGTGAAAGTGAACACATCCGGCTTGACGTCTCGGCTGTGGCTCATCCACAGTCCAACGGTCAAGCGGAGCGTGCTAACCAGGAGATCTTGAGAGGTATCAAGCCCCGGCTTATGGTTCCTCTCCAGAGAACGCCGGGTTGTTGGGTTGAGGAGTTACCGTCAGTTCTTTGGAGCATCAATACAACTCCCAACAGATCAACAGGCTATACGCCTTTCTTCATGGTTTACGGCGCAGAGGCCGTGTTACCAAGTGACATACGTCATGACTCACCGCGGGTGGCGGCTTACGTTGAGGCGGATAATGAGACGGCGCGTCAGGACGCGTTAGATGCTTTGGATGAAGAGCGTGATCTAGCGGCGGCTCGATCGGCGATTTATCAACAAGACCTGCGTCGCTATCACAGCCGTAGGGTTAAGACCCGGATGTTTCAAGAAGGCGACTTAGTGTTGCGCCTGATTCAAGATCAGACGGACGTGCACAAGTTGTCTCCTCCATGGGAAGGGCCTTTTGTGGTTAGCAGAAACCTCAATAATGGGTCATACTATCTCATCGACGTACGGGACGAGTCACGTACTTCTGGGCAGGAGACCTACCGACCGTGGAACATTGCTCATCTGCGGCCTTACTATACTTAGAGTCATTGACTCTCCCCATTGTATATCATCATTGTATATATCACATATATATATAATAAAGTTGTCATCCCTGCAAGCCGGGGCCTCTGCCGTTTTACGCATCTCGCATTGCTCAAAGATGGATACAACCATACGATCATTTGGGGGTTTCTAACCCGCCGGGTTAAGCTTCACCCTCTTGGTCAGGCTCTTCAGCCGGAATTACAAGGTTACTTGGGGGCTTCTAACCCGCCGGGTTAAGCTTCACCCTCTTGATCAGGCTCTTCAGCCAAGATAGCACCATCAACCGGCGGCTTACAACACGGTGGCTTACAAGTTGGTGGGTCAGTTAATGTCATCGACAAGGTCGATCGGGGGCTTTGAAACCCGCCGGGTTAAGCTTCAACCCTTTCGATCAGGCTTCTCAGCCACTGTAAGGCGGGTCGCGGACCCAAACGTCGGCTCCGTCAACAAAGATCACTAGGGGTGCAGCGAGTTATGGACTCACCTCCTTTTCTGATCTGCAAAGCCGGGTTATGCCTGCCTGTAAGTAGCTGCCGCTTTGTCCATCTGACCCTACCGGCCCAACCCAAGCCATACACTCGGGATTAAGTCCGGTATAGCAGGTCTTGATCATCGCCCACGCCTCTCGTGCTCCCTCTCAACAAGCCGATGTCTTCCACATCTCGAATCTAGTTCGGGCTCCCTTGAATCTATCGACTAGTTTGGTCATCTCCTCCGGAGGTTGCTCGGCGGGCCATAACGCCTTTACCATGCTCTTCATGGCTTTCCGAGCCCGTTCATGAAGGGCGGATAGCTCCTTCAGGAGGCTGCCCCGGTAGGATCCGATCTCTTCTTTGGGTCGCCCAGATAAGAGACCTGTACATGAGTCCGGGCATGCCTATTATGCTTCATTTATAAGAAGTACCTTCTGATGTCAAAATCACACTTACCGAACATGCCCCTCTGTAATTTCTGGTTCTCTCCTTGGGCATGGGCCAATTGAGTCTTTAAGCTCTCAATTTCTTCGGCCTGCTATTTGTTCTCCGCCTTAAGGCGGTTCTTCTCTTCCAGGTGTCGTTGCAAAACACGACAGCCAGCCTCATGCTGGGACTCGGCGTATCGCTGAGATTCTCGGGCTGCATCCAAATCTCTTTGCAATTTCCCTATTGATTCAGCTGCTACAAAGTACCCTCGCGTCAGCATGGGAATATACTAAGATCAGCAGAACAGATATACTCACCATGTGCCTCCCGAGTAAAGCTCTTCACTTGTTCCAATTCGGCCTTCACAAATTCCACTTGTGTTCGGCTGGCTTCCAGTTCCTTGGCCAGTTGCTCGCTTTGCTGCTTCGAGGCCTGCATTATCTGTCATACAATACAAGGATCCTTAATTCGGTCGTTCCGACCAACTTACGGCTCGGGGGCTACTGGGTTTACGCGAGTGTTCGGACTCTAATAACCGATTACTCACCTGCAGGCTGGACGATATCAATTTCATGGCCTCCCCAAATCCAGCTCGGGCAGCACCGATGTGCGCGTCCGCCGTGCGTAGAGCATTGAACTCTTGTTCGGAGAAGGCTGAGTGACGAAGGGCTTCTCGTCACCGCCGATGATTCATGGCGCTTCCTACCTCGGATTTGGTGACGGACATAGCGTCACCGGAATCGGCAGGAGCCGGATCGACCATGGGAACCTCCGTAGCAGGTTCAGCATGAGCGGAAGGCCTGGCATTTTGAGCACCGCCGGACATCTCGGCGACATCCTCTGCGGGAGATGGCTGAACTCTTTGCCTGAATATTTCGACATAAGGTCTCTTGATTAGGCTTTATCGATCATGATAATAAATCAAACGGACGAGCAAAGTACCTTCGGGATGAACGTGTAGACGGGCTCGTCCCCGCGATCGGCTCATTTGTCGGATCCCTGTTGTTTTCCGGTCTAGGCACTGCCGCCGTTGCCGATGTATGTCGCGCGGATCAACGGCGCTTGGGAGTAGGAGCCGGCGCGTTTGGGTCGTTGGAGGATACTTGCCTTTTGCGGGATGAGTTCTTATTCTTCTTGCTTGTCGCAGGGAAAGGGAAGGATCCAGGGTAATCGGCTATGATAGCCACCTTGGAACCGTCAAGGCCCTCCTGGTAGAAAACCCCGTCTTCGAGCTCGATTGACAGATCCGGGTCATCATGAAAGCCCGGATCGTCATCGAGGGAATAATCCTCGGGCTGGGGGGGCGGACAGTTAACTTTCTCGATGAAGCTCCTCCATTCCTGTTCACATAAAGTTAAAGGCTTCGGTCAAAAAGGGACGAATTGAAAACCCGGATTGTGGTCACAGGGTTGAAAGGCTCACCCATTCGATGGGATTGTGGCTTGAGTATCCCTCCTTGGTCGGCCGCCGAGTAAAATCTTCTTGCTCCCCTTTGTACAGGTCGGCAAGAGCGGCGGCTAGTGCTGTTTGATTGGCAGGGCCCAGTCTTCGGGAGCGAGTAGTGTCGCTTGTCCCATTATAACACAACAAGGGATGTATCCTCTGTTGAAGAGGTTGGACGCACCGGGTGATGGCGGCGGCCATGACGTCTATCATGGTCAGCTTGTGATGGGCTAGAACCCTCACACGGGCTGCCAAGCACTGCACTTCAACGCTGTCCTCTTGGGACAGGCTCTTCGGATGCCAGTTGTACCTTTTCTTCAAAGGGGCGTCGGAGTATTCGGGCAAACCCCTCCGAGCTGGATCAAATAGGGGGACGTCCTCGATGTAGAACCATTCCGAAGACCATTCTTCGGACTCCTTCGGCGTTCCCACGGGATATCCCGCCCCGCTATGCGGCATACTTCGGCTCCTCCGACCTCAAAAATTGTCTTGTCTCGAGTGTGAGGGATGAGGCAGAAGTACTTCCTCCACAATTCGAAGTGTGCCTCGCAGCCCAGGAACATTTCGCAAAGGGCGACGAAGCCCGAGATATGCAGAATAGACCCCGGGGTGAGGTGGTGGAGCTGGATTCCATAAAACTCCAATAACCCTCTCAAGAATGGATGAACGGGAAATCCGAGACCCCGCAGGAGAAAGGGCACGAAACATACGCGCTCCCCCATTTGTGGATTGGGGAAGTTCTCCGCGAAGGCCTCGCCGTTGAATGAAGACAAACCAGCGCGGATAGCTGCCAGATCCGAGGAAGGAAGGTACCCTTGGGTCTCGAGGTCGCGTAGCCGAAGGAGGGATACAAAGCAGCTTGTCCAATCCCCGGGACGGGAGCCGTAAGAGTGCGAGGAAGAGCTGGGGGCACTCGCCATGTTTTTGTGGTGATCTTTCGCCGGAAGTTTTTTCCGATGGGGAAGAAGAAGATGTGGCTTGGACCACGATTCAGTTTGTTTAAATGGGTGGTGCCTCCTTTGTGGGAGGGGCAGTTTTGTAAAAAGCTGCGGAACCGCTCGTCTCCCCATGACACGCGAAAATCGAGAAACACTGTTACAATAGACCTATCAAGCTCGTGACGTTTGGGATTTCACCGATGACAGGATGGTTGCCGAACAAGAACGGATGGAGGGACTCGCCTCGCAAGCCGAAGACTTCGACGCACAAGATTGTCCGGATATACCTCGGCGTTGGAGGCTAGTCCGGGGGCTACTGAGGGAGTCCTGGTTTAAGGGGTCCTCGGATGGCCGACCTGTTTCTCATGGGCCGGATTATGTGGGCCACTGGATGAGCATTGGATAATCAAGGGCCCCGTCGCCAGGGTGGAAGTTTCAAGGGGTCGTGGCGTATCCTCCAAGTTGTCGACAGTAGATAGGCATGTTTTTCCTTTGATGTGCAACCGACCATGTATAAACCCTAGGTACCCTCGGCGTCTATATAAGCCGGAGGGTTTTAGGTTATAGAGGAGAGAGAACTCATCTAGGGTTTTAGCTATTCGATCTCGAGGTAGATCAACTCTGTAACCCTCATACCATCAATATAATCAAGCAGGACGTAGGGTATTACCTACATAGGAGGGCCCGAACCTGGGTAAAACATCGTCTCCCTCGTCTCCTGTTACCATCGATTCTAGTCTCACAACTCGGGACCCCCTACCCGAGATCCGCCGGTTTTGACACCGACAATGAGGTCGGCTGCCCAGCCCACCAGGGGCTGGTGCGCCACCTCTTGGGCCCATGTGGCCCCCGGGGTGGGTGGGCCCCACCCGGTGGACCCTCGGAACCCATTCGTCACTCCCGGTACACTACCGAAAGTACCCGAAACTTTTTCGGAACCCAAATACCACTTTCCTATATATCAATATTTACCTCCGGACCATTCCGGATCTCCTCGTGACGTCCAGGATCTCATCCGGGACTCCGAACAACCTTCGGTCACGACCATACATAACTCAATAGTACCAAAACGTCACCGAACGTTAAGTGTGCAGACCCTGCGGGTTCGAGAACTATGTAGACATGATCGAGACACCTCTACGGTCAATAACCAATAGCGGGAACTGGATGCCCATATTGGTTCCTACATATTCTACGAAGATCTTTATCGGTTGAACCTCTATGTCAAGGATTCAGTTAATCCCGTATGTTGTTACCTTTGTTCTTCGGTATGTTACTTGCCCGAGATTTGATCGCCGGTATCTCTATACCTAGTTCAATCTCGTTACCGGCAAGTCTCTTTACTCGTTCCGTAATACAAGATCCCGTGGTTAATTCTTTAGTCACTTTGCTTGCAAGGCTTACTGTGATGTTGTATTACCGAGTGGGCCCTGAGATACCTCTCCGTCACACGGAGTAACAAATCCCAGTCTCGATCCATGCCAACTCAACAGACACCCTCGGAGATACCTGTAGAGCATCTTTATAGTCACCCAGTTATGTTGCGACGTTTGATACACACAAGGTACCCCTCCGGTGTCAGTGAGTTGCATGATCTCATTGTCATAGGAACAGATACTTTGACATGCAGAAACAATAGCAATAAACTGACACGATCATATGCTACGTTCATAGTTTGGGTCTTGTCCATCACATCATTCTCCTAATGATGTGATCCCGTTATCAAATGACATCTCATGTCTATGGCTAGGAAACCTTGACCATCTTTGATCAACGAGCTAGTCTATTAGAGGCATACTAGGGACACAGTGTTGTCTATGTACCCACACATGTATCTGAGTTTCCAATCAATACAATTATCGCATGGATAATAAACGATTATTATGAACAAGGAAATATGATAATAACTAATTTATTATTGCCTCTAGGGCATATTTCCAACAATAATCCATGAAGAGAATCGTATCATCGGCATATTGAAGTATAGAGAGACACAATCAACTAGACGATTTACTACCCCATCGATCTGGCCATGAACCTTTGGCACGCTCAATCATGACCGCTAGCATATCCACCACTATATTGAATAGCATGGGCGATATCGAGTCACCTTGTATTAATCCCTTCTTCGTTTGGAAATAGTGGCCAACGTCACCATTGACCTTAATGGCAACACTACCCCCAGAAACGAAGCTATGGATCATAGCGCACCACTCTGTAAAAAATCCTTTCATTCTAAGGGTCTGTTGAAGAAAGGGCCATTTGACTTTGTCATAAGCTTTTTCAAAGTCTATTTTCAGAACCATCTCAACCAACTTTTTTTAATGTAATTCATGAACTGTTTCATGAAGGATAACAACACCATCTAGGATGTGTCTACCTTGTATAAAAGTTGTCTATGAAGGAAGAACCACATGTTTAGCAACCAAATTCAGCCTAATAGTCACAACCTTCGTGAATATTTTAAAGGAAGGATACGTGTGAAAGTAGCACATCCTGCAGAACGGGAAGGGAAGATAATAGCTTCAGATTAGGAATAGAACTTTACCTTCCGCTTCAAAGTTCAAATGTCTCTAGTAATCGCTTTGTCAGGTAGAAATTAAACAAAAGGGTAAACGAGAAGCACAATAGGGACATGTTAGTCTAAAATTTTGTGTAGAGTAACTCAAATTATACTCCCTCCGTCCCAAAATAAGTGACTCAAAAGTGACTCCACTTTGTACTTGTTGTGCTCCATTAACAGAGAGAAACCATTATAGGAGTTTGTGCTCTGCTCTGCTCTGCTCACCATGAAAATAAAGTAATACATGAAGTGCCACTGCAGAAATTAGAAATAAAGGTATGGTATCGTCTTGAAATCATCACAGAAATGGAGTTCTGCTCCATTCTTATTTATTGCAATAATGGAATCAGACAAACAAACAAATGCGATGGTTTGGTCGACGTTGGCGGTGCTGCATGTACGCGCTCACCGGCGGCGCGGCCGTTTCACTGGAGAGGCACTGGCGTTTGTACGACGCTCGAACTAGTTAGGTACAGGAGACGGGGGAAGAGGTCGAGTGGCCCAGCAGAGGAGGGGAGGGAGGGGTGAGAGGCGACAGAGCAAATCCCCGGTTTACAGGTACAGAATGGAGCAGAGCAAAGGGAAGAAGGCGATGGGATCTTAGAAGGACTGCTTTGCGCAGTTGTGTGAAATGTACCAGCTGTCTCCTTATACTAACATTCAACCCGTCTGTTCTCCATCTAGTGGCTCAGAATCGGCCTGCGCATTCGTAGCACCAATTCAGCCCGTGCACAACATACGTTCTCGTCCCCCCTTCCCCCGGAAAAACAAATCTTATGCGACCCGGGTCGTGAGACCCTCTTCAGCGAAGGACACCTGTCAAAAACAAATCTCAACGTAGCCTGGTAATTAATCTCTACGCTCTACCTAATAATAAAGGGGCTACTGTTTCTCGCAGTACGTCACGAAATTTGCCCCCTAGTTGCCTCTAAATTACCTACTATGCCACCCGTAAGTGATGAAAAAAGATTTCATTTTATTTCAGGGTGGCCGTGGATTACGCTTGTTATACCGTGACGACTCCATATTTCACAAGCACTGAAGTGCCTCAATAGTTTTTTTTTTTTGAGGAACAAGTGCCTCAATAGTTAAGCACTCAATCTTCCACGCTCGAGACACGGGTTCGATCCCCAGTTCTACCACCCATTTAGGTCCTCATCGCACGAGCTCCTGGGCTGGCCCATGCGCGCCACGTGACGCCCTATTTTTTCCATTTAGTTTTTTGCTTTTTTATTCTCATTTCTTTTTTATTTTTCCTTCTTTAAATTATTTCGGGATTTGGAAAAATTCCAAATTTCAAAAAGTTGCTAGTTTTGAGTTTTTTTGAAAAATAATAATATGTTCATGAATAAAAAAAAACTCGGGAAACCATAAAATGTTCGTGATTTAATTTTTTTTTTATTTTGGAACAATTATTGCGAAATTAAAATGTTCATCATTTAAAAAAATGGTCGTGTATTCCAATTGTATCCGTGAATTTGAAAAAAATGGCAACGAAATTTGAAAAAACCATCTTGAATGATTTGGAAAAAATGGTCGGGGAATAAGATAAAGTTCATGATTTTGATAAAAATGATCATGTATTCAAAACATATTCGTGAATCTGAAAAACTATCCATGAAATTAGAATATGTTCACAAAAATTAAAAAACATATCGTGAATTTCCAAATTTGTTCCTTTTTAATAGCTCATCTATTAAAAAAATGTTTGTTGAGTCAAAAACTGTTTAAGAATTCGAAAACTGTTCATGCATTTCAAAAAATGTCATCTCAACAAAACAAATGTTCGTAGTAGGCGTCCATGAAGCCTTTTATGTTGAGGATTTGATTAGTTTTTGGAAAGTCTTTATATGTCTAGGCGTTGGTTGTGGTTTGTGCTCGATGATTTTTTTTTTAGTTTAATTTAAAAATTCTCTTGCACGGCACAATGACAAGTGCGGCATGCACTGGGAAGTTCATAGCTTTGGAGTTTACTATGTCTAATGCATTGTGATTATGTGGACATCGCGGCCATCATCAGCGAGGATGTGAAGAAAGATAAATGACAACATGGTGGTTCACCATGTTAAAATAAAGGATGCTCATATGTTAGGGTATTGAGCCATACTTATTTGGGTAGGGCATAATATTTTTGTCTTCCGTGCGATTGTTTGCTATAAGACTCTAATTCTGGTAAAAAAAATCGTTAATGTCGTTCCTATTCCAATCACCCAGCCACCACATCTACCTAATCCCGATCCCTTTATTCTCCGACGCCACACTTGCTCGTTGCCGCCCCAACGCCGCAAGCTCAAAAAGGTCCTGGATCCCTTTGCCTTCTCCGACATCCACTCTCGATCGTCACTGCCGCCAGAAACTCGCTTCATTGCGGAAGTACCAGAGCTCTGTCCTTGCTGCTCTCCGATCGGTCAGAAACCAGGCTCCTCGGCGCCCCGGCAGCCACTGGCGGTGCTTCCATGACCACCTCCTTAGCTCGTCTCTGCCGGATGTGTCCTAGCTACATGACATTGACCCGTTGACTGAATTTTGGCAATCCACTGTGCAGCAAGCCAGGCTGCCGACGGGATAGAGCGCGTTGCTGGAGTGCTTTGCTTGGTGTCGTGGAGCTCACCGCGACGACACAGGGAAGTGGGGAAGGAGATTGGATTTGGGGGCTTTCGAGAGATTGAATCGTGTTTTGCAAACTTGAAAGAAGGAGACGGGTTTGCTTTGAGATTCATATCGCCACGGGTCGCACTCGAGGGAGGGTCTCACGAGCAGCTTTGGACGACCCGGATCTTATAGGATTAATCCCCCCCCCCCCCCCCCACACACACACAGACACATAGGGGTGGGCATATGAACCGAAGATCGATGTACCGGACCGAAAGAACTGGAACCGACACCGAACTGACCGAAACCGATTATTTCAGTTGTTACTTCGGTCGCCACTTCTCAAAAACCAAATTTACTTCGGATGTTTCGGTCTTGTCACTCAGTTACCCGAAATAACCTATAAAACCGAGATGCATCTGGCCCAAAATCTGAGAAGAACCAAGCCCATTACATGTAAGTGGCTACCTCCCACTAGGCCCTTTTCTGTCCGCAAGTGAAGCACCATCCACTCCCCGACCCCCCAAGGCCCACCTAACTAACTGTTAATATCCCCGATCCAGCAGCACCACCCGAACACCCGATGCCTTAATCTAGCCGCCTGCCTGTTACAACTCCCAGGCGTTGACTCATCCCTTTCCTGGCTCGCCGGCGGCGGTGACGGCGCTCGCTCTAGAAGCTGGAGCTTACATGTTGCCTTTTTAATGTTTGTATGTCTGTCGGGATGAGAGCGTGCGAGATCACTTCTCGATGATCTTGTTCTTTACAGAAGGTAGTCTTAAGGACGAACGAGTGGTCGAGCTGAAAGAGAGCAATATTAATGGTATTATCAGACATCAAAATTGTGATTGTCAAAAAAGGTTGTTGATTGTTGTTGAAGTAGGGGAGGACATTAGCGAGGAAACATGGAGGAGACTGAAATCTTCCGCAAACTGCATGACACCTTACGGTGGGAGCAAAATCATAATCACCAGTCGATCAGATAGAATTTTGAATCTAGGAACAACAGAAGCACTTCGACTGGACTAACTCCCTCAAGAAGCTTACTGGCATTTTTTCAAGTCGCTTGTATTCAGAAGCACAGATCCTGATGAACAGCCAAAACTAGCAATGTTGGCCATGAGGATCGCTTTGGAACAGAAACAATGTTTCACAAGCGCACACATGACTGCTGGGTTACTGCGAGATAACTTCAATTCTCGATTCTGGCACACATACCTTGAAGGTTTAAGAGCATGTAAAGGAACACATCTCCTTACCTCTGACAAGCACCCATTCCTTTGTTTGCGTGGAGATGAACCGCTGTACTTTTGGAGTCTGGAGAAGAGCCGCAAACGTTTCTTGCTTTGCAACTATCATCAGTCAGGTTCCAGTGAGAATGTCCCTGAGATCAGTGTGAGGGACATTATATTAGGATGTGTTGGTACAGTACCTAGTGGAGAATTTGAGGTCCTTTCATGGAGTTCTCGCATACCTCCCTACTACAACTACATGATAAGCATTAAGATGCAACCACCAGAACTTGCTTTGGGATGGAAGAAGCGCGTGCATCGGGAGGAAAACCTTTGATTTGAGTAACACACCATTTGTGACTCACGTTATATCTAATGCTGCATTTTATTGTAAATTAGGAAATATTATTACATTCTATTTCGGAGTCTTTCTACGATATATCTGTCAGCAAACACTAGGCAAGAAGTCGCCATATCCTAGCAGCAAGTGGTCCCGTGCATGAGCTTGTGTAAGAGCAACTCTAGCAAATGCACCATATTTGTAGCCTCCAAAACGTTTTTTTAGCACGCTTCATAACTTTTTGGAGGTTGTGGAGGCTGTGCGAAAACTTAAGAGTCGTCATAACCAGAGATCTATAATTTGCAGACTCATCCGTGAGAGCATGTGTTCATTTTCATACATAAAAATTAACATATCATATTGGAATTTGTTCAACATCACATTGGCATTGCAATTTCCTTCAGTGCATCGACCTTAAAATTGAACAATGATTGTATAGTATAGAGTGAAACAGACCTAAACATATACATTGAAATTGAAAAATGATTTTAGTTTGGCCTCTGTCTCCATTTCGGCGAGACCTCGTGGGCGGGGGGGGGGGGGGGGGGGATTCTTCGGTTGCTTCTACTTCAGCGGTCACGCGGTCTACAATTAACGATGAATATTCATGCAGGAGAAGGGCACAACTTTGTAGTCCTCCGTGATGGCGGTGTCCATTTCTGTGATGGTTGCTGATATCATGAAGGTGACATTGCGGTCGGTGGCGAGGACGTGCTAGGTCCCAACTCCCAACTGCTGATTCAACATCACGTAGCGCCTCACCCTCGACCCTCTCGAACCACGGCCATGCCCTCTCCTAGATTTTCCTTTTTGCTCGGTCCTGTTCGGTTTGCCGGGGAAGGACCTAGGATGTAACGTCCAAGTTGCGATCCTATCCTTATTTTGGCACGAGGACCTCGACAGGGATAGAAGCGCATCTCGTCGTTTCGCAAGAATGGATATCATTACAAGTACATGTAAAGAAGAGATGAGTATATGGAATTGGCTAACACTCGCCACATGCTACATCAATATCACATCAATACAACAACATATTCAAACATCATACAGAAGAGCAGGGTCCGACTACAGACAAAAACAAACGATAAATGACATCCATCCTTGCTATCCCAGGCTGCCGCCTGGAACCCATCCTATGATCGAAGTAGAAGAAGAAGAACTCCAAATCAAAACAAACATCGCGCTCACGTCAAACCATCGCATTACCTGTACCTGCAACTGTTGTTGTAGTAATCTGTGAACCACGGGGACTCAGCAATCTCATTTTCAAGGGTATCAAGACTATTAAAGCTTAATGGGTGAGGTGTGGTTAAGTGGTGGGGCTGCAACAAGTACTAATCATTTATTTGAGTGGCTAACTTACGAGTACAAGAGTAAAGGGGGACGATCGTCGAATAAACGGACGTGAACTAGTAATGATCTCTAAGAGATCCTGAACACCTACTTACGAACAAACATAACCCCACCGTGTTCTCTCTCGGTTTAGAAATCACGAGAAGAGTCAGTCACGGTTACGCACACGGTTGGTGTATTTTATTTGAGTTTACTTCAAGTTTGCTATGACCGGGTGTTAAACAAAGTTTCCAAGTTGCCACGTAACCGCACGCCGACGGAATAACCTCGACCACGAATATCGTGATCTTCCTAGACAATTCCACTAGAAAACCGCAACCTCGAGATAGCCCGAAGTATTTTCGGAATTCCTCGCACAAGATATTCGAGAAAGGTAAAACAAATCCAGCAAGGCCGCCCGGCGTGTCGACGAACCCGATAGGAGCCGCGTATCTCGTTCTCAGGACAAGACTAGATGAGCTCAGCGTACAGTGGCTAGATAGACATCACCCGAGTTGCCCCGGGTTGGCCCCGCACACAACTCTAGTTTGGACCAACACTCATGAGGAGCACTGGCCCGGGTTGTTGATTAAAGATCCTCGGGTTAATTACTCCCTATGCAGGTTTATTAGTTATTAGGCAAATGTAGTACCAATGTTGGGCCTTGCTAGACAAGTTTTATCCTAAAACGAAAATCAAGGGGGTCCCCATAATAACGCCGAGCATGTTAGGAGCGCTCAATTATGGAACATAACACCGGTACACAAGTAACTAGGGCGGCATGAGTGGAACAAAACACCGAGCAAAAGGCCAAGCCTTCCACCCTTTACCAAGTATATATGTGCATTAAATGAAATAGCAATAATATTGTGATATATCAAAAGGATATCCATGTTGGCACATGGAAACAATTGCACCTGCTACTAGCAACGCTATAAGAAGGGTTGAGCAAACGGTAACATAGCCAAACAATGTTTTGCTGGGATGTGGAGAGGTTAGAAGCTTTTCATGGCAATTTGGTAGGCTTGACATACAAGTGGTAGGTAGCGAGTCAGCGATAGAACAAGACATCTAGCATGGCAATGATAGTAATGGTATCCAGGGAAATGATCATCTTGCCTGAGATCCGGCTTGAAAGAAGATCGAGTCCGTGAAGAAGACGAACCAACGTAGTCGAACGAATCCTCACACTCCGAACGCTTTCGGAACTCTATCGAGAAGAAGCAATCCAAAAACAACAATCAACACATGAACAACACCACAACATATGCATGACATGATGCACTGCAAATATGATGCATGTTATGCATGACATGGCAAGCACAACAATCAACTTCTACACATTAAGTGAAGCTCAATATGCAACGAGTTGCATATTGACGAAACTCCACATTCGAATATTTAGTTCACTCTCGTTTGGGTACACGACAATATTAAATGTTGTTAAACATGGCAAGAGGTGAAGCATAAGTAAACTACACATCTAGGCAAGTTTAAATGAGGCTGGAAACAACATATAACATTTCCGAAACGACCCCATATGTTAATTTCGAAATTGGTCCAGATCTGAACTAATCATGTTTTATATTTATTAAACAGGAAAATAAAGTATACCATGCAATTTTACACGTCATTCTAGTCGATTTACATATATGGAACATCTCAAACGGAGCTACGGTCTAAAAGATATGACCTTCACAAGATGAACATGACATGAATGCAAAATGCATGAAAATGACAACCACAAACATTTCAAATCATGAATGCAGCAAGATATTATGATACTACATGAAAATCTAAGCAAGTTTCATATATGGCATGAACAAAACGGAGCTACGGTTCAACTGTAGGAGATATGCCCTAGAGGCAATAATAAATGTTATTGATTATCTCCCTGTTCATAATTATGTTTATGTTCCATGCTATAACTGCAATGATTCTCTAGTCTACAAATAAAACGAGGCTCGGAGGAAGACTCATTTGCACGTGTGGAATAATAAACGGTAAAATGTATTCCTAGTCTGGCCTCTAAGACTAGCTCAAGTATTGCATGATGATCCTGTTTTCCTGATCATGGGCATGGCTATGCCGGCAATTTTGAGGGCGCAATGTTGGTAGAACACTTGTGTTGAATCGACCCGAATTGATGTTATGCTATGAGATACATTCGTCATAAGTTAATGGTTAATAACACAGAGATGGTTAATGTTTGCATGATTCCTTAGACCATGAGAGTATCGAGTTTCTTCATGCTTGCTTCATGAACTTTGGGGTTTGTTAAACGTCATCCGTAAATGGGTGGCTATTACGGCGGCTTACGGGTTCATGGAAAAGTATGTCAAGTAACTTGATAGCTCAAGATTGGGATTTGCTCCTCCGACGATGGAGAGATATCTCTGGGCCCTCTCGGTGTTTCGGTATCCATCATCGTCTGGCCAGACACTTTGTGATTTGATCACGGGGATGCCGGAACACGGGAATGAGAAAAGAGAACAATACCGGTAACGAGGTAACTGGCATAGTGGACAAGGTTTTGATCCACGGGGATGCCAACATGTCTCACCTCGGGTATTTGTAACATATCGCGAAGCAACAGGAATAGCACACGGAAACTGGAGGTTCACTCGAATATTCATTCGTGTGGGTATAGGGATCAATATGGGTGTCCATGGCTCCGATGTTGATCATTGATCGGAAGGGGTTCCGGGTCATGTCTATACTTCACCGAACCTATAGGGTCACACGCTTAAGGGTCATCTATCTGTTGAATGCTAGACAGGGAGTCTGAGAGAATATCACCGAAAAGTTTCGGACGCCGGAAAAGTCTCGGTCAACGGAAAAGTTTCGAAGAGAGAGGTCACCGGATGAGTTCCGGTGAAACTGAAAAGTTGTTTCAGAGGATACCATAAAGTCAAATTAGTTTTGGCACATGCCTGATAATTCTTGGAAGATGCCAGAATCGTTCTGAAAACTTTTTGGAATTTTCCGGGATAAAAACCGGAAATGTTCCGGAGCTGCCGAAACCGCTTCAGATGCTTTTCGCAGATGAAAATCACTAAACCGGAATTGTTCCGGCTCACGTTGAAATTTATTTTGGTGGGTATTGGAATTGTTCTAAGCCCACATGAATATTTTCAGTTCGATCAGACGCTGAAAAATGTCGTCGTGAATAGTGAAAGTGTTTTTTGGATATTTTTGGAAAAGTGCCTTTTAGGATATTTTCCCAAAAGGTTTCTAGAAGGCTTGGGGGCTAAGAAACCCCCTTGGGGGGCCCCCCAAGAGATGGTGGCCGGCCACAATGGGGCTCCTCCATGGAGCCCCAACTTGTTCCTTGGTTTCACCATTAGGTCCTTGGGAAGGACTCCTTTCCATGTGGGTTTTGGGTTTTCTTGTAAAACCACCCTACCCCTTGGGTTTCCTATAAATAGGAGGTGAGTAGGCTGCCATCTCACACATCCTTACTCTCATACACAAGCCATGCATGATCTGGCATTCTCTCTCCCTCCCAGCGAAATAGTTTCGTAGAGCCTAAAGGTTGTCTGGGTTCCGGCAGGAACTAGTTCTGGACGGCGAAGCCCTGCCGGATAGATGACACCGTATGTGTGCAACTCTGTAGAGAGATCGTAGTTTCGGTCTTAGTTCGAGAGTGCCTCCCGAAGGGCTGTCCGTGTTACCGTCCGAGTTTTGGAGGTCCTTCCGAAGGGCTGTCCGAGTGACAGTCCGAGTTTCGGAGGTCCTCCCGAAGGGCTGTCCGCGACACCGTCCGGGGGACTGTGCGACCGCCTCCCGGAGGGCTGTCCGCGGGGCAGATGAGGGTATACATCCTCGCGGTTGGGAGGTTGTAAAATCCTAGCTGCGGGGATCTGCACCGCCGTTCGTCATCGACTCTACTTCCGCTGCGCTACGAGTCGGTAACGAAAATGATCAAACCTTGTATGCAGTCTCCATAGTGGTCCTGGGCTGGTGCGTAGGTCGGAAATTTTTTGTTTTCTGCTGCGTTACCCTACAGTGGCATCAAGAGCCGTGCTATGCGTAGATGCAGGTTGCGATATAGAATACAGAGAGATGTATGGGTGTTGCACAATATAATTAGGTAGTAGATGAGATCTATTGCTGAAAATTATTTGTGCGGGTAGCAGATGAAATCTGTTACCCGATGTTCCTGTTGCTTCCCCTGAATTTGCGTAGTCCTGATCTTGACGGCATGGTGGAATCTCACAAAGTTCTGGCAATCCGCGATCCTTTCATGCTGCTCCTGAGTATGCTGATTGACAGATCAACGAAGTGCTAACAGTTCTTTGGGTTCCACCATAGTTGAGAAAGATGGATGTTTCGCAGACGAAAGGGCAATGCAGATATGATCTGCACGGGGGTCACGCGTATGACGAAGTTTAGTATGGGGCTCTAGATTTTATTATCTCATGTTTCATACACCCTGGAATGTTAATCTAGCGACTTGGATTATCATGCTTGATGATGGACGTTGGTAGCTTCGGTTTGTTTCGAAACCTTAGAAGCCACGAAAAATAAAATTTTGCATGAACCGATTAGAGGCGTCTAACTTGGTTTTGCAGGATGGTTTGCATGTGCATATGATGTGGTATAGCAGTGCTCATATTAATTTGATTATGTATGAGATGGCTATATGATGTAATTTGATTAACATGACCTGCGTGTCATGATTCGGCATGATGGCTGGAGCCATATGATTGCACTTTAATGACCTGCGTGTCAACCTTATGTAATGCACTTATTTTATTAGCTATAGAGATAGCAATATTATCTGGTGCATCGACAAGGTGGTGGCAATCTTCGCGAAGGTGAACACCGACGCGAATGCCAAAGACGAAGAAATACAAGACTTCTCCGTCAGAAAGGGATATACCATATCATGCTATTATGAATTGCCTGAGATGTTTATCCCTTATGATGCACCCTTTTGATTGCACGGTAGTCGCTTTTATTAGGGTGATCTCTCACAAAATATCAAGTAGTTAGTGTTCTCCCAAGTGTAGCACCGTCACGGCATCTTTCCTTTCGGGGTATCACATGGATGCATGGGTACGAACGATTGTACGGGTGTGAGGCGGGTGAGTTGAGACCTCGCAGCGTGATCACTTGGTTGTCTTGACATTCAGGCATGAAAGTCATGAGCTCGGAACACACGCATCGAAAGATGAACATGAGTCACATAGAGATGTGATTGGCAAGTTGGCCTACCGATTACAATTCTCGTCACTTGAGATGGATGCATCCTTGGCGTTGAATTGTAATATGAATCTGGAATCACTCACAATCAATTATGAGAGATATTGATTTGAGTGGGAGCGCACTGTAGAATTGAATTCTTTTAATTCTCGGTGCAATTAATTTTGAACATTGTCTAAAGTGTGTTTTGCATAATAGTTGTAGAATAATGGCTCGCGTTTCCACCTTCCCTAATAAAATTGAATAGCTGTTAAATATCTGGTTAAAACGTTACGGTTGGTAAACGTAATGTGAGGATTGTCCTCAATAGTGCCGAGAAGGACTTTGTCCTATCGCATACTTTCGGTATTCTCCCGCTAAATGCTATGGATCATGTGGCTCTCGTCCTTCGATCCAAAAGCTAGAATTCTGTTTCAGTCAAGTGCAATACGTTTGCTTCCATGAGACCCGAACTTCGAAAGTTTGGATAGTTATGTGATATTCATGGAATCTGAAAATCATTTTCAGAGACAGACAAAGGCTAAAAGATATGAGATATCCAAAGCATTGTTTGTTTGCAAACTATTAGTAAAAGTGTTTACTGGGCATTTGACTGATAAGAGAGGGATCCAGGAGAACGCCTGTCATATGATGAAAGGTGAATAAAACAACAACTTAAAGAGAAAGGAAGTGTCCGAAGGGTGTTAGTGAAACTTTCACGCCTAGGAAGTCCGGGGCTATCGCCACTCTTAAGTTGGGTGCTTCTTCTGAGAGTAGGAGAAATACTAAAAGTTAAACTGTTAGAAGTATAATAGCAAATAAGAAAGAAGACTGGAATATCCAGCTCATGTATGAATGTCATACAAGTTTTTGATGTATAGAAGGCTGGTCAAAGATATAGTTCTTGGGAATTGTGGTTAAACATGTTAATCACTAATTCTTGGGTATTGTGAGTTAATCACAAAGATACCCGCTTGATTGCATTCTGTTGCAACTCGATGTAAGAACTACTATGGCCTGAAAGACTAGCCAAGAATGAGGTTAAGATACACATAGGGAACATAGTAAAAGTTACTATGCCTTCCATCGGTGTATTCCCTATGTATTTACTTTCATAATTCATTTTAGAGTTTCACACTCTAGCCCTTTGCATAAGGTATCTTGCAAGAAGGTTGTTCATAAGAGAACTTTTGATGTTCGGTGTTATGAATAACATAAGGGCCATACTTTCATTATGAATGAGACGTATGTTATGAATATTGATATTAATACATTGCCTCTGTATTTACTTTCATAATTCATTTAGAGTTTCATACACTCTAGCCCTTTGCATAAGGTATCTTGCAAGAAGGTTGTTCATAAGAGAACTTTTGATGTTCGGTGTTATGAATAACATAAGGGCCATACTTTCATTATGAATGAGACGTGTGTTATGAATATTGATATTAATACATTGCCTCTGTATTTACTTTCATAATTCATTTAGAGTTTCATACACTCTAGCCCTTTGCATAAGGTATTTTGCAAGAAGGTTATTCATAAGAGAACTTTTGATGTTCGGTGTTATGAAAAACATGAAGGGCCATGCTTCCATACAGGATGGGATGTATGCTATGAATATTGATGGTAATATGATACATCCATAACACTGACGCTAAATGTCGCAAGACTAAAATAATACCACACAAGTGTGGCACTGCATTTGGTCACATTGGAGAAACCCGCATGGAAAATTCCATTATGATGGATTTTGAAGTCATTTGATTTTGAATCATCTGACACTTGCAACTTTCCTCTGAAAAGTGAAGTGACTAAAATACCGTTCACGGGCCATAAGGAATGAGCATAGAACATATTGGTGATCATACATTATGATGTGTGTAGTCCAATAAATGTTGTTGCAAGTAGTGGATTTATCTATCTTCAGAAATGACTCAAGTAGATATATGGATATTTGCTTGACGAGACGTGAGTCTGGATCTTTTGAAATCATTCGAAAGGTTTTCAAAATGAAGTAGAAGTTATTGTAACAAGAAAATTATGTTTCTACAATTCGATTGCAGAAAGGAATATTTGAGTTACAACTTTAGCGAATATCTGATGAGTTATGAAAGGGGTTTCATAACTTGCACCTCCTGGAACACCACTGCAAGTGGAAAGTCCGTGAAGATGTAATCAAACCATTTATGACATGGTAAGATCAAAGATGACATAAATAAAATTGCCATTATCCCTTTTAGAGTAATGCTTTAGAAACTGCGGCTTTTACACTGAAAAGAGCTCCATCAGGTCTGTTGAAATGATGCCATGGTATGGTACGCCCAACCATGTTATATCGTTTCTTAACATTTGGAATATGGGGCTTGTGTAAAAGGTTACAAACCTATTCCAAATCAAACAAGTGCTACTTTGTAAGGTTATCCCAAGTCATTGGGTATTCCCCACCACTATACCGAGGCAAAGGATTTTGCCGCAAAACGGTATGCTTTTAAAGAGAATAGTTCTTACAAAAGGCGAGTGGGAGGACAGTGCAACTCGACGAGATAACCAGTATCTTCGTCATCAGATCAAAGGAAAGAAACCTTGGAAGTGATTCCGGAGTTTCCTACTGCGACTGATACGGAAGTCTCTACAACAAAATGTATGGACTTCAGTCGAACTTGCAGCTGAACCACGTAGGCAAGGCTCGTGCAAACCTCTCAGGTGCGCAAACGAGATATTGTTGTTGGACAACAGTATACCTACGATACATAAGGTAGCGATGATGGGCCCTGACTCCGGAATTGGCTAAATGCCAATACAATTCGAGATAGTTTCCATATAAGTGATTCGAGATTAAAATCTTGATACACCTTTCGGAAGACTTAGAGTCTAACGAATATTTATGGAACTAAAAACTGATACGGATAAAAATGTTTTATCCATAAAGCTCGACTTGTTGCAATAACAAGTTCAAGGAGTTGACTACGATGAGATTGTCTCACCGTAGCGATGCTTAAAGTCGGTTCGGGTTGAACTAGCAATTAATACATATTTCAATCATGAGATATGAAACATGGATGACAAAAAGATTTCCATCTGATGGAAATGAAACCTAGGACTTGTATGTGATACAGTCCAAAGTAATTTGTCGATCCAGAGGATGCTAGTAAGTATGCAAACTTCAGAGTTCCAGCGATGGACAGAAGAGAGCAAAGTGGAGTTGGAATCTTCGTTTTTGATGGAATGGTCAAAGGGGTTTGACTTCATCAAATGGGTATCGAAGATGCTTGTGATTCAAGAAAGTAAGTGGGAGCATAATAATATTTCTAAAAACCGTGTGTACTTGACACATTGTTAATTGGAAATAAATTTCTTGACACGAATAAGGACTTCATTAGAAAATAGTTTTTCGATAAAGTGCTTAGGCTAAATAGCCTCAATATTAGGCATGATGATCTATGGAGATAGATTTACCTAATGGGGCTAAGCAATGAATACATATTGACAAGATGCTAAAACTTGTTAGCATTTAAAACGCCAAGGAGTGATTCTTGCCGAAGTCACATGGAAAGAGTTTTTGCAAGACTCGGTGTCCCAAAACACTGATGAGTAAAATACATGATGGAGATTCCACACACTCTTGTGTTTGGATTAATCATGTATTCCATGGTATGTAAAAACAACTAGATGTGTCCAATACTCCAAAGTTGTTGCGAGTATAGATACCAAAGTGATCAAAAGCACTGATCATGGGACGACAGTGAAAGATGTCACTGAGTACTAGAGTAGTACTGATGACATGTTTTCTCGCAAGCAGAAATCATGAAGAGTTCGTCGTAATATGTTACATCGATACAGTCTTCACCATTTCTCCATGCGATTTTTGATTTGATTTGAGGGTTTTGTATAATACAGAACATAGTGGCACGGTAGTTGGAAATTGTTCCAAACAAGATACTGTGGCGAATTCTATAACAAAGGCTAAGTATGTTGACGCTTGAGAAGCGACAAAGAATTTGTTGAATCATATAGTTCATTCATGAACTTAGTATGGTTCCAAGATGGCTTTGGTCTATGGGACACTATTGCAGATAGTTGCTACATAGCTCAGTCTGAGGAATCAAGTTTCGACCAATGATTCACACATATGCAAAGCCAAGTCCACACAAAATATGAATTTTGTGAAAGCGTGAAAACGCGAGGATATGCAATGTTACACACGGAGCTGAAGTCGTCAGATCCGTTGGACATCAGGCTATACCACAAGCGAAGCATATTTTACACCAGTATGCCATAGGTGTAAAGTGCACTAGCATTGACTAGATTATTGACTCTAGTGCAAGTGGGAGTCTGTAGGAGATATGCCCTAGAGGCAATAATAAATGTTATTGATTATCTCCCTGTTCATAATTATGTTTATGTTCCATGCTATAACTGCAATGATTCTCGAGTCTACAAATAAAACGAGGCTCGGAGGAAGACTCATTTGCACGTGTGGAATAATAAACGGTAAAATGTATTCCTAGTCTGGCCTCTAAGACTAGCTCAAGTATTGCATGATGATCCTGTTTTCCTGATCATGGGCATGGCTATGCCGGCAATTTTGAGGGCGCAATGTTGGTAGAACACTTGTGTTGAATCGACCCGAATTGATGTTATGCTATGAGATACATTCGTCATAAGTTAATGGTTAATAACACAGAGATGGTTAATGTTTGCATGATTCCTTAGACCATGAGAGTATCGAGTTTCTTCATGCTTGCTTCATGAACTTTGGGGTTTGTTAAACGTCATCCGTAAATGGGTGGCTATTACGGCGGCTTACGGGTTCATGGAAAAGTATGTCAAGTAACTTGATAGCTCAAGATTGGGACTTGCTCCTCCGACGATGGAGAGATATCTCTGGGCCCTCTCGGTGTTTCGGTATCCATCATCGTCTGGCCAGACACTTTGTGATTTGATCACGGGGATGCCGGAACACGGGAACGAGAAAAGAGAACAATACCGGTAACGAGGTAACTGGCATAGTGGACAAGGTGTTGATCCACGGGGATTCCAACATGTCTCACCTCGGGTATTTGTAACATATCGCGAAGCAACAGGAATAGCACACGGAAACTGGAGGTTCACTCGAATATTCATTCATGTGGGTATAGGGATCAATATGGGTGTCCACGGCTCCGGTGTTGATCATTGATCGGAAGGGGTTCCGGGTCATGTCTATACTTCACCGAACCTATAGGGTCACACGCTTAAGGGTCATCTATCTGTTGAATGCTAGACAGGGAGTCTGAGAGAATATCACCGAAAAGTTTCGGACGCCGGAAAAGTTTCGGTCAACGGAAAAGTTCCGAAGAGAGAGGTCATCGGATGAGTTCCGGTGAAACTGAAAAGTTGTTCAGAGGATACCATAAAGTCAAATTGGTTTTGGCACATGCCTGATAATTCTTGGAAGATGCCAGAATCGTTCTGGAAACTTTTTGGAATTTTCCGGGATAAAAACCGGAAATGTTCCGGAGCTGCCGAAACCGCTTCAGATGCTTTTCGCAGATGAAAATCACTAAACCGGAATTGTTCCGGCTCGCATTGAAATTTATTTTGGTGGGTACTAGAATTGTTCTAAGCCCACATGAATATTTTCAGTTCGATCAGACGCTGAAAAATGTCGTCGTGAATAGTGAAAGTGCTTTTTGGATATTTTTGGAAAAGTGCCTTTTGGGATATTTTCCCTAAAGGTTTCTAGAAGGATTGGGGGCTAAGAAACCCCCTTGGGGGCCCCCCCAAGAGATGGTGGCCGGCCACAATGGGGCTCCTCCATGGAGCCCCCACTTGTTCGTTGGTTTCACCATTAGGTCCTTGGGAAGGACTCTTTTCCATGTGGGTTTTGGGTTTTCTTGTAAAACCACCCTACCCCTTGGGTTTCCTATAAATAGGAGGTGAGTGGGCTGCCATCTCACACATCCTTACTCTCATACACAAGCCATGCATGATCTGGCATTCTCTCTCCCTCCCAGCGAAATAGTTTCGTAGAGCCGAAAGGCTGTCTGGGTTCCGGCAGGAACTAGTTCTGGACGGCGAAGCCCTGCCGGATAGATGACACCGTATGTGTGCAACTCTGTAGAGAGATCGTAGTTTCGGTCTTAGTTCGAGAGTGCCTCCCGAAGGGCTGTCCGTGTGACCGTCTGAGTTTTGGAGGTCCTCCCGAAGGGCTGTCCGAGTGACAGTCCGAGTTTCGGAGGTCCTCCCGAAGGGCTGTCCGCGACACCGTCCGGGGGACTGTGCGACCGCCTCCCGGAGGGCTGTCCGCGGGGCAGATGACGATATACATCCTCGCGGTTGGGAGGTTGTAAAATCCTAGCTGCGGGGATCTGCACCGCCGTTCGTCATCGACTCTACTTCCGTTGCGCTACGAGTCGGTAACGAAAATGATCAAACCTTGTATGCAGTCTCCATAGTGGTCCTGGGCTGGTGCGTAGGTCGGAAATTTTTTGTTTTCTGCTGCGTTACCCCACATCAACCACAACAACCAACACAAGTTTTAGTGCAAATCTGTCCAAAACAGCAACATGGCATATTGCACGCATGAAAACAATAAGCTACAAGATTCTAAAATGCACAAACTAAGCATGGGGCAGTAGCATATAACACACACTTCATTTCATCTTCACATATCATACTCAAAAGACTCATAGATCACATGGTAGGAAGCTCACAACATGGCAATAAATTATAGCAGATTAGGACTTGGTGAAAATAACAGTTTTAGCATAGCAAATTTTCATGGAGGCATATTGGCAGCAGTAAAACTATATAATACAGGGCATATATTGGCATGAAACTTAACAGCATGGTAGTAGACATGATGCACTACAATTCATAGCATGGTGGCAAGGTCTAATTATGCATAGAAACGTGGCTAGCATCATCACAACATGGCATTATGAAGAAAACATATTCTCAGACTTGGTGAAAATAAGAGTAGACATGTGCAGCAGTTTTTTTAACAGATTGACATATTGAACAACAGAATTAATTATGATGCTAAACCTATTCATGCAAACTATTGGTACAACATGATAGGAAACAACATGCATAACAAAAGACTCCTTGGCGGCAATCACAAAAGACTCCTAGATCAATAGCAAATCACATGACAACATGGCAACAAAATAACAGTTTTCAGACCCTCAAAACAGCAGTATTTTATAGCATGTTGGCAACAAGAAAAATAACACCTAAACATGGATTTCTATAGCAACCAAAAATACCAGGGCCTAGCACACATGTCCAAGGGCATATCTCATGTTCAAAATTATTTCATATCATGCATGGATTAAATCACACGAAAATAACAAAAGGGCATCATAGCAAAAATGGCATGCACAATTCGATGGATTTTTCTACCCCAAAATCATATATAATATGTGGTTTTTTTTACTATAAAACAAATGACACAACATTTATGCGACAATAGGACATAAACCGTTTTAGCAAGTCACGTATGAAAAATATATGCAACCACCACATCAAACATTTTTAGCATGCATGAAAATGCGATATAAATAATCTACACATTTTACATGCAAGGTTTGATTAATTCGGATGCACGATTCAATAATTATGCGCAATGCAACAAACATGACATTTATGCAAAATAAAGAAAACAACATGTTAAACATTTTAAAACATGGATGAAAGTGGCATATTGTTACTCTACATAAAATTCTAAACATTTTTCATATACAAATTATTTCGATCCGATGCACGGTTAATTATCTATGAGCAATGCAAAACATGGCTTTTTTATGAAAACTAGGACATGGGCCCGTGGGTTGCAACGGGACAAAAAAAATTACCCCTCAGTCCCATAATATAAGAATGTGACAGAGTAGAATCACACGTCATTTCCCATTCCTTCCCCTACCAGGTCCTTACCTATGATTTTTGTTGATATGTGAAAATAGAGAAAAGAGAGAAAATATTACATAATAGGTTTCAGTGTTATGCTAATTTCCAACATTAGTCAAGTGGTGTATATAATTCTACTACCCTTATTTTTTATATATGTACATTTTTGTGTGAGCTGCATACTAATTTTTTATGAAAATCGATGCTATTTCCCTCTAACTTGTTATTCAAAATTGTATATCAAATAAAGTTTTGTTTTCAAATTTAGCTGCCAGATTCTTAGAAGATTATTGAAAAAAAATGATTTGTTATGAATAGTAATTTATTTTAATCTTATTTAGAATTTATAAGATAGAGTTGTCATATTTGTTTGCATGTTTGCCTATTAAAACTGTTTTTATATTGGAGGGACATGTCTGATTCATCTAAACATCTTCATAACCACGACGAGCCAAAACAATCACGTAAATATTTTTGCTTACAAACGAGTTCCTCATATATGATATTCGTTAAACACAATGTGCCCATCAAACGGTGAAGCATTAGTTGTGACTTAGCTAGTTTAGAAGCTTTACGTCATACATAGACGATGTAGGAGTACACATGTTTGGTGATGTACGTATATATGCATACAGATGGAAGATTTAATATTTTCCCTCATGCACACTTACCCTCGTGGCTTGTCGGGCTAGGTCCATGTGGAAGGAATCATCGTGCAAAATTTGAGTCCAGCGTGTAGGCTTTCGTTTGTCATGCACATGCAAAGTTTTTTTTTCTGAAAAGTTGTATCTTTTTTTTAGAGGTATAGCTAAGCTTTTTCTGAAAAGTTGTACCTGAAAATGTGAAAAACCAACCGGCCAGGACGGCCCATTAAGGCCTATAGCCGACACCTATCTTAAACCTAAACCGATCCCCACTGCCTTGATCCCATATCCACCCAATCCCAGCGCCGTCACACAGAGCGGGAGCCCCGTGCACCGCTACTTCCTCCCCCCCCGGCGAGGAGCGCCATGACCGCCGTCCCGCAACCCCGGCCCCCCTGCCTCTCTCCCTTCCCGACGCGACGACAACCACGGGCCGCGCCTCCGCTTCCTCCTGCCGGTGACCAGCGGCATGGCCGCCGCCGCTTCCTCCTGCCGGCGACCAGCGGCATGGCCGTCGCCGCCGCCCTTTGCCGTTCGCACCGGACTACCTCCCGGCCCCGGCCATCTCCGCCCGCTTCCTCGCTCCGCGACCAGCGGCATGTCCGCCGCCTCACTCCTCCGGCCATCTCCGCCCGGAGCGGCATGTCCAGCGCCTCCCTTTGCGTACAATTTCCCTTCGTTCTTATTATGTCTTTGTTGGCTCGAGATGCTAGTTGTTGATGTTACAAGCAATTTGCCTACATATATAAATTGGTAGGATTTCATGTAAGCAATCGAGGTGGGATTATTGTGAGTACGCGTGCGGAACTGGGTAAGGGGGGTGACAGGCCCAATAAGAGGACGTGGATGCGGACCAATTGGATGAAAATAATTTTTAGTACCACCTCATGGACCGCTGTACGTGACCAAAACTAACAAAAAAAATCATCTAATCGCGGGACAAAACCAAAAATATCACCTTACTTTATTAGTAGGTATAGATATAGATATGCAAAACGTAGACAAAGCTAAATCGCACGGGATAAAAAAAACATGTGGACCTAATGCAGCGCACTGGGGCAAGCCCAGCCGCAGATCTGGCCCAAACAGCTGAGTGTGTGTGTGCAAAAGGAAAAAAACATGGCAAAAACGTTGGGTTTGCCCGGACTCGAACCCAGGACCTCGCTGTTGCAGACCTGCTGCGCTAGCCAACTCAGCTATGACTATGCCTGTGTGGGTGATATTCGAGCAGTGTAGTTCTACAAATACGAAGGAAGCGGCGGGTTCTTCACGAACGCACACGGGCAAAGACAGAGGAGCGGACATGGGGATGAGCGGCTATGGACCTGCTGTGGCGCGGCCTTGCTGGCGCTGGGCCGGACGTTGGGGAGGTCGACGCGGGCATGACCCGCCGCGCTCGATCCATTGCGGGCGTTCGAAGCAGGCGAGCCGCTCGAGTCAACGCAGGCGGGCGCGGCGCTCATGGCGGTTCAGGCGAGGCTTGAAGCACGGGCAGCAGTGCGGATCCGGCGGGGAACTGCACGGGGACGGGCGAGGACGACGGGGTCCTGGCCGGAGGCGACGGGGCTGATCCAGATCGGGGCCTTGGTGACCGGCGTAGTCAAACCTCCATGTTTGACGGCCATGGCGAGCTCCTGTTTGTGGAAAGAAGAGGGAGAAAGAGGAATTAGAGGGAGGGAGAGACAATAAGAAGAAGAAGACAGAGAGAAGAAGGCGCAGAGCTCATCTGCTGGGGGCGAGGCGAGGCAGGGGAGGACGAGCCGCTCTGCTTCCCCAAGGCTTGCGAGCGCGAGGACGAAGGTTCGGGTGCGCGCCGGTTGGATGGATCCGAAGGGCGCGCTGGTTGGTCGGGACGGAAACAGAGGAGAGATAGGTGAGGCTTTGGGAGGATCCCGAGGAAGACGAAGACCAGCTGTTTAAATAGGTAGGTGTGGCTATTAGACAGATTTTGGACCCTCTCATTAGATCGGACGGTCGAGATAACTAGGTTAGGGAGTCCAAATGAAAAATCGATGATGGTTTGGGTATTACGGGATTGATCCGGATCCAATGGTCACGACTGTAAGTTTCGGCTTCGGGAAAGTTTTTGGATGCACGCGAGGGGTCTGTGCACTGTGCAGAGGGGCTAGGCATAGCAGAGAGGGAAAGTGCGGGCAGCCCGACAACAGGTTTTTAAAACCGAAAACGTCTGACGAATAAACCGATGACGGTCCCGCTACGGTTGACCGTTCGGGTATCAAACGACCTCCGATTGCGACAAAATTTGGGAGGCGGTCTACCTACAATATAATAACACCGCACGCCAAGTTTCGACCCAATCCGAGAAAATTTTATACGCACTTTTAAAACAATATTTTATCTATGCCGCGGGCGCGTGCGTGTGTGGTTGGACTCGAAATGGTCGACGACACGAACGGAGAGAACCGGCAGCTACGAACGGATGCAAATTTTCGAAAACAAGTGATGATGCTATGCAGATGATGCGAATGATGCAATGATGAATGCGACAACCAAACGAATCAAACGATGAGAATGGAAATAAAAGGAGAATCTTCTAGAGCGTCGGTCTCGGGCTGTTACACAGGAGGAGGCTCGGATGCGACATGATTGATGAGTATGGTGGCGATAGGTGATGAGTGTGGCGACAACCGGGTGGGAGTGTTTATATAGCCACGAGTGGTACGCTCCGGCGGGAAAACAAGCCCGGGAAAGGGCGCGCTTCGACAGGAACTGGGTGCAGATGGGTGGGGCAGATGACATTGACCATTAATGGACACTCTTCACAGCGTATACCATGGCTACGAGACTCATACTAGCAGCTATGCCATTGTCAGGAGAGAAAGTGAGGAGAAGAAAAAGGCTGATGTTTCCCTTCACGCGGACGGTTAGACATTTTTTTGGAAAAGGAGGATGACCCCCGACCTTTGCATTTGGGAGATGCATGTAGCAATTTTATTAATTATACACAAAGACCTTACAAAGTAATACATCAGTAAGTCTGATGCTACCTTCTTGGCAACATCTGTCACTACTCCAATCCACTTGATGAAGGGATGCCGAAACTCCTAGCCAAATGACAAATAGACCTCGCACCAAAGCCTAACATCTAAAGCCGGAGGCCCCAACCAAGACGCATTGCCGGGTCTGGGGCACACATACCGGTCCGGTGCACTCTCAGTGGTTACCGCACGTGCACGCTGCAGAGGTCGCCACCACCGTCTTCCATCGATCCATCTTCAGAGCACGTACTGATGCATCGACCTTGCCAGGCCTAACTGCCGTCGACGTCACCACGACGCCAGACAGCGCCACCATCCTACACTCGCACATCAACACACGTCTACCGCCGAGACCTCGTTACACCATGCCGCTGAGACCCGTCGTCGATGACATGGTAGAAACCACGCCCCTCCACCGCTTGTCCACTCGAGTTGGTACCTGCTCCGAAACGATGACGCGGTAGAATGTTATTGTTTTTGTATGATTATTATTCTCTTTATGGCACATATTCTTTATTTTTCATTGAATTTCTACATAGCTGCTCTATAATATTTATGCTCCCAAGGTGTGCAATTC
This sequence comes from Elymus sibiricus, assembly GCA_039707655.1. NCBI lineage: Eukaryota > Viridiplantae > Streptophyta > Magnoliopsida > Poales > Poaceae > Elymus > Elymus sibiricus. Next base: position 533,743,821 of record CM077675.1, read on the forward strand.
ACCAACAGGACAGAGACCATGCTGCCTGGAACAACAAGTAAGAGCATATCCATCTTTACGGACCAGGTGACCAGCGCCTCCTTCTCTCTTCCCCTCCTTCCCTCCCTCTCGGCATGCTGCACCTCCATCTTATTGGAAGCAACCTTTGATTTATTGAGAGAACAATTAATGGTGTACCTCCGTCTGCATTAAGGCCGAAGACTATTTATGATTTTGTACATCCTTCGGTTGCCTTCTGTAACCTGAGGAATTGGAAAGCATTCAATTGTAGCGGTGAGTCCTGTATGTATGTTTATACTCCCTCCGTTCCTAAATATAAGTCTTTTTAGACATTTCAATAGGGAACTACATACGGAGCAAAATGAGTGAATCTACGCTCTAAAATATGTCTATATACATCCGTATGTAGTCCAATAGTGAAATCTCTAAAAAGACTTATATTTAGGAACGGAGGGAGTACATGACAGGTGTTTGGGCATGAGTCAATTAGTTGTAGTAAAACTTAGCGCTAAGCGTGATATGGCTATTGTCATTATAGTGTATTTATTGTCACTATTTACAGAAGAACTACAAAGAGGACATCGTTGCTATTCTAAAGGTAATAACTCTACTTGACAGTTTAATATGATTTGTACATCCGTTTCTGGTCAAGTGTAATTGTTAATTGATTTTTTCAAGGAGTACAAATGTGGGCTTTCCTATATGCATGATTACATCGTATGGTAACTCCATTCCTTAAATCCATGATGTGTGCTCTGCACCGTTGAATACATGATTTGGAATCAGATAAATTTTACTCATATGATGTAATTTTATGTAAAAAAAATCTGTGCAGACAAGTCAGGAACCGTGTTGCCCATGTAATTTTAAGTTCTTCTGTCAATTTTCTCTTACTTCAACAGAAAGATGGACGCGATGCACAATGTCATGTACATCTGACCTAACTCATGATGGTAAGCTTCCTTTTTGTTGTCTTTTCTGCAAGAATCTCACTCTGAGATATTAGCTGATAGGGAATAGATTGAGATCCTCTGGTCTTGCCTGGAGATGTTCTATTATCCACAGTAATTTTGTTTCCAGTCCGTGTAGATTAGTCTCTGATTATGAGCCATCAGGGACCTTCTAGGCTTTAATATATGTTCAGTTATGCATTCAGCCGCTGTGCATGTTAATTAACAGAAAAAACTTATGGAGTACTACACACTTGAAAGTATGTGGAAATAATTTGACCTGATGAAACAACCATTCATCGGCTAGCTGAATCAGATGATGATTTATGGCAATCGACCTAGCACAATCTTTTTTATAGTAATTTCACTATTTTTTCAATTGCACTCAACTAAAACTTCGGTGTGAGTTCTTTTTATTGGGGTATTTTACATTTTAAGTGACAGTCCTCAAAAAACAATATCATTTGTTTACTTCTCATGATTATACAAACAGTTATGAAGGTTGACTTTTGACAATTGGACCGGTACTTCATTCAGAAACAAGGAGTTGCCATGGAATAATAAATGTGTAACTATTTTTTTTCTATTCTATCGATTCCTTTGGTTTGAAAATATCTATTTTTTCAGCATAAACATGTTTTGGAAATTTATTGGCATGGGCCTGTCAATGGACACAAGGACGTGACTTGAGCTATCTGCAAGGACAAGGGAGAGCATGGATATAAGAACATGTTGCATAGCTTGTGGTCTTATTATCCTCATGTTGAATAAGCCAATTGAAATGGTAACTCATGTTCTTGCATTTCTGTACTAATAAAGAAGCCGATAATGAAGTCCGGGTTTCTTTTATATCAGCATGCAAGATCTGTTTTTTTTTTACTGAAAGCCTATCCTGCAGCCTACAACACTCAATGTACACGCTTGAGTGTACTTGCATACTATAACGACATATCACACTCACCACTTTGTGTCAGGATCGGTGAATGGGTCGCTAGGAGGATCGAAGGCATGCAGAAATATGTTTCTCCTCGAGGTCTCCGGCCGCCTGCAGCACGCCACCTACTTCGTCAGCTTCCACACCGTTTGCAAGCCGTGGCGGCTGCTGCGGTGCTGCTCCCCCGCCCCACCTGCCTGCCATGGGTCCTCACGTCATGCGACGACCAGATGCTACACTCCATTGCCGACTTCCATCACCCCCTCAAGACGCCGCACGACGACGGCGACGACGGTGATGTCATCCTCGCCGAGCCACCAGGGGCGCCACGTACCAACAACAGAAACTGGGTGGCTAGCACGGATGGCACGACGCACCGAAGGTGGGTGCAGCCACTACTTTCCCATGGCATGACTAGCTGGCTCTTTGTTGAGAGTCCCGAGCCGAGACTCGTCGACATTCTTACCAGAGCCTTCAAACCCTTACCTCCCTTACCAGACGATGAAAGAATGTCCATGGAGAATTTGTGCGGCGTCGTCTACGGCGATGGTACTGTTCTTCTCTACAACTTCATTAACAGCTTCCCCTCACACTCCTTTACGGCGGCTATCCTGTGTCCCGGCAATACGACATGGACGGTCATGACAAAGAGCCTGAAATTGTTTGCACAACCCTATGCCATGTATCATGACAACAAGATCCTTGTGTTGGATGGCGATTCTCTATGGTGCTTCATGATGACAACAGACTTCAAAGCCAAGAGCACTGATGATATCGGCAACGATCTCCATTCGAGGTGGGATCTGGATGACGATGTAAATTATCTTCATGAATGCAGCTACATCTTGGAGGCACACGGTGAGTTGTTGTTGGCATCTCTCATGGTGAAACGGTCTTCGAGTGGTTACGGTCGCAGCAATCCGGCGCCCATGCTACGGGTGACATTGCGCGCGATGTGGAAAGAACCAGCCAATGGCAAGATGCAATGGGTTGAGAGAGACGGCCGGAACCTAGGGAACCATGTCTTGTTCCTTGGATCTCCCGCTAGCCTCGCGATGGAGCTGGACGAAGGTGGTGCGTGTGCCTACTTCGTCTACTGGGGCGGCGTGTTTAGGTACAGCTTTGTTGATGGCGAATCCAAGGCCGTGAAGTGGTTGCGTCCTGAATGTCGTGCTGATGTGGCGTGTGTGTGGCTTCGCCCCAGCCTATCATTTTCTCCCATCTAGTTAATTCAAGAAAGGCTTCAGGCTCGGAACAACATGAAAAGGGGATAATTTCGTAAGTCAAATGGACAAACTGTAATTTAGTAGGAGTATGTCTGATTTAGTTTGTCTTGAATGCTGTTCAAGTTCCGAACCATATTCTTTATGTAAACAATTCTTAGTTTTGCTCTAAGGGCTTGAAAGCTTATTCTTTATGGAGTGCAAATTGTTAGTTGCAAATTTGAGAAAAATAACATAACCATTTTGCCATAACTTTGTAATTTACTCACAGACATGTGCATGTAATGCCGTTTTATTTAATACAATTACAAACTACGTCTGCAGCATAATACTCCTCTTCCGAATTCATTTGTGTTTAGTTGTGGACCACAATTCCAATTAAGGTATGGAGAGCTTTATTAATTTTGGAAAAACAATTGCATCGTTTTATCAACATCGGTAATAAAATGCTAAGGTATTAGCATCCCACATAAAATCAATATGATTTGTGAAGGTATGCCTAGCCAGCGTATATATGCACTACACAATTAGCTTCTATTGGACACCCCGTCAAAAAAAAAAATTTCTCTTGGACAATCTTCAAATGTGATCTTCGCAACTCCATGCGAAAGTAATATGCTGGCATACAAAATCACCGTTGAGGATTTTTAGGAGTGACCTCCAGCGAGAACTGTATCAATGGATAGGAAGTTCTTAGACTGGAGGATGATTGTTGAACCCGCACTAGACTTGGTTCCTCTGGGAGGATGTAAGCTTCTTCCACAAATGTGACTCTGTAGCGAATTGGATTACCTTTGATGATGCTGCCATAAACTTCGGTCAACTGTCGCGCATGACTACAACCATGCTTCCCTTTCCCTGGTCATCATTGTACATAGCGTTGACGCTAATTTTCAGATCCATTCCGCCACGCAGGACCATTCCACACACCCCTTTGCCCCTCATACTTTCTAGGCTCTCCCGTAATTAGTTGCTAGAAATCCTATCCACAATGCACTGTACTTAGCAGGTTGTATATCGTCACCGTGGACACATTGACATTGTTCCCACCAGTTATACCAGGCTTCAATCAACCGGAAAGTCGATCCCACTCAAGGGAGCCCACGATCCCTTTGCAAAAGAATATTCTCAAGGGCTACCGATCTTGAACAATCAATCTGCATGACTTCTTTAATTTTGTCAAGTATCCCAAAGCTAGTCCAGAATTCCTATGCCATCATGCATCAAGATCGCAATCGGGACGAAACCCATCGGATTTTGCTTGCCCAAACCCTTCCCCGCGATAAAATCGCAAGCCCGCCCTCATTCCCATACCCATCCCCATGCACGGGGACAGTTTTTTGCCCGTCCCCTAACGTCGGGTTTTCTAAACCCACGGGGAACTCGTCCCTGTGAGTAGTCAGTGAAAAAAGCAGCTTTTGAAAGAAAAACATGAAAATATTGCAGAAAAACTCAGCATATTTAAGCACAATACAATAGTATGTTTCATCAATGATACGTCCATTTTGCATCATGATTTTGTACTGTTATTTATTATGTTTGGTTGAATAATAATGCTTTAGGGAGTGATTTTAATGCCTTTTCTCTCATAATATGCAAGGTTTACACAAAGAGGGAGAATACCGGCAGCTGGAATTCTGGACCTGAAAAAGGACATCAGAGATACCTATTCTGCACATCTCCAATGGAGCTGAAAGTTTACAGAGAATATTTTTGGAATTAATAAAAAATACTGGAGCAAAGAATTACCGGAGGGGGCCACCCTGGTGGGCACAAGACACCAGGGGGCGCCAGGCCCCCCAAGCGCGCCCTGGTGGGTTGTGCCCTCCTCGGCACACCTCCGGTGCCCATGTTCTGGTATATAAGGTATTTTGACCTAGAAAAAATGAGGAGAGGACTTTCGGGACGGAATGCCGCCGTCTCGAGGCGGAACTTGGGGAGGAGCACTTTTGCCCTCCGGCGGAGCGATTCCGCCAGGGAACTTCCCTCCCAGAGGGTGAAATCGAAGCCATTGTCATCACCAACACCCCTCTCATCTTTGGGAGGCTAATCTTCATCAACATCTTCAACAGCACCATCTCCTCTCAAACCCTAGTTCATCTCTTGTGTTCAATATTTGTAGCGGAACCTCAGATTGGTACTTGTGGGTGACTAGTAGTGTTGATTACATCTTGTAGTTGATCACTATATGGTTTATTTGGTGGAAGATTATATGTTCAGATCCATTATGCTATTCAATACCCCTATGATCTTGAGCATGAGTATTATTTGTGAGTAGTTACCTTTGTTCTTGAGGTCACGGGAGAAGTAATGTCACAAGTAATCATGTGAATTTGATATGTGTTCGATATTTTGATGATATGTATCTTGTGATTCCCTTAATGGTGTCATGTGAACGTTGACTACATGACACTTCACCATCCTTGGGCCTAAGGGAATGCATTGTGGAGTAGTTATTAGATGATGGGTTGCTAGAGTGATAGAAGCTTAAATCCTAGTTTATGCGCTACTTCGTAAGGGGCTGATTTGGATCCAAACGTTTAATGTTATGGTTATATTTTATCTTAATACCTTTCTCGTAGTTGCGGATGCTTGCGAGGGGGTTAATCATAAGTGGGGGGTTGTTCAACTAAGAACAGCACCCAAGCACCGGTCCACCAACATATCAAATTATCAAAGTAGCGAACACGACTCAAACCAACATGATAAAAGTGACTAGATGAAATTCCCGTGTACCCTCAAGAACACTTTGCCTATTACTAGAAATTGTTCTGGCCTGTCCTTTGCCACAAAAGGATTGGGCTACCTTGCTGCACTTTATTTACCGTTAGCGTTACTTGCTTGTTACCAATTACCTTGCTATCAAACTATCTGTTACCTACAATTTCAGTGCTTGCAGAAATTACCTTGCTGAAAACCGCTTGTCATTTCCTTCTGCTCCTCGTTGGGTTCGACACTCTTACTTATCGAAAGGACTACGATTGAACCCCTATACTTGTGGGTCATCAAGACTCTTTTCTGGCGCCGTTGCTGGGGAGTGAAGCGCTCTTTGTAAGTGGAAATCGGTAAGGAAAAACTTATACTACGTGCTGAAATTTATTGTTACTTGCTACTATGGAAAACAATCCTTTGAGGGGTTTGTTCGGGGTATCTTCAACTCGACCGGAACCACAATAAGTTGCCCCTCAACCTACTGAACCTACTGAAAATATTGGTTATGAAATTCCTTCGGGTATGCTAGAACAACTGCTTGCTAAACCTTATGCAGGAGATGGAACTGAACATCCTGATATGCACCTCTTATATGTGAACGAAATTTGTGGATTATTTAAGCTTGCAGTTTTACCTGGAGATGAAGCTAAGAAGAAGGTTTTCCCTTTATCTTTGACATGGTATAGGCTATATGATGATATTGGATCATGGAACTGGAATCGTTTGCAATTGGAATTGCACCAAAAGTTTTATCCCATGCATCTAGTTCATCGTGATCGAAATTATATATATAATTTTTGGCCTCGTGAAGGAGAAAGCATCGCTCTAGCTTGGGTAGGCTTAAGTCAATGTTATATTCATGCCCCAAGCATGATATCCCGAGAGAAGTTATTATTCAGAATTTTTATGATCGGCTTTCTCATAATGATCAATCCATGCTCGATAATTCTTGTGCTGGTTCTTTTATGAAGAAGACTATTGAATTCAAGTGGGATCTCTTAGAAAACATTAAACGCAACTCTGAAGACTGGGAACTCAACGAAGTTAATGAGTCAGGTATAAAGCTTAAGTTTGATTGTGTTATATCTTTTATGAATACCGATGCTTTTCACAAGTTTAGCACTAAATATGGACTTGACTCTGAGATAGTAGCCTCTTTCTGTGAAGCATTTGCTACTCATGTTGATCTCCCTAAAGAGAAGTGGTTTAAATATCATCCCCCTATTAAAGAAGAAATTAAAGAACCGGTCATAGCTAGAGATGACACCATCACTTACAATGTTGATCCAGTTGTGCCTACCGCTTACATTGAAAAACCACCTTTCCCTGTTAGGATAAAGGAACATGCTAAAGTATCAACTGTGGTTCGCAAGAGTAATATTAGAGCACCTAAGCCCCCTGAGCAAATTAAAGTAGAACCTAGTGTTGCTATGGTTAAAGATCTCTTGGTAGAAAATATTGATGGGCATGTTATCTACTTCTGTGATGAAGCTGCTAGAATTGCCAAACCTGATGAAAAAGATAAACATAGACCCGTAGTGGGCATGCTTGTCGTCTCAGTCAAAATAGGAGATCATTGCTATCATGGTTTATGTGATTTGGGTGCTAGTGTGAGTGCTATCCCTTTTACCTTATACCAGGAAATTATGAATGAAATAGCACCAGCTGAAATAGAAGACATTAATGTTACTATTAAACTTGCTAATAGAGACACCATCACACCACTTGGGATTGTTAGAGATGTTGAAGTCTTGTGTGGGAAAGTAAAATACCCTACTGAATTTCCAGTTCTTGGTTCCCCACAAGATGACTTTTGTCCCATTATATTTGGTAGACCTTTCTTAAGCACCGTCAATGCTAAAATAGATTGTGAAAAACAAACTGTCGGTGTCAGTTTTGGTGATGTGTCTCATGAGTTTAATTTTTCCAAGTTTACTAGACAACCCTGTGATAGAGCATTATCTAGTAAGGATGAAATAATTGGTCTTGCTTCTATTACCGTGCCTCCTGCAGATCCATTAGAACAATATTTGCTTGACCATGAAAAAGATATGCACTTACGTGAAAGAAATGAAATAGATAAAATTTTCTTTGAACAGCAACCTCTCCTGAAACACAATTTGCCTATTGAAACTCTTGGAGGTCCTCCTCCACCTAAAGGTGATCCTGTGTTTGAATTAAAGCAATTGCCTGACACTTTGAAGTATGCTTATCTTGATGAGAAAAAGATATATCCTGTTATTATTAGTGCTAACCTTTCAGAACATGAAGAAGAAAAATTATTAAAAGTTCTAAGGAAGCACTGGGCTGCTATTGGATATACTCTTGATGATCTTAAGGGCATTAGTCCCACACTATGTCAGCACAAGATTAATATGGAACCTGATGCTAAACCCGTTGTTGATCACCAACGGCGATTGAATCCTAAGATGAAAGAAGTAGTAAGAACTGAAATATTAATGCTTCTGGAAGCAGGTATAATCTATCCCATTGCTGATAGTAGATGGGTGAGTCATGTTCATTATGTCCCTAAGAAAGGAGGTATTAGCGTTGTTCCTAATGATAAAAATAAACTCATTCCGCAAAGAATTGTCACTGGCTATAGAATGGTAATTGATGTTAGAAAATTAAATAAAGCCACTAGAAAAGATCATTGCCCTCTGCCTTTCATTGATCAGATGCTAGAAAGATTATCTATGCACACGCACTTTTTTTTTCTGGACGGATATTCTGGTTTCTCTCAATTACCTATGTCACAATCTGATCAAGAGAAAACTATCTTTACTTGCCCTTTTGGAACCTATGCTTATAGACTTCTGACATTTGGTTTATGCAATGCACCTGCTATCTTTCAAAGATGTATGACTGCTATATTCTCTGACTTCTGTGAAAAGATTGTGGAGGTTTTTATGGATGATTTCTCCGTTTACGGAACTTCTTTTGATGATTGCTTAAGCAACCTTGATTGAGTTTTGCAGAGATGTGAACAAACTAATCTTGTCTTGAATTGGAAGGAGTGCCACTTTATGGTTAATGAAGGCATTGTCTTGGGGCATAAAATATCTGAACGAGGTATTGAGGTGGATAAAACTAAAGTTGATGCAATTGAGAAAATGCCATGTCCTAAAGATATAAAAGGTATTCAAAGTTTCCTTGGTAATGTTGGTTTCTATAGGAGGTTCATTAAAGACTTCTCTAAAATTTATAGGCCTCTAACTAATCTTTTGCAAAATGATATCCCTCTTGTTTTTGATGATGATTGTGTGGAAGCCTTTGAAACACTCAAGAAAGCCTTAACCTCTGCACCTATCGTTCAACCACCTGATTGGAACTTGCCTTTTGAAATTATGTGTGACGCTAGTGATTATGCTGTTGGCGCTGTTTTAGGACAAAGAGTTGATAAGAAATTGAATATTATCCATTATGCTAGCAAAAATCTAGACAGTGCCCAACGAAATTACGCTACCACTAAAAAAAAAATTTAGCAGTAGTGTTTGCTTGTGATAAATTTAGATCGTATATTGTTGACTCCAAAGTAATTGTTCACACCGATCATGCTGCTATAAAATATCTTATGGAAAAGAGAGATGCGAAACCTAGACTCATTAGGTGGGTTCTCTTGCCTCAAGAATTTGACTTACATATCGTTGATAGGAAGGGAGCTGAGAACCCCGTAGCTGATAACTTGTCTAGGTTGGAAAATATTCTTGATGACCCACTACCTGTTAATGATAGCTTTCCTGATGAACAATTAGTTACAATAAATGTTTCTCAAAACACTCCTTGGTGTCAAAGACAGGGGGGCTGCCCCTCTTTCTGCCGTCATGGTGTCGCCATGTGGAGGTGTTGGAAGGCTTGGCTTGATCCGACCCATTCCAAAAACGTTTTTATTCTTACTTATAAAACAATATTTTACGATGCCGTGGACGCATGCACGTGTGGTTTGTCTTGCAACGAACGACGAAGACAACGGAATGAAGCGGCAACTATAAACGGATACAGGTTTTCCAAAAAAAAAAAGACAACGTAATAACGATGCAATGCGGATGATCTGATGATGAATGTGACAAACAATTAAATCAAACGTCAAAACTCAAAATAACTGAAAGGAATCTACACCATCGATCTCGGGCTGTTACACAACATGTGTATGAAGAAATAAAGCCCAAATGCTCCACATAAGCCTTCCCGTGTGCATTTAAACCGTGAAGATCAAAAGATCCAAAATCTCCCTCTCCACCCCGTGCTCCCTGTAGGCTATAGGTCCATTAGCTTCCTATATCTCTTCCTCTGGAATTCCGCAGGAATTCAAACTCCATCGACGCTGCCTGATGGTCCCATGTTGCATGGCGCTCCAAGGTTGCTGGGCCGCGTGATGCATAGGGCTGATTTGTCTCAGAGGCCTGGTACGGTCCGCTGTTGGACAAAGGGTACGTCCGCTGCAGCCGTCTCGATCTTCATACTCGCACACGTTCCTTCGCTGAAGTTTTGCGCCGCCCTCTAGAGTCAACGATGATGGGCGGCAAACCTGCACCAACTCTCGCGCCTACGACAAAGCCTCCACCAGGTCCTTCCAGCAGCACCGCCGTGCACACTGTTCCACCGGTAGCACCCGGGCAGCCGCTCCATGAGGCTGGTCCGACCATCTTTGGTCGTGCGGCATGGTTCGGACGGGCTGCCGGACATTCGCGTTTCGGTGCATCGCCAGGGCAGCAGCATATTTTCTTCCAGCCACAGCCCGGGACTGCCCGGCAAGCTCAAATCACGGCACCCTCGAACGCCTTCCAAAGCGGGTCAAGCTTTCAGCGAAGTGCCGCCCCGACGGAAGCAAAAGAAGAAGGGCCATCGCAAGCCTCCCGCGGGTAATGCGTCTACGGTGGCCGCCCAGCAGCAGTTGCAGCCGAGTGCTGCTGCGCCAGCCCAACCAGTTGCGGCCTCCGCGGACAACACGTCAGGCTATCTAGCAGAGATGGATGGGGCAGTACACAAAGGAGTCACAAGTGTGGTGTCAATACTCATCTGACCAAGGATTGTACGGCCGTCCACTATTGTTACATTTGCGATAATTACAAGCACAGAATGGCCCGTTGTCCGGTGCTCAAGAAACCGCGACCCACTGCGTCCTCTTGTGGGCAAGGTAATAATTCGACAATGTTCATTCAGTTACCTGATAATGTCTATAAGGACAACGCACATTCCTCTGCAACCCCCACGGCCTTGGTCACTGTTTCTGGTGGTGTGTTAACTGCTACTGTAGTAGAAGCAGAGGTGGCAAAGCTTGCAAGGGTGCAGGGTGAGTGGAGGTGGGAAGCTGTTCTGCATGGAGACAATCAGTTTCTAATTTCATTCCCATCAATGGATGATCTGAACCGTGTTGCTGATATTGAGTTCCGGATTAAGTCTCATGGGGTCACTATTTCATTCAGTGAGTGGAAAGACGATGATATACCATCTTACTTTGCTCTTGACTCTGTCTGGGTCCATGTCTATGGCGTTCCACATGGACTCAGGAATTTTCTGGGGCTATGGGCTATTGGTTCTGTCATTGGCTCAACTCAAGATGTGGATCTCACTTGCTTGCGTCGCAAAGGTATTATTCGAATTCAAGTTGCAGTGGTCAATAAGGACATATTCAAGAAGAATGATTCAGACTCCAATGATCACTTAGCCACTGATATTTATGTGATCAGTTAAAGGGGTTTGCGCTTTGCTTTGAGCTCGAGAAAGATGACTTTGTTCCGGAGGCAGACTTTGTGCCTCTCATTTGGAAGAAGCATGATCATGGCCCCGATCACGGTCAAGATGACGATGAGGATGATTTACCCGAGGGCGGTGATACTAGGAGACCAAAGAAGAGGAATGCCAGTGCAGTTACGGAGCAGCCCATGAGTTCGGACGTACCGATGCACATGGCCACAAAACTTCAGCTGCTATCTTCCATCGAGGTTGTGCATCACGCAGACGTCTCTACATCATCTATGCCGCCGCTGTCCGAGCTGCCGCAAACTACACGCTCTTCGAAGTTGCATGGTGAACCTGCTACTGGATATTCTTTGCCGCCGTCGTTGCCATCGTGGCGGCCGCCACCGTCTCGCGTGGATGCTGCCCCGGCGGTTCAGACGCTGGTGTGCCAGCCCACACAGAAGCTGGCACGGAGCGTGAGCTTACCCGCAGCCGAGTCGGACGTGCATGCATGCACGGTAGCATGCGGCGAGGCAAGGCAACAAACACATGCATGCATGATGTGGAGTCTCCGGCACCCTACGTGAATCTTCAAATGCAGCATGCAGCAGCAGCTGAGACTCTTGGGCCCGCCTTATCGGTCATCGCCCGCTCCTGCAGATGTGGGACGCTCGGCGCAGTCGTCGACGCTCTCGGCCGTTGTTCCGGTGGGGCCAGGATCTGGTGTGCTTTTGGACTCGTCTACATCGTCTCCAGCGCCGTTGATGACAAGTCCGCCTACTCTGCCAGCGCCTTTGGTACCTCGCGAGTTGTGCACTGCATCGACTTTGTCTTCATCGACTACCATGGTGGTCGCACCTCCGTCGGCCGCGGATGCTCCGTCAGCCCTGCGGTCTTCGTCTTCGTCATCACCAACACTCCGTCCAAAGACGCCGATAGCTCCTATGTCCGAGGGAAGGGCCACTCTCCTCCGACGTAGCAGCCGTCACTCCACCTCCGATGATGGGTCGTCTTCGACTGATGAGCACGCGATGATTAAGGCTATGCGTCGACAGGCTGAGCGTAATTTAGACTCCACTCCAGGTACTTCAGTTTCTAAATCTTTTCTTTCCTTTTCAGATACTCGTATCTCTTCTAATTTAATGAATATTGGAGTGTCTACGGGGAATACTATTGATAATGTAACTGTGTCTGTGGGGGCGCTAAAACGCATGGAGATTGATCGTTTTAAGGTTTCTCCTAAGTGTTTGAGCACCCCACCTAACCCCGATACCGAGGAAGATGAAGAAGCAGATGCCACAAATGATGGTCCGCTTCTTTCTCACTTGGTGGGCGAGGTTATCGAGGTGGGTTTGGATGATTCAAGACCTGGGTCCATATTTTGTGACTTCACGGCGTCTTTCCGCAAATCTAAATCTCATTCCTCCAAAAAGAAACAAAAACCGCCCAAGAAGGCGAAGGAGTCCACCCCGTCTCGAGTTTCCACATGAGAGGCGTGTTTTGGAATAGCAGAGGTCTTTCAGACTTGGCTAAACATAAACACGTAGGTGATTGTGTGAGAGATCATGGGCTCGATTTTGTGGCAATTTCCGAGGCTGGTAAATGTGACTTCCGTGCACATGTTCTTGATTACCTATCATGTGGTTTGGACTTCACATGGCATAGTCTACCAGCACGTGGAAGGTCAGGAGGAATCCTTCTTGGGATACAAACCACTACCATGGATTTGTTAGCCTTTTCGACTGGTGAATTTCGCATTAAATTCCACCTACGAAACAGGGTTGATAATTTTACATGGAGCCTGATCGGAGTCTATGGGGCTGCCCAAGATGAGCATAAATCCGCTTTCCTTCGGGAATCGGTGAACCTGGCTAAGGATAACCCGTATCCAATGCTTATTGGAGGGGACTTTAATATCCTTAGATACCAGGAAGAGAAAAACAATGATCGCTTCGACAGTCGCTGGTCTTTCCTGTTCAACGCTGTGATTGACAGTTTGAACCTTCGGGAAGCTGCTATGTCGGGGTGGCAATGTAGGAGATATGCCCTAGAGGCAATAATAAATGTTATTGATTATCTCCCTGTTCATAGTTAGGTTTATGTTCCATGCTATAACTGCTATGGTTCTCGAGTCTACAATAACCACAAGGCTCGGAGGAAGACTCATATGCACGTGTGGAATAATAAACGGTAAAATGTATTCCTAGTCTGGCCTCTAAGACTAGCTCAAGTGTTGCATGATTGTTCTGTTTTCCTGATCATGGGCATGTCTAAGCCAGCAATTTTGAGGGCACAATGTTAGAAGAACATTTGTGTTGAATCGACCCGAATTGATGTTATGCTATGAGATACATTCGTCACAAGTTAAATGGTTAATAACACAGAGATGGTTAACGTTCGCACGATTCCTTAGACCATGAGAGTATCGAGTTTCTTCATGCTTGCTTCATGAACTTTGGGGTTTGTTAAACATCATCCGTAAATGGGTGGCTATTACGGCGGCTTATGGGTTCATGGAAAAGTATGTCAAGTAACTTGATAGCTCAAGATTGGGATTTGCTCCTCCGCAATGGAGAGATATCTCTGGGCCCTCTCGGTGTTACGGTATCCATCATCGTCTGGCCAGACACTTTGTGATTTGATCACGGGGATGCCGGAACACGGGAACGAGAAAAGAGAACAATACCAGTAACGAGGTAACTGGCATAGTGGACAAGTTGTTGATCCACGGGGATGCCAACATGTCTCACCTCGAGTATTTGTAACATATCGCGAAGCAACAGGAATAGCACTCGGCAACTGGAGGTTCACTCGAATATTCATTCGTGTGGGTATAGGGGTCAATATGGGTGTCCACGACTCCGATGTTGATCATTGATCGGAAGGGATTCCGGGTCATGTCTATACTTCAACGAACCTATAGGGTCACATGCTTAAGGGTCATCTATTTGTTGAATACTAGACAGAGAGTCTGAGAGAAATTCACCGAAAAAGTTTCGGAGACAACGGAAGTGTTCCGGAGAGAGAACACCGGAAGAGTTTCGGTAACACCGAAAAGTTGTTTCGGAGTGTACCATTAAGTCAAATTGGTTTCGGCACGTGTCTGGAAATTATTGGATGGTACCAGAATTGTTCCGGTAACTTCTGAGATTTTTCAGAGACAAAAACCGGAAATGTTCCGGACTGCCGGAACCGCTTTAGTTGCTTTTCACAGATGAAAATCACTAAACCGAAAAATTGTTTCGGAGTACACCATTAAGTCAAATTGGTTTCGGCACACGCCTGATAATTCTTGGAGGGTGCCAGAATCATTCTGGAAACTTCTGGGAATTTTTCGGAAGAAAAACCGGAAATGTTCCGGAGCTGCCGGAACCGCTTTGTTTGCTTTTCGCATATGAAAATCACTAATCCGGAATTTTTTCAGAATGCGTCGAAAATTATTTTAGTGGGTACTAGAAATGTTCTAGGTCCACATAAATATTTTCGGTTCGAATGGACGCTGAAAAATGTCGTTGTGAATAGTGAAATCAGCTTTATGGTTACTTTTTGGAAAGCCACCTTTTTGGGATTTTGCTCCAAAATATCTTGGAGATGACATGGATGGATATGGCTGCAATTTCAGCCCCTCCACCCCTCCTTCTCCTATAAATAGAGGTGGAGGGGGCTGCCCAAACTCACTCTTTCTCACATACAAGTGCCATGTATGATCTGGCTTTCTCTCTCCCTCCCAGCGAAATAGTTTCGTAGAGCCGAAAGGCTGTCTGGGTTCCGGTGGGAACTAGTTCTGGACGGTGAGCCCTGCCGGATAGATGACACCGTATGTGTTAAACTCTGTAGAGAGATTGTAGTTTCGGTCTTAGTTCGAGAGTGCCTCCCGAAGGGCTGTCCGTGTGACCGTCCGAGTTTCGGAGGTCCTCCCAAAGGGCTGTCCGTGTGACAGTCCGAGTTTCGGAGGTCGTCCCGAAGGGCTGTCCGCGACACCGTCCGGGGGACTGTCCGACCGCCTCCCGGAGGGCTGTCCGAGGGGCAGATGAGGGTATACATCCTCGCGGTTGGGAGGTTGTAAATCCTAGCTGCGGAGATCTGCACCGCCGATCGTCTTCGACTCTACTTCCGATGCGCTACGAGTCGGTAACGAAAAAGATCAAACCTTGTATGCAGTCTCCATAGTGGTCCTAGGCTGCTGCGTAGGTCGGAAATTTTTGTTTTCTACTCCGTTACCCTTCAGGCAATTCACTTGGGCCAATAACCGATCTGTGCCGACATATGAGAAACTCGACAGTGTACTCATGGATACTTGTCAAAAAGATCAAACTTTCTGATGATGTCACGGCGGGTCATGAAAGCTTGTTAGAAGCAACATGTCGGTGTCAAAACCGGCGGATCTCGGGTAGGGGGTCCCGAACTATGATGCTTGGATCGATGGTAACAGGAGACGAAGGGGACAAGGTTTTACCCAGGTTCGGGCCCTCCTATGGAGGTAATACCCTACGTCCTGCTTGATTATATTGATTGTATAGAGATTACAGAGTGATCTACCACGAGATCGTATGACTAAACCCTAGATGAGTTCTCTCTTGGCCTATGACCTAAAACCCTTCGACTTATATAGACGCCGAGGGTACCTAGGGTTTACACATGGTCGGTTACACGTCGAGGAGATAAAACATGCCTATTCTACTTTAAACGTGGAGAACACGCCCTGCTTCTAGAAATTTCCTTGTTGGAGTCTGGTCCTCCGAGTAACCCAGGGTCCGGCGAACGGCCCACCTAGTCCGGCCCATATGAGATAGGCCGGCTTCCCGAGGACCCCCTAGTCCAGGACTCCCTCAGTAGCCCCCGAACTAGCCTCCAACGCCAAGGGTCCAAGCTCCAGCTGCTTCAAATGATCAGAGTCTTCGGCTTGCGAGGCGAGTTCCTTTCTCCGGATAGTAATCGGCAGTTCCTTTAGTCCGGCTTCCATCGACGCGTAGTTTTCCCGATCATAGGTCATCCGAACATCATGTGTAACCCGGCCGATAAGGCCAAATGTCAGGGAGCCAATAGCGCTCTTCTGACAACCTTTCAGACGAAAGGCCGCGGCTCATCATGACCGCCGAGCCAGTTGTACAGACACATTTAGCGGCTCGAGGCCGTATTTATCGGCACGATCCATCAATACACAGATCGTGCTCCGTTTCATACGGGCATGCTTAATCATGCGCGTATAGCGCCGCGCACGCCTCGGGAAGTGGAGAGATTCACGGCGTGGCGGAGGGAGGCTAACCGGCAGCGGCCCTTAATAAAAAGGAAAAACCCCAAGGCTTATCCACATTCCTCCCTTCGCATCCTCGCCTCCCTAGACTCCCGAGCTCATCGAGCCCAGATCTAGGTTTCACATTCTTCTCCCTCCGAGGTCAGCCATGGCCAGCGGCAAGTGGGAGGCCTCCACAGTCACAGACAAGGATATCCGGGAGCTCAAGGACGCCGGATACATTCCTGCCAACGTCTTCCACCGCGCCGTCGAGGAGGGTCAGGTGATCCCCACCCCTAAACAAGGAGAAAGGGTGGTTTTTGTCCCCCATTTTATCCGGGGATTAAGCTTCCCACTTCACCCCTTTGTGAGGGGTCTGATGTTCTTTTACGGGCTCGATTTCCATGACCTTCCGCCGAACTCCTTCATGCACATATCTGCATTCATCACTGTCTGCGAGGCTTTTCTGCGGGTGGAGCCGCACTTCGGATTATGGCTTAAGACCTTCAACATTAAGCCGAAGTGTGTTGCCGGCGCACATGCGGACTGTGGCGGGGCAGTCATGGGCAAACTTCCACGCGCAGTGTGGCCATCTGGCACCTTCATCGACACCATTAAGACCTGGAAGAAGGAGTGGTTCTATATCACTGAGCCCAAGGAGGAAGAGGGCGGAACTGTTCATGCTGAATGCGGAACTGTTCCTGCTGAATTCAGGTCCGGCCCCCCAACTAGATTGACCTCGTGGGTCCGAAAGGGCCTGGATTGGGGGTCGGCTACCGAAGTAGAGGACCTGCAGAGGCGCACTGCCTCCCTAATCAGGGAAGGCGTCGGCCTGACCAATGTGGTCCAGGTAATGCTCCGGCGACATGTCCTTCCCTGCCAGCGCCGGAGTTCTCCTATGTGGGATTACCGGACCGACGACGACCCTACAGTTCGTCAACTCTTCCGCACCACGCGGGGGAAGCTATGGAAGGTGTTGTTCAAGGCGCAGAAGGACTGGCCGGGCGAGGAGGAGGACCAGGGCTTGAGTGCAACCAAGCCTCCTTCCAAGGTATGTTATGATTTCAATAGATCGGCTTTACTCTTCCGTAGGTTACCTAAGGATTGTCCGATCATTATTGCAGGAATGGCTGAAAAAAACCAAGGACTTCAAAAGTCCGGCTCCACAGCCCGAAGATCCTCGGTCCCCGCTGCTGTTGGAGATGCTCGTCGTGGCGCCCTACAAGGTGCCAGAGAAGAAAGAAAAGAAGAAGAAGACAGGCCGAGCTGGCCTGCGCACCAAGGACCAGCTAGAGGCTGAGTCCGAAGAGACCCACGCCTCCTCGAATCAAGAGGAGGAAGAGGAGGAGGAGCACGAGGTCAAGGGGGGAGGCGATTCCCCCTTTACAAGAAAGAAGGCGACGTCACCGGACGCCTTGGAGGATGAACTTCCTCCAGCCCAGAAGAAAGCACGTCGGTCACAGGTGATCCTGCCCGACGATAGTTCGGCCTCGGACACTGAGTCCGAGGGGTTCGAGAGGGTTCCGCGAAGGACCCTCAGGGTTAAGCCCCCACCTCGAAGGTATAGATCCGAAGACCTTGCAAATACCAAGCTTCGTTAATATATTTAACATGGGAGCGTCAATTGACTTGCAGCCCGCCCCGTGTCCTTCCCACCGACCAAAACTCGGACGGGGAGACCCCGCCTGCCGATCTAGCGGAGAGCGGAAACGCGTCGCACCCTTCCCCTCCAGATGCCAATAAGGAGGGCACAGAGGTGTCATCCCAACAGGCTCCCCTGGAGCCGAACACTGGAGGCGGGGGCGACGAGATAATGGTCGAGGTTAATACCTCGGCCACCGAAGACCCGGGCGAGAAGACCCTCCCGGATACCGAGGAGACCGGTCAGGGAACTGTCCAGTCACCTCCACAACTGTCTCCGGAGCACACCATGTGTCCGGAGACACAGCTTCAATCCCCGACTGGGGATCGGGCTAACCGACCCCCACCGGTGCCTCCGACCACTGAGTGGTCGGCCATGGGGGAGGCTCTATCCAGCGCCTCCATCTCCAAGGAGCACCGCACCCTTATGGGTACGGTGCTGCAGAGTATTCGGTCCGTGGATACTGGACTGAAAGCGGCCTTCAACGGCCTCTTAACGGGTTTTCAGGTAAACAATGCAATGCCCCGTTTTTTGTAAATTATTGATATGTTTAAGCAGTTGTTTATATACATAGCAGCCCCCGAGCCCTAGGTAAGTTTGAAAAACTTACCTGGGGGTCCAGACAAAAATCATTATCCGAACTATACATATGCTCAGATGGCTCGGTCATTCTTTAAGGAGACCAGGCACAGGAGTATGATAATTCGGAGGTCTGTGAACTCATATAATATGGGACTTTCGCATTTTTTGCAGGCATCGGCGGCGTCCGATAACGCCGCTGAAATAGAGGAGCTGAATCGGAAGCTTAAGAACTCCGATGATGAGCTTAACGCTCTAAACCGAAGATTCGATGAGGCTCAAGGTAAGCGGAGTGAAGTATCGAAGCTTCATGTTTCCGTTCTATCAACACGGATGCTTAATATAAGTCGATGCTTTACACAGCCTCAGCGAAAGAGATGGAGAAGCTCAAGGCCGAACTCGAGAAGGCAAAGCAGGAAACTGCTGTAGAAAAGGCGGCGGCCCAAGAGGCAGTAGCCGCACTATCTGCCTTGAGAGCTACCAGCGACAAGCACTAGGCTCGAGTGGAGGAGGTCCACCAGGAGCTCAAGGACGCCAGCGAGAAGTGCAAGGCCCTGGAGCTGAAAGAAAAAGAGCAGGCTGCCGAACTATCCACCCTAAAAACCAGTCTTGAAAAGGAGCGGGTGGATAGGCGGACCTTTGAAGAGGAAGTCAGCCAGGCCCAGACCATCCTGAGTGGTAAGCCATATTTACTGCAGTGTGTCTTCGAAGATGATAGGTTCAAAGCTCTTACCCAAGTATGGCGTTCCGTAGGCGCCGGCTTGGACCTCCAGAAGAGCGCAGCTTACGCGAAGCAGTTCTATGCTTCGCGGGGAGAAGGAGATGAAGCCCGTGCTTTCTGGGCTCAATTCGAAGCCCCCGAGCGAACTCCTCTCCTGAATGAGCAACTGAAGCAGCTGCTGGAGCTGCACAAGGTGGCGGAACCGGCCATGAAGGATCTCTGTATCCGGCTGTGGCCCGATGAGCCAATTCCCGATAGTTACTTCGGCCTGGTGCAGAAGCTGAGGGACGCCACTCCTCGGATCGACGCATTGAGGAGGTCTTCTTGCATCGAGGGAGCAAGGATGACCTTTGCGAAGGCCAAGGTACACTGGCCGGGGCTGGATCCGATGAAGGTGGCCACTGCTCCTCCGCCGCCTGGAAAAGAGTATAGGTGCCCCGAGCGGTACTTCTCCGGAGTTATGGAGGGTGCTCGGGCCATAGAGTCACAGTGTCTAAGAGATACTGTGTATGAGTAAACGGTTATGTAATATGTCCGAAGACTTTTTGGAACGCGTTTTTATGTATATAAAGTTTGCATGGTTTATCATGTCTTGTGTGTTTTGCATCCTTTATAACTTCTTTGTGGCCGGTTAAATCTGAAGGCTGCGAGTCGTCGGCTTCAGCCCCCAGGTAGATACTACGTGGGGTGTCGCTTCCAGAACGCACTATAACCCTTAGCCGAACTATCGGTACCCGAAGGCGGTAGTGCGGGTTGGACTAGGCAATCAGACCAGAATGCTTTATTACCTTCACTTAGCCGTAGGAGCGCAAGAAAGGAGTGCAGGAGGCTGATAAATAGCCCCCAGGAGTTTGTGATGTTCGGACGAGCCGTGGCCAAAGCCTATATCACATGGTTCGGACTAATACCGAACCCATCGTATTACACGGAGTAACCTCTGACGAGATTAGGTTAAGCTTGGAATCGCAGACCGGTTCTCGCATACCATGACAGTCAGTTTTCGGCTTTCTCCGCTGAGGCGCTTGACCAGACTAGCCTGAAGCACAATCGCAGCGGTGCTCCCTTTGCCCTTTTAGCCGAACGAGCGGAACATAAAGGGGCAAGCACAGGAACCGGGCAACCCAACATTTGACCCAAGACACAGTTCGGAACCAATGCATATAAAGCGGAAGTCCAAGACGCCGAATACAAAATCATTTGTGCACAAGGCGATTTTAAGAGCGAGCCCCCGGTCTATTAGCCGGTTGCTTCGCAAAAGTATACCAAACAGGCTGGCAAGAAAAGAGGGAGAAAAATAGAGAATATGCGTAAAAAACGTCAAACGAGCGTGCATAATATATCTATATTGTACTAAACCATTCTTTTCATTCAAAGTGCTGATGCAACTGCTTACAGGTATAGAAGATAAAATATAAATCTTACAGGAGGGTGCTGCGCTAAGGGTCCTCGATTAGTGGCCTGACGTCCGCGATATGCCTTGCAGCGTATCCTCACCTGCGACCACCAGGACGATGTGTACCTTGATAGGTGTGTACCTTGATAGGTGTGCTATTCGGCGAGCGGACTATTGTGGAAGAGTCTTGAGAAGTCGCCGAAATTTGAACAAGCTTGACGCCTTAGTGGGTACTTGACGGTACCTGTCATATGTCCGAAGACATGTTTTGAGGGTGATAGTTCGGTCTAGCCGAAAACTTACCCTACATCAATGTTCCCCCACCGCTGCCCATGGAATTTTAAGCGCAAAGTTATGCACCCTTGGCATGTATTGTGCGGGAAATGGGGCCACGTGGTGGGGGGCGAATCCCTATTTAGTGGGAGGGGAAGCTTCTGCAATTTCGGTTTGAGACCGAGCTCGCTTCCCAGCCTTGGATGCTTTGACAGCGGACGTCGGCGTCTGCCGATCATCGGTGTAATGGAATTCGGCCGCCAGGGCCAATGCATGTTCCTCAGTTCGGAGTGACCGCTCTGTATTGCCATTGACAGTGATGACCCCTCGGGGGCCAGGCATTTTGAGCTTGAGGTATGCGTAGTGCGGAACGGCGTTAAAGCGGGCAAACAATGTACGGCCGAGCAGGGCGTGATAGCCACTGCGGAATGGTACTATGTCGAAGAGCAAGTCCTCACTTCGGAAGTTGTCGGGCGAGCCGAACACCACCTCCAGGCTTATAGAGCCTATACACCGGGCTTCAACGCCTGGGATCACTCCTTTAAAGGTAGTGTTACTGGGCTTGATCCTTGACAGATCTATGCCCATCTTTTACACCGTATCTGAGTAGATCAGATTGAGGCTACTTCCACCATCCATGAGGACTTTGGTTAGGTGGTACCCATCTATAATCGGCTCGAGGACAAGTGCGGCCGAACCCCCGTGACGGATACTGGTCGGATGGTCACGTCGATCAAAAGTGATCGGATGTGCCGACCAGGGGTTATACTTCGGAGCTACAGGCTCTATGGCGTAGACATCCCGAAGGGCGCGTTTCCTTTCCTTTTTGGGTATATGAGTGGCGTAAATCATGTTTACTGTCTTCACCTCTGAGGGGAATTTCTTTTGACCGCCACCGATCGGACCCCGAGGTTCATCCTCGTCCTCGCTGCGTGGGCTCTTGCCTTGGTCCTCGGGAGCGAGCTTGCCGGCCTGTTTGAAAACCCAACAGTTACGATTGGTGTGATTGGCAGGCTTCTCCTGAGTGCCATGTATCTGGCAAGGCCTCTCCAGAATCTTGTCCAGCGGGGTAGGTCCGTCGCGTTTGCCTTTAGGAGGCTTTTTCCGCTGCCCAGAGCGGTTGTTGCGAAATCCGGCGTTTACAGCCGTGTCATCGGCATCACTGTTATTATGTCGGCGCTTGTTTTTGTTGCGCTTCGGTTTCCCGTTTCCATCCCGTACTTCGGAGGTTCCGGGGTCTTCGGGGTTGTGGCTGCGTCTGGCCAGCCAATTATCCTCGCCCGCGCAAAAGCGGGTCATGAGTGATGTGAGGGCGGACATTGTCCTGGGTTTGTCTTGGCCGAGCTGTCGAGCTAGCCATTCGTCCCGAATATTATGCCTGAAAGAGGCTATATCTTCGGCGTCTGGGCAGTCTACGATCTGGTTTTTCTTGGTCAGGAAACGATTCCAGAATAGCCTCGCGGACTCTCCGGGTTTCTGAACGACGTTACTTAGATCGGAGGAGTCCGGTGGCCGGACATAAGTGCCCTGGAAATTAGATCGGAATGCCTCTTCTAGGTCCTCCCAACATCCAATGGAGTTTTCGGGGAGGCTATTTAGCCAGTGCCGAGCTGGCCCCTTGAGCTTTAGGGGCAGGTATTTGATGGCGTGGAGGTCATCTCCTCGTGCCATGTGGATGTGGAGGAGGAAATCCTCAATCCATACGATTGGGTCAGTTGTCCCATCGTATTGCTCTATGTTTACGGGTTTAAACCCTTCTGGGAACTGATGCTGCATTACCTCATCTGTAAAGCACAGTGGATGTGCGGCGCCTCTAACCCGAGCTATAGTGTGCCGATGATCGGCGGCTACCCTAGCTCGGTTTTGTTCCCGATTTTCATTGTGGTCGAACCGAGACCGGTACCCTTCCCGTCTGTCGGGTGAGTATCTTCTGGAGCCGTAGATGGATTGTGTACGGCCTGCTCTATGGTCCAGGTCGTGGCGCAGGTCGAACCTGTCATCGGACTCTAGTGGCTCCTTTCCATGTCTACGGTGTATCGTCGGCCTATAGCCGGTATCATCAGCCGTCCGATCTCGTCCTCGAGGAGGGCGATCTGGTTTGTCGTACGGAGTATGTTCGGGAGACGGCGTATTGGAGAGCTCGTCATCGAACTGTGGCAGCAGCCGTCGGCGCGGGTAGCTCTTTGGTTGGTCCAATAGGCCGGCGCCGAACTCCTCCTCCGCTGAAAGGACTCGTGTCCATCGGTGATTGAGGTCGTCTTGTTCGGCTTTGAGCTATCGCTCCTTTGCACTCAGGCTGCGAGCTGTGGATATCAGTTGTTGTCTGAACAATTCCTGATCTGCAGGATCGTTGGGGATGGCCAAGTCATCGGCATCCGCATTATCCTCCCCCTCGATAGAGCGGAGGTAGTCGTCGGCCAGAGGATCCTCTGGATCATCGGGGTTGCGGTGGTCTTCGGGATCCTCCTGACCCTCCAACGGGTTACCGGGGATTTCGGGGCGACCGATGTCATCTGGAGTATCGTCGTTCCCCGTGCCCTCAATAGACTTGCGCCCCTTTTTCCCTTTGGACCATTTATGCGGTTTCCGGCGCCTTGACGGCGCTTCGTCCGATTTATCGCCATTGCTTTTTGGAGTGTCCACCATGTACACGTCGTATGTGGAGATGGCCGTCCACTGTCCGGTTTTGCCAGGGGCGGGGGAGTGATCTTCCTCGTCCATGTACCCTGCCTCCTCGGAAGCGTAGTCTAGCATGTCGGTTAAATCCTCAACAGTGGCTATCAAGTGGGTGGTGGGTGGGAGAAAAAATCCGTCCCGACCCGTCTGAAGACCGATCTGAGAGCAGATCGGGGTTGGGTCGTCGTTGATTTTCATCGACGAGATCCGATCTAGAGCTTCGTCGAGTATCGAGAGCTCGATCGGACCGGTCTGCCTAGAGCTTCCAGAGTCAACCTCCGATGCATCCGTGCAGGGGGTGTGTTCGGCAAGAACGGGTGTTCGGCTGTCGGGCGCTATGACCTGATCCGAACTTAAGATCGGGCCTCCACCAGGGCAGATCCCATAGGCAGAGCCGGAAGATGGATCCGAGGTTAAAGCCTCAGGGTCATCAGGCATGGCAGGCGAGACTGCAACCCCGGTTAGTGATAGATCACCGCGGGAGTCTACGGAGAACTCTAAGTTCTCGAATCTGACCTCCTGATCAGGGGCGAAACTTTCGACGCGGCCAAGGCGGCCGGTTGGGTCGGCGTGCAGCACTATGCTGCCGAAGGCGAAGATCTGTCCAGGGAAAAAAGTCCCTGTGTTGCGGACCTCTTCGTTAACGACTAGGCGAACCATCGATTCCTTCTGGCGATCACAGTGGAACTCTCAATGAAAGCACCAATGTTGGTGTCAAAACCGGCGGATCTCGGGTAGGGGGTCCCGAACTATGATGCTTGGATCGATGGTAACAGGAGACGAAGGGGACAAGGTTTTACCCAGGTTCGGGCCCTCCTATGGAGGTAATACCCTACGTCCTGCTTGATTA
Source organism: Elymus sibiricus (assembly GCA_039707655.1). Lineage (NCBI taxonomy): Eukaryota > Viridiplantae > Streptophyta > Magnoliopsida > Poales > Poaceae > Elymus > Elymus sibiricus. The sequence continues at coordinate 533,768,689 of CM077675.1, forward strand.
TATTGATTGTATAGAGATTACAGAGTGATCTACCACGAGATCGTATGACTAAACCCTAGATGAGTTCTCTCTTGGCCTATGACCTAAAACCCTTCGGCTTATATAGACGCCGAGGGTACCTAGGGTTTACACATGGTCGGTTACACGTCGAGGAGATAAAACATGCCTATTCTACTTTAAACGTGGAGAACACGCCCTGCTTCTAGAAATTTCCTTGCTGGAGTCTGGTCCTCCGAGTAACCCAGTGTCCGGCGAAAGGCCCACCTAATCCGGCCCATATGAGATAGGCCGGCTTCCCGAGGACCCCCTAGTCCAGGACTCCCTCACAACAACCGCCCATTTTCGGCGGGTCATGAAAGCTTGTCAGAAGCAACGACCGCCCATTTTCGGCAGGTCATGAAGATTATCAGAGAAGGCAAGGCTCGCCAACCAGAAGATTTGGAGATTGACATGAACCAGTTCAAATCAATCTGGGGCCTAATGTTGGGGATATAACCCCGTGGTGAGACCCGCCCAGGTGGGGCCGTGTCATGCGGTTGGCGGCTTACGATAAGATTTGATGCATGCGGCCCGGAGGCACAGAGCCAGAAGACGAGATGTAACCCGGTGGCGTAAGCCGCCGGTGGCGGCTTGTTAGACAAGGCATGTGTAGTTAGAGGTGAGGTCGGTTATCAAGTATAACCCGGCCCGGACTCTTGTAAGCCCAGGACCTTGACCTGTGTATATAAAGGCGGGTTACCTGGGCGGCTTAGGCCACGAAACAACTCATCGATAGCTAGGTCAAGCGAACTCGCTCCCTTGTAATCGATACCCAATCAATACAACACAAAGAAGGACGTAGGCTTTTACCTCTTTCGGAGGGGCCGAACCTGGGTAAACCCTTGTCTCTCGATTCCGATTAACCCCTTTGAGCTCACCACCTTAGCGATGGCCTCGAACCTAAGTCCTTTCATGGGGTCATCTGCCGTGACAAAACCACGACAGTTGGCGCCCACCGTGGGGCTGACGCTCGGTGGTGTGGAGTTCTCGAAGGGCTCTCTCACAGGAATCACGGGATATGCCGTTGGCAGGATGACTAAGAGTCGCCGCGGCAAGCTCTACATCGACGACGCTGGCTGGGGCCCCGAGGCCGACTCAATCGAGTACGGGCACTGGGTCCCCTTCGGCGGAATTCAAGTCTTCATCGGCAAGATCGACGGATCTAACCCCGGGCCGGATGTCTGCACCAACCTCGTCGAGCCGGCCCGGCGCATGCAACCCGCCCAAGTTAATCCGGGTCGGAAGCATGTCTTCGTCGGCTTTACCCAAGGCACGGAGCTTGAAGGTTCTGTGTCACGGGAGGAAACCCTCATCTGCTTGGAGGATGGATCCTCGAGCGGACAGGCGGAATCAATCTACCAGCTTCACAACGGCGGGCTTGGGGGCTACATCGAGGATTACCCTGAGCCGGAGTATCATGAGCCGGAATACTATGAGCCGCCGAGCCGCGCCGCTGTCTTCATGGCGGGATCGGCACCGGCCCCTGGTAGCACGGCCGCTGGTGCGACCGGGTCCGGGTCAGACAGGCTGCCGACTCAAGTTTTGCTGGATCTGATGAACCAGCTTACCACTCTGATGGGGACCGAGGTCACGGTCGAAAGCCAAGCAGCCCGTAACACGGAGATCGGGAGGTTGAAGGACCAGATGGCCGGAGTCCAAGAGGAAATCAATACATTGAAGGCTCAGATGGATGCTGAGTCGGAGCAACTTAGGGCGGATGCTTTTCGCCTTGAATTAGAACAACAGACTGCAGCGGCGGTTCACCGGATGAGGCATCAGTCCCGTTTGCCGGATCAATATGAGGCCAGAAATCTTTTCAACACGCCAGGGACGAGACGGAATGCACCTCTGACCGTAACCCGGACGGCGGAAGTACCTGGTAGCAGGGCGGTGGTTCAGCATCGGCAGCCACACCCGCCCCGCAGGAACTAGACCCCACCACAGTCTTTTCTGACGCCGCCCGGTCATTATTCTAACCCGGCGGAGAACATGGTGGTAGCGGCAACCAGAATTGGCACGATCCCCATCCCTGACGGGACGCCTTTCGCAGAGGAAGTGCGGAACGCCATTGGCTATTTACAGACAGCAGTGGCACATCAGGAGAAATATACTTACAGCCGGAGTCGCGTGCACTCAACCCCCATCCCGAGCCGCAGTTACAGCCGGTGTTTAGAGTCGCCAGCAGTCTCTAGCAGTGAGCGACGTCGAAACCCGCCACGAGACAATCAGCCGGCTCTTGATGCTCAGGCGTTGGTAGATCGGGCAAGAGCGCAGCGAGAGGCGGCAGCATTGGCAGCCGCAGCGGCTTATCAAGAACCCACAGTAGCACCTTCCATTTCGGTAGGAGCCGGAGTAACCTCCAGGGCTATGGGAGTGCCATGCTTAGTACCGGCTTTACGAAACGAGCGCCTGCCGAAAGACTTCAAGGGTCCTCGCAAGGTGCCCAACTATACCGCTGATCTGCCTCCGGAAGCTTGGATCGAAAGCTATGAACTAACCATGGAGATGTTGGACGTCAGTGATGCAGTATGCGCCAAGTATTTCATCATGATGCTGGAAGGGCCGGCTCGCACGTGGTTGAAGGGCTTACCACCCAACACCATTAATTCCTGGGCTGAGTTGAACGCGAGGTTCATCAAGAATTTCCAGGGAACGTGCAAGCTGTAGGGTAAAGCAGCAGAAAACAAACATTGCTTTGGATATCTTATATCTTTTAGCCTTTGTCTGTCTCTGAAAATGATTTTCAGATTCCATGAATATCACATAACTATCCAAACTTTCGAAGTTCGGGTCTCATGGAAGCAAACGTATTGCACTTGACTGAAACAGAATTCTAGCTTTTGGATCGGAGGACTAGAGTCACATGATCCATAGCATTAGCGGGAGAATACCGAAAGTATGCGATAGGACAAAGTCCTTCTCGGCACTCTTGAGGACAATCCTCACATTACGTTACCAACCGTAAAGTTTTAACCAGATATTTAACAGCTATTCAATTTTAATAGGGAAGGTGGAAACCCGAGCCATTGTTCTACAACTATTTTGCAAATCACACTTAGACAGTGTTCAAAATTAATTGCACTGAGAATTAAACAAGTTAATTCTACAGTGCGCTCCCACTCAAATCAATATCTCTCATAATTGATTGTGAGTGATACAAGATCCAAATCTTGATTGTTCGCCACGATGGTAGCATCACAGATGACGAAAAATCTCAACCGGTAGGCCAGCTTGCCAATCACATCTCTATGTGACTCTTGTTCATCTTTCGATGCGTGTGTTCCAAGCTCATGACTTTCATGCCTGAACGTCAAGACAACCAAGTGATCTCGCTGCGAGGTCTCAACTCACCCGCCTCACACTTCTCTAATCGTTCGTACCCATGGTAGCATGTGATACCCCGAAAAGTTAGGTGCCGTGACGGTGCTACACTTGGGAGAACACTAACTACTTGATATTTTTGTGAGAGATCACCCTAATAAAAGCGACTACTGCGCAATCAAGAAGGGTGCATCATAAGGGATAAACATCCCAGGCAATTCATAATTAGCATGATATGGTATAGCCCTTTCTGACGGAGAAGTCTTTCATTTCTTCGTCTCCGGCATTCGCGTCGGTGTTCACCTTCGCGAAGATTTCCACTACCTTGTCGATGCACCAGATAATATTGCTATCTCTATAGCTAATAAAATAAGTGCATTACATAAGGTTGACACGCAGGTCATTAAAGTGCAATCATATGGCTCCAGCCATCATGCCGAATCATGACACGCAGGTCATGTTAATATTACATCATATAGTCATCTCATACATAATCAAATTAACATGAGCACTGCTATACCACATCATATGCACATGCAAACCATCCTGCAAAACCAAGTTAGACGCCTCTAATCGGTTCATGCAAAATTTTATTTTACGTGGCTTCTAAGGTTTCGAAACAAACCGAAGCTACCAACGTCCATCATCAAGCATGATAATCCAAGTCGCTAGATTAACATTCCAGGGTGTATGAAACACGAGATAATAAAATCTCGAGCCCCATACTAAACTTCATCATACGCGTGACCCCCGTGCAGATCATATCTGCATTGCCCTTTCGTCTGCGAAATTTCATCTTTCTTTTTAACTACGGTGGAATTCAATGAACTGTTAGCACTTCGTTGATCAATCAGGATCGCGGATTGCCAGAACATTGAAACTCCACCATACTGTTATCAAGATCAGAAATATGCAAATTCTAGGGAAGCAACAAGAACATCGGGTAACAGACTTCATCTGCTACCCGCACAAATAATTTTCAGCAATAGATCTCATCTACTACCTAATTATATTGTGCAACACCCATACATCTCTATGTATTCTAGATCGCAACCTGCATCTACTCATAGCACGGCTCTTGATGCCACTGTAGGGTAACGCAGCAGAAAACAAAAAATTTCCGACCTACGCACCAGCCCAGGATCACTATGGAGACTGCATACAAGGTTTGATCCCTTTCGTTACCGACTTGTAGCGCAGCGGAAGTAGAGTCGATGACGATCGGCGGTGCAGATCCCCGCAGCTAGGATTTTACAACCTCCCAACCGCGAGGATGTATACCCTCATCTGCCCCGCGGACAGCCCTCCGGGAGGCGGTCGCACAGTCCCCCGGACGGTGTCGCGGACAGCCCTTCGGGAGGACCTCCGAAACTCGGACTGTCACTCGGACAGCCCTTCGGGAGGACCTCCAAAACTCGGACGGTCACACGGACAGCCCTTCGGGAGGCACTCTCGAACTAAGACCGAAACTACGATCTCTCTACAGAGTTGCACACATACGGCGTCATCTATCCGGCAGGAATTCGCCGTCCAGAACTAGTTCCTGCCGGAACCCAGACAGCCTTTCGGCTCTACGAAACTATTTCGCTGGGAGGGAGAGAAGAATGCCAGATCATGCATGGCTTTGTGTATGAGAGCAAGAGTGTGTGAGATGGCAGCCCACTCACCTCCTATTTATAGGAAAACCAAGGGGTAGGGTGGTTTTACAATAAAACCCAAAACCCACATGGATGAAGCCCTTCCACAAGGGTATAATGGTGAAACCAAGGAACAAGAGGGGCTCCAAGGAGGAGCCCCAAGTGTGGCCGGCCACCATCTCTTGGGGGCCCCCCCAAGGGGGTTTCTTAGCCCCCAAGCCTTCTAGAAACCTTTTGGGAAAATATCCCAAAAGGTACTTTTCCAAAAATATCCAAAAAGTGCTTTCACTATTCACGACGACATTTTTCAGCGTCTGATCGAACTAAAAATATTCATGTGGGCTTAGAACAATTCTAGTACCCACCAAAATAATTTTCAACGCGAGCCGGAACAATTCCGGTTTAGTGATTTTCATCTGCGAAAAGCATCTGAAGCGGTTTCGGCAGCTCCGGAACATTTCCGGTTTTCATCCCGAAAAATTCCAAAAAGTTTCCAGAACGATTCTGGCATCCTCCAAGAATTATCAGGCATGTGCCAAAACCAATTTGACTTTTTGGTATCCCCTGAAACAACTTTTCAGTTTCACCGGAACTCATCTGGTGACCTCTCTGCGGATCTTTTCCGGTGTCCGAAACTTTTCCGGTGTCCGAAACTTTTTTCGGTGTTTTTCTCTCAGACTCCCTGTCTAGTATTCAACAGATAGATGACCCTTAAGCGTGTGACCCTATAGGTTCGGTGAAGCATAGACATGACCCGGAACCCCTTCCGATCAATGATCAACATCGGAGCCGTGGACACCCATATTGACCCCTATACCCACACGAATGAATATTCGAGTGAACCTCCAGTTGCCGTGAGCTATTCCTGTTGCTTCGCGATATGTTACAAATACCCAAGGTGAGAAACATCGGCATCCTCGTGGATCAACACTTGTCCACAATGCCAGTTACCTCGTTGCCGGTATTGTTCTCTTTTCTCGTTCCCGTGTTCCGGCATCCCTGTGATCAAATCACCCTGTGTCTGGCCAGACGATGATGGATACCGTAACACCGAGAGGGCCCAGAGATATCTCTCCATCGTCGGAGGAGCAAATCCCAATCTTGAGCTATCAAGTCCCTTGACATACTTTTCCATGAACCCGTAAGCCGCCGTAATAGCCACCCATTTACGGATGACGTTTAACAAACCCCAAAGTTCATGAAGCAAGCATGAAGAAACTCGACACTCTCATGGTCTAAGGAATTATGCAAACATTAACTATCTCTGTGTTATAAACCATTAACTAATGACGAATGTATCTCATAGCATAACATCAATTCGGGTCGATTCAACACAAGTGTTCTACCAACAATTGTGCCCTCAAAATTTCCGGCATAGTCATGCCCATGATCAGGAAAATAGGATCATCATGCAATACTTGAGCCAGTCATAGAGGCTTGACTAGGAATACTTTTTACCGTTTATTATCCCACACGTGCACATGAGTTTCCCTCCAAGCCTCGTTTTATTTGCAGACTCGAGAATCATTGCAGTTATAGCATGGAACATAAACCTAATTATGAACAGGGAGATAATCAATAACATTTATTATTGCCTCTAGGGCATATCTCCTACAGACTCCCACTTGCACTAGAGTCAATAATCTAGTCAATGCTAATGCACTTTACACCTATGGCATACTGGTGTAAAATATGCTTCGCATGTGGTATAGCCTGATGTCCAACGGATCTGACAACTTCAGCTCCGTGTGTAACTTTGCATATCCTCGTGTTTTCACGCTTTCAAAAAATTCATATTTTGTGTGGACTTGGCTTTGCATATGTGTGAATCATTGGTCGAAACCTGATTCCTCAGACTGAGCTATGGAGCAACTATCTGCTATAGTGTCCCATAGACCAAAGCCTTCTTGGAACCATACTAAGTTCATGAATGAACTATATGATTCAACAACTTCTTTGTCGCTTCTCAAGCGTCAACATACTTAGCCTTTGTTATAGAATTCGCCACAGTATCTTGTTTGGAACAATTTCCAACTACCGTGCCACCATATTGTGTATCACACAAAACCCTCAATTTAAATCGAAAATCGCATGGAGCATTGATGAAGACTGTATCGATGTAACCTTTTACAACGAACTCTTCATGATCTCCGTTTGCGAGAAAACATGTCATCAGTACTACTCTAGTACTCAATGACATCTTTCACTGTTGTCCCATGATCAGTACTTTGATCACTATGGTATCTATACTCGCAACAACTTTGGAGTATTGGACATATCTGGTTGTTTTACATACCATGGAATACATGATTAATCCAAACACAAGAGTGTATGGAATCACCATCATGTATTTTGCTCATCAGTGTTTTGGGACACCGAGTTTTGCAAAAACTCCTTCCATGTGACTTCGGCAAGAATCACTCCTTGGCGTTTTAAATGCTAAAAGGTTTTAGCATCTTGTCAATATGTATTTTTGCTCAGCCCCATTAGGTAAATCTATCTCCATAGATCATCATGCCCAATATTGAGGCTATTTAGCCTAAGCACTTCATCGAAAAACTATTTTCAAATAAAGTCCTAATTTGTGTCAAGAAATTTATTTCCAATTAACAATGTGTCAAGTACACACGGTTTTTAGAAATATTATTATGCTCCCACTTACTTTCTTGAATCACAAGCATCTTCGATACCCATTTGATGAAGTCAAAACCCTTTTGACCATTCAATCAAAAACGAAGATTCCAACTCCACTTTGCTCTCTTCTGTCCATCGCTGGAACTCTGAAGTTTGCATACTTACTAGCATCCTCTGGATCGACAAATTACTTTGGACTGTATCACATACAAGTCCTAGGTTTCATTTCCATCAGATGGAAATCCTTTTGTCATCCATGTTTCATATCTCATGATTGATATATGTATTAATTGCTAGTTCAACCCGAACCGACCTTAAGCATCGCTACGGTGAAACCACCTCATCGTAGTCAACTCCTTGAACTTGTTATTTCAACAAGTCGAGCTTTATGGATAAAACATTTTTATCCGTATCAGTTTTTAGTTCCATAAACATTCATTTAGACTCTAAGTCTTCCGAAAGGTGTATCAAGGTTCTAATCTTGAATCACTTATATGGAAACTATCTCGGATTGTATTGGCATTTAGCCAATTCTGGAGTCAGGGCCCATCATCGCTCCCTTGTGTATCGTAGGTATACTGTTGTCCAACAACAATATCTCGTTTGCGCACCTGAGAGGTTTGCACGAGCCTTGCCTACGGGGTTCAGCTGCAAGTTCGACTGAAGTCCATACATTTTATTGTAGAGACTTCCGTATCAGTCGCAGTAGGAAACTCCGGAATTACTTCCAAGGTTTCTTTTCTTTGATCTGATGACGAAGATACCGGTTATCTCGTCGAGTTGCACTGTCCTCCCACTCGCCTTTTGTAAGAACTATTCTCTTTAAAAGCATACCGTTTTGCGGAAAAATCCTTTGCCTCGGTATAGTGGTGGGGAATACCCAATGACTTGGGATAACCTTACAAAGTAGCACTTGTCTGATTTGGAATAGGTTTGTAACCTTTTACACAAGCCCCATATTCCAAATGTTAAGAAAAGATATAACATGGTTGGGCGTACCATACCATGGCATCAGTTCAACAGACCTGATGGATCTCTTTTCAGTGAAAAAGCCGCAGTCTCTAAAGCATCACTTTAAAAGGGATAATGGCAATTTTATTTATGTCATCTTTGATCTTACCATGTCATAAATGGTTCGATTACATCTTCACGGACTTTCCACTTGCAGTGGTGTTCCAGGAGGTGCAAGTTATGAAAACCCCTTTCATAACTCATCAGATATTCGCTAAAGTTGTAACTCAAATATTCCTTTCTGCAATCGAATTGTAGAAACATAATTTTCTTGTTACAATAACTTCTACTTCATTTTTGAAAACCTTATGAATGAATTCAAAAGATCCAGACTTACATCTCAACAAGTAAATATCCATATATCTACTTGAGTCATTTCTGAAGATAGACAAATCCACTACTTGCAACAACATTTATTGGACTACACACATCATAATGTATGATCACCAATATGTTCTTTGCTCGTTCCTTATGGCCTGTGAACGGTATTTCAGTCACTTCACTTTTCAGAGGAAAGTTGCAAGTGTCAGATGATTCAAAATCAAACGACATCAAAATCCATCATAATGGAATTTTCCATGCGGGTTTTTCCAATGTGACCAAATGCAGTGCCACACATATGTGGTATTCTTTTAGTCTTGCGACATTTAGCGTCAGTGTTATGGATGTATCATATTTCCATCAATATTCATAACATACATCCCATCTTTGATGGAAGCATGGCCCTTCATGTTATTCATAACATCGAACATCAAAAGTTCTCTTATGAACAACCTTCTTGCAAGATACCTTATGCAAAGGGCTAGAGCGTGAAACTCTAAAATGAATTATGAAAGTAAACCCAGAGGTAATGTATTATTTATCAATAGTCATAACATACGTCTCATTCATAATGAAAGTATGGCCCTTATGTTATTCATAACACCGAACATCAAAAGTTCTCTTATGAACAACCTTCTTGCAAGATACCTTATGCAAAGGGCTAGAGTGTGAAACTCTAAAATGAATTATGAAAGTAAATACATAGGGAATACACCTATGGAAGTCATAGTAACATTTACTATGTTCCCTGCGTGTATCTAAACCTCATTCCTGGCTAGTCTTTCATGCCATAGTAGTTCTTACATCGAGTTGCAACAGAATGCAATCGAGCGGGTATCTTTGCGACTAACTCACAATAACCAAGAATTGGTGATTAACATGTTTAACCATAATTCCCAAGAACTATATCTTTGACCAGCCTTCTATACATCAAAAACTTGTATGACATTCACACATGAGCTGGATATTCCAGTCTTCTTTCCTTTTGCCATTATACTTCTAACAGTTTAACTTTCAGTATTTCTCCTACTCTCAGAAGAAGCACCCAACTTAAGAGTGGCGTTAGCCCCGGACTTCCTAGGCGTGAAAATCTTACTAACACCCTTCGGACACTTCCTTTCTCTTTAAGTTGTTGTTTTATTCACCTTTCATCATATGACAGGCGTTCTTCTGGATCCCTCTCTTATCAGTCTAATGCATAGTAAACTCCTTTACTAATAGTTTGCAAACAAACATTGCTTTGGATATCTTATATCTTTTAGCCTTTGTCTGTCTCTGAAAATGATTTTCAGATTCCATGAATATCACATAACTATCCAAACTTTCGAAGTTCGGGTCTCATGGAAGCAAACGTATTGCACTTGACTGAAACAGAATTCTAGCTTTTGGATCGGAGGACTAGAGTCACATGATCCATAGCATTAGCGGGAGAATACCGAAAGTATGCGATAGGACAAAGTCCTTCTCGGCACTCTTGAGGACAATCCTCACATTACGTTACCAACCGTAAAGTTTTAACCAGATATTTAACAGCTATTCAATTTTAATAGGGAAGGTGGAAACCCGAGCCATTGTTCTACAACTATTTTGCAAATCACACTTAGACAGTGTTCAAAATTAATTGCACTGAGAATTAAACAAGTTAATTCTACAGTGCGCTCCCACTCAAATCAATATCTCTCATAATTGATTGTGAGTGATACAAGATCCAAATCTTGATTGTTCGCCACGATGGTAGCATCACAGATGACGAAAAATCTCAACCGGTAGGCCAGCTTGACAATCACATCTCTATGTGACTCTTGTTCATCTTTCGATGCGTGTGTTCCGAGCTCATGACTTTCATGCCTGAACGTCAAGACAACCAAGTGATCTCGCTGTGAGGTCTCAACTCACCCGCCTCACACTTCTCTAATCGTTCGTACCCATGGTAGCATGTGATACCCCGAAAAGTTAGGTGCCGTGACGGTGCTACACTTGGGAGAACACTAACTACTTGATATTTTTGTGAGAGATCACCCTAATAAAAGCGACTACTGCGCAATCAAGAAGGGTGCATCATAAGGGATAAACATCCCAGGCAATTCATAATTAGCATGATATGGTATAGCCCTTTCTGACGGAGAAGTCTTTCATTTCTTCGTCTCCGGCATTCGCGTCGGTGTTCACCTTCGCGAAGATTGCCACTACCTTGTCGATGCACCAGATAATATTGCTATCTCTATAGCTAATAAAATAAGTGCATTACATAAGGTTGACACGCAGGTCATTAAAGTGCAATCATATGGCTCCAGCCATCATGCCGAATCATGACACGCAGGTCATGTTAATATTACATCATATAGTCATCTCATACATAATCAAATTAACATGAGCACTGCTATACCACATCATATGCACATGCAAACCATCCTGCAAAACCAAGTTAGACGCCTCTAATCGGTTCATGCAAAATTTTATTTTACGTGGCTTCTAAGGTTTCGAAACAAACCGAAGCTACCAACGTCCATTATCAAGCATGATAATCCAAGTCGCTAGATTAACATTCCAGGGTGTATGAAACACGAGATAATAAAATCTCGAGCCCCATACTAAACTTCATCATACGCGTGACCCCCGTGCAGATCATATCTGCATTGCCCTTTCGTCTGCGAAATTTCATCTTTCTTTTTAACTACGGTGGAATTCAATGAACTGTTAGCACTTCGTTGATCAATCAGGATCGCGGATTGCCAGAACATTGAAACTCCACCATACTGTTATCAAGATCAGAAATATGCAAATTCTAGGGAAGCAACAAGAACATCGGGTAACAGACTTCATCTGCTACCCGCACAAATAATTTTCAGCAATAGATCTCATCTACTACCTAATTATATTGTGCAACACCCATACATCTCTATGTATTCTAGATCGCAACCTGCATCTACTCATAGCACGGCTCTTGATGCCACTGTAGGGTAACGCAGCAGAAAACAAAAAATTTCCGACCTACGCACCAGCCCAGGATCACTATGGAGACTGCATACAAGGTTTGATCTCTTTCGTTACCGACTCGTAGCGCAGCGGAAATAGAGTCGATGACGATCGGCGGTGCAGATCCCCGCAGCTAGGATTTTACAACCTCCCAACCGCGAGGATGTATACCCTCATCTGCCCCGCGGACAGCCCTCCGGGAGGCGGTCGCACAGTCCCCCGGACGGTGTCGCGGACAGCCCTTCGGGAGGACCTCCGAAACTCGGACTGTCACTCGGACAGCCCTTCGGGAGGACCTCCAAAACTCGGACGGTCACACGGACAGCCCTTCGGGAGGCACTCTCGAACTAAGACCGAAACTACGATCTCTCTACAGAGTTGCACACATACGGCGTCATCTATCCGGCAGGAATTCGCCGTCCAGAACTAGTTCTTGCCGGAACCCAGACAGCCTTTCGGCTCTACGAAACTATTTCGCTGGGAGGGAGAGAAGAATGCCAGATCATGCATGGCTTTGTGTATGAGAGCAAGAGTGTGTGAGATGGCAGCCCACTCACCTCCTATTTATAGGAAAACCAAGGGGTAGGGTGGTTTTACAATAAAACCCAAAACCCACATGGATGAAGCCCTTCCACAAGGGTATAATGGTGAAACCAAGGAACAAGAGGGGCTCCAAGGAGGAGCCCCAAGTGTGGACGGCCACCATCTCTTGGGGGCCCCCCCAAGGGGGTTTCTTAGCCCCCAAGCCTTCTAGAAACCTTTTGGGAAAATATCCCAAAAGGTACTTTTCCAAAAATATCCAAAAAGTGCTTTCACTATTCACGATGACATTTTTCAGCGTCTGATCGAACTGAAAATATTCATGTGGGCTTAGAACAATTCTAGTACCCACCAAAATAATTTTCAACGCGAGCCGGAACAATTCCGGTTTAGTGATTTTCATCTGCGAAAAGCATCTGAAGCGGTTTCGGCAGCTCCGGAACATTTCCGGTTTTCATCCCGGAAAATTCCAAAAAGTTTCCAGAACGATTCTGGCATCCTCCAAGAATTATCAGGCATGTGCCAAAACCAATTTGACTTTTTGGTATCCCCTGAAACAACTTTTCAGTTTCACCGGAACTCATCCGGTGACCTCTCTGCGGATCTTTTCCGGTGTCCGAAACTTTTCCGGTGTCCGAAACTTTTTTCGGTGTTTTTCTCTCAGACTCCCTGTCTAGTATTCAACAGATAGATGACCCTTAAGCGTGTGACCCTATAGGTTCGGTGAAGCATAGACATGACCCGGAACCCCTTCCGATCAATGATCAACATCGGAGCCGTGGACACCCATATTGACCCCTATACCCACACGAATGAATATTCGAGTGAACCTCCAGTTGCCGTGAGCTATTCCTGTTGCTTCGCGATATGTTACAAATACCCAAGGTGAGAAACATCGGCATCCTCGTGGATCAACACTTGTCCACAATGCCAGTTACCTCGTTGCCGGTATTGTTCTCTTTTCTCGTTCCCGTGTTCCGGCATCCCTGTGATCAAATCACCCTGTGTCTGGCCAGACGATGATGGATACCGTAACACCGAGAGGGCCCAGAGATATCTCTCCATCGTCGGAGGAGCAAATCCCAATCTTGAGCTATCAAGTCCCTTGACATACTTTTCCATGAACCCGTAAGCCGCCGTAATAGCCACCCATTTACGGATGACGTTTAACAAACCCCAAAGTTCATGAAGCAAGCATGAAGAAACTCGACACTCTCATGGTCTAAGGAATTATGCAAACATTAACTATCTCTGTGTTATAAACCATTAACTAATGACGAATGTATCTCATAGCATAACATCAATTCGGGTCGATTCAACACAAGTGTTCTACCAACAATTGTGCCCTCAAAATTGCCGGCATAGTCATGCCCATGATCAGGAAAACAGGATCATCATGCAATACTTGAGCCAGTCATAGAGGCTTGACTAGGAATACTTTTTACCGTTTATTATCCCACACGTGCACATGAGTTTCCCTCCAAGCCTCGTTTTATTTGCAGACTCGAGAATCATTGCAGTTATAGCATGGAACATAAACCTAATTATGAACATGGAGATAATCAATAACATTTATTATTGCCTCTAGGGCATACAATTGTGGATTTGGATCATTGCGTGCAGCGTGAGGACGAGTCGGCTCATCATTGGGTCCGGCGGGTCTCAACCATCATACACTCTTCTGATAACATTATGGCGTTCAAGCGGTCCTTATTCTAGAGAAGAATTGCCACTTTGTGCCCCTGAAGCAGAAGCTTGGCTGGCTCAAACGTACATGCCAGGATATGGGGGAACTCATGGCGGCTCTCACCAAGTATGCGGATTCGGACAGCACGAAGGACCCTGGTTCCGATGATGAGAAATCGGCCAAGGGGAAGAAGAAGAATAATGGCAAGAGTCAACCGCAGAACGGGGGAGGAAACAACAATAATGGCAATGGCGGAAAGCGGAAACACCAGGACGGTGGGTCAGATTTAGTGGCCAACACTAGTACTGGGAATAACCGTGGTAAGGGGAACGGCAAGCCACCTTTCGTTAAACACAAGCCTGTTAACATGGAGGCGATGCTGAATGTTCCTTGCCCGAAACATAGCTTTCCTGATCAGCTGTCCACTCATGCTTGGAAGGATTGTTGGATCATGCAAGAGTTTCGAAATTACAGTGTTAACCAGCATCAAGGCGGCGGCGGTGGACCATCCGGCGGGTCAGGATCCGGTCCTTCTGGGTCTGGCTTCGGTACAGGCGGCTCAGGCTCTGGCTATCAAGGCCAAGGAAACAATGGAGGTGATAATCAGCAGTCTGGCAGTGGAGGTCAGCAACAAAATAAGCAGTCCGGGTATCAGAGTAATCCCAAGCAGCTTAATGGAGGCCAATATCATGTTTTTATGACTATTCTTGACAAGCGGGATCGGAAGGTGCGCAAGTGGGCAGTTAATGCGGTCATGCCGGCTCTCCTGCAATATTTGAGATGGTCCGAGTATGACATAACTTGGAGCAGGGAGGATCACCCGCCGCGTGTGGATAACCCGGGACAGTTGGCTTTGGTAGTGGCCCCCCAATTGGAAGCTATGTGTTCACTAAGGTGCTTATGGATGGTGGCAGTAGCATCAACATCCTGTACTATGACACGTTCCTCCTGATGAACTTGCTTGATAAGGACCTTAAGTCGTCTTCAACGGTCTTTCACGGAGTGGTGCCCGAAAAATCGGCTTATCCAGTCAAAAAAATTTCTCTGGAGGTAGCTTTTGGTAATGAATTCAACTATAGGGTGGAATCTTTATGGTTTGAGGTGGTCAAGATCAAGAGCCCGTACCACGCTCTGTTCGGACGGCCGGCTTACGCCAAGTTCATGGCTAGACCTTGCTATGTTTACATACAGCTCAAGATGCCCGGGTTAAAGGGAATGATTACTGTGCATGGTGATCGGAAGATTGCTCTTGAGTGTGAGGAAGGTGATGCAGCATATGCAGAGTCGTGTTCTGCAGAGGCGGAGCTCAAGTTTTATAAGGAGAATGTTGACCCGGCAGATATGACCCCGCTGAAGAAGCCTAGCACGGAATCTGAGCCGCCCCTCAAGTTTGTGGCAGAAGATACCAAGATGGTGGATTTCACTCCTGGCGACTCATCACAGCAGTTAACTATTGGGGCTAATATGGATCCCAAATAGGAAAGCGCGCTCATCGAATTCATCCGTGAGAATCGGAACATCTTTGCATGGAAGCCTTCTGACATGCCGGGTGTACCAAGAGAATTCACTGAGCACCACCTTAATGTGGATCCTAAGTTTAAACCGGTCAAACAGTTCCTCAGTCGCTTCAATGAGGAGAGGCGTAAGGCTATTGGGGAAGAGGTGGCATGGCTCTTGGCAGCAGGGTTCATCGTTGAAGTTTTTCACCCAGAATGGTTAGCTAACCCGGTATTGGTACTCAAGAAGAATGGCACGTGGCGCATGTGCGTGGATTACACGGATTTTAACAAGGCGTGTCCGATTGACCCGTTTGCTCTCCCCCGTATCGATCAAATTATTGATGCAACGGCGGGTTGTGAGAGTGTATGCTTCCTGGATGCTTATTCAGGTTATCATCAGATCAAGATGGCAGTCAAAGACAAAGAGAAGACGTCTTTCATTATGCCTTTTGGAGCTTTCTGCTATGTGTCTATGCCTTTCGGGCTCAAGAGTGCCCAGGCGACTTACCAGCGTTGTGTGCAGAACTGTCTTCATTGTCAAATTGGGCGCAATGTTCATGCTTATGTGGATGATATTGTGGTCAAGTCAAGGAAGAAGGAAACTCTGCTGGCTGATTTGAAGGAAACTTTCGATAATCTGCGGATTTACAAGATGATGCTTAACCCGGCAAAGTGTGTGTTCGGCGTACCTGCAGGCAAGCTCTTGGGTTTCTTGGTCTCTGAGCGTGGCATTGAGGCTAACCCGGATAAGATAAAGGCCATTACCTCCTTGTCTAAACCGGCATGCATTAATGATGTTCAACGCCTGGCGGGTCGTATTGCTGCCCTGAGCCGGTTCATAAGTCGCCTAGGAGAGAAAGTTATTCCTCTATACCAGATGATGAAAAAGACAGATGATTTCGTCTGGAGTGATGCGGCTGATGAGGCGTTTGAGGCGCTCAAAAAGCAATTGGCTGAGCCGCCTGTTCTGGCCGCTCACGTGGAGAAGGAGCCTCTGCTCTTATATGTGGCGGCTAACAACAGGGCTGTCAGTGCTGCAATTGTGGTGGAGCGCAAGGAGGCGGGTAAGGAGTACCCAGTTAAGCGGACGGTTTATTATATTAGTGAAGTCTTGACGGAGTGTAAGCAAAGATATCCACATTGGCAAAAGCTGGTGCTTGGGGTGTTCATGGCCAATCGCAAGCTGAAGCATTATTTTCTTGGGCACCCGATCACAGTGGTCAGTTCTGCTCCCTTGGGGATATTATACAGAACAGAGAAGCCACTGGAAGGATTGCTAAGTGGGCAATTGAGCTTGGACCTCTCAATTTGAAATATGTGCCCCGAACGGCTATCAAATCGGAAGCCCTGGTGGATTTTATCAATGACTGGACAGAGTGTCAAATACCTGAGGAAAAGCCAGACAATACTTATTGGACGATTCACTTTGATGGATCCAGGCAATTGGAAGGCTCGGGGGCTGGAGTTGTCTTAACTTCCCCACGAGGTGACAAATTCTGTTATGTTTTGAGGCTAATGTTTCCTTGTACTAACAATGCAGCGAAATATGAGGCTTTGCTTCATGGGCTCCGGGTGGCCAAGGAAATGAACTTGAGCCGGGTCAGATGTCTTGGCGACTTAGACCTGGTGGCTCAACAAGTCTCTGGCACGTGGGATTCTACGGACCCTCGTATGATGGCTTATCGTCAGGCGGTTGATGTTATTGCTAGCCACTTTAAAGGTTATCAGGTGGATCATATTGACCGGCGGAAGAATGAGGCGGCTGACGCGTTATCAAGGCTGGGGTCTCAGCGTAAGCCGGTGCCACCTAATGTGTTCTTGGACGTATTGCATCATCCATCGGTCAAGTTACCACCGGAGGAAGATTTGGCTATACCTGACCCGGAAGGGCAATTGGTGGCGGCTCTTCGCGTGATCCCTAATTGGACATTGCCATATCTAGCATACCTGACCCGCGGCGAGTTACCTCAAGATGAGACTCTGGCATGGCAGATCATAAGACGGTCTAAGTCTATGACTATTATCAACGGCGAGTTACATCAGCGCAGTGTGACTGGTGTCTTTCAGCGCTGTGTTTCTCCTAATGAGGGCCGTGAGATCTTGCAAGAAATCCATGCTGGCGATTGTGGTCATCACGCCGAGTCAAAATCATTGGTTGCCAAGGCCTTTCGACACGGGTTTTACTGGTTAACAGCTCATAAAGATACAGAGGATTTTGTCACTAAGTGTGGCGGGTGCCAAAAATTTGGGCGATGTGCCCATGTGCCGGCTCAAGAACTATGGATGATTCCAATCACCTGGCCATTTGCAGTCTGGGGGCTTGATATGGTAGGACCTTTTAAGAGGTCTAAGGACAAAAAGACCCACCTCTTGGTGGTGGTTGACAAGTTTACTAAATGGGTCGAGGCCGAGCCGGTCAGCAAGTGTGATGCGGCAACAGCAGTTCAGTTCGTCAAAAAGCTGATTTTTCGGTTTGGTTATCCTCATAGTATCATCACTGATAATGGCACTAACCTGTCCAAGGGGGCTATGAAGGAGTTCTGTGATGAGGAGCATATCCGTCTTGATGTATCTTCGGTAGCTCACCCGCAGTCTAATGGTCAAGGTGAGCGTGCTAACCAGGAAATTTTGAGAGGTATAAAACCCCGGATCATGGTTCCTTTGGAGCGTACGCCGGGCTGTTGGGTGGAGGAGTTGCCATCTGTTCTTTGGAGCATAAGAACCACCCCCAACAGGTCTATAGGTTATACGCCTTTCTTCATGGTTTATGGCGCAGAAGTTGTTCTCCCCAGTGATATTCGTCATGACTCGCCCAGAGTGGCGGCTTACGTGGAAACTGATAACGAGGCGGCGCGTCAGGATGCTTTGGATGCCTTGGACGAAGAGCGGGATCTTGCAGCAGCTCGGTCGGCGATTTATCAACAAGACCTGCATCGCTATCATAGCCGCAGGGTCAAGACCCGGACGTTCCAAGAAGGCGACTTAGTACTCCGGCTGATTCAAGACCAATCAGATATGCATAAGTTATCACCTCCCTGGGAAGGACCGTTTGTGATCAGCAGAAATCTCAACAATGGTTCCTATTATCTTATAGATATACGGGAGAGTGACAAGTCTCGCACTTCTGGTGAAGAGACCAAGAGGCCTTGGAATATTGCTCACCTTCGGCCATACTATACTTAAGCCGTCAGTCCGGCTCTCATCAATGTACATGTTCATGTCATTGTATATACCATCTTTTATGATATAATAAAGTTGGCATCCCCATGATTAGGGGCCTCTGCCGTTTTCTTTGCACTGAAAGTGTCATACAAAGGAGTTGATCCTTAATCAGGTCACTTGGGGGCTTCCAACCCTATGGGTTTAGCTTACATACCCTCTTGGCCAGGTTTTATATGCCATATTCGAGTTAAAACTGCCTGTTTGCAACTTGCTACTCCGCCATGTGACCCGCCGAACTCTTGACAGTTATTCTTGATAAGAGACCCTGAACTTTTATAAGTTATTCTCGCACAAAGACCCTAAACTTGTCAAGGTTTAAACGGCGGCTTTTGTCACGAGAGAGCCGGCTTACCGTGAGCTAGGATAAACTCGTCTTGTCTGCCGTAACCCCTCCGCTATGTGGCCCGTTCGTACTTTTAGCAATGTCAATCTTTTAAAGACCCTGAACTTGCTAAAGTTTAAACGACGGATTTATGTCACGTGAGACCCGGTTTACAAGTTTTCTTTAGGCTTTCTGCCTAGTTTCTTCGGAAACAACACAAAAAAATTCATAAAAACAAGAGTTATCTTGTCTTACCGCGCCTTTAAAGCCGGCTTATAGGATGAGACATACAAATTACTTGTTTTTGCAGGTACTCTCATGATAAGATTTTAAGTTTTGGAAAGTTTCCAGCTTGGCATTGCTCAGGGAGTATAACCCGCCCGGCGCGTCAAAGCAGTCAAACGATTATATATCACAGATGAATTTGCTAAGTCGCCAGCAGAAGCTTAAAACAGTGCATCAAAAGCACAAGAGCAGGCGGTTAAATGTCTTCCTACTGCTATTACAAGGCTGTTCAAAATGCCCAAAAGTTGCAGACTTCAAGTTTTTCAGCAATTTCTAACACGGCGGATTAAACAAGGCCGGGTTACCTTCACATGATGCAACAGTTTTTTCTCTAACTCGTCGCCGGGTCATCCTGCGCCGGGTCTTCGGTCTCCTGAATCTGGAGGTTGTCCACATCCCAATTGCAGTTGGTTAAAGCTTCAAACTTGGCTTCATCATGCATGATCGGAGATGGGTCAACATCAGGAGCAAAGAGGTGCTTACGGCGTTGAGGAATTAGGCTCTTGGCTTCGAAGGTGGGCCCTCGAACACGTTTGTTCTCTTCAGTGTAAGCCGCCTGATATACTGCCAGATCAGCCTCTACAGCCAGCCGGCTTGCCAGAACCCGGGACGCCTTATGACAGCGAGAGTAATCCTCTTGGGTAAACTCTGAGCCGTCATCCTTCAGTTGAGGGAAGCCATCCATCATTTCAGCCGGGTTAAGCTCCGGGGCATAAGCTAACGACCGGCTCAGAGCGGCTATTGCGCCCTTACGGGCGGCTGATCTCTTCAGCTCTTCTATCTGCTGCGGGATGGTAGAGAGGACTTCTAGCACGCCCTTCATAAACTTTGGCACACCCCTTTCAGTCATCACAACTTTAATACTGAAAAGTGACCCGGCGTACAGCTGTTCCAGCAAAGAGTATAAAGCTTTGAGTTTCAACAGGCTGTTATCTGACAGTTGGCGGCTCCGTTCACCTATAAACATGTCAAAACTTATAAGTCGCCAGAGAAGATTATTGACAAGTATTTGTATATAGTTGAAGGTTAAGAGTACCTACCAAACACAGCTCCAATCATACAGAATATCTGGCCCTTCAGAGTGTTCAGCTCATCAGTCACCGTTTTGAGCCGGCCCTCTGCGTCTTCAGCGCACTTGGTCAGGGCGGCTTGGCTTGACTCAGCGGTCTGCTTGAAAGTTTCGAACTCTGTTTTGATATTCTCAAGATCTATGGAGCAGAGCCGCCACTTTTCTTCCGTCTCTGCTCGGGCGTCTTGTTGCAAAGATAAGCTTTTCTTCAAGTCCATCAGGTTAGACTCGGCAGCACTTAAAGATTCCTGCGCAGGACAAGTCATGACAGTGCAAGGTTGTCAGTTTTAAGCCGACGGTCCGGCTCACACAGTTTATGTCAAAGTTTGGTACAATGGTTACAAGTCCCAAGCAGATTGCAAGCAATATACTTGACACTTGGGGGCTAATGTATCCCAGCTTTTTCTTATAGAGCCGGCTCATTACTTAGGTAATGACCCGGCCCTTGGGGGCTACGATTGGCTCTTAATTTATGATTGAGTGCCGGCTCATTAGTTAGGTAATTACCCGGCCCTTGGGGGCTACGATTGGCTCTTAATTTATGATTGAGTGCCGGCTCATTACTTAGGTAATAACCCGGACCTTGGGGGCTACGATTGGCTCTTAATTTATGATTGAGTGCCGGCTCATTACTTAGGTAATAACCCGGCCCTTGGGGGCTACGATTGGCTCTTAATTTATGATTGAGTGCCGGCTCATTACTTAGGTAATAACCCGACCCTTGGGGGCTACGATTGGCTCTTAATTTATGATTGAGTGCCGGCTCATTATTGGTATAATGACCCGGCCCTTGGGGGCTACGATTGGCTCTCGGTCCATGTTCACATACTGATGATTCTTCAAAAGTTGCCAAATTTAGGGAAGACCCGGCTAACCTTCTGAAAGATCAACCGGTTCTTGAGGGCTACATAAGTATATACAGGAAGAGGCAAGGGAAGTGAAGTACCTCGTATTTTTTCTTCATCTTGGCGACCAGGTTGGCCTCCATGTCTCGGCTGACAAACAGACGACTCAGATAGCCGGCATGCAATTCGTCGGCAGTAAGTTTCTCCAAATTTGAAAGATCAGATGGAGTCTTTTCTTCCTTAGTGGGAGCCGCCTCGTCTTCCTTGATATGCTTTGATAGCACATGTGAAGGAGCTAGAGATTTGTAAGCCGCCCCGGTGACAATGACTTCTTCATGAGAAGCCATATCTTCAGTTGACGGCTGGGGGCTGGGCGGCTTAGGAGCAGAATCTGGATGGGCTTCAGGAGCCTCAACATCCATATCCGCCGGTTCATTGTGCTGAGGGGCTTCTTCATGAGTATCTTTGGCGGTTTCAGAAGGCTCAACATGGGCTTCCGGGATGCTTGGCTTTGGAATTGCCGGCTCTGGAACATCAGGAGCGGCGGATGACCCGGCCACTTTCCTTCGTTTGGCTTGAGCCCTGTGAGGCAAAGTTAAAGTTACACATCAATGAACAAGGATGGACTATTAATGCAAGGCGTGGGATATAAAACACTTACCCTTGGTTGATGATAAGGGGAGGCAACTTTGAAGCAGTAGAGTCGCCGGAAGAAGGAGGTGAGTCCTGAATAAAGTTAGCATTGTTAAACAACTGATAAGCTGCAAGGATAGCATATAGGCAAAATAAGTTCAAGACAAGAAAGTACTTCGGTGCGCTGTTTTCGAGGGGCCGGCTCATTGGGTAAGCCGGCTAAAAGGTCTTCAGAGCCGGTGCTCCGGGTCTGACGTCTGCTGTCGTCTTGCTGTTTCTTCAAAAGAAAGTTATGACTCAAGTGAGCAAAAGGACGGGAACTCTTTACCTTCCGTACAGCCCGCCGTACTCTCTTTACTGGTGAAAGATCCAAGTCAGAGGAGACAATGGTTACCTCGGCAACGTCGGCATGGCTTGTTTCAGCTTCTTCCTGTGAGTAATCGACGTCAATGAGTTGCATAAAGAGAAGGCCAAGGGGGTCAAGTTCTACCTCTGAGTCATTGAAATCGAATAAATCTTCGGATGATTGCCTCTTCCGGCGAGTTGGCACCTTGGATTTGGTCGCCTTGGGGACTTTGTTCTTCTTCTTGAGAGTAGGGGCAACAATTTTTTCCAGAATGAAGAGTCGGCCTACACAGGACAAAGCGTATTGACAGGAAAGGTTTAATAAAGTATGGAGTTAAAAGAATGGATGAGGGTTAGGATGAAAAGACTTACATCCGGGGCCGGGTTAAGTGCAGAGAAGGGGCTTAAGCTAGTCTTGCTGCAGGCGGCTAATGATTCCCCCAGCAAAGACTTGACGATAGTGTTGAGATCATGATCCTTCAAAGGGGTCTGGTTGAAGCGTTGAGGATCATCTACTTTACCAGTATACTGGCACATTAAGGCGCCTTGGCAGCTCAGTGGCAGAATCCTCTAGGAGACCCAGCAGCAGGTCAGATCAACACCCGTCAGCCCGTTGGCCAATAGGGCCCTGACTTTTGAGAAAGTGGAGGCATATTGAGCACGTCCGGCGGCTGACATCCGGTCTGGAAGCTCTGTATCCGTACTAAGCTGGTAGGGACGATAGCCCGGCAGTGGGTTCTCCCCCTCTGGTGAAGTGTCTTGGCAGTAGAACCAAGTCTTGTTCCATTCCTTGGGGTGACTCAGTAGAGTTGCTGCTGGGAAGAGTACATCCCTCCGTCTCTAAAGAGTAACGCCCCCAAGCTCGAGGCTTAACCCGTCCGCCATTTCTGTTTGGCAGTTAATGTAAAAGTACTCCTTGAAGAGGTCAACAGATGGTTCCTCTTGCAGGTAGGCTTCACAGAATGTTTGAAATTGGCACATATTGGTGACTGAATTTGGGCCAATATCTTGGGGTGCAGTTTGAATGAGTGCAAAACATCTCGGAAAAACTTGGACCCGAGCGGGGAGAAGCCGCGAAGAAGATGATATGTGAATATAATGACTTCCCCATCTTTGGGTTTAGGGGTAGTCTCATTGCCTGGAACCCACCAGTGGATAATATCCTGAGCCGGCAGAACTCCCATGGTGACAAATTCTTTGAGTGACTCTTCGGTCACTCCAGACTTTACCCAGTTGCAGGTGGACGGAGTTTTAGACATGGTGGCGGCTTAGGAAGCTACGGGAAGACATGAATATTCGGCGGGTTAAAAATACATTCTGACCAAGGTCACTATGACTGAAAATGGTGACAGCGTTTGGCGGGTCAATATAAAGTTATGAGCCGTCGAAGCTACTTGCGGTATGACAGCGTGAGCCGGCAGCTTTACGTCGGGTCAAGTTTATCAGCGCAGATTGAAAAATTGCTAAGTGTTGAGAAACAGATTCTGCAACCACGGTTATGGATTTAAGATCTACGGACGAGGGAAAAAAGAAAAATATTCTAGCCCTAAAAGGACCAGTGGAAGAACATACGGCCTCTGCGCAGATTAAAACGAGCTGCAGATCTACAATGAGTGCGGCGTGATTATGGAGCGGACGGACGCACGATTTCGGCAGCATTGTACGGCTTTAGATAAGGTGCTTTCCATCTAATCGGTGAAGAACGTTCCGATGAACGGATGATGAACACCGAAGAAACCCGACGAACTCGGGGGAGATCTAAAGGATTAGTACAGATCTAACAGGGAGCGGTAATGAAACCTGGAGGATGCGAGCGGATGCGGCGATGTTCTGGACACGTTCAGGTTGATGCAGCGGCCGGAGTTGATGAAGACGACGAGCTTCGGCAGCGCGGCGAGCTTCGGTGGTCCAGAGGAAGAAGAAGAAGATGGCGGCAGGGGGAAATGAAAGTGATAACCCCCCATGCTTATTTATAAGGCTATAATGGTCTCACAATGGTCCGGTGCGGGAATCGAGGGAGCACGATGATGATTAAACTAAGAAGACGCCTCGATTCTCGGGCTGGTCATATTAATGAAAAAAGATCCACTCTGACGTCAGGGGAATCTTTTTTGATTTTTCTGATGACGTCACGGCGGGTCATGAAAGCTTGTCAGAAGCAACGACCGCCCATTTTCGGCGGGTCATGAAAGCTTGTCAGAAGCAACGACCGCCCATTTTCGGCAGGTCATGAAGATTATCAGAGAAGGCAAGGCTCGCCAACCAGAAGATTTGGAGATTGACATGAACCAGTTCAAATCAATCTGGGGCCTAATGTTGGGGATATAACCCCGTGGTGAGACCCGCCCAGGTGGGGCCGTGTCATGCGGTTGGCGGCTTACGATAAGATTTGATGCAGGCTTACTCAATGGGCCCGGAGGCCCAGAGCCAGAAGACGAGATGTAACCCGATGGCGTATGCCGCCGGTGGCGGCTTGTTAGACAAGGCATGTGTAGTTAGAGGTGAGGTCGATTATCAAGTATAACCTAGCCCGGACTCTTGTAAGCCCAGGACCTTGACCTGTGTATATAAAGGCGGGTTACCTGGGCGGCTTAGGCCACGAAACAACTCATCGATAGCTAGGTCAAGCGAACTCGCTCCCTTGTAATCGATACCCAATCAATACAACACAAAGCAGGACGTGGGCTTTTACCTCTTTCCGAGGGACCGAACCTGGGTAAACCCTTTTCTCTCGATTCCGATTAACCCCTTTGAGCTCACCACCTTAGCGATGGCCTCGAACCTAAGTCCTTTCATGGGGACATCTGCCGTGACAAAACCACGACAGTAACCGTGCAGGCCCTAGAGCGTATTGAGGCACTATCGGATCATGCGCCCATCATTCTCGATTCTAATCTACGAGCACATCTACGCGCCACCCTTTCAAGTTTGAATTGGGATGGTTAGACCGAGATGGCTTTAGAGACATAGTCAAGAATGTATGGGAGAGGCCCTCCATTGGTCGTACGCCTATTTACAGATGGAACTTTAAAATAAAGGCCGCAAGGAAATATATCTCTGGATGGACGAAACACACCAATGGTTTGTACAAAAAAGAAAAACAACGTCTCTCCACCATTATTGATGACCTCGACAAAATCGCAGAGACTCGCATCTTGTCGTAACAAGATATTGAATTAAAAAATCAATCCAACGAGAAGATTGCACGTCTTTTGCGAGAAGAGGAAATCAAATATTACCAACGATCCAAATTTGACTTCATTTTGAAGGGTGACAGTAATACACGATACTTTCAATTGGTTGCCAATGAGAGACATAGAAAGAAGTGTATGTTCTCTCTCCAACAAGATGAGGGGCGAATCGAAGGTCAGGCAGAGCTGAAAAATTATATCACTAAATACTACAAGTCTCTGTTTGGGGCACCGGATGAAGGGAATGTTACCCTCGACGAGACCCGAACAGATGATATTCCACAAGTCTCGGCAAAAGAAAATGGTATACTCACGGCACCATTCTCGGAAGAGGAGGTGAAAGTTGTGGTGTTCCAAATGGAACATAACAAAGCTCAAGGCCCTGATGGCTTCCCTGCAGAATTCTATCAGAATTTCTGGGAACTCATCAAGTCTGACCCGTTGGAGTTATTCAATTGTCTTCATGCCGGCCAACTTGAGCTATTTAGGCTTAATTTTGGCGAGATCGTCTTGTTGCCGAAGATTAAGGAGGCTGAGCGGATCCAGCAATTTAGACCCATTTGTCTCCTTAACGTCACCTTCAAGATTTTCACCAAAGTTGCCACTAATCGGCTCAATACGGTTGCAGACCATGTCATCCGACCATCTCAAACGGCTTTTATGCAAGGAAGAAATATACTCGATGGAGTAGTGATCCTTCATGAGACCGTTCACGAGATGCATCGGAAAAACATGAGTGGAGTAGTTCTCAAGATTGATTTTGAAAAGGCCTATGATAAGGTCAAATGGTGCTTCCTTCAAAAGGCCCTAAGAATGAAAGGATTCTCCGATAAATGGTGTCAGTGGATCCAAAATTTTGTTACTGGAGGTAGTGTGGCCGTCAAAGTAAATGATGACGTGGGCCATTACTTTCAAACAAAAAAAGGATTACGTCAGGGTGACCCCATGTCTCCAATGTTATTTAACATTGCTGCTGATATGTTGGCTATTCTGATTGAGCGTGCCAAGAAGGACGGTCAGATTGCAGGAGTAGTGCCACACCTCGTGGATGGTGGACTCTCCATTTTGCAATATGCCGATGATACAATTCTTTTTATGGAACATGACCTAGACAAGGCTCGAAACCTGAAACTCTTGCTTTCGGTGTTTGAGCAAATGTCGGGCCTTAAAATTAACTTCCATAAAAGTGAATTGTTCTGCTTTGGAGAAGCATATGAGGTGGCGGCTGATTACGCTGACCTGTTTGTTGTGCTCAAGGCCAATTCCCAATTAAATATTTGGGAATTTCGATTCATTATCGACGTCTCACTAATGCGGAGTGGAAACATGTAGAGGAGCGTTTAGAGAAACGATTGAGCAGTTGGAAAGGGAAGTTTCTCTCCATTGGAGGACGGCTGATCTTGATCAATTCTGTGCTCACAAATATGGTTCTCTATATGCTTTCTTTTTTTCAACTCCCAAGAGGGGTCTTGCAAAGACTGGATTATTTCAGATCCAGATTCTTTTGGCAAGGAGACAATGAAAAGAAAAAATACAGGCTGACAAAATGGAGTGTGGTTTGTAGGCCAAAAGACCAAGGTGGTCTTGGCAATCATGACCTTCACGTCAAGAATGACGCCTTACTTAGTAAATGGTTGTTCAGACTTCTTACAGAGGATGGTGTTTGGCAAACCCTGCTGCGCAACAAGTATCTAAGCCAAAAAGCTGTGTCGCAGGCCTACTGGAAACCTGGTGCTTCACACTTTTGGGCAGGTCTAATGGCGGCAAAGAACCATCTTTTCCGCTTTGGATCCTATGTGATTATAGACGGATCTGAGATTCGTTTCTGGGAGGACAACTGGTTAGGCAATGCCAGCCTCCGACAACAATACCCAGCTTTGTACCGGATTTTTCGCGATAAGAATGAAACTCTTGCGCAGGTGCTCAGTTCTTTCCCACCGGATATTTCCTTCAGGCGGGATTTGATTGGCCCCCGTTTTGTGTCATGGCAAAATCTTTTGTCCCGATTGGATACGATTAACCTGACACAAGGACGAGATTTATTTCGCTGGAACCTCACTACATCTAGGTCCTTCACAGTTGACACTATGTATCGTGCGCTCACACATTCAGAGGTCCCAATGGATAGTAACAAGAAAATATGGAAGTCGAAAATTCCACTAAAAGTTAAGATATTCATGTGGTATCTTCGAATAGGAGTGGTGCTAACCAAAGATAACCTCGCCCGTCGCAATTGGCAAGGAAGCAAGAGGTGTAGCTTTTGTACTCATGACGAGACAATCAAACACCTCTTTTTCCAGTGCAAGTTTGCGCGTTCTACATGGTCAATTATCCAAGTAGCGTCTAATCTAGATCCGCCCACAGGTGTTGCCAATATTTTTGGTCATTGGTTGGACGGCATTCCTTATAGGTTTAAAATGCTATTACGGGTGGGAGCGTATGCCTTATTATGGTCGCTTTGGCTATGTAGAAATGATCTAGTTTTCAATGACAAAAGATCTTCTCCTTTGTAGGTTATTTTCCGTTGTACGCACTCGCTTCGTATGTGGTCTATGCTTCACCATACGGAGTACCAACCGCTGTTCAAGGCGGTGTGTACGCGATTGGAGCGGGTGGCCATGGAGGTTTTTTCCCAACATGGGTGGCAGCATAACCTCCGTATTGGTCCATTACCTCTTTCGACATAGGCATAGTGATGGTCTTATTTGACTCTACTGGTGCCGATATGTCCGTTTTTTTTCTTTTTACTTTTTCTAGACTGTTTGTGTTTGGCTGTGTGCATCCTAGATATGCAGAGGCCGGGTGTTGCTCATCATAAATTGTATCCACTCGATGCTACATTTTGAGTTAATAAAAGCACCCTTTATCAAAAAAATCTCTTCCTCTGGATAACTAGCTTCAGCCTGTTACGTAGCTTTTCTTTAATGACAAATCTCTCACGTCATCTAGCCCGCAGCAGCGCCTACCAGCCGGCCCCGTCTGGGAGAGCTTGCATGCCTCCTGCACGGCCTTCCTAGCAAGCAGCACATGCCAGCCAGCCAGCTGCACGCCTCCTGCTGCTCGGATCGATTCGACCGCCTTGCGCACCTCGCCGATTCCATTAGGACTTGCACCACACAACCTACGCCGCCTCCGATTGCTTTTGACACAACTCGCCGCCCCAACGACGATCTTTTCCGTTCCAGGTCTCGACCACCGCCAATTCGATGAATTATGCCCCACCTATGAATCAATAACCGACCTTAAATCAAGCCTTGCTCATGATACCATTTGTTAGAATTGATCAGAAGCGCTAGTTGATCTACCGAGAACCGAGCGATCCATGAGCACGTCACCGAGATTTGTTAACAAGTTTCACCAATATGGCTACATTCTCGGGGCTTGACTACGGGCGCTCTTCTCCACAATACCGCGCCCCAGCCACCCGGGCATCGGAACACGCCGCCGGCTCTCCCGCATGCCTGTGTTATTATGTTGGCGTAGATTGCATCGTGTCTCTACCCTCACATACATAAGAGGTCTAGTATACAAGTGTCCTATTACGACACGACTCGGAATCCAACTGTAACATACCTTATACAATAATATTTGACACACCTCTAACAATCTGAACTGGTGATCATGCGGGATCCAGTTGTCCTCCCAAAACCGAGTGGATGTGACATCCCTGATACGACGAATAATCCCTTGCTTAAGAACATCCCTTCCTTCACAGATTCCTCTCCAAATTTGCGACAGTCTCTTCCCCAGCTCTGCATTCAACAAATCATCATTGGGAAAATAAATAGCCTTCAACACACGCGTGCTTAGGGAGTTAGGATCTTGCATAACCCGCCATGCTTGACGAGCAAGTAGTGCCAAGTTGAACACTTCGATATGTCTAAACCCCATACCACCCATATATTTTTGCGTTGTCATGTATCCCAAGAAACCCATGCTATTTTTCTTTTTCCCTTCTTGCTACCCACCAAAAAATTTACAATGAGCAACGCTATATGCTAGCATAAACCTCGTGACATTTTAACACATGCCATGGAATAGGTAGGGATTGCTTGGGCCACTTACTTGATCAAAATTTCTTTGCCTCCGGAAGTAAGCATTTTCTCCATCCATCCTTGAACATTCTTCCAAAAACGATCCTTTCAAGCATGGAAGCACTCCATTCTTGCACGGACCAACATATGTCAGGAGACCGACTCACTTTGAACATCAATGATTTGCATGATCTCCTGACGGACTTGATTTGAACATCATTTTCAAAAAATATTGAGGACTTCGCCAAGTTGACTCGCTGGCCAGAGGCTTCACAATATTTCTGAACTGAGTCCTTGACCCAAAGAGCGGTACATGGGCTGTGCACCGATGGGCCTGGTGAGTCCCTTTTTCTGTGAAACGGGATTCGTTCCATCTGCGCACGCTTCCCTTCAAAAGAAAAAGAAGAAAGCTGGTGTACGTACGTGATAATCGACTTGCCTACGGGAATTTCGGTCCGTAAGGTCTGCCGCCTCTGCATCTCCCTCCTCCGATCCGATCGATGGGGAGCAGCAACTCGCGCGCGTCTCGGTCCGCCGCCGACACGCCCAGCCCATGGACCGCTCTGCCGCCGGATCTGCTCCTCGAGGTCTCTGGTCGCCTCCGGCATGCCGCCGACATCGTCCGCTTCCAGGCCGTCTGCAGGTCGTGGCGCGACGCTGGGGCGCTGCTTTCTCGCCCAACGTGCCTGCCATGGGTTCTCACGTCGCGCAACAACGGCCAGATGTTGCACTCCATCGTCGACTTGAATCGCCCCCTCGAAACGCCCCACCGCTATCCCGATGTCGTCCTCGCGGTCGCGGAGCCACCTCCCAACAACAACAAGAGAAACTTGGTGGCCAGCTAGGACGGCACAGCCGCCTGGATCTTTGTCCCGCGTCCTGAGCCGAGGCTCATCGATGTTCTTACCGGAGCCGTCACCGGTCTACCTCCCTTACCAGACGAGATCAGGATGTCCATGACGAATTTACGAGGCGTCGTCTACGGCGATGACACCGTCTTTCTGCATACCTTCATTAACATGCCTCCCGCGTACTGGTACGAGGCGTCAATTACAGGCTTACAGCAGCTATCCTTCGTCCCGGCGATGCAGCATGGTCAGTCAGGATAGAAAGGCTGAAATTATGGGAACAACCGTATGCCATGTACCACAACGGCAAGGTCCTGGTATTGACCGGTAATTTTCCCTGTACCTTGGTGATGACGATAGACTTGGAAAGCAATGGGGATAATATCAGCAGCAACCTCGAGTTGAGGTGGGATGTATACAGGGACACAAATTATTTTCATCAACGCAGTTACATCTTGGAGTCACATGGTGAGCTGTTGTTGGCATCCATCTTGGTTCCTATCACCTGCGGTGATGCGTTGCGAGTGACGTTACACACAATGCGAAAGGAGCCAGGCAGTGGTAAGATGCAGTGGGTGGAGACAGATGGTCGAAACCTACGTGACCACGCCCTGTTCCTTGGATCTCCCGCCAGCTTTTCTGTGAATCTGGATGAAGCCAACCGGTGTGCCTACTTCGTCTCTTCGGGTGGTGTATTTAGGTACAGCTTTACAAACAATGAGACCAAGCTCGTGAAGCGGTTACCTCTTGTATTCCGCGTTGATGATGAGTGTGCGTGGCTTCGCCCCAACTTGTCATTTACTCCTGTCCATGAAATTAAAGAAATGCTCGAGGCTTGAAACATTACTTTGTCTCCACTATATTTTTGAACAGAAGATGATGTTTTAATTCTCAAACATGTATTTGTGGATATTTCTTAGTTTCTGGTTGAAGAGCTTTAACTTTGGTTATTTATGAAATGTAAATTGATACATTTTTCCCGTGACTGTGTAATTTGTTTGCAAACATGTGTGTGTAATACATTTTTTTAGTTAACATATGTAAACTATGTCTCCACATTAATGAGAACAGATTTCACCTCTTTCAGATTTGTTTATGTTTAATTGTGTTCTACAATTTCATTAACATTAGAAAAAGGTTACGGAACCAAGGTACTTCATCACAATGTGTCAAAGGAAAGGAATCATCGACAATACAAGTACGTTATGGAATGCTTCATCACAAAAGGCAGTTCTCGTGACCGTTTCTCAAAAACAAAAGTATATTCTTATATTAATTAAAGCAATGTGCGATGTTTAAACATTTTACTTGATTTTGTAGCATTATAACCCGACGCACTTGAATCAAGGCACTTTTTTACGCACAAATAAATAGATGTGTATAGTCATTATTCATTGCTCACGAAAAGACAAAATAAAAGGAGCACATCTCTCTACAATACATGAACGTACGTATAGGTCCATATGTGAAAGGTACATGCAGTTGGAAGAATGTGCAATGTTGATCATCAAATCCTGTAGAAATTTGCTTTCCGTAAACCAAGCCACGGTACAATACTGGAAAAAGGAATATACATAGATCAGCCATACTACATACGTTGGTCTAGAACTCCAGTCTTCCAACTCCCGTCCATTGGCCTATAGAGGACAAAAAGGAATACCATGATAGGTTTAATGGAACCCTGACTCTCCTCCGACGCTAATCATGTCCTAGGTCTAATGGAACTCCATGAGTTTGTGCTCCGGAAGATTTAGAATGGTCGAAATAGGTTTGTCGATTGGCTAGATAATATCTTCGTAGAACTGGCTATTGTGTTTTACAACTAGTAGTAGTTGATTGTAACACAACTATTCAGGAATAAAACTCATTGTTTCATCACAAGGAAAAAAACACATATCTCTTTGATAACAAAGCATTCTTATGAACATTGAAGAATAATATATTGAGGCAAACTGTAGATAGACATGCATATTTGATGGAGGCATGCAATAAGAAAAGCATGCATTACATGGGCCCTGCTCATTGTATTTAAAAGAGAGTTTACAAAAAACTAATAATACAGATTTTGGTCTGATGGATTGGTATGGGTATCCTGAAGGTTCCATGGATTGGAGGTAGGATGCATCGATTAACCAATTCATCATGCATAAATATTCTTCGATAATCTTATGGTGCATGTTCCAAGTGCATAATGGAAATCCGCCCTCCTTTGTAATTATAATATTGAATTAACGTTTCACATGTACAAAAACACTAGCACTCAAGAAAATAACTTCATTTAGGTGGAGGCAGCTGTCAAGTTGATCATGAATCTCATTAATATTAATCGATTTATCCAAACAAATGTTAGCATATATTTGTTCTAGATGGTGCAAGATGGATATTATATGGTGTACGGAGATCAATTCACATAAGAAAATTTACATGCTCCAATGGTTAAACCAACAAGATGGTATCTCGATTAACTGCATCAATGTTTGAAACTAATTCGCCTCAATTGTAGCAATTTAAAGAAAACAAATATTAGGAGAATAAGATCGATGATCAAGGCCATGGAAAGTTAACTTAAGCTTAACACACATTTTTGCCTCGCATCCTTTCTAGAGCATTGCCTTTAATGTTGTGTCATCTTCAGAAATCTGGGACATATAGGGCAAAAGATCATGGTGGGACAAATATGCAACAACCCTTTAGGGAGCCTACTCATCTTCTTGCACACCATAGTGATAGACTGGAGAGCTTTGGCATTGTATCCTCCATCCGCCACACCTCAAGGGAAGAGAAATTGCATAAGCATGAAGTCTTGCAGCCAAGGAAATCCTTGTGTAGAGCATGACATCTTCATAACGATATAGCCTCAACACCACAAGATAGGGGAGCTTCTCCAGGACCGGCATCGGGTCTTACTTATTGATATCAACAATTAGAATAAGACGTCTCAGCCTTGTGGGAGCTCAACACGTAATTTGTCAAGTACAACAATTCCATCTAAATAAATATCAACTAGGCAAGGCGTGTTTGCAAGTATGCTAACCATCCTGGTGGCTATGCAGTTGCCCCTCATCGCCAATAAGAAGGTTGTTAGTTAATTCATATATCCCAATAAAATTAAGATTTAAGGTATGGAGCTCTTTCTACTTTGGTCGTAAACTCCTTCCATGTGATGGTGTAGAAAACTCATTCCAAAGGTAAACATGTTTGAGAGTTGGGATGACCCAATATATAGTTTAGTATCCCCGATTCAAGTGTTGTGTACATTAGATCTATATATAGTCTGCAAGTAAAGGAGTTGTCCAATTGTACATGATAGAGTGACACCTTCACATTGTCTCAGTCTAACGCATCTAAGGTGAATGTGTCCAACAATTACTCTAGAGAAATATTTCAAATGTGAGTTCCCAATGTGAAAAAATCTCAAGAATCTCAGCTTAGGTAGGGACGCTGATGTTAGTCCAAAGTCAAGCAAAGGTCGGGCATAAGGTTTCTCTGGTAAAATCTCACCACTCAAACTTTGAAAGAAAAATGATGCGATATAATTGTATCGGATGTGATGCATCAGTTTGACCTGCATTTTAGTATATGTAGTCCTAAGAAAGAAGATCAAATGACGAGTTATATTGACACGAATACATACATACATACATACATACATTCAAAGTGAAAGGAGTCTGACCTATAGGTTTGTTACTGACATCACAAAAACCATTGTGTCAGCCTCTTCTATGCATCAATCACGTAAGATATCATGTATCCTTATTCTTCGAATCCATCCATGGGCCATGCTTCCATCAACAACTTGGACCAAACTTCTTTGAGACAACTCGGTTACATACTTGTGCGCTATTTCTTCTAGTTTGCATTTTGGTGTATGTGGAACTAAGTATTATGTTAACGAATGTTCAATAAGATCATACACATGTATCTCTTAATCCTCGGAGAAAGCGGCAACAAAAAGTAAACATGACCGTATATTATGATTTGGCATGTCCTTGTAGATACGAGCTAGTATGTCACACATTGTCCTTGTGGGTTATGTTGATGTCCAATCCAGTAGTCCATCAGACCTTGTTTGTGTATTTAGGTTCTTTTGATAGATACCCACCAAAAGCTACAAGTGCAAATAGTAATCCATCAAACTTCCTTCCGGGCTTTCTTCCAATTTCTTCAAAATCATCGTCATGAGTTATGTCAGATCTTTTATATGACAGTAGAGCTTTTGTAATAAAATGGTCCCAGCTTTTCTTTTCATCCGTGTTCTTTAGTGCATGGAGATTGTTTAGCAGTTCAACATGATTTTCAACATCTTTGTTTCGTGTGGTTAAGAATACTCTATTGCCGTTATCTGAATCTGGAGATTGTTTAGGAGAGTGGTTTTTCTACACCCCCGCTCGGTGCACCCACGCAAGAAAACGTATCAAAACATTTCAAAAAATTCTGAAATTTTGTGGGAATGTTCTTCAACAAATATTATGGGCACCTGCAAAGTTTGGTGGTCAAATAACATTCGAGGAGCTCTGTACAAAAAAGACAAAATCACTGAAAAATAGTCAAAATGTAAGTACACTGTTTGAGCAGATTTTGTAATTTTGTCTTTTTTTGTACAGAGTTCTTCAAATGTTATTTGACCACCAAACTTTGCATGTGCCCATAACATTTGTTGAAGAACATTCCCATAAAGTTTCAGAATTTTTGAAATGTTTTGATACGTTTTCTTGCGTGGGTGCACCGTGGGTGCACCGAGCGGGGGTTCAGCCACAACTTTCCCATTGTTTAGCCTGTATCATTCTGTTTATTTGTTCCCATGTTTCCTCTTTCCACATATCATCAAGAACTGCCAAGTATCTTTTGTCTAATAGAAAAGGTAGTTCTTTTTTTCCCACATCATATTCACTCATTTGATCAATTAAAATAAATTTGTATATATCATCCACAATTTTCCTCATAATATACTTTAATAAATGAATACCCTTGAATGTTTGAGATATAATCACCCAAGCAACTTTTTCAAATTATTGTTTTGACGGAAACATGTACTTTTCTTGCGATTGTTGTTTTCTCTGCACCACCCATGACAACTAAGGAGACATCACTAATCTTGTTCTCATTGTCAACTAATTTACCACTAATCTATTTGTTCGTTCTCAAAACCAACCATGGCAAGATCAACTTGACAGTCTTGGTCCATAAGGCTAAAATCCTGCTGGAACTCACACTGCTATAGTAGTATTATCCAAACAAATATTCATTTTTTTCACTCTCTCAAAGATCTCACTAAACTTTCTTTTTAGACGTTGAGTTTCTCAAGAGTAATCAGATTACTTGTGAAGCGAACATACCTTGAAATAACACCCATGAAGCCCATCTTGAGCCGGTTTCTCTTATCCATGTGATCATCTATTGCGATGGCATTCTCTGCTTCATTTTGTTGTCTTAATCTAGTTGACGAGGATAACAACTCTATCATTTCCCGGTCTTCGTTTGTTGTCAGGATCTCTCGGGTAGCCCTTTAGCCGCATGTGCTTATCTTTCTGCTGAGAGAGAGAGAGAGAGAGAGAGAGAGAGAGAGAGACAGAGAGAGAGCAATTATTTATGTCACGCTCTCTATCGAGCTTTCCGAGGTAGCTAGCGCAACAGATCTAAAAGTAGAGCTAGAAACGAAAGGCAGGTCCTTCGTATTAGTTTGATTGTCTTAACTCTCCTCATAAATCTTCTACACTATACCAATCGGATACGTGACCATCTGTTCATTTTGCGCACTGCTCCCAAAATCAACACGGTCTTATCGTTGTGACATTACAGTCTTGCTGCACAAAATATTCATGTAAAGGAAAATTGACTTGTGCGGTACACCAAAAGGATACAACAGAAATTAGGTGAAATATATCACTATTTTTTGCACCAAATAAATATATTTGATTAGCGATAATAGACCACAACACCATTTTATCAACAAGTATAGCAACCCAACCCTCTCGGTTTCTTCAAGAAAAGAAATGCATTGTGATGGCTCCCCGGACATCTTCAAGAAGTAGGTGGCGGTGAAAAACACAACACATTTGTTGCTTACGTCGATGCTCTACATGAGGCAAACAGTGGCCTGCCCCCCCCCCCCCCCCCCCCCCCTTATCGATCGAACAAACGTTAAACTGGTAGTACGTAATTAGTGGTATAATACAGCTGATTACGGGTACTTGGCCCCCCTTATATCCCTAGGAAAAGGCCCATGGAGAAGCCCACCCATGACCAGATGTTGTTGTTACCGCTGGCTTCCTGCTGCGTTGCGCCAGCCCTAGCCCCAACCGCTCAGCTCTCCCGATGATCAGCGACCTATCTCAGCCGCCCTTCGCTCCTGCAGTTGCCTCCTGCCCTTCTACTTGCAACCAGCTCTAAATCATAAGCATCAGCTCTCCCGTGATTGATATGTGACTAGTTGTGCATCGCTGCCGCTCTTCGCCCCTGCCGCCTCCTGCCATTCTACTTGCATTCCAATTTACATCCTAAGCCGGTGCCGCGATACGAGGCCAATAGCCAAGGTTAGCACTATATTCTACTGTCAACTACTGCTATTAATCTCTCTCTATTTTTATCTTGTATGTGTCAAAAATATTATGCAGATTTTGTTCTTCTGGTTATCTAACACGTGATGCTAATTATAAGACTTCTAGTCTGACAGCTATGAACAGAAAAACGCCGCCAAACATTATAAAGATGAATCCATTTTTAAGCATGTTGCTTTGAGATCTTGAAGTAAACTGGGATGTGCCGACACTGCATGACGATAATACACATCGAAAGATAATTAGCAATTACATCTTCCAACAAAATTACTATTTTTCTGATCTTAGTAGCGACCTTATATACAAATTTAAGCTAATACATTTGTTTTGAGTAAAAATGGTAGTAATGCAAATTTAAAGGTGTTTTCATAAACGTGAAATGTAATGAAATGATAGTTTGTTTTCGCACAGGATTTTTTCACTACCTTGGCTTGGCCCCCCCTATGTCTAAATCCTGGCTCCGCCCCTGAGGCAAAGGCTCTATTACGTGTCGTCAAATATGTAAGTTGATCTTTTATGCAATTCAATTAGAATCAGCTATATGTTTCAAAATAATAACACTTATCAAGTTTTGATTGACGAAGAACTCAATAGAAATTAGAGGCAAAGAGTAAAAAGAAATAAATCTCCATTTTTTGCTGACAATTCTAGTTTGTGATCAACGAATGCATATGATTAGGGCTACGAACGAGATCTCGGGCGGGCACCAAAAACATCCTAACATGTATAGGGATCGCATGGTATTCTCCTCGATGTCGCATTGAACCTAATCACATGGTGTGCAAGGGCAAGCTGAGATTTATTAACGGTTTTGCTAATTCTCATCTAGATGGGATTTAACTATGTCTCATCTAAGTCATACACCACACGATTAAAGATGCTACAGTTTTCGTGCAATGTATCGCACCGTTTCTCGCGCGCGCTGTTGACTTTGTTTCTGTTGACTTTGTATTTGGGCCTGGCCGCCTGGGTATGTGAGTGTGGTCCTTTTTTTTCCTCATGCGGGCTGCACGGGAGTTGAAAGAAACCGGCTAGCTCTCTTTTAAAGTGCTTTTCATCATCCGCTCCCCACTGTCTCCTTTCACTCCCGCTCTCTCTATCTATTTATTTGTTGTCAGTTCTTGTCTGGTTTTCTATTTGTTTCGTTTTTTGTTATAAATCTGTAACTTCATGTC
Source organism: Elymus sibiricus (assembly GCA_039707655.1). Taxonomy (NCBI): domain Eukaryota; kingdom Viridiplantae; phylum Streptophyta; class Magnoliopsida; order Poales; family Poaceae; genus Elymus; species Elymus sibiricus. The sequence goes on from CM077675.1 coordinate 533,806,880, forward strand.
TTCAACACTAGTCGGAAGTCTATATTGTATATTTCCTTTTTCTTTTCTCCTTTTTGTTACTTATTTATTTATTTTAAATTCATGAACTTATTTCACTTTGTCGTTTGTTCTCTTGAAATGTCGTGCAAATTTTGATCGCGGGTTGTTTTTGTCGTCCGCATCCCGTGGCGTGTTGTGTCGTGCATCCGGTGTCTACTTTTCAGCCAGTTCGCGCACACGTGTTTTATTGGGCCGTTTTCGCGGCGTGATCTTGGGGTCCCGTTTTGGTTTGGTTTTGCTAATTCATATCTTGATGAGAATTAACAAGGTCTCATCTAAATCATATACCATTAGATATATGCGTCAAGATTCGTGTTTCTGAGTTGTGCTTGTTGTCATGGTGTCGTGTGTTTTCTGGTTATCCCTCATGAAGCAGCGAGGCCCGATAGGACTACTTTTAGCGGACCATTTTATGTTTTGTGTATTGGGTTTATTTTGTGAGATGTAGTTTTCCCGTTGAGGGCTACATGTCTTTTTATTCCATGTTTTTGTTTCTTTTCGTTCGACTGTGTTTTTTTGTTCTTGCAAAATGATACTATTAGTTTTGGGGTTTGGAGTGTTTGGCGACTATTGTTCAAATTTTTCAACAATTATTCAAAATGTGTGAAATTTCTTAAAATTTATCAGGAGTTTTAATTGTTGAGAATTTATTCAACTTTATTTTTAAATTAGGTGAATATTATGTTTCCCCGATCGCAAAGTTACCCTTAACTTGCAACTCGAACTAACTATTATTTTATGTGTCTCAGTTGCAAGTCCACTATTAACTTGTAACTGAGTCCAAACTTTTTTTTGTCTTCAGTTGTAAGTTCGCTTTCGAGTCATAACGGAACTCAATGTTTCTTTTGCATCACACTAGTATGGACTTCTTTTTTCATTAGTTTCAAGTCCATCCTCAACTTGCAACTGGCCAAAATTTGTTCACCTCAGTTTGAAGTCCATCAGACTCGCAAGTAGGGGATGACTTTGTTTGTCCGAGTTGCAAGTTAATAATTGACTCGCAACTATGTTCATCACTTTTTGATCCTATTTGTAAGACAACCATCGATGCCCAATTATACCTTTCATCTTTTCTTCCAGAGTTGCAAGTCAACCATCGACTCACAACTAGTCCCAACCCTTTTTTTTCGTCCTAGTTGCAAGTTCCATCATGTTTGTTTGTTTCCTAGCTGCGTATATACCTTCTACTGCCCATTACCTTTGCCGTTCTCTTTGTCCTCGTACATTTTCTTGCAATGAAGATGCATTGAGTGTCTTGTCTCCTCATACTCGGGATACATTTTGGTCTGAGTTGCAACTCCATCCCGGCCATGTGACGGGGCCCATCTCATTTTATTCGTCTCGGTTGCAAGTCCACGCTCGATACACAACTAGGAGGGGCGACCCATTTTTGCTCCCAGTTGCAAGTTCTCCCCCGACATGGAACCGTTCCCACCTTTTTACTCCTAGTTGCAATTTCATCCTCAATACGCAACTTAACGTGACCCATTTATTTGTCCCGGTTGCAAGTATGCCTTTGACATGCAACTGGGTGGCCCGACCCCGTTTGTCCCAGTTGCAAGTCTACCCCCAATATGCAACTGAACCTTGACCCATTTTGGTCCAGGTTTCAAGTCCACCATAGACACACAACTGGGGACCCAACCCCTTTTTTCACAGTTGCAAGTCCATCCCCAACATGCAACTAGGCATGATACAAATTTTGTCCCAGTTGCAAGTCTACTCGCTACATGTAAATGAGCATGTCTCTTTTTTTGTTCCAATTGCAACTCCATCCTTGACATGCTATTGGGGGGGGGGGGGGGCCTACACAATTGGGCATGAACCCCTTTTCATTCTAGTTGCAAGTTCACCCTCGATACGCAACCGGGGTCCGTCCTTTTTTACCAGTTACAACTCCAACCCCACCATTCAACTAGGGAGCATCCTTTTTTGGTCCGAGTTGCAAGTCCATCCTTAAGACACAACTGGGCCTTGCCCATTTTTAGTCTCAAATGCAAGTCCAACCTCGACACATAACATGGATGGTGGGGGGCTCATTTTTGTCCCCCGGTTGCAACTAAACCTTCGACATGCAATTGGAGGTCGTGCCTTTATTGTCCTAGTTGTAGGTCTACCTTCCATACGCAACTGGGGTCTAACCCATTTTTGTCCTAGTTGCAGGTCCACCATCGATATGTAAGTGGGGGTGACAATTTTTTTCCTAGTTGCAACTCCACCACTTACATGCAATGGGGAGCGAGGGGCCTCTTTTTTCTTGTCCCAGTTGCAAGACCACCTTAGAGACGTAACTGGAGTCCAACCCATATTTTTCCTAATTGCATGTCGAACTATACCCTCACATGCAATTGGGGTCCGCCTTCGTGTCCCAGTTATAAGTCCACCCTCAATATGCAAATCGGGGCCTAACCAATTTTGTCCTAGTTGCAACTCCACTCTTGATACCTAACTTGGGGCATGGCCCATTTTTCCCAGTGGCGAGTCCGGCATGGACACGCGAATGGGGGGGACAACCATTTTTTCAGTTGCAACTCCACCCCCTACATGAAATGGGGGGCTCACATTTTTCATGTCCCCGTTGTAGTTCCACGGACGACACGCAACTCGGGCCTAATTCATTTTTATCCTAGTTGCAAGTCCAACTACACCCCTGACATGCAACTGGGGGACACCATGTTTTTGCCCCAGTTGCAAGTCCACCCTCAGTACGCAACCAGGGACCGACCAATTTTGTCCCAGTTGCAACTTCACCCTCGATACCCAACTAGGGGCCCGACCCATTTTTGTCCAAGTTGCAAGTTCACACTTGACATGCAACATGCAGGGGGAGGGGGTGGGGGTGACCATTTTTGCCCCAGTTGCAACTTCACCCCCGACATGTAATTGGGGTGCCCGCCTTTATTCTTTGTCGCAATTGCATGTCCAACCTTGCTCCGCAACTAAGGGCCTGATTTTTTTTCTAGCTGCAACTCCGCCCTCGATACGCAAGTGGGACAGACCCATTTTACTCTAGTTGCAAGTATACACTTGACACGCAACTGGGCCCGAACAATTTTTGTTCCAGTTGCAAGTCTACCCACAACACGCAACTGCATGCCTGCAATGAGATTGCAATTAAGGGCGGGAGGAGGGTTGTTGGCCAGTTGCCTCTCCACATTTTTAAAAATATTCAACATTTTTCCCCATATTTTTATTAAAAAATTCATGAACATTTTTCATAAAAGTATGTGTTTTTTTTGTAGAAATCATTTTTTTTCAAATTCAAGTTTTGATTTTTTTTTTCTTTCCAAAATCAAATTTGTATCACTTATGTAGTTGGGGTACCCGCCTTTTCAAAATTTAATTTTTTTGGGTGGTATTACAAATTTTCTGCCTTCACCAAAATTTCCGAAAACCGACCGGTTTTCCAAATTATTTTACACCCAAATGCCGGAATTATATGTTGTGCTTGCCTACCTGGTTAAATAACCATTTTTCGAAATAAATATAACCATGTAGACTAAGTGAACTTTTACTTCGTCAACCTCTTTTGCTTTTGAGATATGCATCTACCGTGACCAAGGTACTAGCTATATAGCCTTTTGTTCAAAAGCGAATGCATGTTCGCTGTACCATATACTATAGTGATTACTGTAGCTGACATTAGTGAATGGATGCATAGCTCTTTTTTTTGGAAAAGGAGGTTAAAACCTCCGGCCTCTGCATCAATCGATGCATACGGACATCTTTATTTATTATTCAACATAGGTCTAACAAGAACTCGATAATGTGGAGTGCTCTTACTCCCCATATCTAAAAATGGTGTCGTTGCCGATCCATCCATATAACGTATCGGAACCCACAACCGGTGCAGCAGACCTAAACGCACACCACATGCACACGTTTCAGACGTCGCCATCATCATCGGACCGCTGACCCATCTTCAGGAGAGAGATCTGCATCATCCTTGCCAGTCCGTCCATCCGTCAACGCCACCACGGCGCCCAACGGCGCCACCGCCCCGCGCTCGTCCGTCCAGACGCGAAGATTCTGGAAGTTCTGTCGTGCGTAGCACCTGCCGACCAGGCATGACACAGCGTAGCACCTGTCGGCCAGGCATGACTTGACATCTCCATCGAAAGCTCCGTGCAAGACAAAGCCGCTCCACCTCCTGCCTCTGTCTTCCAGCTCTGCTCCACAAACGATGCTCCCAAGAGAGAAAACGACACCGCAGTACCGCCATCATCCGATCTGGAAGACCAGATCCTATGGTTTCCTCCGGAGCAGCAGGAGTGGGTCGACAGTAGTTACACGACGATGCCTTCATCAAGGAAACGACGCAGAACGCCGCCATCGCCTGCCATCGGCTCGGTTTTCACCGGCAACTATGTCTTCCCGACTCGCAACCGGAACTAGATGGCGGATCTCGAGATCTGAAAGTAAGTTTGGTAGCTTCGTTGTGCCGATGGGCATAGTAAGAAGGATTGCTCGCTACCATTGCTCCGCACGGGACAGCCAGCATACACGCTACTCAGATTTTTCCAATAATAGAAAAGAAAAACAACAAACAAACAAACAAACAAACACAAGGTGGGGTTCTTTTTGGGTTAGATGTGTCACATCTAGATGTGTCCTAGACACACCCATTTATTAAATACATATTAAGATGCATGCAAGGCAAAGAAGCTCATCTGTGCATGCATGGATCGCATGCCTTCCTTGAGATGGGGTTTTAGAATCATTACTTCCATATAACTGAGCTTGCTCGTTCTGAAGTTTGATTAATTTCATTCGGATTGGAAAAAGAAACTGAAATTCGCAGCACATGGCCTTTTCAGAATTATTATACCTTTTTTAGGGAATTTCAGTTTCATAATTATATCTTTGGAAGTTTGGACGGAGACGGGCCTCTGCATGTAGTGCCACTGAAACATTACGGATGGGCTTGGCCTTCTCCTTCTCCTGGGAAAAGAGATATATTGCCATACATCGTCGTACTACGGGAGCTGCTCGATCCCTTCCATCCTACTATGCCCTAGATCCGATCCGATCCGATCAATGGGGTGCATCCCCTCGCGCCCGGCGTCTCGGTCCGCCGCACCCACGCCCAAGTCCACGCCCGTGCCCACGCCCACGCCCAGCCCCTGGACCGGTCTGCCGCCGGAGATGCTCCTCGAGGTCTCCCACCGCCTGCAGCACGCCGCCGACCTCGTCCGTTTCCATGCCGTTTGCAAGCCATGGCGCGAGGCGGCTGCGCTGCTCTCCCGCCCCACCTGCCTGCCATGGGTTCTCACGTCGTACTACGACCAGATGCTACACACCATCGTCGACTTCCATCACCCCCTCGAGACACCGCACGACGACGGCGACGACGGCGACGTCATCCTCGCCGAGCCACAGGGGGTGCCACGTACCAACAACAGAAACTGGGTGGCTAGCGCGGATGGCATGGCTACCTGGCTCTTCGTCGCGCGTCCTCAGCCGAGACTCGTCGACATTCTTACCGGAGCCGCCAAGCCATTACCTCCCCTACCAGACGATGAAAGAATGTCCATGGAGAATTTGCGTGGCGTCGTCTATGGCGACGGTACTGTTCTTCTCTACAACTTTATTAACAGCTACCCTTCACACTCCTTTACGGCGGCTATCCTGTCTCCCGGCAATGCGACATGGACGGTCATGACAAAGAGCCTGAAATTGTTTGAACAACCCTATGCCATGTATCATGACGACAAGGTCCTAGTGTTGGATGGCGATTCTCTGTGGTGCTTCAAGATGACGACGGACTTCGAAGCCAACAGCAGTGATGTTATCGGCGACGGTCTCAAGTCAAGGTGGGATCTGGACGACGATGTAGATTATCTTCATGAATGCAGCTACCTCTTGGAGTCACACGGTGACTTGTTGTTGGCATCTCTCATGGTGAAACGGTCTTCGAGTGGTTACGGTCGCAGCAATCCGGCGCCCATGCTACGGGTGACATTGCGCGCGATGCGGAAAGAACCAGCCAGTGGCAAGATGCAATGGGTGGAGAGACACGACCGGAACCTAGGAGACCACGTCTTGTTCCTTGGATCTCCTGCTAGCCTCGCGATGAAGCTGGACGAAGGCGGTGCGTGTGCCTACTTCGTCTACTGGGGCGGCGTGTTTAGGTACAGCTTTGTTGATGGCGAAGCCAAGGCCGTGAAGTGGTTGCGTCCTGAATGTCGTGCTGATGTGGCGTGTGTGTGGCTTCGCCCCAGCCTATCATTTACTCCCATCAAGAAAATTCAAGAAAGGCTTGAGGCTCGGAACAACATGAAAAGGGAATAATTTCCCATGTCAAATGGACAAACTGTAATTCAGTAAGTCCGATTTAGTTTGTCTTGAATGCTGTTATAGTTCCGAACCATATTCTTTATGTATAAAATTCTTAGTTTTGCTTGAAGGGCTTGAAAGCTTATTCTTTATGGATTGCAAATTTGAGAAAAATTACATAACGATTTTGCCATAACTATGTAATTTATTCACAAACATGCGCATATAATGCCGTTTTATTTAATACAATTATAAACTATGTCTGCAGCATAATACTCCTTTTCCAAATTCATTTTTGTTTAGTTGTGGACCACAATTCCAATTAAGGTGTGGAGAGCTTTATTAGTTTTGGAAAAACAGTTACATCATTTTATCAACGTCGGTAATAAAATGCTAAGGTATTAGCTTCCCACATACAATCAATATGATTTGTAAAAATATGCCTAGCCAGCGTATGCACTACACGATTAGCTTCTCTTGGACAACCCGTCAAAAAAAAGTTTCTCTTGGACAATCTTCAAATGTGATATTCGCAACTCCGTGCGAAAGTAATATGCTGGCATACAAAATCACCGTTGAGGATATTTAGGAGTTACCTCCAGCGAGCGGTGTATCAATTGATAGGAAGTTCTTAGACTGGAGGATGATTGTTGAACCCGCGCTAGACTTGGTTCCTCTGGGAGGATGTAAGCTTCTTCCACGAATGTGACTCTGTAACGAATCGGGTTACCTTTGATGATGCTGGCATACACTTCGGTCAGCTGTCGCGCATCACTGCAACCATGCTTCCCTTTCCCTGGTCGTCATTGTATGTAGCGTCGACGCTAATTTTCAGATCCATTCCGCCATGCAGGACCATTCCACACACCCCTTTGCCCCGCATACCTTCTAGGCTCTCCCGTAATTGGTTGCTAGAAGTCCTATCCACAATGCACCGCAGTTAGCAGGTTGTATATCCTCACCGTGGACACATTGACATTGTGCCCACCAGTTATACCAGGCTTCAATCAAGATGATCTCCGGCAAGTCGATCCCACTCATGGGAGCCCATGATCCCTTTGTGGAAGAATATTCTCAAGGGCTACCGATCTTGAACAATCAATCTGCATGACTTCTTTAATTTTATCAAGTATACCAAAGTTAGTCCATAATTCCTATGCCATCATGCATCAAGATCGCAACCTAGACGAAACCCGTCGGGTTTTGCTTGCCCAAACCCTTCCCTGCGATAAAATCGCAAGCCCGTCCCCCTCCCCATCCCCGTGCATAGGGGCATTTTTTTGCCCGTACCCTAAAACCGTCGGGTTTTCTAAACCCACAGGGAAACCCGTCCCCCGCGAGTAGTCAGAGCTTTTGAAAGAAAAACATGAGAATATTGCAGCAATATTAGCAGCAAAACTCAGCATATTTAAGCACAATACAATAGTATGTTTCATCAACATTTCAGCAATAACAGTAGCTAAAAGGAGCATATTTCAGCACAATATAACAACCCATTTCAGCAACAAAGATAAGCATATTTCAGCAACAAACAAGATCATAGTTCAGCCATACATGATTCAACAAGATGTCCAATTACACAAGCTGTGAAATACCCCCTTCGTCCCTTAATCTAAGACGTTTTTTGACACTACACTAGTGCCAAAAACATCCTACATTATGGGATGGAGGGAACAGAATTCATGGTTCACAAATCACGAGCACAAATGAGACGAGATGGTCCAATACATAAGTTCTGAACAAGCATAATTGAGACGAAATGGTCCAACACATAAGTTCTAAAATAGAATTCGTAGATGGACGTATTCTGAGATGGGTATGTCGGGTTTCGGGTTTGGGTACTACTCAAACGGGTTTGAACCCGCGAAACATGCCAGTTTATAATGTATCCATCAGTAGCCTCGCGGGGTTAAAAAGATGCCCGCCCCCGTCCCCTAATAGGTAAAAAAACATGGGGAAGCGGGTTTCGGGGCCCCGTTGCCATCTTGAATCAGGCACCCTTGTAAGGTATCCATCATATTTGTTGGGAAATGTAATAGAAAGCTAAAAGTTTCTCCCTATGATCACGATCCCAGGAACACTATGAAGATGCATAAGATGTTTAGATCGGATCGTTACCAACTTCGAGATGCAGCGGAAGAATTAGTGTAGATCGTTAATGAAATCCCTCGAACCATTCATGAACGATCCCTTGAACCGAAGACCAAAAACACGGCCTCTCTATGGATTGCAGACGTACATGTTGCATGATATGGCAGTGCTTCACTGTCTTGAGCTAATCGTCATCAAAGAATTAGAGGGAGAAGAAGAGAACCGTACATGGCTTGTCTATTATGAGGATTAGAGATAACTAGGTCTAGCTCTAATCTAGATCAACTCTAAATTAGAACTAGAACTAGAGGAAGCTCCAAAGCTCGTGTGTCTCAAGGGGCAAAATTGTCTAGTATATATAGGTTAGGGAGAGGGGAGGGGCACCTCAAGGGGGAGGAGGACTCCTCCCCTTCGTCGGCCCTAGGGGGGTAGGAGTCCCTCACCACTCCAATTCGGCCCCCTCTAACTTTTCATGCAAGCTAGGGGCGCCACCTTTTCTTATTGGGCCCTAGGGCCCAATAACTCTCCATCACTTGGCTTTTTTATTATTTTTTTATTTGGCCTGTTGATATTAAATTAATTCTAAAATCCTTCTAATCAATATTAGAACATTTTATTATCTATTTAACATCTCTGGAAACATTTCCCACACACACACACATATATATATATATATATATATATATATATATATATATATATATATATATATATATATATATATATATATATATCAATTTCCGGTATTCCTCGAAACCCTTCTGGTAACTTCGAAACGCTTCGGGTTTCTCTCGAAACTATTTCATATATTGCCAGAACTATTCCGAGAATATTATCTCATAACACTCGCTACACTAACACTCGACAGATCATGATTTCCTTAATCGTGTGACTCTGTAGGTTCGGTAAAATATAGACATGAACGAAACTACCTTTCGTTCAATGATCAATAGCGCAATAGTGGACATCCATAGTGATCCCCGTGAATACATGAATGATATTCGAGTGAACCTTTGGTTATCATATGTTATCCCCTTTGCTTTGCGATACTTTAGAAAACCCAAGGTGAGATTTATCGATATCTCTTTGAGTCATTATCATGCTCATTGTACCGGTCTTCTCGTTACCGGTTTTGTTATTCTTTCTCGTTTTACATGTTCCAGCATCCTCGTGACTAAGTCACATGTTTCTAGCCAGACGATGATAGATGTTCTCACACGAGAGGGCCCTAAGAATATCTCGTCATCGTCGGAGGAGCAAATCTCACTCTTAAACTGTCTAGCCCCTTGTCATACTTCCCGATGAACCTGAAAGTTGTCGTTATGATCACCGTGTTACACATGACGTTTGATCAACCCCAAAGTCCATTTTCTGTTATGAAGTGAATGTGATACTCTCATGGTCAAAGGAATTAAAGCAAACGTTAACTCGCTGTGTTATAACTATAGACTTGTGACGATAACATCTCAATGTATAACAAACAAGTAGGGTTAATTCAATATGATCATTCTTCTAACATCATACTATCAATGTTGTATGGTATCTTTGTTACACTTAAACAAATACCCATCATCAGGAAAACATGGTCATCATACAACACTTGAGATAGTCCTAGAGGCAATACTAGGAATCAGATTTTACCGTTTATGATTCTACATGTGCATATGAGTTTTCCTCTGAATCGCATATTCAAGAATCACATCAGTTATCGCAAAGAATATAAACTCTTAATAAGAAATGTGAAAATAAATAATACAAATATTATTGCCTCTAGGGCATGTATCAAACATACTATCACTTGCACTAGAGTGAATAATCTAGTTACATGGCTTCTCTAACACCAATGTCTATTCAGTGTTGCTCATGTTTTGCTCGTGGTAGAGGCTTCGTCATCGGGCCTGAGGCATACAAATCTGTGTGAATCTTGAGTGCTTTCACGAAACGCTTTTCGACATGTTGTCGGATGATGTGATACTTGTGTTCGATATGTTTGGACATCATGTTGGACCTTGGTTCCTTTGCTTGAGCGACGACACGATTATTATCACAATAGAGCTCAATTGGATTCAGTGCACTTGGGACCACACCAATCTCTTCAAGAAACTTCTTGATCCAGACTGGCTCCTTTGAAGCTTCTGAAGTCGCAATATATTATGCTTCCACTATAGAATCCGCAACAGTGTTCTGCTTCAACCTTTTCCAAACCACTGCACCACCATTAATAGTGAAAACATGGCTCTACTGAGATTTATAGTCATCTATATCAGTCATGAAGCTAGCATCGGTATAACTACTTACAACGATCTCTTCATCCATTCCATAGACAAGGAGCATGTCCTTCGTCCTTTTGAGGTACTTCAGAATATTTCTAACAGCTTCCTAGCGAGCCAATATTGGATCACTTTGGTACCTTCTACTAACACTTAGCGCATAAGAAACATATTGTCTTGTACATATCATAGCATACATGATAGACCCAGTTACCGAGGCATAAGGGACTCCACTCATTTGCACACGCCCATCAACTATCTTGGGACATTGATTCTTTCTAAGTGTCATGCCATGTGACATTGGGAGAAAACATTACTTAGCATTCTCCTTTTAAACCTCCTTATTTAAACCTTTTCAGTGTACATGCTCTGGCTTATTGCAATTAGACGTCTTGATCTATCTCTATAGATCTTAATGACCAATATATAAGCTGCTCCGCCTAAGTCTTCCATCGAAAACATACTTTTCAATGATTCTTTTATTGTGCTAAGAAAATTTACATCATTCCCAATCAACAATGTGTCATCCACATATAGGATTATAAATGTTATATAGCTCCCACTAAATTTCTTGAATACACAAGCTTCTTCATCATTCTTGATAAAGCCAAACTCTTTAACCACTTCATCAAAATTTGATTCCAGCGCCTCAATGCTTGCTTCAAACCATAAACTAATCCATGAAGCCTACACACCTTTTCGGTATCCTTATGATCAACAAAACCTTCTGGTTGCATAATGTATACATCCTCCTGCAGATTTCCAGTTAGGAAAGTCATTTTGACATCCATCTTCCATATATCGTAGTCGAAATATGCGGGAATTGCCATCATAATCCCTTCGTGTGAACAATATTATCAAGGGCTACCGATCTTGAACAACCAATCTGCATGGCTTCTTTAATTTTATCAAGTATACCAAGGCTAGTTCAGAATTCATCTGACATCGTTCACCCTAGTAAGGTATCCATCATATCCTCGCAACCGACACTGCAAGTAGGTCATCGAACATTTGCAACAATTGGTTTGTTCGCTAGGAACCCTAGATAGGGTATTAGTCCATGCTAAAGACGCTAGCCAAAGATTTATCTTTGTCGGGGCGTTTAGCTGCCATAGTTTTTCCAAATTAGGTTCACGTGAGGTCCTTCTATCGATCCCCAAGGCACGTCTTGCTCTTCTCCCAAACTAGTAGTCCCACTCAACCTGGGAAGCTAATCTTATAGAAAAGCTGGCGTTCTTCGTTCTATGCCAATAAACAAAGTCATCCATGCTCGATGGGTGAGTGGATTTCAATAATTCTCTTTGTCTCACAGTAGACCGATTGGATCAAATCTTCACCACAAGTCTCACAGTGCAAGTTTGCGCGTTCTACATGGTCAATTATCCAAGTAGCGTCTAATCTAGATCCGCCCACAGGTGTTGCCAATATTTTTGGTCATTGGTTGGACGGCATTCCTTATAGGTTTAAAATGCTATTACGGGTGGGAGCGTATGCCTTATTATGGTCGCTTTGGCTATGTAGAAATGATCTAGTTTTCAATGACAAAAGATCTTCTCCTTTGTAGGTTATTTTCCGTTGTACGCACTCGCTTCGTATGTGGTCTATGCTTCACCATACGGAGTACCAACCGCTGTTCAAGGCGGTGTGTACGCGATTGGAGCGGGTGGCCATGGAGGTTTTTTCCCAACATGGGTGGCAGCATAACCTCTGTATTGGTCCATTACCTCTTTCGACATAGGCATAGTGATGGTCTTATTTGACTCTACTGGTGCCGATATGTCCGTTTTTTATCTTTTTACTTTTTCTAGACTGTTTGTGTTTGGCTGTGTGCATCCTAGATATGCAGAGGCCGGGTGTTGCTCATCATAAATTGTATCCACTCGATGCTACATTTTGAGTTAATAAAAGCACCCTTTATCAAAAAAATCTCTTCCTCTGGATAACTAGCTTCAGCCTGTTACGTAGCTTTTCTTTAATGACAAATCTCTCACGTCATCTAGCCCGCAGCAGCGCCTACCAGCCGGCCCCGTCTGGGAGAGCTTGCATGCCTCCTGCACGGCCTTCCTAGCAAGCAGCACATGCCAGCCAGCCAGCTGCACGCCTCCTGCTGCTCGGATCGATTCGACCGCCTTGCGCACCTCGCCGATTCCATTAGGACTTGCACCACACAACCTACGCCGCCTCCGATTGCTTTTGACACAACTCGCCGCCCCAACGACGATCTTTTCCGTTCCAGGTCTCGACCACCGCCAATTCGATGAATTATGCCCCACCTATGAATCAATAACCGACCTTAAATCAAGCCTTGCTCATGATACCATTTGTTAGAATTGATCAGAAGCGCTAGTTGATCTACCGAGAACCGAGCGATCCATGAGCACGTCACCGAGATTTGTTAACAAGTTTCACCAATATGGCTACATTCTCGGGGCTTGACTACGGGCGCTCTTCTCCACAATACCGCGCCCCAGCCACCCGGGCATCGGAACACGCCGCCGGCTCTCCCGCATGCCTGTGTTATTATGTTGGCGTAGATTGCATCGTGTCTCTACCCTCACATACATAAGAGGTCTAGTATACAAGTGTCCTATTACGACACGACTCGGAATCCAACTGTAACATACCTTATACAATAATATTTGACACACCTCTAACAATCTGAACTGGTGATCATGCGGGATCCAGTTGTCCTCCCAAAACCGAGTGGATGTGACATCCCTGATACGACGAATAATCCCTTGCTTAAGAACATCCCTTCCTTCACAGATTCCTCTCCAAATTTGCGACAGTCTCTTCCCCAGCTCTGCATTCAACAAATCATCATTGGGAAAATAAATAGCCTTCAACACACGCGTGCTTAGGGAGTTAGGATCTTGCATAACCCGCCATGCTTGACGAGCAAGTAGTGCCAAGTTGAACACTTCGATATGTCTAAACCCCATACCACCCATATATTTTTGCGTTGTCATGTATCCCAAGAAACCCATGCTATTTTTCTTTTTCCCTTCTTGCTACCCACCAAAAAATTTACAATGAGCAACGCTATATGCTAGCATAAACCTCGTGACATTTTAACACATGCCATGGAATAGGTAGGGATTGCTTGGGCCACTTACTTGATCAAAATTTCTTTGCCTCCGGAAGTAAGCATTTTCTCCATCCATCCTTGAACATTCTTCCAAAAACGATCCTTTCAAGCATGGAAGCACTCCATTCTTGCACGGACCAACATATGTCAGGAGACCGACTCACTTTGAACATCAATGATTTGCATGATCTCCTGACGGACTTGATTTGAACATCATTTTCAAAAAATATTGAGGACTTCGCCAAGTTGACTCGCTGGCCAGAGGCTTCACAATATTTCTGAACTGAGTCCTTGACCCAAAGAGCGGTACATGGGCTGTGCACCGATGGGCCTGGTGAGTCCCTTTTTCTGTGAAACGGGATTCGTTCCATCTGCGCACGCTTCCCTTCAAAAGAAAAAGAAGAAAGCTGGTGTACGTACGTGATAATCGACTTGCCTACGGGAATTTCGGTCCGTAAGGTCTGCCGCCTCTGCATCTCCCTCCTCCGATCCGATCGATGGGGAGCAGCAACTCGCGCGCGTCTCGGTCCGCCGCCGACACGCCCAGCCCATGGACCGCTCTGCCGCCGGATCTGCTCCTCGAGGTCTCTGGTCGCCTCCGGCATGCCGCCGACATCGTCCGCTTCCAGGCCGTCTGCAGGTCGTGGCGCGACGCTGGGGCGCTGCTTTCTCGCCCAACGTGCCTGCCATGGGTTCTCACGTCGCGCAACAACGGCCAGATGTTGCACTCCATCGTCGACTTGAATCGCCCCCTCGAAACGCCCCACCGCTATCCCGATGTCGTCCTCGCGGTCGCGGAGCCACCTCCCAACAACAACAAGAGAAACTTGGTGGCCAGCTAGGACGGCACAGCCGCCTGGATCTTTGTCCCGCGTCCTGAGCCGAGGCTCATCGATGTTCTTACCGGAGCCGTCACCGGTCTACCTCCCTTACCAGACGAGATCAGGATGTCCATGACGAATTTACGAGGCGTCGTCTACGGCGATGACACCGTCTTTCTGCATACCTTCATTAACATGCCTCCCGCGTACTGGTACGAGGCGTCAATTACAGGCTTACAGCAGCTATCCTTCGTCCCGGCGATGCAGCATGGTCAGTCAGGATAGAAAGGCTGAAATTATGGGAACAACCGTATGCCATGTACCACAACGGCAAGGTCCTGGTATTGACCGGTAATTTTCCCTGTACCTTGGTGATGACGATAGACTTGGAAAGCAATGGGGATAATATCAGCAGCAACCTCGAGTTGAGGTGGGATGTATACAGGGACACAAATTATTTTCATCAACGCAGTTACATCTTGGAGTCACATGGTGAGCTGTTGTTGGCATCCATCTTGGTTCCTATCACCTGCGGTGATGCGTTGCGAGTGACGTTACACACAATGCGAAAGGAGCCAGGCAGTGGTAAGATGCAGTGGGTGGAGACAGATGGTCGAAACCTACGTGACCACGCCCTGTTCCTTGGATCTCCCGCCAGCTTTTCTGTGAATCTGGATGAAGCCAACCGGTGTGCCTACTTCGTCTCTTCGGGTGGTGTATTTAGGTACAGCTTTACAAACAATGAGACCAAGCTCGTGAAGCGGTTACCTCTTGTATTCCGCGTTGATGATGAGTGTGCGTGGCTTCGCCCCAACTTGTCATTTACTCCTGTCCATGAAATTAAAGAAATGCTCAAGGCTTGAAACATTACTTTGTCTCCACTATATTTTTGAACAGAAGATGATGTTTTAATTCTCAAACATGTATTTGTGGATATTTCTTAGTTTCTGGTTGAAGAGCTTTAACTTTGGTTATTTATGAAATGTAAATTGATACATTTTTCCCGTGACTGTGTAATTTGTTTGCAAACATGTGTGTGTAATACATTTTTTTAGTTAACATATGTAAACTATGTCTCCACATTAATGAGAACAGATTTCACCTCTTTCAGATTTGTTTATGTTTAATTGTGTTCTACAATTTCATTAACATTAGAAAAAGGTTACGGAACCAAGGTACTTCATCACAATGTGTCAAAGGAAAGGAATCATCGACAATACAAGTACGTTATGGAATGCTTCATCACAAAAGGCAGTTCTCGTGACCGTTTCTCAAAAACAAAAGTATATTCTTATATTAATTAAAGCAATGTGCGATGTTTAAACATTTTACTTGATTTTGTAGCATTATAACCCGACGCACTTGAATCAAGGCACTTTTTTACGCACAAATAAATAGATGTGTATAGTCATTATTCATTGCTCACGAAAAGACAAAATAAAAGGAGCACATCTCTCTACAATACATGAACGTACGTATAGGTCCATATGTGAAAGGTACATGCAGTTGGAAGAATGTGCAATGTTGATCATCAAATCCTGTAGAAATTTGCTTTCCGTAAACCAAGCCACGGTACAATACTGGAAAAAGGAATATACATAGATCAGCCATACTACATACGTTGGTCTAGAACTCCAGTCTTCCAACTCCCGTCCATTGGCCTATAGAGGACAAAAAGGAATACCATGATAGGTTTAATGGAACCCTGACTCTCCTCCGACGCTAATCATGTCCTAGGTCTAATGGAACTCCATGAGTTTGTGCTCCGGAAGATTTAGAATGGTCGAAATAGGTTTGTCGATTGGCTAGATAATATCTTCGTAGAACTGGCTATTGTGTTTTACAACTAGTAGTAGTTGATTGTAACACAACTATTCAGGAATAAAACTCATTGTTTCATCACAAGGAAAAAAACACATATCTCTTTGATAACAAAGCATTCTTATGAACATTGAAGAATAATATATTGAGGCAAACTGTAGATAGACATGCATATTTGATGGAGGCATGCAATAAGAAAAGCATGCATTACATGGGCCCTGCTCATTGTATTTAAAAGAGAGTTTACAAAAAACTAATAATACAGATTTTGGTCTGATGGATTGGTATGGGTATCCTGAAGGTTCCATGGATTGGAGGTAGGATGCATCGATTAACCAATTCATCATGCATAAATATTCTTCGATAATCTTATGGTGCATGTTCCAAGTGCATAATGGAAATCCGCCCTCCTTTGTAATTATAATATTGAATTAACGTTTCACATGTACAAAAACACTAGCACTCAAGAAAATAACTTCATTTAGGTGGAGGCAGCTGTCAAGTTGATCATGAATCTCATTAATATTAATCGATTTATCCAAACAAATGTTAGCATATATTTGTTCTAGATGGTGCAAGATGGATATTATATGGTGTACGGAGATCAATTCACATAAGAAAATTTACATGCTCCAATGGTTAAACCAACAAGATGGTATCTCGATTAACTGCATCAATGTTTGAAACTAATTCGCCTCAATTGTAGCAATTTAAAGAAAACAAATATTAGGAGAATAAGATCGATGATCAAGGCCATGGAAAGTTAACTTAAGCTTAACACACATTTTTGCCTCGCATCCTTTCTAGAGCATTGCCTTTAATGTTGTGTCATCTTCAGAAATCTGGGACATATAGGGCAAAAGATCATGGTGGGACAAATATGCAACAACCCTTTAGGGAGCCTACTCATCTTCTTGCACACCATAGTGATAGACTGGAGAGCTTTGGCATTGTATCCTCCATCCGCCACACCTCAAGGGAAGAGAAATTGCATAAGCATGAAGTCTTGCAGCCAAGGAAATCCTTGTGTAGAGCATGACATCTTCATAACGATATAGCCTCAACACCACAAGATAGGGGAGCTTCTCCAGGACCGGCATCGGGTCTTACTTATTGATATCAACAATTAGAATAAGACGTCTCAGCCTTGTGGGAGCTCAACACGTAATTTGTCAAGTACAACAATTCCATCTAAATAAATATCAACTAGGCAAGGCGTGTTTGCAAGTATGCTAACCATCCTGGTGGCTATGCAGTTGCCCCTCATCGCCAATAAGAAGGTTGTTAGTTAATTCATATATCCCAATAAAATTAAGATTTAAGGTATGGAGCTCTTTCTACTTTGGTCGTAAACTCCTTCCATGTGATGGTGTAGAAAACTCATTCCAAAGGTAAACATGTTTGAGAGTTGGGATGACCCAATATATAGTTTAGTATCCCCGATTCAAGTGTTGTGTACATTAGATCTATATATAGTCTGCAAGTAAAGGAGTTGTCCAATTGTACATGATAGAGTGACACCTTCACATTGTCTCAGTCTAACGCATCTAAGGTGAATGTGTCCAACAATTACTCTAGAGAAATATTTCAAATGTGAGTTCCCAATGTGAAAAAATCTCAAGAATCTCAGCTTAGGTAGGGACGCTGATGTTAGTCCAATGTCAAGCAAAGGTCGGGCATAAGGTTTCTCTGGTAAAATCTCACCACTCAAACTTTGAAAGAAAAATGATGCGATATAATTGTATCGGATGTGATGCATCAGTTTGACCTGCATTTTAGTATATGTAGTCCTAAGAAAGAAGATCAAATGACGAGTTATATTGACACGAATACATACATACATACATACATACATTCAAAGTGAAAGGAGTCTGACCTATAGGTTTGTTACTGACATCACAAAAACCATTGTGTCAGCCTCTTCTATGCATCAATCACGTAAGATATCATGTATCCTTATTCTTCGAATCCATCCATGGGCCATGCTTCCATCAACAACTTGGACCAAACTTCTTTGAGACAACTCGGTTACATACTTGTGCGCTATTTCTTCTAGTTTGCATTTTGGT
Organism: Elymus sibiricus; assembly: GCA_039707655.1. Classification (NCBI taxonomy): domain Eukaryota; kingdom Viridiplantae; phylum Streptophyta; class Magnoliopsida; order Poales; family Poaceae; genus Elymus; species Elymus sibiricus. The sequence continues at coordinate 533,825,355 of CM077675.1, forward strand.
GTATGTGGAACTAAGTATTATGTTAACGAATGTTCAATAAGATCATACACATGTATCTCTTAATCCTCGGAGAAAGCGGCAACAAAAAGTAAACATGACCGTATATTATGATTTGGCATGTCCTTGTAGATAAGAGCTAGTATGTCACACATTGTCCTTGTGGGTTATGTTGATGTCCAATCCAGTAGTCCATCAGACCTTGTTTGTGTATTTAGGTTCTTTTGATAGATACCCACCAAAAGCTACAAGTGCAAATAGTAATCCATCAAACTTCCTTCCGGGCTTTCTTCCAATTTCTTCAAAATCATCGTCATGAGTTATGTCAGATCTTTTATATGACAGTAGAGCTTTTGTAATAAAATGGTCCCAGCTTTTCTTTTCATCCGTGTTCTTTAGTGCATGGAGATTGTTTAGCAGTTCAACATGATTTTCAACATCTTTGTTTCGTGTGGTTAAGAATACTCTATTGCCGTTATCTGAATCTGGAGATTGTTTAGGAGAGTGGTTTTTCTACACCCCCGCTCGGTGCACCCACGCAAGAAAACGTATCAAAACATTTCAAAAAATTCTGAAATTTTGTGGGAATGTTCTTCAACAAATATTATGGGCACCTGCAAAGTTTGGTGGTCAAATAACATTCGAGGAGCTCTGTACAAAAAAGACAAAATCACTGAAAAATAGTCAAAATGTAAGTACACTGTTTGAGCAGATTTTGTAATTTTTTCTTTTTTTGTACAGAGTTCTTCAAATGTTATTTGACCACCAAACTTTGCATGTGCCCATAACATTTGTTGAAGAACATTCCCATAAAGTTTCAGAATTTTTGAAATGTTTTGATACGTTTTCTTGCGTGGGTGCACCGTGGGTGCACCGAGCGGGGGTTCAGCCACAACTTTCCCATTGTTTAGCCTGTATCATTCTGTTTATTTGTTCCCATGTTTCCTCTTTCCACATATCATCAAGAACTGCCAAGTATCTTTTGTCTAATAGAAAAGGTAGTTCTTTTTTTCCCACATCATATTCACTCATTTGATCAATTAAAATAAATTTGTATATATCATCCACAATTTTCCTCATAATATACTTTAATAAATGAATACCCTTGAATGTTTGAGATATAATCACCCAAGCAACTTTTTCAAATTATTGTTTTGACGGAAACATGTACTTTTCTTGCGATTGTTGTTTTCTCTGCACCACCCATGACAACTAAGGAGACATCACTAATCTTGTTCTCATTGTCAACTAATTTACCACTAATCTATTTGTTCGTTCTCAAAACCAACCATGGCAAGATCAACTTGACAGTCTTGGTCCATAAGGCTAAAATCCTGCTGGAACTCACACTGCTATAGTAGTATTATCCAAACAAATATTCATTTTTTTCACTCTCTCAAAGATCTCACTAAACTTTCTTTTTAGACGTTGAGTTTCTCAAGAGTAATCAGATTACTTGTGAAGCGAACATACCTTGAAATAACACCCATGAAGCCCATCTTGAGCCGGTTTCTCTTATCCATGTGATCATCTATTGCGATGGCATTCTCTGCTTCATTTTGTTGTCTTAATCTAGTTGACGAGGATAGCAACTCTATCATTTCCCGGTCTTCGTTTGTTGTCAGGATCTCTCGGGTAGCCCTTTAGCCGCATGTGCTTATCTTTCTGCTGAGAGAGAGAGAGAGAGAGAGAGAGAGAGACAGAGAGAGAGCAATTATTTATGTCACGCTCTCTATCGAGCTTTCCGAGGTAGCTAGCGCAACAGATCTAAAAGTAGAGCTAGAAACGAAAGGCAGGTCCTTCGTATTAGTTTGATTGTCTTAACTCTCCTCATAAATCTTCTACACTATACCAATCGGATACGTGACCATCTGTTCATTTTGCGCACTGCTCCCAAAATCAACACGGTCTTATCGTTGTGACATTACAGTCTTGCTGCACAAAATATTCATGTAAAGGAAAATTGACTTGTGCGGTACACCAAAAGGATACAACAGAAATTAGGTGAAATATATCACTATTTTTTGCACCAAATAAATATATTTGATTAGCGATAATAGACCACAACACCATTTTATCAACAAGTATAGCAACCCAACCCTCTCGGTTTCTTCAAGAAAAGAAATGCATTGTGATGGCTCCCCGGACATCTTCAAGAAGTAGGTGGCGGTGAAAAACACAACACATTTGTTGCTTACGTCGATGCTCTACATGAGGCAAACAGTGGCCTGCCCCCCCCCCCCCCCCCTTATCGATCGAACAAACGTTAAACTGGTAGTACGTAATTAGTGGTATAATACAGCTGATTACGGGTACTTGGCCCCCCTTATATCCCTAGGAAAAGGCCCATGGAGAAGCCCACCCATGACCAGATGTTGTTGTTACCGCTGGCTTCCTGCTGCGTTGCGCCAGCCCTAGCCCCAACCGCTCAGCTCTCCCGATGATCAGCGACCTATCTCAGCCGCCCTTCGCTCCTGCAGTTGCCTCCTGCCCTTCTACTTGCAACCAGCTCTAAATCATAAGCATCAGCTCTCCCGTGATTGATATGTGACTAGTTGTGCATCGCTGCCGCTCTTCGCCCCTGCCGCCTCCTGCCATTCTACTTGCATTCCAATTTAAATCCTAAGCCGGTGCCGCGATACGAGGCCAATAGCCAAGGTTAGCACTATATTCTACTGTCTACTACTGCATGTTGCTTTGAGATCTTGAAGTAAACTGGGGTGTGCCGACACTGCATGACGATAATACACATCGAAAGATAATTAGCAATTACATCTTCCAACAAAATTACTATTTTTCTGATCTTAGTAGCGACCTTATATACAAATTTAAGCTAATACATTTGTTTTGAGTAAAAATGGTAGTAATGCAAATTTAAAGGTGTTTTCATAAACGTGAAATGTAATGAAATGATAGTTTGTTTTCGCACAGGATTTTTTCACTACCTTGGCTTGGCCCCCCCTATGTCTAAATCCTGGCTCCGCCCCTGAGGCAAAGGCTCTATTACGTGTCGTCAAATATGTAAGTTGATCTTTTATGCAATTCAATTAGAATCAGCTATATGTTTCAAAATAATAACACTTATCAAGTTTTGATTGACGAAGAACTCAATAGAAATTAGAGGCAAAGAGTAAAAAGAAATAAATCTCCATTTTTTGCTGACAATTCTAGTTTGTGATCAACGAATGCATATGATTAGGGCTACGAACGAGATCTCGGGCGGGCACCAAAAACATCCTAACATGTATAGGGATCGCATGGTATTCTCCTCGATGTCGCATTGAACCTAATCACATGGTGTGCAAGGGCAAGCTGAGATTTATTAACGGTTTTGCTAATTCTCATCTAGATGGGATTTAACTATGTCTCATCTAAGTCATACACCACACGATTAAAGATGCTACAGTTTTCGTGCAATGTATCGCACCGTTTCTCGCGCGCGCTGTTGACTTTGTTTCTGTTGACTTTGTATTTGGGCCTGGCCGCCTGGGTATGTGAGTGTGGTCCTTTTTTTTCCTCATGCGGGCTGCACGGGAGTTGAAAGAAACCGGCTAGCTCTCTTTTAAAGTGCTTTTCATCATCCGCTCCCCACTGTCTCCTTTCACTCCCGCTCTCTCTATCTATTTATTTGTTGTCAGTTCTTGTCTGGTTTTCTATTTGTTTCGTTTTTTGTTATAAATCTGTAACTTCATGTCTTCAACACTAGTCGGAAGTCTATATTGTATATTTCCTTTTTCTTTTCTCCTTTTTGTTACTTATTTATTTATTTTAAATTCATGAACTTATTTCACTTTGTCGTTTGTTCTCTTGAAATGTCGTGCAAATTTTGATCGCGGGTTGTTTTTGTCGTCCGCATCCCGTGGCGTGTTGTGTCGTGCATCCGGTGTCTACTTTTCAGCCAGTTCGCGCACACGTGTTTTATTGGGCCGTTTTCGCGGCGTGATCTTGGGGTCCCGTTTTGGTTTGGTTTTGCTAATTCATATCTTGATGAGAATTAACAAGGTCTCATCTAAATCATATACCATTAGATATATGCGTCAAGATTCGTGTTTCTGAGTTGTGCTTGTTGTCATGGTGTCGTGTGTTTTCTGGTTATCCCTCATGAAGCAGCGAGGCCCGATAGGACTACTTTTAGCGGACCATTTTATGTTTTGTGTATTGGGTTTATTTTGTGAGATGTAGTTTTCCCGTTGAGGGCTACATGTCTTTTTATTCCATGTTTTTGTTTCTTTTCGTTCGACTGTGTTTTTTTGTTCTTGCAAAATGATACTATTAGTTTTGGGGTTTGGAGTGTTTGGCGACTATTGTTCAAATTTTTCAACAATTATTCAAAATGTGTGAAATTTCTTAAAATTTATCAGGAGTTTTAATTGTTGAGAATTTATTCAACTTTATTTTTAAATTAGGTGAATATTATGTTTCCCCGATCGCAAAGTTACCCTTAACTTGCAACTCGAACTAACTATTATTTTATGTGTCTCAGTTGCAAGTCCACTATTAACTTGTAACTGAGTCCAAACTTTTTTTTGTCTTCAGTTGTAAGTTCGCTTTCGAGTCATAACGGAACTCAATGTTTCTTTTGCATCACACTAGTATGGACTTCTTTTTTCATTAGTTTCAAGTCCATCCTCAACTTGCAACTGGCCAAAATTTGTTCACCTCAGTTTGAAGTCCATCAGACTCGCAAGTAGGGGATGACTTTGTTTGTCCGAGTTGCAAGTTAATAATTGACTCGCAACTATGTTCATCACTTTTTGATCCTATTTGTAAGACAACCATCGATGCCCAATTATACCTTTCATCTTTTCTTCCAGAGTTGCAAGTCAACCATCGACTCACAACTAGTCCCAACCCTTTTTTTTCGTCCTAGTTGCAAGTTCCATCATGTTTGTTTGTTTCCTAGCTGCGTATATACCTTCTACTGCCCATTACCTTTGCCGTTCTCTTTGTCCTCGTACATTTTCTTGCAATGAAGATGCATTGAGTGTCTTGTCTCCTCATACTCGGGATACATTTTGGTCTGAGTTGCAACTCCATCCCGGCCATGTGACGGGGCCCATCTCATTTTATTCGTCTTGGTTGCAAGTCCACGCTCGATACACAACTAGGAGGGGCGACCCATTTTTGCTCCCAGTTGCAAGTTCTCCCCCGACATGGAACCGTTCCCACCTTTTTACTCCTAGTTGCAATTTCATCCTCAATACGCAACTTAACGTGACCCATTTATTTGTCCCAGTTGCAAGTATGCCTTTGACATGCAACTGGGTGGCCCGACCCCGTTTGTCCCAGTTGCAAGTCTACCCCCAATATGCAACTGAAAATTGACCCATTTTGGTCCAGGTTTCAAGTCCACCATAGACACGCAACTGGGGACCCAACCCCTTTTTTCACAGTTGCAAGTCCATCCCCAACATGCAACTAGGCATGATACAAATTTTGTCCCAGTTGCAAGTCTACTCGCAACATGTAAATGAGCATGTCTCTTTTTTTGTTCCAATTGCAACTCCATCCTTGACATGCTATTGGGGGGGGGGCCTACACAATTGGGCATGAACCCCTTTTCATTCTAGTTGCAAGTTCACCCTCGATACGCAACCGGGGTCCGTCCTTTTTTACCAGTTACAACTCCAACCCCACCATTCAACTAGGGAGCATCCTTTTTTGGTCCGAGTTGCAAGTCCATCCTTAAGACACAACTGGGCCTTGCCCATTTTTAGTCTCAAATGCAAGTCCAACCTCGACACATAACATGGATGGTGGGGGGCTCATTTTTGTCCCCCGGTTGCAACTAAACCTTCGACATGCAATTGGAGGTCGTGCCTTTATTGTCCTAGTTGTAGGTCTACCTTCCATACGCAACTGGGGTCTAACCCATTTTTGTCCTAGTTGCAGGTCCACCATCGATATGTAAGTGGGGGTGACAATTTTTTTCCTAGTTGCAACTCCACCACTTACATGCAATGGGGAGCGAGGGGCCTCTTTTTTCTTGTCCCAGTTGCAAGACCACCTTAGAGACGTAACTGGAGTCCAACCCATATTTTTCCTAATTGCATGTCGAACTATACCCTCACATGCAATTGGGGTCCGCCTTCGTGTCCCAGTTATAAGTCCACCCTCAATATGCAAATCGGGGCCTAACCAATTTTGTCCTAGTTGCAACTCCACTCTTGATACCTAACTTGGGGCATGGCCCATTTTTCCCAGTGGCGAGTCCGGCATGGACACGCGAATGGGGGGGACAACCATTTTTTCAGTTGCAACTCCACCCCCTACATGAAATGGGGGGCTCACATTTTTCATGTCCCCGTTGTAGTTCCACGGACGACACGCAACTCGGGCCTAATTCATTTTTATCCTAGTTGCAAGTCCAACTACACCCCTGACATGCAACTGGGGGACACCATGTTTTTGCCCCAGTTGCAAGTCCACCCTCAGTACGCAACCAGGGACCGACCAATTTTGTCCCAGTTGCAACTTCACCCTCGATACCCAACTAGGGGCCCGACCCATTTTTGTCCAAGTTGCAAGTTCACACTTGACATGCAACATGCAGGGGGAGGGGGTGGGGGTGACCATTTTTGCCCCAGTTGCAACTTCACCCCCGACATGTAATTGGGGTGCCCGCCTTTATTCTTTGTCGCAATTGCATGTCCAACCTTGCTCCGCAACTAAGGGCCTGATTTTTTTTCTAGCTGCAACTCCGCCCTCGATACGCAAGTGGGACAGACCCATTTTACTCCAGTTGCAAGTATACACTTGACACGCAACTGGGCCCGAACAATTTTTGTTCCAGTTGCAAGTCTACCCACAACACGCAACTGCATGCCTGCAATGAGATTGCAATTAAGGGCGGGAGGAGGGTTGTTGGCCAGTTGCCTCTCCACATTTTTAAAAATATTCAACATTTTTCCCCATATTTTTATTAAAAAATTCATGAACATTTTTCATAAAAGTATGTGTTTTTTTTGTAGAAATCATTTTTTTTCAAATTCAAGTTTTGATTTTTTTTTTCTTTCCAAAATCAAATTTGTATCACTTATGTAGTTGGGGTACCCGCCTTTTCAAAATTTAATTTTTTTGGGTGGTATTACAAATTTTCTGCCTTCACCAAAATTTCCGAAAACCGACCGGTTTTCCAAATTATTTTACACCCAAATGCCGGAATTATATGTTGTGCTTGCCTACCTGGTTAAATAACCATTTTTCGAAATAAATATAACCATGTAGACTAAGTGAACTTTTACTTCGTCAACCTCTTTTGCTTTTGAGATATGCATCTACCGTGACCAAGGTACTAGCTATATAGCCTTTTGTTCAAAAGCGAATGCATGTTCGCTGTACCATATACTATAGTGATTACTGTAGCTGACATTAGTGAATGGATGCATAGCTCTTTTTTCTGGAAAAGGAGGTTAAAACCTCCGGCCTCTGCATCAATCGATGCATACGGACATCTTTATTTATTATTCAACATAGGTCTAACAAGAACTCGATAATGTGGAGTGCTCTTACTCCCCATATCTAAAAATGGTGTCGTTGCCGATCCATCCATATAACGTATCGGAACCCACAACCGGTGCAGCAGACCTAAACGCACACCACATGCACACGTTTCAGACGTCGCCATCATCATCGGACCGCTGACCCATCTTCAGGAGAGAGATCTGCATCATCCTTGCCAGTCCGTCCATCCGTCAACGCCACCACGGCGCCCAACGGCGCCACCGCCCCGCGCTCGTCCGTCCAGACGCGAAGATTCTGGAAGTTCTGTCGTGCGTAGCACCTGCCGACCAGGCATGACACAGCGTAGCACCTGTCGGCCAGGCATGACTTGACATCTCCATCGAAAGCTCCGTGCAAGACAAAGCCGCTCCACCTCCTGCCTCTGTCTTCCAGCTCTGCTCCACAAACGATGCTCCCAAGAGAGAAAACGACACCGCAGTACCGCCATCATCCGATCTGGAAGACCAGATCCTATGGTTTCCTCCGGAGCAGCAGGAGTGGGTCGACAGTAGTTACACGACGATGCCTTCATCAAGGAAACGACGCAGAACGCCGCCATCGCCTGCCATCGGCTCGGTTTTCACCGGCAACTATGTCTTCCCGACTCGCAACCGGAACTAGATGGCGGATCTCGAGATCTGAAAGTAAGTTTGGTAGCTTCGTTGTGCCGATGGGCATAGTAAGAAGGATTGCTCGCTACCATTGCTCCGCACGGGACAGCCAGCATACACGCTACTCAGATTTTTCCAATAATAGAAAAGAAAAACAACAAACAAACAAACAAACAAACACAAGGTGGGGTTCTTTTTGGGTTAGATGTGTCACATCTAGATGTGTCCTAGACACACCCATTTATTAAATACATATTAAGATGCATGCAAGGCAAAGAAGCTCATCTGTGCATGCATGGATCGCATGCCTTCCTTGAGATGGGGTTTTAGAATCATTACTTCCATATAACTGAGCTTGCTCGTTCTGAAGTTTGATTAATTTCATTCGGATTGGAAAAAGAAACTGAAATTCGCAGCACATGGCCTTTTCAGAATTATTATACCTTTTTTAGGGAATTTCAGTTTCATAATTATATCTTTGGAAGTTTGGACGGAGACGGGCCTCTGCATGTAGTGCCACTGAAACATTACGGATGGGCTTGGCCTTCTCCTTCTCCTGGGAAAAGAGATATATTGCCATACATCGTCGTACTACGGGAGCTGCTCGATCCCTTCCATCCTACTATGCCCTAGATCCGATCCGATCCGATCAATGGGGTGCATCCCCTCGCGCCCGGCGTCTCGGTCCGCCGCACCCACGCCCAAGTCCACGCCCGTGCCCACGCCCACGCCCAGCCCCTGGACCGGTCTGCCGCCGGAGATGCTCCTCGAGGTCTCCCACCGCCTGCAGCACGCCGCCGACCTCGTCCGTTTCCATGCCGTTTGCAAGCCATGGCGCGAGGCGGCTGCGCTGCTCTCCCGCCCCACCTGCCTGCCATGGGTTCTCACGTCGTACTACGACCAGATGCTACACACCATCGTCGACTTCCATCACCCCCTCGAGACACCGCACGACGACGGCGACGACGGCGACGTCATCCTCGCCGAGCCACAGGGGGTGCCACGTACCAACAACAGAAACTGGGTGGCTAGCGCGGATGGCATGGCTACCTGGCTCTTCGTCGCGCGTCCTCAGCCGAGACTCGTCGACATTCTTACCGGAGCCGCCAAGCCATTACCTCCCCTACCAGACGATGAAAGAATGTCCATGGAGAATTTGCGTGGCGTCGTCTATGGCGACGGTACTGTTCTTCTCTACAACTTTATTAACAGCTACCCTTCACACTCCTTTACGGCGGCTATCCTGTCTCCCGGCAATGCGACATGGACGGTCATGACAAAGAGCCTGAAATTGTTTGAACAACCCTATGCCATGTATCATGACGACAAGGTCCTAGTGTTGGATGGCGATTCTCTGTGGTGCTTCAAGATGACGACGGACTTCGAAGCCAACAGCAGTGATGTTATCGGCGACGGTCTCAAGTCAAGGTGGGATCTGGACGACGATGTAGATTATCTTCATGAATGCAGCTACCTCTTGGAGTCACACGGTGACTTGTTGTTGGCATCTCTCATGGTGAAACGGTCTTCGAGTGGTTACGGTCGCAGCAATCCGGCGCCCATGCTACGGGTGACATTGCGCGCGATGCGGAAAGAACCAGCCAGTGGCAAGATGCAATGGGTGGAGAGACACGACCGGAACCTAGGAGACCACGTCTTGTTCCTTGGATCTCCTGCTAGCCTCGCGATGAAGCTGGACGAAGGCGGTGCGTGTGCCTACTTCGTCTACTGGGGCGGCGTGTTTAGGTACAGCTTTGTTGATGGCGAAGCCAAGGCCGTGAAGTGGTTGCGTCCTGAATGTCGTGCTGATGTGGCGTGTGTGTGGCTTCGCCCCAGCCTATCATTTACTCCCATCAAGAAAATTCAAGAAAGGCTTGAGGCTCGGAACAACATGAAAAGGGAATAATTTCCCATGTCAAATGGACAAACTGTAATTCAGTAAGTCCGATTTAGTTTGTCTTGAATGCTGTTATAGTTCCGAACCATATTCTTTATGTATAAAATTCTTAGTTTTGCTTGAAGGGCTTGAAAGCTTATTCTTTATGGATTGCAAATTTGAGAAAAATTACATAACGATTTTGCCATAACTATGTAATTTATTCACAAACATGCGCATATAATGCCGTTTTATTTAATACAATTATAAACTATGTCTGCAGCATAATACTCCTTTTCCAAATTCATTTTTGTTTAGTTGTGGACCACAATTCCAATTAAGGTGTGGAGAGCTTTATTAGTTTTGGAAAAACAGTTACATCATTTTATCAACGTCGGTAATAAAATGCTAAGGTATTAGCTTCCCACATACAATCAATATGATTTGTAAAAATATGCCTAGCCAGCGTATGCACTACACGATTAGCTTCTCTTGGACAACCCGTCAAAAAAAAGTTTCTCTTGGACAATCTTCAAATGTGATATTCGCAACTCCGTGCGAAAGTAATATGCTGGCATACAAAATCACCGTTGAGGATATTTAGGAGTTACCTCCAGCGAGCGGTGTATCAATTGATAGGAAGTTCTTAGACTGGAGGATGATTGTTGAACCCGCGCTAGACTTGGTTCCTCTGGGAGGATGTAAGCTTCTTCCACGAATGTGACTCTGTAACGAATCGGGTTACCTTTGATGATGCTGGCATACACTTCGGTCAGCTGTCGCGCATCACTGCAACCATGCTTCCCTTTCCCTGGTCGTCATTGTATGTAGCGTCGACGCTAATTTTCAGATCCATTCCGCCATGCAGGACCATTCCACACACCCCTTTGCCCCGCATACCTTCTAGGCTCTCCCGTAATTGGTTGCTAGAAGTCCTATCCACAATGCACCGCAGTTAGCAGGTTGTATATCCTCACCGTGGACACATTGACATTGTGCCCACCAGTTATACCAGGCTTCAATCAAGATGATCTCCGGCAAGTCGATCCCACTCATGGGAGCCCATGATCCCTTTGTGGAAGAATATTCTCAAGGGCTACCGATCTTGAACAATCAATCTGCATGACTTCTTTAATTTTATCAAGTATACCAAAGCTAGTCCATAATTCCTATGCCATCATGCATCAAGATCGCAACCTAGACGAAACCCGTCGGGTTTTGCTTGCCCAAACCCTTCCCTGCGATAAAATCGCAAGCCCGTCCCCCTCCCCATCCCCGTGCATAGGGGCATTTTTTTGCCCGTACACTAAAACCGTCGGGTTTTCTAAACCCACAGGGAAACCCGTCCCCCGCGAGTAGTCAGAGCTTTTGAAAGAAAAACATGAGAATATTGCAGCAATATTAGCAGCAAAACTCAGCATATTTAAGCACAATACAATAGTATGTTTCATCAACATTTCAGCAATAACAGTAGCTAAAAGGAGCATATTTCAGCACAATATAACAACCCATTTCAGCAACAAAGATAAGCATATTTCAGCAACAAACAAGATCATAGTTCAGCCATACATGATTCAACAAGATGTCCAATTACACAAGCTGTGAAATACCCCCTTCGTCCCTTAATCTAAGACGTTTTTTGACACTACACTAGTGCCAAAAACATCCTACATTATGGGATGGAGGGAACAGAATTCATGGTTCACAAATCACGAGCACAAATGAGACGAGATGGTCCAATACATAAGTTCTGAACAAGCATAATTGAGACGAAATGGTCCAACACATAAGTTCTAAAATAGAATTCGTAGATGGACGTATTCTGAGATGGGTATGTCGGGTTTCGGGTTTGGGTACTACTCAAACGGGTTTGAACCCGCGAAACATGCCAGTTTATAATGTATCCATCAGTAGCCTCGCGGGGTTAAAAAGATGCCCGCCCCCGTCCCCTAATAGGTAAAAAAACATGGGGAAGCGGGTTTCGGGGCCCCGTTGCCATCTTGAATCAGGCACCCTTGTAAGGTATCCATCATATTTGTTGGGAAATGTAATAGAAAGCTAAAAGTTTCTCCCTATGATCACGATCCCAGGAACACTATGAAGATGCATAAGATGTTTAGATCGGATCGTTACCAACTTCGAGATGCAGCGGAAGAATTAGTGTAGATCGTTAATGAAATCCCTCGAACCATTCATGAACGATCCCTTGAACCGAAGACCAAAAACACGGCCTCTCTATGGATTGCAGACGTACATGTTGCATGATATGGCAGTGCTTCACTGTCTTGAGCTAATCGTCATCAAAGAATTAGAGGGAGAAGAAGAGAACCGTACATGGCTTGTCTATTATGAGGATTAGAGATAACTAGGTCTAGCTCTAATCTAGATCAACTCTAAATTAGAACTAGAACTAGAGGAAGCTCCAAAGCTCGTGTGTCTCAAGGGGCAAAATTGTCTAGTATATATAGGTTAGGGAGAGGGGAGGGGCACCTCAAGGGGGAGGAGGACTCCTCCCCTTCGTCGGCCCTAGGGGGGTAGGAGTCCCTCACCACTCCAATTCGGCCCCCTCTAACTTTTCATGCAAGCTAGGGGCGCCACCTTTTCTTATTGGGCCCTAGGGCCCAATAACTCTCCATCACTTGGCTTTTTTATTATTTTTTTATTTGGCCTGTTGATATTAAATTAATTCTAAAATCCTTCTAATCAATATTAGAACATTTTATTATCTATTTAACATCTCTGGAAACATTTCCCACACACACACACACACACACACATATATATATATATATATATATATATATATATATATATATATATATATATATATATATATATATATATCAATTTCCGGTATTCCTCGAAACCCTTCTGGTAACTTCGAAACGCTTCGGGTTTCTCTCGAAACTATTTCATATATTCCCAGAACTATTCCGAGAATATTATCTCATAACACTCGCTCCACTAACACTCGACAGATCATGATTTCCTTAATCGTGTGACTCTGTAGGTTCGGTAAAATATAGACATGAACGAAACTACCTTTCGTTCAATGATCAATAGCGCAATAGTGGACATCCATAGTGATCCCCGTGAATACATGAATGATATTCGAGTGAACCTTTGGTTATCATATGTTATCCCCTTTGCTTTGCGATACTTTAGAAAACCCAAGGTGAGATTTATCGATATCTCTTTGAGTCATTATCATGCTCATTGTACCGGTCTTCTCGTTACCGGTTTTGTTATTCTTTCTCGTTTTACATGTTCCAGCATCCTCGTGACTAAGTCACATGTTTCTAGCCAGACGATGATAGATGTTCTCACACGAGAGGGCCCTAAGAATATCTCGTCATCGTCGGAGGAGCAAATCTCACTCTTAAACTGTCTAGCCCCTTGTCATACTTCCCGATGAACCTGAAAGTTGTCGTTATGATCACCGTGTTACACATGACGTTTGATCAACCCCAAAGTCCATTTTCTGTTATGAAGTGAATGTGATACTCTCATGGTCAAAGGAATTAAAGCAAACGTTAACTCGCTGTGTTATAACTATAGACTTGTGACGATAACATCTCAATGTATAACAAACAAGTAGGGTTAATTCAATATGATCATTCTTCTAACATCATACTATCAATGTTGTTTGGTATCTTTGTTACACTTAAACAAATACCCATCATCAGGAAAACATGGTCATCATACAACACTTGAGATAGTCCTAGAGGCAATACTAGGAATCAGATTTTACCGTTTATGATTCTACATGTGCATATGAGTTTTCCTCTGAATCGCATATTCAAGAATCACATCAGTTATCGCAAAGAATATAAACTCTTAATAAGAAATGTGAAAATAAATAATACAAATATTATTGCCTCTAGGGCATGTTTCAAACATACTATCACTTGCACTAGAGTGAATAATCTAGTTACATGGCTTCTCTAACACCAATGTCTATTCAGTGTTGCTCATGTTTTGCTCGTGGTAGAGGCTTCGTCATCGGGCCTGAGGCATACAAATCTGTGTGAATCTTGAGTGCTTTCACAAAACGCTTTTCGACATGTTGTCGGATGATGTGATACTTGTGTTCGATATGTTTGGACATCATGTTGGACCTTGGTTCCTTTGCTTGAGCGACGACACGACTATTATCACAATAGAGCTCAATTGGATTCAGTGCACTTGGGACCACACCAATCTCTTCAAGAAACTTCTTGATCCAGACTGGCTCCTTTGAAGCTTCTGAAGTCGCAATATATTATGCTTCCACTATAGAATCCGCAACAGTGTTCTGCTTCAACCTTTTCCAAACCACTGCACCACCATTAATAGTGAAAACATGGCTCTGCTGAGATTTATAGTCATCTATATCAGTCATGAAGCTAGCATCGGTATAACTACTTACAACGATCTCTTCATCCATTCCATAGACAAGGAGCATGTCCTTCGTCCTTTTGAGGTACTTCAGAATATTTCTAACAGCTTCCTAGTGAGCCAATATTGGATCACTTTGGTACCTTCTACTAACACTTAGCGCATAAGAAACATATTGTCTTGTACATATCATAGCATACATGATAGACCCAGTTACCGAGGCATAAGGGACTCCACTCATTTGCACACGCCCATCAACTATCTTGGGACATTGATTCTTTCTAAGTGTCATGCCATGTGACATTGGGAGAAAACATTACTTAGCATTCTCCTTTTAAACCTCCTTATTTAAACCTTTTCAGTGTACATGCTCTGGCTTATTGCAATTAGACGTCTTGATCTATCTCTATAGATCTTAATGACCAATATATAAGCTGCTCCGCCTAAGTCTTCCATCGAAAACATACTTTTCAATGATTCTTTTATTGTGCTAAGAAAATTTACATCATTCCCAATCAACAATGTGTCATCCACATATAGGATTATAAATGTTATATAGCTCCCACTAAATTTCTTGAATACACAAGCTTCTTCATCATTCTTGATAAAGCCAAACTCTTTAACCACTTCATCAAAATTTGATTCCAGCGCCTCAATGCTTGCTTCAAACCATAAACTAATCCATGAAGCCTACACACCTTTTCGGTATCCTTATGATCAACAAAACCTTCTGGTTGCATAATGTATACATCCTCCTGCAGATTTCCAGTTAGGAAAGTCATTTTGACATCCATCTTCCATATATCGTAGTCGAAATATGCGGGAATTGCCATCATAATCCCTTCGTGTGAACAATATTATCAAGGGCTACCGATCTTGAACAACCAATCTGCATGGCTTCTTTAATTTTATCAAGTATACCAAGGCTAGTTCAGAATTCATCTGACATCGTTCACCCTAGTAAGGTATCCATCATATCCTCGCAACCGACACTGCAAGTAGGTCATTGAACATTTGCAACAATTGGTTTGTTCGCTAGGAACCCTAGATAGGGTATTAGTCCATGCTAAAGACGCTAGCCAAAGATTTATCTTTGTCGGGGCGTTTAGCTGCCATAGTTTTTCCAAATTAGGTTCACGTGAGGTCCTTCTATCGATCCCCAAGGCACGTCTTGCTCTTCTCCCAAACTAGTAGTCCCACTCAACCTGGGAAGCTAATCTTATAGAAAAGCTGGCGTTCTTCGTTCTATGCCAATAAACAAAGTCATCCATGCTCGATGGGTGAGTGGATTTCAATAATTCTCTTTGTCTCACAGTAGACCGATTGGATCAAATCTTCACCACAAGCCTTGCTATCTAGGTTATTTATCTCTGAGACTTTCCTTAGGGGTGAACAACTTCCTTGTTGGACTTGATGGGATCCATGCACCATGTACACATTACACTTTTCCACGTAAAGGAGCTCCCAGCCTTGAACTTTGCATTCTATAAACCTTGGTCCGAATAGTAACTCGCTCTAAGAACCCTAGCATATATAGTGTTTTGGGTTCTCGGTTAGCCTCTAGCTAGCACTGTGTAGCCATCATTGATATGTTAAAGGTGTGAAAATCACTAAACCCTACACCTCCCCAGTCTTTTGGTATACATAATTTTTCAACGAGCAAGCGAGCGAATCCTTGGATGATCAAAAACATTTTTTTAGAACGACTCAATTGCTAGTTAGGAGCAGCCCTGGCCAAACGGGCCAGCCCGGCCCGGGCACAGTACAACCCACACCCACAAAGGGGCATGGCACGCCATGACATGTAGAGACCCGTATATAAGCAAGCCGGCACGCTTGTCTCGCCTCACGGCCCACACACAACAGATGAGGTAAACGGGCTGAGTTGTGTGCTTTTCGGCCTTTTGGATTGTTTTTGGGTCCCCTTTGGGCTTAAGTTCTAGAGAGAAAATATACAATTGAGATGGACCTTAAATTCTGAAGAAGAAATGGACCGTGTTGGGATGTCAGGCGAGCCTTGCCTGAGCACAACACTAGGCATGCCGCAGGCCAGGCATGGCCAATTTAGCCCCTAATCACTAGTTAATGAGTACCCTTCCAAAGGTCACTCCCACATCCTCAAGTGGCAACCTGAGAGTTTTCCCCAATTTCATAGATCTAACCGTGTGTCCAAATTCCGAACCATTTTCATCATTGGATTCCCCGCGACAAGATCTTCCAAATTAGACCCCATATTAATAAGCTTCGACGAAATTGATTTTTGCAAAAAAAAAACAAAAAACCGATAGAAAAAATATTGGTTGCTCGGCTTTTTTTTCCAGCAAGACCACAAGGCCCGAAACCGTGGGAGCTCCTATTCAGAGCTACAGGTCCCTAGCACCCACGCGCCTGGGTTAGTGGGCATGCCCATGTACACGATCTCATTTTAAAAAAAAATCTTGAATTCAAAAAAGTTCATGGATTTTGAAAAAAAGAGTTCAGGAATTTGAAAAGGTTCACTAATTTTGAAAACAAATTCATCAATATTGAAAATAAATCATCGAACTGCAAAAAAGTTCATCGAGTTTGAAAAGAGTTCATGGATTTTGAAAAAAGAGTTCATTGAATTCGAAAAAAATTCACCAATTTTGAAAACAAATTATCGAATTTAAAAAAAATTCATCGAATTTCAGAAAAGTCCATGCATTTTTTTAAATCATGAATTTGTCCATTTATTTTGAAAAAATTCATCAATTTTGAAAAAAAAAATGAATTTGAAAAAAGTTCGTCGAATTAAAAAAATCTATTTCGGAAAAAAATATCGAATTTGCAGAACCTTGTAAAAAATTTTGATTTTTAGGAAAGTTCATCAATCATGTGGAAAGTTCATAAATTTGAAAAAGTTTATTGATTTTAGAAAAAGCTTCACCGATTTGTTTAAAGTTCACAAAAATTAAGAAAAGAAAAACAAAAAGACAAAAAAAGAAAAGAAAAAGGAAAACTAAGGAAATAAAAAAAGAGAGAAATTGTCAACACTAGTCTTCAACACTAGTCGGAAGTCTATATTGTATATTTCCTTTTTCTTTTCTCCTTTTTGTTACTTATTTATTTATTTTAAATTCATGAACTTATTTCACTTTGTCGTTTGTTCTCTTGAAATGTCGTGCAAATTTTGATCGCGGGTTGTTTTTGTCGTCCGCATCCCGTGGCGTGTTGTGTCGTGCATCCGGTGTCTACTTTTCAGCCAGTTCGCGCACACGTGTTTTATTGGGCCGTTTTCGCGGCGTGATCTTGGGGTCCCGTTTTGGTTTGGTTTTGCTAATTCATATCTTGATGAGAATTAACAAGGTCTCATCTAAATCATATACCATTAGATATATGCGTCAAGATTCGTGTTTCTGAGTTGTGCTTGTTGTCATGGTGTCGTGTGTTTTCTGGTTATCCCTCATGAAGCAGCGAGGCCCGATAGGACTACTTTTAGCGGACCATTTTATGTTTTGTGTATTGGGTTTATTTTGTGAGATGTAGTTTTCCCGTTGAGGGCTACATGTCTTTTTATTCCATGTTTTTGTTTCTTTTCGTTCGACTGTGTTTTTTTGTTCTTGCAAAATGATACTATTAGTTTTGGGGTTTGGAGTGTTTGGCGACTATTGTTCAAATTTTTCAACAATTATTCAAAATGTGTGAAATTTCTTAAAATTTATCAGGAGTTTTAATTGTTGAGAATTTATTCAACTTTATTTTTAAATTAGGTGAATATTATGTTTCCCCGATCGCAAAGTTACCCTTAACTTGCAACTCGAACTAACTATTATTTTATGTGTCTCAGTTGCAAGTCCACTATTAACTTGTAACTGAGTCCAAACTTTTTTTTGTCTTCAGTTGTAAGTTCGCTTTCGAGTCATAACGGAACTCAATGTTTCTTTTGCATCACACTAGTATGGACTTCTTTTTTCATTAGTTTCAAGTCCATCCTCAACTTGCAACTGGCCAAAATTTGTTCACCTCAGTTTGAAGTCCATCAGACTCGCAAGTAGGGGATGACTTTGTTTGTCCGAGTTGCAAGTTAATAATTGACTCGCAACTATGTTCATCACTTTTTGATCCTATTTGTAAGACAACCATCGATGCCCAATTATACCTTTCATCTTTTCTTCCAGAGTTGCAAGTCAACCATCGACTCACAACTAGTCCCAACCCTTTTTTTTCGTCCTAGTTGCAAGTTCCATCATGTTTGTTTGTTTCCTAGCTGCGTATATACCTTCTACTGCCCATTACCTTTGCCGTTCTCTTTGTCCTCGTACATTTTCTTGCAATGAAGATGCATTGAGTGTCTTGTCTCCTCATACTCGGGATACATTTTGGTCTGAGTTGCAACTCCATCCCGGCCATGTGACGGGGCCCATCTCATTTTATTCGTCTCGGTTGCAAGTCCACGCTCGATACACAACTAGGAGGGGCGACCCATTTTTGCTCCCAGTTGCAAGTTCTCCCCCGACATGGAACCGTTCCCACCTTTTTACTCCTAGTTGCAATTTCATCCTCAATACGCAACTTAACGTGACCCATTTATTTGTCCCGGTTGCAAGTATGCCTTTGACATGCAACTGGGTGGCCCGACCCCGTTTGTCCCAGTTGCAAGTCTACCCCCAATATGCAACTGAACCTTGACCCATTTTGGTCCAGGTTTCAAGTCCACCATAGACACACAACTGGGGACCCAACCCCTTTTTTCACAGTTGCAAGTCCATCCCCAACATGCAACTAGGCATGATACAAATTTTGTCCCAGTTGCAAGTCTACTCGCTACATGTAAATGAGCATGTCTCTTTTTTTGTTCCAATTGCAACTCCATCCTTGACATGCTATTGGGGGGGGGGGGGGGGCCTACACAATTGGGCATGAACCCCTTTTCATTCTAGTTGCAAGTTCACCCTCGATACGCAACCGGGGTCCGTCCTTTTTTACCAGTTACAACTCCAACCCCACCATTCAACTAGGGAGCATCCTTTTTTGGTCCGAGTTGCAAGTCCATCCTTAAGACACAACTGGGCCTTGCCCATTTTTAGTCTCAAATGCAAGTCCAACCTCGACACATAACATGGATGGTGGGGGGCTCATTTTTGTCCCCCGGTTGCAACTAAACCTTCGACATGCAATTGGAGGTCGTGCCTTTATTGTCCTAGTTGTAGGTCTACCTTCCATACGCAACTGGGGTCTAACCCATTTTTGTCCTAGTTGCAGGTCCACCATCGATATGTAAGTGGGGGTGACAATTTTTTTCCTAGTTGCAACTCCACCACTTACATGCAATGGGGAGCGAGGGGCCTCTTTTTTCTTGTCCCAGTTGCAAGACCACCTTAGAGACGTAACTGGAGTCCAACCCATATTTTTCCTAATTGCATGTCGAACTATACCCTCACATGCAATTGGGGTCCGCCTTCGTGTCCCAGTTATAAGTCCACCCTCAATATGCAAATCGGGGCCTAACCAATTTTGTCCTAGTTGCAACTCCACTCTTGATACCTAACTTGGGGCATGGCCCATTTTTCCCAGTGGCGAGTCCGGCATGGACACGCGAATGGGGGGGACAACCATTTTTTCAGTTGCAACTCCACCCCCTACATGAAATGGGGGGCTCACATTTTTCATGTCCCCGTTGTAGTTCCACGGACGACACGCAACTCGGGCCTAATTCATTTTTATCCTAGTTGCAAGTCCAACTACACCCCTGACATGCAACTGGGGGACACCATGTTTTTGCCCCAGTTGCAAGTCCACCCTCAGTACGCAACCAGGGACCGACCAATTTTGTCCCAGTTGCAACTTCACCCTCGATACCCAACTAGGGGCCCGACCCATTTTTGTCCAAGTTGCAAGTTCACACTTGACATGCAACATGCAGGGGGAGGGGGTGGGGGTGACCATTTTTGCCCCAGTTGCAACTTCACCCCCGACATGTAATTGGGGTGCCCGCCTTTATTCTTTGTCGCAATTGCATGTCCAACCTTGCTCCGCAACTAAGGGCCTGATTTTTTTTCTAGCTGCAACTCCGCCCTCGATACGCAAGTGGGACAGACCCATTTTACTCTAGTTGCAAGTATACACTTGACACGCAACTGGGCCCGAACAATTTTTGTTCCAGTTGCAAGTCTACCCACAACACGCAACTGCATGCCTGCAATGAGATTGCAATTAAGGGCGGGAGGAGGGTTGTTGGCCAGTTGCCTCTCCACATTTTTAAAAATATTCAACATTTTTCCCCATATTTTTATTAAAAAATTCATGAACATTTTTCATAAAAGTATGTGTTTTTTTTGTAGAAATCATTTTTTTTCAAATTCAAGTTTTGATTTTTTTTTTCTTTCCAAAATCAAATTTGTATCACTTATGTAGTTGGGGTACCCGCCTTTTCAAAATTTAATTTTTTTGGGTGGTATTACAAATTTTCTGCCTTCACCAAAATTTCCGAAAACCGACCGGTTTTCCAAATTATTTTACACCCAAATGCCGGAATTATATGTTGTGCTTGCCTACCTGGTTAAATAACCATTTTTCGAAATAAATATAACCATGTAGACTAAGTGAACTTTTACTTCGTCAACCTCTTTTGCTTTTGAGATATGCATCTACCGTGACCAAGGTACTAGCTATATAGCCTTTTGTTCAAAAGCGAATGCATGTTCGCTGTACCATATACTATAGTGATTACTGTAGCTGACATTAGTGAATGGATGCATAGCTCTTTTTTTTGGAAAAGGAGGTTAAAACCTCCGGCCTCTGCATCAATCGATGCATACGGACATCTTTATTTATTATTCAACATAGGTCTAACAAGAACTCGATAATGTGGAGTGCTCTTACTCCCCATATCTAAAAATGGTGTCGTTGCCGATCCATCCATATAACGTATCGGAACCCACAACCGGTGCAGCAGACCTAAACGCACACCACATGCACACGTTTCAGACGTCGCCATCATCATCGGACCGCTGACCCATCTTCAGGAGAGAGATCTGCATCATCCTTGCCAGTCCGTCCATCCGTCAACGCCACCACGGCGCCCAACGGCGCCACCGCCCCGCGCTCGTCCGTCCAGACGCGAAGATTCTGGAAGTTCTGTCGTGCGTAGCACCTGCCGACCAGGCATGACACAGCGTAGCACCTGTCGGCCAGGCATGACTTGACATCTCCATCGAAAGCTCCGTGCAAGACAAAGCCGCTCCACCTCCTGCCTCTGTCTTCCAGCTCTGCTCCACAAACGATGCTCCCAAGAGAGAAAACGACACCGCAGTACCGCCATCATCCGATCTGGAAGACCAGATCCTATGGTTTCCTCCGGAGCAGCAGGAGTGGGTCGACAGTAGTTACACGACGATGCCTTCATCAAGGAAACGACGCAGAACGCCGCCATCGCCTGCCATCGGCTCGGTTTTCACCGGCAACTATGTCTTCCCGACTCGCAACCGGAACTAGATGGCGGATCTCGAGATCTGAAAGTAAGTTTGGTAGCTTCGTTGTGCCGATGGGCATAGTAAGAAGGATTGCTCGCTACCATTGCTCCGCACGGGACAGCCAGCATACACGCTACTCAGATTTTTCCAATAATAGAAAAGAAAAACAACAAACAAACAAACAAACAAACACAAGGTGGGGTTCTTTTTGGGTTAGATGTGTCACATCTAGATGTGTCCTAGACACACCCATTTATTAAATACATATTAAGATGCATGCAAGGCAAAGAAGCTCATCTGTGCATGCATGGATCGCATGCCTTCCTTGAGATGGGGTTTTAGAATCATTACTTCCATATAACTGAGCTTGCTCGTTCTGAAGTTTGATTAATTTCATTCGGATTGGAAAAAGAAACTGAAATTCGCAGCACATGGCCTTTTCAGAATTATTATACCTTTTTTAGGGAATTTCAGTTTCATAATTATATCTTTGGAAGTTTGGACGGAGACGGGCCTCTGCATGTAGTGCCACTGAAACATTACGGATGGGCTTGGCCTTCTCCTTCTCCTGGGAAAAGAGATATATTGCCATACATCGTCGTACTACGGGAGCTGCTCGATCCCTTCCATCCTACTATGCCCTAGATCCGATCCGATCCGATCAA
This sequence comes from Elymus sibiricus, assembly GCA_039707655.1. Lineage (NCBI taxonomy): Eukaryota > Viridiplantae > Streptophyta > Magnoliopsida > Poales > Poaceae > Elymus > Elymus sibiricus. The sequence goes on from CM077675.1 coordinate 533,847,817, forward strand.
TGGGGTGCATCCCCTCGCGCCCGGCGTCTCGGTCCGCCGCACCCACGCCCAAGTCCACGCCCGTGCCCACGCCCACGCCCAGCCCCTGGACCGGTCTGCCGCCGGAGATGCTCCTCGAGGTCTCCCACCGCCTGCAGCACGCCGCCGACCTCGTCCGTTTCCATGCCGTTTGCAAGCCATGGCGCGAGGCGGCTGCGCTGCTCTCCCGCCCCACCTGCCTGCCATGGGTTCTCACGTCGTACTACGACCAGATGCTACACACCATCGTCGACTTCCATCACCCCCTCGAGACACCGCACGACGACGGCGACGACGGCGACGTCATCCTCGCCGAGCCACAGGGGGTGCCACGTACCAACAACAGAAACTGGGTGGCTAGCGCGGATGGCATGGCTACCTGGCTCTTCGTCGCGCGTCCTCAGCCGAGACTCGTCGACATTCTTACCGGAGCCGCCAAGCCATTACCTCCCCTACCAGACGATGAAAGAATGTCCATGGAGAATTTGCGTGGCGTCGTCTATGGCGACGGTACTGTTCTTCTCTACAACTTTATTAACAGCTACCCTTCACACTCCTTTACGGCGGCTATCCTGTCTCCCGGCAATGCGACATGGACGGTCATGACAAAGAGCCTGAAATTGTTTGAACAACCCTATGCCATGTATCATGACGACAAGGTCCTAGTGTTGGATGGCGATTCTCTGTGGTGCTTCAAGATGACGACGGACTTCGAAGCCAACAGCAGTGATGTTATCGGCGACGGTCTCAAGTCAAGGTGGGATCTGGACGACGATGTAGATTATCTTCATGAATGCAGCTACCTCTTGGAGTCACACGGTGACTTGTTGTTGGCATCTCTCATGGTGAAACGGTCTTCGAGTGGTTACGGTCGCAGCAATCCGGCGCCCATGCTACGGGTGACATTGCGCGCGATGCGGAAAGAACCAGCCAGTGGCAAGATGCAATGGGTGGAGAGACACGACCGGAACCTAGGAGACCACGTCTTGTTCCTTGGATCTCCTGCTAGCCTCGCGATGAAGCTGGACGAAGGCGGTGCGTGTGCCTACTTCGTCTACTGGGGCGGCGTGTTTAGGTACAGCTTTGTTGATGGCGAAGCCAAGGCCGTGAAGTGGTTGCGTCCTGAATGTCGTGCTGATGTGGCGTGTGTGTGGCTTCGCCCCAGCCTATCATTTACTCCCATCAAGAAAATTCAAGAAAGGCTTGAGGCTCGGAACAACATGAAAAGGGAATAATTTCCCATGTCAAATGGACAAACTGTAATTCAGTAAGTCCGATTTAGTTTGTCTTGAATGCTGTTATAGTTCCGAACCATATTCTTTATGTATAAAATTCTTAGTTTTGCTTGAAGGGCTTGAAAGCTTATTCTTTATGGATTGCAAATTTGAGAAAAATTACATAACGATTTTGCCATAACTATGTAATTTATTCACAAACATGCGCATATAATGCCGTTTTATTTAATACAATTATAAACTATGTCTGCAGCATAATACTCCTTTTCCAAATTCATTTTTGTTTAGTTGTGGACCACAATTCCAATTAAGGTGTGGAGAGCTTTATTAGTTTTGGAAAAACAGTTACATCATTTTATCAACGTCGGTAATAAAATGCTAAGGTATTAGCTTCCCACATACAATCAATATGATTTGTAAAAATATGCCTAGCCAGCGTATGCACTACACGATTAGCTTCTCTTGGACAACCCGTCAAAAAAAAGTTTCTCTTGGACAATCTTCAAATGTGATATTCGCAACTCCGTGCGAAAGTAATATGCTGGCATACAAAATCACCGTTGAGGATATTTAGGAGTTACCTCCAGCGAGCGGTGTATCAATTGATAGGAAGTTCTTAGACTGGAGGATGATTGTTGAACCCGCGCTAGACTTGGTTCCTCTGGGAGGATGTAAGCTTCTTCCACGAATGTGACTCTGTAACGAATCGGGTTACCTTTGATGATGCTGGCATACACTTCGGTCAGCTGTCGCGCATCACTGCAACCATGCTTCCCTTTCCCTGGTCGTCATTGTATGTAGCGTCGACGCTAATTTTCAGATCCATTCCGCCATGCAGGACCATTCCACACACCCCTTTGCCCCGCATACCTTCTAGGCTCTCCCGTAATTGGTTGCTAGAAGTCCTATCCACAATGCACCGCAGTTAGCAGGTTGTATATCCTCACCGTGGACACATTGACATTGTGCCCACCAGTTATACCAGGCTTCAATCAAGATGATCTCCGGCAAGTCGATCCCACTCATGGGAGCCCATGATCCCTTTGTGGAAGAATATTCTCAAGGGCTACCGATCTTGAACAATCAATCTGCATGACTTCTTTAATTTTATCAAGTATACCAAAGCTAGTCCATAATTCCTATGCCATCATGCATCAAGATCGCAACCTAGACGAAACCCGTCGGGTTTTGCTTGCCCAAACCCTTCCCTGCGATAAAATCGCAAGCCCGTCCCCCTCCCCATCCCCGTGCATAGGGGCATTTTTTTGCCCGTACCCTAAAACCGTCGGGTTTTCTAAACCCACAGGGAAACCCGTCCCCCGCGAGTAGTCAGAGCTTTTGAAAGAAAAACATGAGAATATTGCAGCAATATTAGCAGCAAAACTCAGCATATTTAAGCACAATACAATAGTATGTTTCATCAACATTTCAGCAATAACAGTAGCTAAAAGGAGCATATTTCAGCACAATATAACAACCCATTTCAGCAACAAAGATAAGCATATTTCAGCAACAAACAAGATCATAGTTCAGCCATACATGATTCAACAAGATGTCCAATTACACAAGCTGTGAAATACCCCCTTCGTCCCTTAATCTAAGACGTTTTTTGACACTACACTAGTGCCAAAAACATCCTACATTATGGGATGGAGGGAACAGAATTCATGGTTCACAAATCACGAGCACAAATGAGACGAGATGGTCCAATACATAAGTTCTGAACAAGCATAATTGAGACGAAATGGTCCAACACATAAGTTCTAAAATAGAATTCGTAGATGGACGTATTCTGAGATGGGTATGTCGGGTTTCGGGTTTGGGTACTACTCAAACGGGTTTGAACCCGCGAAACATGCCAGTTTATAATGTATCCATCAGTAGCCTCGCGGGGTTAAAAAGATGCCCGCCCCCGTCCCCTAATAGGTAAAAAAACATGGGGAAGCGGGTTTCGGGGCCCCGTTGCCATCTTGAATCAGGCACCCTTGTAAGGTATCCATCATATTTGTTGGGAAATGTAATAGAAAGCTAAAAGTTTCTCCCTATGATCACGATCCCAGGAACACTATGAAGATGCATAAGATGTTTAGATCGGATCGTTACCAACTTCGAGATGCAGCGGAAGAATTAGTGTAGATCGTTAATGAAATCCCTCGAACCATTCATGAACGATCCCTTGAACCGAAGACCAAAAACACGGCCTCTCTATGGATTGCAGACGTACATGTTGCATGATATGGCAGTGCTTCACTGTCTTGAGCTAATCGTCATCAAAGAATTAGAGGGAGAAGAAGAGAACCGTACATGGCTTGTCTATTATGAGGATTAGAGATAACTAGGTCTAGCTCTAATCTAGATCAACTCTAAATTAGAACTAGAACTAGAGGAAGCTCCAAAGCTCGTGTGTCTCAAGGGGCAAAATTGTCTAGTATATATAGGTTAGGGAGAGGGGAGGGGCACCTCAAGGGGGAGGAGGACTCCTCCCCTTCGTCGGCCCTAGGGGGGTAGGAGTCCCTCACCACTCCAATTCGGCCCCCTCTAACTTTTCATGCAAGCTAGGGGCGCCACCTTTTCTTATTGGGCCCTAGGGCCCAATAACTCTCCATCACTTGGCTTTTTTATTATTTTTTTATTTGGCCTGTTGATATTAAATTAATTCTAAAATCCTTCTAATCAATATTAGAACATTTTATTATCTATTTAACATCTCTGGAAACATTTCCCACACACACACATATATATATATATATATATATATATATATATATATATATATATATATATATATATATATATATATATATATATATATATCAATTTCCGGTATTCCTCGAAACCCTTCTGGTAACTTCGAAACGCTTCGGGTTTCTCTCGAAACTATTTCATATATTGCCAGAACTATTCCGAGAATATTATCTCATAACACTCGCTACACTAACACTCGACAGATCATGATTTCCTTAATCGTGTGACTCTGTAGGTTCGGTAAAATATAGACATGAACGAAACTACCTTTCGTTCAATGATCAATAGCGCAATAGTGGACATCCATAGTGATCCCCGTGAATACATGAATGATATTCGAGTGAACCTTTGGTTATCATATGTTATCCCCTTTGCTTTGCGATACTTTAGAAAACCCAAGGTGAGATTTATCGATATCTCTTTGAGTCATTATCATGCTCATTGTACCGGTCTTCTCGTTACCGGTTTTGTTATTCTTTCTCGTTTTACATGTTCCAGCATCCTCGTGACTAAGTCACATGTTTCTAGCCAGACGATGATAGATGTTCTCACACGAGAGGGCCCTAAGAATATCTCGTCATCGTCGGAGGAGCAAATCTCACTCTTAAACTGTCTAGCCCCTTGTCATACTTCCCGATGAACCTGAAAGTTGTCGTTATGATCACCGTGTTACACATGACGTTTGATCAACCCCAAAGTCCATTTTCTGTTATGAAGTGAATGTGATACTCTCATGGTCAAAGGAATTAAAGCAAACGTTAACTCGCTGTGTTATAACTATAGACTTGTGACGATAACATCTCAATGTATAACAAACAAGTAGGGTTAATTCAATATGATCATTCTTCTAACATCATACTATCAATGTTGTATGGTATCTTTGTTACACTTAAACAAATACCCATCATCAGGAAAACATGGTCATCATACAACACTTGAGATAGTCCTAGAGGCAATACTAGGAATCAGATTTTACCGTTTATGATTCTACATGTGCATATGAGTTTTCCTCTGAATCGCATATTCAAGAATCACATCAGTTATCGCAAAGAATATAAACTCTTAATAAGAAATGTGAAAATAAATAATACAAATATTATTGCCTCTAGGGCATGTATCAAACATACTATCACTTGCACTAGAGTGAATAATCTAGTTACATGGCTTCTCTAACACCAATGTCTATTCAGTGTTGCTCATGTTTTGCTCGTGGTAGAGGCTTCGTCATCGGGCCTGAGGCATACAAATCTGTGTGAATCTTGAGTGCTTTCACAAAACGCTTTTCGACATGTTGTCGGATGATGTGATACTTGTGTTCGATATGTTTGGACATCATGTTGGACCTTGGTTCCTTTGCTTGAGCGACGACACGACTATTATCACAATAGAGCTCAATTGGATTCAGTGCACTTGGGACCACACCAATCTCTTCAAGGAACTTCTTGATCCAGACTGGCTCCTTTGAAGCTTCTGAAGTCGCAATATATTATGCTTCCACTATAGAATCCGCAACAGTGTTCTGCTTCAACCTTTTCCAAACCACTGCACCACCATTAATAGTGAAAACATGGCTCTACTGAGATTTATAGTCATCTATATCAGTCATGAAGCTAGCATCGGTATAACTACTTACAACGATCTCTTCATCCATTCCATAGACAAGGAGCATGTCCTTCGTCCTTTTGAGGTACTTCAGAATATTTCTAACAGCTTCCTAGCGAGCCAATATTGGATCACTTTGGTACCTTCTACTAACACTTAGCGCATAAGAAACATATTGTCTTGTACATATCATAGCATACATGATAGACCCAGTTACCGAGGCATAAGGGACTCCACTCATTTGCACACGCCCATCAACTATCTTGGGACATTGATTCTTTCTAAGTGTCATGCCATGTGACATTGGGAGAAAACATTACTTAGCATTCTCCTTTTAAACCTCCTTATTTAAACCTTTTCAGTGTACATGCTCTGGCTTATTGCAATTAGACGTCTTGATCTATCTCTATAGATCTTAATGACCAATATATAAGCTGCTCCGCCTAAGTCTTCCATCGAAAACATACTTTTCAATGATTCTTTTATTGTGCTAAGAAAATTTACATCATTCCCAATCAACAATGTGTCATCCACATATAGGATTATAAATGTTATATAGCTCCCACTAAATTTCTTGAATACACAAGCTTCTTCATCATTCTTGATAAAGCCAAACTCTTTAACCACTTCATCAAAATTTGATTCCAGCGCCTCAATGCTTGCTTCAAACCATAAACTAATCCATGAAGCCTACACACCTTTTCGGTATCCTTATGATCAACAAAACCTTCTGGTTGCATAATGTATACATCCTCCTGCAGATTTCCAGTTAGGAAAGTCATTTTGACATCCATCTTCCATATATCGTAGTCGAAATATGCGGGAATTGCCATCATAATCCCTTCGTGTGAACAATATTATCAAGGGCTACCGATCTTGAACAACCAATCTGCATGGCTTCTTTAATTTTATCAAGTATACCAAGGCTAGTTCAGAATTCATCTGACATCGTTCACCCTAGTAAGGTATCCATCATATCCTCGCAACCGACACTGCAAGTAGGTCATCGAACATTTGCAACAATTGGTTTGTTCGCTAGGAACCCTAGATAGGGTATTAGTCCATGCTAAAGACGCTAGCCAAAGATTTATCTTTGTCGGGGCGTTTAGCTGCCATAGTTTTTCCAAATTAGGTTCACGTGAGGTCCTTCTATCGATCCCCAAGGCACGTCTTGCTCTTCTCCCAAACTAGTAGTCCCACTCAACCTGGGAAGCTAATCTTATAGAAAAGCTGGCGTTCTTCGTTCTATGCCAATAAACAAAGTCATCCATGCTCGATGGGTGAGTGGATTTCAATAATTCTCTTTGTCTCACAGTAGACCGATTGGATCAAATCTTCACCACAAGTCTCACAGTGCAAGTTTGCGCGTTCTACATGGTCAATTATCCAAGTAGCGTCTAATCTAGATCCGCCCACAGGTGTTGCCAATATTTTTGGTCATTGGTTGGACGGCATTCCTTATAGGTTTAAAATGCTATTACGGGTGGGAGCGTATGCCTTATTATGGTCGCTTTGGCTATGTAGAAATGATCTAGTTTTCAATGACAAAAGATCTTCTCCTTTGTAGGTTATTTTCCGTTGTACGCACTCGCTTCGTATGTGGTCTATGCTTCACCATACGGAGTACCAACCGCTGTTCAAGGCGGTGTGTACGCGATTGGAGCGGGTGGCCATGGAGGTTTTTTCCCAACATGGGTGGCAGCATAACCTCTGTATTGGTCCATTACCTCTTTCGACATAGGCATAGTGATGGTCTTATTTGACTCTACTGGTGCCGATATGTCCGTTTTTTATCTTTTTACTTTTTCTAGACTGTTTGTGTTTGGCTGTGTGCATCCTAGATATGCAGAGGCCGGGTGTTGCTCATCATAAATTGTATCCACTCGATGCTACATTTTGAGTTAATAAAAGCACCCTTTATCAAAAAAATCTCTTCCTCTGGATAACTAGCTTCAGCCTGTTACGTAGCTTTTCTTTAATGACAAATCTCTCACGTCATCTAGCCCGCAGCAGCGCCTACCAGCCGGCCCCGTCTGGGAGAGCTTGCATGCCTCCTGCACGGCCTTCCTAGCAAGCAGCACATGCCAGCCAGCCAGCTGCACGCCTCCTGCTGCTCGGATCGATTCGACCGCCTTGCGCACCTCGCCGATTCCATTAGGACTTGCACCACACAACCTACGCCGCCTCCGATTGCTTTTGACACAACTCGCCGCCCCAACGACGATCTTTTCCGTTCCAGGTCTCGACCACCGCCAATTCGATGAATTATGCCCCACCTATGAATCAATAACCGACCTTAAATCAAGCCTTGCTCATGATACCATTTGTTAGAATTGATCAGAAGCGCTAGTTGATCTACCGAGAACCGAGCGATCCATGAGCACGTCACCGAGATTTGTTAACAAGTTTCACCAATATGGCTACATTCTCGGGGCTTGACTACGGGCGCTCTTCTCCACAATACCGCGCCCCAGCCACCCGGGCATCGGAACACGCCGCCGGCTCTCCCGCATGCCTGTGTTATTATGTTGGCGTAGATTGCATCGTGTCTCTACCCTCACATACATAAGAGGTCTAGTATACAAGTGTCCTATTACGACACGACTCGGAATCCAACTGTAACATACCTTATACAATAATATTTGACACACCTCTAACAATCTGAACTGGTGATCATGCGGGATCCAGTTGTCCTCCCAAAACCGAGTGGATGTGACATCCCTGATACGACGAATAATCCCTTGCTTAAGAACATCCCTTCCTTCACAGATTCCTCTCCAAATTTGCGACAGTCTCTTCCCCAGCTCTGCATTCAACAAATCATCATTGGGAAAATAAATAGCCTTCAACACACGCGTGCTTAGGGAGTTAGGATCTTGCATAACCCGCCATGCTTGACGAGCAAGTAGTGCCAAGTTGAACACTTCGATATGTCTAAACCCCATACCACCCATATATTTTTGCGTTGTCATGTATCCCAAGAAACCCATGCTATTTTTCTTTTTCCCTTCTTGCTACCCACCAAAAAATTTACAATGAGCAACGCTATATGCTAGCATAAACCTCGTGACATTTTAACACATGCCATGGAATAGGTAGGGATTGCTTGGGCCACTTACTTGATCAAAATTTCTTTGCCTCCGGAAGTAAGCATTTTCTCCATCCATCCTTGAACATTCTTCCAAAAACGATCCTTTCAAGCATGGAAGCACTCCATTCTTGCACGGACCAACATATGTCAGGAGACCGACTCACTTTGAACATCAATGATTTGCATGATCTCCTGACGGACTTGATTTGAACATCATTTTCAAAAAATATTGAGGACTTCGCCAAGTTGACTCGCTGGCCAGAGGCTTCACAATATTTCTGAACTGAGTCCTTGACCCAAAGAGCGGTACATGGGCTGTGCACCGATGGGCCTGGTGAGTCCCTTTTTCTGTGAAACGGGATTCGTTCCATCTGCGCACGCTTCCCTTCAAAAGAAAAAGAAGAAAGCTGGTGTACGTACGTGATAATCGACTTGCCTACGGGAATTTCGGTCCGTAAGGTCTGCCGCCTCTGCATCTCCCTCCTCCGATCCGATCGATGGGGAGCAGCAACTCGCGCGCGTCTCGGTCCGCCGCCGACACGCCCAGCCCATGGACCGCTCTGCCGCCGGATCTGCTCCTCGAGGTCTCTGGTCGCCTCCGGCATGCCGCCGACATCGTCCGCTTCCAGGCCGTCTGCAGGTCGTGGCGCGACGCTGGGGCGCTGCTTTCTCGCCCAACGTGCCTGCCATGGGTTCTCACGTCGCGCAACAACGGCCAGATGTTGCACTCCATCGTCGACTTGAATCGCCCCCTCGAAACGCCCCACCGCTATCCCGATGTCGTCCTCGCGGTCGCGGAGCCACCTCCCAACAACAACAAGAGAAACTTGGTGGCCAGCTAGGACGGCACAGCCGCCTGGATCTTTGTCCCGCGTCCTGAGCCGAGGCTCATCGATGTTCTTACCGGAGCCGTCACCGGTCTACCTCCCTTACCAGACGAGATCAGGATGTCCATGACGAATTTACGAGGCGTCGTCTACGGCGATGACACCGTCTTTCTGCATACCTTCATTAACATGCCTCCCGCGTACTGGTACGAGGCGTCAATTACAGGCTTACAGCAGCTATCCTTCGTCCCGGCGATGCAGCATGGTCAGTCAGGATAGAAAGGCTGAAATTATGGGAACAACCGTATGCCATGTACCACAACGGCAAGGTCCTGGTATTGACCGGTAATTTTCCCTGTACCTTGGTGATGACGATAGACTTGGAAAGCAATGGGGATAATATCAGCAGCAACCTCGAGTTGAGGTGGGATGTATACAGGGACACAAATTATTTTCATCAACGCAGTTACATCTTGGAGTCACATGGTGAGCTGTTGTTGGCATCCATCTTGGTTCCTATCACCTGCGGTGATGCGTTGCGAGTGACGTTACACACAATGCGAAAGGAGCCAGGCAGTGGTAAGATGCAGTGGGTGGAGACAGATGGTCGAAACCTACGTGACCACGCCCTGTTCCTTGGATCTCCCGCCAGCTTTTCTGTGAATCTGGATGAAGCCAACCGGTGTGCCTACTTCGTCTCTTCGGGTGGTGTATTTAGGTACAGCTTTACAAACAATGAGACCAAGCTCGTGAAGCGGTTACCTCTTGTATTCCGCGTTGATGATGAGTGTGCGTGGCTTCGCCCCAACTTGTCATTTACTCCTGTCCATGAAATTAAAGAAATGCTCGAGGCTTGAAACATTACTTTGTCTCCACTATATTTTTGAACAGAAGATGATGTTTTAATTCTCAAACATGTATTTGTGGATATTTCTTAGTTTCTGGTTGAAGAGCTTTAACTTTGGTTATTTATGAAATGTAAATTGATACATTTTTCCCGTGACTGTGTAATTTGTTTGCAAACATGTGTGTGTAATACATTTTTTTAGTTAACATATGTAAACTATGTCTCCACATTAATGAGAACAGATTTCACCTCTTTCAGATTTGTTTATGTTTAATTGTGTTCTACAATTTCATTAACATTAGAAAAAGGTTACGGAACCAAGGTACTTCATCACAATGTGTCAAAGGAAAGGAATCATCGACAATACAAGTACGTTATGGAATGCTTCATCACAAAAGGCAGTTCTCGTGACCGTTTCTCAAAAACAAAAGTATATTCTTATATTAATTAAAGCAATGTGCGATGTTTAAACATTTTACTTGATTTTGTAGCATTATAACCCGACGCACTTGAATCAAGGCACTTTTTTACGCACAAATAAATAGATGTGTATAGTCATTATTCATTGCTCACGAAAAGACAAAATAAAAGGAGCACATCTCTCTACAATACATGAACGTACGTATAGGTCCATATGTGAAAGGTACATGCAGTTGGAAGAATGTGCAATGTTGATCATCAAATCCTGTAGAAATTTGCTTTCCGTAAACCAAGCCACGGTACAATACTGGAAAAAGGAATATACATAGATCAGCCATACTACATACGTTGGTCTAGAACTCCAGTCTTCCAACTCCCGTCCATTGGCCTATAGAGGACAAAAAGGAATACCATGATAGGTTTAATGGAACCCTGACTCTCCTCCGACGCTAATCATGTCCTAGGTCTAATGGAACTCCATGAGTTTGTGCTCCGGAAGATTTAGAATGGTCGAAATAGGTTTGTCGATTGGCTAGATAATATCTTCGTAGAACTGGCTATTGTGTTTTACAACTAGTAGTAGTTGATTGTAACACAACTATTCAGGAATAAAACTCATTGTTTCATCACAAGGAAAAAAACACATATCTCTTTGATAACAAAGCATTCTTATGAACATTGAAGAATAATATATTGAGGCAAACTGTAGATAGACATGCATATTTGATGGAGGCATGCAATAAGAAAAGCATGCATTACATGGGCCCTGCTCATTGTATTTAAAAGAGAGTTTACAAAAAACTAATAATACAGATTTTGGTCTGATGGATTGGTATGGGTATCCTGAAGGTTCCATGGATTGGAGGTAGGATGCATCGATTAACCAATTCATCATGCATAAATATTCTTCGATAATCTTATGGTGCATGTTCCAAGTGCATAATGGAAATCCGCCCTCCTTTGTAATTATAATATTGAATTAACGTTTCACATGTACAAAAACACTAGCACTCAAGAAAATAACTTCATTTAGGTGGAGGCAGCTGTCAAGTTGATCATGAATCTCATTAATATTAATCGATTTATCCAAACAAATGTTAGCATATATTTGTTCTAGATGGTGCAAGATGGATATTATATGGTGTACGGAGATCAATTCACATAAGAAAATTTACATGCTCCAATGGTTAAACCAACAAGATGGTATCTCGATTAACTGCATCAATGTTTGAAACTAATTCGCCTCAATTGTAGCAATTTAAAGAAAACAAATATTAGGAGAATAAGATCGATGATCAAGGCCATGGAAAGTTAACTTAAGCTTAACACACATTTTTGCCTCGCATCCTTTCTAGAGCATTGCCTTTAATGTTGTGTCATCTTCAGAAATCTGGGACATATAGGGCAAAAGATCATGGTGGGACAAATATGCAACAACCCTTTAGGGAGCCTACTCATCTTCTTGCACACCATAGTGATAGACTGGAGAGCTTTGGCATTGTATCCTCCATCCGCCACACCTCAAGGGAAGAGAAATTGCATAAGCATGAAGTCTTGCAGCCAAGGAAATCCTTGTGTAGAGCATGACATCTTCATAACGATATAGCCTCAACACCACAAGATAGGGGAGCTTCTCCAGGACCGGCATCGGGTCTTACTTATTGATATCAACAATTAGAATAAGACGTCTCAGCCTTGTGGGAGCTCAACACGTAATTTGTCAAGTACAACAATTCCATCTAAATAAATATCAACTAGGCAAGGCGTGTTTGCAAGTATGCTAACCATCCTGGTGGCTATGCAGTTGCCCCTCATCGCCAATAAGAAGGTTGTTAGTTAATTCATATATCCCAATAAAATTAAGATTTAAGGTATGGAGCTCTTTCTACTTTGGTCGTAAACTCCTTCCATGTGATGGTGTAGAAAACTCATTCCAAAGGTAAACATGTTTGAGAGTTGGGATGACCCAATATATAGTTTAGTATCCCCGATTCAAGTGTTGTGTACATTAGATCTATATATAGTCTGCAAGTAAAGGAGTTGTCCAATTGTACATGATAGAGTGACACCTTCACATTGTCTCAGTCTAACGCATCTAAGGTGAATGTGTCCAACAATTACTCTAGAGAAATATTTCAAATGTGAGTTCCCAATGTGAAAAAATCTCAAGAATCTCAGCTTAGGTAGGGACGCTGATGTTAGTCCAATGTCAAGCAAAGGTCGGGCATAAGGTTTCTCTGGTAAAATCTCACCACTCAAACTTTGAAAGAAAAATGATGCGATATAATTGTATCGGATGTGATGCATCAGTTTGACCTGCATTTTAGTATATGTAGTCCTAAGAAAGAAGATCAAATGACGAGTTATATTGACACGAATACATACATACATACATACATACATTCAAAGTGAAAGGAGTCTGACCTATAGGTTTGTTACTGACATCACAAAAACCATTGTGTCAGCCTCTTCTATGCATCAATCACGTAAGATATCATGTATCCTTATTCTTCGAATCCATCCATGGGCCATGCTTCCATCAACAACTTGGACCAAACTTCTTTGAGACAACTCGGTTACATACTTGTGCGCTATTTCTTCTAGTTTGCATTTTGGTGTATGTGGAACTAAGTATTATGTTAACGAATGTTCAATAAGATCATACACATGTATCTCTTAATCCTCGGAGAAAGCGGCAACAAAAAGTAAACATGACCGTATATTATGATTTGGCATGTCCTTGTAGATAAGAGCTAGTATGTCACACATTGTCCTTGTGGGTTATGTTGATGTCCAATCCAGTAGTCCATCAGACCTTGTTTGTGTATTTAGGTTCTTTTGATAGATACCCACCAAAAGCTACAAGTGCAAATAGTAATCCATCAAACTTCCTTCCGGGCTTTCTTCCAATTTCTTCAAAATCATCGTCATGAGTTATGTCAGATCTTTTATATGACAGTAGAGCTTTTGTAATAAAATGGTCCCAGCTTTTCTTTTCATCCGTGTTCTTTAGTGCATGGAGATTGTTTAGCAGTTCAACATGATTTTCAACATCTTTGTTTCGTGTGGTTAAGAATACTCTATTGCCGTTATCTGAATCTGGAGATTGTTTAGGAGAGTGGTTTTTCTACACCCCCGCTCGGTGCACCCACGCAAGAAAACGTATCAAAACATTTCAAAAAATTCTGAAATTTTGTGGGAATGTTCTTCAACAAATATTATGGGCACCTGCAAAGTTTGGTGGTCAAATAACATTCGAGGAGCTCTGTACAAAAAAGACAAAATCACTGAAAAATAGTCAAAATGTAAGTACACTGTTTGAGCAGATTTTGTAATTTTTTCTTTTTTTGTACAGAGTTCTTCAAATGTTATTTGACCACCAAACTTTGCATGTGCCCATAACATTTGTTGAAGAACATTCCCATAAAGTTTCAGAATTTTTGAAATGTTTTGATACGTTTTCTTGCGTGGGTGCACCGTGGGTGCACCGAGCGGGGGTTCAGCCACAACTTTCCCATTGTTTAGCCTGTATCATTCTGTTTATTTGTTCCCATGTTTCCTCTTTCCACATATCATCAAGAACTGCCAAGTATCTTTTGTCTAATAGAAAAGGTAGTTCTTTTTTTCCCACATCATATTCACTCATTTGATCAATTAAAATAAATTTGTATATATCATCCACAATTTTCCTCATAATATACTTTAATAAATGAATACCCTTGAATGTTTGAGATATAATCACCCAAGCAACTTTTTCAAATTATTGTTTTGACGGAAACATGTACTTTTCTTGCGATTGTTGTTTTCTCTGCACCACCCATGACAACTAAGGAGACATCACTAATCTTGTTCTCATTGTCAACTAATTTACCACTAATCTATTTGTTCGTTCTCAAAACCAACCATGGCAAGATCAACTTGACAGTCTTGGTCCATAAGGCTAAAATCCTGCTGGAACTCACACTGCTATAGTAGTATTATCCAAACAAATATTCATTTTTTTCACTCTCTCAAAGATCTCACTAAACTTTCTTTTTAGACGTTGAGTTTCTCAAGAGTAATCAGATTACTTGTGAAGCGAACATACCTTGAAATAACACCCATGAAGCCCATCTTGAGCCGGTTTCTCTTATCCATGTGATCATCTATTGCGATGGCATTCTCTGCTTCATTTTGTTGTCTTAATCTAGTTGACGAGGATAGCAACTCTATCATTTCCCGGTCTTCGTTTGTTGTCAGGATCTCTCGGGTAGCCCTTTAGCCGCATGTGCTTATCTTTCTGCTGAGAGAGAGAGAGAGAGAGAGAGAGAGACAGAGAGAGAGCAATTATTTATGTCACGCTCTCTATCGAGCTTTCCGAGGTAGCTAGCGCAACAGATCTAAAAGTAGAGCTAGAAACGAAAGGCAGGTCCTTCGTATTAGTTTGATTGTCTTAACTCTCCTCATAAATCTTCTACACTATACCAATCGGATACGTGACCATCTGTTCATTTTGCGCACTGCTCCCAAAATCAACACGGTCTTATCGTTGTGACATTACAGTCTTGCTGCACAAAATATTCATGTAAAGGAAAATTGACTTGTGCGGTACACCAAAAGGATACAACAGAAATTAGGTGAAATATATCACTATTTTTTGCACCAAATAAATATATTTGATTAGCGATAATAGACCACAACACCATTTTATCAACAAGTATAGCAACCCAACCCTCTCGGTTTCTTCAAGAAAAGAAATGCATTGTGATGGCTCCCCGGACATCTTCAAGAAGTAGGTGGCGGTGAAAAACACAACACATTTGTTGCTTACGTCGATGCTCTACATGAGGCAAACAGTGGCCTGCCCCCCCCCCCCCCCCCCCCCCTTATCGATCGAACAAACGTTAAACTGGTAGTACGTAATTAGTGGTATAATACAGCTGATTACGGGTACTTGGCCCCCCTTATATCCCTAGGAAAAGGCCCATGGAGAAGCCCACCCATGACCAGATGTTGTTGTTACCGCTGGCTTCCTGCTGCGTTGCGCCAGCCCTAGCCCCAACCGCTCAGCTCTCCCGATGATCAGCGACCTATCTCAGCCGCCCTTCGCTCCTGCAGTTGCCTCCTGCCCTTCTACTTGCAACCAGCTCTAAATCATAAGCATCAGCTCTCCCGTGATTGATATGTGACTAGTTGTGCATCGCTGCCGCTCTTCGCCCCTGCCGCCTCCTGCCATTCTACTTGCATTCCAATTTAAATCCTAAGCCGGTGCCGCGATACGAGGCCAATAGCCAAGGTTAGCACTATATTCTACTGTCTACTACTGCATGTTGCTTTGAGATCTTGAAGTAAACTGGGGTGTGCCGACACTGCATGACGATAATACACATCGAAAGATAATTAGCAATTACATCTTCCAACAAAATTACTATTTTTCTGATCTTAGTAGCGACCTTATATACAAATTTAAGCTAATACATTTGTTTTGAGTAAAAATGGTAGTAATGCAAATTTAAAGGTGTTTTCATAAACGTGAAATGTAATGAAATGATAGTTTGTTTTCGCACAGGATTTTTTCACTACCTTGGCTTGGCCCCCCCTATGTCTAAATCCTGGCTCCGCCCCTGAGGCAAAGGCTCTATTACGTGTCGTCAAATATGTAAGTTGATCTTTTATGCAATTCAATTAGAATCAGCTATATGTTTCAAAATAATAACACTTATCAAGTTTTGATTGACGAAGAACTCAATAGAAATTAGAGGCAAAGAGTAAAAAGAAATAAATCTCCATTTTTTGCTGACAATTCTAGTTTGTGATCAACGAATGCATATGATTAGGGCTACGAACGAGATCTCGGGCGGGCACCAAAAACATCCTAACATGTATAGGGATCGCATGGTATTCTCCTCGATGTCGCATTGAACCTAATCACATGGTGTGCAAGGGCAAGCTGAGATTTATTAACGGTTTTGCTAATTCTCATCTAGATGGGATTTAACTATGTCTCATCTAAGTCATACACCACACGATTAAAGATGCTACAGTTTTCGTGCAATGTATCGCACCGTTTCTCGCGCGCGCTGTTGACTTTGTTTCTGTTGACTTTGTATTTGGGCCTGGCCGCCTGGGTATGTGAGTGTGGTCCTTTTTTTTCCTCATGCGGGCTGCACGGGAGTTGAAAGAAACCGGCTAGCTCTCTTTTAAAGTGCTTTTCATCATCCGCTCCCCACTGTCTCCTTTCACTCCCGCTCTCTCTATCTATTTATTTGTTGTCAGTTCTTGTCTGGTTTTCTATTTGTTTCGTTTTTTGTTATAAATCTGTAACTTCATGTCTTCAACACTAGTCGGAAGTCTATATTGTATATTTCCTTTTTCTTTTCTCCTTTTTGTTACTTATTTATTTATTTTAAATTCATGAACTTATTTCACTTTGTCGTTTGTTCTCTTGAAATGTCGTGCAAATTTTGATCGCGGGTTGTTTTTGTCGTCCGCATCCCGTGGCGTGTTGTGTCGTGCATCCGGTGTCTACTTTTCAGCCAGTTCGCGCACACGTGTTTTATTGGGCCGTTTTCGCGGCGTGATCTTGGGGTCCCGTTTTGGTTTGGTTTTGCTAATTCATATCTTGATGAGAATTAACAAGGTCTCATCTAAATCATATACCATTAGATATATGCGTCAAGATTCGTGTTTCTGAGTTGTGCTTGTTGTCATGGTGTCGTGTGTTTTCTGGTTATCCCTCATGAAGCAGCGAGGCCCGATAGGACTACTTTTAGCGGACCATTTTATGTTTTGTGTATTGGGTTTATTTTGTGAGATGTAGTTTTCCCGTTGAGGGCTACATGTCTTTTTATTCCATGTTTTTGTTTCTTTTCGTTCGACTGTGTTTTTTTGTTCTTGCAAAATGATACTATTAGTTTTGGGGTTTGGAGTGTTTGGCGACTATTGTTCAAATTTTTCAACAATTATTCAAAATGTGTGAAATTTCTTAAAATTTATCAGGAGTTTTAATTGTTGAGAATTTATTCAACTTTATTTTTAAATTAGGTGAATATTATGTTTCCCCGATCGCAAAGTTACCCTTAACTTGCAACTCGAACTAACTATTATTTTATGTGTCTCAGTTGCAAGTCCACTATTAACTTGTAACTGAGTCCAAACTTTTTTTTGTCTTCAGTTGTAAGTTCGCTTTCGAGTCATAACGGAACTCAATGTTTCTTTTGCATCACACTAGTATGGACTTCTTTTTTCATTAGTTTCAAGTCCATCCTCAACTTGCAACTGGCCAAAATTTGTTCACCTCAGTTTGAAGTCCATCAGACTCGCAAGTAGGGGATGACTTTGTTTGTCCGAGTTGCAAGTTAATAATTGACTCGCAACTATGTTCATCACTTTTTGATCCTATTTGTAAGACAACCATCGATGCCCAATTATACCTTTCATCTTTTCTTCCAGAGTTGCAAGTCAACCATCGACTCACAACTAGTCCCAACCCTTTTTTTTCGTCCTAGTTGCAAGTTCCATCATGTTTGTTTGTTTCCTAGCTGCGTATATACCTTCTACTGCCCATTACCTTTGCCGTTCTCTTTGTCCTCGTACATTTTCTTGCAATGAAGATGCATTGAGTGTCTTGTCTCCTCATACTCGGGATACATTTTGGTCTGAGTTGCAACTCCATCCCGGCCATGTGACGGGGCCCATCTCATTTTATTCGTCTTGGTTGCAAGTCCACGCTCGATACACAACTAGGAGGGGCGACCCATTTTTGCTCCCAGTTGCAAGTTCTCCCCCGACATGGAACCGTTCCCACCTTTTTACTCCTAGTTGCAATTTCATCCTCAATACGCAACTTAACGTGACCCATTTATTTGTCCCAGTTGCAAGTATGCCTTTGACATGCAACTGGGTGGCCCGACCCCGTTTGTCCCAGTTGCAAGTCTACCCCCAATATGCAACTGAACCTTGACCCATTTTGGTCCAGGTTTCAAGTCCACCATAGACACGCAACTGGGGACCCAACCCCTTTTTTCACAGTTGCAAGTCCATCCCCAACATGCAACTAGGCATGATACAAATTTTGTCCCAGTTGCAAGTCTACTCGCAACATGTAAATGAGCATGTCTCTTTTTTTGTTCCAATTGCAACTCCATCCTTGACATGCTATTGGGGGGGGGGGCCTACACAATTGGGCATGAACCCCTTTTCATTCTAGTTGCAAGTTCACCCTCGATACGCAACCGGGGTCCGTCCTTTTTTACCAGTTACAACTCCAACCCCACCATTCAACTAGGGAGCATCCTTTTTTGGTCCGAGTTGCAAGTCCATCCTTAAGACACAACTGGGCCTTGCCCATTTTTAGTCTCAAATGCAAGTCCAACCTCGACACATAACATGGATGGTGGGGGGCTCATTTTTGTCCCCCGGTTGCAACTAAACCTTCGACATGCAATTGGAGGTCGTGCCTTTATTGTCCTAGTTGTAGGTCTACCTTCCATACGCAACTGGGGTCTAACCCATTTTTGTCCTAGTTGCAGGTCCACCATCGATATGTAAGTGGGGGTGACAATTTTTTTCCTAGTTGCAACTCCACCACTTACATGCAATGGGGAGCGAGGGGCCTCTTTTTTCTTGTCCCAGTTGCAAGACCACCTTAGAGACGTAACTGGAGTCCAACCCATATTTTTCCTAATTGCATGTCGAACTATACCCTCACATGCAATTGGGGTCCGCCTTCGTGTCCCAGTTATAAGTCCACCCTCAATATGCAAATCGGGGCCTAACCAATTTTGTCCTAGTTGCAACTCCACTCTTGATACCTAACTTGGGGCATGGCCCATTTTTCCCAGTGGCGAGTCCGGCATGGACACGCGAATGGGGGGGACAACCATTTTTTCAGTTGCAACTCCACCCCCTACATGAAATGGGGGGCTCACATTTTTCATGTCCCCGTTGTAGTTCCACGGACGACACGCAACTCGGGCCTAATTCATTTTTATCCTAGTTGCAAGTCCAACTACACCCCTGACATGCAACTGGGGGACACCATGTTTTTGCCCCAGTTGCAAGTCCACCCTCAGTACGCAACCAGGGACCGACCAATTTTGTCCCAGTTGCAACTTCACCCTCGATACCCAACTAGGGGCCCGACCCATTTTTGTCCAAGTTGCAAGTTCACACTTGACATGCAACATGCAGGGGGAGGGGGTGGGGGTGACCATTTTTGCCCCAGTTGCAACTTCACCCCCGACATGTAATTGGGGTGCCCGCCTTTATTCTTTGTCGCAATTGCATGTCCAACCTTGCTCCGCAACTAAGGGCCTGATTTTTTTTCTAGCTGCAACTCCGCCCTCGATACGCAAGTGGGACAGACCCATTTTACTCCAGTTGCAAGTATACACTTGACACGCAACTGGGCCCGAACAATTTTTGTTCCAGTTGCAAGTCTACCCACAACACGCAACTGCATGCCTGCAATGAGATTGCAATTAAGGGCGGGAGGAGGGTTGTTGGCCAGTTGCCTCTCCACATTTTTAAAAATATTCAACATTTTTCCCCATATTTTTATTAAAAAATTCATGAACATTTTTCATAAAAGTATGTGTTTTTTTTGTAGAAATCATTTTTTTTCAAATTCAAGTTTTGATTTTTTTTTCTTTCCAAAATCAAATTTGTATCACTTATGTAGTTGGGGTACCCGCCTTTTCAAAATTTAATTTTTTTGGGTGGTATTACAAATTTTCTGCCTTCACCAAAATTTCCGAAAACCGACCGGTTTTCCAAATTATTTTACACCCAAATGCCGGAATTATATGTTGTGCTTGCCTACCTGGTTAAATAACCATTTTTCGAAATAAATATAACCATGTAGACTAAGTGAACTTTTACTTCGTCAACCTCTTTTGCTTTTGAGATATGCATCTACCGTGACCAAGGTACTAGCTATATAGCCTTTTGTTCAAAAGCGAATGCATGTTCGCTGTACCATATACTATAGTGATTACTGTAGCTGACATTAGTGAATGGATGCATAGCTCTTTTTTCTGGAAAAGGAGGTTAAAACCTCCGGCCTCTGCATCAATCGATGCATACGGACATCTTTATTTATTATTCAACATAGGTCTAACAAGAACTCGATAATGTGGAGTGCTCTTACTCCCCATATCTAAAAATGGTGTCGTTGCCGATCCATCCATATAACGTATCGGAACCCACAACCGGTGCAGCAGACCTAAACGCACACCACATGCACACATTTCAGACGTCGCCATCATCATCGGACCGCTGACCCATCTTCAGGAGAGAGATCTGCATCATCCTTGCCAGTCCGTCCATCCGTCAACGCCACCACGGCGCCCAACGGCGCCACCGCCCCGCGCTCGTCCGTCCAGACGCGAAGATTCTGGAAGTTCTGTCGTGCGTAGCACCTGCCGACCAGGCATGACACAGCGTAGCACCTGTCGGCCAGGCATGACTTGACATCTCCATCGAAAGCTCCGTGCAAGACAAAGCCGCTCCACCTCCTGCCTCTGTCTTCCAGCTCTGCTCCACAAACGATGCTCCCAAGAGAGAAAACGACACCGCAGTACCGCCATCATCCGATCTGGAAGACCAGATCCTATGGTTTCCTCCGGAGCAGCAGGAGTGGGTCGACAGTAGTTACACGACGATGCCTTCATCAAGGAAACGACGCAGAACGCCGCCATCGCCTGCCATCGGCTCGGTTTTCACCGGCAACTATGTCTTCCCGACTCGCAACCGGAACTAGATGGCGGATCTCGAGATCTGAAAGTAAGTTTGGTAGCTTCGTTGTGCCGATGGGCATAGTAAGAAGGATTGCTCGCTACCATTGCTCCGCACGGGACAGCCAGCATACACGCTACTCAGATTTTTCCAATAATAGAAAAGAAAAACAACAAACAAACAAACAAACAAACACAAGGTGGGGTTCTTTTTGGGTTAGATGTGTCACATCTAGATGTGTCCTAGACACACCCATTTATTAAATACATATTAAGATGCATGCAAGGCAAAGAAGCTCATCTGTGCATGCATGGATCGCATGCCTTCCTTGAGATGGGGTTTTAGAATCATTACTTCCATATAACTGAGCTTGCTCGTTCTGAAGTTTGATTAATTTCATTCGGATTGGAAAAAGAAACTGAAATTCGCAGCACATGGCCTTTTCAGAATTATTATACCTTTTTTAGGGAATTTCAGTTTCATAATTATATCTTTGGAAGTTTGGACGGAGACGGGCCTCTGCATGTAGTGCCACTGAAACATTACGGATGGGCTTGGCCTTCTCCTTCTCCTGGGAAAAGAGATATATTGCCATACATCGTCGTACTACGGGAGCTGCTCGATCCCTTCCATCCTACTATGCCCTAGATCCGATCCGATCCGATCAATGGGGTGCATCCCCTCGCGCCCGGCGTCTCGGTCCGCCGCACCCACGCCCAAGTCCACGCCCGTGCCCACGCCCACGCCCAGCCCCTGGACCGGTCTGCCGCCGGAGATGCTCCTCGAGGTCTCCCACCGCCTGCAGCACGCCGCCGACCTCGTCCGTTTCCATGCCGTTTGCAAGCCATGGCGCGAGGCGGCTGCGCTGCTCTCCCGCCCCACCTGCCTGCCATGGGTTCTCACGTCGTACTACGACCAGATGCTACACACCATCGTCGACTTCCATCACCCCCTCGAGACACCGCACGACGACGGCGACGACGGCGACGTCATCCTCGCCGAGCCACAGGGGGTGCCACGTACCAACAACAGAAACTGGGTGGCTAGCGCGGATGGCATGGCTACCTGGCTCTTCGTCGCGCGTCCTCAGCCGAGACTCGTCGACATTCTTACCGGAGCCGCCAAGCCATTACCTCCCCTACCAGACGATGAAAGAATGTCCATGGAGAATTTGCGTGGCGTCGTCTATGGCGACGGTACTGTTCTTCTCTACAACTTTATTAACAGCTACCCTTCACACTCCTTTACGGCGGCTATCCTGTCTCCCGGCAATGCGACATGGACGGTCATGACAAAGAGCCTGAAATTGTTTGAACAACCCTATGCCATGTATCATGACGACAAGGTCCTAGTGTTGGATGGCGATTCTCTGTGGTGCTTCAAGATGACGACGGACTTCGAAGCCAACAGCAGTGATGTTATCGGCGACGGTCTCAAGTCAAGGTGGGATCTGGACGACGATGTAGATTATCTTCATGAATGCAGCTACCTCTTGGAGTCACACGGTGACTTGTTGTTGGCATCTCTCATGGTGAAACGGTCTTCGAGTGGTTACGGTCGCAGCAATCCGGCGCCCATGCTACGGGTGACATTGCGCGCGATGCGGAAAGAACCAGCCAGTGGCAAGATGCAATGGGTGGAGAGACACGACCGGAACCTAGGAGACCACGTCTTGTTCCTTGGATCTCCTGCTAGCCTCGCGATGAAGCTGGACGAAGGCGGTGCGTGTGCCTACTTCGTCTACTGGGGCGGCGTGTTTAGGTACAGCTTTGTTGATGGCGAAGCCAAGGCCGTGAAGTGGTTGCGTCCTGAATGTCGTGCTGATGTGGCGTGTGTGTGGCTTCGCCCCAGCCTATCATTTACTCCCATCAAGAAAATTCAAGAAAGGCTTGAGGCTCGGAACAACATGAAAAGGGAATAATTTCCCATGTCAAATGGACAAACTGTAATTCAGTAAGTCCGATTTAGTTTGTCTTGAATGCTGTTATAGTTCCGAACCATATTCTTTATGTATAAAATTCTTAGTTTTGCTTGAAGGGCTTGAAAGCTTATTCTTTATGGATTGCAAATTTGAGAAAAATTACATAACGATTTTGCCATAACTATGTAATTTATTCACAAACATGCGCATATAATGCCGTTTTATTTAATACAATTATAAACTATGTCTGCAGCATAATACTCCTTTTCCAAATTCATTTTTGTTTAGTTGTGGACCACAATTCCAATTAAGGTGTGGAGAGCTTTATTAGTTTTGGAAAAACAGTTACATCATTTTATCAACGTCGGTAATAAAATGCTAAGGTATTAGCTTCCCACATACAATCAATATGATTTGTAAAAATATGCCTAGCCAGCGTATGCACTACACGATTAGCTTCTCTTGGACAACCCGTCAAAAAAAAGTTTCTCTTGGACAATCTTCAAATGTGATATTCGCAACTCCGTGCGAAAGTAATATGCTGGCATACAAAATCACCGTTGAGGATATTTAGGAGTTACCTCCAGCGAGCGGTGTATCAATTGATAGGAAGTTCTTAGACTGGAGGATGATTGTTGAACCCGCGCTAGACTTGGTTCCTCTGGGAGGATGTAAGCTTCTTCCACGAATGTGACTCTGTAACGAATCGGGTTACCTTTGATGATGCTGGCATACACTTCGGTCAGCTGTCGCGCATCACTGCAACCATGCTTCCCTTTCCCTGGTCGTCATTGTATGTAGCGTCGACGCTAATTTTCAGATCCATTCCGCCATGCAGGACCATTCCACACACCCCTTTGCCCCGCATACCTTCTAGGCTCTCCCGTAATTGGTTGCTAGAAGTCCTATCCACAATGCACCGCAGTTAGCAGGTTGTATATCCTCACCGTGGACACATTGACATTGTGCCCACCAGTTATACCAGGCTTCAATCAAGATGATCTCCGGCAAGTCGATCCCACTCATGGGAGCCCATGATCCCTTTGTGGAAGAATATTCTCAAGGGCTACCGATCTTGAACAATCAATCTGCATGACTTCTTTAATTTTATCAAGTATACCAAAGCTAGTCCATAATTCCTATGCCATCATGCATCAAGATCGCAACCTAGACGAAACCCGTCGGGTTTTGCTTGCCCAAACCCTTCCCTGCGATAAAATCGCAAGCCCGTCCCCCTCCCCATCCCCGTGCATAGGGGCATTTTTTTGCCCGTACACTAAAACCGTCGGGTTTTCTAAACCCACAGGGAAACCCGTCCCCCGCGAGTAGTCAGAGCTTTTGAAAGAAAAACATGAGAATATTGCAGCAATATTAGCAGCAAAACTCAGCATATTTAAGCACAATACAATAGTATGTTTCATCAACATTTCAGCAATAACAGTAGCTAAAAGGAGCATATTTCAGCACAATATAACAACCCATTTCAGCAACAAAGATAAGCATATTTCAGCAACAAACAAGATCATAGTTCAGCCATACATGATTCAACAAGATGTCCAATTACACAAGCTGTGAAATACCCCCTTCGTCCCTTAATCTAAGACGTTTTTTGACACTACACTAGTGCCAAAAACATCCTACATTATGGGATGGAGGGAACAGAATTCATGGTTCACAAATCACGAGCACAAATGAGACGAGATGGTCCAATACATAAGTTCTGAACAAGCATAATTGAGACGAAATGGTCCAACACATAAGTTCTAAAATAGAATTCGTAGATGGACGTATTCTGAGATGGGTATGTCGGGTTTCGGGTTTGGGTACTACTCAAACGGGTTTGAACCCGCGAAACATGCCAGTTTATAATGTATCCATCAGTAGCCTCGCGGGGTTAAAAAGATGCCCGCCCCCGTCCCCTAATAGGTAAAAAAACATGGGGAAGCGGGTTTCGGGGCCCCGTTGCCATCTTGAATCAGGCACCCTTGTAAGGTATCCATCATATTTGTTGGGAAATGTAATAGAAAGCTAAAAGTTTCTCCCTATGATCACGATCCCAGGAACACTATGAAGATGCATAAGATGTTTAGATCGGATCGTTACCAACTTCGAGATGCAGCGGAAGAATTAGTGTAGATCGTTAATGAAATCCCTCGAACCATTCATGAACGATCCCTTGAACCGAAGACCAAAAACACGGCCTCTCTATGGATTGCAGACGTACATGTTGCATGATATGGCAGTGCTTCACTGTCTTGAGCTAATCGTCATCAAAGAATTAGAGGGAGAAGAAGAGAACCGTACATGGCTTGTCTATTATGAGGATTAGAGATAACTAGGTCTAGCTCTAATCTAGATCAACTCTAAATTAGAACTAGAACTAGAGGAAGCTCCAAAGCTCGTGTGTCTCAAGGGGCAAAATTGTCTAGTATATATAGGTTAGGGAGAGGGGAGGGGCACCTCAAGGGGGAGGAGGACTCCTCCCCTTCGTCGGCCCTAGGGGGGTAGGAGTCCCTCACCACTCCAATTCGGCCCCCTCTAACTTTTCATGCAAGCTAGGGGCGCCACCTTTTCTTATTGGGCCCTAGGGCCCAATAACTCTCCATCACTTGGCTTTTTTATTATTTTTTTATTTGGCCTGTTGATATTAAATTAATTCTAAAATCCTTCTAATCAATATTAGAACATTTTATTATCTATTTAACATCTCTGGAAACATTTCCCACACACACACACACACACACACACATATATATATATATATATATATATATATATATATATATATATATATATATATATATCAATTTCCGGTATTCCTCGAAACCCTTCTGGTAACTTCGAAACGCTTCGGGTTTCTCTCGAAACTATTTCATATATTCCCAGAACTATTCCGAGAATATTATCTCATAACACTCGCTCCACTAACACTCGACAGATCATGATTTCCTTAATCGTGTGACTCTGTAGGTTCGGTAAAATATAGACATGAACGAAACTACCTTTCGTTCAATGATCAATAGCGCAATAGTGGACATCCATAGTGATCCCCGTGAATACATGAATGATATTCGAGTGAACCTTTGGTTATCATATGTTATCCCCTTTGCTTTGCGATACTTTAGAAAACCCAAGGTGAGATTTATCGATATCTCTTTGAGTCATTATCATGCTCATTGTACCGGTCTTCTCGTTACCGGTTTTGTTATTCTTTCTCGTTTTACATGTTCCAGCATCCTCGTGACTAAGTCACATGTTTCTAGCCAGACGATGATAGATGTTCTCACACGAGAGGGCCCTAAGAATATCTCGTCATCGTCGGAGGAGCAAATCTCACTCTTAAACTGTCTAGCCCCTTGTCATACTTCCCGATGAACCTGAAAGTTGTCGTTATGATCACCGTGTTACACATGACGTTTGATCAACCCCAAAGTCCATTTTCTGTTATGAAGTGAATGTGATACTCTCATGGTCAAAGGAATTAAAGCAAACGTTAACTCGCTGTGTTATAACTATAGACTTGTGACGATAACATCTCAATGTATAACAAACAAGTAGGGTTAATTCAATATGATCATTCTTCTAACATCATACTATCAATGTTGTTTGGTATCTTTGTTACACTTAAACAAATACCCATCATCAGGAAAACATGGTCATCATACAACACTTGAGATAGTCCTAGAGGCAATACTAGGAATCAGATTTTACCGTTTATGATTCTACATGTGCATATGAGTTTTCCTCTGAATCGCATATTCAAGAATCACATCAGTTATCGCAAAGAATATAAACTCTTAATAAGAAATGTGAAAATAAATAATACAAATATTATTGCCTCTAGGGCATGTTTCAAACATACTATCACTTGCACTAGAGTGAATAATCTAGTTACATGGCTTCTCTAACACCAATGTCTATTCAGTGTTGCTCATGTTTTGCTCGTGGTAGAGGCTTCGTCATCGGGCCTGAGGCATACAAATCTGTGTGAATCTTGAGTGCTTTCACAAAACGCTTTTCGACATGTTGTCGGA
This sequence comes from Elymus sibiricus, assembly GCA_039707655.1. Lineage (NCBI taxonomy): Eukaryota > Viridiplantae > Streptophyta > Magnoliopsida > Poales > Poaceae > Elymus > Elymus sibiricus. The sequence continues at coordinate 533,875,273 of CM077675.1, forward strand.
TGATGTGATACTTGTGTTCGATATGTTTGGACATCATGTTGGACCTTGGTTCCTTTGCTTGAGCGACGACACGACTATTATCACAATAGAGCTCAATTGGATTCAGTGCACTTGGGACCACACCAATCTCTTCAAGAAACTTCTTGATCCAGACTGGCTCCTTTGAAGCTTCTGAAGTCGCAATATATTATGCTTCCACTATAGAATCCGCAACAGTGTTCTGCTTCAACCTTTTCCAAACCACTGCACCACCATTAATAGTGAAAACATGGCTCTGCTGAGATTTATAGTCATCTATATCAGTCATGAAGCTAGCATCGGTATAACTACTTACAACGATCTCTTCATCCATTCCATAGACAAGGAGCATGTCCTTCGTCCTTTTGAGGTACTTCAGAATATTTCTAACAGCTTCCTAGTGAGCCAATATTGGATCACTTTGGTACCTTCTACTAACACTTAGCGCATAAGAAACATATTGTCTTGTACATATCATAGCATACATGATAGACCCAGTTACCGAGGCATAAGGGACTCCACTCATTTGCACACGCCCATCAACTATCTTGGGACATTGATTCTTTCTAAGTGTCATGCCATGTGACATTGGGAGAAAACATTACTTAGCATTCTCCTTTTAAACCTCCTTATTTAAACCTTTTCAGTGTACATGCTCTGGCTTATTGCAATTAGACGTCTTGATCTATCTCTATAGATCTTAATGACCAATATATAAGCTGCTCCGCCTAAGTCTTCCATCGAAAACATACTTTTCAATGATTCTTTTATTGTGCTAAGAAAATTTACATCATTCCCAATCAACAATGTGTCATCCACATATAGGATTATAAATGTTATATAGCTCCCACTAAATTTCTTGAATACACAAGCTTCTTCATCATTCTTGATAAAGCCAAACTCTTTAACCACTTCATCAAAATTTGATTCCAGCGCCTCAATGCTTGCTTCAAACCATAAACTAATCCATGAAGCCTACACACCTTTTCGGTATCCTTATGATCAACAAAACCTTCTGGTTGCATAATGTATACATCCTCCTGCAGATTTCCAGTTAGGAAAGTCATTTTGACATCCATCTTCCATATATCGTAGTCGAAATATGCGGGAATTGCCATCATAATCCCTTCGTGTGAACAATATTATCAAGGGCTACCGATCTTGAACAACCAATCTGCATGGCTTCTTTAATTTTATCAAGTATACCAAGGCTAGTTCAGAATTCATCTGACATCGTTCACCCTAGTAAGGTATCCATCATATCCTCGCAACCGACACTGCAAGTAGGTCATTGAACATTTGCAACAATTGGTTTGTTCGCTAGGAACCCTAGATAGGGTATTAGTCCATGCTAAAGACGCTAGCCAAAGATTTATCTTTGTCGGGGCGTTTAGCTGCCATAGTTTTTCCAAATTAGGTTCACGTGAGGTCCTTCTATCGATCCCCAAGGCACGTCTTGCTCTTCTCCCAAACTAGTAGTCCCACTCAACCTGGGAAGCTAATCTTATAGAAAAGCTGGCGTTCTTCGTTCTATGCCAATAAACAAAGTCATCCATGCTCGATGGGTGAGTGGATTTCAATAATTCTCTTTGTCTCACAGTAGACCGATTGGATCAAATCTTCACCACAAGCCTTGCTATCTAGGTTATTTATCTCTGAGACTTTCCTTAGGGGTGAACAACTTCCTTGTTGGACTTGATGGGATCCATGCACCATGTACACATTACACTTTTCCACGTAAAGGAGCTCCCAGCCTTGAACTTTGCATTCTATAAACCTTGGTCCGAATAGTAACTCGCTCTAAGAACCCTAGCATATATAGTGTTTTGGGTTCTCGGTTAGCCTCTAGCTAGCACTGTGTAGCCATCATTGATATGTTAAAGGTGTGAAAATCACTAAACCCTACACCTCCCCAGTCTTTTGGTATACATAATTTTTCAACGAGCAAGCGAGCGAATCCTTGGATGATCAAAAACATTTTTTTAGAACGACTCAATTGCTAGTTAGGAGCAGCCCTGGCCAAACGGGCCAGCCCGGCCCGGGCACAGTACAACCCACACCCACAAAGGGGCATGGCACGCCATGACATGTAGAGACCCGTATATAAGCAAGCCGGCACGCTTGTCTCGCCTCACGGCCCACACACAACAGATGAGGTAAACGGGCTGAGTTGTGTGCTTTTCGGCCTTTTGGATTGTTTTTGGGTCCCCTTTGGGCTTAAGTTCTAGAGAGAAAATATACAATTGAGATGGACCTTAAATTCTGAAGAAAAAATGGACCGTGTTGGGATGTCAGGCGAGCCTTGCCTGAGCACAACACTAGGCATGCCGCAGGCCAGGCATGGCCAATTTAGCCCCTAATCACTAGTTAATGAGTACCCTTCCAAAGGTCACTCCCACATCCTCAAGTGGCAACCTGAGAGTTTTCCCCAATTTCATAGATCTAACCGTGTGTCCAAATTCCGAACCATTTTCATCATTGGATTCCCCGCGACAAGATCTTCCAAATTAGACCCCATATTAATAAGCTTCGACGAAATTGATTTTTGCAAAAAAAAAACAAAAAACCGATAGAAAAAATATTGGTTGCTCGGCTTTTTTTTCCAGCAAGACCACAAGGCCCGAAACCGTGGGAGCTCCTATTCAGAGCTACAGGTCCCTAGCACCCACGCGCCTGGGTTAGTGGGCATGCCCATGTACACGATCTCATTTTAAAAAAAAATCTTGAATTCAAAAAAGTTCATGGATTTTGAAAAAAAGAGTTCAGGAATTTGAAAAGGTTCACTAATTTTGAAAACAAATTCATCAATATTGAAAATAAATCATCGAACTGCAAAAAAGTTCATCGAGTTTGAAAAGAGTTCATGGATTTTGAAAAAAGAGTTCATTGAATTCGAAAAAAATTCACCAATTTTGAAAACAAATTATCGAATTTAAAAAAAATTCATCGAATTTCAGAAAAGTCCATGCATTTTTTTAAATCATGAATTTGTCCATTTATTTTGAAAAAATTCATCAATTTTGAAAAAAAAAATGAATTTGAAAAAAGTTCGTCGAATTAAAAAAATCTATTTCGGAAAAAAATATCGAATTTGCAGAACCTTGTAAAAAATTTTGATTTTTAGGAAAGTTCATCAATCATGTGGAAAGTTCATAAATTTGAAAAAGTTTATTGATTTTAGAAAAAGCTACACCGATTTGTTTAAAGTTCACAAAAATTAAGAAAAGAAAAACAAAAAGACAAAAAAAGAAAAGAAAAAGGAAAACTAAGGAAATAAAAAAAGAGAGAAATTGTCAGAGCAAGCAAGCGTTGTGGTCGGGTGGTTAATGCAGTTTATCAGGGACGAGAGATCACTTTTTCGAATCTCCACACAGGCGTTATTATTTTCGGTCTAGAGAGAAAAAAATAGTTTTTTTTTGAGAGAGAGGAGAGAAAAAAATAGTTGAACACGCTAGCCCAGCTTGAAGGGCTTCCGTTTGCAAAATGCACTGTAACGGATGTCTGAAGTGACGCCTTTTTATTTTATTTTTGAGACAAAGTAAAAGACGCCTGAAGCGGCCGAAACAATAGCCGTTAGAACCTGGTGTCTTCACGGGCCTCGTGGTGTCGCGTGAAAGACTCAAATCAAGTTGGCCCAACACCTTCTTCTCAAAAAAAAAAAAAGTTGGCCCAACACCCAGGGAAGAAGACGCAAAACAAGCGAACCGAACCCCTCATGGCGCCACCCGCCGCCGCCGGCGCAACCCCACCCGGGGGAGCAGCCGCGGAGAGCAGCGCCAGCGCCGAGGAGTCGCGGTGGCTGGCGGCCCTCTCCGAACCCGAGCTCGTCCGTCCTCCCCTTCCCTCGTAATTTCTCCTCCTGACCACAGATTTTCAACTTTCGATGGTTGCGTGCAGGATCTGCTCGTCAGCCTGAAGATGCTGGCCGTGAGGCGGGCAGAGACGGCCGGCCGCCCCCACCTCGCCGACGCCTTCGATCTGCGCACCCTGCGGGCTCTCGGTACTGCCACCGCTAGAATGCATAGGATTTGTTCTCAAAAAAAAAAAAAAAAAAAAAAAAGAATGCATAGGATTTAGTTACTAGTTAATTTCCACTGGTCATGAACGCTGCAGCATACTCATCGTTCTTGCTGATTACTGTCCAAATGCAAGGTTAATTACCACTTTGGTGGCAAACCTACTTTCTTTGTTATTGATTTATGTGCTCTTACACCATGCCATACGACATTCAGCTGTTTCTGTTATTCTTAATACTCTGAATATGTGTGTCAAGGGGGACAGATTTGGAGCAAAACTTTGAATTCATGGCATAGCACTGTTTCCCTGATTCAGAGTTGCAGCATATAATAGTCTTCACCCGAATGCAGCCTAATCAAAAAAAAAAAATGCACCCGGGTGTCCTGCCTTATGACCAAATTGATAGCTAATCAGTCTTTAGGCTGGCTTCGCACAAAAATACAATTGTAGTTCTTACTTCATCTGCGAGTGTTTGAAAGATGTAGTAGTAGCTTTCACCCTTTCTGAATACTACCTAGATGTTTCCTCTTCACTTGCATATATGCTCTTTGCTGAACAGCAACATGCTTATGCTTGTGCTCTGCTTTCCAGGCATTGTTTTGCTGGAAGATTTCAAACAACGGCTAAGAGAAGAAACCTCACTTGATGCAACCGGTCTTGATAAACTTGCATGGTTCCATCTTGTGCTGAAACTTGCTCTATGTTTTCAGAACTTTGCTTCTCTTTTCAAATTTTCTTACGATGCAGTTATGTTATACTCCCTCCGTCCCGTAATTCTTGTCGCACGCACAGTTCAATGGTAATTTTGCAAAAAAAAAAAAAAACTCGTATTTACAAAATTGTCGCAAACAAGTCCCTCCACCCCATCTTGTTCCTCCGTCGTCGCCCGCGCGTGGCCAAGGGCCGGCGCCGCCCAGCTGCGCCCGCCAGGAAGTGCTCCGTCGTCGTCCTGGTCCCCAAGTACCTGCTCCGCCGCCGCCGTCGCCAATTACCTCCTCCGTCGCCGCATCTCAGACCCGCGTCGCCAAGATCCCCTCCCGCCGCGATTACCTGTGGGCGTCGCCGGAACCTCCCGGCACGTCCGCCTCAAGCTCGCGCGCGTCCTCATCAAGCTACCGTGCATCTTCCTTGAGCTCGCGCGCGTCCTCCTTGAGCTCGCGCGCATCATCTTTGAGCTCCCGCGCGTGTGCAGCCGCGGTTCCTCCCGCCGTGATCCGGTGTCGCTTGAACCTACCTGCCTCCAGGATCTTGTGGACGAGGAGCTCGCGCATCCTCCTGTGTCTCCCGCACGCCATCGTGCTGCTCCTTCTCCCCTGCCAATGCGCCCGCGCAGCATCCTCCTGTGTCTCCCGCACGCCATCGTGCTGCTCCTTCTCCCCTGCCAGTGCGCCCGCGCAGCATCCTCCTGTGTCTCCCGCACGCCATCGTGCTGCTCCTTCTCCCCTGCCAGTGCGCCCGCGCAGCTGCTTCTCGCTGTCGTGTAAGATTGCCCCCCCGATTCTGCTGCTGCTCCTCTGCCCCCGATTCTGCTGCTGCTCCTCTGCCCCTGATTCTGTTGTTGATCCAAGTGACTGCTGCTGATCCAAGTGAAAAGTAAGATGCTGATCTCTGCTCGTACACTGATGACTGAATATTCAAGTGACTGTTGTTGATCCAAGTGACTGCTGCTGATACAAGTGACTGTTGCTGCCCCTGATTCTGTTGTTGATCCAAGTGACTGCTGCTGATCCAAGTGACTGTCGTGCTGCTGTTGCTCCTGTGCACTCTGAAGAAGGTACTCCTGCTGTTAATTTACTGTTGTCAACTGAATATTATTGCTGCTGGTCAGTGTGAATCAATTCATGAATTGTACTGCTACTAACCAAGGTTACAATATCATGGAGTAAATTCAGTTGACATGATGAACTTAATTTGTTGATGCAAGCACTACCCTCCTTGATTCAGCTCATCCATTCACTCATCTTTAATTTTGCTATCGGATGCATGCGTGCACGCTAGATCTTACATGATTTTGGTCCAATTTGGATATATCCGAGTATCTGCAAGCACACCACATGCCACACATTCCAACTGCCTACTTTCTCTGCATTCATACTAGCAGCGATTCTGCACATGAGAAACAGAATGGGCAAAGCTTGAATGAACAGAAGCACTTATGATCCTCACAAGTTGTACAACAGCTTCATCACATTGCAAGCAGTTATGTTTGAAGTTATGAAAGATCAAGGAGGAAATCAATACAAGCTGCCCCACTTGCACAAGGAGCGTCTTCAGAATGATGGCAGGGAAATAATCAGTGTATATTGCGACAGTGAGCTAGTTGCTGATACCAGGGCCATTATAGAAGAAATGCAATAGGAAAAGGAAAGGGAAGAGAAGAAGTAGTTATAGAAAGGAAAAGAAAGAAAAGGAAGTGTATGCCTTGTGTATGTCACGATGTATTGGATTATTGTAATTATTTGAATGTATTGGATTTATTAGGAATTATTTGAATTTATCTCAATTGTTTTTTTGTGATTAGTTGAATTATTTGATTTTATTTGAATTATTTGATTTTATTTGAAGTAGTTGGAATTATTTGATTTTTTTTGAATTTATGGGCAAATAGTCCTAATATGGTAATATGCTCCCTACTAAATGAAGACTAACGGCAAGTCTACAACATGTTCTGATCCACTAACAGCAAGTCTAAAGTTTCCAGTAAACTGAACATTAACACTTGGTAAATCTGTAACAAGAGTACAACAAAATTCAGAACTGTGACAATTTTCAGCAGAACAATTATGATCCATTTTCCTATTTCAAACAATTTTCAGTAGAGGGATTTGTAGAGCCACATTTGGTCAGATTTTGTAAAAGCAAATGGTCACAAACACTGTCAAGTGCAAATGATCAGCAGTACACAAACTTCCATCGAACCAGTCAAGTTTTGTAGTAGTAGTACAGTAGGTCAGTTTTCTGTGTTTTTGTAGGCAAGGGATAAGTGATTTTAACAGGCAAGTTCACATTGATTTATAGGCACCTGAAAATGTGACAGGACCAGTTTTAGTCTACAAGAATAACTGAATTCTAGCTGATTGGCATATCAGCAACACATGTCCTCTAATGGACTAATGTTGCTCTGAATTTTCAAACTGATACTCCTACCAGACCAACAACACATGCCCTCTAGCTACTCCAAGGACACTGTTATAGTGTTACTCCTACTCCTAGTGTAGCTGTAGCTACTCCTATTCCTATACAAAATGAGTAGATAACAAGATTACTCCATGATTTTCCTTATTGCTCCACAACCTGGAGATCCATTGACAGCACACACCACAAACAGCAGCAGACAGAGTACAAGAATTAGACCACAAACAGCAGCTGATCAATTAAAATAAATGCTCAGTCGCAATCAAAACCATTTTGGTATCATTGGTCAGTAAACTGGCAAAAAATACAAGGAGGATCATTGTGGAGTAACTTGTAATCACATTCACTAAAATTCACAAGTTGTCAGCACATTCACTAAAATTCAGTAAACAAAGAGACTATGCACATTCAGTAAAGTCTGTAGAAGTCCAAACAGTTGTGTGTAGTCTCATTCAGTGTTCCTAAAACAGACCATTCACTAAAGTGTAATTGGTCAGTGTAGAAGTGGTTCAGAGACTATGCACATTCAGTAAATTCAGTGCAATTCAGTAAACGTGAAGTAGAGAAGAGAGGTTCAGACCCACGCTGTAGGCTGTAGGCCAAGTGAGCAGGCACGACCCACTGGACAACCCAGCCGCGGTGTCGCAGGCGCGGGTCTTGCACCAGAGAAATAACGAAGAAGACGCCGCGGTCGTATTCCTCGTGGAGTTGTCGTCGTCGTCTTCCACGCTCGCAAATCCACGGCCTTTAGCTTGCTGTCGTCGTCGGGCTCGTCGGCGTTTAGCTTGTTGCACATCCTGTCGTCGTCCGGCTCGTCGGCCTGTAGATTGTTGGTGGTGGTAAGGATCCAGCGCCTCCGGGCTCGCCGACGCCGGTTCCGACGCAGCCGGAGCAGAGGGCGGCGGTAAGTGGGGAAATCATTGTTTTTTTATGAGGAAGGGGGAGGCTTGGGGAGGCAGGCGAGCGGCAGCTGCGGCGGGGGACCGGGGGAGCAGGGGAGCCGCGGAAGGCGGAGCTGCGGCGGCGGGGAGCAGGCAAGCTGCGGCGGCGGGGAGCAGACAAGCTGCGGCAATGAGGAGCAGCGTAGATGGGGCATCTGTCGGAGGAGAACGAGGAGCGCGGGTTTGGTCGGGAGAAACTGGAGGGGCTTTTCGCAAAATTGCCCTCGCGCCAAGAATTTCGGGACGGAGGGAGTATTTTTGTGTATGATGCAGGCGTCATGGAGAGGCTGTCCAAAGGAAAAAGGAAAGAAGAAAAACGAGCAAGAGAGATAATTCCACCGGCGATCATAAATCGATTGCGACGATTTTCCTGAAGCTATAGCGATCTAATGCAAGTGCAGGCACCACCGGAGGTCGTTGAGAAAGATGATTGGAGGCTTGGAGCTGCTGCTCTTGTAAATTTGCTCTAGCTGTTGTACTCTGTCTTTCAAGCTTTTCTTGATCCAGAGTAACAAAAGGCAGGAACTGGGAAACAACATCTCTGGAGAGCGACCAGGAGAGCTCCGTAAAAAAAAAAGGATCGGGAGGCCTTAGCGACTAGCGACCAGGAGGACTCAAGCTTCGATCAAGCGCCACCGCCCGGCCGCCGCGCCGTGCCGCACCGGGGCATCCCCATCTCCCTCCTCCGCCACCACTCTCCTCTCCGCCGCCGCCGGCAACGACGCCAGGGCAAAGCCCGAGCAGCTCAGCGGCGGCGGCCTTCGTTTCGCGCGTCAGTTGCTCAAGATTCCGGTGGTTCCGATCTTTATCTCCTCGGCAGCGATGGCGGACAATGACGGCTGGAGTGTTGCGGCTCGGCAGGTGGCCGCGGCGGCCATGTTGCAGCCGCTCAACCTCCGGTTCGGCTTCGGATCGCGTTGGCGTTGGCGTTCCTGGTCTTGATCTGCATCACGCAGGAGGCCGGGGCGGCGACCCTGGGCTTGGTGGTGGTGGTCATCTCCTCCGCCGGAGGTAGTCGTCCTGAGGATGGATGGTCTGATCTCGAGATCCGTCATCTAGTCTCGGTTGCGAGTCAGTGAGACTTAGTTGCCGGTGAAAACCAATCCGACGGCGGCCAATGGAGGTGTTTTGCGTCATTACCTTGATGAAGGCATCGTCGTGTAACTACTGTCGAGCCTCTCGTGCTGCTCTAGGGGAAACCCTTGGATCTGGTCTTTCAGATCAGACGATGGCGGCACTGCAGTGTCATTTATCTCTTGGGGAGCATAGTTTGTGGAGCAGCGCTGGAAGATAGAGACAGGAGGTGGAATGGCTTCGTCTTTCACGGAGCTTCGGTGGAGATGTCAAGTCATGTCTGGCCGACAGGTGCTACTCTGTGTCATGCCTGTTCGGCAGGTGCTATGCACGATAGATCTTCCAGAGAGTTCAAATTGTGTCGGCTGGTGGTACTTGGCGGCATGGTGTTGTGGTGTACTTGCGGCGACCGCGACGTGTTCAGCAGTTTGCGCGCAGGAAGATGGTGTCTTGGGCGCCGTGGTGGCGTCGATGTATGTCCGGACTGGCAAGGATGATGCGGATCTCTTTCCTAAAGATGGGTGAGCGGTTCGATGATTATGGCGGCTTCTAAAACGTGTGCATGTGGTGTATACTTTGGGTTTACTGCACCGGCTGTAGGTTCCGATACGTTATGCGGATGGATCAGCGATGACGCCGGTTTTAGATATGGAGAATGAAAGCACTTCACATTATCGAGTTTGTAGGTGTGAGTGATGGCTTCACATGGTTTGATGTATGTTGTTGTCAGACATTTGTTGAATAATTAATAAAAATGGTTGTATGCATCAATTGGTGCAGAGGCCGGGGGTTTTAACCTCCGTTTCCAAAAAAAAAGTAACAAAAGGCAAACTCGACTAATATATAGATGCCCCTCCCCATTTGTGTTGCTATTTTTCTTTGTTGTCCTGCATCATGTGCTGTTCTGGCTGCCCATTGCTCACCGTTTTTGTCATTTATTATTCTTGGGAGAACTGATGTAGCACATGATGTCTCTGGAATCAGGATGTACCAAAGTTACAACAGTTGTGGATGGCAATTTACTTGTACATGTACCAAGTGTAACTAAGTGAACACCTGGAGTTATTGCTGCAATTGTTGCCACGATGAGTTTTCTGGTAGAGCATCAACGGTACAGGACTCGTGTGAGGAATGTTTCCTATCAGACTACTGCATATAAGTGTTTTAATGAATCAACTTGGCTGGATTAGCTGCTAGATACTAATTTGTTTGGGTCTGTCTATATCTCATTTAGATGTGCGGTATTATCTAACATCTAAGATGACATCACAATTGTTTGTAGACCATGCGTCGATTTCTTTCCCCGCTTCTTGTCTTCTTCTTTTTTGTCCAGCCCAGCATGGTGTTGTCTTCTCCAGCACTGTCCGCCCATGGACAACTTCAAACACGAGATAAAGCCTTGTCGTTGCTGCTGGGCCTTGTGTAGTTGTTTGGCCTAGCAGGTTTAAGTTGTGTTTTGTTACTCTTGCTTGATTCAGTCTATCTTTGCCTGTTTCTGTCTGGACTCTTGATCTCTCGATCTCCATAGTGCAACAAAAAGGAAGAAAAGGAGAAATGAAAAGAAAAGCAATGAGAAAACAACAAAGTGGGTGCAAAAATAAACGCAAAAAGAAATGTGCATAGTTTTATGATTGAAAAACAGAAACTATGTACATGAGAAGGTACCTTCTTTGTTTGGTTTAGGAAGGTCCTTCTTCCTTCCTTTATCTCATTAGTCCTATTGAACCACAGCAACTGAAAATTAAATTAAATTAAGGTGGGTTGTAATATAAAAAACTTCTCTTAACTTTTACTATGGGAATAAAAATACAGCGAAAATTATTACCAGTGTTTTCATTCCCTGAAACAGCAAGCTATCAGTTAGATCGACACTCACATGTTTTCCTTCACACTCAACGTCTTGAAGAAAATTGTTCGTGCCTTCATTAATAGTTTTGGTGTCTGACTCACTGTAGTTGGTATCCATGTTATAAGCTAAAGGTCCCTGTGTTTGTGTGTGTGTGTTTTTATGGCACCGACAACACCAAAAAAACAACACAAAAAATGGAGTATGAAAAAGAAAGAAACTCTTGCAGACTAATAACAGCATAAAATCATTACCAAAACATATATGTAAGAAAAAAGGAAGATTTGTGCGATGGCGGAGAACGTCTTGCCCTATCGAGGGAGACGGGTGCGTGTTATATATGCAGGTTGCAAGCCTGATCACGCGTACAAAGTCAGTTAGAGATACAACTTGAGGATCAAGAAATAAGAGAGATAAGCTAGGAGGTTACAACAGAATATGATAGCTACGCCGACGGTTATGACGTGAGCCTATCTATCTCTAACTGAATATCTCTTGTTTGACACCCTCCCTTAATCACAACTTCATCAAGTTGAGATTATGTTTGAAGTCTTCAAAGCTTTTGACAGGCAAGGCTTTTGTGAATCCATCTGCAATTTGATCTCTGGAATGCACAAAGCAAATATCAAGTTGCTTCTGAGCAACTCTTTCTCTGACAAAATGGAAATCTATTTCTATATGCTTTGTCCTGGCATGAAAAACTGGATTTGCAGAGAGATAGGTAGCACCAAGATTGTCACACCACAGACAAGGAGCTTGTGTGGTTTTCACACCAAGTTCCTTTAGCATGGATTGCACCCATATAATTTCAGCCGTGGCATTTGCTAGGGCTTTATACTCTGCTTCTGTACTGGACCTGGACACACTAGCCTGTTTTCTTGCACACCATGAGATCAAGTTAGGTCCAAAAAAGACTGCAAAACCACCAGTTGAGCGCCTGTCATCTAGACATCCTGCCCAATCAGAGTCAGAGAAAGCATTGACAAGAGTAGAAGGTGATTTGCTAAAATTTAGACCAATATTCAAGGTATTCTTGACATATCTAACTATGCGTTTAGCAGCAGTCAGATGAACAGTAGTGGGTGCATGAAGAAACTGGCATACTTTGTTAACAGCAAATGAAATATCAGGTCTAGTAAGGGTCAGATACTGAAGGGCCCCCACTAAACTCCTGTATTTTGTGCTGTCCTCTTGGTTTAATAGACTCCCTTCAGTAAGAGACAATTTTTCTGAGTTGGATAATGGAGTGGGTGTGGGTTTACAACCTTGCAAGCCAGCCTTTTTTACCAGATCAACTGCATACTTTTCCTAAGAGAGATGAAGTCCATCTTTGTGCTTCTTTACCTCAATCCCAAGAAAGTAATGCAAGTCTCCAAGATCCTTTAGAGCAAAATCTGCACTCAAATCTTTCAACAGTCCAGTGATTGCCTCATTAGATGAGCTTGTCACAATGATGTCATCAACATATATTAGAACAAATATGCATGTGTTGGACTTGTTGTAAATGAACAATGATGTGTCAAATTTGGATGAAACAAAACCAAGTGTCTGCATTTTGTGACAGAGACGAGAGTACCATGCCCTTGGAGCTTGTTTCAAACCATACAGTGCCTTGTCAAGCTTACACACATGAGAGGGAGCACGTTTGCTTTCAAACCCAGGAGGTTGTTTCATGTACACTTCCTCTTCCAGAACACCATGAAGGAACGCGTTCTGTACATCTAGTTGTCGAAGACTCCATCCCCTGGAAACAGCAATAGACAAAACAAGACGAATAGTGGCTGCTTTCACAACTGGACTAAAGGTGTCCTCATAGTCTATGCCATACCGTTGTTTAAAGCCTTTTGCAACAAGTCTAGCTTTGTAGCGATCTATGGTTCCATCTGACTTTCTTTTAATTCGGAATACCCACTTGCAATCAATTATATTTTTACGTTGCTGTGGAGGAACCAAGTGCCATGTCTTATTTTTCTGCAGTGCCATGAAATCCTCATCCATGGCTTTCTTCCATTTTTCATCACCAAGTGCTTCTTCAAGTGTATGAGGTTCACCTGGTTCACCTGTTGAACAGACCATACCATATTTGGTTATGTGTTTATAGTTAACAGGCTGAATTACCCCTTGTTGTAGTCGTGTACGCCGTGTTGATGGAGCAGCAGGATCTGTGGCCACAGATGATTCCGTAGGCTGAGCAGGGGATTCACGAGCTGCAGCCCCACTGGGATTTTCTGCGACGGAGGATGATGCAGGGTCATGTGCAGAAACCGCAGAAGATCCCGTCCGAGCGGCCAGCTCATCATGGAAGCATGACGGCGAATCAACACCGGACTGCGCGCCTGTTGGATGGCCTGTGGTGGCAGGGGTATCGGTGCTGGATCCCGTGCCTGTTCCGGACCCCACGTCGACCGCGCGAGTCGTCGAACGCCGCTTGTAGCAGAGCGGCTGGTCACCGAACCGTGCATCGCCCAGGCCAGTTGGAGACGACCGCGTGCCGCGCGCCGAGTCGGGGACAGCCGTGCGGGCGGCTGGCGCTCCTGACGCGTCTGTCGCCACGGATCCCGAGGGAGATCTGCTGCTCTGCTGCTGATCCTGGCAGGATCCCGATGCAGATATGTTTCCACGCCCGGGACACATAAAATATGGAGCATTTTGTTCAGCATTTTCTTCCCTGTTTTCACTGCGTGTTCCTGTATCAACATCAGAAGACTCATGCATGCCATTAGTAATAGGATTAGTCAACGTGTGATCATCACAGTCCGTTCCCCCGTGATCAAGACCGGTGAGATGGGAAGGCAATAGAAGAATTTCTTGCCGAAGAAGGGCACCGGCATTAGGATGAAGATCAGCGAAGGGAAATTTAGTTTCGTCAAAGACAACATCACGGGATATGTAGACGCGACCAGTGGAGACGTCAAGACATTTTACACCCTTGTGTTGAGCACTGTAACCGAGGAACACACACTGTTTGGAGCGAAACATGAGTTTGCGAGTGTTGTATGGTCGGAGATTGGGCCAACAAGCACACCCAAAAACACGTAGAGAATTGTAGTCTGGTTTGCTATGGAGGAGCCTTTCTAACGGAGTTTCATTATTAATGACACGGCTAGGAAGCATGTTTATGATATGAACGGCGGTTAGAAAGGCCTCATCCCAGAATTTGAGGGGCATAGAGGCTCCAGCGAGGAGAGCGAGCCCAACTTCAACGATATGTCTGTGCTTGCGTTCAGCAGAGCCATTTTGTTGATGAGCATGGGGACATGACACATGATGTGAAATGCCAAGTGTTTGAAAGAAGGAGTTTAATTTTTCATACTCTCCTCCCCAATCAGATTGCACCGCAATGATTTTGCTATCAAATTTTCGTTCAACAAGAGCCTGAAAGTTTTGAAAAACTTGGAAAACATCGGATCTTCTCTTGAGAAGATAGATCCAAGAATATTTGCTATAGTCATCAATGAAGCTAACATAATAAGTGTGTCTACCAACAGAACTAGGGGCAGGACCCCAAACATCCGAGAAAATCAATTGCAAGGGCTTGGTAGAAACACTAGTAGATATAGGGTAAGGTAACTGATGACTCTTAGCTCGTTGACATGAATCACAAATAGTTTCGACATTGCGGTCTCCAACAAACGGGAGTTTATTTTTCCTAAGCAATCTTTCAACTAAAGAAAAAGCAGCATGCCCTAATTGATCGTGCCACCGTGTTGACGAAAGTTTGGCGACACTGTAGACTTGTTTATTGAATCTTCTATGCTCCGGGGTCAACGGATAAAGCCCTCGAACGCATCTACCGTGATAGAGTATTTTCTTCGTTGCCTGATCCTTGATCAAAAAGAAATAGGGATGAAATTCAAGAAAGACATGATTGTCAATGGCAATTCTATGAACAGAGAGAAGATTCTTGGCAGCACTAGGGACATGCAAAATTTTCTTGAGATGAATTTTACGACGGGGGGTACGAAAAAGTGAATGACCAACGTGACAGATCCGCATACCTTCACCATTGGCAGTGTAGATCTGATCCTTGCCACGGTATTTTTCCTTCATTGTTACCTTTTCTAGTTCATTGGTGATGTGGTTGGTGGCGCCACTGTCGACATACCAGTTGGTGTCAACACCATAGGAACCATCCGCGGCAGCAGCAACTTTGGCCTCATCTTGAGAGGAGTCTTCATCTTCATCGTAGCAGTACTAGCAGTCCTTGGCCATGTGCCCGGGCTTGCCACAAATCTGACAGCGCGGAGCATCCGGACGGGATCTGTTGGGGCCGCCACCATGACGCCCCTTGGAGCTGTTGGAGCGCCCGTTGCGAGGGTTGGAGGAGCCGCCGCTGTTTCCATTGCCTCCTGACCGCCCCTTGTTGCGGGGTGATCCACGCGAGCGAGGGCCGCCACCACGGCCATGAGAGGCTGAGTTGGCTGACGACTTGAAGCCGCCGGCGGAGCCATGGAATTGGGCCATGCACTGATCAAAGTTACTTAGCATGGCGTAGAGCTCGTCGAGGGTGACGGGCGTAACGCGGGCGTCGAGTGCAGAGACGAGCGGCTGATAGTCGACGTCCAGCCCATGGAGGATGTACGAGATCAACTCGTCGTCCTAGATGGGCTTCCCTGCGGCAGCAAGCTCATCGGCGAGGCCTCGCATGGATGCGAAGTAGGAGGCCACCGATTGGTTGCTCTTCTGCGCGTTGATGAGCGCAGTCCGGATGTTGTTCACGCGGCTGAGGGATTGCGACGAGAACATGGCCGCCAGTGCCGCCTAGAGCGCGTGCGCCGTGGGGATCGCGGTCACCGTGACGAGCACCTCCTTGGAGAGGTTGTTGAGCAGGTAGCCGAGCACCTGCTGGTCCTCCCTAACCCAAATAGGGTGGAGAGGGTTGGGCTCAGAAGACTCCTTGCCGTCTTTGTCCTTCGAGACGAGGAGTTTGACCGGCTCCGGCGTGGTGCCGTCGACGTAGCCGAAGACACCGGCGCCACGCAGCTGAGGTGCGATCTGCGTGCGCCACAGCACGTAGTTCGTGCGGGTAAGCTTCTCGGTGACCTGGCCATTGAGGCTAGGTTGGAAGGCGCCGGAGGATGAAGACATGGCTATGCACTAGATGGAATTGGGAAAGCTAGATGGGAAGTAGGAAGGCTCTGATACCATGTGCGATGGCAGAGAACGTCTTGCCCTATCGAGGGAGACGGGTGCGTGTTATATATGCAGGTTGCGAGCCTGATCACGCGTACAAAGTCAGTTAGAGATACAGCTTGAGGATCAAGAAATAAGAGAGATAAGCTAGGAGGTTACAACAGAATATGACAGCTACGCCGACGGTTATGCCGTGAGCCTATCTATCTCTATCTATCTCTAACTGAATATCTCTTGTTTGACAAGATTAACAATAAATATGCACTCTGTAGTACAACAACAATGCTGACAATACACTCTGGATGGATCGCAGCAACAAAAACATCCCCCCCCCCCCCCCCCCCCGCGGTAATTAACAAAATGCATAGCATGTGAAAGCTTGCTTGTTTCAACCTGAAAAAATCATCCTACATTTGAATTGAAAATGCGCCACTGTGTAGTCCGGATGCTATTGATCACAAAATCAACAAAATGTAGAGCTAGAGTGAAACCGGTTGTCCCATTTAACATATTAAAAGGATGGTTGTAAACAATCATTGCCTGGAATGATGCATCACATAGAAAAAATAAATTTTATTTTAGGAGTTGACTAAACAAAATAAGCAGTTAAAATTTGAGTAGGTGATACAAAAATAGTAAACAAAGTTGGACTATCATCAAATTTAAAACTCTCAAACAAAGACTTCGTCGGCACTCTACTACTGTACTAGTCATATAAACCTATAAGTTCTGAACGGTTATGTTCACTTGTCCAGTGGGGTTTACTCTACTTGACTGCTATGGCTCAAATGCATGACTACCACTGTTACGACTCCATTAAAAGTGAACAAAGAGCAGAGTTACCTAATTCCGGCTAGTTCATATATAGTGGTTCTGTAAAAAAAATGGTACATACATTAAGACTGCTTGCTGTCTAAATTAACCCGATCATTTGACGAGTCATGTATAAAATGAAAGTCTAAACCAAATTAACCTATTTGTGACGCAGGTAACAAAAGTGTAGATGAAAAGAACTGGGTACACAATAGCACTAGTAATAGTTGATGTCGTCTAAGTCCACAAATAAAGATGGCATCATTAAACAAACAAATATCAACAACTTCAGAAATGCCAAAAATACTTCTACATAAAAGTAGCCGATAACAAAATTTAAACCTATTACAACTCCCAACAATCACGAATTGTAAAACATGTGGCCAACAAGCATAAAAAACAAGCAGGTGAGTTAGTAGTTACCATTATTTAAATGCACTAAACTTTTTTTCCTATGAGTGAAACATATTATTATCTAAACACATAAAAACATATAACATGCTTTCCCCCAAATGGAAGCATAAAAAATGTATACCTTCATGTTCCTCGCCCTGGGGATTCTCGCCATCTCTCTGGCCTCCATCTTGCCCTATATGTTCCTGAAAGAATGTAAAGATGTTTTCCAAAAAAACTGATTATACAAAAAGGTGTGACTCAAAAAATGGCGTTCTCCGTTTTCTATACAACAGTGACATTTCAAAAAAGAGGTTAAGAAACTAAATCAATGGGCCGGTGATTAAAAAGCATGTATAAAGCTAGCTTTAAAAAACATAACACCCCAAAAATGTAGGAGATATGCCCTAGAGGCAATAATAAATGTTATTGATTATCTCCCTGTTCATAATTAGGTTTATGTTCCATGCTATAACTGCTATGGTTCTCGAGTCTACAATAACCACGAGGCTCGAAGGAAGACTCATATGCACGTGTGGGATAATAAACGGTAAAATGTATTCCTAGTCAAGCCTCTATGACTGGCTCAAGTATTGCATGATGATCCTGTTTTCCTGATCATGGGCATGGCTATGCCGGCAATTTTGAGGGCACAATTGTTGGTAGAACACTTGTGTTGAATCGACCCGATTGATGTTATGCTATGAGATACATTCGTCATAAATTTATGGTTAATAACACAGAGAAGTTAATGTTTGCATAATTCCTTAGACCATGAGAGTGTCGAGTTTCTTCATGCTTGCTTCATGAACTTTGGGGTTTGTTAAACGTCATCCGTAAATGGGTGGCTATTACGGCGGCTTACGGGTTCATGGAAAAGTATGTCAAGGGACTTGATAGCTCAAGATTGGGATTTGCTCCTCCGACGATGGAGAGATATCTCTGGGCCCTCTCGGTGTTACGGTATCCATCATCGTCTGGCCAGACACAGGGTGATTTGATCACAGGGATGCCGGAACACGGGAACGAGAAAAGAGAACAATACCGGCAACGAGGTAACTGGCATTGTGGACAAGTGTTGATCCACGAGGATGCCGATGTTTCTCACCTCGGGTAATTGTAACATATCGCGAAGCAACAGGAATAGCTCACGGCAACTGGAGGTTCACTCGAATATTTATTCGTGTGGGCATAGGGATCGATATGGGTGTCCACGGCTCCGATGTTGATCATTGATCGGAAGGGGTTCCGGGTCATGTCTATGCTTCACCGAACCTATAGGGTCACACGCTTAAGGGTCATCTATCTGTTGAATACTAGACAGGGAGTCTGAGGGAAAAACACCGAAAAAGTTTCGGACGCCGGAAAAGTTTCGGACAGCGGAAAAGTTCCGCAGAGAGAGGTCACCGGATGAGTTCCGGTGAAACTGAAAAGTTGTTTCAGAGGATACCATAAAGTCAAATTGGTTTTGGCACATGCCTGATAATTCTTGGAGGGTGCCAGAATCATTCTGGAAACTTTCTGGAATTTTCCGGGATGAAAACCGGAAATGTTCCGGAGCTGCCGAAACCGCTTCAGATGCTTTTCGCAGATGAAATCACTAAACCGGAATTGTTCCGGCTCGCGTTGAAAATTATTTTGGTGGGTACTAGAATTGTTCTAAGCCCACATGAATATTTTCAGTTCGATCAGACGCTGAAAAATGTCGTCGTGAATAGTGAAAGTGCTTTTTGGGATATTTATTGGAAAGCCACCTTTTGGGGCTTTTCCCAAAAGGCTTCTAGAAGGGCTTGGGGATCAAGGAACCCCCTTTGGGGGGCCCCCATGAAGGTGGGACGTTCACATGTGCAGCTCCTCCATGGAGCTCCACATGGCATCCCATTTTGCACTTAACACACTCTTGCTCTCATACACAAAGCCATGCATGATCTGGCATTCTTCTCTCCCTCCCAGCGAAATAGTTTCGTAGAGCCGAAAGGCTGTCTGGGTTCCGGCAGGAACTAGTTCTGGACGGCGAAGCCCTGCCGGATAGATGACACCGTATGTGTGCAACTCTGTAGAGAGATCGTAGTTTCGGTCTTAGTTCGAGAGTGCCTCCCGAAGGGCTGTCCGTGTGACCGTCTGAGTTTTGGAGGTCCTCCCGAAGGGCTGTCCGAGTGACAGTCTGAGTTTCGGAGGTCCTCCCGAAGGGCTGTCCGCGACACCGTCCGGGGGACTGTGCGACCGCCTCCCGGAGGGCTGTCCGCGGGGCAGATGAGGGTATACATCCTCGCGGTTGGGAGGTTGTAAAATCCTAGCTGCGGGGATCTGCACCGCCGATCGTCATCGACTCTACTTCCGCTGCGCTACGAGTCGGTAACGAAAATGATCAAACCTTGTATGCAGTCTCCATAGTGGTCCTGGGCTGGTGCGTAAGTCGGAAAATTTTTGTTTTCTGCTGCGTTCCCCTTCAGTGGCATCAAGAGCCGTGCTATGCGTAGATGCAGGTTGCTATCTAGAATACATAGAGATGTATGGGTATTGCACAATATAATTAGGTAGTAGATGAGATCTATTGCTGAAAATTATTTGTGCGGGTAGCAGATGAAGTCTGTTACCCGATGTTCTTGTTGCTTCCCTAGAATTTGCATATTTCTGATCTTGATAACAGTATGGTGGAGTTTCAATGTTCTGGCAATCCGCGATCCTGATTGATCAACGAAGTGCTAACAGTTCATTGAATTCCACCGTAGTTAAAAAGAAAGATGAAATTTCGCAGACAAAAGGGCAATGCAGATGTGATCTGCACGGGGGTCACGCGTATGACGAAGTTTAGTATGGGGCTCGAGATTTTATTATCTCGTGTTTCATACACCCTGGAATGTTAATCTAGCGACTTGGATTATCATGCTTGATGATGGACGTTGGTAGCTTCGGTTTGTTTCGAAACCTTAGAAGCCACGTAAAATAAAATTTTGCCTGAACCGATTAGAGGCGTCTAACTTGGTTTTGCAGGATGGTTTGCAAGTGCATATGATGTGGTATAGCAGTGTTCATAATAATTTGATTATGTATGAGATGACTATATGATGTAAATTGATTAACATGACATGCGTGTCATGATTCGGCATGATGGCTGGAGCCATATGATTGCACTTTAATGACCTGCGTGTCAACCTTATGTAATGCACTTATTTTATTAGCTATAGAGATAGCAATATTATCTGGTGCACCGACAAGGTTGAGGCAATCTTCGCGAAGGTGAATACCGACGTGAATGCCGAAGACGAAGAAATACAAGACTTCTCCGTCGGAAGGGGCTGCACCATGTCATGCTAATTATGAATTGCCTGAGATGTTTATCCCTTATGATGCACCCTTCTTGATTGCGCGGTAGTCGCTTTTTATTAGGGTGATCTCTCACAAAAATATCAAGTAGTTAGTGTTCTCCCAAGTGTAGCACCGTCACGGCACCTAACTTTTCGGGGTACGACATGTACACATGAGTACGAACGATTAGGGATGTGTGAGGCGGGTGAGGTCAGACCTCGCAGCGAGATCACTTGGTTGTCTTGACGTTCAGGCATGAGAGTCATGAGCTCGGAACACACGCATCGAAAGATGAACAAGAGTCACATAGAGATGTGATTGGCAAGTTGGCCTACCGATTGAAATTCACGTCATCAGTGATGAACCCGTCAATGGCGTTGAATTGAAATGCGGATCTTGTATCACTCACAATCAATTATGAGAGATATTGATTTGAGTGGGAGCGCACTGTAGAATTAACTTGTTTAATTCTCAGTGCAATTAATTTTGAACACTGTCTAAGTGTGATTTGCATAAAAGTTGTAGAACAATGGCTCGCGTTTCCACCTTCCCTATTAAAATTGAATAGCTGTTAAATATCTGGTTAAAACTTTACGGTTGGTAACGTAATGTGAGGATTGTCCTCAAGAGTGCCGAGAAGGACTTTGTCCTATCGCATGCTTTCGGTATTCTCCCGCTAATGCTATGGATCATGTGACTCTCGTCCTTCGATCCAAAAGCTAGAATTCCTTTTCAGTCAAAGTGCAATATGTTTGCTTCCATGAGACCCGAACTTCGAAAGTTTGGATAGTTATGTGATATTCATGGAATCTGAAAATCATTTTCAGAGACAGACAAAGGCTAAAAGATATGAGATATCCAAAGCAATGTTTGTTTGTGAACTGTTAGTAAAGGAGTTTACTATGCATTAGACTGATAAGAGAGGGATCCAGAAGAACGCCTGTCATATGATGATGGTGAATAAAACAACAACTTAAAGAGAAAGGAAGTATCCGAAGGGTGTTAGTGAAACTTTCACGCCTAGGAAGTCCGGGGCTACCGCCACTCTTAAGTTGGGTGCTTCTTCTGAGAGTAGGAGAAATACGAAAAGTTAAACTGTTAGAAGTATAAAGGCAAAAGGAAAGAAGACTGGGATATCCAGCTCATGTATGAATGTCATACAAGTTTTTTGTTGTATAGAAGGCTGGTCAAAGATATAGTTCTTGGGAATTATGGTTAAACATGTTAATCACTAATTCTTGGGTATTGTGAGTTAATCACAAAGATACCCGCTCGATTGCATTCTGTTGCAACTCGATGTAAGAACTACTACGGCCTAAAAGACTAGCCAGGAATGAGGTTTAGATACACACAGGGAACATAGTAAATGTTACTATACCTTCCATTAGTGTATTCCTTATGTATTTACTTTCATAATTCATTTTAGAGTTTTACACTCTAGCCCATTGCATAAAGTATCTTGCAAGAAGGTTATTCATAAGAGAACTTTTGATGTTCGATGTTATGAATAACATAAGGGCCATACTTTCATTATGAATGAGATGTATGTTATGAATATTGATATTAATACATTGCCTCTGTATTTACTTTCATAATTCATTTTAGAGTTTCACACTCTAGCCCTTTGCATAAGGTATCTTGCAAGAAGGTTGTTCATAAGAGAACTTTTGATGTTCGGTGTTATGAATAACATAAGGGCCATACTTTCATTATGAATGAGATGTATGTTATGAATATTGATATTAATACATTGCCTCTGTATTTACTTTCATAATTCATTTAGAGTTTCATACACTCTAGCCCTTTGCATAAGGTATTTTGCAAGAAGGTTATTCATAAGAGAACTTTTGATGTTCGGTGTTATGAATAACATGAAGGGCCATGCTTCCATCAAGGATGGGATGTATGTTATGAATATTGATGGTAATATAATACATCCATAACACTGACGCTAAATGTCGCAAGACTAAAAGAATACCACATATGTGTGGCACTGCATTTGGTCACATTGGAGAAACCCGCAAGGAAAATTCCATTATGATGGGTTTTGAAGTCGTTTGATTTTGAATCATCTGACACTTGCAACTTTCCTCTGAAAGGTGAAGTGACTGAAATATCGTTCACAGGCCATGAGGAACGAGCAAAGAACATATTGGTGATCATACATTATGATGTGTGTAGTCCAATAAATGTTGTTGCAAGTAGTGGATTTATCTATCTTCAGAAATGACTCAAGTAGATATGTGGATATTTACTTGTTGAGACGTAAGTCTGGATCTTTTGAATTCATTCATAAGGTTTTCAAAAATGAAGTAGAAGATATTGTAACAAGAAAATTATGTTTCTACAATTCGATTGCAGAAAGGAATATTTGAGTTACAAGTTTAGCGAATGTCTGATGAGTTGTGAAAGGGGTTTCATAACTTGCACCTCCCGGAACACCACTGCAAGTGGAAAGTCCATGAAGATGTAATCGAACCATTTATGACATGGTAAGATCAAAGATGACATAAATAGATTTGCCATTATCCCTTTTAAAGTGATGCTTTAGAGACTGTGGCTTTTACACTGAAAAGAGCTCCATCAGGTCTGTTGAAATGACGCCATGGTATGGTACGCCCAACCATGTTATATCTTTTCTTAACATTTGGAATATGGGGCTTGTGTAAAAAGGTTACAAACCTATTCCAAATCAGACAAGTGCTACTTTGTAAGGTTATCCCAACTCATTGGGTATTTCCCCACCACAATACCGAGGCAAATAGGTTTGCCACATAGAACGGTATGCTTTTTGAAGAAAATGGTTCTTTCAAAAAGGTGAGTGGGAGAACAGTGCAACTCGACGAGATAAACAGTATCTTCGTCATCAGATCAAAGGAAAGAGACCTTGGAAGTAATTCCGGAGTTTCCTACTGCGACTGATATGGAAGTGTCTACAATAAAATGTATGGACTTCGGTCGAACTTGTAGCTGAACCACGTAGGCAAAGCTCGTGCAAACCTATCAGGTGCGCAAACGAGATATTGTTGTCAGACAACAGTATACCTACGATTCACAAGGAAGCGTTGATGGGCCCTGACTCCGGAATTGGCTAAATGCCAATACAATCTGAGATAGTTTCCATATAAGTGATTCGAGATTAAAATCTTAATACACCTTTCGGAAGACTTAGAGTCTAACGAATATTTATGGAACTAAAAACTGATACGGATAAAATGTTTTATCCATAAAGCTCGACTTGTTGCAATAACAAGTTCAAGGAGTTGACTACGATGAGATTGTCTCACCGTAGCGATGCTTGAAGTCGGTTCGGGTTGAACTAGCAATTAATACATATTTCAATCATGAGATATGAAACATGGATGACAAAAGGATTTCCATCTCATGGAAATGAAACCTAGGACGTGTATGTGATACAGTCCAAAGTAATTTGTCGATCCAGAGGATGCTAGTAAGTATGCAAACTTCAGAGTTCCAGCGATGGACAGAAGAGAGCAAAGTGGAGTTGGAATCTTCGTTTTTGATGGAATGGTCAAAGGGGTTTGACTTCATCAAATGGGTAACGAAGATGCTTGTGATTCAAGAAAGTAAGTGGGAGCATAATAATATTTCTAAAAACCTTGTGTGCTTGACACATTGTTAATTGGAAATAAAATTTCTTGACACGAATTATTACTTCATTTGAAAATAGTTTTTCGATGAAGTACTTAGGCTAAATAGCCTCAATATTAGGCATGATGATCTATGGAGATAGATTTACCTAATGGGGCTAAGCAATGAATACATATTGACAAGGTGCTAAAACTTTTTAGCATTGAAAAACCGTCAAGGAGTGATTCTTGCCGAAGTCACATGGAAAGAGTTTTTGCAAGACTTGGTGTCCCAAAACACTGATGAGCAAAATACATGATGGTGATTCCACACACTCTTGTGTTTGGATTAATCATGTATTCCATGGTATGTAAAACAACCAGATATGTCCAATACTCCAAAGTTGTTGCGAGTATAGATACCAAAGTGATCAAAGTACTAATCATGGGACAACAGTGAAAGATGTCATTGAGTACTAGAGCAGTACTGATGACATGCTTTCTCGCAAGCAGAGATTATGAAGTGCTCGTTGTAAGTAATTACATCGATACAGTCTTCATCAATGCTCCATGCGATTTTCGATTTAAATTGAGGGTTTTGTGTGATACACAATATGGTGGCACGGTAGTTGGAATATGTTCCAAACAAGATACTGTGGCGAATTCTATAACAAAGGCTAAGTATGTTGACGCTTGAGAAGCGACAAAGAAGTTGTTGAATCATATAGTTCATTCATGAACTTAGTATGGTTCCAAGAAGGCTTTGGTCTATGGGACACTATAGCAGATAGTTGCTCCATAGCTCAGTCTGAGGAATCAGGTTTCGACCAATGATTCACACATATGCAAAGCCAAGTCCACACAAAATATGAATTTTGTGAAAGCGTGAAAACGCGAGGATATGCAAAGTTACACACGGAGCTGAAGTTGTCAGATCCGTTGGACATCAGGCTATACCACATGCGAAGCATATTTTACACCAGTATGCCATAGGTGTAAAGTGCATTAGCATTGACTAGATTATTGACTCTAGTGCAAGTGGGAGTCTGTAGGAGATATGCCCTAGAGGCAATAATAAATGTTATTGATTATCTCCCTGTTCATAATTAGGTTTATGTTCCATGCTATAACTGCTATGGTTCTCGAGTCTGCAATAACCACGAGGCTCGAAGGAAGACTCATATGCACGTGTGGGATAATAAACGGTAAAATGTATTCCTAGTCAAGCCTCTATGACTGGCTCAAGTATTGCATGATGATCCTGTTTTCCTGATCATGGGCATGGCTATGCCGGCAATTTTGAGGGCACAATTGTTGGTAGAACACTTGTGTTGAATCGACCCGATTGATGTTATGCTATGAGATACATTCGTCATAAATTTATGGTTAATAACACAGAGAAGTTAATGTTTGCATAATTCCTTAGACCATGAGAGTGTCGAGTTTCTTCATGCTTGCTTCATGAACTTTGGGGTTTGTTAAACGTCATCCGTAAATGGGTGGCTATTACGGCGGCTTACGGGTTCATGGAAAAGTATGTCAAGGGACTTGATAGCTCAAGATTGGGATTTGCTCCTCCGACGATGGAGAGATATCTCTGGGCCCTCTCGGTGTTACGGTATCCATCATCGTCTGGCCAGACACAGGGTGATTTGATCACAGGGATGCCGGAACACGGGAACGAGAAAAGAGAACAATACCGGCAACGAGGTAACTGGCATTGTGGACAAGTGTTGATCCACGAGGATGCCGATGTTTCTCACCTCGGGTAATTGTAACATATCGCGAAGCAACAGGAATAGCTCACGGCAACTGGAGGTTCACTCGAATATTTATTCGTGTGGGCATAGGGATCGATATGGGTGTCCACGGCTCCGATGTTGATCATTGATCGGAAGGGGTTCCGGGTCATGTCTATGCTTCACCGAACCTATAGGGTCACACGCTTAAGGGTCATCTATCTGTTGAATACTAGACAGGGAGTCTGAGGGAAAAACACCGAAAAAGTTTCGGACGCCGGAAAAGTTTCGGACAGCGGAAAAGTTCGCAGAGAGAGGTCACCGGATGAGTTCCGGTGAAACTGAAAAGTTGTTTCAGAGGATACCATAAAGTCAAATTGGTTTTGGCACATGCCTGATAATTCTTGGAGGGTGCCAGAATCATTCTGGAAACTTTCTGAAATTTTCCGGGATGAAAACCGGAAATGTTCCGGAGCTGCCGAAACCGCTTCAGATGCTTTTCGCAGATGAAATCACTAAACCGGAATTGTTCCGGCTCGCGTTGAAAATTATTTTGGTGGGTACTAGAATTGTTCTAAGCCCACATGAATATTTTCAGTTCGATCAGACGCTGAAAAATGTCGTCGTGAATAGTGAAAGTGCTTTTTGGGATATTTATTGGAAAGCCACCTTTTGGGGCTTTTCCCAAAAGGCTTCTAGAAGGGCTTGGGGATCAAGGAACCCCCTTTGGGGGGCCCCCATGAAGGTGGGACGTTCACATGTGCAGCTCCTCCATGGAGCTCCACATGGCATCCCATTTTGCACTTAACACACTCTTGCTCTCATACACAAAGCCATGCATGATCTGGCATTCTTCTCTCCCTCCCAGCGAAATAGTTTCATAGAGCCGAAAGGCTGTCTGGGTTCCGGCAGGAACTAGTTCTGGACGGCGAAGCCCTGCCGGATAGATGACACCGTATGTGTGCAACTCTGTAGAGAGATCGTAGTTTCGGTCTTAGTTCGAGAGTGCCTCCCGAAGGGCTGTCCGTGTGACCGTCCGAGTTTTGGAGGTCCTCCCGAAGGGCTGTCCGAGTGACAGTCTGAGTTTCGGAGGTCCTCCCGAAGGGCTGTCCGCGACACCGTCCGGGGGACTGTGCGACCGCCTCCCGGAGGGCTGTCCGCGGGGCAGATGAGGGTATACATCCTCGCGGTTGGGAGGTTGTAAAATCCTAGCTGCGGGGATCTGCACCGCCGATCGTCATCGACTCTACTTCCGCTGCGCTACGAGTCGGTAATGAAAATGATCAAACCTTGTATGCAGTCTCCATAGTGGTCCTGGGCTGGTGCGTAAGTCGGAAAATTTTTGTTTTCTGCTGCGTTCCCCTTCAGTGGCATCAAGAGCCGTGCTATGCGTAGATGCAGGTTGCTATCTAGAATACATAGAGATGTATGGGTATTGCACAATATAATTAGGTAGTAGATGAGATCTATTGCTGAAAATTATTTGTGCGGGTAGCAGATGAAGTCTGTTACCCGATGTTCTTGTTGCTTCCCTAGAATTTGCATATTTCTGATCTTGATAACAGTATGGTGGAGTTTCAATGTTCTGGCAATCCGCGATCTTGATTGATCAACGAAGTGCTAACAGTTCATTGAATTCCACCGTAGTTAAAAAGAAAGATGAAATTTCGCAGACGAAAGGGCAATGCAGATGTGATCTGCACGGGGGTCACGCGTATGACGAAGTTTAGTATGGGGCTCGAGATTTTATTATCTCGTGTTTCATACACCCTGGAATGTTAATCTAGCGACTTGGATTATCATGCTTGATGATGGACGTTGGTAGCTTCGGTTTGTTTCGAAACCTTAGAAGCCACGTAAAATAAAATTTTGCATGAACCGATTAGAGGCGTCTAACTTGGTTTTGCAGGATGGTTTGCATGTGCATATGATGTGGTATAGCAGTGTTCATAATAATTTGATTATGTATGAGATGACTATATGATGTAAATTGATTAACATGACATGCGTGTCATGATTCGGCATGATGGCTGGAGCCATATGATTGCACTTTAATGACCTGCGTGTCAACCTTATGTAATGCACTTATTTTATTAGCTATAGAGATAGCAATATTATCTGGTGCACCGACAAGGTTGAGGCAATCTTCGCGAAGGTGAATACCGACGTGAATGCCGAAGACGAAGAAATACAAGACTTCTCCGTCGGAAGGGGCTGCACCATGTCATGCTAATTATGAATTGCCTGAGATGTTTATCCCTTATGATGCACCCTTCTTGATTGCGCGGTAGTCGCTTTTTATTAGGGTGATCTCTCACAAAAATATCAAGTAGTTAGTGTTCTCCCAAGTGTAGCACCGTCACGGCACCTAACTTTTCGGGGTACGACATGTACACATGAGTACGAACGATTAGGGATGTGTGAGGCGGGTGAGGTCAGACCTCGCAGCGAGATCACTTGGTTGTCTTGACGTTCAGGCATGAGAGTCATGAGCTCGGAACACACGCATCGAAAGATGAACAAGAGTCACATAGAGATGTGATTGGCAAGTTGGCCTACCGATTGAAATTCACGTCATCAGTGATGAACCCGTCAATGGCGTTGAATTGAAATGCGGATCTTGTATCACTCACAATCAATTATGAGAGATATTGATTTGAGTGGGAGCGCACTGTAGAATTAACTTGTTTAATTCTCAGTGCAATTAATTTTGAACACTGTCTAAGTGTGATTTGCATAAAAGTTGTAGAACAATGGCTCGCGTTTCCACCTTCCCTATTAAAATTGAATAGCTGTTAAATATCTGGTTAAAACTTTACGGTTGGTAACGTAATGTGAGGATTGTCCTCAAGAGTGCCGAGAAGGACTTTGTCCTATCGCATGCTTTCGGTATTCTCCCGCTAATGCTATGGATCATGTGACTCTCGTCCTTCGATCCAAAAGCTAGAATTCCTTTTCAGTCAAAGTGCAATATGTTTGCTTCCATGAGACCCGAACTTCGAAAGTTTGGATAGTTATGTGATATTCATGGAATCTGAAAATCATTTTCAGAGACAGACAAAGGCTAAAAGATATGAGATATCCAAAGCAATGTTTGTTTGTGAACTGTTAGTAAAGGAGTTTACTATGCATTAGACTGATAAGAGAGGGATCCAGAAGAACGCCTGTCATATGATGATGGTGAATAAAACAACAACTTAAAGAGAAAGGAAGTATCCGAAGGGTGTTAGTGAAACTTTCACGCCTAGGAAGTCCGGGGCTACCGCCACTCTTAAGTTGGGTGCTTCTTCTGAGAGTAGGAGAAATACGAAAAGTTAAACTGTTAGAAGTATAAAGGCAAAAGGAAAGAAGACTGGGATATCCAGCTCATGTATGAATGTCATACAAGTTTTTTGTTGTATAGAAGGCTGGTCAAAGATATAGTTCTTGGGAATTATGGTTAAACATGTTAATCACTAATTCTTGGGTATTGTGAGTTAATCACAAAGATACCCGCTCGATTGCATTCTGTTGCAACTCGATGTAAGAACTACTACGGCCTAAAAGACTAGCCAGGAATGAGGTTTAGATACACACAGGGAACATAGTAAATGTTACTATACCTTCCATTAGTGTATTCCTTATGTATTTACTTTCATAATTCATTTTAGAGTTTTACACTCTAGCCCATTGCATAAAGTATCTTGCAAGAAGGTTATTCATAAGAGAACTTTTGATGTTCGATGTTATGAATAACATAAGGGCCATACTTTCATTATGAATGAGATGTATGTTATGAATATTGATATTAATACATTGCCTCTGTATTTACTTTCATAATTCATTTTAGAGTTTCACACTCTAGCCCTTTGCATAAGGTATCTTGCAAGAAGGTTGTTCATAAGAGAACTTTTGATGTTCGGTGTTATGAATAACATAAGGGCCATACTTTCATTATGAATGAGATGTATGTTATGAATATTGATATTAATACATTGCCTCTGTATTTACTTTCATAATTCATTTAGAGTTTCATACACTCTAGACCTTTGCATAAGGTATTTTGCAAGAAGGTTATTCATAAGAGAACTTTTGATGTTCGGTGTTATGAATAACATGAAGGGCCATGCTTCCATCAAGGATGGGATGTATGTTATGAATATTGATGGTAATATAATACATCCATAACACTGACGCTAAATGTCGCAAGACTAAAAGAATACCACATATGTGTGGCACTGCATTTGGTCACATTGGAGAAACCCGCAAGGAAAATTCCATTATGATGGGTTTTGAAGTCGTTTGATTTTGAATCATCTGACACTTGCAACTTTCCTCTGAAAGGTGAAGTGACTGAAATATCGTTCACAGGCCATGAGGAACGAGCAAAGAACATATTGGTGATCATACATTATGATGTGTGTAGTCCAATAAATGTTGTTGCAAGTAGTGGATTTATCTATCTTCAGAAATGACTCAAGTAGATATGTGGATATTTACTTGTTGAGACGTAAGTCTGGATCTTTTGAATTCATTCATAAGGTTTTCAAAAATGAAGTAGAAGATATTGTAACAAGAAAATTATGTTTCTACAATTCGATTGCAGAAAGGAATATTTGAGTTACAAGTTTAGCGAATGTCTGATGAGTTGTGAAAGGGGTTTCATAACTTGCACCTCCCGGAACACCACTGCAAGTGGAAAGTCCGTGAAGATGTAATCGAACCATTTATGACATGGTAAGATCAAAGATGACATAAATAGATTTGCCATTATCCCTTTTAAAGTGATGCTTTAGAGACTGTGGCTTTTACACTGAAAAGAGCTCCATCAGGTCTGTTGAAATGACGCCATGGTATGGTACGCCCAACCATGTTATATCTTTTCTTAACATTTGGAATATGGGGCTTGTGTAAAAAGGTTACAAACCTATTCCAAATCAGACAAGTGCTACTTTGTAAGGTTATCCCAACTCATTGGGTATTTCCCCACCACAATACCGAGGCAAATAGGTTTGCCACATAGAACGGTATGCTTTTTGAAGAAAATGGTTCTTTCAAAAAGGTGAGTGGGAGAACAGTGCAACTCGACGAGATAAACAGTATCTTCGTCATCAGATCAAAGGAAAGAGACCTTGGAAGTAATTCCGGAGTTTCCTACTGCGACTGATACGGAAGTGTCTACAATAAAATGTATGGACTTCGGTCGAACTTGTAGCTGAACCACGTAGGCAAAGCTCGTGCAAACCTATCAGGTGCGCAAACGAGATATTGTTGTCAGACAACAGTATACCTACGATTCACAAGGAAGCGTTGATGGGCCCTGACTCCGGAATTGGCTAAATGCCAATACAATCTGAGATAGTTTCCATATAAGTGATTCGAGATTAAAATCTTAATACACCTTTCGGAAGACTTAGAGTCTAACGAATATTTATGGAACTAAAAACTGATACGGATAAAATGTTTTATCCATAAAGCTCGACTTGTTGCAATAACAAGTTCAAGGAGTTGACTACGATGAGATTGTCTCACCGTAGCGATGCTTGAAGTCGGTTCGGGTTGAACTAGCAATTAATACATATTTCAATCATGAGATATGAAACATGGATGACAAAAGGATTTCCATCTCATGGAAATGAAACCTAGGACGTGTATGTGATACAGTCCAAAGTAATTTGTCGATCCAGAGGATGCTAGTAAGTATGCAAACTTCAGAGTTCCAGCGATGGACAGAAGAGAGCAAAGTGGAGTTGGAATCTTTGTTTTTGATGGAATGGTCAAAGGGGTTTGACTTCATCAAATGGGTAACGAAGATGCTTGTGATTCAAGAAAGTAAGTGGGAGCATAATAATATTTCTAAAAACCTTGTGTGCTTGACACATTGTTAATTGGAAATAAAATTTCTTGACACGAATTATTACTTCATTTGAAAATAGTTTTTCGATGAAGTACTTAGGCTAAATAGCCTCAATATTAGGCATGATGATCTATGGAGATAGATTTACCTAATGGGGCTAAGCAATGAATACATATTGACAAGGTGCTAAAACTTTTTAGCATTGAAAAACCGTCAAGGAGTGATTCTTGCCGAAGTCACATGGAAAGAGTTTTTGCAAGACTTGGTGTCCCAAAACACTGATGAGCAAAATACATGATGGTGATTCCACACACTCTTGTGTTTGGATTAATCATGTATTCCATGGTATGTAAAACAACCAGATATGTCCAATACTCCAAAGTTGTTGCGAGTATAGATACCAAAGTGATCAAAGTACTAATCATGGGACAACAGTGAAAGATGTCATTGAGTACTAGAGCAGTACTGATGACATGCTTTCTCGCAAGCAGAGATTATGAAGTGCTCGTTGTAAGTAATTACATCGATACAGTCTTCATCAATGCTCCATGCGATTTTCGATTTAAATTGAGGGTTTTGTGTGATACACAATATGGTGGCACGGTAGTTGGAAATTGTTCCAAACAAGATACTGTGGCGAATTCTATAACAAAGGCTAAGTATGTTGACGCTTGAGAAGCGACAAAGAAGTTGTTGAATCATATAGTTCATTCATGAACTTAGTATGGTTCCAAGAAGGCTTTGGTCTATGGGACACTATAGCAGATAGTTGCTCCATAGCTCAGTCTGAGGAATCAGGTTTCGACCAATGATTCACACATATGCAAAGCCAAGTCCACACAAAATATGAATTTTGTGAAAGCGTGAAAACGCGAGGATATGCAAAGTTACACACGGAGCTGAAGTTGTCAGATCCGTTGGACATCAGGCTATACCACATGCGAAGCATATTTTACACCAGTATGCCATAGGTGTAAAGTGCATTAGCATTGACTAGATTATTGACTCTAGTGCAAGTGGGAGTCTGTAGGAGATATGCCCTAGAGGCAATAATAAATGTTATTGATTATCTCCCTGTTCATAATTAGGTTTATGTTCCATGCTATAACTGCTATGGTTCTCGAGTCTGCAATAACCACGAGGCTCGAAGGAAGACTCATATGCACATGTGGGATAATAAACGGTAAAATGTATTCCTAGTCAAGCCTCTATGACTGGCTCAAGTATTGCATGATGATCCTGTTTTCCTGATCATGGGCATGGCTATGCCGGCAATTTTGAGGGCACAATTGTTGGTAGAACACTTGTGTTGAATCGACCCGATTGATGTTATGCTATGAGATACATTCGTCATAAATTTATGGTTAATAACACAGAGAAGTTAATGTTTGCATAATTCCTTAGACCATGAGAGTGTCGAGTTTCTTCATGCTTGCTTCATGAACTTTGGGGTTTGTTAAACGTCATCCGTAAATGGGTGGCTATTACGGCGGCTTACGGGTTCATGGAAAAGTATGTCAAGGGACTTGATAGCTCAAGATTGGGATTTGCTCCTCCGACGATGGAGAGATATCTCTGGGCCCTCTCGGTGTTACGGTATCCATCATCGTCTGGCCAGACACAGGGTGATTTGATCACAGGGATGCCGGAACACGGGAACGAGAAAAGAGAACAATACCGGCAACGAGGTAACTGGCATTGTGGACAAGTGTTGATCCACGAGGATGCCGATGTTTCTCACCTCGGGTAATTGTAACATATCGCGAAGCAACAGGAATAGCTCACGGCAACTGGAGGTTCACTCGAATATTTATTCGTGTGGGCATAGGGATCGATATGGGTGTCCACGGCTCCGATGTTGATCATTGATCGGAAGGGGTTCCGGGTCATGTCTATGCTTCACCGAACCTATAGGGTCACACGCTTAAGGGTCATCTATCTGTTGAATACTAGACAGGGAGTCTGAGGGAAAAACACCGAAAAAGTTTCGGACGCCGGAAAAGTTTCGGACAGCGGAAAAGTTCGCAGAGAGAGGTCACCGGATGAGTTCCGGTGAAACTGAAAAGTTGTTTCAGAGGATACCATAAAGTCAAATTGGTTTTGGCACATGCCTGATAATTCTTGGAGGGTGCCAGAATCATTCTGGAAACTTTCTGAAATTTTCCGGGATGAAAACCGGAAATGTTCCGGAGCTGCCGAAACCGCTTCAGATGCTTTTCGCAGATGAAATCACTAAACCGGAATTGTTCCGGCTCGCGTTGAAAATTATTTTGGTGGGTACTAGAATTGTTCTAAGCCCACATGAATATTTTCAGTTCGATCAGACGCTGAAAAATGTCGTCGTGAATAGTGAAAGTGCTTTTTGGGATATTTATTGGAAAGCCACCTTTTGGGGCTTTTCCCAAAAGGCTTCTAGAAGGGCTTGGGGATCAAGGAACCCCCTTTGGGGGGCCCCCATGAAGGTGGGACGTTCACATGTGCAGCTCCTCCATGGAGCTCCACATGGCATCCCATTTTGCACTTAACACACTCTTGCTCTCATACACAAAGCCATGCATGATCTGGCATTCTTCTCTCCCTCCCAGCGAAATAGTTTCATAGAGCCGAAAGGCTGTCTGGGTTCCGGCAGGAACTAGTTCTGGACGGCGAAGCCCTGCCGGATAGATGACACCGTATGTGTGCAACTCTGTAGAGAGATCGTAGTTTCGGTCTTAGTTCGAGAGTGCCTCCCGAAGGGCTGTCCGTGTGACCGTCCGAGTTTTGGAGGTCCTCCCGAAGGGTTGTCCGAGTGACAGTCTGAGTTTCGGAGGTCCTCCCGAAGGGCTGTCCGCGACACCGTCCGGGGGACTGTGCGACCGCCTCCCGGAGGGCTGTCCGCGGGGCAGATGAGGGTATACATCCTCGCGGTTGGGAGGTTGTAAAATCCTAGCTGCGGGGATCTGCACCGCCGATCGTCATCGACTCTACTTCCGCTGCGCTACGAGTCGGTAATGAAAATGATCAAACCTTGTATGCAGTCTCCATAGTGGTCCTGGGCTGGTGCGTAAGTCGGAAAATTTTTGTTTTCTGCTGCGTTCCCCTTCAGTGGCATCAAGAGCCGTGCTATGCGTAGATGCAGGTTGCTATCTAGAATACATAGAGATGTATGGGTATTGCACAATATAATTAGGTAGTAGATGAGATCTATTGCTGAAAATTATTTGTGCGGGTAGCAGATGAAGTCTGTTACCCGATGTTCTTGTTGCTTCCCTAGAATTTGCATATTTCTGATCTTGATAACAGTATGGTGGAGTTTCAATGTTCTGGCAATCCGCGATCTTGATTGATCAACGAAGTGCTAACAGTTCATTGAATTCCACCGTAGTTAAAAAGAAAGATGAAATTTCGCAGACGAAAGGGCAATGCAGATGTGATCTGCACGGGGGTCACGCGTATGACGAAGTTTAGTATGGAGCTCGAGATTTTATTATCTCGTGTTTCATACACCCTGGAATGTTAATCTAGCGACTTGGATTATCATGCTTGATGATGGACGTTGGTAGCTTCGGTTTGTTTCGAAACCTTAGAAGCCACGTAAAATAAAATTTTGCATGAACCGATTAGAGGCGTCTAACTTGGTTTTGCAGGATGGTTTGCATGTGCATATGATGTGGTATAGCAGTGTTCATAATAATTTGATTATGTATGAGATGACTATATGATGTAAATTGATTAACATGACATGCGTGTCATGATTCGGCATGATGGCTGGAGCCATATGATTGCACTTTAATGACCTGCGTGTCAACCTTATGTAATGCACTTATTTTATTAGCTATAGAGATAGCAATATTATCTGGTGCACCGACAAGGTTGAGGCAATCTTCGCGAAGGTGAATACCGACGTGAATGCCGAAGACGAAGAAATACAAGACTTCTCCGTCGGAAGGGGCTGCACCATGTCATGCTAATTATGAATTGCCTGAGATGTTTATCCCTTATGATGCACCCTTCTTGATTGCGCGGTAGTCGCTTTTTATTAGGGTGATCTCTCACAAAAATATCAAGTAGTTAGTGTTCTCCCAAGTGTAGCACCGTCACGGCACCTAACTTTTCGGGGTACGACATGTACACATGAGTACGAACGATTAGGGATGTGTGAGGCGGGTGAGGTCAGACCTCGCAGCGAGATCACTTGGTTGTCTTGACGTTCAGGCATGAGAGTCATGAGCTCAGAACACACGCATCGAAAGATGAACAAGAGTCACATAGAGATGTGATTGGCAAGTTGGCCTACCGATTGAAATTCACGTCATCAGTGATGAACCCGTCAATGGCGTTGAATTGAAATGCGGATCTTGTATCACTCACAATCAATTATGAGAGATATTGATTTGAGTGGGAGCGCACTGTAGAATTAACTTGTTTAATTCTCAGTGCAATTAATTTTGAACACTGTCTAAGTGTGATTTGCATAAAAGTTGTAGAACAATGGCTCGCGTTTCCATCTTCCCTATTAAAATTGAATAGCTGTTAAATATCTGGTTAAAACTTTACGGTTGGTAACGTAATGTGAGGATTGTCCTCAAGAGTGCCGAGAAGGACTTTGTCCTATCGCATGCTTTCGGTATTCTCCCGCTAATGCTATGGATCATGTGACTCTCGTCCTTCGATCCAAAAGCTAGAATTCCTTTTCAGTCAAAGTGCAATATGTTTGCTTCCATGAGACCCGAACTTCGAAAGTTTGGATAGTTATGTGATATTCATGGAATCTGAAAATCATTTTCAGAGACAGACAAAGGCTAAAAGATATGAGATATCCAAAGCAATGTTTGTTTGTGAACTGTTAGTAAAGGAGTTTACTATGCATTAGACTGATAAGAGAGGGATCCAGAAGAACGCCTGTCATATGATGATGGTGAATAAAACAACAACTTAAAGAGAAAGGAAGTATCCGAAGGGTGTTAGTGAAACTTTCACGCCTAGGAAGTCCGGGGCTACCGCCACTCTTAAGTTGGGTGCTTCTTCTGAGAGTAGGAGAAATACGAAAAGTTAAACTGTTAGAAGTATAAAGGCAAAAGGAAAGAAGACTGGGATATCCAGCTCATGTATGAATGTCATACAAGTTTTTTGTTGTATAGAAGGCTGGTCAAAGATATAGTTCTTGGGAATTATGGTTAAACATGTTAATCACTAATTCTTGGGTATTGTGAGTTAATCACAAAGATACCCGCTCGATTGCATTCTGTTGCAACTCGATGTAAGAACTACTACGGCCTAAAAGACTAGCCAGGAATGAGGTTTAGATACACACAGGGAACATAGTAAATGTTACTATACCTTCCATTAGTGTATTCCTTATGTATTTACTTTCATAATTCATTTTAGAGTTTTACACTCTAGCCCATTGCATAAAGTATCTTGCAAGAAGGTTATTCATAAGAGAA
This sequence comes from Elymus sibiricus, assembly GCA_039707655.1. Taxonomy (NCBI): domain Eukaryota; kingdom Viridiplantae; phylum Streptophyta; class Magnoliopsida; order Poales; family Poaceae; genus Elymus; species Elymus sibiricus. The sequence continues at coordinate 533,912,543 of CM077675.1, forward strand.
CTTTTGATGTTCGATGTTATGAATAACATAAGGGCCATACTTTCATTATGAATGAGATGTATGTTATGAATATTGATATTAATACATTGCCTCTGTATTTACTTTCATAATTCATTTTAGAGTTTCACACTCTAGCCCTTTGCATAAGGTATCTTGCAAGAAGGTTGTTCATAAGAGAACTTTTGATGTTCGGTGTTATGAATAACATAAGGGCCATACTTTCATTATGAATGAGATGTATGTTATGAATATTGATATTAATACATTGCCTCTGTATTTACTTTCATAATTCATTTAGAGTTTCATACACTCTAGACCTTTGCATAAGGTATTTTGCAAGAAGGTTATTCATAAGAGAACTTTTGATGTTCGGTGTTATGAATAACATGAAGGGCCATGCTTCCATCAAGGATGGGATGTATGTTATGAATATTGATGGTAATATAATACATCCATAACACTGACGCTAAATGTCGCAAGACTAAAAGAATACCACATATGTGTGGCACTGCATTTGGTCACATTGGAGAAACCCGCAAGGAAAATTCCATTATGATGGGTTTTGAAGTCGTTTGATTTTGAATCATCTGACACTTGCAACTTTCCTCTGAAAGGTGAAGTGACTGAAATATCGTTCACAGGCCATGAGGAACGAGCAAAGAACATATTGGTGATCATACATTATGATGTGTGTAGTCCAATAAATGTTGTTGCAAGTAGTGGATTTATCTATCTTCAGAAATGACTCAAGTAGATATGTGGATATTTACTTGTTGAGACGTAAGTCTGGATCTTTTGAATTCATTCATAAGGTTTTCAAAAATGAAGTAGAAGATATTGTAACAAGAAAATTATGTTTCTACAATTCGATTGCAGAAAGGAATATTTGAGTTACAAGTTTAGCGAATGTCTGATGAGTTGTGAAAGGGGTTTCATAACTTGCACCTCCCGGAACACCACTGCAAGTGGAAAGTCCGTGAAGATGTAATCGAACCATTTATGACATGGTAAGATCAAAGATGACATAAATAGATTTGCCATTATCCCTTTTAAAGTGATGCTTTAGAGACTGTGGCTTTTACACTGAAAAGAGCTCCATCAGGTCTGTTGAAATGACGCCATGGTATGGTACGCCCAACCATGTTATATCTTTTCTTAACATTTGGAATATGGGGCTTGTGTAAAAAGGTTACAAACCTATTCCAAATCAGACAAGTGCTACTTTGTAAGGTTATCCCAACTCATTGGGTATTTCCCCACCACAATACCGAGGCAAATAGGTTTGCCACATAGAACGGTATGCTTTTTGAAGAAAATGGTTCTTTCAAAAAGGTGAGTGGGAGAACAGTGCAACTCGACGAGATAAACAGTATCTTCGTCATCAGATCAAAGGAAAGAGACCTTGGAAGTAATTCCGGAGTTTCCTACTGCGACTGATACGGAAGTGTCTACAATAAAATGTATGGACTTCGGTCGAACTTGTAGCTGAACCACGTAGGCAAAGCTCGTGCAAACCTATCAGGTGCGCAAACGAGATATTGTTGTCAGACAACAGTATACCTACGATTCACAAGGAAGCGTTGATGGGCCCTGACTCCGGAATTGGCTAAATGCCAATACAATCTGAGATAGTTTCCATATAAGTGATTCGAGATTAAAATCTTAATACACCTTTCGGAAGACTTAGAGTCTAACGAATATTTATGGAACTAAAAACTGATACGGATAAAATGTTTTATCCATAAAGCTCGACTTGTTGCAATAACAAGTTCAAGGAGTTGACTACGATGAGATTGTCTCACCGTAGCGATGCTTGAAGTCGGTTCGGGTTGAACTAGCAATTAATACATATTTCAATCATGAGATATGAAACATGGATGACAAAAGGATTTCCATCTCATGGAAATGAAACCTAGGACGTGTATGTGATACAGTCCAAAGTAATTTGTCGATCCAGAGGATGCTAGTAAGTATGCAAACTTCAGAGTTCCAGCGATGGACAGAAGAGAGCAAAGTGGAGTTGGAATCTTTGTTTTTGATGGAATGGTCAAAGGGGTTTGACTTCATCAAATGGGTAACGAAGATGCTTGTGATTCAAGAAAGTAAGTGGGAGCATAATAATATTTCTAAAAACCTTGTGTGCTTGACACATTGTTAATTGGAAATAAAATTTCTTGACACGAATTATTACTTCATTTGAAAATAGTTTTTCGATGAAGTACTTAGGCTAAATAGCCTCAATATTAGGCATGATGATCTATGGAGATAGATTTACCTAATGGGGCTAAGCAATGAATACATATTGACAAGGTGCTAAAACTTTTTAGCATTGAAAAACCGTCAAGGAGTGATTCTTGCCGAAGTCACATGGAAAGAGTTTTTGCAAGACTTGGTGTCCCAAAACACTGATGAGCAAAATACATGATGGTGATTCCACACACTCTTGTGTTTGGATTAATCATGTATTCCATGGTATGTAAAACAACCAGATATGTCCAATACTCCAAAGTTGTTGCGAGTATAGATACCAAAGTGATCAAAGTACTAATCATGGGACAACAGTGAAAGATGTCATTGAGTACTAGAGCAGTACTGATGACATGCTTTCTCGCAAGCAGAGATTATGAAGTGCTCGTTGTAAGTAATTACATCGATACAGTCTTCATCAATGCTCCATGCGATTTTCGATTTAAATTGAGGGTTTTGTGTGATACACAATATGGTGGCACGGTAGTTGGAAATTGTTCCAAACAAGATACTGTGGCGAATTCTATAACAAAGGCTAAGTATGTTGACGCTTGAGAAGCGACAAAGAAGTTGTTGAATCATATAGTTCATTCATGAACTTAGTATGGTTCCAAGAAGGCTTTGGTCTATGGGACACTATAGCAGATAGTTGCTCCATAGCTCAGTCTGAGGAATCAGGTTTCGACCAATGATTCACACATATGCAAAGCCAAGTCCACACAAAATATGAATTTTGTGAAAGCGTGAAAACGCGAGGATATGCAAAGTTACACACGGAGCTGAAGTTGTCAGATCCGTTGGACATCAGGCTATACCACATGCGAAGCATATTTTACACCAGTATGCCATAGGTGTAAAGTGCATTAGCATTGACTAGATTATTGACTCTAGTGCAAGTGGGAGTCTGTAGGAGATATGCCCTAGAGGCAATAATAAATGTTATTGATTATCTCCCTGTTCATAATTAGGTTTATGTTCCATGCTATAACTGCTATGGTTCTCGAGTCTGCAATAACCACGAGGCTCGAAGGAAGACTCATATGCACGTGTGGGATAATAAACGGTAAAATGTATTCCTAGTCAAGCCTCTATGACTGGCTCAAGTATTGCATGATGATCTTGTTTTCCTGATCATGGGCATGGCTATGCCGGCAATTTTGAGGGCACAATTGTTGGTAGAACACTTGTGTTGAATCGACCCGATTGATGTTATGCTATGAGATACATTCGTCATAAATTTATGGTTAATAACACAGAGAAGTTAATGTTTGCATAATTCCTTAGACCATGAGAGTGTCGAGTTTCTTCATGCTTGCTTCATGAACTTTGGGGTTTGTTAAACGTCATCCGTAAATGGGTGGCTATTACGGCGGCTTACGGGTTCATGGAAAAGTATGTCAAGGGACTTGATAGCTCAAGATTGGGATTTGCTCCTCCGACGATGGAGAGATATCTCTGGGCCCTCTCGGTGTTACGGTATCCATCATCGTCTGGCCAGACACAGGGTGATTTGATCACAGGGATGCCGGAACACGGGAACGAGAAAAGAGAACAATACCGGCAACGAGGTAACTGGCATTGTGGACAAGTGTTGATCCACGAGGATGCCGATGTTTCTCACCTCGGGTAATTGTAACATATCGCGAAGCAACAGGAATAGCTCACGGCAACTGGAGGTTCACTCGAATATTTATTCGTGTGGGCATAGGGATCGATATGGGTGTCCACGGCTCCGATGTTGATCATTGATCGGAAGGGGTTCCGGGTCATGTCTATGCTTCACCGAACCTATAGGGTCACACGCTTAAGGGTCATCTATCTGTTGAATACTAGACAGGGAGTCTGAGGGAAAAACACCGAAAAAGTTTCGGACGCCGGAAAAGTTTCGGACAGCGGAAAAGTTCGCAGAGAGAGGTCACCGGATGAGTTCCTGTGAAACTGAAAAGTTGTTTTAGAGGATACCATAAAGTCAAATTGGTTTTGGCACATGCCTGATAATTCTTGGAGGGTGCCAGAATCATTCTGGAAACTTTCTGAAATTTTCCGGGATGAAAACCGGAAATGTTCCGGAGCTGCCGAAACCGCTTCAGATGCTTTTCGCAGATGAAATCACTAAACCGGAATTGTTCCGGCTCGCGTTGAAAATTATTTTGGTGGGTACTAGAATTGTTCTAAGCCCACATGAATATTTTCAGTTCGATCAGACGCTGAAAAATGTCGTCGTGAATAGTGAAAGTGCTTTTTGGGATATTTATTGGAAAGCCACCTTTTGGGGCTTTTCCCAAAAGGCTTCTAGAAGGGCTTGGGGATCAAGGAACCCCCTTTGGGGGGCCCCCATGAAGGTGGGACGTTCACATGTGCAGCTCCTCCATGGAGCTCCACATGGCATCCCATTTTGCACTTAACACACTCTTGCTCTCATACACAAAGCCATGCATGATCTGGCATTCTTCTCTCCCTCCCAGCGAAATAGTTTCATAGAGCCGAAAGGCTGTCTGGGTTCCGGCAGGAACTAGTTCTGGACGGCGAAGCCCTGCCGGATAGATGACACCGTATGTGTGCAACTCTGTAGAGAGATCGTAGTTTCGGTCTTAGTTCGAGAGTGCCTCCCGAAGGGCTGTCCGTGTGACCGTCCGAGTTTTGGAGGTCCTCCCGAAGGGCTGTCCGAGTGACAGTCTGAGTTTCGGAGGTCCTCCCGAAGGGCTGTCCGCGACACCGTCCGGGGGACTGTGCGACCGCCTCCCGGAGGGCTGTCCGCGGGGCAGATGAGGGTATACATCCTCGCGGTTGGGAGGTTGTAAAATCCTAGCTGCGGGGATCTGCACCGCCGATCGTCATCGACTCTACTTCCGCTGCGCTACGAGTCGGTAACGAAAATGATCAAACCTTGTATGCAGTCTCCATAGTGGTCCTGGGCTGGTGCGTAAGTCGGAAAATTTTTGTTTTCTGTTGCGTTCCCCTTCAGTGGCATCAAGAGCCGTGCTATGCGTAGATGCAGGTTGCTATCTAGAATACATAGAGATGTATGGGTATTGCACAATATAATTAGGTAGTAGATGAGATCTATTGCTGAAAATTATTTGTGCGGGTAGCAGATGAAGTCTGTTACCCGATGTTCTTGTTGCTTCCCTAGAATTTGCATATTTCTGATCTTGATAACAGTATGGTGGAGTTTCAATGTTCTGGCAATCCGCGATCCTGATTGATCAACGAAGTGCTAACAGTTCATTGAATTCCACCGTAGTTAAAAAGAAAGATGAAATTTCGCAGACGAAAGGGCAATGCAGATGTGATCTGCACGGGGGTCACGCGTATGACGAAGTTTAGTATGGGGCTCGAGATTTTATTATCTCGTGTTTCATACACCCTGGAATGTTAATCTAGCGACTTGGATTATCATGCTTGATGATGGACGTTGGTAGCTTCGGTTTGTTTCGAAACCTTAGAAGCCACGTAAAATAAAATTTTGCATGAACCGATTAGAGGCGTCTAACTTGGTTTTGCAGGATGGTTTGCATGTGCATATGATGTGGTATAGCAGTGTTCATAATAATTTGATTATGTATGAGATGACTATATGATGTAAATTGATTAACATGACATGCGTGTCATGATTCGGCATGATGGCTGGAGCCATATGATTGCACTTTAATGACCTGCGTGTCAACCTTATGTAATGCACTTATTTTATTAGCTATAGAGATAGCAATATTATCTGGTGCACCGACAAGGTTGAGGCAATCTTCGCGAAGGTGAATACCGACGTGAATGCCGAAGACGAAGAAATACAAGACTTCTCCGTCGGAAGGGGCTGCACCATGTCATGCTAATTATGAATTGCCTGAGATGTTTATCCCTTATGATGCACCCTTCTTGATTGCGCGGTAGTCGCTTTTTATTAGGGTGATCTCTCACAAAAATATCAAGTAGTTAGTGTTCTCCCAAGTGTAGCACCGTCACGGCACCTAACTTTTCGGGGTACGACATGTACACATGAGTACGAACGATTAGGGATGTGTGAGGCGGGTGAGGTCAGACCTCGCAGCGAGATCACTTGGTTGTCTTGACGTTCAGGCATGAGAGTCATGAGCTCGGAACACACGCATCGAAAGATGAACAAGAGTCACATGGAGATGTGATTGGCAAGTTGGCCTACCGATTGAAATTCACGTCATCAGTGATGAACCCGTCAATGGCGTTGAATTGAAATGCGGATCTTGTATCACTCACAATCAATTATGAGAGATATTGATTTGAGTGGGAGCGCACTGTAGAATTAACTTGTTTAATTCTCAGTGCAATTAATTTTGAACACTGTCTAAGTGTGATTTGCATAAAAGTTGTAGAACAATGGCTCGCGTTTCCACCTTCCCTATTAAAATTGAATAGCTGTTAAATATCTGGTTAAAACTTTACGGTTGGTAACGTAATGTGAGGATTGTCCTCAAGAGTGCCGAGAAGGACTTTGTCCTATCGCATGCTTTCGGTATTCTCCCGCTAATGCTATGGATCATGTGACTCTCGTCCTTCGATCCAAAAGCTAGAATTCCTTTTCAGTCAAAGTGCAATATGTTTGCTTCCATGAGACCCGAACTTCGAAAGTTTGGATAGTTATGTGATATTCATGGAATCTGAAAATCATTTTCAGAGACAGACAAAGGCTAAAAGATATGAGATATCCAAAGCAATGTTTGTTTGTGAACTGTTAGTAAAGGAGTTTACTATGCATTAGACTGATAAGAGAGGGATCCAGAAGAACGCCTGTCATATGATGATGGTGAATAAAACAACAACTTAAAGAGAAAGGAAGTATCCGAAGGGTGTTAGTGAAACTTTCACGCCTAGGAAGTCCGGGGCTACCGCCACTCTTAAGTTGGGTGCTTCTTCTGAGAGTAGGAGAAATACGAAAAGTTAAACTGTTAGAAGTATAAAGGCAAAAGGAAAGAAGACTGGGATATCCAGCTCATGTATGAATGTCATACAAGTTTTTTGTTGTATAGAAGGCTGGTCAAAGATATAGTTCTTGGGAATTATGGTTAAACATGTTAATCACTAATTCTTGGGTATTGTGAGTTAATCACAAAGATACCCGCTCGATTGCATTCTGTTGCAACTCGATGTAAGAACTACTACGGCCTAAAAGACTAGCCAGGAATGAGGTTTAGATACACACAGGGAACATAGTAAATGTTACTATACCTTCCATTAGTGTATTCCTTATGTATTTACTTTCATAATTCATTTTAGAGTTTTACACTCTAGCCCATTGCATAAAGTATCTTGCAAGAAGGTTATTCATAAGAGAACTTTTGATGTTCGATGTTATGAATAACATAAGGGCCATACTTTCATTATGAATGAGATGTATGTTATGAATATTGATATTAATACATTGCCTCTGTATTTACTTTCATAATTCATTTTAGAGTTTCACACTCTAGCCCTTTGCATAAGGTATCTTGCAAGAAGGTTGTTCATAAGAGAACTTTTGATGTTCGGTGTTATGAATAACATAAGGGCCATACTTTCATTATGAATGAGATGTATGTTATGAATATTGATATTAATACATTGCCTCTGTATTTACTTTCATAATTCATTTAGAGTTTCATACACTCTAGACCTTTGCATAAGGTATTTTGCAAGAAGGTTATTCATAAGAGAACTTTTGATGTTCGGTGTTATGAATAACATGAAGGGCCATGCTTCCATCAAGGATGGGATGTATGTTATGAATATTGATGGTAATATAATACATCCATAACACTGACGCTAAATGTCGCAAGACTAAAAGAATACCACATATGTGTGGCACTGCATTTGGTCACATTGGAGAAACCCGCAAGGAAAATTCCATTATGATGGGTTTTGAAGTCGTTTGATTTTGAATCATCTGACACTTGCAACTTTCCTCTGAAAGGTGAAGTGACTGAAATATCGTTCACAGGCCATGAGGAACGAGCAAAGAACATATTGGTGATCATACATTATGATGTGTGTAGTCCAATAAATGTTGTTGCAAGTAGTGGATTTATCTATCTTCAGAAATGACTCAAGTAGATATGTGGATATTTACTTGTTGAGACGTAAGTCTGGATCTTTTGAATTCATTCATAAGGTTTTCAAAAATGAAGTAGAAGATATTGTAACAAGAAAATTATGTTTCTACAATTCGATTGCAGAAAGGAATATTTGAGTTACAAGTTTAGCGAATGTCTGATGAGTTGTGAAAGGGGTTTCATAACTTGCACCTCCCGGAACACCACTGCAAGTGGAAAGTCCGTGAAGATGTAATCGAACCATTTATGACATGGTAAGATCAAAGATGACATAAATAGATTTGCCATTATCCCTTTTAAAGTGATGCTTTAGAGACTGTGGCTTTTACACTGAAAAGAGCTCCATCAGGTCTGTTGAAATGACGCCATGGTATGGTACGCCCAACCATGTTATATCTTTTCTTAACATTTGGAATATGGGGCTTGTGTAAAAAGGTTACAAACCTATTCCAAATCAGACAAGTGCTACTTTGTAAGGTTATCCCAACTCATTGGGTATTTCCCCACCACAATACCGAGGCAAATAGGTTTGCCACATAGAACGGTATGCTTTTTGAAGAAAATGGTTCTTTCAAAAAGGTGAGTGGGAGAACAGTGCAACTCGACGAGATAAACAGTATCTTCGTCATCAGATCAAAGGAAAGAGACCTTGGAAGTAATTCCGGAGTTTCCTACTGCGACTGATACGGAAGTGTCTACAATAAAATGTATGGACTTCGGTCGAACTTGTAGCTGAACCACGTAGGCAAAGCTCGTGCAAACCTATCAGGTGCGCAAACGAGATATTGTTGTCAGACAACAGTATACCTACGATTCACAAGGAAGCGTTGATGGGCCCTGACTCCGGAATTGGCTAAATGCCAATACAATCTGAGATAGTTTCCATATAAGTGATTCGAGATTAAAATCTTAATACACCTTTCGGAAGACTTAGAGTCTAACGAATATTTATGGAACTAAAAACTGATACGGATAAAATGTTTTATCCATAAAGCTCGACTTGTTGCAATAACAAGTTCAAGGAGTTGACTACGATGAGATTGTCTCACCGTAGCGATGCTTGAAGTCGGTTCGGGTTGAACTAGCAATTAATACATATTTCAATCATGAGATATGAAACATGGATGACAAAAGGATTTCCATCTCATGGAAATGAAACCTAGGACGTGTATGTGATACAGTCCAAAGTAATTTGTCGATCCAGAGGATGCTAGTAAGTATGCAAACTTCAGAGTTCCAGCGATGGACAGAAGAGAGCAAAGTGGAGTTGGAATCTTCGTTTTTGATGGAATGGTCAAAGGGGTTTGACTTCATCAAATGGGTAACGAAGATGCTTGTGATTCAAGAAAGTAAGTGGGAGCATAATAATATTTCTAAAAACCTTGTGTGCTTGACACATTGTTAATTGGAAATAAAATTTCTTGACACGAATTATTACTTCATTTGAAAATAGTTTTTCGATGAAGTACTTAGGCTAAATAGTCTCAATATTAGGCATGATGATCTATGGAGATAGATTTACCTAATGGGGCTAAGCAATGAATACATATTGACAAGGTGCTAAAACTTTTTAGCATTGAAAAACCGTCAAGGAGTGATTCTTGCCGAAGTCACATGGAAAGAGTTTTTGCAAGACTTGGTGTCCCAAAACACTGATGAGCAAAATACATGATGGTGATTCCACACACTCTTGTGTTTGGATTAATCATGTATTCCATGGTATGTAAAACAACCAGATATGTCCAATACTCCAAAGTTGTTGCGAGTATAGATACCAAAGTGATCAAAGTACTAATCATGGGACAACAGTGAAAGATGTCATTGAGTACTAGAGCAGTACTGATGACATGCTTTCTCGCAAGCAGAGATTATGAAGTGCTCGTTGTAAGTAATTACATCGATACAGTCTTCATCAATGCTCCATGCGATTTTCGATTTAAATTGAGGGTTTTGTGTGATACACAATATGGTGGCACGGTAGTTGGAAATTGTTCCAAACAAGATACTGTGGCGAATTCTATAACAAAGGCTAAGTATGTTGACGCTTGAGAAGAGACAAAGAAGTTGTTGAATCATATAGTTCATTCATGAACTTAGTATGGTTCCAAGAAGGCTTTGGTCTATGGGACACTATAGCAGATAGTTGCTCCATAACTCAGTCTGAGGAATCAGGTTTCGACCAATGATTCACACATATGCAAAGCCAAGTCCACACGAAATATGAATTTTGTGAAAGCGTGAAAACGCGAGGATATGCAAAGTTACACACGGAGCTGAAGTTGTCAGATCCGTTGGACATCAGGCTATACCACATGCGAAGCATATTTTACACCAGTATGCCATAGGTGTAAAGTGCATTAGCATTGACTAGATTATTGACTCTAGTGCAAGTGGGAGTCTGTAGGAGATATGCCCTAGAGGCAATAATAAATGTTATTGATTATCTCCCTGTTCATAATTAGGTTTATGTTCCATGCTATAACTGCTATGGTTCTCGAGTCTGCAATAACCACGAGGCTCGAAGGAAGACTCATATGCACGTGTGGGATAATAAACGGTAAAATGTATTCCTAGTCAAGCCTCTATGACTGACTCAAGTATTGCATGATGATCCTGTTTTCCTGATCATGGGCATGGCTATGCCGGCAATTTTGAGGGCACAATTGTTGGTAGAACACTTGTGTTGAATCGACCCGATTGATGTTATGCTATGAGATACATTCGTCATAAATTTATGGTTAATAACACAGAGAAGTTAATGTTTGCATAATTCCTTAGACCATGAGAGTGTCGAGTTTCTTCATGCTTGCTTCATGAACTTTGGGGTTTGTTAAACGTCATCCGTAAATGGGTGGCTATTACGGCGGCTTACGGGTTCATGGAAAAGTATGTCAAGGGACTTGATAGCTCAAGATTGGGATTTGCTCCTCCGACGATGGAGAGATATCTCTGGGCCCTCTCGGTGTTACGGTATCCATCATCGTCTGGCCAGACACAGGGTGATTTGATCACAGGGATGCCGGAACACGGGAACGAGAAAAGAGAACAATACCGGCAACGAGGTAACTGGCATTGTGGACAAGTGTTGATCCACGAGGATGCCGATGTTTCTCACCTCGGGTAATTGTAACATATCGCGAAGCAACAGGAATAGCTCACGGCAACTGGAGGTTCACTCGAATATTTATTCGTGTGGGCATAGGGATCGATATGGGTGTCCACGGCTCCGATGTTGATCATTGATCGGAAGGGGTTCCGGGTCATGTCTATGCTTCACCGAACCTATAGGGTCACACGCTTAAGGGTCATCTATCTGTTGAATACTAGACAGGGAGTCTGAGGGAAAAACACCGAAAAAGTTTCGGACGCCGGAAAAGTTTCGGACAGCGGAAAAGTTCGCAGAGAGAGGTCACCGGATGAGTTCCGGTGAAACTGAAAAGTTGTTTTAGAGGATACCATAAAGTCAAATTGGTTTTGGCACATGCCTGATAATTCTTGGAGGGTGCCAGAATCATTCTGGAAACTTTCTGAAATTTTCCGGGATGAAAACCGGAAATGTTCCGGAGCTGCCGAAACCGCTTCAGATGCTTTTCGCAGATGAAATCACTAAACCGGAATTGTTCCGGCTTGCGTTGAAAATTATTTTGGTGGGTACTAGAATTGTTCTAAGCCCACATGAATATTTTCAGTTCGATCAGACGCTGAAAAATGTCGTCGTGAATAGTGAAAGTGCTTTTTGGGATATTTATTGGAAAGCCACCTTTTGGGGCTTTTCCCAAAAGGCTTCTAGAAGGGCTTGGGGATCAAGGAACCCCCTTTGGGGGCCCCCATGAAGGTGGGACGTTCACATGTGCAGCTCCTCCATGGAGCTCCACATGGCATCCCATTTTGCACTTAACACACTCTTGCTCTGATACACAAAGCCATGCATGATCTGGCATTCTTCTCTCCCTCCCAGCGAAATAGTTTCGTAGAGCCGAAAGGCTGTCTGGGTTCCGGCAGGAACTAGTTCTGGACGGCGAAGCCCTGCCGGATAGATGACACCGTATGTGTGCAACTCTGTAGAGAGATCGTAGTTTCGGTCTTAGTTCGAGAGTGCCTCCCGAAGGGCTGTCCGTGTGACCGTCCGAGTTTTGGAGGTCCTCCCGAAGGGCTGTCCGAGTGACAGTCTGAGTTTCGGAGGTCCTCCCGAAGGGCTGTCCGCGACACCGTCCGGGGGACTGTGCGACCGCCTCCCGGAGGGCTGTCCGCGGGGCAGATGAGGGTATACATCCTCGCGGTTGGGAGGTTGTAAAATCCTAGCTGCGGGGATCTGCACCGTCGATCGTCATCGACTCTACTTCCGCTGCGCTACGAGTCGGTAACGAAAATGATCAAACCTTGTATGCAGTCTCCATAGTGGTCCTGGGCTGGTGCGTAAGTCGGAAATTTTTTGTTTTCTGCTGCGTTCCCCTTCAAAAAATTGGGCCCCCGAGACTCTGTTGCATTTCTTTCGATAAAATATTAAATTAGGGTTGAAGATGGGCTTGTATATAGACCATTGGCTAACGGAAGCTGGCGCCATTAAAGCTATGCCAATGGCCCTAACGGCGGCCGTCGGAATAGATATATTTTATTATTTCTTTTCTGTTTAAAAAAGGTTGAATTTGAGTTAGCTAAACTTTAATATATAGAAAATATATATCAATTTGGGGTAGTTTTTTAATACACTATGAATATACACTTTGTTTATGTTTTTGAAAATGTTTAAAATGTGACCTCACTCACTTTTGCAAATAGGTCCTTATTCTTTGTAAATATCACAACTAATTCATACTTGCGTTGATTTTGACAAACTTTATATGTTTTTTCCATCCGAATCTGGAAAGGATTTTGTTTGTGTACTATGTTTTGAAATTTAAACAAACTAAAATCATGTTTATATGAAAATTTCTAGATAACACCCTCTTGTTTTGATATGTTTGTATATTTTTCATTCCTTGGCCAAATGAGTCAAAGTTTATATCTTTTTGCACCAAAAAGTTTCAAGGATTTCAAAAATCATGTGTTCAGTATAAAATGTTTAATTATAAATTTGATGCTGGGCTGCAATAGAGAAAGTCAAAGTGGTAGGTCTTCGGGTTAACCAGGCCAGGGTTAGGCCTCTCCGGGGTCTTCGGAGTGTACCAATGCCGCCAAATTGTGCGTTGTGTCTGTTGGAAGACGTAGTAGTAAATCAAAATTTTCCTACGTGTTCACCAAGATCTATCTATGGAGAAACCAGCAACGAGTAAGGGGAGAGTGCATCATCATACCTTTGAAGATCGCTAAGCGGAAGCGTTACAAGAACGCGGTTGGTGGAGTCGTACTCGTAGCGATTCAGATTGCGGTGGACTCCGATCTTAGCGCCGAACAACGGCGCCTCCGCGTTCAACACACGTGCAGCCCGGTGACGTCTCCTACGCCTTGATCCAGCAAGGAGGAAGGAGAGGTTGAGGGAGAGCTCCGGCAGCACGACGGCGTGGTGACGGTGGAGCTGGGTGGTACTCCGGCAGGGCTTCGCCAAGCACTACGGAGAACGAGGAGAAGGAGGAGTAGGGCTGCGCCGAGAGGGAGAGAGAGTCGTGTCCCAAACAACCCCAAGGGCTCCACTATATATAGGAGGAGGGGAGGAGGGTGCGCAGCCCCTAGGGTTCCCACCCTAGGGTGGTGCGGCAGCCCTAGATGCCATCTGGGCGGCGGGCGGCGGCCAGAGAGGGAGAGGAGGGGCGGCGCCCTAGGGTGGGCCTAGGGCCCATCTGCGCCTAGGGTTTGCCCCCTCTCCTCCCTTGCTGCGCCTTGGGCCCTTGTGGGGGGCGCACCAGCCCACCTAGGGGTTGGTTCCCTCCCACTTGCGGCCCATGCAGCCCTCTGGTGCTGGTGGCCCCACTTGGTGGTCCTCCGGAACCCTTCCGGTGGTCCCGGTACGTTACCGGTATTTCCCGAAACACTTCCGGTGACCAAAACCTCACTTCCTATATATGAATCTTTACCTCCGGACCATTCCGGAGCTCCTCGTGATGTCCGGGATCTCATCCGGGACTCTGAACAACCTTCGGTAACCACGTACAACATTTCCCTATAACCCTAGCGTCATCGAACCTTAAGTGTGTAGACCCTACGGGTTCGGGAGACACGTAGACATGACCGAGACACCTCTCCGGTCAATAAGCAACAGCGGGATCTGGATACCCATGTCGGCTCCCACATGCTCCACGATGATCTCATCGGATGAACCACGATGTCGGGGATTCAATCAACCGCGTATACAATTCCCTTTGTCTACCGGTATTGTACTTGCCCAAGATTCGATCGTCGGTATCCCTATACCTTGTTCAATCTCGTTACCGGCAAGTCTCTTTACTCGTTCCGTAACACATCATCCCGTGGCTAACTCCTTAGTCACATTGAGCTCATTATGACGATGTCCTACCGAGTGGGCCCAGAGATACCTCTCCGTCATACGGAGTGACAAATCCCAGTCTCGATTCGTGCCAACCCAACAGATACTTTCGGAGATACCCGTAGTGTACCTTTATAGCCACCCAGTTACGTTGTGACGTTTGGCACACCCAAAGTATTCCTACGGTATCCGGGAGTTGCACAATCTCATGGTCTAAGGAAACGATACTTGACATTGGAAAAGCTTTAGCAGACGAACTACACGATCTTGTGCTATGCTTAGGATTGGGTCTTGTCCATCACATCATTCTCCTAATGATGTGATCCCGTTATCAACGACATCCAATGTCCATGGTCATGAAACCGTGACCATCTATTGATCAACGAGCTAGTCAACTAGAGGCTCACTAGGGACATGTTGTGGTCTATGTATTCACACATGTATTACGGTTTCCGGTTAACACAATTATAACATGAACAATAGACAATTATCATGAACAAGGAAATACAATAATAACCATTTTATTATTGCCTCTAGGGCATATTTCCAACAGTCTCCCACTTGCACTAGAGTCAATAATCTAGTTACATTGTGATGAATCGAACACCCATAGCATTCTGGTGTTGATCATGTTTTGCTCGTGAGAGAGGTTTAGTCAACGGATCTGCGACATTCAGATCCGTATGTACTTTACAAATATCTATATCTCCCTCCTGAATGTAATCACGGATGGAGTTGAAGCGGCGCTTGATGTGTCTTGTTTTCTTGTGAAACCTGGTCTCCTTCGCAAGGGCAATAGCTCCAGTGTTGTCACAGAATAGAATCATCGGGCCCGACGCATTGGGAATTACTGCTAGGTCGGTGATGAACTCCTTCATCCAGACTCCTTCCTTTGCTGCTTCCGAAGCAGCTATATACTCCGCTTCACATGTAGATGCCGCCACGACACTTTGCTTGCTGCTGCACCAGCTGACTGCCCCTCCGTTCAAAATATACACGTATCCGGTTTGTGACTTGGAGTCGTCCGGATCTGTGTCGAAGCTAGCATCGACGTAACCCTTTACGACGAGCTCTTCGGCACCTCCATATACGAGAAACGTGTCCTTTGTCCTTTTCAGGTACTTCAGGATATTCTTGACCGCTGTCCAGTGTTCCGCTCCGGGATCACTTTGGTACCTCCCTACCAAACTTATGGCAAGGTTCACATCAGGTCTGGTACACAGCATGGCATACATAATAGAGCCTATGGCTGAAGCATAGGGGATGACACTCATCTCTTCTCTATCCTTTGTCGTGGTCGGGCATTGAGTCATACTCAATCTCACACCCTGTAACACAGGCAAGAACCCCTTCTTGGACTGATCCATATTGAACTTCTTCAATATCTTTTCAAGGTATGTGCTTTGTGAAAGACCTATGAGGCGTTTCGATCTATCTCTATAGATCTTAATACCTAATATGTAAGCAGCTTCTCCAAGGTCCTTCATCGAAAAACATTTATTCAAGTAGGCCTTTATACTTTCCAAAAGTTGTATATCATTTCCCATCAACAATATGTCATCCACATATAATATAAGAAATGCTACAGAGCTCCCACTCACTTTCTTGTAAATACAGGGTTCTCCATAAACCTGCATAAACCCAAACGCTTTAATTACCTCATTAAAGCAAATGTTCCAACTCCGAGATGCTTGCACCAGCCCATAGATGGAGCGCTGGAGCTTGCATACTTTGTTAGCATCTTTAGGATCGACAAAACCTTCCGGCTGCATCATATACAGTTCTTCCTTAAGGAAGCCATTAAGGAATGCCGTTTTGACGTCCATTTGCCAGATCTCATAATCATAGAATGCGGCAATTGCTAACATGATTCGGACAGACTTCAGCATCGCTACGGGTGAGAAAGTCTCATCGTAGTCAACTCCTTGAACTTGTCGATAACCCTTAGCGACAAGCCGAGCCTTATAGACGGTCACATTACCATCCGCGTCAGTCTTCTTCTTAAAGATCCATTTATTTTCAATGGCTCGCTTATCATCAGGCAAGTCCACCAAAGTCCACACTTTGTTCTCATACATGGATCCTATCTCGGATTTCATGGCTTCAAGCCATTTGTTGGAATCCGGGCCCGCCATCGCTTCTTCATAGTTCGAAGGTTCACCGTTGTCCAACAACATGATCTCCAGGACAGGGTTGCCGTACCACTCTGGTGCGGAACGCGTCCTAGTGGACCTTCGACGTTCAATAGTAACTTGATCTGAAGTTTCATGATCATCATCATTAACTTCCTCTCCAGCCGGTGTTTGCTCCACGGAAACAACTTCCCGTGCTGCGCTACTCTCCGGTTCGAGTGGAGGTACGATTACCTCATCAAGTTCTATTTTCCTCCCACTTACTTCTTTCGAGAGAAACTCTATCTCGAGAAAGGATCCATTCTTGGCAACAAAGACTTTGCCTTCGGATCTGAGGTAGAAGGTATACCCAATAGTCTCTTTGGGATATCCTATGAAGACGCACTTTTCCGCTTTGGGTTCGAGCTTCTCAGGTTGAAGTTTCTTCACATAAGCATCGCATCCTCAAACTTTTAGAAACGACAGCTTAGGTTTCTTTCCAAACCATAATTCATACGGTGTCGTCTCAACGGATTTAGACGGTGCCCTATTTAAAGTGAATGCGGCAGTCTCTAATGCATATCCCCAAAATGACAGCGGTAAGTCGGTAAGAGACATCATAGATCGCACCATATCCAATAGAGTGCGTTTACGACGTTCAAACACACCATTTCGCTGAGGTGTGCCAGGCGGCGTGAGTTGTGAAACAATTCCACATTTCCTTAGGTGAGTGCCAACCTCGTGACTTAAATATTCTCCGCCACGATCAGATTGTAGGCACTTTATTTTCCTGTCACGTTGATTCTCTACCTCACTCTGAAATTCCTTGAACCTTTCAAAGGTTTCAGACTTGTGTTTCATTAAGTAGACATACCCATATCTGCTCAAGTCATCAGTGAGGGTGAGAACATAACGGTAGCCACCGCGAGCCTCGACGCTCATTGGACCGCATACATCGGTATGTATTATCTCCAACAAGTCAGTTGCTCGCTCCATTGTTCCAGAGAACGGAGTCTTGGTCATCTTGCCCATGAGGCATGGTTCGCACGTGTCAAATGATTCGAAATCAAGAGACTCCAAAAGTCCATCAGCATGGAGCTTCTTCATGCGTTTGACACCAATATGACCAAGGCGGCAGTGCCACATGTAAGTGGGACTATCGTTATCAACCTTACACTTTTTGGTACTCACACTATGGACATGTGTAACATCACGTTCGAGATTCATCAAAAATAAACCATTGACCAGCGGGGCATGACCATAAAACATTTCTCTCATATAAATAGAACAACCATTATTCTAAGATTTAAATGAGTAGCCATCTCGCATCAAACGAGATCCAGATACAATGTTCATGCTCAAAGCTGGTACTAAATAACAATTATTGAGGTTTAAAACTAATCCCGAAGGTAGATGTAGAGGTAGCGTGCCGACGGCGATCACATCGACCTTGGAACCATTCCCGACGCGCATCGTCACCTCGTCCTTTGCCAGTCTCCGCTTATTCCGCAGCTCCTGCTTTGAGTTACAAATGTGAGCAACTGCACCGGTATCAAATACCTAGGAGCTACTACGAGCGCTGGTCAGGTACACATCAATAACAAGTATATCACATATACCTTTAACGTTGCCGGCCTTCTTATCCGCTAAGTACTTGGGGCAGTTCCGCTTCCAGTGACCGGTACCCTTGCAATAAAAGCACTTAGTCTCAGGCTTGGGTCCATTCTTGTTCTTCTTCCCGGCAACTTGCTTACCGGGCGCGGCAACAGCTTTGCCGTCCTTCTTGAAGTTCTTCTTACCCTTGCCTTTCTTGAAACTAGTGGTCTTATTCACCATCAACACTTGATGCTCCTTTTTGATCTCGACCTCCGCTGATTTCAGCATCGAGTACAACTCAGGAATGGACTTCTCCATACCCTGCATGTTGTAGTTCATCACAAAGCTCTTGTAGCTAGGTGGAAGCGACTGGAGGATTCTGTCAATGAACGAGTCATCCGGGAGATTAACTCCCAGCTGAGTCAAGCGGTTGTGCAACCCAGACATTTTGAGTATGTGCTCACTGACAGAACTATTCTCCTCCATCTTACAGCTGAAGAACTTGTCGGAGACGTCATATCTCTCGACCCGGGCATGAGCTTGGAAAACCAGTTTCAGCTCTTGGAACATCTCATATGCTCCGTGTTGCTCAAAATGCTTTTGGAGCCCCGGTTCTAAACTGTAAAGCATGCCGCACTGAACAAGGGAGTAATCATCGCTGCGTGACTGCCAAGCGTTCGTAACGTCTTGGTCCGCTGGGAAAATGGGTGGGTCACCTAGCGGTGCATCAAGGACATACAGTCTCTTGGAAGCTATGAGGATGATCCTCAAGCTACGGACCCAGTCCGCATAGTTGCTTCCATCATCTTTCAGCTTGGTTTTCTCTAGGAACGCGTTGAAGTTGAGGGTGACATTAGCGTTGGCCATTGGATCTACAATATAGATTGTAAAGACATTTTTAGACTAAGTTCATGATAATTAAGTTCACATAATCAAATTATTTAATGAACTCCCACTTAGATAGACATCTCTCTAGTCATCCAAGTGATACATGATCCATGTCAACTAGCCCGTGTCCGATCATCACGTGAGACGGACTAGTCATCCATGGTGAACATCTCCATGTTGATCGCATCTACCATACGACTCATGTTCGACCTTTCGGTCTTCCGTGTTCCGAGGCCATGTCTGTACATGCTAGGCTCGTCAAGTCAACCTAAGTGTTTCGCGTGTGTAAATCTGGCTTACACCCGTTGTATGCGAACGATAGAACCTATCACACCCGATCATCACGTGGTGCTCCGGAACAACGATCCTTAGCAACGGTGCACAGTTAGGGTGAACACCTTTCTTGAAATTTTATTGAGAGATCATCTTATTTACTACCGTCGTTCTAAGCAAATAAGATGTAAACATGATAAACATCACATGCAATCAATATAGTGACATGATATGGCCAATATCATCTTGCTCCTTTGATCTCCATCTTCGGGGCACCATGATCATCACTGTCACCGGCACGACACCATGATCTCCATCATCATGATCTCCATCATTGTGTCTTCATGAAGTTGTCTCGCCAACTATTACTTCTACTACTATGGCTAACGTTTAGCAATAAAGTAAAGTAATTACATGGCGTTTATGATTGACACGCAGGTCATACAATAAAATAAGACAACTCCTATGGCTCCTGCCGGTTGTCATACTCATCGACATGCAAGTCGTGAATCCTATTACAAGAACATGATCAATCTCATACATCACAATGCATCACATCACATCCTTTTGGCCATATCACATCACAAGGCATACGCTGCAAAAATAAGTTAGACGTCCTCTAATTTGTAGTTGCAAGTTTTTACGTGGCAGCTATAGGTTTCTAGCAAGAACGTTTCTTACCTACGCCAAAACCACAACGTGATATGCCAATTGCTATTTACCCTTCATAATGACCCTTTTCATCGAATCCAATCCGACTAAGGTAGGAGAGACAGACACCCGCTAGCCACCTTATGCAACAAGTGCATGTCAGGCGGTGGAACCGGTCTCACGTAAGCGTACGTGTAAAGTTGGTCCGGGCCGCTTCATCCCACAATACCGCCGAATCAAGATAAGACTAGTAACGGCAAGCAAATTAACAAGATCGACGCCCACAACAACTTGTGTTCTACTCGTGCATAGATTCTACGCATAGACCTAGCTCATGATGCCACTGTTGGAAGACGTAGTAGTAAATCAAAATTTTCCTACGTGTTCACCAAGATCTATCTATGGAGAAACCAGCAACGAGTAAGGGGAGAGTGCATCTTCATACCTTTGAAGATCGCTAAGCGGAAGCGTTACAAGAACGCGGTTGGTGGAGTCGTACTCGTAGCGATTCAGATCGCGGTGGACTCCGATCTTAGCGCCGAACAACGGCGCCTCCGCGTTCAACACACGTGCAGCCCGGTGACGTCTCCTACGCCTTGATCCAGCAAGGAGGAAGGAGAGGTTGAGGGAGAGCTCCGGCAGCACGACGGCGTGGTGATGGTGGAGCTGCGTGGTACTCCGGCAGGGCTTCGCCAAGCACTACGGAGAACGAGGAGAAGGAGGAGTAGGGCTGCGCCGAGAGGGAGAGAGAGTCGTGTCCCAAACAACCCCAAGGGCTCCACTATATATAGGAGGAGGGGAGGAGGGTGCGCAGCCCCTAGGGTTCCCACCCTAGGGTGGTGCGGCAGCCCTAGATGCCATCTGGGCGGCGGGCGGCGGCCAGAGAGGGAGAGGAGGGGCGGCGCCCTAGGGTGGGCCTAGGGCCCATCTGCGCCTAGGGTTTGCCCCCTCTCCTCCCTTGCTGCGCCTTGGGCCCTTGTGGGGGGCGCACCAGCCCACCTAGGGGCTGGTTCCCTCCCACTTGCGGCCCATGCAGCCCTCTGGTGCTGGTGGCCCCACTTGGTGGTCCTCCGGAACCCTTCCGGTGGTCCCGGTACGTTACCGGTATTTCCCGAAACACTTCCGGTGACCAAAACCTCACTTCCTATATATGAATCTTTACCTCCGGACCATTCCGGAGCTCCTCGTGATGTCCGGGATCTCATCCGGGACTCCGAACAACCTTCGGTAACCACGTACAACATTTCCCTATAACCCTAGCGTCATCGAACCTTAAGTGTGTAGACCCTACGGGTTCGGGAGACACGTAGACATGACCGAGACACCTCTCCGGTCAATAACCAACAGCGGGATCTGGATACCCATGTCGGCTCCCACATGCTCCACGATGATCTCATCGGATGAACCACGATGTCGGGGATTCAATCAATCCCGTATACAATTCCCTTTGTCTACCGGTATTGTACTTGCCCGAGATTCGATCGTCGGTATCCCTATACCTTGTTCAATCTCGTTACCGGCAAGTCTCTTTACTCGTTCCGTAACACATCATCCCGTGGCTAACTCCTTAGTCACATTGAGCTCATTATGACGATGTCCTACCGAGTGGGCCCAGAGATACCTCTCCGTCATACGGAGTGACAAATCCCAGTCTCGATTCGTGCCAACCCAACAGATACTTTCGGAGATACCCGTAGTGTACCTTTATAGCCACCCAGTTACGTTGTGACGTTTGGCACACCCAAAGTATTCCTACGGTATCCGGGAGTTGCACAATCTCATGGTCTAAGGAAATGATACTTGACATTGGAAAAGCTTTAGCAGACGAACTACACGATCTTGTGCTATGCTTAGGATTGGGTCTTGTCCATCACATCATTCTCCTAATGATGTGATCCCGTTATCAACGACATCCAATGTCCATGGTCATGAAACCGTGACCATCTATTGATCAACGAGCTAGTCAACTAGAGGCTCACTAGGGACACGTTGTGGTCTATGTATTCACACATGTATTACGGTTTCCGGTTAACACAATTATAGCATGAACAATAGATAATTATCATGAACAAGGAAATACAATAATAACCATTTTATTATTGCCTCTAGGGCATATTTCCAACAGTGTCCTCGTACATGTCTAAAATTGTGGTGGTAGGTTCAAACACCCGGTACGCATCTCCAGAGTGTGACCCCCTTGAGGGACGACACAACCACCAGCACTTAGAGGGTGGAACTGCCGCGTCAGGTCAACCCGGAGTGAATCTTGTGGCGGGTTGGGCCCAAGCTTTGTTTTAAAATGTTCCTATGTGCTAACCTACCACAAGCTGATGGAAAAGTCCACTAGTCAAAGGCCTTCCGTTGAAAGTCAAAGGGCTAGATCTCCGAGTCAACCGGGCTGGGGTTAGGCAGCTCCGAGGTCTTCGGGGGTAGCAATGCCACCAAAACATCTCATTGGGTCCTCATACATGTATAAGAGTGTGGAGGGAGGTTCAAACACGGAATGTGACCCCCTACATGGACAACACTTAGCGGGGGGAACTCCACCGCGGGGGAAGGAGCTGAAAGAAAAATACGAAAAAGGATACTTCTACAAATTATGAGAGTTGGATTTTTCACCTGAAATTTACCTAGCCCAATAAGATCTCGGCTAGTTCTGCTCGAGTTCAAGGCACATGCATGTTGGGATAATATGTTGTGTGATTTGGTTGAGAACATGAACTGACTGTACAAGGATGTAGTACTTCAAGCGGATTATTCTTCCTGATAATTGACCGACTAGGACATATTAGTATACATATGGTTCCTTTCTTAAACCTGTTGTGGGTTAACATTCCTAGTTGGTTTGTAGATGCTGCTTAGATCCATTAATTGCTCAACAAAAACGTAACAGTTTGTTACACAACAACAAAGCAAAAGGGAAATGGAAAAGAGAGGGGTAATCCGGCGCATTAACAGAAAAGCCCTTTTGAGTACTTGCTGGGGAGAAAACCTGTTAACACTGTACCAGCAGAAGTGTCCTAAGAAACTAACATTTAACAAGATTGCCAAAGACAAAGTGACAGCCAGCAAAAATGGTAAATAGGTAGCCAACATCCAACAAGTACGCCGGTGGGATTTCCTGTTCAAACTGACAACTGACTATCAGATACCTTGGGATGGTCGTCTACTGGAAATAACTTTATGCCCTGGTGTATAACCAGTAGAGTAAAAACGAGGGATGGTGGCCCTGAAGGAAATTGCTTAAGATTGATGACCTATGAAACTACAAGATGGACATTTTAAAACCAACACTTTGGCCGCACATGCGAGATGAGCAAGTCATCCACGTCTTCGCTGATCGTCATTTTTAATTAGTCATATGAGAAAATGTGATAGCTTAACGCCCTCTGTGCTATTCTTTAAAAGAATTAAAGATTAATGTGCACACAAGCAACCACGGCACTTATGTCATCGTATATGTGTTCTCTTGCCTCATATGACAGGGGAGTTCTCTACTAGCAGGAGACAGCACACTTGATAGTTTGAACAATTTTATAAACAAGGCTGGCCTGCAGGACGGCGAGCTGTTCAAGTCGTAAGGAAATCATTTACGCTCGCTGTAGCTAGACCTCGCACACGTAATCAAAGCTATAATCGACCGTGATGTGCACGGGCCCGCCACAGCTAAGTTCTACTCCCTCCGTCCTAAAATAAGTGTCACGGATTTTGTACTAAACTAGTACAAATTTTATACTAGATCATCGACACTTATTTTGGGACGGAGGTATCTTATGAAGAGCTCGAGGTCTTGGACGCATGCTCCCCGGTCAATTTCATACTCCTATATTGTTCGCCATAACAAATGTGCAATGTAAAAAAAAAACTAAGTTGCGTGTGCACCTGCAGGACAGCCATAATATTTTATGACAAAGACGGGGTCATGGATAGATGGGTGCTCTGCATCGGTTTGTATCTTTCCGCTGGGAATCAATCAAATACCTAGCTAGCCCTCTGTTTGACTAAATTAAAGGATAACATGCTTCATCTAGATGTGTATGTATGTACCTATTATGTGATTGATCTCATAAAAGGACTGGTTAACAAACATGCCTGGAATAATATTCCAGTGTTTTGAAACTTCAATGTAGCTGCGCAATGGTACACTGATACCTAAATATCAATGGACCAGCTGGACATCTAAGCAAATGGCTTATGTCGATAGACCTGCAAATACAATGGCGTCAAATTTTACTCCAGAAGAGACGAATCGATAGATTTCATAAGGATTATCGTTTTTTTATTATTATATTTATTTTTGCTGGGAGGATTGTTGTTTATAGCCATGCTCCCCCAAGACAAGTATCATCAACTGATATGTTCTCTTGTGGATTGAGTACTGGGAGATAATATTCTTCCAGTTTCTAGACCAAGTTTTACGCCTCCACATTGAGTTGGCCTAGCCAATCGAAGAATTCAATCGGGGCGACATAGTAATATGTGTACATGAAAATATACCCCTAACTAAATTTATATTGAGACTCGATTAAGATCATTGTATACCCAAGTGGCTTTGGGCATGCATGTCTGAGGCCGGTAGTTAAGGTAATTGGATCTATTAATCAAAAGCATCTCGTCATGATAGAAGATGGATCTTCTCTCTAGCTCGCTCGACATGTATATCCATGAGTACTGGTGTCTTTGTCGTGTTTAACGTATCTCGTTTTAGAGAGCGATTAAATGCAAGGACGTCTATATGCCTAGTGTTTTGTATTTTTCCGACAATGGGTTAATTTTATTGGCTCAAAAATAGAGCATTGCCTTCCTCTCATATCTTCCCGTTACGTCTCCTTGTTTCGTTTTTTGGTGTCTAGTGTACCGATGAGCCATGGGATCGATGTAGCGACAAGAGATAAAAAAAATTACACACACTTGGATGATAGTTTTAATGTCTATATGATGTTGTGATGCTTATTGCAATGCTCTGTTTGTCTGAACTTAATACTTCGAGATGCATGCTGGGTCAATGTTCCGATATTGAATAATAAACTACAAAGAGTTACAACGAGCTGTTGCAAAAGTTGAAATGTCCTTGGATGCAGACAACAAGGCTTGCACATGATGCAGGTTACATGAACATCCTTTTGTTGTTTGGTTATCCCTTGATGACAATTTGAACGACACCATGAAAGGAAAATTTTACACTAGCAGCAGCTTCACCGTTCTTGCTCAACGACATCCCTGAGTGGTGTTTACACTAAACAATATTAGTAGCAATATCGTCGTTGCAGTGTGCTCGCTCAGTGACATCCCTGGGTGTTTGCACCAGATCACTATCTGTAGGAAGATTGAAATAATCCGCTCGATGCCCAATGGTCCACCCATCATGGACCGCCCAGCGGGGTGGCCTGGGTGCGAGCCGTCCATGGAAATCGGACGGCTCGCGTGGCCCCCGAGAGGTCCCACGGCACGCCACCACGGGACGGACGGCCAGGAGGCTCCCTCCACCCGCAAGGAGGCCATGAAGGATGGTACTCGAGCATCATTTCATCCTTACTAGCAACAATACAATACGTGCACGTACCGTTTCTAACACAGGAATGGACCACAACAAAATTGAACCCACTACCATGCAGAACTCCCTCTGAAGAACTATACATGAAACTTGGTCAAAGAAGACAAATAAATCGGAGAGCATACATGTCTATTTAATTATGTAGAAAATAAACTTCAAAAGATTGAATATAATTCAATGAAAAATCTGATTATAAAGTCACAATTCATCATATCCCAACAAACACAACCACTGAAGACATCATATGGATCCGATCATGTAAGGCAGCTCACAGGAAATTTGTATTGAATCACAAGAAAGAGGAAGTCATTGCTACTTCTAATAGTGTTGGGATTCCCCGAGGAAGAAGGTTGATGTAGTATAGTAGCAGATAGTATTTACCTTAGTTCAGAACCAAGGTTTATTGAATCAGAACGTCGACATTACCTCCACACGCACAAAGCAAATGCTTGCAACCAACAAAGGCAAGGGGGTGTCACTCCCCTTCTTGCCAATTGCAAGTATCAAATCTGGCAGTGGTAGATATAATAAAATCAAAGTACAAATAAAAGTAAAAGAAAGCGACGACGAATTATAACATGACATCTCAAAGTATTAAGTTCATGACAAACATAGTAACACATTAAGCAAGATGATATAATGTAGACAAAATAAGATTAAGCAATATGCTCAAACCCAGTTATTTTATCCTTACTAGCAATAATAAAAAACGTGCCTTGCAACCCCTCCTGTCACATAGTAAGGACACCGCAATATTGAACCTACTACTATGAACCACTCCCTCCAAAGATATAATCATTAATTTGGCGAAAGAAAATTCATAGATCGGAAATCATACATAGCTATAAATTACACATAATACTTTCAATGAATAATCTGATCATAAACCCACAATTCATTGGATCCCGATAAATTCACCGCAAAAATTTACATCGGATTGATCACTGATGAGATCATTGTATTGAAGATCGAGAGAGAGAGAGAGAGAGAGAGAGAGAGAGAGAGAGAGAGAGAGAGATTCATCTAAATACTGCTATCGAACCGCAGGTCCTCTGGGAACTACTCACACATCATATAGAGGGCAACAAGGTTGATCGAGATTGCCTACCCAATGGTTTCCCCCTCCGACAGAGTACCGGTGGAGGCCTCCAGATGGGATTACTTCGTAACAAAGGATTGCGGCAGTGGAAGAATTGTTTCGTGTCTCGCCTCGAGGGTTTCTGAATATTAGGGAATTTAACAGCCAAGAATTAGGGCAATCGAAGCCACGAGTGGGCCACACGAACCTGGGCGCGCCCCCCTGCATTGTGGCTCCCTCGTCTCGTCTTCTCCCGAACCTTTCAGGGTCTCTTTATGTCCAAGAAAAATCATTAAAAAGTTTCTTCGTGTTTGGACTTCGTTTGGTATGGATGTTCTGGAAAGTAAAAACATGCAGAAAATATGAACCGACACTGGGCACTGAGTTAATAGGTTAGTCCATAAAAACAATATAAAATGAAATATAAAGTATACAAAAGTGATAATATAATAGCATGAAACAATCTAATACAAAGGTGATAATATAATCAACATCACCAAGCTTGATTCCTGCTCGTCCTCGAGTAGGTAAGTGATAAAAACAAAACAATTGATATGAAATGCTGCCTACCATGTCCTAATCATATAAGCATTTGCAATATGAATATTGGAAAGCGATTGAACTAAAACACTATTTCATTGATTTGATATCAAAATCATAATATGCAGGAGTGCTAGAAAGTAATCATTATCTTTCAAACTAGAGAATGCTAAAGAATAGTATTCCGAAACATTTAATCATGTAAGCATGGCATAGCTCGGTTTTCCTAACATAAATTATAAATCATGAACACCCCGGTGCCAAACCAATCAATTGTTATGAAAGATCTCTATATGAAATTAAGTGGGTGTGCATCCAATTTGCGTGCTCATGAAGACCTTGGGCATTTGAGAAAACTCTCTATATGAAAATAAGTGGGTGTGCATCCAACTTGCGTGCTCATGAAGACCTCGAGCATTTGAGGAAACTCATCATCGAAATACACAAGCCAAGTTCTATAATGTAAAAATCCCACTAATAAATGAAAATCATGGAGGCTCTCTATATGAAGAACATGGTGCTACTTTGAAGCACAATTGTGGAAACATGATAATAGTGTCCCCCCCCCCTCTCTCTCTCTTTTTCTCATATTTGTTTATTTTTCTCTCTTTTTCTTGAACAGTATCATGGACCACATCCCCGCTTTTTCGAGGACTCATTAGTCTCCACCATTCTTTTCCTCACTGATAGGGGCAAAACTCTAATAATGATTATCATCACACTTTTTTTTACTTACAACTCAATAAACTAAAATAATATGACTCTATATGAATGCCTCTGTTGGTGTATCAGGATGTGCAATGATCTAGTGGAAGAAATAACCTACGTCCTGCTCTGATTGTATTATTGTTTTGGGTTGTGCAAGGTACAACTATGTACCATGAGGTTGTTTCTTCTCTCTTTCTACGAGCCATGTCCCTCAGTTTATATAGGTACCAAGGGGTCCTAGGGTACAAGAACCTAGCTGGCTACATACGGGGAGGTAGAGTCCTCCATGGATCCAGCTTCTTGTCATGTACACAAAGTCTTCTGGAACCTTCGGGTTACACTAGTACATAACAGGGCATTGGTCCAGGCCGGGCCAACCCATTAGTCCCGGTTCAGTCACGAACCGGGACCCATGGCTGCATTGGTCCCGGTTCGTGAGGCCAGGGGGCCGGCCGGGCCTCGTGGGGCATTGGTCCCGGTTCGTCTTGACCCTTTGGTCCCGGTTCCAGATACTAACCGGGACCAATGGGGGTCGCTCCTGGCCCACAAGCATTGGTCCCGGTTTGTGGCTGGAACCGGGACCAAATGGGGTCCTTTAGTCCCGGTTCCAGCCACGAACCGGGACCAATGAGATGCCTATATATACCCCCCGCCAGCGAGCAGAGCACTCCACACTGCTTTGTTTTTCTGGCCGGCGAGGGGAGAGCTTTGTGGTGCTCTAGCTCACCTCCTATGCACATGAGGTGTTCGATGAAATGCCCGAGCCACACTTAAGCTTTCTGCTCTCGAAGCTCCTTGTCCAAGCTCCATTTTTCTCAAGATTTGTTTAGGTTTGGCGGTCCGTCCTGTCCCGTCCCTGTCCTCACCGCCGTCGATCGCCCGCGTCCATCTCGGCGCCGGCACCACCGTGGTTAGCCTCTTCTTCTTATCTTCTTTCTAAAAGAAAAAAGTTCTTACTTGTATCATTTAGATAGATACTTGTGTAATTTTCTTACTTTTATTATTGTTTGTTATTATATAGTGCCATGGTCATGGTATCCGCCCACGTCGGTCCTCGTCCGGTCTATGATTCGGATGTGGTATATATTATCTTTTATAACTATTTGTTTTATTTAGTGTTTATGACAATTATGCCGACCAACGTGACATAGATGTGTTTATCTAGGAGGTATGTGAACCGGAAATTCCAACCGACCCTCTTGTCGAGAGGTTAAATTTAGTTGAAAAAGAAAACGAGGATTTGAAAGAAAAATTGAAAAGAATTGAGGAGGAGAAGATGAAATTGGAGTTGCATGTTGCCGATGTCGTCGATGACCACAAGATCAAGATGGATGCAATGCGCTTGAAGATTAGAAAGATAAGAAAATATGCCATTGATAATGAGGCTTGGTATCATTATGCTGTTGGATCAATTGTTACCTTAGTTGCCATTATGATCGCATTTGTTGTTGCATTTAAATGTTTTACATAGTTGTATGTTAGTTCCAATTTATGTTTTAATTAGATGCTCTAGAGAGCTGTATGTTGTTCTATGAGAACTATGTGTGAACTTTATGTATTTATTTTTTCAATAATAACATTTGATCACTTCTCTATTCACTTCTCTATTCATTTGCCCTCGTCCGGTCTATGATTCGGATGTGGTATATATTATCTTTTATAACTATTTGTTTTATTTAGTGTTTATGACAATTATGCCGACCAACGTGACATAGATTTTTTAATCTAGGAGGTATGTGAACCGGAAATTCCAACCGACATAGAAATTCTTGTCGAGAAGTTAAATTTGGTTGAAAAAGAAAACAATTACTTGAAAGAAAAATTACAAAGAGTTGAAGAGGAGAAGATGAAGTTGGAGTTGCATGTTGCCGATGTCGTCGACGATCACAAGATCAAGATGGATGCAATGCGCTTGAAGATTAGAAAGATTAGAAAATATGCCATTCATACTGAGATTAGAAAGATTAGAAAATATGCAGGCGAAACCGTGTGTTTTGTTGATCTATCTAGAAATCCTTTAGTTCATCGACGGAATACAAATCATTCGGATTCCCTGCATACGGTCCGACGGTGCATTTCATATGCGGGCACTCACGAGCCACCGTCGGGCTGTAACACATGAGTTTTCGTCCGAAACCCTGATACTTCGAAAGAGATTGTCCGTTTTGTACACGAAGTGCATCCAGTTTTTGCCGTAACCCTCTCAACTTTTTAGCACATGCTATGTGGGTGAAATGATGATACCATGCCAACTTTCAACCTTTTCAGAGTTCATTTGAAGTGTTTTTCAATTTCAGGGTTATTTAGCTCAAAAAATCAGTAAGTGCATGAAAAATACCAAATGAAGTCAGAAAGGGTTGAAAATTGATGATGTGGCTTTGAATGGTGCATTTTGAACACACAAAAAGTATGGAGTTCAAATAAGTTCAAAAAATGAAATCCTTTTGTAACACATGAGTTTTCGTCCGAAACCCTGATACTTCGGAAGAGATTGTCCGTTTTGTACACGAAGTGCATCCAGTTTTTGCCGTAACCCTCTCAACTTTTTAGCACATGCTATGTGGGTGAAATGATGATACCATGCCAACTTTCAACCTTTTCAGAGTTCATTTGAAGTGCTTTTCAATTTCAGGGTTATTTAGCTCAAAAAAATCAGTAAGTGCATGAAAAATACCAAATGAAGTCAGAAAGGGTTGAAAATTGATGATGTGGCTTTGAATGGTGCATTTTGAACACACAAAAAGTATGGAGTTCAAATAAGTTCAAAAAAATGAAATCCCTTTGTAAGAGATGAGTTTTCGTCCGAAACCCTGATACTTCGGATGAGATTGTCCGTTTTGTACACGAAGTGCATCCAGTTTTTGCCGTAACCCACTCAACTTTTTAGCACATGCTATGTGGGTGAAATGATGATACCATGCCAACTTTCAACCTTTTCAGAGTTCATTTGAAGTGCTTTTTAATTTCTTTCAAAACATCGTGGGAGTGGAGTTCAAAAAATAATCAACTAAAAAGCTTTTATAAACCTCTAGTATTTTTGAAACTATAATTATATAAAAATTATGCAACTAAAATTATCAAAGTATTTTTTGTTCAAAACATTAATAGCAAAAAGAATTTTCATAAAGAATTTTTTTGTTAGAAACTTTAATAGCAAACTAAAATAACCAAATCTGTTTTTGATTAAAACAAATATTTAAAATAACCTAAAACTTACCTAATTGAATATAATGATAAAACACAGTAACATTAAATAGCAGGAAAAAGAATCACTCAAAAATCTTTTTTTTAGTAAAGTTATTCACAAACTAGTGATTCACACAAATTTCAAAAAATTCTAATTTAAACTATTCAAATTTGAAAACTAAAGGCACTAACAGAAATTTTATAATTTTTGTGACCTAAAAGCAAAAGGAATCACTGAAAAACTGTAAGTATTTAGCTGTAAGTAGAAACAAAAAAAATAAAGCAAAAAAGAAAAAAAATGCCTACCTTTGGTCCCGGTTGGTGCCACCAACCGGGACCAAAGGTCCCTGTTTTCCGCCCTTTGGGCTGACGAAAAGAGACCTTTGGTCCCGGTTGGTGGCACTAACCGGGACCAAAGGGAGGCATTGGTCCCGGTTGGTGCCACCAACCGGGACTAAAGGTGTGTGTATATAAGCAACACTTGCGAAAAATTTCAGATTTCATCTACCATTTGCCCCCGACGACGCCGAGCACATCGACGCCGCCAGGCTGCCCCGACGCCGTCCGCCGCCCCCGCCGTCGCCGTCGCCGTCGTCACCGTCGCCCGCGCCCCTGCCCCCGGGCCGCCCCCGCCGTCGCCGTCGCCGTCGTCACCGTCGCCCGCGCCCCTGCCCACGGGCCGCCCCCGCCGTCGTCACCGTCGCCCGCGCCCCTGCCCCCGGCCCGCCCCCGCCGTCGCCGTCGCCCCTGCCCCGAGCCCGCGACCCTGCCCCGCCCTCGATCAGCCCGGCCGCGCCCCTGCCCCGGCCCATCCCCGCCGTCGCCGGCCGCGCCCCTGCCCCGTCGCCGCCGTCGGCGTCCTCGCCCCCGACCCCGCGCCCCTGCCCCGTCGTCGCCCGAGCCCCGCTGTGAGCCGCCGCGCCGCCCCGGCCTTTTTTTATAATGTTTATGTTTATGTTTATGTATATGTTTATATGTAATGTATGTGTGTGTCAAAAAAAATTGTTCATAGCATTTTTTGGTCAAAAAAAATAGATGTGATCATTGTCACACCAAAATGCTATACTTATTTTTGATATGATGAATTTTTTAGTCATGTTCATATGATGTTTTTTTTTGTTCATAGAATTTTTTTTATCATAGCAGTTTTTGGTCCATGTATATATGTATGTGTATGTATGGATGGATGAATGGATGGATGTAACTATATGGATGCATGTAACTCTAAGTTAAAATTTACCCCTCCCCGATAACTTCGACATGAGGGGGGACGTCGGACATGCATGAGTGAGAGAGGCGGTCCGCTCACCCGACCAACTATCGAGGACACCCAAACCCTAAAAGAAAGAGCGTCATTGTCGATCTACCCCCTTCCCGATAACTTCGACATGAGGGGGGACGTCGGACATGCATGAGTGAGAGAGGCGGTCCGCTCACCCGACCAACTATCGAGGACACCCAAACCCTAGAAGAAAGAGCGTCGTTGTCGATCTACCCCCTCCCCGATAACTTCGACATGAGGGGGGACGTCGGACATGCATGAGTGAGAGAGGCGGTCCGCTCGCCCGACCAACTATCGAGGCCACCCAAACCCTAGAAGAAAGAGCGTCGTTGTCGATCTACCCCCTCCCCGATAACTTCGACATGAGGGGGGACATAGATTTATCAAGAATGCCCCCATTATGGATGTGCACAAGTTGATCCAATTTTTTTCTAATCTCATCTATATATATATTCTTCTATATGTCACGTTGTCTGTCAAAGTATTGAGGGAATCCATGGCTTCATCATTAGCCGGAAGTAACATGCGTATGATGCTACGAAGCTCTTCAAAGTTGTTTTGGAACGGAGTTCCGGATAGAATAATTCGCTTTTTGGTACGAATTTCAGCAAAGGCCTTCCAAATAGCGATATTCGAAAGGCTCTTGCTGAACTTCGTACCAAAAAGCTAATTAATTATCCTATCCGGGACTCCGTTCCAAAACAATTTTGGAGAGCTTCGTACCATTATGCGCCTGTTACTTCCGGCTAATGATGAAGCCTTGGTTTTCTTGAATCCTTTGACACTAGACAACGTGACATATAGAAGGGTAGATGAGATCAGGAAAAATATGGACCATTTTCTGCACATTCAGAATCGCGCCATTTTGTTAAATCCCTTAAAGGTTAAGAGAATCCCTTGTTTGACATTCATGAGAGAGGCGGTCCGGACATCGGACATTCATGAGAGAGGTGGTCCGGACGTCGGACATTCATGTTTGTATATTAATTGCCATGTTGTAATATTTGCAGAAACTATGGATCCAAGAGACTTGGAACAAGAACAGTTGTTGGGGGACATAATCCACGACGGACGTGATATCTTGTCGTATCTCAACGACACCGATGGTCTGGAAGGAGAGGTTGATGGCTCCGGTGATCGAACAATGGAGGAGGAAGGACATGATCATGATGGCTCCGGTGACCAAATGCCGGAGGAAGAAGGAGACCATGATGACGGATCCGGTGACCGAACGGAGGAGGGAGCTGTTGCAAAGTCCGGCGAGGTATATATATTAATTAAGCCCGTGCTGACTAGCTAATTGATGCATTAATTGTTTTGGTATGTACATATATTAATTAACTCTTCTTTCTTCTTTTATAGCCCTCCGGATCGAGCCAAACTTCGGTAACGAGACGAGGCCCGAAGAAGAGGTTGCGCAAGGAAGAAAGGTTCACGATCACAGCACTCGCGCACGATGGCCATCCGATTGAACCCAAGCGGACCAAGGACGCATTTTCTGCTCAGTGCGGAGCTATTGTTAGGGACTACATCCCGATCAGCATCAAGCAATGGAATAAGCCTAAGGACGGCGCCCCTGATGGTGATTATGTCACCGATAGACAGAAAGATGATCTTTGGACCGCGCTGAAGGCAAATTTCACCCTACCGCCAGAGGAGGATCCAAATAAGCCAGTTATAGAGCCACTGGTCAAGGCGTGTGCTCTTAAGAAGATGGCAGATCTATTCAGGAGGTGGAAGAATGAGTTGAAATCAAAGTTTGTCGACAAAGGGAAGACTCCAGAATTCACCGGCCGATTTGAGAAGATAGGTGATCATTGGCCCGCATTTGTGGCCTACAAGACATCGGACAAGAGTAAGAAAATGTCAGAGACAAACAAGATCAATGCTGCAAAGAAGTAGTATCACCATCACACGGGGTCAGGTGGCTATCTCAAAGCCCGGCCGTTGTGGGACAAAGCTGAGAATGACCTGATTGCTAAAAACGTCGTACCACAGACATTGAACTGGCCAGACCGTTCAAGGACTTGGTTCTTCGGGGTTGGGGGAACTTTGGACCCTGAAACAGGGAAGTGCCGTTGGACGAACGAGCAACTAGCGATACCCATGAACAAGCTTCAGGAGTATATCACCGCAGCGCAGGAAGGGACGTTCATTCCCGACAGAGAGAAGGACGAGCTGACTGAGGCCCTAGGGAATGCTGAGCACCCTGGACGAACACGAGGCACACCAGGCTCCGTTCCGTGGAAGCTTGGGTTTCCCGACGCAGGCGGTTACAGAAGCCGGGAGAGAAAGAGGAAAGCGGAGCTGAGCGAAATTCAGAAGCTGAATGCAAGACTACAAAAGCTAGAGGAAGCTGAGAGCCAGCGAGCTGCCGGCCAACCATCTCAGCGGCACGAAGCTACCCCAGAAGCTACCCCGCCATCTCAGCGGAGAAGCAGCGTCGCTTCCACGGAGCCCGTTCAGCCTGACTTCACGGCTCCTATCTACCCCGTGGATACTATCATGGAGGCTCAACATTGCGAGCTCATGACGAAATGCCGGAACCTCACTTTCAAGGCGGCTGTCGGCTCTGTTGCACCTCCTCAACCCAACGGAACTTTTCACTGCTCACCGATTCCACATGGCTATGCTCTTGTGATGGTGGATGAAGTAATGGAGGGATTTGAGGAGCTTGAGCTTGACCGGCCTACAGGTGAAGGAGAGAATAAGCTGGCTCGTGCTCTGAGGAGTACATGTCTATGGCAGAAGGAGTACATCAAGCTTCCAAACTGGACGCCTCCGCCTCCTCCGCCTCCTCCTCCTCCTCAGGCGAATCAGGGCTCTCCGCCTCCTCCTCCTCCTCCTCCTCCAGCGAGTGATCAGGGCACACCGCCTCCTTCTCCGGCTCCTCCGACGCGTGAGGGCACTCCGCCTCCTCCTTTGCCTACTCCGGCACGTCGGAGCAGTACGCCTCCTCCTCAGCCTCGTCGGCAACGGCAGAAGACAGCCGCCGCCGCTCCGGCTCCTCCGGCGCGTCGGAGCACTCCATCTCCTGCTCCGCCTCGTAACCAACGACGGAAGAGAGACGCCGCCGCTCCGGCGGCTAGCAGTACAAGAAGAGGCGGGAGGGAATACAGATACGGTCCATCTCTCAAGCCTCTAGAAAAGTTACCATATGAGAGGACCGAGTCTGAAAATGAGGAGATATGTCAGGCCGAATTGACGGCCCATTTTGCAAAGAAAACTCCAGCTCCGAAGGAGAAGCTAGATCCGGTGAAAGTGATGTGCACTATCGATGCCCTGAAGCGACCACCACCGCCTCCGCCGGATTCCAACTTTGACCGCTGTGTTAAAAAGACATATCAAGACGCGCGGCGGTCGGGAAGTACTTCCAGTGATGCAAGGTTAGCAAAACGAAGAAGTGGGAAAAAAAATCCCCAGCTCGGCGAACAGGCGAACCAATCGTGCCCCCCGCTCAAGGTGTCTAGCGATATCGTCGCTAATCATCCGGGGATGGTGCCCGGTACCAATCCTGGTGATTACCTGAGCGATGATGTACAGTTTGAGCCGTTGGAGGTGGACGAATTCAGTTACCGGTACGGGCGGCCTCTCGTCAAACCTGATCATCCTCCTCTAACAACGATGATGCGAACATTGCATGAATGGTACATGAAAACCTGCCGCGAGTCAGGGAGGGATGCTTTGACGCTGAAGATTAAAGTGGAGCACGACCTCGTTGGAATTGATCTGTTGAATGTTGAATTTGAGGAGATATTCCAGTTATACAATCAAAAGGCCCTCGACAAAACAATCGTGACTTCCTACTGTCTGTAAGTACTACTTCTGTAATTAAGTCTCTCTCTATATATAGCTCAGCTCTTTCATTGCATGTATATATAATTATCCTCACTATATTATGCAGATTGAAGATCGTCGAATGCAGAAAAGCACAAATGTATGACATTGGGTTCATTAACCCAAATATCATACATGAGTATACGGTTAAAAATAATGTCACACAAACCGAGGACAACTTGCTACAATCGTTGCTTAAAAATCAAAACAAAGGGACAATACTCTTTCCTTACAACTTCAAGTGAGTGTTACTGTCTTGTGCATATTCGGTTTCCCTTATTACTCGAGGTTATAGTAATGTAATTGATGAGTTATGCATGCGTGCGCAGCTTCCACTTTATTCTGCTAGAGATTAAGCTTGAGCGGGGAGTACTAATCGTCTTAGACTCGAAACGAAAAGATCCCCAGGAATATGCGGGCATGACTGAAATGCTCCAGAAGTAAGTTCAATCGATCATTATCGCATCATATCGGCAACTTTGTTCATTTCCTGATATCAAGTAATTATTTTCTTTGTCTGGCAGGGTTTGGAAAGAGTTCACCGCAATTGTTCCGGCACTGCCGAGGGAGCTGCGATTTACACACCCGAAAGTAAGGACTTCTAGCTAGTTCCGCGCATCTCCCATTGATTCTAGTTCCATCAATACCATTTATCATGCTTGATTATCAGTTTGATTGAACTCTATTTCTCGTAAAGTGCTTGTGGCAGGAAAAAGGGAATAATTTTTGTGGATACTACGTTTGCGAGTTCATCTACAACGCGACGACCCCTAAGCGGGGCTACTCTGAAAAACAATTTCAAGTGCGTAAGCAATAATATTCACAATTTTATTTTATTACCATTATTTGTGTTGAGTTTCATTCATATATATGTATTGACCCCCTTCTTCAAATTAGACGTGGCAGATGTGGGATGAACTCCTACCACATGATCGCATACGAGCAATTCAAGAGGAATTGGCGGGATTCTTTCTTGACCACGTCATAAATAAAGCCGGAGAATACCATGTGGAATTTGACATTAAATGTTAGGGATTGTAAGAGATCTTATATTGTATATATGTAGCTAGTAGCGTCGGATAGATATACGAAAACTTGTTGTTCGACCAATCTCTCGGAGAAAGAGAGGTCGATCACTTCTCTGTGTATATGTTCATGACGATCTTGTGTACTTAATGGTTCCTTCATTTGCTTACTAGCTAGCGTGTCGAGTTCTCTCTATAGTAGCTAGCGTCGACCAAGCACGGAGAAAGAGAGGACACTTCTCTCTATTAGCTAGCTAACACAATATGAAACACCTCAATTAACCCTACAAACCCCCCTAAACCCCCCCCCCCCTTTCAAAAAAAAAACAAAAACCCCGGTGCCTTCTGGTCCCGGTTGGTGTTGCCAACCGGGACTAAAGGTCCTGCCTTTTGGTCCCGGTTGGTGTTACCAACCGGGACTAAAGGTCCTCCTGCCTGGGCTCCCAGCACCGGCCACGTGGAGCCCCTTCTGTCCCGGTTGGTAAGCGAACCGGGACTAAAGGTTTTGGGCTTTAGTCCCGACCCTTTAGTCCCGGTTCCAGAACCGGGACTAAAGGC
The DNA here is from genome assembly GCA_039707655.1 of Elymus sibiricus. Classification (NCBI taxonomy): domain Eukaryota; kingdom Viridiplantae; phylum Streptophyta; class Magnoliopsida; order Poales; family Poaceae; genus Elymus; species Elymus sibiricus. The sequence goes on from CM077675.1 coordinate 533,950,557, forward strand.
CCTTACGAACCGGGACAAATGGGGGTTTTCCTACTAGTGTTATATGCCATGTGCCCGCGATGTGGCCCAGGATGGACCGACAAGGGGTCATCAGCCCGACCCACTAGACATGGAGTCATCACGACGAGAGGCCCCATAGCGTGGACACCGTCAGTATCACCTGGACCGGTCCTCAAGCCTGGACGCACCTTGCTCATCTGAGAGGCGCTAGATCTTCAATTGCCAATCTTGAAACTGGTCCAAAGAAAGCTTCCATTCTGTTGTCAAAGTTTTGATGTTGGACCGCATCCAAAATGACCAAAACCACCTCGGTCTCTGACAAGTTCTAAAAGATTTGAGCCAAGTTGCTCATCGGAAATATTCCCGCATAGTTGGCCTTCAGGCACAGAGTATTCCCATGTTACAGGCATGATGATTATGTTGGAAATATGCACTAGAGGCAATAATAAGAGTATTATTTATTTCTTGCGATTAATGGTTATATTCTATGCTATAACTGCTGTGGCTCTCGAGTCTGCGAAAACCAAGAGGGTCCGAGGAAAACTCGTATGCACGTGTAGAGTTATAAAATGTAAAGTTGATTCCTAATCTTGCCTCTAAGACTAGATCAAGTGTTACATGATGGTTTTGTTTTTCCTGATCATATGCATCCGTTAAAGTGTAATGATGATGCGGGCAACATTGAGGGAACGTTGTTAGAAGAACACTCGTGATGAATTGACCGAACTTGATTGAATCTACAAAATATTTGCCAATTGGTAGAGCTTTTAAACAAGGAAAGGTCTAGTTTTCTTGATACTTATATACTTTGGCATTGAACATGGAGACTTCATTTAATTTGTAGGTTAAAACTAAATGGCTATGTGTCTAGTAGATAAGATATTTCAAGCCCACACACCAAAGATAATTGTTTTTAGGAGGATATACTTAAATACTCGGGGAGCAGAGGGATAGCAAATTACATAGAACATACAATGATCACACATTAGACAGAAAACAATAGACGAGTGGGCCTTGGAATTAAGATCGATAATCCCATGCTAGAAACCTAAGCCTTTTTGAATTATAAATGTACGAAAGATGGCAGTCCACACATCTCACTTCATAAAACAGAACACACTGATGACACTGGAACTAAAAATTCCACGATTGAGCATTGGATCACACGAGCATGCATGATCCAGGAGCTCGCATTATTTTTTAAGCACCCACTCCCCGCTAGCATTTTTTTCCACGTACGAGCATGTTCCTTACTGAGCCTGCATAGGGCAATGTAATTAAGAGAGCTAGTTAATGTAAGTATAGCCAGACACATAGAATGTAAAAAAATCATCTTATTCGAAAAACAGATGCACACTGGCTAATTGCATGAGGTTATAGATTGGACATGCTAATGATCTTTGGAGTCCAATAAGACAAGAATTGTTACCTAAGTTAATCAAAATATAATAATATTTATCAACAAAACTCAAATTGACTACAAAATCTATTTAATTTGAAACTTTAGGCAAATATAAATCTTTAACCACAAGGTTAAGAATTTCCAAAACAAATAATTACAACCTTGGATGCATGTTACCACCATTGATTTAGTGACAATTACTTTTATAGTCTCAGAACCAACACAAGTTAGGCTTTGTCCGAACTGATATAGTGGAAGTCAGAAGACATTTATTTTGATATAAATGTAGAAGGCATCACACTTACAGCGCTTGCATCCTCTGGATAGTGGAGTATGCGAATATTAAGTTCTCTAATGGTGTCTTCCTTGGTAGAAGCTGGGTCTGTTTTGAAGTCGATAATACCCGTCGCCCTTGTAAATACTCCGGTCCCACCGACAATGGACCACTTATTTATGATGTCATTTAATGTCCCCATCACCTGAAGTGTGGACTCGGCAAACCTATTTCATGTGGAGAAATTACAATTTTGTTAAAAGGATAGAAATGCGCTTATACTTTAACAATTGATCAACTATGCTTATATCCATACATCAATGAACCCTTTTGTGCTCCGTCGGTTCTCGTTATACAGTTTACTCTAGAATGCATGTAGTCAGCACCCTAGAACATACGGTGACGAGTTTTGTGCAATATTTCTTAATGGATGGAGTATGATAAAAGGAACTGTAAACATAAAGGTCATGGAAGCAACGTTGCATGCAACTATGTAAGACATCTTACCTGCCAGACTCAAACACGATGCTTGAAGAGATGTGCCAGCTATTGCCAGTTACAGGTCCAGCTTGGATGTGTGTGCCTTGCATACGGGCGATGATAGTACCTTTGGGATCTGTAGTTCTGGTTATAGTCCAACCATGGACGATTATAGTGCCAAATCCTGGGTAAAAGGCCTGTGGAGGGCCTACCACAATGTCCTCGTTGCGGTTTGGGTTTTGTGTTCCACCAAGAAACTGGTGTAGATACAAGTGCAAACTAGTTTCAGTTGGGCAAGGAAGCGTGCAAGCCTGAAGTGGAGCAGTGGCATTGGGCATTGCAAGGATAGTTGGCAACAAAAGCAAGAAAAAAGGCAGAGCTGCAGAGGGAGTAGCCATGGCCAGATTGAACTGTTTGTAGGAGGAGAGTGATGGAGAGGTGTGAGGTAATGAAGGGTTGGATGGGTTCTATTTATAGGAAACTAGGAGTGGGGCAATTGGCCAGCTGGACGTACATCAATAGCACAAACTACTTTGTTTGAATAGCTTGATTTGGAATATTCGATGCTAAACCTGCCACCACACACATATTCCTTGCCGATGCCACTTTAATTCCATCCAGGCCCCCAGGGCCACACATAACTGCACCAGTACATCCGCTCAGGTGCTATCGTAGTTCACTGGCAACGAGACTTTCACCATGTACTAGTGTACACGAGTTGGTTGGAGAAATTGCTTAAAACATATTTATTTTGGGCCCAACTTTTTTTTTTCCATTTCAAAATCATTTCCAGAATTGATTTTATAGATGTATCAAACTTCTGTGTCAAATTTTACTCCATGTTTCAAATAATATATTTTTGACAAAGGTTGAATTTATATTTTATTGGCTCGAAATGGAGCATCAAGAGGATACAAACAAAAAGAACACACACCCGGCCACTGCATAGATAGGATGCACACAATCAACACCAACTCATGCTTACAAAAAACACGTCGACTAATAGCATAATCATATAAGACCAAAGCTATGCGTACGCTAGCGAAAGCAATACAAAGAAATCAGATCCGTGGCCGGCAAACTACAACAATGACCTTATCCGCACAAACGATCTCAAAACACCACAAAGACGACGAGTTTCTCCAGCACTAACGCTTTCACAAAGGGAGAGACACTCAAGCGTCGCCGTCACCGGACCAAATCACCAAGGCCAGAATCTAGGTTTTCACCCCGTTGAATCAATCCGAGCATAGCGAAAATATGCCTTCAAGAAGTTAATGATATAAAAAGCATCAACATTGCCAGCTATAAACAACTTGGGTCAGACCTAGGCTTGCACTTCAGAGCTCGAGACCGGGTGCTCGAGTAGCACCACCACCGAAATCACTCAAGTGTTGTTGCCACCATGTTTCCACGGTAATAGCTGTTGCATGTGATGCGACCACAGCCGCTATAGGACATCCTTTAGCGTCAAGTCATAGTCCATAATTTACATCCGCCGAAGTCAACCACTGGATCTTGAGAGATAAACACTCTCGAAGATCTTTCGATGAGAACCACCATCGTGGAGCCATAGGAGGTCGTTGCAGTACAATGTCTAGTCACGCCCACCTGGTTGACTGAGTACAAATCGCGACCACCAAGTTGTGGAATGTAGCGCCACCGGCCGCTCACTACCCGCACAGAAGTCCAGCACCTCACTGCCGCGATCCACCTCCCAGCAGAGAGCCCGACGAACACTGGCCTCCATGTGCCAAATCTGGCCGGAGACTGGCCCTCAAACAGATGTCCCCGTTCAGAACCATCCGGGCCCACCATGAGGGAGGCTAGGCGGCCCTGGCACCACACACCCTCAAAATCAGCGACCAGGGCGTCGATCTGTAGCAGCATGCTTCTCCAGCTCCTCGGTGCGGTGGCACACCTCCATAACGCCAGGAGCCGTTGTCGAGTGCCCCTACCAACCGTCGATAGATCGGTGCACGCCGACGAGTCACCGATCCCCGCCGCTCAAAAGTGACACAACACCGCCATGAGACAGCGCCCTGCCGATGCTATCGGCCACGCAGGCTTCTCGCGTAGGTGTCGCTAGGGTTGAAGACGCGCCCGTGTCGTCCTGGCTAGGGCAACACATGGCGAACTATTTTTTGGTTGGTCGTATGGTGTAAATAAGACTAGCAAAGTTTGTCAACATTTATTTTGTTAGAAAAAATTAAGGGAAAACTTCTCAATCTGTCTCACTAGTCTTTACCTCAAATGTTTGATTGGTTCTTCTATGTAATCCCATGTTAGTGCTTGCTCCTTCCATGACACACAGCGCAACTTGTTGGTTTTTTTCAATGATATTCCTTGTCCAATCAATGCCAGAGAACACTATCAGTCACAATGCTGAAGTGGGGTACAAACAAGTTTCCTCCCTTATCTAGACAAGAAACTTATGATTATGTCGTTCAATTATCCTCACAACCGGCCTCACATGCATGCTTAGAGCCATTTGAGTATATAGTAATCTTGATTGAGTATCGACTAACTTAGTTTTGTTATATTCTCTGGTACACATCTATATATATCACCACGATTGAGTCCTTTGATTTTCTAGTCAAATGTGGACATGAGAATATCATATGGTTGGGATCAGTGGACCAACACTCAACCGATTGGCAGTTAGTGGTCATCACACGGTGACGGATAGACTTCGAGGATATATAGGACAAACAACCAAATATGTATTGAAGATGTTTGGCGAATGCCTGGTTTCAATGGAACTAATATATATTTTCCATGACTAATCTTACAAGTCATTGTTTGTCTTATCTCCCAAAGCAATAGTTAATCTAGTGCATCAATATTTTAACTAATGTTTCACTTATGACTTTCTCAACCTTATGGGTGTACCTATCACGTAAGAATATGTTTGCAAAGCTAGCTAGCTACGCCATCTGTTCTCAAAAGGAAGGCACATAACTTTTGGCTCATGTCCAACGGTGAAAAGATTGACCAAGTTTGTAGGAAAAACTACTAACAACTGCAGTACTAAATAGACATAATATAAAACTACATAATATTATGGATTTAACGATACTTATTTGATATTGATAACTTTTCCTAGAAACTTGGTCAAACTTTGCAACATTTGACTTGTGCCAAAATCTATATGCCTTCCTTTAAGAATGGACGGAGTAGCATATTGGATTTTAATGGTGATTTTATTCCATATATAAGAATCGCAGGAGTGCCACCTTTGAGAGATTCCTCGAGAAAATTGTGATGGTGATATTACATTTCCATATAAACCATTTTTTTTTTGCTATTCGAGGACAATATTTCAGCCATTTTAATAGCAGAAATAAATTTAAGTGAGCGCATCCAAGTTACCAAATTAAGATTACATCATTTATAATGAGTGAGCAATAGGGGTTATAATGAATAAATTTTCACTAGGAAAACCTAACTAATATCTCATGGTAAAATTAGTCTTTACATCACTATATGATTGACTAAACTTCCTAGGTCAATAGATGTGTGTTGCGCATATGAATGCGCAGTTCCGAGCACCCAATGCAAAATTATGAGAGTTGTCTTTCTTTCACTTGAAATTTACCTAGCCCAACAAGATCTCAGCCGGTTCTGCGGAGTTCAAGGCACATACATGTTGGGAATGTGCTATTTGCTTTACAACACAAACCGACTAGACAAGGATATAGTACTTCAAGCGTCTTCTTCCTGATAATTGGCCGACGATACATTAGTATACATATGGTTCCTTTCTTAAATCAATTGTAGGGTAACATTTCCTAGTTGGTTTCCTAACGGCATAATATCAACTATCAATTTTTTTCTTAAACGCCCCTTTCCATTAATTGCTCAAGAAAAATGTAATTGTCTGGTATGTAACAACAAAGCAAAAGGGAGATGGAAAAGAAAGGGGTGAGCTAGCGCATTAAAAGAAAAACCGTTGTGAGTGCTCACTATTGAAACACACCTTCGTGGAGAAGAAACAACATCATCTAGAACCCTATGCTCCCTAGTTTTAAAGAGCCCACATTCAATTGAGGTCTCCAATTGAGATTGGGTCACCCGATTTTTACCGGGTCAACGATTTCTCAAAGCTATCTCATTAGATTCTTTTATATATACTATAACACTAATCCCCCCTAGAATTGGAGAGCCCACATTCAATTGAGGTTTCCAATTGACATTGGGTCACCCAATTTTGACCGAGTCAACAATTTCTCAAAGCTCTCTTATTCAATTTTCCTATACTATATTTATAAATACACTATGCTCCTTAATTTTAAGGCCTCACAATCAATTGATGTCTTCAATTTACAATTGGGTCGCCTGATTTTGACCGGGTCAACAATTTCTCAAGGAGCTCTCTTATTTAGTTCTTTTAATTCATCTTTCTTAGTAAATTATTTTAATTCATCTTTGTTATTATATTCTTTTATTCCTTGTGATCTTTAATTTTAAGCTCTCTCGTTTCATCGAGGTATTTAATTTTGGATTTGGTTTACGATTTTGACAATCCAACGATTTTCTAAATCAACCGGCAACAATTGACCTATAAAAACATATCAATCAACCGGCCCCTCTCATCACCCTTAAAAGTGCCAATATGTAATATTGTAGCACCAATATAGAACATGCAGTCACCGATGAAATTTTCACATAAAAGTATGGTTTGATTAGCAAATAACACTGAATCACACCACTGAAGGCCCACCAAATACGCTGCATTATAAATAATAAAAAACACTTCATCGTCTCCCCCTCTCGCCAAACCAAATACTCACTCAGTTTTAAGAGATAAGATGTATTAAGTTTTCGAAAAGTATAATATCTTTAACTTTGACCAAGTTCAGAGCCAAAAATATTGACATTCACAATACTAAATCAATAAAAATTAAAAATTTCATGATGAATCTAATGATACCGATTTGATATTATGTATATTGATATATTTCTCTACAAATTTGGCCAAACTTAAAAAGTCTTGATTTTTCAAAAACTTACACCTTATATTTTGAAACAAAGGGAGTATTTTTTTTATGAAAACCTAGCAACACCGACGGCACAGCAAAGCGCGCTCAACCCTTCTAGTTATATACTATGCTTCCTAATTTTTAAGGCCTCACAATTAGTTGAGATCTTCAATTTAGAACTGGTTCAGCCCGATTTTGACCGGGTCAACAATCTCTCAAGGGCCCTCCCATTCAATTCTTTTAATTCCCTATGTTCCCATTTTGAATCTCTTTCATTCAATTGATGTATTCAATTTTGTATTTGTTTATGATTTTGACCGGGCCAAGAATTTTTCAAATAAATATGCAGCAAGCGTCCTATAAAAATATATCAATCCCGCGCACCCTCCCACCACCTAGAGAAAAGAAGTATCACCATGTGATACTGTAGCACCAATATAGTATATGTAGCCACCAACGCAGAAATTTTCCCACATAAATATACGTTGGTTAGTGGATAACACAACACGACACCATAAAAGGCCCATCAAATCATCGCATTATAAATAAATATAAAACATACTCCACGAAATGCCCTAACACACAGACTTGTTAGGGCATTTCTAACTGATCCCCTGTCCGGCGTTAGAGGAGTAAAAAGTCGGTTTTACTCCTCTAATACACATCTAACCGATCCCCAATCCGTCGTAAGGGAGTACAAATTATACTTTAGCGTCAACTTTCTCCCTAAATATACTCGTCCGTTGCGGCTCCGAGTAAAAGTCGCGCCTCTCCCTCGTGCCCCCCCCCCCCCCCGCCCCTGCATCTTCGTCGGCGAGCCTCCAGGAGACGGCCCGTCGGCCCCGCCCTACCTAGTTGCCTCCCTTGGCCCCCGCCGCCCGTCTGCCCGACTTCGAGCATGTTTGGCCCCCGTCGCCATCGTCAGAATCAAGGTGAAATGCCGCCGCCGTCGCCATAGCCGATTCATCGTATTGCTTCGAAAGTTCTTCATTTTCTGTCGGCCGCCGCATATGACCTTGCTTGCACACCGCTCCAGGTCATTCGCACGCGTCGCCCCCCACCGGGTTGGTCTAAATGACACCGGTCGGCCGGTCCACCACCACCACACCACAAGTGTTCGACGAATTGCGTAGGTGAGTTTTTTTTGTTCGTTTCTTTTTGAACCGAGCCATTTGGATTGAACCTAGCCGTTTGAATTGTACATGAAGAGGTTGAGGGAGATTGTCTTGGAGGACTCGTCGTCATCCGAAGAGGAAGAAGATGACGATGACTTTGACACCGTTTTAGGCATGATTTTCAATGCTGATGTTCGACGTCCTAGGAGAGGATCACAGTTTGGCCGCATACACATCAAGCGTGATAGACGGGAGGGTCATGCCAAGATCGTGAGAGACTACTTTGATCCAAGGCCAACCTATCCGGAAAAGTACTAACACCGATGCTTTCGCATGCACGCAAGTCTTTTTCTGACCATTGCAAAAGTCATTGAGAGATATGATGACTGGTTTAAACTCCAGAGAAATGCATGTGGATAAGTGCAAGCCCTCTAATGAAGTGCATTGCAGTTGTTCGAGTCTTGGCATATGGGTGTCCGGCCGATGCAATTGATGATTATGTCCACATTGGTGAAGACACAATCTTGGAGGTTGTTGGAAGTTTCACTAAAGCAGTGATCCTTGTCTTGGCCCATAGTACTTTAGAGCACCAACTGAGGAAGACACCCAGAGGCTGATGAATGAGAGTGAAGCAAGAGGATTGCCAGGGATGCTTAAATCACTTGACTGTATGCGCTGGACATGAAAGAATTCTTGTGGGGTGGAAGAGTCGGTACAAAGGCTATTGAAATGATCCAACGATCATTCTTGAGGAAGTTGCATCAAAGGGTGTTTGGATATGGCAGTCATTCTTTGGTTTTCCTGGCTCTCACAATGACTTGAATGTGCTGTAGAGATCACCATTGTTTTCTAGTCTTATTAGTTATTACAAGCAATGCTCCTGCTTGCACCTACTCGGTTAACGGGCACAACTACTCGATGGGTTACTACCTTGCGGATGGCATCTATTCGGGGGAGTTTCAAAACAAATGTGCTCGTTTCCAAAAATTGTTCACGTTTTCCAATTTTGCTAATACTTTCAAATAATGTTCCAGTTCTAAAAAGATCATATATTCAAAAAATATTCATATTTTTATGAATGTTTGAGTTTTTACAAAATTTGTTCACAAATTTGAAAACTGTGCGCAATTCATAAAACATTTGTTTTTATGATGGTTGAGTTTTTACAAAATTTGTTCCCAAATTTGAAAAGCGTGCGCAATTCATAAAATGTTTGTTTTAATGAAAAAAATCTGATTTTTTATAAACATGAACGAAAAAAATGTGTTTTGAAACTTGTTCGCTAATTTCAGAAAATGTTCGTGTCTCCAAAATTTGTTCGCATGTTCAAATTTGTTTGGGGGATTTAAACAAATTTCCATGTTTGCAAAAAAATGTTCAAGATTTGTAGAAAAAATCACAAATTCAACCAATGTTTCGGAATTTCCAAAAATGTTCCTGTTAAATTTATTCACAAATACCTAATGTTTATGCTTTCAAATTTTATATACAAATTTATAAATTTTCAAATTTTGGTTCTGAGTTTCATAAAACTTTCTTGTTTTTTTAATTTTAGTGTTTAAAAAAATCGTTCACGTTTTCAAAAAAAATCAGAATTTCAACCTTGTTCACCTATTCACAACAGTTCGGTGTTTTCAGAAAATATTTACTTTTCTAAAAACATACATATTTGAAAAGTGTTTGAGGTTCTAAAAATATTCGCTTTTTGAAAAATTGTTTCTTTTTGAAATTTAATTTTTTTTCAGATTTGCCGCTACTGTTATTTCTTATAGTCGCATGGTTATACATAGTCCTGAATCCACATTGGCCCCGTGGCTAGCAACACTCGCACATGAACAAGAGATCATGTGATTGAACCCTGGTCAGCGCAATACTTTTTGGCGGGTGATAGGCGACGGCCGACCGGCCGAAATTTGGGCCGGTCAGCCCGCAACCATCCCATTTGGTGCTTGTATACACGTTCGGTGCACTTTCTGTCACCTATTTCGTCAACACACACCCCCCTACCTACGATTAATCTCGTCACTTTGTTTCGCATCTCGTTGGACGCACCCGTCGTCGCAATCATCGCCCGTCGTCGAGTGCACCGAACAATTTGGTGCTAGTCGTCAACTACCAAATTTGGTGCTAGTCGCCCGTCGTCGCACTCGTCGTCGGTCGCCGCCTAAATTTGTAGTTGACTACACGCATGCAACAATTGCGGCATGCGGTTACATCTCTGGTAGCGATGGTTGCAGTTGCAGTGGCGACGGCCCCAGCTCGCCGGAGTGCTCGCCACCGCCCACGCCCGACATCGAATCTCGTTGAGTGCACCTCACCGTTGCAACATCTCACTCGTCCGGATCCAGCAAATTCAACCGTGATTCCAGCAAAAAAGGGCCATGCCGCTTAGCCATTACGGCTCGCCGCACTGGCAGTTGCAGCTTGCCATGATGCCAGTTGTAGAATTTGGCAAATACAGGTTGTAGCAAAAAACAGAAGTCTATTATGCGATCTAGCAAAATGCGACGCCGGTTGTATCATTTTGGGAATGCTGGCTGTAGCAAAAAAACAAGACACCGCTATGCGATGTAGCAAAATGCAATGCCAGTTGCAGCCGGATGGGAGGCCCGTTGTAGCAATTTGTGATGTCAGTTGTAGCATGTAGCAAAAATACTGCGGCACCGTGTGCTCAGAGAGTAGCGCCGTCGTCCATGATCGCAGCTCTCCAGGGCACCGGATGCAGCTCACTCCATCCAAGTTACAGCTTCCGTCTCCGCCGGTTGCAGCATGTGCTCTATTGCCGATGTCGTAGTTCGCCATCGTTGTTGACTAGCACTCGTGGTCACTGCCTTGGTAGCACTCGTCCCGCGGTTGCAGCACACGGTACACTCGCGGTCACCGTCAACGTTGTGTTGGTGTTCTCGGGACGTCACCAAAGGACCTACTTCGCATCGAATCTGGCAGCATCGATGCAGGCGTCGGTGCTCGCTGAGTTTGGAGGGAGAGAGAGGGGGGGAACGAGAGATTTTTTAGATTTTGATAAAACATTTTTTGTATTTTATGAACAAAAATGAATTCCATGAACATAATTTTGAATTTTATGAATAAATTTTCAATTTGAGAACATCTTTCGAATTCGATGAATTTTTTTAAATATTATGAAGATTTTGTTAACTTCATGAATAATTTTTTTATTTTGATGAACAAATTTTGAATTCGAGAACTTTTTTGAATCCAATTAACATATTTGAATATGATGCACCTTTTTTGCTAATTCATGAATGTTTTTGAATAAGATGACATTTGTTTATTTCGATGAACAAACTTTGAATTTTCAAAAAATGTTCAACGATTTGAAAAAATGTTCGAATTTCGGAATGTGCTCGTGAATTTGAAAAAAAAAGATAAAGAATAAAAAGGAAAAGTCAAAAAAGGAAAATTATAAGAGTAAGAAAAAACGAAAAAAGAAGAAGAGAAAAAACCGAAACGAAAACAAAACCAGTTTGGGAAAGTAACCGGAAACGAGCAAAATTTTTGTTTTTTTGAGTGATGGAAATGAGCAAGAATTTTTTTTTTGAGGGTTTGGGCGGAATTTCCTAACGGACGCTCTTTGCGTCAAGTTATCACTGCTTCGTACAGAGTCCGGTTTTTGGAACCTTCTAGAAGGTTCTTGAACCGGGTTTTCACTGGGTTTTTCTGTGTGTTTTTATTTTTTTATTTTTTCTGTTTCTTACTTTGTTTTTCTGTTTCTTTATTTCATTTTTCAGTTTCCTATTCTTCTCTTTTCATTTCCTTTTTGTTCCTAAGAATTTCAATTTCTTTTCTAAAATTCAGAAAATGCTCAGAAGTTCAGAAAATATTTCAACAAGAAACAAATGTTTTCGAATTCAAAATATATTCCGGTTTCGAAAATACATTCATGTATTCTATTTTTGGGAGATTTTACAAAAATGTTGCCATATCTATACCTACTATTAAAGTACGGAGTGTTTCTGCCCGTCCGTCATACGTTTTATAAAAAGCCCCTGATTTTTTTCGTTAAACCTGCGTTCAACATTAAGTGCCTTTTTTTATTAGGCTTAAGCCCAATTGCAGTAGCCTCTACCTTGCGCGTCTGAGCGCTGGTTAGTATTCCGTGCATGTCCAGTTTGCTCTGTTTTCGGCCCGTTTAGGTCTCTGATCTTTTATTATTTATCAAAACTATTTTAAACATGATAAGCTATAACTTTTGAACCATAACTCGGATTAAAATAATTTTATATGTAATTTGATCAGAAAAATGTGTAGTTTCTAACCATGCTATTATTTGTTCCAGTTAACCAGTTTAAGATTCTATTTAATGCATAACCTTAATAAACCTAATTAATTGCAATGGTGTATTTTTGAAAATGCCATAAAAACACACAATAGAAATTTTTATATAATCTTTATAAATATGAAGTATGTTAGAAGAGCCTATATGGATTTGAGGGAGTACGAATGATCGGTTTCAATGGGCATATGTTAGTAATAAATAAATGAGAGATTAAAGGGCGTGAGAATAAAAAAACGGAAGATTAAAAATATATGAAAGAGATAATAACAAAAAGAAATTGGTATTAATATCATGGGTATGGCATGAATGCAATGCAATAATGAAAATTAATTAACCTTAAAGGATGTGGAAGGGGCACGCATATATGCGTTGTTGCGTAATGTGCGATCGTTATGTGCAATTGAAATAACGCAACCAGGAAGGTGAGAGACGCTTTGTGAGCATCGAGTTACATGCAACGATCTAAGGTCATTTCGCTCACACGTAGACATTTTTTTTATTAATCTTCAAGCGTACGTGCATGCGGAGATGGGCTAAAATGCATTTAATAGAATCATTTTATTGAGATTTTTCTCACGACTTGGTGTAAATATCGAACATTGCTTTAACTTACAAATAATGCCTTGGTATTAAAAAATTAAAAATCAGACTCCTTAAGATCAGAATCGTCGTACCAAAAGTATTGTTTGTGTAGCATGTTTTTTAACGTACAACCGATATGAATTTCTGATAGACCTCAGTGTGCGTCTTTCTGCCGTGACCGGACACAATTCAAATGTTGTTGGGCCGCGCTGACAGATATTTCACTGAACACGTCAACTTTATCTTTTCCTTGCAACGCACGGGAATATGTGGTAGTTATAAAAAATGCTGGCGAGCGACTCAATCAAGTTGGCCGGGGCCTCAATCAAGTTTCGCGAGCGACTCAATCAAGTTGGGCATGCTAGCCCACCAAAGCCCAGGAACACCCAGCGAAGAAGACACACAAGCAAACCTCGCTTGTCTCAAAAAAAAAAAAAAAAAAAAAACACAAGCAACCCTCGCTCCAACATCGTCTTCTTCCCCTCTTCCTCTCCTCATGGCGCCTCGCGCCGCCGGCGACACCCCGCCTCCTCCACCTCCTCCGGCCGCAGAGAGCAGCGCGTGCACCGAGGAGTCGCGGTGGCTCGCCTCCCTCTCCGAGCCCGAGCTCGTCAGTGACGCCGCCCTTCTCCTCGCTCTTAATACATGTTCTAATGGTGCCGCGCTGGTGGTGGTGCAGGATTTGCTCATCAGCCTGAAGATGCTGGCCGTGAAGCGGGCGGAGACGGCCGGCCTCCCCCACCTCGCCGACGCCTTTGATCTGCGCACCCTGCGTGCCCTCGGTACTGCCGTGCCTGCTTCTATTGCTCCGCCGCACCTCCCTCTCCTCCCCTCCGCCGCAGAAACAACGACAACAATTAGAGAGAGAAAAAATTGTGCTAATGGTGTGCTGGTAGAACGCGCAAATTTAGTTGCCATGTCATGATAGGACATTCAGCCGTTTCTGTTATTCACAATACTCTGAATGTGTGTGCCAAAGGGACAGATTTTGAGCACAGCTATGAATTCACTGCATAGCACATTTTTCCTCCTGATCCAGAGTTGCAGTATATAATGGTCTTCACACAATGCAGCTTAATCAAATGTTTGTGCACCCGGGTCCCCTGCCTCATGACCAAATTGATGGCTACTCGGTCTTTATAGGCTGCTCATAAAAATACGATGCTACTAGTTCTTACTTCATCTGCGAGTGTATGATAAAAATACGATTTGACTAGTTCTTACTACATCTGCGAGTGTATGATGAAAGATGTAGCAGCTGTTTGCTCAATGCCTTCCTTCACCTGCATGTATGGTGCAGTCAATCACTTTGCTGAACCACAACATGCTTATGCTTGCGCTTCCGCTTTACAGGTGTTGTTTTGCTGGAAGATTTCAAACAACGGCTAAGAGGAGAAACCTCACTCGATGCAACCGTTCTTGATAGACTTGCGCTATCGAGGGATCCTGTTGCAGCTGCTAGCATCAGTGGTACTAGTAGTGATTCCGAGGTGTTCAGGCGGTGCAGCAAAGATCAGCCAATAAAGACAAGGGGTATCAAGAAAAAACGAAAGCAAACGCAGGATGGGTAAGTCATTTGAGTATCTGATCAGTTTGGCTGAAGAAGTTTAGTTAATTTAGCTTGATTGATTATACATGGTTACATTTGTGCTGAAACTTGCTCTATGTTTTCGGAACTTTGCTTCTCTTTCCTTGGTTCCTTACGAAGCAGTTATGGTATGTTTGTGTATGATGCAGGCATCATGGAGAGGCTGTCCAAAGGAACAAGAAAAGAAGAAAAACAAGAGAGAGGAGAAAGCGGTGATCATAAATGGATTGCGACGATTTTCCCGAACCTAGCGATCTAGTGCAAGCAACACCGGATGTTGTTGAGCAAGATGATCAGAGGCTTGGAGCTGCTGCTCTTGTAAATTTTGCTCTAGCCGTTGTAGTCTAGCTTTCTGACTTTTCTTCGTCTGGACTCTGGAGTAACAAGAGGCGAAGAACTCGACTAGCAGATATATAGATGGCCCTTATGTCGGTCAAACTTTGATTTTTTGCTGAATGGATGTAACCAAACAATTGTTGGCTGTTGGCTGTTCTGGAATTATAATTGTCATACTGCCTCCTTATTTGCACCAAGTCCACTTAATTGTTGGCTGTTCTGGGTGTCCGTTGCTCACTTTAATTTTAGCATTTATTCCTGGGAGCTCATAGATTTGCCAGATAAACTGATGATTATACCCATGTTGTGTGGCTTTGGGACGAAATTGTCAAAGGTATAACAGTTTTGGCAGACAATCCTATACTTGTAATGGTACCAACAATATTTGTTGCAATGATGTGTTTTCTACTGGCCTTTATATAAACAAGCTCTTCAGTGAAAGAAATCACTATTGTTAACCTGCATCATGTGCAATCCCTCTTCTTTGCACCAAGTCCATTTTAATTTTTGGCTGTTATGGCTGCGCATTGCTCGTTTAATTTTCAGAACTCATAGGTTGCAACATTTTGTGGCTTTGAGAACTTGCCTCGGGAATTAGGATGTCCCAAAGCACAACAGTTACCAAGTGTTATTTACCTATAGTATATTTAGTTAACCGTTGCGCCTTCAGTTCGAGACTGCAATTATGGCATGATGAATTTTCTATCAGGCCCATCAGAACGAGAGTTTAAATAAAAAGGCAGTTCATTAATCACCTAGGTGGATTAGCTGCCGGATTAATGAATCATGAATTTGATTTCCCATCATCAAATCAATCCATGATAGCAAAACAAGGATTGCACTTCCTATCTTGTGCTCCCCCACACGTCAAACGCACAAGTTAAAAACAAGGATTGCACTTCCTTATCATCAGACCAACACGACGATACCGAAACAAAGGATCGCTCCTCCCATTCTTACCAAATAACAGTGTCACAGATTCAGTTGCTAGTCCACTCCCTCACAGGCCACAACTAATTCAAATGGCTTTCTTTCTTACCCACCCTTTTGGGCAAATCACAAGTGCCTAAAAAATTAAATCCATGCAGTTACTGACGGCAACGATGAATATGTGCGCACGTCATAGCGAAGAAGCCGTTGTTGGAGGAGTCATGCCCAGCGCCTTGAGGATGAATGCGTAGGTGAAGGCGTCTTGAAGCCGTTGTTGGAGGAGTCATGCCCAGCGCCTTGAAGATGGATGCAATGCGCTTGAAGATTAGAAAGATTAGAAAATATGCCATTCATACTGAGATTAGAAAGATTAGAAAATATGCAGGCGAAACCGTGTGTTTTGTTGATCTATCTAGAAATCCTTTAGTTCATCGACGGAATACAAATCATTCGGATTCCCTGCATACGGTCCGACGGTGCATTTCATATGCGGGCACTCACGAGCCACCGTCGGGCTGTAACACATGAGTTTTCGTCCGAAACCCTGATACTTCGAAAGAGATTGTCCGTTTTGTACACGAAGTGCATCCAGTTTTTGCCGTAACCCTCTCAACTTTTTAGCACATGCTATGTGGGTGAAATGATGATACCATGCCAACTTTCAACCTTTTCAGAGTTCATTTGAAGTGTTTTTCAATTTCAGGGTTATTTAGCTCAAAAAATCAGTAAGTGCATGAAAAATACCAAATGAAGTCAGAAAGGGTTGAAAATTGATGATGTGGCTTTGAATGGTGCATTTTGAACACACAAAAAGTATGGAGTTCAAATAAGTTCAAAAAATGAAATCCTTTTGTAACACATGAGTTTTCGTCCGAAACCCTGATACTTCGGAAGAGATTGTCCGTTTTGTACACGAAGTGCATCCAGTTTTTGCCGTAACCCTCTCAACTTTTTAGCACATGCTATGTGGGTGAAATGATGATACCATGCCAACTTTCAACCTTTTCAGAGTTCATTTGAAGTGCTTTTCAATTTCAGAGTTATTTAGCTCAAAAAAATCAGTAAGTGCATGAAAAATACCAAATGAAGTCAGAAAGGGTTGAAAATTGATGATGTGGCTTTGAATGGTGCATTTTGAACACACAAAAAGTATGGAGTTCAAATAAGTTCAAAAAAATGAAATCCCTTTGTAAGAGATGAGTTTTCGTCCGAAACCCTGATACTTCGGATGAGATTGTCCGTTTTGTACACGAAGTGCATCCAGTTTTTGCCGTAACCCACTCAACTTTTTAGCACATGCTATGTGGGTGAAATGATGATACCATGCCAACTTTCAACCTTTTCAGAGTTCATTTGAAGTGCTTTTTAATTTCTTTCAAAACATCGTGGGAGTGGAGTTCAAAAAATAATCAACTAAAAAGCTTTTATAAACCTCTAGTATTTTTGAAACTATAATTATATAAAAATTATGCAACTAAAATTATCAAAGTATTTTTTGTTCAAAACATTAATAGCAAAAAGAATTTTCATAAAGAATTTTTTTGTTAGAAACTTTAATAGCAAACTAAAATAACCAAATCTGTTTTTGATTAAAACAAATATTTAAAATAACCTAAAACTTACCTAATTGAATATAATGATAAAACACAGTAACATTAAATAGCAGGAAAAAGAATCACTCAAAAATCTATTTTTTAGTAAAGTTATTCACAAACTAGTGATTCACACAAATTTCAAAAAATTCTAATTTAAACTATTCAAATTTGAAAACTAAAGGCACTAACAGAAATTTTATAATTTTTGTGACCTAAAAGCAAAAGGAATCACTGAAAAACTGTAAGTATTTAGCTGTAAGTAGAAACAAAAAAAATAAAGCAAAAAAGAAAAAAAATGCCTACCTTTGGTCCCGGTTGGTGCCACCAACCGGGACCAAAGGTCCCTGTTTTCCGCCCTTTGGGCTGACGAAAAGAGACCTTTGGTCCCGGTTGGTGGCACTAACCGGGACCAAAGGGAGGCATTGGTCCCGGTTGGTGCCACCAACCGGGACTAAAGGTGTGTGTATATAAGCAACACTTGCGAAAAATTTCAGATTTCATCTACCATTTGCCCCCGACGACGCCGAGCACATCGACGCCGCCAGGCTGCCCCGACGCCGTCCGCCGCCCCCGCCGTCGCCGTCGCCGTCGTCACCGTCGCCCGCGCCCCTGCCCCCGGGCCGCCCCCGCCGTCGCCGTCGCCGTCGTCACCGTCGCCCGCGCCCCTGCCCACGGGCCGCCCCCGCCGTCGTCACCGTCGCCCGCGCCCCTGCCCCCGGCCCGCCCCCGCCGTCGCCGTCGCCCCTGCCCCGAGCCCGCGACCCTGCCCCGCCCTCGATCAGCCCGGCCGCGCCCCTGCCCCGGCCCATCCCCGCCGTCGCCGGCCGCGCCCCTGCCCCGTCGCCGCCGTCGGCGTCCTCGCCCCCGACCCCGCGCCCCTGCCCCGTCGTCGCCCGAGCCCCGCTGTGAGCCGCCGCGCCGCCCCGGCCTTTTTTTATAATGTTTATGTTTATGTTTATGTATATGTTTATATGTAATGTATGTGTGTGTCAAAAAAAATTGTTCATAGCATTTTTTGGTCAAAAAAAATAGATGTGATCATTGTCACACCAAAATGCTATACTTATTTTTGATATGATGAATTTTTTAGTCATGTTCATATGATGTTTTTTTTTGTTCATAGAATTTTTTTTATCATAGCAGTTTTTGGTCCATGTATATATGTATGTGTATGTATGGATGGATGTAACTATATGGATGCATGTAACTCTAAGTTAAAATTTACCCCTCCCCGATAACTTCGACATGAGGGGGGACGTCGGACATGCATGAGTGAGAGAGGCGGTCCGCTCACCCGACCAACTATCGAGGACACCCAAACCCTAAAAGAAAGAGCGTCATTGTCGATCTACCCCCTTCCCGATAACTTCGACATGAGGGGGGACGTCGGACATGCATGAGTGAGAGAGGCGGTCCGCTCACCCGACCAACTATCGAGGACACCCAAACCCTAGAAGAAAGAGCGTCGTTGTCGATCTACCCCCTCCCCGATAACTTCGACATGAGGGGGGACGTCGGACATGCATGAGTGAGAGAGGCGGTCCGCTCGCCCGACCAACTATCGAGGCCACCCAAACCCTAGAAGAAAGAGCGTCGTTGTCGATCTACCCCCTCCCCGATAACTTCGACATGAGGGGGGACATAGATTTATCAAGAATGCCCCCATTATGGATGTGCACAAGTTGATCCAATTTTTTTCTAATCTCATCTATATATATATTCTTCTATATGTCACGTTGTCTGTCAAAGTATTGAGGGAATCCATGGCTTCATCATTAGCCGGAAGTAACATGCGTATGATGCTACGAAGCTCTTCAAAGTTGTTTTGGAACGGAGTTCCGGATAGAATAATTCGCTTTTTGGTACGAATTTCAGCAAAGGCCTTCCAAATAGCGATATTCGAAAGGCTCTTGCTGAACTTCGTACCAAAAAGCTAATTAATTATCCTATCCGGGACTCCGTTCCAAAACAATTTTGGAGAGCTTCGTACCATTATGCGCCTGTTACTTCCGGCTAATGATGAAGCCTTGGTTTTCTTGAATCCTTTGACACTAGACAACGTGACATATAGAAGGGTAGATGAGATCAGGAAAAATATGGACCATTTTCTGCACATTCAGAATCGCGCCATTTTGTTAAATCCCTTAAAGGTTAAGAGAATCCCTTGTTTGACATTCATGAGAGAGGCGGTCCGGACATCGGACATTCATGAGAGAGGTGGTCCGGACGTCGGACATTCATGTTTGTATATTAATTGCCATGTTGTAATATTTGCAGAAACTATGGATCCAAGAGACTTGGAACAAGAACAGTTGTTGGGGGACATAATCCACGACGGACGTGATATCTTGTCGTATCTCAACGACACCGATGGTCTGGAAGGAGAGGTTGATGGCTCCGGTGATCGAACAATGGAGGAGGAAGGACATGATCATGATGGCTCCGGTGACCAAATGCCGGAGGAAGAAGGAGACCATGATGACGGATCCGGTGACCGAACGGAGGAGGGAGCTGTTGCAAAGTCCGGCGAGGTATATATATTAATTAAGCCCGTGCTGACTAGCTAATTGATGCATTAATTGTTTTGGTATGTACATATATTAATTAACTCTTCTTTCTTCTTTTATAGCCCTCCGGATCGAGCCAAACTTCGGTAACGAGACGAGGCCCGAAGAAGAGGTTGCGCAAGGAAGAAAGGTTCACGATCACAGCACTCGCGCACGATGGCCATCCGATTGAACCCAAGCGGACCAAGGACGCATTTTCTGCTCAGTGCGGAGCTATTGTTAGGGACTACATCCCGATCAGCATCAAGCAATGGAATAAGCCTAAGGACGGCGCCCCTGATGGTGATTATGTCACCGATAGACAGAAAGATGATCTTTGGACCGCGCTGAAGGCAAATTTCACCCTACCGCCAGAGGAGGATCCAAATAAGCCAGTTATAGAGCCACTGGTCAAGGCGTGTGCTCTTAAGAAGATGGCAGATCTATTCAGGAGGTGGAAGAATGAGTTGAAATCAAAGTTTGTCGACAAAGGGAAGACTCCAGAATTCACCGGCCGATTTGAGAAGATAGGTGATCATTGGCCCGCATTTGTGGCCTACAAGACATCGGACAAGAGTAAGAAAATGTCAGAGACAAACAAGATCAATGCTGCAAAGAAGTAGTATCACCATCACACGGGGTCAGGTGGCTATCTCAAAGCCCGGCCGTTGTGGGACAAAGCTGAGAATGACCTGATTGCTAAAAACGTCGTACCACAGACATTGAACTGGCCAGACCGTTCAAGGACTTGGTTCTTCGGGGTTGGGGGAACTTTGGACCCTGAAACAGGGAAGTGCCGTTGGACGAACGAGCAACTAGCGATACCCATGAACAAGCTTCAGGAGTATATCACCGCAGCGCAGGAAGGGACGTTCATTCCCGACAGAGAGAAGGACGAGCTGACTGAGGCCCTAGGGAATGCTGAGCACCCTGGACGAACACGAGGCACACCAGGCTCCGTTCCGTGGAAGCTTGGGTTTCCCGACGCAGGCGGTTACAGAAGCCGGGAGAGAAAGAGGAAAGCGGAGCTGAGCGAAATTCAGAAGCTGAATGCAAGACTACAAAAGCTAGAGGAAGCTGAGAGCCAGCGAGCTGCCGGCCAACCATCTCAGCGGCACGAAGCTACCCCAGAAGCTACCCCGCCATCTCAGCGGAGAAGCAGCGTCGCTTCCACGGAGCCCGTTCAGCCTGACTTCACGGCTCCTATCTACCCCGTGGATACTATCATGGAGGCTCAACATTGCGAGCTCATGACGAAATGCCGGAACCTCACTTTCAAGGCGGCTGTCGGCTCTGTTGCACCTCCTCAACCCAACGGAACTTTTCACTGCTCACCGATTCCACATGGCTATGCTCTTGTGATGGTGGATGAAGTAATGGAGGGATTTGAGGAGCTTGAGCTTGACCGGCCTACAGGTGAAGGAGAGAATAAGCTGGCTCGTGCTCTGAGGAGTACATGTCTATGGCAGAAGGAGTACATCAAGCTTCCAAACTGGACGCCTCCGCCTCCTCCGCCTCCTCCTCCTCCTCAGGCGAATCAGGGCTCTCCGCCTCCTCCTCCTCCTCCTCCTCCAGCGAGTGATCAGGGCACACCGCCTCCTTCTCCGGCTCCTCCGACGCGTGAGGGCACTCCGCCTCCTCCTTTGCCTACTCCGGCACGTCGGAGCAGTACGCCTCCTCCTCAGCCTCGTCGGCAACGGCAGAAGACAGCCGCCGCCGCTCCGGCTCCTCCGGCGCGTCGGAGCACTCCGTCTCCTGCTCCGCCTCGTAACCAACGACGGAAGAGAGACGCCGCCGCTCCGGCGGCTAGCAGTACAAGAAGAGGCGGGAGGGAATACAGATACGGTCCATCTCTCAAGCCTCTAGAAAAGTTACCATATGAGAGGACCGAGTCTGAAAATGAGGAGATATGTCAGGCCGAATTGACGGCCCATTTTGCAAAGAAAACTCCAGCTCCGAAGGAGAAGCTAGATCCGGTGAAAGTGATGTGCACTATCGATGCCCTGAAGCGACCACCACCGCCTCCGCCGGATTCCAACTTTGACCGCTGTGTTAAAAAGACATATCAAGACGCGCGGCGGTCGGGAAGTACTTCCAGTGATGCAAGGTTAGCAAAACGAAGAAGTGGGAAAAAAAATCCCCAGCTCGGCGAACAGGCGAACCAATCGTGCCCCCCGCTCAAGGTGTCTAGCGATATCGTCGCTAATCATCCGGGGATGGTGCCCGGTACCAATCCTGGTGATTACCTGAGCGATGATGTACAGTTTGAGCCGTTGGAGGTGGACGAATTCAGTTACCGGTACGGGCGGCCTCTCGTCAAACCTGATCATCCTCCTCTAACAACGATGATGCGAACATTGCATGAATGGTACATGAAAACCTGCCGCGAGTCAGGGAGGGATGCTTTGACGCTGAAGATTAAAGTGGAGCACGACCTCGTTGGAATTGATCTGTTGAATGTTGAATTTGAGGAGATATTCCAGTTATACAATCAAAAGGCCCTCGACAAAACAATCGTGACTTCCTACTGTCTGTAAGTACTACTTCTGTAATTAAGTCTCTCTCTATATATAGCTCAGCTCTTTCATTGCATGTATATATAATTATCCTCACTATATTATGCAGATTGAAGATCGTCGAATGCAGAAAAGCACAAATGTATGACATTGGGTTCATTAACCCAAATATCATACATGAGTATACGGTTAAAAATAATGTCACACAAACCGAGGACAACTTGCTACAATCGTTGCTTAAAAATCAAAACAAAGGGACAATACTCTTTCCTTACAACTTCAAGTGAGTGTTACTGTCTTGTGCATATTCGGTTTCCCTTATTACTCGAGGTTATAGTAATGTAATTGATGAGTTATGCATGCGTGCGCAGCTTCCACTTTATTCTGCTAGAGATTAAGCTTGAGCGGGGAGTACTAATCGTCTTAGACTCGAAACGAAAAGATCCCCAGGAATATGCGGGCATGACTGAAATGCTCCAGAAGTAAGTTCAATCGATCATTATCGCATCATATCGGCAACTTTGTTCATTTCCTGATATCAAGTAATTATTTTCTTTGTCTGGCAGGGTTTGGAAAGAGTTCACCGCAATTGTTCCGGCACTGCCGAGGGAGCTGCGATTTACACACCCGAAAGTAAGGACTTCTAGCTAGTTCCGCGCATCTCCCATTGATTCTAGTTCCATCAATACCATTTATCATGCTTGATTATCAGTTTGATTGAACTCTATTTCTCGTAAAGTGCTTGTGGCAGGAAAAAGGGAATAATTTTTGTGGATACTACGTTTGCGAGTTCATCTACAACGCGACGACCCCTAAGCGGGGCTACTCTGAAAAACAATTTCAAGTGCGTAAGCAATAATATTCACAATTTTATTTTATTACCATTATTTGTGTTGAGTTTCATTCATATATATGTATTGACCCCCTTCTTCAAATTAGACGTGGCAGATGTGGGATGAACTCCTACCACATGATCGCATACGAGCAATTCAAGAGGAATTGGCGGGATTCTTTCTTGACCACGTCATAAATAAAGCCGGAGAATACCATGTGGAATTTGACATTAAATGTTAGGGATTGTAAGAGATCTTATATTGTATATATGTAGCTAGTAGCGTCGGATAGATATACGAAAACTTGTTGTTCGACCAATCTCTCGGAGAAAGAGAGGTCGATCACTTCTCTGTGTATATGTTCATGACGATCTTGTGTACTTAATGGTTCCTTCATTTGCTTACTAGCTAGCGTGTCGAGTTCTCTCTATAGTAGCTAGCGTCGACCAAGCACGGAGAAAGAGAGGACACTTCTCTCTATTAGCTAGCTAACACAATATGAAACACCTCAATTAACCCTACAAACCCCCCTAAACCCCCCCCCCCCCCCCCCCTTTCAAAAAAAAAACAAAAACCCCGGTGCCTTCTGGTCCCGGTTGGTGTTGCCAACCGGGACTAAAGGTCCTGCCTTTTGGTCCCGGTTGGTGTTACCAACCGGGACTAAAGGTCCTCCTGCCTGGGCTCCCAGCACCGGCCACGTGGAGCCCCTTCTGTCCCGGTTGGTAAGCGAACCGGGACTAAAGGTTTTGGGCTTTAGTCCCGACCCTTTAGTCCCGGTTCCAGAACCGGGACTAAAGGCCCTTACGAACCGGGACAAATGGGGGTTTTCCTACTAGTGTTATATGCCATGTGCCCGCGATGTGGCCCAGGATGGACCGACAAGGGGTCATCAGCCCGACCCACTAGACATGGAGTCATCACGACGAGAGGCCCCATAGCGTGGACACCGTCAGTATCACCTGGACCGGTCCTCAAGCCTGGACGCACCTTGCTCATCTGAGAGGCGCTAGATCTTCAATTGCCAATCTTGAAACTGGTCCAAAGAAAGCTTCCATTCTGTTGTCAAAGTTTTGATGTTGGACCGCATCCAAAATGACCAAAACCACCTCGGTCTCTGACAAGTTCTAAAAGATTTGAGCCAAGTTGCTCATCGGAAATATTCCCGCATAGTTGGCCTTCAGGCACAGAGTATTCCCATGTTACAGGCATGATGATTATGTTGGAAATATGCACTAGAGGCAATAATAAGAGTATTATTTATTTCTTGCGATTAATGGTTATATTCTATGCTATAACTGCTGTGGCTCTCGAGTCTGCGAAAACCAAGAGGGTCCGAGGAAAACTCGTATGCACGTGTAGAGTTATAAAATGTAAAGTTGATTCCTAATCTTGCCTCTAAGACTAGATCAAGTGTTACATGATGGTTTTGTTTTTCCTGATCATATGCATCCGTTAAAGTGTAATGATGATGCGGGCAACATTGAGGGAACGTTGTTAGAAGAACACTCGTGATGAATTGACCGAACTTGATTGAATCTACAAAATATTTGCCAATTGGTAGAGCTTTTAAACAAGGAAAGGTCTAGTTTTCTTGATACTTATATACTTTGGCATTGAACATGGAGACTTCATTTAATTTGTAGGTTAAAACTAAATGGCTATGTGTCTAGTAGATAAGATATTTCAAGCCCACACACCAAAGATAATTGTTTTTAGGAGGATATACTTAAATACTCGGGGAGCAGAGGGATAGCAAATTACATAGAACATACAATGATCACACATTAGACAGAAAACAATAGACGAGTGGGCCTTGGAATTAAGATCGATAATCCCATGCTAGAAACCTAAGCCTTTTTGAATTATAAATGTACGAAAGATGGCAGTCCACACATCTCACTTCATAAAACAGAACACACTGATGACACTGGAACTAAAAATTCCACGATTGAGCATTGGATCACACGAGCATGCATGATCCAGGAGCTCGCATTATTTTTTAAGCACCCACTCCCCGCTAGCATTTTTTTCCACGTACGAGCATGTTCCTTACTGAGCCTGCATAGGGCAATGTAATTAAGAGAGCTAGTTAATGTAAGTATAGCCAGACACATAGAATGTAAAAAAATCATCTTATTCGAAAAACAGATGCACACTGGCTAATTGCATGAGGTTATAGATTGGACATGCTAATGATCTTTGGAGTCCAATAAGACAAGAATTGTTACCTAAGTTAATCAAAATATAATAATATTTATCAACAAAACTCAAATTGACTACAAAATCTATTTAATTTGAAACTTTAGGCAAATATAAATCTTTAACCACAAGGTTAAGAATTTCCAAAACAAATAATTACAACCTTGGATGCATGTTACCACCATTGATTTAGTGACAATTACTTTTATAGTCTCAGAACCAACACAAGTTAGGCTTTGTCCGAACTGATATAGTGGAAGTCAGAAGACATTTATTTTGATATAAATGTAGAAGGCATCACACTTACAGCGCTTGCATCCTCTGGATAGTGGAGTATGCGAATATTAAGTTCTCTAATGGTGTCTTCCTTGGTAGAAGCTGGGTCTGTTTTGAAGTCGATAATACCCGTCGCCCTTGTAAATACTCCGGTCCCACCGACAATGGACCACTTATTTATGATGTCATTTAATGTCCCCATCACCTGAAGTGTGGACTCGGCAAACCTATTTCATGTGGAGAAATTACAATTTTGTTAAAAGGATAGAAATGCGCTTATACTTTAACAATTGATCAACTATGCTTATATCCATACATCAATGAACCCTTTTGTGCTCCGTCGGTTCTCGTTATACAGTTTACTCTAGAATGCATGTAGTCAGCACCCTAGAACATACGGTGACGAGTTTTGTGCAATATTTCTTAATGGATGGAGTATGATAAAAGGAACTGTAAACATAAAGGTCATGGAAGCAACGTTGCATGCAACTATGTAAGACATCTTACCTGCCAGACTCAAACACGATGCTTGAAGAGATGTGCCAGCTATTGCCAGTTACAGGTCCAGCTTGGATGTGTGTGCCTTGCATACGGGCGATGATAGTACCTTTGGGATCTGTAGTTCTGGTTATAGTCCAACCATGGACGATTATAGTGCCAAATCCTGGGTAAAAGGCCTGTGGAGGGCCTACCACAATGTCCTCGTTGCGGTTTGGGTTTTGTGTTCCACCAAGAAACTGGTGTAGATACAAGTGCAAACTAGTTTCAGTTGGGCAAGGAAGCGTGCAAGCCTGAAGTGGAGCAGTGGCATTGGGCATTGCAAGGATAGTTGGCAACAAAAGCAAGAAAAAAGGCAGAGCTGCAGAGGGAGTAGCCATGGCCAGATTGAACTGTTTGTAGGAGGAGAGTGATGGAGAGGTGTGAGGTAATGAAGGGTTGGATGGGTTCTATTTATAGGAAACTAGGAGTGGGGCAATTGGCCAGCTGGACGTACATCAATAGCACAAACTACTTTGTTTGAATAGCTTGATTTGGAATATTCGATGCTAAACCTGCCACCACACACATATTCCTTGCCGATGCCACTTTAATTCCATCCAGGCCCCCAGGGCCACACATAACTGCACCAGTACATCCGCTCAGGTGCTATCGTAGTTCACTGGCAACGAGACTTTCACCATGTACTAGTGTACACGAGTTGGTTGGAGAAATTGCTTAAAACATATTTATTTTGGGCCCAACTTTTTTTTTTCCATTTCAAAATCATTTCCAGAATTGATTTTATAGATGTATCAAACTTCTGTGTCAAATTTTACTCCATGTTTCAAATAATATATTTTTGACAAAGGTTGAATTTATATTTTATTGGCTCGAAATGGAGCATCAAGAGGATACAAACAAAAAGAACACACACCCGGCCACTGCATAGATAGGATGCACACAATCAACACCAACTCATGCTTACAAAAAACACGTCGACTAATAGCATAATCATATAAGACCAAAGCTATGCGTACGCTAGCGAAAGCAATACAAAGAAATCAGATCCGTGGCCGGCAAACTACAACAATGACCTTATCCGCACAAACGATCTCAAAACACCACAAAGACGACGAGTTTCTCCAGCACTAACGCTTTCACAAAGGGAGAGACACTCAAGCGTCGCCGTCACCGGACCAAATCACCAAGGCCAGAATCTAGGTTTTCACCCCGTTGAATCAATCCGAGCATAGCGAAAATATGCCTTCAAGAAGTTAATGATATAAAAAGCATCAACATTGCCAGCTATAAACAACTTGGGTCAGACCTAGGCTTGCACTTCAGAGCTCGAGACCGGGTGCTCGAGTAGCACCACCACCGAAATCACTCAAGTGTTGTTGCCACCATGTTTCCACGGTAATAGCTGTTGCATGTGATGCGACCACAGCCGCTATAGGACATCCTTTAGCGTCAAGTCATAGTCCATAATTTACATCCGCCGAAGTCAACCACTGGATCTTGAGAGATAAACACTCTCGAAGATCTTTCGATGAGAACCACCATCGTGGAGCCATAGGAGGTCGTTGCAGTACAATGTCTAGTCACGCCCACCTGGTTGACTGAGTACAAATCGCGACCACCAAGTTGTGGAATGTAGCGCCACCGGCCGCTCACTACCCGCACAGAAGTCCAGCACCTCACTGCCGCGATCCACCTCCCAGCAGAGAGCCCGACGAACACTGGCCTCCATGTGCCAAATCTGGCCGGAGACTGGCCCTCAAACAGATGTCCCCGTTCAGAACCATCCGGGCCCACCATGAGGGAGGCTAGGCGGCCCTGGCACCACACACCCTCAAAATCAGCGACCAGGGCGTCGATCTGTAGCAGCATGCTTCTCCAGCTCCTCGGTGCGGTGGCACACCTCCATAACGCCAGGAGCCGTTGTCGAGTGCCCCTACCAACCGTCGATAGATCGGTGCACGCCGACGAGTCACCGATCCCCGCCGCTCAAAAGTGACACAACACCGCCATGAGACAGCGCCCTGCCGATGCTATCGGCCACGCAGGCTTCTCGCGTAGGTGTCGCTAGGGTTGAAGACGCGCCCGTGTCGTCCTGGCTAGGGCAACACATGGCGAACTATTTTTTGGTTGGTCGTATGGTGTAAATAAGACTAGCAAAGTTTGTCAACATTTATTTTGTTAGAAAAAATTAAGGGAAAACTTCTCAATCTGTCTCACTAGTCTTTACCTCAAATGTTTGATTGGTTCTTCTATGTAATCCCATGTTAGTGCTTGCTCCTTCCATGACACACAGCGCAACTTGTTGGTTTTTTTCAATGATATTCCTTGTCCAATCAATGCCAGAGAACACTATCAGTCACAATGCTGAAGTGGGGTACAAACAAGTTTCCTCCCTTATCTAGACAAGAAACTTATGATTATGTCGTTCAATTATCCTCACAACCGGCCTCACATGCATGCTTAGAGCCATTTGAGTATATAGTAATCTTGATTGAGTATCGACTAACTTAGTTTTGTTATATTCTCTGGTACACATCTATATATATCACCACGATTGAGTCCTTTGATTTTCTAGTCAAATGTGGACATGAGAATATCATATGGTTGGGATCAGTGGACCAACACTCAACCGATTGGCAGTTAGTGGTCATCACACGGTGACGGATAGACTTCGAGGATATATAGGACAAACAACCAAATATGTATTGAAGATGTTTGGCGAATGCCTGGTTTCAATGGAACTAATATATATTTTCCATGACTAATCTTACAAGTCATTGTTTGTCTTATCTCCCAAAGCAATAGTTAATCTAGTGCATCAATATTTTAACTAATGTTTCACTTATGACTTTCTCAACCTTATGGGTGTACCTATCACGTAAGAATATGTTTGCAAAGCTAGCTAGCTACGCCATCTGTTCTCAAAAGGAAGGCACATAACTTTTGGCTCATGTCCAACGGTGAAAAGATTGACCAAGTTTGTAGGAAAAACTACTAACAACTGCAGTACTAAATAGACATAATATAAAACTACATAATATTATGGATTTAACGATACTTATTTGATATTGATAACTTTTCCTAGAAACTTGGTCAAACTTTGCAACATTTGACTTGTGCCAAAATCTATATGCCTTCCTTTAAGAATGGACGGAGTAGCATATTGGATTTTAATGGTGATTTTATTCCATATATAAGAATCGCAGGAGTGCCACCTTTGAGAGATTCCTCGAGAAAATTGTGATGGTGATATTACATTTCCATATAAACCATTTTTTTTTTGCTATTCGAGGACAATATTTCAGCCATTTTAATAGCAGAAATAAATTTAAGTGAGCGCATCCAAGTTACCAAATTAAGATTACATCATTTATAATGAGTGAGCAATAGGGGTTATAATGAATAAATTTTCACTAGGAAAACCTAACTAATATCTCATGGTAAAATTAGTCTTTACATCACTATATGATTGACTAAACTTCCTAGGTCAATAGATGTGTGTTGCGCATATGAATGCGCAGTTCCGAGCACCCAATGCAAAATTATGAGAGTTGTCTTTCTTTCACTTGAAATTTACCTAGCCCAACAAGATCTCAGCCGGTTCTGCGGAGTTCAAGGCACATACATGTTGGGAATGTGCTATTTGCTTTACAACACAAACCGACTAGACAAGGATATAGTACTTCAAGCGTCTTCTTCCTGATAATTGGCCGACGATACATTAGTATACATATGGTTCCTTTCTTAAATCAATTGTAGGGTAACATTTCCTAGTTGGTTTCCTAACGGCATAATATCAACTATCAATTTTTTTCTTAAACGCCCCTTTCCATTAATTGCTCAAGAAAAATGTAATTGTCTGGTATGTAACAACAAAGCAAAAGGGAGATGGAAAAGAAAGGGGTGAGCTAGCGCATTAAAAGAAAAACCGTTGTGAGTGCTCACTATTGAAACACACCTTCGTGGAGAAGAAACAACATCATCTAGAACCCTATGCTCCCTAGTTTTAAAGAGCCCACATTCAATTGAGGTCTCCAATTGAGATTGGGTCACCCGATTTTTACCGGGTCAACGATTTCTCAAAGCTATCTCATTAGATTCTTTTATATATACTATAACACTAATCCCCCCTAGAATTGGAGAGCCCACATTCAATTGAGGTTTCCAATTGACATTGGGTCACCCAATTTTGACCGAGTCAACAATTTCTCAAAGCTCTCTTATTCAATTTTCCTATACTATATTTATAAATACACTATGCTCCTTAATTTTAAGGCCTCACAATCAATTGATGTCTTCAATTTACAATTGGGTCGCCTGATTTTGACCGGGTCAACAATTTCTCAAGGAGCTCTCTTATTTAGTTCTTTTAATTCATCTTTCTTAGTAAATTATTTTAATTCATCTTTGTTATTATATTCTTTTATTCCTTGTGATCTTTAATTTTAAGCTCTCTCGTTTCATCGAGGTATTTAATTTTGGATTTGGTTTACGATTTTGACAATCCAACGATTTTCTAAATCAACCGGCAACAATCGACCTATAAAAACATATCAATCAACCGGCCCCTCTCATCACCCTTAAAAGTGCCAATATGTAATATTGTAGCACCAATATAGAACATGCAGTCACCGATGAAATTTTCACATAAAAGTATGGTTTGATTAGCAAATAACACTGAATCACACCACTGAAGGCCCACCAAATACGCTGCATTATAAATAATAAAAAACACTTCATCGTCTCCCCCTCTCGCCAAACCAAATACTCACTCAGTTTTAAGAGATAAGATGTATTAAGTTTTCGAAAAGTATAATATCTTTAACTTTGACCAAGTTCAGAGCCAAAAATATTGACATTCACAATACTAAATCAATAAAAATTAAAAATTTCATGATGAATCTAATGATACCGATTTGATATTATGTATATTGATATATTTCTCTACAAATTTGGCCAAACTTAAAAAGTCTTGATTTTTCAAAAACTTACACCTTATATTTTGAAACAAAGGGAGTATTTTTTTTATGAAAACCTAGCAACACCGACGGCACAGCAAAGCGCGCTCAACCCTTCTAGTTATATACTATGCTTCCTAATTTTTAAGGCCTCACAATTAGTTGAGATCTTCAATTTAGAACTGGTTCAGCCCGATTTTGACCGGGTCAACAATCTCTCAAGGGCCCTCCCATTCAATTCTTTTAATTCCCTATGTTCCCATTTTGAATCTCTTTCATTCAATTGATGTATTCAATTTTGTATTTGTTTATGATTTTGACCGGGCCAAGAATTTTTCAAATAAATATGCAGCAAGCGTCCTATAAAAATATATCAATCCCGCGCACCCTCCCACCACCTAGAGAAAAGAAGTATCACCATGTGATACTGTAGCACCAATATAGTATATGTAGCCACCAACGCAGAAATTTTCCCACATAAATATACGTTGGTTAGTGGATAACACAACACGACACCATAAAAGGCCCATCAAATCATCGCATTATAAATAAATATAAAACATACTCCACGAAATGCCCTAACACACAGACTTGTTAGGGCATTTCTAACTGATCCCCTGTCCGGCGTTAGAGGAGTAAAAAGTCGGTTTTACTCCTCTAATACACATCTAACCGATCCCCAATCCGTCGTAAGGGAGTACAAATTATACTTTAGCGTCAACTTTCTCCCTAAATATACTCGTCCGTTGCGGCTCCGAGTAAAAGTCGCGCCTCTCCCTCGTGCCCCCCCCCCCCCGCCCCTGCATCTTCGTCGGCGAGCCTCCAGGAGACGGCCCGTCGGCCCCGCCCTACCTAGTTGCCTCCCTTGGCCCCCGCCGCCCGTCTGCCCGACTTCGAGCATGTTTGGCCCCCGTCGCCATCGTCAGAATCAAGGTGAAATGCCGCCGCCGTCGCCATAGCCGATTCATCGTATTGCTTCGAAAGTTCTTCATTTTCTGTCGGCCGCCGCATATGACCTTGCTTGCACACCGCTCCAGGTCATTCGCACGCGTCGCCCCCCACCGGGTTGGTCTAAATGACACCGGTCGGCCGGTCCACCACCACCACACCACAAGTGTTCGACGAATTGCGTAGGTGAGTTTTTTTTGTTCGTTTCTTTTTGAACCGAGCCATTTGGATTGAACCTAGCCGTTTGAATTGTACATGAAGAGGTTGAGGGAGATTGTCTTGGAGGACTCGTCGTCATCCGAAGAGGAAGAAGATGACGATGACTTTGACACCGTTTTAGGCATGATTTTCAATGCTGATGTTCGACGTCCTAGGAGAGGATCACAGTTTGGCCGCATACACATCAAGCGTGATAGACGGGAGGGTCATGCCAAGATCGTGAGAGACTACTTTGATCCAAGGCCAACCTATCCGGAAAAGTACTAACACCGATGCTTTCGCATGCACGCAAGTCTTTTTCTGACCATTGCAAAAGTCATTGAGAGATATGATGACTGGTTTAAACTCCAGAGAAATGCATGTGGATAAGTGCAAGCCCTCTAATGAAGTGCATTGCAGTTGTTCGAGTCTTGGCATATGGGTGTCCGGCCGATGCAATTGATGATTATGTCCACATTGGTGAAGACACAATCTTGGAGGTTGTTGGAAGTTTCACTAAAGCAGTGATCCTTGTCTTGGCCCATAGTACTTTAGAGCACCAACTGAGGAAGACACCCAGAGGCTGATGAATGAGAGTGAAGCAAGAGGATTGCCAGGGATGCTTAAATCACTTGACTGTATGCGCTGGACATGAAAGAATTCTTGTGGGGTGGAAGAGTCGGTACAAAGGCTATTGAAATGATCCAACGATCATTCTTGAGGAAGTTGCATCAAAGGGTGTTTGGATATGGCAGTCATTCTTTGGTTTTCCTGGCTCTCACAATGACTTGAATGTGCTGTAGAGATCACCATTGTTTTCTAGTCTTATTAGTTATTACAAGCAATGCTCCTGCTTGCACCTACTCGGTTAACGGGCACAACTACTCGATGGGTTACTACCTTGCGGATGGCATCTATTCGGGGGAGTTTCAAAACAAATGTGCTCGTTTCCAAAAATTGTTCACGTTTTCCAATTTTGCTAATACTTTCAAATAATGTTCCAGTTCTAAAAAGATCATATATTCAAAAAATATTCATATTTTTATGAATGTTTGAGTTTTTACAAAATTTGTTCACAAATTTGAAAACTGTGCGCAATTCATAAAACATTTGTTTTTATGATGGTTGAGTTTTTACAAAATTTGTTCCCAAATTTGAAAAGCGTGCGCAATTCATAAAATGTTTGTTTTAATGAAAAAAATCTGATTTTTTATAAACATGAACGAAAAAAATGTGTTTTGAAACTTGTTCGCTAATTTCAGAAAATGTTCGTGTCTCCAAAATTTGTTCGCATGTTCAAATTTGTTTGGGGGATTTAAACAAATTTCCATGTTTGCAAAAAAATGTTCAAGATTTGTAGAAAAAATCACAAATTCAACCAATGTTTCGGAATTTCCAAAAATGTTCCTGTTAAATTTATTCACAAATACCTAATGTTTATGCTTTCAAATTTTATATACAAATTTATAAATTTTCAAATTTTGGTTCTGAGTTTCATAAAACTTTCTTGTTTTTTTAATTTTAGTGTTTAAAAAAATCGTTCACGTTTTCAAAAAAAATCAGAATTTCAACCTTGTTCACCTATTCACAACAGTTCGGTGTTTTCAGAAAATATTTACTTTTCTAAAAACATACATATTTGAAAAGTGTTTGAGGTTCTAAAAATATTCGCTTTTTGAAAAATTGTTTCTTTTTGAAATTTAATTTTTTTTCAGATTTGCCGCTACTGTTATTTCTTATAGTCGCATGGTTATACATAGTCCTGAATCCACATTGGCCCCGTGGCTAGCAACACTCGCACATGAACAAGAGATCATGTGATCGAACCCTGGTCAGCGCAATACTTTTTGGCGGGTGATAGGCGACGGCCGACCGGCCGAAATTTGGGCCGGTCAGCCCGCAACCATCCCATTTGGTGCTTGTATACACGTTCGGTGCACTTTCTGTCACCTATTTCGTCAACACACACCCCCCTACCTACGATTAATCTCGTCACTTTGTTTCGCATCTCGTTGGACGCACCCGTCGTCGCAATCATCGCCCGTCGTCGAGTGCACCGAACAATTTGGTGCTAGTCGTCAACTACCAAATTTGGTGCTAGTCGCCCGTCGTCGCACTCGTCGTCGGGCGCCGCCTAAATTTGTAGTTGACTACACGCATGCAACAATTGCGGCATGCGGTTACATCTCTGGTAGCGATGGTTGCAGTTGCAGTGGCGACGGCCCCAGCTCGCCGGAGTGCTCGCCACCGCCCACGCCCGACATCGAATCTCGTTGAGTGCACCTCACCGTTGCAACATCTCACTCGTCCGGATCCAGCAAATTCAACCGTGATTCCAGCAAAAAAGGGCCATGCCGCTTAGCCATTACGGCTCGCCGCACTGGCAGTTGCAGCTTGCCATGATGCCAGTTGTAGAATTTGGCAAATACAGGTTGTAGCAAAAAACAGAAGTCTATTATGCGATCTAGCAAAATGCGACGCCGGTTGTATCATTTTGGGAATGCTGGCTGTAGCAAAAAAACAAGACACCGCTATGCGATGTAGCAAAATGCAATGCCAGTTGCAGCCGGATGGGAGGCCCGTTGTAGCAATTTGTGATGTCAGTTGTAGCATGTAGCAAAAATACTGCGGCACCGTGTGCTCAGAGAGTAGCGCCGTCGTCCATGATCGCAGCTCTCCAGGGCACCGGATGCAGCTCACTCCATCCAAGTTACAGCTTCCGTCTCCGCCGGTTGCAGCATGTGCTCTATTGCCGATGTCGTAGTTCGCCATCGTTGTTGACTAGCACTCGTGGTCACTGCCTTGGTAGCACTCGTCCCGCGGTTGCAGCACACGGTACACTCGCGGTCACCGTCAACGTTGTGTTGGTGTTCTCGGGACGTCACCAAAGGACCTACTTCGCATCGAATCTGGCAGCATCGATGCAGGCGTCGGTGCTCGCTGAGTTTGGAGGGAGAGAGAGGGGGGGAACGAGAGATTTTTTAGATTTTGATAAAACATTTTTTGTATTTTATGAACAAAAATGAATTCCATGAACATAATTTTGAATTTTATGAATAAATTTTCAATTTGAGAACATCTTTCGAATTCGATGAATTTTTTTAAATATTATGAAGATTTTGTTAACTTCATGAATAATTTTTTTATTTTGATGAACAAATTTTGAATTCGAGAACTTTTTTGAATCCAATTAACATATTTGAATATGATGCACCTTTTTTGCTAATTCATGAATGTTTTTGAATAAGATGACATTTGTTTATTTCGATGAACAAACTTTGAATTTTCAAAAAATGTTCAACGATTTGAAAAAATGTTCGAATTTCGGAATGTGCTCGTGAATTTGAAAAAAAAAGATAAAGAATAAAAAGGAAAAGTCAAAAAAGGAAAATTATAAGAGTAAGAAAAAACGAAAAAAGAAGAAGAGAAAAAACCGAAACGAAAACAAAACCAGTTTGGGAAAGTAACCGGAAACGAGCAAAATTTTTGTTTTTTTGAGTGATGGAAATGAGCAAGAATTTTTTTTTTGAGGGTTTGGGCGGAATTTCCTAACGGACGCTCTTTGCGTCAAGTTATCACTGCTTCGTACAGAGTCCGGTTTTTGGAACCTTCTAGAAGGTTCTTGAACCGGGTTTTCACTGGGTTTTTCTGTGTGTTTTTATTTTTTTATTTTTTCTGTTTCTTACTTTGTTTTTCTGTTTCTTTATTTCATTTTTCAGTTTCCTATTCTTCTCTTTTCATTTCCTTTTTGTTCCTAAGAATTTCAATTTCTTTTCTAAAATTCAGAAAATGCTCAGAAGTTCAGAAAATATTTCAACAAGAAACAAATGTTTTCGAATTCAAAATATATTCCGGTTTCGAAAATACATTCATGTATTCTATTTTTGGGAGATTTTACAAAAATGTTGCCATATCTATACCTACTATTAAAGTACGGAGTGTTTCTGCCCGTCCGTCATACGTTTTATAAAAAGCCCCTGATTTTTTTCGTTAAACCTGCGTTCAACATTAAGTGCCTTTTTTTATTAGGCTTAAGCCCAATTGCAGTAGCCTCTATCTTGCGCGTCTGAGCGCTGGTTAGTATTCCGTGCATGTCCAGTTTGCTCTGTTTTCGGCCCGTTTAGGTCTCTGATCTTTTATTATTTATCAAAACTATTTTAAACATGATAAGCTATAACTTTTGAACCATAACTCGGATTAAAATAATTTTATATGTAATTTGATCAGAAAAATGTGTAGTTTCTAACCATGCTATTATTTGTTCCAGTTAACCAGTTTAAGATTCTATTTAATGCATAACCTTAATAAACCTAATTAATTGCAATGGTGTATTTTTGAAAATGCCATAAAAACACACAATAGAAATTTTTATATAATCTTTATAAATATGAAGTATGTTAGAAGAGCCTATATGGATTTGAGGGAGTACGAATGATCGGTTTCAATGGGCATATGTTAGTAATAAATAAATGAGAGATTAAAGGGCGTGAGAATAAAAAAACGGAAGATTAAAAATATATGAAAGAGATAATAACAAAAAGAAATTGGTATTAATATCATGGGTATGGCATGAATGCAATGCAATAATGAAAATTAATTAACCTTAAAGGATGTGGAAGGGGCACGCATATATGCGTTGTTGCGTAATGTGCGATCGTTATGTGCAATTGAAATAACGCAACCAGGAAGGTGAGAGACGCTTTGTGAGCATCGAGTTACATGCAACGATCTAAGGTCATTTCGCTCACACGTAGACATTTTTTTTATTAATCTTCAAGCGTACGTGCATGCGGAGATGGGCTAAAATGCATTTAATAGAATCATTTTATTGAGATTTTTCTCACGACTTGGTGTAAATATCGAACATTGCTTTAACTTACAAATAATGCCTTGGTATTAAAAAATTAAAAATCAGACTCCTTAAGATCAGAATCGTCGTACCAAAAGTATTGTTTGTGTAGCATGTTTTTTAACGTACAACCGATATGAATTTCTGATAGACCTCAGTGTGCGTCTTTCTGCCGTGACCGGACACAATTCAAATGTTGTTGGGCCGCGCTGACAGATATTTCACTGAACACGTCAACTTTATCTTTTCCTTGCAACGCACGGGAATATGTGGTAGTTATAAAAAATGCTGGCGAGCGACTCAATCAAGTTGGCCGGGGCCTCAATCAAGTTTCGCGAGCGACTCAATCAAGTTGGGCATGCTAGCCCACCAAAGCCCAGGAACACCCAGCGAAGAAGACACACAAGCAAACCTCGCTTGTCTCAAAAAAAAAAAAAAAAAAAAAACACAAGCAACCCTCGCTCCAACATCGTCTTCTTCCCCTCTTCCTCTCCTCATGGCGCCTCGCGCCGCCGGCGACACCCCGCCTCCTCCACCTCCTCCGGCCGCAGAGAGCAGCGCGTGCACCGAGGAGTCGCGGTGGCTCGCCTCCCTCTCCGAGCCCGAGCTCGTCAGTGACGCCGCCCTTCTCCTCGCTCTTAATACATGTTCTAATGGTGCCGCGCTGGTGGTGGTGCAGGATTTGCTCATCAGCCTGAAGATGCTGGCCGTGAAGCGGGCGGAGACGGCCGGCCTCCCCCACCTCGCCGACGCCTTTGATCTGCGCACCCTGCGTGCCCTCGGTACTGCCGTGCCTGCTTCTATTGCTCCGCCGCACCTCCCTCTCCTCCCCTCCGCCGCAGAAACAACGACAACAATTAGAGAGAGAAAAAATTGTGCTAATGGTGTGCTGGTAGAACGCGCAAATTTAGTTGCCATGTCATGATAGGACATTCAGCCGTTTCTGTTATTCACAATACTCTGAATGTGTGTGCCAAAGGGACAGATTTTGAGCACAGCTATGAATTCACTGCATAGCACATTTTTCCTCCTGATCCAGAGTTGCAGTATATAATGGTCTTCACACAATGCAGCTTAATCAAATGTTTGTGCACCCGGGTCCCCTGCCTCATGACCAAATTGATGGCTACTCGGTCTTTATAGGCTGCTCATAAAAATACGATGCTACTAGTTCTTACTTCATCTGCGAGTGTATGATAAAAATACGATTTGACTAGTTCTTACTACATCTGCGAGTGTATGATGAAAGATGTAGCAGCTGTTTGCTCAATGCCTTCCTTCACCTGCATGTATGGTGCAGTCAATCACTTTGCTGAACCACAACATGCTTATGCTTGCGCTTCCGCTTTACAGGTGTTGTTTTGCTGGAAGATTTCAAACAACGGCTAAGAGGAGAAACCTCACTCGATGCAACCGTTCTTGATAGACTTGCGCTATCGAGGGATCCTGTTGCAGCTGCTAGCATCAGTGGTACTAGTAGTGATTCCGAGGTGTTCAGGCGGTGCAGCAAAGATCAGCCAATAAAGACAAGGGGTATCAAGAAAAAACGAAAGCAAACGCAGGATGGGTAAGTCATTTGAGTATCTGATCAGTTTGGCTGAAGAAGTTTAGTTAATTTAGCTTGATTGATTATACATGGTTACATTTGTGCTGAAACTTGCTCTATGTTTTCGGAACTTTGCTTCTCTTTCCTTGGTTCCTTACGAAGCAGTTATGGTATGTTTGTGTATGATGCAGGCATCATGGAGAGGCTGTCCAAAGGAACAAGAAAAGAAGAAAAACAAGAGAGAGGAGAAAGCGGTGATCATAAATGGATTGCGACGATTTTCCCGAACCTAGCGATCTAGTGCAAGCAACACCGGATGTTGTTGAGCAAGATGATCAGAGGCTTGGAGCTGCTGCTCTTGTAAATTTTGCTCTAGCCGTTGTAGTCTAGCTTTCTGACTTTTCTTCGTCTGGACTCTGGAGTAACAAGAGGCGAAGAACTCGACTAGCAGATATATAGATGGCCCTTATGTCGGTCAAACTTTGATTTTTTGCTGAATGGATGTAACCAAACAATTGTTGGCTGTTGGCTGTTCTGGAATTATAATTGTCATACTGCCTCCTTATTTGCACCAAGTCCACTTAATTGTTGGCTGTTCTGGGTGTCCGTTGCTCACTTTAATTTTAGCATTTATTCCTGGGAGCTCATAGATTTGCCAGATAAACTGATGATTATACCCATGTTGTGTGGCTTTGGGACGAAATTGTCAAAGGTATAACAGTTTTGGCAGACAATCCTATACTTGTAATGGTACCAACAATATTTGTTGCAATGATGTGTTTTCTACTGGCCTTTATATAAACAAGCTCTTCAGTGAAAGAAATCACTATTGTTAACCTGCATCATGTGCAATCCCTCTTCTTTGCACCAAGTCCATTTTAATTTTTGGCTGTTATGGCTGCGCATTGCTCGTTTAATTTTCAGAACTCATAGGTTGCAACATTTTGTGGCTTTGAGAACTTGCCTCGGGAATTAGGATGTCCCAAAGCACAACAGTTACCAAGTGTTATTTACCTATAGTATATTTAGTTAACCGTTGCGCCTTCAGTTCGAGACTGCAATTATGGCATGATGAATTTTCTATCAGGCCCATCAGAACGAGAGTTTAAATAAAAAGGCAGTTCATTAATCACCTAGGTGGATTAGCTGCCGGATTAATGAATCATGAATTTGATTTCCCATCATCAAATCAATCCATGATAGCAAAACAAGGATTGCACTTCCTATCTTGTGCTCCCCCACACGTCAAACGCACAAGTTAAAAACAAGGATTGCACTTCCTTATCATCAGACCAACACGACGATACCGAAACAAAGGATCGCTCCTCCCATTCTTACCAAATAACAGTGTCACAGATTCAGTTGCTAGTCCACTCCCTCACAGGCCACAACTAATTCAAATGGCTTTCTTTCTTACCCACCCTTTTGGGCAAATCACAAGTGCCTAAAAAATTAAATCCATGCAGTTACTGACGGCAACGATGAATATGTGCGCACGTCATAGCGAAGAAGCCGTTGTTGGAGGAGTCATGCCCAGCGCCTTGAGGATGAATGCGTAGGTGAAGGCGTCTTCTCGCAACTTCTCAAACCTGCAAGTTAAAACAACAACAGTTAGGCCGGAAAAGCAAAATTTTATTTGTTCCTTCTCGCATGCCATGTCAAAAAAGAAGAAATCAAGCGCAAAGAAGTAATGTCTCCTTTGCTATTTATTTACCTCCCCGACTTGGAGAAGTGCCCCGCGCCGAGCTCGCACTTGAACAGCAGGAGGTTGTCGTCTGTCTTCAGCTCCCTCATCTTCGCCACGAACTTAGCAGGCTCCGAGTACATCACGCGAGGATCTGTTCACGGAGTAGTTAGCTGTGAGTATAACCTGGTCTGACAGCAAACGGTAGCCAACAGAAACTCAGAATCCATATATACCATTTAAGCCGGCAGTGACGAGAATGTGGGGA
This sequence comes from Elymus sibiricus, assembly GCA_039707655.1. Lineage (NCBI taxonomy): Eukaryota > Viridiplantae > Streptophyta > Magnoliopsida > Poales > Poaceae > Elymus > Elymus sibiricus. The sequence continues at coordinate 533,991,460 of CM077675.1, forward strand.
TAGTCTTGTGCTTTTACCTGCAGCAGATGGACAGACATCTCAGGTAAATACATTTCTGCAGCCAGCCTTGATAGCATACGGGGCAAGAAAACACATATATCACAAAATAAAGATCAGCACTTACGTTATCAACAGGAGAATAAGATTTCATGTAATAGTAGTATTCTTCTTTCCTTGGATCACCCCACTCCTGAACCAAGGACAAAAAGGATGTGTTGGTGAGAGCAGAAACAAAAACTGCAGGTGCGCAATGCAATGAAAGTTGATACCTAGAAGAAATACTCCCTCCGTAACTTAATATAAGACGTTTTTTGACATTATCGTTATGCCAAAAAACGTCTTATATTAAGTTATAGAGGGAGTACATAACAAGACTAAAGCACGTGCATGGCCAATGGGCATGCACAGATTAAATACATGGCAAATTATTCGCTTCCTTTTTTTTTATAATAAAGATATAAAAATGGCATAAAATTTAGATACATTTAAATTATGTAAGAAGGAATTTGATGACATATAAGTATATTATAGTACGACAATCATTTCCTAGTCTTAGACATGGCCGCCAAGCAAGCCTGGTTTGGATCAAAGGCCAAGCTAACCTATGTTTAACTGAAGCAAGTGGAATAGCAAGTGTACAAAGTGACAATATGACAGTGAACCATGAAAACAAAATAAAATACTAAAATATAGGGGATTAATACCTCCCATTCAGCTGTAGTCAACGGGATAGTTGGGTCAAGCATAGTTGTGAGAACATCGACGAAAGGCACCCCAGCAACAGCTGCCTTGAATAAGTCAGGCCTCATATTTAGGACAGCACCCATCAGTAGACCACCTGCACTTCTCCCGTTGATGCAAAGCTTTTCCTTCGTACAGTACTTGTTTTCTATCAAGTGCTCAGCACAAGCAATGAAATCAGTGAAAGTGTTTTTCTTCTTCATCAGCTTCCCATCTTCATACCAGTTTCGGCCCATTTCACCACCTCCACGGATATGAGCTATCACGTATATAAAACCCCTGTCCACCAGAGAGAATCTTGATCCCCTGAAAGTTGGATCTATGCATATCTGTTGGCACAAGGAGTGTAAGCAAGCACGGTTAGCAGTAGCACAACATACTAACTGTAAAAATTGGAATCTGTTGATAATCTGATACATGGATGGCAACTTCTATATGAGTTAAAAGGAAACATGTTTTCGCAGTTGTTCAGTAGACTTTACCAAACATACAATGACCTAAACTAGTACTACTAGTGGCGCAAAATCGTCCCTGTTTAGGCTCTCTTTTCAATCATGTGTCACCATATTTTTCAATAAGCAAATTTGCATTTCAATTTCTTGCATCGACGACCAAATATGTTTGCATGATCTCTATGACACTCTACTAACTATTTATACAGAAGATAATAATATGACAGAGTCCATACCTCATACGAGCCATATCCATATAGCAGCATGGGGTCTGAGCCATCAAGCTTCACCATGTCTTTTCTGTAAAGAACGGACATGGGGATCTGAGTTCCATCAGAAGCAGCAGCCCATTTTCTCTCTGTTACATAGTTTGACACTTCAAACCCACCTAAAACCTGAGAAAATCGAAAGCGCAAATCAACAGTGGTTCATAAGAGTTCTTTCTACTTAAATTGGTGAATAAATTAACACATTTGTTAGAATGAAGCAGACACCAAAATGTAGATGGAACTAGAGAATTTACTGCCCAAGAAGACAATGTTTGCATCATGAATTAAAAAGAATTAAATCACCGATGGAAGCCTTTTATGATTATTTCACCGTGCTTCTACAATTACATGTCATTATTTGTGTACACTAAAAATGACACACGTGGAAACAGACATAGTATTAGGCTTGTATAAAACAACCATACAGTCAGAATAATCTAGCAATGGTTGGTTGATTGGTTGCCAGGTAAGAACGGGGTCCTAAACAAGGTCCACGGTTTGTCCCCATAGCACTGGTAGTATTAAGCATAGGTACACAAAAGCTAAATGGTGCAGGTGATAACTTACAGTGTCAATTTTCTTCAATACCGACACCCCCGTATCCATGTCATAGTCAAAGATAGAGGGTGGCGTCCTCATTGAGCTATAATAAAAGCGAATAACATTTGAATGGAACTGTGACGGCTCGGGTTCCACTGCGTATGCTGGATCAACAAAATCAATTGCACGTCCTCCCTGAAGTTGCCCAACTGCCTCTCCGGTGGATGGTAAGCGATAGATAGTTGCTTTTGGTAGACCATTTTCACGCTCATATATAGCAATGTGATTCTCGAAGAGTTGTACGTCCTGAATTTTCACACTGCAAGCAGTTTCAAGTTTTTAAACAATAGTGCTACTTCAGGTCAATGGGCACTGCAGCAGCCCTAACACATAGTGCATCCATTGAAAAGAAGAGCAAGTCACAGTAAATTAAATTTGCAACAAGCAACTTTAACTGATAGGTGTGTGCAGTTGTCAACTTGATGCAGATAATACATGACTATCCTAGCATAATCTAACACCATACTTCACCACAGATATAACCCTGGAGTGTCATTTCCATGGCATCAGGGTTTTGACCTGCTTCGTAACTTCAAGAAACAAAACCTAGGAAGCAGATGCAGCTAAATCTAGAACTTCGTATTGACATCATACCAATGATCCATATGCCCCAGATTACTACAACATGCAAAGAATAACATGCATGTGCCCACAAGTTTGAAGAAATCAGTTGGAACAGGTTCATTAGCTATCCAATCGTGGTGTCAATTATGTACAAGCAAGATCTGAAAAACAAAGTACAACCTTCTACAGATCTGTAAGCCAGAACTAACTCTGCAACCAAGTTTCATGCTCGAGCCTTCAAATTGTTAACGTGAAGGTTTCTAGAAATAAGATTTGATGAGTTATGGAAACAATGTCTTCTATTTTGGAATGGGATAAGTTATGCCCAAGCTCAGAAATATCATGCCTTTTCTATTGCTGTTTCTATATCCTTCAAGTAGGGATATCACAAATAAATACAATAATATAAATAGTATTACATTGAGGATGGTGTTTCAAGAAAGAATTGTCCAGCATACGATCCATCAACCACAAGACTGACCTTCCAAACAAAAGTTAGTACAATGAAGATTATTACCTTTCTCTATGCGGTAGCAAGACAGTGGTCTCAGCTACATTATTCAATGGGCAAGCAACCAATTCGGAGTTGTAGAATTCTTCACTTCTCCTTGTAATATAGAAATGGTTTCCACGGTGACTTGCTGTTGTATCGATGCCATCTACACGAGGTGTCAAAACTGCGAGCTCCTTGCTCTGATTTGGTATGTCCAGGTAAAATATAAAGCTTGTATTTTTGCTTCCAGATCCAACAAATAAATACTGTTTGCTTTCGGAAGCATGAAGACCAAGTGAAAATGTGTCATCCTTTTCATGATACAGGCATGTATCATCCGATTGATCAGATCCTAACTTGTGTAACCATACCTGCAAAAGCACATAAAAAGTAAGGACTCAATAAACTATTACAAACACTGATAAACCCAAATGCACACAGACACACATTGATGATAATACCCAAACATGGTACTGTAATATCCAGTTAAAAACATATATGGGCCAAGGAATAACTGAATAATCTTTTTCTTGAAGTGCACATGAGGAATTCAACTAACGTTTCCCCTTTCCAGGAAAATAACTTAAAAGAATTGGTATGTAGGGAACAGGTCAGCACCATGCACAACATTGCAACCAATGATCAATAGAGCAATCACACTACATCGCATCATCATTATTTATTCTTTTGTCTAATACGTGTATGCACATTGCTATCATAGACAAAGATAAGTTTTATGTAGGAGTAAGAGTTAACATACTTTATCTGGTCGAAGAATGTTGTCCATTGTTATGTAAACAAGGTTGTCATCACCGGCCCACTCAATGTCAGAAGTAATTGCTTTAAGTGGTTGGCCAACATATTGTCCACTCTCCGCGTCAATGACAAAAACAGTGTAGATTTCATCACCCTTGGTGTCCTCGGCGTAGGCAACTAGCTTGCCACTGGGACTGACCTGAAATGTGAAGCATTCAAGTGGGGCATTAACAATCAATCAAACATACACATATGGAGAAGAGGACGTGGGTCCACAATTATACCTTGAAAGCCCCGATGCTGTAGTAGTCATGGCCCTCGGCCTTTAAATTCTCGTCCAAAATAATATGCTCAGCAGGCGCATCAGGGCCTGTGGGCATCACGTCATGGACTGTAACAGGACCATCTGTCGGTACAAGACGCCTAGAGTGCTGCGCATACTCCTTGCCGGTCAATGTTCTATTGTAGTAGTAATACTGCCCCTTGCGAAGAGGCGCATCTATATCATCTTCCTTGATTCTCCCACGGATTTCAGCGAATATTTCGTCCTCAAGTTGTTTGGTATCTGGAGGGCATAAAATAGCAGAGATAAACCAAAATGCAGCACACCATGCTAAGACCAAAAAAATACTTCAGCAGATGTGGTCTGGTCCGAAATACAGTTCTCATTCTGCACGTGCATTCGCCATCGATCCCCACTACCAGGATCATACTATAAACTGTAGCCCTATAACATGACAACCAGCGGCGTGGTATAAGCGGAGGAATTCCACTAGCAATCAAGCTGAATGGACCGATAATCAGGTAAATTCCGCTGATCCGCCACTAACAACGCTGCTTGATCTAATAATGACCGCAATTATAGTGTCCATGACACGTTGCTAGGTAATCTATCTAGGTGAAGCTAGCCACACCAAAGCGAGCCGCTCCACTCAGATCCCCTGGTAGCACGCACGAAGCAACGTAGCAGCAGTTATGCTCGCGGATCGAAGCCAAGCCACCGAGTGGCAGGCGTGGCATCTATCCTAGGGAAGGCAAGCAAGCGGGCTACTGATCTCACCGGACATGAGGGCGGCGGTGTAGTCGTTCTCGGCGCGGAGGTGGGCGAGGACGTCCGGGTCGGCGCGGGCGTCGTCGCGGAGCCAGTAGTAGTCGTCGACGCGCACGTCGCCGTGCTCCGCGAGCTTCCGCGGCACCTTCCTGGCCACCGGCGGCGCGGCCATCGCGGCGGAGGCGGCGAGGGCGGAGCGCGGGTAGGGGCTCAGGGAGGAGATGGGGAGGAGGAGGAGGGCGCGGCGGCGGGAGGATTGGGGTCGGAGCGGCGGGATCGAGGTGAGGGGGAGAGGGAGGCGGGGGAGCGAGGAGCCGACGGCGAGGCCGATGCGGAGGAGCATTATTTATTCTTATTCGTCGTCGATGCGGAGGATGATGACGATGGTGGGTTTCCCTCCGCCGCACGATTTCGGTGTTTGGGTGGTTTGGATCGGATTGGATATGGGGGTTTTCGATTTCAAATTGCACAACTCGAATTTGAACAAATCATGCCCAAGAATTCGGAGAAATTCTTCCGAGTTTTCCAGTCCGAATTAGGGCCTTTAGATCCGAGTTATTCCAGAAGAAATGTATGTATAAATAGGAGAGACATACAAGTAGGACAAAAATGGAGGTGTAAAGGAAGCCATCTTTTTACCATTATTATTTTTATTTTATAAATAAATCTAGATGTCTGTCTGAAAAAAAAAAGACACAAAACTTTTAGTAAACACATGGAATCAAATTTGGAACACACATGATTTATTAGAAGAAAAATCAGCGCACGTACAGTACAAAATGTAGACATTAGCATGAAAAGCTCCTTTTTCAGACGGTCATCCCATTCAATTTGCAAACGGACAAAGTAAAAAGAAAGCATGGGTTGACTAGATCAGGAATTCGTGTTGAAAGTTATTGAAAGCTAGAGTTGGGCAACAGTATTCGAGTCGGCTTTGAATTTTGTGATCCGCAGTTTTTATCCTTCTCCCTTTTCTTCATGGTGGCAGCAAAAACACTCGCTTTGCACATGCGCTTAATTAAATTGATCAGACCCATATACGTACTGGACAACATTCAAATCCGTGTCAGCGGTAGTTTGAAACAAATTCAATTTATATTTTTTTTGTAAGGAGAATTTTTAATTTCCATTTGTTTCCCACTGCTGCTGGGCCGGGAGCCCGGACGGGACGGGTACAGAAGACAGCCCAGCCCAGCTTGCGCTCAAAAAAAAAAAGACAGCCCAGCCCGCACACCAAAATATCCGAGGCACTGAAGCCCAGCGCGCACGCCCACGTCTTCTTCTTCTTGATCCTCAAAAAAAAAAAAAAAAAAAACGTCTTCTTCTTCTTCTTCCTCCTGAAGCCACGCGGCGAGTCGAGCGGAGAAGAGAGGAGAGAAATCTCGAGACGAAACCCTAGCCCGCTTCCCCGGCGCCGGAGACAGGTCGGGATGGGCGCCGAGGAGGACGCCGCCGCCCGCCGCGAGCGCCTCAAGGCCCTCCGCGCCGCCAAGGAGCTCCTCTCCACGCCCGACGGCTCGTCCCCCGCCCCCGCCCCCGCGCCCGCCGGCGCTCCCGACGCGGACCAGCAGTACGTTCTTCCCCTCCCCTCCCCTCCCTTCTCCTTCGCACATCCCTCCCCCGCTCATGTGCCGTAAGTAGCTGCGACGGCTCCGCCTCTTGGCCTGCTACTGTATTTTGCTCCAGTGGGAGTGAACTGAAGCTAGGTTGGTGCTTATTTTTTTTTTCAAGGATACAGGTTGGTGCTTATTTGTTTGTATATGTTGGTTGGTATACGCTGGGTAGGGAGAAGCCCATCGTAGCATAGCTGGGAACTCTCGCGAATGTTCACTAGGAGCACTCAATTTGGAGAGTTCGGCAGGATTGGGCGCTACAGAATCCTGTAATGGTCCTAGCACTAGCAGACCGCTTGGAGTTTTTGTTTAGCGCATATTGAGCCAGTGCGTAGGCCATGGGATTCGAACCCGTAGGACCGTCTCTAGGATTCCAAGGTGGGAAGTTCGTCCCTACTCGCCTGCACTACAGGGTCTGGGATTACTCACTAGCAGAGAACCCGAAATCTGAACGAACATGGATCACAGTTTCTGACCTCACATGATGCATCTGGTGGATCCCCTCTCATAAGCTTTGCAGAGAACTCCGTGTCCTGTTTTAACATTTGCTCATCCCTTCTGGATTTTGTCTGTATTGGTTTGATTCGTCAATCTTTAGCTATCAAACCGAGACAACTTTCATCATATTATTAGTGTACAGTTCATACTAAAATCTACAAAGTTTGGGTTAATTAGCTTTAGCATTTGATGAGCTGATACCATGTGTATCCACTCACTGTAGGTGTAGATATGACAATGACCCGAATGCTCAAGCATTTACCTGAAAATAATTCAAGTTATCCAAATTCTAAATGTATTGTTGAGTGTAAGGTCTTTGTTGGTTGAATACATATTCCTGCATTATTTAGATATTAAACCATATATAAATGCTTGACTGTGAGAGCAAACTAATCACCATATATTTATAATATGACAATATATCTCATTTTGTGTTCTTGCAACTCTGCCTGATGTTGTTCTCCTAACAATATCTGGGTTTGAATTGAGCTAGAGTGTTATTGTGTTGCTCCTCGGGGTGTACTAGTGAGAGGACTGAACCATGAGAACAGTTTATGAACTTAGGAAATGTAAATTTGTTTTATCTGTGTCACTGAATCTATGGTGAATTTCATGTTCGTTGCCTGCATTAGGAATGGTGAACATGGGACGACAGAAGAACAGGTGGACCAACCAGCATTACCAGATACTGTGGATTCACCCGAGGACAGTAGCGGCGGCAGGAATCATCTGCATGGTATTCATTGAATTTTGTTTGTACTAAATACCAGCAGTATACAGTAAATACAGCTACAGTATACACACACATCACCAAATCTTTGGTATTCATCTGAAGACCTAAGAAGACCCCTGGCGCCGCCCCTGCCCGAGGATGTTTCCAAGGAGAATGTTAGCCCCACTAAGGAATCTGATGAGGTTGAAGACAATGGGTAAGTAATTGAACAGACAGCTTTTATGTACTAGCATTTTTGAGTGCCTTCTCTATTTTACATATATATTCTGTGTATAATAATTGGCCAAGTTATTTTAGTGAAATCTCCATTTGCACCTGACTGAAAATCTGAATTCGTTCCAGTTGTTACATTCATCAGGCTTATCATTCTGGTAAAAGCTGAATTGATTTACTTACACAGCAATGCCTGCCCACGTATAATCTCATAGTATATGCTTTGTAAAATCAATGTACATGCTAGATTCTTAATAGAGCAATTCCTGGCTTCTGTTAAGCATTAATGTTTTGTAAATCCAATTTACATATCAGATTGTTCAGAGAGCACTTCCTGACTTCTGTTAAACATGCATTGGATCGTCGATTATAAATCATATCAATGCTGGATGTCTTGATTGTTTACAAGTATACTCAATCCTTTTGTCCGCGGTGTATGGTAATTTGTTGAAAAAGCAGACCGTCGTGTGAAAGGCTACAGGGATTAATGGATGTCTTGTACTAGCATACTTGATTCTGTTTTGGTGGTGGGTGTATCATTGTTCACAAGTATACAATCTTTCTGATGCAGAGAGGTACCACTGAAGTTCAGAAACTACCTTCCTCATGATGAGCGGCTCCGAGGTGGTAAGGTGGCTCCACTATCTCTACCCAAGTTTGAAGATCCGATCGCTGCTGATGCTGCTGAGCCAAAGCAGCTGGAGGTAACATTTCTAGATCCACCTAATCCTTCTTTCATGATTCTGTGACATCCTTGCATCTTTCACGAGGCAAAACTCACCATATTTATTTACCTGCAGAACCCCTTCGGGAACATCGCTCCAAAGAACCCGAACTGGGACCTGAAACGAGACGTGCAGAAGAGGATCGACAAGCTGGAGAAGCGCACCCAGAAATCTCTGGCGGAGATTGCATGTGAGTAACCAGTAGATGATTGGTTCAGTTAGTTTTGAGCTCAGTTGCCTGTTGTGCATTCACTTATTACTCACGTTGAACCTCTGTTCCTGCGCAGTGGAGCAGCAAAAGGAGAAAGAGGCACTGGAGGCGGGAAGCGATGCAGCTCAAGAGTGACGTGGTACTGGTGCTGGTCCAAATGTTTGTGTAGAACAGAGGAAGCAGCTAGCCAAAGTCAAACATTGATGTATTTGTAATGCACGTTGTGGGCTGAGGACGAATGTACGGAAATTGTAGTCGTGTGCTCACATGATCCATGGACGATGCCTTCGATTCAGTATCCAGAATTTTGAGTTCTGCTAATGGTTAGTCTCTTGGTGATTGAATTAACTATGATTCATCTCGCGAATTCGGAGCATATGTAGCCATGGACTTGCCATGCTTACTTTGCCATTGCCGTTGGACAGCTGATGAATTTTGATGCGTCTCCATTTGTTTCAAACAGTTGGTTTTGGCTTTGACTGGGCATGTGTGGCAGATATATTGAAGTGAATCAAACAACGTTGCGGCATACCAGAAAAGCAAGCGACTGAAATCCTGAGGTCAGATTACCAACAATAACTAGAGTATTTCTGATCAAATAGTTTCCGCTTAGTTTTAATGTGAAACTTGGGTAGCTTCCCTATTTGATTTATACCGACACTCAAAACAAGGAGCAAAACAGCTCCCCTTCTTCCAGGAAAAATGCACATAATCCAGATATTTCGATGGATGCAGCAAACTGATTTTGAATCTCAGGCAACTTCCCTAAATTATTGTTAAATTATCCACCGGAAACAGGCGTGATAAATTCAGATTTAATCTAAACATCATTTGGAAGGGAAAAAGAAATATGGACCTAATCTAAAGATGTTTAAAGTGATAACTCCAACCAACTCATTTATATATTACACCGTACTGTAATAGTCTTGCAAACTGAACGTCAATTAACCATACTGTCTGTCTGAGGACTGAACGTGGAGGAATTTAGGGAAACTGTAGATCTTTGCTCTCATGACACATGGATGACCTGTTTTCACGATTTGTCTCACGGATCTGTCTCGTTCAACAGATGATGAGTTTTGCTGGGTGCCCATCAGTTACTATAACAAATCTACATTCCAAAGAAGCTGGCGTCTGACCAAGGAGCAACAAAATTTGAGGTGAGGTCACAAACAGTGGCTACCGTATTTCTTTATCTGATTTATCATTTATATGCCCAAGAGGCAATAATCAAAACAATGAGCAGAATGGCTCCCCTCCATCTACATACAGGAGGGGAATTTGATACAAGATGGACTTGTGCGTAAAATCAGATCAAAACGTCCTTTACGACATACTCCCTCCGTATCTGGACAAATCTAAGACAAGAATTGGGACGGAGGTAATATATGAAAATTGCAAATCTAATTTAAAGATGTTGAAAGTGGTATTTATGCCAATATACATGGTAACAGGCTAACAGCCCTGAACATCAACTAACCACGTACCACAACGAAGCCACTAAGGTAAGCAGCAATCAAACTACCCGCAGAGTACGCACTTTACACACCAACCAGGGACTAGTCGTAGGTAAAAAAGAAGAAGAAGAAGGGGAAGCAAGCAGATACAATGACCCTTCAGGACGAACTTAATTAGTTTCTCCAGCTTCACAGAGGGTGTCCTTGGATGGTTGACGAGCTGGCTCTCAAGGTCTGTCTTGAGTGTTTCATCATGGGTACCCTTCAGCAAGACTTGCTTGAGTTCTTATAGATGATCTAGGCCAGACAGTTGATAACATGCCCCACTGGAGCAGTCAAGCGTGAGCAGCTCAAGATTTCTCATCGATTTTGATCCAAATGTAACATGCAACCTGCTGGTGCCGCAAGCAATCTCAAGGATCTTCACCTTACAAAAGGTGACCAACTGCTCCTCACACATCGTGGCATAAAAATGGAGCTTACCATCCTGTAGCTGCTGTTTGACTCTAAGGCGTAAAACACATAGTTCTGTTAGGTTGGCAAGGAACTCAATGTCACCTTGCATTAAAGTGTTCATCTCCAGATCCAACTTTCTCAGCTTATAATGATTGCTCCATGATAGTGGCAACTTGTCTTGGAGCCCATAGATTTTAAGACTCTGTAGGTTATCCCAAGGCAGGGAGATACCATCCAAGCAACCTTGGTTGTCCTTGTCGAGCCGCACTGACAAGGATTCTAGACGGACATGACCTGAGATTGCAGAGATGAACTGGTTGCTGTTCTTCCTGTTGATGCCAGACACTCCTAGCTTGTGCAACTGGGTGAGTTTCTTTAGCTCTTTCACTATGGCCTTCCCTCCTGAAGCAGCGACATTGACAACACCGAGTGTGTGCAGCGCCATTAATTATATTCCCAATCCCGCTTGGCACCTCAACACCGAGTTGACGATGTTTGCGAAACTCAGGCAACCAGCTGGATGAAGCTGGTGGTATCAATGTTTTGACATCATTGTTGCCGGCACGAACGTATTGCAGCTTCTGTAACTTGGTGATGGACTCAGGAAGGGAGCCTATGGAGGTGCCCCTCACATCCAAAGTCTGGAGCTGCCTTAGATCACCAAGTGAACTTGGTAGATGGTAGATGTCATCATGTCCTCTTAGGGAGAGGAACTTGAGGCGATGCAATAGCTTCACAATCTTCTCGAGATCATCATCATTTATACTTGATGCATCCTCCAGATCAAGCACCCGCAGAGTCTTAATACTTGTAGAGACGAAGAATGGTTCCCACTTGCCAAATGGGAGCCGCCGGAGGACGGCGGCGGAGGAACTCTCTTTGGGAGAGACGCTGGCGAGATCGCCCTTTTTCTTCCAGAGAAAGAAAGAAGGACCCATATCGCTTCCACCACCATTGTACTGACAGTTTGCAAAAAACACTGATTGGTTGATTAGAGCAGTTTGATGAAAAAACTGACAGCTGGGTCCCTCCGTAAATGATGGCGTGGCATGAAAACAACTCACACCGTTTGACTCATATTAGGCTGGTGTAGGGCCCGCCTGTGATCCTCAGTTCCTCACTCCCACCCTTCTTCCTCCTCTGGTCAACACGACCTCCCGACCAAATCGAGCTCGGCCTCGCCGAGCGGGCTGGGGCGCGGGCCTCGTCGGAGCGGGATGGGGCCCAGCCCGCAGGAGATCGTATTCGTCGGAGCGGTCAAGTGGGCGGGCTAGCTGGAGCTCAGCCTCGCCGGATTAGGCGCGGTCGGCTTCGTGTATGGGTACAAATTTAAACATAAATCTACATATTACAAACCAGGGGTCACGACGAATGCATAAGTCATACAAACAAATATTGTCTGGGTACAAACATAGTTAGTCAGGTTTGCCTTAAGAAGGCTAGCATAACAGCGACACTGATCGAAAAAGCGAAAGGCCTTCTGCCTAGGGCCTCCGAACTACTCCTGGTCGGCGGGCTCAACGTACTAGTAGGTGCCTCCGGGGATCTGCGGCTCCTGGTAGTAACCTCCTGCGGTGGCGTCTGACTTCGGAGCTCCGTCGTCTGATCGCAGCAACCGGTTAGGGGAAAAAGAGGTAGCAAGCAATCGTGAGTACTCATCCAAAGTACTCGCAAGACTTAGATCAGAACTATACTAAGTATGCATCGGTATCAAAGGAATGGGGCTATATATCTTTGGACTAAACTGCGGAATGCCAGAATAGAGGAGGAGAGGCCTAGCCTATCGAAGACTAGTATCTTGAAGCAATCTTGCAGCATCAGAAGAGAGTAGATCACAATAGTATATAATAGTAATTATATATTAGCAATGCCCTTTGATCCTTTCTCGACTCCCTGTGAGAAAGCGATGCCGAGAGCAGTAGTAACAGTTTAACATTGTAACAGTATCCATTCATAGTTGTAGTAGATCAGGATACAATTCCGAGCGTCCTGTTACCGTAGGACAGGGCTATTCGAATAGATTACTTCCCTCAAGGGGTGCACTACTGTTACCCAACACGCTCGATTACCTCTGGCCGGACACACTTGCCTGGGAATGACCGGCCTCGGATAATCAACACGACGTAGTCCTACCTAGGCTTAGTAGAGAGGTCAGCACGCCGGTCTAAATCCTAAGTGCGAAGGGGTCTTGGGCCCATCGCCCTCTGCACTTCTGCACGTTGCGAGACTGGCCGGGGCCCAAGCGCGACTGTGGAAACACCAACAGACGTAACCAGCTCACCCCAACAATCAGCCTGCATCTCTGAACTGTGACATCTGAAGAGCTTTCGGGAGAAACGTACGACATAGAGGGCCCCATTAAACCATTATCCCCCGTGGTGGTAGTGCGTATAGGCCAGCGGCCAACTCAGATCAAATACCCAAATTCGTTAGGCGTGTTTAGTAACTCGCGGAGACGAACAGGATCCCTGTCGCTCCGACTTGGTAACTCGCGGATCACGACCAGGGACCAGGCCCACCTCTCTCCTAGGTGGTCTCCGCCTGCCCTATCGTTCCGCCACAATATCACTCGCGGGTGCTCTTGGGTTCAACCAGTCTTTAATGTTATTCTCTTGCGGGCACTCTTGGAGCCGGCCCGACTTTAACAGTTTAAAGTATAGCAGTAATGTAAACATTTCCGTGATCATCACCCAGAGTGATCACGGCCCGATAACAAGCATGGTAACGGACAAGGGTGAAGAGCCACAGATGGATCAACAGCATAGCTAACTAAGCATCATGGGAAAGCAGGTGGGTATCAACAGCAGACGACGAAATCAGGCTATGCATTAGAATAGGGTCTATCGGAATAACAACAGAAGCAATTCTAATGCAAGCATAAGAGAGATAGACAGTAGGCGATATCTGGATGATCAAGGGGTTTTGCTTGCCTGAAAGCTCTGCTGAAGGGGTCTGGTCGTCGACGACATAGTCGTACTCAGCAGTGTCGTCGGCAGTCTCGGGGTCTATCGGGAGAGAAGGAGGGGGAAGAAACAATAAATACACGGCAACAAATGCAACAGAGATGCATGACATGTCAACATGCAGTGCTGGTGGTGACCTAATGCAGTACTAGGTATTTTAAACGGAGTGGGAAAATATCCGAGAATATTTTCCCAGCTCCAGGTGATCATCGGTATATTAAACTGGAGGGGACGGTTTCACGTTCAGTATGTTAGAGGGGTGTGGCAGGTATGTGGGTAGGATATTCGGATTCGTCATATTTTTCTGATCATTTTTCATATATAAATTATTTTCATCCAAGTTACGGTTTATTTTATATGATTTTTCAAAGTTTTAATTATTTTCTGGAATTTCTGGAATTAAATTTTAATTCAAAAATAAATGATTAAATTGCTATGGGTACACAGAAGTGTACCCAGCAAAATGCTCATTAGGCTGACAGGTGGGGCCAGTCAACTGCCCAGTCAACAGTTGACTGGACTGTTGACTGGTCAGCTGGGTCCAGTCAGCAGAGGCTGACTGGTGGGTCCCAGTGCTGACTCAGTACTGCTTATCCGTTTAAACAGTAGCTGCGGGTCCCACATGTCAGTTTAGTTAAATAACTAAACAGTGTTATTAGGGTTAATTAAATCGCGTGGGGCCTAGCTGTCAGTGGGTATTAGAGGGGGTTAATTAGCGCTAATGACGCGCCACATCAGCGACTATGACGGCGAGACAGAGCACGCCGGCGGCGACCGTGCGCTCGTCTTCGGCGACCAAACGGGCGACGGAGGGCTCCACTCGAGCCAGACGGGTGCACCACGTCGATCTAAGTGACTTGCGCAAGCCGGGGTTGACGCAAATGACGGCGGCGACGGCAACCGACGGCGGTGACGGCTCGGCCTCGATGGAATCAGGTCAACGGGGCACGGGGAGGTGTAAGGGGAGGTCAGGGAGGAACTGTTGGGGAACGTTGCATGGGAAACAAAAAATTTCCTACGCACACACAAGATCGATCCATGGTGATGAGCATCTACGAGAGGGAGAGTGAATCTACATACCCTTGTAGATCGCTAAGCGGAAGCGTTTAAGAAACGCGGTTGATGTAGTCGAACGTCTCCGCGATCCAAATCGCAAGTCGTCCCTCGATCCGATCACGAACTAGCGCCGAACGGACGGCACCTCCGCGTTCAACACACGTACGGCTTGATGACGCCTTCACCTCCTCGATCCAGCGAGCGATGGTGAAGTAGTGGTTGAGTTCCAGCAGCACGACGGCGTGGTGATGGTGGTGAGGAACAATCTCTGCAGGGCTTCGCCAAGCGCTACGGAGATTATGACGGAGGAACTAGAGGGCTAGGGTTGCCGGCACACGGCTTGGGAAATCCTGATGTATCCCGTGTGCTAGCCCTGCCCCTCTATTTATATGTTGAGCCTTGGGGTCTAAACTTGGAGTAAAAGTCTCTTCCAAGTCGGTTTTGTCCGCACAAGGTCGGTTTGGTCCGCAGGAAAAGAGTCCAACTCGGATCCCTGCCGAACCGTGCACAGCCGCGCACAAGCGGTAGTACCGCTTGGGCGGTAGTACCGCTTCACACAAGCGGTAGTACCGCTCGGGCGGTAGTACCGCTTCACCAAGCGGTAGTACCGCTTACGCGGCAGCAAAACTACTTTTGCACTTTCCAATACCTCGTGGGTTTTATCCCTTTGGCCCATATAAAGTGTTGCTGCACCCGAACACTTCGGTAAACATCCGGAACCCCTTCCGGTGAATTCCGGAACCCTTCCGGAGATCAAAACACTATTATCACATATATCAATCTTTACCTCCGGACTATTCCGGAGATCCTCGTCATGTCCGGGATCTTATCCGGGACTCCGAACAACCTTCGGTCACCAACAAAATAACTCAACTATACTAATCGTCACCAAACGTTAAGTGTGTAGACCCTGCGGGTTCGAGAACTATGTAGACATGACCGAGACACCTCTACGATCAATAACCAATAGCGGGACCTGGATGCCCATATTGGCTCCTACATATTCTACGAAGATCTTTATCGGTCGAACCACTATGTCAAGGATTCAGTTAATCCCGTATGCTGTTCCCTTTGTTCTTTGGTATGTTACTTGCCCAAGATTCGATCGTCGGTATCTCTATACCTAGTTCAATCTCGTTACCGGCAAGTCTCTTTACTCGTTCCGTAATACAAGATCTCGTGGCTAACACTTTAGTCACATTGCTTGCAAGGCTCATTGTGATGTTGTATTACCGAGTGGGCCCTGAGATACCTCTCCGTCATACGGAGTAACAAATCCCAGTCTTGATCCATGCCAACCCAACAGACACCCTCGGAGATACCTGTAGAGCACCTTTATAGTCACCCAGTTACGTTGCGACGTTTGATACACACAAGGTACTCCTCCGATGTCAGGGAGTTGCTTGATCTCATGGTCATAGGAACAGATACTTGACATGCAGAAAACAATAGCAATAAACTGACACGATCATATGCTACGTTCGTAGTTTGGGTCTTGTCCATCACATCATTCTCCTAATGATGTGATCCCGTTATCAAATGACATCTCATGTCAATGGCTAGGAAACCTTAACCATCTTTGATCAACGAGCTAGTCAACTAGAGGCTTACTAGGGACACAGTGTTGTCTATGTACCCACACATGTATTTGAGTTTCCAATCAATACAATTATAGCATGGATAATAAACGATTATCATGAACAAGGAAATATAATAATAACTAATTTATTATTGCCTCTAGGGCATATTTCCAACAGTCTCCCACTTGCACTAGAGTCAATAATCCAGTTCACATCACTATGTGATTTACATTGTAATGAATCGAACACCCATGCAGTTCTGGTGTTGTTCATGTTTAGCCCTTGGAAGAGGTTTAGTCATCGGATCTGCAACATTCAGATCCGTGTGTACTTTGCAAATATTTATGTCGTCCTCCTTGATGTAATCGCGGATGGAATTGAAACGTCGCTTTATGTGTCTGGTCCTCTTGTGAAATCTTGGTTCCTTGGCTAGAGCAATGGCACCAGTATTATCACAAAACAGAGTCATTGGGTTAAGCGCACTAGGCACTACTCCAAGATCTGTCATGAACTCCTTCATCCAGACACCTTCCTTCGCCGCCTCTGAGGCAGCGATGTACTCCGCTTCGCATGTAGAATCTGCTACCACGCTTTGCTTGGAACTGCACCAGCTAACCGCACCCCCATTAAGAATAAACACGTATCCGGTTTGAGACTTAGAGTCATCCGGATCAGTGTCAAAGCTTGCATCGACGTAACCCTTTACGACGAGCTCTTGATCACCTCCATAAACGAGAAACATATCCTTAGTCCTTTTCAGGTACTTCAGGATATTCTTGACCGCCTTCCAGTGTTCCATTCCTGGATCACTTTGAAACCTTCCGACCATACTTATGGCAAGGCTGACATCGGGTCTTGTGCACAGCATTGCATACATGATAGAGCCTATGGCCGAAGCATAGGGGATGACACTCATCTTTTCTCTATCTTCTGCAGTCACTGGGCATTGAGTCTTACTCAACTTCACACCTTGCAATACAGGCAAGAACCCCTTCTTGGACTGATCCATTTTGAACTTCTTCAAAACTTTGTCAAGGTATGTGCTTTGTGAAAGTCCTATTAAGCGTCTCGATCTATCTCTATAGATCTTGATGCCTAATATGAAAGCAGCTTCTCCTAGGTCCTTCATTGAAAAACTCTTGTTCAAATATTCCTTCACGCTTTCCAGCATTTCTATATTGTTTCCAATCAGTAATATGTCATCCACATATAATATTAGAAACGCTATAGAGCTCCCACTCACTTTCTTGTAAATACAAGCTTCTCCGTAAACTTGTATAAACTCGAACGCTTTGATCACCTCATCAAAACGAAGATTCCAACTCCGAGATGCTTGCACCAGTCCATAAATGGATCGCTGGAGTTTGCAAACTTTGCCAGCATTCTCTGGATCAACAAAACCTTCTGGTTGCATCATATACAACTCTTCCTTAAGGAAACCGTTAAGGAACGCTGTTTTGACATCCATCTGCCAAATTTCATAATCGAAAAAGGCAGCTATTGCTAACATGATTCTGACGGACTTAAGCATCGCTACGGGTGAGAAGGTCTCATCGTAGTCAACTCCTTGAACTTGTGAAAAACCCTTTGCCACAAGTCGAGCTTTATAGACGGTGACATTACCGTCCGCGTCCGTCTTCCTCTTAAAGATCCATTTGTTCTGAATGGCCTTACGCCCTTCAGGTAATACTTCCAAAGTCCATACTTTGTTTTCATACATGGATCCCATCTCGGATTTCATGGCCTCTAACCACTTCTCGGAATCCGGGCCCATCATCGCTTCTCCATAGCTCGTAGGTTCATCGTTGTCTAACAACATGACCTCTAAGACAGGGTTGCCGTACCACTCGGGAGCAGTACGCGTCCTTGTCGACCTACGAGGTTCGATAGCAACTTGATCCAAAGTTTCATGATCATCATCATTAACTTCCTCTTCAGCTAATGTAGGCTCCACAGAAACAACTTTCTGCGCTGCGCTACTCTCAGGTTGAAGTAAAGGTTCAACAACCTCATCAAGTTCTATCTTCCTCCCACTCAATTCTTTCGAGAGAAACTCTTTCTCAAGAAATGTTCCGTTTTTAGCGACAAACACTTTGCCTTCGGATCTGAGGTAGAAGGTATACCCAACTGTCTCTTTTGGGTATCCTATGAAGACGCATTTCTCCGCTTTGGGTTCCAGCTTTTCAGGCTGAAGCTTTTTGACATAAGCATCACATCCCCAAACTTTAAGAAACGACAGCTTTGGCTTCTTGCCAAACCAAAGTTCATGTGGCGTCGTCTCAACGGATTTCGATGGTGCCCTATTTAAAGTGAATGCAGCTGTCTCTAATGCATAACCCCAAAACGATAGTGGCAAATCGGCAAGAGACATCATAGATCGCACCATATCCAATAAGGTTCGATTACGACGTTCGGACACACCATTACGCTGTGGTGTTCCAGGCGGTGTCAATTGTGAAACAATTCCACACTGTCTTAAGTGACTGCCAAACTCATAAGTCAGATATTCTCCTCCTCGATCAGATCGTAGGAATTTAATCTTCTTGTTACGATGATTCTCAACTTCACTCTGAAATTGTTTGAACTTTTCAAATGTTTCAGACTTATGTTTCATTAAGTAAATATACCCATATCTACTTAAGTCATCAGTGAAGGTGAGAAAGTAACGATAACCACCGCGCGCCTCAATACTCATCGGACCACACACATCAGTATGTATGATTTCCAATAAGTCACTTGCCCGTTCCATTGTTCCAGAGAACGGCGTTTTAGTCATCTTGCCCATGAGGCATGGCTCACATGTGTCAAGTGATTCAAAATCAAGTGACTCCAAAAGTCCATCAGCATGGAGCTTCCTCATGCGTTTTACGCCAATATGACCTAAACGGCAGTGCCACAAGAAAGTGGTATTATCATTATCAATTCTACATCTTTTGGCATCAATGTTATGAACATGTGTATCATTACTATCGAGATTCAATAAGAATAAACCCCTCACATTGGGTGCATGACCACAAAAGATATTACTCATATAAATAGAACAACCATTATTCTCTGATTTAAATGAGTAACCGTCTCGCAATAAACAAGATCCAGATATAATGTTCATGCTTAACGCAGGCACCAAATAACACTTATTTAGGTTCATCACTAATCCCGACGGTAATCGAAGAGCGAGCGTGCCGACGGCGATCACATCAACCTTGGAACCATTTCCCACGCGCATCGTCACTTCGTCCTTTGCCAGCCTCCGTCTATTCCGCAGTTCCTGTTTTGAGTTGCAAATATGAGCAACCGCACCGGTATCAAATACCCAGGCACTACAACGAGAGTTGGTAAGGTACACATCAATAACATGTATATCATATATACCTTGTTTGTTTGTTGTTGGCCGCCTTCTTGTCAGCCAAATACTTGGGGCAATTCCGCTTCCAATGTCCAGTTCCCTTGCAATGAAAACACACAGTTTCTGGTTTGGGTCCAGCCTTGGGTTTCTTCACGAGAGGAGCAACTGTTTTGCCACTCTTCTTGGAGTTACCCTTCTTACCCTTGCCATTTTTCTTGAAACTAGTGGTTTTATTGACCATCAACACTTGATGCTCCTTCTGAATTTCAGACTCAGCGGCTTTCAGCATCGCAAACAGCTCGGCGACTGACTTGTTCATCCCGTGCATGTTATAGTTCAACACGAAGCTCTTGTAGCTAGGTGGCAATGATTGAAGAACTCTGTCAGTGATAGCCTCTGGCGGAAGGGGCATCCCCAATTCAGCCAGACGGGTGGAGTACCCAGACATTCTGAGCACGTGATCACTGATAGACCCGTTCTCCTCCATCTTGCAAGTATAGAACTTATCGGAGATCTCATATCTCTCGATCCGGGCATTCTTCTGAAAGATCAACTTCAACTCCTGGAACATCTCATATGCTCCATGACGTTCAAAACGTCTTTGAAGTCCCGGTTCTAAGCCATACAACATTGCACATTGAACTATTGAGTAATCATCAGAACGAGCCTGCCAGGCGTTCACAACGTCTAGAGACTCAACTGGAGCGGGTGGATCACCAAGCGGTGCATCAAGGACATAAGCCTTCTGGGAAGCCGTAAGGATAATCCTTAGATTACGGGCCCAGTCCACAAAGTTACTTCCATCATCTTTCAACTTAGCTTTCTCTAGGAACGCATTAAAATTCAGGGGTGCTACTGCGCGAGCCATGATCTACAACATAAATATAGCAAAGACAACTTAGACTATTGTTCTAGATAATGAGTTTAGTTAATCATATTACTTAAAAACTCCCACTCAAATTGACATCCCTCTGGTCATTCGAGTGTAACATGATCCAAATCCACCAACTCAAGTCCGATCATCACGTGAGTTGAGGTGGTTTCAATGGTGAACATCTTCATGTTGATCATATCTACTATATGACTCATGTTCGACCTTTCGGTCTCTTGTGTTCCGAGGCCATGTATGTACATGCTAGGCTCGTCAAGTTTAACCCAAGTGTTCCGCGTGTGCAACATGGCTTGCACCCGTTGTATGTGAACGTGGAGTCTATCACACCCGATCATCACGGCGTGTCTCGAAACGACGAACTTTCGCAACGGTGCACACTCGGGGAGAACACAATTTATCTTGAAATTTAAGTGAGGGATCACCTTATAATGCTACCGTCGTCCTAAGCAAAATAAGATGCATAAAAGGATTAACATCACATGCAAATCATAAGTGACATGATATGGCCATGAACTTGTGCTTTTGATCTCCATCTCCAAAGCACCGGCATGATCTCCATCGTCACCGGCATGACACCATGATCTCCATCATCTTGATCTCCATCAACGTGTCGCCATAAGGTTGTCGCGCCGACTGTTGCTTCCACGACTATTGCTAATGTTTAGCGATAAAGTAAAGCATTACATAGCGCTTAATGATTGACACGCAGGTCATACAATAATTAAAGACAACTCTATGGCTCCTGCCAGTTGCCGTACTCATCGACATGCAAGTCGTGATATTCTATACATCACATGATCATCTCATACATCACATATATCTCATCATGTAATTGGCCATATCACATCACAACATACCCTGCAAAAACAAGTTAGACGTCCTCTAATTGTTGTTGCAAATTTTACGTGGCTGCTACGGGTTTGCAAGAACCGTTCTTACCTACGCAAAACCACAACGTGGTGTAGTGATTGCTTTTTGATCTTCTAAAAGAACCCTCTTCATTGAAATCGATTCAACTAAACTGAGAGAGACAGACACCCGCTAGCCATCTTTATGCAACGAAGTTACATGTTAGTTGAAGGAACCTGTCTCGCGTAAGTGTACGCGTAATGTCGGTCCGGGCCGCTTCATCTCACAGTACCGCCGAATCAAATATCAACTAGTAACGGCAAGCAATATGTATACACCCACGCCCACAACTCGTTTGTGTTCTACTCGAGATCTCATCTACGCATAGACCTAGCTCAGATGCCACTGTTGGGGAACGTTGCATGGGAAACAAAAATTTTCCTACGCACACACAAGATCTATCCATGGTGATGAGCATCTACGAGAGGGAGAGTGAATCTACATACCCTTGTAGATCGCTAAGCGGAAGCGTTTAAGAAACGCGGTTGATGTAGTCGAACGTCTCCGCGATCCAAATCGCAAGTCGTCCCTCGATCCGATCACGAACTAGCGCCGAACGGACGGCACCTCCGCGTTCAACACACGTACGGCTTGATGACGCCTTCACCTCCTCGATCCAGCGAGCGATGATGAAGTAGTGGTTGAGTTCCAGCAGCACGACGGCGTGGTGATGGTGGTGAGGAACAATCTCTGCAGGGCTTCGCCAAGCGCTACGGAGATTATGACGGAGGAACTAGAGGGCTAGGGTTGCCGGCACACGGCTTGGGAAATCCTGATGTATCCCGTGTGCTAGCCCTGCCCCTCTATTTATATGTTGAGCCTTGGGGTCTAAACTTGGAGTAAAAGCCTCCTCCAGGTCGGTTTTGCCCGCACAAGGTCGGTTTGGCCCGCAGGGAAAGAGTCCAACTCGGATCCCTGCCGAACCGTGCACAGCCGCGCACAAGCGGTAGTACCGCTTCACACAAGCGGTAGTACCGCTTGGGCGGTAGTACCGCTTCACACAAGCGGTAGTACCGCTCGGGCGGTAGTACCGCTTCACCAAGCGGTAGTACCGCTTACGCGGCAGCAAAACTACTTTTGCACTTTCCAATACCTCGTGGGTTTTATCCCTTTGGCCCATATAAAGTGTTGCTGCACCCGAACACTTCGGTAAACATCCGGAACCCCTTCCGGTGAATTCCGGAACCCTTCCGGAGATCAAAACACTATTATCACATATATCAATCTTTACCTCCGGACTATTCCGGAGATCCTCGTCATGTCCGGGATCTTATCCGGGACTCCGAACAACCTTCGGTCACCAACAAAATAACTCAACTATACTAATCGTCACCAAACGTTAAGTGTGTAGACCCTGCGGGTTCGAGAACTATGTAGACATGACCGAGACACCTCTACGATCAATAACCAATAGCGGGACCTGGATGCCCATATTGGCTCCTACATATTCTACGAAGATCTTTATCGGTCGAACCACTATGTCAAGGATTCAGTTAATCCCGTATGCTGTTCCCTTTGTTCTTTGGTATGTTACTTGCCCGAGATTCGATCGTCGGTATCTCTATACCTAGTTCAATCTCGTTACCGGCAAGTCTCTTTACTCGTTTCGTAATACAAGATCTCGTGGCTAACACTTTAGTCACATTGCTTGCAAGGCTCATTGTGATGTTGTATTACCGAGTGGGCCCTGAGATACCTCTCCGTCATACGGAGTAACAAATCCCAGTCTTGATCCATGCCAACCCAACAGACACCCTCGGAGATACCTGTAGAGCACCTTTATAGTCACCCAGTTACGTTGCGACGTTTGATACACACAAGGTACTCCTCCGATGTCAGGGAGTTGCATGATCTCATGGTCATAGGAACAGATACTTGACATGCAGAAAACAATAGCAATAAACTGACACGATCATATGCTACGTTCGTAGTTTGGGTCTTGTCCATCACATCATTCTCCTAATGATGTGATCCCGTTATCAAATGACATCTCATGTCAATGGCTAGGAAACCTTAACCATCTTTGATCAACGAGCTAGTCAACTAGAGGCTTACTAGGGACACAGTGTTGTCTATGTACCCACACATGTATTTGAGTTTCCAATCAATACAATTATAGCATGGATAATAAATGATTATCATGAACAAGGAAATATAATAATAACTAATTTATTATTGCCTCTAGGGCATATTTCCAACAGGAACAGGAGCTCACAGTGGGTGCAATGGGGGGCTCAGGGGAGCCGGAGGTGGCCGGAGTCGAGGGGATCGAGCGGCGATAGAGGCGGCGGCCGACGAGGGGAAACGGGCGTGGCGGCGTCGTCGGGGCTCCCCGGCGTCGATCTGGTGGTGTGGTGGATGGAGACGAGCCCGACGGTCCTCCTGGTCATGGCGATGGGGCGAGGGAAGGCTGGTGGCCGCGTAGACGACGGCGATGCGGTGATGGCCGAGCTCGAGGGAGCTCCAAATCGATGAATGGGAGCGAGGGAGGGGGAAATTGAGGCTAGGGTTAGCGAGGAGGGGACGACTGCGGGGCCTTGTAGGCGTCCATGGCCAAAGGGGAGCGCCGGTGTCGACGATCCGACGGTGGCATCGGCCGCGGATGCACGCACGGCCGACACGGCGATGAGGAAGAAGAAGGACAAAGGGGAGTTGGGATGGGCCAGTGGCTATGTCGGTTGGGCCGGCACTGTTGAACTAAAGCCCGGCGACATAGTTCCTTTTCTTCTTTTCTTTTCTTTTCTGTCAAATATTTCAGCTACTGTTTTGCATTTTATTTATCTAGCAAATAAATTTTGTAAAATGTGGAACTTACCACATAAATACAATGCATTATTTTGCACTGCCACAAAAAGTTTGGGACTTGCTTGAATTTATTTGAATTTTGTTTAAATAGAAATGATTTAATTTGGGGCTGTTTGGCTACTGTTCTGGATATTAGGGTCAATTTGGAATTTCAAATAATGTTGGTTTTGTTTTTATAATTGCTTTGGGTTTATTTGCAATATTATGAACTATTTTGTTTTGCAGTTTGAAGAATTAAAATTTTGGCTTGCATTTGAATTTGAATTTTGGGTTGGTTCATTTCTTTAATTGCATTTTCAATTATGAAAAATATGCTGACATGGCACACTAGCTAGGTTAACAGAGTGATGAAGATTTGGGGATGTTACAGATTTCTCCCCACACCGACGGGCACGAGGCCCACGGCGGAGAGAAATCGCTGGATCCAGCGCCGGAAACGAAGTCGCCTCTCTGGTCTCCTTTACTGTAGAGAAGGAACTAGAGAGGGGACACACCGTCGGCTGACTTATTCTACGGCAGCTGTGGAGGCAATCCAAACTGGGACCTGAAACGGGACGTGCAGAAGAGGATCGACAAGCTGGAGAAGCGCACTCAGAAAGCTCTGGCGGAGATTGCATGTGAGTAGTAACTAGTAGATGAGGCCGATTTTCGTGTTTTGACCCTTTTGGTAAAGTTTAGCCGGATCTGACCCATATCCAAAAGTATTTCGGGATCTGACCCTTTTTCTACCGCCAGGGTCGATGGCGGTAGGGTATAATGGCCTACCGCCAAGGACCCTGGAGGTAGGCAACTTATCCACGTCAGCACAGTGCTGCCCTACCGCCAAATAGGCTGGCGGTAGCCTGTGTACCCCTACCGCCGATGTGCCCGGCGGTAGGTGAGTATACACACTATATCTGATACTTACAAATTTTTTGCGGTAGGGCGTGCGACCCTACCGCCAAGGGCCTTGGCGGTAGGCTCTTATACCCTACCGCCATCGCCCCTGGCGGTAGAAAAATGGTCAGATCCCGAAATACTTTTGGATGGGGGTCAGATCAGGCTAAACTTTACCAAAAGGGTCAAAACACGAAAATCGCCCGATAGATGATGCTTCGTTATTCAGTTTCTTTTCAGCCTTGTTGTACGCTGTGCGTTTACGTACTCATGAGAACCACCCTGTCCCCGAGCATTGGAGCAGCAAAAGGAGAAAGAGGCACTGGAAGAGGGAACCGATGCAGCTCAAGAGTGAATCGATATTGGTGGCTGTCCAAATTTGCATAGCATAGTCATAAATTGAGGATCAGAAGTCAAACGTTGATGTATTTGCATTTTGCATTGCACGGTGTGGCCTGAGGACTAACATATGGAAATTGTAGTCGTGTGCTCACATTATCCATGGATAATGCCTTTAATTCAGTTGGCAGAATTTTCAGCTGTACTGATGGTTAGTGTCTTAGTGACTGAATTAGCTATGATTTGTCTCACAAATTTGGAGCTTATATATCCATGGAATGGCTTACTATGTCATTGTAAATTGGCATATGATGAATTTTGCTCGGTCTAATCTATTCCAGATGCTTGCAATTTTGTTTTTTTGGCCTTGACTGGGCATGTGCAGCGAATGTATTTAATTGAGTCGAATAGCAGTGCAGCATACCACGGAGCAAGCAGCAACTTGATTGGCAGAGACCAACCAACCGAAAAACTGAGGTAAGATTACCAACACCTAAACAGTAACCAGAACTCAACTAGTTTCCTTTTAATTTACAGTGAAAATAAAGTATAGACATACTGATGAGAAGAATGATCATGATCCACAAGGTCTGAAGCACGAGAATAATGATCATGATCCACAAGGTGTCAAGCATGAGAAGAATGATCATTGCTACACATGGTGGTCATGTTCAAGAGAAGGCAAGTAGGTTCACAAAGATACTTCAAGTTACACTTCTTCAAGTTCTACATCAACTCCAAAGATCCCCATCATGATGATGTGGATCCCCCAAAAGAAGAACTAGGGGAGTTCTCGAGTGTGACTCCACTAGTAAGCTTAAAGATCACATCTTTTCATGGCAAGGATATAGTGCAACTTCACTCTTATAATGTGCACTAATTCAAGGAGTCAAAAACATTTTTTGTTGGTAAGACATAGGGACAAGGTAACCCAATCCTCCATGAAAATAAAGAGCTAGTGAGCCGTTACTACTTGTAAGACATAGAAGGGAAAATCATGTTGTATTAATCAATAAAACCGATCATAAAATTTCGGACCGCATCATCTACATTATAATTCTTGCAAAAAAAGGAATAGGTAATCAGGCGTGTCAAGTTTACATGGAATTCTAACTACAGCAACACAAAAAAGAAAAGATCATACATGACAGAACTAAAGGGGATTCAACCATGGTGATCAGAAGTCCGAGAAGGCCCCCGGCGAGTGCAACTACAGGAAACTTGCATGTAATTGAGCTGTGCTACCAAGGACACCTTGAAGATATGGTCAGCTTTGCTTCCATACTATATTATCTCGCCGATCCCTCGCTACTTCTTCCATCTGTGGTCAGTGGAGAATTTATCACAATGCCATCTGTCTCAGCTTCGTCATCCAAACTATGCTCCCCTGTTGGTCGAAGGCCTTCCAATGTCAACTCCACTTGCCTCATGTCTGGACGGTCTTCTCCTCTTAGTTTTATACATGCTACTGCAAGTGCAACAGCTTCTCCAGCTTCTTTTCCTCCCTCGTATGTAACTTGTGGATCTAAAATATCCGACAAATTGCCCTCTTCAAACAAGCTGACAAAATGTGCAACAAGACCCTCCCCATCGGAAGACAAGTATGAAGATGGTTTCTTCCTAGTCAACAGTTCTACGAGCATGACACCATAGCTATAGACATCACTTTTCTCCGTCAGCCGCCCCGTGTAGAAATACGTAGGGTCTAAATATCCTATTGTACCTTGAACCACTGTTGTTAACCCTGATTTCTCCACCGAAATGTATCTTGAAGCTCCAAAGTCCGCTACCTTTGCTGTTAGAGTGTCATCCAAAAGTATGTTAACTGACTTCACATCTCGATGAATGATGGGTACTGAAGTTGTTGAGTGAAGATAAGCTAGAGATTTGGCGGTTTCAATTGCAATCCGCAGCCTATGTTCCCAGGACAATGATCTTGGTCCGTCGATGTGAAGATGATCATAAAGGGTTCCATTGGATATGAATTCATAGACTAACATTGGTACTTCTGTTTCAAGACAACAGCCATAGAGCTTTACCACATTTCTATGGTTGATTTGTGATAGGATAGCAACCTCATTAATAAACTCATCAATCTCCCTCTGTAGAATCTTCTTTGGTTTCTTGATGGCTACGACATGGAGGTCTGACAAAATACCTTTGTATACTATACCATGCCCTCCACCACCAAGCTCACGGGCTTTATCAAAATTGTTTGTTGCCTTCTCTAGCTCATCTAAGGGTATGATCATTCTTTCAGCAATATCTGCTCTTTGTGATACCAATTGTTGTAGGAGTTGCCCACGATTTTGCTCAAAGAACTTTCGCTTCATCATACGTGCCCTTCTGTGCTTAACTTTGTTGGTGGCAAAGTGTCCAAGGAGAACAAAAAAAATGAGGCCCACTGCAGTGGCAAGGCCTACTCCAACACCTATACATCAATGTATACATATTAGTAACTATTCAGTTTCTCCTGCATATGTTCATATGTAGAACACCATGTAACCTACTACTTCCTCCATTTGGATTTATTAGGCCCCCTCATATTTTGAGTCAAACTTTGACCATCTATATGAATAACAAAATACTAGGAGGTACTCCCTCCGTCCCATAATATAAGTAGTGTAAAAAACGCTCTTATATTATGGGACGGAGGGAGGATATGTTAACAATATATTACTCCCTCCAATTCAAATTAATTGAAGCAGCGTCAATTAATTTGGATTGGAGGGAGTATTAATTTAGGCTCACTCACCAAGAAACGAACTGAATCAATGGATAAAATGAATGTACTACTGCAAAATCTGCTCACCTATAATTATGGTCTTGTTGCGGCCTGCACCTCGAGCTGGATATAAAATAAAATAAAAAATAAGTTAGATGCTAGAGAAATCAATTTCTAAAAAGAGAAGGCGTGCATAATGAATTTAATATATAATCAACCTATATATGCTAACCTTTGCATCCTTGGTCGTCGTCGGCGTAGGGGTTGCCGTCGTAGCCATCTTTGCAGTGGCATGTATAGCCTCTGTCCCCTTGCTTGCAGCGGCTGTGCTTCTTGCAGATATTGCGGGATGTATCACAGTTGGGTTTATCAGACATGACCTCCCACTGTAGAATGATGGGCACCTCCTGCACCTCTATGGCCGGTGGCTGCTTATCGACGGGGTCCAGCTTGCCGGAGAAACCCAGCTTATCGAACCACCCCTCCGTGGCGACAAACGCCAGCGCGGGCTTGGATGAGTCGGCGAACCAGCTCTTCTCCACGAGCGGACGCATGCTCAATTGCTTGGGCATGCCGCCTGTGGAGTCCTGGGAGATGTGTGTCTGGCAGCAGCCCGTGCAGTGGCAATACTTTCCGTTGGTGCTCCGGCGCCGCCCTCGGCGCCGGCGAGTGATGTTGCTGACTAATTCGGGGTCTTCACTGAAGTCCACGGTGCATAACGAGACGCATCCGCCAAGTATGTCCTGGTTGTTGTCGCTGCGGTGCCCGAGCATCACCACATGCACGTCGCACCCCGTGAGGATCAGCTCGTTGCTGGGCGAGAGCGAGTAGGGCCCCTCGCCGGCACTTGGGATGCCCTGGTCCCGGAAAATAAATGTGTCCGAGTTGTTTAGGAAAGCTCCGGGGTAGACAACTCCCACGGTGGCCTTGTCTAGGTGGATCTTCTCGACGCGGAGCTGGCCGCCGTCACCCAGGAGCAGCCGTGGCGGGTTCTTTGTTTCGTCGCAGGTGAGGTTAAACCCAGGATGGTAGCAACTGGCAGGGCCCATGTCCTGGATGCCGAACGGGAATGGCACGTGGACGTCACCGCAATACCTCGTGCAGTTTCCTGTATGAACAGTCACACTTTTTTAGATTGCAAACAAATGGCTGCGCATATTAACCTCTTTTATTAATGGTCAATGGAGATGCCTATTTTTGGTTGAGAGTTGCTTACCTGCGTGGGTACGATTGACGCCGCATCCACCGGGCATGGCAGCGTTGCCGTCTTGTCCTGGAGGGCACTGGCACACGGCATTTCCTTTGATGATGGTGCAATCACCGTAGCACCCCAAGCACTTGTATACTGTATGCAACTTATTTTGATTAACTATTGATAGTCTGATGTAGTTACGTTTTAATATTTTGATTAACTAGAGATTACTGCGAGAATGGTTTGCAGTTATTTCATTATTGAAGAAAGACCCCCCCCCCCCCCCCCCCCCCCCCCCCCCCCCGCGCAACCTCCTCCCCCCTGCTTCTCCTTCCCTCCTGCCGCTGTCTATGGCATCCCCCGGGCAAAGCCCCCCCCCCCCCCCCCCCCCCCCCCCCCCCCCCCCCCCCCCCGATCTGGCGGCGGTGGGCCGTGGCGCTCAGGGCTGCGTCCCCATCGAGCAGGGGGCTCGGGTGGTGGCCGACGGCGCCGCGCTACTACGGTGCGCGTCCTCGAGCTTTGAGGTGGTGCGAGACGGCGGCGGTGGCTGGCATTGGCTGCGGAACATCATGTGCTGTAGGCGGGGGGTGCCTGGGTGGCGCCCTGGTGCTCGCCGGTGGGAGGTTCGCTGGGCTACCTCGGGCGTCTTCGGATCCGGCGCTCTCATCCCCGATCCGGCGGCCGCGTGGTGCGGCGGCTAGGCTCGGTGTGGTCCGACAACCTCCCCGACCCCCCCCCCCCCACCAACCCAAACCCCGTTTGTGGCCTGATGCTCCCCCGTGGTGCGCGGATCCGGCGGTATTGCGTCAGATCCGGCAGGTTTTGCCCGGATTGGTCGTGGGTTGGGGGGATCGGGGCCGGTCCGTCTTGTTGGCCGGCGTGGGGCCGGGCGTGTGAGGTGGGCGCCGGCTGTGTGCTGGCCTCTGTTGGTCGGTGGTGTTCGCGAGTTGTGCTGCCTCTTTGCTCGGCCATCAACCTGCAGCGGGGGTGCCGTTGGGGCTGGCTGGTACCGTGGCTTCGCAGATGGCGGCCATGGTGGCGACGCGCTCCCTACGAGGGGGGCCGTCGTGGCTGGTGTTGAGCCTCCTCTATCTCGCCACCAGTGACAGAGGGCGCTATTTTCGTCTGTGCTGGTGTGCCCCGTGGTTCTGCAGATGGCGGCCATGGATGCGGTCTTCTCTCCGATGCAAGGTGAGCCGTGGCAGTGGTGGTGGTGGTTTCTCCTTGCCGGCTGCTAGGCTCATGCGTCGGATCCTTGTCGGAGCTCTGTGGCGTGTCTGGCGTGGGTGGTCTATGCGCGTGCTCTCGGCCAGCCTGCCCTTCTGGTATATCGAACCCAGGTGGGGTTGGGGTTGCCCTCGGTGGTGCCTTGCCTTTCGACTATAGCGGCGACCACCACGTGCGGTGAGGGTGGTCCATGCGTCCGGGCTCTATGGTGTGTCTCTGCATTGTGATGCCCTTCGACTCCAGCAGTGGCACACAGGCGTCGTGGCATCATCTCCGCCGCGCGCAACCCTTCGGCCACACCCACGACACAGGTGGTGTTTGCGCGTTGTGTGGTCTCGGATGTGAGTTGCCTTTCGATTACGTCGATGGTGCAGTGTCGAGGCTGGGTCTCGGTTGACCAAGGCCGTTCGATTACTCCGGCGATGCTTCGGGCTGGGTTGTCCCTCCCGCTGTCATGTCCTGCGAGCTCTACCCTTTGATCACTGTGCTTGGGTCGTGATGAGCTTTCTCATCAATCAGCTGTCTCCGAGGGTTCTCGGAGTGACTCCCTTTTCTCCCTCTTATGTGTTGTTTGGTGTGTGTGTGTTTTCTTTTCCTTCTTCTCTCATGTAGCCCCTGTAAACTCTGGTTCATTTGAACCCATCTTTTAGAGGCTGTAAAGCCTTAGGCAACTATGAATGAAAAATATTCAGGTGGGGATTCGTTCCTCCCCGGTGACCATTAAAAAAAATGAGATTTTATTGTATGAAACATTAGCATTTGGATTCACAATATGGTAATTGAAACGAAAACTCATACTATAATTTATTGTATTTTATTATTGCTAGTTATTAGAATATCTATTGAATATGAATAACATGCATGGTGCATGTGAAGGTGGGTCTTTTTTCATGCATGGTGGCACGATGAGTTCGCATAGTTGCACCCTGAGAGAATTAGAGTTAGTGGAGATCAATTATTTAGGTATATAGGTAAAATCAATTTCTTTTCAACCATTGAACATATTTGCTGGTTATATTTTGAATTTTTGTTCGCTCCAATGATTATAGTTATCGCTAGGTGGTTCATGAAACTAGGTGTAATTTATGTTACCTTTGGTGCTCTTTGTACTGTCATGATTAATTATGAATAGATCAAAAGTTTCTCTTGTAAAAAAATATTTTTGTATGCTTGGGAACATTATGTGATTTTAATTAACCTGTAAGATTTTAACATTTTCAGTGTAATTTCTATTTCTTGAATAGCTCATATATTGACTTTATTTACACTTGTAGTTATACAAGTTACGCTTTATATTAATTGTACTTCTGGTTGAGAACGAACTATAAGATCAGAGTTTTTTGCTTACCATCTTTTACAGTTCAAATGTACATGGGTTACAGTGTTTACTACTTGTATTTCTGGTTGAAGTACTGTTGCAATTGTTGGCATGTTTGCCAGGAGTTCTGTTCTTTACGTACCAAGTGGGATTTTTTTTTCCTTTGTTGTCCATTTACTTTGTAATTTAGTTGGCTTACAGCTGCGAAATTTCAATTGGCTGTAAAATTCGAATGAAGCAGAATTCATTTTCAAAAAGAAATAGATAATGTGAGTTACTAACCTTGGCAGCCGTCTGGGACGTAGGGGTTACCTTTGTACCCAGATTTGCACTCGCATATATATGTTCCTGATGATGTAGAGCAGTCGCTGTGGTTGCTCTTGCATGGGTTGTTGGCGCAGTCGCCGCTGAGGTAGTAGTCCAGAAGAACGGGAGCATCCAGCGTTGTTGTAGCATTCTCGGAGTTGGAGAGCCAGTAGTCGAACCAGCCTTCCACGGCGACGAACGCATTGGCGGGGGCTCGCGCCTTGTCCGCGCTCACGTCCCGACCAAACCAGCTGAGCTTCACGTCGTACCATACTTCCGCCGCTAGTCCGCCCTCAAGCTGGTAGTAGTACCTGGCGATGGGAGAACGGCAGCAGCCGCCGGAACCGGAGCAACCCCGGCTGAACCGGGTGGCGGCGCTGGCGTTGTATTGGGGAGGGTCGCGGGCGCTGCAGAATGAGAAGCAGCCGCTTACCGTGGCGGTAGCGTTGCCCTTCATCTTCCCCAGCAGCGTCGACTGCACGTTGCAGCCTGTTAGGACGAGCTCGTTATGGCTGGACAGCCTGAAGGGCCCCCTCAGCCTCAGGATTAGGTCGTCGGACCCAGTGGTGCTCAAGTGGACGGTGTGGAGTACCCCCATCATGGAGGACTCGATGTCGATGTACTCGACCCGGAGATACAGGTCTTTGCCGGCGCCCGAGACAGGGAGAAGCAGGCGCGGGGGGTAGTGGGTGCGGTCGCAGGTGAGGTTGAACCCCGGCTGGTGCAGGAAGCAGCTGGGGTCCGGACCAATGCCGAACGGGTACGGCACCTCCACGTCGCCGCACGACGTCTCGCAGCCAGGCATCCCGATCCTCGGAGTCGGGCTCGTCGGGTCAGCCGCCGCTGCTGCTCCGGCAGCCAACAATAGGAGCACTACTACTGTCAATGCAACAGACGCCATCACATGCAATGGCTATCTGTGTGACTAGTTGGCTGGCTGACTGCTGCAGGCATCACCCATGGCCGGAGCTTATAAGGTTGCCGGCCGCTAGCTCCTCGAAGCTAATTAGCTAGCTACTAGTGCCGACATCAATCTCATTCTCGATCTCACCTACCAACCATCACGCCCTCGCTCACCTAATTAAAACTCTTGTTGGTCATCCCTCGAGCTTTACATCACATGCATGTTAGCTTAAACTATATATGATTCCCTAACTTTATTGAACACTGCAGTGGCTTCGTCCCTATCGATATGAGATGCAGCGCAGGTAAGATTCCCCCAGCGCACGCCGCACGCCGCCCGGAGCTAGCGAGGCCCCCCTCCCATCCCCGAAGAAATATAAAATGGTTCATCCCGTTCCGACCGCGTGATACACGTATAGACAATCGTACACGTCAAAACAAACAAAACAAATGAATTCTGTCGAGGATGGCCGGAGCCAGGCAGGTACGTACGATGCTTCAAATGGTTTTCACTGGAATCTTGGAGGAGCAATCCTTGGAACATTTTCTTGTATGCTTGTCTGGTTTGTATGATTGAATCATGTACTCCTTCTGTTCCGAATTACTTATCACAAAAATCGATATAAATGGATGTACCTAAAACTAAAAATACATCCAGTTACATCAATTTCTGCGACAAGTAATTCGGGACGAAGGGAGTATGATTTTTTTAAGGATGTCTCTACATTATTTCACGGGAAAGTCACATGATGCATGGCATGTGTGCTATAAGATAGGACTTCCACCCCTCACCAAATGTGACCCTTACGGGGTAGCACGTGCGCGTGCGCGCGCGACCTAGACCACCGGCGGCATGTTGAGCGTGCACACGACGCCCGTGACCGGGCAGCCGGCGGCGGCGAGGCGGCGGGCCAGGGCGCGCGCCGGGTTGAGGTGGCCCTGGATGCCGTACGCCGCCACGAGGAAGTGGGTGCGGCGGCCATCACGTCCGTCCTTCGTGTCGGATCGATGCTTGCCTTGTGATGTATTGACTCAGCTTGAAAGCCAGTGAAGGTTTAAAACGTTGGGAGTCGAGCATTAGCGTCCAAAGTAGTGAAGGTTTCCGGGAATCCCGATGTGAAGGAGAAAAAAGGGTACCACGGCGTCCAAAGTAGCAAAGACTCCGCAGGTATTTAACATTGGACGCGTCTAGTGGGCGGCCTGCTGCCCACGAGTGCGATCGAGCGGCCGGCCAGAAAAGGTAGCACTCAATGGCAGCCTTCCCTTTTTAGTATATTTATGTCCCAATCAAACAGATTAGGATATATTATGTCCTCCTAGTGCTAGAAAAAGCCAAAGGCCATGCACGTGTTTAACAAAATTGCTAATACACACATGCAAACAGGTGTGAACACACTTTATTTTGGATTTCAAAAAAGTTAAAAAGCCATAACTTTTGAACTGAACATCGAAATTAAGATCCGCTTTCACCATTGGAATCCTCGCGACGTGCTCTTCGAAACTAGATCCCGCATGAGTATGTTTTGACAAAAAAAATTATGTGCAACTTATGCCCCGTTTTGTGCAACTGTCTAGCAGTCGTTGTGCAACTAAATAATAGTCGATGTGCAACTTTCTTCCTACTCATGGACGTGTAGTTTTCATTTGGAGGGAGTAGCAACAGTAATCTGATGTCTGTGTAATTAAACACCACTCTGTGCAACTAGACCTGGTAGCAAAACCAACTTCTGCATGGATGTGTGCAAATACACACAAGGGAGTAGTTCTACAAAAAAATGTGCAACAAACAGCCCAGGCTAGAAACACGGAGTGGATGTACTGTTTGTGCAAAAGGAGTACATATTTGTGCAACTAAATCATGGATCCAAGCCATCTTTTCCTGCAATGTGTGCAACCAACAGCCAAAACTATAAAAGAGTAAATATATGTGCACACTAGCATTAATCCAAGGACAACTTTCATGCAAAATGTGTGCAACAAACAGCCCGGACTAGAAAGATGGACTAGGTGTACTGTTTGTGCAAAAAGAAGCACATATTTGTGTAACTAAAACACCGGTCCAAAACCAACTTTCCTGCAGCATGTGTGCAAAAAAAACATCCCAGACTAGAAAGATGGACTGGGTGTACTGTTTCTGCAAAAAGAAGAACATATTTGTGCAACTAAGCATGGGTCCAAGCCAACCTTTTTATGCAAATGTGTGCAACAAAACAGCCCAGACTGGAGTCCATCTGTTCTAGTCTTTTGGCTGTTGGTTGCACACATTGCAGAAAAAAGATGGTTTTGGATCCATGTTTAGTTGGCACAAATATGTGCTTCTATTTGCACAGACACTACATTCAGTCTATCTTTTCCTGCAAAAAATGTGTGCAACAATATGTGTGCAACCAACACACAGACTAGATGAAACTAAAAAAGACTGGATTTGTTGTCTGTGCAAATATAAACATATAATTGTGCAGCTAAACTTGTATCCAAAGCCAACTTTTGCTGCAAATGTGTGCAGCAAAGAAACCAGACTAGAAAAAGCACAAGAACAGTATTAAAAACGAGCGTACAAGTAGTCTTGTCTCACACAAATTGCAATAGGGGGAATATGTTCTATAGGATGTTCTATATACTAAAAGTGAAACAGAAAAGAAGATGAAATTCTATTTCCTGTCATCAGAAAACGGTGCCAAAGGTGATCACATTCCGACGTGATCACATGAGGTTTTGCAAACAAAAGGTGCCAAAGGTGATTAGTTAACACGGCATACAAAATATTTGTTGTTCTTCAGAAAAACCGGATAAAAAGGTTGACGATGCCAACTTGATATTATGTTAGTTGTGCAACAACAAAATGCAGAGGATGCCAACTAAAATAGTTACTCTTGTGCAACTAGAAAGGCTGAGGATGTCAACTAGTTAGATGCTATTGTGTAACTAGAAAATGCTCAGGATGCCAACTAATTAAATACTCCTGTGCAACTAGAAATGCTGAGGATGCCAACTAATTGAATACTCTTGTGCAACTATATAAATCTTGAGGATGCCAATTAATTAGATACTCTTGGGAAAAGAAATCACTAGTAGGAAAGGGCCCATTTGTCCCGGTTCGTAAGGGCCTTTAGTCCCGGTTCTGGAACCGGGACTAAAGGGTCGGGACTAAAGCCCAATACCTTTAGTCCCGGTTCGCTTACGAACCGGGACAGATGGTGCTCCACGTGGCCGCTGCGGCGAGCCCAGGCAGGAGGGCCTTTAGTCCCGGTTGGTAATACCAACCGGGACCAATAAGCATCCACGCGTCAGCAGCTCAGGAGCTAGGGTTTTTTTTTTGAAAGGGGGGGGGGGGTTGGGGGTTTTGGAGGGTTAATTTGGGGGTTTCATATATTGTGTTAGCTAGCTAATAGCTATCTAGAGAGAAGTGACCTCTCTTATCTCCGTGCTTGGTCGACGCTACGTACTATACGTATAGAGAGAACTCGACACGCTAGGTAGTAAGCAAATGAAGGAACCAGTAAGTACATAAGATCGTCATGAACATATACAGAGAGGAGTGATCGACCTCTCTTTCTCCGGAGAGATTGGTCGAACAACAAGTTTCATAATAACAAGTCATACTAGATCATCATCACCATAGTCATCTAACCAACCATACTTAATTGTTCTTAGCACATGATCATGAGTATTAGCTAGGACCTAACTACCCGGCCTCTCTTAGGTAAAATAGCATAAAACAAGATAGGCCCTGACTCTCCATTATGGAGAATGGAGATTATCCTGTCTCCAATTCTTGCACGTCGCACAATGTTGCTTCCAAGTAGCTCCCTACGATCGACCATACATTTTTTCCAATCTTTGATTGTCATGTCTTCATCGGTTTTAGAAATCCGGTATGGACAACAGTGATGCATATGATGACCTGGTGGCAGTAAGCTCATAACATCAAGGTGACCTTTCGGAAACATCAGATGAGGCACACAATCATTCGGGATTTTCTGTTGAAAAACATAGTAATAACTTCGTAGTTAGCAATGTAGTTTAGTTTTAAAAATAATTTATGCAAAAGATGCACGGATGTCGTAATAGTAAAAAATCTTACCATGCGATCTCCATGGATGTTACCGTAGTTCAACACGTGCACTAGTGGCACGTATTGACCATAATGTGTAGGAGTTTGATAATAGGTATTGTAATTCTGAAGATCATTAATAAATGCGATAAGATGATTTTTCTTCTGACAAGTTAATTCTGCGCCATCGGTGTAGTAGGTTCTGTCTACCATCTTCCGTACATTTTTTGAAGAATGAAAATAAGCTGTCAATGGAAATAAGCTGTCAACTATTTTGAAATAAACAATATAAATTACATAATAAATATGTTTAACAAACTCACAAGGAGGCAGAATCGGAATCATAATAAATATGGTTGAGAAACTCACATAATGGTAGAACTGGAGGTGTCTGCACATCGACCCAGATGTCGATATTACCTTCAATTTCATCTTCCGGACGAATATCAAAGGTGATAAGCATATTAGGCTCAAATGCATAAGCCTTGCATAGTGCTTGCCAACTTTTGCATTCAAAAAAGGAGTAGGTGTCTGCATTGTACAATTTTACGGCAAAAGTATAACCATGCTCGGTCCTCAAGTGAACTATCTTTACCTCCATACTTTCTTTAGTATTGAAACCAATCTTATCCAAGACATATCTTCTTGCATGGCAGGGGATACGCTAGTAGAATAGTAAAAAATTAAAATTATAAGTTGAAGCAAAAGAAGCAGAAGTCATGCTTAATTACGAAAAAAGACTTGTCGTTGTGACTTACTGTATCCACTTCGAAGTTCTCATCCAGCACGATGCTGAAGCGCCTACCATCAACTAGGTGAGTCGTGTCGCACAGACCGCGCTCGTCTTCGCAGTATTCGCACATACCGAATTCCCTTTCGCTATCGTCGTCAGACATTTCCTATGTTCATAGTTGAAACATTTAAAATCGATCGAAGGCAACTACCAGGAAACTGATCAACACACAGATCACTATTACTCAAAATATGCAACGGGTTGACTTTAGGTCTGTCGAGTCTTTGCTTCCTAAACTCTCATCTCACGTATATGGTGGGCACTCCCTCTAATATTGCGACCGTCGGTGATGGTGGCTCCTCCATTCGTCCCCGAGTGCATTACACCAAAATGTCTAGCACACGGGAACGAAGGAGAAGCGACCCCCACGACAACAGTCGGGATTCTT
The DNA here is from genome assembly GCA_039707655.1 of Elymus sibiricus. Classification (NCBI taxonomy): domain Eukaryota; kingdom Viridiplantae; phylum Streptophyta; class Magnoliopsida; order Poales; family Poaceae; genus Elymus; species Elymus sibiricus. Next base: position 534,029,964 of record CM077675.1, read on the forward strand.
CCTCTCTCATATATCGACCGTCGGTGATGGTCGCTACTCCTTCTTTCCCTAGTGCATTACAAATATCTAGCACAAGGAAAAGAAGGAGAAGCGACCCCCACGACAACAGTCGGGATTCTTCCTCTCTCATATATATATATATGGTGGACACTCTCCCTCACTGAAAGACACACAAGGAGCCGAAACAGACCTGAAGTCAACCCGTTCCATATATCGAGCAATGACATAGAAAAAATTCCCTATGTTTTGCCGCAATGACTGGCAAAACACAAGCACTCGATATTAACTAATACATCATCCCGAACAATCCAGTTAATGCATCATCAAATATTAACTAATACATCTCGAATATTATCATATAAGATCACTAATACAGATCGAATATCCTAGAATCCAAAGTGGAGGACGGTGAACTAGGTTCACTAGCGGTCTCTGAGTCGCCGGCGGTGGACACCCAAAGATAAGGAACCATCACGGGATCATAACTCGGGTGAGATCCCTGAAGAATCTGCCAGGTATTGTCGAACCGGGCGTCCAACGCCGCCATGTAGCGACGGACGTGCTCGTCCTCCACCCTGACACGGCGACGTACCACCTCCGCGGGGGCCCGCTCCCTCCGCACCGAAAGTGGCCCGCGTGACCGCCACCACAGAAGCTCCGGGTCGACGACGAGACCTGGATTCCTCACCAACCTCCGAGCCCGGGAAGGTAGCACCTCCCAGTGCCAGCCCGGCGGAGCCCAGTCCCGGACATGGCGCCTATCAAGCAGGCTCTCGCGGATCACTCGACGACGAGGATGAGGGCCGGGCATCGTCGACGTCGAGACAAATTCCTATGAGAACGTTTTCTTATCGTTAAATCACTAATTTTTCATAAAACCAATTTTTTTCTGTAATCTAACATACACATACTAATTTTTTCCTAAGACTCCTAATAATTTTAACTTAGAGTTACATGCATCCATATAGTTACATCCATCCATTCATCCATCCATACATACACATACATATATACATGGACATATACACACATATACATGAACATATACACATATACATGAAAAAAACATATACATGAACGACGGCGCCACGTCAGCGCCACGTCAGCGTCGCCGGAGTTAAGCCGGCGAGGCCCTTCCCGACGGCGGACGATGGGCGACGGGGCGCGACAAGCAGAGCTACGGCTCGCAGAGCGCGGCGGGCGACAGGCGACAGGCGACGGGGCGCGGGCGGACGGCGGGAGGCGGGCGACGGCTCGCAGAGCGCGGCGGACGGCGGACGATGGGCGGCGGGCGACGGCGTCGGGGCGCGGGGGGGGGGGGAGGAGAGGAGGGGAATGGCGCGGCGGACGACGGCGTCGGGGCGCGGGGGGGGGGGGGGGGAGGAGGAGAGGAGGGGAACGACGCGGCGGGCGACGGCGTCGGGGCGCGGGGGGGGGGGGGGGGAGGATGAGTGGAGGGGAACGGCGATGCGGCTCACAGTGGGTGCAGGGACGGCGTCGGGGGCAGCTCGGCGACGGCGACGACGGCGAGGTGGAGCAGCCTGACGGCGTCGGGGCAGGGCTCGGCGGCGACGGCAACGAGGAGCAGGGCGTCGGGCGAAGAAGAACACGATTTGGAGAAACTGCTAAGTGCGTGGCTTATATACACACACCTTTAGTCCCGGTTGGTGGAACCAACCGGGACCAATGCCTCCCTTTCGTCCCGGTTGGTGCCACCAACCGGGACCAAAGGTCTCTTTTCGTCAGCCCAAAGGGCGGGAAACAGGGACCTTTGGTCCCGGTTGGTGCCACAAACCGGGACCAAAGGTCTCTTTTCGTCAGCCCAAAGGGCGGGAAACAGGGACCATTGGTCCCGGTTGGTGGCACCAACCGGGACCAAAGGTGGGCATTGGTCCCGGTTGGTGCCACCAACCGGGACCAACGGGTGGTGCTGCCCGGGGCCAAATGTTTAGTCCCACCTCGCTAGTTGAGAGGGCTCGAGAGTGGTTTATAAGCGCTGCTGTGCACAACCTCTCGAGCTCCTCTCAACACCAGGCTTACGGGCCTAATTGCACACACCTGCCTGTGGTTGGGTTTCTGGTCGTCTTCAGGCCGTTGTGGCCTAGTAGGCGGAATTTTTTTTAATTTTTTTCTACTTTTTTTGTTTTCTTTTTTGCTTTATTTATTTTCTTTTGTTTCTACTTACAGTTTTTCAGTGATTCTTTTTGCTTTTAGGTCACAAAAATTATAAACTTTCTGTTAGTGCCATTAGTTTCCAAATTTGAATAGTTTAAATTTGAATTCTTTTAAATTGGTGTGAATAACTAGTTTGTGAATAACTTTACTAAAAAAATAGATTTTTGAGTGATTCTTTTTCCTGCTATTTAATGTTACTGTGTTTTATCATTATATTCAATTTGGTAAGTTTTAGGTTATTTTAAATGTCTGTTTTAATCAAAAACAGATTTGGTTATTTTAGTTTGCTATTAAAGTTTCTAACAAAAAAATTCTTTATGAAAATTCTTTTTGCTATTAATGTTTTGAACAAAAAATACTTTGATAATTTTAGTTGCATATTTTTTATATAATTATAGTTTCAACCCTTTCTGACTTCATTTGGTATTTTTCATGCATTTAATGATTTTTTTGAGCTAAATGACCCAGAAATTGAAAAGCACTACAAATGAACTCGGAAAAGGTTGAAAGTTGGCATGGTATCAACCTTTCACCCACATAGCATGTGCTAAAAAGTTGAGTGGGTTACGGCAAAAACTGGATGCACTTCGTGTACAAAACGGACAGTCCCTTTCGAAGTATCGGGGTTTCGGACGGAAACTCATCGGTTACAAAAGGCATTTCATTTTCTTGAACTTATTTGAACTCCAGGCTTTTCGTGTGTTCAAAATGCACCATTCGAAGCCACATCATCAATTTTCAACCCTTTCTGACTTCATTTGGTATTTTTCATGCATTTAATGATTTTTTGAGCTAAATGACCCTGAAATTGAAAAGCACTACAAGTGAACTCTGAAAAGGTTGAAAGTTGGCATGGTATCAACCTTTCACCCACATAGCATGTGCTAAAAAGTTGAGTGGGTTACAGCAAAAACTGGATGCACTTCATGTACAAAACGGACAGTCCCTTTCGAAGTATCGGGGTTTCGGACGGAAACTCATCGGTTACAAAAGGCATTTCATTTTCTTGAACTTATTTGAACTCCAGGCTTTTCGTGTGTTCAAAATGCACCATTCGAAGCCACATCATCAATTTTCAACCCTTTCTGACTTCATTTGGTATTTTTCATGCATTTAATGATTTTTTTGAGCTAAATGACCCTGAAATTGAAAAGCACTACAAATGAACTCTGAAAAGGTTGAAAGTTGGCATGGTATCAACCTTTAACCCACATAGCATGTGCTAAAAAGTTGAGTGGGTTACGGCAAAAACTGGATGCACTTCGTGTACAAAACGGACAGTCCCTTTCGAAGTATCGGGGTTTCGGACGGAAACTCATCGGTTACAAAAGGCATTTCATTTTCTTAAACTTATTTGAACTCCAGGCTTTTCGTGTGTTCAAAATGCTCCATTCGAAGCCACATCATCTATTTTCAACCCTTTCTGACTTCATTTGGTATTTTTCATGCATTTAATGATTTTTTTGAGCTAAATGACCCTGAAATTGAAAAGGACTACAAATGAACTCTGAAAGGGTTGAAAGTTGGCATGGTATCAACCTTTCACCCACATAGCATGTGCTAAAAAGTTGAGTGGGTTACGGCAAAAACTGGATGCACTTCGTGTACAAAACGGACAGTCCCTTTCGAAGTATCGGGGTTTCGGACGGAAACTCATCGGTTACAAAAGGCATTTCATTTTCTTGAACTTATTTGAACTCCAGGCTTTTCGTGTGTTCAAAATGCACCATTCGAAGCCACATCATCAATTTTCAACCCTTTCTGACTTCATTTGGTATTTTTCATGCATTTAATGATTTTTTTGAGCTAAATGACCCTGAAATTGAAAAGCACTACAAATGAACTCTGAAAAGGTTGAAAGTTGGCATGGTATCAACCTTTCACCCACATAGCATGTGCTAAAAAGTTGAGTGGGTTACGGCAAAAACTGGATGCACTTCGTGTACAAAACGGACAGTCCCTTTCGAAGTATCGGGGTTTCGGACGGAAACTCATCGGTTACAAAAGGCATTTCATTTTCTTGAACTTATTTGAACTCCAGGCTTTTCGTGTGTTCAAAATGCACCATTCGAAGCCACATCATCAATTTTCAACCCTTTCTGACTTCATTTGGTATTTTTCATGCATTTAATGATTTTTTTGAACTAAATGACCCTGAAATTGAAAAGCACTACAAATGAACTCTGAAAGGGTTGAAAGTTGGCATGGTATCAACCTTTCACCCACATAGCATGTGCTAAAAAGTTGAGTGGGTTACGGCAAAAACTGGATGCACTTCGTGTACAAAACGGACAGTCCCTTTCGAAGTATCGGGGTTTCGGACGGAAACTCATCGGTTACAAAAGGCATTTCATTTTCTTGAACTTATTTGAAATCCAGGCTTTTCGTGTGTTCAAAATGCACCATTCGAAGCCACATCATCAATTTTCAACCCTTTCTGACTTCATTTGGTATTTTTCATGCATTTAATGATTTTTTGAGCTAAATGACCCATAAATTGAAAAGCACTACAAATGAACTTTGAAAAGGTTGAAAGTTGGCATGGTATCAACCTTTCACCCACATAGCATGTGCTAAAAAGTTGAGTGGGTTACGGCAAAAACTGGATGCACTTCGTGTACAAAACGGACAGTCCCTTTCGAAGTATCGGGGTTTCGGACGGAAACTCATTGGTTACAAAAGGCATTTCATTTTCTTGAACTTATTTGAACTCCAGGCTTTTCATGTGTTCAAAATGCACCATTCGAAGCCACATCATCAATTTTCAACCCTTTCTGACTTCATTTGGTATTTTTCATGCATTTAATGATTTTTTTGAGCTAAATGACCCTGAAATTGAAAAGCACTACAAATGAACTCTGAAAAGGTTGAAAGTTGGCATGGTATCAACCTTTCACCCACAGAGCATGTGCTAAAAAGTTGAGTGGGTTACGGCAAAAACTGGATGCACTTCGTGTACAAAACGGACAGTCCCTTTCGAAGTATCGGGGTTTCGGACGGAAACTCATCGGTTACAAAAGGCATTTCATTTTCTTGAACTTATTTGAACTCCAGGCTTTTCGTGTGTTCAAAATGCACCATTCGAAGCCACATCATCAATTTTCAACCCTTTCTGACTTCATTTGGTATTTTTCATGCATTTAATGATTTTTTTGAACTAAATGACCCTGAAATTGAAAAGCACTACAAATGAACTCTGAAAGGGTTGAAGGTTGGCATGGTATCAACCTTTCACCCACATAGCATGTGCTAAAAAGTTGAGTGGGTTACGGCAAAAACTGGATGCACTTCGTGTACAAAACGGACAGTCCCTTTCGAAGTATCGGGGTTTCGGACGGAAACTCATCGGTTACAAAAGGCATTTCATTTTCTTGAACTTATTTGAACTCCAGGATTTTCGTGTGTTCAAAATGCACCATTCGAAGCCACATCATCAATTTTCAACCCTTTCTGACTTCATTTGGTATTTTTCATGCATTTAATGATTTTTTGAGCTAAATGACCCATAAATTGAAAAGCACTACAAATGAACTTTGAAAAGGTTGAAAGTTGGCATGGTATCAACCTTTCACCCACATAGCATGTGCTAAAAAGTTGAGTGGGTTACGGCAAAAACTGGATGCACTTCGTGTACAAAACGGACAGTCCCTTTCGAAGTATCGGGGTTTCGGACGGAAACTCATCGGTTACAAAAGGCATTTCATTTTCTTGAACTTATTTGAACTCCAGGCTTTTCGTGTGTTCAAAATGCACCATTCGAAGCCACATCATCAATTTTCAACCCTTTCTGAAATCATTTGGTATTTTTCATGCATTTAATGATTTTTTGAGCTAAATGACCCTGAAATTGAAAAGCACTACAAGTGAACTCTGAAAAGGTTGAAAGTTGGCATGGTATCAACCTTTCACCCACATAGCATGTGCTAAAAAGTTGAGTGGGTTACGGCAAAAACTGGATGCACTTCATGTACAAAACGGACAGTCCCTTTCGAAGTATCGGGGTTTCGGACGGAAACTCATCGGTTACAAAAGGCATTTCATTTTCTTGAACTTATTTGAACTCCAGGATTTTCGTGTGTTCAAAATGCACCATTCGAAGCCACATCATCAATTTTCAACCCTTTCTGACTTCATTTGGTATTTTTCATGCATTTAATGATTTTTTTGAGCTAAATGACCCTGAAATTGAAAAGCACTACAAATGAACTTTGAAAAGGTTGAAAGTTGGCATGGTATCAACCTTTCACCCACATAGCATGTGCTAAAAAGTTGAGTGGGTTACGGCAAAAACTGGATGCACTTCGTGTACAAAACGGACAGTCCCTTTCGAAGTATCGGGGTTTCGGACGGAAACTCATCGGTTACAAAAGGCATTTCATTTTCTTGAACTTATTTGAACTCCAGGCTTTTCGTGTGTTCAAAATGCACCATTCGAAGCCACATCATCAATTTTCAACCCTTTCTGACTTCATTTGGTATTTTTCATGCATTTAATGATTTTTTTGAGCTAAATGACCCAGAAATTGAAAAGCACTACAAATGAACTCTGAAAAGGTTGAATGTTGGCATGGTATCAACCTTTCACCCACATAGCATGTGCTAAAAAGTTGAGTGGGTTACGGCAAAAACTGGATGCACTTCGTGTACAAAACGGACAGTCCCTTTCGAAGTATCGGGGTTTCGGACGGAAACTCATCGGTTACAAAAGGCATTTCATTTTCTTGAACTTATTTGAACTCCAGGCTTTTCATGTGTTCAAAATGCACCATTCGAAGCCACATCATCAATTTTCAACCCTTTCTGACTTCATTTGGTATTTTTCATGCATTTAATGATTTTTTTGAGCTAAATGACCCTGAAATTGAAAAGCACTACAAATGAACTCTGAAAGGGTTGAAAGTTGGCATGGTATCAACCTTTCACCCACATAGCATGTGCTAAAAAGTTGAGTGGGTTACGGCAAAAACTGGATGCACTTCGTGTACAAAACGGACAGTCCCTTTCGAAGTATCGGGGTTTCGGACGGAAACTCATCGGTTACAAAAGGCATTTCATTTTCTTGAACTTATTTGAACTCCAGGCTTTTCGTGTGTTCAAAATGCACCATTCGAAGCCACATCATCAATTTTCAACCCTTTCTGACTTCATTTGGTATTTTTCAAGCATTTAATGATTTTTTGAGCTAAATGACCCTGAAATTGAAAAGCACTACAAATGAACTCTGAAAAGGTTGAAAGTTGGCATGGTATCAACCTTTCACCCACATAGCATGTTCTAAAAATTTGAGTGGGTTACGGCAAAAACTGGATGCACTTCGTGTACAAAACGGACAGTCCCTTTCGAAGTATCGGGGTTTCGGACGGAAACTCATCGGTTACAAAAGGCATTTCATTTTCTTGAACTTATTTGAACCCCAGGCTTTTCGTGTGTTCAAAATGCACCATTCGAAGCCACATCATCAATTTTCAACCCTTTCTGACTTCATTTGGTATTTTTCATGCATTTAATGATTTTTTGAGCTAAATGACCCATAAATTGAAAAGCACTACAAATGAACTTTGAAAAGGTTGAAAGTTGGCATGGTATCAACCTTTCACCCACATAGCATGTGCTAAAAAGTTGAGTGGGTTACGGCAAAAACTGGATGCACTTCGTGTACAAAACGGACAGTCCCTTTCGAAGTATCGGGGTTTCGGACGGAAACTCATCGGTTACAAAAGGCATTTCATTTTCTTGAACTTATTTGAACTCCAGGCTTTTCGTGTGTTCAAAATGCACCATTCGAAGCCACATCATCAATTTTCAACCCTTTCTGACTTCATTTGGTATTTTTCATGCATTTAATGATTTTTTGAGCTAAATGACCCTGAAATTGAAAAGCACTACAAGTGAACTCTGAAAAGGTTGAAAGTTGGCATGGTATCAACCTTTCACCCACATAGCATGTGCTAAAAAGTTGAGTGGGTTACGGCAAAAACTGGATGCACTTCATGTACAAAACGGACAGTCCCTTTCGAAGTATCGGGGTTTCGGACGGAAACTCATCGGTTACAAAAGGCATTTCATTTTCTTGAACTTATTTGAACTCCAGGCTTTTCGTGTGTTCAAAATGCACCATTCGAAGCCACATCATCAATTTTCAACCCTTTCTGACTTCATTTGGTATTTTTCATGCATTTAATGATTTTTTGAGCTAAATGACCCTGAAATTGAAAAGCACTACAAATGAACTCTGAAAGGGTTGAAAGTTGGCATGGTATCAACCTTTCACCCACATAGCATGTGCTAAAAAGTTGAGTGGGTTACGGCAAAAACTGGATGCACTTCGTGTACAAAACGGACAGTCCCTTTCGAAGTATCGGGGTTTCGGACGGAAACTCATCGGTTACAAAAGGCATTTCATTTTCTTGAACTTATTTGAACCCCAGGCTTTTCGTGTGTTCAAAATGCACCATTCGAAGCCACATCATCAATTTTCAACCCTTTCTGACTTCATTTGGTATTTTTCATGCATTTAATGATTTTTTTGAGCTAAATGACCCTGAAATTGAAAAGCACTACAAATGAACTCTGAAAAGGTTGAAAGTTGGCATGGTATCAACCTTTCACCCACATAGCATGTGCTAAAAAGTTGAGTGGATTACGGCAAAAACTGGATGCACTTCGTGTACAAAACGGACAGTCCCTTTCGAAGTATCGGGGTTTCGGACGGAAACTCATCGGTTACAAAAGGCATTTCATTTTCTTGAACTTATTTGAACTCCAGGCTTTTCGTGTGTTCAAAATGCACCATTCGAAGCCACATCATCAATTTTCAACCCTTTCTCACTTCATTTGGTATTTTTCATGCATTTAATGATTTTTTTGAGCTAAATGACCCATAAATTGAAAAGCACTACAAATGAACTCTGAAAATGTTGAAAGTTGGCATGGTATCAACCTTTCACCCACATAGCATGTGCTAAAAAGTTGAGTGGGTTACGGCAAAAATTGGATGCACTTCGTGTACAAAACGAACAGTCCCTTTCGAAGTATCGGGGTTTCGGACGGAAACTCATCGGTTACAAAAGGCATTTCATTTTCTTGAACTTATTTGAACTCCAGGCTTTTCGTGTGTTCAAAATGCACCATTCGAAGCCACATCATCAATTTTCAACCCTTTCTGACTTCATTTGGTATTTTTCATGAATTTAATGATTTTTTTGAGCTAAATGACCCAGAAGTTGAAAAGCACTACAAATGAACTCTGAAAAGGTTGAAAGTTGGCATGGTATCAACCTTTCACCCACATAGCATGTGCTAAAAAGTTGAGTGGGTTACGGCAAAAACTGGATGCACTTCGTGTACAAAACGGACAGTCCCTTTCGAAGTATCGGGGTTTCGGACGGAAACTCATCGGTTACAAAAGGCATTTCATTTTCTTGAACTTATTTGAACTCCAGGCTTTTCATGTGTTCAAAATGCACCATTCGAAGCCACATCATCAATTTTCAACCCTTTCTGACTTCATTTGGTATTTTTCATGCATTTAATGATTTTTTTGAGCTAAATGACCCTGAAATTGAAAAGCACTACAAATGAACTCTGAAAGGGTTGAAAGTTGGCATGGTATCAACCTTTCACCCACATAGCATGTGCTAAAAAGTTGAGTGGGTTACGGCAAAAACTGGATGCACTTCGTGTACAAAACGGACAGTCCCTTTCGAAGTATCGGGGTTTCGGACGGAAACTCATCGGTTACAAAAGGCATTTCATTTTCTTGAACTTATTTGAACTCCAGGCTTTTCGTGTGTTCAAAATGCACCATTCGAAGCCACATCATCAATTTTCAACCCTTTCTGACTTCATTTGGTATTTTTCAAGCATTTAATGATTTTTTGAGCTAAATGACCCTGAAATTGAAAAGCACTACAAATGAACTCTGAAAAGGTTGAAAGTTGGCATGGTATCAACCTTTCACCCACATAGCATGTTCTAAAAATTTGAGTGGGTTACGGCAAAAACTGGATGCACTTCGTGTACAAAACGGACAGTCCCTTTCGAAGTATCGGGGTTTCGGACGGAAACTCATCGGTTACAAAAGGCATTTCATTTTCTTGAACTTATTTGAACTCCAGGCTTTTCGTGTGTTCAAAATGCACCATTCGAAGCCACATCATCAATTTTCAACCCTTTCTGACTTCATTTGGTATTTTTCATGCATTTAATGATTTTTTGAGCTAAATGACCCTGAAATTGAAAAGCACTACAAGTGAACTCTGAAAAGGTTGAAAGTTGGCATGGTATCAACCTTTCACCCACATAGCATGTGCTAAAAAGTTGAGTGGGTTACGGCAAAAACTGGATGCACTTCATGTACAAAACGGACAGTCCCTTTCGAAGTATCGGGGTTTCGGACGGAAACTCATCGGTTACAAAAGGCATTTCATTTTCTTGAACTTATTTGAACTCCAGGCTTTTCGTGTGTTCAAAATGCACCATTCGAAGCCACATCATCAATTTTCAACCCTTTCTGACTTCATTTGGTATTTTTCATGCATTTAATGATTTTTTGAGCTAAATGACCCTGAAATTGAAAAGCACTACAAATGAACTCTGAAAGGGTTGAAAGTTGGCATGGTATCAACCTTTCACCCACATAGCATGTGCTAAAAAGTTGAGTGGGTTACGGCAAAAACTGGATGCACTTCGTGTACAAAACGGACAGTCCCTTTCGAAGTATCGGGGTTTCGGACGGAAACTCATCGGTTACAAAAGGCATTTCATTTTCTTGAACTTATTTGAACCCCAGGCTTTTCGTGTGTTCAAAATGCACCATTCGAAGCCACATCATCAATTTTCAACCCTTTCTGACTTCATTTGGTATTTTTCATGCATTTAATGATTTTTTTGAGCTAAATGACCCTGAAATTGAAAAGCACTACAAATGAACTCTGAAAAGGTTGAAAGTTGGCATGGTATCAACCTTTCACCCACATAGCATGTGCTAAAAAGTTGAGTGGATTACGGCAAAAACTGGATGCACTTCGTGTACAAAACGGACAGTCCCTTTCGAAGTATCGGGGTTTCGGACGGAAACTCATCGGTTACAAAAGGCATTTCATTTTCTTGAACTTATTTGAACTCCAGGCTTTTCGTGTGTTCAAAATGCACCATTCGAAGCCACATCATCAATTTTCAACCCTTTCTCACTTCATTTGGTATTTTTCATGCATTTAATGATTTTTTTGAGCTAAATGACCCATAAATTGAAAAGCACTACAAATGAACTCTGAAAATGTTGAAAGTTGGCATGGTATCAACCTTTCACCCACATAGCATGTGCTAAAAAGTTGAGTGGGTTACGGCAAAAATTGGATGCACTTCGTGTACAAAACGAACAGTCCCTTTCGAAGTATCGGGGTTTCGGACGGAAACTCATCGGTTACAAAAGGCATTTCATTTTCTTGAACTTATTTGAACTCCAGGCTTTTCGTGTGTTCAAAATGCACCATTCGAAGCCACATCATCAATTTTCAACCCTTTCTGACTTCATTTGGTATTTTTCATGAATTTAATGATTTTTTTGAGCTAAATGACCCAGAAGTTGAAAAGCACTACAAATGAACTCTGAAAAGGTTGAAAGTTGGCATGGTATCAACCTTTCACCCACATAGCATGTGCTAAAAAGTTGAGTGGGTTACGGCAAAAACTGGATGCACTTCGTGTACAAAACGGACAGTCCCTTTCGAAGTATCGGGGTTTCGGACGGAAACTCATCGGTTACAAAAGGCATTTCATTTTCTTGAACTTATTTGAACTCCAGGCTTTTCATGTGTTCAAAATGCACCATTCGAAGCCACATCATCAATTTTCAACCCTTTCTGACTTCATTTGGTATTTTTCATGCATTTAATGATTTTTTTGAGCTAAATGACCCTGAAATTGAAAAGCACTACAAATGAACTCTGAAAGGGTTGAAAGTTGGCATGGTATCAACCTTTCACCCACATAGCATGTGCTAAAAAGTTGAGTGGGTTACGGCAAAAACTGGATGCACTTCGTGTACAAAACGGACAGTCCCTTTCGAAGTATCGGGGTTTCGGACGGAAACTCATCGGTTACAAAAGGCATTTCATTTTCTTGAACTTATTTGAACTCCAGGCTTTTCGTGTGTTCAAAATGCACCATTCGAAGCCACATCATCAATTTTCAACCCTTTCTGACTTCATTTGGTATTTTTCAAGCATTTAATGATTTTTTGAGCTAAATGACCCTGAAATTGAAAAGCACTACAAATGAACTCTGAAAAGGTTGAAAGTTGGCATGGTATCAACCTTTCACCCACATAGCATGTTCTAAAAATTTGAGTGGGTTACGGCAAAAACTGGATGCACTTCGTGTACAAAACGGACAGTCCCTTTCGAAGTATCGGGGTTTCGGACGGAAACTCATCGGTTACAAAAGGCATTTCATTTTCTTGAACTTATTTGAACCCCAGGCTTTTCGTGTGTTCAAAATGCACCATTCGAAGCCACATCATCAATTTTCAACCCTTTCTGACTTCATTTGGTATTTTTCATGCATTTAATGATTTTTTGAGCTAAATGACCCATAAATTGAAAAGCACTACAAATGAACTTTGAAAAGGTTGAAAGTTGGCATGGTATCAACCTTTCACCCACATAGCATGTGCTAAAAAGTTGAGTGGGTTACGGCAAAAACTGGATGCACTTCGTGTACAAAACGGACAGTCCCTTTCGAAGTATCGGGGTTTCGGACGGAAACTCATCGGTTACAAAAGGCATTTCATTTTCTTGAACTTATTTGAACTCCAGGCTTTTCGTGTGTTCAAAATGCACCATTCGAAGCCACATCATCAATTTTCAACCCTTTCTGACTTCATTTGGTATTTTTCATGCATTTAATGATTTTTTGAGCTAAATGACCCTGAAATTGAAAAGCACTACAAGTGAACTCTGAAAAGGTTGAAAGTTGGCATGGTATCAACCTTTCACCCACATAGCATGTGCTAAAAAGTTGAGTGGGTTACGGCAAAAACTGAATGCACTTCGTGTACAAAACGGACAGTCCCTTTCGAAGTATCGGGGTTTCGGACGGAAACTCATCGGTTACAAAAGGCATTTCATTTTCTTGAACTTATTTGAACTCCAGGCTTTTCGTGTGTTCAAAATGCACCATTCGAAGCCACATCATCAATTTTCAACCCTTTCTGACTTCATTTGGTATTTTTCATGCATTTAATGATTTTTTTGAGCTAAATGACCCTGAAATTGAAAAGCACTACAAATGAACTCTGAAAAGGTTGAAAGTTGGCATGGTATCAACCTTTCACCCACATAGCATGTGCTAAAAAGTTGAGTGGGTTACGGCAAAAACTGGATGCACTTCGTGTACAAAACGGACAGTCCCTTTCGAAGTATCGGGGTTTCGGACGGAAACTCATCGGTTACAAAAGGCATTTCATTTTCTTGAACTTATTTGAACCCCAGGCTTTTCGTGTGTTCAAAATGCACCATTCAAAGCCACATCATCAATTTTCAACCCTTTCTGACTTCATTTGGTATTTTTCATGCATTTAATGATTTTTTTGAGCTAAATGACCCTGAAATTGAAAAGCACTACAAATGAACTCTGAAAAGGTTGAAAGTTGGCATGGTATCAACCTTTCACCCACATAGCATGTGCTAACAAGTTGAGTGGATTACGGCAAAAACTGGATGCACTTCGTGTACAAAACGGACAGTCCCTTTCGAAGTATCGGGGTTTCGGACGGAAACTCATCGGTTACAAAAGGCATTTCATTTTCTTGAACTTATTTGAACTCCAGGCTTTTCGTGTGTTCAAAATGCACCATTCGAAGCCACATCATCAATTTTCAACCCTTTCTGACTTCATTTGGTATTTTTCATGCATTTAATGATTTTTTTGAGCTAAATGACCCTGAAATTGAAAAGCACTACAAATGAACTCTGAAAAGGTTGAAAGTTGGCATGGTATCAACCTTTCACCCACATAGCATGTGCTAAAAAGTTGAGTGGGTTACGGCAAAAACTGGATGCACTTCGTGTACAAAACGGACAGTCCCTTTCGAAGTATCGGGGTTTCGGACGGAAACTCATCGGTTACAGAAGGCATTTCATTTTCTTGAACTTATTTGAACTCCAGGCTTTTCGTGTGTTCAAAATGCACCATTCGAAGCCACATCATCAATTTTCAACCCTTTCTGACTTCATTTGGTATTTTTCATGCATTTAATGATTTTTTTGAACTAAATGACCCTGAAATTGAAAAGCACTACAAATGAACTCTGAAAGGGTTGAAAGTTGGCATGGTATCAACCTTTCACCCACATAGCATGTGCTAAAGAGTTGAGTGGGTTACGGCAAAAACTGGATGCACTTCGTGTACAAAACGGACAGTCCCTTTCGAAATATCGGGGTTTCGGACGGAAACTCATCGGTTACAAAAGGCATTTCATTTTCTTGAACTTATTTGAACACCAGGCTTTTCGTGTGTTCAAAATGCACCATTCGAAGCCACATCATCAATTTTCAACCCTTTCTGACTTCATTTGGTATTTTTCATGCATTTAATGATTTTTTGAGCTAAATGACCCATAAATTGAAAAGCACTAAAAATGAACTCTGAAAAGGTTGAAAGTTGGCATGGTATCAACCTTTCACCCACATAGCATGTGCTAAAAAGTTGAGTGGGTTACGGCAAAAACTGGATGCACTTCGTGTACAAAACGGACAGTCCCTTTCGAAGTATCGGGGTTTCGGACGGAAACTCATCGGTTACAAAAGGCATTTCATTTTCTTGAACTTATTTGAACTCCAGGCTTTTCGTGTGTTCAAAATGCACCATTCGAAGCCACATCATCAATTTTCAACCCTTTCTGACTTCATTTGGTATTTTTCATGCATTTAATGATTTTTTTGAGCTAAATGACCCAGAAATTGAAAAGCACTACAAATGAACTCTGAAAAGGTTGAATGTTGGCATGGTATCAACCTTTCACCCACATAGCATGTGCTAAAAAGTTGAGTGGGTTACGGCAAAAACTGGATGCACTTCGTGTACAAAACGGACAGTCCCTTTCGAAGTATCGGGGTTTCGGACGGAAACTCATCGGTTACAAAAGGCATTTCATTTTCTTGAACTTATTTGAACTCCAGGCTTTTCATGTGTTCAAAATGCACCATTCGAAGCCACATCATCAATTTTCAACCCTTTCTGACTTCATTTGGTATTTTTCATGCATTTAATGATTTTTTTGAGCTAAATGACCCTGAAATTGAAAAGCACTACAAATGAACTCTGAAAGGGTTGAAAGTTGGCATGGTATCAACCTTTCACCCACATAGCATGTGCTAAAAAGTTGAGTGGGTTACGGCAAAAACTGGATGCACTTCGTGTACAAAACGGACAGTCCCTTTCGAAGTATCGGGGTTTCGGACGGAAACTCATCGGTTACAAAAGGCATTTCATTTTCTTGAACTTATTTGAAATCCAGGCTTTTCGTGTGTTCAAAATGCACCATTCGAAGCCACATCATCAATTTTCAACCCTTTCTGACTTCATTTGGTATTTTTCATGCATTTAATGATTTTTTGAGCTAAATGACCCATAAATTGAAAAGCACTACAAATGAACTTTGAAAAGGTTGAAAGTTGGCATGGTATCAACCTTTCACCCACATAGCATGTGCTAAAAAGTTGAGTGGGTTACGGCAAAAACTGGATGCACTTCGTGTACAAAACGGACAGTCCCTTTCGAAGTATCGGGGTTTCGGACGGAAACTCATTGGTTACAAAAGGCATTTCATTTTCTTGAACTTATTTGAACTCCAGGCTTTTCATGTGTTCAAAATGCACCATTCGAAGCCACATCATCAATTTTCAACCCTTTCTGACTTCATTTGGTATTTTTCATGCATTTAATGATTTTTTTGAGCTAAATGACCCTGAAATTGAAAAGCACTACAAATGAACTCTGAAAAGGTTGAAAGTTGGCATGGTATCAACCTTTCACCCACAGAGCATGTGCTAAAAAGTTGAGTGGGTTACGGCAAAAACTGGATGCACTTCGTGTACAAAACGGACAGTCCCTTTCGAAGTATCGGGGTTTCGGACGGAAACTCATCGGTTACAAAAGGCATTTCATTTTCTTGAACTTATTTGAACTCCAGGCTTTTCGTGTGTTCAAAATGCACCATTCGAAGCCACATCATCAATTTTCAACCCTTTCTGACTTCATTTGGTATTTTTCATGCATTTAATGATTTTTTTGAGCTAAATGACCCTGAAATTGAAAAGCACTACAAATGAACTCTGAAAAGGTTGAAAGTTGGCATGGTATCAACCTTTCACCCACATAGCATGTGCTAAAAAGTTGAGTGGGTTACGGCAAAAACTGGATGCACTTCGTGTACAAAACGGACAGTCCCTTTCGAAGTATCGGGGTTTCGGACGGAAACTCATCGGTTACAAAAGGCATTTCATTTTCTTGAACTTATTTGAACTCCAGGCTTTTCGTGTGTTCAAAATGCACCATTCGAAGCCACATCATCAATTTTCAACCCTTTCTGACTTCATTTGGTATTTTTCATGCATTTAATGATTTTTTTGAGCTAAATGACCCTGAAATTGAAAAGCACTACAAATGAACTCTGAAAGGGTTGAAAGTTGGCATGGTATCAACCTTTCACCCACATAGCATGTGCTAAAAAGTTGAGTGGGTTACGGCAAAAACTGGATGCACTTCGTGTACAAAACGGACAGTCCCTTTCGAAGTATCGGGGTTTCGGACGGAAACTCATCGGTTACAAAAGGCATTTCATTTTCTTGAACTTATTTGAACTCCAGGCTTTTCGTGTGTTCAAAATGCACCATTCGAAGCCACATCATCAATTTTCAACCCTTTCTGACTTCATTTGGTATTTTTCATGCATTTAATGATTTTTTTGAGCTAAATGACCCAGAAGTTGAAAAGCACTACAAATGAACTCTGAAAGGGTTGAAAGTTGGCATGGTATCAACCTTTCACCCACATAGCATGTGCTAAAAAGTTGAGTGGGTTACGGCAAAAACTGGATGCACTTCGTGTACAAAACGGACAGTCCCTTTCGAAGTATCGGGGTTTCGGACGGAAACTCATCGGTTACAAAAGGCATTTCATTTTCTTGAACTTATTTGAACTCCAGGCTTTTCGTGTGTTCAAAATGCACCATTCGAAGCCACATCATCAATTTTCAACCCTTTCTGACTTCATTTGGTATTTTTCATGCATTTAATGATTTTTTTGAGCTAAATGACCCTGAAATTGAAAAGCACTACAAATGAACTCTGAAAAGGTTGAAAGTTGGCATGGTATCAACCTTTCACCCACATAGCATGTGCTAACAAGTTGAGTGGATTACGGCAAAAACTGGATGCACTTCGTGTACAAAACGGACAGTCCCTTTCGAAGTATCGGGGTTTCGGACGGAAACTCATCGGTTACAAAAGGCATTTCATTTTCTTGAACTTATTTGAACTCCAGGCTTTTCGTGTGTTCAAAATGCACCATTCGAAGCCACATCATCAATTTTCAACCCTTTCTGACTTCATTTGGTATTTTTCATGCATTTAATGATTTTTTTGAGCTAAATGACCCTGAAATTGAAAAGCACTACAAATGAACTCTGAAAAGGTTGAAAGTTGGCATGGTATCAACCTTTCACCCACATAGCATGTGCTAAAAAGTTGAGTGGGTTACGGCAAAAACTGGATGCACTTCGTGTACA
Organism: Elymus sibiricus; assembly: GCA_039707655.1. Lineage (NCBI taxonomy): Eukaryota > Viridiplantae > Streptophyta > Magnoliopsida > Poales > Poaceae > Elymus > Elymus sibiricus. The sequence goes on from CM077675.1 coordinate 534,047,929, forward strand.
AAACGGACAGTCCCTTTCGAAGTATCGGGGTTTCGGACGGAAACTCATCGGTTACAAAAGGCATTTCATTTTCTTGAACTTATTTGAACCCCAGGCTTTTCGTGTGTTCAAAATGCACCATTCAAAGCCACATCATCAATTTTCAACCCTTTCTGACTTCATTTGGTATTTTTCATGCATTTAATGATTTTTTTGAGCTAAATGACCCTGAAATTGAAAAGCACTACAAATGAACTCTGAAAAGGTTGAAAGTTGGCATGGTATCAACCTTTCACCCACATAGCATGTGCTAACAAGTTGAGTGGATTACGGCAAAAACTGGATGCACTTCGTGTACAAAACGGACAGTCCATTTCGAAGTATCGGGGTTTCGGACGGAAACTCATCGGTTACAAAAGGCATTTCATTTTCTTGAACTTATTTGAACTCCAGGCTTTTCGTGTGTTCAAAATGCACCATTCGAAGCCACATCATCAATTTTCAACCCTTTCTGACTTCATTTGGTATTTTTCATGCATTTAATGATTTTTTTGAGCTAAATGACCCTGAAATTGAAAAGCACTACAAATGAACTCTGAAAAGGTTGAAAGTTGGCATGGTATCAACCTTTCACCCACATAGCATGTGCTAAAAAGTTGAGTGGGTTACGGAAAAAACTGGATGCACTTCGTGTACAAAACGGACAGTCCCTTTCGAAGTATCGGGGTTTCGGACGGAAACTCATCGGTTACAAAAGGCATTTCATTTTCTTGAACTTATTTGAACTCCAGGCTTTTCATGTGTTCAAAATGCACCATTCGAAGCCACATCATCAATTTTCAACCCTTTCTGACTTCATTTGGTATTTTTCATGCATTTAATGATTTTTTTGAGCTAAATGACCCTGAAATTGAAAAGCACTACAAATGAACTCTGAAAGGGTTGAAAGTTGGCATGGTATCAACCTTTCACCCACATAGCATGTGCTAAAAAGTTGAGTGGGTTACGGCAAAAACTGGATGCACTTCGTGTACAAAACGGACAGTCCCTTTCGAAGTATCGGGGTTTCGGACGGAAACTCATCGGTTACAAAAGGCATTTCATTTTCTTGAACTTATTTGAAATCCAGGCTTTTCGTGTGTTCAAAATGCACCATTCGAAGCCACATCATCAATTTTCAACCCTTTCTGACTTCATTTGGTATTTTTCATGCATTTAATGATTTTTTGAGCTAAATGACCCATAAATTGAAAAGCACTACAAATGAACTTTGAAAAGGTTGAAAGTTGGCATGGTATCAACCTTTCACCCACATAGCATGTGCTAAAAAGTTGAGTGGGTTACGGCAAAAACTGGATGCACTTCGTGTACAAAACGGACAGTCCCTTTCGAAGTATCGGGGTTTCGGACGGAAACTCATTGGTTACAAAAGGCATTTCATTTTCTTGAACTTATTTGAACTCCAGGCTTTTCATGTGTTCAAAATGCACCATTCGAAGCCACATCATCAATTTTCAACCCTTTCTGACTTCATTTGGTATTTTTCATGCATTTAATGATTTTTTTGAGCTAAATGACCCTGAAATTGAAAAGCACTACAAATGAACTCTGAAAAGGTTGAAAGTTGGCATGGTATCAACCTTTCACCCACAGAGCATGTGCTAAAAAGTTGAGTGGGTTACGGCAAAAACTGGATGCACTTCGTGTACAAAACGGACAGTCCCTTTCGAAGTATCGGGGTTTCGGACGGAAACTCATCGGTTACAAAAGGCATTTCATTTTCTTGAACTTATTTGAACTCCAGGCTTTTCGTGTGTTCAAAATGCACCATTCGAAGCCACATCATCAATTTTCAACCCTTTCTGACTTCATTTGGTATTTTTCATGCATTTAATGATTTTTTTGAACTAAATGACCCTGAAATTGAAAAGCACTACAAATGAACTCTGAAAGGGTTGAAGGTTGGCATGGTATCAACCTTTCACCCACATAGCATGTGCTAAAAAGTTGAGTGGGTTACGGCAAAAACTGGATGCACTTCGTGTACAAAACGGACAGTCCCTTTCGAAGTATCGGGGTTTCGGACGGAAACTCATCGGTTACAAAAGGCATTTCATTTTCTTGAACTTATTTGAACTCCAGGATTTTCGTGTGTTCAAAATGCACCATTCGAAGCCACATCATCAATTTTCAACCCTTTCTGACTTCATTTGGTATTTTTCATGCATTTAATGATTTTTTGAGCTAAATGACCCATAAATTGAAAAGCACTACAAATGAACTTTGAAAAGGTTGAAAGTTGGCATGGTATCAACCTTTCACCCACATAGCATGTGCTAAAAAGTTGAGTGGGTTACGGCAAAAACTGGATGCACTTCGTGTACAAAACGGACAGTCCCTTTCGAAGTATCGGGGTTTCGGACGGAAACTCATCGGTTACAAAAGGCATTTCATTTTCTTGAACTTATTTGAACTCCAGGCTTTTCGTCTGTTCAAAATGCACCATTCGAAGCCACATCATCAATTTTCAACCCTTTCTGACTTCATTTGGTATTTTTCATGCATTTAATGATTTTTTGAGCTAAATGACCCTGAAATTGAAAAGCACTACAAGTGAACTCTGAAAAGGTTGAAAGTTGGCATGGTATCAACCTTTCACCCACATAGCATGTGCTAAAAAGTTGAGTGGGTTACGGCAAAAACTGGATGCACTTCATGTACAAAACGGACAGTCCCTTTCGAAGTATCGGGGTTTCGGACGGAAACTCATCGGTTACAAAAGGCATTTCATTTTCTTGAACTTATTTGAACTCCAGGCTTTTCGTGTGTTCAAAATGCACCATTCGAAGCCACATCATCAATTTTCAACCCTTTCTGACTTCATTTGGTATTTTTCATGCATTTAATGATTTTTTTGAGCTAAATGACCCTGAAATTGAAAAGCACTACAAATGAACTCTGAAAAGGTTGAAAGTTGGCATGGTATCAACCTTTCACCCACATAGCATGTGCTAAAAAGTTGAGTGGGTTACGGCAAAAACTGGATGCACTTCGTGTACAAAACGGACAGTCCCTTTCGAAGTATCGGGGTTTCGGACGGAAACTCATCGGTTACAAAAGGCATTTCATTTTCTTGAACTTATTTGAACTCCAGGCTTTTCGTGTGTTCAAAATGCACCATTCGAAGCCACATCATCAATTTTCAATCCTTTCTGACTTCATTTGGTATTTTTCATGCATTTAATGATTTTTTTGAGCTAAATGACCCAGAAATTGAAAAGCACTACAAATGAACTCTGAAAAGGTTGAATGTTGGCATGGTATCAACCTTTCACCCACATAGCATGTGCTAAAAAGTTGAGTGGGTTACGGCAAAAACTGGATGCACTTCGTGTACAAAACGGACAGTCCCTTTCGAAGTATCGGGGTTTCGGACGGAAACTCATCGGTTACAAAAGGCATTTCATTTTCTTGAACTTATTTGAACTCCAGGCTTTTCATGTGTTCAAAATGCACCATTCGAAGCCACACCATCAATTTTCAACCCTTTCTGACTTCATTTGGTATTTTTCATGCATTTAATGATTTTTTTGAGCTAAATGACCCTGAAATTGAAAAGCACTACAAATGAACTCTGAAAGGGTTGAAAGTTGGCATGGTATCAACCTTTCACCCACATAGCATGTGCTAAAAAGTTGAGTGGGTTACGGCAAAAACTGGATGCACTTCGTGTACAAAACGGACAGTCCCTTTCGAAGTATCGGGGTTTCGGACGGAAACTCATCGGTTACAAAAGGCATTTCATTTTCTTGAACTTATTTGAACTCCAGGCTTTTCGTGTGTTCAAAATGCACCATTCGAAGCCACATCATCAATTTTCAACCCTTTCTGACTTCATTTGGTATTTTTCAAGCATTTAATGATTTTTTGAGCTAAATGACCCTGAAATTGAAAAGCACTACAAATGAACTCTGAAAAGGTTGAAAGTTGGCATGGTATCAACCTTTCACCCACATAGCATGTTCTAAAAATTTGAGTGGGTTACGGAAAAAACTGGATGCACTTCGTGTACAAAACGGACAGTCCCTTTCGAAGTATCGGGGTTTCGGACGGAAACTCATCGGTTACAAAAGGCATTTCATTTTCTTGAACTTATTTGAACCCCAGGCTTTTCGTGTGTTCAAAATGCACCATTCGAAGCCACATCATCAATTTTCAACCCTTTCTGACTTCATTTGGTATTTTTCATGCATTTAATGATTTTTTGAGCTAAATGACCCATAAATTGAAAAGCACTACAAATGAACTTTGAAAAGGTTGAAAGTTGGCATGGTATCAACCTTTCACCCACATAGCATGTGCTAAAAAGTTGAGTGGGTTACGGCAAAAACTGGATGCACTTCGTGTACAAAACGGACAGTCCCTTTCGAAGTATCGGGGTTTCGGACGGAAACTCATCGGTTACAAAAGGCATTTCATTTTCTTGAACTTATTTGAACTCCAGGCTTTTCGTGTGTTCAAAATGCACCATTCGAAGCCACATCATCAATTTTCAACCCTTTCTGACTTCATTTGGTATTTTTCATGCATTTAATGATTTTTTGAGCTAAATGACCCTGAAATTGAAAAGCACTACAAGTGAACTCTGAAAAGGTTGAAAGTTGGCATGGTATCAACCTTTCACCCACATAGCATGTGCTAAAAAGTTGAGTGGGTTACGGCAAAAACTGGATGCACTTCATGTACAAAACGGACAGTCCCTTTCGAAGTATCGGGGTTTCGGACGGAAACTCATCGGTTACAAAAGGCATTTCATTTTCTTGAACTTATTTGAACTCCAGGCTTTTCGTGTGTTCAAAATGCACCATTCGAAGCCACATCATCAATTTTCAACCCTTTCTGACTTCATTTGGTATTTTTCATGCATTTAATGATTTTTTGAGCTAAATGACCCTGAAATTGAAAAGCACTACAAATGAACTCTGAAAGGGTTGAAAGTTGGCATGGTATCAACCTTTCACCCACATAGCATGTGCTAAAAAGTTGAGTGGGTTACGGCAAAAACTGGATGCACTTCGTGTACAAAACGGACAGTCCCTTTCGAAGTATCGGGGTTTCGGACGGAAACTCATCGGTTACAAAAGGCATTTCATTTTCTTGAACTTATTTGAACCCCAGGCTTTTCGTGTGTTCAAAATGCACCATTCGAAGCCACATCATCAATTTTCAACCCTTTCTGACTTCATTTGGTATTTTTCATGCATTTAATGATTTTTTTGAGCTAAATGACCCTGAAATTGAAAAGCACTACAAATGAACTCTGAAAAGGTTTAAAGTTGGCATGGTATCAACCTTTCACCCACATAGCATGTGCTAAAAAGTTGAGTGGATTACGGCAAAAACTGGATGCACTTCGTGTACAAAACGGACAGTCCCTTTCGAAGTATCGGGGTTTCGGACGGAAACTCATCGGTTACAAAAGGCATTTCATTTTCTTGAACTTATTTGAACTCCAGGCTTTTCGTGTGTTCAAAATGCACCATTCGAAGCCACATCATCAATTTTCAACCCTTTCTGACTTCATTTGGTATTTTTCATGCATTTAATGATTTTTTGAGCTAAATGACCCTGAAATTGAAAAGCACTACAAATGAACTCTGAAAGGGTTGAAAGTTGGCATGGTATCAACCTTTCACCCACATAGCATGTGCTAAAAAGTTGAGTGGGTTACGGCAAAAACTGGATGCACTTCGTGTACAAAACGGACAGTCCCTTTCGAAGTATCGGGGTTTCGGACGGAAACTCATCGGTTACAAAAGGCATTTCATTTTCTTGAACTTATTTGAACCCCAGGCTTTTCGTGTGTTCAAAATGCACCATTCGAAGCCACATCATCAATTTTCAACCCTTTCTGACTTCATTTGGTATTTTTCATGAATTTAATGATTTTTTTGAGCTAAATGACCCTGAAATTGAAAAGCACTACAAATGAACTCTGAAAAGGTTGAAAGTTGGCATGGTATCAACCTTTCACCCACATAGCATGTGCTAAAAAGTTGAGTGGATTACGGCAAAAACTGGATGCACTTCGTGTACAAAACGGACAGTCCCTTTCGAAGTATCGGGGTTTCGGACGGAAACGCATCGGTTACAAAAGGCATTTCATTTTCTTGAACTTATTTGAACTCCAGGCTTTTCGTGTGTTCAAAATGCACCATTCGAAGCCACATCATCAATTTTCAACCCTTTCTGACTTCATTTGGTATTTTTCATGCATTTAATGATTTTTTGAGCTAAATGACCCTGAAATTGAAAAGCACTACAAGTGAACTCTGAAAAGGTTGAAAGTTGGCATGGTATCAACCTTTCACCCACATAGCATGTGCTAAAAAGTTGAGTGGGTTACGGCAAAAACTGAATGCACTTCGTGTACAAAACGGACAGTCCCTTTCGAAGTATCGGGGTTTCGGACGGAAACTCATCGGTTACAAAAGGCATTTCATTTTCTTGAACTTATTTGAACTCCAGGCTTTTCGTGTGTTCAAAATGCACCATTCGAAGCCACATCATCAATTTTCAACCCTTTCTGACTTCATTTGGTATTTTTCATGCATTTAATGATTTTTTTGAGCTAAATGACCCTGAAATTGAAAAGCACTACAAATGAACTCTGAAAAGGTTGAAAGTTGGCATGGTATCAACCTTTCACCCACATAGCATGTGCTAAAAAGTTGAGTGGGTTACGGCAAAAACTGGATGCACTTCGTGTACAAAACGGACAGTCCCTTTCGAAGTATCGGGGTTTCGGACGGAAACTCATCGGTTACAAAAGGCATTTCATTTTCTTGAACTTATTTGAACCCCAGGCTTTTCGTGTGTTCAAAATGCACCATTCAAAGCCACATCATCAATTTTCAACCCTTTCTGACTTCATTTGGTATTTTTCATGCATTTAATGATTTTTTTGAGCTAAATGACCCTGAAATTGAAAAGCACTACAAATGAACTCTGAAAAGGTTGAAAGTTGGCATGGTATCAACCTTTCACCCACATAGCATGTGCTAACAAGTTGAGTGGATTACGGCAAAAACTGGATGCACTTCGTGTACAAAACGGACAGTCCCTTTCGAAGTATCGGGGTTTCGGACGGAAACTCATCGGTTACAAAAGGCATTTCATTTTCTTGAACTTATTTGAACTCCAGGCTTTTCGTGTGTTCAAAATGCACCATTCGAAGCCACATCATCAATTTTCAACCCTTTCTGACTTCATTTGGTATTTTTCATGCATTTAATGATTTTTTTGAGCTAAATGACCCTGAAATTGAAAAGCACTACAAATGAACTCTGAAAAGGTTGAAAGTTGGCATGGTATCAACCTTTCACCCACATAGCATGTGCTAAAAAGTTGAGTGGGTTACGGCAAAAACTGGATGCACTTCGTGTACAAAACGGACAGTCCCTTTCGAAGTATCGGGGTTTCGGACGGAAACTCATCGGTTACAAAAGGCATTTCATTTTCTTGAACTTATTTGAACCCCAGGCTTTTCGTGTGTTCAAAATGCACCATTCAAAGCCACATCATCAATTTTCAACCCTTTCTGACTTCATTTGGTATTTTTCATGCATTTAATGATTTTTTTGAGCTAAATGACCCTGAAATTGAAAAGCACTACAAATGAACTCTGAAAAGGTTGAAAGTTGGCATGGTATCAACCTTTCACCCACATAGCATGTGCTAACAAGTTGAGTGGATTACGGCAAAAACTGGATGCACTTCGTGTACAAAACGGACAGTCCCTTTCGAAGTATCGGGGTTTCGGACGGAAACTCATCGGTTACAAAAGGCATTTCATTTTCTTGAACTTATTTGAACTCCAGGCTTTTCGTGTGTTCAAAATGCACCATTCGAAGCCACATCATCAATTTTCAACCCTTTCTGACTTCATTTGGTATTTTTCATGCATTTAATGATTTTTTTGAGCTAAATGACCCTGAAATTGAAAAGCACTACAAATGAACTCTGAAAAGGTTGAAAGTTGGCATGGTATCAACCTTTCACCCACATAGCATGTGCTAAAAAGTTGAGTGGGTTACGGAAAAAACTGGATGCACTTCGTGTACAAAACGGACAGTCCCTTTCGAAGTATCGGGGTTTCGGACGGAAACTCATCGGTTACAAAAGGCATTTCATTTTCTTGAACTTATTTGAACTCCAGGCTTTTCGTGTGTTCAAAATGCACCATTCGAAGCCACATCATCAATTTTCAACCCTTTCTGACTTCATTTGGTATTTTTCATGCATTTAATGATTTTTTTGAGCTAAATGACCCTGAAATTGAAAAGCACTACAAATGAACTCTGAAAAGGTTGAAAGTTGGCATGGTATCAACCTTTCACCCACATAGCATGTGCTAAAAAGTTGAGTGGGTTACGGCAAAAACTGGATGCACTTCGTGTACAAAACGGACAGTCCCTTTCGAAGTATCGGGGTTTCGGACGGAAACTCATCGGTTACAAAAGGCATTTCATTTTCTTGAACTTATTTGAACTCCAGGCTTTTCGTGTGTTCAAAATGCACCATTCGAAGCCACATCATCAATTTTCAACCCTTTCTGACTTCATTTGGTATTTTTCATGCATTTAATGATTTTTTTGAGCTAAATGACCCTGAAATTGAAAAGCACTACAAATGAACTCTGAAAGGGTTGAAAGTTGGCATGGTATCAACCTTTCACCCACATAGCATGTGCTAAAAAGTTGAGTGGGTTACGGCAAAAACTGGATGCACTTCGTGTACAAAACGGACAGTCCCTTTCGAAGTATCGGGGTTTCGGACGGAAACTCATCGGTTACAAAAGGCATTTCATTTTCTTGAACTTATTTGAACTCCAGGCTTTTCGTGTGTTCAAAATGCACCATTCGAAGCCACATCATCAATTTTCAACCCTTTCTGACTTCATTTGGTATTTTTCATGCATTTAATGATTTTTTTGAGCTAAATGACCCAGAAGTTGAAAAGCACTACAAATGAACTCTGAAAGGGTTGAAAGTTGGCATGGTATCAACCTTTCACCCACATAGCATGTGCTAAAAAGTTGAGTGGGTTACGGCAAAAACTGGATGCACTTCGTGTACAAAACGGACAGTCCCTTTCGAAGTATCGGGGTTTCGGACGGAAACTCATCGGTTACAAAAGGCATTTCATTTTCTTGAACTTATTTGAACTCCAGGCTTTTCGTGTGTTCAAAATGCACCATTCGAAGCCACATCATCAATTTTCAACCCTTTCTGACTTCATTTGGTATTTTTCATGCATTTAATGATTTTTTTGAGCTAAATGACCCTGAAATTGAAAAGCACTACAAATGAACTCTGAAAAGGTTGAAAGTTGGCATGGTATCAACCTTTCACCCACATAGCATGTGCTAAAAAGTTGAGTGGGTTACGGCAAAAACTGGATGCACTTCGTGTACAAAACGGACAGTCCCTTTCGAAGTATCGGGGTTTCGGACGGAAACTCATCGGTTACAAAAGGCATTTCATTTTCTTGAACTTATTTGAACTCCAGGCTTTTCATGTGTTCAAAATGCACCATTCGAAGCCACATCATCAATTTTCAACCCTTTCTGACTTCATTTGGTATTTTTCATGCATTTAATGATTTTTTTGAGCTAAATGACCCTGAAATTGAAAAGCACTACAAATGAACTCTGAAAAGGTTGAAAGTTGGCATGGTATCAACCTTTCACCCACATAGCATGTGCTAAAAAGTTGAGTGGGTTACGGCAAAAACTGGATGCACTTCTTGTACAAAACGGACAGTCCCTTTCGAAGTATCGGGGTTTCGGACGGAAACTCCTCGGTTACAAAAGGCATTTCATTTTCTTGAACTTATTTGAACTCCAGGCTTTTCGTGTGTTCAAAATGCACCATTCGAAGCCACATCATCAATTTTCAACCCTTTCTGACTTCATTTGGTATTTTTCATGCATTTAATGATTATTTTGAGCTAAATGACCCTGAAATTGAAAAGCACTACAAATGAACTCTGAAAAGGTTGAAAGTTGGCATGGTATCAACCTTTCACCCACATAGCATGTGCTAAAAAGTTGAGTGGGTTACGGCAAAAACTGGATGCACTTCGTGTACAAAACGGACAGTCCCTTTCGAAGTATCGGGGTTTCGGACGGAAACTCATCGGTTACAAAAGGCATTTCATTTTCTTGAACTTATTTGAACTCCAGGCTTTTCGTGTGTTCAAAATGCACCATTCGAAGCCACATCATCAATTTTCAACCCTTTCTGACTTCATTTGGTATTTTTCATGCATTTAATGATTTTTTTGAGCTAAATGACCCTGAAATTGAAAAGCACTACAAATGAACTCTGAAAAGGTTGAAAGTTGGCATGGTAGCAACCTTTCACCCACATAGCATGTGCTAAAAAGTTGAGTGGGTTACGGAAAAAACTGGATGCACTTCGTGTACAAAACGGACAGTCCCTTTCGAAGTATCGGGGTTTCGGACGGAAACTCATCGGTTACAAAAGGCATTTCATTTTCTTGAACTTATTTGAACTCCAGGCTTTTCGTGTGTTCAAAATGCACCATTCGAAGCCACATCATCAATTTTCAACCCTTTCTGACTTCATTTGGTATTTTTCATGCATTTAATGATTTTTTTGAGCTGAATGACCCTGAAATTGAAAAGCACTACAAATGAACTCTGAAAAGGTTGAAAGTTGGCATGGTATCAACCTTTCACCCACATAGCATGTGCTAAAAAGTTGAGTGGGTTACGGCAAAAACTGGATGCACTTCGTGTACAAAACGGACAGTCCCTTTCGAAGTATCGGGGTTTCGGACGGAAACTCATCGGTTACAAAAGGCATTTCATTTTCTTGAACTTATTTGAACTCCAGGCTTTTCGTGTGTTCAAAATGCACCATTCGAAGCCACATCATCAATTTTCAACCCTTTCTGACTTCATTTGGTATTTGTCATGCATTTAATGATTTTTTTGAGCTAAATGACCCTGAAATTGAAAAGCACTACAAATGAACTCTGAAAAGGTTGAAAGTTGGCACGGTATCAACCTTTCACCCACATAGCATGTGCTAAAAAGTTGAGTGGGTTACGGCAAAAACTGGATGCACTGCGTGTACAAAACGGACAGTCCCTTTCGAAGTATCGGGGTTTCGGACGGAAACTCATCGGTTACAAAAGGCATTTCATTTTCTTGAACTTATTTGAACTCCAGGCTTTTCGTGTGTTCAAAATGCACCATTCGAAGCCACATCATCAATTTTCAACCCTTTCTGACTTCATTTGGTATTTTTCATGCATTTAATGATTTTTTTGAGCTAAATGACCCAGAAATTGAAAAGCACTACAAATGAACTCTGAAAAGGTTGAAAGTTGGCATGGTATCAACCTTTCACCCACATAGCATCTGCTAAAAAGTTGAGTGGGTTACGGAAAAAATTGGATGCACTTCGTGTACAAAACGGACAGTCCCTTTCGAAGTATCGGGGTTTCGGATGGAAACTCATCGGTTACAAAAGGCATTTCATTTTCTTGAACTTATTTGAACTCCAGGCTTTTCGTGTGTTCAAAATGCACCATTCGAAGCCACATCATCAATTTTCAACCCTTTCTGACTTCATTTGGTATTTTTCATGCATTTAATGATTTTTTTGAGCTAAATGACCCAGAAGTTGAAAAGCACTACAAATGAACTCTGAAAGGGTTGAAAGTTGGCATGGTATCAACCTTTCACCCACATAGCATGTGCTAAAAAGTTGAGTGGGTTACGGCAAAAACTGGATGCACTTCGTGTACAAAACGGACAGTCCCTTTCGAAGTATCGGGGTTTCGGACGGAAACTCATCGGTTACAAAAGGCATTTCATTTTCTTGAACTTATTTGAACTCCAGGCTTTTCGTGTGTTCAAAATGCACCATTCGAAGCCACATCATCAATTTTCAACCCTTTCTGACTTCATTTGGTATTTTTCATGCATTTAATGATTTTTTTGAGCTAAATGACCCTGAAATTGAAAAGCACTACAAATGAACTCTGAAAAGGTTGAAAGTTGGCATGGTATCAACCTTTCACCCACATAGCATGTGCTAAAAAGTTGAGTGGGTTACGGCAAAAACTGGATGCACTTCGTGTACAAAACGGACAGTCCCTTTCGAAGTATCGGGGTTTCGGACGGAAACTCATCGGTTACAAAAGGCATTTCATTTTCTTGAACTTATTTGAACTCCAGGCTTTTCGTGTGTTCAAAATGCACCATTCGAAGCCACATCATCAATTTTCAACCCTTTCTGACTTCATTTGGTATTTTTCATGCATTTAATGATTTTTTTGAGCTAAATGACCCTGAAATTGAAAAGCACTACAAATGAACTCTGAAAAGGTTGAAAGTTGGCATGGTATCAACCTTTCACCCACATAGCATGTGCTAAAAAGTTGAGTGGGTTACGGCAAAAACTGGATGCACTTCTTGTACAAAACGGACAGTCCCTTTCGAAGTATCGGGGTTTCGGACGGAAACTCCTCGGTTACAAAAGGCATTTCATTTTCTTGAACTTATTTGAACTCCAGGCTTTTCGTGTGTTCAAAATGCACCATTCGAAGCCACATCATCAATTTTCAACCCTTTCTGACTTCATTTGGTATTTTTCATGCATTTAATGATTATTTTGAGCTAAATGACCCTGAAATTGAAAAGCACTACAAATGAACTCTGAAAAGGTTGAAAGTTGGCATGGTATCAACCTTTCACCCACATAGCATGTGCTAAAAAGTTGAGTGGGTTACGGCAAAAACTGGATGCACTTCGTGTACAAAACGGACAGTCCCTTTCGAAGTATCGGGGTTTCGGACGGAAACTCATCGGTTACAAAAGGCATTTCATTTTCTTGAACTTATTTGAACTCCAGGCTTTTCGTGTGTTCAAAATGCACCATTCGAAGCCACATCATCAATTTTCAACCCTTTCTGACTTCATTTGGTATTTTTCATGCATTTAATGATTTTTTTGAGCTAAATGACCCTGAAATTGAAAAGCACTACAAATGAACTCTGAAAAGGTTGAAAGTTGGCATGGTAGCAACCTTTCACCCACATAGCATGTGCTAAAAAGTTGAGTGGGTTACGGAAAAAACTGGATGCACTTCGTGTACAAAACGGACAGTCCCTTTCGAAGTATCGGGGTTTCGGACGGAAACTCATCGGTTACAAAAGGCATTTCATTTTCTTGAACTTATTTGAACTCCAGGCTTTTCGTGTGTTCAAAATGCACCATTCGAAGCCACATCATCAATTTTCAACCCTTTCTGACTTCATTTGGTATTTTTCATGCATTTAATGATTTTTTTGAGCTGAATGACCCTGAAATTGAAAAGCACTACAAATGAACTCTGAAAAGGTTGAAAGTTGGCATGGTATCAACCTTTCACCCACATAGCATGTGCTAAAAAGTTGAGTGGGTTACGGCAAAAACTGGATGCACTTCGTGTACAAAACGGACAGTCCCTTTCGAAGTATCGGGGTTTCGGACGGAAACTCATCGGTTACAAAAGGCATTTCATTTTCTTGAACTTATTTGAACTCCAGGCTTTTCGTGTGTTCAAAATGCACCATTCGAAGCCACATCATCAATTTTCAACCCTTTCTGACTTCATTTGGTATTTGTCATGCATTTAATGATTTTTTTGAGCTAAATGACCCTGAAATTGAAAAGCACTACAAATGAACTCTGAAAAGGTTGAAAGTTGGCACGGTATCAACCTTTCACCCACATAGCATGTGCTAAAAAGTTGAGTGGGTTACGGCAAAAACTGGATGCACTGCGTGTACAAAACGGACAGTCCCTTTCGAAGTATCGGGGTTTCGGACGGAAACTCATCGGTTACAAAAGGCATTTCATTTTCTTGAACTTATTTGAACTCCAGGCTTTTCGTGTGTTCAAAATGCACCATTCGAAGCCACATCATCAATTTTCAACCCTTTCTGACTTCATTTGGTATTTTTCATGCATTTAATGATTTTTTTGAGCTAAATGACCCAGAAATTGAAAAGCACTACAAATGAACTCTGAAAAGGTTGAAAGTTGGCATGGTATCAACCTTTCACCCACATAGCATCTGCTAAAAAGTTGAGTGGGTTACGGAAAAAATTGGATGCACTTCGTGTACAAAACGGACAGTCCCTTTCGAAGTATCGGGGTTTCGGATGGAAACTCATCGGTTACAAAAGGCATTTCATTTTCTTGAACTTATTTGAACTCCAGGCTTTTCGTGTGTTCAAAATGCACCATTCGAAGCCACATCATCAATTTTCAACCCTTTCTGACTTCATTTGGTATTTTTCATGCATTTAATGATTTTTTTGAGCTAAATGACCCTGAAATTGAAAAGCACTACAAATGAACTCTGAAAGGGTTGAAAGTTGGCATGGTATCAACCTTTCACCCACATAGCATGTGCTAAAAAGTTGAGTGGGTTACGGCAAAAACTGGATGCACTTCGTGTACAAAACGGACAGTCCCTTTCGAAGTATCGGGGTTTCGGACGGAAACTCATCGGTTACAAAAGGCATTTCATTTTCTTGAACTTATTTGAACTCCAGGCTTTTCGTGTGTTCAAAATGCACCATTCGAAGCCACATCATCAATTTTCAACCCTTTCTGACTTCATTTGGTATTTTTCATGCATTTAATGATTTTTTTGAGCTAAATGACCCTGAAATTGAAAAGCACTACAAATGAACTCTGAAAAGGTTGAAAGTTGGCATGGTATCAACCTTTCACCCACATAGCATGTGCTAAAAAGTTGAGTGGGTTACGGAAAAAACTGGATGCACTTCGTGTACAAAACGGACAGTCCCTTTCGAAGTATCGGGGTTTCGGACGGAAACTCATCGGTTACAAAAGGCATTTCATTTTCTTGAACTTATTTGAACTCCAGGCTTTTCGTGTGTTCAAAATGCACCATTCGAAGCCACATCATCAATTTTCAACCCTTTCTGACTTCATTTGGTATTTTTCATGCATTTAATGATTTTTTTGAGCTAAATGACCCTGAAATGGAAAAGCACTACAAATGAACTCTGAAAAGGTTGAAAGTTGGCATGGTATCAACCTTTCACCCACATAGCATGTGCTAAAAAGTTGAGTGGGTTACGGCAAAAACTGGATGCACTTCGTGTACAAAACGGACAGTCCCTTTCGAAGTATCGGGGTTTCGAACGGAAACTCATCGGTTACAAAAGGCATTTCATTTTCTTGAACTTATTTGAACTCCAGGCTTTTCGTGTGTTCAAAATGCACCATTCGAAGCCACATCATCAATTTTCAACCCTTTCTGACTTCATTTGGTATTTTTCATGCATTTAATGATTTTTTTGAGCTAAATGACCCTGAAATTGAAAAGCACTACAAATGAACTCTGAAAAGGTTGAAAGTTGGCATGGTATCAACCTTTCACCCACATAGCGTGTGCTAAAAAGTTGAGTGGGTTACGGCAAAAACTGGATGCACTTCGTGTACAAAACGGACAGTCCCTTTCGAAGTATCGGGGTTTCGGACGGAAACTCATCGGTTACAAAAGGCATTTCATTTTCTTGAACTTATTTGAACTCCAGGCTTTTCGTGTGTTCAAAATGCACCATTCGAAGCCACATCATCAATTTTCAACCCTTTCTGACTTCATTTGGTATTTTTCATGCATTTAATGATTTTTTTGAGCTAAATGACCCTGAAATTGAAAAGCACTACAAATGAACTCTGAAAGGGTTGAAAGTTGGCATGGTATCAACCTTTCACCCACATAGCATGTGCTAAAAAGTTGAGTGGGTTACGGCAAAAACTGGATGCACTTCGTGTACAAAACGGACAGTCCCTTTCGAAGTATCGGGGTTTCGGACGGAAACTCATCGGTTACAAAAGGCATTTCATTTTCTTGAACTTATTTGAACTCCAGGCTTTTCGTGTGTTCAAAATGCACCATTCGAAGCCACATCATCAATTTTCAACCCTTTCTGACTTCATTTGGTATTTTTCATGCATTTAATGATTTTTTTGAGCTAAATGACCCTGAAATTGAAAAGCACTACAAATGAACTCTGAAAAGGTTGAAAGTTGGCATGGTATCAACCTTTCACCCACATAGCATGTGCTAAAAAGTTGAGTGGGTTACGGAAAAAACTGGATGCACTTCGTGTACAAAACGGACAGTCCCTTTCGAAGTATCGGGGTTTCGGACGGAAACTCATCGGTTACAAAAGGCATTTCATTTTCTTGAACTTATTTGAACTCCAGGCTTTTCGTGTGTTCAAAATGCACCATTCGAAGCCACATCATCAATTTTCAACCCTTTCTGACTTCATTTGGTATTTTTCATGCATTTAATGATTTTTTTGAGCTAAATGACCCTGAAATGGAAAAGCACTACAAATGAACTCTGAAAAGGTTGAAAGTTGGCATGGTATCAACCTTTCACCCACATAGCATGTGCTAAAAAGTTGAGTGGGTTACGGCAAAAACTGGATGCACTTCGTGTACAAAACGGACAGTCCCTTTCGAAGTATCGGGGTTTCGAACGGAAACTCATCGGTTACAAAAGGCATTTCATTTTCTTGAACTTATTTGAACTCCAGGCTTTTCGTGTGTTCAAAATGCACCATTCGAAGCCACATCATCAATTTTCAACCCTTTCTGACTTCATTTGGTATTTTTCATGCATTTAATGATTTTTTTGAGCTAAATGACCCTGAAATTGAAAAGCACTACAAATGAACTCTGAAAAGGTTGAAAGTTGGCATGGTATCAACCTTTCACCCACATAGCGTGTGCTAAAAAGTTGAGTGGGTTACGGCAAAAACTGGATGCACTTCGTGTACAAAACGGACAGTCCCTTTCGAAGTATCGGGGTTTCGGACGGAAACTCATCGGTTACAAAAGGCATTTCATTTTCTTGAACTTATTTGAACTCCAGGCTTTTCGTGTGTTCAAAATGCACCATTCGAAGCCACATCATCAATTTTCAACCCTTTCTGACTTCATTTGGTATTTTTCATGCATTTAATGATTTTTTTGAGCTAAATGACCCTGAAATTGAAAAGCACTACAAATGAACTCTGAAAAGGTTGAAAGTTGGCATGGTATCAACCTTTCACCCACATAGCATGTGCTAAAAAGTTGAGTGGGTTACGGCAAAAACTGGATGCACTTCGTGTACAAAACGGACAGTCCCTTTCGAAGTATCGGGGTTTCGGACGGAAACTCATCGGTTACAAAAGGCATTTCATTTTCTTGAACTTATTTGAACTCCAGGCTTTTCGTGTGTTCAAAATGCACCATTCGAAGCCACATCATCAATTTTCAACCCTTTCTGACTTCATTTGGTATTTTTCATGCATTTAATGATTTTTTTGAGCTAAATGACCCTGAAATTGAAAAGCACTACAAATGAACTCTGAAAAGGTTGAAAGTTGGCATGGTATCAACCTTTCACCCACATAGCATGTGCTAAAAAGATGAGTGGGTTACGGCAAAAACTGGATGCACTTCGTGTACAAAACGGACAGTCCCTTTCGAAGTATCGGGGTTTCGGACGGAAACTCATCGGTTACAAAAGGCATTTCATTTTCTTGAACTTATTTGAACTCCAGGCTTTTCGTGTGTTCAAAATGCACCATTCGAAGCCACATCATCAATTTTCAACCCTTTCTGACTTCATTTGGTATTTTTCATGCATTTAATGATTATTTTGAGCTAAATGACCCTGAAATTGAAAAGCACTACAAATGAACTCTGAAAAGGTTGAAAGTTGGCATGGTATCAACCTTTCACCCACATAGCTTGTGCTAAAAAGTTGAGTGGGTTACGGCAAAAACTGGATGCACTTCGTGTACAAAACGGACAGTCCCTTTCGAAGTATCGGGGTTTCGGACGGAAACTCATCGGTTACAAAAGGCATTTCATTTTCTTGAACTTATTTGAACTCCAGGCTTTTCGTGTGTTCAAAATGCACCATTCGAAGCCACATCATCAATTTTCAACCCTTTCTGACTTCATTTGGTATTTTTCATGCATTTAATGATTTTTTTGAGCTAAATGACCCTGAAATGGAAAAGCACTACAAATGAACTCTGAAAAGGTTGAAAGTTGGCATGGTATCAAACTTTCACCCACATAGCATGTGCTAAAAAGTTGAGTGGGTTACGGCAAAAACTGGATGCACTTCGTGTACAAAACGGACAGTCCCTTTCGAAGTATCGGGGTTTCGAACGGAAACTCATCGGTTACAAAAGGCATTTCATTTTCTTGAACTTATTTGAACTCCAGGCTTTTCGTGTGTTCAAAATGCACCATTCGAAGCCACATCATCAATTTTCAACCCTTTCTGACTTCATTTGGTATTTTTCATGCATTTAATGATTTTTTTGAGCTAAATGACCCTGAAATTGAAAAGCACTACAAATGAACTCTGAAAAGGTTGAAAGTTGGCATGGTATCAACCTTTCACCCACATAGCGTGTGCTAAAAAGTTGAGTGGGTTACGGCAAAAACTGGATGCACTTCGTGTACAAAACGGACAGTCCCTTTCGAAGTATCGGGGTTTCGGACGGAAACTCATCGGTTACAAAAGGCATTTCATTTTCTTGAACTTATTTGAACTCCAGGCTTTTCGTGTGTTCAAAATGCACCATTCGAAGCCACATCATCAATTTTCAACCCTTTCTGACTTCATTTGGTATTTTTCATGCATTTAATGATTTTTTTGAGCTAAATGACCCTGAAATTGAAAAGCACTACAAATGAACTCTGAAAAGGTTGAAAGTTGGCATGGTATCAACCTTTCACCCACATAGCATGTGCTAAAAAGTTGAGTGGGTTACGGCAAAAACTGGATGCACTTCGTGTACAAAACGGACAGTCCCTTTCGAAGTATCGGGGTTTCGGACGGAAACTCATCGGTTACAAAAGGCATTTCATTTTCTTGAACTTATTTGAACTCCAGGCTTTTCGTGTGTTCAAAATGCACCATTCGAAGCCACATCATCAATTTTCAACCCTTTCTGACTTCATTTGGTATTTTTCATGCATTTAATGATTTTTTTGAGCTAAATGACCCTGAAATTGAAAAGCACTACAAATGAACTCTGAAAAGGTTGAAAGTTGGCATGGTATCAACCTTTCACCCACATAGCATGTGCTAAAAAGATGAGTGGGTTACGGCAAAAACTGGATGCACTTCGTGTACAAAACGGACAGTCCCTTTCGAAGTATCGGGGTTTCGGACGGAAACTCATCGGTTACAAAAGGCATTTCATTTTCTTGAACTTATTTGAACTCCAGGCTTTTCGTGTGTTCAAAATGCACCATTCGAAGCCACATCATCAATTTTCAACCCTTTCTGACTTCATTTGGTATTTTTCATGCATTTAATGATTATTTTGAGCTAAATGACCCTGAAATTGAAAAGCACTACAAATGAACTCTGAAAAGGTTGAAAGTTGGCATGGTATCAACCTTTCACCCACATAGCTTGTGCTAAAAAGTTGAGTGGGTTACGGCAAAAACTGGATGCACTTCGTGTACAAAACGGACAGTCCCTTTCGAAGTATCGGGGTTTCGGACGGAAACTCATCGGTTACAAAAGGCATTTCATTTTCTTGAACTTATTTGAACTCCAGGCTTTTCGTGTGTTCAAAATGCACCATTCGAAGCCACATCATCAATTTTCAACCCTTTCTGACTTCATTTGGTATTTTTCATGCATTTAATGATTTTTTTTGAGCTAAATGACCCTGAAATTGAAAAGCACTACAAATGAACTCTGAAAAGGTTGAAAGTTGGCATGGTATCAACCTTTCACCCACATAGCATGTGCTAAAAAGTTGAGTGGGTTACGGAAAAAACTGGATGCACTTCGTGTACAAAACGAACAGTCCCTTTCGAAGTATCGGGGTTTCGGACGGAAACTCATCGGTTACAAAAGGCATTTCATTTTCTTGAACTTATTTGAACTCCAGGCTTTTCGTGTGTTCAAAATGCACCATTCGAAGCCACATCATCAATTTTCAACCCTTTCTGACTTCATTTGGTATTTTTCATGCATTTAATGATTTTTTTGAGCTAAATGACCCTGAAATTGAAAAGCACTACAAATGAACTCTGAAAAGGTTGAAAGTTGGCATGGTATCAACCTTTCACCCACATAGCATGTGCTAAAAAGGTGAGTGGGTTACGGCAAAAACTGGATGCACTTCGTGTACAAAACGGACAGTCCCTTTCGAAGTATCGGGGTTTCGAACGGAAACTCATCGGTTACAAAAGGCATTTCATTTTCTTGAACTTATTTGAACTCCAGGCTTTTCGTGTGTTCAAAATGCACCATTCGAAGCCACATCATCAATTTTCAACCCTTTCTGACTTCATTTGGTATTTTTCATGCATTTAATGATTTTTTTGAGCTAAATGACCCTGAAATTGAAAAGCACTACAAATGAACTCTGAAAAGGTTGAAAGTTGGCACGGTATCAACCTTTCACCCACATAGCATGTGCTAAAAAGTTGAGTGGGTTACGGCAAAAACTGGATGCACTTCGTGTACAAAACGGACAGTCCCTTTCGAAGTATCGGGGTTTCGGACGGAAACTCATCGGTTACAAAAGGCATTTCATTTTCTTGAACTTATTTGAACTCCAGGCTTTTCGTGTGTTCAAAATGCACCATTCGAAGCCACATCATCAATTTTCAACCCTTTCTGACTTCATTTGGTATTTTTCATGCATTTAATGATTTTTTTGAGCTAAATGACCCTGAAATTGAAAAGCACTACAAATGAACTCTGAAAAGGTTGAAAGTTGGCATGGTATCAACCTTTCACCCACATAGCATGTGCTAAAAAGATGAGTGGGTTACGGCAAAAACTGGATGCACTTCGTGTACAAAACGGACAGTCCCTTTCGAAGTATCGGGGTTTCGGACGGAAACTCATCGGTTACAAAAGGCATTTCATTTTCTTGAACTTATTTGAACTCCAGGCTTTTCGTGTGTTCAAAATGCACCATTCGAAGCCACATCATCAATTTTCAACCCTTTCTGACTTCATTTGGTATTTTTCATGCATTTAATGATTTTTTTGAGCTAAATGACCCTGAAATTGAAAAGCACTACAAATGAACTCTGAAAAGGTTGAAAGTTGGCATGGTATCAACCTTTCACCCACATAGCATGTGCTAAAAAGATGAGTGGGTTACGGCAAAAACTGGATGCACTTCGTGTACAAAACGGACAGTCCCTTTCGAAGTATCGGGGTTTCGGACGGAAACTCATCGGTTACAAAAGGCATTTCATTTTCTTGAACTTATTTGAACTCCAGGCTTTTCGTGTGTTCAAAATGCACCATTCGAAGCCACATCATCAATTTTCAACCCTTTCTGACTTCATTTGGTATTTTTCATGCATTTAATGATTATTTTGATCTAAATGACCCTGAAATTGAAAAGCACTACAAATGAACTCTGAAAAGGTTGAAAGTTGGCATGGTATCAACCTTTTACCCACATAGCTTGTGCTAAAAAATTGAGTGGGTTACGGCAAAAACTGGATGCACTTCGTGTACAAAACGGACAGTCCCTTTCGAAGTATCGGGGTTTCGGACGGAAACTCATCGGTTACAAAAGGCATTTCATTTTCTTGAACTTATTTGAACTCCAGGCTTTTCGTGTGTTCAAAATGCACCATTCGAAGCCACATCATCAATTTTCAACCCTTTCTGACTTCATTTGGTATTTTTCATGCATTTAATGATTTTTTTGAGCTAAATGACCCTGAAATTGAAAAGCACTACAAATGAACTCTGAAAAGGTTGAAAGTTGGCATGGTATCAACCTTTCACCCACATAGCATGTGCTAAAAAGTTGAGTGGGTTACGGAAAAAACTGGATGCACTTCGTGTACAAAACGGACAGTCCCTTTCGAAGTATCGGGGTTTCGGACGGAAACTCATCGGTTACAAAAGGCATTTCATTTTCTTGAACTTATTTGAACTCCAGGCTTTTCGTGTGTTCAAAATGCACCATTCGAAGCCACATCATCAATTTTCAACCCTTTCTGACTTCATTTGGTATTTTTCATGCATTTAATGATTTTTTTGAGCTAAATGACCCTGAAATTGAAAAGCACTACAAATGAACTCTGAAAAGGTTGAAAGTTGGCACGGTATCAACCTTTCACCCACATAGCATGTGCTAAAAAGTTGAGTGGGTTACGGCAAAAACTGGATGCACTTCGTGTACAAAACGGACAGTCCCTTTCGAAGTATCGGGGTTTCGGACGGAAACTCATCGGTTACAAAAGGCATTTCATTTTCTTGAACTTATTTGAACTCCAGGCTTTTCGTGTGTTCAAAATGCACCATTCGAAGCCACATCATCAATTTTCAACCCTTTCTGACTTCATTTGGTATTTTTCATGCATTTAATGATTTTTTTGAGCTAAATGACCCTGAAATTGAAAAGCACTACAAATGAACTCTGAAAAGGTTGAAAGTTGGCATGGTATCAACCTTTCACCCACATAGCATGTGCTAAAAAGGTGAGTGGGTTACGGCAAAAACTGGATGCACTTCGTGTACAAAACGGACAGTCCCTTTCGAAGTATCGGGGTTTCGAACGGAAACTCATCGGTTACAAAAGGCATTTCATTTTCTTGAACTTATTTGAACTCCAGGCTTTTCGTGTGTTCAAAATGCACCATTCGAAGCCACATCATCAATTTTCAACCCTTTCTGACTTCATTTGGTATTTTTCATGCATTTAATGATTTTTTTGAGCTAAATGACCCTGAAATTGAAAAGCACTACAAATGAACTCTGAAAAGGTTGAAAGTTGGCATGGTATCAACCTTTCACCCACATAGCGTGTGCTAAAAAGTTGAGTGGGTTACGGCAAAAACTGGATGCACTTCGTGTACAAAACGGACAGTCCCTTTCGAAGTATCGGGGTTTCGGACGGAAACTCATCGGTTACAAAAGGCATTTCATTTTCTTGAACTTATTTGAACTCCAGGCTTTTCGTGTGTTCAAAATGCACCATTCGAAGCCACATCATCAATTTTCAACCCTTTCTGACTTCATTTGGTATTTTTCATGCATTTAATGATTTTTTTGAGCTAAATGACCCTGAAATGGAAAAGCACTACAAATGAACTCTGAAAAGGTTGAAAGTTGGCATGGTATCAACCTTTCACCCACATAGCATGTGCTAAAAAGTTGAGTGGGTTACGGCAAAAACTGGATGCACTTCGTGTACAAAACGGACAGTCCCTTTCGAAGTATCGGGGTTTCGAACGGAAACTCATCGGTTACAAAAGGCATTTCATTTTCTTGAACTTATTTGAACTCCAGGCTTTTCGTGTGTTCAAAATGCACCATTCGAAGCCACATCATCAATTTTCAACCCTTTCTGACTTCATTTGGTATTTTTCATGCATTTAATGATTTTTTTGAGCTAAATGACCCTGAAATTGAAAAGCACTACAAATGAACTCTGAAAAGGTTGAAAGTTGGCATGGTATCAACCTTTCACCCACATAGCATGTGCTAAAAAGTTGAGTGGGTTACGGCAAAAACTGGATGCACTTCGTGTACAAAACGGACAGTCCCTTTCGAAGTATCGGGGTTTCGGACGGAAACTCATCGGTTACAAAAGGCATTTCATTTTCTTGAACTTATTTGAACTCCAGGATTTTCGTGTGTTCAAAATGCACCATTCGAAGCCACATCATCAATTTTCAACCCTTTCTGACTTCATTTGGTATTTTTCATGCATTTAATGATTTTTTTGAGCTAAATGACCCTGAAATTGAAAAGCACTACAAATGAACTCTGAAAAGGTTGAAAGTTGGCATGGTATCAACCTTTCACCCACATAGCATGTGCTAAAAAGGTGAGTGGGTTACGGCAAAAACTGGATGCACTTCGTGTACAAAACGGACAGTCCCTTTCGAAGTATCGGGGTTTCGAACGGAAACTCATCGGTTACAAAAGGCATTTCATTTTCTTGAACTTATTTGAACTCCAGGCTTTTCGTGTGTTCAAAATGCACCATTCGAAGCCACATCATCAATTTTCAACCCTTTCTGACTTCATTTGGTATTTTTCATGCATTTAATGATTTTTTTGAGCTAAATGACCCTGAAATTGAAAAGCACTACAAATGAACTCTGAAAAGGTTGAAAGTTGGCACGGTATCAACCTTTCACCCACATAGCATGTGCTAAAAAGTTGAGTGGGTTACGGCAAAAACTGGATGCACTTCGTGTACAAAACGGACAGTCCCTTTCGAAGTATCGGGGTTTCGGACGGAAACTCATCGGTTACAAAAGGCATTTCATTTTCTTGAACTTATTTGAACTCCAGGCTTTTCGTGTGTTCAAAATGCACCATTCGAAGCCACATCATCAATTTTCAACCCTTTCTGACTTCATTTGGTATTTTTCATGCATTTAATGATTTTTTTGAGCTAAATGACCCTGAAATTGAAAAGCACTACAAATGAACTCTGAAAAGGTTGAAAGTTGGCATGGTATCAACCTTTCACCCACATAGCATGTGCTAAAAAGGTGAGTGGGTTACGGCAAAAACTGGATGCACTTCGTGTACAAAACGGACAGTCCCTTTCGAAGTATCGGGGTTTCGAACGGAAACTCATCGGTTACAAAAGGCATTTCATTTTCTTGAACTTATTTGAACTCCAGGCTTTTCGTGTGTTCAAAATGCACCATTCGAAGCCACATCATCAATTTTCAACCCTTTCTGACTTCATTTGGTATTTTTCATGCATTTAATGATTTTTTTGAGCTAAATGACCCTGAAATTGAAAAGCACTACAAATGAACTCTGAAAAGGTTGAAAGTTGGCATGGTATCAACCTTTCACCCACATAGCGTGTGCTAAAAAGTTGAGTGGGTTACGGCAAAAACTGGATGCACTTCGTGTACAAAACGGACAGTCCCTTTCGAAGTATCGGGGTTTCGGACGGAAACTCATCGGTTACAAAAGGCATTTCATTTTCTTGAACTTATTTGAACTCCAGGCTTTTCGTGTGTTCAAAATGCACCATTCGAAGCCACATCATCAATTTTCAACCCTTTCTGACTTCATTTGGTATTTTTCATGCATTTAATGATTTTTTTGAGCTAAATGACCCTGAAATTGAAAAGCACTACAAATGAACTCTGAAAAGGTTGAAAGTTGGCATGGTATCAACCTTTCACCCACATAGCATGTGCTAAAAAGGTGAGTGGGTTACGGCAAAAACTGGATGCACTTCGTGTACAAAACGGACAGTCCCTTTCGAAGTATCGGGGTTTCGAACGGAAACTCATCGGTTACAAAAGGCATTTCATTTTCTTGAACTTATTTGAACTCCAGGCTTTTCGTGTGTTCAAAATGCACCATTCGAAGCCACATCATCAATTTTCAACCCTTTCTGACTTCATTTGGTATTTTTCATGCATTTAATGATTTTTTTGAGCTAAATGACCCTGAAATTGAAAAGCACTACAAATGAACTCTGAAAAGGTTGAAAGTTGGCACGGTATCAACCTTTCACCCACATAGCATGTGCTAAAAAGTTGAGTGGGTTACGGCAAAAACTGGATGCACTTCGTGTACAAAACGGACAGTCCCTTTCGAAGTATCGGGGTTTCGGACGGAAACTCATCGGTTACAAAAGGCATTTCATTTTCTTGAACTTATTTGAACTCCAGGCTTTTCGTGTGTTCAAAATGCACCATTCGAAGCCACATCATCAATTTTCAACCCTTTCTGACTTCATTTGGTATTTTTCATGCATTTAATGATTTTTTTGAGCTAAGTGACCCTGAAATTGAAAAGCACTACAAATGAACTCTGAAAAGGTTGAAAGTTGGCATGGTATCAACCTTTCACCCACATAGCATGTGCTAAAAAGGTGAGTGGGTTACGGCAAAAACTGGATGCACTTCGTGTACAAAACGGACAGTCCCTTTCGAAGTATCGGGGTTTCGAACGGAAACTCATCGGTTACAAAAGGCATTTCATTTTCTTGAACTTATTTGAACTCCAGGCTTTTCGTGTGTTCAAAATGCACCATTCGAAGCCACATCATCAATTTTCAACCCTTTCTGACTTCATTTGGTATTTTTCATGCATTTAATGATTTTTTTGAGCTAAATGACCCTGAAATTGAAAAGCACTACAAATGAACTCTGAAAAGGTTGAAAGTTGGCATGGTATCAACCTTTCACCCACATAGCGTGTGCTAAAAAGTTGAGTGGGTTACGGCAAAAACTGGATGCACTTCGTGTACAAAACGGACAGTCCCTTTCGAAGTATCGGGGTTTCGGACGGAAACTCATCGGTTACAAAAGGCATTTCATTTTCTTGAACTTATTTGAACTCCAGGCTTTTCGTGTGTTCAAAATGCACCATTCGAAGCCACATCATCAATTTTCAACCCTTTCTGACTTCATTTGGTATTTTTCATGCATTTAATGATTTTTTTGAGCTAAATGACCCTGAAATGGAAAAGCACTACAAATGAACTCTGAAAAGGTTGAAAGTTGGCATGGTATCAACCTTTCACCCACATAGCATGTGCTAAAAAGTTGAGTGGGTTACGGCAAAAACTGGATGCACTTCGTGTACAAAACGGACAGTCCCTTTCGAAGTATCGGGGTTTCGAACGGAAACTCATCGGTTACAAAAGGCATTTCATTTTCTTGAACTTATTTGAACTCCAGGCTTTTCGTGTGTTCAAAATGCACCATTCGAAGCCACATCATCAATTTTCAACCCTTTCTGACTTCATTTGGTATTTTTCATGCATTTAATGATTTTTTTGAGCTAAATGACCCTGAAATTGAAAAGCACTACAAATGAACTCTGAAAAGGTTGAAAGTTGGCATGGTATCAACCTTTCACCCACATAGCGTGTGCTAAAAAGTTGAGTGGGTTACGGCAAAAACTGGATGCACTTCGTGTACAAAACGGACAGTCCCTTTCGAAGTATCGGGGTTTCGGACGGAAACTCATCGGTTACAAAAGGCATTTCATTTTCTTGAACTTATTTGAACTCCAGGCTTTTCGTGTGTTCAAAATGCACCATTCGAAGCCACATCATCAATTTTCAACCCTTTCTGACTTCATTTGGTATTTTTCATGCATTTAATGATTTTTTTGAGCTAAATGACCCTGAAATTGAAAAGCACTACAAATGAACTCTGAAAAGGTTGAAAGTTGGCATGGTATCAACCTTTCACCCACATAGCATGTGCTAAAAAGTTGAGTGGGTTACGGCAAAAACTGGATGCACTTCGTGTACAAAACGGACAGTCCCTTTCGAAGTATCGGGGTTTCGGACGGAAACTCATCGGTTACAAAAGGCATTTCATTTTCTTGAACTTATTTGAACTCCAGGCTTTTCGTGTGTTCAAAATGCACCATTCGAAGCCACATCATCAATTTTCAACCCTTTCTGACTTCATTTGGTATTTTTCATGCATTTAATGATTTTTTTGAGCTAAATGACCCTGAAATTGAAAAGCACTACAAATGAACTCTGAAAAGGTTGAAAGTTGGCATGGTATCAACCTTTCACCCACATAGCATGTGCTAAAAAGATGAGTGGGTTACGGCAAAAACTGGATGCACTTCGTGTACAAAACGGACAGTCCCTTTCGAAGTATCGGGGTTTCGGACGGAAACTCATCGGTTACAAAAGGCATTTCATTTTCTTGAACTTATTTGAACTCCAGGCTTTTCGTGTGTTCGAAATGCACCATTCGAAGCCACATCATCAATTTTCAACCCTTTCTGACTTCATTTGGTATTTTTCATGCATTTAATGATTATTTTGAGCTAAATGACCCTGAAATTGAAAAGCACTACAAATGAACTCTGAAAAGGTTGAAAGTTGGCATGGTATCAACCTTTCACCCACATAGCTTGTGCTAAAAAGTTGAGTGGGTTACGGCAAAAACTGGATGCACTTCGTGTACAAAACGGACAGTCCCTTTCGAAGTATCGGGGTTTCGGACGGAAACTCATCGGTTACAAAAGGCATTTCATTTTCTTGAACTTATTTGAACTCCAGGCTTTTCGTGTGTTCAAAATGCACCATTCGAAGCCACATCATCAATTTTCAACCCTTTCTGACTTCATTTGGTATTTTTCATGCATTTAATGATTTTTTTGAGCTAAATGACCCTGAAATTGAAAAGCACTACAAATGAACTCTGAAAAGGTTGAAAGTTGGCATGGTATCAACCTTTCACCCACATAGCATGTGCTAAAAAGTTGAGTGGGTTACGGAAAAAACTGGATGCACTTCGTGTACAAAACGGACAGTCCCTTTCGAAGTATCGGGGTTTCGGACGGAAACTCATCGGTTACAAAAGGCATTTCATTTTCTTGAACTTATTTGAACTCCAGGCTTTTCGTGTGTTCAAAATGCACCATTCGAAGCCACATCATCAATTTTCAACCCTTTCTGACTTCATTTGGTATTTTTCATGCATTTAATGATTTTTTTGAGCTAAATGACCCTGAAATTGAAAAGCACTACAAAAGAACTCTGAAAAGGTTGAAAGTTGGCATGGTATCAACCTTTCACCCACATAGCATGTGCTAAAAAGTTGAGTGGGTTACGGCAAAAACTGGATGCACTTCGTGTACAAAACGGACAGTCCCTTTCGAAGTATCGGGGTTTCGGACGGAAACTCATCGGTTACAAAAGGCATTTCATTTTCTTGAACTTATTTGAACTCCAGGCTTTTCGTGTGTTCAAAATGCACCATTCGAAGCCACATCATCAATTTTCAACCCTTTCTGACTTCATTTGGTATTTTTCATGCATTTAATGATTTTTTTGAGCTAAATGACCCTGAAATTGAAAAGCACTACAAATGAACTCTGAAAAGGTTGAAAGTTGGCATGGTATCAACCTTTCACCCACATAGCATGTGCTAAAAAGGTGAGTGGGTTACGGCAAAAACTGGATGCACTTCGTGTACAAAACGGACAGTCCCTTTCGAAGTATCGGGGTTTCGAACGGAAACTCATCGGTTACAAAAGGCATTTCATTTTCTTGAACTTATTTGAACTCCAGGCTTTTCGTGTGTTCAAAATGCACCATTCGAAGCCACATCATCAATTTTCAACCCTTTCTGACTTCATTTGGTATTTTTCATGCATTTAATGATTTTTTTGAGCTAAATGACCCTGAAATTGAAAAGCACTACAAATGAACTCTGAAAAGGTTGAAAGTTGGCACGGTATCAACCTTTCACCCACATAGCATGTGCTAAAAAGTTGAGTGGGTTACGGCAAAAACTGGATGCACTTCGTGTACAAAACGGACAGTCCCTTTCGAAGTATCGGGGTTTCGGACGGAAACTCATCGGTTACAAAAGGCATTTCATTTTCTTGAACTTATTTGAACTCCAGGCTTTTCGTGTGTTCAAAATGCACCATTCGAAGCCACATCATCAATTTTCAACCCTTTCTGACTTCATTTGGTATTTTTCATGCATTTAATGATTTTTTTGAGCTAAATGACCCTGAAATTGAAAAGCACTACAAATGAACTCTGAAAAGGTTGAAAGTTGGCATGGTATCAACCTTTCACCCACATAGCATGTGCTAAAAAGGTGAGTGGGTTACGGCAAAAACTGGATGCACTTCGTGTACAAAACGGACAGTCCCTTTCGAAGTATCGGGGTTTCGAACGGAAACTCATCGGTTACAAAAGGCATTTCATTTTCTTGAACTTATTTGAACTCCAGGCTTTTCGTGTGTTCAAAATGCACCATTCGAAGCCACATCATCAATTTTCAACCCTTTCTGACTTCATTTGGTATTTTTCATGCATTTAATGATTTTTTTGAGCTAAATGACCCTGAAATTGAAAAGCACTACAAATGAACTCTGAAAAGGTTGAAAGTTGGCATGGTATCAACCTTTCACCCACATAGCGTGTGCTAAAAAGTTGAGTGGGTTACGGCAAAAACTGGATGCACTTCGTGTACAAAACGGACAGTCCCTTTCGAAGTATCGGGGTTTCGGACGGAAACTCATCGGTTACAAAAGGCATTTCATTTTCTTGAACTTATTTGAACTCCAGGCTTTTCGTGTGTTCAAAATGCACCATTCGAAGCCACATCATCAATTTTCAACCCTTTCTGACTTCATTTGGTATTTTTCATGCATTTAATGATTTTTTTGAGCTAAATGACCCTGAAATTGAAAAGCACTACAAATGAACTCTGAAAAGGTTGAAAGTTGGCATGGTATCAACCTTTCACCCACATAGCATGTGCTAAAAAGTTGAGTGGGTTACGGCAAAAACTGGATGCACTTCGTGTACAAAACGGACAGTCCCTTTCGAAGTATCGGGGTTTCGGACGGAAACTCATCGGTTACAAAAGGCATTTCATTTTCTTGAACTTATTTGAACTCCAGGCTTTTCGTGTGTTCAAAATGCACCATTCGAAGCCACATCATCAATTTTCAACCCTTTCTGACTTCATTTGGTATTTTTCATGCATTTAATGATTTTTTTGAGCTAAATGACCCTGAAATTGAAAAGCACTACAAATGAACTCTGAAAAGGTTGAAAGTTGGCATGGTATCAACCTTTCACCCACATAGCATGTGCTAAAAAGATGAGTGGGTTACGGCAAAAACTGGATGCACTTCGTGTACAAAACGGACAGTCCCTTTCGAAGTATCGGGGTTTCGGACGGAAACTCATCGGTTACAAAAGGCATTTCATTTTCTTGAACTTATTTGAACTCCAGGCTTTTCGTGTGTTCGAAATGCACCATTCGAAGCCACATCATCAATTTTCAACCCTTTCTGACTTCATTTGGTATTTTTCATGCATTTAATGATTATTTTGAGCTAAATGACCCTGAAATTGAAAAGCACTACAAATGAACTCTGAAAAGGTTGAAAGTTGGCATGGTATCAACCTTTCACCCACATAGCTTGTGCTAAAAAGTTGAGTGGGTTACGGCAAAAACTGGATGCACTTCGTGTACAAAACGGACAGTCCCTTTCGAAGTATCGGGGTTTCGGACGGAAACTCATCGGTTACAAAAGGCATTTCATTTTCTTGAACTTATTTGAACTCCAGGCTTTTCGTGTGTTCAAAATGCACCATTCGAAGCCACATCATCAATTTTCAACCCTTTCTGACTTCATTTGGTATTTTTCATGCATTTAATGATTTTTTTGAGCTAAATGACCCTGAAATTGAAAAGCACTACAAATGAACTCTGAAAAGGTTGAAAGTTGGCATGGTATCAACCTTTCACCCACATAGCATGTGCTAAAAAGTTGAGTGGGTTACGGAAAAAACTGGATGCACTTCGTGTACAAAACGGACAGTCCCTTTCGAAGTATCGGGGTTTCGGACGGAAACTCATCGGTTACAAAAGGCATTTCATTTTCTTGAACTTATTTGAACTCCAGGCTTTTCGTGTGTTCAAAATGCACCATTCGAAGCCACATCATCAATTTTCAACCCTTTCTGACTTCATTTGGTATTTTTCATGCATTTAATGATTTTTTTGAGCTAAATGACCCTGAAATTGAAAAGCACTACAAAAGAACTCTGAAAAGGTTGAAAGTTGGCATGGTATCAACCTTTCACCCACATAGCATGTGCTAAAAAGTTGAGTGGGTTACGGCAAAAACTGGATGCACTTCGTGTACAAAACGGACAGTCCCTTTCGAAGTATCGGGGTTTCGGACGGAAACTCATCGGTTACAAAAGGCATTTCATTTTCTTGAACTTATTTGAACTCCAGGCTTTTCGTGTGTTCAAAATGCACCATTCGAAGCCACATCATCAATTTTCAACCCTTTCTGACTTCATTTGGTATTTTTCATGCATTTAATGATTTTTTTGAGCTAAATGACCCTGAAATTGAAAAGCACTACAAATGAACTCTGAAAAGGTTGAAAGTTGGCATGGTATCAACCTTTCACCCACATAGCATGTGCTAAAAAGGTGAGTGGGTTACGGCAAAAACTGGATGCACTTCGTGTACAAAACGGACAGTCCCTTTCGAAGTATCGGGGTTTCGAACGGAAACTCATCGGTTACAAAAGGCATTTCATTTTCTTGAACTTATTTGAACTCCAGGCTTTTCGTGTGTTCAAAATGCACCATTCGAAGCCACATCATCAATTTTCAACCCTTTCTGACTTCATTTGGTATTTTTCATGCATTTAATGATTTTTTTGAGCTAAATGACCCTGAAATTGAAAAGCACTACAAATGAACTCTGAAAAGGTTGAAAGTTGGCACGGTATCAACCTTTCACCCACATAGCATGTGCTAAAAAGTTGAGTGGGTTACGGCAAAAACTGGATGCACTTCGTGTACAAAACGGACAGTCCCTTTCGAAGTATCGGGGTTTCGGACGGAAACTCATCGGTTACAAAAGGCATTTCATTTTCTTGAACTTATTTGAACTCCAGGCTTTTCGTGTGTTCAAAATGCACCATTCGAAGCCACATCATCAATTTTCAACCCTTTCTGACTTCATTTGGTATTTTTCATGCATTTAATGATTTTTTTGAGCTAAATGACCCTGAAATTGAAAAGCACTACAAATGAACTCTGAAAAGGTTGAAAGTTGGCATGGTATCAACCTTTCACCCACATAGCATGTGCTAAAAAGGTGAGTGGGTTACGGCAAAAACTGGATGCACTTCGTGTACAAAACGGACAGTCCCTTTCGAAGTATCGGGGTTTCGAACGGAAACTCATCGGTTACAAAAGGCATTTCATTTTCTTGAACTTATTTGAACTCCAGGCTTTTCGTGTGTTCAAAATGCACCATTCGAAGCCACATCATTAATTTTCAACCCTTTCTGACTTCATTTGGTATTTTTCATGCATTTAATGATTTTTTTGAGCTAAATGACCCTGAAATTGAAAAGCACTACAAATGAACTCTGAAAAGGTTGAAAGTTGGCATGGTATCAACCTTTCACCCACATAGCGTGTGCTAAAAATTTGAGTGGGTTACGGCAAAAACTGGATGCACTTCGTGTACAAAACGGACAGTCCCTTTCGAAGTATCGGGGTTTCGGACGGAAACTCATCGGTTACAAAAGGCATTTCATTTTCTTGAACTTATTTGAACTCCAGGCTTTTCGTGTGTTCAAAATGCACCATTCGAAGCCACATCATCAATTTTCAACCCTTTCTGACTTCATTTGGTATTTTTCATGCATTTAATGATTTTTTTGAGCTAAATGACCCTGAAATGGAAAAGCACTACAAATGAACTCTGAAAAGGTTGAAAGTTGGCATGGTATCAACCTTTCACCCACATAGCATGTGCTAAAAAGTTGAGTGGGTTACGGCAAAAACTGGATGCACTTCGTGTACAAAACGGACAGTCCCTTTCGAAGTATCGGGGTTTCGAACGGAAACTCATCGGTTACAAAAGGCATTTCATTTTCTTGAACTTATTTGAACTCCAGGCTTTTCGTGTGTTCAAAATGCACCATTCGAAGCCACATCATCAATTTTCAACCCTTTCTGACTTCATTTGGTATTTTTCATGCATTTAATGATTTTTTTGAGCTAAATGACCCTGAAATTGAAAAGCACTACAAATGAACTCTGAAAAGGTTGAAAGTTGGCATGGTATCAACCTTTCACCCACATAGCGTGTGCTAAAAAGTTGAGTGGGTTACGGCAAAAACTGGATGCACTTCGTGTACAAAACGGACAGTCCCTTTCGAAGTAACGGGGTTTCGGACGGAAACTCATCGGTTACAAAAGGCATTTCATTTTCTTGAACTTATTTGAACTCCAGGCTTTTCGTGTGTTCAAAATGCACCATTCGAAGCCACATCATCAATTTTCAACCCTTTCTGACTTCATTTGGTATTTTTCATGCATTTAATGATTTTTTAGAGCTAAATGACCCTGAAATTGAAAAGCACTACAAATGAACTCTGAAAAGGTTGAAAGTTGGCATGGTATCAACCTTTCACCCACATAGCATGTGCTAAAAAGTTGAGTGGGTTACGGCAAAAACTGGATGCACTTCGTGTACAAAACGGACAGTCCCTTACGAAGTATCGGGGTTTCGGACGGAAACTCATCGGTTACAAAAGGCATTTCATTTTCTTGAACTTATTTGAACTCCAGGCTTTTCGTGTGTTCAAAATGCACCATTCGAAGCCACATCATCAATTTTCAACCCTTTCTGACTTCATTTGGTATTTTTCATGCATTTAATGATTTTTTTGAGCTAAATGACCCTGAAATTGAAAAGCACTACAAATGAACTCTGAAAAGGTTGAAAGTTGGCATGGTATCAACCTTTCACCCACATAGCATGTGCTAAAAAGATGAGTGGGTTACGGCAAAAACTGGATGCACTTCGTGTACAAAACGGACAGTCCCTTTCGAAGTATCGGGGTTTCGGACGGAAACTCATCGGTTACAAAAGGCATTTCATTTTCTTGAACTTATTTGAACTCCAGGCTTTTCGTGTGTTCGAAATGCACCATTCGAAGCCACATCATCAATTTTCAACCCTTTCTGACTTCATTTGGTATTTTTCATGCATTTAATGATTATTTTGAGCTAAATGACCCTGAAATTGAAAAGCACTACAAATGAACTCTGAAAAGGTTGAAAGTTGGCATGGTATCAACCTTTCACCCACATAGCTTGTGCTAAAAAGTTGAGTGGGTTACGGCAAAAACTGGATGCACTTCATGTACAAAACGGACAGTCCCTTTCGAAGTATCGGGGTTTCGGACGGAAACTCATCGGTTACAAAAGGCATTTCATTTTCTTGAACTTATTTGAACTCCAGGCTTTTCGTGTGTTCAAAATGCACCATTCGAAGCCACATCATCAATTTTCAACCCTTTCTGACTTCATTTGGTATTTTTCATGCATTTAATGATTTTTTTGAGCTAAATGACCCTGAAATTGAAAAGCACTACAAATGAACTCTGAAAAGGTTGAAAGTTGGCATGGTATCAACCTTTCACCCACATAGCATGTGCTAAAAAGTTGAGTGGGTTACGGCAAAAACTGGATGCACTTCGTGTACAAAACGGACAGTCCCTTTCGAAGTATCGGGGTTTCGGACGGAAACTCATCGGTTACAAAAGGCATTTCATTTTCTTGAACTTATTTGAACTCCAGGCTTTTCGTGTGTTCAAAATGCACCATTCGAAGCCACATCATCAATTTTCAACCCTTTCTGACTTCATTTGGTATTTTTCATGCATTTAATGATTTTTTTGAGCTAAATGACCCTGAAATTGAAAAGCACTACAAATGAACTCTGAAAAGGTTGAAAGTTGGCATGGTATCAACCTTTCACCCACATAGCATATTCTAAAAAGGTGAGTGGGTTACGGCAAAAACTGGATGCACTTCGTGTACAAAACGGACAGTCCCTTTCGAAGTATCGGGGTTTCGGACGGAAACTCATCGGTTACAAAAGGCATTTCATTTTCTTGAACTTATTTGAACTCCAGGCTTTTCGTGTGTTCAAAATGCACCATTCGAAGCCACATCATCAATTTTCAACCCTTTCTGACTTCATTTGGTATTTTTCATGCATTTAATGATTTTTTTGAGCTGAATGACCCTGAAATTGAAAAGCACTACAAATGAACTCTGAAAAGGTTGAAAGTTGGCATGGTATCAACCTTTCACCCACATAGCATGTGCTAAAAAGGTGAGTGGGTTACGGCAAAAACTGGATGCACTTCGTGTACAAAACGGACAGTCCCTTTCGAAGTATCGGGGTTTCGAACGGAAACTCATCGGTTACAAAAGGCATTTCATTTTCTTGAACTTATTTGAACTCCAGGCTTTTCGTGTGTTCAAAATGCACCATTCGAAGCCACATCATCAATTTTCAACCCTTTCTGACTTCATTTGGTATTTTTCATGCATTTAATGATTTTTTTGAGCTAAATGACCCTGAAATTGAAAAGCACTACAAATGAACTCTGAAAAGGTTGAAAGTTGGCACGGTATCAACCTTTCACCCACATAGCATGTGCTAAAAAGTTGAGTGGGTTACGGCAAAAACTGGATGCACTTCGTGTACAAAACGGACAGTCCCTTTCGAAGTATCGGGGTTTCGGACGGAAACTCATCGGTTACAAAAGGCATTTCATTTTCTTGAACTTATTTGAACTCCAGGCTTTTCGTGTGTTCAAAATGCACCATTCGAAGCCACATCATCAATTTTCAACCCTTTCTGACTTCATTTGGTATTTTTCATGCATTTAATGATTTTTTTGAGCTAAATGACCCTGAAATTGAAAAGCACTACAAATGAACTCTGAAAAGGTTGAAAGTTGGCATGGTATCAACCTTTCACCCACATAGCATGTGCTAAAAAGGTGAGTGGGTTACGGCAAAAACTGGATGCACTTCGTGTACAAAACGGACAGTCCCTTTCGAAGTATCGGGGTTTCGAACGGAAACTCATCGGTTACAAAAGGCATTTCATTTTCTTGAACTTATTTGAACTCCAGGCTTTTCGGGTGTTCAAAATGCACCATTCGAAGCCACATCATCAATTTTCAACCCTTTCTGACTTCATTTGGTATTTTTCATGCATTTAATGATTTTTTTGAGCTAAATGACCCTGAAATTGAAAAGCACTACAAATGAACTCTGAAAAGGTTGAAAGTTGGCATGGTATCAACCTTTCACCCACATAGCGTGTGCTAAAAAGTTGAGTGGGTTACGGCAAAAACTGGATGCACTTCGTGTACAAAACGGACAGTCCCTTTCGAAGTATCGGGGTTTCGGACGGAAACTCATCGGTTACAAAAGGCATTTCATTTTCTTGAACTTATTTGAACTCCAGGCTTTTCGTGTGTTCAAAATGCACCATTCGAAGCCACATCATCAATTTTCAACCCTTTCTGACTTCATTTGGTATTTTTCATGCATTTAATGATTTTTTTGAGCTAAATGACCCTGAAATGGAAAAGCACTACAAATGAACTCTGAAAAGGTTGAAAGTTGGCATGGTATCAACCTTTCACCCACATAGCATGTGCTAAAAAGTTGAGTGGGTTACGGCAAAAACTGGATGCACTTCGTGTACAAAACGGACAGTCCCTTTCGAAGTATCGGGGTTTCGAACGGAAACTCATCGGTTACAAAAGGCATTTCATTTTCTTGAACTTATTTGAACTCCAGGCTTTTCGTGTGTTCAAAATGCACCATTCGAAGCCACATCATCAATTTTCAACCCTTTCTGACTTCATTTGGTATTTTTCATGCATTTAATGATTTTTTTGAGCTAAATGACCCTGAAATTGAAAAGCACTACAAATGAACTCTGAAAAGGTTGAAAGTTGGCACGGTATCAACCTTTCACCCACATAGCATGTGCTAAAAAGTTGAGTGGGTTACGGCAAAAACTGGATGCACTTCGTGTACAAAACGGACAGTCCCTTTCGAAGTATCGGGGTTTCGGACGGAAACTCATCGGTTACAAAAGGCATTTCATTTTCTTGAACTTATTTGAACTCCAGGCTTTTCGTGTGTTCAAAATGCACCATTCGAAGCCACATCATCAATTTTCAACCCTTTCTGACTTCATTTGGTATTTTTCATGCATTTAATGATTTTTTTGAGCTAAATGACCCTGAAATTGAAAAGCACTACAAATGAACTCTGAAAAGGTTGAAAGTTGGCATGGTATCAACCTTTCACCCACATAGCATGTGCTAAAAAGGTGAGTGGGTTACGGCAAAAACTGGATGCACTTCGTGTACAAAACGGACAGTCCCTTTCGAAGTATCGGGGTTTCGAACGGAAACTCATCGGTTACAAAAGGCATTTCATTTTCTTGAACTTATTTGAACTCCAGGCTTTTCGTGTGTTCAAAATGCACCATTCGAAGCCACATCATCAATTTTCAACCCTTTCTGACTTCATTTGGTATTTTTCATGCATTTAATGATTTTTTTGAGCTAAATGACCCTGAAATTGAAAAGCACTACAAATGAACTCTGAAAAGGTTGAAAGTTGGCATGGTATCAACCTTTCACCCACATAGCGTGTGCTAAAAAGTTGAGTGGGTTACGGCAAAAACTGGATGCACTTCGTGTACAAAACGGACAGTCCCTTTCGAAGTATCGGGGTTTCGGACGGAAACTCATCGGTTACAAAAGGCATTTCATTTTCTTGAACTTATTTGAACTCCAGGCTTTTCGTGTGTTCAAAATGCACCATTCGAAGCCACATCATCAATTTTCAACCCTTTCTGACTTCATTTGGTATTTTTCATGCATTTAATGATTTTTTTGAGCTAAATGACCCTGAAATGGAAAAGCACTACAAATGAACTCTGAAAAGGTTGAAAGTTGGCATGGTATCAACCTTTCACCCACATAGCATGTGCTAAAAAGTTGAGTGGGTTACGGCAAAAACTGGATGCACTTCGTGTACAAAACGGACAGTCCCTTTCGAAGTATCGGGGTTTCGGACGGAAACTCATCGGTTACAAAAGGCATTTCATTTTCTTGAACTTATTTGAACTCCAGGCTTTTCGTGTGTTCAAAATGCACCATTCGAAGCCACATCATCAATTTTCAACCCTTTCTGACTTCATTTGGTATTTTTCATGCATTTAATGATTTTTTTGAGCTAAATGACCCTGAAATTGAAAAGCACTACAAATGAACTCTGAAAAGGTTGAAAGTTGGCATGGTATCAACCTTTCACCCACATAGCATGTGCTAAAAAGATGAGTGGGTTACGGCAAAAACTGGATGCACTTCGTGTACAAAACGGACAGTCCCTTTCGAAGTATCGGGGTTTCGGACGGAAACTCATCGGTTACAAAAGGCATTTCATTTTCTTGAACTTATTTGAACTCCAGGCTTTTCGTGTGTTCAAAATGCACCATTCGAAGCCACATCATCAATTTTCAACCCTTTCTGACTTCATTTGGTATTTTTCATGCATTTAATGATTTTTTTGAGCTAAATGACCCTGAAATTGAAAAGCACTACAAATGAACTCTGAAAAGGTTGAAAGTTGGCATGGTATCAACCTTTCACCCACATAGCATGTGCTAAAAAGTTGAGTGGGTTACGGCAAAAACTGGATGCACTTCGTGTACAAAACGGACAGTCCCTTTCGAAGTATCGGGGTTTCGGACGGAAACTCATCGGTTACAAAAGGCATTTCATTTTCTTGAACTTATTTGAACTCCAGGCTTTTCGTGTGTTCAAAATGCACCATTCGAAGCCACATCATCAATTTTCAACCCTTTCTGACTTCATTTGGTATTTTTCATGCATTTAATGATTTTTTTGAGCTAAATGACCCTGAAATTGAAAAGCACTACAAATGAACTCTGAAAAGGTTGAAAGTTGGCATGGTATCAACCTTTCACCCACATAGCATGTGCTAAAAAGATGAGTGGGTTACGGCAAAAACTGGATGCACTTCGTGTACAAAACGGACAGTCCCTTTCGAAGTATCGGGGTTTCGGACGGAAACTCATCGGTTACAAAAGGCATTTCATTTTCTTGAACTTATTTGAACTCCAGGCTTTTCGTGTGTTCGAAATGCACCATTCGAAGCCACATCATCAATTTTCAACCCTTTCTGACTTCATTTGGTATTTTTCATGCATTTAATGATTTTTTTGAGCTAAATGACCCTGAAATTGAAAAGCACTACAAATGAACTCTGAAAAGGTTGAAAGTTGGCATGGTATCAACCTTTCACCCACATAGCATGTGCTAAAAAGATGAGTGGGTTACGGCAAAAACTGGATGCACTTCGTGTACAAAACGGACAGTCCCTTTCGAAGTATCGGGGTTTCGGACGGAAACTCATCGGTTACAAAAGGCATTTCATTTTCTTGAACTTATTTGAACTCCAGGCTTTTCGTGTGTTCAAAATGCACCATTCGAAGCCACATCATCAATTTTCAACCCTTTCTGACTTCATTTGGTATTTTTCATGCATTTAATGATTTTTTTGAGCTAAATGACCCTGAAATTGAAAAGCACTACAAATGAACTCTGAAAAGGTTGAAAGTTGGCATGGTATCAACCTTTCACCCACATAGCTTGTGCTAAAAAGTTGAGTGGGTTACGGCAAAAACTGGATGCACTTCGTGTACAAAACGGACAGTCCCTTTCGAAGTATCGGGGTTTCGGACGGAAACTCATCGGTTACAAAAGGCATTTCATTTTCTTGAACTTATTTGAACTCCAGGCTTTTCGTGTGTTCAAAATGCACCATTCGAAGCCACATCATCAATTTTCAACCCTTTCTGACTTCATTTGGTATTTTTCATGCATTTAATGATTTTTTTGAGCTAAATGACCCTGAAATTGAAAAGCACTACAAATGAACTCTGAAAAGGTTGAAAGTTGGCATGGTATCAACCTTTCACCCACATAGCATGTGCTAAAAAGTTGAGTGGGTTACGGAAAAAACTGGATGCACTTCGTGTACAAAACGGAAAGTCCCTTTCGAAGTATCGGGGTTTCGGACGGAAACTCATCGGTTACAAAAGGCATTTCATTTTCTTGAACTTATTTGAACTCCAGGCTTTTCGTGTGTTCAAAATGCACCATTCGAAGCCACATCATCAATTTTCAACCCTTTCTGACTTCATTTGGTATTTTTCATGCATTTAATGATTTTTTTGAGCTAAATGACCCTGAAATTGAAAAGCACTACAAATGAACTCTGAAAAGGTTGAAAGTTGGCATGGTATCAACCTTTCACCCACATAGCATGTGCTAAAAAGGTGAGTGGGTTACGGCAAAAACTGGATGCACTTCGTGTACAAAACGGACAGTCCCTTTCGAAGTATCGGGGTTTCGGACGGAAACTCATCGGTTACAAAAGGCATTTCATTTTCTTGAACTTATTTGAACTCCAGGCTTTTCGTGTGTTCAAAATGCACCATTCGAAGCCACATCATCAATTTTCAACCCTTTCTGACTTCATTTGGTATTTTTCATGCATTTAATGATTTTTTTGAGCTAAATGACCCTGAAATTGAAAAGCACTACAAATGAACTCTGAAAAGGTTGAAAGTTGGCATGGTATCAACCTTTCACCCACATAGCATGTGCTAAAAAGGTGAGTGGGTTACGGCAAAAACTGGATGCACTTCGTGTACAAAACGGACAGTCCCTTTCGAAGTATCGGGGTTTCGAACGGAAACTCATCGGTTACAAAAGGCATTTCATTTTCTTGAACTTATTTGAACTCCAGGCTTTTCGTGTGTTCAAAATGCACCATTCGAAGCCACATCATCAATTTTCAACCCTTTCTCACTTCATTTGGTATTTTTCATGCATTTAATGATTTTTTTGAGCTAAATGACCCTGAAATGGAAAAGCACTACCAATGAACTCTGAAAAGGTTGAAAGTTGGCATGGTATCAACCTTTCACCCACATAGCATGTGCTAAAAAGTTGAGTGGGTTACGGCAAAAACTGGATGCACTTCGTGTACAAAACGGACAGTCCCTTTCGAAGTATCGGGGTTTCGAACGGAAACTCATCGGTTACAAAAGGCATTTCATTTTCTTGAACTTATTTGAACTCCAGGCTTTTCGTGTGTTCAAAATGCACCATTCGAAGCCACATCATCAATTTTCAACCCTTTCTGACTTCATTTGGTATTTTTCATGCATTTAATGATTTTTTTGAGCTAAATGACCCTGAAATTGAAAAGCACTACAAATGAACTCTGAAAAGGTTGAAAGTTGGCACGGTATCAACCTTTCACCCACATAGCGTGTGCTAAAAAGTTGAGTGGGTTACGGCAAAAACTGGATGCACTTCGTGTACAAAACGGACAGTCCCTTTCGAAGTATCGGGGTTTCGGACGGAAACTCATCGGTTACAAAAGGCATTTCATTTTCTTGAACTTATTTGAACTCCAGGCTTTTCGTGTGTTCAAAATGCACCATTCGAAGCCACATCATCAATTTTCAACCCTTTCTGACTTCATTTGGTATTTTTCATGCATTTAATGATTTTTTTGAGCTAAATGACCCTGAAATTGAAAAGCACTACAAATGAACTCTGAAAAGGTTGAAAGTTGGCATGGTATCAACCTTTCACCCACATAGCATGTGCTAAAAAGTTGAGTGGGTTACGGCAAAAACTGGATGCACTTCGTGTACAAAACGGACAGTCCCTTTCGAAGTATCGGGGTTTCGGACGGAAACTCATCGGTTACAAAAGGCATTTCATTTTCTTGAACTTATTTGAACTCCAGGCTTTTCGTGTGTTCAAAATGCACCATTCGAAGCCACATCATCAATTTTCAACCCTTTCTGACTTCATTTGGTATTTTTCATGCATTTAATGATTTTTTTGAGCTAAATGACCCTGAAATTGAAAAGCACTACAAATGAACTCTGAAAAGGTTGAAAGTTGGCATGGTATCAACCTTTCACCCACATAGCATGTGCTAAAAAGTTGAGTGGGTTACGGCAAAAACTGGATGCACTTCGTGTACAAAACGGACAGTCCCTTTCGAAGTATCGGGGTTTCGGACGGAAACTCATCGGTTACAAAAGGCATTTCATTTTCTTGAACTTATTTGAACTCCAGGCTTTTCGTGTGTTCAAAATGCACCATTCGAAGCCACATCATCAATTTTCAACCCTTTCTGACTTCATTTGGTATTTTTCATGCATTTAATGATTTTTTTGAGCTAAATGACCCTGAAATTGAAAAGCACTACAAATGAACTCTGAAAAGGTTGAAAGTTGGCATGGTATCAACCTTTCACCCACATAGCATGTGCTAAAAAGATGAGTGGGTTACGGCAAAAACTGGATGCACTTCGTGTACAAAACGAACAGTCCCTTTCGAAGTATCGGGGTTTCGGACGGAAACTCATCGGTTACAAAAGGCATTTCATTTTCTTGAACTTATTTGAACTCCAGGCTTTTCGTGTGTTCGAAATGCACCATTCGAAGCCACATCATCAATTTTCAACCCTTTCTGACTTCATTTGGTATTTTTCATGCATTTAATGATTATTTTGAGCTAAATGACCCTGAAATTGAAAAGCACTACAAATGAACTCTGAAAAGGTTGAAAGTTGGCATGGTATCAACC
Organism: Elymus sibiricus; assembly: GCA_039707655.1. NCBI lineage: Eukaryota > Viridiplantae > Streptophyta > Magnoliopsida > Poales > Poaceae > Elymus > Elymus sibiricus. The sequence continues at coordinate 534,091,116 of CM077675.1, forward strand.
TTTCACCCACATAGCTTGTGCTAAAAAGTTGAGTGGGTTACGGCAAAAACTGGATGCACTTCGTGTACAAAACGGACAGTCCCTTTCGAAGTATCGGGGTTTCGGACGGAAACTCATCGGTTACAAAAGGCATTTCATTTTCTTGAACTTATTTGAACTCCAGGCTTTTCGTGTGTTCAAAATGCACCATTCGAAGCCACATCATCAATTTTCAACCCTTTCTGACTTCATTTGGTATTTTTCATGCATTTAATGATTTTTTTGAGCTAAATGACCCTGAAATTGAAAAGCACTACAAATGAACTCTGAAAAGGTTGAAAGTTGGCATGGTATCAACCTTTCACCCACATAGCATGTGCTAAAAAGATGAGTGGGTTACGGAAAAAACTGGATGCACTTCGTGTACAAAACGGACAGTCCCTTTCGAAGTATCGGGGTTTCGAACGGAAACTCATCGGTTACAAAAGGCATTTCATTTTCTTGAACTTATTTGAACTCCAGGCTTTTCGTGTGTTCAAAATGCACCATTCGAAGCCACATCATCAATTTTCAACCCTTTCTGACTTCATTTGGTATTTTTCATGCATTTAATGATTTTTTTGAGCTAAATGACCCTGAAATTGAAAAGCACTACAAATGAACTCTGAAAAGGTTGAAAGTTGGCACGGTATCAACCTTTCACCCACATAGCATGTGCTAAAAAGTTGAGTGGGTTACGGCAAAAACTGGATGCACTTCGTGTACAAAACGGACAGTCCCTTTCGAAGTATCGGGGTTTCGGACGGAAACTCATCGGTTACAAAAGGCATTTCATTTTCTTGAACTTATTGGAACTCCAGGCTTTTCGTGTGTTCAAAATGCACCATTCGAAGCCACATCATCAATTTTCAACCCTTTCTGACTTCATTTGGTATTTTTCATGCATTTAATGATTTTTTTGAGCTAAATGACCCTGAAATTGAAAAGCACTACAAATGAACTCTGAAAGGGTTGAAAGTTGGCATGGTATCAACCTTTCACCCACATAGCATGTGCTAAAAAGTTCAGTGGGTTACGGCAAAAACTGGATGCACTTCGTGTACAAAACGGACAGTCCCTTTCGAAGTATCGGGGTTTTGGACGGAAACTCATCGGTTACAAAAGGCATTTCATTTTCTTGAACTTATTTGAACTCCAGGCTTTTCGTGTGTTCAAAATGCACCATTCGAAGCCACATCATCAATTTTCAACCCTTTCTGACTTCATTTGGTATTTTTCATGCATTTAATGATTTTTTTGAGCTAAATGACCCTGAAATTGAAAAGCACTACAAGTGAACTCTGAAAAGGTTGAAAGTTGGCATGGTATCAACCTTTCACCCACATAGCATGTGCTAAAAAGTTGAGTGGGTTACGGCAAAAACTGGATGCACTTCGTGTACAAAACGGACAGTCCCTTTCGAAGTATCGGGGTTTCGGACGGAAACTCATCGGTTACAAAAGGCATTTCATTTTCTTGAACTTATTTGAACTCCAGGCTTTTCGTGTGTTCAAAATGCACCATTCGAAGCCACATCATCAATTTTCAACCCTTTCTGACTTCATTTGGTATTTTTCATGCATTTAATGATTTTTTTGAGCTAAATGACCCTGAAATTGAAAAGCACTACAAATGAACTCTGAAAGGGTTGAAAGTTGGCATGGTATCAACCTTTCACCCACATAGCATGTGCTAAAAAGTTGAGTGGGTTACAACAAAAACTGGATGCACTTCGTGTACAAAACGGACAGTCCCTTTCGAAGTATCGGGGTTTCGGACGGAAACTCATCGGTTACAAAAGGCATTTCATTTTCTTGAACTTATTTGAACTCCAGGCTTTTCGTGTGTTCAAAATGCACCATTCGAAGCCACATCATCAATTTTCAACCCTTTCTGACTTCATTTGGTATTTTTCATGCATTTAATGATTTTTTTGAGCTAAATGACCCTGAAATTGAAAAGCACTACAAATGAACTCTGAAAGGGTTGAAAGTTGGCATGGTATCAACCTTTCACCCACATAGCATGTGCTAAAAAGTTGAGTGGGTTACGGCAAAAACTGGATGCACTTCGTGTACAAAACGGACAGTCCCTTTCGAAGTATCGGGGTTTCGGACGGAAACTCATCGGTTACAAAAGGCATTTCATTTTCTTGAACTTATTTGAACTCCAGGCTTTTCGTGTGTTCAAAATGCAACATTCGAAGCCACATCATCAATTTTCAACCCTTTCTGACTTCATTTGGTATTTTTCATGCATTTAATGATTTTTTTGAGCTAAATGACCCTGAAATTGAAAAGCACTACAAATGAACTCTGAAAGGGTTGAAAGTTGGCATGGTATCAACCTTTCACCCACATAGCATGTGCTAAAAAGTTGAGTGGGTTACGGCAAAAACTGGATGCACTTCGTGTACAAAACGGACAGTCCCTTTCGAAGTATCGGGGTTTCGGACGGAAACTCATCGGTTACAAAAGGCATTTCATTTTCTTGAACTTATTTGAACTCCAGGCTTTTCGTGTGTTCAAAATGCACCATTCGAAGCCACATCATCAATTTTCAACCCTTTCTGACTTCATTTGGTATTTTTCATGCATTTAATGATTTTTTTGAGCTAAATGACCCTGAAATTGAAAAGCACTACAAATGAACTCTGAAAGGGTTGAAAGTTGGCATGGTATCAACCTTTCACCCACATAGCATGTGCTAAAAAGTTGAGTGGGTTACGGCAAAAACTGGATGCACTTCGTGTACAAAACGGACAGTCCCTTTCGAAGTATCGGGGTTTCGGACGGAAACTCATCGGTTACAAAAGGCATTTCATTTTCTTGAACTTATTTGAACTCCAGGCTTTTCGTGTGTTCAAAATGCACCATTCGAAGCCACATCATCAATTTTCAACCCTTTCTGACTTCATTCGGTATTTTTCATGCATTTAATGATTTTTTTGAGCTAAATGACCCTGAAATTGAAAAGCACTACAAATGAACTCTGAAAAGGTTGAAAGTTGGCATGGTATCAACCTTTCACCCACATAGCATGTGCTAAAAAGTTGAGTGGGTTACGGCAAAAACTGGATGCACTTCGTGTACAAAACGGACAGTCCCTTTCGAAGTATCGGGGTTTCGGACGGAAACTCATCGGTTACAAAAGGCATTTCATTTTCTTGAACTTATTTGAACTCCAGGCTTTTCGTGTGTTCAAAATGCACCATTCGAAGCCACATCATCAATTTTCAACCCTTTCTGACTTCATTTGGTATTTTTCATGCATTTAATGATTTTTTTAGCTAAATGACCCTGAAATTGAAAAGCACTACAAATGAACTCTGAAAGGGTTGAAAGTTGGCATGGTATCAACCTTTCACCCACATAGCATGTGCTAAAAAGTTCAGTGGGTTACGGCAAAAACTGGATGCACTTCGTGTACAAAACGGACAGTCCCTTTCGAAGTATCGGGGTTTCGGACGGAAACTCATCGGTTACAAAAGGCATTTCATTTTCTTGAACTTATTTGAACTCCAGGCTTTTCGTGTGTTCAAAATGCACCATTCGAAGCCACATCATCAATTTTCAACCCTTTCTGACTTCATTTGGTATTTTTCATGCATTTAATGATTTTTTTGAGCGAAATGACCCTGAAATTGAAAAGCACTACAAATGAACTCCGAAAAGGTTGAAAGTTGGCATGGTATCAACCTTTCACTCACATAGCATGTGCTAAAAAGATGAGTGGGTTACGGCAAAAACTGGATGCACTTCGTGTACAAAACGGACAGTCCCTTTCGAAGTATCGGGGTTTCGGACGGAAACTCATCGGTTACAAAAGGCATTTCATTTTCTTGAACTTATTTGAACTCCAGGCTTTTCGTGTGTTCAAAATGCACCATTCGAAGCCACATCATCAATTTTCAACCCTTTCTGACTTCATTTGGTATTTTTCATGCATTTAATGATTTTTTTTAGCTAAATGACCCTGAAATTGAAAAGCACTACAAATGAACTCTGAAAGGGTTGAAAGTTGGCATGGTATCAACCTTTCACCCACATAGCCTGTGCTAAAAAGTTCAGTGGGTTACGGCAAAAACTGGATGCACTTCGTGTACAAAACGGACAGTCCCTTTCGAAGTATCGGGGTTTCGGACGGAAACTCATCGGTTACAAAAGGCATTTCATTTTCTTGAACTTATTTGAACTCCAGGCTTTTCGTGTGTTCAAAATGCACCATTCGAAGCCACATCATCAATTTTCAACCCTTTCTGACTTCATTTGGTATTTTTCATGCATTTAATGATTTTTTTGAGCGAAATGACCCTGAAATTGAAAAGCACTACAAATGAACTCCGAAAAGGTTGAAAGTTGGCATGGTATCAACCTTTCACTCACATAGCATGTGCTAAAAAGATGAGTGGGTTACGGCAAAAACTGGATGCACTTCGTGTACAAAACGGACAGTCCCTTTCGAAGTATCGGGGTTTCGGACGGAAACTCATCGGTTACAAAAGGCATTTCATTTTCTTGAACTTATTTGAACTCCAGGCTTTTCGTGTGTTCAAAATGCACCATTCGAAGCCACATCATCAATTTTCAACCCTTTCTGACTTCATTTGGTATTTTTCATGCATTTAATGATTTTTTTGAGCTAAATGACCCTGAAATTGAAAAGCACTACAAATGAACTCTGAAAGGGTTGAAAGTTGGCATGGTATCAACCTTTCACCCACATAGCATGTGCTAAAAAGTTCAGTGGGTTACGGCAAAAACTGGATGCACTTCGTGTACAAAACGGACAGTCCCTTTCGAAGTATCGGGGTTTTGGACGGAAACTCATCGGTTACAAAAGGCATTTCATTTTCTTGAACTTATTTGAACTCCAGGCTTTTCGTGTGTTCAAAATGCACCATTCGAAGCCACATCATCAATTTTCAACCCTTTCTGACTTCATTTGGTATTTTTCATGCATTTAATGATTTTTTTGAGCGAAATGACCCTGAAATTGAAAAGCACTACAAGTGAACTCTGAAAAGGTTGAAAGTTGGCATGGTATCAACCTTTCACCCACATAGCATGTGCTAAAAAGTTGAGTGGGTTACGGCAAAAACTGGATGCACTTCGTGTACAAAACGGACAGTCCCTTTCGAAGTATCGGGGTTTCGGACGGAAACTCATCGGTTACAAAAGGCATTTCATTTTCTTGAACTTATTTGAACTCCAGGCTTTTCGTGTGTTCAAAATGCACCATTCGAAGCCACATCATCAATTTTCAACCCTTTCTGACTTCATTTGGTATTTTTCATGCATTTAATGATTTTTTTGAGCTAAATGACCCTGAAATTGAAAAGCACTACAAATGAACTCTGAAAGGGTTGAAAGTTGGCATGGTATCAACCTTTCACCCACATAGCATGTGCTAAAAAGTTCAGTGGGTTACGACAAAAACTGGATGCACTTCGTGTACAAAACGGACAGTCCCTTTCGAAGTATCGGGGTTTCGGACGGAAACTCATCGGTTACAAAAGGCATTTCATTTTCTTGAACTTATTTGAACTCCAGGCTTTTCGTGTGTTCAAAATGCACCATTCGAAGCCACATCATCAATTTTCAACCCTTTCTGACTTCATTTGGTATTTTTCATGCATTTAATGATTTTTTTGAGCGAAATGACCCTGAAATTGAAAAGCACTACAAATGAACTCCGAAAAGGTTGAAAGTTGGCATGGTATCAACCTTTCACTCACATAGCATGTGCTAAAAAGATGAGTGGGTTACGGCAAAAACTGGATGCACTTCGTGTACAAAACGGACAGTCCCTTTCGAAGTATCGGGGTTTCGGACGGAAACTCATCGGTTACAAAAGGCATTTCATTTTCTTGAACTTATTTGAACTCCAGGCTTTTCGTGTGTTCAAAATGCACCATTCGAAGCCACATCATCAATTTTCAACCCTTTCTGACTTCATTTGGTATTTTTCATGCATTTAATGATTTTTTTGAGCTAAATGACCCTGAAATTGAAAAGCACTACAAATGAACTCTGAAAGGGTTGAAAGTTGGCATGGTATCAACCTTTCACCCACATAGCATGTGCTAAAAAGTTGAGTGGGTTACGACAAAAACTGGATGCACTTCGTGTACAAAACGGACAGTCCCTTTCGAAGTATCGGGGTTTCGGACGGAAACTCATCGGTTACAAAAGGCATTTCATTTTCTTGAACTTATTTGAACTCCAGGCTTTTCGTGTGTTCAAAATGCACCATTCGAAGCCACATCATCAATTTTCAACCCTTTCTGACTTCATTTGGTATTTTTCAAGCATTTAATGATTTTTTTGAGCTAAATGACCCTGAAATTGAAAAGCACTACAAATGAACTCTGAAAGGGTTGAAAGTTGGCATGGTATCAACCTTTCACCCACATAGCATGTGCTAAAAAGTTGAGTGGGTTACGGCAAAAACTGGATGCACTTCGTGTACAAAACGGACAGTCCCTTTCGAAGTATCGGGGTTTCGGACGGAAACTCATCGGTTACAAAAGGCATTTCATTTTCTTGAACTTATTTGAACTCCAGGCTTTTCGTGTGTTCAAAATGCACCATTCGAAGCCACATCATCAATTTTCAACCCTTTCTGACTTCATTCGGTATTTTTCATGCATTTAATGATTTTTTTGAGCTAAATGACCCTGAAATTGAAAAGCACTACAAATGAACTCTGAAAATGTTGAAAGTTGGCATGGTATCAACCTTTCACCCACATAGCATGTGCTAAAAAGTTGAGTGGGTTACGGCAAAAACTGGATGCACTTCGTGTACAAAACGGACAATCCCTTTCGAAGTATCGGGGTTTCGGACGGAAACTCATCGGTTACAAAAGGCATTTCATTTTCTTGAACTTATTTGAACTCCAGGCTTTTCGTGTGTTCAAAATGCACCATTCGAAGCCACATCATCAATTTTCAACCCTTTCTGACTTCATTTGGTATTTTTCATGCATTTAATGATTTTTTTGAGCTAAATGACCCTGAAATTGAAAAGCACTACAAATGAACTCTGAAAGGGTTGAAAGTTGGCATGGTATCAACCTTTCACCCACATAGCATGTGCTAAAAAGTTGAGTGGGTTACGGCAAAAACTGGATGCACTTCGTGTACAAAACGGACAGTCCCTTTCGAAGTATCGGGGTTTCGGACGGAAACTCATCGGTTACAAAAGGCATTTCATTTTCTTGAACTTATTTGAACTCCAGGCTTTTCGTGTGTTCAAAATGCACCATTCGAAGCCACATCATCAATTTTCAACCCTTTCTGACTTCATTCGGTATTTTTCATGCATTTAATGATTTTTTTGAGCTAAATGACCCTGAAATTGAAAAGCACTACAAATGAACTCTGAAAATGTTGAAAGTTGGCATGGTATCAACCTTTCACCCACATAGCATGTGCTAAAAAGTTGAGTGGGTTACGGCAAAAACTGGATGCACTTCGTGTACAAAACGGACAGTCCCTTTCGAAGTATCGGGGTTTCGGACGGAAACTCATCGGTTACAAAAGGCATTTCATTTTCTTGAACTTATTTGAACTCCAGGCTTTTCGTGTGTTCAAAATGCACCATTCGAAGCCACATCATCAATTTTCAACCCTTTCTGACTTCATTTGGTATTTTTCATGCATTTAATGATTTTTTTAGCTAAATGACCCTGAAATTGAAAAGCACTACAAATGAACTCTGAAAGGGTTGAAAGTTGGCATGGTATCAACCTTTCACCCACATAGCATGTGCTAAAAAGTTGAGTGGGTTACGGCAAAAACTGGATGCACTTCGTGTACAAAACGGACAGTCCCTTTCGAAGTATCGGGGTTTCGGACGGAAACTCATCGGTTACAAAAGGCATTTCATTTTCTTGAACTTATTTGAACTCCAGGCTTTTCGTGTGTTCAAAATGCACCATTCGAAGCCACATCATCAATTTTCAACCCTTTCTGAATTCATTTGGTATTTTTCATGCATTTAATGATTTTTTTGAGCTAAATGACCCTGAAATTGAAAAGCACTACAAATGAACTCCGAAAAGGTTGAAAGTTGGCATGGTATCAACCTTTCACTCACATAGCATGTGCTAAAAAGATGAGTGGGTTACGGCAAAAACTGGATGCACTTCGTGTACAAAACGGACAGTCCCTTTCGAAGTATCGGGGTTTCGGACGGAAACTCATCGGTTACAAAAGGCATTTCATTTTCTTGAACTTATTTGAACTCCAGGCTTTTCGTGTGTTCAAAATGCACCATTCGAAGCCACATCATCAATTTTCAACCCTTTCTGACTTCATTTGGTATTTTTCATGCATTTAATGATTTTTTTGAGCTAAATGACCCTGAAATTGAAAAGCACTACAAATGAACTCTGAAAAGGTTGAAAGTTGGCATGGTATCAACCTTTCACCCACATAGCATGTGCTAAAAAGTTGAGTGGGTTACGGCAAAAACTGGATGCACTTCGTGTACAAAACGGACAGTCCCTTTCGAAGTATCGGGGTTTCGGACGGAAACTCATCGGTTACAAAAGGCATTTCATTTTCTTGAACTTATTTGAACTCCAGGCTTTTCGTGTGTTCAAAATGCACCATTCGAAGCCACATCATCAATTTTCAACCCTTTCTGACTTCATTTGGTATTTTTCATGCATTTAATGATTTTTTTGAGCTAAATGACCCTGAAATTGAAAAGCACTACAAATGAACTCTGAAAGGGTTGAAAGTTGGCATGGTATCAACCTTTCACCCACATAGCATGTGCTAAAAAGTTGAGTGGGTTACGGCAAAAACTGGATGCACTTCGTTTACAAAACGGACAGTCCCTTTCGAAGTATCGGGGTTTCGGACGGAAACTCATCGGTTACAAAAGGCATTTCATTTTCTTGAACTTATTTGAACTCCAGGCTTTTCGTGTGTTCAAAATGCACCATTCGAAGCCACATCATCAATTTTCAACCCTTTCTGACTTCATTTGGTATTTTTCATGCATTTAATGATTTTTTTGAGCTAAATGACCCTGAAATTGAAAAGCACTACAAATGAACTCTGAAAAGGTTGAAAGTTGGCATGGTATCAACCTTTCACCCACATAGCATGTGCTAAAAAGTTGAGTGGGTTACGGCAAAAACTGGATGCACTTCGTGTACAAAACGGACAGTCCCTTTCGAAGTATCGGGGTTTCGGACGGAAACTCATCGGTTACAAAAGGCATTTCATTTTCTTGAACTTATTTGAACTCCAGGCTTTTCGTGTGTTCAAAATGCACCATTCGAAGCCACATCATCAATTTTCAACCCTTTCTGACTTCATTCGGTATTTTTCATGCATTTAATGATTTTTTTGAGCTAAATGACCCTGAAATTGAAAAGCACTACAAATGAACTCTGAAAATGTTGAAAGTTGGCATGGTATCAACCTTTCACCCACATAGCATGTGCTAAAAAGTTGAGTGGGTTACGGCAAAAACTGGATGCACTTCGTGTACAAAACGGACAGTCCCTTTCGAAGTATCGGGGTTTCGGACGGAAACTCATCGGTTACAAAAGGCATTTCATTTTCTTGAACTTATATGAACTCCAGGCTTTTCGTGTGTTCAAAATGCACCATTCGAAGCCACATCATCAATTTTCAACCCTTTCTGACTTCATTCGGTATTTTTCATGCATTTAATGATTTTTTTGAGCTAAATGACCCTGAAATTGAAAAGCACTACAAATGAACTCTGAAAGGGTTGAAAGTTGGCATGGTATCAACCTTTCACCCACATAGCATGTGCTAAAAAGTTGAGTTGGTTACGGCAAAAACTGGATGCACTTCGTGTACAAAACGGACAGTCCCTTTCGAAGTATCGGGGTTTCGGACGGAAACTCATCGGTTACAAAAGGCATTTCATTTTCTTGAACTTATTTGAACTCCAGGCTTTTCGTGTGTTCAAAATGCACCATTCGAAGCCACATCATCAATTTTCAACCCTTTCTGACTTCATTCGGTATTTTTCATGCATTTAATGATTTTTTTGAGCTAAATGACCCTGAAATTGAAAAGCACTACAAATGAACTCTGAAAATGTTGAAAGTTGGCATGGTATCAACCTTTCACCCACATAGCATGTGCTAAAAAGTTGAGTGGGTTACGGCAAAAACTGGATGCACTTCGTGTACAAAACGGACAGTCCCTTTCGAAGTATCGGGGTTTCGGACGGAAACTCATCGGTTACAAAAGGCATTTCATTTTCTTGAACTTATTTGAACTCCAGGCTTTTCGTGTGTTCAAAATGCACCATTCGAAGCCACATCATCAATTTTCAACCCTTTCTGACTTCATTTGGTATTTTTCATGCATTTAATGATTTTTTTAGCTAAATGACCCTGAAATTGAAAAGCACTACAAATGAACTCTGAAAGGGTTGAAAGTTGGCATGGTATCAACCTTTCACCCACATAGCATGTGCTAAAAAGTTGAGTGGGTTACGGCAAAAACTGGATGCACTTCGTGTACAAAACGGACAGTCCCTTTCGAAGTATCGGGGTTTCGGACGGAAACTCATCGGTTACAAAAGGCATTTCATTTTCTTGAACTTATTTGAACTCCAGGCTTTTCGTGTGTTCAAAATGCACCATTCGAAGCCACATCATCAATTTTCAACCCTTTCTGAATTCATTTGGTATTTTTCATGCATTTAATGATTTTTTTGAGCTAAATGACCCTGAAATTGAAAAGCACTACAAATGAACTCCGAAAAGGTTGAAAGTTGGCATGGTATCAACCTTTCACTCACATAGCATGTGCTAAAAAGATGAGTGGGTTACGGCAAAAACTGGATGCACTTCGTGTACAAAACGGACAGTCCCTTTCGAAGTATCGGGGTTTCGGACGGAAACTCATCGGTTACAAAAGGCATTTCATTTTCTTGAACTTATTTGAACTCCAGGCTTTTCGTGTGTTCAAAATGCACCATTCGAAGCCACATCATCAATTTTCAACCCTTTCTGACTTCATTTGGTATTTTTCATGCATTTAATGATTTTTTTGAGCTAAATGACCCTGAAATTGAAAAGCACTACAAATGAACTCTGAAAAGGTTGAAAGTTGGCATGGTATCAACCTTTCACCCACATAGCATGTGCTAAAAAGTTGAGTGGGTTACGGCAAAAACTGGATGCACTTCGTGTACAAAACGGACAGTCCCTTTCGAAGTATCGGGGTTTCGGACGGAAACTCATCGGTTACAAAAGGCATTTCATTTTCTTGAACTTATTTGAACTCCAGGCTTTTCGTGTGTTCAAAATGCACCATTCGAAGCCACATCATCAATTTTCAACCCTTTCTGACTTCATTTGGTATTTTTCATGCATTTAATGATTTTTTTGAGCTAAATGACCCTGAAATTGAAAAGCACTACAAATGAACTCTGAAAGGGTTGAAAGTTGGCATGGTATCAACCTTTCACCCACATAGCATGTGCTAAAAAGTTGAGTGGGTTACGGCAAAAACTGGATGCACTTCGTTTACAAAACGGACAGTCCCTTTCGAAGTATCGGGGTTTCGGACGGAAACTCATCGGTTACAAAAGGCATTTCATTTTCTTGAACTTATTTGAACTCCAGGCTTTTCGTGTGTTCAAAATGCACCATTCGAAGCCACATCATCAATTTTCAACCCTTTCTGACTTCATTTGGTATTTTTCATGCATTTAATGATTTTTTTGAGCTAAATGACCCTGAAATTGAAAAGCACTACAAATGAACTCTGAAAAGGTTGAAAGTTGGCATGGTATCAACCTTTCACCCACATAGCATGTGCTAAAAAGTTGAGTGGGTTACGGCAAAAACTGGATGCACTTCGTGTACAAAACGGACAGTCCCTTTCGAAGTATCGGGGTTTCGGACGGAAACTCATCGGTTACAAAAGGCATTTCATTTTCTTGAACTTATTTGAACTCCAGGCTTTTCGTGTGTTCAAAATGCACCATTCGAAGCCACATCATCAATTTTCAACCCTTTCTGACTTCATTCGGTATTTTTCATGCATTTAATGATTTTTTTGAGCTAAATGACCCTGAAATTGAAAAGCACTACAAATGAACTCTGAAAATGTTGAAAGTTGGCATGGTATCAACCTTTCACCCACATAGCATGTGCTAAAAAGTTGAGTGGGTTACGGCAAAAACTGGATGCACTTCGTGTACAAAACGGACAGTCCCTTTCGAAGTATCGGGGTTTCGGACGGAAACTCATCGGTTACAAAAGGCATTTCATTTTCTTGAACTTATATGAACTCCAGGCTTTTCGTGTGTTCAAAATGCACCATTCGAAGCCACATCATCAATTTTCAACCCTTTCTGACTTCATTCGGTATTTTTCATGCATTTAATGATTTTTTTGAGCTAAATGACCCTGAAATTGAAAAGCACTACAAATGAACTCTGAAAGGGTTGAAAGTTGGCATGGTATCAACCTTTCACCCACATAGCATGTGCTAAAAAGTTGAGTTGGTTACGGCAAAAACTGGATGCACTTCGTGTACAAAACGGACAGTCCCTTTCGAAGTATCGGGGTTTCGGACGGAAACTCATCGGTTACAAAAGGCATTTCATTTTCTTGAACTTATTTGAACTCCAGGCTTTTCGTGTGTTCAAAATGCACCATTCGAAGCCACATCATCAATTTTCAACCCTTTCTGACTTCATTCGGTATTTTTCATGCATTTAATGATTTTTTTGAGCTAAATGACCCTGAAATTGAAAAGCACTACAAATGAACTCTGAAAATGTTGAAAGTTGGCATGGTATCAACCTTTCACCCACATAGCATGTGCTAAAAAGTTGAGTGGGTTACGGCAAAAACTGGATGCACTTCGTGTACAAAACGGACAGTCCCTTTCGAAGTATCGGGGTTTCGGACGGAAACTCATCGGTTACAAAAGGCATTTCATTTTCTTGAACTTATTTGAACTCCAGGCTTTTCGTGTGTTCAAAATGCACCATTCGAAGCCACATCATCAATTTTCAACCCTTTCTGACTTCATTCGGTATTTTTCATGCATTTAATGATTTTTTTAGCTAAATGACCCTGAAATTGAAAAGCACTACAAATGAACTCTGAAAGGGTTGAAAGTTGGCATGGTATCAACCTTTCACCCACATAGCATGTGCTAAAAAGATGAGTGGGTTACGGCAAAAACTGGATGCACTTCGTGTACAAAACGGACAGTCCCTTTCGAAGTATCGGGGTTTCGGACGGAAACTCATCGGTTACAAAAGGCATTTCATTTTCTTGAACTTATTTGAACTCCAGGCTTTTCGTGTGTTCAAAATGCACCATTCGAAGCCACATCATCAATTTTCAACCCTTTCTGAATTCATTTGGTATTTTTCATGCATTTAATGATTTTTTTGAGCTAAATGACCCTGAAATTGAAAAGCACTACAAATGAACTCCGAAAAGGTTGAAAGTTGGCATGGTATCAACCTTTCACCCACATAGCATGTGCTAAAAAGATGAGTGGGTTACGGCAAAAACTGGATGCACTTCGTGTACAAAACGGACAGTCCCTTTCGAAGTATCGGGGTTTCGGACGGAAACTCATCGGTTACAAAAGGCATTTCATTTTCTTGAACTTATTTGAACTCCAGGCTTTTCGTGTGTTCAAAATGCACCATTCGAAGCCACATCATCAATTTTCAACCCTTTCTGACTTCATTTGGTATTTTTCATGCATTTAATGATTTTTTTGAGCTAAATGACCCTGAAATTGAAAAGCACTACAAATGAACTCTGAAAAGGTTGAAAGTTGGCATGGTATCAACCTTTCACCCACATAGCATGTGCTAAAAAGTTGAGTGGGTTACGGCAAAAACTGGATGCACTTCGTGTACAAAACGGACAGTCCCTTTCGAAGTATCGGGGTTTCGGACGGAAACTCATCGGTTACAAAAGGCATTTCATTTTCTTGAACTTATTTGAACTCCAGGCTTTTCGTGTGTTCAAAATGCACCATTCGAAGCCACATCATCAATTTTCAACCCTTTCTGACTTCATTTGGTATTTTTCATGCATTTAATGATTTTTTTGAGCTAAATGACCCTGAAATTGAAAAGCACTACAAATGAACTCTGAAAGGGTTGAAAGTTGGCATGGTATCAACCTTTCACCCACATAGCATGTGCTAAAAAGATGAGTGGGTTACGGCAAAAACTGGATGCACTTCGTGTACAAAACGGACAGTCCCTTTCGAAGTATCGGGGTTTCGGACGGAAACTCATCGGTTACAAAAGGCATTTCATTTTCTTGAACTTATTTGAACTCCAGGCTTTTCGTGTGTTCAAAATGCACCATTCGAAGCCACATCATCAATTTTCAACCCTTTCTGACTTCATTTGGTATTTTTCATGCATTTAATGATTTTTTTGAGCTAAATGACCCTGAAATTGAAAAGCACTACAAATGAACTCTGAAAAGGTTGAAAGTTGGCATGGTATCAACCTTTCACCCACATAGCATGTGCTAAAAAGTTGAGTGGGTTACGGCAAAAACTGGATGCACTTCGTGTACAAAACGGACAGTCCCTTTCGAAGTATCGGGGTTTCGGACGGAAACTCATCGGTTACAAAAGGCATTTCATTTTCTTGAACTTATTTGAACTCCAGGCTTTTCGTGTGTTCAAAATGCACCATTCGAAGCCACATCATCAATTTTCAACCCTTTCTGACTTCATTTGGTATTTTTCATGCATTTAATGATTTTTTTGAGCGAAATGACCCTGAAATTGAAAAGCACTACAAATGAACTCCGAAAAGGTTGAAAGTTGGCATGGTATCAACCTTTCACCCACATAGCATGTGCTAAAAAGTTGAGTGGGTTACGACAAAAACTGGATGCACTTCGTGTACAAAACGGACAGTCCCTTTCGAAGTATCGGGGTTTCGGACGGAAACTCATCGGTTACAAAAGGCATTTCATTTTCTTGAACTTATTTGAACTCCAGGCTTTTCGTGTGTTCAAAATGCACCATTCGAAGCCACATAATCAATTTTCAACCCTTTCTGACTTCATTTGGTATTTTTCATGCATTTAATGATTTTTTTGAGCTAAATGACCCTGAAATTGAAAAGCACTACAAATGAACTCTGAAAGGGTTGAAAGTTGGCATGGTATCAACCTTTCACCCACATAGCATGTGCTAAAAAGTTGAGTGGGTTACGGCAAAAACTGGATGCACTTCGTGTACAAAACGGACAGTCCCTTTCGAAGTATCGGGGTTTCGGACGGAAACTCATCGGTTACAAAAGGCATTTCATTTTCTTGAACTTATTTGAACTCCAGGATTTTCGTGTGTTCAAAATGCACCATTCGAAGCCACATCATCAATTTTTAACCCTTTCTGACTTCATTCGGTATTTTTCATGCATTTAATGATTTTTTTGAGCGAAATGACCCTGAAATTGAAAAGCACTACAAATGAACTCCGAAAAGGTTGAAAGTTGGCATGGTATCAACCTTTCACCCACATAGCATGTGCTAAAAAGTTGAGTGGGTTACGACAAAAACTGGATGCACTTCGTGTACAAAACGGACAGTCCCTTTCGAAGTATCGGGGTTTCGGACGGAAACTCATCGGTTACAAAAGGCATTTCATTTTCTTGAACTTATTTGAACTCCAGGCTTTTCGTGTGTTCAAAATGCACCATTCGAAGCCACATCATCAATTTTCAACCCTTTCTGACTTCATTTGGTATTTTTCATGCATTTAATGATTTTTTTGAGCTAAATGACCCTGAAATTGAAAAGCACTACAAATGAACTCTGAAAGGGTTGAAAGTTGGCATGGTATCAACCTTTCACCCACATAGCATGTGCTAAAAAGTTGAGTGGGTTACGGCAAAAACTGGATGCACTTCGTGTACAAAACGGACAGTCCCTTTCGAAGTATCGGGGTTTCGGACGGAAACTCATCGGTTACAAAAGGCATTTCATTTTCTTGAACTTATTTGAACTCCAGGATTTTCGTGTGTTCAAAATGCACCATTCGAAGCCACATCATCAATTTTTAACCCTTTCTGACTTCATTCGGTATTTTTCATGCATTTAATGATTTTTTTGAGCTAAATGACCCTGAAATTGAAAAGCACTACAAATGAACTCTGAAAGGGTTGAAAGTTGGCATGGTATCAACCTTTCACCCACATAGCATGTGCTAAAAAGTTGAGTGGGTTACGGCAAAAACTGGATGCACTTCGTGTACAAAACGGACAGTCCCTTTCGAAGTATCGGGGTTTCGGACGGAAACTCATCGGTTACAAAAGGCATTTCATTTTCTTGAACTTATTTGAACTCCAGGCTTTTCGTGTGTTCAAAATGCACCATTCGAAGCCACATCATCAATTTTCAACCCTTTCTGACTTCATTTGGTATTTTTCATGCATTTAATGATTTTTTTGAGCTAAATGACCCTGAAATTGAAAAGCACTACAAATGAACTCTGAAAGGGTTGAAAGTTGGCATGGTATCAACCTTTCACCCACATAGCATGTGCTAAAAAGATGAGTGGGTTACGGCAAAAACTGGATGCACTTCGTGTACAAAACGGACAGTCCCTTTCGAAGTATCGGGGTTTCGGACGGAAACTCATCGGTTACAAAAGGCATTTCATTTTCTTGAACTTATTTGAACTCCAGGCTTTTCGTGTGTTCAAAATGCACCATTCGAAGCCACATCATCAATTTTCAACCCTTTCTGACTTCATTTGGTATTTTTCATGCATTTAATGATTTTTTTGAGCTAAATGACCCTGAAATTGAAAAGCACTACAAATGAACTCTGAAAAGGTTGAAAGTTGGCATGGTATCAACCTTTCACCCACATAGCATGTGCTAAAAAGTTGAGTGGGTTACGGCAAAAACTGGATGCACTTCGTGTACAAAACGGACAGTCCCTTTCGAAGTATCGGGGTTTCGGACGGAAACTCATCGGTTACAAAAGGCATTTCATTTTCTTGAACTTATTTGAACTCCAGGCTTTTCGTGTGTTCAAAATGCACCATTCGAAGCCACATCATCAATTTTCAACCCTTTCTGACTTCATTTGGTATTTTTCATGCATTTAATGATTTTTTTGAGCGAAATGACCCTGAAATTGAAAAGCACTACAAATGAACTCTGAAAGGGTTGAAAGTTGGCATGGTATCAACCTTTCACTCACATAGCATGTGCTAAAAAGATGAGTGGGTTACGGCAAAAACTGGATGCACTTCGTGTACAAAACGGACAGTCCCTTTCGAAGTATCGGGGTTTCGGACGGAAACTCATCGGTTACAAAAGGCATTTCATTTTCTTGAACTTATTTGAACTCCAGGCTTTTCGTGTGTTCAAAATGCACCATTCGAAGCCACATCATCAATTTTCAACCCTTTCTGACTTCATTTGGTATTTTTCATGCATTTAATGATTTTTTTGAGCTAAATGACCCTGAAATTGAAAAGCACTACAAATGAACTCTGAAAGGGTTGAAAGTTGGCATGGTATCAACCTTTCACCCACATAGCATGTGCTAAAAAGATGAGTGGGTTACGGCAAAAACTGGATGCACTTCGTGTACAAAACGGACAGTCCCTTTCGAAGTATCGGGGTTTCGGACGGAAACTCATCGGTTACAAAAGGCATTTCATTTTCTTGAACTTATTTGAACTCCAGGCTTTTCGTGTGTTCAAAATGCACCATTCGAAGCCACATCATCAATTTTCAACCCTTTCTGACTTCATTTGGTATTTTTCATGCATTTAATGATTTTTTTGAGCTAAATGACCCTGAAATTGAAAAGCACTACAAATGAACTCCGAAAAGGTTGAAAGTTGGCATGGTATCAACCTTTCACTCACATAGCATGTGCTAAAAAGATGAGTGGGTTACGGCAAAAACTGGATGCACTTCGTGTACAAAACGGACAGTCCCTTTCGAAGTATCGGGGTTTCGGACGGAAACTCATCGGTTACAAAAGGCATTTCATTTTCTTGAACTTATTTGAACTCCAGGCTTTTCGTGTGTTCAAAATGCACCATTCGAAGCCACATCATCAATTTTCAACCCTTTCTGACTTCATTTGGTATTTTTCATGCATTTAATGATTTTTTTGAGCTAAATGACCCTGAAATTGAAAAGCACTACAAATGAACTCTGAAAAGGTTGAAAGTTGGCATGGTATCAACCTTTCACCCACATAGCATGTGCTAAAAAGTTGAGTGGGTTACGGCAAAAACTGGATGCACTTCGTGTACAAAACGGACAGTCCCTTTCGAAGTATCGGGGTTTCGGACGGAAACTCATCGGTTACAAAAGGCATTTCATTTTCTTGAACTTATTTGAACTCCAGGCTTTTCGTGTGTTCAAAATGCACCATTCGAAGCCACATCATCAATTTTCAACCCTTTCTGACTTCATTTGGTATTTTTCATGCATTTAATGATTTTTTTGAGCTAAATGACCCTGAAATTGAAAAGCACTACAAATGAACTCTGAAAGGGTTGAAAGTTGGCATGGTATCAACCTTTCACCCACATAGCATGTGCTAAAAAGATGAGTGGGTTACGGCAAAAACTGGATGCACTTCGTGTACAAAACGGACAGTCCCTTTCGAAGTATCGGGGTTTCGGACGGAAACTCATCGGTTACAAAAGGCATTTCATTTTCTTGAACTTATTTGAACTCCAGGCTTTTCGTGTGTTCAAAATGCACCATTCGAAGCCACATCATCAATTTTCAACCCTTTCTGACTTCATTTGGTATTTTTCATGCATTTAATGATTTTTTTGAGCTAAATGACCCTGAAATTGAAAAGCACTACAAATGAACTCTGAAAAGGTTGAAAGTTGGCATGGTATCAACCTTTCACCCACATAGCATGTGCTAAAAAGTTGAGTGGGTTACGGCAAAAACTGGATGCACTTCGTGTACAAAACGGACAGTCCCTTTCGAAGTATCGGGGTTTCGGACGGAAACTCATCGGTTACAAAAGGCATTTCATTTTCTTGAACTTATTTGAACTCCAGGCTTTTCGTGTGTTCAAAATGCACCATTCGAAGCCACATCATCAATTTTCAACCCTTTCTGACTTCATTTGGTATTTTTCATGCATTTAATGATTTTTTTGAGCGAAATGACCCTGAAATTGAAAAGCACTACAAATGAACTCCGAAAAGGTTGAAAGTTGGCATGGTATCAACCTTTCACCCACATAGCATGTGCTAAAAAGTTGAGTGGGTTACGACAAAAACTGGATGCACTTCGTGTACAAAACGGACAGTCCCTTTCGAAGTATCGGGGTTTCGGACGGAAACTCATCGGTTACAAAAGGCATTTCATTTTCTTGAACTTATTTGAACTCCAGGCTTTTCGTGTGTTCAAAATGCACCATTCGAAGCCACATCATCAATTTTCAACCCTTTCTGACTTCATTTGGTATTTTTCATGCATTTAATGATTTTTTTGAGCTAAATGACCCTGAAATTGAAAAGCACTACAAATGAACTCTGAAAGGGTTGAAAGTTGGCATGGTATCAACCTTTCACCCACATAGCATGTGCTAAAAAGTTGAGTGGGTTACGGCAAAAACTGGATGCACTTCGTGTACAAAACGGACAGTCCCTTTCGAAGTATCGGGGTTTCGGACGGAAACTCATCGGTTACAAAAGGCATTTCATTTTCTTGAACTTATTTGAACTCCAGGATTTTCGTGTGTTCAAAATGCACCATTCGAAGCCACATCATCAATTTTTAACCCTTTCTGACTTCATTCGGTATTTTTCATGCATTTAATGATTTTTTTGAGCTAAATGACCCTGAAATTGAAAAGCACTACAAATGAACTCTGAAAGGGTTGAAAGTTGGCATGGTATCAACCTTTCACCCACATAGCATGTGCTAAAAAGTTGAGTGGGTTACGGCAAAAACTGGATGCACTTCGTGTACAAAACGGACAGTCCCTTTCGAAGTATCGGGGTTTCGGACGGAAACTCATCGGTTACAAAAGGCATTTCATTTTCTTGAACTTATTTGAACTCCAGGCTTTTCGTGTGTTCAAAATGCACCATTCGAAGCCACATCATCAATTTTCAACCCTTTCTGACTTCATTTGGTATTTTTCATGCATTTAATGATTTTTTTGAGCTAAATGACCCTGAAATTGAAAAGCACTACAAATGAACTCTGAAAGGGTTGAAAGTTGGCATGGTATCAACCTTTCACCCACATAGCATGTGCTAAAAAGTTGAGTGGGTTACGGCAAAAACTGGATGCACTTCGTGTACAAAACGGACAGTCCCTTTCGAAGTATCGGGGTTTCGGACGGAAACTCATCGGTTACAAAAGGCATTTCATTTTCTTGAACTTATTTGAACTCCAGGCTTTTCGTGTGTTCAAAATGCACCATTCGAAGCCACATCATCAATTTTCAACCCTTTCTGACTTCATTTGGTATTTTTCATGCATTTAATGATTTTTTTGAGCTAAATGACCCTGAAATTGAAAAGCACTACAAATGAACTCTGAAAGGGTTGAAAGTTGGCATGGTATCAACCTTTCACCCACATAGCATGTGCTAAAAAGTTGAGTGGGTTACGGCAAAAACTGGATGCACTTCGTGTACAAAACGGACAGTCCCTTTCGAAGTATCGGGGTTTCGGACGGAAACTCATCGGTTACAAAAGGCATTTCATTTTCTTGAACTTATTTGAACTCCAGGCTTTTCGTGTGTTCAAAATGCACCATTCGAAGCCACATCATCAATTTTCAACCCTTTCTGACTTCATTTGGTATTTTTCATGCATTTAATGATTTTTTTGAGCGAAATGACCCTGAAATTGAAAAGCACTACAAATGAACTCTGAAAGGGTTGAAAGTTGGCATGGTATCAACCTTTCACCCACATAGCATGTGCTAAAAAGATGAGTGGGTTACGGCAAAAACTGGATGCACTTCGTGTACAAAACGGACAGTCCCTTTCGAAGTATCGGGGTTTCGGACGGAAACTCATCGGTTACAAAAGGCATTTCATTTTCTTGAACTTATTTGAACTCCAGGCTTTTCGTGTGTTCAAAATGCACCATTCGAAGCCACATCATCAATTTTCAACCCTTTCTGACTTCATTTGGTATTTTTCATGCATTTAATGATTTTTTTGAGCTAAATGACCCTGAAATTGAAAAGCACTACAAATGAACTCTGAAAAGGTTGAAAGTTGGCATGGTATCAACCTTTCACCCACATAGCATGTGCTAAAAAGTTGAGTGGGTTACGGCAAAAACTGGATGCACTTCGTGTACAAAACGGACAGTCCCTTTCGAAGTATCGGGGTTTCGGACGGAAACTCATCGGTTACAAAAGGCATTTCATTTTCTTGAACTTATTTGAACTCCAGGCTTTTCGTGTGTTCAAAATGCACCATTCGAAGCCACATCATCAATTTTCAACCCTTTCTGACTTCATTTGGTATTTTTCATGCATTTAATGATTTTTTTGAGCGAAATGACCCTGAAATTGAAAAGCACTACAAATGAACTCTGAAAAGGTTGAAAGTTGGCATGGTATCAACCTTTCACCCACATAGCATGTGCTAAAAAGTTGAGTGGGTTACGGCAAAAACTGGATGCACTTCGTGTACAAAACGGACAGTCCCTTTCGAAGTATCGGGGTTTCGGACGGAAACTCATCGGTTACAAAAGGCATTTCATTTTCTTGAACTTATTTGAACTCCAGGCTTTTCGTGTGTTCAAAATGCACCATTCGAAGCCACATCATCAATTTTCAACCCTTTCTGACTTCATTTGGTATTTTTCATGCATTTAATGATTTTTTTGAGCTAAATGACCCTGAAATTGAAAAGCACTACAAATGAACTCTGAAAAGGTTGAAAGTTGGCATGGTATCAACCTTTCACCCACATAGCATGTGCTAAAAAGTTGAGTGGGTTACGGCAAAAACTGGATGCACTTCGTGTACAAAACGGACAGTCCCTTTCGAAGTATCGGGGTTTCGGACGGAAACTCATCGGTTACAAAAGGCATTTCATTTTCTTGAACTTATTTGAACTCCAGGCTTTTCGTGTGTTCAAAATGCACCATTCGAAGCCACATCATCAATTTTCAACCCTTTCTGACTTCATTTGGTATTTTTCATGCATTTAATGATTTTTTTGAGCTAAATGACCCTGAAATTGAAAAGCACTACAAATGAACTCTGAAAAGGTTGAAAGTTGGCATGGTATCAACCTTTCACCCACATAGCATGTGCTAAAAAGTTGAGTGGGTTACGGCAAAAACTGGATGCACTTCGTGTACAAAACGGACAGTCCCTTTCGAAGTATCGGGGTTTCGGACGGAAACTCATCGGTTACAAAAGGCATTTCATTTTCTTGAACTTATTTGAACTCCAGGCTTTTCGTGTGTTCAAAATGCACCATTCGAAGCCACATCATCAATTTTCAACCCTTTCTGACTTCATTTGGTATTTTTCATGCATTTAATGATTTTTTTTGAGCTAAATGACCCTGAAATTGAAAAGCACTACAAATGAACTCTGAAAAGGTTGAAAGTTGGCATGGTATCAACCTTTCACCCACATAGCATGTGCTAAAAAGATGAGTGGGTTACGGCAAAAACTGGATGCACTTCGTGTACAAAACGGACAGTCCCTTTCGAAGTATCGGGGTTTCGGACGGAAACTCATCGGTTACAAAAGGCATTCCATTTTCTTGAACTTATTTGAACTCCAGGCTTTTCGTGTGTTCAAAATGCACCATTCGAAGCCACATCATCAATTTTTAACCCTTTCTGACTTCATTTGGTATTTTTCATGCATTTAATGATTTTTTTGAGCTAAATGACCCTGAAATTGAAAAGCACTACAAATGAACTCTGAAAGGGTTGAAAGTTGGCATGGTATCAACCTTTCACCCACATAGCATGTGCTAAAAAGTTGAGTGGGTTACGGCAAAAACTGGATGCACTTCGTGTACAAAACGGACAGTCCCTTTCGAAGTATCGGGGTTTCGGACGGAAACTCATCGGTTACAAAAGGCATTTCATTTTCTTGAACTTATTTGAACTCCAGGCTTTTCGTGTGTTCAAAATGCACCATACGAAGCCACATCATCAAATTTCAACCCTTTCTGACTTCATTTGGTATTTTTCATGCATTTAATGATTTTTTTGAGCTAAATGACCCTGAAATTGAAAAGCACTACAAATGAACTCTGAAAAGGTTGAAAGTTGGCATGGTATCAACCTTTCACCCACATAGCATGTGCTAAAAAGTTGAGTGGGTTACGGCAAAAACTGGATGCACTTCGTGTACAAAACGGACAGTCCCTTTCGAAGTATCGGGGTTTCGGACGGAAACTCATCGGTTACAAAAGGCATTTCATTTTCTTGAACTTATTTGAACTCCAGGCTTTTCGTGTGTTCAAAATGCACCATTCGAAGCCACATCATCAATTTTCAACCCTTTCTGACTTCATTTGGTATTTTTCATGCATTTAATGATTTTTTTGAGCTAAATGACCCTGAAATTGAAAAGCACTACAAATGAACTCTGAAAGGGTTGAAAGTTGGCATGGTATCAACCTTTCACCCACATAGCATGTGCTAAAAAGTTGAGTGGGTTACGGCAAAAACTGGATGCACTTCGTGTACAAAACGGACAGTCCCTTTCGAAGTATCGGGGTTTCGGACGGAAACTCATCGGTTACAAAAGGCATTTCATTTTCTTGAACTTATTTGAACTCCAGGCTTTTCGTGTGTTCAAAATGCACCATTCGAAGCCACATCATCAAATTTCAACCCTTTCTGACTTCATTTGGTATTTTTCATGCATTTAATGATTTTTTTGAGCTAAATGACCCTGAAATTGAAAAGCACTACAAATGAACTCTGAAAAGGTTGAAAGTTGGCATGGTATCAACCTTTCACCCACATAGCATGTGCTAAAAAGTTGAGTGGGTTACGGCAAAAACTGGATGCACTTCGTGTACAAAACGGACAGTCCCTTTCGAAGTATCGGGGTTTCGGACGGAAACTCATCGGTTACAAAAGGCATTTCATTTTCTTGAACTTATTTGAACTCCAGGCTTTTCGTGTGTTCAAAATGCACCATTCGAAGCCACATCATCAATTTTCAACCCTTTCTGACTTCATTTGGTATTTTTCATGCATTTAATGATTTTTTTGAGCTAAATGACCCTGAAATTGAAAAGCACTACAAATGAACTCTGAAAAGGTTGAAAGTTGGCATGGTATCAACCTTTCACCCACATAGCATGTGCTAAAAAGATGAGTGGGTTACGGCAAAAACTGGATGCACTTCGTGTACAAAACGGACAGTCCCTTTCGAAGTATCGGGGTTTCGGACGGAAACTCATCGGTTACAAAAGGCATTTCATTTTCTTGAACTTATTTGAACTCCAGGCTTTTCGTGTGTTCAAAATGCACCATTCGAAGCCACATCATCAATTTTCAACCCTTTCTGACTTCATTTGGTATTTTTCATGCATTTAATGATTTTTTTGAGCTAAATGACCCAGAAATTGAAAAGCACTGCAAATGAACTCTGAAAAGGTTGAAAGTTGGCATGGTATCAACCTTTCACCCACATAGCATGTGCTAAAAAGTTGAGTGGGTTACGGCAAAAACTGGATGCACTTCGTGTACAAAACGGACAGTCCCTTTCGAAGTATCGGGGTTTCGGACGGAAACTCATCGGTTACAAAAGGCATTTCATTTTCTTGAACTTATTTGAACTCCAGGCTTTTCGTGTGTTCAAAATGCACCATTCGAAGCCACATCATCAATTTTCAACCCTTTCTGACTTCATTTGGTATTTTTCATGCATTTAATGATTTTTTTGAGCTAAATGACCCTGAAATTGAAAAGCACTACAAATGAACTCTGAAAGGGTTGAAAGTTGGCATGGTATCAACCTTTCACCCACATAGCATGTGCTAAAAAGTTGAGTGGGTTACGGCAAAAACTGGATGCACTTCGTGTACAAAACGGACAGTCCCTTTCGAAGTATCGGGGTTTCGGACGGAAACTCATCGGTTACAAAAGGCATTTCATTTTCTTGAACTTATTTGAACTCCAGGCTTTTCGTGTGTTCAAAATGCACCATTCGAAGCCACATCATCAAATTTCAACCCTTTCTGACTTCATTTGGTATTTTTCATGCATTTAATGATTTTTTTGAGCTAAATGACCCTGAAATTGAAAAGCACTACAAATGAACTCTGAAAAGGTTGAAAGTTGGCATGGTATCAACCTTTCACCCACATAGCATGTGCTAAAAAGTTGAGTGGGTTACGGCAAAAACTGGATGCACTTCGTGTACAAAACGGACAGTCCCTTTCGAAGTATCGGGGTTTCGGACGGAAACTCATCGGTTACAAAAGGCATTTCATTTTCTTGAACTTATTTGAACTCCAGGCTTTTCGTGTGTTCAAAATGCACCATTCGAAGCCACATCATCAATTTTCAACCCTTTCTGACTTCATTTGGTATTTTTCATGCATTTAATGATTTTTTTGAGCTAAATGACCCTGAAATTGAAAAGCACTACAAATGAACTCTGAAAAGGTTGAAAGTTGGCATGGTATCAACCTTTCACCCACATAGCATGTGCTAAAAAGATGAGTGGGTTACGGCAAAAACTGGATGCACTTCGTGTACAAAACGGACAGTCCCTTTCGAAGTATCGGGGTTTCGGACGGAAACTCATCGGTTACAAAAGGCATTTCATTTTCTTGAACTTATTTGAACTCCAGGATTTTCGTGTGTTCAAAATGCACCATTCGAAGCCACATCATCAATTTTTAACCCTTTCTGACTTCATTTGGTATTTTTCATGCATTTAATGATTTTTTTGAGCTAAATGACCCTGAAATTGAAAAGCACTACAAATGAACTCTGAAAGGGTTGAAAGTTGGCATGGTATCAACCTTTCACCCACATAGCATGTGCTAAAAAGTTGAGTGGGTTACGGCAAAAACTGGATGCACTTCGTGTACAAAACGGACAGTCCCTTTCGAAGTATCGGGGTTTCGGACGGAAACTCATCGGTTACAAAAGGCATTTCATTTTCTTGAACTTATTTGAACTCCAGGCTTTTCGTGTGTTCAAAATGCACCATTCGAAGCCACATCATCAATTTTCAACCCTTTCTGACTTCATTTGGTATTTTTCATGCATTTAATGATTTTTTTGAGCTAAATGACCCTGAAATTGAAAAGCACTACAAATGAACTCTGAAAAGGTTGAAAGTTGGCATGGTATCAACCTTTCACCCACATAGCATGTGCTAAAAAGATGAGTGGGTTACGGCAAAAACTGGATGCACTTCGTGTACAAAACGGACAGTCCCTTTCGAAGTATCGGGGTTTCGGACGGAAACTCATCGGTTACAAAAGGCATTTCATTTTCTTGAACTTATTTGAACTCCAGGATTTTCGTGTGTTCAAAATGCACCATTCGAAGCCACATCATCAATTTTTAACCCTTTCTGACTTCATTTGGTATTTTTCATGCATTTAATGATTTTTTTGAGCTAAATGACCCTGAAATTGAAAAGCACTACAAATGAACTCTGAAAGGGTTGAAAGTTGGCATGGTATCAACCTTTCACCCACATAGCATGTGCTAAAAAGTTGAGTGGGTTACGGCAAAAACTGGATGCACTTCGTGTACAAAACGGACAGTCCCTTTCGAAGTATCGGGGTTTCGGACGGAAACTCATCGGTTACAAAAGGCATTTCATTTTCTTGAACTTATTTGAACTCCAGGCTTTTCGTGTGTTCAAAATGCACCATTCGAAGCCACATCATCAATTTTCAACCCTTTCTGACTTCATTTGGTATTTTTCATGCATTTAATGATTTTTTTTGAGCTCAATGACCCTGAAATTGAAAAGCACTACAAATGAACTCTGAAAGGGTTGAAAGTTGGCATGGTATCAACCTTTCACCCACATAGCATGTGCTAAAAAGTTGAGTGGGTTACGGCAAAAACTGGATGCACTTCGTGTACAAAACGGACAGTCCCTTTCGAAGTATCGGGGTTTCGGACGGAAACTCATCGGTTACAAAAGGCATTTCATTTTCTTGAACTTATTTGAACTCCAGGCTTTTCGTGTGTTCAAAATGCACCATTCGAAGCCACATCATCAATTTTCAACCCTTTCTGACTTCATTTGGTATTTTTCATGCATTTAATGATTTTTTTGAGCTAAATGACCCTGAAATTGAAAAGCACTACAAATGAACTCTGAAAGGGTTGAAAGTTGGCATGGTATCAACCTTTCACCCACATAGCATGTGCTAAAAAGTTGAGTGGGTTACGGCAAAAACTGGATGCACTTCGTGTACAAAACGGACAGTCCCTTTCGAAGTATCGGGGTTTCGGACGGAAACTCATCGGTTACAAAAGGCATTTCATTTTCTTGAACTTATTTGAACTCCAGGCTTTTCGTGTGTTCAAAATGCACCATTCGAAGCCACATCATCAATTTTCAACCCTTTCTGACTTCATTTGGTATTTTTCATGCATTTAATGATTTTTTTGAGCTAAATGACCCTGAAATTGAAAAGCACTACAAATGAACTCCGAAAAGGTTGAAAGTTGGCATGGTATCAACCTTTCACTCACATAGCATGTGCTAAAAAGTTGAGTGGGTTACGGCAAAAACTGGATGCACTTCGTGTACAAAACGGACAGTCCCTTTCGAAGTATCGGGGTTTCGGACGGAAACTCATCGGTTACAAAAGGCATTTCATTTTCTTGAACTTATTTGAACTCCAGGATTTTCGTGTGTTCAAAATGCACCATTCGAAGCCACATCATCAATTTTTAACCCTTTCTGACTTCATTTGGTATTTTTCATGCATTTAATGATTTTTTTGAGCTAAATGACCCTGAAATTGAAAAGCACTACAAATGAACTCTGAAAGGGTTGAAAGTTGGCATGGTATCAACCTTTCACCCACATAGCATGTGCTAAAAAGTTGAGTGGGTTACGGCAAAAACTGGATGCACTTCGTGTACAAAACGGACAGTCCCTTTCGAAGTATCGGGGTTTCGGACGGAAACTCATCGGTTACAAAAGGCATTTCATTTTCTTGAACTTATTTGAACTCCAGGCTTTTCGTGTGTTCAAAATGCACCATACGAAGCCACATCATCAAATTTCAACACTTTCTGACTTCATTTGGTATTTTTCATGCATTTAATGATTTTTTTGAGCTAAATGACCCTGAAATTGAAAAGCACTACAAATGAACTCTGAAAAGGTTGAAAGTTGGCATGGTATCAACCTTTCACCCACATAGCATGTGCTAAAAAGTTGAGTGGGTTACGGCAAAAACTGGATGCACTTCGTGTACAAAACGGACAGTCCCTTTCGAAGTATCGGGGTTTCGGACGGAAACTCATCGGTTACAAAAGGCATTTCATTTTCTTGAACTTATTTGAACTCCAGGCTTTTCGTGTGTTCAAAATGCACCATTCGAAGCCACATCATCAATTTTCAACCCTTTCTGACTTCATTTGGTATTTTTCATGCATTTAATGATTTTTTTGAGCTAAATGACCCTGAAATTGAAAAGCACTACAAATGAACTCTGAAAGGGTTGAAAGTTGGCATGGTATCAACCTTTCACCCACATAGCATGTGCTAAAAAGTTGAGTGGGTTACGGCAAAAACTGGATGCACTTCGTGTACAAAACGGACAGTCCCTTTCGAAGTATCGGGGTTTCGGACGGAAACTCATCGGTTACAAAATGCATTTCATTTTCTTGAACTTATTTGAACTCCAGGCTTTTCGTGTGTTCAAAATGCACCATTCGAAGCCACATCATCAATTTTCAACCCTTTCTGACTTCATTTGGTATTTTTCATGCATTTAATGATTTTTTTGAGCTAAATGACCCTGAAATTGAAAAGCACTACAAATGAACTCTGAAAAGGTTGAAAGTTGGCATGGTATCAACCTTTCACCCACATAGCATGTGCTAAAAAGTTGAGTGGGTTACGGCAAAAACTGGATGCACTTCGTGTACAAAACGGACAGTCCCTTTCGAAGTATTGGGGTTTCGGACGGAAACTCATCGGTTACAAAAGGCATTTCATTTTCTTGAACTTATTTGAACTCCAGGCTTTTCGTGTGTTCAAAATGCACCATTCGAAGCCACATCATCAATTTTCAACCCTTTCTGACTTCATTTGGTATTTTTCATGCATTTAATGATTTTTTTTGAGCTAAATGACCCTGAAATTGAAAAGCACTACAAATGAACTCTGAAAGGGTTGAAAGTTGGCATGGTATCAACCTTTCACCCACATAGCATGTGCTAAAAAGTTGAGTGGGTTACGGCAAAAACTGGATGCACTTCGTGTACAAAACGGACAGTCCCTTTCGAAGTATCGGGGTTTCGGACGGAAACTCATCGGTTACAAAAGGCATTTCATTTTCTTGAACTTATTTGAACTCCAGGCTTTTCGTGTGTTCAAAATGCACCATTCGAAGCCACATCATCAATTTTCAACCCTTTCTGACTTCATTTGGTATTTTTCATGCATTTAATGATTTTTTTGAGCTAAATGACCCTGAAATTGAAAAGCACTACAAATGAACTCTGAAAGGGTTGAAAGTTGGCATGGTATCAACCTTTCACCCACATAGCATGTGCTAAAAAGTTGAGTGGGTTACGGCAAAAACTGGATGCACTTCGTGTACAAAACGGACAGTCCCTTTCGAAGTATCGGGGTTTCGGACGGAAACTCATCGGTTACAAAAGAGATTTCATTTTCTTGAACTTATTTGAACTCCAGGCTTTTCGTGTGTTCAAAATGCACCATTCGAAGCCACATCATCAATTTTCAACCCTTTCTGACTTCATTTGGTATTTTTCATGCATTTAATGATTTTTTTTGAGCTAAATGACCCTGAAATTGAAAAGCACTACAAATGAACTCTGAAAGGGTTGAAAGTTGGCATGGTATCAACCTTTCACCCACATAGCATGTGCTAAAAAGTTGAGTGGGTTACGGCAAAAACTGGATGCACTTCGTGTACAAAACGGACAGTCCCTTTCGAAGTATCGGGGTTTCGGACGGAAACTCATCGGTTACAAAAGGCATTTCATTTTCTTGAACTTATTTGAACTCCAGGCTTTTCGTGTGTTCAAAATGCACCATTCGAAGCCACATCATAAATTTTCAACCCTTTCTGACTTCATTTGGTATTTTTCATGCATTTAATGATTTTTTTGAGCTAAATGACCCTGAAATTGAAAAGCACTACAAATGAACTCTGAAAGGGTTGAAAGTTGGCATGGTATCAACCTTTCACCCACATAGCATGTGCTAAAAAGTTGAGTGGGTTACGGCAAAAACTGGATGCACTTCGTGTACAAAACGGACAGTCCCTTTCGAAGTATCGGGGTTTCGGACGGAAACTCATCGGTTACAAAAGGCATTTCATTTTCTTGAACTTATTTGAACTCCAGGCTTTTCGTGTGTTCAAAATGCACCATTCGAAGCCACATCATCAATTTTCAACCCTTTCTGACTTCATTCGGTATTTTTCATGCATTTAATGATTTTTTTGAGCTAAATGACCCTGAAATTGAAAAGCACTACAAATGAACTCTGAAAAGGTTGAAAGTTGGCATGGTATCAACCTTTCACCCACATAGCATGTGCTAAAAAGTTGAGTGGGTTACGGCAAAAACTGGATGCACTTCGTGTACAAAACGGACAGTCCCTTTCGAAGTATCGGGGTTTCGGACGGAAACTCATCGGTTACAAAAGGCATTTCATTTTCTTGAACTTATTTGATCTCCAGGCTTTTCGTGTGTTCAAAATGCACCATTCGAAGCCACATCATCAATTTTCAACCCTTTCTGACTTCATTTGGTATTTTTCATGCATTTAATGATTTT
This sequence comes from Elymus sibiricus, assembly GCA_039707655.1. Taxonomy (NCBI): domain Eukaryota; kingdom Viridiplantae; phylum Streptophyta; class Magnoliopsida; order Poales; family Poaceae; genus Elymus; species Elymus sibiricus. The sequence goes on from CM077675.1 coordinate 534,122,134, forward strand.
TTTAGCTAAATGACCCTGAAATTGAAAAGCACTACAAATGAACTCTGAAAGGGTTGAAAGTTGGCATGGTATCAACCTTTCACCCACATAGCATGTGCTAAAAAGTTGAGTGGGTTACGGCAAAAACTGGATGCACTTCGTGTACAAAACGGACAGTCCCTTTCGAAGTATCGGGGTTTCGGACGGAAACTCATCGGTTACAAAAGGCATTTCATTTTCTTGAACTTATTTGAACTCCAGGCTTTTCGTGTGTTCAAAATGCACCATTCGAAGCCACATCATCAATTTTCAACCCTTTCTGACTTCATTTGGTATTTTTCATGCATTTAATGATTTTTTTGAGCTAAATGACCCTGAAATTGAAAAGCACTACAAATGAACTATGAAAAGGTTGAAAGTTGGCATGGTATCAACCTTTCACCCACATAGCATGTGCTAAAAAGTTGAGTGGGTTACGGCAAAAACTGGATGCACTTCGTGTACAAAACGGACAGTCCCTTTCGAAGTATCGGGGTTTCGGACGGAAACTCATCGGTTACAAAAGGCATTTCATTTTCTTGAACTTATTTGAACTCCAGGATTTTCGTGTGTTCAAAATGCACCATTCGAAGCCACATCATCAATTTTCAACCCTTTCTGACTTCATTTGGTATTTTTCATGCATTTAATGATTTTTTTGAGCTAAATGACCCTGAAATTGAAAAGCACTACAAATGAACTCTGAAAAGGTTGAAAGTTGGCATGGTATCAACCTTTCACCCACATAGCATGTGCTAAAAAGATGAGTGGGTTACGGCAAAAACTGGATGCACTTCGTGTACAAAACGGACAGTCCCTTTCGAAGTATCGGGGTTTCGGACGGAAACTCATCGGTTACAAAAGGCATTTCATTTTCTTGAACTTATTTGAACTCCAGGCTTTTCGTGTGTTCAAAATGCACCATTCGAAGCCACATCATCAATTTTCAACCCTTTCTGACTTCATTTGGTATTTTTCATGCATTTAATGATTTTTTTGAGCTAAATGACCCTGAAATTGAAAAGCACTACAAATGAACTCTGAAAAGGTTGAAAGTTGGCATGGTATCAACCTTTCACCCACATAGCATGTGCTAAAAAGTTGAGTGGGTTACGGCAAAAACTGGATGCACTTCGTGTACAAAACGGACAGTCCCTTTCGAAGTATCGGGGTTTCGGACGGAAACTCATCGGTTACAAAAGGCATTTCATTTTCTTGAACTTATTTGAACTCCAGGCTTTTCGTGTGTTCAAAATGCACCATTCGAAGCCACATCATCAATTTTCAACCCTTTCTGACTTCATTTGGTATTTTTCATGCATTTAATGATTTTTTTTGAGCTAAATGACCCTGAAATTGAAAAGCACTACAAATGAACTCTGAAAGGGTTGAAAGTTGGCATGGTATCAACCTTTCACCCACATAGCATGTGCTAAAAAGTTGAGTGGGTTACGGCAAAAACTGGATGCACTTCGTGTACAAAACGGACAGTCCCTTTCGAAGTATCGGGGTTTCGGACGGAAACTCATCGGTTACAAAAGGCATTTCATTTTCTTGAACTTATTTGAACTCCAGGCTTTTCGTGTGTTCAAAATGCACCATTCGAAGCCACATCATAAATTTTCAACCCTTTCTGACTTCATTTGGTATTTTTCATGCATTTAATGATTTTTTTGAGCTAAATGACCCTGAAATTGAAAAGCACTACAAATGAACTCTGAAAGGGTTGAAAGTTGGCATGGTATCAACCTTTCACCCACATAGCATGTGCTAAAAAGTTGAGTGGGTTACGGCAAAAACTGGATGCACTTCGTGTACAAAACGGACAGTCCCTTTCGAAGTATCGGGGTTTCGGACGGAAACTCATCGGTTACAAAAGGCATTTCATTTTCTTGAACTTATTTGAACTCCAGGCTTTTCGTGTGTTCAAAATGCACCATTCGAAGCCACATCATCAATTTTCAACCCTTTCTGACTTCATTCGGTATTTTTCATGCATTTAATGATTTTTTTGAGCTAAATGACCCTGAAATTGAAAAGCACTACAAATGAACTCTGAAAAGGTTGAAAGTTGCCATGGTATCAACCTTTCACCCACATAGCATGTGCTAAAAAGTTGAGTGGGTTACGGCAAAAACTGGATGCACTTCGTGTACAAAACGGACAGTCCCTTTCGAAGTATCGGGGTTTCGGACGGAAACTCATCGGTTACAAAAGGCATTTCATTTTCTTGAACTTATTTGATCTCCAGGCTTTTCGTGTGTTCAAAATGCACCATTCGAAGCCACATCATCAATTTTCAACCCTTTCTGACTTCATTTGGTATTTTTCATGCATTTAATGATTTTTTTAGCTAAATGACCCTGAAATTGAAAAGCACTACAAATGAACTCTGAAAGGGTTGAAAGTTGGCATGGTATCAACCTTTCACCCACATAGCATGTGCTAAAAAGTTGAGTGGTTTACGGCAAAAACTGGATGCACTTCGTGTACAAAACGGACAGTCCCTTTCGAAGTATCGGGGTTTCGGACGGAAACTCATCGGTTACAAAAGGCATTTCATTTTCTTGAACTTATTTGAACTCCAGGCTTTTCGTGTGTTCAAAATGCACCATTCGAAGCCACATCATCAATTTTCAACCCTTTCTGACTTCATTTGGTATTTTTCATGCATTTAATGATTTTTTTGAGCTAAATGACCCTGAAATTGAAAAGCACTACAAATGAACTCTGAAAAGGTTGAAAGTTGGCATGGTATCAACCTTTCACCCACATAGCATGTGCTAAAAAGATGAGTGGGTTACGGCAAAAACTGGATGCACTTCGTGTACAAAACGGACAGTCCCTTTCGAAGTATCGGGGTTTCGGACGGAAACTCATCGGTTACAAAAGGCATTTCATTTTCTTGAACTTATTTGAACTCCAGGATTTTCGTGTGTTCAAAATGCACCATTCGAAGCCACATCATCAATTTTCAACCCTTTCTGACTTCATTTGGTATTTTTCATGCATTTAATGATTTTTTTGAGCTAAATGACCCTGAAATTGAAAAGCACTACAAATGAACTCTGAAAAGGTTGAAAGTTGGCATGGTATCAATCTTTCACCCACATAGCATGTGCTAAAAAGTTGAGTGGGTTACGGCAAAAACTGGATGCACTTCGTGTACAAAACGGACAGTCCCTTTCGAAGTATCGGGGTTTCGGACGGAAACTCATCGGTTACAAAAGGCATTTCATTTTCTTGAACTTATTTGAACTCCAGGCTTTTCGTGTGTTCAAAATGCACCATTCGAAGCCACATCATCAAATTTCAACCCTTTCTGACTTCATTTGGTATTTTTCATGCATTTAATGATTTTTTTGAGCTAAATGACCCTGAAATTGAAAAGCACTACAAATGAACTCTGAAAGGGTTGAAAGTTGGCATGGTATCAACCTTTCACCCACATAGCATGTGCTAAAAAGTTGAGTGGGTTACGGCAAAAACTGGATGCACTTCGTGTACAAAACGGACAGTCCCTTTCGAAGTATCGGGGTTTCGGACGGAAACTCATCGGTTACAAAAGGCATTTCATTTTCTTGAACTTATTTGAACTCCAGGCTTTTCGTGTGTTCAAAATGCACCATTCGAAGCCACATCATCAATTTTCAACCCTTTCTGACTTCATTTGGTATTTTTCATGCATTTAATGATTTTTTTGAGCTAAATGACCCTGAAATTGAAAAGCACTACAAATGAACTCTGAAAGGGTTGAAAGTTGGCATGGTATCAACCTTTCACCCACATAGCATGTGCTAAAAAGTTGAGTGGGTTACGGCAAAAACTGGTTGCACTTCGTGTACAAAACGGACAGTCCCTTTCGAAGTATCGGGGTTTCGGACGGAAACTCATCGGTTACAAAATACATTTCATTTTCTTGAACTTATTTGAACTCCAGGCTTTTCGTGTGTTCAAAATGCACCATTCGAAGCCACATCATCAAATTTCAACCCTTTCTGACTTCATTCGGTATTTTTCATGCATTTAATGATTTTTTTGAGCTAAATGACCCTGAAATTGAAAAGCACTACAAATGAACTCTGAAAAGGTTGAAAGTTGGCATGGTATCAACCTTTCACCCACATAGCATGTGCTAAAAAGTTGAGTGGGTTACGGCAAAAACTGGATGCACTTCGTGTACAAAACGGACAGTCCCTTTCGAAGTATCGGGGTTTCGGACGGAAACTCATCGGTTACAAAAGGCATTTCATTTTCTTGAACTTATTTGAACTCCAGGCTTTTCGTGTGTTCAAAATGCACCATTCGAAGCCACATCATCAATTTTCAACCCTTTCTGACTTCATTTGGTATTTTTCATGCATTTAATGATTTTTTTAGCTAAATGACCCTGAAATTGAAAAGCACTACAAATGAACTCTGAAAGGGTTGAAAGTTGGCATGGTATCAACCTTTCACCCACATAGCATGTGCTAAAAAGTTGAGTGGGTTACGGCAAAAACTGGATGCACTTCGTGTACAAAACGGACAGTCCCTTTCGAAGTATCGGGGTTTCGGACGGAAACTCATCGGTTACAAAAGGCATTTCATTTTCTTGAACTTATTTGAACTCCAGGCTTTTCGTGTGTTCAAAATGCACCATTCGAAGCCACATCATCAATTTTCAACCCTTTCTGACTTCATTTGGTATTTTTCATGCATTTAATGATTTTTTTGAGCTAAATGACCCTGAAATTGAAAAGCACTACAAATGAACTCTGAAAGGGTTGAAAGTTGGCATGGTATCAACCTTTCACCCACATAGCATGTGCTAAAAAGTTGAGTGGGTTACGGCAAAAACTGGATGCACTTCGTGTACAAAACGGACAGTCCCTTTCGAAGTATCGGGGTTTCGGACGGAAACTCATCGGTTACAAAAGGCATTTCATTTTCTTGAACTTATTTGAACTCCAGGCTTTTCGTGTGTTCAAAATGCACCATTCGAAGCCACATCATCAATTTTCAACCCTTTCTGACTTCATTTGGTATTTTTCATGCATTTAATGATTTTTTTGAGCTAAATGACCCTGAAATGGAAAAGCACTACAAATGAACTCTGAAAAGGTTGAAAGTTGGCATGGTATCAACCTTTCACCCACATAGCATGTGCTAAAAAGTTGAGTGGGTTACGGCAAAAACTGGATGCACTTCGTGTACAAAACGGACAGTCCCTTTCGAAGTATCGGGGTTTCGGACGGAAACTCATCGGTTACAAAAGGCATTTCATTTTCTTGAACTTATTTGAACTCCAGGCTTTTCGTGTGTTCAAAATGCACCATTCGAAGCCACATCATCAAATTTCAACCCTTTCTGACTTCATTTGGTATTTTTCATGCATTTAATGATTTTTTTGAGCTAAATGACCCTGAAATTGAAAAGCACTACAAATGAACTCTGAAAGGGTTGAAAGTTGGCATGGTATCAACCTTTCACCCACATAGCATGTGCTAAAAAGTTGAGTGGGTTACGGCAAAAACTGGATGCACTTCGTGTACAAAACGGACAGTCCCTTTCGAAGTATCGGGGTTTCGGACGGAAACTCATCGGTTACAAAAGGCATTTCATTTTCTTGAACTTATTTGAACTCCAGGATTTTCGTGTGTTCAAAATGCACCATTCGAAGCCACATCATCAATTTTCAACCCTTTCTGACTTCATTTGGTATTTTTCATGCATTTAATGATTTTTTTGAGCTAAATGACCCTGAAATTGAAAAGCACTACAAATGAACTCTGAAAAGGTTGAAAGTTGGCATGGTATCAATCTTTCACCCACATAGCATGTGCTAAAAAGTTGAGTGGGTTACGGCAAAAACTGGATGCACTTCGTGTACAAAACGGACAGTCCCTTTCGAAGTATCGGGGTTTCGGACGGAAACTCATCGGTTACAAAAGGCATTTCATTTTCTTGAACTTATTTGAACTCCAGGCTTTTCGTGTGTTCAAAATGCACCATTCGAAGCCACATCATCAAATTTCAACCCTTTCTGACTTCATTTGGTATTTTTCATGCATTTAATGATTTTTTTGAGCTAAATGACCCTGAAATTGAAAAGCACTACAAATGAACTCTGAAAGGGTTGAAAGTTGGCATGGTATCAACCTTTCACCCACATAGCATGTGCTAAAAAGTTGAGTGGGTTACGGCAAAAACTGGATGCACTTCGTGTACAAAACGGACAGTCCCTTTCGAAGTATCGGGGTTTCGGACGGAAACTCATCGGTTACAAAAGGCATTTCATTTTCTTGAACTTATTTGAACTCCAGGCTTTTCGTGTGTTCAAAATGCACCATTCGAAGCCACATCATCAATTTTCAACCCTTTCTGACTTCATTTGGTATTTTTCATGCATTTAATGATTTTTTTGAGCTAAATGACCCTGAAATTGAAAAGCACTACAAATGAACTCTGAAAGGGTTGAAAGTTGGCATGGTATCAACCTTTCACCCACATAGCATGTGCTAAAAAGTTGAGTGGGTTACGGCAAAAACTGGTTGCACTTCGTGTACAAAACGGACAGTCCCTTTCGAAGTATCGGGGTTTCGGACGGAAACTCATCGGTTACAAAAGGCATTTCATTTTCTTGAACTTATTTGAACTCCAGGCTTTTCGTGTGTTCAAAATGCACCATTCGAAGCCACATCATCAAATTTCAACCCTTTCTGACTTCATTCGGTATTTTTCATGCATTTAATGATTTTTTTGAGCTAAATGACCCTGAAATTGAAAAGCACTACAAATGAACTCTGAAAAGGTTGAAAGTTGGCATGGTATCAACCTTTCACCCACATAGCATGTGCTAAAAAGTTGAGTGGGTTACGGCAAAAACTGGATGCACTTCGTGTACAAAACGGACAGTCCCTTTCGAAGTATCGGGGTTTCGGACGGAAACTCATCGGTTACAAAAGGCATTTCATTTTCTTGAACTTATTTGAACTCCAGGCTTTTCGTGTGTTCAAAATGCACCATTCGAAGCCACATCATCAATTTTCAACCCTTTCTGACTTCATTTGGTATTTTTCATGCATTTAATGATTTTTTTAGCTAAATGACCCTGAAATTGAAAAGCACAACAAATGAACTCTGAAAAGGTTGAAAGTTGGCATGGTATCAACCTTTCACCCACATAGCATGTGCTAAAAAGATGAGTGGGTTACGGCAAAAACTGGATGCACTTCGTGTACAAAACGGACAGTCCCTTTCGAAGTATCGGGGTTTCGGACGGAAACTCATCGGTTACAAAAGGCATTTCATTTTCTTGAACTTATTTGAACTCCAGGATTTTCGTGTGTTCAAAATGCACCATTCGAAGCCACATCATCAATTTTTAACCCTTTCTGACTTCATTTGGTATTTTTCATGCATTTAATGATTTTTTTGAGCTAAATGACCCTGAAATTGAAAAGCACTACAAATGAACTCTGAAAGGGTTGAAAGTTGGCATGGTATCAACCTTTCACCCACATAGCATGTGCTAAAAAGTTGAGTGGGTTACGGCAAAAACTGGATGCACTTCGTGTACAAAACGGACAGTCCCTTTCGAAGTATCGGGGTTTCGGACGGAAACTCATCGGTTACAAAAGGCATTTCATTTTCTTGAACTTATTTGAACTCCAGGCTTTTCGTGTGTTCAAAATGCACCATTCGAAGCCACATCATCAAATTTCAACCCTTTCTGACTTCATTTGGTATTTTTCATGCATTTAATGATTTTTTTGAGCGAAATGACCCTGAAATTGAAAAGCACTACAAATGAACTCTGAAAAGGTTGAAAGTTGGCATGGTATCAACCTTTCACCCACATAGCATGTGCTAAAAAGTTGAGTGGGTTACGGCAAAAACTGGATGCACTTCGTGTACAAAACGGACAGTCCCTTTCGAAGTATCGGGGTTTCGGACGGAAACTCATCGGTTACAAAAGGCATTTCATTTTCTTGAACTTATTTGAACTCCAGGCTTTTCGTGTGTTCAAAATGCACCATTCGAAGCCACATCATCAATTTTCAACCCTTTCTGACTTCATTTGGTATTTTTCATGCATTTAATGATTTTTTTGAGCTAAATGACCCTGAAATTGAAAAGCACTACAAATGAACTCTGAAAGGGTTGAAAGTTGGCATGGTATCAACCTTTCACCCACATAGCATGTGCTAAAAAGTTGAGTGGGTTACGGCAAAAACTGGATGCACTTCGTGTACAAAACGGACAGTCCCTTTCGAAGTATCGGGGTTTCGGACGGAAACTCATCGGTTACAAAATGCATTTCATTTTCTTGAACTTATTTGAACTCCAGGCTTTTCGTGTGTTCAAAATGCACCATTCGAAGCCACATCATCAATTTTCAACCCTTTCTGACTTCATTTGGTATTTTTCATGCATTTAATGATTTTTTTGAGCTAAATGACCCTGAAATTGAAAAGCACTACAAATGAACTCTGAAAAGGTTGAAAGTTGGCATGGTATCAACCTTTCACCCACATAGCATGTGCTAAAAAGTTGAGTGGGTTACGGCAAAAACTGGATGCACTTCGTGTACAAAACGGACAGTCTCTTTCGAAGTATCGGGGTTTCGGACGGAAACTCATCGGTTACAAAAGGCATTTCATTTTCTTGAACTTATTTGAACTCCAGGCTTTTCGTGTGTTCAAAATGCACCATTCGAAGCCACATCATCAATTTTCAACCCTTTCTGACTTCATTTGGTATTTTTCATGCATTTAATGATTTTTTTGAGCTAAATGACCCTGAAATTGAAAAGCACTACAAATGAACTCTGAAAAGGTTGAAAGTTGGCATGGTATCAACCTTTCACCCACATAGCATGTGCTAAAAAGATGAGTGGGTTACGGCAAAAACTGGATGCACTTCGTGTACAAAACGGACAGTCCCTTTCGAAGTATCGGGGTTTCGGACGGAAACTCATCGGTTACAAAAGGCATTTCATTTTCTTGAACTTATTTGAACTCTAGGCTTTTCGTGTGTTCAAAATGCACCATTCGAAGCCACATCATCAATTTTCAACCCTTTCTGACTTCATTTGGTATTTTTCATGCATTTAATGATTTTTTTGAGCTAAATGACCCTGAAATTGAAAAGCACTACAAATGAACTCTGAAAAGGTTGAAAGTTGGCATGGTATCAACCTTTCACCCACATAGCATGTGCTAAAAAGTTGAGTGGGTTACGGCAAAAACTGGATGCACTTCGTGTACAAAACGGACAGTCCCTTTCGAAGTATCGGGGTTTCGGACGGAAACTCATCGGTTACAAAAGGCATTTCATTTTCTTGAACTTATTTGAACTCCAGGCTTTTCGTGTGTTCAAAATGCACCATTCGAAGCCACATCATCAATTTTCAACCCTTTCTGACTTCATTTGGTATTTTTCATGCATTTAATGATTTTTTTGAGCTAAATGACCCTGAAATTGAAAAGCACTACAAATGAACTCTGAAAGGGTTGAAAGTTGGCATGGTATCAACCTTTCACCCACATAGCATGTGCTAAAAAGTTGAGTGGGTTACGGCAAAAACTGGATGCACTTCGTGTACAAAACGGACAGTCCCTTTCGAAGTATCGGGGTTTCGGACGGAAACTCATCGGTTACAAAAGGCATTTCATTTTCATGAACTTATTTGAACTCCAGGCTTTTCGTGTGTTCAAAATGCACCATTCGAAGCCACATCATCAATTTTCAACCCTTTCTGACTTCATTTGGTATTTTTCATGCATCTAATGATTTTTTTGAGCTAAATGACCCTGAAATTGAAAAGCACTACAAATGAACTCTGAAAGGGTTGAAAGTTGGCATGGTATCAACCTTTCACCCACATAGCATGTGCTAAAAAGTTGAGTGGGTTACGGCAAAAACTGGTTGCACTTCGTGTACAAAACGGACAGTCCCTTTCGAAGTATCGGGGTTTCGGACGGAAACTCATCGGTTACAAAAGGCATTTCATTTTCTTGAACTTATTTGAACTCCAGGCTTTTCGTGTGTTCAAAATGCACCATTCGAAGCCACATCATCAATTTTCAACCCTTTCTGACTTCATTCGGTATTTTTCATGCATTTAATGATTTTTTTGAGCTAAATGACCCTGAAATTGAAAAGCACTACAAATGAACTCTGAAAAGGTTGAAAGTTGGCATGGTATCAACCTTTCACCCACATAGCATGTGCTAAAAAGTTGAGTGGGTTACGGCAAAAACTGGATGCACTTCGTGTACAAAACGGACAGTCCCTTTCGAAGTATCGGGGTTTCGGACGGAAACTCATCGGTTACAAAAGGCATTTCATTTTCTTGAACTTATTTGAACTCCAGGCTTTTCGTGTGTTCAAAATGCACCATTCGAAGCCACATCATCAATTTTCAACCCTTTCTGACTTCATTTGGTATTTTTCATGCATTTAATGATTTTTTTAGCTAAATGACCCTGAAATTGAAAAGCACTACAAATGAACTCTGAAAGGGTTGAAAGTTGGCATGGTATCAACCTTTCACCCACATAGCATGTGCTAAAAAGTTGAGTGGGTTACGGCAAAAACTGGATGCACTTCGTGTACAAAACGGACAGTCCCTTTCGAAGTATCGGGGTTTCGGACGGAAACTCATCGGTTACAAAAGGCATTTCATTTTCTTGAACTTATTTGAACTCCAGGCTTTTCGTGTGTTCAAAATGCACCATTCGAAGCCACATCATCAATTTTCAACCCTTTCTGACTTCATTTGGTATTTTTCATGCATTTAATGATTTTTTTGAGCTAAATGACCCTGAAATTGAAAAGCACTACAAATGAACTCTGAAAAGGTTGAAAGTTGGCATGGTATCAACCTTTCACCCACATAGCATGTGCTAAAAAGATGAGTGGGTTACGGCAAAAACTGGATGCACTTCGTGTACAAAACGGACAGTCCCTTTCGAAGTATCGGGGTTTCGGACGGAAACTCATCGGTTACAAAAGGCATTTCATTTTCTTGAACTTATTTGAACTCCAGGATTTTCGTGTGTTCAAAATGCACCATTCGAAGCCACATCATCAATTTTCAACCCTTTCTGACTTCATTTGGTATTTTTCATGCATTTAATGATTTTTTTGAGCTAAATGACCCTGAAATTGAAAAGCACTACAAATGAACTCTGAAAAGGTTGAAAGTTGGCATGGTATCAATCTTTCACCCACATAGCATGTGCTAAAAAGTTGAGTGGGTTACGGCAAAAACTGGATGCACTTCGTGTACAAAACGGACAGTCCCTTTCGAAGTATCGGGGTTTCGGACGGAAACTCATCGGTTACAAAAGGCATTTCATTTTCTTGAACTTATTTGAACTCCAGGCTTTTCGTGTGTTCAAAATGCACCATTCGAAGCCACATCATCAATTTTCAACCCTTTCTGACTTCATTTGGTATTTTTCATGCATTTAATGATTTTTTTGAGCTAAATGACCCTGAAATTGAAAAGCACTACAAATGAACTCTGAAAGGGTTGAAAGTTGGCATGGTATCAACCTTTCACCCACATAGCATGTGCTAAAAAGTTGAGTGGGTTACGGCAAAAACTGGATGCACTTCGTGTACAAAACGGACAGTCCCTTTCGAAGTATCGGGGTTTCGGACGGAAACTCATCGGTTACAAAAGGCATTTCATTTTCTTGAACTTATTTGAACTCCAGGCTTTTCGTGTGTTCAAAATGCACCATTCGAAGCCACATCATCAATTTTCAACCCTTTCTGACTTCATTTGGTATTTTTCATGCATCTAATGATTTTTTTGAGCTAAATGACCCTGAAATTGAAAAGCACTACAAATGAACTCTGAAAGGGTTGAAAGTTGGCATGGTATCAACCTTTCACCCACATAGCATGTGCTAAAAAGTTGAGTGGGTTACGGCAAAAACTGGTTGCACTTCGTGTACAAAACGGACAGTCCCTTTCGAAGTATCGGGGTTTCGGACGGAAACTCATCGGTTACAAAAGGCATTTCATTTTCTTGAACTTATTTGAACTCCAGGCTTTTCGTGTGTTCAAAATGCACCATTCGAAGCCACATCATCAATTTTCAACCCTTTCTGACTTCATTTGGTATTTTTCATGCATTTAATGATTTTTTTGAGCTAAATGACCCTGAAATTGAAAAGCACTACAAATGAACTCTGAAAAGGTTGAAAGTTGGCATGGTATCAACCTTTCACCCACATAGCATGTGCTAAAAAGATGAGTGGGTTACGGCAAAAACTGGATGCACTTCGTGTACAAAACGGACAGTCCCTTTCGAAGTATCGGGGTTTCGGACGGAAACTCATCGGTTACAAAAGGCATTTCATTTTCTTGAACTTATTTGAACTCTAGGCTTTTCGTGTGTTCAAAATGCACCATTCGAAGCCACATCATCAATTTTCAACCCTTTCTGACTTCATTTGGTATTTTTCATGCATTTAATGATTTTTTTGAGCTAAATGACCCTGAAATTGAAAAGCACTACAAATGAACTCTGAAAAGGTTGAAAGTTGGCATGGTATCAACCTTTCACCCACATAGCATGTGCTAAAAAGTTGAGTGGGTTACGGCAAAAACTGGATGCACTTCGTGTACAAAACGGACAGTCCCTTTCGAAGTATCGGGGTTTCGGACGGAAACTCATCGGTTACAAAAGGCATTTCATTTTCTTGAACTTATTTGAACTCCAGGCTTTTCGTGTGTTCAAAATGCACCATTCGAAGCCACATCATCAATTTTCAACCCTTTCTGACTTCATTTGGTATTTTTCATGCATTTAATGATTTTTTTGAGCTAAATGACCCTGAAATTGAAAAGCACTACAAATGAACTCTGAAAGGGTTGAAAGTTGGCATGGTATCAACCTTTCACCCACATAGCATGTGCTAAAAAGTTGAGTGGGTTACGGCAAAAACTGGATGCACTTCGTGTACAAAACGGACAGTCCCTTTCGAAGTATCGGGGTTTCGGACGGAAACTCATCGGTTACAAAAGGCATTTCATTTTCATGAACTTATTTGAACTCCAGGCTTTTCGTGTGTTCAAAATGCACCATTCGAAGCCACATCATCAATTTTCAACCCTTTCTGACTTCATTTGGTATTTTTCATGCATCTAATGATTTTTTTGAGCTAAATGACCCTGAAATTGAAAAGCACTACAAATGAACTCTGAAAGGGTTGAAAGTTGGCATGGTATCAACCTTTCACCCACATAGCATGTGCTAAAAAGTTGAGTGGGTTACGGCAAAAACTGGTTGCACTTCGTGTACAAAACGGACAGTCCCTTTCGAAGTATCGGGGTTTCGGACGGAAACTCATCGGTTACAAAAGGCATTTCATTTTCTTGAACTTATTTGAACTCCAGGCTTTTCGTGTGTTCAAAATGCACCATTCGAAGCCACATCATCAATTTTCAACCCTTTCTGACTTCATTCGGTATTTTTCATGCATTTAATGATTTTTTTGAGCTAAATGACCCTGAAATTGAAAAGCACTACAAATGAACTCTGAAAAGGTTGAAAGTTGGCATGGTATCAACCTTTCACCCACATAGCATGTGCTAAAAAGTTGAGTGGGTTACGGCAAAAACTGGATGCACTTCGTGTACAAAACGGACAGTCCCTTTCGAAGTATCGGGGTTTCGGACGGAAACTCATCGGTTACAAAAGGCATTTCATTTTCTTGAACTTATTTGAACTCCAGGCTTTTCGTGTGTTCAAAATGCACCATTCGAAGCCACATCATCAATTTTCAACCCTTTCTGACTTCATTTGGTATTTTTCATGCATTTAATGATTTTTTTAGCTAAATGACCCTGAAATTGAAAAGCACTACAAATGAACTCTGAAAGGGTTGAAAGTTGGCATGGTATCAACCTTTCACCCACATAGCATGTGCTAAAAAGTTGAGTGGGTTACGGCAAAAACTGGATGCACTTCGTGTACAAAACGGACAGTCCCTTTCGAAGTATCGGGGTTTCGGACGGAAACTCATCGGTTACAAAAGGCATTTCATTTTCTTGAACTTATTTGAACTCCAGGCTTTTCGTGTGTTCAAAATGCACCATTCGAAGCCACATCATCAATTTTCAACCCTTTCTGACTTCATTTGGTATTTTTCATGCATTTAATGATTTTTTTGAGCTAAATGACCCTGAAATTGAAAAGCACTACAAATGAACTCTGAAAAGGTTGAAAGTTGGCATGGTATCAACCTTTCACCCACATAGCATGTGCTAAAAAGATGAGTGGGTTACGGCAAAAACTGGATGCACTTCGTGTACAAAACGGACAGTCCCTTTCGAAGTATCGGGGTTTCGGACGGAAACTCATCGGTTACAAAAGGCATTTCATTTTCTTGAACTTATTTGAACTCCAGGATTTTCGTGTGTTCAAAATGCACCATTCGAAGCCACATCATCAATTTTCAACCCTTTCTGACTTCATTTGGTATTTTTCATGCATTTAATGATTTTTTTGAGCTAAATGACCCTGAAATTGAAAAGCACTACAAATGAACTCTGAAAAGGTTGAAAGTTGGCATGGTATCAATCTTTCACCCACATAGCATGTGCTAAAAAGTTGAGTGGGTTACGGCAAAAACTGGATGCACTTCGTGTACAAAACGGACAGTCCCTTTCGAAGTATCGGGGTTTCGGACGGAAACTCATCGGTTACAAAAGGCATTTCATTTTCTTGAACTTATTTGAACTCCAGGCTTTTCGTGTGTTCAAAATGCACCATTCGAAGCCACATCATCAATTTTCAACCCTTTCTGACTTCATTTGGTATTTTTCATGCATTTAATGATTTTTTTGAGCTAAATGACCCTGAAATTGAAAAGCACTACAAATGAACTCTGAAAGGGTTGAAAGTTGGCATGGTATCAACCTTTCACCCACATAGCATGTGCTAAAAAGTTGAGTGGGTTACGGCAAAAACTGGATGCACTTCGTGTACAAAACGGACAGTCCCTTTCGAAGTATCGGGGTTTCGGACGGAAACTCATCGGTTACAAAAGGCATTTCATTTTCTTGAACTTATTTGAACTCCAGGCTTTTCGTGTGTTCAAAATGCACCATTCGAAGCCACATCATCAATTTTCAACCCTTTCTGACTTCATTTGGTATTTTTCATGCATCTAATGATTTTTTTGAGCTAAATGACCCTGAAATTGAAAAGCACTACAAATGAACTCTGAAAGGGTTGAAAGTTGGCATGGTATCAACCTTTCACCCACATAGCATGTGCTAAAAAGTTGAGTGGGTTACGGCAAAAACTGGTTGCACTTCGTGTACAAAACGGACAGTCCCTTTCGAAGTATCGGGGTTTCGGACGGAAACTCATCGGTTACAAAAGGCATTTCATTTTCTTGAACTTATTTGAACTCCAGGCTTTTCGTGTGTTCAAAATGCACCATTCGAAGCCACATCATCAATTTTCAACCCTTTCTGACTTCATTCGGTATTTTTCATGCATTTAATGATTTTTTTGAGCTAAATGACCCTGAAATTGAAAAGCACTACAAATGAACTCTGAAAAGGTTGAAAGTTGGCATGGTATCAACCTTTCACCCACATAGCATGTGCTAAAAAGTTGAGTGGGTTACGGCAAAAACTGGATGCACTTCGTGTACAAAACGGACAGTCCCTTTCGAAGTATCGGGGTTTCGGACGGAAACTCATCGGTTACAAAAGGCATTTCATTTTCTTGAACTTATTTGAACTCCAGGCTTTTCGTGTGTTCAAAATGCACCATTCGAAGCCACATCATCAATTTTCAACCCTTTCTGACTTCATTTGGTATTTTTCATGCATCTAATGATTTTTTTGAGCTAAATGACCCTGAAATTGAAAAGCACTACAAATGAACTCTGAAAGGGTTGAAAGTTGGCATGGTATCAACCTTTCACCCACATAGCATGTGCTAAAAAGTTGAGTGGGTTACGGCAAAAACTGGTTGCACTTCGTGTACAAAACGGACAGTCCCTTTCGAAGTATCGGGGTTTCGGACGGAAACTCATCGGTTACAAAAGGCATTTCATTTTCTTGAACTTATTTGAACTCCAGGCTTTTCGTGTGTTCAAAATGCACCATTCGAAGCCACATCATCAATTTTCAACCCTTTCTGACTTCATTCGGTATTTTTCATGCATTTAATGATTTTTTTGAGCTAAATGACCCTGAAATTGAAAAGCACTACAAATGAACTCTGAAAAGGTTGAAAGTTGGCATGGTATCAACCTTTCACCCACATAGCATGTGCTAAAAAGATGAGTGGGTTACGGCAAAAACTGGATGCACTTCGTGTACAAAACGGACAGTCCCTTTCGAAGTATCGGGGTTTCGGACGGAAACTCATCGGTTACAAAAGGCATTTCATTTTCTTGAACTTATTTGAACTCCAGGATTTTCGTGTGTTCAAAATGCACCATTCGAAGCCACATCATCAATTTTCAACCCTTTCTGACTTCATTTGGTATTTTTCATGCATTTAATGATTTTTTTGAGCTAAATGACCCTGAAATTGAAAAGCACTACAAATGAACTCTGAAAAGGTTGAAAGTTGGCATGGTATCAACCTTTCACCCACATAGCATGTGCTAAAAAGTTGAGTGGGTTACGGCAAAAACTGGATGCACTTCGTGTACAAAACGGACAGTCCCTTTCGAAGTATCGGGGTTTCGGACGGAAACTCATCGGTTACAAAAGGCATTTCATTTTCTTGAACTTATTTGAACTCCAGGCTTTTCGTGTGTTCAAAATGCACCATTCGAAGCCACATCATCAATTTTCAACCCTTTCTGACTTCATTTGGTATTTTTCATGCATTTAATGATTTTTTTGAGCTAAATGACCCTGAAATTGAAAAGCACTACAAATGAACTCTGAAAAGGTTGAAAGTTGGCATGGTATCAACCTTTCACCCACATAGCATGTGCTAAAAAGATGAGTGGGTTACGGCAAAAACTGGATGCACTTCGTGTACAAAACGGACAGTCCCTTTCGAAGTATCGGGGTTTCGGACGGAAACTCATCGGTTACAAAAGGCATTTCATTTTCTTGAACTTATTTGAACTCCAGGATTTTCGTGTGTTCAAAATGCACCATTCGAAGCCACATCATCAATTTTCAACCCTTTCTGACTTCATTTGGTATTTTTCATGCATTTAATGATTTTTTTGAGCTAAATGACCCTGAAATTGAAAAGCACTACAAATGAACTCTGAAAAGGTTGAAAGTTGGCATGGTATCAATCTTTCACCCACATAGCATGTGCTAAAAAGTTGAGTGGGTTACGGCAAAAACTGGATGCACTTCGTGTACAAAACGGACAGTCCCTTTCGAAGTATCGGGGTTTCGGACGGAAACTCATCGGTTACAAAAGGCATTTCATTTTCTTGAACTTATTTGAACTCCAGGCTTTTCGTGTGTTCAAAATGCACCATTCGAAGCCACATCATCAATTTTCAACCCTTTCTGACTTCATTTGGTATTTTTCATGCATTTAATGATTTTTTTGAGCTAAATGACCCTGAAATTGAAAAGCACTACAAATGAACTCTGAAAGGGTTGAAAGTTGGCATGGTATCAACCTTTCACCCACATAGCATGTGCTAAAAAGTTGAGTGGGTTACGGCAAAAACTGGATGCACTTCGTGTACAAAACGGACAGTCCCTTTCGAAGTATCGGGGTTTCGGACGGAAACTCATCGGTTACAAAAGGCATTTCATTTTCTTGAACTTATTTGAACTCCAGGCTTTTCGTGTGTTCAAAATGCACCATTCGAAGCCACATCATCAATTTTCAACCCTTTCTGACTTCATTTGGTATTTTTCATGCATCTAATGATTTTTTTGAGCTAAATGACCCTGAAATTGAAAAGCACTACAAATGAACTCTGAAAGGGTTGAAAGTTGGCATGGTATCAACCTTTCACCCACATAGCATGTGCTAAAAAGTTGAGTGGGTTACGGCAAAAACTGGTTGCACTTCGTGTACAAAACGGACAGTCCCTTTCGAAGTATCGGGGTTTCGGACGGAAACTCATCGGTTACAAAAGGCATTTCATTTTCTTGAACTTATTTGAACTGCAGGCTTTTCGTGTGTTCAAAATGCACCATTCGAAGCCACATCATCAATTTTCAACCCTTTCTGACTTCATTCGGTATTTTTCATGCATTTAATGATTTTTTTGAGCTAAATGACCCTGAAATTGAAAAGCACTACAAATGAACTCTGAAAAGGTTGAAAGTTGGCATGGTATCAACCTTTCACCCACATAGCATGTGCTAAAAAGTTGAGTGGGTTACGGCAAAAACTGGATGCACTTCGTGTACAAAACGGACAGTCCCTTTCGAAGTATCGGGGTTTCGGACGGAAACTCATCGGTTACAAAAGGCATTTCATTTTCTTGAACTTATTTGAACTCCAGGCTTTTCGTGTGTTCAAAATGCACCATTCGAAGCCACATCATCAATTTTCAACCCTTTCTGACTTCATTTGGTATTTTTCATGCATTTAATGATTTTTTTAGCTAAATGACCCTGAAATTGAAAAGCACTACAAATGAACTCTGAAAGGGTTGAAAGTTGGCATGGTATCAACCTTTCACCCACATAGCATGTGCTAAAAAGTTGAGTGGGTTACGGCAAAAACTGGATGCACTTCGTGTACAAAACGGACAGTCCCTTTCGAAGTATCGGGGTTTCGGACGGAAACTCATCGGTTACAAAAGGCATTTCATTTTCTTGAACTTATTTGAACTCCAGGCTTTTCGTGTGTTCAAAATGCACCATTCGAAGCCACATCATCAATTTTCAACCCTTTCTGACTTCATTTGGTATTTTTCATGCATTTAATGATTTTTTTGAGCTAAATGACCCTGAAATTGAAAAGCACTACAAATGAACTCTGAAAAGGTTGAAAGTTGGCATGGTATCAACCTTTCACCCACATAGCATGTGCTAAAAAGATGAGTGGGTTACGGCAAAAACTGGATGCACTTCGTGTACAAAACGGACAGTCCCTTTCGAAGTATCGGGGTTTCGGACGGAAACTCATCGGTTACAAAAGGCATTTCATTTTCTTGAACTTATTTGAACTCCAGGATTTTCGTGTGTTCAAAATGCACCATTCGAAGCCACATCATCAATTTTCAACCCTTTCTGACTTCATTTGGTATTTTTCATGCATTTAATGATTTTTTTGAGCTAAATGACCCTGAAATTGAAAAGCACTACAAATGAACTCTGAAAAGGTTGAAAGTTGGCATGGTATCAATCTTTCACCCACATAGCATGTGCTAAAAAGTTGAGTGGGTTACGGCAAAAACTGGATGCACTTCGTGTACAAAACGGACAGTCCCTTTCGAAGTATCGGGGTTTCGGACGGAAACTCATCGGTTACAAAAGGCATTTCATTTTCTTGAACTTATTTGAACTCCAGGCTTTTCGTGTGTTCAAAATGCACCATTCGAAGCCACATCATCAATTTTCAACCCTTTCTGACTTCATTTGGTATTTTTCATGCATTTAATGATTTTTTTGAGCTAAATGACCCTGAAATTGAAAAGCACTACAAATGAACTCTGAAAGGGTTGAAAGTTGGCATGGTATCAACCTTTCACCCACATAGCATGTGCTAAAAAGTTGAGTGGGTTACGACAAAAACTGGATGCACTTCGTGTACAAAACGGACAGTCCCTTTCGAAGTATCGGGGTTTCGGACGGAAACTCATCGGTTACAAAAGGCATTTCATTTTCTTGAACTTATTTGAACTCCAGGCTTTTCGTGTGTTCAAAATGCACCATTCGAAGCCACATCATCAATTTTCAACCCTTTCTGACTTCATTTGGTATTTTTCATGCATTTAATGATTTTTTTGAGCTAAATGACCCTGAAATTGAAAAGCACTACAAATGAACTCTGAAAGGGTTGAAAGTTGGCATGGTATCAACCTTTCACCCACATAGCATGTGCTAAAAAGTTGAGTGGGTTACGGCAAAAACTGGTTGCACTTCGTGTACAAAACGGACAGTCCCTTTCGAAGTATCGGGGTTTCGGACGGAAACTCATCGGTTACAAAAGGCATTTCATTTTCTTGAACTTATTTGAACTCCAGGCTTTTCGTGTGTTCAAAATGCACCATTCGAAGCCACATCATCAATTTTCAACCCTTTCTGACTTCCTTCGGTATATTTCATGCATTTAATGATTTTTTTGAGCTAAATGACCCTGAAATTGAAAAGCACTACAAATGAACTCTGAAAAGGTTGAAAGTTGGCATGGTATCAACCTTTCACCCACATAGCATGTGCTAAAAAGTTGAGTGGGTTACGGCAAAAACTGTATGCACTTCGTGTACAAAACGGACAGTCCCTTTCGAAGTATCGGGGTTTCGGACGGAAACTCATCGGTTACAAAAGGCATTTCATTTTCTTGAACTTATTTGAACTCCAGGCTTTTCGTGTGTTCAAAATGCACCATTCGAAGCCACATCATCAATTTTCAACCCTTTCTGACTTCATTTGGTATTTTTCATGCATCTAATGATTTTTTTGAGCTAAATGACCCTGAAATTGAAAAGCACTACAAATGAACTCTGAAAGGGTTGAAAGTTGGCATGGTATCAACCTTTCACCCACATAGCATGTGCTAAAAAGTTGAGTGGGTTACGGCAAAAACTGGTTGCACTTCGTGTACAAAACGGACAGTCCCTTTCGAAGTATCGGGGTTTCGGACGGAAACTCATCGGTTACAAAAGGCATTTCATTTTCTTGAACTTATTTGAACTCCAGGCTTTTCGTGTGTTCAAAATGCACCATTCGAAGCCACATCATCAATTTTCAACCCTTTCTGACTTCATTCGGTATTTTTCATGCATTTAATGATTTTTTTGAGCTAAATGACCCTGAAATTGAAAAGCACTACAAATGAACTCTGAAAAGGTTGAAAGTTGGCATGGTATCAACCTTTCACCCACATAGCATGTGCTAAAAAGTTGAGTGGGTTACGGCAAAAACTGGATGCACTTCGTGTACAAAACGGACAGTCCCTTTCGAAGTATCGGGGTTTCGGACGGAAACTCATCGGTTACAAAAGGCATTTCATTTTCTTGAACTTATTTGAACTCCAGGCTTTTCGTGTGTTCAAAATGCACCATTCGAAGCCACATCATCAATTTTCAACCCTTTCTGACTTCATTTGGTATTTTTCATGCATTTAATGATTTTTTTAGCTAAATGACCCTGAAATTGAAAAGCACTACAAATGAACTCTGAAAGGGTTGAAAGTTGGCATGGTATCAACCTTTCACCCACATAGCATGTGCTAAAAAGTTGAGTGGGTTACGGCAAAAACTGGATGCACTTCGTGTACAAAACGGACAGTCCCTTTCGAAGTATCGGGGTTTCGGACGGAAACTCATCGGTTACAAAAGGCATTTCATTTTCTTGAACTTATTTGAACTCCAGGCTTTTCGTGTGTTCAAAATGCACCATTCGAAGCCACATCATCAATTTTCAACCCTTTCTGACTTCATTTGGTATTTTTCATGCATTTAATGATTTTTTTGAGCTAAATGACCCTGAAATTGAAAAGCACTACAAATGAACTCTGAAAAGGTTGAAAGTTGGCATGGTATCAACCTTTCTCCCACATAGCATGTGCTAAAAAGATGAGTGGGTTACGGCAAAAACTGGATGCACTTCGTGTACAAAACGGACAGTCCCTTTCGAAGTATCGGGGTTTCGGACGGAAACTCATCGGTTACAAAAGGCATTTCATTTTCTTGAACTTATTTGAACTCCAGGATTTTCGTGTGTTCAAAATGCACCATTCGAAGCCACATCATCAATTTTCAACCCTTTCTGACTTCATTTGGTATTTTTCATGCATTTAATGATTTTTTTGAGCTAAATGACCCTGAAATTGAAAAGCACTACAAATGAACTCTGAAAAGGTTGAAAGTTGGCATGGTATCAATCTTTCACCCACATAGCATGTGCTAAAAAGTTGAGTGGGTTACGGCAAAAACTGGATGCACTTCGTGTACAAAACGGACAGTCCCTTTCGAAGTATCGGGGTTTCGGACGGAAACTCATCGGTTACAAAAGGCATTTCATTTTCTTGAACTTATTTGAACTCCAGGCTTTTCGTGTGTTCAAAATGCACCATTCGAAGCCACATCATCAATTTTCAACCCTTTCTGACTTCATTTGGTATTTTTCATGCATTTAATGATTTTTTTGAGCTAAATGACCCTGAAATTGAAAAGCACTACAAATGAACTCTGAAAGGGTTGAAAGTTGGCATGGTATCAACCTTTCACCCACATAGCATGTGCTAAAAAGTTGAGTGGGTTACGGCAAAAACTGGATGCACTTCGTGTACAAAACGGACAGTCCCTTTCGAAGTATCGGGGTTTCGGACGGAAACTCATCGGTTACAAAAGGCATTTCATTTTCTTGAACTTATTTGAACTCCAGGCTTTTCGTGTGTTCAAAATGCACCATTCGAAGCCACATCATCAATTTTCAACCCTTTCTGACTTCATTTGGTATTTTTCATGCATCTAATGATTTTTTTGAGCTAAATGACCCTGAAATTGAAAAGCACTACAAATGAACTCTGAAAGGGTTGAAAGTTGGCATGGTATCAACCTTTCACCCACATAGCATGTGCTAAAAAGTTGAGTGGGTTACGGCAAAAACTGGTTGCAGTTCGTGTACAAAACGGACAGTCCCTTTCGAAGTATCGGGGTTTCGGACGGAAACTCATCGGTTACAAAAGGCATTTCATTTTCTTGAACTTATTTGAACTCCAGGCTTTTCGTGTGTTCAAAATGCACCATTCGAAGCCACATCATCAATTTTCAACCCTTTCTGACTTCATTCGGTATTTTTCATGCATTTAATGATTTTTTTGAGCTAAATGACCCTGAAATTGAAAAGCACTACAAATGAACTCTGAAAAGGTTGAAAGTTGGCATGGTATCAACCTTTCACCCACATAGCATGTGCTAAAAAGTTGAGTGGGTTACGGCAAAAACTGGATGCACTTCGTGTACAAAACGGACAGTCCCTTTCGAAGTATCGGGGTTTCGGACGGAAACTCATCGGTTACAAAAGGCATTTCATTTTCTTGAACTTATTTGAACTCCAGGCTTTTCGTTTGTTCAAAATGCACCATTCGAAGCCACATCATCAATTTTCAACCCTTTCTGACTTCATTTGGTATTTTTCATGCATCTAATGATTTTTTTGAGCTAAATGACCCTGAAATTGAAAAGCACTACAAATGAACTCTGAAAGGGTTGAAAGTTGGCATGGTATCAACCTTTCACCCACATAGCATGTGCTAAAAAGTTGAGTGGGTTACGGCAAAAACTGGTTGCACTTCGTGTACAAAACGGACAGTCCCTTTCGAAGTATCGGGGTTTCGGACGGAAACTCATCGGTTACAAAAGGCATTTCATTTTCTTGAACTTATTTGAACTCCAGGCTTTTCGTGTGTTCAAAATGCACCATTCGAAGCCACATCATCAATTTTCAACCCTTTCTGACTTCATTCGGTATTTTTCATGCATTTAATGATTTTTTTGAGCTAAATGACCCTGAAATTGAAAAGCACTACAAATGAACTCTGAAAAGGTTGAAAGTTGGCATGGTATCAACCTTTCACCCACATAGCATGTGCTAAAAAGATGAGTGGGTTACGGCAAAAACTGGATGCACTTCGTGTACAAAACGGACAGTCCCTTTCGAAGTATCGGGGTTTCGGACGGAAACTCATCGGTTACAAAAGGCATTTCATTTTCTTGAACTTATTTGAACTCCAGGATTTTCGTGTGTTCAAAATGCACCATTCGAAGCCACATCATCAATTTTCAACCCTTTCTGACTTCATTTGGTATTTTTCATGCATTTAATGATTTTTTTGAGCTAAATGACCCTGAAATTGAAAAGCACTACAAATGAACTCTGAAAAGGTTGAAAGTTGGCATGGTATCAACCTTTCACCCACATAGCATGTGCTAAAAAGTTGAGTGGGTTACGGCAAAAACTGGATGCACTTCGTGTACAAAACGGACAGTCCCTTTCGAAGTATCGGGGTTTCGGACGGAAACTCATCGGTTACAAAAGGCATTTCATTTTCTTGAACTTATTTGAACTCCAGGCTTTTCGTGTGTTCAAAATGCACCATTCGAAGCCACATCATCAATTTTCAACCCTTTCTGACTTCATTTGGTATTTTTCATGCATTTAATGATTTTTTTGAGCTAAATGACCCTGAAATTGAAAAGCACTACAAATGAACTCTGAAAAGGTTGAAAGTTGGCATGGTATCAACCTTTCACCCACATAGCATGTGCTAAAAAGATGAGTGGGTTACGGCAAAAACTGGATGCACTTCGTGTACAAAACGGACAGTCCCTTTCGAAGTATCGGGGTTTCGGACGGAAACTCATCGGTTACAAAAGGCATTTCATTTTCTTGAACTTATTTGAACTCCAGGATTTTCGTGTGTTCAAAATGCACCATTCGAAGCCACATCATCAATTTTCAACCCTTTCTGACTTCATTTGGTATTTTTCATGCATTTAATGATTTTTTTGAGCTAAATGACCCTGAAATTGAAAAGCACTACAAATGAACTCTGAAAAGGTTGAAAGTTGGCATGGTATCAATCTTTCACCCACATAGCATGTGCTAAAAAGTTGAGTGGGTTACGGCAAAAACTGGATGCACTTCGTGTACAAAACGGACAGTCCCTTTCGAAGTATCGGGGTTTCGGACGGAAACTCATCGGTTACAAAAGGCATTTCATTTTCTTGAACTTATTTGAACTCCAGGCTTTTCGTGTGTTCAAAATGCACCATTCGAAGCCACATCATCAATTTTCAACCCTTTCTGACTTCATTTGGTATTTTTCATGCATTTAATGATTTTTTTGAGCTAAATGACCCTGAAATTGAAAAGCACTACAAATGAACTCTGAAAGGGTTGAAAGTTGGCATGGTATCAACCTTTCACCCACATAGCATGTGCTAAAAAGTTGAGTGGGTTACGGCAAAAACTGGATGCACTTCGTGTACAAAACGGACAGTCCCTTTCGAAGTATCGGGGTTTCGGACGGAAACTCATCGGTTACAAAAGGCATTTCATTTTCTTGAACTTATTTGAACTCCAGGCTTTTCGTGTGTTCAAAATGCACCATTCGAAGCCACATCATCAATTTTCAACCCTTTCTGACTTCATTTGGTATTTTTCATGCATCTAATGATTTTTTTGAGCTAAATGACCCTGAAATTGAAAAGCACTACAAATGAACTCTGAAAGGGTTGAAAGTTGGCATGGTATCAACCTTTCACCCACATAGCATGTGCTAAAAAGTTGAGTGGGTTACGGCAAAAACTGGTTGCACTTCGTGTACAAAACGGACAGTCCCTTTCGAAGTATCGGGGTTTCGGACGGAAACTCATCGGTTACAAAAGGCATTTCATTTTCTTGAACTTATTTGAACTCCAGGCTTTTCGTGTGTTCAAAATGCACCATTCGAAGCCACATCATCAATTTTCAACCCTTTCTGACTTCATTCGGTATTTTTCATGCATTTAATGATTTTTTTGAGCTAAATGACCCTGAAATTGAAAAGCACTACAAATGAACTCTGAAAAGGTTGAAAGTTGGCATGGTATCAACCTTTCACCCACATAGCATGTGCTAAAAAGATGAGTGGGTTACGGCAAAAACTGGATGCACTTCGTGTACAAAACGGACAGTCCCTTTCGAAGTATCGGGGTTTCGGACGGAAACTCATCGGTTACAAAAGGCATTTCATTTTCTTGAACTTATTTGAACTCCAGGCTTTTCGTGTGTTCAAAATGCACCATTCGAAGCCACATCATCAATTTTCAACCCTTTCTGACTTCATTTGGTATTTTTCATGCATTTAATGATTTTTTTAGCTAAATGACCCTGAAATTGAAAAGCACTACAAATGAACTCTGAAAGGGTTGAAAGTTGGCATGGTATCAACCTTTCACCCACATAGCATGTGCTAAAAAGTTGAGTGGGTTACGGCAAAAACTGGATGCACTTCGTGTACAAAACGGACAGTCCCTTTCGAAGTATCGGGGTTTCGGACGGAAACTCATCGGTTACAAAAGGCATTTCATTTTCTTGAACTTATTTGAACTCCAGGCTTTTCGTGTGTTCAAAATGCACCATTCGAAGCCACATCATCAATTTTCAACCCTTTCTGACTTCATTTGGTATTTTTCATGCATTTAATGATTTTTTTGAGCTAAATGACCCTGAAATTGAAAAGCACTACAAATGAACTCTGAAAAGGTTGAAAGTTGGCATGGTATCAACCTTTCACCCACATAGCATGTGCTAAAAAGATGAGTGGGTTACGGCAAAAACTGGATGCACTTCGTGTACAAAACGGACAGTCCCTTTCGAAGTATCGGGGTTTCGGACGGAAACTCATCGGTTACAAAAGGCATTTCATTTTCTTGAACTTATTTGAACTCCAGGATTTTCGTGTGTTCAAAATGCACCATTCGAAGCCACATCATCAATTTTCAACCCTTTCTGACTTCATTTGGTATTTTTCATGCATTTAATGATTTTTTTGAGCTAAATGACCCTGAAATTGAAAAGCACTACAAATGAACTCTGAAAAGGTTGAAAGTTGGCATGGTATCAATCTTTCACCCACATAGCATGTGCTAAAAAGTTGAGTGGGTTACGGCAAAAACTGGATGCACTTCGTGTACAAAACGGACAGTCCCTTTCGAAGTATCGGGGTTTCGGACGGAAACTCATCGGTTACAAAAGGCATTTCATTTTCTTGAACTTATTTGAACTCCAGGCTTTTCGTGTGTTCAAAATGCACCATTCGAAGCCACATCATCAATTTTCAACCCTTTCTGACTTCATTTGGTATTTTTCATGCATTTAATGATTTTTTTGAGCTAAATGACCCTGAAATTGAAAAGCACTACAAATGAACTCTGAAAGGGTTGAAAGTTGGCATGGTATCAACCTTTCACCCACATAGCATGTGCTAAAAAGTTGAGTGGGTTACGGCAAAAACTGGATGCACTTCGTGTACAAAACGGACAGTCCCTTTCGAAGTATCGGGGTTTCGGACGGAAACTCATCGGTTACAAAAGGCATTTCATTTTCTTGAACTTATTTGAACTCCAGGCTTTTCGTGTGTTCAAAATGCACCATTCGAAGCCACATCATCAATTTTCAACCCTTTCTGACTTCATTTGGTATTTTTCATGCATCTAATGATTTTTTTGAGCTAAATGACCCTGAAATTGAAAAGCACTACAAATGAACTCTGAAAGGGTTGAAAGTTGGCATGGTATCAACCTTTCACCCACATAGCATGTGCTAAAAAGTTGAGTGGGTTACGGCAAAAACTGGTTGCACTTCGTGTACAAAACGGACAGTCCCTTTCGAAGTATCGGGGTTTCGGACGGAAACTCATCGGTTACAAAAGGCATTTCATTTTCTTGAACTTATTTGAACTCCAGGCTTTTCGTGTGTTCAAAATGCACCATTCGAAGCCACATCATCAATTTTCAACCCTTTCTGACTTCATTCGGTATTTTTCATGCATTTAATGATTTTTTTGAGCTAAATGACCCTGAAATTGAAAAGCACTACAAATGAACTCTGAAAAGGTTGAAAGTTGGCATGGTATCAACCTTTCACCCACATAGCATGTGCTAAAAAGTTGAGTGGGTTACGGCAAAAACTGGATGCACTTCGTGTACAAAACGGACAGTCCCT
Organism: Elymus sibiricus; assembly: GCA_039707655.1. NCBI lineage: Eukaryota > Viridiplantae > Streptophyta > Magnoliopsida > Poales > Poaceae > Elymus > Elymus sibiricus. The sequence continues at coordinate 534,150,004 of CM077675.1, forward strand.
TTCGAAGTATCGGGGTTTCGGACGGAAACTCATCGGTTACAAAAGGCATTTCATTTTCTTGAACTTATTTGAACTCCAGGCTTTTCGTGTGTTCAAAATGCACCATTCGAAGCCACATCATCAATTTTCAACCCTTTCTGACTTCATTTGGTATTTTTCATGCATTTAATGATTTTTTTAGCTAAATGACCCTGAAATTGAAAAGCACTACAAATGAACTCTGAAAGGGTTGAAAGTTGGCATGGTATCAACCTTTCACCCACATAGCATGTGCTAAAAAGTTGAGTGGGTTACGGCAAAAACTGGATGCACTTCGTGTACAAAACGGACAGTCCCTTTCGAAGTATCGGGGTTTCGGACGGAAACTCATCGGTTACAAAAGGCATTTCATTTTCTTGAACTTATTTGAACTCCAGGCTTTTCGTGTGTTCAAAATGCACCATTCGAAGCCACATCATCAATTTTCAACCCTTTCTGACTTCATTTGGTATTTTTCATGCATTTAATGATTTTTTTGAGCTAAATGACCCTGAAATTGAAAAGCACTACAAATGAACTCTGAAAGGGTTGAAAGTTGGCATGGTATCAACCTTTCACCCACATAGCATGTGCTAAAAAGTTGAGTGGGTTACGGCAAAAACTGGATGCACTTCGTGTACAAAACGGACAGTCCCTTTCGAAGTATCGGGGTTTCGGACGGAAACTCATCGGTTACAAAAGGCATTTCATTTTCTTGAACTTATTTGAACTCCAGGCTTTTCGTGTGTTCAAAATGCACCATTCGAAGCCACATCATCAATTTTCAACCCTTTCTGACTTCATTTGGTATTTTTCATGCATTTAATGATTTTTTTGAGCTAAATGACCCTGAAATGGAAAAGCACTACAAATGAACTCTGAAAAGGTTGAAAGTTGGCATGGTATCAACCTTTCACCCACATAGCATGTGCTAAAAAGTTGAGTGGGTTACGGCAAAAACTGGATGCACTTCGTGTACAAAACGGACAGTCCCTTTCGAAGTATCGGGGTTTCGGACGGAAACTCATCGGTTACAAAAGGCATTTCATTTTCTTGAACTTATTTGAACTCCAGGCTTTTCGTGTGTTCAAAATGCACCATTCGAAGCCACATCATCAATTTTCAACCCTTTCTGACTTCATTTGGTATTTTTCATGCATTTAATGATTTTTTTGAGCTAAATGACCCTGAAATTGAAAAGCACTACAAATGAACTCTGAAAAGGTTGAAAGTTGGCATGGTATCAACCTTTCACCCACATAGCATGTGCTAAAAAGATGAGTGGGTTACGGCAAAAACTGGATGCACTTCGTGTACAAAACGGACAGTCCCTTTCGAAGTATCGTGGTTCCGGACGGAAACTCATCGGTTACAAAAGGCATTTCATTTTCTTGAACTTATTTGAACTCCAGGATTTTCGTGTGTTCCAAATGCACCATTCGAAGCCACATCATCAATTTTTAACCCTTTCTGACTTCATTTGGTATTTTTCATGCATTTAATGAATTTTTTGAGCTAAATGACCCTGAAATTGAAAAGCACTACAAATGAACTCTGAAAGGGTTGAAAGTTGGCATGGTATCAAACTTTCACCCACATAGCATGTGCTAAAAAGTTGAGTGGGTTACGCAAAAACTGGATGCACTTCGTGTACAAAACGGACAGTCCCTTTCGAAGTATCGGGGTTTCGGACGGAAACTCATCGGTTACAAAAGGCATTTCATTTTCTTGAACTTATTTGAACTCCAGGCTTTTCGTGTGTTCAAAATGCACCATTCGAAGCCACATCATCAAATTTCAACCCTTTCTGACTTCATTTGGTATTTTTCATGCATTTAATGATTTTTTTGAGCTAAATGACCCTGAAATTGAAAAGCACTACAAATGAACTCTGAAAAGGTTGAAAGTTGGCATGGTATCAACCTTTCACCCACATAGCATGTGCTAAAAAGTTGAGTGGGTTACGGCAAAAACTGTATGCACTTCGTGTACAAAACGGACAGTCCCTTTCGAAGTATCGGGGTTTCGGACGGAAACTCATCGGTTACAAAAGGCATTTCATTTTCTTGAACTTATTTGAACTCCAGGCTTTTCGTGTGTTCAAAATGCACCATTCGAAGCCACATCATCAATTTTCAACCCTTTCTGACTTCATTTGGTATTTTTCATGCATTTAATGATTTTTTTGAGCTAAATGACCCTGAAATTGAAAAGCACTACAAATGAACTCTGAAAGGGTTGAAAGTTGGCATGGTATCAACCTTTCACCCACATAGCATGTGCTAAAAAGTTGAGTGGGTTACGGCAAAAACTGGATGCACTTCGTGTACAAAACGGACAGTCCCTTTCGAAGTATCGGGGTTTCGGACGGAAACTCATCGGTTACAAAAGGCATTTCATTTTCTTGAACTTATTTGAACTCCAGGCTTTTCGTGTGTTCAAAATGCACCATTCGAAGCCACATCATCAATTTTCAACCCTTTCTGACTTCATTTGGTATTTTTCATGCATTTAATGATTTTTTTGAGCTAAATGACCCTGAAATGGAAAAGCACTACAAATGAACTCTGAAAAGGTTGAAAGTTGGCATGGTATCAACCTTTCACCCACATAGCATGTGCTAAAAAGTTGAGTGGGTTACGGCAAAAACTGGATGCACTTCGTGTACAAAACGGACAGTCCCTTTCGAAGTATCGGTGTTTCGGACGGAAACTCATCGGTTACAAAAGGCATTTCATTTTCTTGAACTTATTTGAACTCCAGGCTTTTCGTGTGTTCAAAATGCACCATTCGAAGCCACATCATCAATTTTCAACCCTTTCTGACTTCATTTGGTATTTTTCATGCATTTAATGATTTTTTTGAGCTAAATGACCCTGAAATTGAAAAGCACTACAAATGAACTCTGAAAAGGTTGAAAGTTGGCATGCTATCAACCTTTCACCCACATAGCATGTGCTAAAAAGATGAGTGGGTTACGGCAAAAACTGGATGCACTTCGTGTACAAAACGGACAGTCCCTTTCGAAGTATCGGGGTTCCGGACGGAAACTCATCGGTTACAAAAGGCATTTCATTTTCTTGAACTTATTTGAACTCCAGGATTTTCGTGTGTTCCAAATGCACCATTCGAAGCCACATCATCAATTTTTAACCCTTTCTGACTTCATTTGGTATTTTTCATGCATTTAATGAATTTTTTGAGCTAAATGACCCTGAAATTGAAAAGCACTACAAATGAACTCTGAAAGGGTTGAAAGTTGGCATGGTATCAAACTTTCACCCACATAGCATGTGCTAAAAAGTTGAGTGGGTTACGGCAAAAACTGGATGCACTTCGTGTACAAAACGGACAGTCCCTTTCGAAGTATCGGGGTTTCGGACGGAAACTCATCGGTTACAAAAGGCATTTCATTTTCTTGAACTTATTTGAACTCCAGGCTTTTCGTGTGCTCAAAATGCACCATTCGAAGCCACATCATCAAATTTCAACCCTTTCTGACTTCATTTGGTATTTTTCATGCATTTAATGATTTTTTTGAGCTAAATGACCCTGAAATTGAAAAGCACTACAAATGAACTCTGAAAAGGTTGAAAGTTGGCATGGTATCAACCTTTCACCCACATAGCATGTGCTAAAAAGTTGAGTGGGTTACGGCAAAAACTGGATGCACTTCGTGTACAAAACGGACAGTCCCTTTCGAAGTATCGGGGTTTCGGACGGAAACTCATCGGTTACAAAAGGCATTTCATTTTCTTGAACTTATTTGAACTCCAGGCTTTTCGTGTGTTCAAAATGCACCATTCGAAGCCACATCATCAATTTTCAACCCTTTCTGACTTCATTTGGTATTTTTCATGCATTTAATGATTTTTTTGAGCTAAATGACCCTGAAATTGAAAAGCACTACAAATGAACTCTGAAAGGGTTGAAAGTTGGCATGGTATCAACCTTTCACCCACATAGCATGTGCTAAAAAGTTGAGTGGGTTACGGCAAAAACTGGATGCACTTCGTGTACAAAACGGACAGTCCCTTTCGAAGTATCGGGGTTTCGGACGGAAACTCATCGGTTACAAAAGGCATTTCATTTTCTTGAACTTATTTGAACTCCAGGCTTTTCGTGTGTTCAAAATGCACCATTCGAAGCCACATCATCAATTTTCAACCCTTTCTGACTTCATTTGGTATTTTTCATGCATTTAATGATTTTTTTGAGCTAAATGACCCTGAAATTGAAAAGCACTACAAATGAACTCTGAAAAGGTTGAAAGTTGGCATGGTATCAACCTTTCACCCACATAGCATGTGCTAAAAAGTTGAGTGGGTTACGGCAAAAACTGGATGCACTTCGTGTACAAAACGGACAGTCCCTTTCGAAGTATCGGGGTTTCGGACGGAAACTCATCGGTTACAAAAGGCATTTCATTTTCTTGAACTTATTTGAACTCCAGGCTTTTCGTGTGTTCAAAATGCACCATTCGAAGCCACATCATCAATTTTCAACCCTTTCTGACTTCATTTGGTATTTTTCATGCATTTAATGATTTTTTTGAGCTAAATGACCCTGAAATGGAAAAGCACTACAAATGAACTCTGAAAAGGTTGAAAGTTGGCATGGTATCAACCTTTCACCCACATAGCATGTGCTAAAAAGTTGAGTGGGTTACGGCAAAAACTGGATGCACTTCGTGTACAAAACGGACAGTCCCTTTCGAAGTATCGGGGTTTCGGACGGAAACTCATCGGTTACAAAAGGCATTTCATTTTCTTGAACTTATTTGAACTCCAGGATTTTCGTGTGTTCAAAATGCACCATTCGAAGCCACATCATCAATTTTCAACCCTTTCTGACTTCATTTGGTATTTTTCATGCATTTAATGATTTTTTTGAGCTAAATGACCCTGAAATTGAAAAGCACTACAAATGAACTCTGAAAAGGTTGAAAGTTGGCATGGTATCAACCTTTCACCCACATAGCATGTGCTAAAAAGATGAGTGGGTTACGGCAAAAACTGGATGCACTTCGTGTACAAAACGGACAGTCCCTTTCGAAGTATCGGGGTTCCGGACGGAAACTCATCGGTTACAAAAGGCATTTCATTTTCTTGAACTTATTTGAACTCCAGGCTTTTCGTGTGTTCAAAATGCACCATTCGAAGCCACATCATCAATTTTCAACCCTTTCTGACTTCATTTGGTATTTTTCATGCATTTAATGATTTTTTTGAGCTAAATGACCCTGAAATTGAAAAGCACTACAAATGAACTCTGAAAGGGTTGAAAGTTGGCATGGTATCAACCTTTCACCCACATAGCATGTGTTAAAAAGTTGAGTGGGTTACGGCAAAAACTGGATGCACTTCGTGTACAAAACGGACAGTCCCTTTCGAAGTATCGGGGTTTCGGACGGAAACTCATCGGTTACAAAAGGCATTTCATTTTCTTGAACTTATTTGAACTCCAGGCTTTTCGTGTGTTCAAAATGCACCATTCGAAGCCACATCATCAATTTTCAACCCTTTCTGACTTCATTTGGTATTTTTCATGCATTTAATGATTTTTTTGAGCTAAATGACCCTGAAATTGAAAAGCACTACAAATGAACTCTGAAAGGGTTGAAAGTTGGCATGGTATCAACCTTTCACCCACATAGCATGTGCTAAAAAGTTGAGTGGGTTACGGCAAAAACTGGATGCACTTCGTGTACAAAACGGACAGTCCGTTTCGAAGTATCGGGGTTTCGGACGGAAACTCATCGGTTACAAAAGGCATTTCATTTTCTTGAACTTATTTGAACTCCAGGCTTTTCGTGTGTTCAAAATGCACCATTCGAAGCCACATCATCAATTTTCAACCCTTTCTGACTTCATTCGGTATTTTTCATGCATTTAATGATTTTTTTGAGCTAAATGACCCTGAAATTGAAAAGCACTACAAATGAACTCTGAAAAGGTTGAAAGTTGGCATGGTATCAACCTTTCACCCACATAGCATGTGCTAAAAAGTTGAGTGGGTTACGGCAAAAACTGGATGCACTTCGTGTACAAAACGGACAGTCCCTTTCGAAGTATCGGGGTTTCGGACGGAAACTCATCGGTTACAAAAGGCATTTCATTTTCTTGAACTTATTTGAACTCCAGGCTTTTCGTGTGTTCAAAATGCACCATTCGAAGCCACATCATCAATTTTCAACCCTTTCTGACTTCATTTGGTATTTTTCATGCATTTAATGATTTTTTTAGCAAAATGACCCTGAAATTGAAAAGCACTACAAATGAACTCTGAAAGGGTTGAAAGTTGGCATGGTATCAACCTTTCACCCACATAGCATGTGCTAAAAAGTTGAGTGGGTTACGGCAAAAACTGGATGCACTTCGTGTACAAAACGGACAGTCCCTTTCGAAGTATCGGGGTTTCGGACGGAAACTCATCGGTTACAAAAGGCATTTCATTTTCTTGAACTTATTTGAACTCCAGGCTTTTCGTGTGTTCAAAATGCACCATTCGAAGCCACATCATCAATTTTCAACCCTTTCTGACTTCATTTGGTATTTTTCATGCATTTAATGATTTTTTTGAGCTAAATGACCCTGAAATTGAAAAGCACTACAAATGAACTCTGAAACGGTTGAAAGTTGGCATGGTATCAACCTTTCACCCACATAGCATGTGCTAAAAAGATGAGTGGGTTACGGCAAAAACTGGATGCACTTCGTGTACAAAACGGACAGTCCCTTTCGAAGTATCGGGGTTTCGGACGGAAACTCATCGGTTACAAAAGGCATTTCATTTTCTTGAACTTATTTGAACTCCAGGATTTTCGTGTGTTCAAAATGCACCATTCGAAGCCACATCATCAATTTTCAACCCTTTCTGACTTCATTTGGTATTTTTCATGCATTTAATGATTTTTTTGAGCTAAATGACCCTGAAATTGAAAAGCACTACAAATGAACTCTGAAAAGGTTGAAAGTTGGCATGGTATCAACCTTTCACCCACATAGCATGTGCTAAAAAGTTGAGTGGGTTACGGCAAAAACTGGATGCACTTCGTGTACAAAACGGACAGTCCCTTTCGAAGTATCGGGGTTTCGGACGGAAACTCATCGGTTACAAAAGGCATTTCATTTTCTTGAACTTATTTGAACTCCAGGCTTTTCGTGTGTTCAAAATGCACCATTCGAAGCCACATCATCAATTTTCAACCCTTTCTGACTTCATTTGGTATTTTTCATGCATTTAATGATTTTTTTGAGCTAAATGACCCTGAAATTGAAAAGCACTACAAATGAACTCTGAAAGGGTTGAAAGTTGGCATGGTATCAACCTTTCACCCACATAGCATGTGCTAAAAAGTTGAGTGGGTTACGGCAAAAACTGGATGCACTTCGTGTACAAAACGGACAGTCCCTTTCGAAGTATCGGGGTTTCGGACGGAAACTCATCGGTTACAAAAGGCATTTCATTTTCTTGAACTTATTTGAACTCCAGGCTTTTCGTGTGTTCAAAATGCACCATTCGAAGCCACATCATCAATTTTCAACCCTTTCTGACTTCATTCGGTATTTTTCATGCATTTAATGATTTTTTTGAGCTAAATGACCCTGAAATTGAAAAGCACTACAAATGAACTCTGAAAAGGTTGAAAGTTGGCATGGTATCAACCTTTCACCCACATAGCATGTGCTAAAAAGTTGAGTGGGTTACGGCAAAAACTGGATGCACTTCGTGTACAAAACGGACAGTCCGTTTCGAAGTATCGGGGTTTCGGACGGAAACTCATCGGTTACAAAAGGCATTTCATTTTCTTGAACTTATTTGAACTCCAGGCTTTTCGTGTGTTCAAAATGCACCATTCGAAGCCACATCATCAATTTTCAACCCTTTCTGACTTCATTTGGTATTTTTCATGCATTTAATGATTTTTTTAGCAAAATGACCCTGAAATTGAAAAGCACTACAAATGAACTCTGAAAGGGTTGAAAGTTGGCATGGTATCAACCTTTCACCCACATAGCATGTGCTAAAAAGTTGAGTGGGTTACGGCAAAAACTGGATGCACTTCGTGTACAAAACGGACAGTCCCTTTCGAAGTATCGGGGTTTCGGACGGAAACTCATCGGTTACAAAAGGCATTTCATTTTCTTGAACTTATTTGAACTCCAGGCTTTTCGTGTGTTCAAAATGCACCATTCGAAGCCACATCATCAATTTTCAACCCTTTCTGACTTCATTTGGTATTTTTCATGCATTTAATGATTTTTTTGAGCTAAATGACCCTGAAATTGAAAAGCACTACAAATGAACTCTGAAAAGGTTGAAAGTTGGCATGGTATCAACCTTTCACCCACATAGCATGTGCTAAAAAGTTGAGTGGGTTACGGCAAAAACTGGATGCACTTCGTGTACAAAACGGACAGTCCCTTTCGAAGTATCGGGGTTTCGGACGGAAACTCATCGGTTACAAAAGGCATTTCATTTTCTTGAACTTATTTGAACTCCAGGCTTTTCGTGTGTTCAAAATGCACCATTCGAAGCCACATCATCAATTTTCAACCCTTTCTGACATCATTTGGTATTTTTCATGCATTTAATGATTTTTTTGAGCTAAATGACCCTGAAATTGAAAAGCACTACAAATGAACTCTGAAAAGGTTGAAAGTTGGCATGGTATCAACCTTTCACCCACATAGCATGTGCTAAAAAGTTGAGTGGGTTACGGCAAAAACTGGATGCACTTCGTGTACAAAACGGACAGTCCCTTTCGAAGTATCGGGGTTTCGGACGGAAACTCATCGGTTACAAAAGGCATTTCATTTTCTTGAACTTATTTGAACTCCAGGATTTTCGTGTGTTCAAAATGCACCATTCGAAGCCACATCATCAATTTTCAACCCTTTCTGACTTCATTTGGTATTTTTCATGCATTTAATGATTTTTTTGAGCTAAATGACCCTGAAATTGAAAAGCACTACAAATGAACTCTGAAAAGGTTGAAAGTTGGCATGGTATCAACCTTTCACCCACATAGCATGTGCTAAAAAGATGAGTGGGTTACGGCAAAAACTGGATGCACTTCGTGTACAAAACGGACAGTCCCTTTCGAAGTATCGGGGTTCCGGACGGAAACTCATCGGTTACAAAAGGCATTTCATTTTCTTGAACTTATTTGAACTCCAGGCTTTTCGTGTGTTCAAAATGCACCATTCGAAGCCACATCATCAATTTTCAACCCTTTCTGACTTCATTTGGTATTTTTCATGCATTTAATGATTTTTTTGAGCTAAATGACCCTGAAATTGAAAAGCACTACAAATGAACTCTGAAAGGGTTGAAAGTTGGCATGGTATCAACCTTTCACCCACATAGCATGTGCTAAAAAGTTGAGTGGGTTACGGCAAAAACTGGATGCACTTCGTGTACAAAACGGACAGTCCCTTTCGAAGTATCGGGGTTTCGGACGGAAACTCATCGGTTACAAAAGGCATTTCATTTTCTTGAACTTATTTGAACTCCAGGCTTTTCGTGTGTTCAAAATGCACCATTCGAAGCCACATCATCAATTTTCAACCCTTTCTGACTTCATTTGGTATTTTTCATGCATTTAATGATTTTTTTGAGCTAAATGACCCTGAAATTGAAAAGCACTACAAATGAACTCTGAAAGGGTTGAAAGTTGGCATGGTATCAACCTTTCACCCACATAGCATGTGCTAAAAAGTTGAGTGGGTTACGGCAAAAACTGGATGCACTTCGTGTACAAAACGGACAGTCCGTTTCGAAGTATCGGGGTTTCGGACGGAAACTCATCGGTTACAAAAGGCATTTCATTTTCTTGAACTTATTTGAACTCCAGGCTTTTCGTGTGTTCAAAATGCACCATTCGAAGCCACATCATCAATTTTCAACCCTTTCTGACTTCATTCGGTATTTTTCATGCATTTAATGATTTTTTTGAGCTAAATGACCCTGAAATTGAAAAGCACTACAAATGAACTCTGAAAAGGTTGAAAGTTGGCATGGTATCAACCTTTCACCCACATAGCATGTGCTAAAAAGTTGAGTGGGTTACGGCAAAAACTGGATGCACTTCGTGTACAAAACGGACAGTCCCTTTCGAAGTATCGGGGTTTCGGACGGAAACTCATCGGTTACAAAAGGCATTTCATTTTCTTGAACTTATTTGAACTCCAGGCTTTTCGTGTGTTCAAAATGCACCATTCGAAGCCACATCATCAATTTTCAACCCTTTCTGACTTCATTTGGTATTTTTCATGCATTTAATGATTTTTTTAGCAAAATGACCCTGAAATTGAAAAGCACTACAAATGAACTCTGAAAGGGTTGAAAGTTGGCATGGTATCAACCTTTCACCCACATAGCATGTGCTAAAAAGTTGAGTGGGTTACGGCAAAAACTGGATGCACTTCGTGTACAAAACGGACAGTCCCTTTCGAAGTATCGGGGTTTCGGACGGAAACTCATCGGTTACAAAAGGCATTTCATTTTCTTGAACTTATTTGAACTCCAGGCTTTTCGTGTGTTCAAAATGCACCATTCGAAGCCACATCATCAATTTTCAACCCTTTCTGACTTCATTTGGTATTTTTCATGCATTTAATGATTTTTTTGAGCTAAATGACCCTGAAATTGAAAAGCACTACAAATGAACTCTGAAACGGTTGAAAGTTGGCATGGTATCAACCTTTCACCCACATAGCATGTGCTAAAAAGATGAGTGGGTTACGGCAAAAACTGGATGCACTTCGTGTACAAAACGGACAGTCCCTTTCGAAGTATCGGGGTTTCGGACGGAAACTCATCGGTTACAAAAGGCATTTCATTTTCTTGAACTTATTTGAACTCCAGGATTTTCGTGTGTTCAAAATGCACCATTCGAAGCCACATCATCAATTTTCAACCCTTTCTGACTTCATTTGGTATTTTTCATGCATTTAATGATTTTTTTGAGCTAAATGACCCTGAAATTGAAAAGCACTACAAATGAACTCTGAAAAGGTTGAAAGTTGGCATGGTATCAACCTTTCACCCACATAGCATGTGCTAAAAAGTTGAGTGGGTTACGGCAAAAACTGGATGCACTTCGTGTACAAAACGGACAGTCCCTTTCGAAGTATCGGGGTTTCGGACGGAAACTCATCGGTTACAAAAGGCATTTCATTTTCTTGAACTTATTTGAACTCCAGGCTTTTCGTGTGTTCAAAATGCACCATTCGAAGCCACATCATCAATTTTCAACCCTTTCTGACTTCATTTGGTATTTTTCATGCATTTAATGATTTTTTTGAGCTAAATGACCCTGAAATTGAAAAGCACTACAAATGAACTCTGAAAGGGTTGAAAGTTGGCATGGTATCAACCTTTCACCCACATAGCATGTGCTAAAAAGTTGAGTGGGTTACGGCAAAAACTGGATGCACTTCGTGTACAAAACGGACAGTCCCTTTCGAAGTATCGGGGTTTCGGACGGAAACTCATCGGTTACAAAAGGCATTTCATTTTCTTGAACTTATTTGAACTCCAGGCTTTTCGTGTGTTCAAAATGCACCATTCGAAGCCACATCATCAATTTTCAACCCTTTCTGACTTCATTCGGTATTTTTCATGCATTTAATGATTTTTTTGAGCTAAATGACCCTGAAATTGAAAAGCACTACAAATGAACTCTGAAAAGGTTGAAAGTTGGCATGGTATCAACCTTTCACCCACATAGCATGTGCTAAAAAGTTGAGTGGGTTACGGCAAAAACTGGATGCACTTCGTGTACAAAACGGACAGTCCGTTTCGAAGTATCGGGGTTTCGGACGGAAACTCATCGGTTACAAAAGGCATTTCATTTTCTTGAACTTATTTGAACTCCAGGCTTTTCGTGTGTTCAAAATGCACCATTCGAAGCCACATCATCAATTTTCAACCCTTTCTGACTTCATTTGGTATTTTTCATGCATTTAATGATTTTTTTAGCAAAATGACCCTGAAATTGAAAAGCACTACAAATGAACTCTGAAAGGGTTGAAAGTTGGCATGGTATCAACCTTTCACCCACATAGCATGTGCTAAAAAGTTGAGTGGGTTACGGCAAAAACTGGATGCACTTCGTGTACAAAACGGACAGTCCCTTTCGAAGTATCGGGGTTTCGGACGGAAACTCATCGGTTACAAAAGGCATTTCATTTTCTTGAACTTATTTGAACTCCAGGCTTTTCGTGTGTTCAAAATGCACCATTCGAAGCCACATCATCAATTTTCAACCCTTTCTGACTTCATTTGGTATTTTTCATGCATTTAATGATTTTTTTGAGCTAAATGACCCTGAAATTGAAAAGCACTACAAATGAACTCTGAAAAGGTTGAAAGTTGGCATGGTATCAACCTTTCACCCACATAGCATGTGCTAAAAAGTTGAGTGGGTTACGGCAAAAACTGGATGCACTTCGTGTACAAAACGGACAGTCCCTTTCGAAGTATCGGGGTTTCGGACGGAAACTCATCGGTTACAAAAGGCATTTCATTTTCTTGAACTTATTTGAACTCCAGGCTTTTCGTGTGTTCAAAATGCACCATTCGAAGCCACATCATCAATTTTCAACCCTTTCTGACATCATTTGGTATTTTTCATGCATTTAATGATTTTTTTGAGCTAAATGACCCTGAAATTGAAAAGCACTACAAATGAACTCTGAAAAGGTTGAAAGTTGGCATGGTATCAACCTTTCACCCACATAGCATGTGCTAAAAAGTTGAGTGGGTTACGGCAAAAACTGGATGCACTTCGTGTACAAAACGGACAGTCCCTTTCGAAGTATCGGGGTTTCGGACGGAAACTCATCGGTTACAAAAGGCATTTCATTTTCTTGAACTTATTTGAACTCCAGGATTTTCGTGTGTTCAAAATGCACCATTCGAAGCCACATCATCAATTTTCAACCCTTTCTGACTTCATTTGGTATTTTTCATGCATTTAATGATTTTTTTGAGCTAAATGACCCTGAAATTGAAAAGCACTACAAATGAACTCTGAAAGGGTTGAAAGTTGGCATGGTATCAACCTTTCACCCACATAGCATGTGCTAAAAAGTTGAGTGGGTTACGGCAAAAACTGGATGCACTTCGTGTACAAAACGGACAGTCCCTTTCGAAGTATCGGGGTTTCGGACGGAAACTCATCGGTTACAAAAGGCATTTCATTTTCTTGAACTTATTTGAACTCCAGGCTTTTCGTGTGTTCAAAATGCACCATTCGAAGCCACATCATCAATTTTCAACCCTTTCTGACTTCATTTGGTATTTTTCATGCATTTAATGATTTTTTTGAGCTAAATGACCCTGAAATTGAAAAGCACTACAAATGAACTCTGAAAGGGTTGAAAGTTGGCATGGTATCAACCTTTCACCCACATAGCATGTGCTAAAAAGTTGAGTGGGTAACGGCAAAAACTGGATGCACTTCGTGTACAAAACGGACAGTCCCTTTCGAAGTATCGGGGTTTCGGACAGAAACTCATCGGTTACAAAAGGCATTTCATTTTCTTCAACTTATTTGAACTCCAGGCTTTTCGTGTGTTCAAAATGCACCATTCGAAGCCACATCATCAATTTTCAACCCTTTCTGACTTCATTTGGTATTTTTCATGCATTTAATGATTTTTTTGAGCTAAATGACCCTGAAATTGAAAAGCACTACAAATGAACTCTGAAAAGGTTGAAAGTTGGCATGGTATCAACCTTTCACCCACATAGCATGTGCTAAAAAGATGAGTGGGTTACGGCAAAAACTGGATGCACTTCGTGTACAAAACGGACAGTCCCTTTCGAAGTATCGGGGTTTCGGACGGAAACTCATCGGTTACAAAAGGCATTTCATTTTCTTGAACTTATTTGAACTCCAGGCTTTTCGTGTGTTCAAAATGCACCATTCGAAGCCACATCATCAATTTTCAACCCTTTCTGACTTCATTTGGTATTTTTCATGCATTTAATGATTTTTTTAGCTAAATGACCCTGAAATTGAAAAGCACTACAAATGAGCTCTGAAAGGGTTGAAAGTTGGCATGGTATCAACCTTTCACCCACATAGCATGTGCTAAAAAGTTGAGTGGGTTACGGCAAAAACTGGATGCACTTCGTGTACAAAACGGACAGTCCCTTTCGAAGTATCGGGGTTTCGGACGGAAACTCATCGGTTACAAAAGGCATTTCATTTTCTTGAACTTATTTGAACTCCAGGCTTTTCGTGTGTTCAAAATGCACCATTCGAAGCCACATCATCAATTTTCAACCCTTTCTGACTTCATTTGGTATTTTTCATGCATTTAATGATTTTTTTGAGCTAAATGACCCAGAAATTGAAAAGCACTACAAATGAACTCTGAAAAGGTTGAAAGTTGGCATGGTATCAACCTTTCACCCACATAGCATGTGCTAAAAAGTTGAGTGGGTTACGGCAAAAACTGGATGCACTTCGTGTACAAAACGGACAGTCCCTTTCGAAGTATCGGGGTTTCGGACGGAAACTCATCGGTTACAAAAGGGATTTCATTTTCTTGAACTTATTTGAACTCCAGGCTTTTCGTGTGTTCAAAATGCACCATTCGAAGCCACATCATCAATTTTCAACCCTTTCTGACTTCATTTGGTATTTTTCATGCATTTAATGATTTTTTTGAGCTAAATGACCCTGAAATTGAAAAGCACTACAAATGAACTCTGAAAAGGTTGAAAGTTGGCATGGTATCAACCTTTCACCCACATAGCATGTGCTAAAAAGTTGAGTGGGTTACGGCAAAAACTGGATGCACTTCGTGTACAAAACGGACAGTCCCTTTCGAAGTATCGGGGTTTCGGACGGAAACTCATCGGTTACAAAAGGCATTTCATTTTCTTGAACTTATTTGAACTCCAGGCTTTTCGTGTGTTCAAAATGCACCATTCGAAGCCACATCATCAATTTTCAACCCTTTCTGACTTCATTTGGTATTTTTCATGCATTTAATGATTTTTTTGAGCTAAATGACCCTGAAATTGAAAAGCACTACAAATGAACTCTGAAAGGGTTGAAAGTTGGCATGGTATCAACCTTTCACCCACATAGCATGTGCTAAAAAGTTGAGTGGGTTACGGCAAAAACTGGATGCACTTCGTGTACAAAACGGACAGTCCCTTTCGAAGTATCGGGGTTTCGGACGGAAACTCATCGGTTACAAAAGGTATTTCATTTTCTTGAACTTATTTGAACTCCAGGCTTTTCGTGTGTTCAAAATGCACCATTCGAAGCCACATCATCAATTTTCAACCCTTTCTGACTTCATTCGGTATTTTTCATGCATTTAATGATTTTTTTGAGCTAAATGACCCTGAAATTGAAAAGCACTACAAATGAACTCTGAAAAGGTTGAAAGTTGGCATGGTATCAACCTTTCACCCACATAGCATGTGCTAAAAAGTTGAGTGGGTTACGGCAAAAACTGGATGCACTTCGTGTACAAAACGGACAGTCCCTTTCGAAGTATCGGGGTTTCGGACGGAAACTCATCGGTTACAAAAGGCATTTCATTTTCTTGAACTTATTTGAACTCCAGGCTTTTCGTGTGTTCAAAATGCACCATTCGAAGCCACATCATCAATTTTCAACCCTTTCTGACTTCATTTGGTATTTTTCATGCATTTAATGATTTTTTTTAGCTAAATGACCCTGAAATTGAAAAGCACTACAAATGAACTCTGAAAGGGTTGAAAGTTGGCATGGTATCAACCTTTCACCCACATAGCATGTGCTAAAAAGTTGAGTGGGTTACGGCAAAAACTGGATGCACTTCGTGTACAAAACGGACAGTCCCTTTCGAAGTATCGGGGTTTCGGACGGAAACTCATCGGTTACAAAAGGCATTTCATTTTCTTGAACTTATTTGAACTCCAGGCTTTTCGTGTGTTCAAAATGCACCATTCGAAGAGACATCATCAATTTTCAACCCTTTCTGACTTCATTTGGTATTTTTCATGCATTTAATGATTTTTTTAGCTAAATGACCCTGAAATTGAAAAGCACTACAAATGAGCTCTGAAAGGGTTGAAAGTTGGCATGGTATCAACCTTTCACCCACATAGCATGTGCTAAAAAGTTGAGTGGGTTACGGCAAAAACTGGATGCACTTCGTGTACAAAACGGACAGTCCCTTTCGAAGTATCGGGGTTTCGGACGGAAACTCATCGGTTACAAAAGGCATTTCATTTTCTTGAACTTATTTGAACTCCAGGCTTTTCGTGTGTTCAAAATGCACCATTCGAAGCCACATCATCAATTTTCAACCCTTTCTGACTTCATTTGGTATTTTTCATGCATTTAATGATTTTTTTGAGCTAAATGACCCAGAAATTGAAAAGCACTACAAATGAACTCTGAAAAGGTTGAAAGTTGGCATGGTATCAACCTTTCACCCACATAGCATGTGCTAAAAAGTTGAGTGGGTTACGGCAAAAACTGGATGCACTTCGTGTACAAAACGGACAGTCCCTTTCGAAGTATCGGGGTTTCGGACGGAAACTCATCGGTTACAAAAGGGATTTCATTTTCTTGAACTTATTTGAACTCCAGGCTTTTCGTGTGTTCAAAATGCACCATTCGAAGCCACATCATCAATTTTCAACCCTTTCTGACTTCATTTGGTATTTTTCATGCATTTAATGATTTTTTTGAGCTAAATGACCCTGAAATTGAAAAGCACTACAAATGAACTCTGAAAAGGTTGAAAGTTGGCATGGTATCAACCTTTCACCCACATAGCATGTGCTAAAAAGTTGAGTGGGTTACGGCAAAAACTGGATGCACTTCGTGTACAAAACGGACAGTCCCTTTCGAAGTATCGGGGTTTCGGACGGAAACTCATCGGTTACAAAAGGCATTTCATTTTCTTGAACTTATTTGAACTCCAGGCTTTTCGTGTGTTCAAAATGCACCATTCGAAGCCACATCATCAATTTTCAACCCTTTCTGACTTCATTTGGTATTTTTCATGCATTTAATGATTTTTTTGAGCTAAATGACCCTGAAATTGAAAAGCACTACAAATGAACTCTGAAAGGGTTGAAAGTTGGCATGGTATCAACCTTTCACCCACATAGCATGTGCTAAAAAGTTGAGTGGGTTACGGCAAAAACTGGATGCACTTCGTGTACAAAACGGACAGTCCCTTTCGAAGTATCGGGGTTTCGGACGGAAACTCATCGGTTACAAAAGGTATTTCATTTTCTTGAACTTATTTGAACTCCAGGCTTTTCGTGTGTTCAAAATGCACCATTCGAAGCCACATCATCAATTTTCAACCCTTTCTGACTTCATTCGGTATTTTTCATGCATTTAATGATTTTTTTGAGCTAAATGACCCTGAAATTGAAAAGCACTACAAATGAACTCTGAAAAGGTTGAAAGTTGGCATGGTATCAACCTTTCACCCACATAGCATGTGCTAAAAAGTTGAGTGGGTTACGGCAAAAACTGGATGCACTTCGTGTACAAAACGGACAGTCCCTTTCGAAGTATCGGGGTTTCGGACGGAAACTCATCGGTTACAAAAGGCATTTCATTTTCTTGAACTTATTTGAACTCCAGGCTTTTCGTGTGTTCAAAATGCACCATTCGAAGCCACATCATCAATTTTCAACCCTTTCTGACTTCATTTGGTATTTTTCATGCATTTAATGATTTTTTTTAGCTAAATGACCCTGAAATTGAAAAGCACTACAAATGAACTCTGAAAGGGTTGAAAGTTGGCATGGTATCAACCTTTCACCCACATAGCATGTGCTAAAAAGTTGAGTGGGTTACGGCAAAAACTGGATGCACTTCGTGTACAAAACGGACAGTCCCTTTCGAAGTATCGGGGTTTCGGACGGAAACTCATCGGTTACAAAAGGCATTTCATTTTCTTGAACTTAGTTGAACTCCAGGCTTTTCGTGTGTTCAAAATGCACCATTCGAAGCCACATCATCAATTTTCAACCCTTTCTGACTTCATTTGGTATTTTTCATGCATTTAATGATTTTTTTGAGCTAAATGACCCTGAAATTGAAAAGCACTACAAATGAACTCTGAAAAGGTTGAAAGTTGGCATGGTATCAACCTTTCACCCACATAGCATGTGCTAAAAAGTTGAGTGGGTTACGGAAAAAACTGGATGCACTTCGTGTACAAAACGGACAGTCCCTTTCGAAGTATCGGGGTTTCGGACGGAAACTCATCGGTTACAAAAGGCATTTCATTTTCTTGAACTTATTTGAACTCCAGGCTTTTCGTGTGTTCAAAATGCACCATTCGAAGCCACATCATCAATTTTCAACCCTTTCTGACTTCATTTTGTATTTTTCATGCATTTAATGATTTTTTTGAGCTAAATGACCTAGAAATTGAAAAGCACTACAAATGAACTCTGAAAAGGTTGAAAGTTGGCATGGTATCAACCTTTCACCCACATAGCATGTGCTAAAAAGTTGAGTGGGTTACGGAAAAAACTGGATGCACTTCGTGTACAAAACGGACAGTCCCTTTCGAAGTATCGGGGTTTCGGACGGAAACTCATCGGTTACAAAAGGCATTTCATTTTCTTGAACTTATTTGAACTCCAGGCTTTTCGTGTGTTCAAAATGCACCATTCGAAGCCACATCATCAATTTTCAACCCTTTCTGACTTCATTTGGTATTTTTCATGCATTTAATGATTTTTTTGAGCTAAATGACCCTGAAATTGAAAAGCACTACAAATGAACTCTGAAAAGGTTGAAAGTTGGCATGGTATCAACCTTTCACCCACATAGCATGTGCTAAAAAGTTGAGTGGGTTATGGAAAAAACTGGATGCACTTCGTGTACAAAACGGACAGTCCCTTTCGAAGTATCGGGGTTTCGGACGGAAACTCATCGGTTACAAAAGGCATTTCATTTTCTTGAACTTATTTGAACTCCAGGCTTTTCGTGTGTTCAAAATGCACCATTCGAAGCCACATCATCAATTTTCAACCCTTTCTGACTTCATTTTGTATTTTTCATGCATTTAATGATTTTTTTGAGCTAAATGACCTAGAAATTGAAAAGCACTACAAATGAACTCTGAAAAGGTTGAAAGTTGGCATGGTATCAACCTTTCACCCACATAGCATGTGCTAAAAAGTTGAGTGGGTTACGGAAAAAACTGGATGCACTTCGTGTACAAAACGGACAGTCCCTTTCGAAGTATCTGGGTTTCGGACGGAAACTCATCGGTTACAAAAGGCATTTCATTTTCTTGAACTTATTTGAACTCCAGGCTTTTCGTGTGTTCAAAATGCACCATTCGAAGCCACATCGTCAATTTTCAACCCTTTCTGACTTCATTTGGTATTTTTCATGCATTTAATGATTTTTTTGAGCTAAATGACCCTGAAATTGAAAAGCACTACAAATGAACTCTGAAAAGGTTGAAAGTTGGCATGGTATGAACCTTTCACCCACATAGCATGTGCTAAAAAGTTGAGTGGGTTACGGCAAAAACTGGATGCACTTCGTGTACAAAACGGACAGTCCCTTTCGAAGTATCGGGGTTTCGGACGGAAACTCATCGGTTACAAAAGGCATTTCATTTTCTTGAACTTATTTGAACTCCAGGCTTTTCGTGTGTTCAAAATGCACCATTCGAAGCCACATCATCAATTTTCAACCCTTTCTGACTTCATTTGGTATTTTTCATGCATTTAATGATTTTTTTGAGCTAAATGACCCTGAAATTGAAAAGCACTACAAATGAACTCTGAAAAGGTTGAAAGTTGGCATGGTATCAACCTTTCACCCACATAGCATGTGCTAAAAAGTTGAGTGGGTTACGGAAAAAACTGGATGCACTTCGTGTACAAAATGGACAGTCCCTTTCGAAGTATCGGGGTTTCGGACGGAAACTCATCGGTTACAAAAGGCATTTCATTTTCTTGAACTTATTTGAACTCCAGGCTTTTCGTGTGTTCAAAATGCACCATTCGAAGCCACATCATCAATTTTCAACCCTTTCTGACTTCATTTGGTATTTTTCATGCATTTAATGATTTTTTTGAGCTAAATGACCTAGAAATTGAAAAGCACTACAAATGAACTCTGAAAAGGTTGAAAGTTGGCATGGTATCAACCTTTCACCCACATAGCATGTGCTAAAAAGTTGAGTGGGTTACGGAAAAAACTGGATGCACTTCGTGTACAAAACGGACAGTCCCTTTCGAAGTATCTGGGTTTCGGACGGAAACTCATCGGTTACAAAAGGCATTTCATTTTCTTGAACTTATTTGAACTCCAGGCTTTTCGTGTGTTCAAAATGCACCATTCGAAGCCACATCGTCAATTTTCAACCCTTTCTGACTTCATTTGGTATTTTTCATGCATTTAATGATTTTTTTGAGCTAAATGACCCTGAAATTGAAAAGCACTACAAATGAACTCTGAAAAGGTTGAAAGTTGGCATGGTATGAACCTTTCACCCACATAGCATGTGCTAAAAAGTTGAGTGGGT
Organism: Elymus sibiricus; assembly: GCA_039707655.1. NCBI lineage: Eukaryota > Viridiplantae > Streptophyta > Magnoliopsida > Poales > Poaceae > Elymus > Elymus sibiricus. Next base: position 534,170,568 of record CM077675.1, read on the forward strand.
TACGGCAAAAACTGGATGCACTTCGTGTACAAAACGGACAGTCCCTTTCGAAGTATCGGGGTTTCGGACGGAAACTCATCGGTTACAAAAGGCATTTCATTTTCTTGAACTTATTTGATCTCCAGGCTTTTCGTGTGTTCAAAATGCACCATTCGAAGCCACATCATCAATTTTCAACCCTTTCTGATTTCATTTGGTATTTTTCATGCATTTAATGATTTTTTTGAGCTAAATGACCCAGAAATTGAAAAGCACTACAAATGAACTCTGAAAGGGTTGAAAGTTGGCATGGTATCAACCTTTCACCCACATAGCATGTGCTAAAAAGTTGAGTGGGTTACGGCAAAAACTGGATGCACTTCGTGTACAAAACGGACAGTCCCTTTCGAAGTATCGGGGTTTCGGACGGAAACTCATCGGTTACAAAAGGCATTTCATTTTCTTGAACTTATTTGAACTCCAGGCTTTTCGTGTGTTCAAAATGCACCATTCGAAGCCACATCATCAATTTTCAACCCTTTCTGACTTCATTTGGTATTTTTCAGGCATTTAATGATTTTTTTTAGCTAAATGACCCTGAAATTGAAAAGCACTACAAATGAACTCTGAAAGGGTTGAAAGTTGGCATGGTATCAACCTTTCACCCACATAGCATGTGCTAAAAAGTTGAGTGGGTTACGGCAAAAACTGGATGCACTTCGTGTACAAAACGGACAGTCCCTTTCGAAGTATCGGGGTTTCGGACAGAAACTCATCGGTTACAAAAGGCATTTCATTTTCTTGAACTTATTTGAACTCCAGGCTTTTCGTGTGTTCAAAATGCACCATTCGAAGCCACATCATCAATTTTCAACCCTTTCTGACTTCATTTGGTATTTTTCATGCATTTAATGATTTTTTTAGCTAAATGACCCTGAAATTGAAAAGCACTACAAATGAACTCTGAAAGGGTTGAAAGTTGGCATGGTATCTACCTTTCACCCACATAGCATGTGCTAAAAAGTTGAGTGGGTTACGGAAAAAACTGGATGCACTTCGTGTACAAAACGGACAGTCCCTTTCGAAGTATCTGGGTTTCGGACGGAAACTCATCGGTTACAAAAGGCATTTCATTTTCTTGAACTTATTTGAACTCCAGGCTTTTCGTGTGTTCAAAATGCACCATTCGAAGCCACATCGTCAATTTTCAACCCTTTCTGACTTCATTTGGTATTTTTCATGCATTTAATGATTTTTTTGAGCTAAATGACCCTGAAATTGAAAAGCACTACAAATGAACTCTGAAAAGGTTGAAAGTTGGCATGGTATGAACCTTTCACCCACATAGCATGTGCTAAAAAGTTGAGTGGGTTACGGCAAAAACTGGATGCACTTCGTGTACAAAACGGACAGTCCCTTTCGAAGTATCGGGGTTTCGGACGGAAACTCATCGGTTACAAAAGGCATTTCATTTTCTTGAACTTATTTGAACTCCAGGCTTTTCGTGTGTTCAAAATGCACCATTCGAAGCCACATCATCAATTTTCAACCCTTTCTGACTTCATTTGGTATTTTTCATGCATTTAATGATTTTTTTGAGCTAAATGACCCTGAAATTGAAAAGCACTACAAATGAACTCTGAAAAGGTTGAAAGTTGGCATGGTATCAACCTTTCACCCACATAGCATGTGCTAAAAAGTTGAGTGGGTTACGGAAAAAACTGGATGCACTTCGTGTACAAAACGGACAGTCCCTTTCGAAGTATCGGGGTTTCGGACGGAAACTCATCGGTTACAAAAGGCATTTCATTTTCTTGAACTTATTTGAACTCCAGGCTTTTCGTGTGTTCAAAATGCACCATTCGAAGCCACATCATCAATTTTCAACCCTTTCTGACTTCATTTGGTATTTTTCATGCATTTAATGATTTTTTTGAGCTAAATGACCTAGAAATTGAAAAGCACTACAAATGAACTCTGAAAAGGTTGAAAGTTGGCATGGTATCAACCTTTCACCCACATAGCATGTGCTAAAAAGTTGAGTGGGTTACGGAAAAAACTGGATGCACTTCGTGTACAAAACGGACAGTCCCTTTCGAAGTATCTGGGTTTCGGACGGAAACTCATCGGTTACAAAAGGCATTTCATTTTCTTGAACTTATTTGAACTCCAGGCTTTTCGTGTGTTCAAAATGCACCATTCGAAGCCACATCGTCAATTTTCAACCCTTTCTGACTTCATTTGGTATTTTTCATGCATTTAATGATTTTTTTGAGCTAAATGACCCTGAAATTGAAAAGCACTACAAATGAACTCTGAAAAGGTTGAAAGTTGGCATGGTATGAACCTTTCACCCACATAGCATGTGCTAAAAAGTTGAGTGGGTTACGGCAAAAACTGGATGCACTTCGTGTACAAAACGGACAGTCCCTTTCGAAGTATCGGGGTTTCGGACGGAAACTCATCGGTTACAAAAGGCATTTCATTTTCTTGAACTTATTTGATCTCCAGGCTTTTCGTGTGTTCAAAATGCACCATTCGAAGCCACATCATCAATTTTCAACCCTTTCTGATTTCATTTGGTATTTTTCATGCATTTAATGATTTTTTTGAGCTAAATGACCCAGAAATTGAAAAGCACTACAAATGAACTCTGAAAGGGTTGAAAGTTGGCATGGTATCAACCTTTCACCCACATAGCATGTGCTAAAAAGTTGAGTGGGTTACGGCAAAAACTGGATGCACTTCGTGTACAAAACGGACAGTCCCTTTCGAAGTATCGGGGTTTCGGACGGAAACTCATCGGTTACAAAAGGCATTTCATTTTCTTGAACTTATTTGAACTCCAGGCTTTTCGTGTGTTCAAAATGCACCATTCGAAGCCACATCATCAATTTTCAACCCTTTCTGACTTCATTTGGTATTTTTCAGGCATTTAATGATTTTTTTTAGCTAAATGACCCTGAAATTGAAAAGCACTACAAATGAACTCTGAAAGGGTTGAAAGTTGGCATGGTATCAACCTTTCACCCACATAGCATGTGCTAAAAAGTTGAGTGGGTTACGGCAAAAACTGGATGCACTTCGTGTACAAAACGGACAGTCCCTTTCGAAGTATCGGGGTTTCGGACAGAAACTCATCGCTTACAAAAGGCATTTCATTTTCTTGAACTTATTTGAACTCCAGGCTTTTCGTGTGTTCAAAATGCACCATTCGAAGCCACATCATCAATTTTCAACCCTTTCTGACTTCATTTGGTATTTTTCATGCATTTAATGATTTTTTTAGCTAAATGACCCTGAAATTGAAAAGCACTACAAATGAACTCTGAAAGGGTTGAAAGTTGGCATGGTATCTACCTTTCACCCACATAGCATGTGCTAAAAAGTTGAGTGGGTTACGGCAAAAACTGGATGCACTTCGTGTACAAAACGGACAGTCCCTTTCGAAGTATCGGGGTTTCGGACGGAAACTCATCGGTTACAAAAGGCATTTCATTTTCTTGAACTTATTTGAACTCCAGGCTTTTCGTGTGTTCAAAATGCACCATTCGAAGCCACATCATCAATTTTCAACCCTTTCTGACTTCATTTGGTATTTTTCATGCATTTAATGATTTTTTTGAGCTAAATGACCCATAAATTGAAAAGCACTACAAATGAACTCTGAAAAGGTTGAAAGTTGGCATGGTATCAACCTTTCACCCACATAGCATGTGCTAAAAAGTTGAGTGGGTTACGGCAAAAACTGGATGCACTTCGTGTACAAAACGGACAGTCCCTTTCGAAGTATCGGGGTTTCGGACGGAAACTCATCGGTTACAAAAGGCATTTCATTTTCTTGAACTTATTTGAACTCCAGGCTTTTCGTGTGTTCAAAATGCACCATTCGAAGCCACATCATCAATTTTCAACCCTTTCTGACTTCATTTGGTATTTTTCATGCATTTAATGATTTTTTTGAGCTAAATGACCCTGAAATTGAAAAGCACTACAAATGAACTCTGAAAAGGTTGAAAGTTGGCATGGTATCAACCTTTCACCCACATAGCATGTGCTAAAAAGTTGAGTGGGTTACGGCAAAAACTGGATGCACTTCGTGTACAAAAAGGACAGTCCCTTTCGAAGTATCGGGGTTTCGGACGGAAACTCATCGGTTACAAAAGGCATTTCATTTTCTTGAACTTATTTGAACTCCAGGCTTTTCGTGTGTTCAAAATGCACCATTCGAAGCCACATCATCAATTTTCAACCCTTTCTGACTTCATTTGGTATTTTTCATGCATTTAATGATTTTTTTGAGCTAAATGACCTAGAAATTGAAATGCACTACAAATGAACTCTGAAAAGGTTGAAAGTTGGCATGGTATCAACCTTTCACCCACATAGCATGTGCTAAAAAGTTGAGTGGGTTACGGAAAAAACTGGATGCACTTCGTGTACAAAACGGACAGTCCCTTTCGAAGTATCGGGGTTTCGGACGGAAACTCATCGGTTACAAAAGGCATTTCATTTTCTTGAACTTATTTGAACTCCAGGCTTTTCGTGTGTTCAAAATGCACCATTCGAAGCCACATCATCAATTTTCAACCCTTTCTGACTTCATTTGGTATTTTTCATGCATTTAATGATTTTTTTGAGCTAAATGACCCTGAAATTGAAAAGCACTACAAATGAACTCTGAAAAGGTTGAAAGTTGGCATGGTATGAACCTTTCACCCACATAGCATGTGCTAAAAAGTTGAGTGGGTTACGGCAAAAACTGGATGCACTTCGTATACAAAACGGACAGTCCCTTTCGAAGTATCGGGGTTTCGGACGGAAACTCATCGGTTACAAAAGGCATTTCATTTTCTTGAACTTATTTGAACTCCAGGCTTTTCGTGTGTTCAAAATGCACCATTTGAAGCCACATCATCAATTTTCAACCCTTTCTGATTTCATTTGGTATTTTTCATGCATTTAATGATTTTTTTGAGCTAAATGACCCAGAAATTGAAAAGCACTACAAATGAACTCTGAAAGGGTTGAAAGTTGGCATGGTATCAACCTTTCACCCACATAGCATGTGCTAAAAAGTTGAGTGGGTTACGGCAAAAACTGGATGCACTTCGTGTACAAAACGGACAGTCCCTTTCGAAGTATCGGGGTTTCGGACGGAAACTCATCGGTTACAAAAGGCATTTCATTTTCTTGAACTTATTTGAACTCCAGGCTTTTCGTGTGTTCAAAATGCACCATTCGAAGCCACATCATCAATTTTCAACCCTTTCTGACTTCATTTGGTATTTTTCATGCATTTAATGATTTTTTTGAGCTAAATGACCCTGAAATTGAAAAGCACTACAAATGAACTCTGAAAGGGTTGAAAGTTGGCATGGTATCAACCTTTCACCCACATAGCATGTGCTAAAAAGTTGAGTGGGTTACGGCAAAAACTGGATGCACTTCGTGTACAAAACGGACAGTCCCTTTCGAAGTATCGGGGTTTCGGACGGAAACTCATCGGTTACAAAAGGCATTTCATTTTCTTGAACTTATTTGAACTCCAGGCTTTTCGTGTGTTCAAAATGCACCATTCGAAGCCACATCATCAATTTTCAACCCTTTCTGACTTCATTTGGTATTTTTCATGCATTTAATGATTTTTTGAGCTAAATGACCCATAAATTGAAAAGCACTACAAATGAACTTTGAAAAGGTTGAAAGTTGGCATGGTATCAACCTTTCACCCACATAGCATGTGCTAAAAAGTTGAGTGGGTTACGGCAAAAACTGGATGCACTTCGTGTACAAAACGGACAGTCCCTTTCGAAGTATCGGGGTTTCGGACGGAAACTCATCGGTTACAAAAGGCATTTCATTTTCTTGAACTTATTTGAACTCCAGGCTTTTCGTGTGTTCAAAATGCACCATTCGAAGCCACATCATCAATTTTCAACCCTTTCTGACTTCATTTGGTATTTTTCAGGCATTTAATGATTTTTTTGAGCTAAATGACCCTGAAATTGAAAAGCACTACAAATGAACTCTGAAAAGGTTGAAAGTTGGCATGGTATGAACCTTTCACCCACATAGCATGTGCTAAAAAGTTGAGTGGGTTACGGCAAAAACTGGATGCACTTCGTGTACAAAACGGACAGTCCCTTTCGAAGTATCGGGGTTTCGGACGGAAACTCATCGGTTACAAAAGGCATTTCATTTTCTTGAACTTATTTGATCTCCAGGCTTTTCGTGTGTTCAAAATGCACCATTCGAAGCCACATCATCAATTTTCAACCCTTTCTGATTTCATTTGGTATTTTTCATGCATTTAATGATTTTTTTGAGCTAAATGACCCAGAAATTGAAAAGCACTACAAATGAACTCTGAAAGGGTTGAAAGTTGGCATGGTATCAACCTTTCACCCACATAGCATGTGCTAAAAAGTTGAGTGGGTTACGGCAAAAACTGGATGCACTTCGTGTACAAAACGGACAGTCCCTTTCGAAGTATCGGGGTTTCGGACGGAAACTCATCGGTTACAAAAGGCATTTCATTTTCTTGAACTTATTTGAACTCCAGGCTTTTCGTGTGTTCAAAATGCACCATTCGAAGCCACATCATCAATTTTCAACCCTTTCTGACTTCATTTGGTATTTTTCAGGCATTTAATGATTTTTTTTAGCTAAATGACCCTGAAATTGAAAAGCACTACAAATGAACTCTGAAAGGGTTGAAAGTTGGCATGGTATCAACCTTTCACCCACATAGCATGTGCTAAAAAGTTGAGTGGGTTACGGCAAAAACTGGATGCACTTCGTGTACAAAACGGACAGTCCCTTTCGAAGTATCGGGGTTTCGGACAGAAACTCATCGGTTACAAAAGGCATTTCATTTTCTTGAACTTATTTGAACTCCAGGCTTTTCGTGTGTTCAAAATGCACCATTCGAAGCCACATCATCAATTTTCAACCCTTTCTGACTTCATTTGGTATTTTTCATGCATTTAATGATTTTTTTAGCTAAATGACCCTGAAATTGAAAAGCACTACAAATGAACTCTGAAAGGGTTGAAAGTTGGCATGGTATCTACCTTTCACCCACATAGCATGTGCTAAAAAGTTGAGTGGGTTACGGAAAAAACTGGATGCACTTCGTGTACAAAACGGACAGTCCCTTTCGAAGTATCTGGGTTTCGGACGGAAACTCATCGGTTACAAAAGGCATTTCATTTTCTTGAACTTATTTGAACTCCAGGCTTTTCGTGTGTTCAAAATGCACCATTCGAAGCCACATCGTCAATTTTCAACCCTTTCTGACTTCATTTGGTATTTTTCATGCATTTAATGATTTTTTTGAGCTAAATGACCCTGAAATTGAAAAGCACTACAAATGAACTCTGAAAAGGTTGAAAGTTGGCATGGTATGAACCTTTCACCCACATAGCATGTGCTAAAAAGTTGAGTGGGTTACGGCAAAAACTGGATGCACTTCGTGTACAAAACGGACAGTCCCTTTCGAAGTATCGGGGTTTCGGACGGAAACTCATCGGTTACAAAAGGCATTTCATTTTCTTGAACTTATTTGAACTCCAGGCTTTTCGTGTGTTCAAAATGCACCATTCGAAGCCACATCATCAATTTTCAACCCTTTCTGACTTCATTTGGTATTTTTCATGCATTTAATGATTTTTTTGAGCTAAATGACCCTGAAATTGAAAAGCACTACAAATGAACTCTGAAAAGGTTGAAAGTTGGCATGGTATCAACCTTTCACCCACATAGCATGTGCTAAAAAGTTGAGTGGGTTACGGAAAAAACTGGATGCACTTCGTGTACAAAACGGACAGTCCCTTTCGAAGTATCGGGGTTTCGGACGGAAACTCATCGGTTACAAAAGGCATTTCATTTTCTTGAACTTATTTGAACTCCAGGCTTTTCGTGTGTTCAAAATGCACCATTCGAAGCCACATCATCAATTTTCAACCCTTTCTGACTTCATTTGGTATTTTTCATGCATTTAATGATTTTTTTGAGCTAAATGACCTAGAAATTGAAAAGCACTACAAATGAACTCTGAAAAGGTTGAAAGTTGGCATGGTATCAACCTTTCACCCACATAGCATGTGCTAAAAAGTTGAGTGGGTTACGGAAAAAACTGGATGCACTTCGTGTACAAAACGGACAGTCCCTTTCGAAGTATCTGGGTTTCGGACGGAAACTCATCGGTTACAAAAGGCATTTCATTTTCTTGAACTTATTTGAACTCCAGGCTTTTCGTGTGTTCAAAATGCACCATTCGAAGCCACATCGTCAATTTTCAACCCTTTCTGACTTCATTTGGTATTTTTCATGCATTTAATGATTTTTTTGAGCTAAATGACCCTGAAATTGAAAAGCACTACAAATGAACTCTGAAAAGGTTGAAAGTTGGCATGGTATGAACCTTTCACCCACATAGCATGTGCTAAAAAGTTGAGTGGGTTACGGCAAAAACTGGATGCACTTCGTGTACAAAACGGACAGTCCCTTTCGAAGTATCGGGGTTTCGGACGGAAACTCATCGGTTACAAAAGGCATTTCATTTTCTTGAACTTATTTGATCTCCAGGCTTTTCGTGTGTTCAAAATGCACCATTCGAAGCCACATCATCAATTTTCAACCCTTTCTGATTTCATTTGGTATTTTTCATGCATTTAATGATTTTTTTGAGCTAAATGACCCAGAAATTGAAAAGCACTACAAATGAACTCTGAAAGGGTTGAAAGTTGGCATGGTATCAACCTTTCACCCACATAGCATGTGCTAAAAAGTTGAGTGGGTTACGGCAAAAACTGGATGCACTTCGTGTACAAAACGGACAGTCCCTTTCGAAGTATCGGGGTTTCGGACGGAAACTCATCGGTTACAAAAGGCATTTCATTTTCTTGAACTTATTTGAACTCCAGGCTTTTCGTGTGTTCAAAATGCACCATTCGAAGCCACATCATCAATTTTCAACCCTTTCTGACTTCATTTGGTATTTTTCAGGCATTTAATGATTTTTTTTAGCTAAATGACCCTGAAATTGAAAAGCACTACAAATGAACTCTGAAAGGGTTGAAAGTTGGCATGGTATCAACCTTTCACCCACATAGCATGTGCTAAAAAGTTGAGTGGGTTACGGCAAAAACTGGATGCACTTCGTGTACAAAACGGACAGTCCCTTTCGAAGTATCGGGGTTTCGGACAGAAACTCATCGGTTACAAAAGGCATTTCATTTTCTTGAACTTATTTGAACTCCAGGCTTTTCGTGTGTTCAAAATGCACCATTCGAAGCCACATCATCAATTTTCAACCCTTTCTGACTTCATTTGGTATTTTTCATGCATTTAATGATTTTTTTAGCTAAATGACCCTGAAATTGAAAAGCACTACAAATGAACTCTGAAAGGGTTGAAAGTTGGCATGGTATCTACCTTTCACCCACATAGCATGTGCTAAAAAGTTGAGTGGGTTACGGCAAAAACTGGATGCACTTCGTGTACAAAACGGACAGTCCCTTTCGAAGTATCGGGGTTTCGGACGGAAACTCATCGGTTACAAAAGGCATTTCATTTTCTTGAACTTATTTGAACTCCAGGCTTTTCGTGTGTTCAAAATGCACCATTCGAAGCCACATCATCAATTTTCAACCCTTTCTGACTTCATTTGGTATTTTTCATGCATTTAATGATTTTTTTGAGCTAAATGACCCATAAATTGAAAAGCACTACAAATGAACTCTGAAAAGGTTGAAAGTTGGCATGGTATCAACCTTTCACCCACATAGCATGTGCTAAAAAGTTGAGTGGGTTACGGCAAAAACTGGATGCACTTCGTGTACAAAACGGACAGTCCCTTTCGAAGTATCGGGGTTTCGGACGGAAACTCATCGGTTACAAAAGGCATTTCATTTTCTTGAACTTATTTGAACTCCAGGCTTTTCGTGTGTTCAAAATGCACCATTCGAAGCCACATCATCAATTTTCAACCCTTTCTGACTTCATTTGGTATTTTTCATGCATTTAATGATTTTTTTGAGCTAAATGACCCTGAAATTGAAAAGCACTACAAATGAACTCTGAAAAGGTTGAAAGTTGGCATGGTATCAACCTTTCACCCACATAGCATGTGCTAAAAAGTTGAGTGGGTTACGGCAAAAACTGGATGCACTTCGTGTACAAAAAGGACAGTCCCTTTCGAAGTATCGGGGTTTCGGACGGAAACTCATCGGTTACAAAAGGCATTTCATTTTCTTGAACTTATTTGAACTCCAGGCTTTTCGTGTGTTCAAAATGCACCATTCGAAGCCACATCATCAATTTTCAACCCTTTCTGACTTCATTTGGTATTTTTCATGCATTTAATGATTTTTTTGAGCTAAATGACCTAGAAATTGAAATGCACTACAAATGAACTCTGAAAAGGTTGAAAGTTGGCATGGTATCAACCTTTCACCCACATAGCATGTGCTAAAAAGTTGAGTGGGTTACGGAAAAAACTGGATGCACTTCGTGTACAAAACGGACAGTCCCTTTCGAAGTATCGGGGTTTCGGACGGAAACTCATCGGTTACAAAAGGCATTTCATTTTCTTGAACTTATTTGAACTCCAGGCTTTTCGTGTGTTCAAAATGCACCATTCGAAGCCACATCATCAATTTTCAACCCTTTCTGACTTCATTTGGTATTTTTCATGCATTTAATGATTTTTTTGAGCTAAATGACCCTGAAATTGAAAAGCACTACAAATGAACTCTGAAAAGGTTGAAAGTTGGCATGGTATGAACCTTTCACCCACATAGCATGTGCTAAAAAGTTGAGTGGGTTACGGCAAAAACTGGATGCACTTCGTATACAAAACGGACAGTCCCTTTCGAAGTATCGGGGTTTCGGACGGAAACTCATCGGTTACAAAAGGCATTTCATTTTCTTGAACTTATTTGAACTCCAGGCTTTTCGTGTGTTCAAAATGCACCATTTGAAGCCACATCATCAATTTTCAACCCTTTCTGATTTCATTTGGTATTTTTCATGCATTTAATGATTTTTTTGAGCTAAATGACCCAGAAATTGAAAAGCACTACAAATGAACTCTGAAAGGGTTGAAAGTTGGCATGGTATCAACCTTTCACCCACATAGCATGTGCTAAAAAGTTGAGTGGGTTACGGCAAAAACTGGATGCACTTCGTGTACAAAACGGACAGTCCCTTTCGAAGTATCGGGGTTTCGGACGGAAACTCATCGGTTACAAAAGGCATTTCATTTTCTTGAACTTATTTGAACTCCAGGCTTTTCGTGTGTTCAAAATGCACCATTCGAAGCCACATCATCAATTTTCAACCCTTTCTGACTTCATTTGGTATTTTTCATGCATTTAATGATTTTTTTGAGCTAAATGACCTAGAAATTGAAAAGCACTACAAATGAACTCTGAAAAGGTTGAAAGTTGGCATGGTATCAACCTTTCACCCACATAGCATGTGCTAAAAAGTTGAGTGGGTTACGGAAAAAACTGGATGCACTTCGTGTACAAAACGGACAGTCCCTTTCGAAGTATCTGGGTTTCGGACGGAAACTCATCGGTTACAAAAGGCATTTCATTTTCTTGAACTTATTTGAACTCCAGGCTTTTCGTGTGTTCAAAATGCACCATTCGAAGCCACATCGTCAATTTTCAACCCTTTCTGACTTCATTTGGTATTTTTCATGCATTTAATGATTTTTTTGAGCTAAATGACCCTGAAATTGAAAAGCACTACAAATGAACTCTGAAAAGGTTGAAAGTTGGCATGGTATGAACCTTTCACGCACATAGCATGTGCTAAAAAGTTGAGTGGGTTACGGCAAAAACTGGATGCACTTCGTGTACAAAACGGACAGTCCCTTTCGAAGTATCGGGGTTTCGGACGGAAACTCATCGGTTACAAAAGGCATTTCATTTTCTTGAACTTATTTGATCTCCAGGCTTTTCGTGTGTTCAAAATGCACCATTCGAAGCCACATCATCAATTTTCAACCCTTTCTGATTTCATTTGGTATTTTTCATGCATTTAATGATTTTTTTGAGCTAAATGACCCAGAAATTGAAAAGCACTACAAATGAACTCTGAAAGGGTTGAAAGTTGGCATGGTATCAACCTTTCACCCACATAGCATGTGCTAAAAAGTTGAGTGGGTTACGGCAAAAACTGGATGCACTTCGTGTACAAAACGGACAGTCCCTTTCGAAGTATCGGGGTTTCGGACGGAAACTCATCGGTTACAAAAGGCATTTCATTTTCTTGAACTTATTTGAACTCCAGGCTTTTCGTGTGTTCAAAATGCACCATTCGAAGCCACATCATCAATTTTCAACCCTTTCTGACTTCATTTGGTATTTTTCAGGCATTTAATGATTTTTTTTAGCTAAATGACCCTGAAATTGAAAAGCACTACAAATGAACTCTGAAAGGGTTGAAAGTTGGCATGGTATCAACCTTTCACCCACATAGCATGTGCTAAAAAGTTGAGTGGGTTACGGCAAAAACTGGATGCACTTCGTGTACAAAACGGACAGTCCCTTTCGAAGTATCGGGGTTTCGGACAGAAACTCATCGGTTACAAAAGGCATTTCATTTTCTTGAACTTATTTGAACTCCAGGCTTTTCGTGTGTTCAAAATGCACCATTCGAAGCCACATCATCAATTTTCAACCCTTTCTGACTTCATTTGGTATTTTTCATGCATTTAATGATTTTTTTAGCTAAATGACCCTGAAATTGAAAAGCACTACAAATGAACTCTGAAAGGGTTGAAAGTTGGCATGGTATCTACCTTTCACCCACATAGCATGTGCTAAAAAGTTGAGTGGGTTACGGCAAAAACTGGATGCACTTCGTGTACAAAACGGACAGTCCCTTTCGAAGTATCGGGGTTTCGGACGGAAACTCATCGGTTACAAAAGGCATTTCATTTTCTTGAACTTATTTGAACTCCAGGCTTTTCGTGTGTTCAAAATGCACCATTCGAAGCCACATCATCAATTTTCAACCCTTTCTGACTTCATTTGGTATTTTTCATGCATTTAATGATTTTTTTGAGCTAAATGACCCATAAATTGAAAAGCACTACAAATGAACTCTGAAAAGGTTGAAAGTTGGCATGGTATCAACCTTTCACCCACATAGCATGTGCTAAAAAGTTGAGTGGGTTACGGCAAAAACTGGATGCACTTCGTGTACAAAACGGACAGTCCCTTTCGAAGTATCGGGGTTTCGGACGGAAACTCATCGGTTACAAAAGGCATTTCATTTTCTTGAACTTATTTGAACTCCAGGCTTTTCGTGTGTTCAAAATGCACCATTCGAAGCCACATCATCAATTTTCAACCCTTTCTGACTTCATTTGGTATTTTTCATGCATTTAATGATTTTTTTGAGCTAAATGACCCTGAAATTGAAAAGCACTACAAATGAACTCTGAAAAGGTTGAAAGTTGGCATGGTATCAACCTTTCACCCACATAGCATGTGCTAAAAAGTTGAGTGGGTTACGGCAAAAACTGGATGCACTTCGTGTACAAAAAGGACAGTCCCTTTCGAAGTATCGGGGTTTCGGACGGAAACTCATCGGTTACAAAAGGCATTTCATTTTCTTGAACTTATTTGAACTCCAGGCTTTTCGTGTGTTCAAAATGCACCATTCGAAGCCACATCATCAATTTTCAACCCTTTCTGACTTCATTTGGTATTTTTCATGCATTTAATGATTTTTTTGAGCTAAATGACCTAGAAATTGAAATGCACTACAAATGAACTCTGAAAAGGTTGAAAGTTGGCATGGTATCAACCTTTCACCCACATAGCATGTGCTAAAAAGTTGAGTGGGTTACGGAAAAAACTGGATGCACTTCGTGTACAAAACGGACAGTCCCTTTCGAAGTATCGGGGTTTCGGACGGAAACTCATCGGTTACAAAAGGCATTTCATTTTCTTGAACTTATTTGAACTCCAGGCTTTTCGTGTGTTCAAAATGCACCATTCGAAGCCACATCATCAATTTTCAACCCTTTCTGACTTCATTTGGTATTTTTCATGCATTTAATGATTTTTTTGAGCTAAATGACCCTGAAATTGAAAAGCACTACAAATGAACTCTGAAAAGGTTGAAAGTTGGCATGGTATGAACCTTTCACCCACATAGCATGTGCTAAAAAGTTGAGTGGGTTACGGCAAAAACTGGATGCACTTCGTATACAAAACGGACAGTCCCTTTCGAAGTATCGGGGTTTCGGACGGAAACTCATCGGTTACAAAAGGCATTTCATTTTCTTGAACTTATTTGAACTCCAGGCTTTTCGTGTGTTCAAAATGCACCATTTGAAGCCACATCATCAATTTTCAACCCTTTCTGATTTCATTTGGTATTTTTCATGCATTTAATGATTTTTTTGAGCTAAATGACCCAGAAATTGAAAAGCACTACAAATGAACTCTGAAAGGGTTGAAAGTTGGCATGGTATCAACCTTTCACCCACATAGCATGTGCTAAAAAGTTGAGTGGGTTACGGCAAAAACTGGATGCACTTCGTGTACAAAACGGACAGTCCCTTTCGAAGTATCGGGGTTTCGGACGGAAACTCATCGGTTACAAAAGGCATTTCATTTTCTTGAACTTATTTGAACTCCAGGCTTTTCGTGTGTTCAAAATGCACCATTCGAAGCCACATCATCAATTTTCAACCCTTTCTGACTTCATTTGGTATTTTTCATGCATTTAATGATTTTTTTGAGCTAAATGACCCTGAAATTGAAAAGCACTACAAATGAACTCTGAAAGGGTTGAAAGTTGGCATGGTATCAACCTTTCACCCACATAGCATGTGCTAAAAAGTTGAGTGGGTTACGGCAAAAACTGGATGCACTTCGTGTACAAAACGGACAGTCCCTTTCGAAGTATCGGGGTTTCGGACGGAAACTCATCGGTTACAAAAGGCATTTCATTTTCTTGAACTTATTTGAACTCCAGGCTTTTCGTGTGTTCAAAATGCACCATTCGAAGCCACATCATCAATTTTCAACCCTTTCTGACTTCATTTGGTATTTTTCATGCATTTAATGATTTTTTGAGCTAAATGACCCATAAATTGAAAAGCACTACAAATGAACTTTGAAAAGGTTGAAAGTTGGCATGGTATCAACCTTTCACCCACATAGCATGTGCTAAAAAGTTGAGTGGGTTACGGCAAAAACTGGATGCACTTCGTGTACAAAACGGACAGTCCCTTTCGAAGTATCGGGGTTTCGGACGGAAACTCATCGGTTACAAAAGGCATTTCATTTTCTTGAACTTATTTGAACTCCAGGCTTTTCGTGTGTTCAAAATGCACCATTCGAAGCCACATCATCAATTTTCAACCCTTTCTGACTTCATTTGGTATTTTTCATGCATTTAATGATTTTTTGAGCTAAATGACCCTGAAATTGAAAAGCACTACAAGTGAACTCTGAAAAGGTTGAAAGTTGGCATGGTATCAACCTTTCACCCACATAGCATGTGCTAAAAAGTTGAGTGGGTTACGGCAAAAACTGGATGCACTTCATGTACAAAACGGACAGTCCCTTTCGAAGTATCGGGGTTTCGGACGGAAACTCATCGGTTACAAAAGGCATTTCATTTTCTTGAACTTATTTGAACTCCAGGCTTTTCGTGTGTTCAAAATGCACCATTCGAAGCCACATCATCAATTTTCAACCCTTTCTGACTTCATTTTGTATTTTTCATGCATTTAATGATTTTTTTGAGCTAAATGACCCTGAAATTGAAAAGCACTACAAATGAACTCTGAAAAGGTTGAAAGTTGGCATGGTATGAACCTTTCACCCACATAGCATGTGCTAAAAAGTTGAGTGGGTTACGGCAAAAACTGGATGCACTTCGTGTACAAAACGGACAGTCCCTTTCGAAGTATCGGGGTTTCGGACGGAAACTCATCGGTTACAAAAGGCATTTCATTTTCTTGAACTTATTTGAACTCCAGGCTTTTCGTGTGTTCAAAATGCACCATTCGAAGCCACATCATCAATTTTCAACCCTTTCTGATTTCATTTGGTATTTTTCATGCATTTAATGATTTTTTTGAGCTAAATGACCCAGAAATTGAAAAGCACTACAAATGAACTCTGAAAGGGTTGAAAGTTGGCATGGTATCAACCTTTCACCCACATAGCATGTGCTAAAAAGTTGAGTGGGTTACGGCAAAAACTGGATGCACTTCGTGTACAAAACGGACAGTCCCTTTCGAAGTATCGGGGTTTCGGACGGAAACTCATCGGTTACAAAAGGCATTTCATTTTCTTGAACTTATTTGAACTCCAGGCTTTTCGTGTGTTCAAAATGCACCATTCGAAGCCACATCATCAATTTTCAACCCTTTCTGACTTCATTTGGTATTTTTCATGCATTTAATGATTTTTTTGAGCTAAATGACCCTGAAATTGAAAAGCACTACAAATGAACTCTGAAAGGGTTGAAAGTTGGCATGGTATCAACCTTTCACCCACATAGCATGTGCTAAAAAGTTGAGTGGGTTACGGCAAAAACTGGATGCACTTCGTGTACAAAACGGACAGTCCCTTTCGAAGTATCGGGGTTTCGGACGGAAACTCATCGGTTACAAAAGGCATTTCATTTTCTTGAACTTATTTGAACTCCAGGCTTTTCGTGTGTTCAAAATGCACCATTCGAAGCCACATCATCAATTTTCAACCCTTTCTGACTTCATTTGGTATTTTTCATGCATTTAATGATTTTTTTGAGCTAAATGACCCTGAAATTGAAAAGCACTACAAATGAACTCTGAAAAGGTTGAAAGTTGGCATGGTATCAACCTTTCACCCACATAGCATGTGCTAAAACGTTGAGTGGGTTACGGCAAAAACTGGATGCACTTCGTGTACAAAACGGACAGTCCCTTTCGAAGTATCGGGGTTTCGGACGGAAACTCATCGGTTACAAAAGGCATTTCATTTTCTTGAACTTATTTGAACTCCAGGCTTTTCGTGTGTTCAAAATGCACCATTCGAAGCCACATCATCAATTTTCAACCCTTTCTGACTTCATTTGGTATTTTTCATGCATTTAATGATTTTTTTGAGCTAAATGACCCAGAAATTGAAAAGCACTACAAATGAACTCTGAAAAGGTTGAAAGTTGGCATGGTATCAACCTTTCACCCACATAGCATGTGCTAAAAAGTTGAGTGGGTTACGGAAAAAACTGGATGCACTTCGTGTACAAAACGGACAGTCCCTTTCGAAGTATCGTGGTTTCGGATGGAAACTCATCGGTTACAAAAGGCATTTCATTTTCTTGAACTTATTTGAACTCCAGGCTTTTCGTGTGTTCAAAATGCACCATTCGAAGCCACATCATCAATTTTCAACCCTTTCTGACTTCATTTGGTATTTTTCATGCATTTAATGATTTTTTTTGAGCTAAATGACCCTGAAATTGAAAAGCACTACAAATGAACTCTGAAAGGGTTGAAAGTTGGCATGGTATCAACCTTTCACCCACATAGCATGTGCTAAAAAGTTGAGTGGGTTACGGCAAAAACTTGATGCACTTCGTGTGCAAAACGGACAGTCCCTTTCGAAGTATCGGGGTTTCGGACGAAAACTCATCGGTTACAAAAGGCATTTCATTTTCTTGAACTTATTTGAACTCCAGGCTTTTCGTGTGTTCAAAATGCACCATTCGAAGCCACATCATCAATTTTCAACCCTTTCTGACTTCATTTGGTATTTTTCATGCATTTAATGATTTTTTTGAGCTAAATGACCCTGAAATTGAAAAGCACTGCAAATGAACTCTGAAAAGGTTGAAAGTTGGCATGGTATCAACCTTTCGCCCACATAGCATGTGCTAAAAAGTTGAGTGGGTTACGGCAAAAACTGGATGCACTTCGTGTACAAAACGGACAGTCCCTTTCGAAGTATCGGGGTTTCGGACGGAAACTCATCGGTTACAAAAGGCATTTCATTTTCTTGAACTTATTTGAACTCCAGGCTTTTCGTGTGTTCAAAATGCACCATTCGAAGCCACATCATCAATTTTCAACCCTTTCTGACTTCATTTGGTATTTTTCATGCATTTAATGATTTTTTTGAGCTAAATGACCCAGAAATTGAAAAGCACTGCAAATGAACTCTGAAAAGGTTGAAAGTTGGCATGGTATCAACCTTTCACCCACATAGCATGTGCTAAAAAGTTGAGTGGGTTACGGCAAAAACTGGATGCACTTCGTGTACAAAACGGACAGTCCCTTTCGAAGTATCGGGGTTTCGGACGGAAACTCATCGGTTACAAAAGGGATTTCATTTTCTTGAACTTATTTGAACTCCAGGCTTTTCGTGTGTTCAAAATGCACCATTCGAAGCCACATCATCAATTTTCAACCCTTTCTGACTTCATTTGGTATTTTTCATGCATTTAATGATTTTTTTGAGCTAAATGACCCTGAAATTGAAAAGCACTACAAATGAACTCTGAAAAGGTTGAAAGTTGGCATGGTATCAACCTTTCACCCACATAGCATGTGCTAAAAAGTTGAGTGGGTTACGGCAAAAACTGGATGCACTTCGTGTACAAAACGGACAGTCCCTTTCGAAGTATCGGGGTTTCGGACGGAAACTCATCGGTTACAAAAGGCATTTCATTTTCTTGAACTTATTTGAACTCCAGGCTTTTCGTGTGTTCAAAATGCACCATTCGAAGCCACATCATCAATTTTCAACCCTTTCTGACTTCATTTGGTATTTTTCATGCATTTAATGATTTTTTTGAGCTAGATGACCTAGAAATTGAAAAGCACTGCAAATGAACTCTGAAAAGGTTGAAAGTTGGCATGGTATCAACCTTTCACCCACATAGCATGTGCTAAAAAGTTGAGTGGGTTACGGCAAAAACTGGATGCACTTCGTGTACAAAACGGACAGTCCCTTTCGAAGTATCGGGGTTTCGGACGGAAACTCATCGGTTACAAAAGGCATTTCATTTTCTTGAACTTATTTGAACTCCAGGCTTTTCGTGTGTTCAAAATGCACCATTCGAAGCCACATCATCAATTTTCAACCCTTTCTGACTTCATTTGGTATTTTTCATGCATTTAATGATTTTTTTGAGCTAAATGACCCAGAAATTGAAAAGCACTGCAAATGAACTCTGAAAAGGTTGAAAGTTGGCATGGTATCAACCTTTCGCCCACATAGCATGTGCTAAAAAGTTGAGTGGGTTACGGCAAAAACTGGATGCACTTCGTGTACAAAACGGACAGTCCCTTTCGAAGTATCGGGGTTTCGGACAGAAACTCATCGGTTACAAAAGGCATTTCATTTTCTTGAACTTATTTGAACTCCAGGCTTTTCGTGTGTTCAAAATGCACCATTCGAAGCCACATCATCAATTTTCAACCCTTTCTGACTTCATTTGGTATTTTTCATGCATTTAATGATTTTTTTGAGCTAAATGACCCAGAAATTGAAAAGCACTGCAAATGAACTCTGAAAAGGTTGAAAGTTGGCATGGTATCAACCTTTCACCCACATAGCATGTGCTAAAAAGTTGAGTGGGTTACGGCAAAAACTGGATGCACTTCGTGTACAAAACGGACAGTCCCTTTCGAAGTATCGGGGTTTCGGACGGAAACTCATCGGTTACAAAAGGCATTTCATTTTCTTGAACTTATTTGAACTCCAGGCTTTTCGTGTGTTCAAAATGCACCATTCGAAGCCACATCATCAATTTTCAACCCTTTCTGACTTCATTTGGTATTTTTCATGCATTTAATGATTTTTTTGAGCTAAATGACCCAGAAATTGAAAAGCACTGCAAATGAACTCTGAAAAGGTTGAAAGTTGGCATGGTATCAACCTTTCACCCACATAGCATGTGCTAAAAAGTTGAGTGGGTTACGGCAAAAACTGGATGCACTTCGTGTACAAAACGGACAGTCCCTTTCGAAGTATCGGGGTTTCGGACGGAAACTCATCGGTTACAAAAGGCATTTCATTTTCTTGAACTTATTTGAACTCCAGGCTTTTCGTGTGTTCAAAATGCACCATTCGAAGCCACATCATCAATTTTCAACCCTTTCTGACTTCATTTGGTATTTTTCATGCATTTAATGATTTTTTTGAGCTAAATGACCCTGAAATTGAAAAGCACTACAAATGAACTCTGAAAAGGTTGAAAGTTGGCATGGTATCAACCTTTCACCCACATAGCATGTGCTAAAAAGTTGAGTGGGTTACGGCAAAAACTGGATGCACTTCGTGTACAAAACGGACAGTCCCTTTCGAAGTATCGGGGTTTCGGACGGAAACTCATCGGTTACAAAAGGCATTTCATTTTCTTGAACTTATTTGAACTCCAGGCTTTTCGTGTGTTCAAAATGCACCATTCGAAGCCACATCATCAATTTTCAACCCTTTCTGACTTCATTTGGTATTTTTCATGCATTTAATGATTTTTTTGAGCTAAATGACCCTGAAATTGAAAAGCACTACAAATGAACTCTGAAAGGGTTGAAAGTTGGCATGGTATCAACCTTTCACCCACATAGCATGTGCTAAAAAGTTGAGTGGGTTACGGCAAAAACTGGATGCACTTCGTGTACAAAACGGACAGTCCCTTTCGAAGTATCGGGGTTTCGGACGGAAACTCATCGGTTACAAAAGGCATTTCATTTTCTTGAACTTATTTGAACTCCATACTTTTTGTGTGTTCAAAATGCACCATTCAAAGCCACATCATCAATTTTCAACCCTTTCTGACTTCATTTTGGTATTTTTCATGCACTTACTGATTTTTTTGAGCTAAATGACCCTGAAATTGAAAAGCACTACAAATGAACTCTGAAAAGGTTGAAAGTTGGCATGGTGTGCGTGCTTGCCAACAATGACAACCCACTTTTTTGTTGCATTTTGTTCTCAGCCACAATCGGAATTTAAGAAAAAACTGAATTGAAAAGCACTACAAATATATAATAGCTAGAGAGATATGTAATATATATATAATAGTTCAGATATCCATTACAGAAAGTACTCGTCCAAGCGAACACTACTAGCTAGTCTGAATCATAAGAATATTCCAATGGTGGTGGTGGTGCGAGGTGACGCTGCCCATAGTTCACGGTTCGAATCTTGCGGTACAACTCATATGCAATGTATGCATCTTTTGCTGCATACTCAATGTTGATAGGCTGAAGTGGGGTCCTCTCCCACTCTTTGTGCTGCGCCCGGGGGAATTTGGTCTTCATATCTCCGTAATAGTTGTCGATCAAGGCGACTGCCATAGAAGCCATCGAAGTCCTCTCATACCGAAGCCTGAATATGTCTTGGATATCAATAAGGCAGCCAGCTGGTATCTCAATACCGAAGCTGCGCCTCATCTTCAGCTTGTCATTACTTACATCAACGCTAGCAAAATGTATGCCGCTGCGTAGGAAGTCCATGAGTGCTGGGCAGTGCTTGTCACTACTGCAACATCAACAAATTAAAATGGAACAAATGTTAAATACTGCTGCAACAAGTATATTTTGGCAGAATTATAATATGCAACTATATAAAGGAAAATTATTTCGCTGCAACAAAAGAGGAAGACGCAGAGTTTTTGCTCCCCGGGCTCATTTGAGCCCGGTGAACAGTAATAGGATTCAAAATAGAACATATATATTGCTATATCCTATATATATGCAATTTTCATATCCTATGAATTGATGAAGAAACCCTAAATTAACTATATGACATATATGTTCTCCCACGTTTTGCAACAAGGAAAATTGTTTCACTACAAACTTAAAAGAAATATTGATCTTTCCCATAGGATTCAAAATGGAACATATTTCTATCCTATGCAATTTTCATAATAATCTATAAATTATTAATTGATCAAAGAAAACCCTCAAAACTCACCTAGCCCGTTGGAAGATCATGACATGTTTCTTGAAACATAGCTGGATGACGGCAACATCTTCTTGCTTGGCCGTGTACTCGAGATCAAGCCCTATGAACTTGTCTTTCTCATCCGCCACTTGAAGCCATTTCTGCAAAAGGGAAAGAAAATGCGGCACCATGGCGCTGTCGTTCGTGTAGACGACATCGAGATTGGTACTGCCATGTGCGAGCACCTCCCCGTAGCGAGTGATTGGATTCATGGTAGAAGATATGGGGGAAGAAGAGAGGAAAAGATGAGAAATGGGCGAAGTTACTGTAGCCCTCGCCGAGGAACAGTTGCTTTATCCTCCTGTTTCTCGGAGCGCGAAACGTCGTGGGATGCGAGACGTTCGAACCTTTAGTCCCGGTTTGAACCACCAACCGGGACTAAAGGGGCGCGCACCAGGCGAACGGTTACACATTTGGTCCCGGTTCCTTCCACGAACCGGGACCAATGGTTGTGGGCCAGGAGCGAGGCACATTGGTCCTGGTTCGTGTCTGGAACCGGGACCAAAGGTTCCAGACGAACCGGGACCAATGCCCCACGTGGCCCGCCCGGCCGTCTGGCCTCACGAACCGGGACTGTTGCACCCATTAGTCCCGGTTCGTGACTGAACCGGGACTAATGGGCTGGCCCGGCCTGGACCAATGCCCTGTTATGTACTAGTGAATATTCAGCACTTGCATGACCAATCAAAAAATTGCACATTCAGATTTCAGGCTTCTAGAAGAAAATGCTGAGGGTGTCAACGCAGCTACAAAAAGACTTGAGGATGTCAACTAGTTGGATGGTATTGTGCAACTAGAAATGCTGAGGATGCCAACTAATCAGGTACTCTTGTGCAATTAGAAAATCCTGAGGATGCCAGCTCATTTATATACTCTCTGGGACACATACATCATCCTCTCCATCCCCGTCATTATTAGCGCCACGTGGTTGCCGCTTAGCCGCCCGTTTTGAGTTCCGCCGAGAGGTCCTATTTGGAGAACCCTACAATGAACAAAAAATATTGAACTACTGAGAGGGTAAAAGAAAAGAGCATAAATAAATGGCCATAGGATAAAAAGAACAAGAAAATATGAACCTCTGTTTCACTACCAGGCACATTTCCTCTGGTTGCACAGTAATGTATCCCTAGTTGCGCAGGATCCCAGACCCTAGTTGCACAGAACTAAAATAAAATTATTTGCCTAGTTTGCTTACAAATTTGGCTAGAAGATATGCTAGATTGCACAGGAAGGCTCCCCAAGTTGCACAGAACTGACACCAAAAACTGATATACAGATAATGAAAATTATTTGCCTAGTTTGCTTACAAATTGGGCTACAAAGATATGATAGATTGCTAAGGAACCCCTAGTTGCACAGAACTAACACCAAAAAACTGATATACAGAGAACAAAATTTACTTTGCCTAGTTTGCTTACAAAATTTGGCTACCAGATGTAATAGATTGCACAGGAAGGCACCCTAGTTGCACAGCGAGGCGCCCCTAGTTGCACAGAACTAACACCAAAAACTGACTTACAAATTTGGCTAGTGGCTATGATAAATTGCACAGGAACGGAGGCCTAGTTGCACAAAAAAACAGACTGACTACACATAGCAATTCCCCCTCTCAAAATCAGCAAAAATCATGCGAAAAGCCGCCGGGGCTAGTGCTCTACCTTCCCCTAGCAGATCAGCTACAGATCCATGGATGTTAATCCATGGGGACGAACCCCCCCCCCCCCCAAGCCACATGAAGCTACGGGAGGCGCGGGGCATGCATCGCCATGAAACACGAGACCTCCCTCAAACACTCCTCCCCCAGCAGGCTGGAAACCACGGGGAATCGCCACAAAAATGCAGACGAACAAACGAGGGGGGACGACGGCGACCGCAAAATCGACGCGAATGAACACTCCCACCGGCCCCCCACGACACCATTTCGAGAAGGATTCGACAAATCCAGCCAGAAAACCAAACAGATTCGCTGCTGTACCGTTGACTCTGTGCTCATGACCCGCTCCTTTTTTACCTCACGGGCTGCATCTCTCCTCTGGAACCACCAGCGCCAGCCACCGATGTTGAGCACGTCCCCCACCCCATGACCTCGACCTCAACCTCTACCTCCCGCTCGACCCCTTCTTGGCTCCCTCCCTTCCCCGCCCCTCCCGGCACACCTTCCTCCTCCGCGTCGCGCCGCCACACCACTTCGATCTGTTGGTCTGCGATGCCGGGGGAGGAGGGACCGCATCTGGCCGTAGCACCAGCAGCAACAGGGGTGGAGACCGACGACGAGGGGCACCACCACCAGGAGCAGCACGGCGACCTCCCAGTGCAGCCACCTCCTCCCCTTCCTCGACCTCCTGCCATGGATCTCCACCAAGCAGCCGGATCGAAGCAGATGCGGCAGCGGCCATCCACTGAGTGGAGAGATCCGAGGCGGACAGGTGGTCGGCGGCATCGTCGATGGAGAGGAAGGTGGTGCCGACGGTGGAGGTTGACGGTGGAGGACGCCGGATGTCGAGGAGGAGCAGTGCATGTGGGTGGGATCGACGACGCCTAAGAGGAGAGGCCAGGAGCCGGCCGCTCGGTCTCGCCAAACAGTGCGCGTGCACTTTTTAGATTTTAGGATTAAAAAAAGCCTTGTTCTTTGGTCGTTGTAGAAATAAATGGCTTGAGCTGCAGTTATTTTATAATGTATCTGCTATTTTGGACTGCAGTCTGCAGAGTTCATGTTCCCCTCCAACCTGCATCAGCAAAATATGTAGGCCTCATCAGTATACTGGACAACGCCATGGCTAATGGAATCGCATGTTCGAACTACTTGGTAAAAGTTGAAACAAGGCTCAAGCAGTATGCAGGAAAAAACATCGCGCCCTTGTCGACAGGAAAAGCATCACGCTGCTGGAGGCACAGGTACGCTACAAACCACCAGAGCAATTTAGAATCCATCATCAAGAAATTGCTTTAGAAGGCATGCAAGAAGAAAAGAGGATCGCGTCCGTACCTTGGATGGATCTGCCTAGGCATTCTTCAAGAGTTGCGCCAAAGCTCTTGGTGATTGGGAGCTTGAGGTCGATTGATCCCTGCCAGTATACTGGACAAGTAGCTGGATCTTGCCATTGCAGCGAACAAGACGGGATTCAGTTCAGGACAAAGAACGGAAAAAGAACATAAGAAAGAGAAACAGGACGGGGATTCAATCGTTGCGCTGATTTTCTTATTCGTCGAGGACCTAGGCATGGACGACGTTGTTGATGTCCCCGAGCACCTGCCTGTTCCCAGCCGCATCGGGCCGGCTGACGCCGGCGGCGGCGGCCCTCAGCTTGCCTGCAGGGACTGCAGCACCTGGACATCACCACAAAGAAACATGATTAGATATAAGCAGCTGCTCGGTTGACGCGCGGATCCGGCAAGCAACTCGCACGCATCAGACTGTCCTGGTTGAAAATTAGAGTCGTACACGCTCTATGAACAACACATCCCGAGAACCCAACGGCGCAGGCGAGGGAACCAAATCGAGAACCACTACATCAATTGTCCTAACGCGGCGTGGCGAGAAAGATTGATTCGGCGGGCAGGCGAACGTGTGGTTCACCTCTGTTGGCCGACGGCTGCGGAGCGGCAGGCGCGTGCTGCTGGTTATGCCTGGTGGCCATCGGTGCCTGTTGTTCTGGCTTCGTTTAAAGACCTTGAGAACCGGCAAGGTGCTTCTGGCGAGCTCCTGAACGGAACAGGGCGGAGCGGCGACCTCCGATTCCTCCGGTCCAGGCCGCATCGCCTGGGCGTGGAGGGCCAGCAGAGCGGAGGAGCGGTTGGAGATGACTCGGTGGGGCGGCGTGCGTTCCTCCGTGGGGCGCTAGTGGCAGGATTTTTTTAGGTTGGGGTTAGCGTGATTGATGGGATTATCTGAATGTGCCGTGTGGGATATTTCTCTGCCGGTGGAGCGCGGTCAGTCGTTCTAAATTGCTAACCGCACATTTGACTTAGGATTAATTAATCCTAACCATTAGATTTTATTAAGTGGGTCTAATATAGCGGTGCTAATCAGGCTGGGTACATTTGTTGTGTGGCTTTAAGAAAGAAATAGTTTGCTTGTTTAATAATAGTATAGAAGCATCCCAAGTTCCTAACCGAAGCGCCACCAACTAAGGACGATATCTTATCCTATATACCTAAAATAACTAAATACTTGCTCTCCACTGCTTATATACCTCATCACACAGATTATATTATTAATTATTTTCTTTTTCCTATTTTTCAATTGCATGCTCCATCCCAACTATTTATTTTTCCTACCCATGCAACTCATCCACATCAATAAGTAACGCATGCTTGATATTTTATCTAGGTAACTGGTGGATTCACACACCTTTGTTTGAAATGCTAAACCACCAAATTTTATGGTCGATGTTTTATAGGATGATGTATCGATGTTTTCCAAAGTAATATAAA
This sequence comes from Elymus sibiricus, assembly GCA_039707655.1. NCBI lineage: Eukaryota > Viridiplantae > Streptophyta > Magnoliopsida > Poales > Poaceae > Elymus > Elymus sibiricus. The sequence goes on from CM077675.1 coordinate 534,196,970, forward strand.
ACCGTCATGATGGCATTCCCTAGAAAAAGTAATGCATCTTTGCCACATCATCAACATGGCATCTCATCATAATTATTTTTTACAATTTCAATCTATTTTTCTATCCATTTGACTCATCTGAATCAAGAATTCATGCAAGTTTGCTATTACGTCAATGCGATTGGTAAATCTCAGTCAACTGATACTTAACCAAGTCTCAGTCGATGCTATATTCGCGGGATCTTACGTAAAGATCCGTGTAAAAAAATTCATCAACATACCATCTCCTCACAATTTATACCTATTTTTTGTATCTATGCAACCTGTCCACATAAATAATCATGCATGTTTATCACGTCATCAACATGTCCTCTCATCATAGTAATCCTTATAATTTGTCCATGTCATCCTACCAGTTTTAGCATTTTCTTCCATTACAATGCGGGTTATCTTCCAGCATACCTAAATAGGTGATCCTCACTAAGATATTTCTCTCAACATAAGTCATGCCATCTTTAATATGCCATCATGCGTGGAAAAAACTCACCTCAACATGCACACATGCATGTAGTTATATTGACTAAACATTTTGCAACTACGTAAATCAAATATAATAAACTATATGTATTTTTTTTGTAATTCTCATATTATTAATCCAAATATTCATATTCGAAACAACCAAATCACATTAAAATATATTGCAACAAATTCCGCAACAATTCGCATGTTTTTTTTTACCATGCGACCTATTAGAACTCCCTATAGTAGGAAGCGACCAACATGTTGGTTCAGCAATTCGGTCTAAACTCTTGCTTGTGCACGATGAACACATCGACATGGAGACTGCCATACAAGCACTTTACAAAGGCATCAAGGACCCCACGTGAAGGACTATGCAATTTGGAGCCTCTATTCCCGAGATTTTGACGCTTATCGTCTAAATATACAACAGTATTTCGACGCTTATCGACAATTTGGATCATGTCGAGTTCTGCCAAGTGTCTGAGTACTCCCATGTTGTATTTGATCTTTTTACCTCTCCACATATAGAACAGAAAATAGCAAGGCATGGAGGCTTGTAACCAAGGGATCTGGGCCTTATCTTGGTATATCGTGCCCCCCCCCCCCCCCCCCCCCCCTCTCTTTTCTACTTGTGTTAGAGATCCCCTAGTCATCTAACGCGACGTTATAGTGACTACATATTCATTTGCTAGCTCCTGTACTGGTGTTAGACCAAAATCAGTCGACACTAACGGTGTTTTACTTTCTTGTGTACTAGTCGATCCTATAAAACACAACAAAATTAATATTATATACTCCCTCTATAAAGAAATATAAGAGCGTTTAGATTAGGAGTACGTACGAGACAAAGAATGACTTTTTCCTCAACACTCTTTTATCAGAAAATACTACTCCCTCCGATTCATATTAGTTGTCGCCGATTTAGTATGAATCATTTAGGGCGACGATTAATATGAATTAGAGGGAGTAGTTTTTTTCGTAAACCTTCTTTAAAAAGTGTGTTGTTCTCAGAGTTGCACAAGCATGGAGAGGAGCCGATGGAATTGATTGATTTCGTTGGTTCAAGCAGGGTCAGCTCAGAGAGATAGATCACAGGGTATTTTTCAAAAGAGTGATAGAATTGACTCTTGTGTTTTCTTCATCTAGGACAAATTATGACCATGGCATGTAGGGCATACACTTGAAGTTGGAGGGGGCGCAGTGGAAGACGACGACGGTGGTTCAGTTTTGGCGGTGTCGCTGTTCTTGTCACTGCTTGGGTTGGCGGTGTTGCTGTTCTTGTCACTGTTTGGGTCGTTGCATCCGATGAAGTTCCTTTTGCTGGGGAAGATGGTGAAGACTAGACTGGAGAAGACGGCCATTCCCAGTGGCAGGTTCTTGAGCAGCTGCTGGGTGTCGGTGCCGGCGTGAGGGAAGAAGCAGTTCTGGAGCCCGACGTCACTGAAGGCCATGGTGAGAAAAACGACGACGGTGAGGAAGGCGTGGACAAAGTCCTGCCTCTTGAGGCCACGCTTCTTGAGCTCCTTGTCAATGTCCGCAAACTTCTCTTTCTCCTCCTCCTCTGATAGGTTGAACACGTTGAGGCCCCTGGGAGTGGCCAGGCCGTAGTACACCTTGCCGTTGTGGAGGATGGAGTCGGTGATGGCGAAGAAGATGCAGGAGGCGGCGAGGACGACGACGAGGCCGAGTGTGATCCACCAGTTGGAGGGGTAGCACTTGCCTTGGTTGCTGAAGGACGGCGCCAGTATCTGGTACGCCATCACCGACCCCGTCGGCAGCAGCTGCGCCAGGTTCGCCGACACCGACAGCACCTTCTGGGTCACCGGCGTCTTGCCGTCTGCTGGGGCCCTCTTACTATTCGCAGCCTCCACGTCGCCGTTGCCGCCGGTGGGCTGTGCTGCCGGCGTTGCCATCTCTTTTCTGTTTGTGTCTCTCGTGTGTGCTCTGCTGATCCCTCCCTTGCATTGTAGTACATATAAAGGGGATGGTTGTTGCTATTTGTATAGCATCATGCATGCCGGCCGTGTGGTTGTTAAATGTGATTCGTCGCATGCACGAATAGTCTAATTATTACTACTGGAATCGATGATGGGTTCGAGCCTCGTAAAAAATGTGCAACTTGGTGCAACGCCAACCAGCAGTTGTTACGGGTCGATGGATCCACAACTACTTACGCGCCATTGCATATTGTAAGAGGGACCTCTGTGAAGACTCTGTTATAGGATTTGTTTTCAGTTCAACTAATGTCACCTTTGCTCGCCGCCCGTCCACCTCCGCCACTGTCGCACACCGCTCCACGTAGATCACCGTCGGCGGTTTCCCCAGCCATGCCGCCGTTCGCCAGCACCAACGATCGCCAAGGCCCCTGCTCGCGCGCCTAATTTGGCCTGACCCCTTTAATGCTTTTAAGATTCAATGTTGGTTCCCCTCACACAAAAAAAAAGATTCAATGTTGGTTCCGGTTTTAGGACTATTCTAGAAGGTTCCAGCCCGGTTTTTACCAGTTTTGGTAACCTACTAGAAGGTTCTTGAAATGGTTTTCTTTTTCCAATTGTACCTTTACTGGTTTTATAGGTTTTCTATCTGGTTTTCCCTTTTCTTTTCTTTTCTTCGGAAAAGTTCCTTTTTATAAAACGTTCCGGATTTTTCGGAAGTTCTTTGGAATTTCAAACAAATGTTCAGGATTTAAAAAAAAAACTGTTTTTTTTTTCAGAACTAGCAAGTTGGCCCTCGCAAATGCGAGGGCTAGCACTATTATAGTAATTAGTTTTCATTATTCATAGATATATTTTCTATTTATTTTCTAAGTATGAGTAACTCCTTTTATTTGGATATTTGGGGTTGATTCGATTTAACAGTTAGGTTTTATTTATGTGATTAAACGATAGTGTTACTGTTGTTGTGTCAGATCGATATGAAATGGTAGTTCTACAAATGTCTAATATTTGTATCCAAAAAATAATTGTCTACAATGTATTTTATCATGTTCCATTTGCATTTTAAAGTCAAACTAAACCATGATGTGATAAATTTTGTTGCAAAAAGCTCTATCCAAATATCCACTCTTTATTAATCCAGAACATGTTCTGTCCATGCCATTAGTATTCATGGCGTTCTACCAGGGGTGATGTTTTGATGTGTTGTTCACAGCGACGCCCCCAATTTGACCGTACGCTAATCATACACGCAAATGCGTATGACTAAGATTAGGGACTCACTGATCGATATCACTACACAACTCTAGACACAAATTAAAGTCATACAGCTTCATATTACAAGCCAGGGGCCTCGAGGGCTCGAATACAAAGCTCGACAAACGCGAGTCAGCGGAAGCAAATAATATCTGAATACAGACATAAGTTAAACAAGTTTTGCCTTAAGAAGGCTAGCACAAACATAGCAACGGATCGAAAGAGGCAAGGCCTCCTGCCTGGGAGCCAACCTAACTACTCCACGTAGTAGTACGCTCCAACGGTGGTGTAGTAGTCGTCTCCGGTGTACTCCATCTCCTGGGCTCCACCGTCTGAACGCAACAATCGTATCGAGGGTGAAAGAGAAAGTAAAGCAGCGGTGAGTACTCATCCAAAGTACTCGCAAGACTGACATCAAAACTATGCTAAGTATGCATCAGTATCAAAGGGAATGGGGGTTATATCTGGACTGACTGCAAAAAAGCAAGAATAGGGGGAAGGCCTAGTCCTATCGAAGACTAGCATCTTCAACATCTTGCAGCATTAGAAGAGAGTAGACTGGTATCTCATATATAGCAATATTATTGTAGCAATTTTATTAAGTAACCACGCCCAGAGGTTCTTTCTCGACTCCCTGCGAGAAAGCAATCTCGGAGCCAACATTCATTTCAATTTTAAGTCACAATTATAGTTGTAGTAGATCAAGGTACAACTCCAAGTCGTCCTGTTACCGTGGACACGGCTATTCGAATAGTTGAATTCATCCCTGCAGGGGTGCACCACATTTTCCAACACGCTTGATAACCTTTGGTCGGACACACTTTCCTGGGTCATGCTCGGCCTCGGGACATCAACACGTCGTCGCCCTACCTAGGCTCAACAGAGAGGCCAGCCCGCTAGTCTAAATCCTAAGCGCGCAGGGGTCATGGGCCCACTCACCCTTTGCACTCCTGCACGATGCGTGGGTGGCCGAGGTCAGTCCTAGTACTCTAATACAAGATCAATGCCGTCGCGGACCACTCGGGCGCGCGCCGCTCCATTGCTAACGTCTGAAGAGCTTCGGCTGATACAACGATGCCGAGTACCCATAACTTCTCCCACGTGAAGGTTAGTGTGAAAAAGGTCAAACGACCAACTGAGATCAAATACCCAACCCATTAGCATTTTATTAATGCGGTGACGAGCGCGACCCATGATGTGCGGTCTCGTCGCCCCGTCTCGAGGTCTTGTGGCAAGGGCTTCACCTGTCCGGCCACGCCTCGTCGTTAATAAACCGTGGGTACCCTTCAGGGCCGACCCATCACCAACATCTTTCTGCAACCAAGTCATAGTAACCGTGTGTATAAAACATCAAGGTGGAAACTGAGGAATCACCCTCAATGGTTCCCGCTCGATGTAACCGTCAAGGTGGACTTAGAGGAATCACCCTCGATGGTCCCACACTTGAAGGGGGGGGGGTCACGCGACAGAGGCGATATCGGGAGTGGCAGAGAGGTATCACCCTCTGTTTACCACGACCGACTAGCTATAGTACAGAGCTAATATCATGAGTACTTCACGAGGTGTCACCCTCGGTACTCGATAGTAGTTCTGCAGAGTCGTACAACTAAAGGGGTGTGCGGTGATGTGACGGGCCTGGCTTGTCGATCTTGATGATCGAGTAACTGATATTAAAAGCGGGGCAACTGGGACTAAGGGGTCACAGGGGATTCACTGATCAATCTATACTAAGCAGTTGATATAATAGTAGGTACAATAGCAGTTTATTAAAAGCAGGCTATGCATCAGAATAGGAGCTAACTACAACAGAAGCAAAATCTAATGCAAGCATGAGGGAGAAAGAATGGGCGATATCGGAATGCTCAAGGGGGTTTGCTTGCCTTGCTGCTCTGCTGCAAAGGTCTGATCGTTAGTGGCGTAGTCGTACCCGGCAGCAGCGTCAGTCTCGGGGTCTACCGGTAAGAAGAGGGGGGAGAAACAATAAATATAAAGCAGACATATGCAACACGATGCATGACATGGCAATATGCAGTGCTAGGCATGAGCTAACGCAGTACTACATGATACGTCTCTAACGTATCTATAATTTTTGCTTGTTCCATGCTGTTATATTATCAATCTTGGATGTTTTACAATCATTTTATAGCAACTTTATATCATTTTTTGGGACTAACCTATTGACATAGTGCCAAAGTGCCAGTTGTTGTTTTTGCTTGTTTTTTACTTCGTAGAAAATCAGTTCCAAACGGAGCCCAAACGCTGCGGGGATTTTTGTGGAATTTTTATGGACCAGAAGAAAGAAGATTGGCCAAAGATCACCAGAAGAGGGGGCCCAGGGTGGCCACCCTCCACCAGGGCGCCAGAGGCCCCTGGCGCAGCCTGGTAGAGGGTGGGCACCTCGGGTGTCCCCCCAACCGACTATCGAGCATATAAATTCCCAAATATTCGGAAAACCCTAGAAGAGTCGACGAAACACAATTCCAGCCGCCGCAAGTTCCAGAACCTCGAGATCCAATCTAAACACCATCACAGAGGGGTTCATCTTCATCATATGTGCCTCTCCGATGACGCATGAGTAGTCCACCATAGACCTACGGGTCCGTAGGCAGTAGCTAGATGGCTTCCTCTCTCTCTCTAGGTTTCTCAATACAATGGTCTCTTGGAGATCTATTTGATGTAATGACTTTTGCGGTGTGTTTGTTGGGATCCGATGAATTTTGAGTTCATGATCAGTTTGTATCCATGAATATGATTTGAGTCTTCTTTGATCTCTTATTTGCATGATTACTTATAGCCTCGTATTTCTTCTTCGAATCTTTGGTTTAGTTAGGCCAACTAGATCGATTTTTCTTGCCATGGGAAGAGGTGCTTTGTGATGGGTTCGATCTTGCGGTGTTCTTTCCCAGTGACAGAAGGGGCAGCAAGACACGCATGTATCGTTGACATTAAGGATAACAAGATGGGGTCTATTCCTACATGAATAGATCTTGTCTACATCATGTCACCGTTCTTATTGCATTACTCCGTTTCTCCATGAACTTAATACACTAGATGCATGCTGGATAGCGGTCGATGTGTGGACTAATAGAAGTAGATGCAGAATCGTTTCGGTCTACTTGTCTTGGATGTGATGCCTATATAATGATCATTGCCTGGATATCGTCATGATTATTTGATCTTCTATCAATTGCCCAACAGTAATTTGTTCACCCACCATGCGCTATACTCATGAGAGAAGCCACTAGTGAAACCTACGGCCCCCGGGTCTACTTTGCCAGCATATTGCTTTCCGATCTACTATTTGCATCTTTTGTTTTTAGATCTATTAATCCAAAAAACCCAAAAATACCTTGCTGCACTTTTTATTTAATAATTTTATTTTGTGTTCTTGTGAGATCTATTTGCCAAAACTATCATTACCTAATCTATCTTATTACCGTAGAGAGCGTGACAACCTCTCTTTCGCGTCGGGTTGCAAGTATTTGTTGTTTGTGTGCGGGTGCTGTTTACGTGGGTGCGTGATCTTCCTCTACGGATTGATACCTTGGTTTCATAACTGAGGGAAATACTTACCGTCGCTGTGCTGCATCATCCCTTCCTTTTTAGGGAAATACCGACGCAGTCTCAAGCCACGTCAAAGTAATTTCTGGCGCTGTTGCCGGGGAGGAAGCAATCTTATCTAACAGGTTCCTAATCACAAATCGCATCTCCTTGCAATTTACATTATTTGCCATTTGCCTCTCATTTTCCTCTCCCCACTTCACAAATTTGCCGTTTTATTCGCCCTCTCTTTTTCGTTTGCCTTTTTTCTCGTCAGATCTCTTGTTTGCTTGCAATCTTGTTTGCGTTGTCACGTTGACTCAAGAAAACACCAAGTTGTGTGATTTTTCCAATACCAATAATAATGATTTTATTCGCACTCCTATTGCTCCTCCCACCACTAGTGCGGAGTCTTGTGATATTAATGCCGCTTTGTTGAATCTTGTCATGAAAGATCAATTCTCCGGTACTCCTAATGAGGATGTCGCGTCCCATCTGAATACCTTCGTGGAATTATGCGATATGCAAAAGAAAAAAGATGTGGACAATGATATTGTGAAGTTGAAATTGTTTCCTTTCTCTTTGCGGGATCGTGCAACAATTTGGTTTTCTTCTTTGCCTCGCAATAGTATCGATTCTTGTAATAAGTGCAAGGATGCTTTTATCACTAAGTATTTTCCGCCCGCAAAAATTATTTCCCTTAGGACGCAAATCATGAATTTAAGCAACTTGAGCATGAACATGTTGCACAATCTTGGGAAAGAATGAAGTTGATGCTAAGAAACTGTCCTACTCATGGTTTAAATCTTTGGATGATCATACAATTTTTTTATGCGGGATTGAACTTTGTCTCTAGAAATCTTTTAGATTCCGCCGCGGGTGGTACTTTTATGGAGATTACTTTGGGTGAAGCTACTAAATTTCTAGATAATATTATGGAAAATTATTCACAATTGCATACCGAAAGAGCACCTACTAGTAAAAAGGTTAATTCGGTAGAGGAAATTAGTACTTTGAGTGAAAAAGTTGATGCTCTTATGAAATTGGTTGCTAGTAAAAATGCTCCTATTGATCTTAATGATGTGCCTTTTCCTGGAAATTCCTCTAATAATTATGGTAATTCCTATGGTAATTCTTATAACAATAATAATAGGAACACCTCTGATATTGAGAATATTTTTAAAGAATTTATCAATGCTCAAAAGCCTTTCAATACTACGATAGAAGAAATGTTGAATAAGATTGATGATATGTCTAGAAGCATTGATAGAATTTCTAATGATGTAGAAAATCTCAAGTTGCATGCTTTTCCACCTAAAGCAATGAATCAATTAAGGCTTTATATGTTTCTATGAATGAAAGTAAGAAAAGAACCGCTATGCTTAGGGCTAAAAGAGAATTTTTAGAAAAAGCGTTTTCTAGCAATTATTTTCATAACAATGATGAAGATTTTATAATGATTGGTGTTTGCTCTATTGATTCCTTGTTTAGTAATGTTAAAATTTATGATAAAGGGACTGAAGAAGAGTCAATTTTAGTTAGAGGGCGTCCCAATGATTTGGAGGGTGAAAATCTTGATGAAATTTTTAATAAAAGTGGGTTTGGAGAGGTCAAAACTTTAACTAGTGATGTGCCCACTATTTTTTATTACAAAAACTTTAATTATGAGAGTTGCTCCTTGGTTGATTGTATTTATTTGCTGCAATCTATGATAAATTCACCCCATGCTTATGAACAAAATAAAGCTTTTACTAAACATATCGTTGATGCCATGATGAAATCCTTAGAGGAAAAGTTGGAATTAGAGATTTCAATCCCTAGAAAATTACATGATGAGTGGGAACCTTCCATTAAAGTCAAGATTAAAAATTATGAATGTTTTGCTTTGTGTGATTTGGGTGCTAGTGTTTCCACGATTCTGAAATCTTTATGTGATGTGCTTGGTCTTACCAATATTGAAGAATGTTCTCTTAATTTGCATTTGGCGGATTCTACTATTAAAAAGCCTTTGGGAAGAATTAATGATGTTATTATTCTTGCAAATAGGAATTATGTGCCCATTGATTTTATTTTTCTTGATATTGATTGCAATCCGTCTTCTGCTATCATACTTGGTAGACCGTTTCTACGCACTATAGGTGCCGTGATTGATATGAAAGAAGGCAATATTAAGTTTCAGTTTCCTCTTAGGAAGGGTATGGAACACTTACCTAGAACAAGAATTAATACACCATATGAATCAATCATTAGGGACTTTTATGGTGTGAAAACTAAAGATGACAATACTTGAATCTATGCGTTATGCCTAACTAGGGGCGTAAACCGATAGCGCTTGTTGGGAGGCAACCCAATGAATAAATTATTTTTATCTTTTTCTTTATGTTTTTGAGTGTTTTGCACAATTATGCTTCTGTTACAATTGTGTTTTTATGTTTTATTTAGTGTTTGTGCCAAGTAAAGCCTTTAGGATGATTCATAGGATGTGTAGGAGCGATGCTGAATCTGAAACAGAAACTTTGCGTCCAGTATATTAATTTTCATTTTTTTCTGGAACGTGATCTTGAGCTGACATTTTAACACAGTATTTATATACAAATTCCTTACGTTTTCCTAAATTTTTAGAATTTTTAGAGTTCCAGAAGTATGGGTAGAGTACAGATTACTACAGACTGTTCTGTCTGAAACAGATTCTGTTTTCGTTGCATTGTGTGCTTGTTTTGATGAATCTATGGCTTGTATCGGGGGGTATAAGTCATGGTAAAGTTAGAAAACAGTAGGTATAATGCAATAATAAAATATTAATGGGTTTACAACAGTACCTAAAGTGGTAATTTGCTTTATTATACTAACGGATCTCACGAGAATTTTGTTAAGTTTTGTGTGATTGAAGTTTTCAAGTTTTGGGTGAGATCACGATGGATGAAGGAATAAGGAGTAAGAAGAGCCTAAGCTTGGGGATGATACAGCACCCTAAGGTAATATCCAAAGCGTATCAAGCAACTAAGCTTGGGGATGCCACTTGCCCCAAGTGGCATCCCCTCTTTCTTCTAACAACCATCGGTATTTTACTTGGAACTATATTTTTTTCGTCACATATCATGAGTTTTGCTTGGAGCGTCTTGTATCTTTGCTTTATTTGCTTTTATCCTTGCTGCACACACCTATTTGAGAGAGCCAAAAATATGCTATGATTTGTTAGAATTGCTCTTTATGCTTCACTTAAAACTTTTGAGCAAAGGAATTGCTCTAGTGCTTCACTTATATCTTTTTGAGCACGGCGTGCTTCTGCATGTTTGAAGAAATGCTCTCATGCTTCACTTATATTAATTTGAGAGTTAGTAATTTTGAAGAAATCCTCTCATGCTTCACTTATACTATTTTTAGAGATGAAACTTGTATGCTCATGTTCTTCACTTATATCCACGTGAGCTTGCCAAAAGCAATTGCAATATATGAAACTAGTCCCAAAGTGATAGATATTCAAGAGGGATATAATAAAAAAAATCATGAATATCATTGGACAAATTTAACTTGATTCCTTGTAATAGTTTTGAGACATGACAATAGTGATATGTGAGTTATGTTGATGAGTAATTATGCTTAGTAAGAATATTGATGTTAAGGTTTGTGATTCCCTATGCAAGCACGAAAGTCAATAGTTGTGCTACGAAATTACATCCTACTTATGGTGCATTATTCGGTGTTAGTTTTGCTTAATGCTCGCTTATGTGATTTTTCGTTTCTTAGTTGGATGCTTCCCAATCTTTTGCTAGCCTTCACTTGTACTAAGTAGAAATACTACTTGTGCATCCAAAATCCTTAAACAAGTTTTGCCATATGAGTCCACTATACCTACCTATATACGGTATTTCCATGCCGTTCCAAGCAAATTTCTATGTGCCATCTCTAAATTTCAAAATAAATTTTCCTTTTTGTGTGCTCGTACCGCTCATGAAACGGTAGGGGGTGACCGATATTTTTCCATGCTAGATGTGTTATTCTCAAGATGAGTGCTTATTCACTTGTCATTGCATGAGAGTATGGCGGTAATAGGGATGCCCATTCCCGAAATGAAATGAAAAAGAAAAGAAATTTACTTTATGTTGTCAAATAATAAATTCCTTGGAAAGTGTTGGTATGGAAGGCAACCGTGGATTCGGCTAGCCATGGAAAGTGAAAGTATGGTGGAAAAAGGAATAAACTTTATTTTCTATTTGGGAACCGCCTATGATGCATCTAGTGTGGAAAGATATTGAAATCTCTCGGTCGTTTTCATTGAGAGGAAAGGCATGCCACCCAAAATATTTTTCTCTATCAATTTAAACACTTGAGCTCTGGCACCTCTACAAATCCCTACTTCCCTCTGCGAAGGGCCAATCTATTTACTTTATGCAATTTTTATTTTTCAATTTGAGTCTCCATCTTCTCTTATAAAGCACCAACTAGGAGGCACTATGATCGTACTTGAGCATTAGGTGTAGCTAATATTTGAGTGTGCATTGTGAATGGATCAATGATTGAGCATGATGGGCTAGGGATAACTTGCTTTAGCGTTCATATTTTGAAAGACATCGTTGCTTGTTGATATGCTTGAGTATTAAAGTTTTCATGTCAAAACTAGACTATTGCTTTGAACCATATGAAAAGTCCAAATGTCCATGCTACAAAGAAAAGAATATATGGTGAACATGTTAGGCAGCATTCCACATCAAAAATTCTGTTTTTATCCTTTACCTACTCGAGGACGAATAGGAATTAAGCTTGGGGATGCTGATACGTCTCCAACGTATCTATAATGTTTGCTTGTTCCATGCTGTTATATTATCAATCTTGGATGTTTTACAATCATTTTATAGCAACTTTATATCATTTTTGGGACTAACCTATTGACATAGTGCCAAAGTGCTAGTTGCTGTTTTTGCTTGTTTTTTACTTCGCAGAAAATCAGTACCAAACGGAGCCCAAACGCTGCGGGGATTTTTGTGGAATTTTTATGGACCAGAAGAAAGAAGATGGGCCAAAGATCACTAGAAGAGGGGGCCCAGGGTGGCCACCCTCCACCAGGGCGCGCCAGAGGCCCCTAGCGCGGCCTGGTAGAGGGTGGGCACCTCGGGTGTCCCCCCAACCGACTATCGAGCCTATAAATTCCCAAATATTCGGAAAACCCCAGAAGAGTCGACGAAACACAATTCCAGCCACCGCAAGTTCCAGAACCTCGAGATCCAATCTAAACACCATCACGGAGGGGTTCATCTTCATCATAGGTGCCTCTCCGATGATGCGTGAGTAGTCCACCATAGACCTACGGGTCCGTAGGCAGTAGCTAGATGGCTTCCTCTCTCTCTATGTTTCTCAATACAATGGTCTCTTGGAGATCTATTTGATGTAATGACTTTTGCGGTGTGTTTGTTGGGATCCGATGAATTTTGAGTTCATGATCAGTTTGTATCCATGAATATGATTTGAGTCTTCTTTGATCTCTTATTTGCATGATTACTTATAGCCTCGTATTTCTTCTTCGAATCTTTGGTTTAGTTAGGCCAACTAGATCGATTTTTCTTGCCATGGGAAGAGGTGCTTTGTGATGGGTTCGATCTTGCGGTGTTCTTTCCTAGTGACAGAAGGGGCAGCAAGACACGCATGTATCGTTGCCATTAAGGATAAAAAGATGGGGTCTATTCCTACATGAATAGATCTTGTCTACATCATGTCACCGTTCTTATTGCATTACTCTGTTTCTCCATGAACTTAATACACTAGATGCATGCTGGATAGCGGTCGATGTATGGAGTAATAGAAGTAGATGCAGCCTCATTTCGGTCTACTTGTCTTGGATGTGATGCCTATATAATGATCATTGCCTGGATATCGTCATGATTATTTGATCTTCTATCAATTGCCCAACAGTAATTTGTTCACCCACCGTGCGCTATATGTAGGAGATATGCCCTAGAGGCAATAATACATGTTATTGATTATCTCCCTGTTCATAATTAGGTTTATGTTCCATGCTATAACTGCTATGGTTCTCGAGTCTGCAATAACCACGAGGCTCGGAGGAAGACTCATATGCACGTGTGGAATAATAAACGGTAAAATGTATTCCTAGTCTGGCCTCTAAGACTGGCTCAAGTATTGCATGATGATCCTGTTTTCCTGATCATGGGCATGGCTATGCTGGCAATTTTGAGGGCACAATGTTAGAAGAACATTTGTGTTGAATCGACCCGAATTGATGTTATGCTATGAGATACATTCGTCACTAGTTTAATGGTTTATAACACATAGATGGTTTACGTTTGCATGATTCCTTAGACCATGAGAGTAACGAGTTTCTTCATGCTTGCTTCATGAACTTTGGGGTTTGTTAAACGTCATCCGTAAATGGGTGGCTATTACGGCGGCTTATGGGTTCATGGAAAAGTATGTCAAGTAACTTGATAGCTCAAGATTGGGATTTGCTCCTCCGACGATGGAGAGATATCTCTGGGCCCTCTCGGTGTTACGGTATCCATCATCGTCTGGCCAGACACTTTGTGATTTGATCACGGGGATGCCGGAACACATGAACGAGAAAAGAGAACAATACCGATAACGAGGTAACTGGCATAGTGGACAAGTTGTTGATCCACGGGGATGCCAACATGTCTCACCTCGGGTATTTGTAACATATCGCGAAGCAACAGGAATAGCACACGGCAACTGGAGGTTCACTCGAATATTCATTCCTGTGGGTATAGGGGTCAATATGGGTGTCCACGGCTCCGATGTTGATCATTGATCGGAAGGGGTTCCGGGTCATGTCTATGCTTCACCGAACCTATAGGGTCACACGCTAAAGGGTCATCTATCTGTTGAATACTAGACAGGGAGTCTGAGAGAAATTCACCGAAAAAGTTTCGGAGACAACGGAAGAGTTCCGGAGAGAGAGCATCGGAAGAGTTTCGGTAAAACCGAAAAGTTGTTTCGGAGTGTACCATTAAGTCAAATTGGTTTCCGCACATGCCTGGAAATTATTGGAAGGTACCAGAATTGTTCCGGTAACTTCTGAGATTTTTCAGTGACAAAAACCGGAAATGTTCCGGACTGCCGGAACCGCTTTAGTTGCTTTTCACAGATGAAAATCACTAAACCGAAAAGTTGTTTCGGAGTACACCATAAAGTCAAATTGGTTTCGGCACATGCCTGATAATTCTTGGAGGGTGCCAGAATCGTTCTGGAAACTTTCAGGAATTTTCCGGGATGAAAACCGGAAATGTTCCGGAGCTGCCGGAACCGCTTCAGATGCTTTTCGCAGATGAAAATCACTAAACCGGAATTGTTTCGGAACGCATTGAAAATTATTTTAATGGGTACTGGAAATGTTCTAAGCCCACATAAATATTTTCAGTTCGAACGGACGCTAAAATATGTCGTCGTGAATAGTTAAAGTGCCTTTTGGATTACTTTATGGAAAGCCACCTTTTGGGGCTTTACTCACAAATATCTCTAGGGATGACATGGAAGGATATGGGCTGCCCACTTGCTTTTACCTTTGTGCCCTTGTGAAGGGCATTTTGGGTATTTCAAGTGTCACCCTACCCCTTGGGTTTTCCTATAAATAGAGGTGGAGATGCATTCTCCACACTCACTCTTTCTCACATACACATGCCATCTGATGTTATCTCGCTTCTCTCTCCCTCCCAGCGAAATAGTTTCGTAGAGCCGAAAGGCTGTCTGGGTTCCGGTGGGAACTAGTTCTTGACGGCGAAGCCCTGCCGGATAGATGACACCGTATGTGTGCAACTCTGTAGAGAGATCGTAGTTTCGGTCTTAGTTCGAGAGTGCCTCCCGAAGGGCTGTCCGAGTGACTGTCCGAGTTTTGAAGGTCCTCCCGAAGGGCTGTCCGAGTGACTGTCCGAGTTTCGATGGTCCTCCCGAAGGGCTGTCCGTGACCCCGTCTGGGGGACTGTCCGACCGCCTCCCGGAGGGCTGTCCGAGGGGCGGATGAGGGTATACATCCTCGCGGTTGGGAGGTTGTAAATCCTAGCTACGGGGATCTGCACCGCCGATCGTCATCGACTCTACTTCCGCTGCGCTACGAGTCGGTAACGAAAAAGATCAAACCTTGTATGCAGTCTCCATAGTGGTCCTGGGCTGGTGCGTAGGTCGGAAATTTTTTGTTTTCTACTGCGTTACCCTACAGTGGCATCAAGAGCCAGGTTATGCGTAGATGCAGGTTGCGATCTAGAATACATAGAGATGTATGGGTGTTGCACCATATAATTAGGTAGTAGATGAGTTCTATTACTGAAAATTGTTTGTGTGGGTAGCAGATGAAATCTGTTACCCGATGTTCTTGTTGCTTCCCTGGAATTTGCATATTTCTGATCTTGATAACAGCATGGTGGAGTTTCAAAGTTCTGGCAATCCGCGATCCTGATTGATCAACGAAGTGCTAACAGTTCATTGAATTCCACCATAGTTAAAAAGAAAGATGAAATTTTGCAGACAAAAGGGCAATGCAGATATGATCTGCACGGGGGTCATGCGTATGACGAAGTTCAGTATGGGGCTCGAGATTTTATTATCTCGTGTTTCATACACCCCGCAATGTTAATCTAGCGACTTGGATTATCATGCTTGATGATGAACGTTGGTAGCTTCGGTTTGTTTCAAAACCTTAGAAGCCACGTAAAACAAGTTTTTGCATGAACCGATTAGAGGCGTCTAACTTGGTTTTGCAGGATGGTTTGCATGTGCGTATGATATGGTATAGCAGTGCTCATATTAATTTGATTATGTATGAGATGACTATATGATGTAATATTAACATGACCTGCGTGTCATGATTCGGCATGATGGCCGGAGCCATATGATTGTCACTTTAATGACCTGCGTGTCAACCTTAAGTAATGCACTTATTTTATTAGCTATAGAGATAGCAATATTATCTGGTGCATCGACAAGGTGGTGGCAATCTTCGCGAAGGTGAACACCGACACGAATGCCGAAGACGAAGAAATAAAAGACTTCTCCGTCAGAAAGGGCTATACCATATCATGCTATTATGAATTGCCTGAGATGTTTATCCCTTATGATGCACCCTTCTTGCTTGCGCGGTAGTCGCTTTTTATTAGGGTGATCTCTCACAAAAATATCAAGTAGTTAGTGTTCTCCCAAGTGTAGCACCGTCACGGCATCTAACTTTTCGGGGTGCGCCATGTCCACATGGGTACGAACGATTAGAGAAGTGTGAGGCGGGTGAGGTCAGACCTCGCAGCGAGATCACTTGGTTGTCTTGACATTCTGGCTTGATCGTCCTGAGCTTGGAACACACCCATCGAAAGATGAACAGGAGTCACATAGAGATGTGATCGGCATGTTTGCCCACCAATTGAAATTCTCGTCATCAGTGATGTCCACATCAATGGCGTTGAATTGAAATGTGGATCTTGTATCACTCACAATCAATTATGAGAGATATTGATTTGAGTGGGAGCACACTGTAGAATTAACTTGTTTAATTCTCAGTGCAATTAATTTTGAACACTGTCTAAGTGTGGTTTGCATAATAGTTGTAGAATAATGGCTCGCATTTCCACCTTCCCTATTAAAATTGAATAGCTGTTAAATATCTGGTTAAAACTTTACGGTTGGTAACGTAATGTGAGGATTGTCCTCAAGAGTGCCGAGAAGGACTTTGTCCTATCACATGCTTTCGGTATTCTCCCGCTAATGCTATGGATCATGTGACTCTCGTCCTTCGATCCAAAAGCTAGAATTCCTTTTCAGTCAAAGTGCAATATGTTTGCTTCCATGAGACCCGAACTTCGAAAGTTTGGATAGTTATGTGATATTCATGGAATCTGAAAATCATTTTCAGAGACAGACAAAGGCTAAAAGATATGAGATATCCAAAGCAATGTTTGTTTGCAAACTATTAGTAAAGGAGTTTACTATGCATTAGACTGATAAGAGAGGGATCCAGGAGAACGCCTGTCATATGATGAAAGGTGAATAAAACAACAACTTAAAGAGAAAGGAAGTGTCCGAAGGGTGTTAGTAAGATTTTCATGCCTAGGAAGTCCGAGGCTAACGCCACTCTTAAGTTGGATGCTTCTTTTGAGAGTAGGAGAAATACTAAAAGTTAAACTGTTAGAAGTATAAAGGCAAAAGGAAAGAAGACTGGAATATCCAGCTCATGTATGAATGTCATACAAGTTTTTGATGTATAGAAGGCTGGTCAAAGATATAGTTCTTGGGAATTATGGTTAAACATGTTAATCACTAATTCTTGGGTATTGTGAGTTAATCACAAGGATACCCGCTCGATTGCATTCTGTTGCAACTCGATGTAAGAACTACTATGGCATGAAAGACTAGCCAGGAATGAGGTTTAGATACACGCGGGGAACATAGTAAATGTTACTAGGCCTTCCATCGGTGTATTCCCTATGTATTTACTTTCATAATTCATTTTAGAGTTTCACACTCTAGCCCTTTGCATAAGGTATCTTGCAAGAAGGTTGTTCATAAGAGAACTTTTGATGTTCGGTGTTATGAATAACATGAAGGGCCATGCTTCCATCAAAGATGGGATGTATGTTATGAATATTGATGGAAATATGATACATCCATAACACTGACACTAAATGTCGCAAGACTAAAAGAATACCACACAAGTGTGGCACTGCATTTGGTCACATTGGAGAAACCCGCATGGAAAATTCCATTATGATGGATTTTGAAGTCGTTTGATTTTGAATCATCTGACACTTGCAACTTTCCTCTGAAAGGTGAAGTGACTGAAATACCGTTCACGGGCCATAAGGAAAGAGCAAAGAACATATTGGTGATCGTACATTATGATGTGTGTAGTCCAATAAATGTTGTTGCAAGTAGTGGATTTATCTATCTTCAGAAATGACTCAAGTAGATATATGGATATTTACTTGTTGAGACGTAAGTTTGGATCTTTTGAATTCATTCATAAGGTTTTCATAACTTGCACCTCCCGAAACACCACTGCAAGTGGAGAGTCCGTGTAGATGTAATCGAACCATTCATGACATGGTAAGATCAAAGATGACATAAATAAATTTGCCATTACCCCTTTTAAAGAGTGATGCTTTAGAGACTGTGGCTTTTACACTGAAAAGAGATCCATCAGGTCTGTTGAAATGACGCCATGGTATGGTACGCCCAACCATGTTATATCTTTTCTTAACATTTGGAATATGGGGCTTGTGTAAAAGGTTACAAACCTATTCCAAATCAGACAAGTGCTACTTTGTAGGTTATCCCAAGTCATTGGGTATTCCCCCACCACTATACCGAGGCAAAGGATTTGGCCACAAAACGGTATGCTTTTAAAGAGAATAGTTCTTACAAAAGGTGAGTTGGAGGACAGTGCAACTCGACGAGATAACCAGTATCTTCGTCATCAGATCAAAGGAAAGAAACCTTGGAAGTGATTCCGGAGTTTCCTACTGCGACTGATACGGAAGTCTCTACAATAAAATGTATGGACTTCGGTCGAACTTGTAGCTGAACCACGTAGGCAAAGCTCGTGCAAACCTATCAGGTGCGCAAACGAGATATTTTTGTTAGACAACAGTATACCTACAATACAAAAGGAAGCGTTGATGGGCCCTGACTCCGGAATTGGCTAAATGCCAATACAATCCGAGATAGTTTCCATATAAGTGATTCGAGATTAAAATCTTGATACACCTTTCGGAAGACTTAGAGTCTAACAAATATTTATGGAACTAAAAACTGATACGGATAAAATGTTTTATCCATAAAGCTCGACTTGTTGCAATAACAAGTTCAAGGAGTTGACTACGATGAGATTGTCTCACCGTAGCGATGCTTGAAGTCGGTTCGGGTTGAACTAGCAATTAATACATATTTCAATCATGAGATATGAAACATGGATGACAAAAGGATTTCCATCTGATGGAAATGAAACCTAGGACTTGTATGTGATACAGTCCAAAGTAATTTGTCGATCCAGAGGATGCTAGTAAGTATGCAAACTTCAGAGTTCCAGCGATGGACAGAAGAGAGCAAAATGGAGTTGGAATCTTCGTTTTTGATGGAATGGTCAAAGGGGTTTGACTTCATCAAATGGGTATCGAAGATGCTTGTGATTCAAGAAAGTAAGTGGGAGCATAATAATATTTCTAAAAACCTTGTGTACTTGACACATTGTTAATTGGAAATAAATTTCTTGACACGAATTAGGTCTTCATTTGAAAATAGTTTTTCGATGAAGTGCTTAGGATAAATAGCCTCAATATTAGGCATGATGATCTATGGAGATAGATTTACCTAATGGGGCTAAGCTATGAATACATATTGACAACATGCTAAAACTTTTTAGCATTTAAAACGCCAAGGAGTGATTCTTGCCGAAGTCACATGGAAAGAGTTTTTGCAAGACTCGGTGTCCCAAAACACTGATGAGTAAAATACATGATGGAGATTCCACACACTCTTGTGTTTGGATTAATCATGTATTCCATGGTATGTAAAAACAACCAGATATGTCCAATACTCCAAAGTTGTTGCGAGTATAGATACCAAAGTGATCAAAGTACTGATCATGGGACAACAGTGAAAGATGTCATTGAGTACTAGAGTAGTACTGATGACATGTTTTCTCGCAAGCAGAGATTATGAAGTGCTCGTTGTAAGTAATTACATCGATACAGTCTTCATCAATGCTCCATGCGATTTTCGATTTAAGTTAAGGGTTTTGTGTAATACACAACATGGTGGCACGGTAGTTGGAAATTGTTCCAAACAAAATATTGTGGTGAATTCTATAACAAAGGCTAAGTATGTTGACGCTTTAGAAGCGACAAAGAAGTTGTTGAATCATATAGTTCATTCATGAACTTAGTATGGTTCCAAGATGGCTTTGGTCTATGGGACACTATTGCAGATAGTTGCCCCATAGCTCAGTCTGAGGAATCAGGTTTCGGCCAATGATTCACATATATGCAAAGCCAAGTCCACACAAAATATGAATTTTGTGAAAGCATGAAAAACGCGAGGATACGCAAAGTTACACACAGAGCTGAAGTTGTCAGATCCGTTGGACATCAGGCTATACCACAAGCGAAGCATATTATACACCAGTATGCCATAGGTGTAAAGTGCATTAGCATTGACTAGATTATTGACTCTAGTGCAAGTGGGAGTCTATAGGAGATGTGCCCTAGAGCCAATAATACATGTTATTGATTATCTCCCTGTTCATAATTAGGTTTATGTTCCATGCTATAACTGCTATGGTTCTCGAGTCTGCAATAACCACGAGGCTCGGAGGAAGACTCATATGCACGTGTGGAATAATAAACGGTAAAATGTATTCCTAGTTTGGCCTCTAAGACTGGCTCAAGTATTGCATGATGATCCTGTTTTCCTGATCATGGGCATGGCTATGCTGGCAATTTTGAGGGCACAATGTTAGAAGAACATTTGTGTTGAATCGACCCGAATTGATGTTATGCTATGAGATACATTCGTCACTAGTTAAATTGTTTATAACACAGAGATGGTTTACATTTGCATGATTCCTTAGACCATGAGAGTATCGAGTTTCTTCATGCTTGCTTCATGAACTTTGGGGTTTGTTAAACGTCATCCGTAAATAGGTGGTTATTACGGCGGCTTACGGGTTCATGGAAAAGTATGTCAAGTAACTTGATAGCTCAAGATTGGGATTTGCTCCTCCGACGATGGAGAGATATCTCTGGGCCCTCTCGGTGTTACGGTATCCATCATCGTCTGGCCAGACACTTTGTGATTTGAGCACGGGGATGCCGGAACACAGGAACGAGAAAAGAGAACAATACCGGTAACGAGGTAACTGGCATAGTGGACAAGTTGTTGATCCACGGGGATGCCAACATGTCTCACCTCGGGTATTTGTAACATATCGCGAAGCAACAGGAATAGCACACGGCAACTGGAGGTTCACTCGAATATTCATTCCTGTGGGTATAGGGGTCAATATGGGTGTCCACGGCTCCGATGTTGATCATTGATCGGAAGGGGTTCCGGGTCATGTCTATGCTTCACCGAACCTATAGGGTCACACGCTAAAGGGTCATCTATCTGTTGAATACTAGACAGGGAGTCTGAGAGAAATTCACCGAAAAAGTTTCGGAGACAACGGAAGAGTTCCGGAGAGAGAGCATCGGAAGAGTTTCGGTAAAACCGAAAAGTTGTTTCGGAGTGTACCATTAAGTCAAATTGGTTTCCGCACATGCCTGGAAATTATTGGAAGGTACCAGAATTGTTCCGGTAACTTCTGAGATTTTTCAGTGACAAAAACCGGAAATGTTCCGGACTGCCGGAACCGCTTTAGTTGCTTTTCACAGATGAAAATCACTAAACCGAAAAGTTGTTTCGGAGTACACCATAAAGTCAAATTGGTTTCGGCACATGCCTGATAATTCTTGGAGGGTGCCAGAATCGTTCTGGAAACTTTCAGGAATTTTCCGGGATGAAAACCGGAAATGTTCCGGAGCTGCCGGAACCGCTTCAGATGCTTTTCGCAGATGAAAATCACTAAACCGGAATTGTTTCGGAACGCATTGAAAATTATTTTAATGGGTACTGGAAATGTTCTAAGCCCACATAAATATTTTCAGTTCGAACGGACGCTAAAATATGTCGTCGTGAATAGTTAAAGTGCCTTTTGGATTACTTTATGGAAAGCCACCTTTTGGGGCTTTACTCACAAATATCTCTAGGGATGACATGGAAGGATATGGGCTGCCCACTTGCTTTTACCTTTGTGCCCTTGTGAAGGGCATTTTGGGTATTTCAAGTGTCACCCTACCCCTTGGGTTTTCCTATAAATAGAGGTGGAGATGCATTCTCCACACTCACTCTTTCTCACATACACATGCCATCTGATGTTATCTCGCTTCTCTCTCCCTCCCAGCGAAATAGTTTCGTAGAGCCGAAAGGCTGTCTGGGTTCCGGTGGGAACTAGTTCTTGACGGCGAAGCCCTGCCGGATAGATGACACCGTATGTGTGCAACTCTGTAGAGAGATCGTAGTTTCGGTCTTAGTTCGAGAGTGCCTCCCGAAGGGCTGTCCGAGTGACTGTCCGAGTTTTGAAGGTCCTCCCGAAGGGCTGTCCGAGTGACTGTCCGAGTTTCGATGGTCCTCCCGAAGGGCTATCCGTGACACCGTCCGGGGGACTGTCCGACAGCCTCCCGGAGGGCTGTCCGAGGGGCGGATGAGGGTATACATCCTCGCGGTTGGGAGGTTGTAAATCCTAGCTGCGGGGATCTGCACCGCCGATCATCATTGACTCTACTTCCGCTGCGCTACGAGTCGGTAACGAAAAAGATCAAACCTTGTATGCAGTCTCCATAGTGGTCTTGGGCTGGTGCGTAGGTCGGAAATTTTTTGTTTTCTACTGCGTTACCCTACACTATACTCATGAGAGAAGCCACTAGTGAAACCTACGGCCCCCGGGTCTACTTTTCCAACATATTGCTTTCCGATCTACTATTTGCATCTTTTATTTTCAGATATATTAATCCAAAAAACCCAAAAATACCTTGCTGCAATTTTTGTTTACTAATTTTATTTTGTGTTCTTGTGAGATCTATTTGCCAAAACTATCATTACCTAATCTATCTTATTACCGTAGAGAGCGTGACAACCTCTCTTGCGCGTCGGGTTGCAAGTATTTGTTGTTTGTGTGCAGGTGTTGTTTACGTGGGTGCGTGATCTTCCTCTACGGATTGATACCTTGGTTTCATAACTGAGAGAAATACTTACCGTCGTTGTGCTGCATCATCCCTTTCTCTTTGGGGAAATACCGACGCAGTCTCAAGCCACGTCACTACACGTCGCAGACGGAGCGAAAGAATATTTGACGATATTTCCCGTGTCTCTCGCTTTTACCGGACAGATGAAAACGATGGAAAAGTTCCATGTTCGTTATGATAGGAGCACGTGACAGACGAACGGACAACGTATTCGGATTCATGGGATTTTTTGATCAACTTACCTGTATAAATTATTTTCATCTGACTTAAGGTTTATTTTATATTAATTTTTAAAGTTTTATTAATATTCAGAAATTAAACAGATTTAATTTAATTTCAATAATTCATTTATGACATCAGCATGATGTCATGCTGACATCAGCAGTCAACCCAGCTGTCTCAGGTCAAACCTGACAGCTGGGCCCCACCTGTCATAGACAGTGGGCTAAACAGGGTTTAATTTGAACTAAAACAGGTTAATTAGAGGGGTGGGTCCCACATGTAAGTGACTAATTAGTTTAATTTAATTAACATGATTAATTAAACAATTTTAATTAGTTCTAATGGAGCTAGGCCCACATGTCATAGGCCTAGGGGGGTGGTGGCCCACCGGTCAGCTGCTGGGGCTGCCCAGTCAGCACAGTTGACCAGGTCAACTGGGGCCAAGGGCCCCACGGGCAGTGACAGGGGGGGGGGGCAGGTCAACCTAGCCGGCGGAGGCCACCGGAGTTGGCTCCAGCAAGCCAAACGCACGGCGGAGGGCTCGAGCGCCGACGGGATTTGGCCATAGAGGGCCAAATCGAGCGCGGAGAGGCTCGATCGAGAGCTGGCGCAAGCGCGGTCCCGTTCCAACCGTCGGGAGGGGCGAGGATGGCCGGAGTTCATCGGAAACGAGCTCGCGGTGGCGGCCGGCGCTCGGGCAACTACGGCTACGACGCAACAGCAAACGCGCAAGCGAACTAGCGGTGCCAGGAGGGCCTACGCGGCGCGGGAAGTCTGTTGGTGGGGCACGTTGGACCAATAGGTTACCGGAGGCACGCCGATGAAGAGCTCAGGCAGCGGCGAGCTTCGGCTCCTATCGAATCGGGGGGTTACGCACTAAGTTTCAAAGAGGGGAAGGAGGGGGAGGGACCGGGGGCTCACCGCGACCGTGCAGGTGAGCTCAGTGGGCGTGGGGGAGGCCTGGGGCGGTCGGATTTGTCGCCGGAGCGCGGCGGTGACCCGACGAGGAAGGCGATGCGTGACGGCGGTGTAGAGGCCCCCGGCTCACGGGCATGGGCGAGGGGGAGGGAGACGACCGCGGCGGAACGAACGAGCGCGTCGGTGAGGTGCGGGGAGGACGGCGGCTACGCGGGCGAGCAGGCGACGGCGACGACCGAAGCGGCCATGGCGTCGGGTGGGAGCAGGCGGCGCGAGGGGGAGGAAATGGAGGGGGCTAGGGTTCGGGGGTCGACGGGGAGGCCTTGTAGGCGGCGATGAGCCGCCCGATGCTCGCCAGGACGACGGGGGTGGCCGGTGGCGGCCATCGTCGCGTCCACGTCCCCCCCCCCCCCCAAGTGAGCAGGAGATGGATGACAGGGGTGGGGGGAGATGGGCTGGGCTGGCACCTGGGTCGGCAGGCCTAAGTGACCAGGGCACTCAGCCCTTATTTCTTTTGATTTTAATTCTATTGCTTTTCTTTTATTTCTTAAATCTGATATTTATCTATTTAGTGACAAAAATGCATTTGTAAAATATGTGACTTAGCCCAATATTTGCAAAGCAATATTTTGTAGTGCCACAAAAAGTTTGAGGACTTTTTGAATTGTTTTGAAATCTGCCAAAATAGAAAGGGGCATTTAATTAATCGATTTGGCCTCTGTTTTAAATTCATTTGAGACACACAACCACAAGATAAAATGTTGGTTCCATTTTTATAAAAGCTTAGGGGATATTAGCAACCTAAGCATGGTTTTTATTTCCTGATTTACAAAACTTTTAAATCCACGTTTTAAATGAATTTGAATTGCAAAGGAATTTGAATTAGAGTTTGATTCCAACATTGACCATAATTGGATTAGCAAAATGTATTAGCTTAATACTCAGGTTACTGTAGCTTGACTACATAGATCACTGTAGCATGGATCTCAGGGTGTCACAACTCTCCCCTACTAAAAGAAATTCTCGCCCCGAGAATTAAGAAGTAGAAGGAAAGAGCCCGGGGTATTCATCACGAAGATGATCTTCGCGTTCCCAAGTGGCTTCATCTTCAGAATGATTTGACCACTGCACTTTGAAGAACTTCGTAACCTTCTGACGAGTCTGACGTTCGGTTTGATAGAGAATGCGGACCGGATGCTCTTTATAAAAAAGATCTTGTTGCAGCTCAAGCATATCATGATCCACTGCTCAGATAGGATCCTTGAAGCAGCGGCGAAGCTATGACACATGGAACACATCGTGAACCTAAGAAAGGTTTGACAGTAATTCCAATTGATATGCCACTTTACCACGCCTTTCGAGAATAGTGAATGGACCAATATATCAAGGAGCCAGCTTGCCCTTGATCCCAAAACGGTGTGCACCTCTCATTGGTGTGACTCAAAGATAAGCCTTTTCGCCAGGTTGATAGACCATATCTTTGTGATGACGGTCATACTGACTCTTCTGACGAGACTGAGCAGCCTTCAGATTTGAATGAATAATGCGGACTTGGTCTTCGGCATGTTGGATAATATCCGGACCGATAAGCATACGTTCCCCAGTTTCTGACCAATTCAGAGGAGTCCAACACTTTCGTCCATATAACACTTCAAAAGGGGCTATCTTCAGACTAGCTTGATAGCTATTGTTGTAGGAGAACTCAGCATATGGGAGAGATTCCTCCCATTTCTTGCCGAAAGAAATGGCACAAGCTCGAAGCATGTCTTCTAGAATCTGGTTGACTCTTTCAACTTGTCCGTGGGATTGTGGGTGAAAAGCGGTGTTAAAGGACAAATGAGTTCCCATAGCCTCCTGGAAACTTGCCCAGAATCTTGAAGTGAATAAACTGCCATAGTCTGAACTAATCACCAATGGGATACCGTGGAGTGAAACAACTCTAGACATATAAAGATCTGCCAGCTGACTAGCAGTGATAGTTTCCTTGATGGCCAGAAAGTGTGCAACTTTGGACAGTCGGTCAATGACGACAAGAATAGCATCATTACCTTTCTGCAATCTGGGAAAACCGGTGACGAAATCCATCTCGACATGGTCCCACTTCCATTCAGGAATAGCAATAGGTTGCAGCGTTCTAGCAGGTCTTTGATGTTCTGTGCTTTGATTCGATGGCAAATGTCGCATTCTGAAACATAGCGTGCAATGTCTTGTTTCATGTTTGACCACCAGAACCTTTGACGGATGTCTTGGTACATCTTGGTACTACCCGGATGAATAGACAGAGGTGTATCATGAGCTTCCTTCATCACTTTCCTTGTCATATCCAGGTTTTCCTCCTTACTTGGAATGTATAAACATCCCTTGAAATACACGGCGCCATCATCAGCAACAGTGAAGCAAGAGGGTTTACCTTCCGGAACATAGCGTCTAATCTTTTCGACTTCATTGTCATAGTGTTGCATAGTTTTGATGCTGCCCACGAGATCTTATTCAGAGAACCCTGGTTAACAACACGGAGGTTCATCTTGCGGAACACTAGAGGAGGGGGAGCGAGATAACCCTGAGGAACAATATGGAGGTTTAGCTTGCGGAACTCCTTTTGAAGAAGGGGGTGAACCTTATGGACCTGGAGATGGTTGCAGTATGACTTGCGGCTCAAAGCATCAGCCATTACATTAGCCTTGCCAGGTGTATAAGAAATGCCCACATTGTAATCTGCTATGCACTCCATCCATCTCTGTTGACGAAGGTTTAGGTCCGGCTGAGTAAACAGGTACTTCAAACTTTGGTGATCGGTGTAGATCTCACAACGATTACCAATAAGGTACTATCGCCACTCTTTCAGTGCATGTATTACTGCAGCAAGCTCGAGATCATGAACTGGGTAGTTCTCTTCATGAGGACGCAATTGACGAGAGGCATAAGCAACCACTCTGCGCTCTTGCATTAGGACACAGCCTATTCCCTGACGCGTAGCGTCACAATAAATGACAAAGTCCTTACGAGTATCCGGAGGAGCAAGCACTGGAGCAAATGTCAGCTTGTCCTTAAGTGCTTGAAAACTCGCCTGACATTTTTCTGTCCACTCATATTTAACACCTTTGTGAAGCAGATTGGTTAAGGGCTTTGCAATCTTAGAGAAGTTCTCGACAAATCGACGGCAATAGCTGGCGAGTCCGAGAGAACTTATGACTTACTTAACATTCTTCGGGGGAGTCCAATCAAGAATAGCCTGAACTCGTTCAGGGTTGACTGCAATACCATTCTTGGAGATCACATGACCAAGGTAGGTCACTTCGGGCATCCAGAACTCACAGTTGGAATACTTGGCATATAGCTGATGTTCCCGAAGCCTTTGCAGTACAAGACGAAGATGTTCAACATGCTCTTCTTTATTCTTGGAATACACCAGGATATCATCCAGATAAACCATGACAAATTTGTCGAGGTAGTCCATGATGATATAATTCATCAACCGAGAGAAGGTTGTTGGAGCATTGGTTAAACCGAACGACATGATAGTGTACTCGTATGAACCATAGCGAGTAACAAATGCGGTCTTGGGGATATCTTCCTCACGAACCCGGATCTGATGGTAACCCAACCTCAAGTTGAGTTTAGAGAATATCGAGGAACCAGCAAGCTGATCATACAAATCATTGATCCGAGGAAGCGGATATTTGTTCTGAATTGTAGCTTGGTTGATGGTCGATAATCTTGGACCAGACGATTTGTCCCATCCTTCTTCTTGACAAAGAGAGAAGGTGCTCCCCAAGCAGAGGAACTTGGACGGATAAAACCCAGACGAAGCGAATTGTCAATTTCTTGCTTAAGTTCAAGGAGCTCATGCAGAGGCATCTTATAAGGTCGCTTGGCTATTGGAGTGGTACCGGGTACCAAGTCGATGACAAATTCGACAGCTCTAGCTGGGGGGGGGATCCCTGGAAGTTCTTCCGAAAAGACATCTTGGAAGTCCGGGACAATTGGAATGTTTTCAATCCCTTTAAGAGGTGACTCATTTAATGCATTCAAGGCATATAGCCTGGCTTCAACACTTCGAACGAGATAAGCATGATAGCTTACTATTTCATTTGAAGGGTGCAGGAGGTGGATGGTTTTCGTGGCACAACTGATTGACACGGTATGAGCCTTCAACCAATCCATTCCGAGAATGAGATCGATATTGGAAGACTTCAGCATTATGGGGGAGGCAAAGAATTCCAACCCTTCAATTTCAATGGGGACATTGTGGCTAATCACTGAGGTTCGACATTGGCCCGGCGGGGTGTTTACCACTATTGGAATGTCCATCTCATCACTCTTAATGTCATGCATGTATGCAAAATTTTCCGACATGAAAGAATGTGATGCTCCTGTATCAAACAATACAGAAGCTGGTACTGAGTTAACAAGAAGTGTACCCATCATAGTAGCAGGCTGGTATTGAGCTTCAGTCATCTCAATGTCGTTAGCCTGACCACGACCATTAGCAGGCCTGGCATTGTTGTTGCGGGGCTGGTTGGAAGGCAGTGCCAGTTGATTCTGATTCTGCCTGCATTCTCTGGCACGGTGTCTTGGACAACCACACTTGAAGCACAGCCCATCCTCAGGACGAGAAGGGGGAACAGGAGCTCGGGGTGGTGGAGCTGGGAGCCTTGGCTGCCTAGGTGGTGGAGGAGGCAGACGAGGTGCAGCATAGGACGGCCTTGGAGCAGGAGCAGGTGAATGGTACATATTGTGGGGAATCCAGATCTTACGCTTCTGACTTGCTGAGCCCGAAGATGAGCCCATGTCACGGTTGCGCTTGTTATTGTCCTTGTTGCCCTAGACGAGATTGCGGAACTCACGCTTCTTCCGGTCCATAATTCCTTGAGGGATATGATGAGCACGGAATGTGATACGTCTCCAACGTATCTATAATTTTTGCTTGTTCCATGCTGTTATATTATCATTCTTGGATGTTTTACAATTATTTTATTACAACTTTATATCATTTCTTGGGACTAACCTATTGACATAGTGCCAAAGTGCCAGTTGCTGTTTTTGCTTGTTTTTTCCTTCGCAGAAAATCAGTACCAGACGGAGATAAAACGCTGCGGGAATTTTTGTGGATTTTTTCCAAACCAGAAGAAACCAGATGGGCCAAAGAACACTAGCAGAGGGGGCTCAGGGTGGCCAGCACCCACCAGGGCGTGCCAGAGGCCCCCTGGCGCGGCCTGATGGGTGCTGGGCACCACGGGCACCCCCTCAACCGACTATCGTGCCTATAAATTCCCTGGAAATCCAAAAACCCTAGAGGAGTCGACGAAACACAATTTCAGCCGCCGCAAGTTCCAGAACCTCGAGATCCAATCTAAACACCATTCCGGAGGGGTTCATCTTCCTCATAGGTGCCTCTCCGATGATGCGTGAGTAGTCCACCATAGACCTTCGGGTCCGTAGGCAGTAGCTAGATGGCTTCATCTCTCTCTTATGATTCTCAATACAATGGTCTCTTGGAGATCTATTTGATGTCAACTTTTGCGGTGTGTTTGTTGGGATCCGATGAATTTTGAGTTCATGATCAGTTTCTATCCATGAATATTATTTGAGTCTTCTTTGATCTCTTATATGCATGATTGCTTATAGCATCGTATTTCTTCTTCGAAACTTTGGTTTAGTTAGGCCGACTAGATTGATTTTCTTGCCATGGGAAGAGGTGCTTTATGATGGGTTCGGTCTTGCGGTGTTCTTTCCCAGTGACAGAAGGGGCAGCAAGACACGCATGTATCGTTGCTATTAAGGATAACAAGATGGGGTCTATTCCTACATGAATAGATCTTGT
Source organism: Elymus sibiricus (assembly GCA_039707655.1). Classification (NCBI taxonomy): domain Eukaryota; kingdom Viridiplantae; phylum Streptophyta; class Magnoliopsida; order Poales; family Poaceae; genus Elymus; species Elymus sibiricus. Next base: position 534,226,954 of record CM077675.1, read on the forward strand.
CTACATCATGTCATCGTTCTTATTGCATTACTCCGTTTTTCCATGAACTTAATACACTAGATGCATGCTGGATAGCGGTCGATGCGTGGAGTAATAGAGGTAGATGTAGGCAGGAGTCGGTCTATCTATCTTGGACGTGATGCCTATATAATGAACATCGCCTTGGATATCATCATGACTATTCGATTATCTATCAATTGCCCAACAGTAATTTGTTCACCCACCGTGCGCTATACTCATGAGAGAAGCCACTAGTGAACCCTACGGCCCCCGGGTCTACTTTTCCTATCATATTTCTTTCTGATCTACGTTTTTTGCAATCTTTGTTTTCAGATCTACAAAACCAAAAACCCAAAAACATATTGCTGCATATTTACTCTTTTTATTTGTGTTCTTGAGAGATATATCTCTCCTATCCATCACTACCTAATCTATCTTATTACCATAGAGAGATTGACAACCTCTCTTTCGCGTCGGGTTGCAAGTATTTGTTGTTTGTGTGCATGTGCTACTTATTGGGTGGTGGTGATCCTCCTACTGGTTCGATAACCTTGGTTTCATAATTGAGGGTAATACTTACCGTCGCTATGCTGCATCATCCCTTCATCTTTGGGGAAATACCGACGCAGTCCAAGCCACGTCAGAATGCAGCTTGGAACTCCGACCAGGTGATGATTGTTCCAACAGGCTATGAGCACTGATGACTGTCCCACCATTGAGCAGCGGGACCCTTCAGGAAGTAGGAGACAAAGGTGACATAACTTGCCATTGGGGTGCCTGCAGACTCCAGCTCATAAGTGATGTCACGGAGCCAGTCATCAGCGTCAAGCGGCTGAGTTGAGCTACGGTAGATAGCTAGGTTGAAGCTCATAAAGTCATGCAGCGTTACTGGGGCTGCCTGCTAATTCATGTTCGGCCTTGGAAACTGATCCATAAGCCCTTGCATAAACTGGCGGTTCAGTTCAAACTGCTGCATCATTCTAGCCATGTATTCAGGTGGTGGTGGGTGGTCAGGCGCACCACGACCACGACCAGCTGGCCTAACCATCCTGTTATATGTAACAACGATAGTTTAGCATTGAGTAATGACAAGTCAATGAATCATTCATGAGGTAAAATGCACAAAGACAGAAGTGCAATAGATACACCATAATAGTCAAACACGACATAATGATCCGTACTTAAGTCTGTTACAAATAGGCGATAGGTTCGGCATGAAAATAACTTAGACAAACTAGGCGGCACGCAGGCACGCGGTAGAGGGATACAGTAACGGGACATAGCGATAAGCTACATCAACGTCGGGGACAACCACTGAAGCCAGGTAACTGCTGGTGATCGCGTATGGCAAACCCGGGGATATGATTCTGCAATCCATGGACACTATGATGCGGATATTGGTCCAGATCGGGGACTCGAGGTCCACGTGCAGGTGTACGACCTCCAACCGCAGGCCACTCAAGACCTGGTGGTAGCTCTGTCCGGCGCGGGTAAAGGATGTAATGTGGATATGTCCCCGCATGGACTACTGGTATCAACTGATCGAGAGCGTCGTAAAGACGAATACGAGTGGCGTACAACTCAACAGTCAGAGCTCGGACAGCACGATCTAGCGCCTCAGTGTACTGAACCAGAATTTGTGGGTCGTAACGACGACTCACATAAGGGGTATAGACCGCAGTGTAGGACCGGTCGTTGCCCTGCCACACGAGATGGGTGAAGGCAGCGGTGTCGGATCCAGTCTCATCCCCAGCGGGGACATACGAAATGTATCTGAATCCAGGGGTGCTCTCTACGGAGCCGGGTGATAGCAGTGTAGGAAGCATCATGGACTACCATCTCAACAGTCACTCCAACACCGCAATAGGTGTGCAGCTCAGTGATGGAGTGGTCACGCCGATCCTAGATAACAACCACTGCCTGGTACTGCTCCTGGTTGAAATCACGGAAGTCCTCGTAAACAATGTACTCGGGGTACTAGCGATATCCCAGCCTGGTCAATAGGTTGATCAGAATGGTCGGGAATCCAGGGGCATCGATAGCCATAGTCAGACAAATGAGCTGCGTGGAAGGACGCATGTGTAACAAGAAGATTCAAAGATGTCAAATGACAGTGTGTGCATCATAACATCAAAGGAAATAATTGTCGACGAAACAACTCTCCGGTGGATGTGATCACGAGAACCTAATGTTGGAGTTAGCAAAATCTTTAACCCGAAAGAGAAGAGAGATCAGAACCTAGTGTATAGATGAGGAATAAAAGATCCTAATACCACCCGATTGAGATGTGGGCCCGTAAGCCACACAAAAATGTTAGTAAAGTTTGTCAAGTACTAGACTCAACTTCAACCAAGGAGTTGGAAAGGGGACTACCTACAGGCAGTCGGCTCTGATACCAACTTGTGACGCCCCCAAATTTGACCGTACGCTAATCATACACGAAAACGCGTACGACCAAGATTAGGGACTCACTGATCGATATCACAACACAACTCTAGACACAAATTAAAGTCATGCAGCTTCATATTACAAGTCAGGGGCCTCGAGGGCTCGAATAAAAGCTCGACAAACACGAGTCAGCGGAAGCAAATAATATATGAGTACAGACATAAGTTAAACAAGTTTTGCCTTAAGAAGGCTAGCACAAACATAGCAACGGATTGAAAGAGGCAAGGTCTCCTGCCTGGGAGCCAACCTAACTACTCCTGAGCGTTAGCACTCTCCACGTAGTAGTACGCTCCAGCGGTGGTGTAGTAGTCGTCTCTGGTGTACTCCATCTCCTGGGCTCCATCGTCTGAACGCAACAATCGTATCGAGGGTGAAAGAGAAAGTAAAGCAGAGGTGAGTACTCTTCCAAAGTACTCGCAAGACTGACATCAAAACTATGCTAAGTATGCATCAGTATCAAAGGGAATGGGGGTTATATCTGGACTGACTGCAGAAAAGGAAGAATAGGGGGAAGGCCTAGTCCTATCGAAGACTAGCATCTTCAACATCTTGCAGCATTAGAAGAGAGTAGACTGGTATCTCATATATAGCAATATTATTGTAGCAATTTTATTAAGTAACCACGCCCAGAGGTTCTTTCTCGACTCCCTACGAGAAAGCAATCTCGGAGCAAACATTCATTTCAATTTTAAGTCACAATTATAGTTGTAGTAGATCAAGGTACAACTCCGAGTCGTCCTGTTACCATGGACACGTCTATTCGAGTAGTTGAATTCATCCCTGCAGGGGTGCACACATTTTCCAACACGCTTGATAACCTTTTGCCGGACACACTTTCCTGGGTCATGCCCGGCCTCAGGACATCAACACATCGTCGCCCTACCTAGGCTCAACAGAGAGGCCAGCCCGCCGGTCTAAATCCTAAGCACGCAGGGGTCATGGGCCCACTCACCCTTTGCACTGCTACACGATGCATGGGCGGCCGAGGTCAGTCCTAGCACCTCTAATAGAATATCAATGCCCTCGCGGACCACTCGGGTGCACGCCGCTCCATTGCTGACGTCCAAAGAGCTTCGGCTAATACAACGATGCTGAGTACCCTTAACTTCTCCCACGTGAAGGTTAGTGCGAAAAAGGTCAAACGACCAACTTAGATCAAATACCCAACCCATTAGCATTTTATTAATGCGGTGACGAGCGTGAACCATGATGTGCGGTCCTATCGCCCCGTCTCGAGGTCTTGTGGCAAGGGCCTCACCTGCCCGGCCACGCATAGTCGTGAATAAACCGTGGGTACCCTTCAGGGCCGACCCATCACCAACATCTTTCTGCAACCAAGTCATAGTAACCGTGTGTATACAACATCAAGGTGGAAACTGAGGAATCACCCTCAATGGTTCCCGCTTGATGTAACCATCAAGGTGGACTTAGAGGAATCGCCCTCGATGGTCCCACACTTGAAGGGGGGGTCGCACGACAGAGGCGATATCGGGAGTGGCAGAGAGGTATTACCCTCTGTTTACCACGACCGATTAGCTACACTACAGAGCTAACATCATGAGTACTTCACTTGGTGTCACCCTCGGTACTCGATAGTAGTTCTGCATAGTCGTACAACTAAGGGGATGTGCGGTGATGTGACGGGCCTGGCTCGTCGATCATGATGATCGAGTAACTGATATTAAAAGCGGGGCAACTGGGACTAAGGGGTCACAGGGGATTCACTGATCAACCTATACTAAGTAGTTGATATAACAGTAGGTATAGTAGCAGTTTATCAAAAGCAGGCTATGCATCAGAATAGGAGCTAACTACAACAGTAGCAAAATCTAATGCAAGCATGAGGGAGAAAGAATGTGCGATATCGGAATGCTCAAGAGGGTTTGCTTGCCTTGCTGCTCTGTTGCAAAGGTCTGATCGTCAGTGGCGTAGTTGTACCCGGCAGCAGCGTCAGTCTCGCGGTCTACTGATGACCCACAGGTATAGGGGATCAATCATAGTCCTTTCGATAAGTAAGAGTGTCGAACCCAACAAGGAGCAGAAGGATATGATAAGCGGTTTTCAACAAGGTAATTTCTGTAAGTAGCAAGTAGTTTGATAGCAAGGCAATTTGTAACGAGCAAGTAACGGTAACAATAGGTAAGGTGCAGCAAGGTAGCCCAATCGTTTTGTGGCAAAGGACAGGACAAAACTATCTCTTATGATGAGCAAGTTTTCTTGAGGGTACACGGGAATTTCATCTAGTCACTTTCATCATGTTGGTTTGATTGGTGTTCGCTACTTTGATACTTTGATATGTGGGGGGACCGGTGCTAAGGTGTTGTTCTTACTTGAACTAACAACCTACTTATGATTAACCCCCTCGCAAGCATCCGCAACTACGAGAAAAGTATTAAGACAAAGTCTAACCATAACATTAAACATGTGGACCCAAATCAGCCCCTTACGAAGTAGCGCATAAACTAGGGTTTAAGCTTCTGTCACTCTAGCAACCCATCATCTAATAACTACTCCACAATGCATTCCCTTAGGCCCAAGGATGGTGAAGTGTCACGTAGTCGACGTTCACATGACACCACTAAGGGAGTCACAACATACATATCATCAAAATATCGAACACATATCAAATTCACATGATTGCTTGCAACATGACTTCTCCCGTGACCTCAAGAACAAAGGTAACTACTCACAAATAATATGCATGCTCAAGATCAGAGGTGTATTGAATAGCATAATGGATCTGAACATATAATCTTCCACCAAATAAACCATATAGTAATCAACTACACAAGGTAATCAACACTACTAGTCACCCACAGGTACCAATTTGAGGTTCCGGTACAAAGATTGAACACAAGAGATGAACTAGGGTTTGAGAGGAGATGGTGTTGTTGAAGGTGTTGATGAAGAATGGCCTCCCCAAGATGATAGGGTTGTTGGTGATGACGATGGCTTTGATTTCCCCCTCCGGGAGGGAAGTTCCCCCGGCGAAATCGCTCCGCCGGAGGGCAAAAGTGCTCCTGCCCAAGTTCCGCCTCGAGGAGGCGGCGCTTCATCCCAAAAGTCCTCTCCTTAATTTTATTTAGGTTTTTTGGGATTTTATACCAGAAGATGGGCTCCGGAGGTGGGCCTGGGTGCCCACCCTCCACCAGGGCGCGGTTAGGGGGCTTGGCGCGCCCTGGTGGAGGGTGGCCACCTGGTGGTCCCCCTCTGGTAGTTCTCAGCTCCAGTAATTCTTATTTATTGCATAAAAATTCTTCGTAAATTTTCAGCTTCATTGGAGTTGTGCAGAATAGGAATCTCTGACGTGCTTTTTCAGGGTGCTGAATTCCAGTTGCCGGCATTCTCCCTCTTGATGTAAACCTCGCAAATTGTGAGAGAAAAGGCATTAAAATTACTCCCGAAGCATTACTATGCATAAAAACATTATAAATAACAGTAGTAAAACATGATGCAAAATGGACGTATCAACTCCCCCAAGCTTAGACCTCGCTTGTCCTCAAGCGAAAGCCGGTATCAAAGAACATGTCCACATGGTTTGAGAGAGAGGTGTCGATAAAAACAAAATACGGACATAGTAGCATCATGCTTATTATTATAACAGCAACAAAAACTAACATAAAACTTTCTCATAAAACTTTTATTTCATAGCAGCATCATATAACTTCTTATGAGCAAGTAACTATTCATCACAACGTGGAAGTATAAAGCATAAACCTTATTGAAAACCAACAAACTATGTTCTCAGACAACTTTGCAGCTACAATTCATCATATTTTCAGGAAGGGTCTCATGTAGGAGCCTTTTGGCAAGTCCACATACTCAACTATCATTTAGTCTTCTATGATTGCTAACGCTCACGGCATACCCATGGACAAAAAGTTTCAACCAGACACATAGAAAGATAGGGGCTTATAGTTTGCCTCCCAACATATTCACCTCAAGGGTGATGTCAACAATAATAACTCATGCTCACTCATATCCAACTAGTCATATGTGCCTAGATCTTTCCTCACCACATGATGCTTGCCAAAGAAGAAAACTAAAAAGGAATAGGGGAGAATACTTTGACTCTTGCATAAAAGTAAGTACATAAAAGTAAAAGATAGGCCCTTCGCAGAGGGAAGCAGAGGTTGTCATGCGCTTTTTAGTTTGTATGCCAAATCCCTTAGCACAAAAGAACGTCACGTTGCAATGCCTCTTGTGATAGCAACCTTTATTATGCAGTCCGTCGCTTTTATTACTTCGCCATCACAAGTTCGTGCAACGCTCAATTTTCTCTTACACTAATTGATCCAACACTTTTTAGAAGCAATTTTTATTTCCTTGATGCACCGATGACAACTTACTTGAAGGATCTTGTTCAATCCATAGGTAGGTATGGAGGACTCTCAAACATGAGTTTGGGTTTTGGGTTTTTGGATGCACAAGTAGTATCTCTACTTAGTGCGGAGTTTTTGGCTAGCAAAGATATTGGGCAAGCACCACATGTTAAAGGATCTATGACAATATAACTTCTATGTGAATATGAACAAGCATAAATCATTATGTTGTCTTCCTTGTCCAACGTCAACAATTTTGGCATATAATATTTAATGGGGGCTCACAATCATAAAAGATTTCCATGATAGTATATTTGCATGTGAATCTTCTCTTCCCTAATTAATTCTTTCATGAATTGCATCATTGACTAATGCTATGTTTGCCAATCTCCAATAAATTTTACCACTTATACTTTTCTTTATTGTGATGTCATTACTCACCATAAGATTAGCATATGATCCTTTTCATTTATTTTATTTTATCATGATTGCAACAAGAAAGTAAAAGGGGCAAAAGCTCAAACTAAACTTTATTATATAACTCTCACTCAATTACATAGATAGATAGATCATGAAACTAGCACTCGAAAATAGATCATACTAAACTTTTATTCAACTGGATCATGAAAAGGCTAAGGATCAAAAATAGAAAGCAAAGGTAAAAAGTGATGGTGATACAATATCGGGGCACCTCCCCCAAGCCTGGCTCAAGCCAAGGGGAGTGCCCATACCCGTGTACTCAAGTCTCCTTTGGTGGTTAAGATGATGAAGGTGGTGGTGATGAGACGTTATTCTTCTTCTCCAGTTTACGCTTGACGATGAAGTTTCCTTCCCTCAAATCATCATTCTCTTGCTCAAGTTTCAATATCCTCTTGCATAGAGCTGCCTTGCTCTCCTGCAAAAAATGAGAAGGGATAAAAGGAGTACTGGGTTTACTCCTACCATTAGGAAGGCTTGACTTCTTGAACTTCACATGCATGTCTCCAAGTTGAGGTAGCAGAGGTTCATCTTCATCTGAGCTAGCGTCTGGCATAGCATCTTCTATTGCCTCCGGATCGGTGTCTTCTTCTTCCTCCGAAGTCCACAAGTAGGGGTAAATTTTCCCAAAGATCCTTGGATCAACAACATAATTGGACACATAGCTCTCTCCCTCCGAATCTTTTGACGACATATTTTCAGATCTGTCAGAAAAACAGCATGAAACAAGAACAGAGGAAAATCACGCGATGCGGTGGTCAAAACAGTCGAGGGTATATATAGAGAATTTTTATTCTTGGAAACCAAGCAAACGAAAGGAAAACGGAGTCGGGAAGGTTCCTAAGGTGGGCACGCTCCACCAGGGCGCGCCAGGGATGGCAACCGTGCCCTGGTCTGCCGTGCCCTCCTCGGTTACCTTCCGGTTTATTTTTTATTTCCTAAAATTCATAAATATTCCAAAACTGATAAAAAATATTTTTGCGGATTTTTAGGAGACTGTTTACTTGTCGTATCACGTGCCTCTTGTTTTTCATGATTCTGGAGTGTTCCGGAAGGTCTTTTTTATGTGTTCCTCCGGTGTCATGGTTTGGATAACATTGCTTTCAACATTAATAAGCGTACCTAAGATATAGTGTTTAATTCTTTGTCCATTGACCACCTTCGGGTTAGTACCTTCGGCATTATTAATCTTGATAGCTCCAGAACGATAAACCTCTTCGATAATATATGAGCCTTCCCATTTGGAGAGAAGCTTACCTGCAAAAAATCTTAAACGAGAGTTGAACAAAAGAACATAGTCTCCTATTTTTAATTCCTGCTTTTGGATTCTTTTGTCATGCCATCTTTTTACTTTTTCTTTAAATAGCTTGGCATTTTCATACGCTTGGGTTCTCCATTCATCTAGTGAGCTAATATCAAATAACCTCTTCTCACCGACAAGTTTGAAATCATAGTTGAGTTCTTTAATTGCCCAAAATGCTTTATGTTCTAATTCTAGAGGCAAATGACAAGCTTTCCCATATACCATTTTATATGGAGACATACCCATAGGATTTTTACAAGCTGTTCTATAAGCCCAAAGTGCATCATCTAGTTTCTTAGACCAATTCTTTCGGGACCTATTGACAGTCTTTTGTAATATCAATTTTATTTCTCTATTGCTAAGTTCAACTTGACCAATAGATTGAGGATGATAGGGTGATGCAATTCTATGGTTAACATCATATTTAGCAAGCATCTTACGGAAAGCACCATGAATAAACTGTGAAGCACCATCAGTCATTAGATATCTAGGGACTCCAAACCTTGGAAAAATAACTTCTTTAAGCATTTTAATGGAAGTATGATGATCAGCACTACTAGTTGGAATAGCTTCTACCCACTTAGTGACATAATCAACAGCAACCAAAATATGAGTGTACCCATTAGAGGAAGGAAAAGGTCCCACATAATCAAAACCCCAAACATCAAATGTTTCAACAACAAGTGAATAGTTCATAGGCATTTCCCGTCGCTTACCGATATTACCAATTCTTTGACATTCATCACAAGACAAGACAAACTTACGAGCATCCTTGAAGAGAGTAGGTCAATAAAAACCAGATTGTAATACCTTATGAGCAGTTCTATCTCCAGCATGATGTCCTCCATAAGCTTCGGAATGACATTTCTGTAAGATCTGTTCTTGTTCATCCTCAGGTACACAACGTCTAATAATACCATCTACTCCTTCTTTATAAAGATGTGGGTCATCCCAAAAGTAATGTCTTAAGTCATAGAAGAATTTTTTCTTTTGTTGGTATGTGAAACTAGGTGGAAATATTTAGCAACAATGTAATTAGCATAGTCAACATACCATGGAGTGTTTTGAGACACATTTATTGCAGCTAGTTGTTCATCAGGGAAACTATCATCAATAGGTAGTGGGTCATCAAGAATATTTTCTAACCTAGACAAGTTATCAGCTACGGGGTTCTCAGCTCCCTTCATATCAATGATATGTAAATCAAATTCCTGAAGCAAGAGAACCCACCTAATGAGTCTAGGTTTAGCATCTTTCTTTTCCATAAGATATTTTATAGCAGCATGATCAGTGTGAACAATAACTTTGGAATCAACAATGTAAGGTCTGAATTTATCACAAGCAAACACGACTGCTAAAAATTCTTTTTCAGTAGTGGCATAATTTCTTTGGGCACCGTCTAGAGTTTTTCTAGCATAATGGATAACCTTTAATTTCTTATCAACTCTTTGTCCTAGAATAGCACCAACAGCATAATCACTAGCATCACACATAATTTCAAAAGGCAAGTTCCAATCAGGTGGTTGAACAATAGGTGCAGTGGTTAAGGCTTTCTTTAGTGTTTCAAAGGCTTCCATGCAATCATCATCAAAAACAAAGGGAATATCCTTTTGCAAAGGATTAGTAAGAGGCCTAGAAATCTTTGAGAAGTCTTTAATAAACCTCCTATAGATACCAGCGTGACCAAGGAAACTTCGACTACCTTTGATATCTTTAGGACATGGCATCTTCTCAATTGCATCAACTTTAGCTTGATCCACCTCAATACCTCGTTCGGAGATCTTATGCCCCAAGACAATACCTTCATTAACCATAAAGTGACACTTCACCCAATTCAAGACGAGATTAGTTTGTTCACATCTCTGCAAAACTCGATCAAGGTTGCTTAAGCAATCATCAAAAGAAGTTCCGTAAACGGAAAAATCATCCATGAAAACCTCCACAATCTTTTCACAAAAATCAGAGAATATAGCAGTCATACATCTTTGAAACGTAGCAGGTGCATTGCACAAACCAAAAGGCATACGTCTATAAGCATAGGTTCCAAAAGGACAAGTAAAGGTGGTTTTCTCTTGATCAGATTGTGACACAGGTATTTGAGAGAAACCAGAATATCGATCTAGGAAACAAAAATGTGTGTGCTTAGATATTCTTTCAAGCATTTGATCAATAAAAGGCAAGGGGTAATGATCTTTCCTAGTAGCTTTATTTAATTTTCTAAAATCAATTACCATCCTATAGCCAGTAACAATTCTTTGTGGAATAAGCTCATCTTTATCATTAGGAACAACAATAATACCTCCCTTTTTTGGGACACAATGAACGGGACTCACCCATCTACTATCAGCTATAGGATAGATTATACCTGCTTCCAGAAGCTTTAATATTTCAGTTCTTACCACTTCTTTCATCTTGGGATTCAATCGTCGTTGGTGATCAACAACGGGTTTAGCATCAGGTTCCATATTAATCTTGTGCTGACATTGAGTGGGACTAATGCCCTTAAGATCATCAAGAGTATATCCAATAGCAGCCCGGTGCTTCCTCGGAATTTTCAATAATCTTTCTTCTTCATGTTCTGAAAGGTTAGCACTAATAATAACAGGATATATCTTTTTCTCATCAAGATAAGCATATTTCAGAGTGTCGGGCAATTGCTTTAGTTCAAACACAGGATCACCTTTAGGTGGAGGAGGACCTCCAAGAGTTTCAATAGGCAAATTGTATTTTAGTAAAGGTTGTTGTTCAAAGAAAATTTTATCTATTTCATTTCTTTCACGAAAGTGCAAATCATTTTCATGGTCTAGCAAATATTGTTCTAGTGGATCAGTAGGAGGAATGGCAATAGAAGCAAGACCAATTATTTCATCCTTACTAGGTAATTCTCTATCACGAGGTTGTCTACTAAACTTGGAAAAATTAAACACAAGAGACACATCACCAAACTCAACACTGACAGTTTCTTTTTGACAATCTAGCTTAGCATTAACAGTGTTCAAGAAAGGTCTACCAAAGATAATGGGACAAAAGTCATCTTGTGGGGAACCAAGAACTAGAAAATCAGTAGGATATTTTATTTTCCCACACAAGACTTCAACATCTCTAACAATCCCAAGTGGTGTGATGGTGTCTCTATTAGCAAGTTTAATAGTAACATCAATATCTTCTATTTCAGCAGGTGCTATTTCATTCATAATTTCTTGATATAAGGTAAAGGGAATAGCACTCACACTAGCACCCAAATCACATAAGACATGATAACAATGATCTCCTATTTTAACTGAGACAACAGGCAAGCCAACTATGGGTCTATGTTTGTCTTTTTCATCGGGTTTAGCAATTCTAGCAGCTTCATCACAGAAGTAAATGACATGCCCATGAATATTTTCTACCAAGAGATCTTTAACCATAGCAACATTAGTTTCTACTTTAATTTGTTCAGAGGGCTTAGGTGCTCTAATATTACTTTTGCGAACCACAGTTGATACCTTAGCATGTTCCTTTATCCTAACAGGGAAAGGTGGTTTCTCAATGTAAGCAGTAGGCACATCTGGATCAACATTGTAAATGATAGTTTCTTCTTTAGCAATGACCGGTTCTTTAATTTCCTTCTTAATAGGGGGATGATATTTAAACCACTATTATTTAGGGAGATCAACATGAGCAGCAAAAGATTCACAAAAAGAGGCTACTATCTCAGAGTCAAGTCCATATTTAGTGCTAAACTTGTGAAAAGTATCGGTATTCATAAAAGATTTAACACAATCAAATTCAAGCTTTATACCCGACTCATTACCTTCGTCGAGTTCCCAATCTTCAGAGTTGCGTTTAATTCTTTCTAAGAGATCCCACTTGAATTCAATAGTCTTCTTCATAAAAGAACCAGTACAAGAAGTATCGAGCATGGTTTGATTATTATGAGAAAGCCGAGCATAAAAATTCTGAATGATAACTTCTCTCGGGATATCATGATTGGGGCATGAATATAACATTGACTTAAGCCTCCCCCAAGCTAGAGCGATACTTTCTCCTTCACGAGGCCAAAAATTATATATATAATTCCGATCACGATGAACTAGATGCATAGGATAAAACTTTTGGTGGAATTCCAATTTCAAACGATTCCAGTTCCATGATCCAATATCATCACATAGCCTATACCATGTCAATGATTTTCCCTTCAAAGATAAAGGGAAAACCTTCTTCTTAACCTCATCTCCGGATAAACCTGCAAGCTTAAATAGTCCACAAATTTCTTCCACATGTGTTAGGTGCATATCAGGATGTTCAGTTCCAACTCCTGCATAAGGACTAGCTAGCAGTTGTTCTAACATACCCGAAGGAATTTCATAACCAATATTTTCAGTAGGTGCTATAGGTTGAGGGGCAACTAATTGTGGTTCCGGTCGAGGTGAAGATACTCTGAACAAATCCCTCAAAGGATTACTTTCCATAGTAACAAGTGGCACTAATTTCAGCACGTAGTATAAGTTTTTCCTTACCGGTTTCCACTTACCAAGAGCGCTTCACTCCCTGAAAACGGCGCCAGAAAAGAGTCTTGATGACCCACAAGTATAGGGGATCAATCGTAGTCCTTTCGATAAGTAAGAGTGTCAAACCCAACGAGGAGCAGAAGGATATGATAAGCGGTTTTCAGCAAGGTAATTTATGCAAGCACTGAAATTGTAAGTAGCAAGTAGTTTGATAGCAAGGCAATTTATAACGAGCAAGTAACGGTAACAATAGGTAAGGTGCAGCAAGGTAGCCCAATCCTTTTGTGGCAAAGGACAGGTCAAAACTATCTCTTATGATGAGCAAGTGTTCTTGAGGGTACACGGGAATTTCATCTAGTCAATTTCATCATGTTGGTTTGATTCGTGTTCGCTACTTTGATAATTTGATATGTGGGTGGACCGGTGCTAAGGTGTTGTTCTTACTTGAACTAACAACCTACTTATGATTAACCCCCTCGCAAGCATCCGCAACTATGAGAAAAGTATTAAGACAAAGTCTAACCATAGCATTAAACATGTGGACCCAAATCAGCCCCTTACGAAGTAGCGCATAAACTAGGGTTTAAGCTTCTGTCACTCTAGCAACCTATCATCTAATAACTACTCCACAATGCATTCCCTTAGGCCCAAGGATGGTGAAGTGTCATGTAGTCGATGTTCACATGACACCACTGAGGGAATCACAACATACATATCATCAAAATATCGAACACATATCAAATTCACATGATTGCTTGCAACATGACTTCTCCCGTGACCTCAAGAACAAAGGTAACTACTCACAAATAATATGCATGCTCAAGATCAGAGGTGTATTGAATAGCATAATGGATCTGAACATATAATCTTCCACCACATAAACCATATAGTAATCAACTACACAAGGTAATCAACACTACTAGTCACCCACAGGTACCAATTTGAGGTTCCGGTACAAAGATTGAACACAAGAGATGAACTAGGGTTTGAGAGGAGATGGTGATGTTGAAGATGTTGATGAAGAATGGCCTCCCCAAGATGAGAGGGTTGTTGGTGATGACGATGGCTTCGATTTCCCCCTCCGGGAGGGAAGTTCCCCCGGCGGAATCGCTTCGCCTGAGGGCAAAAGTGCTCCTGCCCAAGTTCCGCCTCGAGGCAGCAGCGCTTCATCCCGAAAGTCCTCTCCTTATTTTTTTTAGGTTTTTTGGGATTTTATACCAGAAGATGGGCTCCGGAGGTGGGCCTGGGTGCCCACCCTCCACCAGGGCGCGGTTAGGGGACGTGGCATGCCCTGGTGGAGGGTGGCCACCTGGTGGCCCCCCTCCGGTAGTTCTCAGCTCCAGTAATTCTTATTTATTGCATAAAATTTATTCGTAAATTTTCAGCTTCATTGGAGTTGTGCAGAATAGGTATCTCTGACGTGCTTTTTCGGGGTGTTGAATTCCAGTTGCCGGCATTCTCCCTCTTGATGTAAACCTTGCAAATTGTGAGGGAAAAGGCATTAAAATTACTCCCCGAAGCATTATTACGCATAAAAACATAATAAATAACAGTAGTTAAACATGATGCAAAATGGACGTATGATCTACCAGTAAGAAGAGGGGGGAGAAACAATATATATAAAGTAGTCAGATGCAACACAATGCATGACATGGCAATATGCAGTGCTAGGCATGAGCTAACGCAGTACTACACGTCGTAGACAGAGCGGAAGAATATCTGACGATATTTCCCGGGTCTCTGGCTTTTATCGGACAGATGAAAACGATGGAAAAGTTACATGTTCGTTATGATAGGAGCACGTGACACACGAACGGACAGCGTATTCGGATTCGTGGGATTTTTCTGATCAACTTACATGTATAAATTATTTTCATCTGACTTACGGTTTATTTTATATTCATTTGTAAAGTTTTATTAATATTCAGAAATTAAACAGATTTAATTTAATTTCAATAATTCATTTATGACATAATCATGATGTCATGCTGACATCAGCAGTCCACCCAGATGTCTCAGGTCAAACCTGACAGCTGGGCCCCACCTGTTATAGACAGTGGGCTAAACATGGTTTAATTTGAACTAAAACAGGTTAATTAGAGGGGTGGGTCCCACCTGTAAGTGACTAATTAGTTTAATTTAATTAACAGGATTAATGAAACAATTTTAATTAGTTCTAATGGAGCTGGGCCCACATGTCATGGGCCCAGGGGTGGTGGCCCACCGGTCAGCTGCTGGGGGCTGCCCAGTCAGCACAGTTGACCAAGTCAACTGGTTAACTGGGGCCAAGGGGCACGCAGGCACTGACACTGGGGGGGGCAGGTCAACTCAGCTGGCGGAGGCCACCGGAGTTGGCTCCGGCGAGCTAAATGCACGGCGGAGGGCTCGGGCGCCGACGGAATTTGTCCACAGAGGGCCAAATCGAGCGCGAAGAGGCTCGATCGAGAGCTGGCGCGAGCGCGGTCCCGTTCCGACCGTCGGGAGGGGCGAGGATGGTCGGAGCTCGGGCAACTACGGCGACGGCGCAACAGCAAACGCGCGAGCGAACTAGCGGTGCCAGGAGAGCCTATGCGACGCGGGGAGTCCGTTGGTGGGGCGCGTTGAAACAATAGGTCACCGGAGGCACGTCGGCGGCGAGCTCAAGCGGCGGCGAGCTTCGGCTCCGGTCAAATCGGGGGGCTACGCGCTACATTTCAAAGAGGGGAAGGAGGGGGAGGGATCGGGGGCTCACCGCGACCGTGCAGGTGAGCTCAGTGGGCACGGGGGAGGCCTAGGGCGGTCGGATTTGTCGCCGGAGCGCGGCGGCGACCCGACGAGGAACGCGAGGGGTGACGGCGGTGTAGAGGCCCCTGGCTCGCGGGCGTGGGCAAGGGGGAGGGAGACGACCGAGGCGGAGCGAACGGGCGCGTCGGTAAGGTGCGGGGAGGACGGCGGCTACACGGGCGAGCAGGCGACGGCGACGACCGAAGCGGCCATGGCGTCGGGTGGGAGCAGGCGGCGCGAGGGGGAGGAAATGGAGGGTGCTAGGGTTCGGGGGTCGACGGGGAGGCCTTGTAGGCGGCGGGGAGCCGCCCGATGCTCGCCAGGGCGACGGGGGTGGCCGGTGGTGGCCATCGCCGCGTCCACGTCCCCCCCGGTGAGCAGGAGATGGACGACGGGGGGGGGGGGGGGGGATGGGCTGGGCCGGCAGGCCTAAGTGACCAGGGCACTCATCCTTTTTTTTCTTTTGATTTTAATTCTATTGCTTTTCTTTTATTTCTTAAATCTAATATTTATCTATTTAGTGACAAAAATACATTTGTAAAATATGTGACTTAGCCCAATATTTGCAAAGCAATATTTGGTAGTGCCACAAAAGTTTGAGGTCTTTTTGAATAGTTTTGAAATCTGCCAAAACACAAAGGGGCATTTAATTAATCGATTTGGCCTCTGTTTTAAATACATTTGAGACATCCAACCACAAGATAAAATGTTGATTCCATTTTTATAAAAGCTTAGGGAATATTTGCAACCTAAGCATGATTTTTATTTCCTGATTTGCAAAACTTTTAAATCCACCTTTTAAATGAATTTGAATTGCAAAGGAATTTGAATTAGAGTTTGATTCCAACAGTGACCATAATTGGATTAGCAAAATGGATTAGCTTAATCCTCAGGTTACTGTAGCTTAATTACATAGATCACTGTAGCATGGATCTCAGGGTGTCACATCCACCGTGAAGAAGTTAACACCTACATTTCTGTATAGTAATACCGTCATTATTTTCAACAAAAAGCAGCGAGGAAAATTGTATGTACTTTTGCGTATGAAATTAGGTCGGTAACATCCAAACTTTAAAGAATACGTGACCCATATATTTGTTCTGAAAATTCCCGTGATGGTTGAGGAGGTTCATGTACATGAAAATTAACGTCCACATATAAGGATAAATTACATTTCGTCGACGATGTCGAATTCAGATACAAGTCTAAGATTATGCCAAGACTCTGATAAACATTGACATATATGCATTAACTAATTATAAAATAAGTTTGATATTTAGATAACCTAGAATTTTTGGTGTTCAATTAGAATTTGACCTAGTAGCTGCGAGCATAGGTGCTATATACCACTGATCCGCTTCTTCTGAATAACTAAAGTTTCACAACAAAAAACATATGTAGATCTTATGCACCATGTAAATAAATACAATTTCACATATTTTAAATTACATGTCATACCCACATTAACATCAATACTACGGCAATCGTGCCTAACAAAACTCATTTAAATGTTTATTTTATATCTATAATGGGAGTGTGTAAAATATGGACTTAATTTTCTTGGGTTTTAAACTTGGAATACAAATAGGGTGGAATAGCCTCCATGCTTATAAATTTTGAAGATTGGCTCGTGGAATGTTTGTACTAAGCTAACTAATTGTTCAACTCTAGCCATGTACTGGAATTGTATACTAATAGTTTGTAAGATGATACATATATCTTCATATACGTGTATGCTTGATCAACTACAATGAAATCACGAAATTCACACATTATTCAAGAACGGGTACCATCCTTTAAATGGTTTGTTAGAGCATATTTATCCATGTGTGGTTTTGGTAATTGATGACAATCCCTATGGACTAATGATTGCCTTGAGTTATATTCGAAGGATTTGTCCATAGGCACTTCTTGGAGTCCATCTGTTGGTGTCAAGGAGTTTATAAGGTGACCAAGGTGGTATGTAAGGTTTTGTCCAAAGATTGATCATTAAGAAGATAAGATACATGGTTGATCAAGACTAATTCAAAGAGTGAATCAAGTTGACCAACACACAAAGTGTACAAGATGTACCAAATGGGATCAAGTGATCCCATGGTATGGTAAGCATTGTCCATTACGCTTTGTGTACTAACCCATAATCTACGTGAGAGTTCTATGTGGGGTTAGGTATGTGACCATGGGCTTGCGTCAAGAGGAAGATCTCATACAACCCATGGAGGATGACATCAAGTGGTGATCGTCATCAAGTTTGCGGCGTGCAAGTTCAAGTGGAGCATCACGAAGAGATCATGCTTGAAGCTTGTCGTCCATTATGGTTACAATGGACTTGTGAAGATGTGCCGAAGAGTGACTCACCCATAGTGGAGTATGGGGGAGCAATCAACTAGTCTTCATCGAGCCAACGCAATCAAGAAAGGTGGTCCATCTTGAGGAAGTCATGTTCATCATCATCTAGCTCAAGTGGACTATGCGTAAGGTATAGGTTTGCCCTTGATAGGTTTTCTATTTTACCGGTCTCATGGTGGTAGTTGGGAGACCAGGTTATAGGATCGATTGCCGTACTATCAAGGGGGGCTCTCAAGTGAGTAGCTTGATCGTATCGTTCGTTGAGAGCTCAAGCCATTTGCATCCTTGCATCATACTTCTTCATTCTTGTTTGGTGTTTGTCTTTACGAGTCTTAGAGCTTAAGGTCATCTTCATGACAAGCTCGAGGTCATCGAAAACGGAGTTCAAATGAATCTTCTATGATGTTTTTGATATTGGAGTTTTTTTCGGTTCTTCATTCATATAGGTTTCCGCTATTGGATAGCTCTTGTCGTCCTGAATCCAACAAGCTTGAGTTTGCTCAATTCAAAGCTCATTTGCACAAGTTATGGAAGTTCTGGTGTTCCTGCGTTCATCCGTTTTCTGTTTTCGTTTTGAAGCTTGTAAGGAGTAGTACCACTCCAGCAAGCAGTAGTACCGCCCTGGCACGGTAGTACCGCCCGTTACTACCGGCTAACCTTCTGGACTCAGAACTGTCAGCAGAGCACTGGCGCCCGAGCAGTAGTACCGCTTGTGTGCGGGCTGAGGGGGTAACAGTTGGATTTTCCCCCTCCTATAAAAGGGGGTCTTCTTCCTCAATGGATCTTACCCTTTGAGCTCGAGCTTGCCCCCCATTGTTGACCTTCTTTGAGCATGCTAACTCTCAATCCCTCCAATGATTCTTGCTAATTACTTCCTCAATGGATCTTACCCTTTGAGCTCGAGCTTGCCCCCCATTGTTGACCTTCTTCGAGCATGCTAACTCTCAATCCCTCCAAAGATCTCCAAGGGAAAAGAGATAGGAGATCTAGGTCTACGTTTCCACTAATTACTTTCTCCTCTATGTGAGGGGAACCCCTTGGATCTAGATCTTGGAGATCTTTGTGAGCTCCTTGTTCTTCCTCTCATATTCCTCCATAGCTTTGGTTTTTGTGGTGGGATTTGAGTGTGAGGGACTTGACCACTTCGTGTGTTCTTGCCATTGCATTAGTTGCATCGGTTTGAGTTCTCCATGGTGATACGTGGAAGTGAAAAGTTGAGAAGCTTATTACTCTTGGGTGCTTGGTACCCTAGAGCTTGTTCCTCTTGGGTGCTTTGGCGCCCTAGACGGTTGGTGGTGCCTCGGAGCTCAATCATTGTGGTGTAAAGCTCCGGGCAAGCGTTGGGGTCTCCAATTAGGTTGTGGAGATTTCCCCGGGCAATTGAGGACACCTCGGAGCCACAATCCATTGTGGTGAAGCTTCGTGGTGTCGTTGGGAGCCTCAAAATAAGTTGTGGAGATTGCCCCAACCTTGTTTGTATGGGTTCGGTGACCGCCCTCAAGGGTCCCTTAGTGGAATCACGATATCTTGCATCGTGCGAGGGCGTGAGGAGATTACGGTGGACCTAGTGGCTTCTTGGGGAGCATTGTGCCTCCACACCGCTCCAAACGGAGATTAGCATCCACAAGGGTGTGAACTTCGGGATACATCGTCGTCTCCGCGTGCCTCGGTTATCTCTTACCCGAGCCCTTTAATTATGCACTTTACTTTGTGATAAGCATATTGTTTCTTGTTATATATATTGCTATCACTTAGTTGTTTATCTTGCTTAGCATAAGTTGTTGGTGCACATAGGTGAGACTAGTTGTTTTATGTTTTGTGCTTGACTAATTAAACGTTAGTTTTATTCCGCATTTGTTCAAGCCTAAACCGTAACTATTTGAAAGCGCCTATTCACCCCCCCTCTAGACGACATCCACGTCCTTTCATGGTTAGACGAGAGAGTAATAACAATTATGCACGAGAGAAAATGACTACAAGCTAGATGCATGGCTTCATAATCATTTCAGAGTGAAGACTCACCTTCATATCCTCTTCGCAAGGATTGACATTATATCATCACATGGCAAATTTTGTACAACTTTTCACTGGGAGAAGAAATCAAGTACTCCCTCCGTCCAGGTGCATAAATCATCTTACTAAAATCAAATAATCTCAAAACACTTAGGCGCGGTGCATTAACTCTCACCTCGTTTCTTGTTTTTTTGACATGAATAAAAGAATCAATCAATAAGAGACGTGGGACGTGTATGTTTTTAATGACTTGAGACTATCCAGCACAACATGCAGTGGTGAGTTCATTGCATTTAATGGTGTTAATTAGCAAATGAACATTAAATTCTCTCGTTTTCCTCTCCGCCTTGGTCGCGGTGCACAACGTAAGATGACTTACACACTGGTACAGAGGGAGTACTCAACAACAAATAGAGATGCACCGATATTTATCTCTTTGCTAATTAAAATGTGAATCACATTGTTTTAATCATCATGTGTAACCATCTGCAATTCATAAATCGCGTTGGCGAGAAGCAACATTAGCATATAGTTAAGCACACATGCAAAGTTTATTCATCACAACTATTTCCTTTTTCCAGACAACATGCAATTAATAAACAAACAGAAAGACTCAATTATGTCATAATACGGGAAATACACAACACTCTACATGTGTGCATATATGTATGTTAGGATAGCAAAAATAATATAGTTGAAAATGAAAATGGAACGATAGACAACATGAGATAACACATGCATTATACCAAGATTTGGTATTTTTTTATTTGCATTAGACAAACGATACACTTAGTCCGAGCTTGACAAAATAAAGGACTCGTGGAAACACAACAACTGTAAAAAACATAGTATAGATGCATTATTCATGAAATAAGATAATAATATACAATGTTTTCTGAAGCGACTGTTCTACACCTAGGCTCATCTAGACCCATGTGTAATCACTAAATTCAAAGACGAATTTAAACTTTTAGACATCCAAGATGCTCATGTACGCAAGGTTCATGTTGATTGTCGTGGTGTTTGGACATCTAAGAAACTTTGGAGAAGAATTTTGATTTTCTTTACTATTTTTTTTAATTTACTCTTCATCGGGTATAGATGAGCCTGGGCACCGTTTTGAATTATTGAATGTTTTGCTCCTATTTTAGTCAGATGAACATAAAAATAGGCATGTTTTACAGTAATCTTTGGTACTTCAGATGGAAAATATAGCATATCTTGAATAGCACCCATAAGAAAAATCAACTAATAAGCAGCAACTTAACTTGTAAGAATTATTATTTTAATCACTGGTGAAAATTAATAATGCTTAAATGAACAAACAGAAGGCTGACATTTGAACTTATTTCTTAATGGTTAAATGATGTTTTTTCTTAAATTTATTCTTATTTTTAGACAATGTAAACATGAGTTGATTTTATGTCTGAATGGTTGAAATGATTTTTTTCTTAAATTTTAAAATATTTTGTTAAGAAAATAATCAATAAAATTTAAAAGGAGTGGTGCGACCCCCCCCCCCCCCCCCCCCCCCCCCCCCCCTAAAACATAGAAGAGCGCTCATGCACCAAGATTGTCATTTATGTTTTCTCCAGTTGATTCGATCTGGCATTGGAGAGCTTGGAAGTTATGCTTTCTCCTAGATCAAATCAGACTTCATGTATGGAATATGAATTGTTCTCGGATTGCATGCATGCTTGGCTCGCCATGCATATGTTGGCTACCCTGTTTTTTTCTTGTAATATTGGATATTTGACCAAGGTAAATCATTGTTTCTTGACGGACTATGCATATTTATTTGAACCATGATGTGAGGATTTTAATGCATGCTGCCCTTGACTCCTATTCTTTTTCTTTTTTGACCGAGCCCCTTGACTCCTTTTTTTCGGGGAACATGTCTTCATGGAGATCCCTAGCCACTATTTTTCCCAAACCAAAGAGTCTGAGTCCTACAAGCTGCAAGATACCACACGTGTATGTGTTTGTCCATGTCGAGGACCTGTACCTTTTCTAAATACTAATAATGATCGGCCGTCTCCGGCTACAATACTAACACGCAGGCTGGGTATTATTTTGAGGTGTACGTGTCTTTTACTTTTGCTAGGCAACATGCACGTGGTGTAACACTTATTCTATGTAAACGTGACATGAGATGAAAATATACTATTTATTTTCTACATAAACATGCCATTCGAGGCCCACCAATTTATGTTACGTAAATAGAACGGTTACAGATTCATAATTTTAGAAGATCCACAAAATCAAGGGCTGGCATTTTTTGATTAACCTGGGAATTTCTAGCATATTCCCTATTTTTGACCCGTATTTTGTTTTTAGTAGATAATAGAAGATAGAATAGATAGATGATTTTAAAAAATGTTCTTGCTTAGAATTTCAACCAATATTTCTTTCTAAATGAACTTGAAAAATTGTTGGTTATTTTCTCTGAAAATGTTCATGTTTTCAGAAAAATTGTTTGCATTTCGAAATACTGTTCTAAATTTAATAAAAATCATGTTATATAAAATTGTTCTATTTTTGTAAAATGTTTGCAAATTTGAAAACTGTTTGTGTTTCCAATGTTTTTTGGAGTTTCCAAAAATGTTCCTGTTTTCTAAAACTGTTAAAAGATTAAAACAATTGAGTTTAAAAAGTCATATGTCATCTTTCGCAAAATATTCATTTTTTTCCTATCAAAAACGCATTTGAACTTTAAAATTGTTCAGATCTGTCGCTGCTAATCTTTATCTATAATCGAAAATCTATGTCTACTAATAAAACAAGGTGCATTTTTTGATTTTTTTTTCATCCGTTCATAGTCGAATTGTTTCTTTGTCCGAGGTGGTACTAAATTTTTGTGAGTCCGTCTGCTAGAAAAGAACAATAGGTTTTTTTTTTCAGAATTTCGTACATGGGTGGCACGCTGTGGCCTAGTGAAACAAGCTGACTTAGTTTTCGCCCACGAAGCTTGAAACATACTATTTGCCACAGGAGACGACAAATAGTCGGGACATGGAAAGGGCGCCTAAGAGTGGGCTGCCAGTTGTTCTTTGTTTATGTGTTCTATTTTTTATTTTCTTTATATTTATATTTTTTCCTACCAAGTTTATTTTTACTTTTTACTTAATTTAGTAATTTCAAAATCAATAAAACGTAAATTCAAAAGAAAATGAAATTGTAGGAAAAATGTTCAAAATGTTGTTCATGTTTTGAAAAATATTCGGAACTTGAAAAAAGGGTACCCGTTTTTTCAAAAATGTTTGTCTTTTCCTAAATTGTTTGAGATTTCTAAAAAGAACATTGAATTTTTAAAAATGCTTCAAATTCGAATAATATTCTTGTTTCAGTGAAATGTTCTCAACTCAAAATAATGTTTTGCAAGTAAAAGATACACATTTTCTAAAATTGTTCTGGATTTTCCACACATGTTCCCGTTTTTAAAAATTCTTCACAAATTTAAATAATGTTCATGTTTTTATAAAAGGTGGGTGTTTTCAAAAAATGTTAGCTATTTTTAAAAGATGTTCCCGTTTCAAATGTTGTTCGTTTATTCAAAAAGTGTATATAATTTTCAAATAACTGTTCGGGATTAAAAATGGTTCATGTTTTCAAGAATATTCGGAAATTTCATACGTTAAAATCCACTCGATTGAATGGAAAAGTATATTGAATGATTCGTAGGCCTTATCTAGCGTGCGATGACATAACAATGCTCTTAAATGCCCTCGATTAATGAACGGAATAATAGCGGATTGATTACTTCACACGCGACGACACCGAGAACATAAGTGTTCCTTTTCGGCATGCACACATGGTTTTGCTTGCACATATAATTATCATTAACTTTAAATGCATACTTTTTTTTCTCCTGTTGCAACGTACGGGCATATGTGCTAGTATTTCTTAAAGATTAGCACTACCTTGTGGCCAGCAACGCTCATCATGAGTTCTCGTGTTCGATTCTTCGCTCGTGCACCACTTTTTTGGAATTTTGTCGGTTTGCACCACAGTACAACACTTTGCTGGGCCGGCCGTGTTACGTAATTTTTAGGCTGGGCTAAAACACAAGTCACCAGAGCCGCTTAGAGGATTGTTCTACAACCTAATGTGGCTGAAACCAAGAACTCCCAAAATCATCAGTGTGCGACCGCTCAAAGAAAAAAAAAACCATCAGTGTGCTAAGCGCTCGAATTAGAGGTTGACACAAATGCTTTGTTAACCACCATGTCGTGCTATGCTATACGCAACTTTCAGTTAATTAATCTTTCCACAGTTTTTTAACAAAGGCTACTGGCCAGACGAGTTGGGCTCAGTCCGAACAAAATCATTTTAACTTGTGGGGACTATCCACATGACCGCATCAACGCATCGCAGAGATATATGTTCCGGTGCAGCAAGCCACCGGGTGGCCAGTCAGCCCTAATGTATGTCACATGAGTAAGACAAACACAAGGTCGTGGATGCATGCGTTGGCTAGCCAATGTTTCAAGCAAAGGTAAATTTTAGCACGTTTCACATGAGAGGTAAGAATACATAATTGATCTGAGCTATTGATTAGATTAAGTAATAGTCTAATTAACTTTTACCTTTTCTACCTTACATGTGAAAAGAGAGGGTAAAAGCGAGCATGATAAATTTAAGTTTTTTGAATACATGAGAGGTAAGAATACTTTTTTTCAATTTCGATGAACATTTTTATGAGCATTTCCCATATAATAATGAACATTTGTTTTATTTAATAAAATGTTTTTGAATTCGTTCAACATTTTTTGAACTTACGAACAAAATTAGTATTCCAGAACATTTTTTGGAAAATTGATGAACAAATTTTCGATTTGATGAACATTTTTTGAAAACCACGGACAAATTTATAATTTGTTGAACATTTTATAATCCGAAGAACAAATTTTAAATTTTGATGAACATATTTTAGGTACAACGAACAAAACATTAAATTCGATGTTTTTTTTAATTTTGATGAATATATTTTTTATAATGATGAACGACTTTTTATATTGAATTAGCAAATTTTGAATTTGTTGAATTTGTTTTGAACATATGAACAAAATTAGTATTCAAAAACCCTTTTTGAAAAAATGGATGAACAAATTTTGAAATAATTGAACAAATTTTCAGTTTGATTAACATTTTCTGAAAACCACAAACAAATTTCTAATTCGTTGAACATTGTTTAATTCGAAGAAGAAAATTTAAATTTTGATGAACATTTTTTAAGTTGCTGATTGTTTTGTAAGGGTCCTCTTTTTGGTCCAACTACTGGCACCTTCCGAAAATGTGCAACCGGTGCAACGTCAAGCAACTCGTAATCACCGATCCACACAATTGGTGTTCCATTTCTTTACGACCAAATTCACGTTAACTGTAATAAGATTACTAACATATATTCTTAAATTAGTAGCCAACTTGCTACATTATCGCCCAAATACTATAGTTTTATTCAATTCAGGGGACTCATAGTTCATCACCCCACTCAAGCATCGTCATCATTTTTTTTCCACATCAATCATTATAATTTTTCTTAATTTAAAGAGGTTGCCTCGATTTTTCTTGAATCAAACACCTTAAATTGAAAACAGTTTAAACCTAAGTTAACCACAATTATTTGGCAGTGCGTGATTTAAGCTACTACATTTATAGGGTCTCTCTAGGGCTCATCTACATGAGAAATAGTTATTGCACATGATTTAAGTGATGACATCATCTAGGCGACGACGACATCTTGGTACCTTGTTCCTCTCACTGAAGACGTCGTCGTGGAGCCCTTCACCTTCCTAGGCATTTGGATCTATAGATCTTCGGGCGAAAACACAAGCCCCTTGGAGGCCCGATCTTCTGTCTTGCCTCCATGGTTGACATCGTGTGGCCTCGGGGTCGGTGTAGAGTCCAAAACGACAGTTCCAGAGAACCCTTTTGTGTTGAAGGGTGTCGAGTCTAGTCACCTAGGAGACAAAGTCGTCAGGTTTTGAGCTCAAGGCATGGGTGGAAGTCGGAGTGGCACTTTTGGGGCGCACCTCTGTGATGCAGGCACTAGTAGAAAAAAGGACCTTTCGTTCGAAGATTTAGTCCCGGCCGCGTTTGGAGCCGGTACTAATGTGAGCATTAGTCCCGGTTCCAATGGCTAGGGCGGCCGCACGGGCACAGCCACCTTTAGTCCCGGTTCAAACAGGACCTTTAGTCCTGGTTGGAGATACCAACCGGGACTAAAGATTGCGTCACATTTAGTCCCGGTTGGTATCTCCAACCGGGACTAAAGATTAGACCTTTAGTCCCGGTTGGAGACACCAACCGGGACTAAAGGGTTGAGGCTTTAGTCCCGGTTGGTGTCTCCAACCGGGACTAAAGGTTAGACCTTTAGTCCCGGTTGGAGACACCAACCCGGACTAAAGGGGTTCTGAAAGTTTCTGTTTTAAATTGCTTATATCTTTTAGGATATTTGATGTTTTTGAGTGATTCTTTTTGCATTAGATTCAAAATTTTGTCTAGTGTCTGTTTGTGCCATTAGTTTTCAAATTTGAATGGTTTAAATATGAATTTGTTCAAATTTGCTTCAAACCCTAGATTGTGAATAACTTGAGTTTAAAAATAGTTTTTAATTTAATTCTTTTTGCTCCTAGTCACATGTTAGATTATTGTCACAATAAGATTTATTTGGTTATTTTTAGAATAATTTAAATTAGGATTTTAATTAAAACAGTACAGTTTTGCTTATATAGTTGTTTTAGTCATTTAATTGTTGTTTTCTATTATTTTTAGTTAGTTCTTTCTGTAGATTTTAACATGTTGTAGTATGGTGCATATTGAATGCACAAAAAGTCTGGAGTTGAAATAAGTTAAAAAAAATGAAATTCCTTTGTAACAGATGAGTTTTCGTCCGAAACCTTGATACTTTGAAGGAGATGGTCCAGTTTGTACACGAAGTGCATCCAGTTTTTGCTATAACCCTCTCAACTTTTTAGCACATGCTATGTGGGTGAAATGATGATACCATGCCAAGTTTCAACCTTTTCACCGTTCATTTGTGGTGCTTTTCAATTTCAGGGTCATTTAGCTCAAAAAAATCATTAAATGCATGAAAAATAGCAAATGAAGTTAGAAAGGGTTGACTCTGGCTTGGTTAACCTTAGTTGTGACTCTGGCTGGGACAGTGCTAGCAGATGTAGTCGACGGTAGGATTGGATGGACACCAACCCGGACTAAAGGGGTTCTGAAATTTTCAAACTCTACCCCCCCAGTATCGCCATTTCAGTTTTGAAAAAAACAAAAGAAAATGATAATAACTTCAAAAATTAAAATCCTTCGAGATGTAGTTATGTTACTACATCTACTAGTTAGGAAAATTAAAAAACATAAATTTCGACATGTTTTGCAAAAAAGTGTTATGAAAAAGTAAAACGGCTATAACTTTTGCATACGATGTCGAAAAAACGTATAATATATCAAAATGTTCAGCACGAGAAGTCGGTTTCGATTTCAACCGCCTTTGGCCATTTTGCAATTTTTAGAATCCTCAAATTCCGAAAGGAAAAAAAGTTATCATCAAATTTAAGTTTTTTCGAATTTTAATTTTTTTTAAAAAAATAAATGATGTCATATTTGGATTCCTCACATGTTTCTAATAATAATGGATATATTATTTGTTGAATTTCAATTTACAGATTTAAAGATATTAATTATGCCATATTAAATGAATAAATGGCAAAAAATGAATAAAATAATATTATTACTTATTTTATTTTCATTGAAATTCAATTTTATTATTACTTATTTTGTTTATTTTAATAATTGTTTGGAATTCAAAAAATTAAATCATGTGATATCAAGACCTAAGGGTTAATAGGATTGATAGCTTACTATTGTCAGGAAAACAATAAGTGCAGACTTGGAAACTAGGGGCGATAGAACCTGAAAGTTAAGCGTGTTGGGG
Source organism: Elymus sibiricus (assembly GCA_039707655.1). Classification (NCBI taxonomy): domain Eukaryota; kingdom Viridiplantae; phylum Streptophyta; class Magnoliopsida; order Poales; family Poaceae; genus Elymus; species Elymus sibiricus. Next base: position 534,255,067 of record CM077675.1, read on the forward strand.
CTGGAGCAATGAGAGGATGGGTGACCGGCCGGAAAGTTAGACGATTTGGAATGAGTGTTCCACGCTGGAGCAGTGAGGAAGGGTGATTAGAGATTGAATTGTCAAATAATTCAAAGATTTAAAAATCAGAAAAAAAAAACTTAAAACAAATCAAAAAACATTTTAAAAAAAATCAAGAAAAAATTCGAAAAAATTCCTTTAGTCCAGGTTGGTGTTACCAACCGGGACCACCTTTAGTCCCGGTTGGTAACACCAACCGGGACTAAAGGTCCTCCAGCCCCCGTGCTCGAGCGCAGCCACGTGGAGGGCCTTTAGTCCTGGTTCGTTGAACCGGGACTAAGGGGGGGGGGGGGGGGGGCTTTAGTCCCCACCCTTTAGTGCCGGTTGCAGAACCGGGACTAAAGGCCCTTACGAACCGGGACTAAAGGCCCGTTTTCTACTAGTGAGGGTGTCTTTTCTGGTCACTTAGATGACAAAGTGGTCGGCTCGTCTGGTACAGGGTCTCTGTGCCGGTGTGGGTGTGTTTCAGAGGTTGTATGATGAGTGACAATTTTGGTTCATTTCGTAGGATGTCGACTCTGGTCGCTTGGGGTGACAAAGTTATCGGCTTGATTGGCACACAACCTCGGTACTGATATGTGGGCCACATATATATATCCGGTTTGTAGGGCGTCAACTCTGGGTTTTTTTTATATACGAAAAGGCAGAGCTCGTGCCAATGGCAAAAATATTATTTGATTTATATTGCGTCAAACTGTCGCCAGTTTGCATAGGAAGCGAACAAGCAAAACACACTTGACCAACTCATTCGATGCCATGCTGACTGTGTGTTGGTTTAGGTTTTGGAATGTTTTTGAAGGTTCCAGTTTGGTTCATAGCAATTTTAGAAACCTCCTAGAAGGTTTCGGTCTGTTTTCTTCTTCACACTTTTTTTTTTGTTTTATGTTTTCTATCTCTTCAACAAGTGTTTCCGTTTTTTTATTTAAATCACCTTTTTCAAAATTATTCCTGAATTGTCTAAAACAACACTGACTTTTGATTTTCTACAATTTAAAAAAAAATGTTTGTGTCTTACAAAAAAACTTTTCAAAATTAAAAAAAATGATCATGATTCCAAAAAAGTTCGGAAATATAAAAACAATCTTCCAAAAATTATTTATGAAAATCGGATTAGGCATTTCCGTTTGGATCCCTCACCTCACGTGATCAAATCAAGTCAGTCTGCCGGGAGCCCGGGACTGAGCCCAAAATATTGGAGGCCCATAAAGTCGAACGCTCGCTCCCGTCGCGTCTTCTTCCTCCCTCCCAAAGAGGAACCACAGCGCGAGGAGTCAGATCGGGCGGACGAGGGATGGGCGCCGCCGCCACCACACCCGCCGCAGACTAGCAGTACGACCCACCCTCTCCTCGCCCATCTAGCCCCTACTTGTGTGCGATTGCTGCGGCTGTTATATCTCGACTAACTACCGTACTTTGCTCGAGCGGAAGTGGACATAGGTTGGTTGCTTGCTGGTATGTGGTATGCAGTGGGTAGTAAAATGCTTGATGATTACGGATGCACTCGCCGGCAAATTTGACAGGGCTGGGTCTTAAATGAGCAGTTGTTGCTGGCTGGCTACTTGATTTTATTTTTTCACTCCGCAAATTAACCTGGGCCTGATGGGCAAGCTAGGATTCGCGTTGAGGAGAGTTTAGCTTCGTCCCAACCGCTCCCGCCAGGATGGGCAAGGTAGGACCTAAGCCCTGCCGGCCCTCGATCACTTTCAGCCTCCCCCTCCGGTCGCCGTCGCCGGAGGGCGCGGCCAGGCAAATCGTGGTCCGCGTCGCCGGCGGCGCGCGGGTCCTTCCTTCCTCCTCGCTTGGCGGCGTGCGGTGCGGGATGAGGTGGTCAGCGCGGTGCTTGGCGTGGGGCGTGCGCGTTCGCTGACGGCGTGATAGTGTGTCTCTGCCGTGGTGGTAGCGCATGTGCTCCTAGGCGAGCGCGCCGCAGGGACGGTCAGGTCTGGTGGCGGCACACAGTGCTTTGTGGCGGGGCATGGGGGTGCGGGGCGTGGTTGGTGCCTCCCTCCGGCACCACCATCCTGGTTGCATGGGGCGGGCTCAACCGGTGGCGGGTTTCCAGATCTTGGCTGGTGCCTCGTGTGGCGGTCATGTATTGGTTCCGGCGGCTTGTGGACCCAGGTTGTGTGCTGCAGACGCCGGGCGTGCTGCTAGCTGTCACATGCGTCCTTGTGGCCGACGACCAGAAGAGGTCTGGGCTTGTTATTGCCATGGCAGTGTGGATCTGACTGTCCGGCTGTGACAAGCATCTCAAGGTGGTGGCGGCGGCGGTCCTTCGTCTCCGCGGTGCGACAACTAATGGTGGTGGGTTCCGGCGGTCCCTCTCGTGGGCGTGGAGGCGGGTCAAGAGGCAGTAGGTGGTGGCCGTAGTCCTGGTTGGCGGTGGCGGATCTCGGTGTGGGGACACAATGGGGGAGGAAGGGCTGGCGTTGGCATGACTGCTCGACGGATGGAGTTGCCGGCTGCCATCAACGCCCCCTCTTGATGGGTTTTCTCACCTCGTTCGGGTGCATGTGTCGGCAGTGGGCCGGCCATGCGGATTAGCCACCTGGCATGGCATTTTACATGGTCCTGCTGGTCGAGGTTGGTTGCTCCTCGCGCAAGACCTGACACCTAGTCACCTTCGGGTCGGGCTTCTCAGCTTTGGGTCGCTGCCGGTCAAGCCAAGGTGGGTTCTTGTGGCTCAGTTGGGGAGACGTCTTCATGTTATAGCGTCAGTGATGGTCCGTGGATGGTGGTTAGGGCTACGTTGTGCCGGCTGGTGGACCGGTGGCTCAGGTCATGGACTTGGCGTCGTCTGAGCTGTTCTCGACGATGGCCGTCGGCAGTCTCAAAGTCATGTCCTCCCAGTTCACCGGGCATTGGTTGAGGACGTAGGTCTGGGTGCCTCCTACGGTGGAGGCACCTACCCAGACACGGGGACTGATGCGGGGCTAGGAGTAGAAGTAGTGTCGTCGCTATTCCTACCGTGGTTGGGTGCGTTGTGATATGAGCGGTGCATAGTATCTCGCGATAGGGATGCCTAGGCGGCGGCCTGGGATAGAGGTCCGCATGGTTTCTCTTCGGCTGGCATCATTACGGTGGTGGTGGCTCCCCACCCGGGTTGTGTGGGCAATGAGAGGTGTTGCGGCTAGTAGCTCGCACGTGCCCCCTTTGTCGGAGGGGCGGCGTCTTGATCCGGATCTGGGGATCCGACATTGTCGCGCTCCACCTGGTGGCCTCGTAGTGGCATGGGTGAGTTGACGAGCGAAAACTCCGTGCCTTGGTGCCGAAGACAGCAATAGTTGTGGGTGAAGCGCTCTTCTTGAAGACGTCGTTGTGGTTCTTCTCTCTGTGCCAAGGCTCTGGGAGAAGACCTTTCCCTGGTGTGGACTCGGCAACGGCGACACTCTGCTCCGTTCTCCCTCTTGGGGGAGTTGTCGTGGAGCTTAGGTGTGCTAGGTCGTACCATGGTGGTGTTTAGTTCTTCCGGTGCTCATTGCTAGTAGTGTAGTCGCGTGCGTTTTACGTGTGCCAGATATCTTAGTATCGGCTATGTAAGAGGCCTATCTCACCATGTTGTATTGTTTGGTCGTGTATTAATGTGAATGATGCTTTATTTATAAATCGAGGTGAAATCCTGTTTCGAAAGAATTAACCAAACCATTGTAGAATTCTAATCCAACAGAAGCCGAACGCTCGCTCCCGTCGCGTCTTCTTCCTCCTCCCAAAGAGGAATCAAGCGCGAGGAGCCAGATCGGGCGGACGAGGGGATGGGCGCCGCCGCCACCACACCCGCGGCAGACTAGCAGTACGCCCCACCCTCTCCTCCCCCCATCTCGCCCCCACCCGTGTGTCATTGCTGTTGCTGTTATATCTCACCTAGCTAGCGTAGTTTGCTTGAGCGGAAGTGAATATAGGTTGGTTTGCTTGGTGGTATGTGTTATGCACTTATGCTGTGGGTAGTAAGATGCTTGATGAGTGTTAAAATGAGCGGTTGTAGCTGGTTGGCTGCTTGATTTTATTTTTTCACCCTGCAAATTCCTAATAGAATTCTAATCCATGGGGCCATCCTCTATGATAAGCAGAGATCCGATAGAGGGCCGGTAGCTCAACAGCGATGAATCTAGTTTCTAATCCATGGTGACATCCATCCTGATTGCTTGCGTTTTCAAGGGCTCGGATTCCTCCTTGGCACAGAACCGGTAGCTCATCAGCGATGAATATAGTTTTGTCCATACATGATACATGGAGCTTTATGGACAAAGCAGCACCCTTTTTATTTCTTCACATTTTATCCTCTAGGATTTGATTGGGCTAGTTCGATTCTTCAATCTGTAGCTTTTAAATTAGCTGAATGTTATTCTTAATTACTTATTATTAGTGTACTACTCCTTCATACCAAAATCCAAAATAAAGTTGAAGTTCATTAGCTGAATGTTCACATTAGGTGTAGATTTCACAAGTATCCAATGCTTGAATATTTGTCTGAAAATAATTCAGCTTCTCTAAATTCAGATGTATAGCTTGGGTAACGGTTTTATGTGCTACCTTAAGGTCATCGTTCCTCGAACAGATATTACTACATTATTAGATATGAAAGCATGAATGTATGACAATGAGTGGCAAACTAATCACCAAATATTTACATGAAATATTATTTCATCGTGGGTTCTTTGCTATTATGTACGATGTGTTTTTCATACAGTATCTTTGTTCCAGAAAGCAATGGTAGATGATGATTGGTTCAGTTTGTTTTGAGCACTTTTTGCCTGCTTCGCATGCATTAGTTACTAGTGCTGAACAACTGAGCAGTGAAGCAGCAAAAGGAGTAGGCGATGGAGAGAGCAGCGCTCCAAATCTTTTGTTTTGCATAGCACAGAGGAAGCACATGGCGTAGGTGCAGGCTCACCGCTCACATGCATGATCCATGGAAAACACTGTTCAATTCAATATCCAGAATTTTTAGTTCTGCTGATGGTTAGCGACCAAAAGAATCATAATTTGTCTTCTTATCCGGAGTTAGCTAGCCATGGACTTGCCCAGGGGCGGACCCAGAACAAAAATGTCCCGGTGTCCACATGTACACTGTACGAAGGTGGATAAGAAGCAATAATATACATAAAAGTAATACACTCAACAATTTTAAAATATTCAACAATAAACATTCTTATCAAAATAAATCATTTCACTTGAAATACTAGTTAATTATGTAAAGTCGAATAATAGAGCTTAATAACTCCAAACGATAATAACAAATATGATCAGCGACGTCTGCATAAATCAATAAAAATGAGTTACGTCATTCGTGTTTACAATTGCATGAATAGAAACAAGAAATAAACCATATACATCAAACCGTACATTTACAAGGTTAAAATTACTTACATTTTGTCTTATTGTCATTGCGCACGCCCGACAAATAATCCAAATTTATGTGAATTAGTAGGGAAATTTATCAAATCGTAGCAATCATATTCCCAATTGTAATATCTTTAATCTTGAAACCCTAACCATACAATTAGACATAAAAAATTAGACAAAACTAAGATAAGAGTGAGGCCTGGTCTGCAATGGGTGAGGGCCGGAGCGGGCGGCCGGCGGCAGGCTCTGGCGTCTGGAGCACTAGAGCAGGCAGCGGACGCCATCACACCGTATCGATGTGGAGGGGAAAAGGAACAGCCGAACAGACGCACGTAGGTACCATACAGAGATCGATTGCTTTTTTATTTAGCGCCTTGGTCAGTGCACGTTCAGTTTTGGGGGAAGGTAGTAGGCTGCTGAGTGGGTTCCAAAATTCCAATGATCCAATCGGCTGATGGGCCATGCCTGCACCGCCCGGTGTCCAGCTCAAAATTCTACCGGTGTCCAAACACAATATCTCACCAGTACATAAGGTAAGCACAGATTGCAACCGGTGTCCTGTGACACCGGGTAGCATAACGTGCGTCCGCCCCTGGACTTGCCATGCTTACTTTGACATTGCCCATTGGATAGATTTGACTAATTTTGCTGGAACTAACTCAGTTCCTAACACGTAAATTTCAAAGTTTACCTTCGACTGCACATGTGCGGCAACACAATTGAAGCAAATCAAACAGCTAAGGTGAGACCACGAACGATGAAAACAGTTGTACTAGTAATAAAAAAGTTCCCCTTTATCGCTGAACTAAACTAGACATTACTAATCTTTCCCTTGTAATCTACAGAGGATACGATAAATTAATTAACACAAGATCGACAGATGTAGCCAATAAGAAGAAAGAGAAACAGCCCAAGTACGTAAAATGTCTTATTACACGTACAGATTGAGACTGAATTCGGTCTTGCTGTAAAAAGACAAATGGAAATACATAGAGACAATTATTAATGACCCTTCAGGACGAACTAGGTTGTTTCTCCAGCTTCAGTTCGGGTGCAGAGGGATTGTTTTTGTTTGGGTGCTCTGCAAGCTGGCTCTGAAGGTGCTGCTTCTGTGTTTCGGCATTGGGACCTTCAACTAGCAGTATTTCCTTGAGCTTTTTTAGATTCTTTATGCCAGAAAACTCCAATGACGACGCACTGGGGCAGTCAACCTTGAGCAGCTCAAGTTCTTTCATGGTTTTTGACCCAAAAGTCACAGATAGTTTGATTGAGCTGCAAGCAATCTCGAGGACCTTAACCTTTTTGTAGGACTCATCCTGGTTCCCATTCTCAAGGACACTGAAATGGAGATGACCATCTGCAAGCAGCTTGACACGAAGAATACATAGTTGTGGTAGCTCACCAAGGTACCTTATTCCGACATCTGTTAAAGAGGCCATCTCCAACTCCAATTTGGTGAGATTTCTAAGCCTGTCGCCCTCCCAGTTTGGCAATGTATCAATTCCGTACAACTTAAGGCTCCGCAGTTTTCTACAAGGCAGTGATCTCATGTCAGCCAAGCAACCTTGATTGTTATTGTCATTCTCGAGCCGCACAGACAAGGATTCCAGATTTTCATGATCTTGGATTGCAGAGAAAAACTGTTTGCTGTTCTTCCTGTTGATGCCAGAAACTCCAAGCTTGCGCAACTGCGTGAGCTGCTTGAGGTCTTCCACGGTGGTAGTGGTACCTGAAGCATTGATGTCAACAACACCAAGCGTGTGCAATGCTGTCACTTTCCCAATCCCTGTGGGCACCTCAACACCGGCTGTAGGATAAAAATTGCATTTGCAGAACTCAGGGAGCCAGCTGCAGCATATGCTGGATGAAACAGGTTGTTGGAAGTCCATGGGGCCAGCACGAATGTACTGCAGCTTTTGTAACTTGGTAATCTTCTTCGGCAGGGTGGTTATGGAGGTGCCCCTCACATCGAGTGTCTGGAGCTGCCTCAGATGATGCAATGAACGTGGTAGATTCTTGATCTCACGTTGTCCTCTCAGTGAGAGGAACTTGAGGCGAAGCAGCACCTTCACCATCTTGTTGACATCATCATCCTGCAGTCCTGATGCATTCTCAAGATCAAGCACCCGAAGCAGCTTCATACTTTCAGAGATGAAGTATGACTTCCAATCCCCAAAGACGGTCAGTGACCGTAGCCGAGAGAAGTCCATTCTCTCCAACACAATTCTGACTCTTTTCCATTTATCCAATATGACGAGGTGACGCCCTGTGCGTTGGGTGGTCATTGTTGAACTAGCCCCTAGTTCGAAGCCAAGGTTCTCTTCCATTCGCTTGGAGACGATGTACTCACGAATGAAACCATTGACAGATATCATCCTTGTGTTGCTCTGTATCTTCTGTGATGTTTGCTGGATTATGCTCAGACTAAGCAGGCTAGAGAACTGCTTCTCCCCATTCTCCTCTGCAGATTCTTCATGGCTGTCCCTAGAGTAACCCTCTGCAATCCACCTTCTTATTAATCGCCTCCTTCGGATGGAACTGTTTCGAGGGAAAATGGTAATGTAGAAGATACATGGCTTGAGGGAATCTGGACAAGTACGGAAGTAGCTACGTATCCAGCCAAATAGGCCTTGCAGACTGTCAAACTCCCGGTTATTCTCCAGATCAAGCATAAATTTATCATTTATAGAACGGGCAACAGCCTTCCATCCCACTGATTTGTTACCCAATAAACCAGCTATCTCAACTATTACTTCGGGAAGTCCACCACATTTGGAAATAAGTTCTCGTAGCTCTACATCATCCGCATCAGTCAATATGGGAGTAGATTGACTCTTACTAGACACCTGTTGTTCAAACAATTTAATCAGTTACCGTTAGCATGCTAAACACAAATTACATGCTAAGGACATTCATAGTTGTGAATCTAATCGGTAGAAAACTGATGAAATAAAATACAGAGAACAGTGAAATCCTTTTTGAAAATTGACAGGAAACAATGTGAATATGGTGGAAGAAAATTAGAAAAAGAGAAGAACAAAAGGTTGAAAAAAGATAGAAGAATACACTACTTTAAATGGTGTTTAAAACGTACTAACAGAAACACTCCTGTGTGCTTACAAACTACTGATAGTCTTGGAATAGATAGATGGAGTCCAGCTAAACAGAGGAAAGTAATTTCTTGTGAGAAAAACGTACATACCTCCTTTTTGAAGAGAGCAAAGGCATCTTCAGCTTGTAGACCTTTGACATTAAACACAAGCTCTCCATTATTTCCCTCGCAATATTTGGCGACGCTTGCTTCTGTTGTAATGACAATGATACCATTCGTAGAATATCCACATACCAATTCAGCCTGTATCAAGTCCCATTCTTTCGTGGACTGCAGACCATCAATTACGACGAGGCACCTACCCTGTTCCAGAATCTCACGACACTCTACAATGGGGTTCTTGCTTCCCATTGTATCAATATCGTTGTCCTTGTTGGCTTGAAGAGATTGTGAACGAAAATTCAGTAGTATACTCCGAGAGAAGTCCCTCAAATTGAATGGATAGGATACATCCACCCACGCATACTTGTCGAATATGCAGCGTTCATTTTTCTCACGTAGGCTGCAGTCGTTAAGAATTGTGTCGCATAGCAAGTTTTTCAGGAGAGCTGATTTCCCAACTCCAGCTATCCCCCACACGGACATAACCTGGAAACGTGCCATTTTTGTATATTGACCGAGATCATTTATTTCCGACTCTCGTCCAACAAGGTGATGCTGCATCATCCAGTTTTTAGCTGCTTTCTTTTTATCATTTATTTCCGACTCTCGTCCAACAAGGGGATGCTGCATCATCCAGTCTTTAGATGCTTTCTTTTTATCACCAGTCTTCTCACCTTTATCTCCTTCAAACATAGATACCTGATAATAAAAAGAGCCGTCAGTAAGTAACATAAGATTGAGATAGATAAATGAGCAGGGTGGGATCTATAATTAGGTAAGTATTGCATCTACTTTAATACACCCACTCTAATTAAATCAACGGTGAAGATTAAAACATACCCCTTTGAATGTGAGAGCGAGAAGGTCAAACTAAATAGTACAAATCAATCCCCCCCCCCCCCCCCCCCCCAAAAAAAATTCACAACATGCGGGTGATCGTTCAATGGGTCTCTGGTGTGCATGCCATGCTTGACTCCTAGTCCATCCACAATGTGCTCCTCTGCGAGGACGAGGATATTGACCCCTCCGACGCTGGTAGAGAAGACACGCTCTCGCTGGAGCAACACGAGGCCGTGTGGTGCCTCCAACCGACCAATGCCATCGTGGACCACGGGAAGGACTCCATCGAGAACACTCCTCTCGCGCTGCTGCCTCGAGTGCAACGTCCCGTTCCTCGGCATCTGCAGCGGCTCGCATGTGCTCAACGTCATCTCCGACGGATTGTTCTACCACGATGCGGACCACGAGCTCCACCCCTCCGCCGTCGTGGCCATCTACCACATTGATATCGCTGACTAAGAAGGGAACCAACACTTGGTGCACGTCTTGCCTGGCACAACGCTCCATGACTAGTTCGCTTCTCGCTGGCCAAGAACCTGTGCGTGTTTGGTGACACTGGTGCACAGCAGCCGGCACTCGCAGAGTGACGGGACCTAGAAGTCGGTTGTGACTTCCTGGAGTCAAACACGGAGATGAGCATACAACCCAAGAAGGCGAAGGTTTCCACCCCTTTCCGAGTTTCCACATGAGAGGCATGTTTTGGAGTCGTAGCTGAGGTTTTTCAGACTTGGCTAAATATAAACATGTCAGTGTTTGTGTGAGAGATCACGGGCTCAATTTTGTCGCAATTTTCTGAGGCTGGTAAATGTTACTTCCGTGGGCATGTTCTTGATCACATATCTGGTGGTTTTGACTTCATCTGGCATAGTCTACCAACACGTGGAACATCAGGGGGAATCCTTCTTAAATTAGAAACCACAACCATGGATTTGTTGGCCTTTTTGACTAGTGAATTTCACATCAAATTCCACCTATGAAACAAGGTTTATAATTTTACATGGAGCCTTGTCGCATTCTATGAAGCTGCCCAGGATGAGCATGAATCTTCTTTCTTTACAGAATTGGTAAACTTGGCTAAGGATAACCCACATTCAATGCTTACTGAATGGGACTTTAATATACTTAGATATTAGGAAGAGAAAAACAATGATCGCTTTGACAGCTAGCCTATTCGGTTCAATGTTGTGATTAACTGTTTGAATATTTTGGAAGCCAGAATGTCGGGGCGGCAAATCACTTGGGCCAATAACAGACCTGTGCTGACATACGAGAAACTCGACAGGGTATTCATGGGAGTTAGAATATCCTCTGATAACTATGCGGGCTGTAGAGCGTTGTCTACAAGGTTGTCTCTTGCGTTTTGTTGTTGGATAACTATGCGGGCCCTAGAGCGTTGTCTACGAGGTTGTCTCTCGCGTTTTGTTGTTTCCATGTACTTGATGTTTCGTCTTTTCCGTGCTTCTTTTTTTTCATTGTTACTTTTATGATTTTTTGCCCAGTTTCCCTGATAAACGGAATCAATTTATTTTGGTTTTTGATCCAATTTCACTTAAAACTATAGCACTCTCTTGGCATATGGCCACACTGAGTAATATACATTCAGGTGGATGAACTACCCCAGGTGACCCCCCCCCCCCCCCACCCCCCAAAGAAAAAAATTCCCCATCCTATGTACTCCCTCCGTCCGGGAATAAGTGTACATCTAGCTTTTGTCTTATGTCAAATTTTAATTTTTTGACCAATTTTATAGAGAAAAATAATAGCATTTATGGCACTAAATTAGTATCACTAGATCCGTTTCGGAATGTACTTTGATAATATACCAATTTAATGTCATATATGTTACTACTATTTTTTATAAAGTTGATCAAAAATTTAAAACTTTGATGTATACTTATTCGCAGCGGACGGAGGGAGTACAGGGAATTAGTATTCCTGTACTGACGTGGTCTGGCGGTGCTCTAGGCCTAGTTGTTAGGTCATAGGTAATGGGTTTCGTTTGGTTTTCCTTAATTATCTAGGAAACTGTAACTTTTATAAGCAATCTGAGAAACTAATATAAAATTATATTGAATGAATCCATGGAAACAGAGGAAAGTAATTTTCTTGTGAGAAAATCAAACACACCTCCTTTTTGAAGAGAACAAAGGCATCATCAGGTTGTACATCTTTGACGTTAAACTCCAGCCCCTTCTTTCCCTGGCAATATTTGGCGACCCTTTTTTTTGTTGTAATGACGATGATACAGTTATCAGATGATCCGGCTACCAATCCAACCTGTATCAAGTCCCATTCCTCCGTGGACTGCAGACCATCAATGACGACGAGACATCTACCCTGTTGCAGAATCCCACGACACTCTACAACGGGGTTCTTGCTTCCCACGGTATCAACAACGTTGTCCTTGTTGGCTTGAAGAGATTGCGAGCGAAAACTCAATAGTAAACTCTCAGAGAAGTCCGTCAAATCGAATGGATATGAAACATCCACCCAGGCATACTTGTCAAATATGCCAGGTTTATTTTTCTCACGTAGGCTGCAATCCTTAAGAATTGTGTCGCATAGTAAGTTTTTCAGCAGAGCTGATTTCCCAGCTCCAGGTAACCCCCACACGGACATAACTTGAGATGAATAGAAACGTGCTGTTTTTGTATGTTGACGGAGATCATTCATTTCCGACTCCCGTCCAACAAGGGGATGCTGCATCATCCAGTCTTCAGCTGCTTTCCTTTTATCAGCAGTCTTGTCGCCTTTATCTTCTTCAAACCGAGATCCCTGAAAATAAAAAGAGACGCCTGTTGGTAACGTAGAATTGAGATAAAAAATAAGCAGGGTGGGATCTATAATTAGGTAAGTACAAGCACATATGCCCGTGCGTTGCAACGAGAGATATAATTGGCATGTTCAGTGAAATATCCGTCAACACAGCCCAACAACATTCGAATTGTGGCCGACCATGGCAGATAGGCGCACATTGAGGTCTAGCAGAAATTCATATCGGTAGTACATTAAGAAGCATGCTACACAGACAATACTTTTGGTACGGCGATTCTGATCTTAAGGAGCATAATTTAAAAAAATAATAATACCAAGGCATTATTTGTAAGTTGAGGCAGTGTTCGAAATTTAAATCAAGTCATGAAAAAAATAACTCAATAAAAGGATTCTATTAAATGCGTTTTACGCCATCTCTGCATACGCATACGCTTGAAGATTAATAAAAAAATTGTCTACTCTGAGCCAAATGACCCTAGTTCGTTCCATGCAACCGACGCTCACAAAGTGCCTCTCACCTTCTTGGTTGCGTTATTTCTATTGCATATAACGGTCGCACATTGCGTAATAACGCATATATGCGTGCCCCTTCAATGTCCCTCGGTATTAATTCCTTTTCATTATTGCATTACATGCATGCCACACCCTTAATATTAATACTAATTTTCTTTTGTTATTCTCTCCTACATATTTTTTTGAAAGTCCCATTCTTTTTTATCCTCACGCCCTTTATTATCTCCTTTCTTTATTACTACTATATGCCCGTTGAAACCGATCATTCATGCTCCCTTTGATCCATATATAGGTCCTTCTAACATACTTCATATTTATAAAGGTTATATAAAAAATTATATTGTGTGTTAGCATTTTTGAATAATAGAATTTTAAAGTGGTTAACAGGAATAAATAATAGCATGGTTGGAAACTATGCATTTTTCTAATCAAATTACATATACAAATTATTTTAATCCGAATTACGGTTGCAAAGTTATAGCGTGATCATGCTTAGAATCTTAAGTTGGTTAACAGGAACAAATAATAGCTCGCTGAAAACTACGTATTTTTCTTATCAAATTACATATATGAATTATTTTAATTCAAGTTACGGTTGTAAAGTTATAGCGTGATCAATGTATAACATATTTTTTGTAAATAATAAATGACCAGACACCTAAACGGGCAACAAAGAGAACCGCGCATACGTGGAATACTAACCAGCGCCCAGGAGCGCAAGATAGCGGCTACCGCAGTTGGGCCGAAACCGAACAGAAAAACACACTTAATGTTGGACTGCGGGTTAATTTCAATAAATGTAGGAGGTTTTCTGCGAAAAGGCATTACAGACGGACAGAAGCGATTCATCCTTTATTAGTAGGTAAGGTAAGTATTGCATCTGCTTTAGTACACCCTGTCTAATTAAATGAAATACTTGTGAAGATTAAAACACACCCCTTCGGATGTGAGAGCAAGAAGGTGAAAGTAAATTGTACTCCTTCCGTTCCTAAATATAAGCCTCTCTAAGTAAATTGTACTCCCTCCGTTCCTAAATATAAGCCTTTTTAGAGATTGTATTACGGGCTACATATGGAGCAAAATGAGTGAATGTACAATTTAAAGTATGTCTATATACATCCGTATGTAGTCTGTAGTGGAATCTCTAAAAAGATTTATATTTATGAACCGGTGCTGGAATCCCTCCGTCCCATAATATAAGACGTTTTTTTATACTACACTAGTGTCAAAAAATATCTTACATTACGAGATAGTAGTAGACTTTAATACAGCAACTTCCTTGCGGAATTTATGATACATTAGGGCTTAATTACCTTCTTGATGAAGGCATAAACGGAGTGGTCGGCCGAGAACTGCTCTAACTCCAAGAGTTGGTAAGGACGTCCGACGCATAGGCTTGCTATCACAAATTGCTGCATGGACACGATGATGCAACTGCCATTCTTCTTGTTGGGAAAAAACGTCCTAATGGCAAGCCATTCTGCCATGCTGGACAGGTCTTCCAAGACGATGAGGTACCTCTTGTTGTTGATTTGCTTCAAGAACTCCTGGATGTGGTCGCCCTTCGTGCTTAGTAGCACATCTGAAGCCACCACTTCCCCTTGTGGTTCTTGGTACTGAATTTCCCGCTGGCCATGGGAGGTTGCATAGAAGTCAGCAGTCAAGGACTTGACCAACTCAGTGGGGTTGAAGGGATGCTTCAGCTTCACCCAAGCACGACAGGTGAATCGGGTGTAAATTTGTTGTTCGTTGTAGGCCTTCCAGATGACAGATGCTATTCTCCCAAGATCACCGCCTGTCCCCCACACGGCAATCACTTGGAGATCACCTCCACCGTCACTGTCTTCGTTCATGACCAACTTGGTGAGGTCACATAGGCCCCGCCTCCTCTTGGCAGCGTCCCTTGCCTCAGCGATCATCTTGGCTGCACTTGTGTCGACCATGCCGGCGGCAGACGCTGGATGTTGCAGCATCACCACAGACTCGTTGATGTTGCTGTAGCGCCGGTAACAGTTGTTGACGTCTTCCACCCTGCGCTTGAGCTCCTCCAACTCCACAACCGCCTGATCCAGTGGCAGTGGCGGCGCCACGCAGGACGGGAGCAACCACCGCCACCACTCCGGCGTGTTGTCGAGGTGGACGACAAACTCGATACAGTCTTCAACATCGTAGGCCAGCTCCCGGACGTGCTTCACCCAGGTCCTCACCATACTGTTTGCGATGCTCTCCTCCTTAGCGACGTCCAGGAAGGACTGCATCATCTCGAACTCGAGAGTGATGGACACAAGGTCACGCTGCGCCTTCTGCCGGAGCTTGGCATCCTCCTCGATCGCCGACTGGATCTTGGTCACCGCCCCCTCCACCACCGTCTTGGACAAGCCAATCACCAGATCAGCCATGGCTAACCCTCACCTATTACTCTCTCTCTCACTCTGCGTGTGTGTGTGTGTGTGGGTGGGTGTGTTGCTTCTAACTTCTTGTGTGATAGTAGGGTAGCGATCGAGCTAGTGCTGGTGTGTAGTTGTGTTTTAACGTTTAACTCATCGCTAGGAGAGAGATGCCAATAATCGCAAAGGACACAACTTGCACAACTAATTAGACATTTTTAAACAGGAGCTAGCCACTTGGCCGGCAAGATCCGTACCCCGCGCGAGGGGGAGCATAGTCTTGGCCCTGGGTTTCGAATTATATTCAAATTATCTGCATGTGACATTGTAACAGCTATTGCATCGTTTCAACCGAACTTCTGCAAAAAAAAAGGGGAGGGGGGGGGGGGGGGGGGGGGACTACTCCCTCCGATCCATAATAAGTGTCGGGTATTTAGTTCAATTTTTTCATGATGAACCTTCACCTACGTCCTTGTTTCTCTCCTAAGCATCTAATTAATCCATCGAAACAGCTAATTAGACATTTTTGAACAACACAAGCCATTACGGGAATCATACACAATATGTTGTATGCAGAGCAATTTCGATATCAAAGCTCTCGAAAGATTAATGTGAAGCACAGGGAGAGAAAGTAATACCCATCTCACTATAAAGCAATATGCACAAAGGATTTAGATAATATTAGTGGAATGCCCAAGCATGTAAGGCTGGGAATCATATCTCACTACAAGCAATAAAACACATAAAATAATTAAATGCAATGCACTACTAGTCTACAATAGATCATCTCACATAAAATTAGTATGAGCGAGCTTATAAATAACTACATGGTTCCCCTTTCATCTGCTTCTTTTTTCCCTTTCTTTCCCATTTTTTGTAGGATTAAAGATACTTCATTATAAGAGTTGTGTGTGAACTTTTGGCACTTTTTGGGTTGACTTGCTATTTTTAAAGCATTAAATGACTTTCTAGCTATTCAAAGAAGCTAAATGCTTTTGAGATGATATAGGCTTTGTTAGCAAGAAGATGAGCCCATATAGGCCCGAAGTAAATTATATGCCAGTTGTAGACCTCTGGTGTCTGATCTAGCTTGGTCCATCGACCCAGAGTGTGAATTATACGAAACACGATTAGGCATTTTCACCGAGTTCGATGACCACTTCCATCCTAGCGTCAGCATCATGTGAAAGTTATTTTTTTTTCAACAACCCTTTTTGTCCCAAACAAGTTGGGTAGGCTAGTGGTGAGACCCATAAGATCTCATGACCAACTCATGGTTCTGGCAAGTGGATAGCAAGTTTTTACGTATCCCTGTCCATGCCTAGTTCTTTGGTGATACTTCAGTCTTTCAGATCTTTCTTTACGGACTCCTCCCATGTCAAGTTTGTTCTATCAAACCTCTCTTGACATTATCAACACATTTTAGTCGTCCGCTATGTACTGGAGTTTCTGAAGGCAAGCGTTGAATATGCTCAAACAATCTCAGATGATATTGAACAAGCTTCTCTTTAATCGGTGCTACGCCAGCTCTAGCTCGTATGTAATCATTTTGGACTTTGTTCTTCCTTGTGTGGCTACACATCCATCTCAACATGCACATCTCCACCACACCTTACTTTGGACTAGTCAGAGTGAAGAAATTCTATAAATCACAAGTGGTGCGGGTTAATCGAATATGGCAAAGCATTAGTGTCAGCTACTACCACCGAGGCAGCTAACTGAACATTTGTTTTAAACAACGAGTACATCGAGGCCAGATCCATAAAACGCGGGAGAGGGAGCAAAGTCCAGTCACCCGGTTGCGTAACAGCTAATGCGTCGCTTGAAGGGAGCTGGTATTTTCGATGATAAACTTTTTTTGCAGGGCCATGATTAACTTTCAAGTCGTTGTTTATCTCATCTCTCAGAGCATGTAGACGATCAAATCTAGTGGAAGAATAACAGTCTAACCATCGTTTCTCATATAGCTTTCTCAACCTTTCAGGTTTGCTAATTTGTGTTGCCCGTCTGATACAAATTAAGTAGGCAAAAGCCATCTAGCAAGCTGTTGGATTGTGATGGTGATGAACTCCAAATGTCAACGATGACTTATCTTTCCCATGTACACATCAATGCACACATAAAAACTGTATGCAACGGAGAAATGCTCTCAAATGGTACATGTAAATGAAGCATGTACATGCGTTCGTAATGCATGCTTGTTCATAATGATTTGGCTGATGATCAGAGTTTAATGAATCTCAAAATAAATGTGATTCAAGACAGATGGAGTATTGCTAAACAAACAGTTACTCCCTCCGTTCCTAAATATAATTTCGCTAGGAGACTACATACAGATGTATATAGACATACTTTAGAGTGTACATTCACTCATTTTGCTCCGTATGTAGTCTTACAGTGAAATCTTTAAAAAGACATAAACTTAGAAACGGAGGGAGTACTCTATAGTGTCCAGCTCGGTCGGTGGTGTCAGGACTTTGATTGATCGAGGTCTTAATGAAGTCGGTCGGTGATGGCCAGATCGATCGGCTGGCCAACAGCCACTCGTTGTTCATGAGCATCTCTCGGGACACCGCCATCGATCAGTCCGGCTTGACTGGAGACTCCGTGAAATAAGGAGCACTACTTAACCTTGATTCTCGTACTTTAAGTGTTCGACCGAAGTTTGATGAAATCATGTCCCCGTTAGTATCGTGGGTTGGACCTGCTGGATCTATATTGAAGTGCCTCATGCATGCATATGTTAGTGAACTACTTCTATTAGAGCATATACGGCCGGGCGCCACAAACGACCTCTCAAACGCCCGATGACGCGCCCGGTCAGTAATCGGAGACGAAAGAGAAGGAAAAACGTGACCCAACCGGACCGCTCATATCATCCCTATACGGCCGGGCTGTCCGCAAATCCTCATATTGAGGACAAATGTAGATAGGATATGAGAGCTCGCGGACGTGCCCGGGCACACCCGGTCAGTCCACCAAGTAGGATGTGGCCGCACTCCTTTTTTCATTCTTTTATTTCTCTCTCTTAATCTCCACCAATCATGTGCAAGTAACCGGACATATGAGGAAGAAAATAAGGAGTGTGGCTGCACGGACGAATAAATAGGGGCTCAAAATGGACACGCCCGGTCTATGACCGGGCGCGTCCGCGGCCGTTTAGGGGGTCATATTTGCTAAGTGGCGGCGTCCACTTCCGGCTAGGTGGCCCTGCCCGGCAAGGGTCAGCGGCTCCGGCAGGTGGATGCAACACCGATGTTGTCGCCGGATGGTTAGGCCCGGAGATCTTGGAGCTGTGGGCTGCGACCTGCGATGACAGTCTTACTGCGGATTGTGGCGACCATCGAAGATCTCCCGGTCGGTTTTCTGCCTAGATCCGTCCGTTGTGATCCAGGGGAGCCCCGCGGTGCTTGGCCCTGCTATTCTTCATGCTCCATTACTTTTATTTGAATCATGCCGGCCTCCTCGATCTGGACACCGTCGAGTTCCGGTTTTCCTCTCGAAGATCTCAGTTTTTGGCGTATGGCGCCACTGGATATCTAGTGGTGAAGAAAGTGACGGTGGTTGCGCCCGAACACTTGTAATGACGGAGAGGCATTTTTGTTGTGCTGAAGAATGGCGTATGTTTTTTCCCGTGTGTTGGGTGTTAAGGATTCGCAGCGGCGGCCTTGGTAGGAGGGGGCAGCAACACAGGTGGACAACAATTTTTTGGGTGCTTCTCGAGTAGCGAGCCGCGATTTCCAGGATGAACCCAGTCTGGCCTTCATGTGTTGTACCTGGCAATGGTCTTGCGAAGGCATTATTTTTGGGATCTCAGACTCTCTCCAGGGTGAAAACTCAAGATCCTTCATCGGGCGACGACAACACTGTTAGACTGTTGATGTTCCAAGTGTTTCATCACTACGACGGGGTCTTTGTTTTTGTTTTTCTCCATTTTTTATTTTTGCTATTTGGCTGTGTGCATCTTTAATGTCTTTTGTATCTTGTTGATGCAGAAGCTGGGTGTAATTGGTATTTTCATGATAATAATATATTTCCTTTAGCGAAAAATTCATGAAAAAATTATGACGAAGCTAATATGAAGAGTAAATAAAAATAGAGAATGTACTCTGTATGCTATTTGCCATTTATTGTGTGGTACTACTCCCATCGATAAAGTGTCGAGATCATGGAATATTGTCTTTGGAGGCCGAGCTCCATGGAGCTCGGTTTTGAAAAATTCGAATTTCACGATATTTCATATTTTCTATGATTCAAAATATTCTAAAAAAACACAGATATACATGAAGGCATAACACACATGCGTGTAAATTTTCAGGGAAAAAATACGTTGAAATGAGGGCTGTTCAAAAAAGACAAATCTTGGGTTTTTTAACACATGATACTATCCCTCCTTTCAGGTCATGAATTTGTCTTTTTTGTACAGGTCGCACTTCAACGTTTTTTATCCTGAAATTTTACACACATACACATAACATCCTTATTTACTTGCACAATTTTTCCCAGATTTATTTGAAATCGAAAAGTTTGAATTTTGATTATTTTTGAAAAAACCCTTCATGAAGGCCAGAGCCAAACGCCCGTTCTCCGAGATTATAAACTAATCCATCTTGAACAGATCACTACAAAGTGCATGTGCACAGGCCGCCAGCCGTACGTAGTATCTTATGACAAACACCAGGTCATGGATGCGCGCTGTCCCCGAGTCTTTGCCCTCTCGGTCAGTATAATTTGGGCCGGCCTCTTACAAATAAAAGTACGCAATGAATAGCTTCATCTAGATCTAGGTCAACAGAATTAAGTTAGGTCTGTATTGGCACACTGATAGGTGCCCTCAAGCCAGATACTAGCTACTTCCTCCATCTCAGTTTATAAGTCCTGTACGTGTATCTAGGTCGTCAATTTGACCAACTTAATGAGAGGCATATATTAAAAAAATATAGAGTTAAATACACCACGGGTGCCTTAACTTGTCCGAAGCGATCACTTTGGTGCCTGAACTTGTAAAATACATGAAACTAGTGTCGTAACTTGTCCGAGCGTTCAAATACGGTGCCTCCGTCCATATTCAGGTGTACACACTCCCCACATGGTGTGCCAGTGTGGCGTTAGCCCACATGTCGGCAGCTGTGAGATGAGTGTGATGGTTGTTTTACAAAAAAACTCTCTGCACTTTAAATAAATTTTGAAAAGGCCCTCACATTTTATCTAAATATGCCGAACTGTATTGATCCCACATGTCAGGTATGGGTCCCGCATATCAGCACATGGTATAAAATAATAATAAGAAAAAAAGGATGCGATGGCAGGATTCAAACGTAGTAAATGGGCGCACAACCTGCAACATGTGTTATAACCACTACATAAAGAATAGTTGTTCAGAATAGCCATTTAGAAAATATCAAAAAATTCTCACGTTTAAAAAAGAGAGAGCTATTCAACATATTACATGCCATAAACTTTTAAAATGTTAGTGCATTTAAAAAAACATATTTCGGAAAATTCTCACTATATTAAGAAATTGTAAACGTGTTTTTGAAAAATATTCATCATGCATCCCGAAAAAATTACAACACCTATTTCATACAATGTTCAACATGTATTAAAAAATTTATTATGTAAAATTATTATTATATTTCTACAAATATCTTTTGACGCATTTATAGAATATATTGTTTGTACACAATAATTTTGAATATACATTGAACATTTTTCAAAATACAATGTTATTGGTTTTAATAATTATGTATTCTAAAAATACAATTAATAGACACAATAATTGTGTGTGCTTGTGGTCCTGAATGAAGATTAAAAAAACAATATTTTACAAAATACATTGGACTATTTAAATCCAGTCAACTCTTCAAACTACACAATAATAAACATAGAAAAATAATTTAAATGGACAACAATCACATATTGATAATTATTATACTTAACTGTTGTACATAAAGTACTTATGTTAGTCCGCGTGGCCTGAAGATATATAGCATGTGGGATACCCATTCATTGACATATTCTATTCACCTAAAAACCGACACACTTCATTTTTTCGCTGTTATTATCATACAGAGCAAAGGCTTATTATAACACTTAACTAAACCTCAGGCGGTTTTCTGCAAGAAAAAAACTCCATGTGTTTCACTGGACGCTTACACCCACTGACATGTGGGCCAGCCACCACCTGTCACGCCAAGCGGACAACACATACGGTGGTATACATGCGGAGGCACCGTATATGCACCATGGAGACAAGTTATAGCATCACTTTTATGTATTTTGCAAGTTTAGACACTAAACTGATCGCAACGGACAAGTTAAGGCACCCGTGGTGTATTTAACTCAAAAATATATCATTAGAAACTTTAGATGTTCTATTTTCTAATGATATCATTTTTTATGTTAAACAATATATTTTATATTAGTCGAATTGCCGACCTAGATATACGTGCACACCTTCTAAAT
Organism: Elymus sibiricus; assembly: GCA_039707655.1. Taxonomy (NCBI): domain Eukaryota; kingdom Viridiplantae; phylum Streptophyta; class Magnoliopsida; order Poales; family Poaceae; genus Elymus; species Elymus sibiricus. The sequence goes on from CM077675.1 coordinate 534,276,664, forward strand.
TGTGACGGAGGGAGTAGTAAGATTAGACGATTTTTCATGTTTTTTTCGCGGTTCAGTGTGAATCTCAATAAAACACCAGTGGTTCACAACTGTCTGACAGCAAAAAGTAGATATCCAGAAATACAATATCAATGATAACTTGCTAATATATTCGCCACTTGGTCTAAGTAGCTTCAATACATAGTAAGTGTTTGTCATGTATATACTCATTGTCTATCCAGCATGATTTTCACTTTCAGTGAGATTTTCATGAAATTCAATGTCTAGTATATTTGCCTATCTTAATTGAGAGTACCTACGAACATGCAATTGAAGTGACAGATAGAGTTAATTGTGTATGTAACAAAGCTTTTAAGGTGATACAATCCATTATGGATCCAACTTATTTGTATTGCATAGCCCAAGGAGTGAATATATATTAAAAGAGACTTGGAGTACAAATAACGAAATGTACTGGTCAACTTATTTGTATTGCATTGCGCAATAAGCGAATATAGTATATTACAAGAGACTTGGAGTAAATAAGGAAATTTAGACCAACCTTATAGCGTTGCATTTGAAGATGCTGTTGGGGAACGTCGCATGGGAAACAAAAATTTTCCTACGCACACGCAAGAACTATCCATGGTGATGAGCATCTACGAGAGGGAGAGTGAATCTACATAGCCTTGTAGATCGCTAAGCGGAAGCGTTAAGAAACGCGGTGGATGTAGTCGAATGTCTCCGCGATCCAAAGCGCAAGTCGTCCCTCGATCCGATCACGAACTAGTGCCGAACATACGGCACCTCCGCGTTCAACACACGTACGGCTTGATGACGCCTTCACCTCCTCGATCCAGCGAGCGATGGTGAAGTAGTAGATGAGTTCCGGCAGCACGACGGCGTGGTGATGGTGGTGAGGAACAATCTCTGCAGGGCTTCGCCAAGCACTACGGAGATTATGACGGGAGGAACTAGAGGGTTAGGTTGCCGGCACACGGCTCGGGAAATCCTGATGTGTCCCGTGTGCTAGCCCTGCCCCTCTATTTATATGTTGAGCCCTGGGGTCTAAACTTGGAGAGAAAGCCTCCACAAGGTCGGTTTTGCCCGCACAAGGTCGGTTTGGCCCGCACGGAAAGAGTCCCACTCGGATTCCAGCAGTACCGCGTACAAGCGGTAGTACCGCTCGTGAGCGGTAGTACCGCTTCACACAAACGGTAGTACCGCTTACGCGGTAGTACTGCCTTACCAGCGGTAGTACCGCTTAAGGTAGCAGCAAAACTTCCTTTTGCACTTTCCAATACCTCGTGGGTTTTACCCCTTTGGCCCATATAAAATGTTGCTGCACCCGAACACTTCGGTAAACATCCGGAACCCCTTCCGGTGAATTCCGGAACCCTTCCGGAGATCAAAACACTATTATCACATATATCAATCTTTACCTCCGGACTCTTCCGGAGATCCTCGTCATGTCCGGGATCTTATCCGAGACTCCGAACAACCTTCGGTCACCAACACAATAACTCAACTATACTAATCGTCACCAAACGTTAAGTGTGTAGACCCAGTGGGTTCGAGAACTATGTAGACATGACTGAGACACCTCTACGGTCAATAACCAATAGCGGGACCTGGATGCCCATATTGGTTCCTACATATTCTACGAAGATCTATATCGGTCGAACCTCTATGTCAAGGATTCAGTTAATCCCGTATGCTGTTCCCTTTGTTATTCGGTATGTTACTTGCCCGAGATTCGATCGTCGGTATCCCTATACCTAGTTCAATCTCGTTATCGGCAAGTCTCTTTACTCGTTCCGTAATACAAGATCCCGTGGCTAACACCTTAGTCACATTGCTTGCAAGGCTTATAGTGATGTTGTATTACCGAGTGGGCCCTGAGATACCTCTCCGTCACACGGAGTAACAAATCCCAGTATTGATCCATACCCACTCAACAGACACTCTCGGAGATACCTGTAGAGCACCTTTATAGTCACCCAGTTACGTTGCGACGTTTGATACACACAAGGCATTCCTCCAGTGTCAGTGAGTTGTATGATCTCATGGTCATAGGAACAGATACTTGACATGCAGAAAACTATAGCAATAAACTGACACGATCATATGCTACGTTTATAGTTTGGGTCTTGTCCATCACATCATTCTCCTAATGATGTGATCCCGTTATCAAATGACATCTCATGTCCATGGCCAGGAAACCTTCACCATCTTTGATCAACGAGCTAGTTAACTAGAGGCTTACTAAGGACACATTGTTTGTCTATGTACCCACATATGTATTTGAGTTTCCAATCAATACAATTATAGCCTGGATAATAAACGATTATCATGAACAAGGAAATATAATAATAACCATTTTATTATTGCTTCTAGGGCATATTTCCAACAGTCTCCCACTTGCACTAGAGTCAATAATCTAGCTCACATCACTATGTGATTTACATTGTAATGAATCTAACACCCATACAGTTCTGGTGTTGATCATGTTTAGCCCTTGGAAGAGGTTTAGTCATCGGATCAACAACATTCAGATCCGTGTGCACTTTGCAAATATTTATGTCGTCCTCCTTGATGTAAGCGTGGATGGAATTGAAACGTCGCTTTATGTGTCTGGTCCTCTTGTGAAACCTGGGTTCCTTGGCTAGAGCAATGGCACCAGTGTTGTCACAGAACAGAGTCATTGGGTTTAGTGCACTAGGCACTACTCCAAGATCTGTCATGAACTCCTTCATCCAGACACCTTCCTTCGCCGCCTCCGAGGCAGCGATGTACTCCGCTTCGCATGTAGAATCAGCTACTACGCTTTACTTGGAACTGCACCAGCTAACCGCACCCCCATTGAGAATAAATACGTATCCGGTTTGCGACTTAGAGTCATCCGGATCAGTGTCAAAGCTTGCATCGACGTAACCCTTTACGACGAGCTCTTGATCACCTCCATAAAGGAGAAACATGTCCTTAGCCCTTTTCAGGTACTTCAGGATATTCTTGACCGCCGTCCAGTGTTCCATTCCTGGATCACTTTGAAACCTTCCGGCCATACTTATGGCAAGGCTGACATCGGGTCTTGTGCACAGCATTGCATACATGATAGAGCCTATGGCTGAAGCATAGGGGACGACACTCATCTTTTCTCTATCTTCTGCAGTCACTGGGCATTGAGTCTTACTCAACTTCACACCTTGCAATACAGGCAAGAACCCCTTCTTGGACTGATCCATTTTGAACTTCTTCAAAACTTTGTCAAGGTATGTGCTCTGTGAAAGTCCTATTAAGCGTCTCGATCTATCTCTATAGATCTTGATGCCTAATATGAAAGCAGCTTCTCCTAGGTCCTTCATTGAAAAACTCTTGTTCAAATATTCCTTCACGCTTTCCAACATTTCTATATTGTTTCCAATCATCAATATGTCATCCACATATAATATTAGAAACGCTATAGAGCTCCCACTCACTTTCTTGTAAATACAAGCTTCTCCGTAAACTTGTATAAACCCGAACGCTTTGATCACCTCATCAAAGCGAAGATTCCAACTCCGAGATGCTTGCGCCAGTTCATAAATGGATCGCTGGAGTTTGCAAACTTTGTCAGCATTCTCTGGATCGACAAAACCTTCTGGTTGCATCATATACAACTCTTCCTTAAGGAAACCGTTAAGGAATGCTGTTTTGACATCCATCTGCCAAATTTCATAATCAAAAAAGGCAGCTATTGCTAACATGATTCTGACAGACTTAAGCATCGCTACGGGTGAGAAGGTCTCATCGTAGTCAACTCCTTGAACTTGTAAAAAACCCTTTGCCACAAATCGAGCTTTATAGACGGTGACATTACCGTCCGCGTCCGTCTTCCTCTTAAAGATCCATTTGTTCTAAATGGCCTTACGCCCTTAAGGTAATACTTGCAAAGCCCATACTTTGTTTTCATACATGGATCCCATCTCGGATTTCATGGCCTCTAACCATTTCTCGGAATCCGGGCCCACCATCGCTTCTCCATAGCTCGTAGGTTCATCGTTGTCCAACAACATGACCTCTAAGACTGGGTTGCCGTACCACTCAGGAGCAGTACGTGTCCTTGTCGACCTACGAGGTTCGATAGCAACTTGATCCGAAGCTTCATGATCATCATCATTAACTTCCTCTTCAACTGATGTAGGCTCTACAGAAACATCTTTCTGTGCTGCGCTACTCTCTGGTTGAAGTAAAGGTTCAATAACCTCATCAAATTCTATCTTCCTCCCACCCAATTCTTTCGAGAGAAACTCTTTCTCAAGAAATGTTCCGTTTTTAGCGACAAACACTTTGCTTTCGGATCTGAGATAGAAGGTATACCCAACTGTCTCTTTTGGGTATCCTATGAAGACGCATTTCTCCGCTTTGGGTTCCAGCTTTTCAGGCTGAAGCTTTTTGACATAAGCATCACATCCCCAAACTTTAAGAAACGACATCTTTGGCTTCTTGCCAAACCATAGTTCATATGGCGTCGTCTCAACGGATTTCGATGGTGCCCTATTTAAAGTGAATGCAGCTGTCTCTAATGCATAACCCCAAAACGATAGTGGCAAATCGGCAAGAGACATCATAGATCGCACCATATCCAATAAGGTTCGATTACGATGTTCGGACACACCATTACGCTGTGATGTTCCAGGCGGTGTCAATTGTGAAACAATTCCACACTGTCTTAAGTGACTGCCAAACTCATAACTCAGATATTCTCCTCCTCGATCAGATCATAGGAATTTAATCTTCTTGTTACGATGATTCTCAACTTCACTCTGAAATTGCTTGAACTTTTCAAATGTTTCAGACTTGTGTTTCATTAAGTAAATATACCCATATCTACTTAAGTCATCAGTGAAGGTGAGAAAGTAACGATAACCACCGCGCGTCTCAATGCTCATCGGACCGCACACATCAGTATGTATGATTTCCAACAAGTCACTTGCCCGTTCCATTGTTCCAGAGAACGGCGTCTTAGTCATCTTGCCCATGAGGCATGGCTCACATGTGTCAAGTGATTCAAAATCAAGTGACTCCAAAAGTCCATCAGCATGGAGCTTCTTCATGCATTTTACGCCAATATGACCTAAACGGCAGTGCCACAAGAAAGTGGTATTATCATTATCAATTCTACATCTTTTGGCATCAATGTTATGAACATGTGTATCATCACTATCGAGATTCAATAAGAATAAACCCCTCACATTGGGTGCATGACCATAAAAGATATTACTCATATAAATAGAACAACCATTATTCTCAGATTTAAATGAGTAACCGTCTCGCAATAAACAAGATCCAGATATAATGTTCATGCTTAACGCAGACACTAAATAACAATTATTTAGGTTCATCACTAATCCCGATGGTAATCGAAGAGCGGTGCCGACGGCGATCACATCAACCTTGGAACCATTTCCCATGCGCATCGTCACTTCGTCCTTTGCCAGCCTCCGTCTATTCCGCAGTTCCTGTTTTGAGTTGCAAATGTGAGCAACCGCACCGGTATCAAATACCCAGGCACTACAACGAGAGTTGGTAAGGTACACATTAATAACATGTATATCATATATACCTTGTTTGTTGTTGGCCGCCTTCTTGTCAGCCAAATACTTGGGGCAGTTCCGCTTCCAGTGACCAGTTCCCTTACAATGAAAGCACTCAGTTTCAAGCTTGGGTCCAGCCTTGGGTTTCTTCACGGGAGGGGCAACTGCTTTGCCACTCTTCTTGGAGTTATCCTTCTTACACTTGCCATTCTTCTTGAAACTAGTGGTTTTATTGACCATCAACACTTGATGCTCCTTCTGAATCTCAGACTCAGCGACTTTCAACATCGCAAACAGCTCGGCGACTGACTTGTTCATCCCGTGCATGTTATAGTTCAACACGAAGCTCTTGTAGCTAGGTGGCAATGATTGAAGAACTCTGTCAGTGATAGCCTCTGGCGGAAGGGGCATCCCCAATTCAGCCAGACGGGTGGAGTACCCAGACATTCTGAGTATGTGATCACTGACAGACCCGTTCTCCTCCATCTTGCAAGCATAGAACTTATCAGAGGTCTCATACCTCTCAATCCGGGCATTCTTCTGAAAGATAAACTTCAACTCCTGGAACATATCATATGCTCCATGACGTTCAAAACGTCTTTGAAGTCCCGGTTCTAAGCCATACAACATTGCACATTGAACTATTGAGTAATCATCAGAACGAGCCTGCCAGGCATTCACAACGTCTGGAGACTCAACTGGAGCGGGTGGATCACTAAGCAGAGCATCAAGGACATAAACCTTTTGGGAAGCCGTAAGGATAATCCTTAGATTACGGGCCCAGTCCACAAAGTTACTTCCATCATCTTTCAACTTAGCTTTCTCTAGGAACGCATTAAAATTCAGGGGTGCTACTGCGCGAGCCATGATCTACAACATAAATATTGCAAAGACAACTTAGACTATTGTTCAAGACAATGAGTTTAGTTAATCATATTACTTAAAAACACCCACTCAAATTGACATCCCTCCGGTCATTCGAGTGTCACATGATCCAAATCAACCAACTCAAGTCCGATCATCACGTGAGTTGAGGTGGTTTCAATGGTGAACATCTTCATGTTGATCATATCTACTATATGACTCATGTTCGACCTTTCAGTCTCTTGTGTTCCGAGGCCATGTCTGTACATGCTAGACTCGTCAAGTTTAACCCGAGTGTTCCGCACATGCAACACTGGCTTGCACCCGTTGTATGCGAACGTAGAGTCTATCACACCCGATCATCACGTGGTGTCTCGAAACGACGAACTTTCGCAATGGTGCACACTCGGGGAGAACACAATTTTATCTTGAAATTTAAGTGAGGGATCACCTTATAATGCTACCGTCGTCCTAAGCAAAATAAGATGCATAAAAGGGTTAACATCACATGCAAATCATAAGTGACATGATATGGCCATGAACTTGTGCTTTTGATCTCCATCTACAAAGCACCGGCATGATCTCCATCGTCACCGGCATGACACCATGATCTCCATCATCTTGATCTCCATCAACGTGTCGCCATGAGGTTGTCGCGCCGACTGTTGCTTCCACGACTATTGCTAACTCATAGCGATAAAGTAAAGCAAAACGGCAAAAATAATTAAAGACAACTCTATGGCTCCTGCCAGTTGCCATACTCATCGACATGCAAGTCGCGATATTCTATACAACACATGATCATCTCATACATCACATATATCTCATCATGTAATTGGCCATATCACATCACAACATACCCTGCAAAAACAAGTTAGACGTCCTCTAATTGTTGTTGCAAGTTTTACGTGGCTGCTACGGGTATCTAGCAAGAACGATTCTTACCTACGCAAAAACCACGACGGTGATATAAAAATTGCTATTCAACCTTCTCAAGGACCGCCTTTGTCAAATCCGATCCGACTAAAGTGGGAGAAACAGACACCCGCTAGCCATCTTTATGCAACGAAGTTACATGTCAGTTGAAGGAACCGGTCTCTCGTAAGCGTACGAGTAATGTTGGTCCGAGCCGCTTCATTCCACAATACCGCCGAAACAAGAAAAGTCCAAGGGAGGAAGCAATCTGAATATCAACGCCCACAAAACCCTTTTGTGTTCTTCTCGAGATCTCATCTACGCATAGACCTAGCTCTGATACCACTGTTGGGGAACGTCGCATGGGAAACAAAAATTTTCCTACGCACACGCAAGAACTATCCATGGTGATGAGCATCTACGAGAGGGAGAGTGAATCTACATACCCTTGTAGATCGCTAAGCGGAAGCGTTAAGAAACGCGCTTGATGTAGTCGAACGTCTCCGCGATCCAAATCGCAAGTCGTCCCTCGATCCGATCACGAACTAGTGCCGAACATACGGCACCTCCGCGTTCAACACACGTACGGCTTGATGACGCCTTCACCTCCTCGATCCAGCGAGCGATGGTGAAGTAGTAGATGAGTTCCGGCAGCACGACGGCGTGGTGATGGTGGTGAGGAACAATCTCTGCAGGGCTTCGCCAAGCACTACGGAGATTATGACGGGAGGAACTAGAGGGTTAGGGTTGCCGGCACACGGCTTGGGAAATCCTGATGTGTCCCGTGTGCTAGCCCTGCCCCTCTATTTATATGTTGAGCCCTGGGGTCTATACTTGGAGAGAAAGCCTCCACAAGGTCGGTTTTGCCTGCACAAGGTCGGTTTGGCCCGCACGGAAAGAGTCCCACTCGGATTCCAGCAGTACCGCGTACAAGCGGTAGTACCACTCGTGAGCGGTAGTACCGCTTCACACAAGCGGTAGTACCGCTTACGCGGTAGTACTGCCTTACCAGCGGTAGTACCGCTTAAGGCAGCAGCAAAACTTCCTTTTGCACTTTCCAATACCTCGTGGGTTTTACCCCTTTGGCCCATATAAAATGTTGCTGCACCCGAACACTTCGGTAAACATCCGGAACCCCTTCCGGTGAATTCCGGAACCCTTCCAGAGATCAAAACACTATTATCACATATATCAATCTTTACCTCCGGACTCTTCCGGAGATCCTCGTCATGTCCGGGATCTTATCCGAGACTCCGAACAACCTTCGGTCACCAACACAATAACTCAACTATACTAATCGTCACCAAACGTTAAGTGTGTAGACCCTGCGGGTTCGAGAACTATGTAGACATGACCGAGACACCTCTACGGTCAATAACCAATAGCGGGACCTGGATGCCCATATTGGTTCCTACATATTCTATGAAGATCTATATCGGTCGAACCTCTATGTCAAGGATTCAGTTAATCCCGTATGATGTTCCTTTTGTTCTTCGGTATGTTACTTGCCCGAGATTCGATCGTCGGTATCCCTATACCTAGTTCAATCTCGTTACTGGCAAGTCTCTTTACTCGTTCCGTAATACAAGATCCCATGGCTAACACCTTAGTCACATTGCTTGCAAGGCTTATAGTGATGTTGTATTACCGAGTGGGCCCTGAGATACCTCTCCGTCACACGGAGTAACAAATCCCTGTATTGATCCATACCCACTCAACAGACACTCTCGAAGATACCTGTAGAGCACCTTTATAGTCACCCAGTTACGTTGCGACGTTTGATACACACAAGGCATTCCTCCAGTGTCAGTGAGTTGTATGATCTCATGGTCATAGGAACAGATACTTGACATGCAGAAAACTATAGCAATAAACTGACACGGTCATATGCTACGTTTATAGTTTGGGTCTTGTCCATCACATCATTCTCCTAATGATGTGATCCCGTTATCAAATGACATCTCATGTCCATGGCCAGGAAACCTTCACCATCTTTGATCAACGAGCTAGTTAACTAGAGGCTTACTAAGGACACATTGTTTGTCTATGTACCCACACATGTATTTGAGTTTCCAATCAATACAATTATAGCATGGATAATAAACGATTATCATGAACAAGGAAATATAATAATAACCATTTTATTATTGCCTCTAGGGCATATTTCCAACAGATGCATGACACTAAACCAAAAAGTAGTGAAAATCCAAAATCCGCATATTTATACTGTCGTTGTAACGAGGAGGCTTCAGAAACATGTTGAGTCAAACCAAAATGGATAAAAAAAGCATGCTGCAAGGATCATAGCTAAGGGCGTCTCTAATGTCGACCGTCAAACCGCTTGTGATAGTCCGGACTGCGTGATCTGAATGTGTTTTGCCATCCAATGCGGTGCTTCGGTCCGCTTGGCGGTCCAGATGTCATTTCTTCCAGGAACTGAAAGCAAACCGGGGTTTGTGGCGGGAGGGGGTTGGGCATCCGGACCATTGCCACACAAGCGTTTGACAACCCTGGCCCATCTAAAACCCTCTACCGCCTGTCTCGCGCTTTCCATCCAACGCATGCGCCACTTCCCTCTCGGGCTATGCCACTTCAATGTTGACGTCGCGTTCCGAGAAATCAACTCCGGCCGATGCAACGCATAGAAGCGGGCTAACCGTCTGTTCGCATGGCCTAGTTATGGCTATATAAGTTGTGCTCCGGCGATGCACATCCACACATGCCTTTCTGGTGTCTGACACACCGCACACATGTCTTCGCAAGCCAACGAAAATCTGTGCACCCTACTCTACCACATCAACGACCAGTTGGTGGAAGTGGGAAAGGGTACAATAACGTCTGCCGACCATGGAAAAGCGCTCCTTGGGGCATCCAACCGACATCCGCTCCCACATCCAAACCAATAGGCCTCAAACAAAGCCGGCCAACGAGGATGCATCCTTCTTCCTCCGACATCCCTCGTCGAGCTGCAATTTCACAATCATTTTAGATATTGGGGGGCATCACAAATGCACAAAATATGATTGCAAATAGGTGTTACCTGACGATACAAATATGCCAGTGCTCCCGCCCCTCATCTATACTGAGTATCCCAGTTACTGTGTAGGTCCAAGAACATCCATAGGGATGTACCCCCGATTGAGTCTGAGAAGACTACCTTTGTTAGTAGATACCAAAGATAAGTCTGGGAGTACTGCTGCATAACCACCTCATTAGCATCCGCAAGGCAGAGCTCTATGACAAAAACATATTGGTCAAGGATTTTTTGACCAAAATTGGCGAAAGGTCATGTTTGTTCGTTCTTGAGGGCCAACTGTTGACCTTATCAATTTGGTAAAAAGAAGGTCATAAATAAAAAATAATGATGGTTTAATGACTAAAATGGGGTTCATATATGACTATTTTTCTAGTAGTGTGTCCTCCTCCTCCGAGAGCAAAGGCAACAGGACAACAAGGATATGCCAGTCTGCCAACTCTACAGGAGAGATGGATCTCCTGAGGCCTAGGTCCCAATCATCGCGAGAGATCTCAAAGATTGAGATCCCAGGGTTAGAACAGTAAGAAAACAACACAGGGAAAGAAGTAGGTAACGGTGAGTCACCAGACCACAAGTTTAACCAAAAACGAGTAGAGACACCGTTCCCAACAAAGAACTTAACATGTTCACGAAACAAGTCGTGAACTTTGACCAAATCTTTCCAAAACCGGGAGCAAAGAGAAGCCGAGGCAAACATGGGACTGCCAGAAGGATAATATTAGCTTTCAATAGATCAAACCAGAGAGTACTAGAGATAGCCGCCATAATACTCCACCACCACTTGATGACCAAACATTTATTCATAACCGCGGTGTTCAAAATGGCCAACCCCCCAAGGTTTTAGGCCCGCAAATAATTTTCCAGTTCACAAACCTATATTTGAACTTGTTATCCGCTGCGTTCCAGAAAAAAGCACCTCTATGCTTGTCAAAACCATCATGTGTCCCTGAGAAAGGTGATAAAAGCCCATAGTGAACATGGGAAGAGAAGAGAGGCACGCATTAATGGGGAAAACCTTCCCAGCTGAAGTGTTATATCTGCGACGCAAAGGCATAACCCGATTACCCACTTTATTGACAAGAGGCCGGAACTCTTTAGCACACAAATGAAATGGGGAGATGGGAATGCCCATATATTTGAAGGGAAAGGAGCCTAAACTACAATTCAGAAGCTGAGACACCCTCACAGCTTCGTCGTCTGACACACCAGTCACGATCACCTCGCTCTTGGAGAAGTTGATCTTAAGCCCGACAAGGCATGAAAGAATAATAGGATAAATTTAAGATGGGCAAGGCAGTCATCATTCAGCTCAACCATAATGATAATATCCATACTGGTGGTGAGTGATGCCCTGCAGCAAAATATTCCCGCCACCTTTTCGTTTCCATTATTATTCTATAGGCAGAACGAACTGTTAGCATCCCACTCTTTTCAAAGTGCCAAGCCCAGAAATAAGGTTGCATAACATGCCTCACCGGAATGCCTTTAATTGCTTCAACATCCATTAGTATAAAGTGTTCTTGCATTTTTTGAATCTCCCAAGCTCTCGTCGTTGGAAGCAGCTGATATTTTGAAAATACTTTTCAACACAATAAAATTCTAAACGAATTTTTAAAATACTTTTCCACACAATAAAATTCTAATGCATCTATTCCAGCATGAAAGCAACAAACAAAATAATATGAACCTAAATTAATTTATTTAATTTAGAAAATAGCACTTTCTGACTAGATAAAATTCAAATACTATATATAACTAAAGGGAAATTTTAATCTATTATATAAAGTTTTAAAATTTAGTGAAAATTTATTCACATGCCAAATTGGGAAATTTGGGATGTGACACTGTATACCATGTTATGAATAGTACTTATATATGTTAGAATAAATCCGAGGCACACCGTTGATCATCCGAGGACCAAGCAATCACACAAGCACGACACTGAGATTTGTTAATGAGGTTCACCGATATGGCTACATCCCCGGGGCTTGACTACGGGCGCTCCTCCCCGTGACACCGTCACAATACCGCACCCTGGCCGCCCTGGGCACCGGCACACGCCGCCGCTCCCCCTGCGCTCCTGTGCTATTATGTTGGCATAGGTTACATCGTGTGTCTAGCCTCGCTATATATGAGAGGCCTAGGATACAAGTGTCCTACTTGGACATGATCATATCCTATCTAAACACAATACTTCTTAGAGTACAACTGTAACCTATCTAGTACACAGTATTCGACACAACTCTAACAAACTCCACCTTGGCGAATATTCTCCACCACCTTGGATTCGTCATGCGTCAAACTTTCATGTACATTGGACTTGAGTATATCCCATGAGTACCGCTGCTACTCCAAAGACTCCATATGACTCCACCTGCAACTTGTAGTCTCTTCTTTTCTTGACCACAGTCAACGCTCGAATGAAATTAAGTTCCACATTACTCTAGTTTGCACTTTCAACTTCCGGAGTATCCAACACCATCACACACCGATCACTGACCTGCGTGAAAGTGAACAACTCACATATTGGGTGTCACACATAAGAGTTACCTGAACTCAACATCACCGCTCTTCCTTGACCGCCTGTCTGAAACTTGAAGGAATTTCACCATTGCTTGTAGTCATCCCGAGTCAAATTCGCAGTTGTGTCACCACATGTATGACCACCAGAGCCCTGGCCCGTCTCCATGTCCCGTGCGTACCGCACACCTCGCCGCTATTACCGCGTCGAGCCTCCGCTGTCCCGGTCGAGTCTCAAGGGTCGCGAACCCACACCACTCAACCCCCACTGCAGAGTACCACCGATCATCATCGACCGATGACGAGTTTCACGTTTCCATCAGACCACTGGGCTCCAGTCCGAACTACGTGTCACTCGCTTTTTTCCCGAGTGAAGTCCTCCAGACTCCAGCTCCACCTTCAACACAACTCCATGGTAGATGATCAATCCACCCTCGCGCCCCGTCAACTTCAAGCTCACATGTGCACTGTCTTGAATCAACCCCGCGCCATAGTCTTGTCGAAGCCACACAAGCCTTCGGGCCTGCGTCACGTGTTTCCACGCCCCAGAAGTCGGTCATCATCAGCATCACGCTCCTATGTCGTTGTCGCCGATTCCACCACCGTCTTCTGTATCAATCGACTCGCATCGATCCGTCAGACTCTCCAGTCCAACCCAGCCGAACCTGTTCGACTACATCGCACACTCCAGGCTTGCAAATCATCTTCCGCAAATTTCCATCCATCATATGATAATTCCATCATAGCTGACATGACTTCCCGCAATGCCCTCAAGCATCCATGTTGTGCCAATAATTTTTTCAACCTTGTCAGCCATAACCCAAGGTTTTCAGTTCCGTCGAACTTCTCCACCTCAAACCTGATATCCGTTGAAGCCATGGTTCTTCGTACGTCTGACCGTGAAAAAGTATCCGAGCTAACAACGCGATGCCCAAGTACACGAACTGTCTCGACGTACTAATAGCAATTCCAACCAAAACAACCTTCTGGTCTTCACGTGTGTAGCTCCCTGACAATCAACCCTAATACTAGCAATTGCCTTATCAATGCCTTCTGCTAATTCCGATGGATGCCATCGTAATGGATTTTTGCTTTCCCGCTGATTTGATCTGCCTCTGTGCGTCTCCGTGTCACGTAAGGACTCGGTCCTCTTTTTGGTCCAAAACAAATCTCGCGTGCACACCGTAGCACAACTCGAACGCCGATCTGCTGCATCGCTACAACACGTCCGCCTCCAGCTCATCTAGCGCCAGTGCACGTATGCACGTATTCCACGCGATGGCAGTATGCCTGCCCATGCCCACGCGCTGCAATACGCCGCTGCCGCTCGCCAGTCCGGATTGATCCGATCTCGCCGAGATTCCTGTGCACGATTCTCCCGCTGATCTGCTTTCTTCTGATCTCGTCAAGAACCACGCCGATAGTCGGCTGCATATCAGACTCGATCTTTCCTCTAGATCAACAATTCATATCCTCTGAAAGACCTAGCTTATTATGATACCACTTGTTAGAATAAATCCGAGACACACCGGTGATTATCCGAGGACCAAGCAATCACACAAGCACGACACCAAGATTTGTTAACGAGGTTCACCGATATGGCTACATCCCTGGCCGGGGCTTGACTACGGGCGCTCCTCCCCGTGACACCGTCACAATACCGCACCCTGGCCGCCCTGGGCACCGGCACACGCCGTCGGCTCCCCTTGCGCTCCTGTGCTATTATTTTGGCATAGGTTACATCGTGTGTCTAGCCTCGCTATATATGAGAGGCCTAGGATACAAGTGTCCTACTTGGACACGATCATATCTTATCTAAACACAATACAACTCAGAGTACAACTGTAACCTATCTGGTACACAGTATTCGACACAACTCTAACAATATATTCTAGCCCCATGGGGACTATATATATGGGTACATGAGGGAGAATACTAGACTAGGATAAGGAATCTACAATTAGAGTCCTATACTACTACTACACCCTTAACACCAAGATAGTCTTCGTTGCAGTGTTTTCACCAATGGTTATATATACTTTGAATGCTTTCAGTGTCCTCGGCTCGCTCATTCATCAGGAATGTGTGCATGGAAGGGCTGGTGGAGGCACTGCAACGCGTGGGATGCATGGAGGGAGAGAACCTATTCGGCGCCCCGTATGACTTCCGGTACGCGCCGGCCGCTCCCGGGCTGGCTTCCCGGGCCTTCTCCGACTGGAGCTCCAGCCTCAGGCTCCTGGTGGAGCGCGCAAGCCAAAGGAACGGGAACAAGCCGGTCGTGTCCTCGTCACGCACAGCCTGGGCGGCCTCTTCGCCACGGTGTTCCTCGATCGGACACCCCTGCGGTGAAGCACCTCGTCCTTCTCTGTCTCGGCGTCGGCGGCTCGCCGCTCAACATGTGGCCCCTCGCCTCCAAGGCGCTGGCCTCCAACCCCACGTCGCTGCAGGCCGGCGTGCTGACCTACGGGAACAGGAGCTTCGCAAGCATGTTCTCGCTCCTGCCGTCCCCCAGGGTGTACGGCCGCACGCCCCTGGTGATCACGCGGGACAGGAACTACTCTGCCCACGACATGGCAGAGTACCTCGCGGCAGCAGGTTTCTCCGAGGACGAGGTGGCGCGGTACCGAACGAGGGCGCTGCCGGTGACGCTCAACCTTGGGGCGCCGCTCGTGCCGATGACGGCCATGAATGGTATTGGCGTGCCCACCGTGGATAAGCTGGTGTTCTGGGACGGTAACTTCAGTGGGAAGCCGCAGTTGGTGAATCGCGATGGCGATGGCCAGATCAACTTGGAGACCGTCTTGGCGTTGCAAAGGTTGGTAGGAGCTGATCCGGACCAGCCTTACTTCATGTCAATTTTGATCCCCAACACCACGCACAAGGGTATGATCTCGGACGAATCTGCGGTCAAGCGTGTCGTCAGTGAAATCCTTGGAGCCTCCTCTTGATAGGGGACATTATCTAAAACTACAGTGACGCGTAAGGCAAGGGCATGCAAGATCGATCTCGAAAGACTTACGTTTATAGTAGTTGGTTTTACAATGAATATAATAAGGGTGTGCCTAGAACTCAGGTGGCTGAGAAATAGTAAGGTCTCAGTCCTGATGTCAGGCCATGTATTCAACCCCGTTTTTCCTCGCGACGGCATGGTGTGTTGGTTTTCGGTTGTGGCCTAGTGCTCTAGCTTCCTTTCCTTTGTATTTTTCGTCTTCTTTTCTTTTGGGTTGTGTGACATCAGCCACGCACGGGCCTGCCACAAAGCAGTTGAATCTCACAGCCAAATTTTATGAACATACCAATATATATTTGCATATACGTGTCTTTAAAAAGGAGGAAACTCCAAAAAATTCTAACTCCTAAACACCACATTCAAAAAGATTGATTTTGTTTGAACTATTGTATTTATTAAGATGAGACGTAGAAAATACCATACTTGCATAATCAGAAAACACACACTAGTTATTATCAAAGAAAAAGAAAAGCAAAACTACATGTCTAACACTATTGTGCCACATACTCTGTGTAATGAATATTTTTTTAGAAAACCCACCTAGTGTGATTGTTCAATGATTTTTTTTTAAATAATAGACATGCAACCGGCCGACAATCCCCCTCTTGCCATGAGTTGCAATCGTCTTGGAAGACGTGTAGTTGCAGTCGGGTTACAGCACTTGCAAATGCAAGTCTAGAGGTGGACATACAGCTAGCCGACAACCTAAATAAAAATGTGCAGTTGCGACCCCGACTTGGAAGCATGCAGTTGTGGTCTCCCTTTGAAAACGTGTAGTTGCGACCTCCCCTTAAAAACTTACAGAGGTAGAAGTCTATGGTTTTGCCTGCTCAAACTCCCGCAGCTTTTTTGTTTCTTCTTCTCTGAATATATTAGGTTTACAACGAAAGAAACGGGCTCACGGCCCCTGACTATGCGCCATTGTGATCCTCGATGTTCGTGCCATCCCACGAACAGATCAGTAGCTCGTTCTATATGGTCAGTCATCCAAGTAGCTTCTGGCTTGTATCCTCCACGTAGTGTTGCTAATATATTTGGCAACTGGTTACATGGAATTGATCACAGGTTTATAATTCTTCTCAGGGTGGGAGCGCTTGCCGTTATTTGGTCGCTTTGGCTGTATAGAAATGATAAGGTTTTTAACGATAAAAAGACTTCTCTTATGCAGGTTATCTACAGACGTACAGGTACGCTCCGTTTATGGTCGTCTCTACATCGGGTGGAGAATCGAGACCTGTTTACGGAGGTGTGTACACGATTGGAGAACACGGCGAGAGATAATTTTACCCGACATGGATGGCAGCATGATCTTCGGATTGGCCCTTCCATGGATTAGGCGTCATACAGTATTATGACTACTTGTATTTCATCTTTTTTATTTCTGAGTTTAGACTTGATTTGTGATTTTGGTTTGGCTGTGTGCATCTTAGTTATGTAGAGGCCGGGTGTAGCACTTAAAACCTTTTAAGTAATAAAGCGTCCCTTATCGAAAAAACAGATTAGTAGGGCGCAGAACTCGGTCCAGATTGTTAAACCTCGAGCTAGACTTGCTACACTGCCTAACCAATGAAACTCCCAAAGAAAACGGGAAATTACAGAAAGGTTGCCATGGCAGCGAAACCAAACTGAACATCTGGGTTTATTCTAACATAAACTAAATAGCTGCGTAGTTCATTCGGTTGCACGGGCATCCCAGTATTTCAAAAATACAACATTAGTGCGAAATAGAATCATTGTGCAGTTATTGTGAAACAAGTTATCAGAAATGTAACTCTGCCATGACCACCTTGAGAGCCCAAGAAAGGCAAGGCCTAAATCAGAACAATCTCGAATTAGGGAGAACAAGACCCCACACGTCCTATTTGCTAGAACCTAGTAAGGCCGGGAGTTCTTCTATTGCTCGCTCTTAGCAGGGGAATATGAAACCAATGCCTGTGTAGCTCTGCCATGCCCAGTATTTCTCATTCTGGCTTTTTATTTAATTTTTTTTATTTGCTTCGATTTTCTCCGACTCCCTTTTCATATTTGTGTCAGAAAATTAGCTATGCAAAATGTTAAAACTTGAGAAAACAGAAAAGTTTCAGTTCTGGATCGAGGTTACATTTCTATGTTTAAGCAATTTGCTTGGTTGACAAAAAATAGTAAACATTTTTACATGAAATCATGGATGTCTTGTCACTCAAAGCGTGAACATATTTCTGCTGAAAATGAACAAATGTTCATTTATTTTAAAACCAAATAATTTATGTTATTTAGAAAAATATTCACTTGTC
The DNA here is from genome assembly GCA_039707655.1 of Elymus sibiricus. NCBI lineage: Eukaryota > Viridiplantae > Streptophyta > Magnoliopsida > Poales > Poaceae > Elymus > Elymus sibiricus. Next base: position 534,294,838 of record CM077675.1, read on the forward strand.
TCAAAAGGAATATACATGTGGAACATTGTTTATATATATTGAAAAAAGTGATCATCACTATAAAACAATTTCATGCATATCAGAAAGAAAAAGAATAGAAATACAAATATATTAATAAACATATCCATGTGTTATAAAAATGTTAATTTATTTCAGAGTAATTTTTACATATAAAAAAGAAAATGAAACAGTACCTTACTATAAGAAAATATAATTTGGAAAGTAAAATTAATTATTTGGAAGCTCTAAAGAACATAAATTTCTGGAAAGGCAAATAAAAGTGGTAAGGACAAAAAAATGGAAATGAAAAAAAAAGCAAAACAAGAAGGAAAACAGCACACCGCAAATGGGCCGGCGCAAACTTAAACCTTTTTTTGCCATCAAGGTATTCATTATTTGCAAGGTGATCACCATATTATATTTTACAATGTCATCAACAATCTCTACGGGTGGATCTACCATCCGCCCCGCACACCTGACATGTAGCTAGTTTGGCTAAATTATGGGCAACATAGTCAGTCTATTTGGGAGCATGCTAAAAAATGATATGCGGGAATCACACGCAAGGTGATATATCATAAAAAAAACTACCGCCGATAGACCAAAAGAGAGACCTCCATTCTTCATTGTCTCTATGACCTCGACATTGTCGGAGTTCACCTCTATGCGGCTACACCCGATTGTAGTTGCCAAATTGAGACCAAACCGTAAGGCCACTGCCTCGGCCATAAGCGCATCCCCGCACCAATCGGTTTCCCCGTTTCCTGCTGCAATGAATCTGCCATTCGAGTCTCTGATGACAGCGCCATACAAGCCCTTGAGTAAGTCTAGGTCAATAGCCCCATCCCCGTTTAGCTTCCTTTAGTTGCTCCTTGGTTTTTTACAGCCATGTCGGTTGATCTCGTAGTTGCTTCACATAGTTGCTCCATGTTTAGCCCACGTTTAGTTTCACATACTATGGCGAGTGATGCAAAGGGCAAACTTAAACTTGCTTTGGACGTTGAGTGCCTATTGTAAGGCTGGAAGCCTCTGTCCTTGAGGATCGAAGAGATACTACGAACTCGTGTGTCCTTGAGGATCAAGGAAATTTCATTCCTCAAGGGAGCTAGATCATCTCAGCCATACGCAATTTCCAAACAAAGTCATTTGCGCAAGTAGCTGAGCTGTACACATCACATCACTGTCATCACATGCTTGATTTTGGCCCATCGGTCCAGGCCAGAAACTATTCGATCAATTGGATCGATGGCTGCGCAAAGGCCGGTCAGCGGAGCCATATGGCAAGCACGAGATCATGGACTCTCGCTGTCCCCAAGGTTTTAATAGTACTCCTAGTTACTCGCAGATCGAGTTCATTAGTTAGTTATTACGTAGTGGTCATCACGTAGATCTAGTCAAGACAGAAACCCGTAGATAGATGCATTCATGAGTAATTATATTGGCTCAACGTGCTAGCTTGACAAACCTCACATGCTTTGACCAGTTTGAGATCGATCGATCCTTGGGGTTAGCTTAGTGTACAGAGTAGTTTACCACCATTGTACATCCAACCCACGAGACGCAGGGCTGGTGAGATGAGAATTAGCCGACAAGGGCGGGCAGTCCTGGAAGGGAAGATAAGATGCCATTTGTTTTTTGTTCTCTCTGGTGTTTGGTGACCGATGGGCGCCAAAGGTGTCACTGGTGATGGTTAAACACTTATCAGTGAAAGCTAATTCTGCAGTAGTGAATCTTATTTGTATTTGAACGTACAGGAAAAGCCTTATCTTCTTTATGTTTGAACACCCTTTTCCTGATAGTATTAAGCCACCGAATTTATTCTCCTGGCACGTTAATGCAAGCCAGGATAGCATACCTCCAGATAGCATTGACACGTTGTTTGGTACCTGGCTAAATGGAGTCGACATAATTACCGCCAGACATATTCGTATAGGATTATGTGCACTTCTTTGGGCTATATGAAACTGCAGGAATAACATGGTTTTTAACAGACAAACACATATAAATTTTTTGCAGGTACTGCACAGGGCATCGACGTTGATCCGTACATGGTCGTTACTCACTCCTGCGGAAACCAGGGAGCCTTTGGTTACTGGGTCTACCCGGTGGGAGACGGTAACTCGGGATATCTACAACCGGTTTGGATGGCGGTCCAGTAATAGGATAGATGGTTAGGCATCTAGGCCTATTTTTAGCCGGTTGTGGCATCCTTTTTTTTTATGAATTATTTTGCTGCTCCTTCAGAGCTTGTTCGGAACCGCGGACTATTTTGTTGCTTTCATTAATAAAGGGGTCGCATGCATCGTATTGATGCAGAGGCCGGAGGTAATCCTCCTTTTCTAAAAAAAAAAGACGTTAATGCAAGCCATTTAGATGGCAACTGCCTGAGGCCTGATACTTTTCTGTTGGTGTCCGTCATGAAATACTTGTATGAAGGTATACAGCTACAACCAGCTACACATATCTGTTTCTCACCGCTATGGCCTGAATGGAACTGTGGGTAAATGAGTTCTTACGGTTTTCCAACGACAAGGACTCTCCTTGTCAGTCGGACGATAAGGACAAACACAACTAAACAAAACCTACTACTTAAACAAAGTACAAATCACTATCGTTGACGCTAATCTTTTGATTTGCAGTGCCCCCTCGATTGCCGAGAGTTGGAAATCCAAGAAGCAGAGTCAAATTAACTAGTCCTCCCTCCTTGGTTGCTTATTGGTGTAGGCGTGTAGCTACTGATCAAGTTCTTAAATGCCATATTGATCCGATTGATGGATCGATTAGCTACTAATTATCAGTTAGAAACATGGCCTGATCCATGAGACGTGGGGGCAAAGTCTTGGCCCGACATTGCAAATTATATAATCATCCGTGTGGGTAACAACCAATGCCTCGTTTGAATGGAACTAATAATATTTTTCCATGACTAACGTTGCAGGTCATTATGTCTCTTATCTCAGCAGAGCATCTCTTTCTGACTTTCTCGGCAATTTAGGTTTCTTAGTCTTTGTGCAGTCCTGAGAAAAATATATACCGAGAGATAGTGCCGTGGAATATTAGATGTGATGATGGTGATCAAACTACCAATGCAAACGATGACTTCCTTTCCTGTGTACTACTCATCGACCCTATCACATTTTTATTGTGAATCTGTTTCATCATTGACCAAAACAAGAATAGCACACTAAGTTTGTACTGAGAAAAGTTGAACACACAAGATTGATACATGAATAAAGTCAAATATGGACATCAGTTTCGTTGGCAACTGCACATCAGTTTCAGTTAGCAGGAACCCAACTACCAGTGCGAGAATGCAATATATTTTAAGAAAAGAACATGCAAACATCTAACCAGCAATTTGAGGACAGGACCCATGAACAAATCAACCTGGGTCGAGCTTCACTGCAAGTTCAGTGTTTTTTACCCTTCAGGACTAATATGCTGATTTCTCTAGCTCCATAGCGGGTTTCTTCGGATGTTCAAGAAGCTGGCTCTATAGACCTGTCTCCTGTGCTTCACATTGGTGCCCTTATTGCTTGAACATACGCACATACAGTTCATGCACGTGGTATGTTTGAGTTGAATTTTCTGAAGGCAAAATCCCAAATAGATAATATTAATGGTATACAGTTGTCAAGTTGTCACAGGAGTATATATCTCGCTAGTGCTCAGAATTAAAATCGAGGCTTGACCTTGGACACAACGTAGTACGACTTAACGCCTGTGCCCTTTCACATCTTCCATTAGTCGATTGATACCTCGAGTTAAGAGCTACTCCCTCCTTCCAGTGTAGTGTCAGAAACGCTCTTATATTATGGGACGGAGGGAGTACGTACTTACTTAATATCAAGTGGCCAGCAGTACCACAGAACTAGTCACTAGTATCTTTAGCATATGTGTACATACTCGACTATATATCTCTCTCATGAAATGGAGCCAGTCGAGAGGGACTAGTGATGCTCCAGCTGGTTTTGCTTCAGACAGCCAGATAGCTCTCTGCCCACATACGCGACTCTACATCCTGGCCCTGAGATCTGCACGCAGCTGCTAGGTGAGTATGAAATCACCAACCGAATTTCTATATAATCAATTGCTGATCTGGATTAATGTCTTACATTGAGAATTTCATTGCTCGATCTATCTCAATGTTTATCTCGATGCTGTGCATCAGGAAATACGTTGCTCTCACCAGCAATTTTTATTCTTTCTTCTTACACAGCGGCACAAACAGAAAATTGTCCATCAGCCGGAAGCCTGATGATGACGATGATGATATCGATGATGATGATAGTGATGATGACCATGATGATGAGCTTACTGGCTCAGATGTAGTCGAACTGGCGTCCAAGACAGCGAGAGCCGGCCGGTAATGAAACAGAGGAGCTCAAGGAACTCCTCTTAGGCCTTCTTACCAATAATAACTCTGGCAACGAAGTCATCATCCACGCCTTCAGTGATTGGATGTCCCCCAATAGTAACAGTGAGGTTGAAACACTGAGCTTCAGTATGCTTGCTAAAGAGATGCTGCCGCGGAAGGTGCTATCGATAGTTGGACCTGGCGCGACTACACTCGCGGAGAAACTGTACAATGACACCGAAGGGCATTTCGTGTGCCGTGCCAAGGTGAAGCTATCCCAAAACTCTGGCAGCATGGCGGTTCTAACAAGTATACCGCGGCAAGTTAGCAGCAGCGATGACTGGAATCCTGGCGACAATGACGGCGATCATCTCTACAAGCTCATCGACCGAATTAGCAAAGCGCTAATGTTTAAGAGGTATGTACGTATATATATGCCGGACATTTAATCTATTAATTTCCTTGATTCATATGCGCACACACCCTCTGTCTATTTGCCCTCAACGCGTCCGTCTCCCCCTCCCTCAAACATAGCATCAAGTCAACCAGGTACAAGGATAGTGTTAATGAGTGCCTGTGCCACTATGACCATTGTGGAAGTAACATAGATAATAACATACATGCCACATAAGCAAAAAAGGTAATGTGGCAAATAATTAATGAGGAGAGAGGCAAACAGAGTAACATAATATATTACCAGCACATAGCGCTTTTCAATGCAAAATGAGTCTGCAAAGTAATAAATGAAAATGTATATGTCATCACACCTATGACACTACACGTAACATAGACTAGTAACACTAGTCGTCAATCCGTGCGCCAGCACGGGCTGGTAATTGAAGAAATACAAAATAGTTTTTGAATAACATTTTTCCTTTTATGATAGTCAATAAAAGCATTCTACATTTTCTTCTGTTTGTTATGTACTAATTATTAATGGAAAGTTTTATGTTGCTTTGTTTAACTATAACCTAATGATATGCTTCCAATTATGTCCCGTGGTTGTGCGACATCCCTGATGGTCTCATATATACGACTACTAATTAGTATTTCCCGATGCTATAAGATTTTACACTATTTCTAATCGTGGAAATGCATATGCCCAAAATTTATCTAGATCACAAACAATAGGGTAGTTACTCAGTTTCTAATTGCAAAATAAAAGACGAAAATGAAATTTATATTGTTTTTAGGAAATTTGAAGATCAGTTATATATAGGTGAATGATATATTTAGCTTCTTGCCTATTCAATATTGAGCATGCATGCAACTCTTGCGACATACAACGTATTACATGTTTTGCATAAAATGAACATGGCTCTGATTCCTTACCTATATATGCAAGTTATAGAAATTGAAAGTATTGAATGATTAGGATTGGTATCATAATAAATAAATAGCCATGTTAGAGTGTCATGAGTCATCGTCTGCAAATAATGTTTAAATATATATAGCAATAGGTTGATATTGAAGGGGGGATCATAGAAGAGAAAAAACACTTAGGAAATGTGAATAAACTAAAATACTATTTATCACTTCCCCCTCCCCGATAACTTCGACATGAGGGGGGACGTCGGACATGTCATGTGGATTTTTTTTGTTCATATAGAAAACTCCGGTAACATAGATTTATCAAGAATGCCTCCATTATGGATGTGCACAAGTTGATCCAATTTTTTCTGATCTCATCTATATATATATTCTTCTATATGTCACGTTGTCTGTCAAAGTATTGAAGAAATCCATGGCTTCATCATTAGCCGGAAGTAACAGGCGTATGATGCTACGAAGCTCTTCAAAGTTGTTTTGGAACGGAGTTTCGGATAGAATAATTCGCTTTTTGGTACGAAATTCAGCAAAGGCCTTCCAAATAGCGATATTCGGAAGGCTCTTGCTGAACTTCGTACCAAAAAGCTAATTAATTATCCTATCCGAGACTCCGTTCCAAAACAATTTTGGAGAGCTTCGTACCATTATGTGCCTGTTACTTCCGGCTAATGATGAAGCCTTGGTTTTCTTGAATCCTTTGACACTAGACAACGTGTCATATAGAAGGGTAGATGAGATCAGGAAAAATATGGACCATTTTCTGCACATCCAGAATGGCGTCATTTTGTTAAATCCCTTAAAGGTTAAGAGAATCCCTTGTTTGACATTCATGAGAGAGGCGGTCCGGACGTTAGATATTCATGAGAGAGGCGGTCCGGACGTCGGACATTCATGTTTGTATATTAATTGTCATGTTGTAATATTTGCAGAAACTATGGATCAAAGAGACTTGGAACAAGAACAGTTGTTGGGGGAGATAATCCTCGCCGGACGTGATGTCTTGTCGTTTCTCAACGACACCGATGGTCTGGAAGGAGAGGATGACGGCTCCGGTGATCGAACAATGGAGGAGGAAGGACATGATCATGATGGCTCCGGTGACCGAATGCCGGAGGAAGAAGGAGACCATGATGACGGCTCCGGTGACCGAACGGAGGAGGGAGCTGTTGCAAAGTCCGGCGAGGTATATATATTAATTAAGCCTGTGCTGACTAGCTAATTGATGCATTAATTGTTTTGGTATGTACATATATTAACTCTTCTTTCTTCATCACACGGGGTCAGGTGGCTATCTCAAAGCCCGGCCGTTGTGGGACAAAGCTGAGAATGACCTGATTGCTAAATGGGTCAAACCAGAGACATTGAACTGGCCAGACCGTTCAAGGACTTGGTTCTTCGGGGTTGGGGGAACTTTGGACCCTGAAACAGGGAAGTGCCGTTGGACGGACGAGCAACTTGCAATACCCGTCAAGAAGCTTCAAAAGTATATCACCGCAGCGCAGGAAGGGACGTTCATTCCCGATAGAGAGAAGGACGAGCTGACTGAGGCCCTTGGGAATCCTGAGCACCCTGGACGAACACGAGGCACACCAGGCTCCGTTCCGTGGAAGGTTGGGTTTCCCGACGCGGGCGGTTACAGAAGCCGGGAGAGAAAGAGGAAAGCGGAGCTGACCGACATGCAGAAGCTCAATGCAAGACTAGAAAAGCTAGAGGAACTTGAGAGCCAGCGAGCTGCCGGCCAACCATCTCAGCGGCACGAAGCTACCCCAGAAGCTACCCCGCCATCTCAACGGAGAAGCAGCGTGGCTTCCACGGAGCTCGTTCAGCCTGACTTCACGGCTCCTAGCTACCCCGTGGATACTATCACGGAGGCTCAACATTGCGAGCTTATGACGAAATTCTGGAACCTCACTTTCAAGGCGGCTGTTGGCTCTGTTGCACCTCCTCAACCCAACGGAACTTTTCACTGCCTTCCGATTCCACATGGCTATGCTGTTGTGACGGTGGATGAAGTAATGGAGGGATTTGAGGAGCTCGAGCTTGACCACCCTACAGGTGAAGGGGAGAATCAGCTGGTTCATGCTCTGAGGAGTACATGTCTATGGCGGAAGGAGTACATCAAGCTTCCAAACTGGACGCCTCCGCCTCCTCCTCCTCCGGCGAGTCAGTGCACTCCGCCTCCTCCTCCGACGACGACGAGTGATCAGGGCACTCCGCCTCCTTCTACGGCTCCTCCGGCGCATGAGGGCACTCCGCCTCCTCCTTCGCCTACTCCGGCGCGTCGGAGCAGTCCGCCTCCTCCGGCGCGTGAGGCCACTCCGCCTCCTCCGGCGCGTCAGGCCACTCAGCCTCCTCCTCCTCCTCCTCCTCCTCCGGCGCGTCAGGCCATTCCGCCTCTTCCGCCGCGTCAGCCACGACGGAAGAGAGACGCCGCCGCCGCCGCTCCGGTGGCTAGCAGTATAATAGGCGGGAAGAAATTCAAATTTGGTCCAAGCCTCAAGCCTCTTCCAAAGTTACCATACGAGAGGACTGACGAAGAAAACGATGACATCAGTAAAGCCGAAGTGAAGGCCCATTTTGCACGGAAACATCCACCTCCGAAGGAAACGGTAGATCCGGTGAAAGCGAAGCGCACTCTGGATGCCCTGAAGCGACCATCACCGCCTCCGCTACCATCAAACTATGACCGCTGTATTATAAAGACATATAATGAAGCGCAGCGGTCGGGAAGTACTTCTAGTGCTGCAAGAGTCAAAGAACGAAGAAATGGGAAAACATTTCCCCAGCTCGGCGAACAGGAGAAGCAATCGTGCCCCCCCCCCCCCCCCCCGCTCAAGGTGTCTAGCGATATTGCTAATCATCCGGTGCTACTGCCCGGTACCAAACTTGGTGATTACTTGGAGGATGATGTAATTTTTGAAACGGCTGAGGTAACAAAAGAAGAATATAAATACGTGCACGGGAAGCCTCTCGTCAAACCTGATCATCCTCCTCTAACAACGATGATGTACAAATTGCATGAGTGGTACATGAAAACCTGCAGGGAGTCTGGGAAAGACACTATGTATGTGGCAGTGAAACCAGAGCACGAATTCATTGGACTCAGCGTGATGCCTATTGAATTTGTGGAGTTATTTCAGTTATACAATCAACTGGCCCTCGACAAACAACTCATGACTTCCTACTGTCTGTAAGTATTACTTCTATAGTTAAGTCTCTAGCTCAGCTCGTTCATTGCATGTATATATAATTATCCTCACTATATTATGCAGATTGAAGATCGCCGAATGCAAAAAAGCAGGAATCTTCGATGTTGGGTTCATTAGCCCAGATGTCGTAAATGAATGGCCGGTACGAAATGAAATCAAAGAGACCGAGGAGAACTTGCTAAAGTCGTTCCTTATACATCAAAACAAAAGGGAAATACTCTTTCCTTACAATTTCAAGTGAGTGTTGCTGTCTTCTCTATATACTCGGTTTCGCTTACTCGAGGTTAAGTAATGTAATTGATGAGTTATATATGCGTGCGCAGTTACCACTTTATTCTGCTATCCATTAAGCTTGACGGGGCAATAGTAACTGTCTTAGACTCGAGACGTAAAGATCTCGAGAATTATGCGGACATGACTGCAATGTTCAAGAAGTAAGTTCAGTCAATACCGGGACCATATTGGCATGCAACTTTCGTTAATTTCCTGATATCAAGTAATCATTTTCTTTGCCTGGCGGGGTTTGGAAGAAGTTCACCCGAAAGGTTCCCGGTCTAAACAAAGAGTTGCGATTTACGCACCCCAAAGTAAGTAGTACTAGCTAGTTCCGCGCATCTGTAATTGATTCAAATTTTCATCAATATATCATTACCATGCTTGCTTATCAGTTTGATTGAACTCTATTCTCGTAAAGTGCTTGTACCAGAAAGAAGGGACTGTTTTATGTGCATACTACGTATGCGAGTTCATTCGCCACTCGACCTCTGAGCGGGGCTTCTCTGACAAACAATTTGAAGTACGTAAATAATATTCACAATTTTATTTTATATATTACCATCAATTGTGTTGAGTTTTATTCATATATATGCATGTATTGACCCCCTTCTTTAAATTAGATCTGGCAGATGCGGGATGAACTCCTACCACATGATCGCATACGAGCAATTCAAGAGGAATTGGCGGGATTCTTTCTTGACCACGTCATACCTAAAGACGGAGAATACCATGTGAATTTGTGATTGGATCTTAGGTAGATGATGTTAGGGATTGTAAAAGATGTTATATTGTATATATGTAGTAGCGTCGGATAGATATACGAAAACTTGTTGTTCGACCAAGCACGGAGAAAGAGATGTCACTTCTCTCTATATATGTTCAGCATGACGATCTTGTGTAATTAATGGTTTTCTTCATTTTCTTATTAGCTAGCGTCGAGTTCTCTCTATATGTATAGTAGCTAGCGTCGACGAAGCACGAAGAAAGAGAGGACACTTCTCTCTATTAGCTAGCTAACACAATATGAAACCCCTAAATTAAACCTCCAAACCCTCCCCCCCAACCCCCCCTTCAAAAAAAAAACAAACTCGATTAACGCTCTATACATAGATTTCACCGAGAATTGTCCATTCCCATGGAGATTCTTTGCTTGATTTGCTTCCGGCATGTAACCCCAAGAGCAGAATTGTTGTTACATCGAAGCTTAGCACAAAAGAAATCAAGCACGCCGACAAAAAAGTTGCACCCATGGTGTTGCATCCTCTGGGCATCAAACAAACATCAAAACTGTTTCGTGAGAGAGTATTCGGCGTAGATAGCGTGGCATCATGGTCACCAATGCCGACGGAAGATGGAGAAAGCACAACAGATCTTGAAGTGAGGGTTCAGAACATCTCGAGAGGCCTTCCCTTAGCCACCGTCGTGCTTGCCGGAATCCTGCGTGCAAAGGATTACCCAAGCGAGTGGCTGGATCTGCTGAGTGAGAAGCTGGAGACGTCCGAGGGCCAGCCCAAGGCGATGAGGTGCCTATGGTCGCTAGCCTTTTAAGACCTCCCGCATCACCTGAAGTCATGCTTCCTCTACTTGGCCACGGCACCAGAAAACATGCTTCTCGACCCAGATCGCCTGGTGCGTCTGTGGATGGCAGAGGGGTTCGTTTCACCCAAGAAAGGCAGAACACTGGAGGAAGTCGGGTTGGGCTACCTGAAGGAACTGGTGTGCAGAGGGTTGGTGGAGGTCGTGGAGAAAGATGCAAGAGGAGGCATCAAGATGGTGGCTCTCCACAGTTTGCTTCACTCCTTTGTGCAGTCGGAAGCACAGGAATGCAGCTTTCTTGAGATCCACCACCACGCAAATGTCCTCAACCCACATGTCGTGCGCCGTCTGGCCATCCACAACTTCCTCGACACATACATTGATATTCCTGACCAGTTCCCCAAGTTACAGTCTCTCTTCTGTGACTTTCTAGAGGACAGTGCTGCTGGCTCGGCCTCAGGGCATGATGGTGATGGACTAGCACAGCAGCAGTCACACTGGAGCGACATCGCCGAGTGGTATCTACGGGCCTGTGGGGGCTGTTCTGGCAGCCCACCATCTGGCTTGATGAAGCTGCATCAGCTCAGCATCATTCGCAGCTCGTGGTTCCTGCGGGTCATTGACCTGCACGGTCTGCTGCTTGCAAGACTGCCCGACGAGACCGGGAGCATCATCCATTTGAGGTACCTCGGCATAAGGAACTGCCGATTGCAGGGGCTCCCAGAGTCAATTTCCAAGCTTGATAACCTCCAGACGTTGGATGTGAGGAAGACCCAAGTGACCACTGTCACCGATAGATTATGGGAGATCAGCGTGCTACGCCACGTGCTAGCTGACACCCTGCATCTATCCACCAGGAGTCCAAGTAGTGCACGTACTATGAAGAATCTACAGACACTCATCGGTGTCAAGCCCGATGGAGAGTGATCGCCGCCAGCCAGCTGCCCCTTAAACAACATGATCTATATCCGGACGCTCGCAGTGAGTAAGGTGTTGGAGCAGCATGTGGATGCCCTATCGTCAGCGCTACAGAAGATGGAATTTCTTGTGAGCCTCAGTTTGTCCCAGCCAGCGTGTTCTCCAACTCCAGCTCGCGCCGTCTTGAGGTCCTGACGCTTGACGGGAGACTCAACTCGTCGCCAACCTCCCCCTTCAACTTGCCCAACCTCGGTAAGCTCACCATGTCAGGATCTGGTAATTTGATACAAGATTTCGTGGACCAAGTCTCTGTCATGCCAAACCTCGCTGAGATGGAGCTCCTGGGTGGCTCCTACATCGGAGTTGAGATGGTCATCCGGGAAGATGGGTTCTCAAGCCTCACCAAGCTGAATCTCACCAACTTGGAGGAGTTGGACAAGCTGGAGCTACTGCCTGGCTCCGCGCCCAAGCTTGCCGTATTAACCAAGTGCGGCTGTACAAAGATGGAGTTAATCGACAATAGAGGAACCCAAAGTGCGGGTAATGAACAGACCATTGGGGACATACCAATTGTTCAAGAAATCAAAAATCAAGAGATTACACCAGGATCATTGATCGTTACTGATCGACGAGTGGATTTAACGTGTGTGGCCATGGTCTCTTCTGACATTTCTGTTGAGGAGCTAATCGACTACAAGGACATTTCAATCCGTGATATGCAGATCGTCCAGGAAACCAACAATTATGAGATTCCACCAGGATTGATCGTTACTGATCGACGACTGGATTTAACAGATGTCTGCATGGACAGAGAGCTGGTGGACTGACTCGAGAACTGGAGTTCAAGCTTGTGGACGGAACAAACTGATACTACTCAGATTTATGTTGAGGAGCAAATCCGAGATATGCAGATCAGTCTAGAATACAAGGATCCGGTCGCTGCTTGTTAGGTTTTTTTGGCCCATAAAACTATCTCGATGCGAGGAATTAAGTAGGTTTTCCCTAGCATTAGTGGTGGCCATCTTTTTCTTCTATGTTTTTCAGTCGAACTAACTAGCAGAATTGCCCCAACATCTTAAGTTTCCTATTATATGCATTTGGAAAACAGTAGAACATTCTTTCTTTTTGTGATGCAGCTATGTTGTTATTATTTCCAACTTTCTTAATATGTCCATTGCTTTCATGACTAATTTTGTAGGAAGTGACCCTACACATTATTCACTGCCGAAATCGAGTTGTTTGCCAAGTATCTAGTTGTTTGTCGAGTGTATTTTACTGAAAACTCAGCAGACATAACCTTGGCCGAGTGTGTGGGAAAAATTACTAGGCAAAAAAAAAAAAAACAATAGCATAGAATGTAATTATTATGGATGGAATGGAACAACCTTGGTTTCATGTTTCATCACAAATGAAAAGAGCATAAGCAAGGGATCAACTGAGGGGGGGTTCCACAGTAGCAGCAATCCCATACCGTGTGTCGACTGTTTGTTTGAGCCACCCGCGAGGTTTTCGAGTCGCGACTGAACGAGCATAGCCACCACAGGCAGAAGGAGTAAACTGAGGGAGGGAGGATGCCTCACTCACCTTTTGTTTGAAGGACGCCCCTGTGCCCATTCCAGCCTAGACCGTGTGTCCTGCGGAGAGGCAGTGAATGACAACGACTTCTTCATGTATGACACTGCCTAGCAGACCTGAATTGAGGACTCGATTGGCTGGTGAACAGCACACTGTGCATGCGGTGGAGACGTTCCGTCCAACACATGCCGTGCGCGGCGCGTCCTCGATCGTAAGAGAGAAGAGATGGCTCAAATGAGCAGGATCCATCAGGTCAGGTCAGGTCCGGTCGGATGGAAGAGGCAGCGCTGGCCGTCCCCGTACTCGATCCACCGGAGAGACGCGCCACCCGTGCGCTGGTCGAGGGAGGGAGAACGGCGGCGAGGACGAGGAGGTGGTGGAGGGGAGGGAGATAGATCTAGACACACCCGTGCGCTTTTAAAAATCTGTAGGCCTTGTTTGTTTGGTACTTCCTTCGTAAATTTTTACTAGCATAGCAAAATGACCCGTGCGTTGCAATGGCAGAAAAAAAATCATAATATCATATGACAATGGCCACATTTTATTACATCATTGATATACACTATCACTCTTATTTTCGTGAAATCATTAACATTTTTTAAATATCATGAACATTTTTTTAAACTCGTGAACATATTTGAAATTATAAACAATTTTGAAATTGGTGACTATTTGCTAAAATCATGAATAATTTTTGAATTTATGAACATTTTATACTATTGCAAACATTGTTTTTAATGTGAGCATTTGTTAAAACATTTTTTTGAATGTTAAGAATATTTTTCAATTCATGAACATTTTTTAATTGCTGAAATTTTGTTCAATTTCTTTATCATTTCTTAATACACTAACTTTTAAAAAAATCATGAATGTTTTTTTATTTCCTGAACATTTTTTTTCAAATTTGTAAACATTTTTTTAAATCGCAAAACTTTTCTGAATCCACAAACTATGAAATCTTAAACATTTTTTTCAAAATTCTCATTTTTTAAATTTTCGAATTTTTTTGAATTGCCAAATTATTTAAAGTAAAAAAACAATGACAGAAAGGAAACCAAAAATAGATAACAAAATTTTAGAAACAGGTCGCCCGTACATGGGCCGGCCCAAACATGCGCGATGTGTCTTCTCCTAGCGGGCAGAACACAGTATAGGAGGTTCCTACTTTATGGGCCGGCCCAGGCCGAGATTAATCTGTGTGAAATATTTTTTATCACTTATAGGTGGCATTGGTGGGTAATATTTTGCAATTTTAGGGGCAATTTCGATGACGAACGAGCAGAAACACTCCGTATTTTATTAATAGATAAAGATAAGACGTTCTAGATCACTTGTCTTATATAAGTGTATAGAGGTAGTACTGGTGTATTTTAAGAATTGGTAAGGTTTATCACGGTCAAACACCTAAATCCCCGTATATTCCAAAACATCGTCTTGTTCTAGTGTATTTAACATGTTTCATACCCACATTTTCCGTAAATCCCGGAACTCTAGTGCATTTTTCTTAATACCCAATACAGTACCCTTACCTAGTGGATTGGGGATTTGAAGGGATGGGGTGAAGGTTGGGGTTTCACCCGATCCCTGTGGGGATTATTCCAACCAATCCCCTCAAAAACCCTAGTATCAAACAAGGCCTTCTTTATAGGTAATGTTCGTGTAGATGAAACACGGGCTAATTGATCATTTGTCCCATCTTTGATCTGCACCGGTCGATATGCCCCAACTTACATTGCAATTGATGAAATGTCCCATCTTTGCTTTGCCTTTAGAAGAAATGCTCAATATTAAAAATAAACCTCTAGTTTTAATTAATTACTGCAATTAAAAATGGAAAAGGACACAAGTGTCCCTGGCCAAAATAACCCAAAAATTCAGGCACACATCTGATCCTGCGATCGTCAACCCGGTCGCCCACGCATACACACGAGCTAGGTTTACGTCGCCGGGCACTGCCGCCTGCTACCGTCGCCTGGCGCCCATAGTGGTGTTATCCGATCAATTCACTCGCTTCTCATCCGGATTGCCGGAAGTCTTGGTGCTTTTTGTTGGGGCATGGGCACCAAGGAAACAGGGTGGAGGGGCATGGAAGACGACGAAGAAGAAGACGATTGACTCCCACCCAATCTTGGATGCAGAGGGAGGCGGCGATTGGCAATTGCAAAGGGTGGACGACGTACAGCCCGCAGTGGAGATTATAGTTGCAAAGGACGAAGGCTGTATCCTCGGGAACTAAAGTTTGCTGCAGTTATTCGGAAACAAACAACAAGGGAGAGTTTGTGTTTCTCTATCTTTTTCTCCTCTGTTTTTTAGGGGCTCCTCTGTTTCTTACAGAGTAGGGAAGGAGAAGTTGGGTCTGACCCCGCACACACATGACTGCACTTCTATTCAACTCTTGTATATACTCCCTCCGTTCCTAAATATAAGTCATTTTAAAGATTTCATTACAGACTACATACAGAGCAAAATGAGTGAATATATACTCTAAATCATGTCTATACATATCCATATGTAGTCCATAGTGGAATCTTTAAAAAGACTTATATTTAAGAACGGAGGAAGTATGATATAATACTAGTAGTCTGCCACCAACGTGGAGCATAGCAGAGACTCTAGCTTTCAAAAAAGTTTGCATTTCTTAAAGTGTTTGGAAATTTCAAAAACTATTCCAAAAAGTTTTAATTTTTCATTCTAACGTTGTTTTTCAATGTAAAAAAAATGTTTGATATCCCATAAAATGTGTCTCTTTTAAATAAATCTTTGGTTTTATTTCGAAAAATTAATCACAAACATTTTACAAAATGGTTGCCTATTTTCAAAAAATGGTTTACGAAAATATTAAAAACATGTGCGTTGTTCCATAAAATCTTCATGTTTTTTTAAATGTTCATGACTTTTAAACAAGTTAGCATTGGATTTAATAAAAGTGTTCACAATTTCAAATGTTCTTTTTTTGTTAAAAAATGTTCAGAAAACATTTTACAAAATGCTCGTTTATTTTGATTTTTTTAAAATTTATCATAATGTTCACAAAAGTAATTTAAAAAGTCATGTTTTCCATTTTACAATTCAACAAACCTTTTCTATTGTAGTCTTTTTCTTCTGCGAAAACTGGCAAGAAATCCAGTACAGTACATAAATAGGCCGTCCGAATCGTTATGATTGACTACAGTTGGTAACAAAGAAAATTGAGGCATAAACCGTGTCTAACATGGCCCGGCCGAATTGTACTCGTGCCGGTGCGTTTGGGCAATTCCTTGAAAATCACTAATTAAGTTATACTTTTTGCAAAGATAACTCACACCTCCCCAGGTTCTGACAAACGGTGTGCATGCAATGTGCCATTTGTCGCAACCTGTGAGTTTTCTTTTTTTTAGATTCATTTGTTGAAAACTTTTAAACCGTGTGTTGAAATCTCGAACCGTTTTTACCGTTTGATTTCTCGAGTCGATATTTTTAAAATTAGATCCCATGTTGATAGTTTTTGACGGGTTCTTTTTCACACAAAAAAACCCGAACGCGAGCATGCTTTTTTTCTCTTTCCGAAGAGGCACAACAATGCCTCTCGTGAAAACAAATCCGTGTCTTCACAAGAAGTAAATCTGTGTCTCCCACAAAAGAAAAAAAAAGGCACAACTGTGTGCAGTGGCGGAGCTTGGCTCAGAAAGTTGGGCGGGCTAGCTGTTGGAATTAACCATAACGATTGTGTTTCATGGCCTAAAGATACGTATACACTGCAGAAAATCACATGAGCTGGGCGGGCCACGGCCTATTCGGCCTTGCCGTAGCTCCGCCACTGACTGTGTGCCTCTCGTGGAAACAAATCCGTGCCTCCACGAGAAGTGAATCCGTGTCTCTCACGGGAGAAAAAAAGGCATGAGAGTGCCTCTTGCAGAAGCAAATCCATGCCTCCACGAAAAGTAAATTCATGCCTTTCGCGAAAGCAAATCCGTGCCTCTCGTGAAAGAAAAAAATACGTGTTTTCCTTTTAGGCACGACCATGCCTCCTGCGAAAGCAAATCCATGCCTCCACAAGAACTAAATCCGTCCCTCTTACGTATACCTCTCGTCGAAGCAAATCCGTGTCTCTCGTGAAAGAAAAAAGTGCGTTTTACACCTTCTGCGAGAAGCACGACTATGCCTCTCACGGAATCAAATGCATGCCCTCACGTGAAATAAATATATGTCTCTCGCGGAAGGAAAAAAAGAAACAATTTTTTTTCCTCTTCCGAGAGGCACGACTGTGTCTCTCATGGAAACAAATAATCCGTGCCTCTCGCGGGATGAAAAAAGTAAATGTTTTTTTATTTTTATTTTCCAAGAGACACGAATGTGCCTCTTGCGGAACCAAATCCGTGCATCCATTACAAGAAAATCCGTGCCTCTAGCGGAAGGGAAAAAAGACATTTTGTAGCGCATTTTTTTTAAATTGTGTTTTGCCAAAACCTAAGAAAAAATGGGGAAAAACCAAAAAGCCGAAAACGCATACAAAAAGCCGAAAATGGAGTGAGCGCACAGAGCCCGACACATGATGACGGCTGATAGCACAACAAGTGGCATGCTCCCCACCGACTCAAATTGACCCTTGCTGGAGCTTCCGAAGGAGTACTTGCTGATTAGTTGCTCCCGCAATTTCTTGTCACTGTGAGTGGCATATAGGGTCACGTTTAGGAAGCCGGTATTGGGCCGGGCTAGTTACCATGTCGTAATGTAATGTTGACGCCACAACTGGTTTATGTTTTTCCTTCCGTTTTATCTTCACATTTGTTTGCTATATTGTTTTCCTATTATTTGTATATAGAAATATGACAAATATATAAATTGCAAAATATCACTTTATATCAAATTTTGAAAAATGTTAATTATGAATTTGAAATTTTTGAAGAGCGTATAGAAAAATGTTTCTGATGTATACAAAAAATATATGATGTGAATCATAAGAGTGAAAAATGTTAATCATGTGAATAACTTTTTTTATCATGTGTTCAAAATATTTGCGACATTTTAGAAAAATCATGTGTTTACAAAAATGCCCGTGGCATAAAATGTTTATACAATGTAAAAAAGACTATTCGCGTAATTCAAAATAAATATTCCATATATTCACAAAAATGCATGTTACATTCAAAAACTTATTCTTGAGCTTTAAAAATGTGTTCATGGCATTTGTTATTTTTTTATCAATGTAAATAAACTTAAGAAAAAGGGTTTGCTCATTAAAAAAAAGTTCCAACATGTATTTGAAACATGAGTAACACGTATGTGAAAAAATATTAAACAACCAGGAAATGCTAACCGTGTATAAAAATGTCCATCTTTTTTTGGAAAATTTGAACCGTATATAAAATGATCTTGATGTATGCAAAAATGTACAATGTGTGCGGAAAAGAGTAGCATGTGTTAGAACAATAAAATAAAACAATAAAAACTGGAAAGGAACAAAGAAAACAGTAGAAACCCCGAAAAGAGAAAAACAAATTAAAACTGCATGAAACAAAGAAAAAAGTATAAAAGTAAAATGGAAATAAAAAAAGAAAGAAACCGAAGAAAATAAAACAAAATAAAAAATATATATAACGAATTAACCACACGAAAACAGAGGAAAAATAAACTTGCTACACTCGCAACAGCCCACGCCCTCGGCAGCGAGAGTCGAGCCAGAGTCGACATCTCGCAGTAGGCGGGTTATAACTCGTACCCTGTTCAATTAAGAATCAGCAACAGCGGGAGACTATCGGGCCGGTCGAAGACTGTTGTGAGTGCGAGTTTTTTTTTTCGTTTCCTAACTGTTTGTATTACGAATTTCCTCGGGCTTATTTGATTTTTATTTTTATTTTTTCTCGTTCCTTTTCATTTTCTTCTTCTTTTATTTCTTCGGTTTTCATCTTTTTTCTTTGTTCTCTTTTAATACATGTCTACTTTTTCATAGACGTTTTACATTTTCCGTATAAAGCATACACATTTTCATTGTACTCATTTCTTATTTACCAAGTACATCATTTTTTTTAATATATGTTTTCATGTCTACATTTATTATATACATTTGTACATTTTTTATATTCGTTTAACCTGTTAAATACATGATTTCACATGTTCTGTAAATACCTGCTTTGAAATTTTTTCTGAATAGGTGATAATCATTTATTCAAATACAGGTTGAATTCTTTCTATAATTCAAAATATTTTTTGAACTATACGAACATACTTTTTATTTTGGATAAAAATTTTATCAAAAAATGATCACAAAAGTTTGTTTGAAATACGTTCTCATTTTTGAATTATTCAAACATTTTTTTTACATTGTATAACGTTTTTAAAAAATATGACGTTCACAGTTTTTGAAACGCCTGAACTTTCTTGAAATGTTCATACGTTTTTTTGGATCGTAAAGCATTTCTAAAAGTGGGGGGAACATTTTTCATACACTGCATTTACATTTTTACACTAAATTTACTACAAAAAATCAGAATATACGTTTTCTTTTCAAAATATAGACAAAAAAACACGCTTAACATTAGCGTGATGTCATCATGACGAGACATGTCGTAACTAAGCCATCTCAATTTTTTTTTGAAAAGGAGGATGGCCCCCCGGGCTCTGCATCTGGACGATGCATGCAGCCATTTTATTAATTATTCACAAAGACTTTACAAAGTAGCAAATTAGGTAGTCTGAAGCCACCATCTTAGCAACGACCGTCGTTACTCCTATCCACCTGATGAAGGGGTGTCGATAGTACGAGCCTAATACCAAACATACATCGCACAAATGCCTAACATCTAAAGCGAGAGGCCCCAACCAAGCCACATACTGGGTTTGCGGCACTAACTGGTCCGACGCACTCTCTGTGCGGTCGTCGCCATCTTTCATCAATCCATCTTCAGAGCTGAAACTAAACCTGGGCTTGGGCAGCCCGGCCCGGTGACCCGGCCCGAGCCCTGCCCGAAAAACACGGGCCGAGCCGAGCCGGGCTTTAGGTTCGAGCCAGGTTCGGGCTTGGAAACTAGGTCAGGGCAGCAGTTCAGGCCGGGCTCGGGCTTACGAAAATTGGCATTTTACACGGAGGCCCGGCCCGGCCCGGAAATCATCTTTTTAGTCCATTCGGGCCGGGCTCGGGCCTGCATATTGGTTTTTTTGGTTAGGCCGGACCGGGCTCGGGATTGAGATTTCCAGTTCAGGCATTCTAAAGCCCGGCCCGAAACCCGGCCCGGCCCAGGGTATGCCTAGGTTTAGCAGAAACTAATGCACCGACCTTGTTAGGCCTCTCTGTCATCAATGCCACCATGACACCAGACAACATCCTCCTCTTGCCCAAGTCCATCTCCGCGCATCGGACTTCGAGTCTCCACAGCGCCACGCCGCCAAGATCCGCCGCCATCAATGTGTAAGATGAAGCACCGCTCCACCAAAGAAGGCGTCCTCTCGTCCATCGAGCCCATGTGTACCTCCATGAATAACGCCCCCAAGGGGAAAACGACACCAGAGCGCCGCCGTCATTCGATATGCTGGTCTAGGGTTTCCCCCGAAGGTAGCAGAGAGTGGCGTTGAACTTCTCCACGACGACGCCTTCAAGAAGGGAACGATGCAGACAGCGCCACCACCGTCGGCCTTGGCAGTAGACGAAAGCAAGTTTTCACCCAGATATGTTCGAAGAATCCATCTCTCGTGCACGGGCCGCCGCTACCACCAGCACCACCAGGCCGAGCACACAGCGCCGCCGGCACCTCCACGGTTCCCAGAGGCCGCGAGACTCGACGTCACCAGGCCTGACAGGCTCTCACGGCCCGGCTCGAGCACCCAAGATCCAATCGGGGGTCAAGAGCCTCAGGTCGCAGCTGCTGCCGAGGCAGCACCACCCGACGGGGACAAGCCCTCCACCCCGCCACAGAATGAGCCGTCGCCGGAGCTTCGAAGCACCGTGCCACCAAGCCATCACCGGGAACAACTGCGCCACCGCGATGGAGGGAGAGCCGCGCCAGGGGAGAGGCCCAGCCGCCGCCGGCACTGCCCGATTTTTGCCCGGCAGAGGCCCTTGGCGGCAGCGAGGGGGAGGAGAGGGTGGAGGAGGGCCGGTGGCGGGGGCGGCTAGGATTCCCCCGTGTCGCCTCCAAGAGGGATGCGGGGGCGGCACATCATCAAGGTACAACATAATTAGATACTCTTTCAGAAGGAAAACCTCTCATTTGTTCTGTAGCCAACAACCTGAAAAGCAAATGACACAAGTGACATGTAAAGTGTCTTTACTTTCTTTAGTACGTATCTAATTAATCCATACTATCAAGATAACAGCAACATCATCCCTAAAAAAAAAGAGATAACAGCAGCATCAGCCGTGGACGATACAAAAGTTAACACTTAACAGAAGGATGAAAGAGTTTTCAGTATATCTCCCATCGATTTACATCATGATGATGATAAACTCACGAGGACCAAATCAAGGAGTGCACAGAAGAGATAGATTACAAAAATATCAAAAGTTAGATTACAAAACATGCAACTATATACAAAATCAGTGGGAAGTAAACTAACATAGTCCCCTCCAAACCAAGCATGTAGTAACAATGAGCACAAAAGAGACGCTGGAGATGCATAACTGAGAGTAAGTCAACATTTTCATCTTACTGGCTCTGTACAGGAAGAGGAGAAACACAACATCCAATTTTGAAGCCTTAGCTAATTTACTTCTGCGGTAACAACTAATGCGAGACAAAAGTAAGTTAATAAGAATTCTTGTCTGACGAAACAACACCATACGTGGTCATGGGGACAAGAGCCAACACCTCAGAACCAAAACGTTAGCATTTCACATTTGTGTTTCTACATTTCTCTATTGGCTTTTGGAGTTCATGTACCTAATCTGTGGCCCTATAATTCAAATAATCAATGCAAATGTTAATTTTTTGCCTCTGCTAAATAAGTGATGAGCAGTTTAGAAGCACCTCAGATTAACTATTGTAACACCATATGAATTACCTCATATACTATCAGAGGCCTATGCATAACTGAGATAGAAGAACATCTATCTGAACAAATACATATCTGTCATGGCCGAACATAAAGACAGGCAAGCAATTAAATAAGCTAGATCTGGTCCCTCTCAGTAACATCCACAAAAAATCAAGATAGGCCACCAACCAAGATACAACAAAAGACATCTCAGCTCTAAGGAACCCACGCTGGACATGAACAAGCAGTAAACATAAATCGTAACGAGAAGCAAAACGAACAGAGAAAAGAGGGTTCAACATCTATATCCGTTTACATAGCACCGCGGGAACGCCACAAGCACAAAGAGGACCGACCTGAGATAGCAACCACCCTGCGTCAAAATCCTGTCCAGAACAGAGGAAGAACAGATGTACAACAAGATCAGAAGGGTACAACAAGATCAGAACATTGATTTTGATTTTGACGCATGTTCTGAGATAGCACCAAATCCTGGCTCTGCCACGGTGCATGTGATTCACCGTCACATGGAAAGAAGAGAGTACGAGCATTTAGAGCATCTACAGCCGGATCCCTCATACCCGTCTCAAACGTCCGGGCAGGTCGCCCAGTCACTGCCCGGTCACGAAAAACCGATTCAGACGGTTCTCTCAAAGCGGCCTCAAACGTCCGGGCTGACCGGCACCCCCCATATCCAGCCCAAATATGAGGCAGATATGGGGGAGCCCGGGCACGCCCGTCACATCGGCCTGACGGCGTGGCCCCACGCGGACTCGCCTGTAAACCCGAAGGTCCGACTGGTGCCTTGACCGTCGCCGCAGTGTGAACGCCTCGTGGCGCCACTCCGGCTTGCCGCCTGAGGCCATAGCCGGCTATTTAAGCTGGCCGGCATCCCCCTGCCCTAGCACATCCACCTCCTCCCTCCCTCCGCCGCCACCCGAGCCCATCCACCTCCTCTTCCCCGCTCTCCGGCCTCACTATGGTCTGCCAGAGGATCACCACCTATGCTCAGCTCACGCCAGAGCGTCGGAACCAGATCGAGGCGGAGATCCCTCCAGACTCACCGGAAACGAAGAAGGAGGAGGAGGTGCTGGAGCCCGGAGGCCATGCAGGAGGACGAGCCGGAGGAGGAGGACGATGCTCCAGGCTTGAGCATGGCGGAGGCGGAGGAGGAGTTCACCATCGCCCAAGCCGACGAGATGGCGGAGCAGCAGCCCATCATGGATTCGATTCGGGATGAGGCCGAGGTGGAGGCCAAATGCCGGCTCATCCGACAGAGGCAGGCGTAGGCCGACGCCCTCTTTGACAAGCTCAAGACGGAGATAGCGGCGGAGGAAGCCGCAGCGGAACAGCCGGAGGGGGCCGCAGCGCAGGTGCCGGAGGGGGCGGAGTGCGGGCTACCGCACATCTATCCGTCGGAGGGCACGGAGATCGTCGAAATCTCCAATGAAGAGTAGATAGCTCGTACGTAGTACGCAGGTTTAATATGTTGCATGCTTTTGTATGGATTTGAGGAATCTAAGATGAGATGTCCGGATGCAGTAGTCATTTTTTGAGACGTGACCGGTCAGTGTCCTCGGACGCGCCCGGAAGCATCCGCGCGGGCGTTTGAAGGGCCGGATTTGTAAGGTCCGACTGTAGATGCTCACTGTTGGTTGTTTCCATACGCATGGATACTCATCACGGACGACTAGTACTAGTATTGGCAGACAAGTACTAAGGCCTCCTTTGGTTTGGAGGATTTCGTAGGAATTCTATAGGATGATTTTTTCCTTTAGAGCCCTTTGGTTCATAAAAATGCATTTTTATTCCTACATAGGATTGATTTCTATCCTTCAAATTTCAAGAAAAATAAAAAAGAGCCTAGACTCAATGAAAATTTTTCTATGATGTGAACCAAATAACATCTCTTTTCCTAATCCTACTCATAGTATTTGAAATGCATGTCATCTCATTTTCCATAAATTTTCTATTCCTATGATAATCCTATCCTATGAACGAAAGGAGGCCTAAAGTATGTAGTACTACTACTACTTTTGCCTGGGACATACTCGGCCTGGACCTACCGATACTTAGGTTGAGTGGTCGTCGGGTAGATGCACACCATGCATCCAGCTTTCAGCAGAGCACGCTACTCGTGGTGTGCGACATCGATAAAATATCAATTCTTCATAGACAAAGCTGAGCGTGAGACAGCGAGAAAGAGCCTCCCATTACACCACCCGCCGGCCACTAAGCTGGATGTCACCATGGATTGCAACGCGGTCTGCAGGATGCTATTGCTCCATGGCTTCCAGCTGATCACAGGGATCGTGCAGCTGATAGGCTAGCTTAGGCCAACTCCTACACTAGACCCCAAACGGACGTCCATTTTGTCTGGATTTCGTCCGTTTGGGGGCAAACAGATACGTTCGTCCGTTTGCGGTCGTGCGGGCCTCGACGCGTCCAATCAGGCCGGCTTGTTTCAAATTGTCCGAGTTTTCGGACTACTAATTTGGGCCCAAAAAAAACTAAAATAAACATTGCAAATAATAAAAAACATAAATTTATACTCCCTCCGTTCCTAAATATAAGTCTTTTTAGAGGTTCCACTATGAACTACATACGGATGTATATAGACATATTTTAGATTGTAGATTCACTCATTTGCTCCGTATGTAGTCTCTAGTAAAACCACTAAAAGAACTTATATTTAGGAACGGAGGGAGTATATTAAACCACATATCCATAGTAGCCACGTTCAACAGTTTTTACTTAAGCTAATAAAACTAGAAAAACATGAAATTTAGATAGATAAGGCCGCCATCACCGGTGAGGTAGCGCCGTCCTACTCGTTGTCGTTGCTGGTGAGGTCGATGTACGGAGGAGGCTATCAAAGGTGGGCTGGCGGCCCCTGTCATACCGGAGGCGCTGGCGGCGCCTGCACCACCTCCTCCCGTGGCTCCTGCTCCTGCACCGGTGACTGTGGTGGCGTGGGCGCCCATGGGACGACACCCAGCGCGTCGGCCCTTTCCAGCACCGTGCTCGACCAGCCACTGCTGGCCCACCAGCTGCGGGTTCCACACGGCAAGGGGCCGCTCGTGCACCACCTCCTCCTTCACCACGGCGGCCTGCTCCATCTCCGGGATGGCCACGTCGCCGACCGCAGAGAGGGCCAACGCCGTCTCCAGGCCCGCCCATTGGCGCTCGTCGTGCGTGTTCATGGAGTCTTGCATGACACGCCTCATGAGCTCGGCCTCCTCCTCCTCGGTCATGCGAGGTGGTGGTGGCGGGGACGAGGACGGAGATGGCGTCGGCGTGAGGCCGTGCACACGCCTGCGCCCGCGCGTTTGGGGTGGGCTCTTTGCAAGAGCACGAAGCGGGCGGCGCGGGCTAGGAGGACGACCGGCGAAAAAATATTGCCGCCGCAGATCGTGCTCGTTGCGGAGCCACGTATCCCACAACGGCGATGCGATGGCGTACCTGGGGTCCCTTGATGATCCAATGCCAGACCATGGCGCCGGCGAGGGGTGGATGCGACTGCGGCGGCTAGGGTTTCACTGGTGTCGGTGATGGAGGATGCAGGAGGGGCCTAGAAGTGGAACCTGTGGACTGGCCGGTCAACTGCTTCCACTTAAAGAAGGACGGCGACCAACAATGGGTGGCTGACGACCGGGGCCCGCCGGGCGTGCACATTCATTTTGGGTGGTGGAGGTAATTCGGAGGCCGCCACGCGTCCCCGAGGCGGACGAGGAGAAAGCGCACGCCCGTCCGTTCGGCGTTCGTGTGGCCGCAAACCGGGCGCACATTTGCGCCGAAAATTGGGTGGGTCGGACGCCAAATGGACAAAATATGCGGTTGCGGTCGCGCGTTGGGCCGGATAGGATGGGGTCTAGCGTTGGAGTTGGCCTTACCCACTGACCACTGTAGTACAGAAGGAGACAGTGAGATCGTTGTCTGATCTTCGATTTTCTGGGCCACCATCCTTACAGCTGATAGGCTAGCCGCTTCAGGAATCATACAACGAGTTGCCCGGTGCCTCTCGCCTGGAGTCGATGAGGGCCTTCCACAAGATATGTTTCCCCTTCGTCGTTTTCTCGGTGCTAGCGTGAGCGAAGGGGGAGTTGACGAGGGCAACGGTGGAGGAGGAGCCAGTCATGGATGTTAGAGCATCTATAACCGGACATAGCAAATATGACCCCCTAAACGGACCGGTCGTGTCCCCTATTTGTCTGTCCGTGCAACCACACTCCTTATTTTCTTTCTCATATATCCGGTCACTTGCATGTGATTGGTGGAGAGAAAGAGAGAGAAAGAAAAGAATGAATAAAGAAAAAGAAAAGGTGGTCCGGATGGGGTCGCGTCCTACGTGGCGGACTGACTGGGCATGCCCGGGCGCATCCGCGAGCCCTTATATCCTCCCTTTATTTGAGATGGATATGAGGGTTCGCAGAGAGCCCGGGTGTATAGAGATGATATGAGGAGTCCGGTTGGGTCACTTTTTTCCTTCTCTCTCCTGTCCGGTCACTGACCGGACACGTCCGCAAACGTATGAGGGGTCGTTTAAGACGTCCGGTAACTCTAAGCCTTATCGTTTAATAAAAGAAGCGTACCGGTAATGCGATACATCCATTGATACAAGTTTACTAGTAGCTTTGTAACACCGGAATTCTACTTTTCTTATCAGTTAAGCAAATTTTAAGCAAGTATTGTAGGTAGCATAGAGCAAACTACACACAACACGATACCAATTCATCATTCGTACCCATAGACACTACTAGGTAGGAATGGTGAGGTCGGCGTGTAGATAATCAACATGATGACCTTCACATGTTTGGTTTCCAGAAGATAGCTCATCACTGGCACGCTGTGCTGTTGGTCTGTGTGATGGGTTAGGCTCTAGGCACCGAACGGCAACGCTGAGCACGTTGTATATTTCTCTAGCGGTTTCAGCGTCCGGAAGCTCGAGCCTGGAGTCCAGCAGATCCTTCAGACACATATCATTCTTTTTGGTTGTCAAGTAGATAGATGAGAGCAAATCGCCTGGATGGGATCCCAGAAAAAGCTCAATAACGAGCACTCCGAGGCTATATACATCACATTTCTCCGTCACATTCTCTGTGTATGCTAGCTCTGCAATAAATATAGATCAGTTAATTAGTGTTGCAGTTAATTGTCACGGTTCACCATCATGAATTGTACCCATGTTACATGGATACATCACATATGACATGTGCAAAAGCAACATAGATGACACATATGTAAGTCTAGAAAATAATACAGATAAGGATCTATTTTATTTTTACCTGGAGCAAGATAGCCTTTCGTACCAGCAAGCCTTGTGATATTTGGGCCATTAACATTGAGGATTTTAGCCGTACCAAAATCAGAGATGCAAGCTCTAAATTCCATATCAAGCAAAATGTTGTTGCTTGTTATATCTCGGTGAACTATTGGTGATGGACAATGATGATGCATGTATGCCAAAGCATGAACCACGTCCAACACAATATTTATCCGCCTTTTCCAGTCCAATTCAATTGTCCTTTCGTTGGCCCTAAGTGTTTCCGCCAAGTTTCCTCTCTCCATGTATTCATAGATAAGAAACCTGCCTTGGCTTGAGGAACAATACCCAAATAGTTTTACGATGTTTCGATGTCGAATCTGCACCAATGCCCCGATCTCGCGATTGAACATTGACTCATTGATGCCATACTCATCTTCTATTATGTGTATCTTCTTCACTGCAAATATTTCACATGTTGCAAGTTTAGCTTTGTACACAGACCCATATCCTCCGGTTCCAATGCAATGTACCTCGCTAAAATTGTCAGTTGCCTCTGCAATTTGCTTGAACACATTTATCCCATCAAAGCTCCAAACAGAGAACATGCTTTCTAATTGTGTTATATTATCAGTGGAAGTTGCCTTTGATTTCTTCCTTTCATGCCGTAATATAAGTATAGCTATGACAAGAACAAGAGATATCAAAATAGGGACTGTGGCTAGTACAATTTTTCCATAAGTTGTCCGTTGTCCTTCGCTCTGAGTTGCACTACTACAGGGGGACAATCCTTTCACTACACCACATAACATCTTATTATGCATGAAACACTCGAGTGGAGCTCTCATGAAAAGCCTACTCTCTGGGACCGGTCCTTCCAATTCATTATAAGATACATCAATGGATGTTAAGCTTCCCATGCTCCCAAATGATGCTGGAATTGAGCCACTCAATTCATTGTGTGAAAGATTCAAAGTATCTAGCATGCTCAGGCCACTAAGTTGGCTTGGTATCGCCCCAACAAATGAATTGTCACTTAAATCCAACATGTCTTGTAATGTTAACACCACGCCTAGCTCGGCAGGGATATTTCCTTCAAAGTTATTATGACTCAACTTCAAAAAGCGAAGCTTGAGACAATGTTCAATTGAACCTTTTATCGAACCACTTAGGTTATTTGATGACAGATCTAGGATCTCTAGATTGTGCAATGCTCCAATTTCTTGTGGTATGGTACCATAGAGCAAATTATGAGCAAGACTCAAATGGAACAGACTTTTTACATTGCCCAATTTACTTGGAAGCTCCCCTTCAAGTTTGTTTGATGAAAGATCGAGTACCTTTAACTGAGACATTTCTCCCATACTTGTGGGTATTTTACCCATGATGTTGTTGTTTGAGATGTTCAGCTTGGTAAGATTACGCCACTCCCTCCAGTGGTTAGATAACTGTCCATATAGTTTATTCGAGCTCATATCCATATACACCATATTGGGATGAATTCCCAACTCAGAGATATTTCCTTCTATTTGATTCCTTTCAAGACGAACTCTAACGAGGCTTAAGCAATGTACCAGACTTGATGGCAAAGGTCCATTCAGGTTGTTATCAAATGCAGCCAATCTCTCGAGCTTGCCTCCAGCACACAAGTCAGGTGGCAAGGGACCAGAGAAATTGTTACCACTGAATTGCAGATATTGGAGATCCATTAAGGTACCAATTTCTCGAGGAACATGTCCGGAAAATTTATTATTATCCAAGTGCAAGAGAGTGAGCTTTTTCAAATTTCCAAACATATCAGGGAGGGAACCCACAAGTTTGTTGCTGTCAAGTTCTAACTCTTCTAAGTTCATGAGATAACCTAGTTCTGGAGGAATGCGTCCAAAAAGTTGGTTGCCCCATAGGACCAAGCTAGTGAGATTAACCAAACTCCCAAAGGTAGCGGGGATAGAACCCATGAGTTTGTTGTTCCTAAGATCTAACTTTTTCAGATTCACCAGGTAACCAAGTTCTCGAGGAATATGTCCGGAAAGTTGGTTGTCCCCCAGGTACAAGTAACTGAGCCTGGTCAAATTTCCAAATATATCAGGAAGGAAACCCATGAGTTTGTTGTGTTGAAGTTCTAACTCAAATAACTTCACGAGGTAACCTAGTTCTCGAGGAATATGTCCAGAAAGTTGGTTATACCTTAGGTACAAGCTAGTCAGATTAACCAAACTCCCAAAGGTAGCGGGGATAGAACCCATGAGTTTGTTTTGCCAAAGATGCAACCCTCCTAAATTCACCAGGTAACCTAATTCTCGAGGAAGATATCCAGACAATTGGTTATCACCAAGAAACAAGTTATTGAGTTTGGTTAAATTCCCTAAATTTCTTGGGATAGGGCCTGTGAGGTAGTTGCCGGTAAAATCTAACTCTTCTAAGTTCACGAGGTAACCTAGTTCTTGAGGAATATGTCCAGAAAGTTGGTTATAATATAGGTACAAGACAGTGAGATTAACCAATCTTCCGAAGTTAGTGGGGATGGAACCCGTGAGTTTGTTTTCACTAAGAACCAACAATCGTAAATTCACGAGGTAACCTAGTTCTCGAGGAAGATATCCAGATAATTGGTTATCACCCAGAGACAAGTTAGTGAGTTTGGTTAAATTCCCTAAACTTCTTGGAATAAGGCCTGTGAGGTTGTTGGTGGAAAAATCTAATGTACGCAGCTTCCTTAGGTAGCCTAGTTCGCTGGGAATGGGACCAAACAAGTGATTGTTTGACAAATTCAGCACCACAAGACCCTCTAGGTGTTTTATATGCCTTGGTATTTCACCAGAGAGCTCATTTGCCTGGAGCATTAGATGCCGCAGGTTTGGCAAGGATGATGCTAAAGAAGGTGGTAAGGAGCCCCTTATCTGATTTTGCGCGAGTTGGATACTCGTCAGGGTTGCCAACGCCGAGAAGTTGAGGGTGTCGAGCTCCCCTCTGAGCCCCAAGCCTCGCAGAGAGATCCCGGTGATGACCGGTACCTCTTGCTGGAGCCCTGCTTGTTGATGCTTGCTGCAGCTGATGCCATGCCAGCTACACGGCCATGAAGTGTTTTCCCAGGATTGCAGTTGGGCGGGCTGGCTTTCTAGTGCGGCTTTCCAGGCAAGAAGAGCTCGTGCCTGTTCCTCCAAAGATGGCCCAGCCATGGCCGACGAAAACCAGGCTAGTAGGAGGGTGAGTGAGATGAGCTGTATGAAAGGGGAGGTCTCCATGGCCAGTCGCATAGCCGGATGTGGGTCTTGGTGTTGTATGCCTGTGAAACTTCGTGGCACGGTGTCTCCTTAATATAGTAGTACCACTACATGCTAGCTGTACCATCTAGCTAGCACATTGACTGGTCTACAGAACCACAAAACTATAGCCATTCATTGGCCATGTGGCCGACTGAGCATGGTTAATAGTATATCCAGCTGCTGGTTATAAGCCATTGTCATGTCATCTATAGCCCATCTTATAGTCAACATGTATAATAGTTGATTAGAAGAATGTATTACTTATTTATTATATGGTCAATCTTTCATTCTTACAAAGTGCCTAGGAGCACGTGCTAGAGCTGACTCTTCACCAAAAGCCCGCTTACCTTCTCTCTCCTCTTCTCTTTCCTCCAACTAAACAAAAATATATTAGTTTATTTCTTATAACCCGTTGGCTCAGCTCTATTGTACTAGCTCTTATGACGACTAGCACCCAGTCGTCTCGGATGACCCATGTACGTACGCCATTCGATCCTTGCCCCCGACTGTGCTATATTGTATTTTGTACGTATACTGTCTGGTGGCTAGAAAATAATAATTTAAACCGTGATGGACACGTCGCTCGCAACGTCCATGCATAATGTATCGACGACCAAACTATGTCCGGTAGTGCGAGCAAACATATTGTTGGATGATTAGAGGGACAATGGTATTCCAGCCCATCAGAGTTCAAATCCTAGTACTCGCACTATTTTTAGATTTATTTTAGGATTTTTGACAATGATGATATGTCGGCTCAGTCTCTCGGAGGTGCTCATAAGGGTAGGATGTATATGTATACGTTCATTGTGATTAGTATATGCGTGTATATATGAACGTTTGCATCTATATTATGTTTTAAAAAGAAAAAAACTATGTCCCGTAGTATCTCAACCAATTAGCTTCAAGTACATGGATCGTGTGTTTTTTAAGCCACACTTGAGCCGTCCGATTGGATCACGATGCTGCGATCTGCCCTCACAGGTCTTATGGACGTGCATGTGATATATGCTCATCACGGACGAGTAGTAGTGGCAGACACGCACCAGAGTAAATAAGTACTCCTACCTGCTTTGTCCGGGACACGGATAGACGGGCTTGGTCGTACCGATGACTTGGATTCAGTCGTCGTTAGGTAGATGCACATCACGCGCCCGCGGACTTGGATTGAGTCGTCGTCGGTCATACAGCTTTCGGGTACTCGTGTACGGAGTAACATCCATAAAATATTAATTCTTTATCAAAAGTGTGTGAGAAACAGCAGGCAGAGTCTTGTTCTGATCACACAGTTTCCAGCTGATTACAGGGATCGTGCAGCTGATAGCTACCACCCTTGGTAGTTAAGCTAGCTTGCCCACTGGAGAATATGATTGACGCAACGTACATGAGGAGACATTGAGATTGTGGGCTACATGAGAAAAAAAATGAGAGTATGCTTGTGCGGACAGACAAATAGGGGACACGCCCGATCAGCGTCCACGGACGTTTAGGGGTTCATATTTGTTAAGTCCGGCTATAGATACTCTAAGCTAGTTTGCCCACTGAAGTATATGATTGACGAATAGTACATGAGACATTGAGATTGCGGGCCACCGACGGACGTGGAGTAACTGGGCGCGAGCTCAAATGAGCTCGCTTTCCTGGGCGTGCTAGAAAATGCACAATGTAGTTGAATACATATGGGACAGGGGTGGATGGTGGGCCTTATTTTGACGCGAGGTGTGACGTCCGTTGGTCGCTGACGAGGTGGGCCGTGAATCAGATTCGGCGTTCCCGTCTGATCCGTGGACCGGGAAGTTGGCTTTCCGTTTGGTGGGCTCAGGCAGAAATTGAATGCGTGGTCTGGTGCCTTCGTTTCCACACGGCTAACCTCATTTGGGAGCTGGAGGCTGGCGACGGCGGCGACCACCATGGAATTCCTGATGTAGCCTATACGTGCGTACGTCCATCCCTACTTCTACCCCGCGCTGTCCTTGCGGTTTTTAATGACCTGAAGTGGGTGTTTGGCCTGGATCAGATCCACTTTCCTGGGGGAGACGGGAGAGAGTTTGGTGCCGGCGTAGCCGGCTGTAGTGGATATGGTGGCGGAGCATTAGGTGGCGGTGCAGGAGGTGGTGGCGCAGGAGCGTCCGATGGGCAGAACAGACGCACAGATCTTGGCGGCAAGGAAGCGGCGACGCACAGGAGAGACAGCTGGCCACCGACCGCAGAGCTGTCAACTGGGAAGATGAATCCCCCAGTGCCTGGATGGAATAAGAGGTTACTGCTGGATTTGATCATGTGGTTAGCAAAAAAAAATGTAGTTCTATAAATAAGAAAAAAAATTGTGAGGATAAAATCCTGCCATTAGAACAAGAAGGAATTTGCACTCACTTGTTGCGGTGTGCAAATGTATTGGTGAAGCCAATGCATGCGATCTACTTGCATTATTCAGTTTGCAGGACCCTGGGCAGTGAAATTCCGGGCTGGCTGTGAATAGCTTGTCAGTATGAAATCCTACCATTAGAACAAGTAGACGCTTGATTTTCTGTTTGCTGAAGCCAGTAGGACGAATAGGGATGTAGTTGCATTTTTTATTTTAGTTAAATGACATGGTACCTGAATCCTGGGTATTTAAATTTATAGATGGTTTGTTTTGTAGGCCGGTTGAGGATTGGTGCTGCTGCATAGAGCATGAGCAGACCGCCTTGTCCAAACCGCGTCAGTGCGTTTGAGAAGGCTATTCGGAGCTATGCTGAGAACCCAACCGACAATGTGGTTACACGAGCTATTGGCACATTAGTCCCGGTTGGTGTCTGGAACCGGGACTGAAGAATGGTCCAGACACCAACCGGGACTAAAAAGATTTCTATATATACGTCCGGCTCGCGCCCTCTCCTCTGTTTTTTGGCCGTAGGTGGTGGGAGGTGTGTGTTGTGCTCTGTTCTCACTTCCTATGCACATGAGGTGTTCGATGAAATGCCCGGGCCACACTTAAGCTTTCTCCTCTGTTCTTCCTCCAAGCTCGACTTCCAAGCTCCATTTTTCCTAAGATTTATCTAGGTTTGGCGGTGCACCAACTATCCAAGTGTTCTAAAAAGGTTAGCAACTTCATCCTTTCATCTCTCACTGCTAGTTTAGCTCATTTCAAATGCTCTAGAAGTAGTGTGGTTCGTGGGTTTTAGTGGAGGAGTGTATGTGTGAGTTTATTTGATTTAGATGCACAATTTGAGATCAAATTAACTTCTTAATTTGCACATGTGTAGGGTGCCGACCCATCCCCGTCCCCGTCCTCACCGCCGTCGATCGCCCGCGTCGATCTCGTGGCCGACACCACCGTGGTGAGCCTCTTGTTCTTATCTTTTTAAAAAAAAATTCTTACTTGTATGATTTATATAGATACTTGTATAATTTCCTTACTTGTATTATTGTTTGTTATTATATAGTGCCATGGTTTTGGTATCCGCCCCCATCGGCTCTCGTCCGATCTATGATTCGGATGTGGTATATTATCTTTTATAACTATTTGTTTCATTTAGTGTTTATGACAATTATACCGACCAACTTGACATAGATGTCTTTATCTAGGAGGTATGCGAACCGGAAATTCCAACCGACCCTCTTGTCGAGAGATTAAATTTAGTTGAAAAAGAAAACAATTATTTGAAAGAAAAATTAAAAAGAGTTGAAGAAGATAAGATGAAATTGGAGTTGCATGTTGCGGATGTCGTTGATCTACACAAAATCCAGATGGATGCAATGCACTTGAAGATTAAAAAATTAGAAAATATGCCACTGATAATAAGGCTTGGTATCATTATGCTGTTGGATCAATTGTTACCTTAGTTGCGATTTTCATCGCATTTGTTGTTGCATTTAAATGTTTTACATAGTTGTATGTTAGTTTCAATGTATTTTTTAATTAGATGCTATAGAGAGCTGTATGTTGTTCTATGAGAACTATGTTTGAAATTTATGTATTTATTTTTTCAGTAATAACATTTGATCACTACTGTACTTAGGTTTTAATGTGATGATGAACTTGTATTAATTTGTTAATTTCTCTATTCATGATATTCTGTAATGGTTTTGATATATTTAATTATATAATGCACGCAGATGAACCGGCAATGGATGTACGGTGACCGACGCACCTCCGACTACATTATCATACTTTATTCTTCAAGTCATTCAGCTTGACGCAGGAAAAGTACTTGTCATGGACTCGTTACATAAAGACATGGAGTTGTGGACGAACCTGAGAGAAATGCTTCAGAGGTAATTTGAATCATTATCACACTATATTGACAACTTTCGTTCATTTCATGATATCAAGTAATTAATAACTTTTTTATTCATTTTCTTTGCCGGACAGGGTTTGGAAAAAGTTCACCAAGCAGGCTAAGGGTCTAGGGAGAGAGGAGCTGCGATTTGAACAACTCACTGTAAGTAGTACTACCTAGGTCCTCGCATCTCTTTGATTGTAGTTTCAATATATACCACTATCATGCTTGATTATTATTTTGACTGAACTCTATTCTCGTAAAGTGCTCGAGACAGGGATCCGGGAATAACTTATGTGGATACTACGTTTGCGAGTTCATTCGCCAGACGACCTATGCGACGGGCATGCTTTTAGAACAACTTGAAGTACGTAAACAACATTCACAAATTTATTTTATTACCATCAATTGTGTTGAGTTTCAGTCATATATATGTATATATTGATCCCCTTCTTTAAATTAGATCGAACGGAGGCGGGACGCACTCGTACCAATGGCTCGCATACGAGCAATTCAAGAGGAATTGGCAGGATCCTTCCTTGAAGAGATCATAACTAAAACCGGAGAATATCATCGAGAATTGATAGTGACTGTTGGTAATTAGATAGGGATCGTAAAAGATGTTACATTGTATATATGCATGAACGTGTACTATACGTACTAGCGTCGAATAGATATACGAAAACTTGTTGTTCGACCAAGCACAGAGAAAGAGAGGTCACTTCTCTCTATATTCATGACACGATTTGGGTAATGGTTCCTTCATTGCTATATGTAGTAGCTAGCGTCGAGTTGAATGGAAAACATAAAATAAAAACGAAAACCCTAAATGTAAAAGAATTAAACGGTAAACACAAAAAGAAAAGGGGGAAACATAATATGAAACCCCTAAACCCCTCCTTTCAAAAAAAAAAAAAACCCAGCGCTTGGCTGGTGCTGATGCGTGGCTGCCTTTTAGTCCTCCTGAGCTCCACGTGGCCGTTGTCGAGCGCCCAGGCAGGAGGACCTTTAGTCCCGGTTGCTTAGTCCCGGTTACCGAACCGGGACTAAAGGCCCTTCAGAACCGGGACCAATGCCCTGTTTTCTACTAGTGAGTCCCTGAGGAGTTTGGTATAACTGACGGATGTCGACCCCTGAAAATGTATGTCTTCAGTTGAAGACTTTGTGCTCTTCTTGAAGACTTTGAAAATGAGGAAATTGGTATGACCTTGAAGATATTGAAGCGGGGACTATGAAGCTTGAAGACTTTGTTTTCTTAGTTTCATTTCCTACCGTACTGTTAAAGGGGGTCGAGGTAATACTAAGGAAAAATTTCCAAGTGATGCACATCTCAACGCCTACACCTACCCAATCCTTCGAGTGAAGCTTTTGGAAATCTTTTGCAGTTCAATGAAGTTCCGCAGTGACAGAGACAATGTTCTTCTGGTCTCTGAGAAAATTGTTCTGACTGAGGAGTTAGGATTTCGCTAGTGTGAATCGCCTACAATGAGGAATATGATAGCCCCGAGGACTTTCATAGTTCAAAATTTTGACCATTGCAATGCTTTGCGCCAGGTGTCCTAAGGATCATATACTTTACAACGGTCATATCATTTGGGACATTTATGTGTTATCATGTCGGGTTGCACCCTCGTTATAAATAGCTGCCCCCCAAAACCACTAGCTGGTTGGCTGCTCCGAGAGAGATTGACAAGTGTCATTTAGCGCAACCCATCCTTCGAGGACTTTGAGAGAAAATCATCAGTGAGGAAAAACCCAAAAAGCCAACACCAAAAACCCAAAGTGATTGAGCATCACTGAAGAGATTGTTCTTGTGTGGAACCGATGCTTGTTACCTTTGAAGACTGTGTATCTTCCAGACTGTTAGGCATCCTGGTCTAGAGTATCCAAGAGTAAATCATGGATTGTCAGGTCACTAAGATTGTGAAGGTTTGGAAGTCTACCTTGAAGACTTACAACGAGTGATTGGGCGTGCACTACTAGGAAATACCTTATAGATAGATGCTTGCAGTAGCGTGGGAATATGGTCCGTGCTGCTGCTAATTAGTAGTAGCGTGGGATATAAAACCCGCGCTACTGCTAAGTTGATAGTAGTAGCGCGGGGTATAAACCCATGCTACTACTAAGTGGTCTTCACTATGCCCCCCGGGACAAGCCATACTAGTAGCGTGGGGTATAAAACCCGCGCTACTGCTAAGTTGATAGTAGTAGCGCGGGGTATAAACCCACGCTACAACTAAGTGGTCTTCACTGTACCCCTCGGGACAAGCCATACTAGTAGCATGGGGTATAAAACCCGCGCTACTGCTAAGTTTTTAGTAGTAGCGCGGGGTATAAACCCACGCTACTACTAAGTGGTCTTCACTGTGCCCCACGGGACAAGCCATACTAGTAGCGTGGGTTATAAAACCCGTGCTACTGCTAAGTTGATAGTAGTAGCGCGGGGTATAAACCCACGCTACTACTAAGTGGTCTTCAATTCTTCATTGTGCGGGGTATAAAATCCCCAT
This sequence comes from Elymus sibiricus, assembly GCA_039707655.1. Taxonomy (NCBI): domain Eukaryota; kingdom Viridiplantae; phylum Streptophyta; class Magnoliopsida; order Poales; family Poaceae; genus Elymus; species Elymus sibiricus. Next base: position 534,332,285 of record CM077675.1, read on the forward strand.
CTCCTCCCCCAAATCCCTCCTTTGTCGTGTCACTCTCCCCCCTCACGGGGCTCCTGCCCATTCGCGCCTCCTCCTCCATGGTGCCCAAAGAGGCCGCCACCTCGCGTCGCCGGCGTCAAGGAGCTCGCCGGCCTTCCCCCGTGTCTTCATGCCACCACGCTGGAGCACCTCACCACCGGCGACCAGCCCCGATGCTCCCTCCATCTCCTTCCTCTCCACCTCGTTTCTCCTTATCTATCTCTCCCTCCGGTTTGACTCACCCTCTCATGTCCATGCTTGTGCAGGTCGTCGCCATGGATGACCAGGAGCTCTTTACCTTGGTCGCGAAGAGTAGCCCCACACCGCCGCCTTGCTCTGCCCTGGATCCGGGCCCTATCCAGCAGTCGCCGTCAGATCTGGTCTATCGCTGCCAGTCCACGCCGCCATCGACCCCTGCCGTCGCTGGATCGAATCATTGCAGCCATTGACAGCACGCACGGGATCGAGAATTTTTTTTTGTTTTTGAAATTAATAGTAGTAGCGCGGGAATAGAGTAGGCGCTACTGCTATTTAGCAGTAGCGCGTCTACAACCCACGCTACTGCTATCACAGCTAGTAGTAGCGCGGGGTAAAACACGCGCTACTGCTAAAAGTTAGCTGTAGCACCCTAGCAGTAGCGCGGGACCCCGCGCTACTGGTAGGCTAAAACCCAGCGCTACTAGTAGTGTTTTTCCTAGTAGTGGTGGTCTGTGTGACTTTATCTCAAGGAGAATATGGTAAGGACTATGTGTCTTGGGACTGTGTGTCCTTTGGTTTAAATACCAAGCCGCTCCAAACCAGACGTACGACTGTCACAACAGTTGGAACTTGGTCATCAAATCATTGTCTTCATCGAGCCCCTAGTTCTATTTTCTCAACCCTTCCATTTCCTCGTTAACTTGCTGATGGAATTGATCGTTACTGTTTGAAGACTTTGACTGAAGACTTTCTCAATTTCCTCATCTCAAATTCTTCAGTCACCTTGTCTTACACCTGCTTATCCTGTTTACACGCTACTTGTGCTCTGTATATATTTCATTTCATCATGATTACTATGCTACTGCCATGTTATGCATGCACTTGAATACATATTCCATTGCTTGTATTTCGTCTTAGAAAATTCCTCAAGTAGCAATTCCTTATTGGCGAATTTGTAAAAAACGCCTATTCACCCCTCCTCTTGTCGATATAACGCACTTTTAATTCGTATCAGAGCAAGGTACCCCTTGTTCTGTTTGATTTTGGTTTAACCACCTGGAGTTTTAATTATGTCGATTCTAGGCATGATCAAGGTCTCAGCTGGGTGTCCTACCTTCGATGGGACGGACTACCCCTACTGGAAGAACAAGATGTGCATGCATCTAGAGGCTATTGACAACGATCTCTGGTATGTTGTGGAAAATGGTGTTCCCTCCGTAAACCCCTCTGTCAACGCTGCTGATGTGAAGAGATTCAAGCAACTCGATTCTCAAGCGAAGAATATCATATGTGGCCATCTGAACAAAGGACAGTATGGCAGAGTGAGTGCTATGAATGTGGAGGCTTCGAAATCAGTCTTGGATTTATATTGTGCTTCCTCGAGACATATGGTAAGTGTTCAAAAGTCTAGTATATTTTTTTAGTCCCAATACAAATGTGGAGGACAAAGCGCAAATATGCACAATTTTGAATATTATGACTCAAGCACTCAATGATAAATATTTGGGTTTGCTTGCAACTGTGGGTATGGACAAAAGTGACTGTTTCCAATTTTTGATTGATCGAATTATTACCAAAATACGTGGATTGAAATAAAAATTGTTATCCGCGGGAGGAAAGGAGATTTTGTTAAAATCGGTTGTACAAGCTATCCCAACTTATGCCATGTCCATCTTTAAAATTCCTAACAAAAATTGTAAAGGAATCATTGACGTGATGTCGCAATTTTGGTGGGGTGACGAGGACAACAAAAAAAGGATGGATTGGATGGCATGGTGGAAGATATGTATTCCAAAAAATCAAGGAGGTATGGGATTCATAGATATACATTGTTTCAATTTGTCTTTGTTAGCAAAACAAGTGCGGCGTCTGATTGATAATCCCGAGTCCTTATGTGCTTCAATTTTGAAAGCTAAATATTTCCCAGATGGGATCTAATGAATGCAAATCTAAAAAAGGGTTCCTCTTCTACTTGGCAAAGTATCATGGCGGGTGCAGGGTTGGAAATGGACAACATATTGATATCTGGAAAGATGCATGGATTCTGAATAGTGCGAATAGGAGAGTCATTACTCCTAGAAGGGGAATCTTCTATCAAAAGTCTCCAATCTCATTGATCCAGGTACGAATTCTTGGGACAAAGATTTGATAAGACAAACGTTGTGGCCAATTGATGCTCAAAGGGTGCCATTGCTTGGAGTTTCACCAAAAATGGCCTTTTTACTATATGATACGCTTACTTGGAGGAATGGAACAAGCAACAAGGGACAAAGTTCAAACATGAAAATGGTATGGGGAAAACAAATGTTAACCTCATTTGGGCGGGAATTTGGAAATTATCTTGTCCAGCAAAGGTAAAAAAATTCATCTCGCATACTTTGCATGGAACCCTTCTGTGTCGTGTTACACTTGCTAATAGGCACATGAAGGTATCACCAGTTTGCCCAGCATGCTCGAATGGTCCAAATGATACAAAACATGTCCTATTTATGTGCCACAAGGCGAAAGAGGTGTGGGCCAAGTTAGGACTAAATGAGGTGTTCGATAAAGCTTGTGTTGTTGATCGCGCGGGACAGGCGGTTCTGAAACTTTTACTTTTTATGCCAGATCAAGAATTAGCGATACTAGATTCCCAAAATGAGTGTGAATTGATAGCCATTACAGCTTGGTATTTATGGTGGGATAGGCGCAAACTGGTTCATGAAGGAAAGTTCTAAGATGCACAACAAATTTCCATTGATGCACGTGCTATAACAGCAAGTTTTGTTCATGCCTATTCGCCTAAGGCAACTAGTAAAACATGGGGATGGAGCAGACCTCCTATAAATTTTGTCAATTTGAATGTTGATGCATCTTTTGATCTTGATTTGTTGAGGGGCACAGCTGGGGCTATCCTCAGAGATGATAAAGAAAGATTCATTGTTGGTGGAAACTCGAGGATTGATTGGTGTGCTGACATATTAATAGCAGAAGCTTTGGCTCTAAGGTTTGGCTTACTCCTGGCACGGAAGGAGGGTTGCAATCGTCTTGTCGTTAACTCTAACAACATGGAGGTCATTGACACAATGAAGAGTGGAGGACATTCGGCAGGAGCGGCGGCAACAATATTCGATGATTGCTATTTCATAGCTTGTGATTTTCCTCTAGTTAGGTTCGAACATTGTAACAGGGAAGCAAATAAAGTGGTTCACGAACTTGGTAGAATAGCAAAATTTCCAGTCACGACGGATTGGTTGGAGGAGCCTACGTGTGATATTGTACCTTTTCTTATTGACGATGTAAAAATTATTTCTAATTAATAAAATTGATATTTATTTCAAAAAAACAAGGAGTTCACAGGCGTAAAATTACAAGACATAAAATCAAGCTTGTGAGCTTGTAAAATGACAGACATAAAAGCAAGCTTGTGACTCCCACTGACGCTACACGCCCCTGGAGATCACTCATCGAACTCCTCCTCCTTAGACTCCTCGTCCTCGTTGGTGGTCACAGTGTGCAATAAAAGAACTGGGAGCAGCAGCGTCATCCTCAATATCATCTCCATTAGACCAATGAATGTGAGTGATGCTCTTCTCTGGCGCACATCAGCAACATCTTCCACTTATTCTCAGGTGTAATGCTCTTCTCTGAGCCACTGCCAGCAGACAGCTTTATTGGCCTCATCATCTAAATCCTTGCCCGGAACATCCTTCGCCGCCACTACCTGCTCATGTTGCTTCCTTCGCATGTTCCCTCCAGGCGGCGTTCTCCGCCTTGCAGCTGGTCCCACGAAAGGGCGCCCCACGTACCATGCTGATGCAATATCCGTGGTGCCAGTGGGGGATGGGGTACCCGGTGACGACATCTAGTGCCGCGGGTGGGGGCATCGGCACAGATGGGGAAGCAAGGGTAGAGGACGGTTCAAACGTGGGAGGAGGGCGGTGGATTTGGTGGACTTGTTCAATTTGGTAAAGTTTGTTGTGGATCTCGTCTGTCCGATCCGATGTGATGGACGTGCCCGGGCCTTCTCATATCCGCCCTCAGATATGAGCTAGATATGAGGGGTGTCGGTCAGCCCGGGCATATAGGGCCAGTATGAGGGGTGCTGCTGGGTCGAGAACCGTCCGCCCGATCATATAGGGCGTTTGAGTAGGCTGACTGTAGATGCTCTAAGCTCTCATTCATAGAGTACAATTTATTATCTTGGTGATTACTAAAGCAACAAACCCAATAAAAGACTGAGCGTGTATTAATAAGAGTATCTACACTTCGACATCCGCGGATAGCAAATTCGGGCCATCAAACGCCAGCGTACCTGTTTGGACTCGTCTGCACGCAGTGACTGGTCACGCCACAAATTTTCTCCTTTGCATCGGGATACCTCATACTTGAAACCTTAAATCCATACAAACATGCAAAAGAGGAAAACCTACATACTGCGTAGATCAAATAACATATACTACCCTACTCCTTGTCGGAGATGTCCATGATCTCCGTGCCCGGCTCCGGGGGCGGCAGCCGCAACTCCGGCTCCTGCGACTCCTCCGCGCCGGCCTCCGCCACCGCGTCTAATTCGACGAAAAGCGCGTCGGTCGTCCTCCATGTTGAAGCTTGCAATCGGCGCCAGCTCCCGCGAGTTTGGAGGCAGGCTGGTTGCGATGCGAGCGGCACGCCTCATCCGGATCTCCTCCGGCATTTGGAAGCGGCACTCCGGCATTAGGATAGCATAAGTCGTCTTCTTCTGTCAAGCCATGGCGAATCAGGACGGTGAGGGAAGAGTGAGTTGGAGAGGGAGAGAGGTGGATGGGCTCGGGCTGGCGGCACAGAGTGGGAGGAAATGGTACTGGCTAGGGCCTGGGGACACGGTCCGGTTTAAATAGCCGGACTTTGGCCCTCGAGCCGCGAGCTGGAGCGGCGCCACACCACATTCACATCCCACTGAAGAAGACGATCGTCGCCCGTCGGGTTTTGGGTGTTTTCCTTTGGGACCCCAACGTGAGTCCGACGTGGTGGACGCGCCCGGTCGCACCCGGACCGCCACAGATTTTGGCTGGATATGAGGTGTGTCGGTCAGCCCGGATGTTTGAGGCACTCGTCTAGGTCGCATTTTCTTGACGGATCACTGACTGAACCGTACGCCTGAACATTTGAGGGGGTTTGAGGCGCCCGGCTGTCGATGCTCTAACCTCACATCAGTAACACAAGAATTATCAGTATACTGCTGCTCCTGCTAATCGTCGAGGTCGATGGTCTAGCATGGCATGCAAGCCACCCACTCTAATATAATTCAGTACGTGCGCAGCCAAACAAACAATGTTCAACCATAAATTAGTCTGTCTTGTGGGCCCTATTGCTCAACCGACCCCACATGTGCGTCCTGTCCAAGACACCAGCTCGATGAGAGAATCCTGATACAACTCTAACTAGTTTCCATTATTAGATACAACTTCACGCTGAGTCCGGTCAATATCAAATCCACCGAGTTCTCGTGTGCGTGAATTAGCCTTCCGGCGAGTCGATCGCTAGCTTATAAGCTAAATTACTTACGGAGTACGTAGCTAGCTAGTTTTCCCGTAGGTACGTGAGTCTCTCCCTGCCAAAATCGATCCATGGTAAGCTCTGTCCGTGTTCGTACTGACGGATAGAACTCGCCGGCTAGGACGCCGGCCGCGGCAAACATGGAGGAAGAGCTGGTGCCGCAACTACGGTTCCCAGCGGGATACCACTTCCAGCCAACCGACCAAGAGCTCCTCGACTCCTACCTCCGCGCCAAGATCGACGGACGGGAGCCGCCGCTCGACATCTTCATGGACGTCAACATCCTCGACTGGGACCCCGCCGAGCTAGTCGGTATGTGCGAATTATACTGCATCTCAACTTATTAATTGGTTTATTTGCCAGTTTGATCTATCGACCATAATTTATATTCGCCAACAATGAATTCAATCAAATGTTGAATGAAATCGAGTCCATCCATCTTATTTTCCTTCCCGGCGGATTGATTCTTTGTGTTTTGAGGTGCTTCTGAATAAATTCCTGTCAAATGCATGTGCTCTGAATGAATCGAGGTGATCGATTAATTTTGGTTTCATCTTAACCCTACCTAGAGAAGCGCAAGGCCTACGGGGAGGGCAGGTACTTTTTCTTCACGAAGAGAACCGAGTGTCCGGCGAACAAGAACGGCGAGCCGCGCCGGAAGCTGAACAACGTGAAGGCGAGCTGGAAGGCGACGGGGCCCCTGGGGATCATCGAGACCGAACGCAGCGGGACGTGCGAGACCATCGGCACAAAGAGGATCCTCACCTACGAAACCAAGGGCGTCCACCGTGACAGGTGGAGCATGAACGAGTATATCTTGCGAGGCAGGGAAGGGGTACGTAGGTCAACACGCATTGCTACCTTCCTTTTTTTGCAAAATTATCAAAGATTTGAATAGTCGGATGACGAAGGGAATCTCTTTTCTTTAGGGTGACAAACGGAAGCTTTACTACTATCTCGATCCCAAACTATTATGACGTTTTTGCAATTCAAATTTGATATGCAAAAACATCTTATATTTTGGGGCGGATGTAGTACTTGTGTATGATGATCTGTATACCAAATCATCCCTTGTGTAGTTCCGTGAGTACTTCTATTTCAGATGTTTGCTTCTTAATCTCACAATTTCATGTAAGAACACACGAAAATTTCGCAAGAGCTTACCATGATGATGTATTACAAATATTAGTAATTTCAAGTAATTGGAATATAGTTTTTAAAAATTTCCATAGTGAGTAGTCGATTCTTCGGACACCTAATAACAAACGTATGTTCCCCCCAAAAAACAAATGTGCGCTTTATTAGTTAAAGACTTTATTTAGGACATAACTAAGTCTAGAGAAACATTTGCAACTTTCACTATAAACACTTTTTAGAAACGTCCAGTGGGCTGAATGTTTGAAAATCAGACGTATAGATTTATCTCGACACTGTATTTTGTGGTATCATATTTTATATGGTTTTATTTACAAATACATTGCCCTCATATGTCAATGTCGAAACTGTTAATCGCAAGGCGTTTTAATTAAGGTGCTAGAAGTGTATGGGAGTGTACTAATCATATAATACTAATAGCTTGTTAAGCTACTATAAGCATGTGGTAGAAGTGTATAGAAGTGTATGGGGGCGTACTAACCATAAATACGACTACTACTTACAACACATGCTCTTTTTACTTTGGCTGCATTGCAGCTGGATCAGTGGGTCTTGTGCACAATACAGGAGAAGCTACACTGGGAGGCCAAAAGCATCAAACGCGCAGCAGGCACGATGGCAGAAGAAACTAGCAGCGAAGGCAAGATGGCGGCAAGAGGCACTAGAACAGAGCGCAAGACCAAAAGGCAGAAGAAGGAGAAGACGGACCCCTGCCAGCCACATAAAACCCAGCAACAACTGCAGCAACAGCAAGAGACCACACCTGACGTAGCCTCCGAACCGCCACCATTGTTGACAAGTGATCACCATGCTTTGCATGAAGAGATCATGGCTCTGGACGGGACTACCCGGATGATCCAAGTCGTTGTCCGGCAAGAATACCCATATGGAGATCAACATAACCTTGACGCCCCCGCGCCGCAAGAGACGGCATACGGAGCACCCGGCGAGCTGCCGTTGAAGCCGCAACACCAGCAAGGTTACCAGGCTTGGCTGGAAGAGCAACAACATCTGAAGCTTGAGAATCCGTTCCATCAGTTGGAACCATTAAACACCATGATTTTTGATCAAGAACCAATGCTTGGGTGGTGGCAGCAGCATCATCTAGGCTACACAGATCATTTTCCGTTCTTCCCTCTACCCAGTGGCATGGAGCACCCCAGTCGGTGTCAGCTTTCACACCAACAGACTTTGGATCCGCTTGGAACACCAAGTTTCAATGGGGACTTCATACCAACTCCACAATATGAACTGCAGTTCCCATCGGACCCCGCGAAACCCAACGAGCAGCAAACAAGTCCCGATTCTGTGCTCGGCGCGTGTCAACATTGTCAGTAAAAGCAGCATGGTGCGGATAAGGTCACGTGCTTCCTATGTGGCGGTGGTGGATCTAATTCGGAGATGAAGTAACTGGATTTATTATCGTTATATCTATGTACATATGGCGCCTATTATGTAAGATTGAGTTGATAGTCCTGTTTAGGCCCGTCCGCGTAAAGGTAATTAGAGCAGCACACCAATAAAGCAGCGGACACGTCCGCGTGCATCCTGAGTTTATGCCGTCATCTCTGCGTTTTGCTTTTGCATGTGGACAGTCGAACAATAATAGTACTATGCTTGCTAAGTACTTATCTAACTGATCGTTCTTTCTTTTTTTATCCTGTGGTACAAAGGTGTTGGTAATTTTACCCGCAAAAAAAAAAGGTGTTGGTAACTAATGGGCGCCATTGAATCCATCTTGAAGTATCTAGTGAAATCCCTAAACTTCAGGTTTCTCTTTTAGGTTACATGTTCTAGATTATTCGAACTAAAAATATCAAGACTGACTTGTGGTTCACATACTACAACCCACAACAGCTTAATACTACAACCTGCAGAAACAACTAAAAAAATCTTGATCTTTACAGCGGCAGGATTACATGTGTGTATTGTACAAAAAGGGAGATTATGCTGGGCTCATTCAATTATACTTGACCACATTAACCAAATTACTGTCCCATTCATTGGAAAGATTAGTTTTGGTTCTTGCACATGGGAGGATGGGTTCAAGAATTACAGTGCTGAGAGAGAAAGTTACGCAAAGTTGCTCTTGTTCTCTTTCTGTCACTATAAATTATGCAAAGTTGCTCTTGGACTCTCTCTTTACAATTGAGACGATAAATAAAGTGCCCTAGTAGCCAATCTTGATATGGTTAACTACACTTTTTCTTAGATTAATTTGTCCACTAGCGAGCAAGGCATCACATCACAGATCGATGGACTCAGCCCTTGCCGATTTAGTGAACCTGCAAATCCTAATTGAAACAGTTGATCATTAATTTCAACGAAGATGCAAGTTGTCACATAACAGATGATGATAATTGATGACGCCATGGAGGTAGATAGAAACAAAACGCGTGTTTAGTCACCGGACGCCGGCTTAAGCTCACTGACAATGTAAAGTGTCATAGTCTAGTATCAATTGATTTGCCCAGTAGCTATGCTTAACAATCCAGTGAAGCCAATATCTTAATCAAGCAAGATCTGACAGACTTCGCTAAACAAGAGATGACCAGATCTAACTAGATATGAGATGACTTGGGGATCGATCGAGGTCCAACTAATTAACTAATGTTACTGACATCACCTTAGCTGTATTTGCCAAACTTAGCTAAGCGTAAGCTATGAGAAGACTTAAGGAATTGATCGAGGTCCTTCATCGATCTGATTAGCCGATCGATGGACCCTTAATTTGTTCACGTTAACCGAGCGTGAACAAGATGGGCACTAGCTCGTGTTTTCACATGGGGTTGGGTTTGTAGTATCGATCGAGATCAGAATATAAATTTCACGAGTGTAGTAGTAAACAGAAGTGTAGCAGCTAATGGCAGAAGACACCTGAATGAGTACAATTGACCACAATAAGGCAGGAAGGAGCGAATGGGGGTGGATGCCTGGATGACAGTCCAGTCTACAGGCTGAGGCAGTAGGTGACAATGATTTGCACGCCTTCCAACCGCATAACTCAGTTGATTTGTAGGTGAATACAGTGTGCATTCGACATGCTGTTAGGATTCATGTTAATGGACGGGGAAAGAAAGTACTATCAGACTAACTGGACTGGACTTGGGAGGATCATATTCTGATGAAAAGCATGTTTGAGAGTGGGGGACAGACCGTTGGCATGTGTGCGGCGAATCCAATCCTGATGCAGCTCTTGGAGAAGGCACAGGGGATGGTGGGAGGGGATCCATCCGGGGAGAGGGATAACCGTGGATGGAATTGGGAAGAGGGGGGAGAATGGCGGCGGCGACGGCAAGGAGGTAGTGGGAGGGGAGCCTGGCGACGAGCTCCTTCACGGCACAGGCCTTGTGCCGCGAGGTCTTGAAAGCAGCCTTGCATATTGCCGAGGTGGCATCGGACAGCATCAGCAATTTCTCCACTCTGACGAGCACCTCTTCAAATGTACCATTAAACATATACAGTATATACTAGATAAGGAAGCACCACACAAACATGAACGATATGTGACATCCCAAATCAGGGTAAACAGACTTTTTTTTTTACGAAAAAGCAGGTAGATGCTGATTTTCATTGATGAAGAAGAGAGGTTACAGTAACAATTACAAACGCACACTCACACACAGATTGCTGGCGCCGGCAGCCAAGCACAAGTGTATCCGGCACTACCGTGTGGACTCAGGGTAAACAGACTTCAAAGGATGGTAAATAGCTTAATTTTCTTGTTGTACCAATATTGGATTACTATGTCTCTAAATTAAGTTGCATCACGCTGAGAGTCCTCCAAATCATAGACGATCTCCGGAGTACTTCACTATGCATGACAACAGCATGTAATCAAACAGTAGCTATATAACAGATTACACATGAAATCGCTCAAACTTATTTGATGCATCGACCAGCTGGTGGGATGCATTCTTCTTACAAAGTTTGATCGGGGGCTTTCTCATCACCCTTCTGCACCTTGATGTACTTTGTGATGGCCTCAGCAACACGAGCGAAAGTGCTGGTAGTGACAAAGGCTGCGTTGCCTGTGTGCTCGTCGTCAACTTCATATTCCACTGTTGATCTTATTGTAGATGTCTTATCTGCATCCCCTACAATCTCAAATCGTACCAAATACTTCAGAAATCCTAGATCGAGGAGACCTCCTTCTATTACCAGTGCCTCCTTGACAAAGTTTTCATTGTCAATCTTGATGAACTTTTCTTTCTGGTATTCCAGTCCTGGGATTCCTAGCATGCCTTAATCACCAAATTAAAATAATTACCGGCCTGAAGCTATGAGTTTTGGGTGCATATTGCGAGAGGAAAAAAGACCTTGCTGGTCGGAAGTATATGGGTTCAGATTCTAACCAGGAGGAAAGGTGAGACGCAAGACTGTTCCAACACCACCATCTCCATCCACAACCTCGACCTTCGAGAGCGCGTCAGGAAGCAATTGAGGGATCAACTGGCCCAAAAGGAGGCCTCCATAGACCTCCCACACCTCGGCTGCCGGGAGGCTACTCTTCAACTCATGGCAGAGGCTCCCTTTCATTGCTTTTGGAGTAATCTTGCTATTGTTGACCTCTGTGTGGCTTGCCAACGAGGGCGCCGGTGTACATATATAGATTTCATTTTGTGTGCAATTGTTGGGTACTGCATTCTGAGAATATGTTGGTTGGGATGTCAACCCTAAGCACCACATTATGCTTTCCTAAAAAATTGTGTTTATACGATATAGTCAACCATACGATGCCACATTGCCATCAATCTTGTCTGTATTCGCCCATGATGCCACAACTACAGAATACGGGTGCATAGGAATCATTTCACAGGGTACTACACCCTCCGTTCCTACTTACATGGTGCACACGTATTTATAGATTCAGCTTTGACCATTAGTTTGATAATCAAAATGTGGGTCATGTGTTACATGAATATACCATTAAATTTGCAGTTAAAAATAATTTCCAATATTTTATTTTTGCCCTCATGTCATGATTCAGGAGCTCTTCTGCACGGCCTGCAACATCAGTTTTGAGAGAAGAGGAGAGAAAGAGATTTTAGAGATTTGAGAGAGAGATGTTCCATGTTGGATTGCAACTTCCGCAAAACCACTATCACTGGAGGGTGACGTACACCGGTTCTAAAGGCTGGAAGAGTTGACTGTCTGGTTGTATAATTAAGAGGGGTTGAGTGGACCTCTCTTAACTGATAATTGATTTGGAAGGGTAGGATGTCTTATTTTAGCTAGGCATATGAGTTAATTAATTAGGTCCTAACTAACGATAGGAGCTAGTAGGTAAGTGGTACCTTAGCTTGACCGGGCATCTCCGCATAAATTTTGCAAACAATAGTGTAAGAGCTAAACCGGGGCTACAGGTAACGTAATTACTAGGGACAGAAGACCGTCATGGCTTGATTTACAATTGAACGAGCAAAATTAACCACAGCCAGGCATGCAGGAGTAAACTGGGGCTTGATGCCTCACTCACCTTTGTCTGACCGACGCCCACTCCGTCCAAACTGTGTGTATTATTTGTTTGGCAGAGGCTTTGTCTGAACAGTGGCATCGACTTGCTTTGCGACATTGCACGAGCCTAGCAGCATTAGACCTCAGTTGGTTTTGCTCGTGAATAGCACACTGTGCATGCACTCGGTTCATAACTGAATCTCCTGCTACTGAAAAGGAAAAGAGAGCTGCTAGCCTGAAGACAGGGAGGAGGAGGGAGGGGGGACGGACCGCTGGCGCACGTAGTTAGCTAGGCTGACCGTGCTCGGCGACGGAAGAGCGGGTTGAATTCAACCCTGATGCTGTTCTTGGAGAGAGCACAGGGACAGAGCAAGGGAGAGGGGATCCGGCCGTTGCGGCATTCTGTCGAACAGCTGGTGTTAGGTGACATCAACTTGGCTGAACGTGATGCAGACATTGGCACATTGTTAAGTGTACATCAAGTTGGCTGGCTGCACTTATTAGCAAGCTATGAGAAGACTTGGGGACAGATCGACGTCGTAATTAAGGAACTCATCGATTGATGGATCCTTTGTTCACGGTAACCGAACATCGAGCTTGCCACTAGCACATGGGGGTTGTTTTTATCACTGATAAAAATTACTGTATTAGCATATAAGTTCCGCAACGGGTGCAGTAAACAATGGTCTAGCAGATAAATTGGGGCTACAGGTAAACAATGATCAACCATATGCATGGTTGCACAAATGAATCAGCGTAATTAATCACTCACCTTTGTTTGAACTGAAGACGAGGCAGTGACAGGCCGACAGCAACACTGTTTAATTTCTTCAGGCTGCAGACCTCAGCTGACTCGTTGGTGAACAGAACACACACTGTGCATTAGATCCGCTGTTAAAATTCCTGGTAACTGAAAGGGAACGAAAGTATTACAGGCTAATGAGAGACTGGACTGAAATTGAATCTTGGGAGGGGGAGCGAGGAGGGGATTGGCAGGACTGTGGATGTGAGGGGCCGTTGGCGTACCGTACGTAGCTAGCGAGCTGAGCGCGCGCGGCGAAGGAGGAAGGAGGAGACGACTGGATCCAATCTTGATGCAGTTCTTGGAGAGAGAGAGCACAGGGAGGGAGGGGGGATCCATCCGCTGCGCCACTCTGTCAACGGCTGCGCCACACGGGTGAGTGCTCGGTCGATCGACCAGCATAGCCACCGGCGGGGGCGGAGCAAGGGAGGTAGGGAGTGGCCGGGGAGAGGCATCGCCGTGGATGGGATGGGTGGGGGCGGCGACGACGAGGTGTTCGTCGGAAGGGAGATGGTGAGTCCGTCGCCACAAGTAATAAAAAACTAGAGATGGTACCCGTGAAATTGATTGTATTTATTTTAGTGAGATTTAGTTGTAAACATTCATATTTACATTAACTTTTTTTGCGGGTAAATAATTTTTACATTAACAATATGTGAATTGAAATGAAAATACACATAATTAATTGTATTTATCGTTTATGCAGGACTTTTTCTATCACAATGGCATGGCGATGTGGCATAGTTGCATGCTAACATAATTGAAATTAAACTATTTATGATTAGGACAAGAAAGATAGCTTATAAAAAGGTAAACAAAGTTGTCAGATGTACATGCCATTGCTGTCAGATGCCCCCCCCCCCAGAGGTTGTTCATTTTTGTAAGGAGGAGTGTAGACTTTCGGCCGATAATTGAGTGCAAGGTCTCCCCCTTTCCCCTCCCGAGTCGCTCTCGCGAGCGACCGGGAGGAACCCTAGACGCCGCGGCTCCGACCCTTCCTTATCTGCCATTCCCCTCGCCGCCGCCCATCGACGCCGTCGGGCGAAGCCAGGCCGGCGGTGGCGGCGGCGGGGCCTCTTCTTCCCCTCCGCTCGTGCCCCACGGCTGGCGCGAGACGGCCGGTCGAGCGGTGGCGTGGGGCTGTGGCGGGGCCACGCGGCGCGGAGGCGCGCTCTCTATTCGGCAGCGGGGGAATCAGGTGGTGACGCGTCGGTGAACAGGACGGGGGTGCGGTGCGGAAGCCGCGGGAGGTACCCTTCGGGCGGAGGTGTGCTCGCGCGAGTCCGGCCCAGATCCACCTGGACCTGGCTCCTGGTTCGCGGCGGGTGGAGCGAAGTGGTGGCAAGGGTCCGTCGGGGCTCTGCGTGGGGTGGCCTGCAGCGGCGTGGCTGCGGCCACGGGGACCGGCCGATTCGTGTCGCGGCGACGGCGGGATGCTGCTCCGGCGTCGGTCTGTCGGCGGCGGGCTCGGGTGAGTATCTCTAGCTCCTATCGGCGGCGACTGGGCGGGGCTGGTCCGGTCCCTTGCCTTCGTTGAGCAGATGTCTGGGCTTGCCCGTGCGGATCTGGGCAGGGAGCCACGGTGGGGCGCCACAGGGGGTGGCTTGTGGACGGGTGGTGGGAGGGACGCGTGGCTCCAATGAGGTCGGGCCGCCCGTCGCTGGCACAGGGGGTGCTGGTCATGGACAAGGTCCGCTCCCGCATGTTCACCCTTCCCCCTCCTAGTTGCTCTCGATCCATGATTGATTGGCAAGCCGGCTACTTGCTGCTCATGGCGGTCTGGGTCATGTCTATTGCTACTCTCGTGGCCGTGGATGGGGATCTAGGATGCTCGGTTCCAGGGTAGCGGCCTTGCTGGTGGGAATTGCGGTGTTCTTGGGAGGAAACCGTGATTTGGGTGCGAGCTGGCTGATGACCCACAAGTATAGGGGATCAATCGTAGTCCTTTCGATAAGTAAGAGTGTCGAACCCAACGAGGAGCAGAAGGAAATGACAAGTGGTTTTCAGCAAGGTATTTTCTGCAAGCACTGAAATTATCGGTAGCAAGTAGTTTGATAGCAAGATAATTTGTAACAAGTGGCAAGTAGCAATAGTAAATAAGGTGCAGCAAGGTAGCCCAATCCTTTTTGTAGCAAAGGACAGGCCGGAAAGATCTCTTATAATAAAGTATGCGTTCTCGAGGACAGATGGGAATTTCATCTAGTCACTTTCATCATGTTGGTTTGATTCGCGTTCGCTACTTTGATAATTTGATATGTGGGTGGACCGGTGCTTGGGTGCTGTTCTTACTTGAACAAGCCTCCCACTTATGATTACCCCCTCTCGCAAGCATCCGCAACTACGAAAGAAGAATTAAGATAACTCTAACCATAGCATTAAACATATGGATCCAAATCAGCCCCTTACGGAATAGCGCATAAAACTAGGGTTTAAACTTCTGTCACTCTAGCAACCCATCATCTAATTACTACTCCACAATGCATTCCCTTAGGCCCAAAGATGGTGAAGTGCCATGTAGTCGACGTTCACATGACACCACTAAGAGAATCAACAACATACATATCATCAAAATATCGAACGAATACCAAGTTCACATGATTACTTATGACAAGACTTCTCCCATGTCCTCAAGAACAAAAGTAACTACTCACAAATCATATTCATGTCCAAGATCAGAGGGGTATTAAATAGCATATTGGATCTGAACATATAATGTTCCACCAAATAAACCAACTAGCAGCAACTACAAGATGTAATCAACACTACTAGCAATCCACAGGTACCAATCGGAGGTTTTGAGACAAAGATTGAATACAAGAGATGAACTAGGGTTTGAGATGAGATGGTGCTGGTGAAGATGTTGATGAAGATTGGTCCTCCCACGATGAGAGGGTCGTTGGTGATGACGATGACTCCGATTTCCCCCTCCCGGAGGGAAGTATCCCCGGCGGAATCGCTCCGCCGGAGAGCAAAAGTGCTCCTGCCCAAGTTCCGCCTCGAGACGGTGGCGCTCCATCCCAAAAGTCTTCTCCTTATTTTTTCTAGGGCAAATGGGCTTATATACCAGAAAATGGGCACCGGAGGCTAGCCAGGGGCCCCACGAGCCACCAGGGCGCGCCTGGGGGGGGGGGGGGTGGCGCGCCCTGATGCCTCGTGGGCACCTGGGTGGCCCCCTCTGGTACTTCTTTCTTCCAATATTTTTTATTTATTCCAAAATAAATCTCCGTGAAATTTTAGCTCATTTGGAGATGTGCAGAATAGATATCTCTGACATAGCTTTTTCAGGTCCAGAATTCCAGCTGCCGGCAATCTCACTCCTTATGTAAATCTTGCATATTAAGAGAGAAAAGGCATTAGAATTTCTACACAAAGTGTTATATTGATTAAAAACACTATAAATAATAGTAGTAAAACATTATGCAAAATGGACGTATCAACTCCCCCAAGCTTAGACCTCGCTTGTCCTCAAGAGAAAGCCGATATCGATAATCATGTCCACATGTTTAGAGAGAGAGGTGTCGATAAAAACAAAATACGGACATAGTAGCATCATGATCATTATTATAACAGCAATATTCATTATCATAAAACTTCTCATGAGCAAGTAACAATTCATCACAATAACGAAGTATAAGACATAAACTTTCTGGAAAACTAACAAACTATGTCCTCAGTCAACAATGCAATTGCAATTCATCATATTTTCAGGAAGGGTCTCATGTAGGAGCTTTTTAGCAAGTCCACATACTCAACCATCATTTAGTCTTCTATGATTGCTAACACTCACAACATATATATGGAGCAAAAAGTTTCAGCCAGACACATAGAAAGATAGGGACTTATAATTTTGCCTCCCAACTTATTCACCTCAAGGGTGATGTCAACAATAATAACTCATGATCACTCATATCCAACTGCATATATATGCCTAGATCTTTCCCCACCACATGATGCTTGCAAAAGAGAAAAATAAAAAGGAATAAAGGAGAACACTATTGACTCTTGCATAAAAAGTAAATACATCAAGGTAAAAGATAGGCCCTTTGCAGAGTGAAGCAGAGGTTGTCATGCGCTTTTTGTTGTTGGATGCACAAGCTCTTAATGCAAAGGAACGTCACTTTATATTGCCCCTTGTGATAGCAACCTTTATTATGCAGTCCGTCGCTTTTATTTCTTTACCATCACAAGTTTCTACAAAGCTTATTTTATCTTACAATAAAAGTTCATACATATTTAGAGGCAATTTTTATTGCTTTTTGCACCGATGACAACTTACTTGAAGGATCTTATTCAATCCATAGGTAGGTATAGTGGACTCTCATGACATGAAACTGGGTTCAAGGGTTTTTGATGCACACGTAGTATCTCTACTTGGTGCAGATTTTTGGCTAGCAAAGATATTGGGCAAGCACTACATGTTGGAGGATCTATGACAATATAGCTTCTATGTGAATATAAGCAAACATAATTCATTACGTTGTCTTCCTTGTCTAATGTCAACAATTTTACATAAAATACTTAATGGGGGCTCACAATCATAAAAGATGTCCAAGATAGTGTATTTGCATATGAATCTTCTCTTCCCTTATTAATTTTTTCATGAATTGCATCATTGACCAATGCTATGCTTGTTAACTTTCAATAAATTTTACCACTTATACTTTTCTTTATGTAATGTCATTACTTTCCATAAGATTAGCATATGATCTTTTTCATTATTTTCATTGCTAGGATTGAAACATAAAAGTAAAGAAGCAAAAACTCAAACTATTGTTTATTATATAACTCTCAACTCAATTACATAGATAGATAGATCACGAAACTAGCACTCGAAAATAGATCATACTAAACTTTTATTCTACTAAATCATGAAATTACTAAGGATCGAACTAAAAATAGGTAAAGATAATAAAAGTGATGGTGATACGATACCAGGGCACCTCCCCCAAGCTTGGCACAAGCCAAGGGGAGTGCCCATACCCATGTACTCAAGTTTCCTTCTTCGGTGATGGTGGTGGTGATGAAGTGGTGGGCTTGTCCTCTGGCTTCCATGGCATAGGTTCCCCATCATAAAAAGATGAACGAGTCTTCGGAGTCCTGAAACTTGCAGCTAAACTCATACCTTTGAATTTTGCCTCATACTCAAAATTTTGATTTTGAAGATCATAGATTTGGCCTTGGAGATAGTCGATTTGTTCATTGAGCTTGAAGATGATGTCCCCCATCGATTGGCCATCCACCTTGTGATCGCGGGTGAATTCCGTGATCATGGAGTGGTTGGCGCTGAGTCCACGTTCTACCATCCCTTGGCACTTGAAGATCTCCTGCTCCACCGCTTCGAGCCTGGCCTCCACGCTCCCGGTCTTCTTGGGTCCTTGAACATCCCGGATGTGAAGCACCCCCTCACGCATCTCGATGGCTTGAGGGTGTTTCATCACCTCCGGTAGGTAGGGGTTGATGACCTTCTCGTAGAACTTGTCCTTGGAAGAGCTTGGTGGAGCCATAGCGATCTAGATCTGTCAGAAAAATAGCACGAAACAAGAACAGAGGAGATTTCTACGATACGGTGGTCAAAACATTCGGGAGTATATATAAAGAATTTTTATCTTGCATAACAAGTAATCCAGAAAAAAACGGAGTCGGGAAGGCTCACGAGGGGCCCACGAGCCACCAGGGCACGCCTGGGGGGGGTGGCGCGCCCTGGTGCCTCGTGTGCACCTCGTGGGTCCCCTCGGCTGTTTCTTATTTTTGTATTTTTCTAATATTCCAAAACTGACAGAAAGTATTTTTATGGAATTTTTGGAGTCGGTTTACTTATCGTATCACGTACCTCTTCCTTTTCAGGGTTCTGGAGTGTTCTGGAAGGTCTCTCTTATGTATTCCTCTGGTGTCATAGTTTGAATAATGTTAGTCTCAACATTAATAAGCGTACCTGAAATATAATGCTTAATTCTTTGCCCATTCACCACTCTCGGATTAGTGCCTTCGGAGTTGTTTATTTTGATGGCTCCGGAGCGGTAAACTTCTTCGATGATATACGGTCCTTCCCATTTAGAGAGAAGTTTTCCTGCAAAGAATCTCAAACGAGAATTGTACAGTAGAACTTGCTCACCCACTTTAAACTCCCATTTTTGAATTCTTTTATCATGCCATCTTTTAACTTTTTGTTTAAACAATTTGGCATTTTCATAAGCTTGGGTTCTCCATTCATCTAATGAGTTAATATCAAATAACCTCTTTTCACCGGCAAGTTTAAAATCATAATTGAGTTCTTTAATTGCCCAATATGCTTTATGTTCTAACTCAAGAGGTAAATTACATGATTTTCCATAAACCATTTTATAAGGAGACATACCCATAGGATTTTTATAAGCAGTTCTATAAGCCCATAATGCATCGTCAAATTTCTTAGACCAATTCTTTCTAGATCTATTGACATTTTTTTGCAGAATTAACTTTATTTCTCTATTGCTCAATTCAACTTGACATCATATTTAGCAAGCAGTTTACGGAATGCACCATGAATAAAATGTGAACCACCATCAGTCATTAAATATCTAGGGACTCCGAACCTCGGGAAAATAACTTCTTTAAGCATTTTAATAGAAGTGTTATGATCAGCACTACTAGTTGGAATAGCCTCTACCCATTTAGTAACGTAATCAACAGCAACTAAAATATGAGTATACCCATTGGATTTAGGAAAAGGTCTCATATAATCAAATCCCCAAACATCGAATGGTTCAATAGCAAGTGAATAATTCATAGGCATTTCTTGACGTCTACCAATATTACGAATTCTTTGACATTCATCACAAGATAAGACAAACTTACGAGCATCCTTGAAAAGAGTAGGCCAATAGAAACCAGATTGTAATACCTTGTGTGCAGTTCTGTCTCCCGCATGGTGTCCTCCGTAAGCCTCGGAATGACACTTCCGTAGGATTTGTTCCTGTTCATGCTCAGGTATACAACGTCTAATAATACCATCTACTCCTTCTTTATAAAGATGTGGGTCATCCAAGAAGTAATGTCTTCAATCAAAGAAGAACTTTTTCTTTTGTTGGTATGTGAAACTAGGTGGTATAAATTTGGCAACAATATAATTAGCATAGTCTGCATACCAAGGAGTATTACGAGAAGGATTTATGACAGCTAATTGTTCATCAGGAAAATCATCATTAATAGGAAGTCGGTCATCAAGAACATTTTCCATTCTAGACAAATTATCTGCTATAGGATTCTCAGCTCCCTTTCTATCAATAATATGCAAGTCAAATTCTTGTAGCAATAGAACCCACCTAATGAGTCTAGGTTTAGCATCCTTCTTTTCCATAAGATATTTAATAACAGCATGATCGGTGTGAACAGTTACTTTAGAATCAACTATGTAAGATTTGAATTTATCACATGCAAACACAACTGCTAGAAATTCTTTCTCAGTAGTAGCATAATTTCTTTGAGCACTGTCTAGAGTTTTGCTAGCATAATGGATAACATTTAATTTCTTACCAATTCTTTGTCCTAGAACAGCACCAACAGCATAATCACTAGCATCACACATAATTTCAAAAGGCAAGTTCCAATCAGGTGGTTGAACAATATGTGCAGTGGTTAAATCTTTCTTAAGTGTTTGAAAGGCTTCTACACAATTATCATCAAAAACAAATGGAACATCTTTTTGCAAAAGATTAGTAAGAGGCCTAGAAATTTTAGAGAAGTCTTTAATAAACCTCCTATAGAAACCAGCATGACCAAGAAAACTTCTTATACCTTTAATATCTTTAGGACATGGCATTTTCTCAATCGCATCAACTTTAGCCTTATCAACTTCAATACCTCTTTCAGAAATTTTATGCCCCAAGACAATACCTTCATTCACCATAAAGTGGCACTTCTCCCAATTCAAGACAAGATTAGTTTCTTCACATCTCTGCAAAACTTGATCAAGGTTGCTTAAGCAATCATCAAAAGAAGTTCCGTAAACGGAAAAATCATCCATGAAAACCTCAACAATCTTTTCACAAAAGTCAGAGAATATAGCAGTCATACATTTTTCAAAGGTAGCAGGTGCATTACATAAAACCAAAAGGCATACGTCTATAAGCATAAGTTCCAAAAGGACAAGTAAAGGTGGTTTTCTCTTGATCGGCTTGTGATACAGGTATTTGAGAGAAACCAGAATATCCATCAAGAAAGCAAAAGTGTGTATGCTTGAATAATCTTTCTAACATTTGATCAATAAAAGATAGGTGTGCATGTCTGTCGGTGGAACCGGTCTCATGTACGTGGACATGTAAGGTTGGTCTGGGCCGCTTCATCTTACAATACCGCTGAATCAAAATAAGACGTTGGTGGTAAGCAGTATGACAATCACCGCCCACAACTTTTTGTGTTCTACTCGTGCATATCATCTACGCATAGACCTGGCTCATGATGCCACTATTGGGGAACGTTGCATGGAAAAACAAAAAAATTCTACGCACACACAAGATCTATCCATGGAGATGCATAGCTACGAGAGGGGGAGTGTGTCTACGTACCCTCGTAGACCGTAAGCGGAAGTGTTAGAACAACGCGGTTGATGTCGTCGAACAACTTCACGATCCAACCGACCGAGTACCGAACGTATGGCACCTCCGCGTTCAGCACACGTTCAGCTCGGTGACGTCCTTGACTTCTTGATCCAGCAAGACGGCGAGGTAGTGGATGAGTTCCGGCAGCACGACGGCGTGGTGACGGTGATGGTGATGCTAACTCCGCAGGGCTTCGCCCAAGCACTGCAAAAATATGACCGAGGGACGGAACTGTGGAGGGGGGCGCCGCACACGGCTAAGACAATGTTGTGTCACGTTTGGGGCGCCCCCTCTCCTCTATTTATATATGTGTAGGGGCTTGGAGTAGAAGGAATAGTGCTACGTGAATAGTACCACGTGAACAGTACCACATGAATAGTACACACGTGGACTTGGACTCCAAAGTCCAATCCTATTCCTACTAGTAGAATGCCCGTGCGTTGCCACGGGCTCTTGAAATATTTTTGCGGATTATACAATTATAATGCATGTGAATTTTCACACATAAAAAAACGTTATAACATGGGCACAATTGCTTAATAATTGAAGTCCACTTCACTTGCAATGTAAATCCATAGAAAAAAATTAACGACGTGTCCGTGTACCAAATTGCGTGATGATCCAACTAAATCCATTACAAATTATTAAGATCTACTTGATGCGCTTAAGAAATTCTCGCACAATATCAGGAAAGTTGTCTTTAGCTTCATTCGCACGATGTTTTAGCAAGTATAATAAGAACTGCTTCCTCAACTCATACCCATCCTGCACAAGCAATATATGTAGTTAGCGCGAATATTTCACGTCGAATGTCTTAAAACGTGTAACGGACAATACTCACCGTGCAAACTGGCCTGACCAGTTCTTTACCGTTCCACCAGAGCATAAAATGAAAAACAAAAAAGCCAGACACATCCCTGGAAATTCCTAAATTTTTATTATATACAATAGAGTGATGACAAAATAAATATTTGTATTATGAATTTATTACCCGTCCGTGCTCGTTGGAATATTAGACGGAAATAAACGTTGCCATTTAGATATATCGGAATTCCAGCCGGGTTGCTTTATTTCGAGTGCTTCTTTGAATTCCCTCGCAAAACCTTTTAACTTCACTACATGCCTCAAATGTTTATTCTCTGACGATTGTGATGTATGAATAGGGTCCATAATGTATACACGATGTGCCTCTTTGTCGATGACGTACAAGATGTATCGGCCGATGGATGCATACGGAAGATAAATCTACAAGTGGTAGCAATTAGCAACAACAATAAACCATGACAACAATAGCCAAAATACCTTACTTACCATGTTGCACGATGAGATGTTGTTGTCTATCCCAGGCCAGCCATCAAACAATGTTGCCAACGTCTGAATAGTTTCCTTCTCGCAAAACTTTTGATCTCGTGTTGACTCTAGCATCATGGACTGAGTAAAAAAGAATTATTGTTTCAACATGTTGATACTAATGACACTGAATGAAGAATTATGATAACTTACACAAAAACGCAGATCCATGTAGTGTATAGGAGGTTCTGTGAACAATACTCCCTCGTCACATGCGAGTATACGCACGGCAATGTTGAAACAATCATTGTCCATACCTTGCTCCATATTAAGTATGCCCTGAAGTTTTTTGAGACTTAAACACATTGGATGCGGTGTCGAGATTCGGACCCATTCCTTCCTGAAAATGGATGGTAAAAATAATAATAATGTATACTTGTATATTACATAATTATAAATGTAAATGATGCTTACTCCAGACACTCAGTGTCATCGATCGACATAATGTAGTTGCATAGGCCGACAAGTAAATCACATTGATCAGTGGGCATGATAGGAATTGGGGTAGGACGTTTGTCTTTGCATCCATCAGGTGGATTATCCAGGATCTCAAGATCAGAATTAGGTAAGACTGCTTCATCGTCAGATTGACAGTATAACGGGCATCCTTTTAGCTTATTCAGTTCTGAATCAAGCAAAATGACAGCTAATTTTGATCGAAATTGTTTCATGTCCTCCTGAAAAATATTTAAAACATCAAATTTGATATAATATTTTGAGATTAAATAATGAGATAATGTATGAAGATGAAATACCTGGGTGAAATCATCAGATAGTGCATCTGCTGTCCAATATTCCATATAATTTAGCATAAATAGTCCACATGACACGCTATAACATTATAAAATAATGCTTTAGAATATCACCCAGAGGAATCAAATAAGCTTCTATCAACTAATAAATACGATACGCTATTTTATTATCAATATTTTTTATTACATGGTATCTTTGTGTTCATGAGTACCAAACATAATAATTTTCAGTTTGTGACAAGTGCTTACCCATCCGTTTGTATCGCATCCTCGAACTGTTCTACGACCTTCCATTTTGTAACATTGAGATCGGGCCACTTATGATCTCTGTTAAACTCCGGACTCTGTTCTCCAAGTTTCAGACGCTTCTCAAGTCCTAGCAACTATTTTATGTGAAAAAACATTCGGGGTTAAGGCAAACAAAACATATGTCAAGAGGACCAAAGACAATAGATAGTTACCGTAGTGGCAAGTTCAATCCGTTTTTCCTGAGCACCAAGTGAGTCCAATACTTGAATCTCATGTTTTTTGGCGTTGACGACTGCTAGATACCAATGGTGCCTTGGAATGTTAACCGGAATGAATAGCTGGTGTAAACATCATATAAGTTGCAGGCACAATTAGACATAAATCATAATACAAATGGATTAATTAAAAACAATACATCATTATATGCATGGATAATGAGGCAAGACTAACCATATCTTGTCGTAGATAAGTATTAACATGCTGCACGATGTGGCGATGTTTTGATGGGTCTATGTCCTTTTCTCCTTCTTTTTTTATCTGACCAGATACAAATGTGCTAATAATATGTACCTTTCCACCCGCCCTGTCTCGTAGATGGTCATGAGCAAGCATACAATATATATAAGCATTTATCACCTGTAACTCCAAGTTTAGAATTTATTATGTTATTAGATATTATATTTGGTTTGCCAAAAATTAAGTGTAAAGTGATGCAATTAGACTTACACCATCGTGCAAGAACATATCAGCTCTCGTAAGGCATTCCAAATTATCATTTGATAACAAGGCATCTTCAATGTCCACAAACTTGGTATTCTTGGGGGCACACATGATCGATTTGATGACTGTAATATCTCTAGGGGTACAAACATAGTCTGTCGTTATGATTTAAAAATGACCCAAATTAGTATAAAATATGAGCCAAATTAGTTGAATACAAAAGCAATATGATGAAGGAAAGATCAATAATAACACTGAAAATATACCTTGTGCAATAATATTCAAATTGACATCCTTTTTTGGTTTTTTATGATATATCATCGATTCCACATCATCATGTTTTATTAAACTCGATGAATATTCAGGCACTTCAAGCGACGTCGGTTCAGTACCCTTGTCGATGGATTCTTTTTGAACATCTCCAAAATCCATATCCATGTCTCCTATATTCTGGAAAATAACGATATATATAAAAAATACACCTTTTGTATTATCATGTATAACATACATAAAAGGAAGGATTAGCTATATGTACCTCTTCTCGTGTCGTCTCACTCATGTCTGTCATGGTTACGTCAGTGGGTATGTCGGAACCCATCACTTTTCGCCTTTAATGAAAGAAAGTGCAAGATTTAAAATATAAATGATATTTTATATTGCATCATATAAAACATATATAATATATAATAAAAATAAAAATTGAAACTAACAGAAATGTTTAATTTGTAAAAAGGAAAATCTTTTTTTCTATTTTCACCTAACTTTTTGTTTGGAAATAATTTTACCTAACGCTATCACTACTCCCTCTATTCCGTAATATTTGTGGCCGGGAGTTTTCAGTACAAAATTCATCACGCACAATATCTTTTGCTGTTTCCTAAACTACCCTCCCACCTCTCTCGCTCACTCACCCACTCTCTGCCTCGCTCAGCCGAATCCCTAGCTCGCCGCCGCCTCTCCCTCGCACGCCTCGCCGGCGCCTCTCCCTCGCCCGCGTCGTCGGCGCCTCTCCCTCTCGCGTCGCCGTCCCCTCTCCCTCTCGCGTCGCCGCCGCGTTTCCGTTGGCCCCGTTGCTGTCGCCCTTGCAAGACCTCAATTTTACTCTCCGGCAGGTGGATCCGAAGGGCGGCGGCTCGATCTGCAACGCCAGCAGCTGCAGTACGCCGTTCTCCCCCTGCTCGATCCGCCCCCTCTCCTCCTCTTCTTCTTCCTTTCTTTCCTTCCCTAAATGTGATTTCCTCTTTCCTGATGTGCCGCGGCGCCGTGACCCGGCCTCACAGGCACGGCCAGGGCAACGTGCAGCTGCTGCTCCCCGACGCCGTCACCCTCCGCAAGGAGCAACGACGGCTGGAAGCTCTGCGGCACGGCGT
Organism: Elymus sibiricus; assembly: GCA_039707655.1. Lineage (NCBI taxonomy): Eukaryota > Viridiplantae > Streptophyta > Magnoliopsida > Poales > Poaceae > Elymus > Elymus sibiricus. Next base: position 534,358,449 of record CM077675.1, read on the forward strand.
GCGCCGCGGGGGCACCGCCCGTCCACGTCCCCACCGCTGCCGCCGGCCGGCCACACGACGTCGCTCTCGTCCAGCTCGGAGCATGCGCCGTCGTGGCCCACCTCCGGCTGCTTCAGCAGGCCAAGAAACCGTAACGCCCCCGCGCCCGGCGACCTCGGCATCTCCATCGACCATGTCAGCAAGCGCTACCTCGCCCGGCTCCCGCATAGCTGATGGTAAGCCCCTCCTTTGCTCTCTTGTCCTGCTTGCTTGCTTGCGAGCGCCTCCTCTGAATTTGGCTGGTTGCTTGCTTTCTTTCTTCAGCAAGCCAAGAAACAGGGAGTGCCGGGAGTAGTACTCTGATCCATCAATGTGAATCATGTTGTGACAGGTATCTCTGCATGCTTAATTCACTCAATTTTTTTTTTGCAGTAGGAGTAGTTGCTGGAAATTTAGTGAACTTTGTTTCCAGTAGATGCACTGAATTTCACAGAAAGAGTACTTGAGGAGTACATGGAGTTGATACACTGAATTTTGTCTGCAGTAGATGCACTGTGATGATCTCTACATCACCACAAAAGTGCAGATACAAAGCCAGATGATTTGCTTATTATACTGAACTTTTCTTGAGTAAGTCATATGATTTGCTTTTGCTATCTTGTTAGGCGAGTAAACACTAAATCAGTGTTCAGTAAATGGCTGCTCCAAATGTTCAGTAACTGGCTTCTCAAAATGTTCAGTAAATGGCTGCTCCAAATGTCCAGTATTTGTGTTAACTCTAAATCAGTGTAAACTGAATTACTGTCAAAGAAATTACTGAACATTTGCTAAACCTTTTTACTCCAGTACAACTAAATGAATATTTTCAGTACTGTGTATTTAAATGCATCTTTTGCTGTAACTCTTTGAAGTATTTAAATGAAAGGGGAGTATAAATACTGTTTAGTTAAAACTAAATGAATCTTTTGCATTAATTAAATCTGAAAGAAACCTTTTCAGTTAATTTTAAGAGAAAGATTGCAGTAGCTTAAAACGAAACTTTACTGTTTTGGAATTTCCAGTAGCTTAAAATTCTTGTTATGTGCTTTACTGATTTTAACTGGAGTAAATCAGTGTAAACTGAAGATCTTCTTGTTATGTGTTTTGGAATTTCTAGAAATTGAGTACACCAGTGCATATTTACTGGTTAATTAGCCATATTTGGATGCCTGATGGAAAATGTGGGCTGCAGGCTGCACACTGGACCTGTTGCAGCACATACATTTGCCTCTTTTATTTCAGTTAACTCCTGAATTTCAAATTCTACTGATTCCTCAAATTCTGCTGTACTGTTTAACTGAATCAATCTTTTGTTGTTAATTTCTGTAATTTGAGGCGAGGAGTACCTGCCTGGAGTGCTGTGTGTTGCGATGACCAGGCGGGGGCGCAACGACGATCAGGCTGGGCAGCAGGGCGAGGACCAAGCAAGGACGGCGGCGACCACACTGGGGCAGAGGAGGAGGAGGTTGGGCCTGCTGCTGGCGACGGGGATGAGCAACTGGGCAACAGGGAGGGGCCTGGTGGTGAAGGGCGGCGAAGTAGGAGTGGCCTGCTGCTGGCGACGGGACGAGCAGCTGGACGACAAGGAGGAGCCTGGCGGAGGTTCCTGCTGGTGGAGGGCGGAGGAGGAGGAGGAGGAGGGGCCTGCTGCTGGCCTGGACGAGCAGCTGGAGGAGGAGGAGGGCCCTACTGCTGGCCTGGACGAGCAGCTCGAGGAGGCGAGCGCTGGCCTGCAGGAAGACAACAATCTGATTTCAAATTAGGGGTAGTTCTATACTTTTGTTCGTTTTCACCTGGTCGGAGATTTCTCCCAGCGACAAATATTACGGAACAGAGGGAGTAGTATTTACTGTTGGAAGTGGAATGGAACGGTTCGCATCTTGTTGGTCCATTCCTAAATGGATTTCTGACTAACAAAAAAGTGTCTTTGCTTTTGAATACACACCTCAATTCTAGTAAGTGGTGTGGCTGTGAAAACTTATCTTATTTTTGCCATGATTGTTTCAGAGGAGGGAAGGAAGGGGATGACATCGAGGTTATGACGGAGGCCCTAGCTCGAGGCGGCGAGATGCAGAGGTGCGGTCATTCCTGTCATTCTTTGATCGTTTTTTTTAAGATATTGTCCCGTCCCTGAACTTGTTGTCAAACTCTTGGATATGTAATTGGTGGCACTAACATGAGAAGTGAGGCCAACCAGCTGGTGAAGGGGGTCAATCTATTAGTTGCAACACCGGGCAGGCTTCTGGACTACAAAGGGCTAAAGGTAAATACACACTGGCCTCCATCATTTTGTCAAAGCTTCAAGGAAATATTTCTGTCGAAGCAGTGCGCATGTTTAAGTTACCACACTAAATAACAAATGCATCCAGCAATTTCATACTTATCTACTCTATTTGCATAATCAGTCACCTGATTATTTCATATACGAATTCTTTGTGTGCGTCTACAGTCTATCCTTTTCTTGTCCACGACTGAAAGTGTCTACCTGTTAATACTGAATTAGAGTATGTATGAAATCTCAGCCTATATTATTCCAAGTATATGCAAAATCGTGGAAGCTAATGGTTTCTATGTTTACAAAGTTATTATTAGCTTTGTCACATGTTTCCATGTTCGTTAGTTATTACTGCCTCTGTCCCAGATTAGCTGCAGTTCTAATGCTATCCTAAGTCTACTATTTTAGCTATGACCAGGTGTACAGAAAAGAGTATCAACATTTATAGCATCAAATAGGTGGAATATGAAAATGCTATGTTGTGATTACTGGCAGCAAGAGTCAGCATGACAGTTCATTATGTATGCTCTAAACTATTCTATTGGAGTTTACTAATTCCATGTACCGGAAGCAACAACCTACAATTTTGATATATGAAAGGTTTAATATCTTATATCTTGCTTGTGCAGTGGAGGGTGGTTCGGAGGGCACCAGGAGAGAGATCGTATTATACTGAATATTCTCCTCTTCACATTGGTAACCCTCATTCATATGAAGTAATTCATCTCACTTACATTTCATTGTATCTCCTCTGTCATTTTTCAATCTTTTATATGCATGTGTTGTTGCAGAAAACTGTACTAAGACAGGCTGGTTATTATAATTACTTGAGGCAGGGTTCTTGCTTGAGAATTGATAGGGGTGATGATGCCAAAGGAAGTGGCGCAGTCTCATCGTTCATTGTCTCTAGACGCACCGATATGATATATGTATCGTGTTTAGTTTCTCTCTAAAACTTGCTATGCATGTGTTGTGATGATCTGAGGAACTCTACCTCTATTTTGGAGATCGTCCACCTTTTGGAGAATGCTAAACCTTGATTTGAACCGCTGAATGTGTCTTTTGTGATCAGTCACAGTCATCCACCTTGTAAGATTGTCACCTCTCTCTTAATAGAGACCTATTAGCTATTAGAATTTTTTTTGGTTGGCTATGCAAATTTAGGCACTGAATTATGTTCATCACTTTAAAAGTTAGGGGTATGCCACACTTGCAATGTCCAGAATAGACTGTTAGCCTAAAATCTTTGAAGGATATGTTTTTCTTTAGTTGCAGCCCACCTAATAGGACTGCTTGATTAGATCGACAATAAATTTGCGGTGGCTATGATATTTTTATAAGCTGGCACTATCTCCACTGATGTTCGTCATTCGCAACCTGATAGTATACCTGAACCAAACATGATCCTAATCTAATAACTATTAAACTTTTAGAGAAGAGGAAGACCGAGATATGTTCATACCTAGAGGAACTCGCCTTCTTGATGCTCCTTGCTTACCCAATGTACTCGGGAATTTTTCCTCCAGGCCTGGATATTTTGATCCTTTGCTATCTGTGATGTGTGAAGGGAGAGCAAGGAGGAGGAGGAGGGATGGCAGAGGAGGTTAACATATATAGGTAGGTCATGCGGAGGACAACTGGGTAGCAGATCCTGGCTTATTCCAATTCTACCATATATTGTTGTATGGTGCAGATCTCTTTCCTTTTTTCCATCAATTGCACACCTGTTAATAAATTAGAAAAGATGTCAAAAATCAAAACTTACTAAAGAATTAAATAATTTAATTAATTAAGTAAAGAACTTATCATTGATTGCACGCCAAGATTAGCTACCGCAATAAGAAATTCACTAACGTCTTATTTTCTATAATAGGATCATGTGATTCAGATAATTAGACTTTATTATAATATGTTATTTGGCCTTCAATATGCCTTGTGACGAAGCTGTCAGAAGTTATATGCTTCATAACTAAAACATACGGGCACTTACCTAGGTTACATAAGCTGTATGTTTAACTTTATGTAGTCAAGAAGAAGATGCTACATTGTCAAAATATTGGTAGTAACAGAAAGTTTATAATTTCTTTATGTATGTATGTAGTCTTTTGCATTCCTCTTGTTTTTTATTAACACACTGCTGTTTTTAGATCATAGTATTTTGCATTCCAGTTTTAGGATCTCAGTGCATCATGGTTTGTCATTCCAGTTTAAGCATCTCGGTGGCTAATATTATTCATATCATCATATATGATGATTTGTTGTAATATTTCCATAATTTATTGAGCAATCTGCATTTTGGCATTACACTTACCGCCCGGTGTTTATGCATTCTTCTGTTCGTTCGTTCGGTGACAATAACTTCTTATTGAGCAATCTGTATTATGCCATTCATTTACAGGGACATCTTGCGCACGGTCATAGTTGCAGTCCCTCTCAGCACTCCTAGATTTGGTGTCTGATCCCCCGCGTAGCAACACACTCCACAACAGTACCTCACAGGTTACGCACCACCTCCATTCGCATAATTTCTAACTTCTTGTTACATGGACAACAGGCTTGATGTGCACCTACTTATCACAGTAACTATTTCAGGCAACTTCATGAGGATGTCGTTGAGATTCGGTGAAGCTGGTCAGGCATTCACGGAGGTTGCTAGTGCTTTGTTGCCTTCTCTCATGGTGAGCTGAAAAATATTGAGAAAATTGCTTATCCATATAGTGCTGGCCAAAAAATGCAGAAAAACCTTTAATAACACACGGACATTTTGAAATTCTAACTTTTTCCAAACAATACGATAGTTGTGAACAAATAAAGACAATTGATTGAAAATAAAAGATAAGTGAAAAAGGTTACTTCCATTGCAAATCTGCTAAAGAAATCCTACAATTAAAAACTTAATCTGGTAGCTGTGTTTTGTTCTGTAATAATCGTTTAGCTGTCTAAAAATAACATTGCCACATGTACCACAGGTAAAGAAGTGTACACTTCTATATTAGGATACCCCGAAGAAATCAAAACGATGTTAGCCAATAGGAGAAAATGAACAATTGTCAATAATAGTTATTTAACAATGTAGGGCCATGATAACCCTACAATTTTGGTTGGATATATTATTCTGAATACATATGAACATTGAAATTGGCAGGATTAATCCTTGGCAATTAAATTCTAATTAGGTGTAGTCAATTAATTAAAAGTAGCAAACCAAAGCTTAGCATTCATCAACATTTCCCAACATTCCATACTACACAAGTCTAGATGAATAGCGAATCTGGCAATATTTTTTTGGCACGTTCAACTACATTAGCAAACAACTACATTAGCAAACAACCAGCAGGAACACTAAGTGAAAAAGGTTACTTCCATTGTAAACCTGTTAAATGATGTGTGATAATCTGGTAGCTGCTTTTTTAATGTTATAATCTATTAGCTGTCTAAAAATAAAATGTCCGCATGTACCACAGGTAAAACAATGTACACTTCTATATTAGGATACCCCCAAAGAAATCCAAACAATTTAAGGATTCAACTAACAAATCAGAATGTATTTCTAGCCTGCTGTGTACGACAGTAATAGAACATGGTTTACAAAAAAAGAGGCAAAAAGACAACTTACTTTAATGCCTCATTGTCTTGGGCAACTGTGATCCAGTGAAATATGTCCTTTATAGAGGGAGTACCATCTTATAATATTCATATTTATGTCCATGATGTAACATAATAAAGGGGAGAAGAAAAATATAATCTTGCAATGTTCAATATCTCTTAACATTCATACTTTGAATTATACACTTTGAATTATAGCATCTTATTAGGAAGGAGAGATAGTATATACTCTATATCTCTATATCTCAGGGAATGTGAGAGATGGGTTTGCGCCGCCAATGAAGGACGACTTGCTAGTTTTGTAAAACCTGTTCAACTACGACATAAACATTATATGTTCTTACTCATGGAGGGACCGAATCAAGCACCCAGATTTATTCTGCATAAGGGAAATAAATAACACAGTAGACAAAAATAAGACCAATCGGCCTAAGACGCAATATACTATCAATCTGCCTTACGAATCACTACAAATTATATTACATCCTGTTTAAAACACATAATACATGCTATTTAAAAACACATAACGCATGTACCAGGTTGTCACATACAGTAAAAACAGACAATATGCAAAGTCACAAATATGAGGCAATATTATTTGAATGTTTGACTTTTTTATAAACATCGTAAAACTCAATTGCTAAGAACCAAAGATAAATATCTCATGCAAAACCAACAAAGAGTAACAAATTCCCTGTGACATACAAATCCTACCAGTTTTACCCTGTAAGGACTTCCTTATAGACGATGTTCTTCATCGAGGTCTGTAAGGACACGACAGGTCTTTTTCGCTTCTTTGATTTACTGCTTTTTATGCAATAACCAACAAAGCTTTCGAAGAAAGTGATATGTGATACGTTTGATCACTTGACTTACCAAAAGGATGCCAATAAATTGAACATCAAGCATAAGACGCAATATAGTATCAATCTGCCTTAAGAATCACTACAAATTCTATTACATCCTTTTTTAGAAACAAAAAATGCATGTTCCAGGTTGTCACATACCGTCACAACTGGCAATGTGCAAAGTCATAAATCAGAGGGAAAATTATTTGAATGTTTGCATATTTGTATAACCATCACAAAAGCTCAATTGGTAACAACCAAAGATAAATAACCATACAAAAACAACTTGGTTCAACAAATTCTTTGTAGCATAAGAGTAAAAGCCCTATAATATTAAACTCCCATCTGTTTTCTTTAGTGTATACTTCACCCTGTAAGGACTTCTTTATAGACGATGTTCTTCATCGACGTCTGCAAGGAGACGATAGGTCTTTTTCTCTTCTTTGATTTACTGTCTTGCTTCTTGCCCTTCTCCTTTTCCTTCTCAATGAGGATCTTTATGTTTCTCTTCGCGGTGGCACGAGACAACGCGACATAGAGTTAACCATGAGAGAACACCGGATTTGGTAGGTACACGCCAACAATCGGGATGGTTTGACCTTGAGCCTTGTTAATCGTCATAGCAAAGCTAAGCCTTATAGGAAATTGCTTCCTCTTGAACTTGAATGGAAACATGTCGTTCTTAGATGGGCATAGGGGTATTCGAGGAAGGAAGACCCGCCTACCTGCATGTTGTCCAATCACGATTTCCGCGTCGATAGCGTTCCTTTCGAAACCTCGGACCACAAGCCTGGTCCCGTTACATAGTCCATTAGCCGGATCAATGTTCCGCAGAAGTATCACAGGGCAGTTCAGCTTAAGTTTGAGTGCATGCGGAGGAAGTCCGTTGGGAGTCAATCCGTTCAGGAACTCGGGAGCATAGTAGCCATATGGGTCGTCCTCTGCACTGTCAAAGCTATGGTATATTACTTCTTCTCCCTTAAAACGATCTATCATGCGTATGTTAATCTTGTCGACGTTGTCATTCGTGGTGGAGAGGATTGCACGAGAAGTCATGTAATTGGGATCGGACATGTTGTCATCTAGACCAGGAAATACATGGTCAATCAAATTCTCCACGTCGTTCATCTCGCCTGTAGAAGGCACACAAATATCTTCAGGGAGTCGTATGTTGCCTTGATCGTCAACTTCCTCAGTGCCATTGCCTACCCTAAGCAAGTAATCTGCAAACCAAGTGTCATTATGAGCCCTCATGTTGGTGACGAGCCTTAGCTGGCGCATACCCTTCCAGAGGTGAGAACTTCGGAGAGTTGCATCGATTATCTGACCACGAGACCCCCTCCTGACAACGGGAAGCACGTGCCTGAAATCCCCGCCGAAAACAACAGTCTTTCCTCCAAAGGGTCGGTCTGGTCTCCCCATGACGTCGCGCATGCTGTTGTCCAATGCCTCGACCGCCTGTCGCTTAGTCATTGTGGCCTCGTCCCATAGTATCAATGAGGCCATCCTTAGTAGCTTTGCGGTCCCACTCTGCTTGGCGAAGCTGCATGAGGCACCATCGTCGCAGCTCAATGGGATCTTGAACCTCGAGTGTGCAGTCCTTCCTCCAGGCATGATTGAAGCGGCGACGCCAGACGTCGCGGTAGCGATAGCAATGTTGCCATCGGTCCTAACCTTGGCGAGTAGCGCCCTGTACAGAAAGGTCTTCCCTGTACCTCCTGGGCCATCAACAAAAAATACACCCCCGTCACCGCGGTCAACCGCTGATAGTATCTCGTCGTATGCAACCCTTTGCTCCAAGTTTAGTGATGAGGCCAATTTAGTATCGTTCACGTCAAATTCGACGGTTGATTCCTCGATCACCTCTCTGGACTCGCCCTCGGTTGGGTCGAACGTATCGTCGATGCTCGGAAGAGCGAAGTCTACGATGTCTTTGCCCATGGATTGCAACATACCCCTAATGTCAAGCAACACCATCTGCTCCACCTCATTCGGGCATGTATGTGATCGACGGTAGTCATCAGACATAGGCTCGAGGTGCCTATCCCATAAGCCTCGCACATCTCCTGGCTCGCAATGCACCAAGATTGTTGCGAAGAGCCTCCTGAGCGAACATGGCATCGCCCACTGCTCTGCCTCAGTAAGACACTCGTCGAGCGTGTTGTCTGCCTCGATGAGTCCCAACCTCTCAGCAGCTTCTCGAAAGCTACCACATAGAACACCGTCCACGGTGAGCAGGTCTTCGAAGGATGTCTTGCCCGTGACATGGTTTAACAGCACACGCAGATAGTATCGCTCCCCCTCGGCTGGATTGGCAGACACGATTCGACCTATTTGATAACGTTCCACCCGCGGCTTCCAATACTTCGTTCTCTGCCATGTGAAGCTCCCAGGAAAATCCTTGTACAATATATGCCTAGCCCACGGGTGGTCCTGGTTAGCCTTGAAATACTCCGTCAACATGGATTTTGAAGCATTTTCAGAGGCGACGACATTGGTCAAGTCAGCTTGCTCATTAAATGCCACCCTATGCATATTCGGGAGATGAAGAGGCAACTGAAGGACAGACGGGGAGTTAGCCCATAATGGGAAACCAAATATCCTCCACATCGCTTCCGGAGTAACCCATCTCGCGTCGACGTATCTTTTGATCTCATCTATGTTACCATCGGCGTCGGGCTGGTCGATGCTGAAAGAAGCCCTATCGTGGCCCTTGTATATGTACTTGTAAAGGTATTTGACGGCCTTTATGCTGGAGCATACCTCAACATTGATGTGGCAATTGAACATCCGCAGAAGGTAAGGGTTATAAGGCACAACCCATCTGTTGTCCAACATTTTACCCCGGACCTTTGCCCGTTGACCATCGTCTCTACGCCGGTAAACTGGGTATGAGTCCTTGCCCTGGTAAGAGTTTTCATTGAACGCCCGAGGGTATCTGCACTTGCACTCGTTCTGTTGCATGCATACATTTTTGGGGTTGAGAGCACCGGACGGACCGTGCATCATATGTTTGACCACTAAGGCATAGAGTTTTGGATACTTCTGCTTATCCGGGAGCTCGGCGGAAATGACTCGATCGTACTGCTCCGGAACGACGAGCTTATATGATGAATCCATGATCAACAAAAAGTGTGCGTGGGGGAGGCCTCTTTTCTGGAACTCGACTACGTATACGTACGCAACAACAACACCCAGGATATGCTTCTTGAACAACATCTCTTTCATAGCCTCTAGCTTGCCATAAAACACGCGAGCCACAAGATCAGGTCGGTCTTGTGCTGTCTGACCAGGAAACAGCTCGTTCGATATCTCTTCCCACTTAGGGTTGCAGGTCATGGTCAAGAAGATGTCAGGCTTCCCGTATGTATGGACAATTGCCATGGCATCCATCTGCCTCCGCTTCATGTCGCGGTCGCCACCAGGGTACGTTCCAGGGAGCACTATCCTTACTCCAACAGCGCTTGCTCGCGTCTCCCCGGACGTGATAGCATCAACAACTCCCTTATAAAGATCGGCACGGATCTTCGTCTGGTTCTTTCTGTACCATCTCAACCTACAACTCTCTATCTTGATGTACATGTCGACCCCCCATTGTTGGAGCAATCGTGCTCCACATAGTATGGGATTGAATATAGCAGGTCGTGTCTGCAGCCTGTAACAGTAGTAGTCTCTAACGGACACGCATAACCTGCTATTCCCCTCTGCAACAGAATGCGCAACGATGAAATTAGTATTCATATGAGAACTATATTATTTCCAGAACGACAGAATACGAAAAAGAGCTACCTGCATCCTCCTCATCATCATGGCCGCCTCTTGGTTGTTGTACACTCTCCCAAGGGACATTACGTTTAGGCAGTTTTGGATGCCAACCGAGCTCCCCCATTGGGTAAAATAGGGGATAAGACAGCGGGTCATATGAGCCATTAGACACACGTATACTGTGCCTCTGGTTGTCATTACCGCAAAGTGTAATCTTACGATCAAACCTTTTCGCTAGGTCGGCGCCCTCGACCCAGATTGCAGCGACCTCTGATGACACTGGTCTATTATATCTCCGCTGGTCAAGCCTCTGATCGGTGTTGAGGTCTATCCTGTAATCATCGAGGTTATCCTTGTGTGCACCCAAACTCCTAAATTGTTGGGAGTACGGATTTCCGCGGAGTATGTCCACTAACTCCTTGACGACATTCTGATCCAATTGCTCGGTGGCAGCCTTGCGATGGTTCAGGTTAGGGTCGTCGTCGTAGAAGTACAATTGGAGATGTTCTGGACGTGAGCTTGGCCCAAAGGAATGCACGTTGTGGTAGATGGTTCCGTGCGCCCGGAACGTGTACACACCAGACTTCATGTTTGTGTAGTTTTCATCGAGGCTCACGCCAAGGGTTGTGAATGCGAAGTGTCCGTTGAAGAACCGTATGTTCTCCCGAAAGTGTCTAGAGTCTGCATCCATGCTGGACCAAAGCCTCATTAGCTCGGGGATAGGATCTGGTTCCTTGAGCTCGATCTGCCCATTGCGACAGCAAAAGCCGTCTGTCTCGGACTCAAACTTCTTGGCCTTGCAGTGGTCGCAATTTGCGGCGTGCTTTAGGATGTGTGTGCAGTCTGGAAGGTTTGAGTAGACAAAGTCGAACGGATCAATGTCGATACCCTTTGCGCTAGTCGTGTTCGTGTCTTCATCTCCATCCATGCTATCAACATCGGATCCTAAGGGCATACCACTATGGTCAGAACATGTTCCACCCTAAATTTTTAAATCAACAAATATATAAATGTTGTGCTTGTTCACCGTTCACCGTACCTTGTCCGCCAAATAGATAGTACTCGTCATCCATAAAGTCGGGCGGCAACGGATTATCGCCCATTATGCCGCTGAGGAATGCTTCCACATCTCCTGTAACATAATTGTATTGATTAGAGAAGGGGTGTACAATCTTGTGCAGAAGTTTATGAGAGTAGCCAACTCTTACCATCGTTACCGACAGTGAAAGTTGGCATGCTTGTCGAAGGGCTGACATCTGGTGGAGCAGCTTCAGCGTCCTGAATGACGGATGATGCACGAGAGGGGAAAGCTCGGGAGTCGGAGGTTGTGCTAGCTAGTTCTGGACATGGCATTGCGATGGATTCAGCGCAGGGGGTGTTTTTCCGTTTAGCATACTTTGCCTTTCTCTCAGCACTTGACTCCCCCTTCTCAATAGGAGTCATGCCTTTTCGGCGTTCCATGTGTTGTTGTCGTAGCTTCTCATTTCGTCCTTGCACATCAATCGATGCCTCACCCTTTTTCTTCCAATACAATGCTCTGGCCCGTGCGTTTCTCTGTTCCCTTTGTTCGTCTGTTAAATTCTGTCTACGTTCAGTCTGACGTTGCCTCCTAGCTAGGACGTTATCATGAATGACACCGGATGTGATCGTACTCGAAGGAGGCAATATAGCATCACCATGTGAGAATGGTGTAGTGCTTGAGCTAGTTGGGTTGGCTGGTTCACCAATAATGTGAAAGTTTGTTCAGAACTTTACGGTTGAAGAAGAAGAAAGCTCGAGGAATCCCATAAACATATGTATAGAATAAATGACACTAAAACACTATCACCATATAGGTTAAACACATAACATCTTACCTGATATCGTAAGGGGAGGTAAATTTTCATCTTGTTCCTCAACCGTACCAGGGGCTTTTTTCTTCTGATAAGCAGCTCGCCTATGAGCGTTTAACTGCTCCTTTTTATCTTGCTTAGTTGGTTGTTTGTTCAACACATCTCCTGGTGGCATTAATTCATGGCATGTTTAGAACTTATTTGATCAACAAGAATTAACCTAGCAGAATATATATATATATTCAAAGGACAAAGGTGTTCAACAAGAATTGCAATACTGTACCTGACATCGCATAGGAGTTACGTTCAACATTACTCATATCACCAAGAGGGGATCGTGGAACATTTTGCACATCACCTTGTATGTTGATCGCACCTTTGTCCTTTTGCTTCCGGTACGATGCCCCCCTACGCGCGTTTGGAAGATCTATTTCTTCTTCATGAGCATGTTGCATGGTTGCTATTTCTTTGTCAATAAAGGAACCAGTAGAATGAGTAGTAGCTGCATGCCAAAAGTATGAATCGGGAAGTGAGAAGCACGAATCGTCATTATATGTAATAGATAATTTTTCCATTATTTGGCACAAATCACTTTAAAGAGACTCACCAGACAACAGCCCTTCACGAGCAAGACCATTCAACCCAACTGGAGCAAACACATTGGTACAGTCTGATTCCATAGTTGCTGTGATAATAAAGCAGCAGCTGTATGAATAAGTGTAGCAGCACCCCAAAATTTAAAAAATAGTTAATATCAAAGACGAATTGGATAATACCATTAATTTGGGGTGCATTTGTGGGATTAATCAGTGCGAGATTACTGGATGCCGAAAACGAACCATCATTTTGCATCAGTGAGATTGTTGGGTTGTCTGCAAGATGTAAAAGTAACAATTAACGCAAACCAAAAGTACTAATGGGTGACGTTGGACCAAACAGGAGGGTTTCACGAGGTATATAGTAAACCTGGCATCTTATGTGTAGGACGAAAAACATTCGTTATATCATCGAGAGCGGGTCGGGGAACATGGTGCACATTATTTTGTAGATTGATCGCACACTCCTCCTTCTTCTTCCGATAATTTGCCCGCCTCCTCGCATTTCTAAGATCCCTTTTAACCTCGTTATCACGTTGAATGCTAGCCAAATCTTTTTCATTCAAAGCAACCAGACGTGAGAGTAGTTGAACATGCGAACAATTAATCTTCAGCCATATGAAAAGAATTCAAACTTACCTGGAGCCTCCGTTCTTTTGTTTGTGCTGGTAGCTAGGCTCATGGCGTTTAGCTGTTCCAATTGGTCGTCAGTCAGGACAGCTCCTGTTCGCTGCTGCTCGGATATCTCCGTAGACACTGTTTCATCACGAGCAGGAGCAACATGCTGTACCTGGTGTACCACACCCTCGTGGGTAGATTCTAAATGTATTGGATCACAAGAAAAAGCATAAGCCATCTTAATACCATTTGAACAACAGAAATGCTGGAAAGACATGAACAATAAATACCATGTGAACATTGTGGTACATCTGGACTCGTTGCAATAATATGGGGATCAACATTGTCAGCTGCAGGCATAACGTCTGGGACGTAGTCGTCAACATTTGCCTCATCCATATGGCCTGCAACACCATGTGGTTAGGCAAATATCATTCTGACAAGAAGCATATTGAACATATTGAATCTCACCAGGTGGAACATATACCTGCATGTGCATCTGACTCTCTTATATGTTCAGTTGATTTGCTTTTTGAATTCCCCATTGTGTAACTATTGCCAGTTATTCGTCAGGAAATACCTTAGTTCCTGATAGATAAAAGAGAGCCGTTAAGACGGAGCGGTGGGAGTGTGTAATAACTATAAAATTAAGTGACAGACCATAACGAAAAATGAAAAATATTAAACCAAATGAAAAGTAGTGACACAACATATATTACTCAACATTACTCAAGACCTCATGTGTCTCCAAAGTGGCACAATGATCATACAAACACTTGTTTTCTTAAACGAGAACCTGTTTGCAATATTCAGCTAGTGTTTGATTTAGCTACTGTATGCAGATTCATAATGAAGATTGACATATTGAAGATTGTTTCAGCTACTGTATGTTTAAGCTACTATTTTGGTTGAGTTATTAAGGGAAAATATCCTGTGATACGGTGCTTGCCATGATACCATGCTCCGGGGCTGCATGGTGTGTCCGATCTGCCTGGATGGCATACGATCAACTCGGTGTTCTTAAAATACATATGCCCCCTTGTACATTTGGGTATTGCCCATCAGCTCTCCACGTCTCAGTTTCTTAGCCCAGTTTGCTGCCAGCCTGCCATCCAGCTCGCGTATCTCAGTCCCAATATTTAGTTTCAAAAGAGACTATGCAAGTTAAAATTGCTTGAAGCTTTGTTAGTTTTTTTCCGTTTAGAGATCTATTTTGTTTATTACAGCTCCATAAGAGACAGTTGAGGTAGCACACAAAGGTAAAGATACCCAACAAAAAAATGTTAGATAAAGATGTATGGGTTAATAAACACATGCAAATAGTAATTATATTTGTTGACACAAGACCGGACACATACCCATGGTTTCAACAATGAACTGCTCAGTAACTACAAGCAGACGTGTTGATTTGTGTTGCCCAATTCTCTTGAAATCTGCATACAAGTGTTTATTTTCTTTCATCGAATGGCATTTTTCTTGTGTGGTCTAACTTTAAAGAAAAATATTGTACTCCCAGTCTCCCACTAATCCAAGGGTGCTTTGCTATTTTGAATGTACTAAGTGATGTTTTATCTAATCTGTATGAAGGATTAATAGATATATAAATTTGCATGGTACCATATTTTATGATCGCAACCATATGATCAAATAATCAGGCTCGCGTATCTCAGTCCCAATAATTAGTTTCAAAAGAGATTATGCAAGTTAAAATTGCTTGAAGCTTTGTTAGTTTTTTTCCGTTTAGAGATCTATTTTGTTTATTACAGCTCCATAAGAGACAGTTGAGGTAGCACACAAAGGTAAGGATACCCAACAAAAAAAATGTTAGATAAAGATGTATGGGTTAATAAACACATGCAAATAGTAATTATATTTGTTGACGTAAGACCGGACACATACCAATGGTTTCAACAATGAACTGCTCAGTAACTACAAGCAGACGTGTTGATTTGTGTTGCCCAATTCTCTTGAAATCTGCATACAAGTGTTGTTTCGTTCAGTCTATCTTTCTAATCCATCTGTGTCAGTGAGACTAAATTGGCCTCTGAAAAAAGGAGAGAGTTGAGGCTGACATGTAAACTGGCAAATTGCAAAAGATTCCAAGGCCCCTTCAGCACAGATCCAACATACCACATTTTTCTGGATCACCGTATCATGCATGTGCCCGTATCACTGGATATGCACTCGACTTATTAAAGCTTGAAGATTGTTTCAGCTACTGTTTGTTTAAGCTAGGGTTTAGGGTCTAGATTCATATCAGATAGAAATACCAATAGAACTTAAATTCTGTTCTTTCTTGATTGTTCACTTCAGAAACTAATGTCCAATAGAACTTAAATTCTGTTCTTTCTTGATTGTTCACTTCAGATAGAAATACCAAGAGCTTTTGTCTGTGCGGAGAGTAAAATATTTGATGTGTCTGAGTGGGCAACCTGCCAGGTGAGTCTGTCTCCATCTATCTTGTCATGTTTGATTTGATTATACATTTCAGTTATTCACATGCGTATTCACTTGCCACAATATATGTCTCAAGTGATATGCTTTCACTTTTAGTCATTACCTTGTTGACGTCGGCAATGATCCATGTCTGATTCACTGAAGAAGACACCAGATAGACTGGATTAGAAGGATCTGTTATCTTGAAAATTCAAATTCATTTCTTGTTTCAAATATTCACTTGTCGCATACCATATCTCAACAGATTGGTGTACTTTTTGTACCCAGTGTACAGCCCCATAATAGTAGTGTTTCTCCAAAAGAAAACTTATTTGGAGGTTGTATGCATTTCTTGCTTTATGTGGTTGGGCTCTGCTGTTTTATTTTTTTATAGTGTATACATGAGTATACCAAAGACTCTTGGTTCGACTCCTTTGCTCACGGATGAATTTATTCTTTGTAGTTTAGAATAGTCCAGACTGCTCTACTTTGTAAATAGGTTCAGTTGGTCGTTTGATCTTGTGAGGTGGATTGAATACCAAGTTCCTTTTAGAGTAGGAACCATGTTAAGCTCTCTAAAAAGTAGGACCCAGAAGATGTATTGCAGTTAATACAATGGCCACATCAACTGCTGACATGCCATTTTCTGATAATAAGAAAAGGATGTTGCGGTGTTATATCTAGATTCATATCAAAGTTTCAGCTACTGTTTGTTTCATTGGAGGTTTACTTCATATTTCATATTCCACCAGGTAAACCGAACAGCATGTACCTGAGTTGGTGCTCGGCCTGTGGCCTCAAAGCGATCATCAAGCGGCGGCGGAAGAGCAAGACTGAACGGCGGCGGGATCCTGGGCGGCGGGATCCGCGGCGGCGGGATCCGCGGGATCCTGGGCGGCGATGGCGGGGAAGGACTCCCACGATGGCGGGGAAGACGATGGCGGCGCCTGGCGATCGAGGCGATGGCGGCGCCGGGCGATGGAGGCGACTGGCGACAGAGGCGATGCGGCGATGGAAACAGGAGCGTCGTGTGGGGGTCCGATCGGGTTTTTTTCTCCCAGCTTTCGTCCGATCGCTTTGGTGGGAGCCTGGCGATCTTTTTTCGTCCGTTTTTTCTAGCGAGGGAGCCACTTTCCCCGATTTTCAGCTGCCAAAGCGAAGGATAACGGGGTGGGATGGAAAAACCATGTGGGAGGTGGGATGGAGGACGAAAAAAAACCAGTGGGAGGTGGGAGGGATGACGAAAAAAAACCGAGGCAAGAAGCTACCAAGTGCCCCTTTAGGAGTAGAGACTAGGACTCTCCTTTTTTTCCTTCCCTAGCTGCGTGGGCTTTTGAGGACTTGGTGCGCCTGGCCCAATAAGGCAGGGCGCCTCCCCTTAGCCCATGCCAGCCCTTGGGACGTGGTGGACCCACTTGTGGACTTCCGGACCCCTCCGGAACCTTCTGGAAGCTTCCCGGTACAATACCGAAAAAACTGCATCTTTTTCCAGAACCCAAAATATGACTTCCCATATATAAATCTTTACCTTTCGACCATTCCGAGACTCCTCGTGACGTCCAGGATCTCATCCGGGACTCTGAACAACATTCGGTTACCAATTCACATAACTCATATAACACTATATCGTCAACGAACGTTAAGCGTGCGGACCCTACGGGTTCGGGAATGATGTAGACATGACCGAGACGCCTCTCCGGTCAATAATCAATAGCGGAACCTGGATGCCCATGTTGGTTCCTACATATTCCACGAGGATCTTATCGGTCGAACCGCAATGACAACATACGTAATTCCCTTTGTCCGTCGGTATGTTACTTGCCCGAGATTAGATCGTCGGTATCTCCATACCTAGTTCAATCTCGTTACCGGCAAGTCTCTTTACTCGTTCCGTAATACATCATCCCGTAACTAACTCCTTAGTCACTTTGCTTGCAAGCTTCTTATGATGTGCATTACCGAGAGGGCCCAGAGATACCTCTCCAAAACACGGAGTGACAAATCCCAGTCTCGATCCATGCCAACTCAACGGACACCTTCGGAGATACCTGTAGAGCATCTTTATGATCATCCAGTTACGTTGTGACGTTTGATAGCACACAAGGTATTCCTCCAGTATCCGGGAGTTGCATGATCTCATGGTCTGAGGAACATGTATTTGTCATTCAAGAAAGCAGTAGCAATAAACAAAACGATCATACGCTAAGCTAACGGATGGGTCTTGTCCATCACATCATTCTCCTAATGATGTGATCCCGTTATCAAATGACAACTCATGTCTATGGTTAGGAAACCTTAACCATCTTTGATCAACGAGCTAGTCTAGTAGAGGCTCATTAGGGACACGGTATTTGTTTATGTATTCATAGATGTATTTAAGTTTCTGGTCAATAAAATTCTAGCATGAATAATAAACCTTTATCATGAACAAGGAAATATAAAATAATAACAACTTTATTATTGCCTCTAGGGCATATTTCCATCAGTCTCCCACTTGCACTAGAGTCAATAATCTAGATTACATAGTAATGAATCTAACACCCATGGAGTCTTGGTGCTGATCATGTTTTGCTCTTGGAAGAGGCTTAGTCAACGGGTCTGCCACATTCAGATCCGTGTGTACTTTGCAAATTTCTATGTCTCCATCCTTGACATATTCATGAATGGAGTTGAAGCGTCTCTTGATGTGTTTGGTCTTCTTGTGAAACCTGGGATCCTTGGCTATGGCAATTGCTCCAGTGTTGTCTCAAAAGATTGTCATTGGACCCGATGCACTAGGTATTACACCTAGATCTGATATGAACTCCTTCATCCAGACTCCTTCATGTGCTGCTTCCGAAGCAGCTATGTATTCCGCTTCACACATAGATCCCGCCACGACGCTCTGCTTGGAACTGCACCAACTGACAGCTCCACCATTTAATATAAATACGTATCCGGTTTGTGACTTAGAGTCATCCGGATCAGTGTTGAAGCTTGCATCGACGTAATCCTTTACGACGAGCTCTTCGTCACCTCCATAAACGAGAAACATGTCCTTGGTCCTTTTCAGGTACTTCAGGATATTCTTGACCGTTGTCCAGTGATCCACTCCTGGATTACTCTGGTACCTTCCTGCCAAACTTATGGCAAGGCACACATCAGGTCCGGTACACAGCATGTCATACATAATAGAACCTATGGTTGAGGCATAGGGAATGACTTTCATTTTCTCTATATCTTCTACCGTGGTCGGGCATTGAGTCTGACTCAACTTCACACCTTGCAAGACAGGCAAGAACCCTTTCTTTGACTGATCCATTTTGAACTTCTTCAAAACTTTGTCAAGGTATGTGCTTTGTGAAAGTCCTATCAAGCGTCTTGATCTATCCCTATAGATCTTGATGCCTAATATATAAGCAGCTTCACCGAGGTCTTTCATTGAAAAAATCTTATTCAAGTATCCCTTTATGCCATCCAGAAATTCTATATCATTTCCAATCAACAATATGCCATCCACATATAATATTAGAAATGCTACAGAGCTCCCACTCACTTTCTTGTAAATACAGGCTTCACCGTAAGTCTGTACAAAACCATATGATTTGATCACCTCATCAAAGCGTATATTCCAACTCCGAGATGCTTGCACCAGTCCATAGATGGATCGCTGGAGCTTGCACACTTTGTTAGCACCCTTAGGATCGACAAAACCTTCTGGTTGCATCATATACAACTCTTCTTTGAGAAAACCATTAAGGAATGCAGTTTTGACATCCATTTGCCAGATTTCATAATCATAAAATGCGGCAATTGCTAACATGATTCGGACAGACTTAAGCATCGCTACGGGTGAGAAAGTCTCATCGTAGTCAACCCCTTGAACTTGTCGAAGACCTTTCGCGACAAGTCGAGCTTTGTAGACAGTGATATTACCATCAGCATTCGTCTTCCTCTTAAAAATCCATTTTTTCTCAATGGCTTGCCGATCATCGGGCAAGTCCACCAAAGTCCACACTTTGTTCTCATACATGGATCCTATCTCAGATTTCATGGCCTCAAGTCATTTGTCGGAATCCGGGCTTATCATAGCTTCTTCATAGTTCGTAGGTTCGCCATTGTCTAACATAACTTCCAGAACAGGATTACCGTACCACTCTGGTGCGGAACGTACTCTGGCCGACCTACGAAGTTCAGTAGTAACTTGATCTAAAGTTTCATGATCTTTATCATTATCTTCCTCTCTTATTGGTGTAGGCATCACGGGAACGGTTTTCTCTGATGAGCTACTTTCCAATTCGAGAGAAGGTACAATTATCTCATCAAGTTCTACTTTCCTCCCACTCACTTCTTTAGAGAGAAACTCCTTCTCTAGAAAGGACCCATTCTTGGCAACAAAGACCTTGCCTTCGGATCTGTGGTAGAAGGTGTACCCAATTGTTTCTTTAGGGTATCCTATGAAGACGCACTTCTTCGCTTTGGGTTCGAGCTTATCAGGTTGAAGCTTTTTCACATAAGCATCGCATCCCCAAACTTTAAGAAACGACAGCTTAGGTTTGTTGCCAAACCATAGTTCATACGGTGTCGTCTCAACGGATTTAGATGGTGCCCTATTTAACGTGAATGCAGCTGTCTCTAATGCATAACCCCAAAACGATAGTGGCAAATCGGTAAGAGACATCATAGAACGCACCATATCCAATAAAGCATGGTTACGACGTTCAGACACACCATTACGCTGTGGTGTTCCAGGTGGCGTGAGTTGTGAAACAATTCCACATTTTCTTAAATGGAGGCCAAACTCGTAACTCAAATATTCGCCTCAGCGATCGGATCGTAGAAACTTTATTTTCTTGTTACGATGATTCTCTACTTCACTCTGAAATTCTTTGAACTTTTCAAATGTTTCAGACTTGTGTTTCATCAAGTAGATATACCCATACCTACTCAAATCATCTGTGAAGGTTAGAAAATAACGATACCCGCCGCGTGCTTCAACATTCATCGGACCGCATACATCGGTATGTATTATTTCCAACAAATCAGTAGCTCGCTCCATTGTTCCGGAGAACGGAGTTTTAGTCATCTTGCCCATGAGGCATGGTTCGCAAGTATCAAATGATTCATAATCAAGAGATTCCAAAAGTCCATCAGCATGGAGTTTCTTCATGCGCTTTACGCCAATATGACCTAAACAGCGGTGCCACAAGTATGTTGCACTATCATTATCAACTTTGCATCTTTTGACATCAATATTATGAATATGTGTATCACTACGATCGAGATTTAACAAGAATAGACCATTCACAAAAGGTGCGTGACCATAAAAGATGTTACTCATATAAATAGAACAACCATTATTCTCTGACTTAAATGAATAACCGTCTCGCAATAAACAAGATCCAGATATAATGTTCATGCTCAACGCTGGCACCAAATAACAATTATTGAGGTCTAAAACTAACCCCGAAGGTAGATGTAGAGGTAGCGTGCCGACGGCGATCACATCAACCTTGGAACCATTCCCGACGCGCATCGTCACCTCGTCCTTAGCCAATCTTCGCTTATTCCGTAGCTCCTGTTTCGAGTTACAAATATGAGCAACCGAACCAGTATCAAATACCCAGGCGCTACTGCGAGCATTAGTGAGGAACACATCAATAACATGTATATCAAATATACCTTTGCTCACTTTGCCATCCTTCTTATCCGCCAAATACTTGGGGCAGTTTCGCTTCCAGTGACCAGTCCCTTTGCAGTAGAAGCACTCTGTTTCAGGCCTGGGTCCAGCTTTGGGTTTCTTCGTGGGAGCGGCAACTTGCTTGCCATTCTTCTTGAAGTTCCCCTTCTTTCCCTTGCCCTTTTTCTTGAAACTAGTGGTTTTGTTAACCATCAACACTTGATGCTCCTTCTTGATTTCTACCTCCGCTGATTTCAGCATCGCGAAGAGCTCGGGAATTGTCTTCTCCATCCCTTGCATATTATAGTTCATCACGAAGCCTTTATAGCTTGGTGGCAGTGACTGAAGAACTCTGTCAATAACACTCTCAACCGGAAGATCAATTCCCAGCTGAGTCAAGTGGTTGTGGTACCCAGACATTCTGAGTATGTGTTCACTGACAGAACTGTTCTCCTCCATCTTACAGCAAAAGAACTTGTTGGAGACTTCATATCTCTCAACCCGGGCATTAGCTTGAAATATCAATTTCAGCTCTTGGAACATCTCATATGCTCCATGGCGTTCAAAATGCTTTTGCAGTCCCGGTTCTAAGCCGTAGAGCATGGCACACTGAACTATCGAGTAGTCATCAGATCGAGCCTGCCAGGCGTTCACAACGTCTGCAGTAGCTTCTGCAGCAGGTCCATCACCTAGCGGTGCATCAAGGACATAATTCTTCTGTGCAGCAATGAGGATAATCCTCAAGTTACGGACCCAGTCCGTGTAGTTGCTACCATCATCTTTCAACTTAGCTTTCTCTAGGAACGCATTAAAATTCAACGGAACAGTAGCACGGGCCATTAATCTACAACATAGATATGCAAAGAAACCATCAAGACTAAGTTCATGATAAATTAAGTTCAATTAATCAAATTACTAATGAAATCCCACTTAAATTAACATCCCTCAAGTTAACTAAGTGATACATGATCCAAATCAACTAGCCCATGTCCGATCATCACGTGAGATGGGATAGTCATCAATGGTGAACATCTCCATGTTGATCATATCTACTATATGACTCATGTTCGACCTTTCGGTCTCCAGTGTTCCGAGACCATGTCTGTACATGCTAGGCTTGTCAAGTTTAACCCAAGTATTCTGCTTGTGTAAAACTGGCTTACACCCGTTGTATGTGAACGTAGAATCTATCACACCCGATCATCACGAGGTGCTTCGAAACGACGAACTTTAGCAACGGTGCATACTCGGGGAGAACACTTTTACCTTGAAATTTAGTGAAGGGATCATCTTATAATGCTACCGTCGTTCTAAGAAAAATAAGATGCATAAAGGATAAATATCACATGCAATCAAAATATGTGACGTGATATGGCCATCATCTTGTGCTTTTGATCTCCATCTCCAAAGCATCGTCATGATCTCCATCGTCACCGGCTCGACACCTTGATCTCCATCGTTGTGTCGTGGTCGTCTCGCCAACTATTGCTTCTACAACTATTGCTAACGCATAGCGATAAAGTAAAGCAATTACATGGCGCTTGCATTTCATACAATAAAGAGACAACCATAAGGCTCCTGCCGGTTGCCGATAAATTACAAAACATGATCATCTCATACAATAACATATATCACATCATGTCTTGACCATATCACATCACAGCATACCCTGCAAAAACAAGTTATACGTCCTCTACTTTGTTGTTGCAAGTTTTACGTGGCTGCTACGGGCTTCTAGCAAGAACCGTTCTTACCTACGGTACAAAACCACAACGGTGATTTATCAAGTTTGCTGTTTTAACCTTCAACAAGGACCGGCCGCAGTCAAATTCGATTCAACTAAAGTAGGAGAAACAGACACCCGCCAGCCACCTTTATGCAAAACAAGTTGCATGTCTGTCGGTGGAACCGGTCTCATGTACGTGGATATGTAAGGTTGGTCCGGGCCGCTTCATCTTACAATACCGCCGAATCAAAATAAGACGTTGGTGGTAAGCAGTATGACGATCACTGTAGGAGATGTGCCCTAGAGGCAATAATAAATGTTATTGATTATCTCCCTGTTCATAATTATGTTTATGTTCCATGCTATAACTGCAATGATTCTCGAGTCTACAAATAAAACGAGGCTCGGAGGAAGACTCATTTGCACGTGTGGAATAATAAACGGTAAAATGTATTCCTAGTCTGGCCTCTAAGACTAGCTCAAGTATTGCATGATGATCCTGTTTTCCTGATCATGGGCATGGCTATGCCGGCAATTTTGAGGGCGCAATGTTGGTAGAACACTTGTGTTGAATCGACCCGAATTGATGTTATGCTATGATCGAGATACATTCGTCATAAGTTAATGGTTAATAACACAGAGATGGTTCATGTTTGCATGATTCCTTAGACCATGAGAGTATCGAGTTTCTTCATGCTTGCTTCATGAACTTTGGGGTTTGTTAAACGTCATCCGTAAATGGGTGGCTATTACGGCGGCTTACGGGTTCATGGAAAAGTATGTCAAGTAACTTGATAGCTCAAGATTGGGATTTGCTCCTCCGACGATGGAGAGATATCTCTGGGCCCTCTCGGTGTTACGGTATCCATCATCGTCTGGCCAGACACTTTGTGATTTGATCACGGGGATGCCGGAACACGGGAACGAGAAAAGAGAACAATACCGGTAACGAGGTAACTGGCATAGTGGACAAGGTGTTGATCCACGGGGATGCCAACATGTCTCACCTCGGGTATTTGTAACATATCACGAAGCAACAGGAATAGCACACGGCAACTGGAGGTTCACTCGAATATTCATTCGTGTGGGTATAGGGGTCAATATGGGTGTCCACGGCTCCGATGTTGATCATTGATCGGAAGGGGTTCCGGGTCATGTCTATACTTCACCGAACCTATAGGGTCACACGCTTAAGGGTCATCTATCTGTTGAATGCTAGACAGGGAGTCTGAGAGAAAATCACCGAAAAGTTTCGGACGCCGGAAAAGTTTCGGTCAACGGAAAAGTTCCGAAGAGAGAGGTCACCGGATGAGTTCCGGTGAAACTGAAAAGTTGTTTCAGAGGATACCATAAAGTCAAATTGGTTTTGGCACATGCCTGATAATTCTTGGAAGATGCCAGAATCGTTCTGGAAACTTTTTGGAATTTTCCGGGATAAAAACCGGAAATGTTCCGGAGCTGCCGAAACCGCTTCAGATGCTTTTCGCAGATGAAAATCACTAAACCGGAATTGTTCCGGCTCGCGTTGAAATTTATTTTGGTGGGTACTGGAATTGTTCTAAGCCCACATGAATATTTTCAGTTCGATCAGACGCTGAAAAATGTCGTCGTGAATAGTGAAAGTGCTTTTTGGATATTTTTGGAAAAGTGCCTTTTGGGATATTTTCCCAAAAGGTTTCTAGAAGGATTGGGGGCTAAGAAACCCCCTTGGGGGGGCCCCCAAGAGATGGTGGCCGGCCACAATGGGGCTCCTCCATGGAGCCCCCACTTGTTCCTTGGTTTCACCATTAGGTCCTTGGGAAGGACTCCTTTCCATGTGGGTTTTGGGTTTTCTTGTAAAACCACCCTACCCCTTGGGTTTCCTATAAATAGGAGGTGAGTGGGCTGCCATCTCACACATCCTTACTCTCATACACAAGCCATGCATGATCTGGCATTCTCTCTCCCTGCCAGCGAAATAGTTTAGTAGAGCCGAAAGGCTGTCTGGGTTCCGGCAGGAACTAGTTCTGGACGGCGAAGCCCTGCCGGATAGATGACACCGTATGTGTGCAACTCTGTAGAGAGATCGTAGTTTCGGTCTTAGTTCGAGAGTGCCTCCCGAAGGGCTGTCCGTGTGACCGTCCGAGTTTTGGAGGTCCTCCCGAAGGGCTGTCCGAGTGACAGTCCCAGTTTCAGAGGTCCTCCCGAAGGGCTGTCCGCGACACCGTCCGGGGGACTGTGCGACCGCCTCCCAGAGGGCTGTCCACGGGGCAGATGAGGGTATACATCCTCGCGGTTGAGAGGTTGTAAAATCCTAGCTGCGGGGATCTGCACCGCCGTTCGTCATCGACTCTACTTCCGCTGCGCTACGAGTCGGTAACGAAAATGATCAAACCTTGTATGCAGTCTCCATAGTGGTCCTGGGCTGGTGCGTAGGTCGGAAAAATTTTGTTTTCTGCTGCGTTACCCTACAATCACCGCCCACAACTTTTTGTGTTCTACTCGTGCATATCATCTACGCATAGACCTGGCTCATGATGCCACTATTGGGGAACGTTGCATGGAAAAACAAAAATTTTCTATGCACACGCAAGATCTATCCATGGAGATGCATAGCTACGAGAGGGGGAGTGTGTCTACGTACCCTCATAGACCGTAAGCGAAAGCGTTAGAACAACGCGGTTGATGTCGTCGAACAACTTCACGATCCAACCGACCGAATACCAAACGTACGGCACCTCCGCGTTCAGCACACGTTCAGCTCGGTGACATCCTCGACTTCTTGATCCAGCAAGACTGCGAGGTAGTGGATGAGTTCCGGCAGCACGACGGCGTGGTGACGGTGATGGTGATGCTATCTCCAAAGTCCAATCCTATTCCTACTAGGACTCTCCTTTTTTTTTCTTCCCTAGCTGCGTGGGCTTTTGAGGACTTGGTGCGCCTGGCCCAATAAGGCCAGGGCGCCTCCCCATAGCCCATGCCAGCCCTTGGGACGTGATGGACCCACTTGTGGACTTCCGAACCCCTCCGGAACCTTCTGGAAGCTTCCCGGTACAATACCGAAAAAACTGCACCTTTTTCCGGAACCCAAAATATGACTTCCCATATATAAATATTTACCTCTCGACCATTCCGAGACTCCTCATGACATACGGGATCTCATCCGGGACTCCGAACAATATTCGGTTACCAATTCACATAACTCATATAACACTATATCGTCAACGAAGGTTAAGCGTGCGGACCCTACGGGTTCGAGAATGATGTAGACATGACCGAGATGCCTCTCCGGTCAATAATCAATAGCAGAACCTGGATGCCCATATTGGTTCCTACATATTCCACGAAGATCTTATCGGTCGAACCGCAATGACAACATATGTAATTCCCTTTGTCCGTCGGTATGTTACTTGCCCGAGATTCGATCGTCGGTATCTCCATACCTAGTTCAATCTCGTTACCGGCAAGTCTCTTTACTAGTTCCGTAATACATCATCCCGTAACTAACTCCTTAGTCACTTTGCTTGTAAGCTTCTTATGATGTGCATTACCGAGAGGGCCCAGAGATACCTCTCCGAAACATGGAGTGACAAATCTCAGTCTCGATCCATGCCAACTCAACGGACACCTTCGGAGATACCTGTAGAGCATCTTTATGATCACCCAGTTACGTTGTGACGTTTGATAGCACACAAGGTATTCCTCCGGTATCCCGGAGTTGCATGATCTCATGGTCTGAGAAACATGTATTTGACATTCAAGAAAGCAGTAACAATAAACAGAACGATCATATGCTAAGCTAATGGATTGGTCTTGTCCATCACATCATTCTCCTAATGATGTGATCCCGTTATCAAATGACAACTCATGTCTATGGTTAGGAAACCTTAACCATCTTTGATCAACGAGCTAGTCTAGTAGAGGCTCACTAGGGACACGGTATTTGTTTATGTATTCACAGATGTATTTAAGTTTCCGGTCAATACAATTCTAGCATGAATAATAAACCTTTATCATGAACAAGGAAATATAAAATAATAACAACTTTATTATTGCCTCTAGGGCATATTTCCATCATAATAGTGACATCAATGTCCTCTATTTCAATAGGTGCAATATCATTCATAATTTCTTGATATAAGGTAAACGGAATAGCACTCACACTAGCACCCACATCACATAAGCCATGATAACAATGATCTCCTATTTTAACAGAGACAACAGGCATGCCTACTGTCGGTGTCAAAACCGGCGGATCTCGGGTAGGGGGTCCCAAACTATGATGCTTGGATCGATGGTAACAGGAGACGAAGGGGACAAAGTTTTACCCAGGTTCGGGCCCTCCTATGGAGGTAATACCCTACGTCCTGCTCGATTATATTGATTGTGTAGAGATTACAAGGTTGATCTACCACGAGATCGTATGACTAAAACCCTAGACGGTTCTGTTGCCCGATGACCTAAAACCCTCCGGCTTATATAGACGCCGGGGGTGCCTAGGGTTTACACATGGTCGGTTACACGGCGAGGAGATAAAACATGCCTATTCTACTTTAAACGTGGAGCACACGCCTTGCTTCTAGAAACTTCCCTTCTGGAGTCTGGTCCTCCGAGCGATCCAGTGTCCGGTGAACGGCCCATACAATCCGGCCCACACTAGATAGGCCGGCCTCCCGAGGACCCCCTAATCCAGGACTCCCTCAGTAGCCCCCGGACTAGCCTCCAACGCCGATGTATACCCGGAGAATCTTGAACAGAGAAGTCTTCGGCTTGCGAGGCGAGTCCCTCTTCCCCTGATTATTCGTCATCCGACCAGTGACCGGCGAAATCCCAAACGTTGCGGGGTCGCTGAGTCCATTGCAATAATGCTTCTCGAACCTCGTGTATCACAAGGAAACGAATGGTTTTAGCAGTTCTTTACAGAACCGCCCCCCTCCGAAAAAGGGGGTACCATCTACTTATTTAAATCGGATTGCAATCCTCATCACATCTTCACCTTCCCCCTCTAGACGGAGCTCCCAGCAAAAAATCCTTCACCAAAAGAAAATGGCGAACGCCCCTGGTTCTTCCTCGGATCCTTATGGACCTCGCCCAGGGGATTGGGGAAGCTGTTCCGTGTCAACTCTTCGTCTTCGCCAACTGGAGACCCAAGGGTATCTCCCTTCCTCAGATCTGACGTCCGTCCGCGCCGGCTTGAATTCATTCAACGGCGTGGTCCTTGCAGAGAACTTCCCTCGTCCACAAAAAGGAGAGCACGTGTGCTTCGTCCCGTTCCTCCTGCGAGGGCTCGGATTTCCCATCCACCCGTTCTTGAGAGGGTTATTGGCATTCTACGGGATCTAGCTCCATCACCTTACCCCAGGGTCTATCCTTCACATCTCGGGCTTTGTAGCCCTCTGCGAGATGTTCCTGGGGTGCGAGGCACATTTTGAATTATGGAGGAAGTATTTTTGCCTTGTTCCACGTACAAGGGACGGAACAATTTTCGAAGTTGGTGGAGTCGAAGTATGCCGCATAGCGGGGACGGGTTACCCCGTAGGAACCCCAAAGGAATTTGAAATGTGGTCGTCAGAGTGGTTTTATATTGAAGACGTTCCTTTGTTCGATCCAACTCGGCGAGGTTTGCCCGAATACTCCGACGCCTTTCCAAAGAAAAGGTACAACTGGCGTCCGAAGAGCCCGCCCCAAGAGGAAAGTGCGGAGGTGTTGCGTTTATCGACCCATGTGAGGCTATTATCCCATCACAAGCTGACCATGATAGACGTCATGGCCGCCGTCCTCACCCGGTGCGTCCAACCTCTTCAACAGAGGGTTCATCCTTTGTGGCGCTACAACGGGACAAGCGATACTACTCGCTGCCGAAGACTAGGTCCTGCCGATCAAACGGCACTAGCAGCCGTACTTGCCGATCTATACAAGGGGGAGCAAGAAGACTATATTCGGCGGTCATCGAAGGACGGATATTCAAGCCACAATCCCATCGAATGGGTGAGCCTTTTATTCTCACTGTGATTATAATTCGGTTTTTTTCATTACGTCCATTCTTGACCGAAGCCATCAACTTTTATGCAAGCAGGAATGGAGGAGCTTCATCGAGACAGTCAACTGTCCGGCTCCTCAGCCCGAAGACTATGCCCGTGAGGACGATCCGGGCTATCATGAAGACCCGGACCTAACAGTCGAATTCGAAGGCGGGGTTTTATACCAGGAGGGCCTTGATTGCGCCAAAGTGGCTATCGTTGCCGACTACCCTGGATTTTTTCTTTCCCCTGCTGTAAACAAGAAGAAAAAGAAGGCGTCCACCACTGACCCCGACGTACCGGCCCCTACCGTCAAGCGCCGCAGATCTGCACGACTTACACCGGCCGCAGCAACAGTGGCCGAATCGGGAAGTAGCAAGGATCCGGTAGATAGACCGGCCACAAGGGCAAGTGTACCAGGAAACTCATCCCAAAGGTATTTTGCCCGATCACACGATTTAACATCATGATTTGATAAAGCTCGTTGAAAGATAACTCTGCCGAAATATCTAGGCGAGAAGTTCGGCCGTCTCCTGCCGAGGATGCCGAAAAGGCATCTGCCGGTGGCCAAGGTTCAGGGCCCTCCGCCCATGCCGATCCTGTTGCCGGAGTTTCCACCGCCAATCTCGCCCCAGCTGACTCAGGTGATGCCATATCGGTCACCAAATCCGAGGTTGGGAGTGTTATGCGTCATTGGCAGCGACGTAAAGTTCTGCTGCATCCAGCCTTTTCCGAACAGGAATTCGGCGCTCTACGCACGGCGGATGCATATCTCGGGGCCGCCCGAACTGGGTTCGGGGAAGCCATAAAGTTGATATCGTCCAACTTGCAGGTGAGTTGTTGGGTATTAAAATCCGAACACTCATGTAAACCCAGTAGCCCCCGAGCCTTAAATTGGTCGGAACGACCGAATTAAGGATCCCTTTCTGTTAATGCAGGCCGCGAAGCAACAGTGCGAGCAACTGGCTGAGCAGCTTAAAGCCAGCCGAACACAGGTCGAATCTGTGAAGGCTGAGCTAGAGCAAGTGAAGAGCTTTACTCGGGAAGCACACGGTGAGTGCGTATATTAGCCGAATATATAAAATATTCCCATGCTTACGCCGGGGTATTGTATAGCAGCTGAATCAATAGGGCAATTACGAAAAGAGTTGGATGTAGCCCGTGAATCTCAGCGGTACGCCGAGTCCCAGCATGAGGCTGGAGTTCGCGTTATGACGCGACACATCGAAGAGAAGAACCGCTACAAAGAGGAAAACAAGAAGCAAGCCGAGGAAATTGAAAGCTTGAAGGCCCAATTGGCCCAGGTCCAGGGAGAGAATAAAATCTTACAGAGCGGCATGCATGGTTAGTGTGATTCTATCATCAGAAGGTAATTTTTATGAATGTAATTATAACCTATATGCCATGACTCATATGCAGGTCTCCTGACCGGGCACTCCGAAGAAGAGATCGGATCTTACCAGGGAAACTTGCTGAAGGATCTATCCGCTTTACACGAGCGGGCTCGGAAGGCCATGAAGGGCCTGGTAAAAGTACTGTGGCCCGCTGAGCAGCCTGCCGAGAGGATGACCGAGCTAGTCGATCGTTTCAGGGGAGCTCGAACTAGATTCGAGCTGTGGAAGACGTCGGCATGCCGGGAGGGAGCGAGGGAGGCGTGGGCGATGATAAAGACCCGCTATACCGGACTTGATCCCGAGCATATGGCTCGGGTTGGGCCAATAGGGGTAGATGGACAAGAAATTCCGCTCCACTTGGTTTATGACCAGGTGATGCCTGCCGCCCGATTGTCACAACAGGACTGCTCCCTGGACACTATAATCGATAATCTCGATCAGCAGCCGGATGTATAATTGTACGTATCTATGTACTATCAATCACAGATTTGCTCCGCTGTGTTGTAAACTTTGTCTTAACCGGCCATCGGCTTTAGCCTCCCGGGCTATAAGCTTGGGAGTGTTCCGCTGAAAGTATCACCCAAGGGTGGACGAACTATATTCGGGGAACCAGGCAATCCGGCCATGTGGTACGAACGGACAGAAAGCACACAGGGAGATATGTTATATTACTAATAAGCGTAAGAAACATCTTCCGAAGAAAATAGCACCTCTATCGATACCTTTCGTCAGGTTGCTACGCAAAACGTAGGCTGCAGCCCATATACTGATAGTATACGGCTAAGGTTCATTGTAAGAAAACAAACCCAGGTAATGGTCATAAGGACCATAGTGTTATAAATTATTTCCGTCGGGGCCGACCAATTGTCTACGTAAGATAACTAGCTTTTGGCTTCACCCGTCTGAGGCGCGTATCCGGATGACCCGGTCGCAACAATCGCAGAGGTGCTCCCTTTACCCTCTAGCCGAACAATCGGGAACGTAGAGGGTAACCACAGGAGCGAGGCAACCCAGCATGGCAAATCTTAGTTCGAATTGATGCATAAGATGGCTTAAAACGACAAGGAAAAACTGGCACCCATGATGAACATGAACAAGTGCGGAAAAGATAAAATCATTGGCTTCGTAAAAGAAGCCCCCAGGTTCTGTGTTCGGATTTAACACTTAAAAGTGTAAAACGAAAAATCTTATAACAAGGTCGGATGAGCCGGACACAGAGTTGGGATAAAAAAGGTGCGAAACCTGCCAAGAATTAATGCGAAAGGAGAATTGAAAAATAATAAGGAAAAAACGAAGAGAGAAACCTAAAGTAAGGAGTGCGACAACACCGGTTTATCCGTAGAAGCGCCGAAGACGAGCTGCGTTCCATGGGTTTGGTTCGAGGCGGTGATCCGACGGGTTCCGAAGACGATAAGCTCCTCCCGTAAGCACTTCATCAATTATGAAAGGGCCTTCCCACTTGGGCTTGAGTTTATGCTTCTGCTTCTCCGGGAGTCGTAGGACTAATTCACCTACGTTGTATGCTTGTGCGCGCACCTCTCTGCTCTGGTAACGCCGGGCCTGCTGCTGATAAAAGGTGGAACGGGCCCGAGCTATATCTCGCTCCTCCTCCAAGGCATCCAAATCGTCCTGCCGATCTAACTCGGCCTCTCTTTCCTCGTACATGCGTACTCTTGGCGCATCGTGAATAATATCACAAGGAAGGACCGCTTCGGCCCCGTAGACCATAAAGAACGGTGTGTAACCCGTTGATCTATTCGGGGTGGTGCGCAAGCCCCATAGTACGGAGTCCAGCTCCTCAACCCACTGACAATCGGATTCTTGCAGAGATCGGACCAAACGCGGCTTGATGCCGCTCATAATGAGGCCATTTGCTCTTTCAACTTGTCCATTAGTCTGTGGGTGATAAACCGAGGCGTAATCGAGCTTGATGCCCATCTTTGCACACCAGTCTTTGACTTCCTGAGCAGTGAAATTGGATCCGTTATCAGTTATTATACTGTGCGGGACACCGTAACGGTGCACCACGCCGGATATAAAGTCGATTACTGGTCCGGATTTGGCTGACTTAACAGGTTTAGCCTCTATCCATTTGGTGAACTTGTCGACCATGACCAGCAAGTATTTATTTTTCTTGGTCCCCCCTTTAAGTGGTCCGACCATGTCTAGCCCCCAGACCGCGAAAGGCCAAGTGATCGGAATAGTCCGAAGAGCTGTTGGGGGCATGTGACTTTGGTTTGCGAAGAGTTGACACCCTACGCAATATTTGACGAGTGATTGGGCGTCCGCCCGAGCTGTGGGCCAAAAGAACCCTGCCCGGAAGGCCTTGCTTACTAAGGCTCTTGCTGCAGCATGATGACCGCCCATCCCTGCGTGCACTTCGGCGAGAAGCTCCCGCCCCTCTTCCTCAGATATGCACCGCTGTAGTACTCCGGTGGTGCTCTTTTTATATAACTCTCCTTCGTGTACCTTAAAGGCTTTGGAGCGTCGGACTATACGTCGGGCCTCCGTTTGATCATCGGGGAGTTCCTTACGAAGGAGGTAGGCGAGGAAGGGTTCGGTCCAAGGAGCGATTACTGCCATGACCTCGTGGGCCGAGGGCGTTTCGTTAATTACGGAGCCGCCGATGATTCTATCGTCTGGTTTGTTAACAGGGGGAACAACCGTGTCTGCGCTTGAGAGATCGGCGCCCGTTTGATCGTCCTGCCAAACCACGGACGGCTTAAAGAGCCGTTCTAGGAAAATGTTCGGCGGGACCGGGTCGCGTTTGGCTCCTAAACGTGCCAGTATGTCAGCGGCTTGGTTGTCGTCTCTAGCGACGTGGTGGAACTCCAGCCCCTCGAACCGTGCGGATATTTTGAGTACAGCGTTTCGATATGCCGCCATCTTCGGATTTTTGGCGTCGAACTCACCGTTTACTTGAGAGATGGCCAGATTAGAATCTCCCCGGACCTCCAGCCGCTGTATGCCCATTGAAGCTGCCATCCGAAGACCGTGTAGAAGGGCTTCGTATTCGGCTGCGTTGTTAGAGTCGGCATACATGATCTGGAGCACATATCGGATGTTGTCTCCTGTGGGGGAGGTGAGAACAACCCCAGCCCCCAGTCCGGTTAAGGTTTTAGACCCATCAAAGTACATCGTCCAATGTAAGTATGTACTGTACTCCCTGGGGAGTTCGGCTTCTGTCCATTCGGCGAGGAAATCCGCTAATACCTGAGATTTGATAGCTCGGCGCGGTTTGTATGTGATCTCAAAAGGGAGGAGCTCGATCGCCCATTTGGCTATACGGCCTGTGGCGTCCCGGTTATTGATTATATCATTCAGGGGTACTTCCGATGCCACCGTGACCGAACACTCTTGGAAGTAATGTCTTAATTTGCGTGATGCCATGAATACCGTATAGGCTATCTTTTGGTAATGCGGGTATCTTGACTTGCATTGCGTTAGCACCTCTGACACGTAATAGACCGGCTTCTGTTGCCGGAATTTTTGCCCCTCCTCCGCTCGTTCGACGACGAGCACTGCGCTGACAACTTGGTTGGTGGCCGATATGTATAACAACATGGGCTCACCCGCGCTTGGTGCTGTGAGTATGGGGTTACTTGCCAGCAGTGTCTTGATATCTTCTAACGCGGCCTTTGCTTCGTCGGTCCATTCAAAATTCTTGGTCCGTTTCAGCAATTTATACAACGGTAAAGCTTTTTCACCGAGGCGGGAGATAAAGCGGCTTAATGCCGCCACACAACCCGCCAATCTCTGGACATGCTTTAGCTCTGTGGGGACTGCAAGTTCCGATAAGGCGCGGATCTTGGCTGGATTCGCTTCTATTCCTCTATGGGAAACAATGAATCCGAGCAACTTACCGGCGGGGACTCCGAAGACACACTTCTCCGGATTGAGTCGAATATCGTATTCGCATAGGCTTGCAAAGGTTTGCCTTAGGTCGTCGATCAAATTGCTAACGTGTTTGGTTTTGATGACCACGTCATCCACGTATGCTTCGACTGTTTTGCCGACCTGTTTCTCAAGACAGGTCTGGATCATGCGCTGGTATGTAGCCCCAGCGTTTTTTAGCCCGAAAGGCATTGTGTTAAAACAGAATGGCCCGTAGGGGGTGATGAATGCGGTTGCCGCTTGATCGGACTCCTTCATTTTGATCTGATGGTATCCGGAATAAGCGTCGAGGAAACACAGCAAGTCGTGTCCGGCTGTGGCATCAATGATCTGGTCTATTCGTGGTAGAGGGAAAGGGTCCTTGGGGCAAGCCTTGTTGAGGTCTTTAAAGTCGACGCACAGCCGCCAGGATTTGTCTTTCTTTGGTACCATCACCAGGTTTGCTAGCCATTCGGGGTGTTTAATGTCCCGAATAAATCCGGCCTCTAGCAATTTAGCTAATTCTTCACCCATAGCTTGTCGTTTGGGCTCGGAGAAACGGCGGAGGGTCTGTTTGACGGGCTTAAAACCTGTCAAGATGTTCAGACTGTGTTCTGCCAATCGTCGCAGGATGCCAGGCATATCAGAAGGATGCCAGGCAAATATGTCCCAATTTTCTTGTAAGAAAGCTCGCAGCGCCTCCTCCGTGGCGGGGTCGAGCTGTGCTCCGATGGACGCTGTCTTGTTGGGGTCCGTCGGGTGCACCTGAACTTTAATAACTTCTTTTGCTGGCTTGAAGGACGTGGATTTGGGCCTCTTGCTGAGGATCACGTCGTCTTTGTCTACTGTTGACCGGAGTGCGGTCAGCTCTTCTGCAGCAAAGGTCTCGGCTAGAGCCTCGAGGGCGAGAGCAGCTGTTTTGTTTTCGGCCCGTAGGGCTATATTCGGATCACCAGCTATTGTGATTACTCCGTTTGGTCCTGGCATTTTAAGTTTCATATACCCGTAATGTGGTACAGCCTGGAATTTTGTGAAGGCCTCACGTCCTAGGAGGGCGTGGTAGCCGCTGGGGAAGGGCACGATGTGGAAGAGGAGCTCTTCCGATCGGTAGTTGTCGGGCGTGCCGAACACTACGTCCAGGGTAATACACCCTGAGCAGCGTGCTTCCTTCCCTGGGATTATTCCCCGAAAGGTTGTGTTGCTATGTACGATCCGAGATCGGTCGACTTGCATTTTTTCTAGCGTGTCTTCGTAAATTAGGTTTAGACCGCTGCCACCGTCCATTAGCACCTTGTGTAACCGGAAGCCGTCAATGACGGAGTAGTCTGGCCCAGTAATGATGGACCGACTCCCCTGGCAAGTGGGCAATGTCTGATAGATTCGAGCGAGTTGGCTTTGGTGCGATGATCAAGTCATCGGCTTGGGAGGTGGGTGGGAGAAAAGGTTGTCCCTCACCAAGATGGGAGTTCGGAACTATGAGTTTCGAACCGGGTGATATGTCGGGGGCCGACACCGGACTATTACTGGAGCCGGTGACTGGGTCACAGGCAAGATCTCGGTGGTCGGAAACTGAAGTATAGACCGTTTTTAGTTCCGGTAGCCGGGAGGTCGAGCCCTTCGCCGGACACTCGACGGTGGCGACGAGGTGGGTGACCGTGGGGACACAAATTTCCCTGTCATCGGGTTTAAACCCGAGCCGGTCATAGACCGGTATCTGGTCATCGGCCATACGCATAGTCTCCATCCGATCGAACAGCTCGTTGAGAAATGAGGCGATGGTGGGATGCGTGTCACCGAAGCGAGTGGGGTCGGTAAGCGGTGTCGATGTTTCAGAATCGCATGAGGGCGTTCCTGAATCCTACTCAGATTCGCCCCGACCCGTCTGAAGGCCGATCTGAGAGCAGATCGGGGTCGGGTCGTTGTTAATTTTTGTCGACGAGATCCGATCTAGAGCTCTATCGAGTACCGAGAGCTTGGTCGGACCGGTCTGCACAGAGCTTCCGGAGTCAACCTCCGAT
This sequence comes from Elymus sibiricus, assembly GCA_039707655.1. Classification (NCBI taxonomy): domain Eukaryota; kingdom Viridiplantae; phylum Streptophyta; class Magnoliopsida; order Poales; family Poaceae; genus Elymus; species Elymus sibiricus. The sequence continues at coordinate 534,395,112 of CM077675.1, forward strand.
GCATCCGCGCAGGGAGTGTGTTCGGAAGGAACGGGTGTTCGGCTGTCGGGCACTATGACCTGATCCAAACTTAAGAGCGGGCCTCCACCAGGGCCGATCCCACAGGTGAAGCCAGAAGATGAGTCCGAGGTTAAAGCCTCAGGACCCTCGGGCATGGCAGGCGAGACTGCCAGCCCGGTTAGCGATAGATCGCCACGGGAGTCTACGGAGAACTCTAGGTTCCCGAATCTGATTTCCTGATCAGGGGCGAAATTCTCGACGCGGCCAAGGTGGCCGGTCGGGTCGGCGTGCAGCACTATGCTGCCAAAAGCGAAGATCTGTCCAGGGACAAAAGTCCCTGTGTTGCGGACCTCTTCGTTGACGACTAGGCGAGCCATCGATTCCTTCCAGCGATCACAGCGGAACTCTCAATGAAAGCACCAATGTCGGTGTCAAAACCGGCGGATCTCGGGTAGGGGGTCCCAAACTATGATGCTTGGATCGATGGTAACAGGAGACGAAGGGGACAAAGTTTTACCCAGGTTCGGGCCCTCCTATGGAGGTAATACCCTACGTCCTGCTCGATTATATTGATTGTGTAGAGATTACAAGGTTGATCTACCACGAGATCGTATGACTAAAACCCTAGATGGTTCTGTTGCCCGATGACCTAAAACCCTCCGGCTTATATAGACGCCGGGGGTGCCTAGGGTTTACACATGGTCGGTTACACGGCGAGGAGATAAAACATGCCTATTCTACTTTAAACGTGGAGCACACGCCTTGCTTCTAGAAACTTCCCTTCTGGAGTCTGGTCCTCCGAGCGATCCAGTGTCCGGTGAACGACCCATACAATCCGGCCCACACTAGATAGGCCGGCCTCCCGAGGACCCCCTAATCCAGGACTCCCTCACCTACTACAGGTCTGTTTTTATCTTTAGGATCTGGTTTAGCGAATCTAGCTGCTTCATCACAGAAGTAAATAACATGCCCATCTATATTATCGACCAAGAGATCTTTAACCATAGCAACATTAGGTTCAACTTTAATTTGTTCAGAGGATCTAGGTGCTCTAATATTACTTTTGTTAACCACAGTTAAAACTTTAGCATGTTCCTTAATCCTAACAGGAAAAGGTGGTTTCTCAATATAAGCAGTAGGCACAACTAGATCAACATGGTAAACAATTGTTTCTTCTTTAACACTAACGGGTTCCACAATCTTTTTCTTTAATAGGGGGATGATACTTAAACCACTTCTCCTTAGGGAGATCAACATGAGTAGCAAATGATTCACAAAATGAAGCTACTATCTCAGAGTCAAGTCCATATTTAGTGCTAAAATTATGAAAAGCATCGGTATCCATAAAAGATTTAACACAATCGAACTCGAGTATTATACCTGACTCATTACCTTTGTCGAGTTCCCAATCTTCAGAGTTGCGTTTAATTCTTTCCAGAAGATCCCATCTAAATTCAATAGTTTTCTTCCTAAGGAGCCAGTCGAAGAAGAATCGAGCATGGTTTGATCATCATGAGAAAGCCGAGCATAAAAATTATGTAAGATAATTTCTCTTGAGAGCTCATGATTGGGGCATGTGTACATCATGTACTTAAGCCTCCCCCAAGCTTGAGCGATGCTTTCTCCTTCACGAGGCCAAAAATTATATATATAATTCCGATCACGATGAACCAAATGCATAGGATAAAATTTCTGATGAAATTCCAGTTTCAATCGGTTCCAGTCCCATGTATCAGTATCATCACATAGCCTATACCATGTCATTGCCTTTCCCTCCAAAGATAAAGAGAATACTTTCTTGTTAACTCCATCTCCGGATAAACCTGCAAGCTTAAACAATCCACAAATTTCGTCCACATAGATCAAGTGCATATCAGGATGTATTGTTCCATCTCCTGCATAAGGATTAGCTAGTAGTTTCTCTATCATACCAGAAGGAATCTCTTAACAAATATTTTTAGTAGGTGCAGTAGGTTGAGGAGCAACTATTGGTGCTTCCGGTCGAGGTGAAGATACCCCAAACAAACCCCTCAAAGGATTACTTTCCATAGTGACAAGTGACAGTAAATTTCAGCACGTAATATAAATGTTTCCTTACCAAATTCCACTCACCAAAGGCGCTTCACTCCCCGGCAACAGCGCCAGAAAAGAGTCTTGATGACCCACAAGTATAGGGGATCAATTGTAGTCCTTTCGATAAGTAAGAGTGTCGAACCCAACGAGGAGCAGAAGGAAATGACAAGCGGTTTTCAGCAAGGTATTTTCTGCAAGCACTGAAATTATCGGTAGTAAGTAGTTTGATAGCAAGATAATTTGTAACAAGTGGCAAGTAGCAATAGTAACTAAGGTGCAGTAAGGTAGCCCAATCCTTTTTGTAGCAAAGGACAGGCCGGAAAGATCTCTTATAATAAACTAGGCGTTCTCGAGGACACATGGGAATTTCATCTAGTCACTTTCATCATGTTGGTTTGATTCGCGTTCGCTACTTTGATAATTTGATATGTGGGTGGACTGGTGCTTGGGTGCTGTTCTTACTTGAACAAGCCTCCCACTTATGATTACCCCCTCTCGCAAGCATCCGCAACTACGAAAGAAGAATTAAGATAACTCTAACCATAGCATTAAACATATGGATCCAAATCAGCCCCTTACGGAATAGCGCATAAACTAGGGTTTAAGCTTCTGTCACTCTAGCAACCCATCATCTAATTACTACTCCACAATGCATTCCCTTAGGCCCAAAGATGGTGAAGTGTCATGTAGTCGACGTTCACATGACACCACTAAGAGAATCAACAACATACATATCATCAAAATATCGAACGAATACCAAGTTCACATGATTACTTATGACAAGACTTCTCCCATGTCCTCAAGAACAAAAGTAACTACTCACAAATCATATTCATGTCCAAGATCAGAGGGGTATTAAATAGCATATTGGATCTGAACATATAATTTTCCACCAAATAAACCAACTAGCATCAACTACAAGATGTAATCAACACTACTAGCAACCCAGAGGTACCAATCTGAGGTTTTGAGACAAAGATTGAATACAAGAGATGAACTAGGGGTTGAGATGAGATGGTGCTCGTGAAGATGTTGATGAAGATTGGTCCTCCCACGATGAGAGGATCATTGGTGATGACGATGACTCACTAGTGGAAAAAGGCCCTTTTGTCCCGGTTCCAGAGGCCCATTTGTCCCGGTTCTGGAACCGGGACTAAAGGGTCGGGACTAAAGCCCAATACCTTTAGTCCCGGTTCGCTTACGAACCGGGACAGATGGTGCTCCACGTGGCCGCTACGGCGAGCCCAGGCAGGAGGGCCTTTAGTCCCAGTTGGTAATACCAACCGGGACCAATAAGCATCCACGCGTCAGCAGCTCAGGAGCTGGGGTTTTTTTTTTAAAGGGGGGGGGGTTGGGGGTTTTGGAGGGTTAATTTGGGGGTTTCATATATTGTGTTAGCTAGCTAATAGCTACCTAGAGAGAAGTGACCTCTCTTATCTCCGTGCTTGGTCGACGCTACGTACTATACGTATAGAGAGAACTCGACACGCTAGGTAGTAAGCAAATGAAGGAACCAGTAAGTACATAAGATCGTCATGAACATATACAGAGAGGAGTGATCGACCTCTCTTTCTCCGGAGAGATTGGTCGAACAACAAGTTATCGTATATCTATCCGACGCTACTACATATATACAATATAACATCTTTTACAATCCCTAACATCTTTTACAATCCCTAACATCATATATTCGAATGGTATTCTCCGTCTTCAGATATGACGTGGTCAAGAAAGAATCCCGCAAATTCCTCTTGAATTGCTCGTATGCGATCATGTGGTAGGAGTTCATCCCGCATCTGCCAGATCTAATTTAAAGAAGGGGGTCAATACATGCATATATATGAATAAAACTCAACACAATTGATGGTAATATATAAAATAAAATTGTGAATATTGTTTACGTACTTCAAATTGTTTGTCAGAGAAGCCCTGCTCAGAGGTCGAGTGGCGAATGAACTCGCATACGTAGTATGCACATAAAGAAGTCCCTTCTTTCTGGTACAAGCACTTTACGAGAATAGAGTTCAATCAAACTGATAAGCAAGCATGGTAATGATATATTGATGAAAATTTGAATCAATTAGAGACGCGTGGAACTAGCTAGTACTACTTACTTTGGGGTGCGTAAATCGCAACTCCGAGTTTAGACCGGGAACCTTTCGGGTGAACTTCTTCCAAACCCTGCCAGGCAAAGAAAATGATTACTTGATATCAGGAAATTAACGAAAGTTGCATGCCGATATGGTCCCGGTATTGACTGAACTTACTTCTTGAGCATTGCAGTCATGTCCGCATAACCCTCGGGATCTTTACGTCTCGAGTCTAAGACAGTTACTAATGCCCCGTCAAGCTTAATGGATAGCAGAATAAAGTGGTACCTGTGCACGCATATATAACTCATCAATTACATTACTTAACCTCGAGTAAGCGAAACCGAGTATACAGAGAAGACAGCAACACTCACTTGAAGTTGTAAGGAAAGAGTATTTCCCTTTTGTTTTGATGTATAAGGAATGACTTTAGCAAGTTTTTCTCGGTCTCTTTGATTTTGTTTCGTACCGTCCATTCATTTACGGCATCTGGGCTAATGAACCCAACGTCGAAGATTCCTAGTTTTTTGCATTCGACGATCTTCAATCTGCATAATATAGTGAGGATAATTATATATACATGCAATGAACAAGCTGAGCTAGAGACTTAACTATAGAAGTAATACTTACAGACAGTAGGCAGTCATGAGTTGTTTGTCGAGGGCCCGTTGATTGTATAACTGAAATAACTCCACAAATTCAACAGGCATCACGGAAAGTCCAATGAATTCGTGCTCTGGTTTCACTGCCAGATACATAGTGTCTCTCCCAGACTCCCTGCAGGTTTTCATGTACCACTCATGCAATTTGTACATCATCGTGGTTAGAGGAGGATGATCAGGTTTGACGAGAGGCTTCCCGTGCAAGTATTCATATTCTTCTGTTACCTCAGCCGTTTGAAAAATTACATCATCCCCCAAGTAATCACCAGGATTGGTACTGGGCACCATCCCCGGATGATTAGCGACGATATCGCTAGACACCTTGAGCGCGGGGCACGATTGCTTCTCCTGTTCGCCGAGCTGGGGAATTGTTTTCCCACTTCTTCGTTCTGCTAACCTTGCATCACTAGAAGTACTTCCCGACCGCCGCGCTTCTTCATATGTCTTTTTAATAATCCGGTCATAGTTGGAATCCGGCGGAGGCGGTGGTGGTCGCTTCAGGGCATCGATAGTGCGCTTCACTTTCACCGGATCTAGCTTCTCCTTCGGAGGTGGAGTTTTCTTTGCAAAATGGGCCCTCAATTGCTCCTGACATATCTCCTCGTTTTCAGACTCGGTCCTCTCATATGGTAACTTTTCCAGAGGCTTGAGAGATCGGGGACCGTATCTGTATTCCCTCCTGCCTCTGCTTGTACTGCTAGCCGCCGGAGCAGCGGCGTCTCCCTTCCGTCGTTGCTTACGAGGCGGAGAAGGAGGCGGAGTGCTCCGACGCGCCGGAGGAGCCAGAGCGGCGGCGTCTGTCTTCCGCCGTTGCTGAGGAGGAGGCGTACTGCTCCGACGTGCCGGAGAAGGAGGCGGGGTGCCCTGATCACTCGCCGGAGGAGGAGGAGGAGGAGGCGGAGTGCCTGTCGGTGTCAAAACCGGCGGATCTCGGGTAGGGGGTCCCAAACTATGATGCTTGGATCGATGGTAACAGGAGACGAAGGGGACAAAGTTTTACCCAGGTTCGGGCCCTCCTATGGAGGTAATACCCTACGTCCTGCTCGATTATATTGATTGTGTAGAGATTACAAGGTTGATCTACCACGAGATCGTATGACTAAAACCCTAGATGGTTCTCTTGTCCGATGACCTAAAACCCTCCGGCTTATATAGACGCCGGGGGTGCCTAGGGTTTACACATGGTCGGTTACACGGCGAGGAGATAAAACATGCCTATTCTACTTTAAACGTGGAACACACGCCTTGCTCCCAGAGATTTCCCTTCTGGAGTTTGGTCCTTCGAGCGATCCAGTGTCCGGCGAACGGCCCATGTAATCCGGCCCATGCAAGATAGGCCGGCCTCCCGAGGACCCCCTAGTCCAGGACTCCCTCAGTAGCCCCCGAACTAGCCTCCAACGCCAAGGGTCCAAGCTCCGGCTGTTTCGAATGATCAGAGTCTTCGGCTTGCGAGGCGAGTTCCTCTCTCCGGATAGTAATCGGCAGTATCTACAGCTCGGCTTCCTTCACCGTGTAGCTTTTCCGATCATAGATCATTGAACACCATGTGTAACCCTGCCCATAAGGCCAAACATTTAAGGAGCCAATAAAGCTCTTCGGTCAACCTTTCAGACGAAAGGTCGCGGCCCATCACAACAGATGAGCCAGTCGTACAGACTTGTTTAGCGGCTCGAGGCCGTCTTCATCAGCACGATCAATGCTCGGATCGTGCCCCGTTTTATACGGGACATGCTTAACCATGCGCGTGTAACGCCGCGCACGTCTCGGGAAGTGGAGAGATTCACGGCGTGGTGGAAGGAGGCTAACCAGCAACGGTCCTTAATATAAAAAAGGGAGAAACCCTAGGGCTTATCCCCACTCCTCCTTTCGCATCTCCGCCTCCCTAGACTCTCGAGCTCCAACGAGCCCAGATCTAGGTTTCCATTCTTCTCCCTCCGAGATCAGCCATGGCCAGCGGCAAGTGGGAGGCCTCCACAGTCTCAGACAAGGATATCCGGGAGCTCAAGGACGCCGGATACATCCCCGCCAACGTCTTCCACCGTGCCGCTGAGAAGGGTCAGGTGACTCCCACCCCCAAGCAAGGAGAAAGGGTGGTTTTTGTCCCCCATTTCATCCGGGGATTAAGCTTTCCACTTCACCCCTTTGTGAGGGGTCTGATGTTCTTTTACGGGCTCGACTTCCACGACCTTCCACCGAACTCCTTCATGCATATATCAGCGTTTATCACTGTCTGCGAAGCTTTTCTGCGGGTGGAGCCACACTTCGGATTATGGCTCAAGACCTTCAATATCAAACCGAAGTGTGTCGCCGGCGCGCACGCGGACTGCGGCGGGGCAGTCATCGGCAAACTTCCACGCGCAGTGTGGCCATCCGGCACCTTCATCGACACCATTAAGACCTGGCAGAAGGAGTGGTTCTACATTACCGAGCCAAAGGAAGAAGAGGGCGGAACTGTTCCTGCCGAATGCGGAACTGTTCCTGCCGAATTCAGGTCCGGCCCCCCAACCAGATTGACCTCGTGGGTCCGAAAGGGCCTGGATTGGGGGTCGGCTACCGAAGTAGAGGACCTGCAAAGGAGCATTGCCTCCCTAGTCAAGGAAGGCGTTGGCCTGACCAACGTGGTCCAGGTAATGCTCCGGCGACATGTCCTTCCCTGCCAGCGCCGGAGTTCTCCTTTGTGGGATTATCGGGTAGACGACAACCCCACAGTTCGTCAACTCTTCCGAACCACGCGGGAGAAACTATGGAAGGCGCTATTCAAGGCGCAGAAGGACTGGCCGGATGAGAAGGAAGACCAGGGCTTGAGTGCGGTCAAGCCCCCTCCCAAGGTATGTTATGATTTCAATAGATCGGCTTTTTATTCCATAGGTTACCTAAGGATTGTCCGATCATTACTGCAGGAATGGCTGAAAAAAGCCAAGGACTTCAAGAGTCCGGCTCCACAGCCCGAGGACCCTAGGTCCCCGCTGTTGTTGGAGATGCTCGTCGTGGCGCCCTATAAGGCGCCAGAGAAGAAGGAAAAGAAGAAGAAGACAGGCCGAACTGGCCTGCGCACCAAGGACCAGCTAGAGGCTGAGTCCGAGGAAACTCACGCCTCCTCGAATCAAGAGGAGGAAGAGGAAGAAGAGCACGAGGCCGAGGGGGGAGGTGATTCCCCCCTCATAAGAAAAAGGGCGATGTCACCGGACGCTTCGGAGGATGAACTCCCTCCGGCCCAAAAGAAAGCACGTCGGTCGCAGGCGATCTTGTCCGACGATAGTCCGGCCTCGGACACTGAGTCCGAGGGATTCAGGAGGGTTCCGCGAAGGACCCTCAGGGTTAAGCCCCCACCTCGAAGGTATGAATCCAAAGACCTTGCAAATGCCAAGTTTCGTTAATATATCTAACATGCGAGCACCAATTGACTTGAAGCCCGCCCCGCGTCCTCCCCACCGATCAAAACTCGGATGGGGAGACCCCGCCTGCCGATCTAGCGGAGAGCGGAAACGCGTCGCACCCTTCCCCTCCAGACGCCAATAAGGAGGGCGCGGAGGTGACATCCCAACAGGCTCCCACGGAGCCGAACACTGGGGGAGGGAGCGATGCGATAATGGTCGAGGTTAATACCTCGGCCACCGAAGACCCGGGGGAGAAGACCCTCCCGGATACCGAGGAGACCGGTCAGGAAACTGTCCAGTCACCTCCACGACTGTCTCCGGAGCACACCATGTGTCCGGAGACACAGCTTCAGTCGCCGACCGGGGATCGGGTTAACCGACCCCCACCAGCGCCTCCGACCACTGAGTGGCCGGTAATGGGGGAGGCTCTATCCGGCGCCATCCTCTCCGAGGAGCACCGCGCCCTTATGGGTACGGTGCTGCAAAGCATTCAGTCCGTAGATACCGGACTGAAGGCGGCCTTTAATGGCCTCTTAACGGGCCTCCAGGTAAATAATGTGATGTCCCGTTTTTCGTAAATAATTTATATGTTCAAGCAATTGTTTATATACATAGCATCCCCCGAGCCCTAGGTAAGTTCGAAAAACTTACCTGGGGGTCAAGATAAAAATCCTTATCCGAACTATATATATGCTCAGATTGTTGGGTCATTCCTTAAGGAGACCAGGCGCAGGATTATGATAAGTCGGAGGTCTGTGCACTCATGTAATATAAGACTTTCGCATTTATTGCAGGCATCAGCGGTGTCCGGTCACACCGCTGAAATAGAAGAGCTGAATCGAAAGCTGAAGAGCTCCGATGACGAGCTTAACGCTCTGAATCGAAGATTCGACGAGGCCCAAGGTAAGCGATGTAAAGTATATAAACTGTACCTTTCCGTTCTATCAACACGGATGCTTAATATAAGTCAATGCTTACACAGCCTCGGCGAAAGAGATGGAGAAGCTCAAGGCCGAACTTGAGAAGGCAAAGCAGGAAACTGCTGTAGAGAAGGCGGCAGCCCAAGAGGCCTTAGCCGCACTATCTGCCTTGAGAGCTAACAGCGACAAGCACCAGGCTCGAGTGGAAGAAATCCAACTGCAGCTAAAGGACGCCAGCAACAAGTGCGAGGCCCTGGAGCTAAAAGAAAAAGAGCGGGCTGCCGCACTATCCACCCTAAAAAACGAACTTCAAAAGGAGCGGGTGGATAGGCGGACCTTTGAAGAGGAGATCAGCCAGGCCCGGGCTATCCTGAGTGGTAAGCCGTATTTACTGCAGTGTGTCTTCGGAGATGATAGGTTTAAAGCTCTTACCCAAGTGTGGCGTTCCGTAGGCGCCGGCTTGGACCTCCAGAAGAGCGCAGCTGACGCGAAGCAGTTCTATGCTTCGCGGGGAGAAGGAGATGAAGCCCGTGTTTTCTGGGCTCAATTCGAAGCCCCTGAGCGAATTCCTCTCCTGAATGAGCAGCTTAAGCAGCTGCTCGAGCTGTACAGGGTGGCGGAACCGGCCATGAAGGATCTCTGTATCCGGCTGTGGCCCGATGAGCCAATTCCCGGTAGTTTCTTCGGCCTGGTGCAGAAGTTGAGCGACGCCCCTGTTCGGATCAACGTATTAAGGAGGTCTTCTTGCATCGAGGGAGCAAGGATGACCTTTGCGAAGGCCAAGGTACACTGGCCTGGGCTGGATCCGATGAAGGTGGCCACTGCTCCTCCGCCGCCTGGAAAAGAGTACAGGTGCCCCGAGCGGTACTTCTCCGGAGTAATGGAGGGTGCTCGGGCAATAGAGTCACAGTGTCTAAGAGACACTGTGTATGAATAAACGGTTATGTAATATGTCCGAAGACTTGTTAGAACTCGTTTGTTATGTATATAAGCTTAGCATGGGTTATCATGTCTTATGTGTTTTGCATCCTTTATAACTTCTGTGTGGCCGGTTAAAACTGAAGGCTGCGAGTCGTCGGCTTCAGCCCCCAGGTAGATACTACGTGGGGTGTCGTTTCCAAAACGCACTATAACCCTTAGTCGAACTGTCGGTACCCGAAGGCGGTAGTGCGGGGTAGACTAGGCAATCGGACCAGAATGCTTTATTACCTTCACTTAGCCGTAGAAGCGCGAGAAAGGAGTGCGGGAGGCTGATAAATAGCCCCCAGGAGTTTGTGATGTTCGGACGAACCGTGGCCAAAGCCTATATCACATGGTTCGGACTAGTACCGAACCCCTCGTATTACACGGAGTAACCTCTGACGAGATTAAGTTAAGCTCGGAATCGCAGACCGGTTCTCGCATACCATGACAGTCAGTTTCCAGCTTTCTCAACTGAGGCGCTTGACCGGACTAGCCAGAAGCACAATCGCAGCAGTGCTCCCTTTGCCCTTTTAGCCGAACGAGCGGAACATAAAGGGGCAAGCACAGGAACCGGGCAACCCAACATTTGACCCAAGACACAGTTCGGAACCAATGCATATAAAGCGGAAATCCAAGACGCCGAATACAAAATCAATTGTGCACAGGGCGATTTTAGGGGCAAGCCCCCGGTCTATTAGCCGGTTGCTTCGCAAGAGTATACCAAAACAGGCTGGCAAGAAAAGAGGGAACAAAAATAGAGAATATGCTTGAAAACGTCAAACGAGCATGCATAATATATCTATATTGGGCTAAGCCATTCTTTTCATTCAAACTGCTGATGCTACTGTTTAGAAGATAAAATATAAATCTTACAGGAGTGTGCTGCGCTAAGGGTCTTCGATTAGTGGCCTGACGTCCACGATGTGCCGCGCAGCGTATCCTCTCCTGCGACCACCAGGACGGTGTATACCTTGATAGGTGTGCTGTTCGGCGAACGGACTATTGTAGAAGAGTCTTGAGAAGTCGCCGAAATTTAAACAAGCTTGACGCTTTAGTGGGTACTTAACGGTACCTGTCATGTGTCCGAAGACATGCTTGAGGGTGATAGTTCGGTCTAGCCGAAAACTTACCCTATGTCAATGTTTCCCCACCGCTGCCCATGGAATTGTAAGCGCGAAATTATGCACCCTTGGCACGTATTGTGCAGGAAATAGGGGCCTGTGGTGGGGGGCGAATCCCTATTTATAGGGACGGGAAGCTTCTGGAATTTCGGTTTGAAACCGAGCTCGCTTCCCTGTCTTGGATGCCTTGACGGCGGATGTAGGCGTCTGCCGATCATCGGTGTAATGGAATTCGGCCGCCAGGGCCAACGCGTGCTCCTCAGTGCGGAGTGACCGCTCTGTATTGTCGTTGACAGTTATGACCCCTCGGGGGCCCGGCATTTTGAGCTTGAGGTATGCGTAGTGCGGGACGGCGTTAAAGCGGGCGAACGCTGTACGGCCGAGCAGGGCGTGATAGCCGCTGCGGAATGGTACTATGTCGAAGATCAAGTCCTCACTTCGGAAGTTGTCGGGCGAGCCGAACACAACCTCCAGGCTGATAGAGCCTATACACCGGGCTTCAACGCCTGGGATCACTCCTTTAAAGGTAGTGTTACTGGGTTTGATCCTTGACGGATCTATGCCCATCTTTTTCACCGTATCTGAATAGATCAGATTGAGGCTACTTCCACCATCCATGAGAACTTTGGTTAGGTGGTACCCATCTATGATTGGGTCGAGGACAAGTGCGGCCGAACCCCCGTGACGGATACTAGTCGGGTGGTCACGTCGATCGAAAGTGATCGGATGTGCCGACCAGGGGTTATACTTCGGAGCTACGGGCTCGATGGCGTAGACATCCCGAAGGGCGCGTTTCCTTTCCTTTTTGGGTATATGAGTGGCGTAAATCATGTTTACTGTCTTCACCTCTGAGGGGAATTTCTTTTGACTGCCACAGATCGGACCCCGAGGTTCATCCTCGTCCTTGCTGCGTGGGCTCTTGCCTTGGTCCTCGGTAGCGAGCTTGCCAGCCTGTTTGAAAACCCAACAGTTACGGTTGGTGTGATTGGCGGGCTTCTCCTGAGTGCCATGTATCTGGCAGGGTCTCTCCAGAATCTTGTCCAGCGGGGTGGGTCCGTCTTGTTTGCCTTTAGGAGGCTTCTTCCGCTGCCCAGAACGGTTGTTGCGGAATCCGGCATTTACAGCCGTATCATCGGCATCACTGTTATTATGCCGGCGCTTGTTTTTGTTGCGCTTTGGTTTCCCGTTTCCATCCCGTACTTCAGAGGTTCCGGGTTCATCGGGGTTATGGCTGCGTCTAGCCAGCCAATTATCCTCGCCCGCGCAAAAGCGGGTCATGAGTGATGTGAGAGCGGACATTGTCCTGGGCTTGTCTTGGCCGAGCTGTCGGGCTAGCCATTCATCCCGGATATTATGCCTGAAAGAGGCTATAGCTTCGGCGTCGGGGCAGTCGACGATCTGGTTTTTCTTAGTCAGGAAACGATTCCAGAATAGCCTCGCAGACTCTCCAGGTTTCTGAACAACGTTACTTAGGTCGGAGGAGTCCGGTGGCCGGACATAGGTGCCCTGGAAATTAGATCGGAATGCCTCTTCTAAGTCCTCCCAACATCCAATGGAGTTTTCGGGGAGGCTATTTAGCCAGTGCCGAGCTGGCCCCTTGAGCTTTAGGGGCAGGTATTTGATGGCATGGAGGTCGTCTCCTCGTGCCATGTGGATGTGGAGGAGGAAATCCTCGATCCATACGGTTGGGTCAGTTGTCCCGTCGTATTGCTCTATGTTAACGGGTTTGAACCCTTCGGGGAACTGATGCCGCATTACCTCATCTGTAAAGCACAGTGGGTGTGCGGCGCCTCTAACCCGAGCTATAGCGTGCCGGTGATCGGTAGTTACCCTAGCTCGGTTTTGTTCCCGATTTTCATTGTGGTCGTACCGAGACCGGTATCCTTCCCGTCTGTCGGGTGAGTATCTTCTGGGGCCGTAGATGGATCGTGCACGGCCTGCTCTATAGTTCAGGTCGTGACGCAGGTCGAACCTGTCATCGGGCTCTAATGGCTCCTTTCCATGTCTACGGGGTATCGTTGGCCTATAGCCGGTATCATTAGCCGTCCGATCTCGTCCTCGAGGAGGGCGATCTGGCCTGTCGTATGGAGTATGTTCGGGAGACGGCGTGCTAGTTAGCTCGTCCTCGAACTGTGGCAGCAGCCGTCGGCGCGGGTAGCTCTTCGGCTGGTCCGATAAACCGGCGCCGGACTCTTCCTCCGCTGAAAGGACTCGTGTCCATCTGTGATTGAGGTCGTCTTGTTCGGCTTTGAGCTGTCGCTCCTTTGCCCTCAGGCTGCGAGCTGTGGATATCAGTTGTTGTCTGAACAGTTCCTGATCTGCAGGATCGTTGGGGATGTCGAAGTCATCGGCATCTGCGTTATCCTCCCCCTCGACCGAGCGGAGGTAGTCATCGGCCAAAGGATCATCTTGATCGGGGGTGCGGTGGTCTTCGGGATCCTCCTGACCCTCCAACGGGTTATCGGGGAGTTCGGGGCGGCCGATGTCCTCTGGAGTGTCATCGTTCCCCGTGCCCTCAATAGACTTGCGCCCCTTTTTCCCTTTGGACCGCTTATGCGGTTTTCGGCGCTTTGACGGCGCTTCATCCGATTTATCGCCATTATTTTTCGGAGTGTCCACCATGTACACATCGTATGTGGAGGTGGCCGTCCACTGTCCGGTCTTGGCAGGGGTGAGGGAATGATCGTCCTCATCCATGTATCCTGCTTCCTCGGAAGCGTAGTCTAGCATGTCGGTTAAATCCTCGACAGTGGCTATTAAGTGGGTGGTGGGTGGGAGGAAAAATCCGTCCCGACTCGTCTGAAGACCGATCTGAGAACAGATCGGAGTTGGGTCGTCGCTGATCCTCATCGACGAGATCCGATCTAGAGCTTCGTCGAGTATCGAGAGCTCGGTCGGACCGGTCTGCACAGAGCTTCCGGAGTCAACCTCCGATGCGTCCGTGCAGGGAGTGTGTTCGGCAAGAACGGGTGTTCGGCTGTCGGGCACTATGACCTGATCCAAACTTAAGATCGGGCTTCCACCAGGGCCGAACCCACAGGCGGAGCCAGAAGATGAGTCTGAGGTTAAAGCCTCAGGGTCCTCGGGCATGGCAGGCGAGACTGCAAGCCCGGTTAGCGATAGATCGCCACGGGAGTCCACGGAGAACTCTAGGTTCCCGAATCTGACTCCCTGATCAGGAGCGAAACTTTCGACGCGGCCAAGGCGGCCGGTCGGGTCGGCGTGCAGCACTATGCTGCCGAAAGCGAAGATCTGTCCAGGGACAAAAATCCCTGTGTTGCGGACCTCTTCGTTGACGACTAGGCGAGCCATCGATTCCTTCCAGCGATCACAGTGGAACTCTCAATGAAAGCACCAATGTCGGTGTCAAAACCGGCGGATCTCGGGTAGGGGGTCCCAAACTATGATGCTTGGATCGATGGTAACAGGAGACGAAGGGGACAAAGTTTTACCCAGGTTCGGGCCCTCCTATGGAGGTAATACCCTACGTCCTGCTCGATTATATTGATTGTGTAGAGATTACAAGATTGATCTACCACGAGATCGTATGACTAAAACCCTAGATGGTTCTCTTGTCCGATGACCTAAAACCCTCCGGCTTATATAGACGCCGGGGGTGCCTAGGGTTTACACATGGTCGGTTACACGGCGAGGAGATAAAACATGCCTATTCTACTTTAAACGTGGAACACACGCCTTGCTCCCAGAGATTTCCCTTCTGGAGTTTGGTCCTTCGAGCGATCCAGTGTCCGGCGAACGGCCCATGTAATCCGGCCCATGCAAGATAGGCCGGCCTCCCGAGGACCCCCTAGTCCAGGACTCCCTCAGTGCCCTCACGCGTCGGAGGAGCCGAAGAAGGAGGTGGGGTGCCCTGATCATTCGCTGGAGGAGGATGAGGAAGAGGCGGAGTGCCCTGTCTCTCCGGAGGAGGAGGAGGAGGCGGAGGCGTCCAATTTGGAAGCTTGATGTACTCCTTCTGCCATAGACATGTACTCCTCAGAGCATGAACCAGATGATTCTCCCCTTCACCTGTAGAGTGTTCAAGCTCGAGCTCCTCAAATCCCTCCATTACTTCATCCACCGTCACAACAGCATAGCCATGTGGAATCGGTGAGCAGTGAAAAGTTCCGTTGGGTTGAGGAGGTGCAACAGAGCCGACAGCCGCCTTCAAAGTGAGGTTCCGATGTTTCGTCATAAGCTCGCAATGTTGAGCCTCCGTGATAGTATCCACGGGGTAGCTAGGAGCCGTGAAGTCAGGTTGAACGGGCTCCGTGGAAGCCACGCTGCTTCTCCGCTGAGATGGCGGGGTAGCTTCGTGCCGCTGAGATGGTTGGCCGGCAGCTCGCTGGCTCTCAGCTTCCTCTAGCTTTTGTAGTCTTGCATTGAGCTTCTGCATTTCGCTCAGCTCCGCTTTCCTCTTTCTCTCCCGGCTTCTGTAACCGCCTGCGCCGGGAAACCCAACCTTCCACGGCACGGAGCCAGGTGTGCCTCGTGTTCGTCCAGGGTGCTCATCATTCCCTAGGGCCAGAGTCAGCTCGTCCTTCTCTCTATCGGGAATGAACGTCCCTTGCTGCGTTGCGGTGATATACTCCTGAAGCTTCGTGACGGGTATTGCAAGTTGCTCGTCCGTCCAGCGGCACTTCCCTGTTTCAGGGTCCAAAGTTCCCCCAACCCCGAAGAACCAAGTCCTTGAACGGTCTGGCCAGTTCAATGTCTGTGGTACGACCGCTTTAGCAATCAGGTCATTCTCAGCTTTGTCCCAGAATGGCCGGGCTCTGAGGTAGTCACCTGACCCCGTGTGATGCTGATACTGCTTCTTTGCAGCATTGATCTTGTTTGTCTCTGACATTTTCTTACTCTTGTCCGATGTCTTGTAGGCCACAAATGCGGGCCAGTGATCTCTTATCTTCTCATATCGGCCCCTGAATTCTGGAGTCTCCCCTTTGTCGACAAACTTTGATTTCAACTCCTTCTTCCACCTCCTGAATAGATCTACCATCTTCTTAAGAGCACACGCCTTGACCAGTGGCTCTATAACTGGCTTGTTCGGATCCTCCTCTGGCGGTAGGGTGAAATTTGCCTTCAGCGCGGTCCAAAGATCATCTTTCTGTCTATCGGTGACATAATCACCTTCAGGGGCGCCGTCCTTAGGCTTATTCCATTGCTTGATGCTGATCGGGATGTCGTCCCTAACAATAGCTCCGCACTGAGCAGAAAATGCGTCCTTGGTCCGCTTGGGTTCAATCGGATGGCCATCGTGCGCGAGTGCTGTGATCGTGAACTTTTCATCCTTCTGCAACCTCTTCTTCGGGCCTTGTCTCGTTACCGAAGTTTGGCTCGATCCGGAGGGCTAGAAAAGAAGAAAGAAGAGTTAATATATCAAAACAATTAATGCATCAATTAGCTAGTCAGCACAGGCTTAATTAATATATATACCTCGCCGGACTTTGCAACAGCTCCGTCCTCCGGCATTCGGTCACCGGAGCCATCATGATCATGTCCTTCCTCCTCCATTGTTCGATCACCGGAGCCGTCATCCTCTCCTTCCAGACCATCGGTGTCGTTGAGATACGACAAGACATCACATCCGTCGCGGATTATATCCCCCAACAACTGTTCTTGTTCCAAGTCTCTTTGATCCATAGTTTCTGCAAATATTACAACATGGCAATTAATATACAAACATGAATGTCCGACGTCCGGACCGCCTCTCTCATGAATGTCCGACGTCCGGACCGCCTCTCTCATGAATGTCAAACAAGGGATTCTCTTAACCTTTAAGGGATTTAACAAAATGTCGCCATTCTGAATGTGCAGAAAATGGTCCATGTTTTTCCTGATCTCATCTACCCTTCTATATGCCACGTTGTCTAGTACTGTCAAAGGATTGAAGAACTTTGACATATGATCAAATATTGTTGCATATGTCAAAATTCAAACTTTGACATATGATCAAACTTTGACATATGATCAAATGTTGCATATGTCAAAATTCAAACTTTGACATATGATCAAACTTTGATATATGTCCACCGCGATATAAAATGATACATAGACTTGTTCGGGCGAGAGGGGGTTGATCGACGTCCCCCCTCATGTCGAAGTTACCGCTTTTTTTTCTAGGGTTACCGGAGTTATCTATGTTACCGGAGTTATCTATGTTTCCGGAGGGTGTAGACGACAACGACGCTCACCCCTCATGTCATGTCCGACGTCCCCCCTCATGTCGAAGTTATCGGGGAGGGGGTAGACGACAACGACGCTCACCCCTCATGTCCGACGTCCCCCCTCATGTCGAAGTTATCGGGGAGGGGGTACAGGTGGCCTCGACAACTCTTCTAGGGTTTGGGTGGCCTCGACAACGCTCTTTTAACTCATTTAACTCGTTTAACTTGGTAAATTTGGGTGGCCTCGACAAATTCCGGATCCGTTTGGGGTGGCCTCGACAACACTTCTAGGGTTTGGGGTGGCCTCGACAACACTTCTATATACATGCCCGATGCCAACGTGATGATAGAGCCGATGCCAACATTTTCATTTAACAAAAAAACTACCTTCCAAAAAAGACTTGCATTTTCGTACATATGAAAAACAACAAAGTTTGTATACAAAAGTGCACATATACATCTCATACATGAACATATACACATGAAAATTTATCTATCTATCTATCTCATCTCATACATGAACATATACACACATATACATGAACATATACACATATACATGAAAAAAACATATACATGAACGACGGCGCCACGTCAGCGCCACGTCAGCGTCGCCGGAGTTAAGCCGGCGAGGCCCTTCCCGACGGCGGACGACGGGCGACGAGGCGCGACAAGCAGAGCTACGGCTCGCAGAGCGCGGCGGGCGACGGGCAACGGGGCGCGACAAGCAGAGCGCGGCGGGCGACGGCGTCGGGGCGCGGGGGGGGGGGGGGAGGGGAGGAGGAGAGGAGGGGAACGGCGCGGCGGGCGACGGCGTCGGGGCGCGGGGGGGGGGGGGGGGAGGATGAGAGGAGGGGAACGGCGAGGCGGCTCATAGTGGGTGCGGGGACGGCGTCGGGGGCAGCTCGGCGACGACGACGACGGCGAGGTGGAGCAGCCTGACGGCGTCGGGGCAGGGCTCGGCGGCGACGGCGACGAGGAGCAGGGCGTCGGGCGGAGAAGAACACGATTTGGAGAAACTGCTAAGTGCGTGGGCTTATATACCCAGAGCCTTTGGTCCCGGTTGGTGCCACCAACCGGGACCAATGCCCACCTTTGGTCCCGGTTGGTGCCACCAACCGGGACCAAAGGTCTCTTTTCGTCAGCCCAAAGGGCGGGAAACAGGGACCTTTGGTCCCGGTTGGTGGCACCAACCGGGACCAAAGGTGGGCATTGGTCCCGGTTGGTGCCACCAACCGGAACCAAAGGGTGGTGCTGCCCGGGGCCAAATGTTTAGTCCCACCTCGCTAGTTGAGAGGGCTCGAGAGTGGTTTATAAGCGCTGCTGCGCACAACCTCTCGAGCTCCTCTCAACAGCAGGCTTACGGGCCTAATTGCACACACCCCTGCCTGTGGGCCTTCTAGGCCTTCAGCGGGCCCGAATCCTGGCCCAACCTGGTAGTTGGGTTTCTAGTCGTATTCAGGCCGTTGTGGCCTAGTAGGCGGCATTTTTTTTTAATTTTTTTCTACTTTTTTTGTTTTCTTTTTTGCTTTATTTATTTTCTTTTGTTTCTACTTACAGTTTTTCAGTGATTCTTTTTTGCTTTTAGGTCACAAAAATTATAAACTTTCTGTTAGTGCCATTAGTTTCCAAATTTGAATAGTTTAAATTTCAATTCTTTTAAATTGGTGTGAATAACTAGTTTGTGAATAACTTTACTATAAAAAATAGATTTTTGAGTGATTCTTTTTCCTGCTATTTAATATTACTGTGTTTTATCATTATATTCAATTTGGTAATTTTTAGGTTAATTTAAATGTCTGTTTTAACCAAAAACAGACTTTGTTATTTTAGTTTGCTATTAAAGTTTCTAAAAAAAATCTTTATGAAAAATCTTTTTGCTATTAATGTTTGGAACAAAAAATACTTTGATAACTTTAGTTGCATAAATTTTATATAATTTTAGTTTCATAAATACTAGAGGTTTATAAAATCAATTTTCAACCCTTTCTGACTTCATTTCCTATTTTTAATGCATTTACTGATTTTTTTAAGCTAAATGACCCTGAAATTGAAAAGCACTACAAATGAACTCTGAACAGGTTGAAAGTTGGCATGGTATCATCATTTCACCCACATAGCATGTGCTAAAAAGTTGAGAGGGTTACGACAAAAACTGGATGCACTTCGTGTACAAAATGGACAATCTCTTTCGAAGTATCAGGGTTTCGGACGAAAACTCATCTGTTACAAAGGGATTTCATTTTTTTGAACTTATTTGAACTCCAGACTTTTTGTGTGTTCAAAATGCACCATTCAGGAAGAAGCACACGGATCGTGTGTTTCTTTCAAGCGCTTGTGAGCTGTTGGATCAGCACTATAACGACTAGTCCCGGTTCGTGCTAGCAACCGGGACTAAAGAGGCACACGACCCTATATATAACCCACCTCTCGGACACTTAGTGTGTGTACTCATTCGGATTCAAATCATTCGGATTCCCTGCATACGGTCCGACGGTGCATTTCATATGCGGGCACTCACGAGCCACCGTCGGGTTGTATGCAGGGGAAACCGTGTGTTTTGTTGATCTATCTAGAAATCCTGCAGTTCATCGACCGAATGCAAATCATTCGGATTCCCTGCATACGGTCCGACGGTGCATTTCATATGCGGGCACTCACGAGCCACCGTCGGGCTGTATGCAAGGGAAATCGTGTGTTTTGTTGATCTATCTAGAAATCCTGCAGTTCATCGACCGAATGCAAATCATTCGGATTCCCTGCATACGGTCCGACGGTGCATTTCATATGCGGGCACTCACGAGCCACCGTCGGGCTGTATGCAGGGGACACCGTGTGTTTTGTTGATCTATCTAGAAATCCTTTCATTTTCCGACGGTATATTTCATTTTTCCAACTCCATTTTTACAAAGACACTTAGAAAGAAACAAAAGACAAATAGAAAGGATGATGCTCAATTGGCGGACAAAACGGACAATCTCTTTCGAAGTATTAATTAGGATTTCATACGAAAACTCATCTGTTACAAAAGGCATTTCATTTCTTCACATGTAACTGCAATGATATAGTTGTGGAGAGAAAGTCTTCACTTTTTCTTCGCTTGTGTCCTTTGCTTATTGCGCCGTAACCATGGATAATCTTCATCGTTTAAGAGGGTGCTTGGGTCAGCCATGACTTTGAAGGGAGGAATTTCATGAAACTTTTGATAATCTTCAGACATGTCTGTCTTGCCCTCCAATCCCACGATGTCTCTTTTCCCTGAAAGAACTATGTGGCGCTTTGGATCATCGTATGATGTATTCGCTTCCTTATCTTTTCTTTTTCTTGGTTTGGTAGACATGTCCTTCACATAGAAAACCTGCGCCACATCATTGGCTAGGACGAATGGTTCGTCTGTGTACCCACGATTGTTCAGATCCACTGTTGTCATTCCGTACTGTGGGTCTTCCTATACCCCGCCTCCCGACAGATTGACCCATTTGCACTTAAACAAAGGGACCTTGAAATCATGTCCATAGTCAAGTTCCCATATGTCCACTATGTAACCATAATATGTGTCATTTCCCCTATTGGTTGCTGCATCAAAGCGGACACCGCTGTTTTGGTTGGTGCTCTTTTGATCTTGGGCGATCGTGTAAAATGTATTCCCATTTATCTCGTACCCTTTGTAAGTCAATATAGTCGAAGATGGTCCCCTGGCCAACGAGTACAACTCATCAGAAACAGTGTTGTCACCCATGAGACGTGTTTGCAACCAACTGCTGAAAGTCCTGATGTGTTCATATGTAATCCAGTCGTCACACTGCTCCGGGTGTTTGGAGCGCAGAATATTCTTGTGTTCATCGACATACGGGGTCACCAAGGTAGAATTCTGTAGAACTGTGTAGTGTGCTTCAGACCAAGAATGCCCGTCCCTACATATTATTGAGTGCGCTCCTAGCGTGCCTTTTCCATTCAGTCTCCCCTCATACCATGATTGAGGGAGACCAATCTTCTTAAGGTCAGGAATGAAGTCGACACAAAACCCAATGACATCCTCTGTTTGATGGCCCATGGAGATGCTTGCTTCTGGCCTAGCGCGGTTACGAACATATTTCTTTAAGACTCCCATGAACTTCTCAAAGGGGAACATATTGTGTAGAAATACAGGGCCCAGAACGACAATCTCGTCGACTAGATGAACTAGGACGTGCGTCATGATATTGAAGAAGGACGGTGGGAACACCAGCTCGAAACTAACAAGACATTGCACCAAATCACTCCTTAACCTTGGTAGGATTTCTGGATCGATCACCTTCTGAGAGATTGCATTGAGGAATGCACATAGCTTCACAATGGCTAATCGAACGTTTTCCGGTAGAAGCCCCCTCAATGCAACCGGAAGCAGTTGCGTCATAATCACGTGGCAGTCATGAGACTTTAGGTTCTGGAACTTTTTCTCTGCCATATTTATTATTCCCTTTATATTCGACGAGAAGCCAGACGGGACCTTCATACTGAGCAGGCATTCAAAGAAGATTTCCTTCTCTTCTTTGGTAAGAGCGTAGCTGGCAGGACCTTCATACTGCTTTGGATGCATGCCGTCTTTTTCATGCACACGTTGCTGTTCCTCCCGTGCCTCCGGTGTATCTTTTGTCTTCCCATACACTCCCAAGAAGCCTAGCAGGTTCACGCAAAGATTCTTCGTCGCGTGCATCACGTCGATTGCAGAGCGGACCTCTAGGTCTTTCCAATAGGGTAGGTCCCAAAATATAGATTTCTTCTTCCACATGGGTGCGCGTCCCGCATCGTCAGTCGGAACAGATAGTCCGCCAGGACCCTATCCAAATATTACTTGTAAATCATTGACCATATCAAGTATGTGATCACCAGTACGGAGGGCGGGCTTCTTCCGGTGATCTGCCTCACCTTCGAAATGCTTTCCTTTCTTTCGACATTGATGGTTGGTTGGAAGAAATCGACGATGCCCCAGGTACACATTCTTCCTGCATTTGTCCAAATATATACTGTCGGTGTCATCTAAACAGTGTGTGCATGCGTGGTATCCCTTGTTTGTTTGTCCTGAAAGGTTACTGTGAGCAGGCCAATCGTTGATGGTTACAAACAGCAACGCATGTAGGTCAAATTCCTCCTGTTCGTTCTCATCCCACACACGTACACCTCTTCCATTCCATAGCTGTAAAAGTTCATCAACTAATGGCCTTAGGTACACATCAATGTCATTGCCGGGTTGCTTAGGGCCTTGGATGAGCACTGGCATCATAATGAACTTACGCTTCATGCACAACCAAGGAGGAAGGTTATACATACATAGAGTCACAGGCCATGTGCTATGCTTGCTGCTCTGCTCCCCAAAAGGATTAACGCCATCTGCACTTAAACCAAACCATATGTTCCTCGGGTCACCTGTAAAGTCGCTCCACTTTCTCTCGATCTTTCTCCACTGCGGCCCGTCAGCGGGTGCTCTCAACTTCCCGTCTTTCTTACGGTCTTTTTTGTGCCATTGCATCAACTCGGCATGCTTTTTGTTTCTGAACAGACGTTTCAACCGTGGTATTATAGGAGCATACCACATCACCTTGGCAGGAACCCTCTTCCCGGTGCGCTGGCCCTCAACATTAGCAGGGTCATCTCTTCTGATCTTATACCGCAATGCACCGCACACCGAGCATGCGTTCAAATCCTCGTACGCACCGCGGTAGAGGATGCAGTCATTAGGGCATGCATGTATCTTCTGCACCTCCAGTCCTAGAGGGCATAGAACGTTCTTTGCTTCGTACGTACTGCCGGGCAATTCGTTATCCTTTGGAAGCTTCTTCTTCATTATTTTCAGTAGCGAACTAAATCCCTTGTCAGATACACCATTGTCTGCCTTCCATTGCAGCAATTCCAGTGTGGTACCGAGCTTTCTGTTGTCATCTTCGCAATTTGGGTACAACCCTTTTTTGTGATCCTCTAACATGCGATCGAACTTCAACTTCTCCCTTTCACTTTCGCATTCTCTCTGTGCATCAACAATGACCCGGCGAAGATCATCATCGGGCACATCGTCTGGTTCCTCTTGATCTTCAGCTTCCCCCATTGTAGCATCACCGTATTCAGGGGGCGGGTAGTTGTCGTCATCCTCTTCTTCTTCGTTGTCTTCCATCATAACCCCTCTTTCTCCGTGCTTGGTCCAAACATTATAGTGTGGCATAAAACCCTTCTCAAGCAGGTGGAAGTGAAGGGTTTTAGAGTTGGAGAAACCTTCGTATTCTCACAGACAGTACATGGACAATGCATAAAACCATTCTGCTTGTTTGCCTCAGCCGCTTCGAGAAAATTATGCAGGCCCTCAATATACTCGGAGGTGCGTCGGTCACCGTACATCCATTGCCGGTTCATCTGCGTGCATATCATCAATAGAGAAGTGACCAAATTAATAGAAATTCATCATCACATTAAAGCCAAAGTACAGTAGTGACCAAAATAAATACATAACGTTCATACATAGTTCTCATTATTGAACAACATATAGCTCTCTAGAGCATCTAATTAAAACATACATTGAAACTAGAAAATTTAAATGCAACAACAAATGCGATCATAACCGCAACTAAGGTACCAATTGATCCAACGGCATAATGATACCAAGCCTCAGTATGAATGGCATATTTTCTAATCTTTCTAATCTTCAAGCGCATTGCATCCATCTTGATCTTGTGATCGTCGACGACATCGGCAACATGCAACTCCAACTTCATCTTCTCCTCTTCAATTCTTTGTAATTTTTCTTTCAAGTAATTGTTTTCTTTTTCAACCAAATTTAACTTCTTGACAAGAATTTCTATGTCGGTTGGAATTTCCGGTTCACATACCTCCTAGATTAAAAAATCTATGTCACGTTGGTCGGCATAATTGTCATAAACACTAAATAAAACAAATAGTTATAGAAGATAATATATACCACATCCGAATCATAGACCGGACGAGGGCAAATGAATAGAGAAGTGAATAGAGAAGTGATCAAATGCTATTATTGAAAAAATAAATACATAAAGTTCACACATAGTTCTCATAGAACAACATACAGCTCTCTAGAGCATCTAATTAAAACATAAATTGAAACTAACATACAACTATGTAAAACATTTAAATGCAACAACAAATGCGATCATAATGGCAACTAAGGTAACAATTGATCCAACAGCATAATGATACCAAGCCTCATTATCAATGGCATATTTTCTTATCTTTCTAATCTTCAAGCGCATTGCATCCATCTTGATCTTGTGGTCATCGACGACATCGGCAACATGCAACTCCAATTTCATCTTCTCATCCTCAATTCTTTTCAATTTTTCTTTCAAATCCTCGTTTTCTTTTTCAACTAAATTTAACCTCTCGACAAGAGGGTCGGTTGGAATTTCCGGTTCACATACCTCCTAGATAAACACATCTATGTCACGTTGGTCGGCATAATTGTCATAAACACTAAATAAAACAAATAGTTATAAAAGATAATATATACCACATCCGAATCATAGACCGGACGAGGGCCGACGTGGGCGGATACCATGACCATGGCACTATATAATAACAAACAATAATAAAAGTAAGAAAATTACACAAGTATCTATCTAAATGATACAAGTAAGAACTTTTTTCTTTTAGAAAGAAGATAAGAAGAAGAGGCTAACCACGGTGGTGCCGGCGCCGAGATGGACGCGGGCGATCGACGGCGGTGAGGACGGGGACGGGACAGGACGGACCGCCAAACCTAAACAAATCTTGAGAAAAATGGAGCTTGGACAAGGAGCTTCGAGAGCAGAAAGCTTAAGTGTGGCTCAGGCATTTCATCGAACACCTCATGTGCATAGGAGGTGAGCTAGAGCACCACAAAGCTCTCCCCTCGCCGGCCAGAAAAATAGAGCAGTGTGGAGTGCTCTGCTCGCTGGCGAGGGGGTATATATAGGCATCTCATTGGTCCCGGTTCGTGGCTGGAACCGGGACTAAAGGATCCCCTTTGGTCCCGGTTTCCAGCCACGAACCGGGACCAATGGTTGTGGGCCAGGAGCGAGGCACATTGGTCCCGGTTCGTGTCTGGAACCCGGACCAAAGGGGTCATACGAACCGGGACCAATGCCCCACGAGGCCCGGCCGGCCCCCTGGCCTCATGAACCGGGACCAATGCCCCCATTGGTCCTGGTTCGTGAGTGAACCGGGACTAATGGGCTGGCCCGGCCTGGACCAAAGCCCTCTTATGTACTAGTGACTCCGATTTCCCCCTCCCGGAGGGAAGTATCCCCGGCGGAATCGCTCTGTCGGAGAGCAAAAGTGCTTCTGCCCAAGTTTCGCCTCGAGACGGCTGCGCTCCGTCCCAAAAGTCTTCTCCTTATTTTTTCTAGGGCAAATGGGCTTATATACCAGAAAATGGGCACCGGAGGCTGGCCAGGGGCCCCACGAGCCACCAGGGCGCGCCAGGGTGGCCCTCTCTGGTACTTCTTTCTTCCAATATTTTTTTATTTATTCCAAAATAAATCTCCATGAAATTTCAACTCATTTGGAGATGTGCAGAATAGGTATCTCTGACATAGCTTTTTCAGGTCCAGAATTCCAGCTGCCGGCAATCTCTCACCTTATGTAAATCTTGCATATTAAGAGAGAAAATGCGTTAGAATTGCTCCACAAAATGTTATATTGATTAAAAACACTATAAATAACAGTAGTAAAACATGATGCAAAATAGACGTATCACTGGCTACCATGGATGTGGGGGCGGCGTGGAGGCTGGGGGTTGGCGTCCGTGACGGTGGTGCGGCAGACGTCTTTCTTGACGCACCGTGGTCGAAGGTGAAGCGTTCTTGCCGGGGTGTCCACCCTGTCTGGCCTTGGCCAGACCTTCGAGGGCGGCATCCGTGGACGTCGTCAACTTCTTGGAGTCTCCGTCGTGGTTGCTTCTTGCCCTCCGTCGTGCTTCGGGTGAAAATCTTGATCCTTTGGATCAGGCGGTAGTGGCACTCCAGTGTCGTAATCTTCCTGAAGATATCGCCTTGGCTAGCAACTTCGCATCTTCGCTTCGGTTGAGGGCTCCATCGACTCCATGGTATTCCTTATTGTTCATCTTTTGGCTTTGTGGTGGTGGATGGGGTGCTGTAATTGTTCTCTGGCACCTTTGTATCTTGCCTTGGGTGTGTGTTGTGGTGTTGTGTTGTGTGATAGGTTGCTGCGAGTTGTAAGTTGATCGTGTTTTATATATAATAAAGCGGGGCGGAAGCCTTTTTCGTCAAGGAGGAGTGTAAGGTTGTTGCTTGAGTAATAGTGTCAAAAATGCTCTTATATTATGGGACGGAGGAAGTACAAGTTTATACCGCAAAAAAAATGCAGTAGCCAAACCCTATTTGGCGGCTATAGTGGCGGATTTTAGAAGGCGCACAATGTCATTTTGCAAGGTAATGTTACATATCGGCAAACAATCCATCGTCTGTGTGTGTGCATCAAGATTCGTGCCGCTGTCAATACTTTATTTCCATTTTCCTGCTATACTGAATATATACATCGTTAAATACAACTAGTGGCCCCATCATTGTCCTTGATATGGTAGGTATGGCAGCCCACTCTCTCTCTCTTCTCTCACACATAAATCCACCCTTTTATTTCACCTTAGCTAAAATAAATCGTCCATATCATTTAAACTATAAGTTCTTTTTAAAATAATTTATATATTTGAACAACTGGCGCCAAGACCTTTAGAGCTAGACCAATCTTGGATACATTTCAAACACGTGTAAATTTCAACAATTTACATTTCATATGTGAAACAAACCTAACTAGAAAATGTGAAAAGCAAACCTATTTCAACATAAATATGTGAAACCAACCTATTTCACTAGAAACCTATTTAACCCAAATATGAAACTGAAATGTCAACTTGTGAAACTAATTATTTGAAAATGTGGTACAATTTATTTGAAAAAGAGTAAAATATGTTATTCCCAAAACGTGCAATTGAAATAGTTGTGAATTTTGTGGAAACAAGCCAGTGTATAGTGAAATGTAGGTTCTGAAACTGAAAAACAATATGAAACCGAAATATCAACTTGGGAAATTGATTATTTGAAAATGTGTAACAAACCTATTTCACTAGAAAAACTGTGAAACAAACCTAATTCACTAGAAATATGTGAAACAAATCCATTTCACTAGAAAACTATTTAACCCAAATATATTTCAGATACGTGAAACAAACATTTTTCACACACACTAGAAATGTACAATTGAAAATAGATGTGATAATTATGAAACAATCCAGTGAAATGTGAAATTTAATTTCTGAATTGTGAAATAGTAACTACAGAAAGTAAAATCATAATGTATCATTGTGAAACTGATTATTTGAAAATGAGAAATATATGTTCAAATTTAAATGTGGTTGAAAAATATCCAAGATTGGTCTCATTTTAAAGGTTTTGCACAGGGAGTTCAAATAGAAAAAATGCTTGAAAATGAAATATATGATTTATAAGATTTTAATGTTTTAAATTAGCCAAGGTGAAAGAAAAGATTGGATTTATTGTGTGGGAGAAGAGAGAGAGTGGGTCTGTCATATCATGTCATGTCTGCACATGAAGAACAGTGGTGGGCCATCAAGCTGAAATACAATTAATTAATAAACATGAGAGAGCATTTTTATACTTAACATACGGCGTGGGGTGGCACAACCGGATTGGCTGGTGTGTTGCCGGTACCAACCGGTACCGCCCAATTTTTCGCTTTGGCACACCCTCTTGTGCACTATTTTGCTAATGGCCGGCCCATCTACATCGCTAGAATGTACTCATAACTTGTGGTTGGCTCTGGTTTTGTGAAACATCTAGATGCTTTTGATTGGTTTTGTGAAGCTTTCGACCAGTTTTTTATCATTGCCTTTTTTGCTGGGTTTTTGTTTGATTTTCACTTGTTCTTTTCTTTTACATTTTCTTTTTTTTTTCAAACTCATGATTTTTGTTGAAATCCTGAACAATTTTGAAATGGCAAACTTTTTTTAAATTTAGAGAACTTTTTCCAAATTCGTCAACTTTATTTGAATATGTGAACATTTTCTGAAATCATGAATTTTTTAGAATTCATGACTTTTTAAACTTTGTGAGTTTTTTCGAATTCACAAACAATTTTGGAATTCATCTACCTTTTTCGAATTCATGAACATTTTTATAATTCTCTAAGTTTTTTTAAAAAAATCGTGATTTTTTTTTGATTTGTGACCTTTTTTAGAATTTATGAACTTTCCAAATTCATGAGTTTTTTTTTTGAAAATTTATGATTTTTTTACTTCCATGAATATTTTCATTTTCAACTTCATGAACTTTTTCCAAAATAAAAATAGATCGGTTCTTTACTTGGACAGCAGACCAGCCCTGCCACAAAATACGATCGAACTGCCAGAGCGAGTGTGGCAGAGCGAACGATAGACTATTACTGGGCCGGCAGATCCAAACAACTTGTGAGCGCTGTCGAGCGAACGGCGCCTTGAGCACTGTAGAGGGGGTTCTCCACGCAGCAACCCAGTCGCCTCAAGGCCAGTGAGTAATGGGCCGAACTACTACATGCTTTTTCTTTTCTTTTCTCCCGTGTGAGGCTTTTTGTTTTTGTTTTCTGCTTTTCTACTTTAATTATGTTTATTTATATTTTGGAATTACTAAAAAAAATTGTTAAAAAAATTATATGCAATGAGTATTATATATGGAAAACTTACTTTGTTTAGTTTTAAAAGAATGGTTCATCGTGTATGATAGAATTGTTCGGAGAAAGTAATTCGTATGTTCTCACTGTTTTAAAAAATGTTCGTACATTTCAAAAAAGAATATGTTCATAAAACATTTGTCTGCTCAAGGTTAAAGATATGTTCGTGACATTTAAAAATGTTCACATGTTTAAAAAACCATGTCCATGATGTTTTGGTAAAAATGTTCATCGTGTATCGTAAAATTTTCAATGTGTACCCCACACCCAGACGCCACTCTGCCCCCAATCCCGCTGCTCTGGATGGCCGAAACGGCCCCCACCGCCGACGCCTATTGGGGGTTTGCCGAAGCCTTCATTTGCGCCGCTCTCCTGGAATCATTAATGGCCACCTCAACACATGTGGTCGTTGTTGATGTCAATTAGTGGTCGCCACAACGTGACCGCCGCCATCAAGCCGAGCCGCTCCTCCTTCGGAGCTCTCGGCTTTCGTACGATGCGGCAACGCCGGCTACTACCTCAACCCCAGCCTCCCAGCGTCACGGAAACCACCCCGAGGCCATTCCTAGCGGACCAGACGACCACCTCGATCCCGACGAGCAACCTGTCGGAATTATTCTCCTTGAGCACTAGGTGTTCGATGAAAGCCTTGTAAGGTAAAACAAAATCATTTTCTTGAGTAGGAGTAGATTGTAATGAGAAGTATTATATTGTAGATGAGTTTGTTTGAGTCCTCTATGTGTTATGATTCTTTCTCTCAAGAGGAATATGAGATGGACGAAGATGAGCACATTGCTTTGATCATGATGTCCACATGCATTAGAACAAGCGACCGAAGCATGATGGTTCCATTCTCGGACGTGAGGTGATTTGTAGGTTGACGCAAGATGGACATAATAGACTGATGCTCAACTATTTTGGAACAAATCAGGTGTATCCACAGCCACTACCAAAATCAGGGTCGTTGCCGACGGCCTAAACTATGCCGACGGCCCCCGTCGGCATACGTCACCCTACGCCGACCACCAGTGCCTCACCGTCGGCGTACTAAAAACCGTCGGCGTAGATCAATCTATGCCGACGGCCACCGTCGGCGTAGATTCACCTATGCCTACGGTGGTCGTCGGCGTAGACACCCCGTCGGCGTATCAGCGGGCCCGGCCACTCGATGAGTAACGCCCGTTTGACGCCGTCAAAGATATGCCGACGGCCCTGACGGACACCGTCGGCATAGCTTCGATGGTCCACGTCATCGATCCGCGGCAGGTGCCAAGTCATCGATCCGAGGGAGGTGCGGATCCGGGGGCGTAACTACGCCGACGGTTATGCCGTCGGCATACCTTTCGGGCTACGCCGACGGTGTAACCGTCGGCATAGGTGCAATTTTGTGTTTTCTGTTTTGAATTGCTTATATCTTTTAGGATATTTGATGTTTTTGAGTGATTCTTTTTGCATTAAATTCAAAATTTTGTCTAGTTTGTGTTTGCGCAATTAGTTTTCAAATTTGAATGGTTTAAATTTGAATTTGTTCAAATTTTCTTCAAACCCTAGATTGTGAATAACTTGAGTTTAAAAATTGTTTTTAATTTAATTTTTTCTGCTCGTAGGCACATGTTAGATGGTGCATGTTGAATACATAAAAAGTCTGGAGTTGAAATAAGTTTAAAAAATAAAATGCTTTTTTAACAGATGAGTTTTTGTCCGAAACCCTGATACTTCGAAAGAGATTGTCGAGTTTGTACACAAAGTGCATCCAGCTTTTGTCGTAACCCTCTCAACTTTTTAGCACTTGCTATGTGGGTGAAATGATGATACCATGCCAAGTTTCAACATTTTCAGAGTTCATTTGTAGTGCTTTTCAATTTTGGGGTCATTTAGCTCAAAATAATTAATAAATTCATGAAAAATAGGGAATGAAGTGGGAAAGGGTTGAAAATTGATGATGTGGCTTTGAATAGTGCATGTTGATCGCAAAAAAAGTCTGGAGTTTAAATAAATTAAAAAAATGAAATGCCTTTATAAAAGATGAGTTTTCGTCTGAAACCCTGATACTTCGAAAGAGATTGTTCAGTTTGTACACAAAGTGCATCCAGCTTTTGTCGTAATCCTCTCAACTTTTTAGGAAATGCTATGTGGGTGAAATGATGATACCATGCCAAGTTTCAACCTTTTCAGAGTTTATTTGTAGTGTTTTTCAATTTCGGGGTCATTTAGCAAAAAAAAAATCCAATAAATGCATGAAAAATAGGGATTGAAGTGGGAAAGGGTTGAAAATTGATGATTTGGCTTTGAATAGTGCATGTTAAACGCACCAAAAGTCTGGAGTTTAAATAAGTTTTAAAAAGTGTTATGAAAAAGTAAAATGGCTATAACTTTTACATAAGATGTCGAAAAAAATGTTATGAAAAATTAATTTTATTTAAAATAAATAAATGATGTCATATTTGGATTCCTCATATTTTTCTGATAATAATGGATATATTATTTGTTGAATTTCGATTTACGGATTTAAAGATATTAATTATGCCATATTAAATGAATAAATGGCAAAAAATGAATAAAATTATATTATTACTTATTTTATTTTAATTGAAATTCAATATTATTATTAATCATTTATTGTTGTTTATTTTAATAATTGTTTGGAATTTAGAAAATTAAATCATGTGACATCAAGACCTAAGGGTTAATAGGATTGACAGCTTACTATTGTCAAGAAAACAACAAGTGCAGACTTGGAAACTAAGGGTGATAGAACTCGAAAGTTAAGCGTGCTGGGGTTGGAGCAGTGAGAGGATGGGTGACCTGTCGGGAAGTTAGACGATATGGAATGAGGGGTGATTAGAGATTAAATTGTCAAATAATTCAAGAGCAGTGAGCAGGGGTGATTACAGATTAAATTGTCAAATAATTCAAAGATTTGAAAATCAGAAAAAAATCGAAAAAATTAAAAAAATATTAAAAAAAACAGCACCTATGCCGACGGTGTAACCGTCGGCGTAGCCCTGCCTTCAAGTGCGCCAGGAGCTGCCACGTGGTAGGGCTACGCCGACGGTTACACCGTCGGCGTAGCTCCTGGCCTATGCCGACGGTGTAATCGTCGGCGTAGCCCTGCCTTCAGATGCACCAGGAGCTGCCACGTGGCAGGGCTATGCCGATGGTTACACCGTCGGTGTAGCTCGTCGCCTATGCCGACGGTTACACCGTCGGCATAGCCCCTGTCACGTGGCAGCTTCCGGTTGGTGGACGAACTCCGACGTCGCCGTTAGCCGCCGTCACGTGAAAAAGGACGCCGACGGCCCATCTACGCCGACGGTCGTACGACCAGATGTCGGCATAGGGACCTACGCCGACGGTTTTCCTATGCCGACGAAAATGCCCGGGTACGCCGACGGTCGCGATCCCGACGGGCCTACGCCGACGGGGGCCGTCGGCGTAGCCCTACGCCGACGGTATTCTGGCCTACGCCGACGGGGTCTGGCCGTCGGCGTAGGGGGCGATTCTGGTAGTGAGCGATGCTTACGACGCCGGTTTAGGACGGCTCCAGATTTGTTCCATCACATGCCAACATGTTTTAATAGTTGAAGAAGGCCATTTGTTTTGGCACCAATTTTACATCTACGGCAGAAAATTTTCTAGTGACCCAAAACCTTATCTCTCCTTACCTAAAACTTTTTTTGAGCACCATCTTTTACATCATGTGTTGGAGATGCTCTAAGAGCATCTTAGAGCATCTCCAACAGAGGCGGTAAATAAGCGGCGCGCCTGAAAAAACTGCTTTTTAGCGCGCGCGCGACCGAATCTGCAGCTCCAACAGATGCGAAAAAATCGCGCGCGCTAAAAACGGCTCAGCGCGCCGAACAAATCTGCATCGCGCGCTGTTAATTTCGAGCGCTGGCTACCGCGCGCTGGACAGAACAGAAAACGCGCGCGAGCGAGCAACCGCCGCTGAACTCTCCGCCCGCGCCCGCCTTCGCCCCGCCCCGCGCCGCCACCTGCAAACTCCAGCCATGGACGGCCGCAACGACATCCCCCCAACCCCTAGAGGCGGCAAAGAAACACAATGCAACTATTGATTTGGATGATGATGATGATGAGGCATCAAGTGATGGCGTCAAGAGGAGCCCTACACCAAACTCGGTTGCCTACTCCAAGCCAAAAAGACCACAAGGAGAGAAACTAGCAAAAGAAAAGAAGAAGAAGAAGAAGAAGGGGGGAGATGATGAGATAAAGAGTGCTATGGAGGCTATTGTGAAGGCAAGAAAGGAAGCAAACGAGGAGAGGAGGGTGGCAAGGAGCCAAGAGTCGGCAGCCGAGGAGAGGAGGGTGGCGGCCGAAGAGAGGAAGGTGGCATTGGAGGAGAAGAAATTGGCCATGGAGGAGCAAGCTAGATTATTGGAATGGGAGAAGTACTTGTTCTTCATGGACACATCTAACTTCGATGAGAGGCAAAAGGAGTACATCAACCTTTGCCGTGATCAAGTCTTGGTCCAAAAAAGATTGACGGGCATGGGATGCATGGGAGGCACGGGAGCTACCATGGGAGGCTTGGGAGGCATGGGAGCTACCATGGGAGGCATGGGAGGCATGGGAGCTACCATGGGAGGCATGGGAGCTACCATGGGAGGCATGGGAGCTACCATGGGAGGCATGGGAACAAGCATGGGAGCCATGGGGGCCATGTGCGGCATGGGAGGCATGTGTGGCTTGGGAGCTACCATGGGAGGCATGAGTTTTGCGTCTCTCATGGGAGGCATGGGAGCACCTACGGGAGGCATGGGTGGCTTGGGAGCTTCCGGTGTGCCTCACATGCCTTCGCATGATGCCTTTGGTGATAGTGCGAACACCGTCCCAGTTTCCAATGACGGAGAGGACAAAGAAGAGGAGGAAGAAACGGATGAAGAAGAGGAGGAAAAAGAGGAGGAAGAAGATGGGGCATGATTGTTGATGTTTAATTCGTTTGTGTGAACTTGTTTGTCATGAACTTGCTTGTGGTTTGGTGATTTTGAACTATGCTACGAATTTGAACTATGATATGTTTCTCATTGATGTTTGAGATCATCTTGTTTCTGTGAACTTTGCATATTTTTTATGTTTGAGATCATCTTGTTCATATTGTCAAAGTTGTATGTGTTGTTTGGCAAGCGCCGGCTGGGCGCGCGCGCTCTATTTTACCGCGTCTACTGAAGCGCTACAACGGCGTGCTAAAAATTTTCAGCGCCTGGTGAAGCAATTACCAAGTCCGGCGCGCAAAAGGGCTATTTCGGCGTTGTAAAACAAATTTAGCGTGCCGCGCCGTAGCGCGTCTGTTGGAGATGCTCTAAGAAACTATATCTCCGTTGTGCAAGAGGGGGTAAAGCCCGGTTGGAAATAAATAAATTGCGTGTTCAACATCCCAATGATTACAAACCATTGATAAAAAGTTAACACATCCAGTGGTCTATCATTCCATTTCACAGTTTACAAACCATAGGAGGCACATGTCAATTACTGACCCACAACTGACCCCATCTCTATATGCTTGCTAATTAGGCAGCAGTGTGATGGCTGGTGCCGATGAATTTTCTTCTGGTGGGGAAGACGCTGAACAGCACGCTGGCGAAGGCGGTTATTCCGAGAGGCAGGTTCCTGAACAGCTGCTGGGCCTCCTCCACGGCGTTCGGGAAGAAGCAGTTCTGAATCCCCACGTCGGTCAACGCCATTGCCAAGAACACAAGCACCACGAGGAAGGCATGAAGAAGATCCTGGCCCCTCAGGCGGCGCTTCTTCAGCTCCGGCAAGATGTCGGAGAACTCCTCGGCCTCCTCCACCTTGGACAGGTTGAGAACGTTGATGCGGCCGCATATGGCCACGCCGTAGTACAGCTTGCCGTTGTGGACCAAGGAGTCCGTCAAGACGAAGAAGAAGCAGGAGAGGGAGAGCACCACGAGCAGCGCCATGGTGATGTACCAGTTGCTGCTGTAGCACTTGCCCCCGTTGCTGAAGGACGAGGCCAGCATCTGGTATATCATCACCGTCCCCGACGGCAGCAGCTGCGTCAGGTTCGCCGTCGCCGCCAGAATCGGCTTGTCCACCCCGGCCGCCGGCGTCGGCGGCGGCTTGATGAGCGGCGTGTGCCCTGCCTCGATGTCGTCCACGCCACCGCTCGGTGCTGCCATTCGCTCGGCTCACTTGCAATTTCTGATGCGTACGTGTGTGGTGCGTTGGTGCGTTGCGCGCCCATTCGCTCTACTACTTGTATAACTAGCCGTCCGGTGAAGCCACATGATAGTAGTACTGGTAGTAGTAGTAATTTTTGGCTTATTGCATGCAAGTGATTGTTAAGTAGTGCTACTTGTACATCGGTTGCGTCGTCAAATTAACTGATGATGCTTCTTCACCTTTGACTTTGTAGAAACTAGCAATATCGGTCTGTTTGACTTTGAAGAAATATTAACATGTCCTTGTGATACGAAAAAGAACATGAATATCCAATGTTGATCGGATACACACACTGCATAGGATGTACGCATAGTATCAATGATGAATTGATGATATGCAAACTTGCACTTTATGACTATGTGCTGAAAAAACTGGATAACTATCCATTTGGATTTCCCAATAGCGAGCTAAGCCCTATTTAGCATTTCAGCATAAATAAGCAGACAATCGGGCACAAATATAACATACTTGACAATTGACATATAACAACTACAGTCCGGCCAACGAAATATAACAATGACATGGTGTAGTTCATAAAAGCAACTAGCACAGAACAAGGACATGGTGCACTGCAGTTCATACTTCATAACAACAACATATAGCAAAGACATGATGTTGCTCATTACATAACTAACACATAGCAAAGACATGATGTTGCTCATTACATAACTAACACATAGCATCAGCTAGATATAGTACATAACAGCAACACATAGCAGCAAGTCACAATCCAGGACATGGTCCAGTTCAATACGTAACAAACCAAAGTTTGGCATCCCGCCAAAGCAACATAACAACTAGCAATTCATAAGTTCATTACATAACAAACAAGCAAAGATTGTCATCGTCTAGGATGACTTTGTTTTGCGTGTGTAACTCCACACAGTCTCGGTCTATATGTATATATGGAGAAGAGTTGACATAGACATGATAGATGACCTCGCTGCGTATTGACCAATCATGGCTTGACAAATATAATAAGAGTGTAACCACCCCTAGGATAAGATGAGGGAGAATGCCTCACCTTTGTTCGAACAACAGACGTTTCAGGCCGTGTATCGGCTTGAGATATCGGCCAATTCCGGATAAACTGGCCGATCATTAATTTGTTAACAAGACTTTCATAGACCTGTGCTTGGGGATGGATCGAGGTACTTCTAATTATTTATTAAAATTCCGCGGGTCTGGACGTGATACACACATTGACACACGTTATTAAGTGACATTAACTTTTTGAGGGCATTAAGTGACATCAACTTGTTTGTACTTATTATCTAGCTATGAGAAGACTTTGGAATCAACTGAGGTCATAATTAAGAAACTCATCGACTTGAGTCTATACGCAAAAGTTTCTAACGTCGCTTACATTGTTTAAATAGAAGGACACCGAACGGCAAGGCTTTTCCATTTGGGAGATTATTGGCCTGGGCTTTACAAAAATTTGGAGTCAATTGCATAGAACCACCATATTTGTATCGGTCCCTAGGTCCCCGCCCAGCCCACATTTGGGAGGAGTTTATGAGTTTATTTTTCCATTGAATGCTCTATAGCCTATTTGTTCTGGCATGTAAAAGTAATTGCACTAGTCTCTTATTATTTTTCCATTGTATGTGACAAACGAACTTTCTATTGAATACAAACATTGCACAGGATGATGTAGTCAAACAATGTAAGGATGATGATCCACCTTAAGTGACAAATGTTAGAAGATTACCAGCGGATCCTTGATAGGTGGATGTGTTTGGGCCTCTCGGTGAGGAAGTGGGAGCCATTGTCGGCTGGACATCCACTAAAAGTGAAGCCGTGGGGAATGGGAGGGCTTTGTTGAAATTGAAGATCCTTATCACTTCCCAACCATTGAATACTCACGGGACAATGTTGGAGGATTCATAGGTAAGTCAAACTGTGATGTACAAGAGCTACATCAATGAACTCGACACACCGAGGTATAAGCAAGTATAGTCTTCTCTAGCACCACCACTCTACCAGATTGTGATAAAACACCTGATGAAAGAAGTTCATGCGTTGCGGGTTAATTGTAAGTCATGCTACAACAGAAGGACTCCTCCACTAAACGACATGTGTATGTGGGACGCACACCTTTGACGAAGTAGTTATGGTGCGCAAACCGTGGGAGAATAAAGAGATTACCTCAATGTATGCAAGGGCTTCGATTCACCTAATAGATGACATCGATTTGAGGAGGTTGGACGGGGAAGAGGGCATCAGCTCAAGTGGGAGAGGAGGTGGAAGGGTAGGGACTGGATGGGTGGGCCGGTGGCTACTCGTGTCCATATCTCAACCTTGCCGCTTAACTCTCGAAGGAGGGGGGCTATCGTCACTGACCGTGGTGATAGGAATATTGCGCTACCACCATGATCGACGACAATAGACAATCGGCCATGTCGGTGTCGACAGTGTCTATTGCAGTTGACCATGGCGATAGTCCATCCACCCTACCGGTGCCATGTTTGATGGTAGACAAAACAAACAGGTTGTAAAAATACGTTATAAATAGTTCTTTTTGAACTAAAATGGTGATTAAGGATGAAAACTGTAATTTTCACCACACGGATGAGAGGTTGAATCTAGCCTGGGATAACATTTTTGGTGAGAGCACGAGAACAACCAAAGAAGGGTCCATTGCGACATTCCATCAAACAACTATATATAGCTGTCGCGGGCGTGTGCCGATCAGCGACGGTCCTGGGAAAAATATCTAGTGCTCCCGCAACTTAGGTGATACGGTGCTACGGGCTCTGGGAGACTTTGGATCCCAGATCCAATAGTGCATAGGCCAAGTAAATCCAGCAAAAAGCCTCCACGAGTCTGAAAATTGCTTATAGGTCCAGTATATCCAGCAGCACCCCCCGATGTCGTTCGACGTGAAACTCAACGACCCAGGAGCCTGTATCACGGGAGCACCTACGTCGCTGAAGCACCTGATACTCTCTCGCTGTCATGGGTGGGTGCAAAGCAAGTGAAGAGGAGGCTGCATTGGACATGATCCATCAGGTCAGATAGGATGGATTGCTTATAAACCAGAAAAAATATGGATTGCCTAGTAAACCAAAAAAAATTCAGGAGTCCGTATCACGGAAGCACCTACGTCGCTGGAGCACCTGATACTCTCTCGTCGTCCTGGGTGCATGCAAAGCAAGTGAAAAGGAGGCTGCATTGGAGAGAATCCATCAGGTCAGATAGGATGGATTGCTAAAACCGAAAAAAAAAAATGGATTACCTAATAAACCAAAAAAACAGATAAAAAAAAGGGAGAAAAGGGGCGTTGCGAGAATCGAACTCGCGACCTCTCGCACCCAAAGCGAGAATCATACCACTAGACCAAACGCCCAAATCGATATTCAATTCGCTTAAACACGCTACTAATCATTTAGCTTTACTACTACTCTCATGACGATTTCTACAGCGAGGTAAGCAGAGTTGGATCGACCCGTCCTCCCTTCCAGAACCTTCTCTCTCTCCCCCTCCCTTTGGAGATCTCCATCCCATGCCGGCGGCGACGGCGACATCGCCCTCTCCGGGGGCCTCCACCGCCCGACGCGCCACCAACCCCCTCCACCGCGCCTCGTCCTCCTCCTTCCTCCCCCCGCAGCCGACGCGGCGGCCGCTGCAGGGCGTCGCCGCCTCCGCCTGTCCCGGGCGCCGCGTCGCCTGCTGCAAGGCCGCCGGCCCCTCCGCCGCCGACCACGGTACGTCAGATGCAAAATCACGCTTCAGATTATCAAGCTCCAGCTAAGAATTCCTTGCGTGCCGCCTGACAAATCATTCTCAGTATGGGATCTGTGCTGCTACATGCTAGTAGTAGATAGGAGTGGGAACAGCGTACTGCGGAATTGACCAGCTTAATTAGGCACACGCACTTGTGCTTGCTTGTGTTCATCTAGCTCAGCAACTTCTCGTGAGCAACACTGTAATTTCACCCGTATGGCCGGCCGTATAAGTCTGAAAGAAGCCATACATCTGTGCAGGTGCAGGTGTGCTCCCCAGCAGTTAGCAGTCACATCTCGCCTCTCGTACAAATAACCAAATTAACGGAGCAAACTCGTCTGCGGTCAGCGGTCGAGTAGACAGTCTACACAAGTTCTTGTCTTTTGTGTCAATACATTGCTGCTCTAGTACATTTCATCGGTAGTGCACTTCACTGCATTTAATATCGGAACAAGTTCTCGGTTCTGGAGTTATATTGCAACTGGAGTACTAGTATGTATTAACAGATAAGAAACTCATGTTTCTGTCCTCTGCTTCTAGTGTCACAGTGAACTAGCAGTAAGCTTCTCACAGGGTAGTGTGCTGGTGAACTATGCGGTGCCGCATGCTTACTTAATCTATTCCTAGTGCAACACAAGGCTGTAGAAGCCATTAGCTATTGCCCAGCTGGTGTTGGTTGAATTCTTCATTGCATCCTGATCCTATCTACACAACATCTCAGCTTTTTGGTCACGGTGCTGCTGTATGCATTTTAGTGGTAGTGCAATTTCACTGTGTTTTGTCCAAAGAAGGCCTCAGTTTTGGACTTGTATTGCAACTGCAGCAGTGTGTCAGAGATGTAAAGCTCATGTTTCAAACCCCCGCTTGTAGTGTCACAGTGAACTATTAAGTTTTTCACAGGATAATTAACTAGTAACTTCTGCTCCTGGTGTAAACATATTAATCCTAGTGCAACAGAAACCTGCATCAGGCCTTAGCTATTGTCGCTTATCTTTGATCGCTAGCTCCCAATCGATGGTATATGCATATCCAGAATCTAGAATTCTTGATCCGTAGATTGTTAACTGCATCATGCACAAAATAGCGTACCTGCATGATTCCCCAGTTCTGGAGTTATAACGCAGCTGGAGTGCTAGTATGTATTAACAGATAAAAACTCATGTTTCTGTCCTCTGCTTCTAGTGTAACAGTGAACTAGTAGTAAGCTTCTCACAGGGTAGTATGCTGGTGAACTATGCGGTGCCACATGCTTACTTAATCTAATCCTGTCAAGGTTCAAAAAAGCGCTGAGCACTAAGCGAGCGGTGAGGCACCGCTTAGAGGAATTGAAGCTTAAGCTCTGCTTAAGCGTTCTGTACTGACACCGCAGGAGGGCAGCCTGTTGCATTTTTCAGCGCATATAACCTCCAATCGTCCTTCAATATTGGCTCAGTAAGGCCCAATGAAACCCTGGCCTGCCTATGCACAGCATCGACAGCCTTGCTGCAGCTCCTGTTCCATGGCTTCTCTGCCTCCCCACTCTTTCCCTGGAACCGCCCCTTCTTCCCTGCTCTGTTTCCTCTGCCAGGTTCTAGCACCAGCACGACCAGATTCCCTGTTCTGCTTAATTGAACGCTCAGCCAAAAGCGAAGCGGAAGGCCGTCGCTCAGCACTTAAGCGTGCCTAGGCGTACACCTTTTTTGAACCTTAAATCCTGTAGCAAAAAGTTGTAGCAGGCATTAGCTATTGCCCAGCTGGGGTGTTGGTTAAATTCTTGACTGCATCTTGATCCTATCTACACAAGGTCTCAGTTTTTTGGTTGTATGCATTTTAGTGGTAGTAAAATTTCGCTGCGTTTTGGCCAAAGAAGGCCTCAGTTTTGGAGTTGTATTGCAACTGCGGCAGTATGTCAGAGATGTAAAGCTCATATTACTGTCCTCCGCTTGTAGTGTCACAGTGAACCAGTAAGTTTTTGC
Source organism: Elymus sibiricus (assembly GCA_039707655.1). Classification (NCBI taxonomy): domain Eukaryota; kingdom Viridiplantae; phylum Streptophyta; class Magnoliopsida; order Poales; family Poaceae; genus Elymus; species Elymus sibiricus. Next base: position 534,436,091 of record CM077675.1, read on the forward strand.
ACGGGATAATTAACTAGTAATTTCTGCTTCTAGCGTCACATAGTAATCCTAGTTCAACAAAAACCTGTGGCAGGCAGGCCTTAGCTATTGTCGCTTATCTTTGATCGCTAGCTCCCAATCGATGACGCCTGTATATCTAGAATCCAGAATTATTGATCTGCAGATGATTAACAGCATCATGCACAAAATAGCGTACCTGCATTATTGCCCAGTTTGTTGGCTGATTGTTTCTTCTGAAACAAGAAACAAACAATGAGGTTCTCTATATTGATCTTGAGTGCCTGTTTGCACTTGCAGTGGGCGATGTAGAAGAGCAGACATGGGACGAGGTCGTCCTGGGGTGTGAGACGGCGGTGCTGGTTGAGTTCTGGGCACCATGGTGCGGCCCCTGCCGCCTGATGCACCCCATCATCACAGACCTGGCCAAGGCCTACGCTGGCAGGCTGAGGTGTCTGAAGGTGAACACGGATGAGAACCAGGAGGTGGCCACGAGGTATGGCATCAGGAGCATCCCCACCATCCTCATCTTCAAGGACGGCGAGAGGAGGGAGACGGTCATCGGTGCCATCGCAGACACAGCATTGGCTGCCACTGTCGACAGGTTCTTGTGAGCCTACAGTAGCATGCTGTAACAGAGTACATGCTGATTCGAGTGAAAAGATTTCGCATCGATCCTGGCATTCTAGCTCTGCTTCCATGATTTTCTTGTGAAATCAGACTGTTTGCGTGCATGCCGGAATAATTTGCTGTCATTGCTTCTGATTTGATGATCATCAAGCCTGCAAGAGGATGACCAGTTTTTATGGCTGACTACTGTTGGCTGGGCCATATGTATGTTGCTTTCTTGTATATCTGATGGTGACATTTTTCTCGACGGTATCTAATGGTGACTGTAGCTAGCACTGCAAGTCAATCAAATATTCATATGTAATGAGCAATTCTAATTCTTTGCTCTTCAATGCCCGAGGGCCTCTTTGATTCAAAGTTTCTTTTGCATACGAATCTTTCATAAGAACTTTGAACTGCATCATATGAAATTTTCTACATAATTAATTCAATCATGCAGAATTAATTACTCTCATCATGCAGTTTGTCTATTCTTGCGTTTCAAAATCTGCAAATCGAATACACCCCAAAGTTTTGTGGCTCCAATTTTAAGGTTTAGTTGGAATGCTACTAGCACTAATGTGCTGCTTACACGTGGGCCATACCTCTCCTGCAGCGGCGCTCGGGCGAGAGACAAAATGGCTCACTGGAGGAACAGTGGATTCCTAAGAAGTATTTATGTTAAAAATTTATACAAAATAATTTGCAGTGTGAATGTTCTATGTGCTTCTCAGATTTCCATATAGAAAGAAAACAATTTTGTGCCCGAGAGAATAAAAAATTGATTCTCTAAAGTAGCAAAATTTTGAGCACTAAATTTGTTGTTTTCACACAAGCCACTACGAACATCATTTTTTTCATAAAATTTACATGTTCTATTCCTGAATCCTGTAACATATGATTATTGTTGTTTTGTTCCAGGGCACCTCTCAATTTCCTCGCTCCATGGATTTGACATATATTCAGAATCACACAATTCACAATCAAACATGGTTCGTCGCACTGTACACCTTCGTTCGTGGGGCAAGAGCACCCAGGCATTAGCGTTTCCCTGCCTCTCGCCGGCGCCGCCACCGGTCTGCCCCATCTCCTGTGGCCTTAGGACCATGGAGGCGCAGTGGATCTCGGCTCTTGCTGGCGCGAGGCCTCCGTTTTTAGATGGTTTTTAAAGTTTTGTTAGGGTTATAGTAGTGAGCTTATAGTTTGCCAAGTATATCAGATACTAGGCTTTTAATGTATTTCACTAAAATCAGATTTTGCTGAGACAAGCGCAGCCAAAAGATCTGAAGTAAAGCCTGGTCCTCAATTAACTGACAGTGCAGGAAGAGTAGATGCTGGAGATGATAAAAAAATGTTCTTCGCCCAATTAAGTACACTGACAAAGTAAATTATAGATAGTGCTTGCGCGTAGAATGTCCATGACTCGGTGAGCAACTGATGCTCATTCTCCATATCACAGCTGTGTTGTCTTCTTGTAGCTCACGCCATGCATGCAGTTTCCTATCAGTTGTGCTGGAACAAGAAAAGCTCACTGAATGATCAGGGCTTTCCCTTTGCTAAGTCGGCATGATTAATTCTACCCTTTTACCCTGGTGATTAATGCAGAAAAAAATATACAGGGCATACTGCATACACATACATAGAGATCACTTATCACTAAGTAAGAAGAAAAGAAGAAGAAGATGAAGAAGAACGAAAAGGGAACGAATCAGGACTGATGTGGTTGGTCCTGAACGAAAAGGGAGACCGTCAGCATATCTCTGACTATGCCGACAGTGGCCGTCGGCGTAGCCCGACCATCGGCATATGTGTGGGCCCGGCCGCCCCGGTTTTAACAGCCGGTTGACGCCATCATACGTATGCCGACGGCCCTAACGTCGGCCGTCGGCATATCTATCTGCCGCCACGTCAGCGATCCGCGGCACCGTGGGCCCGGAGCTATGTCGACGGTTATGCCGTCGGCATATCTCCGGCCCCACGGTGCCGCGGATCGCTGACGTGGCAGGGAGCTATGCCGACGGCTATGTCGTCGGCATATCTACGTTCATTTTTTTTAAATTTCTTTTTGTTTTTTTATATTTTTTTGTTTAAAAAATTAATTAAATAGAGCTATGCCGACGGCTATGCCGTCGGCATAGCCCGGTCAATTTTACATTTGTTTTCTGTTTTTAGTTTCTGTTTTAAAATGCTTATATCTCTTAAGATATTTGATGTTTTTGAGTGATTCTTTTTGCATTAGATTCAAAATTTTGTCTAGTTTCTGTTTGTGCCATTAGTTTTTAAATTTGAATGGTTTAAATTTGAATTTGTTCAAATTTGCTTCAAACCCTAGATTGTGAATAACTTGAGTTTACAAATAGTTTTTAATTTAATTCTTTTTGCTCCTAGTCACGTGTTAGATTGTTGTCACAGTAAGATTTATTTGGTTATTTTTAGAACAATTTAAATTAGAATTTTAATTTCAGGGTCATTTAGTTAAAAAAAATTCATTAAATGCATGAAAAATAGCAAATGAAGTTAGAAAGGGTTGAAATTTGAGGATGTGGCTTTGAATGGTGCATATTGAATGCACAAAAAGTCTGGAGTTGAAATAAGTTAAAAAAAATGAAATGCCTTTGTAACAGACGAGTTTTCGTCCGAAAGCTTCATACTTCGAATCAGATGGTCCAGTTTGTACACGAAGTGCATCCATTTTTTGCCGTAACCCTCTCAACTTTCTAGCACAAGCTATGTGGGTGAAATGATGATACCATGCCAAGTTTCAACCTTTCCAGAGTTCATTTGTAGCGCTTTTCAACTTTAGGGTCATTTAGCTCAAAAAAAATCATTAAATGCATGAAAAATAGCAAATGAAGTTAGAAATGGTTGAAATTTGAGGATGTGGCTTTGAATGGTGCATATTGAATACACAAAAAGTCTGGAGTTGAAATAAGTTAAAAAAAATGAAATGCCTTTGTAACAGACGAGTTTTCGTCCGAAACCTTGATACTTCGAATCAGATGGTCCAGTTTGTACACGAAGTGCATCCAGTTTTTTCCGTAACCCTCTCAACTTTTTAGCACAAGCTATGTGGGTGAAATGATGATACCATGCCAAGTTTCAACCTTTTCAGAGTTCATTTGTAGTCCTTTTCAATTTTAGGGTCATTTAGCTCAAAAAAATCATTAAATGCATGAAAAATAGCAAATGAAGTTAAAAATGGTTGAAATTTGAGGATGTGGCTTTTAATGGTGCATATTGAATGCACAAAAAGTCTGGAGTTGAAATAAGTTAAAAAAAATGAAATGCCTTTGTAACAGACGAGTTTTCGTCCGAAAGCTTAATACTTCGAATCAGATGGTCCAGTTTGTACACGAAGTGCATTCAGTTTTTGCCGTAACCCTCTCAACTTTTTAGCACAAGCCATGTGGGTGAAATGATGATACCATGCCAAGTTTCAACCTTTTCAGAGTTCATTTGTAGTGCTTTTCAATTTTAGGGTCATTTAGCTCAAATTTTTTTATTAAATGCATGAATAATAGCAAATGAAGTTAGAAAGGGTTGAAATTTGAGGATGTGGCTTTGAATGGTGCATATTGAATGCACAAAAAGTCTGGAGTTGAAATAAGTTAAAGAAAATGAAATGCCTTTGTAACAGACAAGTTTTCGTCCGAAAGCTTAATACTTCGAATCAGATGGTCCAGTTTGTACACGAAGTGCATCCAGTTTTTGCCGTAACCCTCTCAACTTTTTAGCACAAGCTATGTGGGTGAAATGATGATACCATGCCAAGTTTCAACCTTTTCAGAGTTCATTTGTAGTGCTTTTCAATTTTAGGGTCATTTAGCTCAAAAAAAAATCATTAAATGCATGAAAAAATAGCAAATGAAGTTAGAAAGGGTTGAAATTTGAGGATGTGGCTTTGAATGGTGCATATTGAATGGACAAAAAGTCTGGAGTTGAAATAAGTTAAAAAAAATGAAATGCCTTTGTAACAGACGAGTTTTCGTCCGAAAGCTTGATACTTCGAATCAGATGGTCCAGTTTGTACACGAAGTGCATCCAGTTTTTGCCGTAACCCTCTCAACTTTTTAGCATAAGCTATGTGGGTGAAATAATGATACCATGCCAAGTTTCAACCTTTTCAGAGTTCTGTTGACATCAAATTTTGGCATGGTCAAAAACATAATTAAGAAGACCTCAAATGGAAAAGTGCTCAAAGTGAGAAAGTTCCATATCGTCGAAAGGAGAAACTTTGATATTTGGGCCATAGCCATCTGATCTCATCTCTAAGGCCGAAGTTGGGTTCGAAGTACTGAGATTTTGTATCCAGAACACTATTCGGCTGATTAAGCCCCCAAGACGACCTCATATGAGAAAATGTTCTACAGGGATTGTCTTCGTCTCGTCGAATCGGTCGATTTTGATATAAAAATCGTTTAAATCCGAGGTCATATGCAAAAGTTAGAGCCATCTGAGTGCGGCCATGTCCCTCCAGAGCGGTAGTACCGCTCCCATAAGCGGAAGTACCGCTTGAGCGGTACTACCGCGCTTCCACTACCGCTCTACTACCGCTTAGAAATTACTTCTGGACCCCCCAGCGGAAGTAGCGCGGCACTTAGCCGTGCCCAGAGCGATACTACCGCTCGAGCGGTACTACCGCTTATTTCAAATAAAAACAAATAATTTTAAAATTTTTAAAAATTAATTTTATTTAAAAATAAATAAATGATGCCATATTTGGATTCCTCACATTTTTCTGATAATAATGGATATATTATTTGTCGAATTTCGATTTACAAATTTAAAGATATTAATTATGTCATATTAAATGAATAAATGGCAACAAAAATTAATAAAATAATATTATTACTTATTTTATTTTAATTGAAATTCAATATTATTAGTACTTATTTTGTTTATTTTAATAATTGTTTAGAATTCAAAAAATTAAATCATGTGACATCAAGACCTAAGGGTTAACAGGATTGATAGCTTAAGATTGTCAGGAAAACAACAAGTGCAGACTTAGAAACTAGGGGAGATAGAACCTGAAAGTTAAGCGTGCTGGGGCTGGAGTAGTGAGAGGATGGGTGACCGGCCGGGAAGTTAGACGATTTGGAATGAGTGCTGATTAGAGAATAGAGATTAAATTCTGAAGCAGTGAGGAGAGGTGATTAGAGATTAAATTGTCAAATAATTCAAAATTGTGAAAATCAGAAAAAAATTAAAAACAAATTAAAAAAATTGAAAAAAAAATTGAATTTTTTTTTTAAAATTAATTAATTAAATTGAGCTATGCCGACGGCTTAACCGTCGGCATAGTTTTCTCTGTAGGCGTAGTGGGCGACGTGGCCGCTCTGCGCAGCTCCTGGTGACCTTCTACGCCGACGGTTAGCCCGTCGGCATACAGAGAAAACTATGCCGACGGCATAACCGTCGGCGTAGAAGGTCACCGGGAGCTGCGTGGAGCGGCCACGTGGCGACGCCTGAATGGACGGCTTCGCCGTCAACGGCCGTCAGTCCCAATTCGTTGCCGAGGGGGTATCTACGCCGACGGCTGTACGGAAGCCGTCAGCGTACATGCCTATGCCGACGGTTTTTGTATGCCGACGGCCGCCCGGGGGTACGCCGACGTTCGAGTTGCCGACGGAGGTACGCCGACGGCCACCGTCGGCGTAGCCCTATGTCGACGGCTTTTGGGCCTATGCCGACGGCATTAGGCCGTCGGCATAGGTGGTTATTCTGGTAGTGCACCACCGTGTATTGTTGTTGGCTGGTATTCTAATGTGTCATCTTCATCTTCTACTTCTGCTGCCCGCTGGCTTATTGTCATGCCATCACCATCTGGTGCTGATTTTCTTGTCCTCGTGCCATCATCCTCTGTTGCTGCTTGTGGTTGGTTTGTGGCCGTAACATCACCTTCTATTTCCCCCGCAAAGAAAAAAAACATCACCTTCTGTTTCTATTGTTTGGTGGTTCTGGGGTGTGAGACACCGGTGCTGGTCGAGTTCGTCCTGGGGCGATGTAGAGGAGCAGACGTGGGACGAGGTCAAGAATACCAGGTCTACTTCGTCCTGGTATTGCAGACGGCAAGCTGACGGGCAAAGCTCGGCCAGCTTCGGCGGCGGCGGGGCGTTTTCCTTCCCCCCGCTCGGAGCCTGGTGGTGCGGGCCGACGGAGTCGGGCGGCGGCGCGACGCGGGCACGGGGCGTGGCGGCGCGGTGGCCGTAGCTGGCGGCGGTGTGAAGGGGCTGTGGACGTAGGGGGCGGCGCGCGGGTCTTCATCAAGGTCGAGGGTGGATTGGATCTGGTGCGAGGACTCGGCGGCTCTGCTTCCGGTTGCGGCTGGGTTTGGCCCTGTCGCGCGTGGAGGCGGGGTCCGGGCCTTATCTGCTCGGCTCCTCCGGTGGTGGCGTCCCTGCCGTCCTCCGGTCAGGTCCGACCAGGCCTGGTGTGGACTTGACGCCAGCAGGGGGCACGGGCTGTATTCGGCAGGGGCTGGTGACCGCTATTACATGCCCGTGGTGGTGGTTCCCAGCGATGGTGGTTGCCGTGGCGTGCTCGTGGGGTTCCGGCGGTGCGGTTGTGGCTGTGGTTTTCTGGCAGGCGGCGCAGGGTGGTGGTTGCGCCTCTCCCTCTCCTCGATCGAAGCCGGCAACGCGCGGGGCAAGGGCCGGGTGCCGGCTGCACGCGCGGTGGTGATGGCTTAGATCTAGGGTTTGTGCTCGGGCGGGCTAGATCGGGGCCCGGGGCAGATCGGAGCGTGTGCTTCGGGTAGGAGGGGTCGGGCTTGGCTCGGGGTGTGCTCGTGGGTGGGGCTCATGCTCCCTTCGTGGGTACGGTGCTCGTTGGTGGTGGTCGGGTTACCGGTGCATCGGTGCATGGATCGGCGTCGGTGACCACGGACATGGCGTCGTGTGAGCTCGCCTGGCCATGGGCTCGGGGTTGGCTCGCCGGCGGCCGTCGGTAGTCCTAGAGTCGTGTCCCACCAGTCCACCGGGTAATGGCTGGGGATGCAGGTGTGGGCGCCGCCTACGGTGGAGGCGCCTACCCAGACTCGGGGACTGATGCCGGGCTGAGAGTAGATGGTGTTCGTCGCTCTTCCTACCGTGGTTGTGTGCGGTGTGATGTGCGCGGCCTATGGTACATCGCGACAGGGATGCCGGGGCGGCGGCCCCGGATGGCGGTCCGCATGGTTGCTCGTCGGCGGGCATCATTGCGGTGGTGGTGGCTATCCCCCCGGGTTGTGTGGGCAACGGGAGGTGTTGCGGCGGGTAGCTTGGATGTGCCCTCTCTTTCCGAGGGGCAACGTCCTGATCTGGATCTGGGTACCTGAATTCTCCGCGTTCCTCTTGGCGGCCTCGTGGTGGCACGGGTGAGTTGTCGAGCGAAAGCCGCGTGCCTTGGCACCAATGACGGCGACACCCGTGGGTGCCATGCTCTTCTTGAAGACGTCGTTGTGGTTCTTCTCTTCGTGTCAGGGCTTCGGGTGAAGACCTCTGTCCGGTGTGGACTCGGCAGCGGCAACGCTCTGCGCCGTTTTTCCTCTTGGGGGCGTTGCCGTGGAGCCTAGGTGTGCTTGGTCGTAGCGTGGGGTGTTTAGGTCGTCCGGTGCTTGTTGCTGGTAGCGTAGTCGCGTGCGTCCTACGTATGCCGGGTATCTCAGGATCGGCTTTGTAAGCGGGCTACCTCACCACTTTGTATCGTTCAGCCGTGTACTGTGTTCGGATGTTGTTTTATCAGGACGAAAGCCTGTTTCGAGAGACAGCGGTCCTGGTCGAGTTCTGGGTGCCATGGTGCGGCCCCTGCCGCCTGATGCACCCCATCATCACCGACCTGGCCAAGGCCTATGTTGGCAGGCTGAGATGTCTTAGGGTGAACACAGACGAGAACCAGGAGGTGGTCACAAGGTATGGCATCAGGAGCATCCCAACCGTCCTCATCTTCAAGCACGGCGAAAGGAAGGAGACGGTGATCGGCGCCATCGCAGACACAGCATTGGCCGCCACGGTCGACAGGTTCTTGTGAGCCTACAGTAGCATGCTGTAACATAGTACATGCTGATTCGAGTGAAAAGATTTTGCAACGAGCCTGGCATTCTAGATCTGCTTCCATGATTTTTTGTGAAAACAGACCGTGTTTGCGTGCACGCCGGAATAATTTGCTGTCATCGCTTCTGATTTGATGGTCATCAAGCCTGCAAGACGATGACCAGTTTATATGGTTGACTACTGTTGGTTGGGTCATATGTATGTTGCTTGCTTTTTTAAAGTTTAACTGTTTGGAGGCATATTTGCCTATTTTCTTCAGTGAATTAGAAAGGTCAGAGACAGAGGAAACGTACCCAATATTTAGTTCACCCACCTGACTGACCTGAATGGATGTAGACTTTTAGATTTTAACTTGATTCCCCTTTCAAAAATCTATATAAAATTGAAAATACTTACATCGGAAATGCGAATAATCTACTTAAAAGTCGCATATCTTCAATCTTCATGTTTAAGTTACATTATTTGTTTTAATCTGACGCAATCATTATGTGAAAATATTTTTCTTGGCACTACTAGCAATCATTTCTTCAGACAGAAAAATCCAAATTAAATGACAACAGTTTTAAATTAAACGCCTTTTATCATTTCTAGAGAACCAAAGTTTGTTTTATTCACCCAGGCACAAAAAAGTCTTCTTCTTTTTCTTTTTTGCGGGTAAAAAAGTCTCTTTTTCAAATTAAAACTAACATAGCCACACACGAGGGTGATCATGAAGCCCCACGTGACGGGGTTCCCCACCGAGGACGACATGGAGCTCGTCCCGCCGACGGCGCGCCTGGCCGTGCCGCCTGGGTTGGCCGCGGTGGTGGTCAAGAACCTCTACCTCTAGCAAAATGAAAATTGAAAGGAAGAAAAAGAAAATATGCTTCATATATCCTTTTTTTAGGACAGGTCTTGTTGTCTCGAAAGGGGGAAGACGTCGAAGGCGGACTGGGGAAGAGCGCCATCGGACTAGACAAGGCGGGTTTCAGTTCCAAACTCCCCCACAGTAGCCTCACCGGCGCCGCCACGCTGCAGCCCCGACGCCCCGGCGGCGGCGGCGCAGGCGCAGGCGACCCTCCCGGAACACCTCACGGACGAGATCCCCACGGCCGCCGACCTCGCCCGCGCCTCCACGGCCGGCCTTTCCTTCCACTGCATTATCGCCGGTTCCGATTCCATACTCCATATTCGTATAGGAACATGTACTTTACTCCATATTCGGCATGTCCCAAAGTAACCATACTCCATATTCCATACGGCCAATCCTTCCTCCACCGATTCCACGCCCCCCACCCACTGCCTCTCCTGGCCGCGCACCTCCTCTGCGTCGCCACCGATGAGCGCGCCCTGGCCAGGGACGTCGCTCCTGCCGGCGGAGGTGAGGTTACTGTCTGACATTGCTGCCGACGCTCCCTTCAGATTCAGACCAAATATGTGCTCGGCTAAGGTAATTTTTAACTGTAAATCAAAACCCATGCGTTTCAGATCAATTTCTGTTCTTGAACTGCAATTACATGGTTAATTGACTTGATCAGATAAAGTTTCAAGACATGTTTGTTTGCACACATTTGGTGCACAACATCAGTGTATGTGTAACAGACAAACTTTTTTTTTTTTTGAATTTTCAACGCGGGGGGTGGGGGGGGGGGGGGGGGTGGGAGTTTCCCCCACCTGAATATATTGATCAAAGTGGGCTAAAATCCCAGATGTTTACAACTACACAGAGAACCCAAGAGAGGGAGGAGGGGGGATGGGGGGGGGGGGGGGGGGGGGGGGCACACGCGCCCGCCCCCAGGCCCCAGGAAGGCCACCACTACATCGGGGCTCAGGCCGACAAAGCAGCCAGCCAGGTATCCACGTCGCGGCGCCGCACCAGTGGTAGACGGCCGCGCCAAAGAGTTGTGTCTTCACGGCAGCAGCTCAGCGCACGCCCTAGGGACGGGTCCTGATGCTGGAAGACCACCGCGTTCCGGTGCTTCCAAAGCTGCCAGCAGCACAGGAAGATGAACTCCACAGGCGACCCAACCACCGAGGCGGCCGTTTCAGCGAGGGCAGCCAGGGCCTCCACACAGATGTTCGAGACGGGAACACCAACATCCAGCCAGAACCTGCTCGCGAACGGGCAGGCAAAAAGTAGGTGGTCCGCAGACTCCATGGGAGCGGCGCACAGGGGGCACCCGGCGTCCTCCGCGTCGATGATGCACTTCCTGGCAAGCCCATCGCGGGTGTGGACGCGGCGCTGGACAAGGAGCCAGCAGAAGAACTTGACCCGCGATGGGACACGCGAGCCCCATATCAGCTCGGCGTGGGGGCCTTGCACAGCATAACAGACAAACTTCAGCATAGCAAGCATATATGCAGACCAAACGAACTTCTGTCATCCGCATAATATAATATAATATAATATAATATAGGGAAAAGCAAATGAATGAATCGTACCGAGTGTCTGAAACTAGATAGATATTTTAAGTGCATCTTCTGATTAACAAGTATGGCTAGTTTCTCATCACATACTACTATTATTCAGGGCTTAATGGGCTGTGTTGGGGCTTACTTGTTGTCAGGCTGCTGCAGGTGCTGATCATTGCAAGGAAGGGTGATGACACACATACATCAATCCAGCGGTTGCCTAAGTTTGGCTTGTTGATTAATTAAGCGAGCTGCTACAATTATTCAGACTCGATGGAATATGGAGTACGAATGTGTTCATTCTATCTGGTGGTGAGCAACTGAGCATAAAAGCGTACGGGTTCACACATTGGACAGCAGTAAGTAGTAATATGTATGTCTCGATTACATTCATTAATTTTCCTCCTGCATCAGACAGTCTTAATTAATTTGTTCGTTGTTGTTGTTCCCAGATTTGGCACCAATCCAGGGTAACTTGATTGTGTTACATGCTCCATCACAATCTACCTCTGTACGTGCACGGGTTGTGGCGCTTGCTCGGCTCGGACATCGCCGCCGCGGCTTCAATAGTGTTCAAGCACGACGAAGCTAGATTATTGGACACGGTCCTCCGTGACGCCGAGATGCTGTACGACTTCGGAAGGCATTGGAAGAAGAACTGGGCATCCATCCTTCCATCAATCATAAGCTACTGATCGTGTGAGTGCTCCTATCCCTAATCTCCTGTGCGTGCCAGCCGAAAAAGTTGCAACATGATAACCACACAATACTACTTCTGTTTTCTGTGAAATTAATAGAACTTACTCAAGTGTTAACATTTGCGAGAGCGTGAATAAATGACTTCCGAACCACCTGGATTTAGCGACAGATCCGAACTACTCGCGAGGCGTCCGATGGAGATCGCACGTCATGCCCATCGCTCCCTCAACTCCTGATTTTTCTCCCCCTCCTCTTCCGTTTTTCTCTCCCTCCCGTATATCTCCGGACTTTCTCCCAGAGTTTCCATATGCATACGTTGACTTTCTCCATTTGATATCCCGTATATCTCGGATTCATCTCCCGAAATGGAAAACTATTGCCAAAAAGGGACCCAAACAGACTCGAACTTTTAATCTTGAGTGTGCAAGGCCCTTAACCTAGTTGAGTATACCTGTTGACACTAGTGCAGAAACGGCCTTTAGTCCCGGTTGGGAAGGGCCTTTAGTCCCTAAAGGATCGGGACTAAAGCCCCCCCCCCCCCCCCCCTAGTCCCGGTTGGCCACGACCCGGGACTAAATCCCTACCACGTGGCCGGCAGCGCGCGCCGGGGGCTGGGGACCATTAGTCCCGGTTGGTGACACCAACCGGGACTAGAGTGATCCACGTGGCCGCCTGCGCGCGCCTGGGGCTGGGGGACCTTTAGTCCCGGTTGGTGTCATCAACCGGGACTAATTAGTTTTTTTGTTGTTGGGGTTTGGGGTTTTAGGGATTTAGGGGTTTATGGTTTATTTTTCCTTTTTATTTTGTGTTTTTCATTCAATTCTTTTTCATTTCAAACATATTTTACGCTACTACATACTGTATATATATATATATATATATATATATATATATATATATATATATATATATATATATATATATAGACACACACACACACACACAATTTGGTATATACAATTTCTCCTACAGTTTGCAGATCATTACATGCAGGCATTAGGAGAAATGGTATTCTTCGCTTTCATCTATGACCTCCTTAACCAAAAATCCCATAATTTCCTCTTGAATTGCTTTTAGGCGGTTGTCTGGTAGGAGCCTATCCCGCATCTCTTGCATCTTTAAAGGAGATCAATATGAATATATTAGTTGTGTGTATATATATTAGATCTTGGCAAGAAAATTATAAATAGTGTTTACATACCCGAAGTGCTCTTTCATCTGTGCGCCATTCACACGTAATGCGAATGTTCTCGCACACGTAGTATGCACATAAATTCGTCCCCTGTTGTTGCCTCATGGACTTTACGAGAATAGAATTCAATCAGATAACAATCAAGCATGATAATGGTATTGATACTGGAATTAAAGAGGTGCGCGGACCTAGCTAGTACTACTTAATTACCTTGTTCCGTCGCCATGTCAGCTTCTCTTTCCATTCACCGACAACCTCTTTTCTGAACCGTTTCCAGACCCTGCCCGGCAAAGAAAATGAATAAAGGAATTATTATTTACTTGATATCAAGAAATAAACGAAAGAGGCCGATATAGTGCGATACTGATTGAAATTACCTTTCGAGTATCTTAAACACGTTGGCGTAGTCTTTAGGGTCTTTACGTAGTGAGTCATAGACTTCAACAGTTCCAGCGACAACTTTAATGTCCAGCAGGATCCAATGGAAGCTGCGCACACGTTTATATAATTAGGCATGCATAACTCAACTACACTTAACATCGAGTAAGCAAAATAGAATTTATAGTACAAGACAGTAACACTCACTTGAAGTTGTAAGGAAAAAGTATATCTGTTTTGGTATTTTGTGCCTTCAAAAACTTTAGCAAGCTAGCCTCTGTTTCAGCGGGGAAGTTCTTTATCGTATGTTCATGAATGTCATATGGGTCAATGAACCCAATGTCAAGGACTCCCTCTTTTCGGCATTCGAGAATCTTCATTCTGCATAACGGGCGTAGAAAAGAATATAATGAGGATAATTACAGGCAATGAACGAGCTGAGCTAGAGAATTAAATTACAGAAAGAAATCACTTACAGACAATAGCAACTGACGATAGATTTGTCGAGTGCGTCTTGATTGTATAACTGGAAAATTTCTGGAAACTCAATGAGTATATCGTTTGCAGTGATGTAATGCTCTTCCTTGACTTTCACGTAGAGGACCTCTGTGTTGGCAACTTCTGTCATGTACCACTCATGCAATCTTTGCATTTGTGTTGACAGAAGTGGGACCTTCTCAGGTCTGACCAGAGGGTTCCCGGGGACATATTTCCATGCTACTTCAGCCATGGGGATTTCCTCGTTGCCTCGGAGTTGTTCAACACTGCAACCAAATTCTTTAGCAACGTCCTTATCGGTACTCACCTTAAGCGGGGGGATCGATTGCACTGCTTGTTCTCCGAGCTGGGGAACTGTTTTCCCGCTTTTATTACCACTTGTATTTCTCGACGAGGTCTGCATTTGTTCATGATATGACTTGCTAATGGAGCGTTCATAGTCTGAAGGCATAATCTCCACATGTGCCGGGGGTCGCTCAAGCAACTTCACAAAGTGCTCTCGGGTTTTCTCATGTATTATCTCCTTTGGCGGTGGGACCTTCGGTGCAAAATGGGCCTTCACTTCGGAAGCCACGACCTCTTTGGTTTCCTCCACAGTCATCTCGTAAGCTAACTTCTTTTTGGCAGGAGGTTCGGGTTTCTTCTTTGGTGCGCTCTTTCGCTTTTGGCCCTGCTGCTGGGACATAAGGGGTGGAGTCGGCTGACGCGGCGCAGATCGATATGGCGGACTCGCGCTGGGCTCCGTCTCGAGGTGGGGTGCACTCGGTTGACGCGGCGGACTTAGAGGTGTATTGCTAGGAGGAGTCTGTGATCTTGGCGCCGAGTTTGGAGAGACGATGCAATCCTTTCTCCTTACAATGATACCACGCACTACTTCTCCCAGTGTCTTCTCCCCTTCACCTCCAGGGTAGTCAAGCTCGAGTGAGGCATATCCTGACAGAACTTCATCCACCCCGACACGAGCATAGCTAGCTGGAATCGGATTGCCATGGATGGTTGCTTTAGGTGCATTCGGTAAAGCAAAGCCGACCGCCACCTTGAAGGATATGTTCTTCAATTTCATGTGTAGCTCACAACTTGTCCTCTCTTCGATATCATCCACGGGGTAGCGAGCCAGCAGTGCATCATCGGCCGGGAACCCCGTGGAACCCACGCTGCTTTTCTGCATCAACGGGACGGTACTATCAAATGGTGGATCCTGCCGTGTAGACGCCCTTTCCTGGTGAATTATGCCTAGTTGCTCGTCATGCCGCATACACATGCATTCCAACTCCGCGTTCTTTCTTTCTAAATTTTAAAGCCGGTCTGCATCCTGCTTCTTTTTTCTCTGACGGCTTCTGTAAGTGTGGTTCCAGTCCGAAAACCCCTGAACCCACGGAACAACGCCTTTGCCTCGTGTTCGTCCTTCGTGTTCAGGATTCCCGAGGGCGCGTGTAAGCTCGTCGTTCTCTCTCTCGGGGATGTACACCCCAGTTTGAGCATCTTGTATTGCTTTAAGTAAAGCCTCCGAGGCTTCTTTAAGAGATGCCTTTTCAATAATCTCCCCTGTTTTTGGATCCAACTTTCCCCCATGCGCATAAAACCAATTCCTGACCCTCTCGGGCCAATTTTGTGTTTTTGGAATGACCCCGTCAGCAATCATCTTGGCCTCAGCTAAATCCCACTTAGGCATGCCTTTCTTGTAGCCACCTGGCCCAGAACATGGTGAAACTTTTTTTTCGCAGCATTTATCTTATTTTTTCCGATCTTTCCTTAGCTTCATCTGATTCCTTGTACTTCACAAATTCGTCCCAGTGATCTTTTACCTTCTCTAGTGCTCCAGTGAATTCTGGAGTCTTCCTTCCTGCCCTGACGTACTCGTTGTATAATCTTTTCTTATAGTTCTGGAATTGTGTGGCCATCTTCTTAAGAGCCCACTTCTTGACCTTCAACCGTTCGTCATCTGTGAAACGCTCTGGTAGGTTGAAATGTGATATTACCGCTTCCCAAAGAAAATCTTTGGATCTTTCGTCGACATAAGAAACTCCTCGATCTTGCTTTGGCTTCTTCCATTCTTGAACGGTGATTGGGATGTTGTCCCTAACAATAACTCCGCATTGACTTATAAATTTACGGGCATTGTCTAAAGGGGCAATCGGTTCGCCATCTACTTTGAATTCATTGATGCTGTACTTTATGCCATCGGGCAACTTTTTGGCCTGACCTCGTACCCTTGTAGAAGATTTGCTCGAACCGGAGGGCTAAAAGAAGAAATATTCATTAATATATATATACAAATCAATTAATACATCTAATGGTCACCAGAGGCCTAATATATATACCTCGCTGGACTTTGTTAATTGGAGAAAAATTTCTTCGTCATCATTGTTTGTTTCCTCTTCGATTTCGTCTCTTGGTTCTTCCTCAATTCCCTCACCGGATGCGTTATGATATTGTGAGCCATCATTTGCTTCTTCATACTCTTCATTTGGGGAGCGTATCATGTCGAACATGATATCCTCTTGATCATGGTCTCTGCCGCTATCGTCCATAGCTTATAACTAATCCAGAAGAAAGATAAAACAATTAGAATGCATTCAATAAGCAAAAATTGAATCATAGTAACCCGGATGCATTCAATATCGAGAAGAACAATATACCGGAGATGCAATCAATACACAGCAATATAATGCAACAATATGATCACTAATACATCTCGAATAATCCTGTTAATGCATAATCGAATATTATCACTAATACACATGAAGACGATCATAGGGAGGGGGAGGTACCTTGGCGTCGAGGCGTCGGTCCGGTGATCCGGTGAAGGTCCGGCGTGGATGGAATCGAGAGATGCGATCTGGTGACGGGGGAGAGGGCGGTGCCTGCGCAAGTGGAGGCGGACATTGACTTTAGACAAAGCTAATATGCGAAATAATAAAAATGAAGGGAGGACATTATTGTGAAGCAATGCATACTTGAGAAAATTCTAGAAGGTTCATGAACTCTTAAATTTAACTCCCTAAAATATTTTTTCATAGAAATTTAAACCTAGATAGCACAATTCGATTCAAAGTACATTGCATAACATGAATTTAAACTAAATGATGCGAACGAAATTGAAACTGAAAATGTCTCTTTTAATACAAGAAAAAATCTATATTTTTTCATACAAGAACTTATCTAGAACAACAAGCTACCTACAACAAGAATCTGCATATGCATATATAGAAAAATTTCTATATTTTTCATACAAGAAATTTTTTAGTGGCACATGTAAGGTGTCAGGCGAAAACTCCTTGCTTTGGTGCTGCCACTGCCGACGCCCGCGGGTGCCACTCTCCTCTTGAGAACGTCATCGTGGTTCTCCTGTTTGTGCCACGATTCCGGATGAAGCCCTCATCCATCTTATACTTGGCAGCTCATGGAGCTTAGGTGTCCTAGGTGTCGTGGCGTTATATGATGGCCTATCTATGTTATTTTTTAGTAATGTAGTTGCTTGCGTATATGTTCTCCAGTTATCTTAGGTGTTCGCAAGAGTAGGAGGCAATTAGCTTGATCGGTCAATTATAAGAACTCAATTTTCGTTTCTTTTCTGCATATGAATAATAATTGATACTTAATTACAAAGTTCTTCTCTTTGAAGTGGAGGGTTGAACTATAAAAAAACAAATAGGTTCGAAAAGGACCCAACAGAGGAGTTTTACATCAATACTTATTTGCATATTCAAATATTACTTGTATTAAACTGTCCAAGACAAACGACCACTTTTCCCCCTCCTCAAGACTTCTGTTCAAATCTCTCCCACTTGAAATACTTATAGAGCATCAAAGAACTATATATATTCAAAATGAATAAATAATTTCCGTTTCCTAACTGGATATTTTTCTGTGCTTACCATACATAGCAACGGAATGACATAATATATTTACATAATGCATCATATAAGTGAATTCGAACAATACACAATCGATATAGAATGAACTGGATCTTATATACACCATACAAATTACACAGTGAGTATGAACAAATTGAGGGGTAAAGTTAGATCAGTGCTCGCCACAAGAATCTGCATCAACAGAACATCGACGGCGGAGGAATCTAACATCAGCAGCGGAGGAAGATCGACGGCCGGCGGGGCACTCTGTCCATGGCGACGGCGGCGGAGCTAGGGATGCGGGGAGGAGGGGGTCGGGGACGGCGCCAGGGGGAAGAGGAGCTCACCAGCGCGCGAAGGGAGAGGGGGTCGGGGATGGCGCTGGACTGGACGGGACGGCCGACGTCGTAGGCGTTCGCCGGCGGAGTTGAGGGCGACGGGAACGGCGAGCAGTCTGGCGGCGTCTCTGTTCGATCTGGATGTCCCGGGCGGTGGCTTGCACCAGGAGACGAAGGAACGGGCTTATATAGCAGAGACCTTTAGTCCCGGTTAGTTCCACCAACCGGGACTAAAGATGAATTTAGTCCCGGTTGGTGGAACCAACCGGGACTAAAGGTCCTTCTCCCGCGCGGGGGCTCAGACATGTAGTCCCGGTTGGAGCCACCAACCGGGACTAAAGGTATCCTTTTCGGCGGGCCAAATTCCGCGCGGGAAGGAACCTTTAGTCCCGGTTGGTGGCTCCAACCGGGACTACAGGTGGGTTTTCTCTTTTCTGTTTTGTTTTTCTAAACAGAACAATTTCTGTTTTTAGATTTTGAATAACTGTTAGAATATTTAGAGTTTTTGAATGAATCTTTTTGCTTTAGGTCACAAAAATTATAAACTTTCCGCTAGTGCCAGTAGTTTTCAAATTTGAATAGTTTAAATTTGAATTCTTTGAAATTTGTGTGAATCACTAGTTTGTGAATAACTTTAGTTTAAAAATAGATTTTTGAGTGATTCTTTTTCCTGCTATTTAGTATTAGTGTGTTTTATCAGTATGTTCAATTTGATAATTTTTAGGTTATTTTAATTAGGTGTTTTAATCAAAAACAGATTCTGTTTAGCTCTTTTACTTCTATACCTTCATTTGTTTTAAATATTGTAGTTTATGTTGTCTTGTTATTCTTTTGCCAAATTATATTATGTTTATGTTAGTCAACATGAGGAATTTTAATTTTCAACCCTTTCTAACTTCATTTGCTATTTTTCATGCATTTAATGATTTTTTTGCGCTAAATGACCCTGAAATTGAAAAGCAGTACAAATGAACTCTGAAAAGCTTGAAATTTGGCATGGTATCATTATTTCACCCACATAGCATGTGCTAAAAATTTGAGAGGGTTATGGTAAAAACTGGATGCACTTCGTGTATAAACTGGACCATCTCCTTCGAAGTATGAGGGTTTCGGACGAAAACTCATCTGTCACAAAGGCATTTCATTTTTTTAAACTTATTTCAACTCCAGACTTTTTGTGCATTCAATATGCACCATTCAAAGCCACAACGTCAAATTTCAACCATTTCTAACTTCATTTGCTATTTTTCATGCATTTAATGATTTTTTTTAGCTGAATGACCTTGAAATTAAAAAGCAGTACAAATGAACTCTGAAAAGGTTGAAACTTGGTATGGTATCATCATTTCACACACATAGCATGTGCTAAAAAGTTGAGAGGGTTACGACAAAAACGGGATGCACTTCATGTACAAATTGGACCATCTCGGCTACTCACTAGAGAAGAAAGTGATGATGGTGAAGCCGATCACATCCCAGAGTGGGATCTTGGGGTCTAAACCTTTTTCTTCGCGTGTGTCCCCTTGCTTATTGCGCCGTAACCATGGACAATCTTCATCACATACATCACAATGCTTTAGAAAGCTTGCTCACATCATACTAAATATTCTTACACACAAACCGTACTTAAACAGGGACATAATAGAAATAATAGTTCAGATATCCATTACAGAAAGTACTGCATAATTGAAGATACCAATCCTACTCTTCCGGATTGCAAACACTACTCGTTCGGATCAGGAGACCCCCAAGCACTACATAATAGAGATAAAAGTGTTCGCCATTGCAAACGCTACTCGTCGTCCGGATCAGAATACCCCCAAGCAGGAGACCCATGGGGCACTGGTGGTGGTACTAGCGGTACGAGGTGACACTGCCCATAATTGAAGATTCTAATCCTGCGGTACAACTCGTATGCAACGTACCCATCTATTGCTGCATACTCAATGTTGATAGGGTCAAGTGAGGTTTTCTCCCAATGTTTGTGCCCTGACTTGGGGAATTTTGTCTTCATATCAGCGTAGTCCTCGTCGATTAGGGCGGCTGCCATATCAGCCATTGAAGTCTTGTCATGCTCAAGCCTGAACCTGCCCTGAAGATCAATGTGGCATTCAGCTGGTATCTCAATACCCCAGGTGTGCCTCATCTTGATCTTGTCATTCGTTATATCAACGCTAGCAAAATATATGCCGCTGCGAAAGAACTCCATGAGTTTTGGACAGTGCTTGTCACTACTGCAACAACAAAATGGAACAAATGTGTTAAATACTGCTGCAACAAGTATATTTTAGAACAAGTATAATAAGAATCATAACAAGTATATTTTAGAACAAGTATAATAAGAATCATAACAAGTATATTTCGGCACAAGTATAATAAGAATCATAACATGTATAATAAGAATCATAACAAGTATAATAAGAATCATAACAAGTATAATTTAGAACAAGTATAATAAGAATCATAACAAGTATAATTTAGAACAAGTATAATAAGAATCATAACAAGTATAATTCGGCACAAATATAATAAGAATCATAACAAGTATAATAAGAATCATAGCAAGTTTCCTATTCCTATGCATTTCCTATCCTATGAATCAAAAGAAGCCCCTAAACTATGACATGTTCTCCCACGATGGCCAATATGCAACTACAAGGAAAATTCTTATGCAATTTTTCTATCCTATTCCTATCCTCCTATTCCTATTCCTATGCAATTTTCCTAATCCTCCTATTCCTATGCAATTTTCTATTCATATGCAATTTTCCTATGAATCAAAGAAAAGCCCCAATTTTCCTATGAATCAAAGAAAAGCCCCAATTTTCCTATGCATTTTTCCTATGAATCAAGGAAACTATGACATGTTCTCGACATTCCCAATCCTCCTATTCCTATGCAATTTTCCTATCCTATGAATCAAAGAAAAGCCCCAATTAAAACCATGACAAGTTTCGTATTACCTTGCCCACTGGAAGACCATGACATGTTGTTTGAAACAAAGTTGGACGACGGCAACATTGCGAGCATCGACCGTGTACTCGAGATCGAGGCCCATGAACTTGTGTTCCTCCTCTTGAAGCCATTCCTCGAACATGGAAAGAAAATCCTCCACTTTGGCTATGTCGTTCGTGTAGACGACATGGAGATTGATCGTGCCATGTGCGAGCACGTTCCCGTAGCGAGTGATTGGATTCATGGTGGAGGATGGGGAAGAAGAGAGGAGAGGGAGACGAACAGAAATGGAGGCCGGTTGAGTTTACTGTAGCGCCGCGTTACTGTAGCGTTTCCCATGTATGATCTCGCGCGGAACAACTTCCAAGGCGCGGGATTTGAACGGTTGGGACCTTTAATCCCGGTTTGAGCCACGAACCGGGACTAAAAGGGCTCGCACCAGGCGAACGGTTTCCACCACCCCTTTAGTCCCGGTTCGTGGCTCAAACCGGGACTAAAGGTCCCAACCAAACCGGGACTAAAGCCGTTCGGCCTCCTAGCCGCTCGAACCGGGACTAATGTGAGCATTAGTCCCGGTCCAAAACCAGACCGGGACTAATGCTCCGGACGAAAGCCCTTTTTTCTACTAGCGTGAACGATATTTTACTCATCTAAAAAAACTAAATTTTACTTGTAAGTGATATGCGTTTAAACCTGGTAAATTTGTTGAAGCCCACATAGACCAATGTCTCTTTTTTTCCACCTTTCTCCTTCTAACAGATGCATCGTAGTAACATATGTTTTCAGAAGTTGGACAAGTGAATGAATTGTCTTGGAGGTGCCTCGTCCACTATCCACCACCCGCAGAAAAATTGTTTTACAAAGTCAAACTACTAAACAACCCACGGACCTAATAACTTACGTACCACCACCATGATAATTTTGTGCCAGAGTTTTTTTTATTCAAAACATACTCCGGTAAATTATGTGTAAATTGTATGGTAATTTTGCGCATCGCGAATCTGATAACTTATGTACAGAACACCGTGGTAAATTTTAACTCGTAGAAAAAAATTGTTAAACATACCCGGTAACTTCTATGTAAATAGCATGGTAATATACGTATCGCAAACCTGATAACTTAGATACAAACACCATGGTAACTTTGATCCCGAGAAAAAAAGTTATCGAAAACATACCCTGGTAATTTATATATAAATAGCATGGTAATATACGCATCGCAAATCTGATAACTTAGATACAGACACCATGTTACCCGGTGAAAAGCTGTGGAAAATACACCCATGGTAACTTCCCTATAAATAGCATCATAATTTATGGACTGCAGACCTGATAACATACGTATAAATACCACGATAACTTTTAACCCGGGGGAAAACAAGTTGCTGAAAAACACACCCCCGGTAACTCTGTGTAAATATCATGATAATTCAAGCGGAGTTGATAACTCACGTACAAACATCGTGGTTACTTTTTAACCCGATGAAAAAAATCTTGAAAAACGGTAACATATGTGTAACTAGCCTGGTAATATATGCACATCAAAACTGATAACTCACATACAAACACCACAGTAACTTTTTTACCCGGGGAAAAAGTTGTTGAATAACAGACCTCTGGTAACTTCTGTGTGAATAGCATAGTAATATACGCATAACAGAACTGACAACTCACATGAAAACACCGCGGTAAAATTTTCACCCAGGGCAAAAGATTGCTGATAAACTTGCCCCGATAACTTCTGTGTGAATAGCATGATAATATACACATGTCACAACTGACAACTTACTTAGTCTAGCCGCAGTAACTTTTGACGCCAAAAAAAGTCATCAAAAACATATCAACATTAGATGTAGTTTCGAAGGTCTCGCTGCGACGAATTTTGATTGTGAATCCGGTTTTTCAATCGAAACAATGATTTGAACTACAAAACATTTTGAAATTCCGAAACAGGAGAAGCTACGGTGACAACAATATGTTTTGTCTCCTAGTGCATTTTCATGTGGGGAAAAGGTTGAAGGGACCATATGTATACCCCGGTAATCTCTATGTAAACAAGATTGTTACTTATGTATCATGGGCGTGATGACTTACTTAGTCTAGGCATGGTAACTTTTGACCGAAAAAAAGTCGTCGGAATATATCACCATGGGATCTAGTTTCGAAGGTCTCTTTGCGAAGGGATTTTTTATATGAAAATGGTTTTTCAATCGGACTGACGGTTTGAGGTACAAAATATCCTATATATATGCATGCACATGTAAAGCAATTAGAGGCAACTAATACACCCGCTTTGCATAGATAAAGGACCATGATAAGTACCGAATGTTAGGTACGAGCACATGGCCACTCTAGACGTTTTCGACGGCAAGTTTAGTGACGCGAGAATGATAAATTTAGTTGCCCAGCATGACAACTTTCGTGCTTCAGTTTATTTTTGACAGAAACTCACTAAAAATTGACATTCTTACGTGACTGGAATTGCCATTGAAAAATGTCAGGACCGGAGTATCACACACCTGACATGTGGCACCTATCATTTAGATAGATAAATTGGTGGATCAACTAATGCTAGTGCTTTGACGGTAGGATCGTTTGATAATGTAGCTTACATCCATA
Organism: Elymus sibiricus; assembly: GCA_039707655.1. NCBI lineage: Eukaryota > Viridiplantae > Streptophyta > Magnoliopsida > Poales > Poaceae > Elymus > Elymus sibiricus. The sequence continues at coordinate 534,459,657 of CM077675.1, forward strand.
CTATTCGTAATGTATGGCACTCCATTATTAATAAATTTAAACACCAAATGGTATCAAGCAAACAAGCAGCATGGTCTAGTATGTTCGATCACAAGTTATAGCCGTGGCAGATTTTTTTAAGGCATGGAAAATATACTAGTGTGTGTTACTAGTGACGTGCGGTACGCACAGGCGCACTACTACTACATGTGATATTAATGCCGTGGGATGGATGCGCCACTAGTATGTGTGTTACTAGTAATCTTTTCTAGACTAGTGCATTTACCACATCAGTTTGAGATGGTTTCTTGTTATTTACAAAGGGGTAAACAAACAGCAAGGGTGTTTACACTTACATCTTGTATTCTGTTTGTTATTGGGTTCCATTCAACACAGTTTGATACACTCTCTTTCCCATATTCAGCTTTTTTCTACTAGTTTTTTTTTTTTGAAAACAAGCTTTTTTCTACTAGTTAGTTTCCCACCGGTGTGGAATAATAGCAGTAGGCAAACAATCAGAGAGAGATGATATAATCTGTGATGGAATTTAGATGGAAAGCTCTGGCGATTCTGACCCCTCGTCATCGCCTGGCGAGCCCCCACCGCCGGTCCTGCTTGCCTCGCCCCCACCCCACCCAGCGTGCCTTCGCAACCTCACCTCCTTGCTGCCGGAGCTGGAATACTCGCCGCTCTCCCTCCCATGGCGTGTGTCCACCGTGCCAGCCGCCACCCCGTGTGACGTTGGGCCGCTGCAACCGGACTCCACCAGCGTCCCGAGCTCCCTCTACCCCTCCTCCGGGGCTGTCCCCGGCAACAACGACGCACTGCTGCGGGGTCTATGGTTGGGGAAACCCGGCCGTGTCGTCTTCTGAAAGCCAGGTGCGGCTCTCCTTGACTGGGTCTTGCTTAATTTTCACTCCCCGGTAGCCTCCACTTTTTCCGTTCGCATGTTGCTGCTGCTTGCCGTTTCTGGATACGGCCGTTGTGCCATCTGCCCAGATCAACGTTGTCTTCGTAAAAAATGCACTTAATTTCCTCCTCACGGATTCCCCCGAAGCATCCTCGGCCACTCGGCAAAGACATCTGCCACGTGTCTATAGCGGAGGGGGTTGACGGTGCCGTCACGGAGCATCATATAAGCCGTGTGCCATGCCAGAGCACTCGACTTACATGTCATATAAGCCGTGTGCCTAGTGAAGGCACTCAGCTTACATTTTCATCGATTTTTTGCAAGCCTATTTTTTAAATGCAAAAATTGTTTTTAAAATGACTTCCCTTCTTTCTCATCCATTTTCTCCCAACTAGTTTTCATTGGTCTTATTTTTTATGCCCTCAATTTCCTTATCTCTCTGTATCCACTTTAATATTTTGATGGTCTTGTACTCTTCCAAACCCCTAGTGTACCCATATTACGATCACATGCAAAATGACAAGTTGTTGCGACCCTTATTCATGCTATTATATGAATGCCTTAGTTGGTGAGTAATGTTGGGGAACGTTGCATGGGAAACAAAAATTTTCCTACGCACACGCAAGATCTATCCATGATGATGAGCATCTACGAGAGGGAGAGTGGATCTACGTACCCTTGTAGATCGCTAAGCGGAAGCGTTAAGAAACGCGGTTGATGTAGTCGAGCATCTTCGCGATTCAAATCGCCGAGCGTCCCGCGATCCCATCACGATCCGTCTCGCGATCCAATCACGATCCGTCCCGCGATCCCATCAAGATCCGTCCCGTGATCAAATCACGTACCGTCTCGCGATCCAGATCACGGTCCTTCCGATCTAGCGCCGAACGGACGGCACCTCTGCGTTCAACACACGTACAGCTTGATGACGCCTTCATCTCCTCGATCCAGCGAGCGATGGTGAAGTAGTAGATGAGTTCCGGCAGCACGACGGCGTGGTGACGGTGGTGGTGAAGAACAATCTCCGCAGGGCTTCGCCAAGCACTACGGAAACTATGACGGAGGATGAACTAGAGGGGCGGGGTTGCCGGCACACGGCTTGGGAATTCTTGATGTATTCCGGGTGCTATCCCTGCCCCTCTATTTATATGTTGAGCCCTGGGGTCGAAACTTGGAGAAAGAGCCTCCTCAAAGTCGGTTTGGCCCGCAAGGCAAGAGTCCTGCTCGGACTACAGGACCAGACGCCAGGGTTCCTAGCGTCTAGCCCCTGGCCTCCGCAAAACTCCTTTTGCACCTTCCTTAAAGCCTCGTGGGCTTTACCCCTTGGCCCATATAAAGTGTTTTTGTACCCGAACATTTCGGTAAACATCCGAAACCCCTTCCGGTGAATTCCGGAACCCTTCCGGAGACCAAACACTATTATCCCATATATCAATCTTTACCTCCGGACTATTCCGGAGTTCCTCGTCATGTCCGGGATCTCATCCGGGACTCCGAACAACCTTCGGTCACCAACATAATAACTCAACTATACTTATATCGTCACCAAACGTTAAGTGTGTAGACCCTGCGGGTTCGAGAACTATGCAGACATGACCGAGACACCTCTACGGTCAATAACCAATAGCGGGACCTGGATGCACATATTGGCTCCTACATATTCTACGAAGATCTTTATCGGTCGAACCTCTATGTCAAGGATTCAGTTAATCCCGTACGCTGTTCCCTTTGTTTATCGGTATGTTACTTGCCCAAGATTCGATCGTCGGTATCTCTATACCTAGTTCAATCTCGTTACCGGCAAGTCTCTTTACTCGTTCCGTAATACAAGATCCTATGGCTAACTCTTTAGTCACTTTGCTTGCAAGGCTCATTGTGATGTTGTATTACCATGTGGGCCCTGAGATACCTCTCCGTCGCACGGAGTAACAAATCCCAGTCTTGATCCATGCCAACCCAACAGACACCCTCGGAGATACCTGTAGAGCACCTTTATAGTCACCCAGTTACGTTGTGACGTTTGATACACACAAGGTATTCCTCTGGTGTCAGTGAGTTGCATGATCTCATGGTCATAGGAATAGATACTTGACATGCAGAAAACTATAGCTATAAACTGGCACGATCATATGCTATGTTTATAGTTTGGGTCTTGTCCATCACATCATTCTCCTAATGATGTGATCCCGTTATCAAATGACATCTCATGTCTATGGCCAGGAAACCTTGACCATCTTTGATCAACGAACTAGTTAACTAGAGGCATACTAGGGACACAGTGTTGTCTATGTATCCACACATGTATTTGAGTTTCCAATCAATACAATTATAGCATGGATAATAAACAATTATCATGAACAAGGAAATATGATAATAACAAAATTATTATTGCCTCTAGGGCATATTTCCAACAGTCTCCCACTTGCACTAGAGTCAATAATCTAGTTCACATCACCATGTGATTTACATTGTCTTACACCCAATGATTTCTGGGGTTCGATCATGCTTTGCATGTGAGAGAGGTCTTTAGTCAACGGTCTGCAACATTCAGATCCGTGTGTTCTTTGCAAATCTATATGCCATACTGTAGATGCTACCACGCTCCACTTGGAACTATTCCAAATGACTGCTCCACTATACATATCCGTACTGCTACTCAGAGTCGTCCGGATAGGTGTCAAAGCTTGCATCGACGTAACCCTTTACGATGAACTCTTTATCACCTCCATAATCGAGAAATATTTCCTTAGTCCTCTAGTTACTAAGGATAATCTTGACCGCTGTCTAGTGATCCACTCCTGGATCACTCTTGTACCCCTTGACAGACTCATGGCAAGGAACACACCAGGTGCGGTACACAGCATGGCATACTATACAGAGCCTATGTATAAGTCATAGGGGACGACCTTCGTCCTTTCTCTTTCTACTGCCGTGGTCGAGCTTTGAGTCTCACTCAACTCCACACCTTACAAATCAGGTAAGAACTCTTTCTTTGACTGATCCATTTTGAACTCTTTCAAAATCTTGTCAAGGTATGTACTCATTGAAAGTTTTATCAGACGTCTTGATCTATCTCTATAGATCCTGATGTCCAACATTTAAGTAGCTTCATTCTAGGTTTTCCTTTGAAAAAACTCATTTTCAAACAACCCTTTATGCTTTCCAGAAATTCTACATCATTTCCGATCAACAATATGTCATCCACATATACTTATCAGAAATTCTATAGTGCTCCCACTCACTTGATTGTAAATACAAGTTTCTAATAAACTTTGTATAGACTCAAAAACTTTGATCACCTCATCAAAGCGTATATTCCAACTCCGAGATGCTTGCTCCAGTCCATAGAAGGATCGCTAGAGTTTGCATACATTTTAGCATCCTTAGGACTGACAAAACCTTCCTGTTGTATCACATACAACCTTTCCTCACGGATACCGTTAAGGAAACGATGTTTTGACATCCATCTGCCAGATTTCATAATCGAAAAATGCAGCAACTGCTAACATAATTCCAACAGACTTTAGCATCGCTACGGGTGAGAAAGTCTCATCGTAGTCAACTCCTTGAACTTGTGAAAAACCCTTTGCCACAAGTCGAGCTTTATAGATGGTGAAATCACCGTCCACGTCCGTCTTCCTTTTAAAGATCCATTTGTTCTGAATGGCCTTTCGCCCTTCAGGTAATACTTCCAAAGCCCATATTTTGTTTTCTTACATGGACCCCATCTCGGATTGCATGGCCTCTAACCATTTCTCGGAATCCGAGCCCATCATTGCTTCTCCATAGCTCGTAGGTTCATCGTTGTCCAACAACATGACCTCTAAGACAGGGTTGACGTACCACTCAGGAACTGTACGCGTCCTTGTCGACCTACGAGGTTCGATAGTAACTTGATCCGAAGCTTCATGATCATTATCATTAACTTCCTCTTCAACTAACGTAGGCTCCACAGAAACAACTTTCTGCGCTGCGCTACTCTCTGGTTGAAACAAAGGTTCAACAACCTCATCAAGTTCTATCTTCCTCCCACTCAATTCTTTCGAGAGAAACTCTTTCTCGAGAAAGGACCCATTTTAGCAACAAACACTTTGTGCTTGGATCTGAGATAGAAGGTTTACCCAACTGTTACGTTAGGGTATTCTATGAAGATGCATTTGTCCGCTTTGGGTTCGAGCTCATCAGGTTGAAAACCTTTTCCACATAAGCGTCGCAGCCCCAAACATTAAGAAATGATAGCTTAGGTTTCTGCCAAACCAAAATTCATACGGTGTCATCTCAACGGACTTAGATGGTGCCCCTTTTTAAAGTGAATGTAGTTGTCTCTAAATGCATAACCCTAAAACGATAGTGGTAAATCGATAAGAGACATCATAGTTCGCACCATATCCAATAGAGCATGACTACGACGTTCGGACACACCATCACACTATGGTGTTCCAGGTGGCGTGAGTTGTGAAACATCTTCCACATTGTCTTAAGTTGTATACCAAACTCGTAACTCGGATATTTACCTCCACGATCATATCGTAGACATTTTATCTTCTTGTCACGATGATCTCAAACTTCACTCTGAATTTGTTTGAACTTTTCAAACATTTCAGACTTGTGTTTCATTAAGCAAATATCCCCATATCTACTCAAATCATCAGTGAAGGTAGGAAAATAACGATATCCACCTCCAGCTACAACACTCATTGGACTGTATACATCAACATGTATCATTCCAATAAGTCACTTGCCCGCTCCATCATACCGAAAAACGGGGTCTTAGTCATCTTGCCCAAGAGGCATGGTCCGCATGTCTCAACCGATTCAAAATCGAATGAGTCTAAAGATCCATCAGCATCGAGTTTCTTCATGCGCTTTACACCAATATGACATTTAACGGCAGTGTCACAAGTATATGTGGTACTATCATTATCTAACTTTGTATCTTTTGGCATCAATATTATGAACATGTGTATCACTATGATCAAGATTCAATAAACCATTCTCATTGGGTGTATGACCATTGAAGGTATTATTCATGTAAACAGAATAACCATTATTCTCTAATTTAAATGAATAACCGTATTGCAATAAACATGATCTAATCACGTTCATGCTCAACGCAAACACCAAATAACACTTATTTAGGTTCATCACTAATCCCGAAGGTATAGAGAGCGTGCGATGGTGATCACATCAACCTTGGAAACACTTCCAACACTCATCGTCACCTCGCCCTTAGCTAGCCTCCATTTATTACGTAGCTTTTATTTCGAGTTACTAACATTTAGCAACCGAACCAGTATCTAATACCCAGGTGCTACTAGGAGTACTAGTAAGGTACACATCAATAACACGTATATCAAATATACTTCTGTTGACGTTGCGAGCCTTCTTATCTACTAAGTATCTAGGGTTGTACTGCTTCAGCGACCGTTCTCCTCATCGTAGAAGCACTTAGTCTCGGGTTTGGGTTCAACCTTGGGTTTCTTTACTGGAGTAGCAACTGGCTTTCCATCCATGAAGTACCCCTCCTTGCCCTTGCCCTTCTCGAAACTAGTGGTTTTACTAACCATCAACACTTGATGCTCCTTCTTGATTTCTACCTTCGCGGTGTCAAACATCGCGAATAGCTTGGGGATCATTATTTCCATCCCTGGCATTATATAGTTCATCACGAAGGTCTAGTAGCTTAGTGGCAGTGACTTAGAGAACTATATCAATCACTATCTTATCTGGAAGATCAACTCCCACTCGATTCAAGTGATTGTAGCACCCAGACAATCTGAGCACAAGCTCACCGATTGAGCTATTCTCCTTCATCTTGCAGGCAAAGAATCTTGTTGGAGGTCTCATACCTCTCAACACGGGCACCAGCTTGAGATCCCAATTTCAGCTCTTAGAACATCTCATATGTTCCGTGACGTTCAAAACGTTTTGGAGCCTCAATTCTAAGCCGAAATGCATGACGCACTGAACTATCAAGTAGTCATCAAAACGTGCCTGTCAGATGTTCACAACATCTACAGACGACGCTAGAGGGGGTGGCGCACCGAGCGGTGCATTAAGGACATAAGCCTTCTGTGCAGCAAATGAGGACAATCCTCAAATCACGGACCCAGTCCGCATTATTGCTACCATCATCTTTCAACTCTATTTCTCTAGGAACATATAAAAATTCAAGGGAGCTACAGCGCGAGCTAGTAATCTACAACATAATTTGCAAAGACTTTTTGACTATGTTCATGATAATGAGTTTAGTTAATCATATTACTTAAAAACTCCCACTCAAATTGACATCCCTCCCGTCATTCGAGTGTCACATGATCCAAATCCACCAACTCAAGTCCGATCATCACGTGAGTTGAGGTGGTTTCAATGGTGAACATCTCCATGTTGATCATATCTACTATATGACTCATGTTCGACCTTTCAGTCTCTTGTGTTCCGAGGCCATGTCTGTACATGCTAGGCTCGTCAAGTTTAACCCGAGTGTTCCGCACGTGCAACACTGGCTTGCACCCGTTGTATGCGAACGTAGAGTCTATCACACCCGATCATCACGTGGTGTCTCGAAACGACGAACTTTCGCAACGGTGCACACTCGGGGAGAACACAATTTTATCATGAAATTTAAGTGAGGGATCCCCTTATAATGCTACCGTCGTCCTAAGAAAAATAAGATGCATAAAAGGATTAACATCACATGCAAATCATAAGTGACATGATATGGCCATGAACTTGTGCTTTTGATCTCCATCTCCAAAGCACCGGCATGATCTCCATCGTCACCGGCATGACACCATGATCTCCATCATCTTGATCTCCATCAATGTGTCGCGATGAGGTTGTCGCGCCGACTGTTGCTTCCACGACTATTGCTAACTCATAGCGATAAAGTAAAGCAAAACGGCGAAAATAATTAAAGACAACCCTATGGCTCCTGCCGGTTGCCGTACTCATCGACATGCAAGTCGTGATATTCTATACAATACATGATCATCTCATACATCACATATATCTCATCATGTAATTGGCCATATCACATCACAACATACCCTGCAAAAACAAGTTAGACGTCCTCTAATTGTTGTTGCATGTTTTACGTGGCTGCTATGGGTATCTAGCAAGAACAATTCTTACCTACGCAAAAACCACAACGATGATACAAAAATTGCTATTTAACCTTCTCAAGGACCGCCTTTGTCAAATCCGATCCGACTAAAGTGGGAGAAACAGACACCCGCCAGCCATCTTTATGCAACGAAGTTACATGTCAGTTGATGGAACCGGTCTCTCGTAAGCGTACGAGTAATGTTGGTCCAGGCCGCTTCATCCCACAATACCGCCGAAACAAGAAAAGACTAAGGGAGGAAGCAATCTAAGCATCAACGCCCACAAACTCCTTTGTGTTCTACTCGAGATCTCATCTACACATAAACCTGGCTCTGATACCACTGTTGGGGAACGTTGCATGGGAAACAAATTTTTTCCTACGCACACGCAAGATCTATCCATGGTGATGAGCATCTACGAGAGGGAGAGTGGATCTATGTACCCTTCTAGATCCCTAAGCGGAAGCGTTAAGAAACGCGGTTGATGTAGTCGAACATCTTCGCGATTCAAATCGCCGAGCGTCCCGCGATCCCATCACGATCTGTCTCGCGATCCAATCACGATCCGTCCTGCGATCCCATCATGATCCGTCCCGTGATCAAATCACGAACCGTCTCGCGATCCTGATCACGGTCCTTCCGATCTAGCGCCGAACGGACGACACCTCCGCGTTCAACACACGTACAGCTTGATGACGCCTTCACCTCCTCGATCCAGCGAGCGATGGTGAAGTTGTAGATGAGTTCCGGCAGCACGACGGCGTGGTGACGGTGGTGGTGAAGAACAATCTCTGCAGGGCTTCGCCAAGCACTACGGAAACTATGACGGAGGATGAACTAGAGGGGCGGGGTTGCCGGCACACGGCTTGGGAATTCTTGATGTATTCCGGGTGCTAGCCCTGCCCCTCTATTTATATGTTGAGCCCTGGGGTCGAAACTTGGAGAAAGAGCCTCCTCAAAGTCAATTTGGCCCGCAAGGCAAGAGTCCTGCTCGGACTCCAGGACCAGACGCCAGGGTTATCGACGTCCAGGGTTCCTGGCGTCTAGCCCCTGGCCTCCGCAAAACTCCTTTTGCACCTTCCTTAAAGCCTCGTGGGCTTTACCCCTTGGCGCATATAAAGTGTTTTTGTACCCGAACATTTCGGGAAACATCCGAAACCCCTTCCGGTGAATTCCGGAACCCTTCCGGAGACCAACCACTATTATCACATATATCAATCTTTACCTCCGGACTATTCCGGAGTTCCTCGTCATGTCCGGGATCTCATCCGGGACTCCGAACAACCTTCGGTCACCAACATAATAACTCAACTATACTTATATCGTCACCAAACGTTAAGTGTGTAGACCCTGCGGGTTCGAGAACTATGCAGACATGACCAAGACACCTCTACGGTCAATAACGAATAGCGGGACCTGGATGCCCATATTGGCTCCTACATATTCTACGAAGATCTTTATCGGTCGAACCTCTATGTCAAGGATTCAGTTAATCCCGTACGTTGTTCCCTTTGTTTATCGGTATGTTACTTGCCCGAGATTCGATCGTCGGTATCTCTATACCTAGTTCAATCTCGTTACCGGCAAGTCTCTTTACTCGTTCCGTAATACAAGATCCTGTGGCTAACTCTTTAGTCACTTTGCTTGCAAGGCTCATTGTGATGTTGTATTACCGAGTGGGCCCTGAGATACCTCTCCGTCACACGGAGTAACAAATCCCAGTCTTGATCCATGCCAACCCAACAGACACCCTCGGAGATACCTGTAGAGCACCTTTATAGTCACCCAGTTACGTTGTGACGTTTGATACACACAAGGTATTCCTCCGGTGTCAGTGAGTTGCATGATCTCATGGTCATAGGAATAGATACTTGACATGCAGAAAACTATAGCAATAAACTGACACGATCATATGCTATGTTTATAGTTTGGGTCTTGTCCATCACATCATTCTCCTAATGATGTGATCCCGTTATCAAATGACATCTCATGTCTATGGCCAGGAAACCTTGACCATCTTTGATCAACGAACTAGTTAACTAGAGGCATACTAGGGACACAGTGTTGTCTATGCATCCACACATGTATTTGAGTTTCCAATCAATACAATTATAGCATGGATAATAAACAATTATCATGAACAAGGAAATATGATAATAACTAAATTATTATTGCCTCTAGGGCATATTTCCAACAAGTAAGTCCAAATGTATGTACCCCTAGCTTTTTGGCAAAAAAGCACTTGCATCACAAACACGATATTACCACAAAAAGGTCCAGGGTTTAGGGTTTGGCATGTCCAGAAAGGTTTAGCGGCCGAAAACACACTTGTCTCACAAACGCAACAATCCCGTAGGAAGGTTATGCACCTACAGTGTTGGTGCCGCACTTAGCGCCGCCGGAAGGGAATCTTGTGAAGCCATGTGCTCAAACAAGGCCCCGCACGTTTCCATGACCTACCTTAACGCAAACCAAGAGGAATTCACCCCGATCAAACCCCTTTCGAGTCTGGTCAAAGACGTAGATCGCAGAGGACTACGGACTGGGGAATCTCCGAAAACCACGTGAGAGAGGGTAGGAAGAGCACACTCACCTGCATATGTCCCAAATATATGCATGGAAGGGTGTTTCGGTGGTTAAATACCCAATGCACAACTACTATGCGACAGTTGCTTCATGAACGCGACAGTCCCGCGGGAAGATTCTGCACCTATAGTGCTGGTGCCGCACTTAGCGGCGCCGGGAGGGAATCTTGTGAAGGCATGTGCTCAAACAAGGTTCGGCGTGTCACCATGGCCTGCCTTAACACAAACCAGAGGAATTCACCCCAGTCAAACCCCTTTCAAGTCCGGTCAAAGACATAGATAGCGAGGGCCTCGCAGATCAGGTAATCTCCAAAGACCGCACGAGGGACGGTAGGAAGAACACACCCACCTGCATATGTCCCAAATATATTTATGAAAGGGTGGTGCGATGGTTAAATACCCAACGCACAACTTCTATCCGACACTTGCCTCACAAGTTTCGAGGCCAACGAAGCAGTAGGACCAACACTTCCTTCACAAACCCGACACCTTCCCTCTCGATACCGAGAGACTACCTCGGAGATGGTGCAGTTTACAAGCGGCCTCAGGTGAGGCCTATTCGAAACACGCCCAAACTTTTACCGCGCCCTACAGCGGCCATGTGATGACGCCGTGCCAGATCCCGTGGATTTCCGGCATCATACGATTTTTCGTGGATTCAAACGGTTGGACGAGTCATGCCGTCGAAGTAATTTTGCCCCCTGATGGCCGGAACTGCCCCTCCGTCGTATGCAAAAGGGAGACGCATGTCACCAATACATCACATAGGATTTTCCATGCCGCTTATGGGCATGATTTCATGTGTCGCCTTGCAGATCTGCAATTTCCGGCGCTGAAACCCTAGAAATGCAATAATTGTCTCAAATATTACAGGCGGGTCAGAAAAATGTGGAGGCCTGACACGTCTCATTCGATGGCCTCCTTTGAGAGCACGAAAAGTTTCGAGGCCAACGGAGCAGCAGAACCAGCACTTCGTTCACAAACCCGACACCTTCCCTCTCGATACCGAGAGACTACCTCGGAGATGGTGCAGTTTACAAGCGGCCTCAGGTGAGGCCTATTCGAAACGCGCCCAAACTTTTACCACACCCTATAGGGGCCATGTGATGACGCCGTGCCAGATCCCGTGGATTTCCGGCATTATACGATTTTCCGTGGATTCAAACGGTTGGACGAGTCATGCCGCCGAAGTAATTTCGCCCCCTGATGGCCGGAACTGCCCCTCCCTCGTCTACACAAGGGAGACGCATGTCGCTAATACATCACATAGGATTTTCCATGCCGCTTCTGGGCATGATTTCATGTGTCGCCTTGTAGATCTGCAATTTCCGGCGCTAAAACCCTAGAAGTGCAATAAATGTCTTAAATATTACAGGCGGGTCAAAAAAACACGGGGGCCTGACACGTCTCATTTGATGGCCTCCTTTGAGAGCACGAAAAGTTTCGAGGTCAACGGAGCAGCAGGACCAGCACTTCCTTCACAAACCCGGCACCTTCCCTCTCGATACCGAGAGACTACCTCGGAGATGGTGCAGTTTACAAGCGGCCTCAGGTGAGGCCTATTCGAAACGTGCCCAAACTTTTACCGCCCCCTACAGGGGCCATGTGATGACACCGTGCCAGATCCCGTGGATTTCCGGCATCATACGATTTTTCGTGGACTCAAACGGTTGGATGAGTCATTCCGCCGAAGTAATTTCGCTCCCTGATGGCCGAAACTGCCCCTCCCTCGTCTGCACAAGGGAGACGCATGTCGCTAATACATCACATAGGGCAGTTTACGGTCAAACCTCTCTCGAGTCCGGTCGAAGACGTAGATCGTGCGGGCCCTACGGATGGGTGAATCCCCTAAAACATAGAAACAATGAAATAAAAATACAATAAAATAATAAGTATAATAAAAATACAATAAAATAACACATAAAATTTTAAAAGTAAAGTGATAAATTTTTTGTATAGAAATAAAAGAAAAAAGTAAAATAAAGAAGGGTAAACCGTGTAGTCAGCTGTTACACTCGGCTTACCCTGTAACACTAGGCTTAGCCGTGAGCGCGGGACGCGCGAAAATAGACGCGCGTAGAATAGACGTGCGAAAATTGACGAAAATCGACGCGCGTTTTTTCCCCAAACCGAGCCGCGCCCCTTGTTTCCTCCTCCCCTGTTTCCCCCTTTCTCTCTCCCCGACCGCCCCCCGCGCCGCCCCCCGCCGGCCGCGTCGCCGTCACCCCCCGCGCTACCCCCGCGCCACCCCTCGTGCCGTCCCCCGCCGGCCGCGTCGCCGTCACCCCCCGCGCCGCCCCTCCCCGTCCGGCCGCTAGGGTCGAGGTCGCCGCGCCACCTTCCCTTCACCGCGCCTCTGACTGGTCCCCGCGCCACCTTCCCTCCGCCGCGCCACCTTCCCTCCACCGGCAGGTACCCCCCCCCCTCTCTCTCTCTCTCTCTCTCTCTCTCTCCGACCATCCTATTTCTTCTCTCTTCACCAGGTCCGGCTCCTCCAGCGGCAAGGTGCTCCGGCGGATCTCCTCCTCGTTTGCAACAACAACAGCAGCAGGCCATGTCCGGCTCCATGCCCTTAAGAACAGGTTGGGATGCTCTTCCCAAAAGCTGTTAGCCCTGCTAAGGCAAATAACTTGCAATTAGTTCAGTGCTCTTTCGGATCTGCTGCTGTTTGAATATGTTCATAGTCGCTCTGAGCCTATGACTTGCTGTTTGAGGTGCTGCTCCATAGAAGCTAGTATTTTTCTTATGATGTGTGCATTGTGATTGGCATCGTATCAAAGTGCAACTACCGTGCTATCCTATTTGAGAAATGTTATATGCCTCTCTAGTACTAGCTAGTTGCAAATATCCCATCATCTGCGATTTATTTGTATAGTAGTAGTTAATAACTTGTTAGAAAATGCAGTCAACAGAACAAGTTAGCACTGTGTGTCATCAAACTGGTTGGCAGTAATTGTACCTGTGCTGTTCTATCATGTTTGATCCTAGTTTGCACTTTATTGCAGGACACACATTAGTTTGACATTGGGACCGTTGTCACAAGGCTTTTTGCTGGAGGGGCAACCATTGCCGAGCACGCTTCGAGGGTAAGAATCATTCGCCTCGTAGGATTTATGTATATGTAAATCATGTAGCTAGCCAGTCGCGTTACCTATGCGTCTCCCGTTCGAAAGAGTTACATTATTTATAAATATGCAACTCTTTGCATATTTATAACCGTAACTCTTTTGAATTGTCCAGCGTTTTCCACGGACAGCCCGAGGATGTGTAGGCTGGCTTCGCTTTCATGCACTACTTCGATCCGACACAGAATTTTGGCAGCGTCTCCCCGTTGTTCTCCGGATGCACATTCTCTCTACTTATGTCGAGACGTGTATTTGGAGAACAGCGGGGAGGTGCTACCGAAATTCTGTGTCGGATCGGAGTAGGGCATGAAAGCGAAGGCAGCCTACACATCCTCGGGTGGGATTATGACCTATCCTTACCTATTAGGTAGTTTTGAGTTCATGCCGTAAAACCCGAACAATTGTAACTAATTGAACTAATACTGTATGAAACTACTTGGTCAATGAAAAACACATCAGATGGAGGATCGTGAGTGGATGTATAGTGGACGGCTGAGTGGAGGGGGTGTGCTTCCCGAATGGATTACAAAGACGAATCAGTTCTTGGAAGTAGCATTTGCCAGGCACACGGGACGTGGTGGAGTGTGGTGCCCTTGCACCGGCTGTGGGAACAACAAGGAAAAAACAAAGGATGAAATGGGTCGGCACCTTCTTAAGAATGGGTTTATGCCAAACTACCATCGGTGGGTCGCGCATGGTGAGTTTGAGCCCCAGCGTGCGAGAGAGTCGGTGGTACGACAACGCACAGACTCACCCGAATATGTTACTCATGTTGAATTCATGCTAGATGACCTAGAAAATGCTGCAGCACCCGAAAATCCTACCGCAGGTGAAGAGGGACCAGGGGAGGAGGATGAGGAGCAAATGACAAGTTCTATGAAACTTTGAATGGGGCACAGAGACACCTACACGGGCATACAGAGGTCACTCAACTGGATGGCATCACACACCTGCTTGCTGTGAAGGCCCAGTTTGGCTGGACTAGATCTTCCTTCGATACACTTCGGACCGTTGTTCACACTCTTTTGCCGAAAGACAACATTTTGCCAAAGAACATGTATGAGTCAAACAAAATCTTCCGTGAATTTAAGCTGGCATATGAGCGGATACATGTTTGTCCAAACACATGTATCTTATTTAGGAAAAAACACGCGAATGAAAATTACTGTCCAAAGTGCCAATCCTCTAGGTATATTGAGGTTGACGGTGATGATGGTCAGAAGAGGCAGCTCAAGATCCCACACAAGGTCCTTCGGTATCTTGATCCCATACCAAGGATCAAACGTCTCTTTATCTCCACGGAATCTGCCCAAAACATGAAGTGGGCGGCAGAAGGGACTAGATACCGGCCTGGCATCGTGATACATCCGTGTGATGCTGAAGCATGGAAGGCTTTTGTTAAGCGATACCCAACCAAAGCTGGTAAACAGGACAGTGTAGCTATTGCGGTAACAACCGATGGGTTCAATCCATTTGGTATGACTAACGCCACATACAGCTGTTGACCTGTCTTTGTTATTCCGATGAATCTCCCCCCTGGCTTCTGCATGAAACGACAATACATGTTTCTGTCGCTGGTAATTCCAGGTCCTGGATATCCAGGGAAGAAGATGAGTTTGTACTTGGAGCCGCTTGTGGATGACTTGATGGTCGCTTGGGATAAAGGGATACGGACATACAACGCCCTAACAAAGAAGCACTTTGATATGTATGTTTGGTACTTCACATCCCTGCATGACCTACCGGCACGTGCAATTTTCTGCGGCTGGTGCGTACATGGGAAGTGGCCTTGCCCGGTGTGTATGCAGAATCTAATGTTCTATTGGCTGAAGAAAGGTGGGAAGTATACCTGCTTTGACAAGCATCGCCAGTTCCTTCGTCCTGATCATCCATTCAGACGAGACAAAAAAACTTCGAGAAAGGTAAAGTTATTGATGCTCCACCACCACCTGTGATGACCGGTCACATGATCAAGGCTCAATTAGATGGTCTCCAGCCCAATGCCAGTGGGTCAGGTTTTGTGGGATATGGAGAGACACATAACTGGACTCACATACCATGCCTATGGAGGCTCCCTTACTTTGTGGATCTCCTCCTCCCACATAACATTGATGTAATGCACACTAAGAAGAATATCGCCGAGGCCCTTTTCGACACAATCTTCGACACTGAGAAGACAAAGGACAACGTCAAGGCCAGACTTGATCAAGAGAAACTCTGTGATAGGCCAGATTTAAAAATGGTCGAACCCGGACCCAGAAGAAAAGGGTGGTGCAAGCCACCAGCCCTGTTCTGCCCTGTAAGGAAGCATATGAAGGTAATGATGAAGTGGGTCTTGGATAAATTGCGGTTCCCTGATGGGTACGCAGGAAATATAATGAAGGGAGTGAATATGAATACGTTGAGAATAGGGGGTCTCAAGAGCCATGATTATCATGTTTGGCTTGAGCGGGTGATGCCGGTGATGATTCGAGGCTTTGTCTCCAAGGAGATTTGGCGAGTGCTGGCGGAGTTGAGCTATTTCTTCCGTCAGCTTTGTGCTAAAGAGTTAGACCCAAATGTTGTTGAAAAGCTAGAGAAACAGGCACCATATTTGGTGTGCAAGCTAGAGAAGATCTTTCCACCAAGCTTTTTTAATCCGATGCAACATATGATCTTGCATCTTCTGTCTGAGGCGCGTTTGGGGGGACCTGTGCAGTACCGTTGGATGTATGGACCTGAGAGAGAAAATAAGAATCTTTGTGCCAAATGCAAGAATAAATGTCATATTGAAGCATCTATAGTCGAGGCCTACCTCAACGAGGAGGTGTCAAACAACACGACAAAGTACTATGATGCCAATATTCCCACTCAGCATAATCCAATCCTTCGTTACAATGTCATCACCCCGGACGATCTACCCCGGCTTAGCATCTTCTCAGGGGTAGGTGGCAGAGCAAGTGGTAGAAGACCCAGATACATAAAACATCCAGAGTGGACGACTATTATGTCGTACGTGTTGACAAACATGCCTAAAGTACAACCGTACATTGAGTAAGTGCTTCCTATATTTTCCGTAAATAATCACAATTAAGTTTGTGTATGACTTAGCTTCCTTCTCATTGCTACAGAGAATTCACACTTGAATGCTGGAACCTAGAAAGGCCTCCTACCGAAGAGGAGAGGGAACATATCTTTAAAAAAGGCGGTAAAGGAAATGGCGGCTTCATTCCTTGTTTCGCGGCAAAAGTATGCCAGTCTGTCCAACTTTCTTCTAGTGTCGACATTTCAAGTTGGTGTTGTTTTGAACTCATACATCAAACTTTTCTTATTGAACTTGTAGGCAAAAAGGGACCCTATGAGAGCCGATTTGAAAGATTTTGCCACAGGCTTCACATGTTCCGCCAAGAAATTAAATACTTACGATGTGAATGGGTATCGCTTTCATACCCATGTCGCCACGGGCTTCACATGTTCCGCCAAGAAATTAAATGCTTACGATGTGAATGGGTATCGCTTTCATACCCATTCTTACGACATGAGTCGGCCCGGTGTAAAGACAATAAATAGCGGTGTCGAAACACAAGGGATAGATGGACTTTACTACTATGGTAGAGTCGAGGTGTAAGGCCCCGACCCCAACCATGCACTAATCATACACACATTTATGCACGATCATGATCAGAGACTCAGTTGGAAGGAGTCACAGCACAACTCTAAACACAAATTAAAATAATTCAAGCTTCATATTACAGCCAGGGGCCTCGAGGGCTCGAATATAACAGCTTGAGTACAAAGTCAGCGGAAGCAACATCATCTGAGTACAGACATAAAAGGTACACAAGTTTTGCCTTAAGAAGGCTGAGCATAACAGCGACAAACTAGATCGAAAAGGCGCAGGCCTCCTACCTGGGAACCTCCGAACCTACTCCTGGACGTCAGAGAAGTCTACGTCGTAGAAGGCTCCATCCTGGTAGTAGTGGCCTCTGTTGGGGTAGTAGTAGTTGTCCACCGGGTAAGCTGGATCCTGGGTCTCCTGGGCTCCATCATCTGATCGCGGCATCATATCAAAGGGAAAAGGGGGAGCAAAGCAACGGTGAGTACTCATCCAAAGTACTCGCAAGACTGATATCAGAACTATGCTAGTATGCACCATTATCAAAAGAATGGGGCTGTATCTGTGGACTAAACTGCAGAAATGCCAGAAAAGGGAAGAAGGCCTAGTCCTATCGAAGACTAGCATCTTCAGTGTCTTGCAGCATTAGACGAGAGCAGATTAGCAGTTTAATGTAGCAAATTATGTAGCAATTTTAAAGGCAACGCCCAGAGATTCTTCCTCGACTCCCTGCGAGGAAGCAATCTCGGAGCCAAACATTCCAATTTTAAGTCTCATTTCTAGTTGTATTAGATCGGGATACAACTCCAAGTCGTCCTGTTACCGTGGACACGGCTATTCGAATAGTTGAAAACCTCCCTGCAGGGGTGCACCAAATTACCCAACACGCTTGATACCTCTGGCCGGACACACTTTCCTGGGTCATGCCCGGCCTCGGGACATCAACACGTCGTAGCCCTACCTAGGCTCAACGAAGAGGCCAGCCCGCCGGTCTAAATCCTAAGCGCGCAGGGGTCATGGGCCAATCGCCCTTTGCACTCCTGCACGATGCGAGGGCGGCCGAGGTCAGTCCTAGCATCCCTTAATACAAGCGCGATGCCGTCGCGGACCACTCGGGCGCGCGCCGCTCCATTGCTGACGTCCGAAATATACAACGACGCCGAGTACCCATAACTTCCCCCACGTGAAGGTTAGTGCGAAAAAGGTCAAACGACCCACTCAGATCAAATATCCAAACCCGTTAGTTAATTATTATTGGCCTGCGGCGACGATCGGTGCCCTCCATCCCGTCGCCCCATCTCGAGAACTTGTGGCAAGGACAACACATGTCCGGCCACGCCTCGTGTTAACCCTTTGGGTGCCTTACCGGCGCACCCCACCACATCTCACACGGGTACCCTTGGGGCCGACCCGTAATTCTCAAGTAATTCAGTGTCAAGTCATAGTAACTGTGTGTCTATACACTAAGTGGATATCTGAGGAATCACCCTCGATGGATCCCACTCGAGGTATTTGTATGACAAGAGTCGCTATCGGATGAGGGAAGGAGGAATCACCCTCGATACCCACGACCGATTAGCTACGCTATAGAATTAACATCGGGTGTGCTAAGTGTGATGTCACCCTCGGCACTCGATAGTAGCTCTGCAGTGTCATACTTATGGGGTGTTAGGTGATGTGTCGGTAACGGCTTGTTAATCACGAGGATTGAGTCTTCTGTCTTCAAGTCCTCGGTGTCATCGATGAAAGCAGGGGCAACAGTATTAAAGATGGGGGACCACAGGGTAACACTAACCATACCTATACTAGGCAGTTTATGAAGCAGGTAATATAGTAGTGATAATCAAAAACAGGCTATGCATCAGAATAGGAGCATTTATATACAGTAGCAAAATTCTAATGCAAGCATGAGGGAGAAGGTGTGGGCGATATCGGAATGATTAAGGGGGGTTTGCTTGCCTTGTTGCTCTGCTGAAAAAGGCTGGTCGTCAGGGCTGTAGTCGTACCCGGCAGCAGCGTCAGTCTCGTAGGCTACCGGAGAGAAGAGGGGGGAAGAAACAATAAATATAAAGCAAGCAGATGCATCACGATGCATGACATGACTACATGCAGTGCTATGGGTAGTCTAACGCAGTATTACACGTAGTAGGCGGAGCGGGAGAATATCTGACGATATTTCCCGGGTCTAGGGCATTTTTCGGACAGATGAATCTGAGGCCGAATGTCCATGTTCGTTATGCTAGAGACATGTGATAGACGAACGGACAGCGTATTCGGATTCGTGGGATTTCACTGAGCAACTTTCATGTACAAAACATTTTCATCCGGGCTACGGTTTATTTTATATTAATTTATAAAGATTAATCAATATTCTGAAATTCATTATTTATTAAATCCTAATTATCCAAAACAGTAAATACTGTTAATTAATTAATTAAACTAATTAACTAGTTAATAATATTATTATTTATTTATAAAAATCATTATTATTATTATTTTCGTTTTAAGGCGTGGGGCCCGTTTGTCATAGGGACAAACCCACACATACACGCACATCGCACATACACACGCGCCACACAGGCAGTAGCAGCAGAAACGGCGCGATGCGGGCGCGCGCGGGACCGCGAGCAGGCGAGCAGGCTCACCGGGAGCCGGTAGAGGAGGGCAGTGGGCGCGAGGAGGGCGTGAGGAGGAGCTGAGGAGGCAGTCCGGCGAGGCGGACGGGCGACGGCGAGGCCGGAGGAGGTGACCGACGCGGAGGCGGGCGGACGGCGCCTGCGCGGGCGGGCGCGGGCGACGCGAGGATCCGGCGTCGGGGCACGGCCGTCGGGGGGGGGGGGGGGGGGAACGGCGGCGCGGGGGCCGGTCGGGCCGGCCGTCGGGGGGGGGGGGGGGACGGCGGCGCGGGGGCCGGTCGGGCCGGTCGTCGGGGGGGGGGGGGACGGGCTGGCCGCTCGGGCCGGCGCCAGCCGTTGGCTGGGGGGGGGTGGGGGGCGAATGGGAGCCGGCTCGGCCGGTCCTGGCGAGCGGGGGTGGGGGGGGGAGGGAATCGGGAGGCAAGCGGCGCTGGGGCGATTTAGGGTTCGGTCCCTGGCTCCCTTATAGGAGCCAGCCGGGCCGGACCATTTAGGCCCAATAGTTTTTTTTCTTTTTTTTTAAACAACGTCAGTTTTAATTCATTTTGGGGCACTAAAATAATTCCAAAAAAGGTGGTTTGAATTTTATAAAATCTTAGGGAATATATGCAACCCATCCATGATTTTTATTTTCAGGTTTGCACAACTTTTAAACCCACTTTTTAAATGAATTTTGAATCGCGATAGAAATTGAATTAGGGACCGATTCCAACGGGGATCAAACTTAGATTAGCAAAAGCATTAGCTTGTTCTCGGTCATGACCGTAGCTTAATTACAATGACCAGTGTAGCATGGATCCAAGGGCGTTACAACTCTCCTCTACTAACAAGAATTCTCGTCCCGAGAATTAAGAAGTAGAAGGGAAGAGCTCGGGGTATTCTTCGCAAAGATGATCCTTGCGTTCCCAAGTGGCTTCATCTTCTGAATGATTCAACCACTGTACTTTGAAGAACTTGATAGACTTCTGGCGAGTCTTCCGTTCAGTTTCATCCAGAATGCGGATCGGATGCTCCTTGTAAGATAGATCATCTTGTATATCAAGCATCTCATAGTCCACTGCTCGTTGTGGATCCTTGAAGCAACGACGCAATTGTGAAACATGAAAAACATCATGAAGATGAGAGAATTGCGGTGGCAGCTCCAATTTATAGTCCACATTTCCACGCCTGGAAAGAACGCGGAAAGGACCAATGTAGCGAGGAGCTAACTTGCCTTTCACACCAAACCGACGAGTGCCTCTCAAAGGAGTGACACGCAGATAAACCAGGTCATCGGGGAGATAGGTAAGTCCCCAATGTTTGCGGTCATAGTTGCTCTTCTGATGAGACTGAGCAGCTTTGAGATTTTCCCGCACAACACGAACTTGTTCTTCAGCTTGTTGAATGATGTCCGGACCAATGAGTGCACGTTCCCCAGTTTCTAACCAATTCAGAGGGGTTCGGCACTTACGTCCATATAGCACTTCAAATGGGGCCATCTTTAACCTAGCTTGATAGCTATTGTTGTAGGAGAACTCAGCATACGGGAGAGATTCTTCCCACTTCTTGCCAAAAGAAACGACACAAGCACGCAACATATCTTCAAGCACTTGATTGACTCATTCAACTTGACCCTGAGTTTGCGGATGATAAGCAGTGCTCCAGGTCGTGTTAGTTACCAAAGCCTTTTGGAAACTTTCCCAGAATTTTGAGGTGAATAAGCTGCCTCGATCTGAACTAATCTCCTTTGGAATACCATGTAGTGACACAATTCTGGAGATGTATAAGTCCGCTAACTGACTAGCAGTGATAGACTCTTTAACTGGCAGAAAATGTGCAACCTTAGAGAATCGGTCAATGACGACAAAGATATCATCATGACCCTTCTGTGATCTGGGGAGGCCAGTAATAAAATCCATCTGAATCTTATCCCATTTCCATTCAGGAATAGGCAATGGTTGCAGAAGTCCTGCAGGTTTTTGATGTTCTGCTTTAACTTGACGACAAACATGACATTCTTCAATGTATCGAGCAATATCTTGCTTCATGTTAGACCACCAGAACCTTTGACGGATGTCTTGGTACATCTTGGTACTACCCGGATGAATAGACAGAGGAGTGTCATGAGCTTCTTTCATCACTTCCTTAGTCATATTCAGATTTTCCCGCTTACTTGGGACGAATAAACGACCCTTGAAGTAAACGGCGCCATCATCAGCAACAGTGAAGCAAGAGGGTTTACCTTCCGCCAGATAGCGCTTAATCTTTTCGACTTCACTGTCATAGCGTTGCATAGTTTTGATGCTGCCCACGAGATCTGGCACAGCAACCAGGTTATTCAGGGAGCCATGGTTAACAACATTGAGGTTCATTTTGCGGAACTCCGGTACAGGAGGAGCGAGATAACCCCGAGGAACAATATGGAGGTTCAGCTTCCGAAATTCTTCTTGAAGAAGGGGGTGAACCTTATGAACTTGGAGGTGGTTGCAGTAGGACTTGCGGCTCAAAGCATCAGCCATCACATTAGCCTTGCCAGGTGTATAGGAAATACCAAAATCATAATCTGTAAGAGCTTCCATCCATCTTCGCTGACGAAGATTCAAGTCTGGTTGCGTAAACAGATACTTCAGACTTTGGTGATCGGTGTAGATCTCGCAGCGATTACCGAGAAGGTAATGTCGCCAATTCAGCAGTGCATATACCACTGCAGCAAGTTCAAGATCATGAACTGGATAGTTCTCTTCATGAGGACGCAACTGTCTTGAGGCATAAGCAATTACATTGCGCTCTTGCATTAGGACACAGCCCAATCCTTGACGAGATGCGTCACAGTAAATAATGAAGTCCTTGCGAGAATCTGGAGGAGCTAGCACTGGAGCTGATGTGAGCTTGTCCTTGAGAGTCTGAAAACTTTCCTGACATTTGTCTGTCCACTCGAACTTAACGCCTTTGTGAAGCAGATTGGTCAGGGGCTTTGCGATCTTGGAGAAGTTCTCGACAAAGCGACGGCAATAGCTGGCAAGTCCGAGAAAACTTCTGACTTACTTGACATTCTTCAGGGTAGTCCAGTCAAGAATAGCCTGAACTCGTTCAGGGTTGACGGCAATACCATCCTTGGAGATCACATGACCAAGGTAGGTTACTTCATTTAGCCAGAATTCAAACTTGGAGAATTTGGCGTACAGTTGATGTTCTCGAAGCTTTTCCAGCACAAGACGAAGATGTTCTGTATGTTCTTTGTCATTCTTGGAGTACACTAGAATATCATCCAGATATACCACGGCAAACTTGTCGAGGTAGTCCATGAATATATAATTCATCAGGCGGGAGAAGGTTGCTGGCGCATTTGTCAAGCCAAAAGACATGACGGTGTACTCGTATGAACCATATCAAGTAACAAATGCGGTCTTTGGGATATCCTCTTCTCGAACACGGATCTGATGATAACCCAACCTCAAGTCGAGTTTAGAGAACACTGTATGATCCAGTAAGCCGATCATACAGGTCATTAATCCGAGGAAGCGGATATTTGTTTTGAATTGTTGCTTGGTTGATGGGCCGGTAATCTTGAACTAGCCGATTCGTGCCATCTTTCTTCTTGACAAAGAGAGAAGGTGCTCCCCAAGCTGAGGAACTTGGACGAATAAATCCTTTCTTGAGTGAGTTGTCGATTTCCTCCTTAAATTCAAGGAGTTCATGAGAAGGCATCTTGTAAGGCTGTTTTGCAATGGGAGTGGTGCCTGGTTTCAAGTCGATGACAAACTCGACTGCTCTAACAGGAGGGATTCCTGGTAGTTCTTCTGGAAATACATCTTGAAAGTCTCGAACCACGGGAATGCTTTCAATCCCCTCAAGAGGTGATGCATTCAATACATTCAAGTAATAAATCTGGGCCTCGGCATTACGAATGAGATAAGCAGAGTGAACTACTACCTCATTGGAAGGGTGCAGAAGATGTACGGTTTTAGTGGCGCACACGATGGACGCACTATGTGCTGTCATCCAATCCATTCCCAGAAGGAGATCAATGTTGGAAGACTTCAGTACAATGGGCGAGACAAGGAATTCCAATCCTTCAATTTCAACGGTGACGTTAGGGCAAACCATGGAGGTTCGACATTGGCCCGCGGGAGTGGATACCACTATTGTAAGGCCCATCGCCTCGTACTTAATGCCATGCTTATATGCAAATTCTTCTGACATGAATGAATGCAATGATCCCGAATCAAACAAAACGGATGTGGGTATTGAGTTAATAAGAAGTGTACCCATCACAATAGAAGGTTGGTCTTGAGTTTCTGCCATATCAGTATGGTTAGCTTGACCACGGCCATAAGGAGCTCTGGCATTGTTGTAGCGGGGATGGTTGTTTGGCGGTGCAAGCTCTTTCTGACCCTGCCTGCAATCTTTAGCACGGTGACCTGGACGTCCACACTTGAAGCACATCCCATCCTCAGGACGGGATGGTGGAGGAGGAGGAGCTCGGGGTGATGTAGCTCTTGGCTGCCTTGGCGGTGGAGGAGGCAGACGAGGTGCAGCATATGATGGCCTTGGAGCAAAAGCAGGAGGACGGTACATGTTATTGGGGATCCAGATTCTGCGCTTTTGAGACTGTGAGCCCAAAGATGAGCCCGGGTTACGGTCGCGCTTGGTGTGGTCTTTGTACCTCTGCAGACCTGTCTCGATTTGAATTGCCTTGTTCACCAGGGTGGCGAAATCAGTGAATTCATGAGCAAGGAGAGCAAGATGGATCTCCGGATGAAGTCCCTCACGGAACTTTTCCTGCCTACTATCATCATCTGGAATGTCTCTTTCAGCATAGCGGGACAGTTCAAGGAATTCCCGCTGATAAGCGTCCACAGTTTTGCTGCCCTGTGTGAGGTTGCGGAACTCACGCTTCTTCCGGTCCATGACTCCTTGAGGAATGTGGCGGGCTCGGAAAGCAGTCTGGAAGTCCTCCCAGGTAATGATGGCGTCTGCTGGCAGGGTATGCTTGTGGCTGTTTCACCACTGAGCAACAGGACCTCTCAGAAATTAGGCCGCAAAGTTGACATAATTGGCAAGGGGAACCATAGCAGATTCCAGAACATGTGCTATGTCGCGGAGCCAGTCATCAGCATCTAGTGGCTTTTCTGAGTTGTGGTAGGTAGCCGGGTTGAGGCGCACAAAGTCCTGCAATGACATTGCGGCTGGCTGCTGATCCATATTGGGCCTCGGGAATTGATTCACCAGTCCTTGCATAAACTGGCGCTGTACCTCCATCTGCTGCATCATTGCAGTCATGCAATCGGGAGGCTGAGGTGGTGGTGGTGCATTGCCGGCACGGCCACCTCGAGCTGGTCTAACCATCCTGCTCATTTATAACAGGGGTATTTCAGTATTTGAGTAATTTCACGACAAGGATTCATTCATGAAGTAGTATGCACAATCAAAGGAAAGGCAATAAATACATCATAGGTAGTCATAAATGACATAATGATCCACACCTAAGTTTGATACAAACTAGCGGTACAAGTCTGATACAGAAAGTAACCTAGACAAACTAGGCAGCACACAGGCACGCGGTGGAGAGATACAACAACGGGACATAGCGATATGCTACATCAACGTCGGAGAAAACCACTGAGTCCAGGTAGCTGTCGAAAGAAGGTTCAAAGATGTCAAGGACAGTGCGTGTAACAACTCTCAAAGGAAAGATTGTCGACGAGATAGTCCTCCAGGTGGATGTGATCACGAGATCCTAATGTCAGAGTTAGTAAAATCTTTAACCCGAAGAGAAGAGAGATCAGAACCCAGAGTATAGATAAGAAATAAAAGATCCTAATACCACCCGATTGAGACGTGGGCCCGTAAGCCACAGCGTCATGTTAGTAAAAGTTTTTCAAAGTCTAGACTCAACTTCGGCCAAGGAATTGGAAAGGGGGCTACCTACAGGCAGTCGGCTCTGATACCAACTTGTAAGGCCCCGACCCCAACCGTGCACTAATCATACACGCATTTATGCACGATCAAGATCAGAGACTCACTTGGAAGGAGTCACAACACAACTCTAAACACAAATTAAAATAATTCAAGCTTCATATTATTACTCCCATAAGAGCCATCTGAGTGCGGCCATGTCCCTCCAGAGCGGTAGTACCGCTCCCATAAGCGGAAGTACCGCTTGAGCGGTACTACCGCGCTTCCACTACCGCTCTACTACCGCTTAGAAATTACTTCTGGACCCCCCAGCGGAAGTAGCGCGGCACTTAGCCGTGCCCAGAGCGATACTACCGCTCGAGCGGTACTACCGCTTATTTCAAATAAAAACAAATAATTTTAAAATTTTTAAAAATTAATTTTATTTAAAAATAAATAAATGATGCCATATTTGGATTCCTCACATTTTTCTGATAATAATGGATATATTATTTGTCGAATTTCGATTTACAAATTTAAAGATATTAATTATGTCATATTAAATGAATAAATGGCAACAAAAATTAATAAAATAATATTATTACTTATTTTATTTTAATTGAAATTCAATATTATTAGTACTTATTTTGTTTATTTTAATAATTGTTTAGAATTCAAAAAATTAAATCATGTGACATCAAGACCTAAGGGTTAACAGGATTGATAGCTTAAGATTGTCAGGAAAACAACAAGTGCAGACTTAGAAACTAGGGGAGATAGAACCTGAAAGTTAAGCGTGCTGGGGCTGGAGTAGTGAGAGGATGGGTGACCGGCCGGGAAGTTAGACGATTTGGAATGAGTGCTGATTAGAGAATAGAGATTAAATTCTGAAGCAGTGAGGAGAGGTGATTAGAGATTAAATTGTCAAATAATTCAAAATTGTGAAAATCAGAAAAAAATTAAAAACAAATTAAAAAAATTGAAAAAAAAATTGATTTTTTTTTTTAAAATTAATTAATTAAATTGAGCTATGCCGACGGCTTAACCGTCGGCATAGTTTTCTCTGTAGGCGTAGTGGGCGACGTGGCCGCTCTGCGCAGCTCCTGGTGACCTTCTACGCCGACGGTTAGCCCGTCGGCATACAGAGAAAACTATGCCGACGGCATAACCGTCGGCGTAGAAGGTCACCGGGAGCTGCGTGGAGCGGCCACGTGGCGACGCCTGAATGGACGGCTTCGCCGTCAACGGCCGTCAGTCCCAATTCGTTGCCGAGGGGGTATCTACGCCGACGGCTGTACGGAAGCCGTCAGCGTACATGCCTATGCCGACGGTTTTTGTATGCCGACGGCCGCCCGGGGGTACGCCGACGTTCGAGTTGCCGACGGAGGTACGCCGACGGCCACCGTCGGCGTAGCCCTATGTCGACGGCTTTTGGGCCTATGCCGACGGCATTAGGCCGTCGGCATAGGTGGTTATTCTGGTAGTGCACCACCGTGTATTGTTGTTGGCTGGTATTCTAATGTGTCATCTTCATCTTCTACTTCTGCTGCCCGCTGGCTTATTGTCATGCCATCACCATCTGGTGCTGATTTTCTTGTCCTCGTGCCATCATCCTCTGTTGCTGCTTGTGGTTGGTTTGTGGCCGTAACATCACCTTCTATTTCCCCCGCAAAGAAAAAAAACATCACCTTCTGTTTCTATTGTTTGGTGGTTCTGGGGTGTGAGACACCGGTGCTGGTCGAGTTCGTCCTGGGGCGATGTAGAGGAGCAGACGTGGGACGAGGTCAAGAATACCAGGTCTACTTCGTCCTGGTATTGCAGACGGCAAGCTGACGGGCAAAGCTCGGCCAGCTTCGGCGGCGGCGGGGCGTTTTCCTTCCCCCCGCTCGGAGCCTGGTGGTGCGGGCCGACGGAGTCGGGCGGCGGCGCGACGCGGGCACGGGGCGTGGCGGCGCGGTGGCCGTAGCTGGCGGCGGTGTGAAGGGGCTGTGGACGTAGGGGGCGGCGCGCGGGTCTTCATCAAGGTCGAGGGTGGATTGGATCTGGTGCGAGGACTCGGCGGCTCTGCTTCCGGTTGCGGCTGGGTTTGGCCCTGTCGCGCGTGGAGGCGGGGTCCGGGCCTTATCTGCTCGGCTCCTCCGGTGGTGGCGTCCCTGCCGTCCTCCGGTCAGGTCCGACCAGGCCTGGTGTGGACTTGACGCCAGCAGGGGGCACGGGCTGTATTCGGCAGGGGCTGGTGACCGCTATTACATGCCCGTGGTGGTGGTTCCCAGCGATGGTGGTTGCCGTGGCGTGCTCGTGGGGTTCCGGCGGTGCGGTTGTGGCTGTGGTTTTCTGGCAGGCGGCGCAGGGTGGTGGTTGCGCCTCTCCCTCTCCTCGATCGAAGCCGGCAACGCGCGGGGCAAGGGCCGGGTGCCGGCTGCACGCGCGGTGGTGATGGCTTAGATCTAGGGTTTGTGCTCGGGCGGGCTAGATCGGGGCCCGGGGCAGATCGGAGCGTGTGCTTCGGGT
Source organism: Elymus sibiricus (assembly GCA_039707655.1). Taxonomy (NCBI): domain Eukaryota; kingdom Viridiplantae; phylum Streptophyta; class Magnoliopsida; order Poales; family Poaceae; genus Elymus; species Elymus sibiricus. The sequence continues at coordinate 534,487,981 of CM077675.1, forward strand.
AGGAGGGGTCGGGCTTGGCTCGGGGTGTGCTCGTGGGTGGGGCTCATGCTCCCTTCGTGGGTACGGTGCTCGTTGGTGGTGGTCGGGTTACCGGTGCATCGGTGCATGGATCGGCGTCGGTGACCACGGACATGGCGTCGTGTGAGCTCGCCTGGCCATGGGCTCGGGGTTGGCTCGCCGGCGGCCGTCGGTAGTCCTAGAGTCGTGTCCCACCAGTCCACCGGGTAATGGCTGGGGATGCAGGTGTGGGCGCCGCCTACGGTGGAGGCGCCTACCCAGACTCGGGGACTGATGCCGGGCTGAGAGTAGATGGTGTTCGTCGCTCTTCCTACCGTGGTTGTGTGCGGTGTGATGTGCGCGGCCTATGGTACATCGCGACAGGGATGCCGGGGCGGCGGCCCCGGATGGCGGTCCGCATGGTTGCTCGTCGGCGGGCATCATTGCGGTGGTGGTGGCTATCCCCCCGGGTTGTGTGGGCAACGGGAGGTGTTGCGGCGGGTAGCTTGGATGTGCCCTCTCTTTCCGAGGGGCAACGTCCTGATCTGGATCTGGGTACCTGAATTCTCCGCGTTCCTCTTGGCGGCCTCGTGGTGGCACGGGTGAGTTGTCGAGCGAAAGCCGCGTGCCTTGGCACCAATGACGGCGACACCCGTGGGTGCCATGCTCTTCTTGAAGACGTCGTTGTGGTTCTTCTCTTCGTGTCAGGGCTTCGGGTGAAGACCTCTGTCCGGTGTGGACTCGGCAGCGGCAACGCTCTGCGCCGTTTTTCCTCTTGGGGGCGTTGCCGTGGAGCCTAGGTGTGCTTGGTCGTAGCGTGGGGTGTTTAGGTCGTCCGGTGCTTGTTGCTGGTAGCGTAGTCGCGTGCGTCCTACGTATGCCGGGTATCTCAGGATCGGCTTTGTAAGCGGGCTACCTCACCACTTTGTATCGTTCAGCCGTGTACTGTGTTCGGATGTTGTTTTATCAGGACGAAAGCCTGTTTCGAGAGACAGCGGTCCTGGTCGAGTTCTGGGTGCCATGGTGCGGCCCCTGCCGCCTGATGCACCCCATCATCACCGACCTGGCCAAGGCCTATGTTGGCAGGCTGAGATGTCTTAGGGTGAACACAGACGAGAACCAGGAGGTGGTCACAAGGTATGGCATCAGGAGCATCCCAACCGTCCTCATCTTCAAGCACGGCGAAAGGAAGGAGACGGTGATCGGCGCCATCGCAGACACAGCATTGGCCGCCACGGTCGACAGGTTCTTGTGAGCCTACAGTAGCATGCTGTAACATAGTACATGCTGATTCGAGTGAAAAGATTTTGCAACGAGCCTGGCATTCTAGATCTGCTTCCATGATTTTTTGTGAAAACAGACCGTGTTTGCGTGCACGCCGGAATAATTTGCTGTCATCGCTTCTGATTTGATGGTCATCAAGCCTGCAAGACGATGACCAGTTTATATGGTTGACTACTGTTGGTTGGGTCATATGTATGTTGCTTGCTTTTTTAAAGTTTAACTGTTTGGAGGCATATTTGCCTATTTTCTTCAGTGAATTAGAAAGGTCAGAGACAGAGGAAACGTACCCAATATTTAGTTCACCCACCTGACTGACCTGAATGGATGTAGACTTTTAGATTTTAACTTGATTCCCCTTTCAAAAATCTATATAAAATTGAAAATACTTACATCGGAAATGCGAATAATCTACTTAAAAGTCGCATATCTTCAATCTTCATGTTTAAGTTACATTATTTGTTTTAATCTGACGCAATCATTATGTGAAAATATTTTTCTTGGCACTACTAGCAATCATTTCTTCAGACAGAAAAATCCAAATTAAATGACAACAGTTTTAAATTAAACGCCTTTTATCATTTCTAGAGAACCAAAGTTTGTTTTATTCACCCAGGCACAAAAAAGTCTTCTTCTTTTTCTTTTTTGCGGGTAAAAAAGTCTCTTTTTCAAATTAAAACTAACATAGCCACACACGAGGGTGATCATGAAGCCCCACGTGACGGGGTTCCCCACCGAGGACGACATGGAGCTCGTCCCGCCGACGGCGCGCCTGGCCGTGCCGCCTGGGTTGGCCGCGGTGGTGGTCAAGAACCTCTACCTCTAGCAAAATGAAAATTGAAAGGAAGAAAAAGAAAATATGCTTCATATATCCTTTTTTTAGGACAGGTCTTGTTGTCTCGAAAGGGGGAAGACGTCGAAGGCGGACTGGGGAAGAGCGCCATCGGACTAGACAAGGCGGGTTTCAGTTCCAAACTCCCCCACAGTAGCCTCACCGGCGCCGCCACGCTGCAGCCCCGACGCCCCGGCGGCGGCGGCGCAGGCGCAGGCGACCCTCCCGGAACACCTCACGGACGAGATCCCCACGGCCGCCGACCTCGCCCGCGCCTCCACGGCCGGCCTTTCCTTCCACTGCATTATCGCCGGTTCCGATTCCATACTCCATATTCGTATAGGAACATGTACTTTACTCCATATTCGGCATGTCCCAAAGTAACCATACTCCATATTCCATACGGCCAATCCTTCCTCCACCGATTCCACGCCCCCCACCCACTGCCTCTCCTGGCCGCGCACCTCCTCTGCGTCGCCACCGATGAGCGCGCCCTGGCCAGGGACGTCGCTCCTGCCGGCGGAGGTGAGGTTACTGTCTGACATTGCTGCCGACGCTCCCTTCAGATTCAGACCAAATATGTGCTCGGCTAAGGTAATTTTTAACTGTAAATCAAAACCCATGCGTTTCAGATCAATTTCTGTTCTTGAACTGCAATTACATGGTTAATTGACTTGATCAGATAAAGTTTCAAGACATGTTTGTTTGCACACATTTGGTGCACAACATCAGTGTATGTGTAACAGACAAACTTTTTTTTTTTTTGAATTTTCAACGCGGGGGGTGGGAGTTTCCCCCACCTGAATATATTGATCAAAGTGGGCTAAAATCCCAGATGTTTACAACTACACAGAGAACCCAAGAGAGGGAGGAGGGGGGATGGGGGGGGGGGGGGGGGGGGGGCACACGCGCCCGCCCCCAGGCCCCAGGAAGGCCACCACTACATCGGGGCTCAGGCCGACAAAGCAGCCAGCCAGGTATCCACGTCGCGGCGCCGCACCAGTGGTAGACGGCCGCGCCAAAGAGTTGTGTCTTCACGGCAGCAGCTCAGCGCACGCCCTAGGGACGGGTCCTGATGCTGGAAGACCACCGCGTTCCGGTGCTTCCAAAGCTGCCAGCAGCACAGGAAGATGAACTCCACAGGCGACCCAACCACCGAGGCGGCCGTTTCAGCGAGGGCAGCCAGGGCCTCCACACAGATGTTCGAGACGGGAACACCAACATCCAGCCAGAACCTGCTCGCGAACGGGCAGGCAAAAAGTAGGTGGTCCGCAGACTCCATGGGAGCGGCGCACAGGGGGCACCCGGCGTCCTCCGCGTCGATGATGCACTTCCTGGCAAGCCCATCGCGGGTGTGGACGCGGCGCTGGACAAGGAGCCAGCAGAAGAACTTGACCCGCGATGGGACACGCGAGCCCCATATCAGCTCGGCGTGGGGGCCTTGCACAGCATAACAGACAAACTTCAGCATAGCAAGCATATATGCAGACCAAACGAACTTCTGTCATCCGCATAATATAATATAATATAATATAATATAGGGAAAAGCAAATGAATGAATCGTACCGAGTGTCTGAAACTAGATAGATATTTTAAGTGCATCTTCTGATTAACAAGTATGGCTAGTTTCTCATCACATACTACTATTATTCAGGGCTTAATGGGCTGTGTTGGGGCTTACTTGTTGTCAGGCTGCTGCAGGTGCTGATCATTGCAAGGAAGGGTGATGACACACATACATCAATCCAGCGGTTGCCTAAGTTTGGCTTGTTGATTAATTAAGCGAGCTGCTACAATTATTCAGACTCGATGGAATATGGAGTACGAATGTGTTCATTCTATCTGGTGGTGAGCAACTGAGCATAAAAGCGTACGGGTTCACACATTGGACAGCAGTAAGTAGTAATATGTATGTCTCGATTACATTCATTAATTTTCCTCCTGCATCAGACAGTCTTAATTAATTTGTTCGTTGTTGTTGTTCCCAGATTTGGCACCAATCCAGGGTAACTTGATTGTGTTACATGCTCCATCACAATCTACCTCTGTACGTGCACGGGTTGTGGCGCTTGCTCGGCTCGGACATCGCCGCCGCGGCTTCAATAGTGTTCAAGCACGACGAAGCTAGATTATTGGACACGGTCCTCCGTGACGCCGAGATGCTGTACGACTTCGGAAGGCATTGGAAGAAGAACTGGGCATCCATCCTTCCATCAATCATAAGCTACTGATCGTGTGAGTGCTCCTATCCCTAATCTCCTGTGCGTGCCAGCCGAAAAAGTTGCAACATGATAACCACACAATACTACTTCTGTTTTCTGTGAAATTAATAGAACTTACTCAAGTGTTAACATTTGCGAGAGCGTGAATAAATGACTTCCGAACCACCTGGATTTAGCGACAGATCCGAACTACTCGCGAGGCGTCCGATGGAGATCGCACGTCATGCCCATCGCTCCCTCAACTCCTGATTTTTCTCCCCCTCCTCTTCCGTTTTTCTCTCCCTCCCGTATATCTCCGGACTTTCTCCCAGAGTTTCCATATGCATACGTTGACTTTCTCCATTTGATATCCCGTATATCTCGGATTCATCTCCCGAAATGGAAAACTATTGCCAAAAAGGGACCCAAACAGACTCGAACTTTTAATCTTGAGTGTGCAAGGCCCTTAACCTAGTTGAGTATACCTGTTGACACTAGTGCAGAAACGGCCTTTAGTCCCGGTTGGGAAGGGCCTTTAGTCCCTAAAGGATCGGGACTAAAGCCCCCCCCCCCCCCTAGTCCCGGTTGGCCACGACCCGGGACTAAATCCCTACCACGTGGCCGGCAGCGCGCGCCGGGGGCTGGGGACCATTAGTCCCGGTTGGTGACACCAACCGGGACTAGAGTGATCCACGTGGCCGCCTGCGCGCGCCTGGGGCTGGGGGACCTTTAGTCCCGGTTGGTGTCATCAACCGGGACTAATTAGTTTTTTTGTTGTTGGGGTTTGGGGTTTTAGGGATTTAGGGGTTTATGGTTTATTTTTCCTTTTTATTTTGTGTTTTTCATTCAATTCTTTTTCATTTCAAACATATTTTACGCTACTACATACTGTATATATATATATATATATATATATATATATATATATATATATAGACACACACACACACACACAATTTGGTATATACAATTTCTCCTACAGTTTGCAGATCATTACATGCAGGCATTAGGAGAAATGGTATTCTTCGCTTTCATCTATGACCTCCTTAACCAAAAATCCCATAATTTCCTCTTGAATTGCTTTTAGGCGGTTGTCTGGTAGGAGCCTATCCCGCATCTCTTGCATCTTTAAAGGAGATCAATATGAATATATTAGTTGTGTGTATATATATTAGATCTTGGCAAGAAAATTATAAATAGTGTTTACATACCCGAAGTGCTCTTTCATCTGTGCGCCATTCACACGTAATGCGAATGTTCTCGCACACGTAGTATGCACATAAATTCGTCCCCTGTTGTTGCCTCATGGACTTTACGAGAATAGAATTCAATCAGATAACAATCAAGCATGATAATGGTATTGATACTGGAATTAAAGAGGTGCGCGGACCTAGCTAGTACTACTTAATTACCTTGTTCCGTCGCCATGTCAGCTTCTCTTTCCATTCACCGACAACCTCTTTTCTGAACCGTTTCCAGACCCTGCCCGGCAAAGAAAATGAATAAAGGAATTATTATTTACTTGATATCAAGAAATAAACGAAAGAGGCCGATATAGTGCGATACTGATTGAAATTACCTTTCGAGTATCTTAAACACGTTGGCGTAGTCTTTAGGGTCTTTACGTAGTGAGTCATAGACTTCAACAGTTCCAGCGACAACTTTAATGTCCAGCAGGATCCAATGGAAGCTGCGCACACGTTTATATAATTAGGCATGCATAACTCAACTACACTTAACATCGAGTAAGCAAAATAGAATTTATAGTACAAGACAGTAACACTCACTTGAAGTTGTAAGGAAAAAGTATATCTGTTTTGGTATTTTGTGCCTTCAAAAACTTTAGCAAGCTAGCCTCTGTTTCAGCGGGGAAGTTCTTTATCGTATGTTCATGAATGTCATATGGGTCAATGAACCCAATGTCAAGGACTCCCTCTTTTCGGCATTCGAGAATCTTCATTCTGCATAACGGGCGTAGAAAAGAATATAATGAGGATAATTACAGGCAATGAACGAGCTGAGCTAGAGAATTAAATTACAGAAAGAAATCACTTACAGACAATAGCAACTGACGATAGATTTGTCGAGTGCGTCTTGATTGTATAACTGGAAAATTTCTGGAAACTCAATGAGTATATCGTTTGCAGTGATGTAATGCTCTTCCTTGACTTTCACGTAGAGGACCTCTGTGTTGGCAACTTCTGTCATGTACCACTCATGCAATCTTTGCATTTGTGTTGACAGAAGTGGGACCTTCTCAGGTCTGACCAGAGGGTTCCCGGGGACATATTTCCATGCTACTTCAGCCATGGGGATTTCCTCGTTGCCTCGGAGTTGTTCAACACTGCAACCAAATTCTTTAGCAACGTCCTTATCGGTACTCACCTTAAGCGGGGGGATCGATTGCACTGCTTGTTCTCCGAGCTGGGGAACTGTTTTCCCGCTTTTATTACCACTTGTATTTCTCGACGAGGTCTGCATTTGTTCATGATATGACTTGCTAATGGAGCGTTCATAGTCTGAAGGCATAATCTCCACATGTGCCGGGGGTCGCTCAAGCAACTTCACAAAGTGCTCTCGGGTTTTCTCATGTATTATCTCCTTTGGCGGTGGGACCTTCGGTGCAAAATGGGCCTTCACTTCGGAAGCCACGACCTCTTTGGTTTCCTCCACAGTCATCTCGTAAGCTAACTTCTTTTTGGCAGGAGGTTCGGGTTTCTTCTTTGGTGCGCTCTTTCGCTTTTGGCCCTGCTGCTGGGACATAAGGGGTGGAGTCGGCTGACGCGGCGCAGATCGATATGGCGGACTCGCGCTGGGCTCCGTCTCGAGGTGGGGTGCACTCGGTTGACGCGGCGGACTTAGAGGTGTATTGCTAGGAGGAGTCTGTGATCTTGGCGCCGAGTTTGGAGAGACGATGCAATCCTTTCTCCTTACAATGATACCACGCACTACTTCTCCCAGTGTCTTCTCCCCTTCACCTCCAGGGTAGTCAAGCTCGAGTGAGGCATATCCTGACAGAACTTCATCCACCCCGACACGAGCATAGCTAGCTGGAATCGGATTGCCATGGATGGTTGCTTTAGGTGCATTCGGTAAAGCAAAGCCGACCGCCACCTTGAAGGATATGTTCTTCAATTTCATGTGTAGCTCACAACTTGTCCTCTCTTCGATATCATCCACGGGGTAGCGAGCCAGCAGTGCATCATCGGCCGGGAACCCCGTGGAACCCACGCTGCTTTTCTGCATCAACGGGACGGTACTATCAAATGGTGGATCCTGCCGTGTAGACGCCCTTTCCTGGTGAATTATGCCTAGTTGCTCGTCATGCCGCATACACATGCATTCCAACTCCGCGTTCTTTCTTTCTAAATTTTAAAGCCGGTCTGCATCCTGCTTCTTTTTTCTCTGACGGCTTCTGTAAGTGTGGTTCCAGTCCGAAAACCCCTGAACCCACGGAACAACGCCTTTGCCTCGTGTTCGTCCTTCGTGTTCAGGATTCCCGAGGGCGCGTGTAAGCTCGTCGTTCTCTCTCTCGGGGATGTACACCCCAGTTTGAGCATCTTGTATTGCTTTAAGTAAAGCCTCCGAGGCTTCTTTAAGAGATGCCTTTTCAATAATCTCCCCTGTTTTTGGATCCAACTTTCCCCCATGCGCATAAAACCAATTCCTGACCCTCTCGGGCCAATTTTGTGTTTTTGGAATGACCCCGTCAGCAATCATCTTGGCCTCAGCTAAATCCCACTTAGGCATGCCTTTCTTGTAGCCACCTGGCCCAGAACATGGTGAAACTTTTTTTTCGCAGCATTTATCTTATTTTTTCCGATCTTTCCTTAGCTTCATCTGATTCCTTGTACTTCACAAATTCGTCCCAGTGATCTTTTACCTTCTCTAGTGCTCCAGTGAATTCTGGAGTCTTCCTTCCTGCCCTGACGTACTCGTTGTATAATCTTTTCTTATAGTTCTGGAATTGTGTGGCCATCTTCTTAAGAGCCCACTTCTTGACCTTCAACCGTTCGTCATCTGTGAAACGCTCTGGTAGGTTGAAATGTGATATTACCGCTTCCCAAAGAAAATCTTTGGATCTTTCGTCGACATAAGAAACTCCTCGATCTTGCTTTGGCTTCTTCCATTCTTGAACGGTGATTGGGATGTTGTCCCTAACAATAACTCCGCATTGACTTATAAATTTACGGGCATTGTCTAAAGGGGCAATCGGTTCGCCATCTACTTTGAATTCATTGATGCTGTACTTTATGCCATCGGGCAACTTTTTGGCCTGACCTCGTACCCTTGTAGAAGATTTGCTCGAACCGGAGGGCTAAAAGAAGAAATATTCATTAATATATATATACAAATCAATTAATACATCTAATGGTCACCAGAGGCCTAATATATATACCTCGCTGGACTTTGTTAATTGGAGAAAAATTTCTTCGTCATCATTGTTTGTTTCCTCTTCGATTTCGTCTCTTGGTTCTTCCTCAATTCCCTCACCGGATGCGTTATGATATTGTGAGCCATCATTTGCTTCTTCATACTCTTCATTTGGGGAGCGTATCATGTCGAACATGATATCCTCTTGATCATGGTCTCTGCCGCTATCGTCCATAGCTTATAACTAATCCAGAAGAAAGATAAAACAATTAGAATGCATTCAATAAGCAAAAATTGAATCATAGTAACCCGGATGCATTCAATATCGAGAAGAACAATATACCGGAGATGCAATCAATACACAGCAATATAATGCAACAATATGATCACTAATACATCTCGAATAATCCTGTTAATGCATAATCGAATATTATCACTAATACACATGAAGACGATCATAGGGAGGGGGAGGTACCTTGGCGTCGAGGCGTCGGTCCGGTGATCCGGTGAAGGTCCGGCGTGGATGGAATCGAGAGATGCGATCTGGTGACGGGGGAGAGGGCGGTGCCTGCGCAAGTGGAGGCGGACATTGACTTTAGACAAAGCTAATATGCGAAATAATAAAAATGAAGGGAGGACATTATTGTGAAGCAATGCATACTTGAGAAAATTCTAGAAGGTTCATGAACTCTTAAATTTAACTCCCTAAAATATTTTTTCATAGAAATTTAAACCTAGATAGCACAATTCGATTCAAAGTACATTGCATAACATGAATTTAAACTAAATGATGCGAACGAAATTGAAACTGAAAATGTCTCTTTTAATACAAGAAAAAATCTATATTTTTTCATACAAGAACTTATCTAGAACAACAAGCTACCTACAACAAGAATCTGCATATGCATATATAGAAAAATTTCTATATTTTTCATACAAGAAATTTTTTAGTGGCACATGTAAGGTGTCAGGCGAAAACTCCTTGCTTTGGTGCTGCCACTGCCGACGCCCGCGGGTGCCACTCTCCTCTTGAGAACGTCATCGTGGTTCTCCTGTTTGTGCCACGATTCCGGATGAAGCCCTCATCCATCTTATACTTGGCAGCTCATGGAGCTTAGGTGTCCTAGGTGTCGTGGCGTTATATGATGGCCTATCTATGTTATTTTTTAGTAATGTAGTTGCTTGCGTATATGTTCTCCAGTTATCTTAGGTGTTCGCAAGAGTAGTAGGCAATTAGCTTGATCGGTCAATTATAAGAACTCAATTTTCGTTTCTTTTCTGCATATGAATAATAATTGATACTTAATTACAAAGTTCTTCTCTTTGAAGTGGAGGGTTGAACTATAAAAAAACAAATAGGTTCGAAAAGGACCCAACAGAGGAGTTTTACATCAATACTTATTTGCATATTCAAATATTACTTGTATTAAACTGTCCAAGACAAACGACCACTTTTCCCCCTCCTCAAGACTTCTGTTCAAATCTCTCCCACTTGAAATACTTATAGAGCATCAAAGAACTATATATATTCAAAATGAATAAATAATTTCCGTTTCCTAACTGGATATTTTTCTGTGCTTACCATACATAGCAACGGAATGACATAATATATTTACATAATGCATCATATAAGTGAATTCGAACAATACACAATCGATATAGAATGAACTGGATCTTATATACACCATACAAATTACACAGTGAGTATGAACAAATTGAGGGGTAAAGTTAGATCAGTGCTCGCCACAAGAATCTGCATCAACAGAACATCGACGGCGGAGGAATCTAACATCAGCAGCGGAGGAAGATCGACGGCCGGCGGGGCACTCTGTCCATGGCGACGGCGGCGGAGCTAGGGATGCGGGGAGGAGGGGGTCGGGGACGGCGCCAGGGGGAAGAGGAGCTCACCAGCGCGCGAAGGGAGAGGGGGTCGGGGATGGCGCTGGACTGGACGGGACGGCCGACGTCGTAGGCGTTCGCCGGCGGAGTTGAGGGCGACGGGAACGGCGAGCAGTCTGGCGGCGTCTCTGTTCGATCTGGATGTCCCGGGCGGTGGCTTGCACCAGGAGACGAAGGAACGGGCTTATATAGCAGAGACCTTTAGTCCCGGTTAGTTCCACCAACCGGGACTAAAGATGAATTTAGTCCCGGTTGGTGGAACCAACCGGGACTAAAGGTCCTTCTCCCGCGCGGGGGCTCAGACCTGTAGTCCCGGTTGGAGCCACCAACCGGGACTAAAGGTATCCTTTTCGGCGGGCCAAATTCCGCGCGGGAAGGAACCTTTAGTCCCGGTTGGTGGCTCCAACCGGGACTACAGGTGGGTTTTCTCTTTTCTGTTTTGTTTTTCTAAACAGAACAATTTCTGTTTTTAGATTTTGAATAACTGTTAGAATATTTAGAGTTTTTGAATGAATCTTTTTGCTTTAGGTCACAAAAATTATAAACTTTCCGCTAGTGCCAGTAGTTTTCAAATTTGAATAGTTTAAATTTGAATTCTTTGAAATTTGTGTGAATCACTAGTTTGTGAATAACTTTAGTTTAAAAATAGATTTTTGAGTGATTCTTTTTCCTGCTATTTAGTATTAGTGTGTTTTATCAGTATGTTCAATTTGATAATTTTTAGGTTATTTTAATTAGGTGTTTTAATCAAAAACAGATTCTGTTTAGCTCTTTTACTTCTATACCTTCATTTGTTTTAAATATTGTAGTTTATGTTGTCTTGTTATTCTTTTGCCAAATTATATTATGTTTATGTTAGTCAACATGAGGAATTTTAATTTTCAACCCTTTCTAACTTCATTTGCTATTTTTCATGCATTTAATGATTTTTTTGCGCTAAATGACCCTGAAATTGAAAAGCAGTACAAATGAACTCTGAAAAGCTTGAAATTTGGCATGGTATCATTATTTCACCCACATAGCATGTGCTAAAAATTTGAGAGGGTTATGGTAAAAACTGGATGCACTTCGTGTATAAACTGGACCATCTCCTTCGAAGTATGAGGGTTTCGGACGAAAACTCATCTGTCACAAAGGCATTTCATTTTTTTAAACTTATTTCAACTCCAGACTTTTTGTGCATTCAATATGCACCATTCAAAGCCACAACGTCAAATTTCAACCATTTCTAACTTCATTTGCTATTTTTCATGCATTTAATGATTTTTTTTAGCTGAATGACCTTGAAATTAAAAAGCAGTACAAATGAACTCTGAAAAGGTTGAAACTTGGTATGGTATCATCATTTCACACACATAGCATGTGCTAAAAAGTTGAGAGGGTTACGACAAAAACGGGATGCACTTCATGTACAAATTGGACCATCTCGGCTACTCACTAGAGAAGAAAGTGATGATGGTGAAGCCGATCACATCCCAGAGTGGGATCTTGGGGTCTAAACCTTTTTCTTCGCGTGTGTCCCCTTGCTTATTGCGCCGTAACCATGGACAATCTTCATCACATACATCACAATGCTTTAGAAAGCTTGCTCACATCATACTAAATATTCTTACACACAAACCGTACTTAAACAGGGACATAATAGAAATAATAGTTCAGATATCCATTACAGAAAGTACTGCATAATTGAAGATACCAATCCTACTCTTCCGGATTGCAAACACTACTCGTTCGGATCAGGAGACCCCCAAGCACTACATAATAGAGATAAAAGTGTTCGCCATTGCAAACGCTACTCGTCGTCCGGATCAGAATACCCCCAAGCAGGAGACCCATGGGGCACTGGTGGTGGTACTAGCGGTACGAGGTGACACTGCCCATAATTGAAGATTCTAATCCTGCGGTACAACTCGTATGCAACGTACCCATCTATTGCTGCATACTCAATGTTGATAGGGTCAAGTGAGGTTTTCTCCCAATGTTTGTGCCCTGACTTGGGGAATTTTGTCTTCATATCAGCGTAGTCCTCGTCGATTAGGGCGGCTGCCATATCAGCCATTGAAGTCTTGTCATGCTCAAGCCTGAACCTGCCCTGAAGATCAATGTGGCATTCAGCTGGTATCTCAATACCCCAGGTGTGCCTCATCTTGATCTTGTCATTCGTTATGTCAACGCTAGCAAAATATATGCCGCTGCGAAAGAACTCCATGAGTTTTGGACAGTGCTTGTCACTACTGCAACAACAAAATGGAACAAATGTGTTAAATACTGCTGCAACAAGTATATTTTAGAACAAGTATAATAAGAATCATAACAAGTATATTTTAGAACAAGTATAATAAGAATCATAACAAGTATATTTCGGCACAAGTATAATAAGAATCATAACATGTATAATAAGAATCATAACAAGTATAATAAGAATCATAACAAGTATAATTTAGAACAAGTATAATAAGAATCATAACAAGTATAATTTAGAACAAGTATAATAAGAATCATAACAAGTATAATTCGGCACAAATATAATAAGAATCATAACAAGTATAATAAGAATCATAGCAAGTTTCCTATTCCTATGCATTTCCTATCCTATGAATCAAAAGAAGCCCCTAAACTATGACATGTTCTCCCACGATGGCCAATATGCAACTACAAGGAAAATTCTTATGCAATTTTTCTATCCTATTCCTATCCTCCTATTCCTATTCCTATGCAATTTTCCTAATCCTCCTATTCCTATGCAATTTTCTATTCATATGCAATTTTCCTATGAATCAAAGAAAAGCCCCAATTTTCCTATGAATCAAAGAAAAGCCCCAATTTTCCTATGAATCAAAGAAAAGCCCCAATTTTCCTATGCATTTTTCCTATGAATCAAGGAAACTATGACATGTTCTCGACATTCCCAATCCTCCTATTCCTATGCAATTTTCCTATCCTATGAATCAAAGAAAAGCCCCAATTAAAACCATGACAAGTTTCGTATTACCTTGCCCACTGGAAGACCATGACATGTTGTTTGAAACAAAGTTGGACGACGGCAACATTGCGAGCATCGACCGTGTACTCGAGATCGAGGCCCATGAACTTGTGTTCCTCCTCTTGAAGCCATTCCTCGAACATGGAAAGAAAATCCTCCACTTTGGCTATGTCGTTCGTGTAGACGACATGGAGATTGATCGTGCCATGTGCGAGCACGTTCCCGTAGCGAGTGATTGGATTCATGGTGGAGGATGGGGAAGAAGAGAGGAGAGGGAGACGAACAGAAATGGAGGCCGGTTGAGTTTACTGTAGCGCCGCGTTACTGTAGCGTTTCCCATGTATGATCTCGCGCGGAACAACTTCCAAGGCGCGGGATTTGAACGGTTGGGACCTTTAATCCCGGTTTGAGCCACGAACCGGGACTAAAAGGGCTCGCACCAGGCGAACGGTTTCCACCACCCCTTTAGTCCCGGTTCGTGGCTCAAACCGGGACTAAAGGTCCCAACCAAACCGGGACTAAAGCCGTTCGGCCTCCTAGCCGCTCGAACCGGGACTAATGTGAGCATTAGTCCCGGTCCAAAACCAGACCGGGACTAATGCTCCGGACGAAAGCCCTTTTTTCTACTAGCGTGAACGATATTTTACTCATCTAAAAAAACTAAATTTTACTTGTAAGTGATATGCGTTTAAACCTGGTAAATTTGTTGAAGCCCACATAGACCAATGTCTCTTTTTTTCCACCTTTCTCCTTCTAACAGATGCATCGTAGTAACATATGTTTTCAGAAGTTGGACAAGTGAATGAATTGTCTTGGAGGTGCCTCGTCCACTATCCACCACCCGCAGAAAAATTGTTTTACAAAGTCAAACTACTAAACAACCCACGGACCTAATAACTTACGTACCACCACCATGATAATTTTGTGCCAGAGTTTTTTTTATTCAAAACATACTCCGGTAAATTATGTGTAAATTGTATGGTAATTTTGCGCATCGCGAATCTGATAACTTATGTACAGAACACCGTGGTAAATTTTAACTCGTAGAAAAAAATTGTTAAACATACCCGGTAACTTCTATGTAAATAGCATGGTAATATACGTATCGCAAACCTGATAACTTAGATACAAACACCATGGTAACTTTGATCCCGAGAAAAAAAGTTATCGAAAACATACCCTGGTAATTTATATATAAATAGCATGGTAATATACGCATCGCAAATCTGATAACTTAGATACAGACACCATGTTACCCGGTGAAAAGCTGTGGAAAATACACCCATGGTAACTTCCCTATAAATAGCATCATAATTTATGGACTGCAGACCTGATAACATACGTATAAATACCACGATAACTTTTAACCCGGGGGAAAACAAGTTGCTGAAAAACACACCCCCGGTAACTCTGTGTAAATATCATGATAATTCAAGCGGAGTTGATAACTCACGTACAAACATCGTGGTTACTTTTTAACCCGATGAAAAAAATCTTGAAAAACGGTAACATATGTGTAACTAGCCTGGTAATATATGCACATCAAAACTGATAACTCACATACAAACACCACAGTAACTTTTTTACCCGGGGAAAAAGTTGTTGAATAACAGACCTCTGGTAACTTCTGTGTGAATAGCATAGTAATATACGCATAACAGAACTGACAACTCACATGAAAACACCGCGGTAAAATTTTCACCCAGGGCAAAAGATTGCTGATAAACTTGCCCCGATAACTTCTGTGTGAATAGCATGATAATATACACATGTCACAACTGACAACTTACTTAGTCTAGCCGCAGTAACTTTTGACGCCAAAAAAAGTCATCAAAAACATATCAACATTAGATGTAGTTTCGAAGGTCTCGCTGCGACGAATTTTGATTGTGAATCCGGTTTTTCAATCGAAACAATGATTTGAACTACAAAACATTTTGAAATTCCGAAACAGGAGAAGCTACGGTGACAACAATATGTTTTGTCTCCTAGTGCATTTTCATGTGGGGAAAAGGTTGAAGGGACCATATGTATACCCCGGTAATCTCTATGTAAACAAGATTGTTACTTATGTATCATGGGCGTGATGACTTACTTAGTCTAGGCATGGTAACTTTTGACCGAAAAAAAGTCGTCGGAATATATCACCATGGGATCTAGTTTCGAAGGTCTCTTTGCGAAGGGATTTTTTATATGAAAATGGTTTTTCAATCGGACTGACGGTTTGAGGTACAAAATATCCTATATATATGCATGCACATGTAAAGCAATTAGAGGCAACTAATACACCCGCTTTGCATAGATAAAGGACCATGATAAGTACCGAATGTTAGGTACGAGCACATGGCCACTCTAGACGTTTTCGACGGCAAGTTTAGTGACGCGAGAATGATAAATTTAGTTGCCCAGCATGACAACTTTCGTGCTTCAGTTTATTTTTGACAGAAACTCACTAAAAATTGACATTCTTACGTGACTGGAATTGCCATTGAAAAATGTCAGGACCGGAGTATCACACACCTGACATGTGGCACCTATCATTTAGATAGATAAATTGGTGGATCAACTAATGCTAGTGCTTTGACGGTAGGATCGTTTGATAATGTAGCTTACATCCATACTATTCGTAATGTATGGCACTCCATTATTAATAAATTTAAACACCAAATGGTATCAAGCAAACAAGCAGCATGGTCTAGTATGTTCGATCACAAGTTATAGCCGTGGCAGATTTTTTTAAGGCATGGAAAATATACTAGTGTGTGTTACTAGTGACGTGCGGTACGCACAGGCGCACTACTACTACATGTGATATTAATGCCGTGGGATGGATGCGCCACTAGTATGTGTGTTACTAGTAATCTTTTCTAGACTAGTGCATTTACCACATCAGTTTGAGATGGTTTCTTGTTATTTACAAAGGGGTAAACAAACAGCAAGGGTGTTTACACTTACATCTTGTATTCTGTTTGTTATTGGGTTCCATTCAACACAGTTTGATACACTCTCTTTCCCATATTCAGCTTTTTTCTACTAGTTTTTTTTTTTTGAAAACAAGCTTTTTTCTACTAGTTAGTTTCCCACCGGTGTGGAATAATAGCAGTAGGCAAACAATCAGAGAGAGATGATATAATCTGTGATGGAATTTAGATGGAAAGCTCTGGCGATTCTGACCCCTCGTCATCGCCTGGCGAGCCCCCACCGCCGGTCCTGCTTGCCTCGCCCCCACCCCACCCAGCGTGCCTTCGCAACCTCACCTCCTTGCTGCCGGAGCTGGAATACTCGCCGCTCTCCCTCCCATGGCGTGTGTCCACCGTGCCAGCCGCCACCCCGTGTGACGTTGGGCCGCTGCAACCGGACTCCACCAGCGTCCCGAGCTCCCTCTACCCCTCCTCCGGGGCTGTCCCCGGCAACAACGACGCACTGCTGCGGGGTCTATGGTTGGGGAAACCCGGCCGTGTCGTCTTCTGAAAGCCAGGTGCGGCTCTCCTTGACTGGGTCTTGCTTAATTTTCACTCCCCGGTAGCCTCCACTTTTTCCGTTCGCATGTTGCTGCTGCTTGCCGTTTCTGGATACGGCCGTTGTGCCATCTGCCCAGATCAACGTTGTCTTCGTAAAAAATGCACTTAATTTCCTCCTCACGGATTCCCCCGAAGCATCCTCGGCCACTCGGCAAAGACATCTGCCACGTGTCTATAGCGGAGGGGGTTGACGGTGCCGTCACGGAGCATCATATAAGCCGTGTGCCATGCCAGAGCACTCGACTTACATGTCATATAAGCCGTGTGCCTAGTGAAGGCACTCAGCTTACATTTTCATCGATTTTTTGCAAGCCTATTTTTTAAATGCAAAAATTGTTTTAAAATGACTTCCCTTCTTTCTCATCCATTTTCTCCCAACTAGTTTTCATTGGTCTTATTTTTTATGCCCTCAATTTCCTTATCTCTCTGTATCCACTTTAATATTTTGATGGTCTTGTACTCTTCCAAACCCCTAGTGTACCCATATTACGATCACATGCAAAATGACAAGTTGTTGCGACCCTTATTCATGCTATTATATGAATGCCTTAGTTGGTGAGTAATGTTGGGGAACGTTGCATGGGAAACAAAAATTTTCCTACGCACACGCAAGATCTATCCATGATGATGAGCATCTACGAGAGGGAGAGTGGATCTACGTACCCTTGTAGATCGCTAAGCGGAAGCGTTAAGAAACGCGGTTGATCTAGTCGAGCATCTTCGCGATTCAAATCGCCGAGCGTCCCGCGATCCCATCACGATCCGTCTCGCGATCCAATCACGATCCGTCCCGCGATCCCATCAAGATCCGTCCCGTGATCAAATCACGTACCGTCTCGCGATCCAGATCACGGTCCTTCCGATCTAGCGCCGAACGGACGGCACCTCTGCGTTCAACACACGTACAGCTTGATGACGCCTTCATCTCCTCGATCCAGCGAGCGATGGTGAAGTAGTAGATGAGTTCCGGCAGCACGACGGCGTGGTGACGGTGGTGGTGAAGAACAATCTCCGCAGGGCTTCGCCAAGCACTACGGAAACTATGACGGAGGATGAACTAGAGGGGCGGGGTTGCCGGCACACGGCTTGGGAATTCTTGATGTATTCCGGGTGCTATCCCTGCCCCTCTATTTATATGTTGAGCCCTGGGGTCGAAACTTGGAGAAAGAGCCTCCTCAAAGTCGGTTTGGCCCGCAAGGCAAGAGTCCTGCTCGGACTACAGGACCAGACGCCAGGGTTCCTAGCGTCTAGCCCCTGGCCTCCGCAAAACTCCTTTTGCACCTTCCTTAAAGCCTCGTGGGCTTTACCCCTTGGCCCATATAAAGTGTTTTTGTACCCGAACATTTCGGTAAACATCCGAAACCCCTTCCGGTGAATTCCGGAACCCTTCCGGAGACCAAACACTATTATCCCATATATCAATCTTTACCTCCGGACTATTCCGGAGTTCCTCGTCATGTCCGGGATCTCATCCGGGACTCCGAACAACCTTCGGTCACCAACATAATAACTCAACTATACTTATATCGTCACCAAACGTTAAGTGTGTAGACCCTGCGGGTTCGAGAACTATGCAGACATGACCGAGACACCTCTACGGTCAATAACCAATAGCGGGACCTGGATGCACATATTGGCTCCTACATATTCTACGAAGATCTTTATCGGTCGAACCTCTATGTCAAGGATTCAGTTAATCCCGTACGCTGTTCCCTTTGTTTATCGGTATGTTACTTGCCCAAGATTCGATCGTCGGTATCTCTATACCTAGTTCAATCTCGTTACCGGCAAGTCTCTTTACTCGTTCCGTAATACAAGATCCTATGGCTAACTCTTTAGTCACTTTGCTTGCAAGGCTCATTGTGATGTTGTATTACCATGTGGGCCCTGAGATACCTCTCCGTCGCACGGAGTAACAAATCCCAGTCTTGATCCATGCCAACCCAACAGACACCCTCGGAGATACCTGTAGAGCACCTTTATAGTCACCCAGTTACGTTGTGACGTTTGATACACACAAGGTATTCCTCTGGTGTCAGTGAGTTGCATGATCTCATGGTCATAGGAATAGATACTTGACATGCAGAAAACTATAGCTATAAACTGGCACGATCATATGCTATGTTTATAGTTTGGGTCTTGTCCATCACATCATTCTCCTAATGATGTGATCCCGTTATCAAATGACATCTCATGTCTATGGCCAGGAAACCTTGACCATCTTTGATCAACGAACTAGTTAACTAGAGGCATACTAGGGACACAGTGTTGTCTATGTATCCACACATGTATTTGAGTTTCCAATCAATACAATTATAGCATGGATAATAAACAATTATCATGAACAAGGAAATATGATAATAACAAAATTATTATTGCCTCTAGGGCATATTTCCAACAGTCTCCCACTTGCACTAGAGTCAATAATCT
Source organism: Elymus sibiricus (assembly GCA_039707655.1). Classification (NCBI taxonomy): domain Eukaryota; kingdom Viridiplantae; phylum Streptophyta; class Magnoliopsida; order Poales; family Poaceae; genus Elymus; species Elymus sibiricus. The sequence continues at coordinate 534,507,499 of CM077675.1, forward strand.
AGTTCACATCACCATGTGATTTACATTGTCTTACACCCAATGATTTCTGGGGTTCGATCATGCTTTGCATGTGAGAGAGGTCTTTAGTCAACGGTCTGCAACATTCAGATCCGTGTGTTCTTTGCAAATCTATATGCCATACTGTAGATGCTACCACGCTCCACTTGGAACTATTCCAAATGACTGCTCCACTATACATATCCGTACTGCTACTCAGAGTCGTCCGGATAGGTGTCAAAGCTTGCATCGACGTAACCCTTTACGATGAACTCTTTATCACCTCCATAATCGAGAAATATTTCCTTAGTCCTCTAGTTACTAAGGATAATCTTGACCGCTGTCTAGTGATCCACTCCTGGATCACTCTTGTACCCCTTGACAGACTCATGGCAAGGAACACACCAGGTGCGGTACACAGCATGGCATACTATACAGAGCCTATGTATAAGTCATAGGGGACGACCTTCGTCCTTTCTCTTTCTACTGCCGTGGTCGAGCTTTGAGTCTCACTCAACTCCACACCTTACAAATCAGGTAAGAACTCTTTCTTTGACTGATCCATTTTGAACTCTTTCAAAATCTTGTCAAGGTATGTACTCATTGAAAGTTTTATCAGACGTCTTGATCTATCTCTATAGATCCTGATGTCCAACATTTAAGTAGCTTCATTCTAGGTTTTCCTTTGAAAAAACTCATTTTCAAACAACCCTTTATGCTTTCCAGAAATTCTACATCATTTCCGATCAACAATATGTCATCCACATATACTTATCAGAAATTCTATAGTGCTCCCACTCACTTGATTGTAAATACAAGTTTCTAATAAACTTTGTATAGACTCAAAAACTTTGATCACCTCATCAAAGCGTATATTCCAACTCCGAGATGCTTGCTCCAGTCCATAGAAGGATCGCTAGAGTTTGCATACATTTTAGCATCCTTAGGACTGACAAAACCTTCCTGTTGTATCACATACAACCTTTCCTCACGGATACCGTTAAGGAAACGATGTTTTGACATCCATCTGCCAGATTTCATAATCGAAAAATGCAGCAACTGCTAACATAATTCCAACAGACTTTAGCATCGCTACGGGTGAGAAAGTCTCATCGTAGTCAACTCCTTGAACTTGTGAAAAACCCTTTGCCACAAGTCGAGCTTTATAGATGGTGAAATCACCGTCCACGTCCGTCTTCCTTTTAAAGATCCATTTGTTCTGAATGGCCTTTCGCCCTTCAGGTAATACTTCCAAAGCCCATATTTTGTTTTCTTACATGGACCCCATCTCGGATTGCATGGCCTCTAACCATTTCTCGGAATCCGAGCCCATCATTGCTTCTCCATAGCTCGTAGGTTCATCGTTGTCCAACAACATGACCTCTAAGACAGGGTTGACGTACCACTCAGGAACTGTACGCGTCCTTGTCGACCTACGAGGTTCGATAGTAACTTGATCCGAAGCTTCATGATCATTATCATTAACTTCCTCTTCAACTAACGTAGGCTCCACAGAAACAACTTTCTGCGCTGCGCTACTCTCTGGTTGAAACAAAGGTTCAACAACCTCATCAAGTTCTATCTTCCTCCCACTCAATTCTTTCGAGAGAAACTCTTTCTCGAGAAAGGACCCATTTTAGCAACAAACACTTTGTGCTTGGATCTGAGATAGAAGGTTTACCCAACTGTTACGTTAGGGTATTCTATGAAGATGCATTTGTCCGCTTTGGGTTCGAGCTCATCAGGTTGAAAACCTTTTCCACATAAGCGTCGCAGCCCCAAACATTAAGAAATGATAGCTTAGGTTTCTGCCAAACCAAAATTCATACGGTGTCATCTCAACGGACTTAGATGGTGCCCCTTTTTAAAGTGAATGTAGTTGTCTCTAAATGCATAACCCTAAAACGATAGTGGTAAATCGATAAGAGACATCATAGTTCGCACCATATCCAATAGAGCATGACTACGACGTTCGGACACACCATCACACTATGGTGTTCCAGGTGGCGTGAGTTGTGAAACATCTTCCACATTGTCTTAAGTTGTATACCAAACTCGTAACTCGGATATTTACCTCCACGATCATATCGTAGACATTTTATCTTCTTGTCACGATGATCTCAAACTTCACTCTGAATTTGTTTGAACTTTTCAAACATTTCAGACTTGTGTTTCATTAAGCAAATATCCCCATATCTACTCAAATCATCAGTGAAGGTAGGAAAATAACGATATCCACCTCCAGCTACAACACTCATTGGACTGTATACATCAACATGTATCATTCCAATAAGTCACTTGCCCGCTCCATCATACCGAAAAACGGGGTCTTAGTCATCTTGCCCAAGAGGCATGGTCCGCATGTCTCAACCGATTCAAAATCGAATGAGTCTAAAGATCCATCAGCATGGAGTTTCTTCATGCGCTTTACACCAATATGACATTTAACGGCAGTGTCACAAGTATATGTGGTACTATCATTATCTAACTTTGTATCTTTTGGCATCAATATTATGAACATGTGTATCACTATGATCAAGATTCAATAAACCATTCTCATTGGGTGTATGACCATTGAAGGTATTATTCATGTAAACAGAATAACCATTATTCTCTAATTTAAATGAATAACCGTATTGCAATAAACATGATCTAATCACGTTCATGCTCAACGCAAACACCAAATAACACTTATTTAGGTTCATCACTAATCCCGAAGGTATAGAGAGCGTGCGATGGTGATCACATCAACCTTGGAAACACTTCCAACACTCATCGTCACCTCGCCCTTAGCTAGCCTCCATTTATTACGTAGCTTTTATTTCGAGTTACTAACATTTAGCAACCGAACCAGTATCTAATACCCAGGTGCTACTAGGAGTACTAGTAAGGTACACATCAATAACACGTATATCAAATATACTTCTGTTGACGTTGCGAGCCTTCTTATCTACTAAGTATCTAGGGTTGTACTGCTTCAGCGACCGTTCTCCTCATCGTAGAAGCACTTAGTCTCGGGTTTGGGTTCAACCTTGGGTTTCTTTACTGGAGTAGCAACTGGCTTTCCATCCATGAAGTACCCCTCCTTGCCCTTGCCCTTCTCGAAACTAGTGGTTTTACTAACCATCAACACTTGATGCTCCTTCTTGATTTCTACCTTCGCGGTGTCAAACATCGCGAATAGCTTGGGGATCATTATTTCCATCCCTGGCATTATATAGTTCATCACGAAGGTCTAGTAGCTTAGTGGCAGTGACTTAGAGAACTATATCAATCACTATCTTATCTGGAAGATCAACTCCCACTCGATTCAAGTGATTGTAGCACCCAGACAATCTGAGCACAAGCTCACCGATTGAGCTATTCTCCTTCATCTTGCAGGCAAAGAATCTTGTTGGAGGTCTCATACCTCTCAACACGGGCACCAGCTTGAGATCCCAATTTCAGCTCTTAGAACATCTCATATGTTCCGTGACGTTCAAAACGTTTTGGAGCCTCAATTCTAAGCCGAAATGCATGACGCACTGAACTATCAAGTAGTCATCAAAACGTGCCTGTCAGATGTTCACAACATCTACAGACGACGCTAGAGGGGGTGGCGCACCGAGCGGTGCATTAAGGACATAAGCCTTCTGTGCAGCAAATGAGGACAATCCTCAAATCACGGACCCAGTCCGCATTATTGCTACCATCATCTTTCAACTCTATTTCTCTAGGAACATATAAAAATTCAAGGGAGCTACAGCGCGAGCTAGTAATCTACAACATAATTTGCAAAGACTTTTTGACTATGTTCATGATAATGAGTTTAGTTAATCATATTACTTAAAAACTCCCACTCAAATTGACATCCCTCCCGTCATTCGAGTGTCACATGATCCAAATCCACCAACTCAAGTCCGATCATCACGTGAGTTGAGGTGGTTTCAATGGTGAACATCTCCATGTTGATCATATCTACTATATGACTCATGTTCGACCTTTCAGTCTCTTGTGTTCCGAGGCCATGTCTGTACATGCTAGGCTCGTCAAGTTTAACCCGAGTGTTCCGCACGTGCAACACTGGCTTGCACCCGTTGTATGCGAACGTAGAGTCTATCACACCCGATCATCACGTGGTGTCTCGAAACGACGAACTTTCGCAACGGTGCACACTCGGGGAGAACACAATTTTATCATGAAATTTAAGTGAGGGATCCCCTTATAATGCTACCGTCGTCCTAAGAAAAATAAGATGCATAAAAGGATTAACATCACATGCAAATCATAAGTGACATGATATGGCCATGAACTTGTGCTTTTGATCTCCATCTCCAAAGCACCGGCATGATCTCCATCGTCACCGGCATGACACCATGATCTCCATCATCTTGATCTCCATCAATGTGTCGCGATGAGGTTGTCGCGCCGACTGTTGCTTCCACGACTATTGCTAACTCATAGCGATAAAGTAAAGCAAAACGGCGAAAATAATTAAAGACAACCCTATGGCTCCTGCCGGTTGCCGTACTCATCGACATGCAAGTCGTGATATTCTATACAATACATGATCATCTCATACATCACATATATCTCATCATGTAATTGGCCATATCACATCACAACATACCCTGCAAAAACAAGTTAGACGTCCTCTAATTGTTGTTGCATGTTTTACGTGGCTGCTATGGGTATCTAGCAAGAACAATTCTTACCTACGCAAAAACCACAACGATGATACAAAAATTGCTATTTAACCTTCTCAAGGACCGCCTTTGTCAAATCCGATCCGACTAAAGTGGGAGAAACAGACACCCGCCAGCCATCTTTATGCAACGAAGTTACATGTCAGTTGATGGAACCGGTCTCTCGTAAGCGTACGAGTAATGTTGGTCCAGGCCGCTTCATCCCACAATACCGCCGAAACAAGAAAAGACTAAGGGAGGAAGCAATCTAAGCATCAACGCCCACAAACTCCTTTGTGTTCTACTCGAGATCTCATCTACACATAAACCTGGCTCTGATACCACTGTTGGGGAACGTTGCATGGGAAACAAATTTTTTCCTACGCACACGCAAGATCTATCCATGGTGATGAGCATCTACGAGAGGGAGAGTGGATCTATGTACCCTTCTAGATCCCTAAGCGGAAGCGTTAAGAAACGCGGTTGATGTAGTCGAACATCTTCGCGATTCAAATCGCCGAGCGTCCCGCGATCCCATCACGATCTGTCTCGCGATCCAATCACGATCCGTCCTGCGATCCCATCATGATCCGTCCCGTGATCAAATCACGAACCGTCTCGCGATCCTGATCACGGTCCTTCCGATCTAGCGCCGAACGGACGGCACCTCCGCGTTCAACACACGTACAGCTTGATGACGCCTTCACCTCCTCGATCCAGCGAGCGATGGTGAAGTTGTAGATGAGTTCCGGCAGCACGACGGCGTGGTGACGGTGGTGGTGAAGAACAATCTCTGCAGGGCTTCGCCAAGCACTACGGAAACTATGACGGAGGATGAACTAGAGGGGCGGGGTTGCCGGCACACGGCTTGGGAATTCTTGATGTATTCCGGGTGCTAGCCCTGCCCCTCTATTTATATGTTGAGCCCTGGGGTCGAAACTTGGAGAAAGAGCCTCCTCAAAGTCAATTTGGCCCGCAAGGCAAGAGTCCTGCTCGGACTCCAGGACCAGACGCCAGGGTTATCGACGTCCAGGGTTCCTGGCGTCTAGCCCCTGGCCTCCGCAAAACTCCTTTTGCACCTTCCTTAAAGCCTCGTGGGCTTTACCCCTTGGCGCATATAAAGTGTTTTTGTACCCGAACATTTCGGGAAACATCCGAAACCCCTTCCGGTGAATTCCGGAACCCTTCCGGAGACCAACCACTATTATCACATATATCAATCTTTACCTCCGGACTATTCCGGAGTTCCTCGTCATGTCCGGGATCTCATCCGGGACTCCGAACAACCTTCGGTCACCAACATAATAACTCAACTATACTTATATCGTCACCAAACGTTAAGTGTGTAGACCCTGCGGGTTCGAGAACTATGCAGACATGACCAAGACACCTCTACGGTCAATAACCAATAGCGGGACCTGGATGCCCATATTGGCTCCTACATATTCTACGAAGATCTTTATCGGTCGAACCTCTATGTCAAGGATTCAGTTAATCCCGTACGTTGTTCCCTTTGTTTATCGGTATGTTACTTGCCCGAGATTCGATCGTCGGTATCTCTATACCTAGTTCAATCTCGTTACCGGCAAGTCTCTTTACTCGTTCCGTAATACAAGATCCTGTGGCTAACTCTTTAGTCACTTTGCTTGCAAGGCTCATTGTGATGTTGTATTACCGAGTGGGCCCTGAGATACCTCTCCGTCACACGGAGTAACAAATCCCAGTCTTGATCCATGCCAACCCAACAGACACCCTCGGAGATACCTGTAGAGCACCTTTATAGTCACCCAGTTACGTTGTGACGTTTGATACACACAAGGTATTCCTCCGGTGTCAGTGAGTTGCATGATCTCATGGTCATAGGAATAGATACTTGACATGCAGAAAACTATAGCAATAAACTGACACGATCATATGCTATGTTTATAGTTTGGGTCTTGTCCATCACATCATTCTCCTAATGATGTGATCCCGTTATCAAATGACATCTCATGTCTATGGCCAGGAAACCTTGACCATCTTTGATCAACGAACTAGTTAACTAGAGGCATACTAGGGACACAGTGTTGTCTATGCATCCACACATGTATTTGAGTTTCCAATCAATACAATTATAGCATGGATAATAAACAATTATCATGAACAAGGAAATATGATAATAACTAAATTATTATTGCCTCTAGGGCATATTTCCAACAAGTAAGTCCAAATGTATGTACCCCTAGCTTTTTGGCAAAAAAGCACTTGCATCACAAACACGATATTACCACAAAAAGGTCCAGGGTTTAGGGTTTGGCATGTCCAGAAAGGTTTAGCGGCCGAAAACACACTTGTCTCACAAACGCAACAATCCCGTAGGAAGGTTATGCACCTACAGTGTTGGTGCCGCACTTAGCGCCGCCGGAAGGGAATCTTGTGAAGCCATGTGCTCAAACAAGGCCCCGCACGTTTCCATGACCTACCTTAACGCAAACCAAGAGGAATTCACCCCGATCAAACCCCTTTCGAGTCTGGTCAAAGACGTAGATCGCAGAGGACTACGGACTGGGGAATCTCCGAAAACCACGTGAGAGAGGGTAGGAAGAGCACACTCACCTGCATATGTCCCAAATATATGCATGGAAGGGTGTTTCGGTGGTTAAATACCCAATGCACAACTACTATGCGACAGTTGCTTCATGAACGCGACAGTCCCGCGGGAAGATTCTGCACCTATAGTGCTGGTGCCGCACTTAGCGGCGCCGGGAGGGAATCTTGTGAAGGCATGTGCTCAAACAAGGTTCGGCGTGTCACCATGGCCTGCCTTAACACAAACCAGAGGAATTCACCCCAGTCAAACCCCTTTCAAGTCCGGTCAAAGACATAGATAGCGAGGGCCTCGCAGATCAGGTAATCTCCAAAGACCGCACGAGGGACGGTAGGAAGAACACACCCACCTGCATATGTCCCAAATATATTTATGAAAGGGTGGTGCGATGGTTAAATACCCAACGCACAACTTCTATCCGACACTTGCCTCACAAGTTTCGAGGCCAACGAAGCAGTAGGACCAACACTTCCTTCACAAACCCGACACCTTCCCTCTCGATACCGAGAGACTACCTCGGAGATGGTGCAGTTTACAAGCGGCCTCAGGTGAGGCCTATTCGAAACACGCCCAAACTTTTACCGCGCCCTACAGCGGCCATGTGATGACGCCGTGCCAGATCCCGTGGATTTCCGGCATCATACGATTTTTCGTGGATTCAAACGGTTGGACGAGTCATGCCGTCGAAGTAATTTTGCCCCCTGATGGCCGGAACTGCCCCTCCGTCGTATGCAAAAGGGAGACGCATGTCACCAATACATCACATAGGATTTTCCATGCCGCTTATGGGCATGATTTCATGTGTCGCCTTGCAGATCTGCAATTTCCGGCGCTGAAACCCTAGAAATGCAATAATTGTCTCAAATATTACAGGCGGGTCAGAAAAATGTGGAGGCCTGACACGTCTCATTCGATGGCCTCCTTTGAGAGCACGAAAAGTTTCGAGGCCAACGGAGCAGCAGAACCAGCACTTCGTTCACAAACCCGACACCTTCCCTCTCGATACCGAGAGACTACCTCGGAGATGGTGCAGTTTACAAGCGGCCTCAGGTGAGGCCTATTCGAAACGCGCCCAAACTTTTACCACACCCTATAGGGGCCATGTGATGACGCCGTGCCAGATCCCGTGGATTTCCGGCATTATACGATTTTCCGTGGATTCAAACGGTTGGACGAGTCATGCCGCCGAAGTAATTTCGCCCCCTGATGGCCGGAACTGCCCCTCCCTCGTCTACACAAGGGAGACGCATGTCGCTAATACATCACATAGGATTTTCCATGCCGCTTCTGGGCATGATTTCATGTGTCGCCTTGTAGATCTGCAATTTCCGGCGCTAAAACCCTAGAAGTGCAATAAATGTCTTAAATATTACAGGCGGGTCAAAAAAACACGGGGGCCTGACACGTCTCATTTGATGGCCTCCTTTGAGAGCACGAAAAGTTTCGAGGTCAACGGAGCAGCAGGACCAGCACTTCCTTCACAAACCCGGCACCTTCCCTCTCGATACCGAGAGACTACCTCGGAGATGGTGCAGTTTACAAGCGGCCTCAGGTGAGGCCTATTCGAAACGTGCCCAAACTTTTACCGCCCCCTACAGGGGCCATGTGATGACACCGTGCCAGATCCCGTGGATTTCCGGCATCATACGATTTTTCGTGGACTCAAACGGTTGGATGCGTCATTCCGCCGAAGTAATTTCGCTCCCTGATGGCCGAAACTGCCCCTCCCTCGTCTGCACAAGGGAGACGCATGTCGCTAATACATCACATAGGGCAGTTTACGGTCAAACCTCTCTCGAGTCCGGTCGAAGACGTAGATCGTGCGGGCCCTACGGATGGGTGAATCCCCTAAAACATAGAAACAATGAAATAAAAATACAATAAAATAATAAGTATAATAAAAATACAATAAAATAACACATAAAATTTTAAAAGTAAAGTGATAAATTTTTTGTATAGAAATAAAAGAAAAAAGTAAAATAAAGAAGGGTAAACCGTGTAGTCAGCTGTTACACTCGGCTTACCCTGTAACACTAGGCTTAGCCGTGAGCGCGGGACGCGCGAAAATAGACGCGCGTAGAATAGACGTGCGAAAATTGACGAAAATCGACGCGCGTTTTTTCCCCAAACCGAGCCGCGCCCCTTGTTTCCTCCTCCCCTGTTTCCCCCTTTCTCTCTCCCCGACCGCCCCCCGCGCCGCCCCCCGCCGGCCGCGTCGCCGTCACCCCCCGCGCTACCCCCGCGCCACCCCTCGTGCCGTCCCCCGCCGGCCGCGTCGCCGTCACCCCCCGCGCCGCCCCTCCCCGTCCGGCCGCTAGGGTCGAGGTCGCCGCGCCACCTTCCCTTCACCGCGCCTCTGACTGGTCCCCGCGCCACCTTCCCTCCGCCGCGCCACCTTCCCTCCACCGGCAGGTACCCCCCCCCCCTCTCTCTCTCTCTCTCTCTCTCTCTCTCCGACCATCCTATTTCTTCTCTCTTCACCAGGTCCGGCTCCTCCAGCGGCAAGGTGCTCCGGCGGATCTCCTCCTCGTTTGCAACAACAACAGCAGCAGGCCATGTCCGGCTCCATGCCCTTAAGAACAGGTTGGGATGCTCTTCCCAAAAGCTGTTAGCCCTGCTAAGGCAAATAACTTGCAATTAGTTCAGTGCTCTTTCGGATCTGCTGCTGTTTGAATATGTTCATAGTCGCTCTGAGCCTATGACTTGCTGTTTGAGGTGCTGCTCCATAGAAGCTAGTATTTTTCTTATGATGTGTGCATTGTGATTGGCATCGTATCAAAGTGCAACTACCGTGCTATCCTATTTGAGAAATGTTATATGCCTCTCTAGTACTAGCTAGTTGCAAATATCCCATCATCTGCGATTTATTTGTATAGTAGTAGTTAATAACTTGTTAGAAAATGCAGTCAACAGAACAAGTTAGCACTGTGTGTCATCAAACTGGTTGGCAGTAATTGTACCTGTGCTGTTCTATCATGTTTGATCCTAGTTTGCACTTTATTGCAGGACACACATTAGTTTGACATTGGGACCGTTGTCACAAGGCTTTTTGCTGGAGGGGCAACCATTGCCGAGCACGCTTCGAGGGTAAGAATCATTCGCCTCGTAGGATTTATGTATATGTAAATCATGTAGCTAGCCAGTCGCGTTACCTATGCGTCTCCCGTTCGAAAGAGTTACATTATTTATAAATATGCAACTCTTTGCATATTTATAACCGTAACTCTTTTGAATTGTCCAGCGTTTTCCACGGACAGCCCGAGGATGTGTAGGCTGGCTTCGCTTTCATGCACTACTTCGATCCGACACAGAATTTTGGCAGCGTCTCCCCGTTGTTCTCCGGATGCACATTCTCTCTACTTATGTCGAGACGTGTATTTGGAGAACAGCGGGGAGGTGCTACCGAAATTCTGTGTCGGATCGGAGTAGGGCATGAAAGCGAAGGCAGCCTACACATCCTCGGGTGGGATTATGACCTATCCTTACCTATTAGGTAGTTTTGAGTTCATGCCGTAAAACCCGAACAATTGTAACTAATTGAACTAATACTGTATGAAACTACTTGGTCAATGAAAAACACATCAGATGGAGGATCGTGAGTGGATGTATAGTGGACGGCTGAGTGGAGGGGGTGTGCTTCCCGAATGGATTACAAAGACGAATCAGTTCTTGGAAGTAGCATTTGCCAGGCACACGGGACGTGGTGGAGTGTGGTGCCCTTGCACCGGCTGTGGGAACAACAAGGAAAAAACAAAGGATGAAATGGGTCGGCACCTTCTTAAGAATGGGTTTATGCCAAACTACCATCGGTGGGTCGCGCATGGTGAGTTTGAGCCCCAGCGTGCGAGAGAGTCGGTGGTACGACAACGCACAGACTCACCCGAATATGTTACTCATGTTGAATTCATGCTAGATGACCTAGAAAATGCTGCAGCACCCGAAAATCCTACCGCAGGTGAAGAGGGACCAGGGGAGGAGGATGAGGAGCAAATGACAAGTTCTATGAAACTTTGAATGGGGCACAGAGACACCTACACGGGCATACAGAGGTCACTCAACTGGATGGCATCACACACCTGCTTGCTGTGAAGGCCCAGTTTGGCTGGACTAGATCTTCCTTCGATACACTTCGGACCGTTGTTCACACTCTTTTGCCGAAAGACAACATTTTGCCAAAGAACATGTATGAGTCAAACAAAATCTTCCGTGAATTTAAGCTGGCATATGAGCGGATACATGTTTGTCCAAACACATGTATCTTATTTAGGAAAAAACACGCGAATGAAAATTACTGTCCAAAGTGCCAATCCTCTAGGTATATTGAGGTTGACGGTGATGATGGTCAGAAGAGGCAGCTCAAGATCCCACACAAGGTCCTTCGGTATCTTGATCCCATACCAAGGATCAAACGTCTCTTTATCTCCACGGAATCTGCCCAAAACATGAAGTGGGCGGCAGAAGGGACTAGATACCGGCCTGGCATCGTGATACATCCGTGTGATGCTGAAGCATGGAAGGCTTTTGTTAAGCGATACCCAACCAAAGCTGGTAAACAGGACAGTGTAGCTATTGCGGTAACAACCGATGGGTTCAATCCATTTGGTATGACTAACGCCACATACAGCTGTTGACCTGTCTTTGTTATTCCGATGAATCTCCCCCCTGGCTTCTGCATGAAACGACAATACATGTTTCTGTCGCTGGTAATTCCAGGTCCTGGATATCCAGGGAAGAAGATGAGTTTGTACTTGGAGCCGCTTGTGGATGACTTGATGGTCGCTTGGGATAAAGGGATACGGACATACAACGCCCTAACAAAGAAGCACTTTGATATGTATGTTTGGTACTTCACATCCCTGCATGACCTACCGGCACGTGCAATTTTCTGCGGCTGGTGCGTACATGGGAAGTGGCCTTGCCCGGTGTGTATGCAGAATCTAATGTTCTATTGGCTGAAGAAAGGTGGGAAGTATACCTGCTTTGACAAGCATCGCCAGTTCCTTCGTCCTGATCATCCATTCAGACGAGACAAAAAAACTTCGAGAAAGGTAAAGTTATTGATGCTCCACCACCACCTGTGATGACCGGTCACATGATCAAGGCTCAATTAGATGGTCTCCAGCCCAATGCCAGTGGGTCAGGTTTTGTGGGATATGGAGAGACACATAACTGGACTCACATACCATGCCTATGGAGGCTCCCTTACTTTGTGGATCTCCTCCTCCCACATAACATTGATGTAATGCACACTAAGAAGAATATCGCCGAGGCCCTTTTCGACACAATCTTCGACACTGAGAAGACAAAGGACAACGTCAAGGCCAGACTTGATCAAGAGAAACTCTGTGATAGGCCAGATTTAAAAATGGTCGAACCCGGACCCAGAAGAAAAGGGTGGTGCAAGCCACCAGCCCTGTTCTGCCCTGTAAGGAAGCATATGAAGGTAATGATGAAGTGGGTCTTGGATAAATTGCGGTTCCCTGATGGGTACGCAGGAAATATAATGAAGGGAGTGAATATGAATACGTTGAGAATAGGGGGTCTCAAGAGCCATGATTATCATGTTTGGCTTGAGCGGGTGATGCCGGTGATGATTCGAGGCTTTGTCTCCAAGGAGATTTGGCGAGTGCTGGCGGAGTTGAGCTATTTCTTCCGTCAGCTTTGTGCTAAAGAGTTAGACCCAAATGTTGTTGAAAAGCTAGAGAAACAGGCACCATATTTGGTGTGCAAGCTAGAGAAGATCTTTCCACCAAGCTTTTTTAATCCGATGCAACATATGATCTTGCATCTTCTGTCTGAGGCGCGTTTGGGGGGACCTGTGCAGTACCGTTGGATGTATGGACCTGAGAGAGAAAATAAGAATCTTTGTGCCAAATGCAAGAATAAATGTCATATTGAAGCATCTATAGTCGAGGCCTACCTCAACGAGGAGGTGTCAAACAACACGACAAAGTACTATGATGCCAATATTCCCACTCAGCATAATCCAATCCTTCGTTACAATGTCATCACCCCGGACGATCTACCCCGGCTTAGCATCTTCTCAGGGGTAGGTGGCAGAGCAAGTGGTAGAAGACCCAGATACATAAAACATCCAGAGTGGACGACTATTATGTCGTACGTGTTGACAAACATGCCTAAAGTACAACCGTACATTGAGTAAGTGCTTCCTATATTTTCCGTAAATAATCACAATTAAGTTTGTGTATGACTTAGCTTCCTTCTCATTGCTACAGAGAATTCACACTTGAATGCTGGAACCTAGAAAGGCCTCCTACCGAAGAGGAGAGGGAACATATCTTTAAAAAAGGCGGTAAAGGAAATGGCGGCTTCATTCCTTGTTTCGCGGCAAAAGTATGCCAGTCTGTCCAACTTTCTTCTAGTGTCGACATTTCAAGTTGGTGTTGTTTTGAACTCATACATCAAACTTTTCTTATTGAACTTGTAGGCAAAAAGGGACCCTATGAGAGCCGATTTGAAAGATTTTGCCACAGGCTTCACATGTTCCGCCAAGAAATTAAATACTTACGATGTGAATGGGTATCGCTTTCATACCCATGTCGCCACGGGCTTCACATGTTCCGCCAAGAAATTAAATGCTTACGATGTGAATGGGTATCGCTTTCATACCCATTCTTACGACATGAGTCGGCCCGGTGTAAAGACAATAAATAGCGGTGTCGAAACACAAGGGATAGATGGACTTTACTACTATGGTAGAGTCGAGGTGTAAGGCCCCGACCCCAACCATGCACTAATCATACACACATTTATGCACGATCATGATCAGAGACTCAGTTGGAAGGAGTCACAGCACAACTCTAAACACAAATTAAAATAATTCAAGCTTCATATTACAGCCAGGGGCCTCGAGGGCTCGAATATAACAGCTTGAGTACAAAGTCAGCGGAAGCAACATCATCTGAGTACAGACATAAAAGGTACACAAGTTTTGCCTTAAGAAGGCTGAGCATAACAGCGACAAACTAGATCGAAAAGGCGCAGGCCTCCTACCTGGGAACCTCCGAACCTACTCCTGGACGTCAGAGAAGTCTACGTCGTAGAAGGCTCCATCCTGGTAGTAGTGGCCTCTGTTGGGGTAGTAGTAGTTGTCCACCGGGTAAGCTGGATCCTGGGTCTCCTGGGCTCCATCATCTGATCGCGGCATCATATCAAAGGGAAAAGGGGGAGCAAAGCAACGGTGAGTACTCATCCAAAGTACTCGCAAGACTGATATCAGAACTATGCTAGTATGCACCATTATCAAAAGAATGGGGCTGTATCTGTGGACTAAACTGCAGAAATGCCAGAAAAGGGAAGAAGGCCTAGTCCTATCGAAGACTAGCATCTTCAGTGTCTTGCAGCATTAGACGAGAGCAGATTAGCAGTTTAATGTAGCAAATTATGTAGCAATTTTAAAGGCAACGCCCAGAGATTCTTCCTCGACTCCCTGCGAGGAAGCAATCTCGGAGCCAAACATTCCAATTTTAAGTCTCATTTCTAGTTGTATTAGATCGGGATACAACTCCAAGTCGTCCTGTTACCGTGGACACGGCTATTCGAATAGTTGAAAACCTCCCTGCAGGGGTGCACCAAATTACCCAACACGCTTGATACCTCTGGCCGGACACACTTTCCTGGGTCATGCCCGGCCTCGGGACATCAACACGTCGTAGCCCTACCTAGGCTCAACGAAGAGGCCAGCCCGCCGGTCTAAATCCTAAGCGCGCAGGGGTCATGGGCCAATCGCCCTTTGCACTCCTGCACGATGCGAGGGCGGCCGAGGTCAGTCCTAGCATCCCTTAATACAAGCGCGATGCCGTCGCGGACCACTCGGGCGCGCGCCGCTCCATTGCTGACGTCCGAAATATACAACGACGCCGAGTACCCATAACTTCCCCCACGTGAAGGTTAGTGCGAAAAAGGTCAAACGACCCACTCAGATCAAATATCCAAACCCGTTAGTTAATTATTATTGGCCTGCGGCGACGATCGGTGCCCTCCATCCCGTCGCCCCATCTCGAGAACTTGTGGCAAGGACAACACATGTCCGGCCACGCCTCGTGTTAACCCTTTGGGTGCCTTACCGGCGCACCCCACCACATCTCACACGGGTACCCTTGGGGCCGACCCGTAATTCTCAAGTAATTCAGTGTCAAGTCATAGTAACTGTGTGTCTATACACTAAGTGGATATCTGAGGAATCACCCTCGATGGATCCCACTCGAGGTATTTGTATGACAAGAGTCGCTATCGGATGAGGGAAGGAGGAATCACCCTCGATACCCACGACCGATTAGCTACGCTATAGAATTAACATCGGGTGTGCTAAGTGTGATGTCACCCTCGGCACTCGATAGTAGCTCTGCAGTGTCATACTTATGGGGTGTTAGGTGATGTGTCGGTAACGGCTTGTTAATCACGAGGATTGAGTCTTCTGTCTTCAAGTCCTCGGTGTCATCGATGAAAGCAGGGGCAACAGTATTAAAGATGGGGGACCACAGGGTAACACTAACCATACCTATACTAGGCAGTTTATGAAGCAGGTAATATAGTAGTGATAATCAAAAACAGGCTATGCATCAGAATAGGAGCATTTATATACAGTAGCAAAATTCTAATGCAAGCATGAGGGAGAAGGTGTGGGCGATATCGGAATGATTAAGGGGGGTTTGCTTGCCTTGTTGCTCTGCTGAAAAAGGCTGGTCGTCAGGGCTGTAGTCGTACCCGGCAGCAGCGTCAGTCTCGTAGGCTACCGGAGAGAAGAGGGGGGAAGAAACAATAAATATAAAGCAAGCAGATGCATCACGATGCATGACATGACTACATGCAGTGCTATGGGTAGTCTAACGCAGTATTACACGTAGTAGGCGGAGCGGGAGAATATCTGACGATATTTCCCGGGTCTAGGGCATTTTTCGGACAGATGAATCTGAGGCCGAATGTCCATGTTCGTTATGCTAGAGACATGTGATAGACGAACGGACAGCGTATTCGGATTCGTGGGATTTCACTGAGCAACTTTCATGTACAAAACATTTTCATCCGGGCTACGGTTTATTTTATATTAATTTATAAAGATTAATCAATATTCTGAAATTCATTATTTATTAAATCCTAATTATCCAAAACAGTAAATACTGTTAATTAATTAATTAAACTAATTAACTAGTTAATAATATTATTATTTATTTATAAAAATCATTATTATTATTATTTTCGTTTTAAGGCGTGGGGCCCGTTTGTCATAGGGACAAACCCACACATACACGCACATCGCACATACACACGCGCCACACAGGCAGTAGCAGCAGAAACGGCGCGATGCGGGCGCGCGCGGGACCGCGAGCAGGCGAGCAGGCTCACCGGGAGCCGGTAGAGGAGGGCAGTGGGCGCGAGGAGGGCGTGAGGAGGAGCTGAGGAGGCAGTCCGGCGAGGCGGACGGGCGACGGCGAGGCCGGAGGAGGTGACCGACGCGGAGGCGGGCGGACGGCGCCTGCGCGGGCGGGCGCGGGCGACGCGAGGATCCGGCGTCGGGGCACGGCCGTCGGGGGGGGGGGGGGGAACGGCGGCGCGGGGGCCGGTCGGGCCGGCCGTCGGGGGGGGGGGGGGGGGGACGGCGGCGCGGGGGCCGGTCGGGCCGGTCGTCGGGGGGGGGGGACGGGCTGGCCGCTCGGGCCGGCGCCAGCCGTTGGCGGGGGGGGGGGTGGGGGGCGAATGGGAGCCGGCTCGGCCGGTCCTGGCGAGCGGGGGTGGGGGGGGGGAGGGAATCGGGAGGCAAGCGGCGCTGGGGCGATTTAGGGTTCGGTCCCTGGCTCCCTTATAGGAGCCAGCCGGGCCGGACCATTTAGGCCCAATAGTTTTTTTTCTTTTTTTTTAAACAACGTCAGTTTTAATTCATTTTGGGGCACTAAAATAATTCCAAAAAAGGTGGTTTGAATTTTATAAAATCTTAGGGAATATATGCAACCCATCCATGATTTTTATTTTCAGGTTTGCACAACTTTTAAACCCACTTTTTAAATGAATTTTGAATCGCGATAGAAATTGAATTAGGGACCGATTCCAACGGGGATCAAACTTAGATTAGCAAAAGCATTAGCTTGTTCTCGGTCATGACCGTAGCTTAATTACAATGACCAGTGTAGCATGGATCCAAGGGCGTTACAACTCTCCTCTACTAACAAGAATTCTCGTCCCGAGAATTAAGAAGTAGAAGGGAAGAGCTCGGGGTATTCTTCGCAAAGATGATCCTTGCGTTCCCAAGTGGCTTCATCTTCTGAATGATTCAACCACTGTACTTTGAAGAACTTGATAGACTTCTGGCGAGTCTTCCGTTCAGTTTCATCCAGAATGCGGATCGGATGCTCCTTGTAAGATAGATCATCTTGTATATCAAGCATCTCATAGTCCACTGCTCGTTGTGGATCCTTGAAGCAACGACGCAATTGTGAAACATGAAAAACATCATGAAGATGAGAGAATTGCGGTGGCAGCTCCAATTTATAGTCCACATTTCCACGCCTGGAAAGAACGCGGAAAGGACCAATGTAGCGAGGAGCTAACTTGCCTTTCACACCAAACCGACGAGTGCCTCTCAAAGGAGTGACACGCAGATAAACCAGGTCATCGGGGAGATAGGTAAGTCCCCAATGTTTGCGGTCATAGTTGCTCTTCTGATGAGACTGAGCAGCTTTGAGATTTTCCCGCACAACACGAACTTGTTCTTCAGCTTGTTGAATGATGTCCGGACCAATGAGTGCACGTTCCCCAGTTTCTAACCAATTCAGAGGGGTTCGGCACTTACGTCCATATAGCACTTCAAATGGGGCCATCTTTAACCTAGCTTGATAGCTATTGTTGTAGGAGAACTCAGCATACGGGAGAGATTCTTCCCACTTCTTGCCAAAAGAAACGACACAAGCACGCAACATATCTTCAAGCACTTGATTGACTCATTCAACTTGACCCTGAGTTTGCGGATGATAAGCAGTGCTCCAGGTCGTGTTAGTTACCAAAGCCTTTTGGAAACTTTCCCAGAATTTTGAGGTGAATAAGCTGCCTCGATCTGAACTAATCTCCTTTGGAATACCATGTAGTGACACAATTCTGGAGATGTATAAGTCCGCTAACTGACTAGCAGTGATAGACTCTTTAACTGGCAGAAAATGTGCAACCTTAGAGAATCGGTCAATGACGACAAAGATATCATCATGACCCTTCTGTGATCTGGGGAGGCCAGTAATAAAATCCATCTGAATCTTATCCCATTTCCATTCAGGAATAGGCAATGGTTGCAGAAGTCCTGCAGGTTTTTGATGTTCTGCTTTAACTTGACGACAAACATGACATTCTTCAATGTATCGAGCAATATCTTGCTTCATGTTAGACCACCAGAACCTTTGACGGATGTCTTGGTACATCTTGGTACTACCCGGATGAATAGACAGAGGAGTGTCATGAGCTTCTTTCATCACTTCCTTAGTCATATTCAGATTTTCCCGCTTACTTGGGACGAATAAACGACCCTTGAAGTAAACGGCGCCATCATCAGCAACAGTGAAGCAAGAGGGTTTACCTTCCGCCAGATAGCGCTTAATCTTTTCGACTTCACTGTCATAGCGTTGCATAGTTTTGATGCTGCCCACGAGATCTGGCACAGCAACCAGGTTATTCAGGGAGCCATGGTTAACAACATTGAGGTTCATTTTGCGGAACTCCGGTACAGGAGGAGCGAGATAACCCCGAGGAACAATATGGAGGTTCAGCTTCCGAAATTCTTCTTGAAGAAGGGGGTGAACCTTATGAACTTGGAGGTGGTTGCAGTAGGACTTGCGGCTCAAAGCATCAGCCATCACATTAGCCTTGCCAGGTGTATAGGAAATACCAAAATCATAATCTGTAAGAGCTTCCATCCATCTTCGCTGACGAAGATTCAAGTCTGGTTGCGTAAACAGATACTTCAGACTTTGGTGATCGGTGTAGATCTCGCAGCGATTACCGAGAAGGTAATGTCGCCAATTCAGCAGTGCATATACCACTGCAGCAAGTTCAAGATCATGAACTGGATAGTTCTCTTCATGAGGACGCAACTGTCTTGAGGCATAAGCAATTACATTGCGCTCTTGCATTAGGACACAGCCCAATCCTTGACGAGATGCGTCACAGTAAATAATGAAGTCCTTGCGAGAATCTGGAGGAGCTAGCACTGGAGCTGATGTGAGCTTGTCCTTGAGAGTCTGAAAACTTTCCTGACATTTGTCTGTCCACTCGAACTTAACGCCTTTGTGAAGCAGATTGGTCAGGGGCTTTGCGATCTTGGAGAAGTTCTCGACAAAGCGACGGCAATAGCTGGCAAGTCCGAGAAAACTTCTGACTTACTTGACATTCTTCAGGGTAGTCCAGTCAAGAATAGCCTGAACTCGTTCAGGGTTGACGGCAATACCATCCTTGGAGATCACATGACCAAGGTAGGTTACTTCATTTAGCCAGAATTCAAACTTGGAGAATTTGGCGTACAGTTGATGTTCTCGAAGCTTTTCCAGCACAAGACGAAGATGTTCTGTATGTTCTTTGTCATTCTTGGAGTACACTAGAATATCATCCAGATATACCACGGCAAACTTGTCGAGGTAGTCCATGAATATATAATTCATCAGGCGGGAGAAGGTTGCTGGCGCATTTGTCAAGCCAAAAGACATGACGGTGTACTCGTATGAACCATATCAAGTAACAAATGCGGTCTTCGGGATATCCTCTTCTCGAACACGGATCTGATGATAACCCAACCTCAAGTCGAGTTTAGAGAACACTGTATGATCCAGTAAGCCGATCATACAGGTCATTAATCCGAGGAAGCGGATATTTGTTTTGAATTGTTGCTTGGTTGATGGGCCGGTAATCTTGAACTAGCCGATTCGTGCCATCTTTCTTCTTGACAAAGAGAGAAGGTGCTCCCCAAGCTGAGGAACTTGGACGAATAAATCCTTTCTTGAGTGAGTTGTCGATTTCCTCCTTAAATTCAAGGAGTTCATGAGAAGGCATCTTGTAAGGCTGTTTTGCAATGGGAGTGGTGCCTGGTTTCAAGTCGATGACAAACTCGACTGCTCTAACAGGAGGGATTCCTGGTAGTTCTTCTGGAAATACATCTTGAAAGTCTCGAACCACGGGAATGCTTTCAATCCCCTCAAGAGGTGATGCATTCAATACATTCAAGTAATAAATCTGGGCCTCGGCATTACGAATGAGATAAGCAGAGTGAACTACTACCTCATTGGAAGGGTGCAGAAGATGTACGGTTTTAGTGGCGCACACGATGGACGCACTATGTGCTGTCATCCAATCCATTCCCAGAAGGAGATCAATGTTGGAAGACTTCAGTACAATGGGCGAGACAAGGAATTCCAATCCTTCAATTTCAACGGTGACGTTAGGGCAAACCATGGAGGTTCGACATTGGCCCGCGGGAGTGGATACCACTATTGTAAGGCCCATCGCCTCGTACTTAATGCCATGCTTATATGCAAATTCTTCTGACATGAATGAATGCAATGATCCCGAATCAAACAAAACGGATGTGGGTATTGAGTTAATAAGAAGTGTACCCATCACAATAGAAGGTTGGTCTTGAGTTTCTGCCATATCAGTATGGTTAGCTTGACCACGGCCATAAGGAGCTCTGGCATTGTTGTAGCGGGGATGGTTGTTTGGCGGTGCAAGCTCTTTCTGACCCTGCCTGCAATCTTTAGCACGGTGACCTGGACGTCCACACTTGAAGCACATCCCATCCTCAGGACGGGATGGTGGAGGAGGAGGAGCTCGGGGTGATGTAGCTCTTGGCTGCCTTGGCGGTGGAGGAGGCAGACGAGGTGCAGCATATGATGGCCTTGGAGCAAAAGCAGGAGGACGGTACATGTTATTGGGGATCCAGATTCTGCGCTTTTGAGACTGTGAGCCCAAAGATGAGCCCGGGTTACGGTCGCGCTTGGTGTGGTCTTTGTACCTCTGCAGACCTGTCTCGATTTGAATTGCCTTGTTCACCAGGGTGGCGAAATCAGTGAATTCATGAGCAAGGAGAGCAAGATGGATCTCCGGATGAAGTCCCTCACGGAACTTTTCCTGCCTACTATCATCATCTGGAATGTCTCTTTCAGCATAGCGGGACAGTTCAAGGAATTCCCGCTGATAAGCGTCCACAGTTTTGCTGCCCTGTGTGAGGTTGCGGAACTCACGCTTCTTCCGGTCCATGACTCCTTGAGGAATGTGGCGGGCTCGGAAAGCAGTCTGGAAGTCCTCCCAGGTAATGATGGCGTCTGCTGGCAGGGTATGCTTGTGGCTGTTTCACCACTGAGCAACAGGACCTCTCAGAAATTAGGCCGCAAAGTTGACATAATTGGCAAGGGGAACCATAGCAGATTCCAGAACATGTGCTATGTCGCGGAGCCAGTCATCAGCATCTAGTGGCTTTTCTGAGTTGTGGTAGGTAGCCGGGTTGAGGCGCACAAAGTCCTGCAATGACATTGCGGCTGGCTGCTGATCCATATTGGGCCTCGGGAATTGATTCACCAGTCCTTGCATAAACTGGCGCTGTACCTCCATCTGCTGCATCATTGCAGTCATGCAATCGGGAGGCTGAGGTGGTGGTGGTGCATTGCCGGCACGGCCACCTCGAGCTGGTCTAACCATCCTGCTCATTTATAACAGGGGTATTTCAGTATTTGAGTAATTTCACGACAAGGATTCATTCATGAAGTAGTATGCACAATCAAAGGAAAGGCAATAAATACATCATAGGTAGTCATAAATGACATAATGATCCACACCTAAGTTTGATACAAACTAGCGGTACAAGTCTGATACAGAAAGTAACCTAGACAAACTAGGCAGCACACAGGCACGCGGTGGAGAGATACAACAACGGGACATAGCGATATGCTACATCAACGTCGGAGAAAACCACTGAGTCCAGGTAGCTGTCGAAAGAAGGTTCAAAGATGTCAAGGACAGTGCGTGTAACAACTCTCAAAGGAAAGATTGTCGACGAGATAGTCCTCCAGGTGGATGTGATCACGAGATCCTAATGTCAGAGTTAGTAAAATCTTTAACCCGAAGAGAAGAGAGATCAGAACCCAGAGTATAGATAAGAAATAAAAGATCCTAATACCACCCGATTGAGACGTGGGCCCGTAAGCCACAGCGTCATGTTAGTAAAAGTTTTTCAAAGTCTAGACTCAACTTCGGCCAAGGAATTGGAAAGGGGGCTACCTACAGGCAGTCGGCTCTGATACCAACTTGTAAGGCCCCGACCCCAACCGTGCACTAATCATACACGCATTTATGCACGATCAAGATCAGAGACTCACTTGGAAGGAGTCACAACACAACTCTAAACACAAATTAAAATAATTCAAGCTTCATATTATAGCCAGGGGCCTCGAGGGCTCGAATATAACAGCTTGAGTACAAAGTCAGCGGAAGCAACATCATCTGAGTACAGACATAAAGGTACACAAGTTTTGCCTTAAGAAGGCTGAGCATAACAGCGACAAACTAGATCGAAAAGGCGCAGGCCTCCTGCCTAGGAACCTCCGAACCTACTCCTGGACGTCAGAGAAGTCTACGTCGTAGAAGGCTCCATCCTGGTAGTAGTGGCCTCCGTCGGGGTAGTAGTAGTAGTTGTCCACCGGGTAAGCTGGATCCTGGGTCTCCTGGGCTCCATCATCTGATCGCGGCATCGTATCAAAGGGAAAAGGGGGAGCAAAGCAACGGTGAGTACTCATCCAAAGTACTCGCAAGACTGACATCAGAACTATGCTAGTATGCACCATTATCAAAAGAATGGGGCTGTATCTGTGGACTAAACTGCAGAAATGCCAGAAGAGGGAAGAAGGCCTAGTCCTATCGAAGACTAGCATCTTCAGTGTCTTGCAGCATTAGACGAGAGCAGATTAGCAGTTTAATGTAGCAAATTATGTAGCAATTTTAAAGGCAACGCCCAGAGATTCTTCCTCGACTTCCTGCAAGGAAGCAATCTCGGAGCCAAACATTCCAATTTTAAGTCTCATTTCTAGTTGTATTAGATCGGGATACAACTCCAAGTCGTCCTGTTACCATGGACACGGCTATTCGAATAGTTGAAAACCTCCCTGCAGGGGTGCACCAAATTACCCAACACGCTTGATACCTCTGGCCGGGCACACTTTCCTGGGTCATGCTCGGCCTCGGGACATCAACACGTCGTAGCCCTACCTAGGCTCAACGAAGAGGCCGGCCCGCCGGTCTAAATCCTAAGCGCGCAGGGATCATGGGCCAATCACCCTTTGCACTCCTGCACGATGTGAGGGCGGCCGAGGTCAGTCCTAGCATCCCTTAATACAAGCACGATGCCGTCGCGGACCACTCGGGCGCGCGCCGCTCCATTGCCGACGTCCGAAGAGCTTCGGCTGATACAACGACGCCGAGTACTCATAACTTCCGCCACGTGAAGGTTAGTGCGAAAAAGGTCAAACGACCCACTCAGATCAAATATCCAAACCCGTTAGTGAATTATTATTGGCCTGCGGCGACGATCGGTGCCCTCCATCCCGTCGCCCCGTCTCGAGAACTTGTGGCAAGGACAACAGATGTCCGGCCACGCCTCGTGTTAACCCTTTGGGTGCCTTACCGGCGCACCCCACCACATCTCACACGGGTACCCTTGGGGCTGACCCGTAATTCTCAAGTAATTTAGTGTCAAGTCATAGTAACTGTGTGTCTATACACCAAGTGGATATCCGAGGAATCACCCTCGATGGATCCCACTCGAGGTATGTGTATGACAAGAGTCGCTATCGGATGAGGGAAGGAGGAATCACCCTCGATACCCATGACCGATTAGCTACGCTACAGAATTAACATCGGGAGTGCTAAGTGAGGTGTCACCCTCGGCACTCGATAGTAGCTCTGCAGTGTCATACTTAGGGGGTGTGAGGTGATGTGTCGGTAACGGCTTGTCAATCACGAGGATTGAGTCTTCTGTCTTCAAGTCCTCGGTGTCGTCGATGAAAGCAGGGGCAACAATATTAAAGATGGGGGACCACAGGGTAACACTAACCATACCTATACTAGGCAGTTTATGAAGCAGGTAATATAGTAGTGATAATCAAAAACAGGCTATGCATCAGAATAGGAGCATTTATATACAGTAGCAAAATTCTAATGCAAGCATGAGGGAGAAGGAGTGGGTAATATCGGAATGATCAAGGGGGTTTTGCTTGCCTTGTTGCTCTGCTAAAAAAGGCTGGTCGTCAGGGATGTAGTCGTACCCGGCAGCAGCGTCAGTCTCGTAGGCTACCGGAGAGAAGAGGGGGAAGAAACAATAAATATAAAGCAAGCAGATGCATCACGATGCACGACATGACTACATGCAGTGCTAGGGGTAGTCTAACGCAATATTACACGTAGTAGGCGGAGCGGGAGAATATCTGACAATATTTCCCGGGTCTAGGGCATTTTTCGGACAGATGAATCTGAGGCTGAATTTCCATGTTCGTTATGCTAGAGACATGTGACAGACGAACGGACAGCGTATTCGGATTCGTGGGATTTCACTGAGCAACTTTCATGTACAAAACTTTTTCATCCGAGCTATGGTTTATTTTATATTAATTTATAAAGATTAATCAATATTCTGAAATTCATTATTTATTAAATCCTAATTATCCAAAACAGTAAATACTGTTAATTAATTAATTAAACTAATTAACTAATTAATAATATTATTATTTATTATTAATAATAATAATAATAATAATTATTTTCGTTTTAAGGCGTGGGGCCCGTTTGTCATAGGGACAAACCCACACATACACTAACAGCACACACACGCACATCGCACATGCACAAGCGCCCCACAGGCAGTAGCAGCAGCAACGGCGCGATGCGGGCACGGGCGGCACGAGGATGCGGCGGCGGCAGGCTCACCGGGAGCCGGTAGAGGAGGGCAGTGGGCGCGAGGAGGGCGTGAGGAGGAGCTGAGGAGGCAGTCCGGTGAGGCGGACGGGCGACGGCGAGGCCGGAGGAGGTGACCGGCGCGAGAGGGCACGGGCGGCACGAGGAGGCGGCGGCGGCGCGGTCGGGCGCCGCGGCGGGATCCGGCGTCGGGGCACGGCCGTCGGGGAGGGGGGGGACGGCGGCACGGGGGCTGGTCGGGCCGGCCGGCGGGGGGGGGGGGGGGCAAACGGGCTGGCCGCTCGGGGCCGGTCCTGGCGAGCGGCGGCCCCTGGGGGGGGGGGGGAATCGGGAGGCAAGGGGCGCTGGGGCGATTTAGGATTCGGTCCCTGGCTCCCTTATAGGAGCCAGCCGGGCCGGACCATTTAGGCCCAGTAGTTTTTCTTTCTTTTTCTTTTTTCTTTTTTTTAAACAGCGTCTGTTTTAATTCATTTTGGGGCACTAAAATAATTCCAAAAAAGGTGGTTTCAATTTTATAAAATCTTAGGGAATATATGCAACCCATCCATGATTTTTATTTTCAGGTTTGCACAACTTTTAAACCCACCCTTTAAATGAATTTTAAATCGCGATAGAAATTGAATTAGGGACCGATTCCAATGGGGATCAAACTTAGATTAGCAAAAGCATCAGCTTGTTCTCGGCCATCACCGTAGCTTAATTACAATGACCAGTGTAGCATGGATCCAGGGGCGTTACACGAGGAAATGATCGATCTGGATTACGGTTTGGGCGACCGACTGAACCCCGTTGTATTCAGATGCTATTGGTTCGACCCAACCAGAGTCAGGCGGCACCCAGACATTGGATGGGTCAAAATTCAGCGAGCAAACAAGTATGACGGAGATGATGTCTATATTTTGGCTAACCAGGCCAAGCAGGTATTCTATCTACCGTACGCATGCCAAACTGTGAAGAAACTAAAGGGCTGGGATGTTGTGATCAATGTACCCACGCATAGTAAACCAGCTGCTCCAATCGATGAAGATTACCAACGCATAAACCCTAACACGTATGAGGGTGAGTTCTATCAGGAAGATGGGCTCATAGGAGAATTTAGTATTCACTTGCCCACTGACGACGACGACATGGAAGTAGACGATGAGCAAGATGAAGATGAGGGCATGGAAGGAGGCGATGAGCCAGACACTGATGAAATCATAGAAGATCCCATGGACCTGAATTTACTTGAACGAGTCCGTCGAGGTGAAGACGATGAGTCGGACGGTCCACCTCCAGACTACGCTCCGGAATGGTGGGACGACATGCGCGACAACGATGATGAAGCTCCCGGGCCAACTGATGATCCAAACAATGAGGACTATGACTTTTGAAACTTGTAACAACTCTATGTACCATGAACTTGTACCAACAAGACGTCTGATAGCGATGATGTACTTTTGGATGTAAACCAACTCTATGTACTATCTACTCCTGAATGTAAACTTTGCCGAGTCTAAATACTTGATGTACTTCTAGATGTAAGACAACTCTATGTTCTATGAACTTGTGCTTCTTGCCAAGAAGTTCTCGCCCTATGATTTTGAACTTTTGCATATGTTTTTTTGTGATAGCATACGAACTTTTAAACATGAACTTCTGAAGTGCTCTACTTTTGCAAATGAACTTTTAAACATGCCCTTCTCAACTGCTTTAGTTTTGCATATGAACTTTTGAACTGCTTCTGCATATGAACTTCTAAATGTGCCTTTCTGAACTGATTTTGTTTTGGATATGATGTTTTCAACATGAACTAATCGCAATATTGTTTCTTGGAGCAGGTGACTGAAAGATGCCAGGCAACAGAAAGAACAAAGTTGTGAGACTTGGCAATGTGATTGAAAGGTTAGGCAAGGCGACGGGGGTCAAAAAGAAGGGCACCGGTGCGGCATGTTCCACACAGGCTGGCAAGGCCAAACCTGCACAGCGAGCCACAATGGATGGTACCCGGGCTAAACGAGTTGGTCGTACCCTTGTACCACGTGTTGCTAGCCCTATCCCCTCCGCCCATTTCGAGGAGGAGTCGGAGTCGGAGGAGAGTGAGGAGCCAGTTGTGGAGGAGAGGGAGGAGGTGGAGGAGGAGAGGGAGGAGGAGTTGGAGGAGAGGGAGGAGGAGTTGGAGGAGGGAGAGTATGCGGTGGAGGAATCGGCAAAGGACATGGAATGGCCGGTTCCTAAGGAGACCAAAATCTGGTTGCGTGGGGTGTCCACTCTCCCTTCGCGACCATATCCACATAAGGGGATCATTGTTAAACCAGCCGGTGTGAAGTAAGTGCTTCTATGGACTCTTAACTACGTCTTTACATTCAAGTTTTTTGCCGATACTAACTTACTTGCCTTTCCATTGTGCAGGGCCTTGGTGGTTATTCCATAAGGCACAATCCTGCCACGCCAGCCAAGCACCATCATTGGTTGTCTTTGCAGGCATTATTACCCTGGCCTGGTTCCCATAGGAGACGGTGAGGAGGAGCCAGCTTGGTCTTGGGAGCATTGGAAACGCGCTCCAGATACCAAAGACAAGTGGGGCAGGGAATACCGCAATGCTGCAGAGCTGGTGGTCAACGATTTTTGGGTTAAATTCTTTGTCAATTTGCATAGTTATTTCTTTGCCAATATTCAAAATCATTGCACCGATAACTGTCTTATGTGAATTGATGCACTTTGTTAGGACTTCTTTACTTAGGTTGAGGGTATGGAGGATGAAGCTAGTGATATTGTGGAGGAGATTGCCAAGAAGATTATCCAAGACATGCCTTACGAGGCTCGTGTCAATTCCGTGGTGAAGTATTTCGCGTATGAACGCAAGATGCTTCTCCCAAAGGCGCTAGCCCGTAGAGTGCATCTCACCCTTTCCATGTACATGAAGGTAGTTTCCATTTAGTTGTGATTGCCTGGATTAAAATAACTTAGTTTCATTCCTAAGTTGGATGTATTTGACATGTTTCAGGCGGTTCCCCCATGGTGCAACAACAAGATTCCTTGCTACCAGCAAATCATATCCAGGTGGATAAACTGGGAGTGGAGGGCCACACACAGAGCGGCTTCGGAGCGGCGTGCCTTAATGGGTGGTCCGGTACACCTTCAAGGCAACCTCAACCTCCATGCTTACGTGCAGAAGAAGGTAATAATATCATTCGGCTTATGAACTTCTCAACTTGTGCCCTTATGGATATTATTACTTCTATTGCAGAATAGGGAGAGAGGTGAGGGTGAAGAGCCGCTCAATACCTTCACGGGATTATGTCTCGCCCGTAAGTCAAAGAAACCAGAAGGGGGGTGGGTCAACCCAGGGGCTGGCTTGAGGATTAATGCATATAGTGGGAAGTTCAAGGAGTGCAACGGGCCCGACTCTGATCCGGCCTCACAAGACATTGACGTTACGGTTTCCCTCAAGTCGGGAGAAGGCAAGAAGCGTGGCTGGTTATATGTTGGTGACGGTTCCATCCATAAGAAGGACATTCCAAAACTCGCCCACCTCCGTGCTACCACATCGAGCTCAGGTCCTGCTATTGAGCGTCGCCCAGAGCCTGGGATGGACATGCTGCATCAATTCCATGTATGCTTTGATTCACTGATCTCCCTTCTGATTTCTTCTTTGCATTGCAACGATGGTGAACTTGTTGTGCTGGCATATTGTAGGTCCGCCTAGAGGAAGAAAGCAGGCTGCGACAGGAAGAAACCAGGTTGCGGCTGGAGGCTCAGGCCAATGCCCTACTTCAACAGGAGCAAGCCATGAAAATGCAGCAAGCCCTAATTCAGTAGTAGGAATTCATGGCTAAACAACAGGCAGCCCTGCAGGAGACGTTCGCTCGGTTCAGTAATAATATGCAGGGTTCTACTTTGCCGGATCTTCCTCCTGTTCCGCCTCTTCCTACTTTCAGCTTTGTAAGTCTTCAACTTTTCAACCATGCATCTTACCATCATGCTTAAAGCATCTTACCATCATGCTTAAAGCATCTTACCATCTTACCGTCATGCTTGATGTGTCCTCAGTCAGGAGAAGGCTCCAATAACTTTGTGGTTGGTGGATCTACACCTGCTCAAGCAAGCCCAGTGACACGCACTGTGGCTCAAGATGCTTCGACCTCCACGCCATAATGATCACTCGAGGTAGTTGTCTATGCTTGTGCATTGTTGATGCTTGTGTCTTGTCGTTGGTTGTGCCTCTCAACTCACAACTTGTGCATTGCTGATAGTAGAGCCCACAAGTGTTGATTCTTATATTATTCATACTTCTTAGCTTCAATTTGGAACTTATATGTTGATGCTTGTTGACTCTTGTGCCTTATCGATCATTTGCCATTTAACTTTGGAAACTCATGCGTGTGGTAATGAACTTATAGGTTTGCATCACGGATGCCGTCGACGGTGGGCATACATGCTGCGGTGGAAGCTCATTGCATATTTTAGGTTGAACTCATGCTTGGTGTGAACTTGGAACTCATGATTTCGTTTGTGAACTCTTGTTGCATATGTACGCATGTTGTTGTGAACCCTCCTTGAATATGTATGCATCTGTGGACTTCGAACTCATGATCCTTTCGTTTGTGAATTCTTGTTGCATATGTACGCATGCTTTTGTGAAACTATATTGGATATGTATGCGTGTGTGGACTTTGAACTCATCATCGGTTTGTTATGGTTGTGAACTTGTAATATATTGTTGTTGTGATCTTCGTTGGATATATATTGCATATATATAAATATGTTGTTGCTGCTCCCTGAAAAAAATGCAAATGGCGCGCTATAAGCCGTGTGTCCCAGGCATTGGCACCCGGATTATAGGGCATCTGGCGCTGTAAGCCGTGTGTCCCAGGCATTGGCACCCGGCTTATAGAGCATCTGGGGCTGTAAGCCGTGTGTCCCAGGAGAGGCACCCGGTTTATAGGGCATCTATGGCATGGTCATTTTAAATTTTAGCTGAGGGCTCGGCCCTCGGTTTATATAGAAACCGTGCGTCTAGCCTTGGCCCTTGGTTTGTATATAAACCGTGCGTCTCGCCTCGGCTCTCGGTTTATGTATAAGCCCTCGGTTTATATATAACCCGTGTGACCGGACTCGGCCCTTGGTTTTTATATAAACCGTGCGTGTCACATTGGCCCTCGGTTTATATATAACCCATGTGACCGGACTCGGCCCTCGGTTTATATATAAACCGTGAGACAGTTGGCCCTCGGCTTACATAAACTGTCACGTGGCTCGCCGTTAGTGCCAGGATGCTGTCATGTATAAACCGTGTGTCCGTTGGCACTCGGCTTACATGGGGTTCCTCGGCTTATATATAAACCGAGTGTTTTCGCTGTGGCTTTCGGCTTACACCGGATAAGCCGGTCCTTAGTAAGCCGTGTGGTATAAACCGGGGAAAACACTCGGCTTATATATAAAGCGAGTGTAAACCGGTATAAGCCTTGTGTTTCCGGCACTAGGCTTATAATTTTTTTCCTGTAGTGTCGGCCTGGAATGTAAGTTCGAGTCCCTCCTCGTTCCTTCCTTCCCTGCCTCCCCTGTCTCTCACCCCTCCTCTCCGTCTCGTACGCTCTTCGGCACGCTCCGCCGCTTCCCATCCCTTTCTGGCTCGACCTTGCCCGTCAATTCCCCCACGGGCGCGCTCCTCCGCGTGAGCATTGGATGGACCGCTATTAGAGGGAGGTCGAGGCGGAGCGCGCTCGCCCCTTCTTGATGCGCCCCCACATCGTTCCCACGCAGCTTGATTGATTCCACGACCGTGTGTTTATTGTTGCGTTTTTTTAGGTCGGCCCAAAGAGATGACAGATGGAGAACCAATAAATCCTTTGTACTTGGATCAAAATTTATGTAGATCTACTTTTAAATATCATGGTTAATACAAAATCAACGGATATAAAGGGGTGGCGGAAGGAGAACCAAGAAATCTTCCTCCCTTTATTATTATTATTATTATTATTATTATTATTATTATTATACATGGGTATAGATAAGCCCGTGCGTTGCTACATGACAACGGGAAAAGACACTCATATCGACCGTTGCAAGTGATGAAGCTCCTCGCCTGTTTTTAGTGCCTCTTCGTTGATCACTGTGTCATTCATCGATCTATCTATTGGCTCCATCGTGTAGAGGCTTGGCATTGAGGAGTGAGAGAAATAGTCGGGTCGGCAGCGTACACATCATAGCGAGGGTGTTTTCTTTAGACACATAGCACAGACGCAGAGATTTACAAACAAATACATACACTCACACCCTATGTGTTAGAGCACTCATACCCTGTCCGTATGAACACCTCCCCGAGAGGCTAAGCTGACTTGTCACCTAGGGAGGGGGTCAGAATCGGTAGCATCTGCAACCCTTTTAGTCATCGGTCTCCATCATAACTCACTTGGCTTGCTCATAAAGAAATTTATTAGTCCTTTCTTTTGCATATACTGCCCCCAGTTAAAAAAATACACCTAAATGCTCTTTGCAAATATGCCCCTTCATCTCAAAAGCTAAATCTCACATAGTAAAAACTGCAATTATTAAAAGAGAAAAGTATGTTTTTGGTCCCTCAAGTTCCCAAAAAGTATAGACTTGGTCCCTCAAGATTTTCTGGTACACATTTGGTCCCTCAAGTCTCAAAACCGGATAAGTTTGGTCCAAAACCAGATTTGAGCACGTTGACCGGGTTTGACCGCCCATGAACAGTAAATTCAAAAAAAAATTCGAGAAAAAGTTCAAAAAAATCTGAAATTTTTTGAATGTTGGATGCCAAAAAATATTGGTCATGTTGGATGTTGAGCATGTTGGATGCCAAAATATTTTGAGCATGTTGGATGCCAAAAAATTTCAGATTTTTTTGAACTTTTTTCGATTTTTTTGAATTTACTGTTTATCGGCGGTCAAACCCGGTCAAACCCGTGGTCAAACCCGGTAAACGTGCTCAAATCTGGTTTTGGACCAAACTTATCCGGTTTTGAGACTTGAGGGACCAAATGTGTACCAGAAAATCTTGAGGGACCAAGTCTATACTTTTTGGGAACTTGAGGGACCAAAAACATACTTTTCTCTTATTAAAATATAGATAGAGATATGCCATATGACTCACCATGTCCGCTGATAAAAAATCCGGTTAGCGCCATGGAAAGAACAAAGTAATGAATTCAGGTAAACCTATGGTTTATAATTTTGGAGCTGAATCCAATGGAACGAATATATAGAGAAGATCACCAGATGTAACACCCCAAAAATCGGGTTATCGATTTTTGTGCTGTTATTCCTTCCTAGCTTTTCTCTCCCGAATTTTTCCTCTGGAATTTGGCAAGTGACCAGGTGAATCCAGTCTGTCCTCGACCTCTCAGTGCTTTTCTCATGCTCTTGTGCCAGTCAACCCTTTGTCAGCCAACCCCAGATCTCATTCAAACCCTAGTTCCGAAATATTGGAACCGGGAATTCTGCCTTTGTGTTTTCAAAGGAGCTATCCTTTCCCTTGCTTTGTTGACCCTCCCAAGTTTCCCAGAGATCCTTCTTTCTTCCTAGACCCTAGATGTGCAAAAATATTGCTAAGTCATATGCAATATTTGTCATCTAGAATTAATTCCTTTTTCTGCCTTTCTGAGGAATTAAATCCAGAGAAATATCCATCCATCTCCAGATGTCATGAAATCTTGTGGAGATATTCCTTGTGGATATATTGAGCTCTCATAAAAATATTGGCTATATTTAAATTAGGGAAATTGCATTTTCCTATTTAAAGTCAATATTCCAATTTGGGGCATTTCCAAGGGAACTACCATTTTGGTAGCCAGGAAAATTCCCAAATAATTTGTGGAGCTTCTTATATCCATATATTCCCCATTTCCATCCAAATATCCAATTCCCCAATTCAGATTTTGAGCTCCACTTCCATTTGCAAATTCTGTTCAGATTTTCAGTTTGCAAAGGAAGTGTTTGATTCCTTGATCTCCTTGGGCTAATATTTTGGAGGGTGATGCATAGTGATAAATTAACATTGTCCTCCAAAAATTAGCTCAATCCCTTTAGCCAATTTGTCTCAGAAATTTCCTCAAGTTTCTGTCCATATTGGGACATTGTGAAGCAAGTACCATTTTAAATTATGAAAATGGTATGAAACTTTTGCAGTGTCTCCATATGCCCAAATAATTGATCTTCCCCAAGTTTGGTCCATTTTCATCTATCCAATTCCTCAGGACCATCTGGTTTTCATTTCTGTCCAGTTTGCCATCTTGTGAAGGAAGTGCTAGATTCCTTGGTGCTATTGAGCTAAAATTTGGCAGGAAAGTGCATATGGATATATGACTACCCTAAACCAAAAATAAGCTCATGTCTCCAAGCCAATATCTCTCTGTGATTTTCTTAAGTTTCTGTTCAGATTTTATCTCTGTGAAGGAAGTACCATCATAGAAGATAAATTTGAGCTGAAACTTAGCCAGCCCTCTCCTGTGTTCAAATCATTGCTATCTTCCAAAATTTATCCATGTCCCTTCAGCCATTTGACCCCAGCATCATTTTTCCCAAATCTGGTATGTCTGCCAAGTTGCAAAGGAAGTGTTAGCTAAGCAGGTTTGTTTGAGCTGAGTTTTGGCCAGGAGAGTGCCCTTAGCAAGTGATTGACTCATGCCAAGGATCTAGCCAAGAGGAGCACTGTGGTGGCCACACCACAGCACAAACAGGTTGCTGTTGGCAACTGTTTGACCATGGTTCGGTCACCTCAGGCCTTCATCTTGTCATCCATCAGCATAGGTCAACTCAGCGTTTGATGGTGATTTTCTTAGACAAGGTTTGGCTTGGAGCGCAGCGTGGCATCGCCGTGGCCACGCGGTGACCACGGGCAGAGCGCGCCAAATTCGCGCTCTGTAGCTTGGAGTGGACGGGAGCTCGTCTCCAGCGCGTTCCAGGTTGTCCCGTGGTGTCTAGGAGCTGCCCTGAGCGTGCGTGAAGCCTCTCGAACCCTCGCCCCCTCGTTCCCGAGCTCGTGGCTGCTTCTGCCGACCTCCGGTGCTCCACCGGAGTGCCGCCACGTCGCCGGCCGTCTCGGAGCTTCGCCGCCGTCGTGTAGCCCCTCCCCGAGCCTATTTAAGAGCGTGCCCGAGCCTCCCGTGCCCATCGAGCCCCAGCCCGCTTCCCTCGAGCCCCGGAGCTCTCTTCCCCATCAATGGCCGAAGGTGGCCGCCGGGGCATCCGAGGCAAGACCGGCTCGTAGCCCCTCTCTCCCTCCCAAGGCCCGTCTGCAGCTGCCCCTAGGGCCAGTGGAGCCGTCCCCATCCTCAGTTCCGCCGAGGAAGCCTCGCCGGCGCGGCCCCCGCAGTCCCCCGTCCGCCGCGATCCGGTTAGTGGCGATGGCATTGTGGTCCGCCTCCGGCGACCCTGTGACCAACCTCGGGCGCGTCTAGGAGCGGCGGTTCCCCTGCGCTCTCCGGCCAGCCCCCTCGGCCAGCTAGGCGACGGCAGCGCCGGCGGCCGAGCCCCCTTGCTCCTCCTCTGTCCCTGCCGCGGGCGGGAAGAAGATGACCGGGGGAGGAGAGAGAGAGGATAAGGTGGGGGCCCACCTGTAAGTGGCCCAGGGCCGGGCCCAGTGGCTGTTAAGTGGAGGCGCATTCGTCTGAATACGTTTCCGCTTTTGGAAAGCATATTCTGCCCGGTTGCACGTTTAGTTTTAGCCCAGGGACCCTGTTGTAGTAATTTTTATTTGCAGATTAGTCCCTGGTGCTAAAACGCGTATAACTCCGCAACCGTAGCTCGGAATCAGGTAAAACCAGCCCCCCCGCTTTTGTCTCGTCGAGCCCGTTCCGTCAGTACCATTCTCATGAGGTGTTCATGCAGTGGTATTGACCCCATTGCCATTGCCTTAGATCCGCCCCCTTCGTGTGAGGACCGTCGCCGTGAGTTCGTCCGCAAGGTGATCGCGTTTGTTTCCGCCGTGTCCGTCGACCCCCAGGCAAGCCAACCTCCTACATGAGCTCCGGACTTGCGTGATGACTTTGCTTGCACCTGTGTGTTCATCTGTATCGCATGCTAGTCTGTATTTGCATTCACCGGTGGTGACATCGGTATAGATACTAGTATCATTTTGATCTTCTGCAGTACCATAGATCAACATTGCCATGCTAAAGATAACACTGCTAATGACATATTCATGTTAGTATTATATTTGAACACCTGCTATATTTATCAGTACCATGATCCGTGAGGTGGTATGGATATGCTGAGTTGGATTAAGAGATTACTGTCTATGATTATTTTGGGTTTCATCCGGCAGTTGTGGGTATAAGGAATTAAATTAATGCAACCTAGTTGGTTGATCTTGAGCCACCTGTCCGGGAACATCGTGCAACCACATTTGCCGGTATGGGACGGCCTTGACCGGGTCTGATTGCGTGATCTTTCATCGGTACCTCCATACAGGGAGGGTTAGGCGCGGCATGCTACCTTGGCCGGGTAAGCGGCGATAACCCTGTGGGCCAGTTGAGTTTATGCCGGCGTCCCCGTTTGGGACAGTTTGACCCCGTTTGGGTCGTGGCCACGACGGTGGCAGGTGTCAAGAGGACACAAGGGCCACCCAAGGCTGACCTCCAGGGGAGGAAAAGTGCCGGAGGTACGATGAAAGAGTCATGGGTCAGGCAGGTTTCGTTGGAGATGTCCTAGTCCACTCCTATGGGACGAGTTCCAAGGATCCTGTGGGACAAGTTCCAAGGGGCTGGATGAGGGAGGAACTCCATGGTGTGGGTAAAGTGTGCAACCTCTGCAGAGTGTCAAATCTATTCGAATAGCCGTGTCCACGGTAATGGACGACCCGTTCAGACCTCAGTAGGTGGTCAACCGTAATAATGATAATATGATGGAAGAACTTATATTGGGTAGACATCAGGTGATGTCAGGATAAGATATGTTAGTCAAGAGATGGCTAGATGAGGAGTGGTCGGATGACCACATGGTCTGGATTTGACGGGAGTCAGTCCAGGTTGGATCATGATTGTGTTGAGGGTTGTGGAACAACCCAGAAGGGAGTAAGTTGGTATTCAGTACAGTAGTACTCTAAGCACTTAGCGTAGCCATTGCCATGTCATGTAGATTGCATGCCTGATTCATGCTATGCCATGCTTGATCCATGCTTGCTTTGTTAAATTGCATGCCAGGTTTAGAAGTAATTCATGCATAGCATAGGGCTTGCTTTGTCATCTGTTTGTTTGGATGCTATGTATTTGGTTGTCTTGCGAGTACATTCAAAGTACTCACCTGGCCTTGCACGTGGCCAGTTGCAGGAGAAGACCCGTCGTGCTAGATGGTAACCTAGCCAGTCCTGTGCGTTATGGAGCTCAGCCAGAGATGTAGTGACCGCTGATCCAAGACCTCTGCTACCCATTTAGTCAGCCTTGGAGTTATGGAATATTGTTGTAAGCAATAGTATTGTAATACTCCATTATATTAATAAAGCCATTTTTGCCTGGAATTGCTGTATCATGTCGTTGGCGTGCGTCAGGTCTTATCCTGGGGGCTGGCGTGCGTCGGCCCTCTTTCGGGGTGCCACACCAGAAAAGAGAACACGCTTAAGAATCACCACCAGACCAAAAGTATTTTCTCTTTTATTGGGTTACTAGCAAACATGCCCGTGCGTTACAACGGGAAAAAGATTCGTACATCTCAAGTGTAATAAGCATGGCTTAAGACCCCCTGCTTAGGATATAATATACATTAGAAATTCTTATGCTCCAACTTAAATAATGTTTGAATTATACTTTTAGCATCCGCATGCACATGGTCACTGTCTCAGCCTACGCAATTGAAGCTCGCCACCTCTCTCAGTGACACATCCCGCTTGCAATCATTTAGTCATCGGTCTCCATCATAACTCACTTGGCTTGCTCATAAAGAAATTTATTAGTCCTTTCTTTTGCATATACTGCCCCCAGTTAAAAAAATACACCTAAATGCTCTTTGCAAATATGCCCCTTCATCTCAAAAGCTAAATCTCACATAGTAAAAACTGCAATTATTAAAAGAGAAAAGTATGTTTTTGGTCCCTCAAGTTCCCAAAAAGTATAGACTTGGTCCTTCAAGATTTTCTGGTACACATTTGGTCCCTCAAGTCTCAAAACCGGATAAGTTTGGTCCAAAACCAGATTTGAGCACGTTGACCGGGTTTGACCGCCCATGAACAGTAAATTCAAAAAAATTCGAGAAAAAGTTCAAAAAAATCTGAAATTTTTTGAATGTTGGATGCCAAAAAATATTGGTCATGTTGGATGTTGAGCATGTTGGATGCCAAAATATTTTGAGCATGTTGGATGCCAAAAAATTTCAGATTTTTTTGAACTTTTTTCGATTTTTTTTGAATTTACTGTTTATCGGTGGTCAAACCCGGTCAAACCCGTGGTCAAACCCGGTAAACGTGCTCAAATCTGGTTTTGGACCAAACTTATCCGGTTTTGAGACTTGAGGGACCAAATGTGTACCCGAAAATCTTGAGGGACCAAGTCTATACTTTTTGGGAACTTGAGGGACCAAAAACATACTTTTCTCTTATTAAAATATAGATAGAGATATGCCATATGACTCACCATGTCCGCCGATAAAAAATCCGGTTAGCGCCATGGAAAGAACAAAGTAATGAATTCAGGTAAACCTATGGTTTATAATTTTGGAGCTGAATCCAATGGAACGAATATATAGAGAAGATCACCAGAAAAGAGAACACGCTTAAGAATCACCACCAGACCAAAAGTATTTTCTCTTTTATTGGGTTATGGATATCAGTTGGGATGGATAGAGGCATATTACGTTGCCCAATGTCAAGATGGACTCTCTTGATCTTCTGGAGTTTAGAAGATTAGAGGGGGATTGGGAGATGGTTGCCTGAACTCTTTTACACAAAGACTAAATTAAATCAATCAATACTCACAAAGGGATCTCACGTCCCCTAGCGATGTGTGGGTGGCACTCGAAGTCAGGAGGGAGAGAGAAGAGATGTAGGTGGATTGGGGTCAGCACATGCTGCCGACGGCTACTGCCTGGACTGATGTTCATGCTAATGGGCCCAACATCTGGGGCTCACTACCGGAGGGACACTCTTTGCCGTGTGCCTAGGGCCGTGTGCCGCACACGGCAAAGAGCACACGGGAAAGAATGGCACGGTAAACACCTCTTTGTCGTGTGTTTTATATCGGGCACACGGCAAAGAGAAAAGTGGGCCTCACATAGACTTAACGCCGACGGAAGACAGAGCCAGACGGTCGTGTCCATCATTGCCGTGTGCAAACACACGGCAAAGGGCACCTCTTTACCGTGCGCTTTATATCGGGCACACGGCAAAGAGCAAAGTGGGCCCCACATAGACTTAACGCCGACGGAAGACGGAGCCGGACGGTCGTGTCCATCATGGCTGTGTGCAAACACACGGCAAAGGGCACCTCTTTACCGTGCGTCAGCGCACGGCAAAGAGCGACTTAGCGGGGCCCGACTGTCAGCGCGCCGCACACGGCAACGCCAGGCGCACAGCAAAGGGCACCTCTTTACCGTGTGCAAACACACGGCAAAGGGGACCTCTTTGCCGTGTGCAAACACACGGCAAAGAGCATCCCAAAGTTGCCAGGATGCACAGTTTGCTGCCACGTTCATGTTCGGTACTACCGCTTGCTCATAAACGGTAGTACCGCTCACTTTCGATGTTCTTCTCCCGTTCATGTTCGTTCAGTGGCTGGAATGTATCTGTTGCTCATCTCCCGGTAGGGCCGTCGGCGCCCTGCACACCTCCTCCTACCCACGCCGGCCGGCCACCCCGGCCATGCCCTGCTCGCCTCACTCGGCCTGCTTACCCCGCTTGCCCGGCCTGCTCACGCCGCCCGCCCGGCCCGCCCTGCTCGCGACCGCCGGCCACGACCTGCTCCCGACCCCCGACCACCTTGCCCGTGCCGGCCCGCGCCAGCCTGCTCTCCCCGCCCCGCTTGCCAAGCTCGCGACGGCTGGCCCCGCCCTGCTCGTGCCGCCCGGCCGTGCCCTGTGCGCGCCGCTCGACCATGCCGTGTGCGTCGAGCGGCGGCGGCGGCCTGTGCGGTGAGCGGCGCCGGCCTCGTATGCTGCAAGAAATAGAGGGGTTGGGAGATCGATGGGCGGCCGGTGGGACGAGCGGCGGCGGCGGCGGTCGGTGGGGCGAGCGGCGGCGACGGTTGGTGGGGCGAGCGACGATGACTGTCGGTGGGGCGAGCGGCGCCGCCGGTGCTGCGAGAAACAGAGAGGAGGGGGATTGTGAGAAAGAGAGATAAGACAGAGAGGGGATAAGGGAGAGAGAGTGAGTGGTGGGGCTGGGAGAGAGATCGTGGTGTGGGTGTGACTTCGGGGTGGGCTGGGTGCGGATGTGATGCTGCCACATCATCGATCCGCGTGATCAATCCGCTTTCAGAGCGGTACTACCGCTTACAAGCGGCAGCGGGTGGTATAACCCTTCGCTTTGTCGTCCACTTCTCGAGCGGTACTACCGCTCGAGGGATTCTGTGAAGCAGGTCACATATGGTGTGGCACCACCTAGGTTTTGGTGGTATTCCGACGCTTCGGAGCCCCCTCTTCGGCGAAACCCTGATCCGCCGGAGAAAAGTCAACATTTTCCGTCTATCACCATGACCGGCTGAAAGCACAACTTCTCCCTAGATGGTTTTGGTAATTAATCACAACATATATTTAATTGGACTAATGATTCTACCAAGTATATTTCAGGAAGAGTTCAATGAATGGATTGGCAAAGGATTGTGAGGAGATTCCCTAGATGCAAGGAACATCTATTGGCAACAAGCTTCAAGACTCTACATTTTACTTTTATGTGAGAAATCACAATTGAGTCCATAGGAAAGCCAATACTATTAAAAGGGGATGAGATATCCATGATGATCTGGGTGCTCAAGTGCTTAGAGTTAGCCACCAAAAATACTTATCTTTTCTCCCACAAAATATTCTGTCCAAACCACAAAGTCAAATTCGATGCCACCAATATTTCCTATTCGGCCCTACCGAGTTTTGCCCTAGACAAATCCAGTGCCAAACCCTAGTGTCTCGGTGACACCAAGTCCCATTTCGGTGTGACCGAAATCAGTGACCAACTTTCTGGTATCCTATTTTTAAGAATCGGAATTTCCGAGTTTTAGGAATCGGTGCCACCGAAACGAGGAACTGACCAGGCCAGCTGAAATCGGACCCACCGAGATTTATATATCGGTTTCACCGAAAAGACAAAAGTTGCCACATTTTGCACTAGTCGGTACGACCGAGTTTTACTTTGGTTTGACCGAGTTGGGCAATAATGTTGTAACGATTGGATTTTTGGAGATGTCTATATATACCCATCCACCTCCCTCTCATTTCGTGAGAGAGCACTCTGAACGACCCAACACTTGCCCCATCTATTTTCTGAGAGAGAACCACCTACTCATGTGTTGAGATCAAGATCTTCCACTTGAACCATATGAATCTTGATTTCTAGCCTCCCCAAGTTGGTTTCCACCCAATCAATCCCTCCTACCAAGCCAAATCTTTGAGAGAGAGATTGAGTATTGAGGAGACTATCTTTTGAAGCACAAGAGCAAGGAGTTCATCATTCTTACCACATCTATTACCTTTTGGAGAGTGGTGTATCCTAGATTAGTTATGTGTCGCTTGGTAGCCTCCGACTATGTGTGAAGTTGATCCAAGAAGTTTGTAAGGGCAAGGAGATCGCCTACTTCGTGAAGATCTACCCGAGTGAGGCTAGTCCTTCGTGGACGTAAGCCATGATAGAATAGACAATGTTGCTTCTTTGTGGACCCCTTGTGGGTGGAGCCTTCCACGGACTCGCGCAGCCGTTACCCTCCGTGGGTTGAAGTCTCCATCAACGTGAATGTACTATAGCACCACCTATCGGAACCACGGGAAAAATCTTCGTGTCCCCAATTGCGTTTGATCTTCCTACCCTTCCCTCTACTTACATGTGCATGTGTTTACTTTTCGCTGCTATACTCTTAGACTTGCATGTGTAGGGTGTGCTTGACTGGCTACAATTGCTAAAACTTGCCTACAACTAAAATTGGGAAAAGGCTAGGTTTTTTATTTTATCAAGTAGTCTAATCACCCCCCCTCTAGATATACTTCGGATCCTACAAGTGGTATCAGAGCTTTGGTCTCCATTGCATTGGTCTCACAACCTAGGAGAGTGGCGTCTACTGAGGGAAATTATCACCGTAGAGGTCCATATTTTGATGGTACAAACTTTGCTAGTTGGAAGCACAAAATGAAAATGCATATTCTTGGTCATAACCCCGCCGTTTGGGATGTTGTTCGTGTTGGTTTGCAAGGTGAATTCTTTGGGCATCAAAGAGAACCGGACCGTGAAGCGACCCCGAAAGAATTTAGGATGTTGCAATACAACGCTCAAGCATGCGACATTCTATTCAACTGCCTATGCCCCGAAGAGTTCAACAAGATAAGCCGTCCTGAGAATGCAAAGGAAATTTGGGATACTTTGGGTTATATGCACGAAGGTATCGAATCCGTCAGGGAATCTAATTTGGATGTGCAACAAAGTCAGCTTGACAAGTTCAAGATGAAGGATGGTGAAGGAGTCGCTGAAATGTACTCTAGGCTCGCTCTTATCACAAATGAGATTGCCGGCTTAGGAAGTGAAGAGATGACCGACAAATTCATCATCAAGAAGATCCTTAGAGCCTTGGATGGAAAATATGACACCGTGTGCACATTGATCCAAATGATGCCAAACTACAAAGATCTCAAGCCCACGGAAGTCATTGGCAGGATTGTTGCTCATGAGATGTCACTCAAATACAAAGAAGAGCTTCACAACAAGTCAAGCGGTGCATACAAAGCTTCAAGTGACACTCCTGCTACTTCAAGTGACAAACTTGTTACCAATGAAGAGATAAGCCTCATGGTCAAGAAATTCAACAAATTCTATAAGAATAGAGTCAAAGAGAGAAGCTCAAACTCAAGATATGAAGAGAAGCGTTCATCTAGTCGTGACCAAAATTGTTACAATTGTGGAAGACCCGGACACTATTCCAATGAGTGCACGGCCCCCCACAAAAGAAGAGAAGTCACCTAGAAGAAGAAGCTCAAGAGATGAGTCACCTCGTAGAGAGATAAGGAGTAGAGATGATCATTATGAACGAAGACCCTCCTGGAGAAGCAAGGACTCGGAGAAGAAGGACAAGTACACCAAGAGCTACTCAAGAAGAAAACATCAAGCTCATGTTGGTGAATGGGTATCCGGCTCTGAATCCGACAACCAATCTGAGAGAA
This sequence comes from Elymus sibiricus, assembly GCA_039707655.1. Lineage (NCBI taxonomy): Eukaryota > Viridiplantae > Streptophyta > Magnoliopsida > Poales > Poaceae > Elymus > Elymus sibiricus. The sequence continues at coordinate 534,549,982 of CM077675.1, forward strand.
GCTATTACTCCGACTCCGACTATAGTCAAGATGAAGGTGTTGCCGGACTTGCACTTGTTTCCTCCAACTTCTATGATTTGTTTGATTCACCAAATGAAGGAGCTGGAAATTGCTTCATGGCTAAAGGCCCCAAGGTATCACACCCCGAATACCTTGACTTCAATAGTGATGAGGATGACTTGTTAGAAGATGATGAGTTGCTCTATGATAAAACTAGTGATATTAGTCAAAATGAACTTGATAATAATCATCCTAGTCAAGATAAGTCATGTGATGATGATAAGAAGGAGATTGAGCGTCTAACTAAAGAACTAAACACTCTTAAGTTAGCCCATGAATCTACTCAAGAAGATCATAGAGAGCTTCTAAGAACTCATGAGAAGTTACGCTTCGAGAAGTTAAATTTAGAGCAAGAACATGAGTTTCTTAAAGCTATCATTGACGATCTTTGAAAGAAGAGTTCTTCTTATCTAGCCAAACGATTACTCTTGTGTACTTTTATTCCACAAGTTAAATCTAAGGAAACTAGTAACAAAGGCAAGAAAGGTTCTTCATCTAGTAGCAATGATAAAAATGCTAAATCAAATGATGTTGCTTCTAGTAGTTCTATTGATTGCACTAATGATTCTCTTAGCCAAGTTATACTTGAGCAAGAAAACGATTTATTGAAAGGAATTATAGAGAAAGGTGTCTACAAGAGTCTTGCTAGAAGTAAGCAATTTGAGGAGATTGTACGCAAGCAAGGATGGCACCGGAAGATCCAAGGCATTGGCTACTTCAACGTCAATGGAGTTGAATGGGAAGAAGGTCAATACCCCAAGGCGCAGTTTGTTCCTCAAAAGTAGAAGTATGATCCTACTCTCTCCAAGGGAACAAAAGCTCAAGAAGACCTTCCACCACAAGACCACAAGCTCAAGGGCAAAGAGAAGCTTCAAGAGGAGATTGATTCATTTAAAGAAGAATCTCAAGCCATGGTCAAGTGGGTTCCCAAGGATACTACTAGCTCTACTTCATCAAGTGCTACTTCAACTCCAAGGATTCCCATCAAGTTGATGTGGGTCCCAAAGAAGAAGAACTAGAGAAGTTCTTGAGGGGTGACTCCGCCAACAAATTTCACTCACACTCATTTTTGGCAAGAACTACTTGCAATCAACTTCAACCTTATGCAATAGTTCAAGGAGTCACACATTCCCTCAAAGATAAGCAAGGGACAAGGTAATTAATGTATCAATGGACATCATCATATGTGTGTTTCACTCCATGTCCATAGATATCCTTGTATTTGTTCCTTGTATGGGACTAACCTATGTAGGTGAGAAGAGTACAAAACAACAAGGATAGCTCCCAACTCAAGATGATCTTCATCAACAATGAGCATCCACTACTACAACACATATATGAAGTCTTCTACGATAAACCCAAGGTTAGTTTATCCCTCAAAAAGGGGATATCACATCAAGGGGGAGCTTTACTCCAAGACTTGAGTGAAAGCATCTCACAAGGTGTGAACACATTAAAAGCTTTATGTAAAAGTGGCAACCCCACTTGTGCTTAAACGATGAGTATGACCTATGATCAAGTATTCTTGCTTGGCTCCTTGGGTCAATATACTCATATATAGATGACTACGTCATCGCCAAAGTGCTTGGTAGATACTAGAGTGGTTGTGCATGTTTGACATATTTCATTTGATATCTTATTGTGTGAGCATGCTGGTTTGCATATCTTTACTCATTCGAGGACATCCAATTGTTGTTATCTTGGTTTTTAATTTTTCTGGCCAATTGGATGTACCAGAATGCCTAGGACCCCTCTCTAGCTATCTATGCTTTCTCGTCTCAAATTCTATTCATGCTTCGTCACAAAATTTGAGCAAGCACTTCTCGGACCCTCTGTGTGAGGAGCACTCAGAGTTCCGTTTCGACAAGAGCTGACTTCCAAAACCTCCCATGTGCCACTCGGTGTGACCAACTCTCAAAACTCGGCCCCACCGAAGCACTAGGGTTGATCTGGTTTTTGAACTTCAGTACCACCGATCTCTAAATCTTGGCGTCACCGAGTTGCTCTGTCTCCAGACAGTTAGGCATCTCGGTGGAACCAAAATTTCTGACTCGGTGTCACCGACAGTAGGTGGGTATATATATCCAGCGGACCCGAAATTGAAAATTACTTCAATCACTCAGCCTCCCGCACCCCACTACTGTCGCGCTCGAAGTCCACAGACATCGCACTTGCCTCTCGTGCGCCCTCGCCACCGGAGTCCATCGCCGTCGACGGCAATCCTCCCCGCCGTCGCCGCCATAGGAGGTCTTCACCGCATTAGGGTAAAGATCTCGACCCCTCTTGTGCTCCCATCTCTGATTCTTGCGCATTAGGTCATGTTCATCTTCATGCCACGTACTGCAACACATCTATCCACGAGAAAATTCCAATAGATTAGGTGAACAAAATTTTTTAGGTTTAGGTTTCCGCCATATGCGTCTCGGAGTCACTGAGTGGAAACGAATCGGTGTCACCATTTCGGGTTTTAGGCTTTCTGAGAACATTCTCGGTGAGACCAAGTTACCTTTTTTGGTGAAACCGAAAAGGGTGGCCAAGTTTCTGTTAAGGAGAATGTGTGTCTCGGAGGCTCCAAAAATTAAAACTTGGTGGAACCGAAACCCATACTGCAGAAATCTAAGACTAAGATTTTGAGTTCAAATTTTGCAAAAATGGCTGTGTTTTGTGATGCTCATCATTTCCACTCCTCTATATCTATTCACAGGAACAGGATGTCTAGTTCAGAGGACAGTGACAATGATTTCAGAGATCCAAGTGTTGATCTTGAAGCAGGCACTAGCCTAGAGGCTAGCTCTTCTTCTGAAGACCCTGGCACCCCGTTCTCATGGTTTGCCCAAGGCAGTCACAAGGGCCAGGAGAAAGCTCAACTCAGATGAGAAAGATGTTGACTTTGTGCCTGATGAGGTGACAGCCAAAAAGCAGCAAGAGAAGAAGGAAAGAGCTGCTAAGAAAAATGCTGAAGAGGTCACTTCATCCAGGAGGCCTGTAAGGAAGGAATATGTCAGCTCAGAGGCAGTGAGAGCTCCTAAATCTGCCCAATCTGCAGACACCTCCAAGCTAGCTAAGAAGCCAGCCAAGAAGAGAGAGAGAGAGGAGGAGATATGTTCATGTGCAAGGCAGGCCAACTTTCATGTATGAGGATCCAGCAGAACTTGAGGGAGAGGAAGGGGAACCAGCTGCTAACCCTCCTCCTTCAAAGCAGAGGAAGCTAATGGCTGATGCAATGCCAAGCAAGTCTGCTCCCAAGACTAAGCCATCAGCTCCCAAGGTCAAGAAAGCTGCAACCAAGCCTAAGAGGACTACCAGGGATATTCCTGCAGCTGAAAAGAACAAGGGTTCTGTCTCAAGGGAAGTTGCTGAGGGAGAAGAAGATGTTGCTATTTTGAGGAAGCTAACACCTCATTTGCCTGAACACAACGATGCTCATCCCATTGCAGAGAACATGAAGGAGAGGAAGGATCAAGGGCTCAGGAAATGGAGAGCAGTTGATCCTTATGCTATCAGGAGAAGGACTGCTGTTGATGTTCGCTTTCACACCAACGAGCAGCATGACTTCTATGAGACTATCTTGTTAGACAAGAGTCCAGCTGTCAGCGACATGAGATATGTCTATTGGGAGTACATGAAGGAGAATGAAGACTACTTCCCTCATGTGCAAGAGAACTTCAAGGCCATTGATATTGATGCATTTGTTGGCAAGGAAATTACAGCTTGGAACGACAAGATGATCATGCAATTCTACTCTACAGCTCATTTATATTCAGATGGAAGAATTGTATGGATGACTGAGGGCACCAGGTACTAGTCTATAGTTGATGAGTGGGCTACCATCTTAGGAGCCCCAGAAGTTCAAGAAGGAGATCTTGACGTATATGCTGAAGCAAAGATGAACCATAATTCTATGGCCAAAGACGAAGAGTGACCAGATGGCATACATCATCAGCACCATCCAAGGGATGGAGAAGAACATCACTGACATCTTCCTGAACCAGAAGAGTCTAGAGCGCATTGTGGAGACAAAGTTTGCCGAACTCGACAACAAGGTAACTGAGCTGACCACCACGGTCAATGCTTTGAAGCACGAAGTGGATGTTGTGCCTAGCCCCAGCTCTTGTGATGATGATGTCAGTCCTCCTCTCTAGACTCGCACTCAGTTCAGGACACAGGTCAGACCTTTAGCCGTGCCAGTCACAGAGATGAGACCATCCTCATCAGCTCCTGCCACAGCTCCATCAGCACCTCCTGCACCTTCAGTGTCGACTCCACCAGCCCAGAGGACTTCTGCCGAAGCGTTTGCTGATGCTCTTATCTTGAGTCCTTTCACGACGATCGGCGTAGCTTCATCGCCCCATGGAGGAGACCATGCCCATAGTGACGTGTAGCTCTATACCTTCGAGCTTTTTGGTAACTTGTTGCCAAAGGGGGAGAAGTGTATAGATCATAGGGCTTCGAGAGAGAGAGTGTTGCCTTGTGTTGCCTTTGGCTGATTCTCTCGTTTGAAAACATTTGGTTTATCGTTTGTTTGTCTTAAACCTCTTTGTGTTTGATCATACACTTTATGGTTGATGCTACTATTTCCTATCCTTGAGATATATATGTGATGATCATTCATTCTTGTTTGGTGTTATGTGCATTGTAATCCATTTATATCATTTATGCGCACCACCAAGTTGTATGTGACATGGAAGAGTGACCATGATCCTAATCGATTGTGCATTTGCATTCAAACGCAAATTTAAAATAATGCACAAATTTAGGGGGAGCTCTTGCTTATCACATACTTCTCAAAGCGATGATGCTATTCATTGATTACATCTTATGTCAAAGCCTTGATCTATATGTTGTCATCAATTACCAAAAAGGGGGAGATTGAAAGCACAACTTCTCCCTAGGTGGTTTTGGTAATTAATAACAACATATATTTCATTGGACTAATGATTCTACCCAGTATATTTCAGGAAGAGTTCAATAAATGGATTAGCAAGGATTGTGAGGAGATTCCCTAGATGCAAGGAACATCTATTGGCAACAAGCTTCAAGACTCTACATTTTACTTTTATGTGAGAAATCACAATTGAGTCCATAGGGGATGAGGTATCCATGATGATCTGGTTGCTCAAGTACTTAGAGTTAACCACCAAAAATAGTCATCTTTTCTCCCACAAAATATTCTGTCCAAACCACAAAGTCAAATTCGGTGCCACCAATATTTCCTATTCGGCCCTACCGGGTTTTGCCCTAGACAGATCCAGTGCCAAACCCTAGTGTCTCGGTGACACCAAGTCCCATTTCGGTGTGACCGAAATCAGTGACCAACTTTCTGGTATCCTATTTTTAAGAATCGGAATTTCTGAGTTTTAGGAATCGGTGTCACCGAAACGAGGAACTGATCAGGCCAGCTGAAATCGGACCCACGGAGATTTATATATCGGTTTCACCAAAAAGACAAAAGTTGCCACATTTTGCACTAGTCGGTAAGACCGAGTTTTACTTCGGTTTCACCGAGTTGGGCAATAATGTTGTAACGGTTGGATTTTTGATGATGACTATATATACCCATCCACCTCCCTCTCATTTCGTCAGAGAGCACTCAGAACGACCCAACACTTGCCCCATCTATTTTCTGAGAGAGAACCACCTACTCATGTGTTGAGATCAAGATCTTCCACTCCAACCACATGAATCTTGATTTCTAGCGTCCCCAAGTTGCTTTCCACCCAATCAATCCCTCCTACCAAGCCAAATCTATGAGAGAGAGATTGAGTGTTGAGGAGACTATCTTTTGAAGCACAAGAGCAAGGAGTTCATCATTCTTACCACCTCTATTACCTTTTGGAGAGTGGTGTCTCCTAGATTAGTTAGGTGTCGCTTGGGAGCCTCCGAGTATGTGTGGAGTTGAACCAAGAAGTTTGTAAGGGCAAGGAGATCGCCTACTTCATGAAGATCTACCCCGAGTGAGGCTAGTCCTTCATGGACGTAAGTCGTGCTGGAATAGACAAGGTTGCTTCTTCGTGGACCCCTAGTGGGTGGAGCCCTCCGTGGACTCGCGCACCCGTTACCCTTCGTGGGTTGAAGTCTCCATCAACGTGGACGTACGATAGCACCACCTACTGGAACCACGGGAAAAATCTTCGTGTCCCCAATTGCGTTTGATCTTCCTACCCTTCCCTCTACTTACATATGCATGTGTTTACTTTCTGCTGCTATACTCTTAGACTTGCATGTGTAGGGTGTGCTTGAGTGGTTACAATTGCTAAAACTTGCCTACAACTAAAATTGGGAAAAGGCTAGGTTTTTGATTTTGTCAAGTAGTCCAATCACCCCCCCCTCTAGACATACTTCGGATCCTACACCGGCGTTGAAAGGGGGTAGCCCAGTGTATTTTTTTTTCTTGGTTGTGTTAGGGTAGGCCATAGAAACATGGGAAACCAAGATCTACCCCAAATGTTCAAAGTATTCCCTCCGGTGTGCCCGAAGGGGGTGTTCCGAGCTATAGGTCCAGAAGCTTTACTAGGGATTCCATGAAGCCGGTCCCACCCCGAAGTAGGATCTTGACCCTCTACACCTCCCACCAAACTTGTACACATATTGTCGTGGTTTTAACACGGCAGATGTCCGAAGACTTAGGTTCGAGGCCAGCGCCATAGCAGTGGACTCAAAGGGGTTGATCGGGACGAAGGACACGAGTTTACCCAGGTTCGGCCCCTCAAGTCGAGGTAAAAGCCTACGTCCTGCTTGTGCTGTATTAACTGGAGTATCGATTACAAGGGAGCGGATTGCTTGACCTAGTTCTCGATTACTTGGTTTCTTGTCTAAGCCGCCCCGGGGTCTAGCCTTTATATAGGAGGTCAAGGCCCCGGGTTACACGAGTCTCAAACCGACTCACACGACGTGTCCTACTCTGTCTCTAAGCCGCCATACCATCTTGGGTAAGCCGCCACCGGGCGGCTTGGCCACCCGGGTCATCACGCTATCTTCCGTCTCTGGGCCTCCGTCTTGGCCCGTCTGGCAAGCCGCCACGCAGCCTGGCCTTGATCCTTCAGCCCACCTTACAGGTCCTGGGCTTATGAGCCGCCTGGTGTGACCCGGCCCCGCCTGGGCGGGTCTTACCATGGGGTTATATCCCCAACACATATGGTGTGGCACCACCTAGGTTTTGGTGGTATTCCGACGCTCCGGAGCCCCCTCTTCGGCGAAACCCTGACCCGCCGAAGAAAAGTCAACCTTTTCCGTCTACCACCATGACCGGCGTCGAAAGGGAGTAGCCCGGTGTAACTTGTTTGCTTGGTTGTGTTAGGGTAGGCCATAGAAATATGGGAAACCAAGATCTACCCCAAATATTCAAAGTATTCCCTCCGGTGCGTTCGAAGGGGGGTGTTCCGAGCTATAGGTCCAGAAGCTTTACTAGGGATTCCGTGAAGCCGGTCCCACCCTGAAGTAGGATCTTGACCCTCTACACCTCCCACGACACTTGTACACATATGATGTGGCATCACCTAGGTTTTGGTGGTATTCCGACGCTCAGGAGCCCCCTCTTCGGCGAAACCCTGACCCGCCGGAGAAAACTCAACTTTTTCCGCCTACCACCATGACTGGCGTCGAAAGGGGGTAGCCCGGTGTAACTTTTTTTGTTTGTTGTGTTAGGGTAGGCCATAGAAATATGGGAAACCAAGATCTACCCCAAATGTTCAATGTATTCCCTCCGGTGCGCCCGAAGGGGGTGTTCCGAGCTATAGGTCCAGAAGCTGTACTAGGGATTCCGTGAAGCCGGTCCCACCCCGAAGTAGGATCTTGACCCTCTACACCTCCCACCACACTTGTACACATATGGTGTGGCACCACCTAGGTTTTGGTGGTATTCCGACGCTTCGGAGCCCCCTCTTCGGTGAAACCCTGACCCGCCGGAGAAAAGTCAACCTTTTCCTCCTAGCACCATGACCGGCGTCGAAAGGGGGTAGCCCGGTGTAACTTGTTTGCTTGGTTGTGTTAGGGTAGGCCACAGAAACACGGGAAACAAAGATCTACCCCAAATGTTCACAAGATTCCCTCCAGTGCGCCTGAAGGGGGTGTTCCGAGTTATAGGTCCAGAAACTTACTAGGGATTCCGTGAATCCGGTTCCACCCCGAAGTAGGTCTTGGCCCTTTACACCTCCCACCACAGTTGTACACATATTGTGTGGCAGCACCTAGGTTTTGGTGGTATTCCGACGCTCCGGAACCCCCTCTTCGGCGAAACCCTGACCCGCCGGAGAAAAGTCAACATTTTCCGTCTACCACCATGACCGCCGTCGAAAGGTGGTAGCCCGGTGTAATTTTTTTGCTTGGTTGTGTTAGTGTAGGCCATAGAAACATGGGAAACCAAGATCTACCCCAAATGTTCAAAGTATTCCCTCCGGTGCGCCCGAAGGGGGTGTTCCGAGCTATAGGTCTAGAAGCTTTACTAGGGATTCCGTGAAGCCGGTCCCACTCCAAAGTAGGATCTTGACCCTCTACACCTCCCACCACACTTGTACACATATGGTGTGGCACCACCTAGGTTTTGGTGGTGTTCCGACGCTCCGGAGCCCCCTCTTCGGCGAAACCCTGACAAAGCTCAGCTGCTTACAGACAGGTCTAACCCGGAGTTGTAGATATAAGAGTTTACCTCGCCGCTGTAAGAGGCCTTTGCAGAGGGTGAGTTTTAGAACTCGCTGCACCCCTGGCAAAGCATAGCTACTTACAGGCAGGTATAACCCGGCCTTACAGATGAGACTTTACCTCGCCGCTGTAAGAGGCCTTTGCAGAGGGTGAGTTTTAGAACTCGCTGCACCCCTGGTCAAAGTGCAGCTACTTACAGGCAGGTATAACCCGGCCTTACAGATGTAAGGGTTAGCCTCGCCGCTGTAAGAGGCCTTTGCAGAGGGTGAGTTTTAGAACTCGCTGCACCCCTGGTCAAAGCGCAGCTACTTACAGGCAGGTATAACCCGGCCTTACAGATGTAAGGGTTAGCCTCGCCGTTGTAAGAGGCCTTTGCAGAGGGTGAGTTTTAGAACTCGCTGCACCCCTGGTCAAAGCGCAGCTACTTACAGGCAGGCGTAACCCGGTGTTGCAGATCAGAAGAGGAGGTGAGTTCATAACTCGCTTCACTCCTAACAATCTTTGTTGACGATATCACACTATCTTGTAAGCCGCCGTAGTGTAAGCCGCCAGTTGATAGTGCTATCTTGGCTGAAGAGCTTGATCAAGAGGGTTGAAGCTTAACCCGGTAGGTTAGAAGCCCCCAAGTGACCTTGTAACGCCGGCTTAAGAGCCTGATCAAGAGGGTTAAAGATTAACCCGGTGGGTTGAAAGCCCCCAAATGACCGTATGATTGTATCCATCTTTGAACAATGTGAGATACGTAAAACGGCAGAGGCCCCGGCTTGCAGGGAGGCCAACTTTATTATATATATATATGTGATATATACAGCGATGATACATAATGGGGGGAGTCGATGACTCAGGTGTAGTAAGGCCGCAGATGAGCGATATTCCACGGCCGGTGGGTCTCCTGCCCAGTAGTGCGTGACTCGTCCCGTACATCGATGAGATAGTATGACCCATTGTTGAGGTTTCTGCTAACCACAAAAGGCTCTTCCCATGGAGGAGACAACTTGTGCGCGTCTGTCTGATCTTGAATCAGGCGCAACACTAAGTCGCCTTCTTGGAATGTCCGGGTCTTGACTCGGCGGCTGTGATAGCGGCGCAGGTCTTCCTGATAAATCGCCGATCGAGCCGCCGCCAAGTCACGCTCTTCATCCAAAGCATCCAACGCGTCCTGACGCGCCGTCTCATTGTCTGCTTCAACGTAAGCCGCCACTCTTGGCGAGTCATGACGTATATCACTTGGTAACACGGCTTCTGCGCCGTAAACCATGAAGAAAGGCGTGTAGCCTGTTGATCTGTTGGGAGTTGTATTGATGCTCCATAGGACTGATGGTAACTCCTCAACCCAGCAACCCGGCGTTCTCTATAAAGGAACCATAAGCCGGGGCTTGATACCTCTCAGGATTTCCTGGTTAGCACGCTCCGCCTGACCATTGGACTGTGGATGAGCCACAGCAGAAACGTCAAGCCGGATGTGTTCACTTTCACAGAAAGCTTGCATAGCCCCCTTGGATAGGTTTGTGCCATTATCTGTGATTATACTGTGGGGGTAACCAAAACGGTAGATCAGTTTTTTGATAAACTGAACCGCCGTGGCCGCGACACACTTGCTGACCGGCTCAGCCTCAACCCACTTGGTAAACTTATCCACTGCCACCAAAAGGTGGGTCTTCTTATCTTTGGATCTCTTGAATGGCCCGACCATATCAAGCCCCCAGACCGCGAACGGCCAAGTAATTGGGATCATGCGTAATTCCTGAGCCGGCACGTGAGCACGTCGCCCGAACTTTTGACAGCCATCACACTTGAGAACTAAGTTTTCTGCGTCCTTATGAGCCGTCAGCCAGAAGAAACCATGTTGAAAAGCCTTGGCCACCAGAGATTTTGAGCCGGCATGATGACCACAATCTCCGGCGTGGATTTCATTCAGGATCTCCTTGCCTTCCTCAGGTGAAACACAACGCTGGAAGACGCCAGTGACGCTGCGTTTATGTAACTCGCCATTGATGATTGTCATGGACTTAGATCGTCTGACGATTTGCCTCGCCAAGGTCTCGTCCTCAGGTAACTCGCCACGAGTTAGATACGCCATGTAAGGCAACGTCCAGTCAGGAATAGCACGCAGAGCCGCCACCAACTGCCCCTCCGGGTCAGGTATAGCTAGATCCTCCTCCGAAGGTAGCTTAACCGACGGGTGATATAACACGTCCAAGAATACGTTAGGCGGCACCGGCTTACGCTGAGAGCCGAGTCTTGACAATGCATCAGCCGCCTCGTTCTTGCGACGATCAATATGATCCACCTGATAACCCTTGAAGTGGCCTGCAATGATATCAACTGCCTGACGATAAGCCGCCATCCGTGGGTCTTTGGAGTCCCACGTGCCTGAAACTTGCTGAGCCACAAGGTCTGAGTCGCCGAGGCATCTAACCCGGCTTAGGTTCATCTCCTTCGCCACCCGGAGGCCATGGAGCAAAGCCTCGTACTCAGCTGCATTGGTAGTACAAGGAAACATCAGCCTTAGCACATAACAGAACTTATCACCTTTAGGGGAAGTTAAAACAACTCCAGCCCCCGAGCCTTCCAACTGTCTAGACCCGTCGAAGTGAATCGTCCAGTAAGTATTGTCCGGCTTCTCCTCTGGCGACTGACACTCCGTCCAGTCGTTTATAAAGTCCACCAAGGCTTGAGACTTGACGGCCGTGCGAGGCACATACTTCAGATTAAGAGGCCCAAGCTCCAATGCCCACTTAGCAATCCGGCCAGTGGCTTCTCTGTTTTGAATTATGTCTCCCAACGGGGCAGAACTAACCACCGTGATCGGGTGTCCCAGGAAATAGTGCTTCAGCTTACGGTTCGCCATGAATACCCCATAGATCAGTTTCTGCCAATGTGGGTACCGCTGCTTGGACTCAATCAAAACTTCACTGACGTAGTAAACCGGCCTTTGAACCGGATATTCCTTCCCTGCCTCCTTGCGCTCCACAACAATCGCAGCACTAACTGCCCTGTTGTTAGCCGCCACATAGAGGAGTAAGGGTTCCTTCTCAGCCGGAGCGGCTAAGACTGGCGGCTCAGTCAACTGCTTTTTGAGCGCCTCAAACGCCTCACCCGCCGCCTTGCTCCAGACGAAATCGTCTGTTTTCTTCATCATCTGATATAAAGGGATTGCCTTCTCGCCCAGGCGGCTTATGAATCGGCTTAACGCAGCGATCCGACCCGCCAGGCGCTGAACGTCGTTTATGCACGCCGGCTCAGACAAAGAAGTGATCGCTTTGATCTTGTCCGGGTTAGCTTCAATTCCACGCTCAGAGACCAGAAACCCCAAAAGCTTGCCTGCAGGAACTCCAAAAACACACTTGGCCGGGTTAAGCATCATCTTATAGACCCGTAAGTTATCGAAAGTTTCCTTCAGGTCGTCCAACAAAGTTTCCTTCTTCCTTGATTTGACCACAATATCATCCACATAGGCATGAACATTGAGCCCAATTTGACTGTGAAGACAATTCTGCACACAACGCTGATAAGTCGCCTGGGCACTCTTGAGCCCGAAAGGCATAGACACATAGCAGAAAGCACCAAAAGGCGTGATGAAAGCCGTCTTCTCTTGGTCTTTGACTGCCATCTTGATCTGGTGATAACCTGAATAGGCGTCCAGGAAGCATAAACTCTCACAACCCGCCGTTGCATCAATGATCTGATCAATCCGGGGGAGAGCAAACGGGTCAACTGGACAGGCTTTGTTAAGATCCGTGTAGTCCACACACATACGCCAAGTGCCGTTCTTCTTAAGCACCAGCACCGGGTTAGCTAACCACTCCGGGTGAAATACCTCCACGATGAACCCTGCCGCTAAGAGCCGGGCCACCTCTTCTCCAATAGCTTTGCGCCGCTCTTCATTGAAACGACGAAGGAACTGCTTGATCGGCTTGAACTTAGGATCCACATTAAGGTGGTGCTCAACAAACTCTCTCGGTACACCCGGCATGTCAGACGGCTTCCATGCAAAGATGTCCCGATTCTCACGGATGAATTTGATGAGCGCGCTTTCCTATGCGGGGTCCATGTTAGCCCCTATAGTGAACTGCTGAGATGAGTCGCCCTCAGTGAAATCCACCTGCTTGGTATCATCCGCCGCAAACTTGAGGGGCGGCTCTGATTCCGTAGTGGGCTTCTTTAAGGGAGTCATATCCTCCGGGTCGACATTCTCTTTATAAAACTTGAGCTCTGCCTCTGCACAACTTGACTCTGCATAAGCTGCATCACCTTCCTCACACTCAAGAGCCGTTTTCCGATCACCATGCACGGTAATCGTTCCTCTTAACCCGGGCATCTTGAGTTGTAAGTAGACATAACAAGGCCTAGCCATGAACTTGGCATAAGCTGGCCGTCCGAATAAAGCATGATATGGACTTTTAATTTTGACCACCTCAAACCACAAGGACTCCACCCTGTAATTGTACTCATCACCAAAGGCGACTTCCAGAGAAATCCTGCCCACTGGATAAGCCGATTTACCAGGCACCACACCATGAAATACTGTGGAAGACGGCTTAAGATCCTTGTCAAGCAAACCCATCCGGCTGAAAGTGTCGTAATACAGGATGTTGATGCTGCTGCCACCATCCATAAGCACCTTTGTGAACAGGTATCCACCCACTTGGGGGGCAACCACCAAAGCTAGCTGCCCCGGGTTGTCAACCCGCGGCGGGTGATCCGCCCTGCTCCAAGTGATGTCATACTCAGACCACTTCAAATACTGCGGGAGAGCCGGCATGACCGTATTAACCGCCCGCTTGCGTACCTTCTGGTCTCGCTTGTCAAGGCTGGTTGTGAAAACATGATACTGACCCCCGCTAAGCTGCTTCGGGTTGCTCTGGAAACCCGACTGGTTATGCTGCTGTTGGCCACCGTTTCCAGACTGTTGATGATGACCTCCTTGATTGCCTTGACCCTTATAACCGGACCCTGAACCGCCGGGACCAAAGCCGGCTCTTGACCCGCCTGGCCCTGAGCCGCCGGACGGACCATTGCCGTTGTTATGATGTTGTTGAAGGCTGTAATCTCGAAACTGCCTCATAATGCTGCAATTCCTCCATGTATGGCCTGCCGGCATATCGGGCTGACTATGCTCCGGACAAGGCTTATTGAGCATCGCTTCCCAATTGAAAGGAGCTTTTCCCTTGTTAAAATTCTGCCTGAAGTTCCCGTTGCCCTTAGCACGGTTGTTTCCAGCACTGGTGTTCGCCACCAGCTCTGACCCGCCGTCCGGGTGTTTCCGCTTGCCAGAATTTCCGTTTCCAGCCGCGCTCTGCTGCTGACCCTTTCCATTGTTACCTTTCTTCCCCTGACCTGATTTTTCATCATCAGAGCCCGGGTCTTTCGTGTTGTCAGAGTCTGCATATTTGGTTAGAGCCGCCATGAGCTCCCCCATGTCTTGACACGAGCGTTTGAGCCGGCCAAGCTTCTGTTTCAGAGGAGTAAAGTGGCAATTCTTTTCCAGAATCAAAACCGCTTGAGCCGCCGTGATCTGTTCTGAAGAGTGGATGATGGTTGAGACCCGCCGAACCCAATGATGAGCCGACTCATCCGTCTGTTGCACACAATGGTCCAAATCTACGATAATCATGGGCTGCTTGCACGTCCCTTTGAAATTTTTGATAAATTTCGCCTTCAACTCGGCCCAGGAAGTAATGGTGTTAGGTGGCAATCCCTTCAACCACGTGCGAGCCGGTCCTTCCAGCATCATGATGAAGTACTTGGCACATACTGCATCACTAACATCCAACATCTCCATGGCCAGCTCATAGCTTTCGATCCAAGCCTCTGGAGGTAGGCCAGCTGTGTAATTGGGCACCTTGCGAGGGCCCTTGAAATCTTTCGGTAGGCGCTCATTCCGCAAAGCCGGTACTAAGCACGGCACCCCCACAGCCCTGGAAGTTAACCCCGCTCCGGTTGAGACGGAGGGTGCGACTATGGGTTCCTGATAAGCCGCCGCTGCCGCCAGAGCCGCCGCCTCTCGTTGTGCTCTTGCTCGATCCACCAGTGCCTGAGCATCCAGAGCCGCCCGGTCAGCCCGCGGCGGGTTCCGATGTCGTTCACTGCTAGAAACCGCCGGCGACTCATAACGCCGGCTGTAGCTGCGACTGGGGATGGGGGTTGAGTGCACGCGACTCCGGTTGTAAGCATACTTCTCCTGCTGGGCCATCGCCGTTCGCAGGTACCCAACAGCGTTCCGCACCTCTTCCGCGAAAGGCGACTCATCGGGGATTGGTATAGCAGCTAGCCGGGTTGCCGCCACCACCATGTTCTCCGCCGGGTTAGAATAATGACCCGGCGGTGTAGGGAAAGAAGTTGGCGTAACTTGATTCCGTCGGGGCGGGTTAACCTGCTGATCCTGAACCGCCGCCCGGCTTCCAGGCACTTCCGCCGTCCGGGTTACGGCCAAAGGCACGTTCTGTCCCGTTCCTGGCGTGTTGAAAAGATTCCTTGCTTCATACTGATCTGGCAAGCGGGACTGATGCCTCATCCGCTGAACCGCCGCTGCTGACTGCTGTTCCAACTCAAGACGAAAAGCATCTGCCTTAAGGCGCTCCGCCTCAGCATCCATCTGAGTCTTCAGTTCATTAATCTCCTGCTGGACTTCAGTCATCTGATTCTTCAACCTCGCAATCTCCGTATTACGGGCCGCTTGGTTTTCAGCCGTGACCTTAGTCGCCATCAGGGTTGTAAGCTCACCCATCAGATCCAGAAGGACCTGAGCCGGCGGCCTACCAGCCCCAGATCCGGTTGCCTCAGCGGCTGAGCTGCCATGAGCCGCCGCTGAACCCGCCATGAAGACGGCAGCGTGGCTCGGCGGCTCATACTCCTCCGGCTCATGGAAATCCGACTCGGGGTAAGGCTCAACGTAGCCCCCGAGTCCGCCATCATGGAGCTGGTAGATTGATTCCGTCTCTCTGCTCGAAGATCCATCCTCGGAGAAGATGAGAGTTTCCTCCTGTGACATAGATCCCTCGAGATCCATGCCCTGAGTGAAGCCGACGAAGACATGCTTCCGGCCCGGTTTAACACGGGCGGGTTGCACGCGTCGGGCGGGTTGCATGCGCCGAGCCGGCTCGATGATGTCGGTGCAGGTGTCCGGCCCGGGCTCAGATCCGCCGATCTTGCCGATGAAAACGTGAATCCCGCCGAAGGGGACCCGGAAACCGTACTCAATGGAGTCAGCCTCGGGGCCCCAGCCGGCGTCGTCGATGTAGAGCCGGCCGCGGCGACTCTTGGTCATCCTGCCAACCGCGTACCCCTCGATCCCTGGTAGAGAGCCCTTTGAGAACTCAACACCATCGAGCGCTAGCCCCACGGTGGGCGCCAACTGTCGTGGTTTTAACACGGCAGATGTCCGAAGACTTAGGTTCGAGGCCAGCGCCATAGCAGTGGACTCAAAGGGGTTGATCGGGACGAAGGACACGAGTTTACCCAAGTTCGGCCCCTCAAGTCGAGGTAAAAGCCTACGTCCTGCTTGTGCTGTATTAACTGGAGTATCGATTACAAGGGAGCGGATTGCTTGACCTAGTTCTCGATTACTTGGTTTCTTGTCTAAGCCGCCCCGGGGTCTAGCCTTTATATAGGAGGTCAAGGCCCCGGGTTACACGAGTCTCAAACCGACTCACACGACGTGTCCTACTCTGTCTCTAAGCCGCCATACCATCTTGGGTAAGCCGCCACCGGGCGGCTTGGCCACCCGGGTCATCACGCTATCTTCCGTCTCTGGGCCTCCGTCTTGGCCCGTCTGGCAAGCCGCCACGCAGCCTGGCCTTGATCCTTCAGCCCACCTTACAGGTCCTGGGCTTATGAGCCGCCTGGTGTGACCCGGCCCCGCCTGGGCGGGTCTTACCATGGGGTTATATCCCCAACACATATGGTGTGGCACCACCTAGGTTTTGGTGGTATTCCGACGCTCCGGAGCCCCCTCTTCGGCGAAACCCTGACCCGCCGAAGAAAAGTCAACCTTTTCCGTCTACCACCATGACCGGCGTCGAAAGGGAGTAGCCCGGTGTAACTTGTTTGCTTGGTTGTGTTAGGGTAGGCCATAGAAATATGGGAAACCAAGATCTACCCCAAATATTCAAAGTATTCCCTCCGGTGCGTTCGAAGGGGGGTGTTCCGAGCTATAGGTCCAGAAGCTTTACTAGGGATTCCGTGAAGCCGGTCCCACCCTGAAGTAGGATCTTGACCCTCTACACCTCCCACGACACTTGTACACATATGATGTGGCATCACCTAGGTTTTGGTGGTATTCCGACGCTCAGGAGCCCCCTCTTCGGCGAAACCCTGACCCGCCGGAGAAAACTCAACTTTTTCCGCCTACCACCATGACTGGCGTCGAAAGGGGGTAGCCCGGTGTAACTTTTTTTGTTTGTTGTGTTAGGGTAGGCCATAGAAATATGGGAAACCAAGATCTACCCCAAATGTTCAATGTATTCCCTCCGGTGCGCCCGAAGGGGGTGTTCCGAGCTATAGGTCCAGAAGCTGTACTAGGGATTCCGTGAAGCCGGTCCCACCCCGAAGTAGGATCTTGACCCTCTACACCTCCCACCACACTTGTACACATATGGTGTGGCACCACCTAGGTTTTGGTGGTATTCCGACGCTTCGGAGCCCCCTCTTCGGTGAAACCCTGACCCGCCGGAGAAAAGTCAACCTTTTCCTCCTAGCACCATGACCGGCGTCGAAAGGGGGTAGCCCGGTGTAACTTGTTTGCTTGGTTGTGTTAGGGTAGGCCACAGAAACACGGGAAACAAAGATCTACCCCAAATGTTCACAAGATTCCCTCCAGTGCGCCTGAAGGGGGTGTTCCGAGTTATAGGTCCAGAAACTTACTAGGGATTCCGTGAATCCGGTTCCACCCCGAAGTAGGCCTTGGCCCTTTACACCTCCCACCACAGTTGTACACATATTGTGTGGCAACACCTAGGTTTTGGTGGTATTCCGACGCTCCGGAACCCCCTCTTCGGCGAAACCCTGACCCGCCGGAGAAAAGTCAACATTTTCCGTCTACCACCATGACCGCCGTCGAAAGGTGGTAGCCCGGTGTAATTTTTTTGCTTGGTTGTGTTAGTGTAGGCCATAGAAACATGGGAAACCAAGATCTACCCCAAATGTTCAAAGTATTCCCTCCGGTGCGCCCGAAGGGGGTGTTCCGAGCTATAGGTCTAGAAGCTTTACTAGGGATTCCGTGAAGCCGGTCCCACTCCAAAGTAGGATCTTGACCCTCTACACCTCCCACCACACTTGTACACATATGGTGTGGCACCACCTAGGTTTTGGTGGTGTTCCGACGCTCCGGAGCCCCCTCTTCGGCGAAACCCTGACAAAGCTCAGCTGCTTACAGACAGGTCTAACCCGGAGTTGTAGATATAAGAGTTTACCTCGCCGCTGTAAGAGGCCTTTGCAGAGGGTGAGTTTTAGAACTCGCTGCACCCCTGGCAAAGCATAGCTACATACAGGCAGGTATAACCCGGCCTTACAGATGAGACTTTACCTCGCCGCTGTAAGAGGCCTTTGCAGAGGGTGAGTTTTAGAACTCGCTGCACCCCTGGTCAAAGTGCAGCTACTTACAGGCAGGTATAACCCGGCCTTACAGATGTAAGGGTTAGCCTCGCCGCTGTAAGAGGCCTTTGCAGAGGGTGAGTTTTAGAACTCGCTGCACCCCTGGTCAAAGCGCAGCTACTTACAGGCAGGTATAACCCGGCCTTACAGATGTAAGGGTTAGCCTCGCCGTTGTAAGAGGCCTTTGCAGAGGGTGAGTTTTAGAACTCGCTGCACCCCTGGTCAAAGCGCAGCTACTTACAGGCAGGCGTAACCCGGTGTTGCAGATCAGAAGAGGAGGTGAGTTCATAACTCGCTTCACTCCTAACAATCTTTGTTGACGATATCACACTATCTTGTAAGCCGCCGTAGTGTAAGCCGCCAGTTGATAGTGCTATCTTGGCTGAAGAGCTTGATCAAGAGGGTTGAAGCTTAACCCGGTAGGTTAGAAGCCCCCAAGTGACCTTGTAACGCCGGCTTAAGAGCCTGATCAAGAGGGTTAAAGATTAACCCGGTGGGTTGAAAGCCCCCAAATGACCGTATGATTGTATCCATCTTTGAACAATGTGAGATACGTAAAACGGCAGAGGCCCCGGCTTGCAGGGAGGCCAACTTTATTATATATATATATGTGATATATACAGTGATGATACATAATGGGGGGAGTCGATGACTCAGGTGTAGTAAGGCCGCAGATGAGCGATATTCCACGGCCGGTGGGTCTCCTGCCCAGTAGTGCGTGACTCGTCCCGTACATCGATGAGATAGTATGACCCATTGTTGAGGTTTCTGCTAACCACAAAAGGCTCTTCCCATGGAGGAGACAACTTGTGCGCGTCTGTCTGATCTTGAATCAGGCGCAACACTAAGTCGCCTTCTTGGAATGTCCGGGTCTTGACTCGGCGGCTGTGATAGCGGCGCAGGTCTTGCTGATAAATCGCCGATCGAGCCGCCGCCAAGTCACGCTCTTCATCCAAAGCATCCAACGCGTCCTGACGCGCCGTCTCATTGTCTGCTTCAACGTAAGCCGCCACTCTTGGCGAGTCATGACGTATATCACTTGGTAACACGGCTTCTGCGCCGTAAACCATGAAGAAAGGCGTGTAGCCTGTTGATCTGTTGGGAGTTGTATTGATGCTCCATAGGACTGATGGTAACTCCTCAACCCAGCAACCCGGCGTTCTCTATAAAGGAACCATAAGCCGGGGCTTGATACCTCTCAGGATTTCCTGGTTAGCACGCTCCGCCTGACCATTGGACTGTGGATGAGCCACAGCAGAAACGTCAAGCCGGTTGTGTTCACTTTCACAGAAAGCTTGCATAGCCCCCTTGGATAGGTTTGTGCCATTATCTGTGATTATACTGTGGGGGTAACCAAAACGGTAGATCAGTTTTTTGATAAACTGAACCGCCGTGGCCGCGACACACTTGCTGACCGGCTCAGCCTCAACCCACTTGGTAAACTTATCCACTGCCACCAAAAGGTGGGTCTTCTTATCTTTGGATCTCTTGAATGGCCCGACCATATCAAGCCCCCAGACCGCGAACGGCCAAGTAATTGGGATCATGCGTAATTCCTGAGCCGGCACGTGAGCACGTCGCCCGAACTTTTGACAGCCATCACACTTGAGAACTAAGTTTTCTGCGTCCTTATGAGCCGTCAGCCAGAAGAAACCATGTCGAAAAGCCTTGGCCACCAGAGATTTTGAGCCGGCATGATGACCACAATCTCCGGCATGGATTTCATTCAGGATCTCCTTGCCTTCCTCAGGTGAAACACAACGCTGGAAGACGCCAGTGACGCTGCGTTTATGTAACTCGGCATTGATGATTTTCATGGACTTAGATCGTCTGACGATTTGCCTCGCCAAGGTCTCGTCCTCAGGTAACTCGCCGCGAGTTAGATATGCCATGTAAGGCAACGTCCAGTCAGGAATAGCACGCAGAGCCGCCACCAACTGCCCCTCCGGGTCAGGTATAGCTAGATCCTCCTCCGAAGGTAGCTTAACCGACGGGTGATATAACACGTCCAAGAATACGTTAGGCGGCACCGGCTTACGCTGAGAGCCGAGTCTTGACAATGCATCAGCCGCCTCGTTCTTGCGACGATCAATATGATCCACCTGATAACCCTTGAAGTGGCCTGCAATGATATCAACTGCCTGACGATAAGCCGCCATCCGTGGGTCTTTGGAGTCCCACGTGCCTGAAACTTGCTGAGCCACAAGGTCTGAGTCGCCGAGGCATCTAACCCGGCTTAGGTTCATCTCCTTCGCCACCCGGAGGCCATGGAGCAAAGCCTCGTACTCAGCTGCATTGGTAGTACAAGGAAACATCAGCCTTAGCACATAACAGAACTTATCACCTTTAGGGGAAGTTAAAACAACTCCAGCCCCCGAGCCTTCCAACTGTCTAGACCCGTCGAAGTGAATCGTCCAGTAAGTATTGTCCGGCTTCTCCTCTGGCGACTGACACTCCGTCCAGTCGTTTATAAAGTCCACCAAGGCTTGAGACTTGACGGCCGTGCGAGGCACATACTTCAGATTAAGAGGCCCAAGCTCCAATGCCCACTTAGCAATCCGGCCAGTGGCTTCTCTGTTTTGAATTATGTCTCCCAACGGGGCAGAACTAACCACCGTGATCGGGTGTCCCAGGAAATAGTGCTTCAGCTTACGGTTCGCCATGAATACCCCATAGATCAGTTTCTGCCAATGTGGGTACCGCTGCTTGGACTCAATCAAAACTTCACTGACGTAGTAAACCGGCCTTTGAACCGGATATTCCTTCCCTGCCTCCTTGCGCTCCACAACAATCGCAGCACTAACTGCCCTGTTGTTAGCCGCCACATAGAGGAGTAAGGGTTCCTTCTCAGCCGGAGCGGCTAAGACTGGCGGCTCAGTCAACTGCTTTTTGAGCGCCTCAAACGCCTCACCCGCCGCCTTGCTCCAGACGAAATCGTCTGTTTTCTTCATCATCTGATATAAAGGGATTGCCTTCTCGCCCAGGCGGCTTATGAATCGGCTTAACGCAGCGATCCGACCCGCCAGGCGCTGAACGTCGTTTATGCACGCCGGCTCAGACAAAGAAGTGATCGCTTTGATCTTGTCCGGGTTAGCTTCAATTCCACGCTCAGAGACCAGAAACCCCAAAAGCTTGCCTGCAGGAACTCCAAAAACACACTTGGCCGGGTTAAGCATCATCTTATAGACCCGTAAGTTATCGAAAGTTTCCTTCAGGTCGTCCAACAAAGTTTCCTTCTTCCTTGATTTGACCACAATATCATCCACATAGGCATGAACATTGAGCCCAATTTGACTGTGAAGACAATTCTGCACACAACGCTGATAAGTCGCCTGGGCACTCTTGAGCCCGAAAGGCATAGACACATAGCAGAAAGCACCAAAAGGCGTGATGAAAGCCGTCTTCTCTTGGTCTTTGACTGCCATCTTGATCTGGTGATAACCTGAATAGGCGTCCAGGAAGCATAAACTCTCACAACCCGCCGTTGCATCAATGATCTGATCAATCCGGGGGAGAGCAAACGGGTCAACTGGACAGGCTTTGTTAAGATCCGTGTAGTCCACACACATACGCCAAGTGCCGTTCTTCTTAAGCACCAGCACCGGGTTAGCTAACCACTCCGGGTGAAATACCTCCACGATGAACCCTGCCGCTAAGAGCCGGGCCACCTCTTCTCCAATAGCTTTGCGCCGCTCTTCATTGAAACGACGAAGGAACTGCTTGATCGGCTTGAACTTAGGATCCACATTAAGGTGGTGCTCAACAAACTCTCTCGGTACACCCGGCATGTCAGCCGGCTTCCATGCAAAGATGTCCCGATTCTCACGGATGAATTTGATGAGCGCGCTTTCCTATGCGGGGTCCATGTTAGCCCCTATAGTGAACTGCTGAGATGAGTCGCCCTCAGTGAAATCCACCTGCTTGGTATCATCCGCCGCAAACTTGAGGGGCGGCTCTGATTCCGTAGTGGGCTTCTTTAAGGGAGTCATATCCTCCGGGTCGACATTCTCTTTATAAAACTTGAGCTCTGCCTCTGCACAACTTGACTCTGCATAAGCTGCATCACCTTCCTCACACTCAAGAGCCGTTTTCCGATCACCATGCACGGTAATCGTTCCTCTTAACCCGGGCATCTTGAGTTGTAAGTAGACATAACAAGGCCTAGCCATGAACTTGGCATAAGCCGGCCGTCCGAATAAAGCATGATATGGACTTTTAATTTTGACCACCTCAAACCACAAGGACTCCACCCTGTAATTGTACTCATCACCAAAGGCGACTTCCAGAGAAATCCTGCCCACTGGATAAGCCGATTTACCAGGCACCACACCATGAAATACTGTGGAAGACGGCTTAAGATCCTTGTCAAGCAAACCCATCCGGCTGAAAGTGTCGTAATACAGGATGTTGATGCTGCTGCCACCATCCATAAGCACCTTTGTGAACAGGTATCCACCCACTTGGGGGGCAACCACCAAAGCTAGCTGCCCCGGGTTGTCAACCCGCGGCGGGTGATCCGCCCTGCTCCAAGTGATGTCATACTCAGACCACTTCAAATACTGCGGGAGAGCCGGCATGACCGTATTAACCGCCCGCTTGCGTACCTTCTGGTCTCGCTTGTCAAGGCTGGTTGTGAAAACATGATACTGACCCCCGCTAAGCTGCTTCGGGTTGCTCTGGAAACCCGACTGGTTATGCTGCTGTTGGCCACCGTTTCCAGACTGTTGATGATGACCTCCTTGATTGCCTTGACCCTTATAACCGGACCCTGAACCGCCGGGACCAAAGCCGGCTCTTGACCCGCCTGGCCCTGAGCCGCCGGACGGACCATTGCCGTTGTTATGATGTTGTTGAAGGCTGTAATCTCGAAACTGCCTCATAATGCTGCAATTCCTCCATGTATGGCCTGCCGGCATATCGGGCTGACTATGCTCCGGACAAGGCTTATTGAGCATCGCTTCCCAATTGAAAGGAGCTTTTCCCTTGTTAAAATTCTGCCTGAAGTTCCCGTTGCCCTTAGCACGGTTGTTTCCAGCACTGGTGTTCGCCACCAGCTCTGACCCGCCGTCCGGGTGTTTCCGCTTGCCAGAATTTCCGTTTCCAGCCGCGCTCTGCTGCTGACCCTTTCCATTGTTACCTTTCTTCCCCTGACCTGATTTTTCATCATCAGAGCCCGGGTCTTTCGTGTTGTCAGAGTCTGCATATTTGGTTAGAGCCGCCATGAGCTCCCCCATGTCTTGACATGAGCGTTTGAGCCGGCCAAGCTTCTGTTTCAGAGGAGTAAAGTGGCAATTCTTTTCCAGAATCAAAACCGCTTGAGCCGCCGTGATCTGTTCTGAAGAGTGGATGATGGTTGAGACCCGCCGAACCCAATGATGAGCCGACTCATCCGTCTGTTGCACACAATGGTCCAAATCTACGATAATCATGGGCTGCTTGCACGTCCCTTTGAAATTTTTGATAAATTTCGCCTTCAACTCGGCCCAGGAAGTAATGGTGTTAGGTGGCAATCCCTTCAACCACGTGCGAGCCGGTCCTTCCAGCATCATGATGAAGTACTTGGCACATACTTCATCACTAACATCCAACATCTCCATGGCCAGCTCATAGCTTTCGATCCAAGCCTCTGGAGGTAGGCCAGCTGTGTAATTGGGCACCTTGCGAGGGCCCTTGAAATCTTTCGGTAGGCGCTCATTCCGCAAAGCCGGTACTAAGCACGGCACCCCCACAGCCCTGGAAGTTAACCCCGCTCCGGTTGAGACGGAGGGTGCGACTATGGGTTCCTGATAAGCCGCCGCTGCCGCCAGAGCCGCCGCCTCTCGTTGTGCTCTTGCTCGATCCACCAGTGCCTGAGCATCCAGAGCCGCCCGGTCAGCCCGCGGCGGGTTCCGATGTCGTTCACTGCTAGAAACCGCCGGCGACTCATAACGCCGGCTGTAGCTGCGACTGGGGATGGGGGTTGAGTGCACGCGACTCCGGCTGTAAGCATACTTCTCCTGTTGGGCCATCGCCGTTCGCAGGTACCCAACAGCGTTCCGCACCTCTTCCGCGAAAGGCGACTCATCGGGGATTGGTATAGCAGCTAGCCGGGTTGCCGCCACCACCATGTTCTCCGCCGGGTTAGAATAATGACCCGGCGGTGTAGGGAAAGAAGTTGGCGTAACTTGATTCCGTCGGGGCGGGTTAACCTGCTGATCCTGAACCGCCGCCCGGCTTCCAGGCACTTCCGCCGTCCGGGTTACGGCCAAAGGCACGTTCTGTCCCGTTCCTGGCGTGTTGAAAAGATTCCTTGCTTCATACTGATCTGGCAAGCGGGACTGATGCCTCATCCGCTGAACCACCGCTGCTGACTGCTGTTCCAACTCAAGACGAAAAGCATCTGCCTTAAGGCGCTCCGCCTCAGCATCCATCTGAGTCTTCAGTTCATTAATCTCCTGCTGGACTTCAGTCATCTGATTCTTCAACCTCGCAATCTCCGTATTACGGGCCGCTTGGTTTTCAGCCGTGACCTTAGTCGCCATCAGGGTTGTAAGCTCACCCATCAGATCCAGAAGGACCTGAGCCGGCGGCCTACCAGCCCCAGATCCGGTTGCCTCAGCGGCTGAGCTGCCATGAGCCGCCGCTGAACCCGCCATGAAGACGGCAGCGTGGCTCGGCGGCTCATACTCCTCCGGCTCATGGAAATCCGACTCGGGGTAAGGCTCAACGTAGCCCCCGAGTCCGCCATCATGGAGCTGGTAGATTGATTCCGTCTCTCTGCTCGAAGATCCATCCTCGGAGCAGATGAGAGTTTCCTCCTGTGACATAGATCCCTCGAGATCCATGCCCTGAGTGAAGCCGACGAAGACATGCTTCCGGCCCGGTTTAACACGGGCGGGTTGCACGCGTCGGGCGGGTTGCATGCGCCGAGCCGGCTCGATGATGTCGGTGCAGGTGTCCGGCCCGGGCTCAGATCCGCCGATCTTGCCGATGAAAACGTGAATCCCGCCGAAGGGGACCCGGAAACCGTACTCAATGGAGTCAGCCTCGGGGCCCCAGCCGGCGTCGTCGATGTAGAGCCGGCCGCGGCGACTCTTGGTCATCCTGCCAACCGCGTACCCCTCGATCCCTGGTAGAGAGCCCTTTGAGAACTCAACACCATCGAGCGCTAGCCCCACGGTGGGCGCCAACTGTCGTGGTTTTAACATGGCAGATGTCTGAAGACTTAGGTTCGAGGCCAGCGCCATAGCAGTGGACTCAAAGGGGTTGATCGGGACGAAGGACACGAGTTTACCCAGGTTCGGCCCCTCAAGTCGAGGTAAAAGCCTACGTCCTGCTTGTGCTGTATTAACTGGAGTATCGATTACAAGGGAGCGGATTGCTTGACCTAGTTCTCGATTACTTGGTTTCTTGTCTAAGCCGCCCCGGGGTCTAGCCTTTATATAGGAGGTCAAGGCCCCGGGTTACACGAGTCTCAAACCGACTCACACGACGTGTCCTACTCTGTCTCTAAGCCGCCATACCATCTTGGGTAAGCCGCCACCGGGCGGCTTGGCCACCCGGGTCATCACGCTATCTTCCGTCTCTGGGCCTCCGTCTTGGCCCGTCTGGCAAGCCGCCACGCAGCCTGGCCTTGATCCTTCAGCCCACCTTACATGTCCTGGGCTTATGAGCCGCCTGGTGTGACCCGGCCCCGCCTGGGCGGGTCTTACCACGGGGTTATATCCCCAACACATATGGTGTGGCACCACCTAGGTTTTGGTGGTATTCCGACGCTCCGGAGCCCCCTCTTCGGCGAAACCCTGACCCGCCGAAGAAAAGTCAACCTTTTCCGTCTACCACCATGACCGGAGTTGAAAGGGGGTAGCCCGGTGTAACTTGTTTGCTTGGTTGTGTTAGGGTAGGCCATAGAAATATGGGAAACCAAGATCTACCGCAAATATTCAAAGTATTCCCTCCGGTGCGTCCGAAGGGGGGTGTTCCGAGCTATAGGTCCAGAAGCTTTACTAGGGATTCCGTGAAGCCGGTCCCACCCCGAAGTAGGATCTTGACCCTCTACACCTCCCACCACACTTGTACACATATGATGTGGCATCACCTAGGTTTTTGAGGTATTCCGACGCTCCGGAGCCCCCTCTTCGGTGAAACCCTGACCCGCCGGAGAAAAGTCAACCTTTTCCGCCTACCACCATGACCGGCGTCAAAAGGGGGTAGCCCGGTGTAAATTTTTTTCTTGGTTGTGTTAGGGTAGGCCATAGAAACATGGGAAACCAAGATCTACCCCAAATGTTCAATGTATTCCCTCCGGTGCGCCCGAAGGGGGTGTTCCGAGCTATAGGTCCAGAAGCTTTACTAGGGATTCCGTGAAGCCGGTCCCACCCCGAAGTAGGATCTTGACCCTCTACACCTCCCACCACACTTGTACACATATGGTGTGGCACCACCTCGGTTTTGGTGGTATTCTGACGCTCCGGGGCCCCCTCTTCGGTGAAACCCTGACCCGCCAGAGAAAAGTCAACCTTTTCCTCCTAGAACCATGACCGGCGTCGAAAGGGGGTAGCCCTGTGTAACTTGTTTGCTTGGTTTTGTTAGGGTAGGCCACAGAAACACGGGAAACCAAGATATACCCCAAATGTTCACAAGATTCCCTCCGGTGCGCCTGAAGGGGGTGTTCCGAGTTATAGGTCCAGAAACTTACTAGGGATTCCGTGAAGCCGGTCCCTCCCCGAAGTAGGATCTTGGCCCTTTACACCTCCCACCACAGTTGTACACATATTGTGTGGCAGCACCTAGGTTTTGGTGGTATTCCGACGCTCCGGAGCCCCCTCTTCGGCGAAACCCTGACCTGCCGGAGAAAAGTCAACATTTTCCGTCTACCACCATGACCGGCGTCGAAAGGGGGTAGCCCGGTGTAAATTTTTTGCTTGGTTGTGTTAGTGTAGGCCATAGAAACATGGGAAACCAAGATCTACCCCAAATGTTCAAAGTATTCCCTCTGGTGCGCCCGAAGGGGGTGTTCCGAGCTATAGGTCTAGAAGCTTTACTAGGGATTCCGTGAAGCCGGTCCCACTCCAAAGTAGGATCTTGACCCTATACACATCCCACCACACTTGTACACATATGGTGTGGCACCACCTAGGTTTTGGTGGTAATCCGACGCTCCGGAGCCCCCTCTTCGGCGAAACCCTGACCCGCCGAAGAAAAGTCAACCTTTTCCGTCTACCACCATGACCGGCGTTGAAAGGGGGTAGCCCGGTGTAACTTGTTTGCTTGGTTGTGTTAGGGTAGGCCATAGAATTATGGGAAACCAAGATCTACCCCAAATATTCAAAGTATTCCCTCCGGTGCGTCCGAAGGGGGGGTGTTCCGAGCTATAGGTCCAGAAGCTTTACTAGGGATTCCGTGAAGCCGGTCCCACCCCGAAGTAGGATCTTGACCCTCTACACCTCCCACCACACTTGTACACATATGATGTGGCATCACCTAGGTTTTTAAGGTATTCCGACGCTCCGGAGCCCCCTCTTCGGCGAAACCCTGACCCGCCGGAGAAAAGTCAACCTTTTCTGCCTACCACCATGACCGGCGTCGAAAGGGGGTAGCCCGGTGTAACTTTTTTTCTTGGTTGTGTTAGGGTAGTCCATAGAAACATGGGAAACCAAGATCTGCTCCAAATGTTCAATGTATTCCCTCCGGTGCGCCCGAAGGGGGTGTTCCGAGCTATAGGTCCAGAAGCTTTACTAGGGATTCCGTGAAGACGGTCCCACCCCGAAGTAGGATCTTGACCCTCTACACCTCCCACCACACTTGTACACATATGGTGTGGCACCACCTAGGTTTTGGTGGTATTCTGACGCTCCGGGGCCCCCTCTTCGGTGAAACCCTAACCCGCCGGAGAAAAGTCAACCTTTTCATCCTAGCACCATGACCGGCATCGAAAGGGGGTAGCCCGGTGTAACTTGTTTGCTTGGTTGTGTTAGGGTAGGCCACAGAAACACGGGAAACCAAGATCTACCCCAAATGTTCACAAGATTCCCTCCGGTGCGCCTGAAGGGGGTGTTCCGAGTTATAGGTCCAGAAACTTACTAGGGATTCCGTGAAGCCGGTCCCACCCCGAAGTAGGATCTTGGCCCTTTACACCTCCCACCATAGTTGTACACATATTGTGTGGCAGCACCTAGGTTTTGGTGGTATTCCGACGCTCCGGAGCCCCCTCTTCGGCGAAACCCTGACGCGCCGGAGAAAAGTCAACATTTTCCGTCTACCACCATTACCGGCGTCGAAAGGGGGTAGCCCGGTGTAAATATTTTGCTTGGTTGTGTTAGGGTAGCCCATAGAAACATGGGAAACCAAGATCTACCCCAAATGTTCAAAATATTCCCTCCGGTGCGCCCGAAGGGGGTGTTCCGAGCTATAGGTCCAGAAGCTTTACTAGGGATTCCGTGAAGCCGGTCCCACTCCGAAGTAGGATATTGACCCTCTACACCTCTCACCACACTTGTACACATATGGTGTGGCAGCACCTAGGTTTTGGTGGTATTCCGACGCTCCGCAGCCCCCTCTTCGGCGAAACCCTGACCCGCCAAAGAAAAGTCAACCTTTTCCGTCTACCTCCATGACCGGCGTCGAAAGGGGGTAGCCCGGTGTATCTTGTTTGCTTGGTTGTGTTAGGGTAGGCCATAGAATTATGGGAAACCAAGATCTACCGCAAATATTCAAAGTATTCCCTCCGGAGCGTCCGAAGGGGGGTGTTCCGAGCTATAGGTCCAGAAGCTTTACTAGGGATTCCGTGAAGCCGGTCCCACCCCGAAGTAGGATCTTGACCCTCTACACCTCCCACCACTCTTGTACACATATGATATGGCATCACCTAGGTTTTTGAGGTATTCCGACGCTCCGGAGCCCCCTCTTCGGCGAAACCCTGACCCGCCGGAGAAAAGTCTACCTTTTTCGCCTACCACCATGACCGGCGTCGAAAGGGGGTAGCCCGGTGTAACTTTTTTTCTTGGTTGTGTTAGGGTAGGCCATAGAAACATGGGAAACCAAGATCTACCCCAAATGTTCAATGTATTCCCTCCGGTGCGCCCGAAGGGGGTGTTCCGAGCTATAGGTCCAGAAGCTTTACTAGGGATTCCGTGAAGCCGGTCCCACCCCGAAGTAGGATCTTGACCCTCTACACCTGCCACCACACCTGTACACATATGGTGTGGCACCACCTAGGTTTTGGTGGTATTCTGACGCTCCGGGGCCCCCTCTTCGGTGAAACCCTGACCCGCCGGAGAAAAGTCAACCTTTTCCTCCTAGCACCATGACCGGCGTCGAAAGGGGGTAGCCCGGTGTAACTTGTTTGCTTGGTTGTGTTAGGGTAGGCCACAGAAACACGGGAAACCAAGATCTACCCCAAATGTAAACAAGATTCCCTCCGTTGCGCCTGAAGGGGGTGTTCCGAGTTATAGGTCCAGAAACCTACTAGGGATTCCGTGAAGCCGGTCCCACCTCGAAGTAGGATCTTGGCCCTTTACACCTCCCACCACAGTTGTACACATATTGTGTGGCAGCACCTAGGTTTTGGTGGTATTCCGAAGCTCCGGAGCCCCCTCTTCGGCGAAACCCTGACCCGCCGGAGAAAAGTCAACATTTTTTGTCTACCACCATTACCGGCGTCGAAAGGGGGTAGCCCGGTGTAAATATTTTGCTTGGTTGTGTTAGGGTAGCCCATAGAAACATGGGAAACCAAGATCTACCCCAAATGTTCAAAATATTCCCTCCGGTGCGCCCGAAGGGGGTGTTCCGAGCTATAGGTCCAGCCGCCATACCATCTTGGGTAAGCCGCCACCGGGCGGCTTGGCCACCCGGGTCATCACGCTATCTTCCGTCTCTGGGCCTCCGTATTGGCCCGTCTGGCAAGCCGCCACGCAGCCTGGCCTTGATCCTTCAGCCCACCTTACAGGTCCTGGGCTTATGAGCCGCCTGGTGTGACCCGGCCCCGCCTGGGCGGGTCTTACCACGGGGTTATATCCCCAACACATATGGTGTGGCACCACCTAGGTTTTGGTGGTATTCCGACGCTCCGGAGCCCCCTCTTCGGCGAAACCCTGACCCGCCGAAGAAAAGTCAACCTTTTCCGTCTACCACCATGACTGGAGTTGAAAGGGGGTAGCCCGGTGTAACTTGTTTGCTTGGTTGTGTTAGGGTAGGCCATAGAAATATGGGAAACCAAGATCTACCGCAAATATTCAAAGTATTCCCTCCGGTGCGTCCGAAGGGGGGTGTTCCGAGCTATAGGTCCAGAAGCTTTACTAGGGATTCCGAGAAGCCGGTCCCACCCCGAAGTAGGATCTTGACCCTCTACACCTCCCACCACACTTGTACACATATGATGTGGCATCACCTAGGTTTTTGAGGTATTCCGACGCTCCGGAGCCCCCTCTTCGGTGAAACCCTGACCCGCCGGAGAAAAGTCAACCTTTTCCGCCTACCACCATGACCGGCGTCAAAAGGGGGTAGCCCGATGTAACTTTTTTTCTTGGTTGTGTTAGGGTAGGCCATAGAAACATGGGAAACCAAGATCTACCCCAAATGTTCAATGTATTCCCTCCGGTGCGCCCGAAGGGGGTGTTCCGAGCTATAGGTCCAGAAGCTTTACTAGGGATTCCGTGAAGCCGGTCCCACCCCGAAGTAGGATCTTGACCCTCTACACCTCCCACCACACTTGTACACATATGGTGTGGCACCACCTAGGTTTTGGTGGTATTCTGACGCTCCGGGGTCCCCTCTTCGGTGAAACCCTGACCCGCCGGAGAAAAGTCAACCTTTTCCTCCTAGAACCATGACCGGCGTCGAAAGGGGGTAGCCCTGTGTAACTTGTTTGCTTGGTTGTGTTAGGGTAGGCCACAGAAACACGGGAAACCAAGATCTACCCCAAATGTTCACAAGATTCCCTCCGGTGCGCCTGAAGGGGGTGTTCCGAGTTATAGGTCCAGAAACTTACTAGGGATTCCGTGAAGCCGGTCCCTCCCCGAAGTAGGATCTTGGCCCTTTACACCTCCCACCACAGTTGTACACATATTGTGTGGCAGCACCTAGGTTTTGGTCGTATTCCGACGCTCCGGAGCCCCCTCTTCGGCGAAACCCTGACCTGCCGGAGAAAAGTCAACATTTTCCGTCTACCACCATGACCGGCGTCGAAAGGGGGTAGCCCGGTGTAAATTTTTTGCTTGGTTGTGTTAGTGTAGGCCATAGAAACATGGGAAACCAAGATCTACCCCAAATGTTCAAAGTATTCCCTCTGGTGCGCCCGAAGGGGGTGTTCCGAGCTATAGGTCTAGAAACTTTACTAGGGATTCCGTGAAGCCGGTCCCACTCCAAAGTAGGATCTTGACCCTCTACACGTCCCACCACACTTGTACACATATGGTGTGGCACCACCTAGGTTTTGGTGGTAATCCGACGCTCCGGAGCCCCCTCTTCGGCGAAACCCTGACCCGCCGAAGAAAAGTCAACCTTTTCCGTCTACCACCATGACCGGCGTTGAAAGGGGGTAGCCCGGTGTAACTTGTTTGCTTGGTTGTGTTAGGGTAGGCCATAGAATTATGGGAAACCAAGATCTACCCCAAATATTCAAAGTATTCCCTCCGGTGCGTCCGAAGGGGGGGGTGTTCCGAGCTATAGGTCCAGAAGCTTTACTAGGGATTCCGTGAAGCCGGTCCCACCCCGAAGTAGGATCTTGACCCTCTACACCTCCCACCACACGTGTACACATATGATGTGGCATCACCTAGGTTTTTAAGGTATTCCGACCCTCCGGAGCCCCCTCTTCGGCGAAACCCTGACCCGCCGAAGAAAAGTCAACCTTTTCCGCCTACCACCATGACCGGCGTCGAAAGGGGGTAGCCCGGTGTAACTTTTTTTCTTGGTTGTGTTAGGGTAGGCCATAGAAACATGGGAAACTAAGATCTACCCCAAATGTTCAATGTATTCCCTCCGGTGCGCCCGAAGGGGGTGTTCCGAGCTATAGGTCCAGAAGCTTTACTAGGGATTCCGTGAAGCCGGTCCCACCCCGAAGTAGGATCTTGACCCTCTACACCTCCCACCACACTTGTACACATATGGTGTGGCACGACCTAGGTTTTGGTGGTATTCTGACGCTCCGGGGCCCCCTCTTCGGTGAAACCCTAACCCGCCGGAGAAAAGTCAACCTTTTCATCCTAGCACCATGACCGGCGTCGAAAGGGGGTAGCCCGGTGTAACTTGTTTGCTTGGTTGTGTTAGGGTAGGCCACAGAAACACGGGAATCCAAGATCTACCCCAAATGTTCACAAGATTCCCTCCGGTGCGCCTGAAGGG
Organism: Elymus sibiricus; assembly: GCA_039707655.1. Taxonomy (NCBI): domain Eukaryota; kingdom Viridiplantae; phylum Streptophyta; class Magnoliopsida; order Poales; family Poaceae; genus Elymus; species Elymus sibiricus. The sequence continues at coordinate 534,582,595 of CM077675.1, forward strand.
GGTGTTCCGAGTTATAGGTCCAGAAACTTACTAGGGATTCCGTGAAGCCGGTCCCACCCCGAAGTAGGATCTTGGCCCTTTACACCTCCCACCATAGTTGTACACATATTGTGTGGCAGCACCTAGGTTTTGGTGGTATTCCGACGCTCCGGAGCCCCCTCTTCGGCGAAATCCTGACGCGCCGGAGAAAAGTCAACATTTTCCGTCTACCACCATTACCGGCGTCGAAAGGGGGTAGCCCGGTGTAAATATTTTGCTTGGTTGTGTTAGGGTAGCCCATAGAAACATGGGAAACCAAGATCTACCCCAAATGTTCAAAATATTCCCTCCGGTGCGCCCGAAGGGGGTGTTCCGAGCTATAGGTCCAGAAGCTTTACTAGGGATGCCGTGAAGCCGGTCCCACTCCGAAGTAGGATCTTGACCCTCTACACCTCTCACCACACTTGTACACATATGGTGTGGCACCACCTAGGTTTTGGTGGTATTCCGACGCTCCGGAGCCCCCTCTTCGGCGAAACCCTGACCCGCCAAAGAAAAGTCAACCTTTTCCGTCTACCTCCATGACCGGCGTCGAAAGGGGGTAGCCCGGTGTATCTTGTTTGCTTGGTTGTGTTAGGGTAGGCCATAGAATTATGGGAAACCAAGATCTACCCCAAATATTCAAAGTATTCCCTCCGGTGCGTCCGAAGGGGGGTGTTCCGAGCTATAGGTCCAGAAGCTTTACTAGGGATTCCGTGAAGCCGGTCCCACCCCGAAGTAGGATCTTGACCCTCTACACCTCCCACCACTCTTGTACACATATGATATGGCATCACCTAGGTTTTTGAGGTATTCCGACGCTCCGGAGCCCCCTCTTCGGCGAAACCCTGACCCGCCGGAGAAAAGTCTACCTTTTTCGCCTACCACCATGACCGGCGTCGAAAGGGGGTAGCCCGGTGTAACTTTTTTTGTTGGTTGTGTTAGGGTAGGCCATAGAAACATGGGAAACCAAGATCTACCCCAAATGTTCAATGTATTCCCTCCGGTGCGCCCGAAGGGGGTGTTCCGAGCTATAGGTCCAGAAGCTTTACTAGGGATTCCGTGAAGCCGGTCCCACCCCGAAGTAGGATCTTGACCCTCTACACCTGCCACCACACTTGTACACATATGGTGTGGCACCACCTAGGTTTTGGTGGTATTCTGACGCTCCGGGGCCCCCTCTTCGGTGAAACCCTGACCCGCTGGAGAAAAGTCAACCTTTTCCTCCTAGCACCATGACCGGCGTCGAAAGGGGGTAGCCCGGTGTAACTTGTTTGCTTGGTTGTGTTAGTGTAGGCCACAGAAACACGGGAAACCAAGATCTACCCCAAATGTTCACAAGATTCCCTCCGTTGCGCCTGAAGGGGGTGTTCTGAGTTATAGGTCCAGAAACTTACTAGGGATTCCGTGAAGCCGGTCCCACCCCGTAGTAGGATCTTGCCCCTTTACACCTCCCACCACAGTTGTACACATATTGTGTGGCAGCACCTAGGTTTTGGTGGTATTCCGACGCTCCGGAGCCCCCTCTTCGGCGAAACCCTGACCCGCCGGAGAAAAGTCAACATTTTCCGTCTACAACCATTACCGGCGTCGAAAGGGGGTAGCCCGGTGTAAATATTTTGCTTGGTTGTGTTAGGGTAGCCCATAGAAACATGGGAAACCAAGATCTACCCCAAATGTTCAAAATATTCCCTCCGGTGCGCCCGAAGGGGGTGTTCCGAGCTATAGGTCCAGAAGCTTTACTAGGGATTCCGTGAAGCCGGTCCCACTCCGAAGTAGGATCGTGACCCTATACACCTCTCACCACACTTGTACACATATGGTGTGGCACCACCTAGGTTTTGGTGGTATTCCGACGCTCCGGAGCCACCTCTTCGGCGAAACCCTGACCCGCCAAAGAAAAGTCAACCTTTTCCGTCTACCTCCATGACCGGCGTCGAAAGGGGGTAGCCCGGTGTAACTTTTTTGCTTGGTTGTGTTAGGGTAGGCCATAGAAATATGGTAAACCAAGTTCTACCCCAAATATTCAAAGTATTCCCTCTGGTGCGTCCGAAGGGGGGTGTTCCGAGCTATAGGTCCAAAAGCTTTACTAGGGATTCCATGAAGCCGGTCCCACCCCAAAGTAGGATCTTGACCCTCTACACCTCCCACCACACTTGTACACATATGATGTAGCATCACCTAGGTTTTGGTGGTATTCCGACGCTCCGGAGCCTCCTCTTCGGCGAAACCCTGACCCGCCGGAGAAAAGTCAACCTTTTCCGCCTACCACCATGACCCGCGTCGAAAGGGGATAGCCCGGTGTAACTTTATTTCTTGGTTGTGTTAGGGTAGGCCATAGAAACATGGGAAACCAAGATCTACCCCAAATGTTCAATGTATTCCCTCCGGTGCGCCCGAAGGGGGTGTTCCGAGCTATAGGTCCAGAAGCTTTACTAGGGATTCCGTGAAGCCGGTCCCACCCCGAAGTAGGATCTTGACCCTCTACACCTCCCACCACACTTGTACACATATGGTGTGGCACCACCTAGGTTTTGGTGGTATTCCGATGCTCCGGAGCCCCCTCTTCGGCGAAACCCTGACCCGCCAAAGAAAAGTCAACATTTTCGGCCTACCACCATGACAGGCATCGAAAGGGGGTAGCCCGGTGTAACTTTTTTTGCTTGGTTGTGTTAGGGTAGGCCATAGAAACATGGGAAACCAAGATCTACCCCAAATGTTCAAAGTATTCCCTCCGTGTGAACCTTTGCGAAAAGTAGTCTTTGCCGTGTGCAGGCAAAAAATATACTAACAAAAAAAAATACTAAATAAAAAGCAAAAAAAAAAACTAAAGAAAAAAAAACAGTCTTTGCCGTGTGTTTGCACACGGCAAAGAGATTTTAAATAAAAATTAAAAAAATATAAAAGAAAAAAAAACAGTCTCTGCCGTGTGCTGACACACGGGAAAGACCTATTCTTTACCGTGTGTCGGCACACGGGAAAGACCCGCCGTAACTGCGCCGTCAGCCCGGGCGTTAGGTGGACACGCGTCCGTGCGCGTTACCGTGTGCCTGTCTTTACCGTGTGTTTTTGTTCGTCTTTGCCGTGTGTCTTTTTTTACCGTGTGTTTTTGCTGATATGAAACCGTGTGTTTTTCTTTACCGTGTGCGGCACATGGTAAAGACTGTCTTTGCCCTGTGCCCGTGATCCTGCACACGGTAAAGAATTTTGCACACGGCAAAGACCGGCTTTCCCGTAGTGGCTCTGGCGGTGACATCATATGGCGGCGCAGATGGCTAGGAAGCGCACCAGCGAGGCTAGGGGCAGTGCAGAACGGCACCTTTGATCGATTGTAGGGCGGCGAGCAGCGGAGGCTGACGGCGCGATGTAGTGGCGGGAGCGAGCTTAAATTGCTGTGCGTACGATAAAACCATGTACGATTTTTGTACGACTTGATCTCATCTCTCCATCGATTGCAATGAGCGGCTGCTACCAACTGTCGTACGTAAATCGTAACAGAACTGTCGTACGTGTAGCATTGATCTTTATTATTTTCCGTGCGGGAGGCTAGGGGCAGTGGAGAACGGCGCCTTCGATCCATTGTAGTGGCGCGATGTAGTGGGGTGAGATGCCAGCAGCGGCGAGCAGGGTGAGCACGCTGAGAGGGTTGGAGTGACGGAAATCGATTTGGGCGAGTCTCGTTCGTGGGGTTAGAGTTTTTCTATTCTTTATTATTTATTATCACTAGTAGAAAACAGGGCTTTGGTCCCAGCTCAATCTACACATTAGTCCCGGTTGCATTACGAACCGGGACTAATGTGAGCATTAGTCCCGGTTCTAGCGGCTAGGGCGCCGGTCGGGGCTCGGCAGGCATCAGTCCCGGTTCAAAAGGGACCTTTAGTCCCGGTTCCAGACACGAACCGGGACTAAAGGGCCTCGCTCCTGGCGCAACCACTTTAGTCCCGGTTGGTGGCTGGAACCGGGACTAAAGGTCGGCCTTTAGTCCCGGTTCTAGCCACTAACCGGGACTAAATCTTTGCCTATATATACCCAGCCGCCCCCGCCCATCTCCTCTGTTTTTTGGCCGCGAAGGGTGGGAGGTTTGTGCTGCTCTGTTCTCACCTCCTATGCACATAAGGTGTTTGATGAAATGTCTGAGCCACACTTAAGCTTTGTCCTCTCCAAGCTCGACCTCGAAGCTTCATTTTCCCCAAGATTTGTCTAGGTTTGGCGGTGCACCAACTACACAAGTGTTCTAAAAGGTTAGCAACTTCATCGTTTCATCTCTCACTGCTAGTTTAGCTCCTTTCAAATGCTGTAGAAGTAGAGTGGTTTGTGGATTTTAGTGGAGGAGTGTATGTGGGAGTTCTTTTGATTTAGATGCACAATTTGAGCTGAAATTAACTTCTTAGAGTCTGCACATGTGTAGGGTGCCGTCCCCGTCCCCGTCCTCACCGTCGTCGATCGCCCGCGTCCATCTCGGCGCCGGCACCACCGTGGTTAGCCTCTTCTTCTTATCTTCTTTCTAAAAGAAAAAAGTTCTTACTTGTATCATTTAGATAGATACTTGTGTATTTTTCTTACTTTTATTATTGTTTGTTATTATATAGTGCCATGGTCATGGTATCCGCCCACGTCGGCCCTCGTCCGGTCTATGATTCGGATGTGGTATATATTATCTTTTATAACTATTTGTTTTATTTAGTGTTTATGACAATTATGCCGACCAACGTGACATAGATGTGTTTATCTAGGAGGTATGTGAACCGGAAATTCCAACCGACCCTCTTGTCGAGAGGTTAAATTTAGTTGAAAAAGAAAACGAGGATTTGAAAGAAAAATTGAAAAGAATTGAGGAGGAGAAGATGAAATTGGAGTTGCATGTTGCCGATGTCGTCGATGACCACAAGATCAAGATGGATGCAATGCGCTTGAAGATTAGAAAGATAAGAAAATATGCCATTGATAATGAGGCTTGGTATCATTATGCGGTTGGATCAATTGTTACCTTAGTTGCCATTATGATCGCATTTGTTGTTGCATTTAAATGTTTTTCATAGTTTCAATGTATGTTTTAATTAGATGCTCTAGAGAGCTATATGTTGTTCTATGAGAACTATATATGTATGAACTTTATGTATTTATTTTTTTAGTAATAACATTTGATCACTACTGTACTTTGGTTTTAATGTGATGACGAACTTGTATTAATTTGGTCACTTCTCTATTCATGATGTTCTGTAATGGTTTTTGATACACTTAATTATATAATGCACGCAGATGAACCGGCAATGGATGTACGGTGACCGACGCACCTCCGCGTACATTGATGGCATGCATAATTTTCTCGAAGTGGCCGAGGCAAACAAGCAGAATGGTTTTATGTATTGTCCATGTACTGTCTGTGGTAATACGAAGTCTCACTCTGACTCGAGAACCCTTCACATCCACCTGATTGAGAAGGGTTTCATGTCACACTATAATGTTTGGACCATGCACGGAGAAAGAGGGGTTGTGATGGAAGACAACGAAGAAAGTTTATAATTTTTTTTACCTAAATCAAAAAGATTCACAAAGAAACTCTAAATAAAGCAAAAAAAAACCAGAAAAGTAAGAAAAGAAATAAAGCAGAAAACAAACAAAAATGAAAAATAAATAAATTTAATATAATGATAAAACACACCAATATTAAACAGCAGGAAAAAGAATCACTCAAAAATCTATTTTTAAAGTAAAGTAATTCACAGTCTAGTGGTTCACACAAATTTCAAATAATTCAAATTTAAACTATTGCAATTTGAAAAATACTGGGACTAACAGAAAGTTTAGATTTTTTGTGACCTAAAGCAAAAAAGATTCACTCAAAAACTCTAATAAAGCAAAAAACAACTCAGAAACAAAAGAAAATAAATAAAGCATAAAACAAAAAAAAATGGAAAATAAATAAATAAAAAATGCCTCTTTAGTCCCGGTTGGTGGTTCCAACCGGGACTAAAGCTCCTTTTCACCAGGGCGGGAGGCAAAGGGCTTTAGTCCCGGTTGGTGGATCCAACCGGGACTAAAGGTTGGTCCTGGCTGTGATGGGATTTTAGTCCCACCTCGCTAGTTCAGTAGCAGGACGACCAGCTTATAAGCCCCGCTGTGAGATAGGCAGCACGAGTGAAAATAGATCTTCTTATAGAGAAAATTCAACTTGAATTGAAAGTGCTAGTGTGGTAACACTAGCTTACTACACTAGCACTTTGAATTTAGGTTGAATTTTCTCTATAAGCAAATCTAATTTCACTTTTGCTATTTTTTTATCTTATTTTTTTTGCATATTAAAAGTGATTTTTAGTTGATTCCTTTTGCTATTACAGTTTTATAAAAGCTTTTTAGTTGATTCTTTTTGCTATTGAAGAATATTATATTTTTGTTTTAGTTGATCATAACAGAATATTTTAATTGATTACTTTTAGTTCATTCTTTTTGCTATTAGAGTTTTATAAAAGTTTTTTAACTTATTTGAACTCCAGACTTTTTGTGTGTTCAAAATGCACCATTCAAAGCCACTTCATCAATTTTCGACCTTTTCTGACTTCATTTCCTATTTTTCATGCATTTACTGATTTTTTTGAGCTAAATGACCCTGAAATTGGAAAGCACTACAAATGAACTCTGAACAGTTTGAAACTTGGCATGGTATCATCATTTCACCCACATAGCTTGTGCTAAAAAGTTGAGAGGGTTACGGCAAAAACTTGATGCACTTCGTGTACAAACTGGACCATCTCCTTCGAAGTATCAAGGTTTCGGACGAAAACTCGTCTATTATAAAGGCATTTCATTTTTTTTAACTTATTTCAACTCCAGACTTTTTGTGTGTTCAGTATGCACCATTCGAAGCCACGTCATCAATTTTCAACCCTTTCTGACTTCATTTCCTATTTTTCATGCATTTACTGATTTTTTTGAGCTAAATGACCCTGAAATTGGAAAGCACTACAAATGAACTCTGAACAGGTTGAAACTTGGCATGGTATCATCATTTCACCCACATAGCTTGTGCTAAAAAGTTGAGAGGGTTACGGCAAAAACTTGATGCACTTCGTGTACAAACTGGACCATCTCCTTCGAAGTATCAAGGTTTCGGACGAAAACTCGTCTGTTATAAAGGCATTTCATTTTTTTAACTTATTTCAACTCCAGACTTTTTGTGTGTTCAATATGCACCATTCGAAGCCACGTCATCAATTTTCAACCCTTTCTGACTTCATTTCCTATTTTTCATGCATTTACTGATTTTTTTGAGCTAAATGACCCTGAAATTGGAAAGCACTACAAATGAACTCTGAACAGGTTGAAAGTTGGCATGGTATCATCATTTCACCAACATAGTATGTGCCAAAAAGTTGAGAGGTTACGGTAAAAACTGGATGCACTTCGTGTACAAAATGGACAATCTCTTTCGAAATATCAGGGTTTCGGACGAAAACTCATCTGTTACAAAGGGATTTCATTTTTTTTTAACTTATTTGAACTCCAGACTTTTTGTGTGTTCAAAATGCACCATTCAAAATGAACAATATCTTTCGAAGTACCAGGGCCTTTAGTCCCGGTTGGAGCCACCAACCGCGACTAAAGCACTAATCAGGAAGAAGCACACGGATCGTGTGTTTCTTTCAAGCGCCTGTGAGTCGTCGGATCAGGGGTGTGTTTCTTTTGAGGGCTGTGAGCTGTTGGATCAGCACTACCACGACCACTTCGTGAGCCACACGACCCTATATATAGACCACCTCTAGGACATGTTCGACACTCATTGTATACACAAATCATTCGGATTCCCTGCATGCATCCGACGGTGCATTTGATATGCGGGCACTCATGAGCCACCGTCGGGCTGCATGCAGGAGAAACCGTGTGTTTTGGGGAAAGTGTTACAAAGACATTTCATTTTTCCAACTCCATTCGATCCACTTCGTGTACAAAGTGGACAATCTCTTTCGAAGTAAGTGCATCCAGTTTTTGCCGTAACCGGTACGCGCCGTACCACTGCCCGTTCGAAGGCTGCACCTACTACGGCCTGCTGTTGTACAACCACATCCAGGACCACCGCTGAGCACCGGTTTAGGTGCAGCCTTCGAACGGGTAGTGGTACGGCGCGTACCGGCACCGGATGTCGCCGATGGGCTCGGTGCAGCAAGTGCACTTGATCTTCAGTGTGATTTACCCGGAGACACCACATCATCAGCCCCGCATGGCCGCCAGGACCTTCTCCAGCGCGCGGCACCGGATGTCGGTGCAGCAAGAGCACTTGCGCTTCATGGTGAGGCAGCAGCTCCCGCAGGCAGGATGCCCATTCTTGCACTTGAATCAAGGCAGAGAAAATACTAATCAGCCGAAAAATCGCAGCAGATCCTGCTGTGCTGGAGCAATAGACGGCGGGAAATTTAATATAATGATAAAACACACTAATATTAAACAGCAGGAAAAAGAATCACTCAAAAATCTATTTTTAAAGTAAAGTAATTCACAGACTAGTGGTTCACACCAATTTCAAATAATTCAAATTTAAACTATTGAAATATGAAAACTACTGGCACTAACAGAAAGTTTAGATTTTTTGTGACCTAAAGCAAAAAAGATTCACTCAAAAACTCTAATAAAGCAAAAAACAACTCAGAAACAAAAGAAAATAAATAAAGCATAAAACAAAAAAAAATGGAAAATAAATAAATAAAAAAGCCCACCGCTATTTTTAAAGTAATTCACAGACTAGTGATTCACACATTTTTTTGTGACCTAAAGCAAAAAAGATTCACTCACAAACTCTAATAAAGCAAAAAACAACTCAGAAACAAAAGAAAATAAATAAATCATAAAACAAAAAAAAAAGGAAAATAAATAAAAAAAAAGCCCACCGCGTGTAAGTAGAAAGAAAAGAAAATAAATAAAGCAACAAACAAACCGGGATTAAAAAGTAAAAAAACCGCGTGTAAGTAGAAAGAAAGGAAAATAAATAAAGCAATAAACAAACCGGGATTAAAAAATAAAAAAATGCCACCTACATAGATGGGCCAGGATCCAGGCCCTGTAGGCCCACGGGCAATCGTGCGTGAGTTTAGGCCAGTAGGCCTGCAATAGAGAGGAGCTCGACAGGTCAGTCACAGCGCGGCTTATAAACCAGTGCAGACGCGCCTCGACTAGCGAGGTGGGACTAAATTTGTGGATGCGGCTGAAAAGGGGCTTTAGTCCCGGTTGGTGGCTCCAACCGGGACTAAAGGTCCCCCTTTAGTCCCGGTTGGAGCCACCAACCGGGACTAAAGCCCCTTTTCAGCAGCCGAAAGGGCGGGAAGAAAAGGGCTTTAGTCCCGGTTGGTGGCTCCAACCGGGACTAAAGGTACCCCTTTAGTCCCGGTTTTAGCCACCAACCGGGATTAAAGGGTAGCCTATATAAGCCCCCCGACGCATTTCATCTCCAAACCCCCGACGGCGCCGCGACCAACTCGACGCCGCCAGGCTGCCGGACCGCGCCGTCGCCTCCCGTCGTTGACGCCGCTCCTCGTCGCTGCCGCCGACGCCGCCCCCGACGCCGCTCCTCGTCGCCGCTCCCGTCGCCGCCCCCGTCGCCTCCCCGAGCCCGTCGCCGCCCCGAGCCCGTCGCCTCCCCGAGCCCGTCGCCGCCCCTAGCCCGTCGCCGCCCCGTGCCCCTGCCCTGCCGCGAGCTCGCCGTCGACGCGCCGCCCCACGCCCCTGCCCTGCCCCGACGGTGCGCGCCGCCCCGCGCTCCTCCCCTTTCGGTCCGGCCAGGAGTACTAGCTAGCTATATATATATATGATATATATGTTAGATGAGATTGTTAATTAGATGATATATATGAGTTCTTTGATGATATGAGTTCTTAGATGAAAAGATGATATGATATACATGCATATAGTTCTTTGATGATGATGATATGATATATATATAGTTCATTATTACATTATGTTAGATAATTTGATGAAATGATGATATATATATAGATGATATGATGATATATATATATGATGCTTTGTTGGAAACAATTTCATTATGGTGATAGATATATAGATTATTTTCATTATGGATGAAAATATTGATATATGATGAATTTTTTCTGTTCATAGACTTTTTTATGTTCATAGAATTAATGTGTCCGGGCGAGTCCCCGACGATCGCCGGGCGAGTCCCCGACGATCGCCGGACAAGATATCTCTTACGTATATAATTTTGCTAAGTGTTTATTAAATTTGTTTTCATAATTAAGCATTTGTTCTCGACGTCGACGATGCCTGGCATGCATCCTAGTCGTCGACTCGGCGGAGGAGGCCTGCTTGATCAGAGGGGCCATGTCCGGGACTGGGCTCCGCCGGGCTGGGACTGGGAGGTGCTACCTTCCGGGGCGCACAGCTTGGTGAGGAGGCAGCCCGTCGTCGACCCGGAGCTTCTTTGGTGGCGGTCGCGTGGGCCAGTGACGGTGCGGAGGCTTGAGTCCCCCGCGGAGGTTGTACGTCACCGTGTCAGGGAGGAGGACGAGCACGTCCGTCGCTACATGGTTGCGTTGGAGGCCAGGTCCGACAATACCTGGCAGGTTCTTCAGGGATCTCACTGGAGCTATGATCCTGTGATGGTTCCTTCTCTTTGGGTGTCCACCGCCCGCGCCGATACCCGTCGTTCGCTAGGGTTCTAGCTGTATTAGTGATGTTATATATATGATACTATTCGAGATATCTTGTATTCTTAATCTAAATTTTTGCCCCTATATATATATAACTTGTGAACTTTGCATGATGTTTGCCAGTAATCCATTGCTCATATGCATATGTGATTCCTTTTTCTGGTTAGGTCTATGTTTGCCACTATCCATCTCTCATGGTTTGTAGTTTGCCATGTGTTGTAATATTTGCAGAAACTATGGATCACAGAGACTTAGAAAAAGAAGAGGCGTTGGAGATTATAATCCGCGCCGGAGAAAATCCAATGGAGGAGGACACCTTGTCGTTTCTCAACGACAACGATGGTGGAATGGAGGAGGAAAGAGATCATCACGGCTCCGATGATGGAAGAATGGAGGAGGAACAAGATCATGACGGCTCCGGTGATATAGAGAAGGGAGCCTTAACTAATGCAGAGTCCGGCGAGGTATATGTATATATATATATATTAATTAAGCCTCTGCTGACTAGATGCATTAATTGTTTTGTATGTACATATATTAACGCTTCTTTCTTCTTTTAGCCTTCGGGAACGAGCCAAACTTCGTCAAGAAGGAGACGAGGCGCGAAGAAAAGTTTGGACAAGGAGGAAAGGTACAAGATCGACGTAATCTCTCCAGCTGGCGAACCGATTCTTCCCACGCGGACCAAAAAAGCCTTTACATATCAGTGCGGCGTACTGGTTAGGGATATCATCCCGATCACCATCGAGCAGTGGAATAAGAAGAAGGACGACCCTTCAGTTACTTTTGTCCACGATAGACAAAAAGAAGTTCTTTGGAGCGACCTGCTGAAAAATTTCATCCTACCGCCAGAGGAGGATCCGACAACCCCACCAGTTATAGAGCCAAAGGTCAAGGCGTACGCTCTAAAGAAGATGGCAGAACTGTTCAAGAACTGGAAGAAGAATTTGAACACAAAGTATGTCGAGAAAAACAAGACTCCAGATTTCACCGGTACATATGTGAAGATAAAAGATCACTGGCCCGAATTTGTGGCCTTAAAGAAATCCGATAAGGCGCGGAAAATGTCAGCGCAAAATAAGCTGAATGCTGCAAGGAAGGAGTTTCACCATGTTACGGGGTCAGGTGGCTACAGGCAAGCCGAGCCTAAGTGGGAAAAAATGGAGAACGACCTACTTGCTAAAGGGGTCGAACCAGAGACACGGAACTGGCCAGATCGGGTAAGGACTTGGGTATTCGGGAATGGGGGAGCTTTGGACCCAGAAACAGGGAAGGTTGTTTACGAGGATCCTAAACTTGAAATACCCATCAAAAGGATTGAGGAAGCAATCAAGGAAGTGGAGGAAGGGAGGTTCCATCCCGACAGAGAGAAGGACGTGCTGACAAAGGCCCTCGGGAATGATGAACACCCTGGACGAACACGAGGCACACCAGGCTCCGTTCCATGGAAGCTTGGGTTTCACGACAGCAAAGACACTTATAGAAGCCGAGGGCGAAAGAAGAAAGAGGATGCAACCAAACTAGAGCAGATGGAAAAAAGATTAGAGGTACTAGAGGCGGCATCAGCTAGAGCCCTCGGCCCACCAGATCAGCAGCACGATCCTTCATTGGAAGGTACTCCACCATCTCAGCGGAGAAGCAGCGTGGCTTCCACGGAGCACGATCAGCCTGATATCACGGCTCGCCGCTACCCCGTGGATGGTATCACGCAGAATGAAAATTGTGTGCTGTTGAAAGATTGCGGAAACCTGAAATTGGAGGTGGCGATAGGCTCTGTCCACCATCCTCGACCTGATGCTACTTTCCATTGCGCTCCGATTCCAGTTGGCTATGCTGTTGTCATGGTGGATGAAATATCGCCCGGATTTGGGACCCTGCGGCTTGATCATCCTACAGGTGAAGGTGAGGTTTATCTGGAAAATGCCTTAAGGACTACCTGTCTATGGAGAAAGTCACACATCAAGCTTCCTTACTTCACGCCGCCTCAGCATACTGCTCATGAGCCGGAGGAGGCCCCTCATCAGCAGACTCAGCCGTCTCCGGCGCGTCTGCCGTCTCCGCCATCTCCGGGGCGTCAGCCGTCTCCGCTGCCTCAGTCGTCTCCGGCGCGTCAGCGGACTCCGCCTCCTTCGCCGCGTCAGCCGTCTCCGCCATCTCCGCCGCGTCAGCCGTCTTCGCTGCCTCAGTCGTCTCCGCCGCGTCAGCGGACTCCGCCTCCTCCGCCGCGTCAGCCGTCTCCATCTCTTCCGCAACAGCGGCGGAAGAGAGCCGCCGTCGCTCCGGTGGCTAGCAGTACAACAACAGGAGGGAAGAGGTTTCAATATGGTCCAAAAAGCCTCAACCCTCTTCCAAAGAGATCATATGATAGGTCTGAAGAGGAAGTCAATGAAATCTCAATGGCCGAAGTGAAGGCCCATTTTGCACCGAAATGTCCAACTACAAAGGAGAAAATTGATCCGAAAATAGCCATGCGTACGCTGAAAAATCTTGAAAAACCACCGCCTAAGTTGCTATCAGACTATGACCGTTCAATTGTAAAGTCATATGCAGATCCACAGAAGCGGTCGGGAAGCAGCGGTAATCCATATCAAGGGAAAAAAATAATTCCCCAACTGGGCGAGCAGGAGAACCAATCGTGCCCCCCGCTCATGGTGTCTAGCGATATCCCAGCTGATGTTCCGCAGGGGGTAGCGCCCGGTACTAATCCCGATGATTACTTACCCGATGATATACCGTTACCCGAAATGGCTGATGTAGTAGACTTTAGATTCGAGCTCGGAAAGCCTCTCGTCAGACCAGAGGAGCTCCCGGAACTACCAACGAGGATGCTAGCATTGCATAAATGGTACATGGAAGCCTGCGAGCGAGGGCAGAACTATATCCATGCAGGAGTTAAAGATGAGCATTTCTTCAATGGAAAAGAGTCGGTTTACATTGAATTTGAAGAATTATTCTACATATACAATCTAAAAGAGATCGACAAAACTATCATCACTTCCTATTGTTTGTAAGTATCATTTCTGAAATTAAGTCTCTAGCTCAGCTCGTTCATTACTGCATGTATATAATTGTCCTCACCATATGTATATTATGCAGAAAGAAGATCTTCGAATGCAACAAAGGACCAATCCAAATCAATGACGTTGGGTTCGTTAACCCAAATGTTGTTCATGAAATGACTGTAAAACACAACAAAAAGGAAATGGAGGATTACTTGCTAAGGGCGTTTATCAAACAACAAACCAAAAGAGAAATACTACTTCCTTACAACTTCAAGTGAGTGTTATATACTGTCTTGTACATACACACATAATTTTGTTTCGCTTACTCGATGTTAAGTGTAATTGATGAGCTACATGTGTGCAGCTTCCACTTTATTCTGCTCATCATACAGTTTGACCAAAGTCGAATACAAGTCATGGACTCGTTAAGTAAAGACCTTTCGGCGTGGGCGCCCCTGCAAACAATTCTCAAGAAGTAATTTCAAATCATTATCGCACTATATCGGCAACTATCGTTCATTTCCTGATATCAAATAATTAATAACTTTTTAATTCATGTTCTTTGCCGGGCAGTGTTTGGACAAGGTTCACCAAGGAGGTTAGGGGTCGTCACTGGAAAAAGAAGCTGCAATATGAATTGCTCCCTGTAAGTAGTACTAGCTAGGCCCGCGCATCACTTTGATTCTAGTTTCAATACCACTATCATGCTTGATTATTATTTTGATTGAACTCTATTCTCGTAAAGTGCCCTCAGCAGGGATCCGGAAATAACTTATGTGGATACTACGTCTGCGAGTTCATCCGCCAGAGGACCAATTACAAGGGCAGATCAATATTAGAAAAACTTGAAGTACGTAAACAATATTCACAAATTTATTTTAATACCATCAACTGTGTTGAGTTTCATTCATATATATACATATATATATATATATTGACCCCCTTTTTTAAATTAGATCGACCGGATGAGGGATGGACTCCTACCAGAGTATCGCCTACGAGCAATTCAAGAGGAATTGGCGGGATTCCTCCTTGATCACGTCATAGCTAAAAATGGAGAATACCATGAAGAAATTTTGGCCCTCTAGAAATTAGAGATCGTAAGAGATGTTATTCATTGTATATATGCATGAACGTGCACTAGACATAGTACGTAGCGTCGAATAGATATACGAAAACATGTTGTTCGACCAAGCACGGAGAAAGAGAGATCACTTCTCTCTATATTAATTCATGACGATTTGTGTAATGGTTTCTTCATTGCTTTATGTAGTAGCAAACGTCGAGTTGAATCGTCTACACAAAAAAGAAAAGGGGGAAACACAATATGAAACCCCTAAACCCCTCCTTTCAAAAAAAAAAACAAAAACCCCAGCGCATCGAGCTGCTGACGCGTGGCAGTCTTTTAGTCCCGGTTGGTGTTACCAACCGGGACTAAAGTTCCCCTACTGGGCGGCTCGAGCTGCTGACGCGTGGCAGACTTTTAGTCCCGGTTGGTGTTACCAACCGGGACTAAAGGTCCTCCTGCCTGGGCGCCCCACAGCGGCCACGTGGAGGCACTTTAGTCCCGGTTCGTAACAGAACCGGGACTAAAAGTGAGGACCTTTAGTCCCGCTTAGTTAGACCCGGTTCCAGAACCGGGACTAAAGGCCCTCTGGAACCGGGTCTAAAGGCCCTGTTTTGTACTAGTGTATGTGAGGCGTCCGGTGTTGGTCAAGACGCGGCTTTGTCTTTCGGTTTAAGGGTAGGCACCTTGTGTTATGGTTGTAATGTGTGTGGTGGGGATGGCCTTGATGTGGAGTTTGCGCTACACTTGTTGTTCGCAACGAGTTTAGTTGTCTTGTAGTTTATTTCTACCTTCTATTAAATTATGATACGCCTAGGCATACTATCGAAAAACAAAAACCCAGAGAGAGACACAAAGATGGGAAGGCTGCTCAAATGATTTCCGAAGCTTGTGCTCCAAACTGACTCTCCACAAAGATGCCAGCTGCACAAAGATGGGAAGGCGACTTGGATGAATGCGGCGAGCACGGTGGCAGGTCACGTACGTACGTGGAGGCGACTTGGATGAATCAGGAAAAGGCAGCGCACGTACGGATCACGGTTGAAGAATAGTAGTACCGTATTTACAATCAACAGCTAATATAATTTTTTGCTACATAGGACATAGGAGGAGTACATGTATATACATACACAAGTAAAAAACAAACACACACACATACATCACTCTGCTACTCCTGATCACTATCACTAGGAGTAGCCTCCTGATCACTATCACTAGGAGGAGCTAAAATCTCCAGCTCAGGCCTGTTTGCATGCTGGCCAAGTAGCTTGCGCAAGTTTTGCTCGTACTTGTCGCCGCACTTTCCCGTTACACACACTCGCTTCAGTCCATGTATGCACCTTATCCCGTCATTCGGCTTGTGCCCGCATCCATCACAATGGCCGCAGCAGTGAATGTTGAGCGTTTCAACGGAGAAGAAAGTCGCCCCTCCAAAAGTTACACTTTGGTCGCTCCCTTCGCATTCAATCCTGAGGCACTTGACTGGTCTCCACTCAGAACGACCAGGTAGAGGCACGTCACCCAAACTGAGAAGCTCCTCGAGCGGCTCAAAATAAGGCATATCATTGCATACAAAATCACATGCGCGATATACTAGCATGCCTATGTCTTCTCCACTTGATACCCTCCACTCATTTTGGTAGTAATCCACAGTCACCCTGGTCCATAGTTGACTTATGTATGCAAGACTGTTAGGACCACTAGTGTACCTTAGCTTAATGATCTTTAGGGTCTCGGGTAGCACGCAGATGCCGGCAAAACATGCAAAGTCATAGCTGCCGCCGCCCTTCTCCAGCTCCAGCAGCTGCAGTTGCAGCGACAAGGACTCGAGGTGAGGGAGCTGGCCAGAGATGGCCCAACACAAGTCCCCCCAGTTTTCACGGTTGACGCCGGACAACCCGAGCTTGCGCAGCTGGGTAAGATTCTTGAGCTCCTTGAGCAGCGTGAGGCCGCCTTTCCCACCTGCAATATTCACAACACCAAGGGTATGCAACTTGGTCATCTTCCCAATACCCTCTGCAGCAGCAACAACAACCTCAATACCGCCGCCGTTTTTAGCAACACGAACCCGGCGCCTGCGCTGCTTCTTGGACTCCCACCAGCTGCTGCTGCTGTTGGATTCCACCAAAGCATGTGCCCTCCTCTTCCATGCTCCAGTAACTCTAGTTGATCCCCGTTGGACCACACATAACGCTGCTGCTTTGGCTCCTACTAGGAAGGGGCTCGTGCCACTATGAACGACGTCTTCTTGTGGTGGCGATGATGGTGGCGTTGGTGCCGCTGCTGCCGCTTCCGCCGCCGCTTGTTGTAGTCGTCGTCTTGCTTCGGTAGTGCCAGCACGGATGTACTGTAGCTTGTGTAGCTTGGTGATGACAGCAGGCGGCAACTCGACTATGGAGGTGTGCCTGGCATCTAGAGTCTCCAGCTGACTCATGGCACCCAATGAATCCGGGAGACGAGTGACTTCCATGCATCCTCGCAGGGACATGAACTTGAGGCGATGAAACTTCTTCCCGATCATCTCCAGATCGTCATCCTTTACTACACCAGTACCATCTGATTCTGATGTACCACTAGTGCCCTCCAGATCAAGCACGCGAAGCATCTTCATCTTGTCAGAGAGGAGGAATGGCACCCACTTGCCGAACACTGTCATAGACCTTAGCCGTGACAAGTCAATGCCGTTGAACAGAGTCACATCTCTGTCCCAACTGCTGCTTATCGTGAGGTGTTGTCCAGCGAGTTGAGAGTTGGGGCTGCAACTCCCCTCTAGTGCAAACACAAGGTTATCTTCCATTGGCCGTGACTTGATGTATTCATAGAAGAAACCATTGACCCTACAGCTTCTTGTTGTTGATGATCCCTGCATCCCCTGGTATAATATGCTCAACTTCATAAGCTCAAACAAAAGACTTTCTGCCTTCTCCTCCTTAGTACCACCACCACCGGATGAGTAACCCTCGGCGATCCACCGCCTTAGTAAGCGGCTCCGCCTGATGCTTTGTTCTGCAGGGAAGATGGACACATAGAAGATGCATGGCTTGAGTTCATCCGGGCAAGTATCAAAGTAGGATTGCATCCAACAAAATAGGCTCGTCAAACTAGGAAAATATGAATTGGTCTGTAAACATCCCATGAAGTCCGCATCTATACGCTCCAGCAAACACTCCAGATCAGTTGTGCGGCAGAATTTGCCTATGGCAACTATTACTTCCGGAAGCCCGCCACATTTCGACATGATAAGCTTTGAAATCTTCTCTGCCTCGACGGGGGACTCAGACAGTCCTTCGTCATCGTCATCGCAAGCTATCTGCATAATTCGGAAATAAATTAAGAAACTAAGTGGCAGGGAGGGAGGGAGGGAGGGAGGGAGGGAGAGAGAGAGTACCTTTTTGAAGAGACCAAGGGCCATGTCGGCATCTAGACCCTGCACATCAATAGTATAGCCTTCTCCATTTGTACAATGGTTGGCGATGCTTTCTTCACGTGTAATGACAATAGTTCTACCACATTTAGCAGCCTGGGATAACAAGGTTGATTTTATTAAGTCCCAGTCATGCGTGGACCGCAGACCATCAATAACAAGGTAATAATTTTTTTCACGCAGAGTTTTGCTACACCCTTGAATAGGGTCTTGGCCTTCCACCATACCAATTGCTGCTTTTTTCCTTGGCATCAGCATCATTTGAATAAAATTCCAGAAGCAATCTCCGACACATGTCCGTCAAACTGAACGGATGGGGCAGATGCACCCAGCCGTAGATTTCGCGCAATCCAATCAATTTATCACGGTCACATGCTTCTTTGACGATAGCTGATTTCCCGACGCCAGCAATCCCCCACACAGATTTCACACGAGCCAGGCCAGAATTGACGGAATGCACTTCATATTCACGCCCGACAAGCCAATCCTCTTCCTGTTGATCAGATTCACCCTGCAGAAAGTATATACGCATGCATGTAATAAGTTAGAGGATTAATTAGTACTCCCTCCATTCCATAATGTAGTGCGCATAGTTTTTAATGAAGTCAAATGTCACAAATTTTGGCCAAGTTTATCGAGATAAATATCAACAATAGTAATATAAAATAAATATAGCATGGAAGTATATCTTGTGCTTTATGTAGTGATATGAATTTGATAATATATATATATATATATATATATATATATATATATATATATATATATATATATATTCATCACCCGAGGTAATCTTACGATTGTTTCAAAAATAAATTTCGTTTTGTATACAAATAGTTACATGCATATTGATTCATTATGTAAAATTTGGCATAAGAAAACAAAAATATAGGTCATAAGACCAGAAAATTGCATTTTATATATATTTTACACTATGTTTTTACGTTCGTAACTTTACATAGTGTAAAATAGACGGGGGTGAAGAATAACTATTCCTCACCTAAACTAAACTATTTTGTTTTTCCTGTTAAAATGACGTACATACCATGTTGAGCAGAGCTTTAGCGTTGAGGGCCCGATGTTGGTAATCCACACAATGTTTGGCAATTCTTGGATTACTTGTAGTAACAACGATGCGAGCTCTAGTAGACTCGCATAAGATATGCCGTTTGATCAAGTCCCACTCCGCGGTGTAGGCCAACGAGTCATCAAGATAGATGAGGTAATCTTGTTCAGTCAGAAGCTTACGACACCTTTCAAACCTATCCTGCTCACTCATCTTCCCCCAATTGAACTATTCATGTTCTCGTTTATCTTCTGGGCAAGAGTCCAAATGTATTTTCCGAGACAATTCAGCCAGCTTGAACAGAGTATCACCAGAAACTTTATCATAGAAGTAGCAGCGCTGAAATACCCCCTCCTCCGTTGCTGCCACCAAGGCTGAGAAAGAATAAAGGCCCGAACAGAACACGGAGATAGCACCAGGTCGTCTTAATTGCCAACTGAATTCACCCATCCCAATCCGATGCCCAGAACCCTGCAGCAATTAGTAAGTAAATTGATCATCAAATAATTCCCCTGACCAAATTGGTGCCCACTACAGGAGTAGAGTAATAAAGGGAGAAACATATAGACTTGCGAAGGCTACGACTAACCAAGAGTTTTGGCTAGGCTTTCCGTGGACCGAGGGTACAGAATTTTCGCCTATCGTTTCAGACGTATCTAGACGTATTTTAGTTCTGGATAAATCCATTTTAATTCATTTCTGCGACAAGTAATTCGGGACGGAGGGAGTACTTCGTTCTAAAATATAAAATAACGCATGTATTGATTCATTAAGACGAAACTTCTACCATTACGTTAAGTTGTATGGCCTTAAAGTTTAGGCCATTACATCATGTAATAGATTTGTGGTATTGTAGATGTATTTTTTCTATAAACATGGTCAAACTTTTTAAATTTTGTCTTGGGAGGAAACTTGTATGCCTTATATATTTAAAGAGAGAGTATCACAGAACCAATATATTAATGAAGGAAATTCTTCATCGAAGTCTTGTTATAACGAATCAATAAACTTATGTAATGGCATGGACTATTATTTCCCCTTTGTAGAACCATCATGCAGTGTTTAAAGTGAATGTCCACTTACGACCATTTTCTAGCAATTTATATAATAAGATATTGCCTCTATATTGTAATCACAGTGCCAAAAAATAAAAGCTAATAATACATATTTAGGTATTACGGTTCACCCATATAATAACGCCTACACCATGTTACAACTGATGTTCAGTCTTGTTTGTTAGGCTCTTGGATCAAAAGGAGCACTTTTGAAAGTACTAAGCCGGTCAAGATATTATAATTTTTATTGTAGGCTACAACATATGTTTTCCATAATTAATATAAAATTCCACAAATAATTGTATTTGATTAATGTAAAGCTTTGAAATTAGTGTTGAAACATAAAAGGACAAGTTTTAAAATGTAATACTCCCTATTCTATTGAATTAAGGCATATCAGCTAGATTCTTAACTAAAATTAAAATGCATACTTATGATTAAGTTTCCCTATGCCAACGAATTTAGTCGATTGAACTAGAGGCTTGTGTTAACCAATCAAAATGTACCTTATATTTTTCAATGGATCGCTGGGGGGGGGGGGGGGGGGGGGGTATTATTTATACAGATATGATGGATAATTACCAGTAATATATATAGAAAATCATGTGCATTGGCCAAGTAAATGGCATAGTGGCATTTGTCTCACATAGTACTTTAATAGGCATATTCTAAGTGAAAATCATAGGGAAATGGTGCATTGAAGGATGGAATAAGTCAAACACACCAACTATTTTAGAACGGAGGTAGTAATGCAGTTGCATATGTATGTACATGGGTAGAAGTGCATAATAATTATGTAACTAATTGTGTGCGTACCTTGGGGAAAAGAGCACAAAGGTATTGATCATGAGAGAAGCATTGAAGCTCCCATACTTGGAAGGGTTTTCCCGTGCATGCACGGGCAATTCCCAAGTGCTTGGTTGAGATGATGATCCGGCTGCCGTTATTGCCGTCTGGAAGGCACACTCTGATGGCATCCCAGTCTGCGATACTGGATAATTCTTTCTCTAGGACGATGAGATATTTGTGCTTGCTGACTCGCACCAGGAGATCTGACATATCGTTATGGTGGCGGTGGCGGTGGCGGGGTTGGAGGTTGTTGGCATTAATCTTGCCATATGTATCAAGACCTAATCATCTAGGAGTCTACGTGGTGGTAGTCTTAGGTTGATAGGTTAACTACAAGACTAGTACTAGTTGTATTCGATTTGTAACAGCTGGATGAATAGTCAGCTTGCAAGCTGTAGGTGAGGTCAGTTTAGGAATGAGTCATATTAGGAGTCCTACGTGTTTACGTTGGCCGAGTCCGTGTAGGTTTAGGTTTTGTGGGTCGCCAAGATCAGGTTGTGTGTATATATACACAACAAGGGCTGCGTGAGTTTATCTTGTAATCGTGGAGAAAAGGAGAAAATAAAAAGAGAGAAATTAAGGGTACGAGACGTACCCTCGGCTATCAGTTTTTCGTGCGTGTTCATCGTGTGAGTTGATGTGATCGATCCTGTGGGCGAATCCCAACAATTGGTATCTAGAGCAAGGTTCGAGGCGAAGCTGCGCTTGCCCCGGGGAGGCGACCCGACTAGCGCCTCGGGGCGGGCGATATAGTCGCTGGGTGGTACAGCGGCGAGGAAGAGCGGGCGATATGGTCGTTGGGTGGTGCAGCGACGAGGAGGATCGGGTGATTGTCGTTCGGCGAGCGACATGGAGGAAGACGGCGGGTTGTCGTCGGCAAGGTTGTGGAAGGTGATCGTTGATGATTGCGGTGGTGCCGAGGTGCGGTGCCAGGAAGAGTCGTCAAGATCATCGTCCGGAGAGTTAGAGTCAAGAGTCATGTGTGTTAGCATGGTCGGTCGGTCGTCGTCGTCATGTCCAAGTGCTCGTCTCTGTGAGGATCGGTTGAAGATGAAGCGTGTCATGGTCGATGGGCTGTCCGGTGTGGTGTAGCACCGAGGGCAAAGACGTGAAGTGGAGATCAAGCTCAAGCGTGTAGTGGGACGAGGACCAGTGAAGGGGAGCCTCTTCAATGAGGACCTGTCTCTGCATGGGACGGTGTGGATCCGTTGGCATGTATTGCGTTAGGGGTGACCGATGGTGTCGCCTGGCAGCGTGACTGGGAGTCTGGATCATACGTTGAGATGGATCGTTAAGTCGCGAATCTACAACGAGCCAAGATCGGAAGGAGCACAAGGATACGACAAGTCAAGATTAGGGAGAGATTGTTGGCATTAATCTTGCCATATGTATCAAGACCTAATCATCTAGGAGTCTACGTGGTGGTAGTCTTAGGTTGATAGGTTAACTACAAGACTAGTACTAGTTGTATTCGATTTGTAACAGCTGGATGAATAGTCAGCTTGCAAGCTGTAGGTGAGGTCAGTTTAGGAATGAGTCATATTAGGAGTCCTACGTGTTTACGTTGGCCGAGTCCGTGTAGGTTTAGGTTTTGTGGGTCGCCAAGATCAGGTTGTGTGTATATATACACAACAAGGGCTGCGTGAGTTTATCTTGTAATCGTGGAGAAAAGGAGAAAATAAAAAGAGAGAAATTAAGGGTACGAGACGTACCCTCGGCTATCAGTTTTTCGTGCGTGTTCATCGTGTGAGTTGATGTGATCGATCCTGTGGGCGAATCCCAACAGAGGTGAGATGTTAATTGAGTCAGCAAGTTGTTGAGGAACTTTACCGGGTTGAAAGGATGCGGAACCTTTACCCAGGCACGATTCTTGAATTCGTGGCAGATTTCTGGATCATCATATGCCGTCTTCGCAATACTCGCCCACCCAAGTTCCCCTGCAACATCAGCATGCGGACTTCCCCATAGCGAGATCACTTTGAGCTCACTTCCTTGGCAATCGATCAACCTTTTCAGATCGCCGATGGTGTCGGGAAGCTTTCCCATGGCCTTCCAGGCATCCCTTAGAGCGAGGAATGCCTCCGCTCCTGGTGCCGACGTATGACCCCCAGCAGGCCGCATAACCAGCTGCTGATGTTGATTTTCGTCATGGTTGTCAGCACCGCCAGCCATGAGGTTGTAGCGTGTGTTCCTCTGGCTTACGTCCTCCACCCTTGCCTTGAGCCGTTTGATCTCTGCCACCGCCACGTCAAGGGGCAGCGGCGACCTCGCAAGGCAGGGGAGGGACGAGGCAAGGCGCTGCACCCAGTCCCAGGGCGACGGCTTGTTGAGGTGGACCACGAACTCGACGCAGTTCTCCACGTCAAAGGCCAGCTCGCGGAGCTGCCTCACCCAAGCCCGCGCCACCAGGTTCTTGGATGCACGCTCCTTCGCGGTGGGGGCGCTCAGGAAGGCCTGCATCATCTGGAACTCTCCAGTGATGAACATCAGGTCCTCCTGCACACGCTCCCTCTGCTTCCCCTCCTCCTCGACCGCCGACTTCACCCTGCTCACCGTCCCCTCCACCGCCATCTTGGTCAGACCAAGCGCAAACTCCGCCATTGCTAGTTAGGTGGTGTAGCAGCAGCGCAAGCTAGTGGTTTAGTAGTATGTTCGATCTGATTTGTGCCTTCATCAGCCACTGGAGATGGGTTTATAAAGGGGCTGGGGGGACAGATCTAGCTATCATCTCACAGCTAGCTCATAGAAAAACATGTTGCACCATTAATTGTAGACTCAGTGAACCTGGCTGGCTACCCTTTGAGTCGTAAACAAAGTACGTCAACATGTGCATCACATCGTACTACACATCCAGCCGGCCAACTGGTTAATTTTTATCACAAGTTAGCTGGTACTCCCAGTGCCACCATCGTTACCCCAATTGGTTGACCTTGATTTTGGCGCAACTCTGTGATTTGGGGGTTCTCTGCATAATTTTCTCGCATATATGACAAATTTAGTTTTTCCTAAAACAAATGGAATAGTAGTCGAAGCGATTTCGGTTTGTTGTAGCAAGAGAACTGATGCTTATAAAGTCATAATAGTCGGAAAGGTGTTTGTATCGTTTTGCAAGTCCCAACATTAATTCGTTTATTTGAGCCAAGATTCTGCCGCTGCAACATTCACATCAGATGCAATACACGATTTTCCTTATCATAATTTCAGCTCTGTGCGAGCTTGTTCTGGATTTCAGACCTTTGTTGGATGATTTATTTACTTAATAAAGGGGCTGCATGCATCATCATGATGCAAAGGCCGGGGTATTCCTCCTTTTCTAAAAAAAAAGATGCAATACATGAAAGCATCCTTTAGGTTCATACATAGGGCGTCTCTCTCTAATTAATGTTGGGACGTTCGAACAAAAAAAACGGAGGAGATTAAGTTATGTGTAGAGCACTTGCATCACTACTGCAATCAAATTATATTCATGTGTAATTGGCTTCCCAGAAGTACCAAGTTGTTTAAAACAAAGAAGCAAGTTGGCTCAAATAAACGAAGCAGGCCATGTGAACTGATGCTCATGCCGAGTATACCTAGTTAATTGTTTATGGAATCGATTACATAAAACAAATTCTGACAAACTAACAATAAACTCTTCCCCAGAAGCCACTCGAGATTAAATAGTTAGTTCTTTTTTTTTTTGCGGAAAAACATCCGATCTATTCATCTTCAAACATGGTAGTACAACGAATACAAGAAATAATAAAAGTTACATCCAGATTCATAGACCACCTAACGACGACTACAAGCACTGAAGCGAGCCGAAGGCGCGCTGCCGTCATCGCCCCTCCCTCACCGGAGCCGGGCAAAACTTGTTGTAGTAGACAGTCGGGAAATCGTCGTGCTAAGGCCCCATAGGACCAGCGCACCAGAACAGCAACCGTCGCCGCTGAAGAGTAACATAGATCGAAAGGATCCAACCTGAAAACACACGAACGTAGACGAACGACGAACATATCCGAGCAAATCCACCTAAGGCAGATCCGTCGAAGACACACCTCCACACGCCCACCGACGATGCTAGATGCACCAAGGGAACGGGGGCTAGGCGGGGAGAACCTTATTCCATCTTCAAGGAGCCGCCACCGTCTCGCCTTCTTGAACAGGACACAAACCCTAACAAAACTCGAAAACACATCTAAAAACGAAGCCCTCCCACCGGCAAAGGCCGGGATCCACCGCGCCCCCATGGCCTAAGGCCATGAAAGACGAGACGGACCGGCGCCGGCGTCAGCGGGAGGCGAAGAAACCTTAATTTTTTAGGGCAGGCGGCGGCTGCATGAGCCCTCCTAGCGCTGCATCTATTAAATAGTTAGTTCTGACATGTACAAAGATGCCCCTACTCCGTCCCGTAGATTTAGATGATGC
Source organism: Elymus sibiricus (assembly GCA_039707655.1). Lineage (NCBI taxonomy): Eukaryota > Viridiplantae > Streptophyta > Magnoliopsida > Poales > Poaceae > Elymus > Elymus sibiricus. The sequence goes on from CM077675.1 coordinate 534,608,137, forward strand.
ACATCTCCACCACAGATCAAGTCTCATCGAATAGGTTTACTAGATCTGATAAGCACAAAAGAGACTAAAGATTATGTCCCTAGTACTATCTTCTAAAATACATACATGCCTATGCAAAAAACTTTTTTTTTAGATAAGGAGGTTAAACCCCCGGCCTCTACATCAATCAATACATATAGCCATCTTTATTAATTATTCCACGAAGGTCTGACAAAAACATACATCAAGCAACCCGAAGCCACCACTCACACCTACAAATTTGATAATGTGGAGTGCTCTCACTCCCCATATCTAAAACCGATGTCGTCGCCGATCCATCCATATAACGTATCGTAACCAACAGCCGGTGCAGCAGACCTAAAGCGTACACCACATGCACACGCTTTAGAAGCCGCCATCCTCATCGAACCGCTGTCCTATCTTCAGGAGAGAGATCCGCATCATCCTTGCCAGTCCGGCCATCCGTCGACGCCGCTATGGCGCCCAACGGCGCCACCGCCCTGCGCTCGTCCATCCCGATGCGGAGACTCTGAAAGATCGGTCGTGCGTAGCACCTTCAGAACAGGCATGACACCACGTAGCACCTGTCGGCCAGGCATGACTTGACATCTCCACCGAAGCTCCGTTCAAGACAAAGCTGTAGGAGATATGCCCTAGAGGCAATAATAATAGTTATTTTGTATCTCCAAGTTTGTAATGAATGTTTATGTTCCATGCTATAACTGCAATGATTCCCGTGTCTACAATAACCACGAGGCACGGAGGGAAACTCATGTGCACGTGTGGTATAATAAACAGTATATTGTATTCCTAGTTATGCCTCTAAAACTAGCTCAAGTATTGCATGATGATACTGTTTTCCTGATCAAGGGCATGGCTATGCCGGCAATTTTGAGGGCACAATGTTAGAAGAACATTTGTGTTGAATCGACCCGCATTGATGTTATGCTATGAGATACATTCGTCACAAGTTAATGGTTAATAACACAGAGATAGTTAACGTTTGCATAATTCCTTAGACCATGAGAGTATCGAGTTCCTTCGTACTTGCTTCGTGAACTTTGGGGTTTGTTAAACATCATCTGTAATAGGGTGGCTATTACGGCGGCTTACGGGTTCACGAAAAAGTATGACAAGTAACTTGGTAGCTCAAGATTGGGATTTGCTCCTCCGACGATGGAGAGATATTCTTAGGCCCTCTTGGTGTTGCGGTATTCATCATCGTCTGGCCAGACACAATGTGATTTGATCACAGGGATACCGGAACACGGAAACGAGTAAGGAGAACAAAACCGGTAACGAGGTAACTGACATAGTGGACAAGTTGTTGATCCATGGGGATGCCGACAAGTCTCACCTCGGGTGTTTGTATCATATTGCGAAGCAACAGGAATAGCACACGGCAAACTACTGGTTCACTCGGATATTTATTCATGTGGGTATAGGGGTCAATATGGGTGTCCACGGCTCCGATGTTGATCATTGATGGGAAAGTGTTCCGCTCATGTCTATACTTCACCGAACCTATAGGGTCACGCTTAAGGGTCATCTATCTGCCGAATACTAGACAGGGAGTCCGAGAGAAAATCACCGGAAAAGTTTCGGGGACAGCGGAAGAGTTTCGGAGAGAGAACACCGGAAGAGTTTCGGTAAAACCGAAAAGTTGTTTCGGAGTATACCATTAAGTCAAATTGGTTTCGGCATATGCCTGGAAATTATTGGAGGGTACCAGAATTGTTCTGGTAACTTCGGGGATTTTTCGGAGATAAAAACCGAAAATGTTCCGGACTGCCGGAACTGCTTTGGTTGCTTTTCGCAGATGAAAATCATTGATCTGAAAATGTTTTAGAACGCTTCCAGAATTGTTTTAGTGGGTACTGGAATTATTCTAGGACCCATAGAAATATTTTCGGAATTAACGGAAGCGGAAAAATGTTTTCATGAATAGTGAAAATGCATTTATGGTGATTTTTGGATGGTCACCTTTGTTGACTTTCCACAAAATATCTCAAGGGGATGACATGGAAGGATTAGGGCACCACATGGGGTGCCCTAGGAGAGGCTGGCCGGCCAAGGTGGGGCTCCACCATGGAGCCTCACTTGCCCCACTTGCTTTCCCTTTATGCCCTTGTGAAGGACACATTTCATGGGGTTTTTCGGTATTTCAAGTGCCACCCTACCCCTTGAGTTTTCCTATAAATAGAGGTGGAGATGCACTCTCCACACTCACTCTTTCTCAACATACAAATGCCATGCATGATCTGGCCTTCTCTCTCCCTCCCCGCGAAATAGTTTCGTAGAGCCGAAAGGCTGTCTGGGTTCCGGCAAGAACTAGTTCTGGACGGCGAAGCCCTGCCGGATAGCTGACACCGTATGTGTGCAACCCCGTAGAGAGGTCGTAGTTTCGATCTTTTGCCTGAGGGGCTGTTCGAGGGTCCTCCCGAAGGGCTGTCCGAGTTACCGTTCGAGCTTCGAGGGTCTTCCCGAAGGGCTGTCCGTGACATCGTCCGAGGGACTGTCCGACCGCCTCCCGAAGGGCTGTCCGACGTGGGAGAACATCCGCGCGGTTGGGAGGTTGTAAATCCTAGCTGCAGGGATCTGCACCAACGATCTTCATTGACTCTACTTCCGCTGTGCTACGAGTCGGTAATGATCAGATCAAAACCTTGTATGCATCTCCTTAGTGATCCTGGGCGTGCTCGCAGTACCGAATTTTTTTGTTTTCTGTCGCGTTCCCCTACAGTGGCATCATGAGCCAGGCAATGCGTAGATGCAGGTTACGATCTAGAATACATGAGATGTATGGGTATTGCATAGTATAATTTTGTAGTAGATAAGATCTATTGCTGAAAATTATTTATTCGGGAAGTAGATGAAATCTATTACCCGATATTCTTGTTGCTTCCCTTGAATTTGCGTAGTCCTGATCTTGACGGCATGGTGGAATCTGACAAAGTTCTGGCGATCCGCGATCCTTTCATGCTGCTCCTGAGTATGCTGATTGACAGATCAACGAAGTGCTTCAGTGTCTTTGGGTTCCGCCATAGTTGAGAAAGATGGATGTTTCGCGCACGAAAGGGCAATGCAGATATGATCTGCACGCGGGTCATGCGTATGACGAAGTTCAGTATGGGGCTCAAGATTTTATCTCGTGCTTCATACACCCCTCAAAGTTAATCTAGCAACTTGAATGATCATACTTAATGATAAAACGTTGGTAGCTGCGGTTTAAGTCAAAACCTTAGAAGCCACGTAAAATAAAATTTTGCATAAACCGATTAGAGGCGTCTAACTTGGTTTTGCAGGATCTCATGTGATGTGGTATAGCAGTTCTCATATTGATTTGATTATGTATGAGATGACTATATGATGTAAAATTAATTAACATGACCTGCGTGTCATGATTCGGCATGATGGCTGGAGCCATATGATTGTCACTTTTAAATGACCTGCGAGTCAACCTTATGTAATGCACTTATTTTATTAGCTATAGAGATAGCAATATTATCTGGTGCATCGACAAGGTGGCACTACTAGAATCAGAGAATTTGCCATCAGTCACATGTTTGCCGTCAGCTAGCAGACGGCAAAGACAGTCTGTGCCGTCTGCTTCCAAAAAGCTGACGGCAAAGAAGGGACTCATGGTAAAGATACTATTTCCCATCAGTCCCTTCTTTGCCATCAGCTCACTGACGGCAAAGATAAAAAAAAGCAGACGGCAAAGAGGCAGCTGGGCCCCACTGGACCGTCGGCTGGTTAGGTCAGAATGTATGCCTTCTTTGCCATCTGCTAGCAAACGGCAAAGATACAACAGGCAGACGGCAAAGATGCGGCTTTCTTTGCCGTCCGCTAGCAGACGGCAAAGAGTAAAGCAGCAGACGGCAAAGAGCACGGCCTACTAACGGTCGTGCCCCGCCCCCACCCGCCTCTCTCTCTCTCTCTCTCTCTCTCTGCCTCCTCTCCTGCCCCGACGCCAACGCCGCTGCCTCCTCCTCACGCCGCCGCCGCCTCCTCCTCCTCCTCCTGCCCGCCGCCTCCTCCTCACGCCGCCGCCGCCTCCTCCTCCTCCTCCTCCTGCCCGCCGCCTCCCTCCTCACGCCGCCGCCGCCTCCTCCTCCTCCTCCTCACTCCGCCGCCGCCACTACCTCCCTCCTCCTGCCAGACGCCGCCGGCCTCCTCCTCTAACACCGGCCTCCTCCTCAGGCTGTAGGTGAGCCCCCCATTTCCCCTGTTTTCCCCCTAGCTAGGTTGTAGCATGTTTCTTGCAAATGTTCTGTTAGCTAGATAGAAAATAAAAAACTAGCTAGTTTCTGTTTTGTTTTCCCCTAAATGTTTTATTTTTTTTGTTTTTTATTTCTGTTAAATTAGTTAGGTTAGTTTATTAGTTTATTAGGTTAGTTAGGTTAGTTTATTAGGTTAGTTAGTTAGGTTAGAAGAAAAAAAAGAAGAAAAGAAGAAGGAAAAAAATGAAAACGGAAAAAGGAAAAGAAGAAAAGAATAAGAAGAAGAAGAAGGACAAGAAGAAGGAAAAGAAGAAGGAGAAGAAGAAGAAGAAGAAGAACAAGAGGAGGAGGAGAAGAAAGAAGAAGAAGAAGAAGAAGAAGAAGAAGAAGAAGAAGAAGAAGAAGAAGAAGAAAAAGAGGAGATGAGGAGAAGAAGAAGAGGAAAAAGGAAAAGAAGAAGAAGAAGAAGAAGAAGAAGAAGAAGAAGAAGAAGAAGAAGAAGAAGAAGAAGAAGAAGAGAAGAAGAAGAAGAAGAAAAGGAAGAAAAGGAAGAAGAGGAAGAAGAAGAAAAGGAAGAAGAGGAAAAAAAAGAAGAAGAGGAAGAAGAAGCCACTGACCCCCGACGCCACTGACCCCCGACCCCCGACGCCACTGACCCCCGACGCCACTGACTCCCGACGCCACTCACCCCCGACACCTCTTCGGCCTCCTGTTGACCGAAAAGGTGCTCTTCGGCCTTCGAGAGGCCGACGGGGTCAAAGTTTTGTAAATTATGAGTTAGGTCATATATTTTCCGATTTTGTTATAAAAAACATGATATTTGTGTTGATCGGGTGGATTTCAATGTGCGGTTGTTTCGTCGCTGCGAGGGTCTGGTGTTCGACGACCTCCCCGTGCGTTGGACGAGCTCCGCCCCTGCGTTCGTGGGTGAGCACAAATGACATCTCCTCCCCCCCCCCCCTAATTTGCTCTGTTCTGGTCTTCGTGCCGATGAAACTTGCTAGCCATAGGTGTCTTCAATCATCAGTATGCGTGACCAGTATGCGTCTCCCGTTCGAAAGGACGGCATCTATAAACATGCATGCATTTGCATATTTATAACTGTGATTCTTTCGAATTGTCCAACGTTATCCATGGACAGCCCGAGTATGTGTAGATTGGGTTCGTTTTCCCATATGCTCTGCTCCGGATCCGATGCAGAATTTCGTCAGTGCCTCCCTGTTGTTCTCCGGGTACAGATCCTCTCTGCTTATTGCCGAGACCTGTATCAGGAGAATGGCGGGGAGGTGCTGCCGAAATTTTGCGTCAGATCCGGAGCAGAGCATGGGAAAACGAACCCAATATACACATACTCGGGTGGGATTCGGACCTATCTTTACCTATTAGCGTGTAGGTTGCATGGACGTAATAAAACTGACAAACTTGATTAACTGATGAATATATATGCTGAATTATGTATATATTTCTTTTGTGTCCAGTAGCTAGGCAAGATGAGTGATCGTGCGTGGATGTACACCGGTCACACTAGTCAGAAAGACATGACCGATGAATGGTTAACAAAAACCAAGGGGTTTGTGAGAGCCGCATTTGCAAACGGCCAGAGAAAAACCTGGTGCCCCTGTCGTGGGTGCGACAACTTTAAACAGCAAACAGAGGATGTAATGGGTAAACACCTACAGAGGAGGGGTTTTACGCCTGATTATACGATGTGGACATTTCATGGTGAGTCTGCCCAACGTACCAGAGCTGAGGTGGTTCGTCGTCACACCGACGAGCATGGTATAGGGATCGAAGACATGGTGCAAGACTTTGATGATGCTCGGGATTCGGACGATGAGATGGAGGAATCTACAAAGGCCTTCTATGAAATGTTGGAGTCTTCAAAACGTCCTCTCCACGAGCACACTGAGCTTTGTCAGCTAGATGCCATCGCGCAAGTAATGGCTCTGAAGGCTCAATTCAACTTGGGCAGAGAATGCTACGATGCGATGATGACACTATTTGGACGCTTTCTACCCAAAGGCCATGTCATGCCTGCAAACCTTTACCAGTTAGACAAAATACTCTGTGTACTTAAGATGCCCTATGAGAAGATAGATGCCTCTGAGAAAGGATGTGCCTTATTTAGGCTTGAGTATGCGGGCTTGAACAATTGTCCCATTTGCAACTCTTCCAGGTATGTTGTGGTAGACAACGGTATGGGTGAGAAGAGGCAGACCAAAATCCCAGTTAATGTTCTTTGGTACATGCCAATCATACCAACCCTTCAACGTCTTTTCATGGTCGAAGAGACGGCCAGACAGATGACATGGCACAAATTGGGCAAAAGAACCGAACTAGATGCAGATGGGAATAAGATGTTGGTACACACATCGGATGCGGAAGCGTGGAAGCACTTCGATGCATTACATCCGGATAAAGCGGCAGATCCAAGGCATCCTCAAGTCTGCATCGGCACGGATGGGTTCAATCCGTTTGGTATGATGGCAACCCAATACAGTTGTTGGCCTGTATTTGTCATTCCACTCAATCTCCCTCCTTCACAGATTATGTAAAGAAAGAACATATTCCTGACGTTGATAATTCCAGGGCCCAACTATCCGGGGAAGAATATGAATGTGTACATGCAGCCGCTTAAGGATGAATTGCAAGAAGCTTGGGATAATGGGTTCAAGACATACGACGTCGCTAGAAAAGAAAACTTCAAAATGCATGTCTGGTACATGTACTCGTTGCATGACTTGCCGGCGTATGCGCTATTCGCTGGTTGTAGCATGCATGGAAGGTTCCCGTGCCCCACATGCAAGGCAACTCTTCAGTTTCATTGGCTGCAGGCGGTTCGCAAGTATTGTTGCTTCGACTTGCATAGACAGTTCCTGGATCCTCGCCATAAGTTCAGAAAAGACAAGAAGAACTTCATCAAAGGTACAGTTGTCAAAAACACTGCACCACCTGCGTTGACAGGCCAACTGATGCTGGATCAGTTAAATGCTCTCGAGCCTGATCCAGAGCGTCCGGGGTATTTCAAGGGGTATAATTCGGAACACGCCTGGACTCACAAGACATGCTTGTGGGATCTGCCTTACTTCAAAGACCTCCTCCTTCCACACAACATCGACATGAGGCACACTGAAAAGAATATCGGAGAGGCCATTTTTGTTACATTGTTCGGCATAGAGGGGAAGTCAAAGGATAATCCTAAGGCTAGAGTCGATCAATAGACTCTATGTGATAGACCGTTACAAGACATGCGACAATCGAAAGGAAAGCAGAACTGGTCGAAGCCAAAGGCCTGGTTCAATCTTGGAAGGGTAGATATGAGGGAAATTATCTTGTGGGTCAAAATGCAGTTGATGTTCCCCGATGGGTATGCAGCGAATCTAAAAAGGGGAGCGAGTCTTGAAAAATTGAGAATATTTGCTCTCACGAGTCATGATTGGCACATATGGCTTGAGCGGGTAATGCCGGTGATGTTGCGTGGCTTTATTCCTAAGGATGAATGGCTAGTACTGGCAGAGCTGAGCTATTTCTTCCGTGTTCTTTGTGCGAAAGAACTCTTGCCTGTCGTGGTAGATGACATGGAGGAGTTTGCGCCGGAGTTGCTCTGCAAGTTAGAGAAGATCTTTCCACCGGGCTTCTTTAATCCAATGCAGCATTTAATTTTACATCTCCCGACCGAGGCAAGATTGGGGGGGCCCGTGAAAAATCGTTGGTGCTTTGCAACTGAGAGGATGCAGAAGACGCTTCGAGCAAAATGTAAAAATAAACGTAGAATTGAAGCATCGATGGCCGAGGCATTCATTACTGAGGAGGTGGCAAACTTCGTGACAGCACACTACAAAGCCAAAAATCATCATTTGCATAATCCGAAGCCTCGGTACAATGATGGCGACCCTAAAAAGGTGGATCCAACCTCAGCCTATTTAAAGGGAAGCTCGCACCAGCCGGTGCTTCGAAACCAATAACGTTGGATGTTGAAGAATGGCGGACCATTTCGTTGTATATCTTCAACAACCTAACAGGAGTGCGGCCGTACAATAAGTAAGTTCTCGGTACATTGTTTCGCAACTTCTAATTCCTTTGAACTGCTCTTATTCCCGGATATTTGATACAGTCGATACGTCGACAAATTCTCAGATGGAGCGGTGATCCAAAAGGATTCCGTCGAAGAGTATGAACTTCTGGCAAAGCATGGAGGCGGCTATCCCGGTTTCATCTCTTGGTTCAAAAAAAGGGTAATTACCATTAATATAATGGACCATTTCATTTCTTTGTCTAATTTGCGGCTAATGCAACAATCCTTTCGTATTAAACTTGTAGGCTAATTCAGAGTCTATGGACGCTGAATTGAGACAAGCCGCTAATGGTTTTGACTTTAAGGTCCGTTCATTTGAGAAATACAACATCAACGGGTATGGCTTTCGTACCTATGGCAAAGAGCTATCTATGGCCGACCGAAAATCTACAAATTGTGGTGTCTCAGCTATCGGCGAAGGAGGTACCGAGTATTATGGAAGAGTTGAAGCAATTTATGAACTTCAATTCTATGGTGAAAACCCACTGAACGTCGTAGTCTTCAAATGTTATTGGTTCCAGCCGAAGGAGACTAGAAGGACTCATGAACATATAGGGCTAGTCGAAATCAAACAAAGCACCCATTTAGATGTTCCCGATGTCTATATTACGGCTCAACAGGCGACCCAAGTTTTCTATCTACCGTGGGCCTGCCAAACTGATAAGAATCTGAATGGTTGGGATGTCGTTTATGAAGTGCCGCCACGTGCTAGACCACCTCCCCCCGATGAAGAGGATTATGAACCTCACATTAACCCAGACACATATGAAGAAGAATTCTTCCAAGAAACACGTCTTTCCAAAAGACCTTTCAAGAACCGCTCTACTTCACGCCAGAACATGGAAGTAGACAGCGACAGTGAATCCGACTTCACCCCTGAGCCGGAACAAGAAGAGCCAGAACAAGAAGAGGTTACTGTTGCGGATGACCTGTCAATGCTTGACCGATTACACAAAGGCCTTCCATATGTTGATGCCGCTGAACCCGATGAGCACGTCATTCATGACGACACGCGTGATAGTGATGATGACGATGATGCATTTATTGATCCCGGAGCATATATAGACGATCCAGACTATTATTAGTTTGTATCCATCCCAACTTAATTTATGTACATATTTTTATTAATGTCAAGTATTCATTTTTTTTATGTTGTAATAATTTCGTTTACTCTTTGTCATGACAGGTGTTGGAAGATGGTGGGCGCGGGTCCAGAGCGCTCCGCGGGTACTTCTTCGTCGGCGGCCCGCGTGAGGCCTACTTCCATTCCACTCCAGTCTCTCCGGAGAGCGTTGATAGACAGTATGGCGACACCGGCGGGCGCTTCTTCGTCGGCGTCGTTCCCCACCGGGAGAGGAGGTCGGGGAGGGAAGAAGAGAGGCGGTAAAGGACGTGGCCGCGGGAGAGGTAGGACTGCTACCCCTTCCTCGCCGCCCCCCCAGCTGATTCACCCGAGCACATGACTGCTACGGTGGACCCGTCTGAGGTGGAGGCTACGGGGACTCCGAACCACGAGCCTCGGGTCGACGGGCCTTCAGACCAGGAGACTCCGGACCACCACGCTACGTCCCAGGAGACTCCGGCCCAACATGCTACGTCCGGATGGGATTCCTGGCCGGAGCCGCCTCATCAGGGGCCGAGTGGCCATGCTGATGATGGCGGGGATAGTGAGGGCGAGGTGGTTGAGGGGGCCAAAGTGTACCAGCGTGGTAGTACATGGCTCCCGCCCCTGCCGGCGACCCACGAGCAGAGATGGGTGATTAGGCCTGATGGGGAGAAGTAAGTGCATTTACTATTTTTGTACCTTTTGCCTTCACGTTTCTTCAAATATCTAATGCGTTGGCCTTGTCATACTGCAGGGGTTGGCACCACGCCATTGGAGTCCACAGGCCCAACACCGTCCTTGGTGTGCTTTGCTGGCAAAATTTCCCGGGGTTTGTCACGTTGCCTGGTGAGGGTCAGCTTCCAGAGCTAGGACTGAGCTGGGAGCACTACTTGGCTGCCCCGGCCCCGCCGGAGATGAGGATCGACGATGTCTTGTGCCACACGAGGGCCGAGATGGTGACCAGAAGCTTTTGCGTAATTTCTCCTTTACACAATTAAAAATTAACGATAGCTAGTTATTGTACTAATCAGTGTTGTCTCGTTTGATTGCAGACCTTCTACAGGTGTGAGGAGGGATACGAGGAGGAGGCGGCAAAGGTTATCGATGCCGAGTGCAAGCGCCTACTACAGAACTTACGGCACGAGTCTCGGCCGCAGGCTATTCGAGACTACTACGCCACGCGTGGTGTTAAGAAGGACAAGTCGTGGTGCCGCGGAAAGTTTTTGAAGAAGGAGCAGTACATGCAGGTAATTACCTATTCTTAAGGCCTTGTACTTAGTTTCCTTGATTTGATTCGTAGGCGTAGTGCTAAAATTTCTCTTTACTAACTTATGTGCCCCCGAGATGGTGTGCGGATAAGATGGATTGTTGGGAGGCGTTGGTGGATGAGTGCTGCACAGACGACTGGCGAGCCGTCCACGACAATGCCAAGGACCGGCGTGACCAAATGGTTGGTGTGCCACACCATCAAGGCAGCGCCAACTTATATCAGTTCGGGCGGAACTGGGTATGTGGTTTGCTTCATGATTCATGCAATTCATTCTTCATGCTAGCTTGAGCCCTTTACTAATACTTTGTTCCTCTCTTTTAGGCGCGACACAATAACACGGAGGTGCCAAAGGTGTACGACCTCTATGCCATGGCCTATACTGCAAAGTACAAGAAGGCCAAGGCATTCTCTGAGTCTGACCTCGATCATCCAGAGAACTTCACCAACATCTCCTCCCACCACAAGCTCGTGAGGTACAGAGAGGAGGGGAAGGCGAGGAAAGGGGAGAACTTTATATAACCCGAGCCAGGAGCCTATTGATCCAGAGCTGGTGATGATAGCTGGTGGCGGGAGGCCCCATGGCTCGATAGCCATTGGAGATGGACTGATACATTGTCCTCGCACTCTCCCGGAGATCAAGGCACGCCAAACGAGGTCCGATCCTGAGATAAGGCCTCGTCCACGGCCAATGGAGCTCGCCATCGAGGTTAGTTATACGGACTCAGATATCTTTCCTCCATTACATTGTGTGTGCGGCCATCGATGATTACAATGCTAACGAGGAGTGGTGTTGCAGGCTGCTCTTCAGAAAGAGAGAGCGAAAACCCAGGCGCTTCTGGAGGAGAAGGAGAGGGAGTTGGAGGAGAGGACGACTAAGTTGTTGGAGGAGGAGAGAGCATGGAATGAAGCGGCTCACCGGGCCATGTACGAGCTCTTCGTGGTAAGTTTCTTCTTCATATTAGCCAAATCATGCATGTAATGTTCGTTTCATTACTAACTAATATGACTGACTCGTCAAAACCAAATGTGCAGTCTATGTGCGAGAAGACCGGTCAGACCCCTCCGCCGATGCCAGTCATTACTGCGGCGGGAACGGTGAGTTTCATTTGAATGGTCATTAGTTACTAGTCTTAACATTTGAGTGTCATCATGCTAACGAGACATTGCAAATGATCTTTGGTGCAGAATAACTCTCGAGCCGCATCGCACACCCCTTCTGCAGGTGAAACCGGCCCGAGGAAACCCGGTGATTGACCTCCGGTAAGTTTTCTCTATTATGCCACATACTTAGCTTATTTTCCCCAAAAAAGACATACTTATATAGCTAATTATCCTCCACAATGACATAATTAGCTTATTTAGTCCATTTATGACGTAATTAGCTTATTCGTTTCAAAAATGGCATAATAACCTTGGTTACCTCATAAATGTCATATACTTAGCTTATTATCCTCCAAAATGACATAATTACCTAAGTTAGCTCTAAAATGACCTATACTTACCTAATTTAGCTCAAAAATGGCATCATTACCTAGGTTACCACAAAAAGGACCTATACTTACCTAATTTTCCTAGGTTAGCACAAAAATGGCATACTTACATAGGTTAGCTCTAAAATGACACAAATAAGGAATAAGATGAAGAAAAACAAGGAAGAGGAGAAAAAGAAGGAATAGAAGAAGAAGACGAAGAAGAAGAAGAAGAAGACTAGAAGAAGAAGAAGAAGTTTCTTCTTCTAGTCTTCTTCTTCTTCTTCTAGTCTTCTTCTTCTTCTTCTTCTTCTTCTTCTTCTTTTTCTTCTTCTTCTAGTCTTCTTCTTCTTCTTCTTCTTTTTCTTCTTCTTCTAGTCTTCTTCTTCTTCTTCTTCTTCTTAGCTTATTTTCCCCAAAAAAGACATACTTAGCTAATTATCCTCCAAAATGACATAATTAGCTTATTTAGTCCATTTATGACAAAATTAGCTTATTCGTTTCAAAAATGGCATAATAACCTTGGTAACCTCATAAATGTCATATACTTAGCTTATTTTCCTCCAAAATGACACAATAAGATTAGTTAGGTCAAAAATGGCATAATTACCTAGGTTAGCACAAAAATGACCTATACTTACCTAAATTTCCTAGGTTAGCACAAAAATGGCATACTTACATATGTTAACTCTAAAAATGACACAAATAAGGAATAAGATGAAGAAAAAAAGAAGAATAAGAAGAAGACTAGAAGAAGAAGAAGAAGAAGAAGAAGAAGACTAGAAGAAGAAACTTCTTGTAGTCTTCTTCTTCTTGTTCTTCTTCTCCTCCTCCTCTTCTTCTTCTTCTTCTTCTTCCTTCTTTTCCTTTTTCCTCTTCTTCTCCTCTTCTTCTTCTTCTTCTTCTTCTTCTTCTTCTTCTTCTTTTTCTTCTTCTTCTTCTTCTTCTCTTCTTCTTCTAACTTTCTTATTTCCCATTTTGCAGATTTGATTCACTTCACGGAAGCTTGCGTTCATGGAGTCCTTGTCCTTCCTCTTTGTTGGATGAGACTATTGTTACCTATGGATGACACTTTGTAATATGGATGAAACTATATATGTATGTATGGATGAAACTATTGTAATATGGTGGAACTTGCATATGTTTTGATTTGGTATATGTCTTGGATGATCATATCCATATGGCTTGGATATAGTTTATTATGTGTTGGATGAGACTATTGTTTGCCTTATTATGTGAAATATATATATATATCATATATTTGATTTGAAATTGCTTGGATATAACAAAAAACAGAATAAAAAGGGGCAATAGAGGTACTTTGCCGTCTGCCACCGATGGCAAAGGGCTCTTTGCCGTCTACCACCGACGGCAAAGTTGCCATGTGGCAGCAACCTGTACAACCTGGGAGCACTGGGTCTGACCCATTTGGACATTATGCCGTCCGCTGGCAGACGGCAAAGGCGTGTGGTTCTTTGTCGTCAGCTGGCAGACGGCAAAGAAAAAGGGCGGCAGACGGCAAAGAGCGGGGTGGAGTGACGTTAACCACGGGTCTGCTGACGTCAGCAAGCAGACGGCAAAGGGGAGAGCACGTTTGCCGTCTGCCGGCAGACGGCAAAGTCTCCCGTTAGCCACCTAACGTGGCTAACGTCTATTCTTTGCCGTCCACCTTCGTTGCCGTCTGCTTTGCCTGGGAAGCTGACGGTAAAGACCTTTGCCGTCAGCTATGAGAATGCAGACGGCAAAGAAGCTCATTACCGTAGCTTTCAGTGCCGGAAACGTTTGCCGTCTGCGGCCGACGGCAAAGACCTTTGCCGTCCGGTTTCTGGTCCTTTGCCGTCTGCCATGGCAGACGACAAATCAGCTGTTTCCTGTAGTGTGGTGGCAATCTTCGCGGAGGTGAACACCGACGCGAATGCCGAAGACGAAGAAATACTTGACTTCTCCGTCAGAAGGGGCTATACCATATCATGCTATTATGAATTGCCTGAGATGTTTATCCCTCTTGATGCACCCTTCTTGATTGCGCGGTAGTCGCTTTTATTAGGGTGATCTCTCACAAAAATATCAAGTAGTTAGTGTTCTCCCAAGTGTAGCACCGTCACAGCATCCTTCCTTTCGAGGTACGCCATGATCTACATGGGTATGAATGATTATACGGGTGTAAGGCGGGTGAGGTCAGACCTCGCAACAAGATCACTTGGTTATCTTGACGTTCATGGCAGGATCGTCCTGAGCTCGGAACACACGCATCGAAAGATGAACAAGAGTCACATGGAGATATGATTGGCAAGTTTGCCTACCAATTGAAGTTCGCGCCATCAGTGTTCATCTCGAACAATGACATTGAATTGAAATATGGGTCTTGAATCACTCACAATCAATTATGAGAGATATTTCTTTGAGTGGGAGCACACTTCAGAATAAAATTGTTTATTCACTTAGTGTAAATTTATTATGAACAAAGTATAAGTGAATTGTGTTTACCGTTGTAGATCAAATGGCTCGCAACACCACGCTCTTCTTAGCACCGATGTTAGAGAGAGTGAAGTTAATTGCGACTGGAAACAACTATGCGGACTGGGTCCATACCCTGAGGACTGTCCTCAGGAGCGCTAAGAAAGAGTATGTGCTTGATCAAACTCTAGGTGATCCCCCCATGCCAGAAATGGCTTCGGATATCGTCAACGTGTTTTACACACGAAAGGATGATTTCAGTGCTGTTAAAAACCTTATGTTATCTTGCATGGATCCTGTGTTACAGAACCGTTTTGAACGACTTAGTACCTTCGAGATCATCGAGGCACTGGATGTTCTGTATCACAAACAGGATTCGGGTAAAGTTCATGAGATGACTGAGGCCATGAAAGAATGCAATATAACTAAGGAATCTCTAGTTGATGAGCAGGGTGTCAGACTAGCAAACTGTTACAATGGTATTGCTGAAAAGGGAATTAATTTTCCAAAGACACCTGGTATGGATTTAATCCTTACTTCGCTTTATGAAGCGATACTCAAAACAAATGGGATAGAACTGCAGAATCAGCAAAAGTTGCCGGTGAAGAAGACCGCCAGTTTCAAAAAGAAAGGCAAGCCTAAGGGCGGAGCCAAGATTGAAATTGTGTGTTTTCACTTCAAAGACACTGGACACTGGAAAAGGAACTGCAATAAGTACCTGGCTGATAAGAAGAAAGGTATAACTGTTATACAAGTTAATGTCATTGACGTTTTGCTTGCTAGCGAAAATTCTAAGTCTTGGGTATTTGATACCGGATCGGTTATTCACATTTGCAACTCGATACAGGGACTTCAGAAGGTGCGCAAGCTAGCAAAGAATGAGGTCGTAATGCGGGTCAGGAACGGCGCTGGGATCGCCGCTCAAGCTGTCGGCATTATGCCTCTACGTCTCCCTTCGGGATTTATTTTGGAACTAGGTAACTATTATTTTGTTCCGGCATTGTGTAGAAACATTATCTCTGGATCATGTTTAGTACACGATGGGTATTCTTACAAGTCTGAGAACAATGGTTGTTCGCTTAATTGTAAGGATATGTTTTATGGATTTGCACCCATTGTTGGGGGCCTTTTCATACTGAATCTTGAATGTGGAAATGATGTCTTTAACATGAATGCTAAATGCCTTAAGAAGGCTGATACCACCACCACATACTTGTGGCACTGTCGACTTGGCCACATCGGAAAGAAGCGCATGCAAAAACTCCAGTCAAATGGAGTTTTATCGTCCTTTGATTTTGAATCATTTGACACATGTGAAGCTTGTCTGATGGGGAAAATGACCAAGACGCGGTTCACGGGTCATCCTGAACGGGCGGGTGAATTATTGGAAATAATACATAGTGATGTATGTGGTCCAATGAACACGGCCGCACGGGGTGGGTATTTTTACTTCGTGACTTTTACTGATGATTAAGTCGGTATGGCTATATCTACTTGATGAAGCATAAGTCGGAAACCTTTGAAAAGTTCAAAGAATTTCAGAATGAGGTAGAAAATCATCGTAACAAAAGGATTAAGTTTCTGCGGTCAGATCGCGGGGGAGAATATCTTAGTTATGAGTTTGGCCAACATCTGAGTGACCGTGGAATCGTTTCACAGCTTACGCCTCCCGGAACTCCACAGCGAAACGGAGTGTCGGAACGACGTAACCGAACCCTGTTAGACATGGTAAGGTCGATGATGTCTCTTACAGATCTTCCAATATCTTTTTGGGGTCACGCACTACTCACTGCTGCTTATACATTAAATAGAGCACCGTCTAAATCTGTTGAGACGACGCCATTTGAATTATGGTATGGGAAGAAACCCATTGTGTCGCATCTCAAGATTTGGGGTTGTGAGGCATACGTAAAATGTTTACAGCCAACCAAACTCGATCCCAAAGCAGACAAATGCTACTTTGTAGGTTATCCCAATGAGACCATTGGGTATTCCTTCTATCTTCCCTCCGAGCACAAAGTGTTTGTCGCTAGAAATGGAGTCTTTCTCGAGAAAGAGTTTCTCGCTAAAGAAGTAAGTGGGAGGACAGTACAACTTAATGAGATTAGTGAATCTTCGGCGACCGTTGATATGGCTAAGGAATCGGAAGAAATTCCGCAAATTATCCATACAACCGAACCGGAAGTCGTCGCATATGATGCGGTAACTTCAGACAGGGTTGTAACTGAACCGCGCAGATCAGGTAGGGCTATTCAGCCACCTGAGTGGTTTCATAACGAAATCTTCATTCTTGAAGACGATGAACCTGCGCACTACAAGGAAGCAATGGCGGGGCCCAGCTCAAGGGAATGGCACAAAGCCATGAAATCCGAAATGGAATCCATGTACGAAAACCAAGTTTGGAACTTGGAAGAACTTTCAGAAGGCGTAAAGCCCATTGGTTGTAAATGGATTTTCAAAAGAAAGACAGACGCGGATGGTAACATTACAATCTATAAAGCTAGACTTGTCGCGAAAGGGTTCACGCAAGTTCCAGGAGAGGACTACGACGAGACTTTCTCGCCCGTAGCTATGCTTAGGTCTGTTCGGATATTACTAGCAATTGCTGCTTATTTCGATTATGAAATATGGCAGATGGATGTCAAAACGGCTTTCCTAAATGGAAATCTCAAAGAAGATGTATACATGATACAGCTTGAAGGTTTTGTCGTTCATAAGGATGCTGGAAAGGTATGCAAACTTCAGAAGGCCATTTATGGTCTGAAGCAAGTGGCAAGGAGCTGGAACATCCGTTTTGATGAAGTAATCAAACAGTTTGGCTTCATCAGGAATGACGAAGAATCTTGTGTTTACAAGAAGTTTAGTGGGAGCGCAAAAGCATTTCTAATCTTGTATGTGGATGACATATTGTTGATTGGAAATGACGTGAATTTCCTTAGCGAAATAAAAGACTCATTGAAGAAGAGTTTTTCAATGAAGGACTTAGGTGAAGCGGCATACGTATTGGGCATCAGGATCTATAGGGATAGATCAAAACGCCTGATAGCGCTTAGCCAAAGCATGTACATTGACAAGGTGTTGAAAAGGTTCAACATGGAGAATGCCAAGAAAGGCCTACTCCCAATGTCACTTGCCATAGTACTGAGCAAGAATCAGAGTCCTCGGACTCTCGATGAGCGAGTACAAATGAATGATGTTCCATATGCTTTGGCAGTTGGTTCTATTATGTATGCCATGCTATGTGCAAGACCAGATGTTTCCTATGCGCTAAGTGTTAGCAGCAGGTACCAAAGTGATCCAGGATTGGAACACTGGGCCGCAGTCAAAAATATTCTTAAGTACCTCAGAAGGACCAAGGATTTACTCCTTGTGTACGGAGGTGATGAAGAGCTCATTGTAAGTGGTTACACTGATGCAGGCTTCATGACTGGCCCAGATGACTTCAAATCTCAATCAGGCTATGTTTTCATATTGAACGGTGGCGCAGTTGACTGGAAAAGTTCCAAACAAAAGACTATGGCGGATTCTACTACGGAGGCAGAATATGTTGCAGCTTCAGAAGCCTCAAAAGAGGCAGTCTGGATCAAGCAGTTTCTTGAAGACCTTGGTGTGGTCCCAAGTGCGCTGGACCCGGTGGAGATCTATTATGATAATAGTGGCGCCGTGGCTCAGGCAAGGGAGCCAAGTTCGCACCATAAGACAAGGCATATTCAACGAAAATATAAACTCATTCGATATCATGTCGAAGAGGGTTTAGTGAAAGTATGCAAAGTTCACACGGATCTGAACGTGTCAGACCCGATGACAAAGCCTCTACCACGAGCAAAGCATGAGCAACACCGGATAGCCATTACCCGAACCTATAGGGTCACACGCTTAAGGGTCATCTATCTGCTGAATACTAGACAGGGAGTCTGAGAGAAAATCACCGGAAAAGTTTCGAGGACAGCGGAAGAGTTCCGGAGAGAGAACACTGGAAGAGTTTCGGTAAAACCGAAAAGTTGTTTCGGAGTATACCATTAAGTCAAATTAGTTTCGGTATATGCCTGGAAATTATTGGAGGGTACCAGAATTGTTCTGGTAACTTCTGGGATTTTTCGGAGACAAAAACCGGAAATGTTCCGGACTGCCGGAACCGCTTTGGTTGCTTTTCGCAGATGAAAATCATTGATCTGAAAATGTTTCAGAACGCTTCCAGAATTGTTTTAGTGGGTACTGGAATTATTCTAGGACCCATAGAAATATTTTCGGAATTAACGAAAGCGGAAAAATGTTTTCATGAATAGGGAAAATGCATTTATGGTGATTTTTGGATGGTCACCTTTGTTGACTTTCCACAAAATATCTCAAGGGGATGACATGGAAGGATTAGGGCACCACATGGGGTGCCCTAGGAGAGGGTGGCCGGCCAAGGTGGGGCTCCACCATGGAGCCTCACTTGCCGCACTTGCTTTCCCTTTATTCCCTTGTGAAGGACACCTTTCATGGGGTTTTTGGGTATTTCAAGTGCCACCCTACCCCTTGAGTTTTCCTATAAATAAAGGTGGAGATGCACTCTCCACACTCACTCTTTCCCAACATACAAATGCCATGCATGATCTGGCCTTCTCTCTCCCTACGCGCGAAATAGTTTCGTAGAGCCGAAAGGTTGTCTGGGTTCCGGCAGGAACTAGTTCTGGACGGCGAAGCCCCACCGGATAGCTGACACCGTATGTGTGCATCCTTGTAGAGAGGTCGTAGTTTCGATCTTTTGCCCGAGGGGCTGTTCGAGGGTCCTCCCGAAGGGATGTCCGAGTTACCGTTCGAGCTTCGAGGGTCTTCCCGAAGGGCTGTCCGTGACATCGTCCGAGGGACTGTCCGACCGCCTCCCGAAGGGCTGTCCGACGTGGGAGAACATCCTCGCGGTTGGGAGGTTGTAAATCCTAGTTGTGGGGATCTGCACCAACGATCTTCATCGACTCTACTTCCGCTGTGCTACGAGTCGGTAATGATCAGATCAAAACCTTGTATGCATCTCCTGAGTGATCCTGGGCGTGCTCGCAGTACCGAATTTTTTTGTTTTCTGTCGCGTTCCCCTACAAAAGCCGCGCCACCTCCTGCCGCTGTCTTCCAGCGCTGCTCCACAAACGATGATCCCAAGAGAGAAACGACGCCGTAGTGTTGTCATCGTCCCATCTGGAAGACCAGATCCTAGGGTTTGCCCTGAAGAAGCACGAGTGGCTCAACAATAGTTACACGACGATGACTTCATCAAGGTAATGACGCAGAACGCCGCCATCGCCTGCCGTCGACTCAGTTTTCACCGGCAACTATGTCTCCCCGACTCGCAGGCGAGACTAGATGATGGATCTCGAGATCCGAACACCCAGCCTCAGGCCGACCACCTCCGACGGAGGAGATGACCACCACCACCGGTTGTAACGGCCAGATCAGATCTGACCGGAGGTGCCGCCGAGCAGTCCACCAGGCCCTCCATGCCGCCGTCGATCCAAAGCCAGATGGTACGCCGCCGCCTGACGCGCCTGCAGCCGCCGCACGCCGCCGCCCGTGACCGGGCTGTCCGACGCGCTTGCAGCCGCCGTCGTCCGAGACAGGGCCGGCCACCGCCGTCGTCGCCGCAGCCATCGCCGTCGCTCCAATAGATTGGCCGCGCCTCCACATGTGTAGGGGCCCCGCACCACCCCTGAGACGTGGGAGAGAGGGAGTCCCCCGCCACCGCCGTCGGCCACCGAGCATAGCCCGGCGGCGTCCCCCGGCGGCGACGGAGGGAGGGAAGGAGGGAGTGCGCGCCCCCGGCGGCTAGGGTTTGGGCGCCGCCCGAGTCGCCCTAGCGGGGACGACGCGGGGGAAAAGTCCATCCTATGCAAAATCACTTACCAGGTTTGCTCTAAGAACAAGTGTATATACATGATTTACCTGCTGATCGATATATCATCAGATTTTAATTAATGTCTAAACATGATTTAAGACGGATGGAGTATGTCTAAGCAAACTAGCAAGTTTGATCTCAAAATCTGATATAGTTTTTTTTTAGGGAAACAGCAGGACTCTGTTGCGTATTTTCATTAATTTTCAAAAACATAATAGTACAAATAAGGAGGTCCAAAAGAAAAGAATAACTATACAAAAATCTGATATAGTGTCCAGCTTGGCCGTGTCGACCGAAGACTTTGAAGCGATCGAGGTCTTAATGAAATAGCTACTCCGCCTATAAGGAATCTGCGAGCCACGTTGGGTTAACGTGATGCATGGTCTTATCGATCGTCTCGAATTTTTTTTGGAAATAGTACTTTTTTCTGAACTAATTCGGAAAATAAGATCGAAAAATCAGATATTGCAAAACTAGCACACGGTCGTCCTGCAGATGGACGAAACTCACGTTTCGGTCAACCAGTGACCGAAACATGACGTGTCGTTCACCGGTTGGACGAAACATCTGTTTCGTTCTACGGTTGGACGAAACATCTGTTTCATTGTACGAAAAGCCGAATCATCCATGCATTCGGTACCGAAACCAGTTTCGTTTTTCTGGAGAACGAAAACTCTATTTTTTCCCCACCTTACGTTCTATCTTAATTTCCCCTTGTAGTTGTATTTTTTTTCAAAAATAGGTCGTTTTTTATAGCAAATTTGAAAAGTAGCAGTGCGAATTCCATTTTGGAAAAATAGCACCACGTCGGACTAAAGGGTATTTCTATCTATGTTTGTTTCAGACTTTTATCTATGCATCAGACTATTCTCATGTGTGAGGAATTATCTATGTATCAGACATCCTTCATGTATGTGTTACTATCTATGTATGTGTCCAAATAAAATAAGATACATTAAACTGTTGAAATTAAGATGCATCGAAAATAACATGCATAAAATAAGATACATAAAAATTAACATGTTCAAATTAAGATACAACTTGCTGCGAATTTTAAGATACAACTTGCTGCAATGCGAACGTTAGGATACAATAACATAAATCTACTGAGTCCAACGTGGATATTTTCCTTTTCCATCACCAGCTTCTTCTGCTGTCTTGGCTGCACGAGCCCTTTCTTTCTTTATCTGCCTCTCAGCCTCACGGGCCTCCTGTCGCTGTCGTTGAACCTCCGCCAGTCGAAGTCCCTCTTCTCGGTTTTTCTTCTTCATCTCATCAAGAAAAACCCTCTGCTTCACACAGTACTCTTGCCACTCTCTCGCTTGCTCTGCTTTCTCCTCTGCTGCCACCTTCGCGCGGCGCTCTTCCACGTCCAAACTTGCCCATGCACGACGACCTCTTTCACGAATCTCGGTCACCGCCCAGTCCGGTTTTTTCGTGTCAATCCAACGATAGTACATGTACAGAGGCGGGGGAGACTACAACAAAAATAGAAATAGAAATATCAAATCAACAATAATATCAACAACGTGTTTATTCTTGGTGACTGAAACATACCGGAGGCCTGATGTACCGTGAAGTAGCAACGGGTGGATCTTCCTCACAATTGGCGCACATGAAAAACTTCATGCCCAACCAATCTGAAAAATCCGTCACCTCCTTCACCTTGCAAAGATCGCCACACCAACAACGAAGTACTTCCACCCCCCGAGGCAAAGTCGCACTCTTCAGTTTTGTAGGCCTAATGCTTTGATCCGAGCAAGGCAAACTCATAATGACTAGCGCGTTGGTGTTTTGAAGTGCGGCTGGACGATGGAGAAGAGAGTGAGAAAGAGCAAGCAGTGTGGGTAGAAGCAAAGAGAAGAGCGTGAGAGAGCAGACAACGGCATCTCATATATAAAGATGAGGAGCACAGTGTTGTCGGTAGAAGAAAATAAAACACACGCGTCCGCCGCCGCAACAGCACCGCACCGCACCGCTGTCTCCGACGTTTCAGATAAGCAGATAGCAGGAATCAGACAAAGCAGACAAAGCAGACACCCGCGCGCTCGGCCGAATCTTTGCCTAAAAATCAGCGCCGTTTGCATAAAAATCAGCGTCGTCATCATAACAAATCAGCGCGGTGCGATTCTGCCAATCACTACAGTCTGCCGTGGAAATCAGCGCATTTTGCTGCAGTGTGGGCATCGGAATCAGCGTCTGCGCATGGGAAAAAGCAAGGGAAAAGCGAGCTGTGCGTCCGGACGAGGGAGAAGCCGTCGGTGGCGGCAGGCCCCGGAGGCCGCCTCACAATTTTTGATACATTTAAGTGGAAAAAAACTTCAGTACAAAGTTGGAAAAAAACTCCAGTACAAAAAATTACACCAACACTACACCATGTTGTACTTCACAGTCTATAAGTACGATCACTGCGGCAGAGGGCTGAAAACGACAGCAAGCTCCTGATCACGCTCTTTGAAGGTTATGAGCACCAAATTGTTTACTTCAATAGACGATGCCCGAAGAAAATTACCGAAACCTTCCTTGTTGAACACCATTCTACCACCCAAGCCAATAAAGTAGGAACAAGGAATGCTCACATATATATCATCATCTTCAGAATCCAAAGTAATTTCAAGAGTTAAAGAACCAGTCCTAGGAATTGACAAAAAAATCCTTCAAACTCCTCACAACCATGCTCGGAATAACCTGACAAAAAACATCAAGTTATATGATGTTCAGCTTACAAATTTAAAACAGTATACTAGAGCAAAGAACAAATAAATAAACAGTAGCCAAAAACAAATCTCACCATATGTTGACCATTAACATTCATGGAATCAATCCTATGAACAAAAGGAGTACACAATATGTAGTTGTCATCAAAGAGCTGTCGCGACATGACATACATTTGGTGATAATACAGACTTAAGACATCACGACTATAAAAACAACTGTCAACAAGTTCCCTCTGAGTTTCACTCAGATCCTCAAGAGCTACAAAAAAATAATTTCACAAATTCAGCAGAACAGCAAAACGTATAAGCTGAAACAAAACTTAAAATCACTCAAAAAAATACTTACCAACACAGGGTAAAGGGAACAACATAACACCATCCCGATGAAAATCAACACCAATCATAGTTCCATAGTGCTCAAGCCTAACAGTCATCATGTCACGATGACGGAGACCATAATCATTCACAAGTTTGTCCCAGGAAGGACCATGGAATTTACTGCTCACCCGACCATGTGTAAACAAAACACCATATAAGTTACCCTCACTGTTGTGAAGAGCAAGATCAATATCTGTGTCACCCCTCCGAATAGCTAAAGCTCTGCACTCCTCAATGTACCGAGCAAGATGTGATCTAACACTGCACGAAACATACTACAAAAAGAATGAAAGCAAACATCATAATCATATAAACAAAGGCATTAGAATACATTCCAACCTAAACAACATCAACCATATGCCACAATCAGATAAACAAGATTTAGAATCTTACAACACGCCTTGAACAGCGACGATCCAGCACCACAGTGAAGACAGACGCACAAGAATCAAAGGAAGAACAAGGGCCACCTGGAGCTCGGCAAAAGGGGCAAGCATTACCTGCAAAGAAACGGTGACCAAAAAAAAATCACTACACTTGCCTGCTCACCCACCTTGCTGCGGAGAGGGTTTTATAGGGTCAGAAGAGAAGATGGCAGGAGAGAATGGCGAGAAAGAAGGGCGGGAAAGAAACTGGAGGGAAAGAAGGGCGGGAAAGAAACTGGCGGGAAAGAAGGGCGGGAAAGAAACTGGAGGGAAGGAAATGCACTCTTCGTCCAAGGAAATACCGAAAAGGACAAGACCGACGGGGTGCTATTTTTCCAAAAATGGGGTTCGCACTGCTACTTTTCAAATTTGCTATAAAAAAACGACCTATTTTTGAAAAAAAAATACAACTACAACGGGAAATTAAGATAGAACGTAAGGTGGGGAAAAAAATAGAGTTTTCGTTCTCCAGAAAAACGAAACTGGTTTCGGTACCGAATGCATGGATGATTCGGCTTTTCGTACAACGAAACAGATGTTTCGTCCAACCGTAGAACGAAACAGATGTTTCGTCCAACCGGTGAACGACACGTCATGTTTCGGTCACTGGTTGACCGAAACGTGAGTTTCGTCCATCTGCAGGACGACCGTGTGCTAGTTTTGCAATATCTGATTTTTCGATCTTATTTTCCGAATTAGTTCAGAAAAAAGTACTATTTCCAAAAAAAAATCGAGACGATCGATAAGACCATGCATCACGTTAACCCAACGTGGCTCGCAGATTCCTTATAGGCGGAGTAGCTATTTCATTAAGACCTCGATCGCTTCAAAGTCTTCGGTCGACACGGCCAAGCTGGACACTATATCAGATTTTTGTATAGTTATTCTTTTCTTTTGGACCTCCTCATTTGTACTACTATGTTTTTGAAAATTAATGAAAATACGTAGCCGAGTCCTGCTGTTTTCCTAAAAAAAAAACTATATCAGATTTTGAGATCAAACTTGCTAGGACAAAAACATAGTTGTTCGCGAGCATCTCTCGGGCCAAATTGCCTCGACTTAGCAAATGGATGGAGCACATGCACATGCAAGCACGTTGAATGAGGAAGCTTCACTTGCATGGATTCTCAACTTTTCTTTGACTTAACGTCGCGGGCCGGCCGCCTGATTCCTCGGAGTACATGACCGTGTTTGCATGCAACTGTCGGATCCAACTGTATTTGCATGCACATGCACATGTGAATGAACCTGCCGCCTAGCAAAGCTATGGAGTACATGACGTACTAGTATGGTATGTTACATGCATGCAACCATTGGGTCGACTCATCACTGTTAACGTCATCAAAATCTGCCGTGCATGACGTCACACGGTGCACCGACGGCCACGAAACAACAAGTGAACAAGTGGAAAGACATGTGGAGGTCGCGCCACCCGTGCAGCCACTTGCTCCCGCCCACACAGAACCCAACCTCTCCCCAGCTTGCCATGATCGGAAGCGGCTAATTGAGGGTTACTCCTAGGCTGGGTGTTCCAGTGGGCAGTTTTTAAGGTGTTTCAAAGGACTCTCGAGCTGTCACGTGGTGCGCATCAACCACACGGTGCTGTTTTTATTCGTTTTTCTGGAGTTGGTTTTTTCCTTGGTTTTCTTTTTTACCGTTTCTTTGTTTTTTATGTGTTTGTCTATCAGGAGCCTGGGTGTGATTTCGCGTGGAGCACAAGTGACTATTACTTGTCGTACCTATTCAGTGCATTAAATAAAATTACTTTCAAGTATTGTCAATTATGGTGGGCGATGGAACTCGGAATGGTACACGGTGGAGAGTTCCATTACACCGGCCTTAGGAGCCAAAATCACCAGATATTCCAGCGTCGTATTAATCGCGTTGACCAAGGGGCATAGCATGGGACGGCTGAGTAAATAGCGCCTTCTTAGTGCCTTTGTACTCTCGCACAGGTTATATCCGCGAGTCATAAATCCGTTATGCGACCAGGGAGTCGTAATTCTTATCAGTTATGGGTGTGCTATTTGTAAACTGCGTTGAGATTTTTCTCGAAGAGTAGGAGAGATGCAGCACAGTAGAGATAAGCATTTCCCTCAGTGAGAACCAAGGTGATCGAACCAATACACTAGTAGGAAAACCCCCATTTGTCCCGGTTCGTAAGGGCCTTTTGTCCCGGTTCTGGAACCGGGACTAAAGCCCAAAACCTTTAGTCCCGGTTCGCTTAAGAACCGGGACCAAAGGCCGTCCACGTGGCCGCCGCGGGGAGCCCGGGCAGGAGGACCTTTAGTCCCGGTTTGTAACACCAACCGGGACCAAAAGGCAGGACCTTTAGTCCCGGTTGGCAACACCAACCGGGACCAAAAGGCACTGGGGTTTTTGTTTGTTTTTTTTGAAAGGGGGGTTTAGGGGGGGGGGGGGGGGTTGTAGGGTTAATTGAGGTGTTTCATATTATGTTAGCTAGCTAATAGAGAGAAGTGTCCTCTCTTTCTCCGTGCTTGGTCGACGCTAGCTACTATAGAGAGAACTCGACACGCTAGCTAGTAAGCAAATGAAGGAACCATTAAGTACACAAGATCGTCATGAACATATACACAGAGAAGTGATCGACCTCTCTTTCTCCGAGAGATTGGTCGAACAACAAGTTTTCGTATATCAATCCGACGCTACTAGCTACATATATACAATATAAGATCTCTTACAATCCCTAACATTTAATTTCAAATTCCAGATGGTATTCTCCGGCTTTATTTATGACGTGGTCAAGAAAGAATCCCGCCAATTCCTCTTGAATTGCTCGTATGCGATCATGTGGTAGGAGTTCATCCCGCATCTGCCACGTCTAATTTGAAGAAGGGGGTCAATACATATATATGAATGAAACTCAACACAAATCATGGTAATAAAATAAAGTTGTGAATATTATTGCTTACGCACTTGAAATTGTTTTTCAGAGTAGCCCCGCTTAGGGGTCGTCGCGTTGTAGATGAAGTCGCAAACGTAGTATCCACAAAAATCATTCCCTTTTTCCTGCCACAAGCACTTTACGAGAAATAGAGTTCAATCAAACTGATAATCAAGCATGATAAATGGTATTGATGAAACTAGAATCAATGGGAGATGCGCGGAACTAGCTAGTAGTACTTACTTTCGGGTGTGTAAATTGCAGCTCCCTCGGCAGTGCCGGAACAATTGCGGTGAACTCTTTCCAAACCCTGCCAGACAAACAAAATAATTACTTGATATCAGGAAATGAACAAAGTTGCCGATATGACGCGATAATGATCGATTGAACTTACTTCTGGAGCATTTCAGTTATGCCCGCATATTCCTGGGGATCTTTTCGTTTCGAGTCTAAGACGATTACTACTCCCCGCTCAAGCTTAATCTCTAGCAGAATAAAGTGGTACCTGCGCACGCATGCATAACTCATCAATTACATTACTATAACCTCGAGTAATAAGGGAAACCGAATATGCACAAGACAGTAACACTCACTTGCAGTTATAAGGAAAGAGTATTGTCCCTTTGTTTTGATTTTTAAGCAACGATTGTAGCAAGTTGTCCTCGGTATCTGTGACATTGTTTTTAACCGTATACTCATGTATGATATTTGGGTTAATGAACCCAATGTCATACATTTGTGCTTTTCTGCATTCGACGATCTTCAATCTGCATAATATAGTGAGGATAATTATATATACATGCAATGAAAGAGCTGAGCTATATATAGAGAGAGACTTAATTACAGAAGTAGTACTTACAGACAGTAGCAAGTCACGATTGTTTTGTCGATGGCCTTTTGATTGTATAACTGGAATATCTCCTCAAATTCAACATTCAACTGATCCATTCCAACAAGGTCGTGCTCCTCTTTAATCTTCAGCGTCAAAGAATCCCTCCCTGACTCGCGGCAGGTTTTCATGTACCATTCATGCAATGTTCGCATCATCGTTGTTAGAGGAGGATGATCAGGTTTGACGAGAGGCCGCCCGTACCGGTAACTGAATTCGTCCACCTCCAACGGCTCAAACTGTACATCATCGCTCAGGTAATCACCAGGATTGGTACCGGGCAGCATCCCCAGATGATTAGCGACGATATCGCTAGACACCTTGAGCGGGGGGCACGATTGGTTCGCCTGTTCGCCGAGCTGGGGAATTTTTTTCCCACTTCTTCGTTTTGCTAACCTTGCATCACTGGAAGTACTTCCCGACCGCCGCGCGTCTTGATATGTCTTTTTAACACAGCGGTCATAGTTGGAATCCGGCGGCGGCGGTGGTGGTCGCTTCAGGGCATCGATAGTGCGCATCACTTTCACCGGATCTAGCTTCTCCTTCGGAGGTGGAGTTTTCTTTGCAAAATGGGCCCTCAATTCGGCCTGACATATATCCTCGTTTTCAGACTCGGTCCTCTCATATGGTAACTTTTCCAGAGGCTTGAGAGATGGACCGTATTTGTATTCCCTCCCGCCTCTTCTTGTACTGCTAACCGCCGGAGCGGCGGCGTCTCTCTTCCGTCGTTGCTTACGAGGCGGAGCAGGAGGCGGAGTGCTCCGACGCGCCGGAGGAGCCGGAGCGGCGGCGTCTGTCTTCTGCCGTTGCCGACAAGGCTGAGGAGGAGGCGTACTGCTCCGACGTGCCGGAGTAGGCGAAGGAGGAGGCGGAGTGCCCTCACGCGTCGGAGGAGCCGGAGAAGGAGGCGGTGTGCCCTGATCACTCGCCGGAGGAGGAGGAGGAGGAGGAGGCGGAGAGCCCTAATTCGCCTGAGGAGGAGGAGGAGGCGGTGTGCCCTGATCACTCGCTGGAGGAGGAGGAGGAGGAGGAGGCGGAGAGCCCTGATTCGCCTGAGGAGGAGGAGGAGGCGGAGGAGGCGGAGGCGTCCAGTTTGGAAGCTTGATGTACTCCTTCTGCCATAGACATGTACTCCTCAGAGCACGAGCCAGCTTATTCTCTCCTTCACCTGTAGGCCTGTCAAGCTCGAGCTCCTCAAATCCCTCAATTACTTCATCCACCATCACAACAGCATAGCCATGTGGAATCGGTGAGCAGTGAAAAGTTCCGTTGGGTTGAGGAGGTGCAACAGAGCCGACAGCCGCCTTCAAAGTGAGGTTCCGCCATTTCGTCATGAGCTCGCAATGTTGAGCCTCCGTGATAGTATCCACGGGGTAGATAGGAGCCGTGAAGTCAGGCTGAACGGGCTCCGTGGAAGCGACGCTGCTTCTCCGCTGAGATGGCGGGGTAGCTTCTGGGGTAGCTTCGTGCCGCTGAGATGGTTGGCCGACAGCTCGCTGGCTCTCAGCTTCCTCTAGCTTTTGTAGTCTTGCATTCAGCTTCAGAATTTCGCTCAGCTCCGCTTTCCTCTTTCTCTCCCGGCTTCTGTAACCGCCTGCGTCAGGAAACCCAACCTTCCACGGAACGGAGCCTGGTGTGCCTCGTGTTCGTCCAGGGTGCTCAGCATTCCCTAGGGCCTCAGTCAGCTCGTCCTTCTCTCTGTCGGGAATGAACGTCCCTTCCTGCGCTGCGGTGATATACTCCTGAAGCTTGTTCATGGGTATTGCAAGTTGCTCGTTCGTCCAACGGCACTTCCCTGTTTCAGGGTCCAAAGTTCCCCCAACCCCGAAGAACCAAGTCCTTGAACGGTCTGGCCAGTTCAATGTCTGTGGTACGACGTTTTTAGCCATCAGGTCATTCTCATCTTTGTCCCACAACGGTCGGGCTTTGAGGTAGCCACCTGACCCCGTGTGATGGTGATACTGCTTCTTTGCAGCATTGATCTTGTTTGTCTCTGACATTTGTTTACTCTTGTCCGATGTCTTGTAGGCCACAAATGCGGGCCAGTGATCACCTATCTTCTCAAATCGGCCGGTGAATTCTGGAGTCTTCCCTTTGTCGACAAACTTTGATTTCAACTCATTCTTCCACCTCCTGAATAGATCTGCCATCTTCTTAAGAGCACACGCCTTGACTAGTGGCTCTATAACTGGCTTATTCGGATCCTCCTCTGGCGGTAGGGTGAAATTTGCCTTCAGTGCGGTCCAAAGATCATCTTTCCGTCTATCGGTGACATAATCACCATCAGGGGCGCCGTCCTTAGGCTTATTCCATTGCTTGATGCTGATCGGGATGTAGTCCCTAACAATAGCTCCGCACTGAGCAGAAAATGCGTCCTTGGTCCGCTTGGGTTCAATCGGATGGCCATCCCGCGCGAGTGCTGTGATCGTGAACCTTTCTTCCTTGCGCAACCTCTTCTTTGGGCCTCGTCTCGTTACCGAAGTTTGGCTCGATCCGGAGGGCTATAAAAGAAGAAAGAAGAGTTAATTAATATATGTACATACCAAAACAATTAATGCATCAATTAGCTAGTCAGCACGGGCTTAATTAATATATATACCTCGCCGGACTTTGCAACAGCTCCCTCCTCCGTTCGGTCACCGGAGCCGTCATCATGGTCTCCTTCTTCCTCCGGCATTCGGTCACCGGAGCCATCACGATCATGTCCTTCCTCCTCCATTGTTCGATCACCGGAACCGTCATCCTCTCCTTCCAGACCATCGGTGTCGTTGAGAAACGACAAGACATCACGTCCGGCGAGGATTATCTCCCCCAACAACTGTTCTTGTTCCAAGTCTCTTTGATCCATAGTTTCTGCAAATATTACAACATGGCAATTAATATACAAACATGAATGTCCGACGTCCGGACCACCTCTCTCATGAATGTCCGACGTCCGGACCGCCTCTCTCATGAATGTCAAACAAGGGATTCTCTTAACCTTTAAGGGATTTAACAAAATGGCGCGATTCTGAATGTGCAGAAAATGGTCCATATTTTTCCTGATCTCATCTACCCTTCTATATGTCACGTTGTCTAGTGTCAAAGGATTCAAGAAAACCAAGGCAACGACGCTCACCCCGCATGTCGTGTCCGACGTCCCCCCTCATGTCGAAGTTATTGGGGAGGGGGTAGACGACAACGACGCTCACCCCTCATGTCATGTCCGACGTCCCCCCTCATGTCGAAGTTATCGGGGAGGGGGTAGACAACAACGACGCTCACCCCTCATGTCATGTCCGACGTCCCCCCTCATGTCGAAGTTATCGGTGAGGGGGTAGACGACAACGACGCTCACCCCTCATGTCATGTCTGACGTCCCCCCTCATGTCGAAGTTATCGGGGAGGGGGTAGACAACAACGACGCTCCCCCTCATGTCATGTCCGACGAGGTCGGCGACGAGGACATACATCTATCTCATCTCTACATGAACATACATCTCATCTCCACATGACCATTTATCTATCTATCTCATCTCCACATGAACATACATCTCATTTATATATATATATATATATATATATATATATATATATATATATATATATCATCATATCATATATATATATATCATCATATAAACAACAGAAAAATTAATTGTTTTCAACAGAGCATCATATATATATCATCATATTATCTATATATATCATCATTTCATCAAATTATCTAACATAATGAACTATATATATATCAACAAAATCATTTATCTATCTATCAACATCATCATCTATCTCCACATGAAAATATACATCTCATAAAAAACATAGCAACGGGGGCTGCCGGCGACCATGGAGCAGTGGCAGATGGCTTGAGGCCGGCGACGAGGTGTGCTCGGGGGCACGCGGCGACGGGGAGCAGGGGACCATGGGAAAGGGGGCTCACTGGGGGGGCGCGGCGATGGCTTGAGGCCGGCGACGAGGCCGGCGACGAGGACGGCAGGATCGGGGGGGCACGCGCGCGGAGACGGCGAGGAGGGCGCGACGGCGAGGGCTCGGGGGAAGACGGGGTGCTCACTGGGGGCGGCGATGGGAGAGGGCGACGGCGACGAGGAGACGCGGCGACGGGGCTGGGCGGCGACGGCGACAGCGACGATGGGAGAGGGCGACGGCGACAGCGACTATGGGAGAGGGCGACGGCGACAGCGACGATGGGAGAGGGCGACAGCGACGAGGAGCGGGCGGCGAAGGGGAGATGTGAGAATTTGGGGAAAAATTCCTAAGCGTTGGCTTATATAGCAAAGCCTTTAGTCCCGGTTGGTGGCACCAACCGGGACCAATGCCTCCCTTTGGTCCCGGTTGGTGCCACCAACCGGGACCAAAGGTCTCTTTTCGTCAGCCCAAAGGGCGGGAAACAGGGACCTTTGGTCCCGGTTGGTGGCACCAACCGGGACCAAAGGGGGCATTGGTCCCGGTTGGTGGCACCAACTGGGACCAAAGGGGGCCATTGGTCCCGGTTGGTGGCACCAACCGGGACCAAAGGCTGGTTCTGCCCGGGGCCAAATTTTTTGTCCCACCTCGCTAGCCGAGAGAGCTCGAGAGTGGTTTATAAGCGCTGCTGCGCATACCCTCTCGAGCTCCTCTCAACTGCAGGCCTGCGGGCCTAATCTGTCACTGCCTGTGGGCCTATTGGGCCTTCTGCCTGTGGGTCTAGTGGTGGCCCAGTAGGCGGCATTTTTATATTTTTTTCCAGTATTTTTGTTTTGTTTTTTGCTTTATTTATTTTTTTAATTTTTTTCCAGTATTTTTCTTCTGTTATTTTAGTTCATTCTTTTTAACAAATAAATACTTTGATAATTTAAGTTGCATAATTTCCATTATTTTGTTTTGTTTTTTGCTTCTTTTATTTTTTTGCTTTATTTATTTCCAGTGTGTTTTATCATTATATTCCTTTTGCTATTAATGTTTTCAACAAAAAATACTTTGATAAATTTAGTTGCATAATTTTTATATAATTATAGTTTCAAAAATACTTTTTGTTTTGTTGATTCTTTTTGCTATTAATGTTTTATTTTTTTCCAGTATTTTTGTTTTGTTTTTTGCTTTATTTATTTTTTTAATTTTTTCCAGTATTTTTCTTCTGTTATTTTAGTTCATTCTTTTTAACAAATAAATACTTTGATAATTTTAATTGCATAATTTCCATTATTTTTGTTTTATTTTATGCTTTTTTTATTTCCAGTGTGTTTTATCATTATATTATTTTTGCTATTAATATTTTGAACAAAAAATACTTTGATAATTTTAGTTGCATAATTTTTATATAATTATAGTTTTAAAAATACTAGAGGTTTATAAAAGCTTTTTAGTTGATTCTTTTTTGAACTCCACTCCCACGATGTTTTGAAAGAAATTAAAAAGCACTTCAAATGAACTCTGAAAAGGTTGAAAGTTGGCATGGTATCATCAATTCACCCACATAGCATGTGCTAAAAAGTTGAGAGGGTTACGGCGAAAACTGGATGCACTTCGTGTACAAAATGGACAATCTCTTTCGAAGTATCAAGGTTTCGGACGAAAACTGGTCTGTTACAGAGGGATCTCATTTTTTTGAACTTATTTGAACTCCATACTTTTTGTGTGTTCAAAATGCACCATTCAAAGCCACATCATCAATTTTCAACCCTTTCTGAATTCATTTGGTATTTTTCATGTATTTACTAAATTTTTTGAGCTAAATGACCCTGAAATTAAAAAGCACTACAAATGAACTCTGAAAAGGTTGAAAGTTGGCATGGTATCATCATTTCACCCACATAGCATGTTATAAAAAGTTGAGAGGGTTACGGCAAAAACTGGATGCACTTCGTGTACAAAACGGACAATCTCTTTCGAAGTATCAGGGTTTCGGACGAAAACTCATCTGTTACAAAGGGATTTCATTTTTTTGAACTTATTTGAACTCCATACTTTTTGTGTGTTCAAAATGCACCATTCAAAGCCACATCATCAATTTTCAACCATTTCTGACTTCATTTGGTATTTTTCATGCACTTACTGATTTTTTTTAGCTAAATAACCCTGAAATTGAAAAGCACTTCAAATGAACTCTGAAAAGGTTGAAAGTTGGCATGGTATCATCATTTCACCCACATAGCATGTGCTAAAAAGTTTAGAGGGTTACGGCAAAAACTGGATGCACTTCGTGTACAAAACGGATAATCTCTTTCGAAGTATCAGGGTTTCGGACGAAAACTCATGTGTTACAGCACGACGGTGGCTCGTGAGTGCCCGCATATGAAATGCACCGTCGGACCGTATGCAGGGAATCCGAATGATTTGTATTCGGTCGATGAACTAAAGGATTTCTAGATAGATCAACAAAACACACGGTTTCCCCTGCATACAGCCCGACGGTGGCTCGTGAGTGCCCGCATGAAATGCACCGTCGGACCGTATGTAGGGAATCCGAATGATTTGTATTCGGTCGATGAACTAAAGGATTTCTAGATAGATCAACAAAACACACGGTTTCCCCTGCATACAGCCCGACGGTGGCTCGTGAGTGCCCGCATATGAAATGCACCGTCGGACCGTATGCAGGGAATCCGAATGATTTGTATTCGGTCGATGAACTAAAGGATTTCTAGATAGATCAACAAAACACACGGTTTCCCCTGCATACTAAGTGTCGAACATGTCCGAGAGGTGGGTTATATATAGGGTCGTGTGCCTCTTTAGTCCCGGTTGCTAGCACGAACCGGGACTAGTTATAGTGCTGATCCAACAGCTCACAAGCGCTTGAAAGAAACACACGATCCGTCTGCTTCTTCCTGATTGGTACGACCTTAGTCCTGGGAGTGGCTAAAATTTAGTCCCACCTCGCCAAGCGAGAGGGACTCGCAGCGGTTTATAAGCCTTGAGTGCAGAGACGATGAAGCGAGAGGCGCAATGCTCACCTGCACGTTAGCTTCAGGCCTTGAGGAAATGGTCTAAACTGCACGGAGCTATATATCTGCAGTTTCTCAAGGCCTGAAGCTAAGCAACGTGTAGGTGAGCATTGCGCCTCTCCATTTTTAATAACTTATTTTAACTCCGGACATCATAATTTGGCATGACATCATAATTTCACATAATTTCACCCACCCACATCCCTAAATTGGTACGACCTTCACCGCCCAAGGTTATAAAGAGTTGAGAGGGTTACGGCAAAAACTGGATGCACTTCGTGTACAAAATGGACAATCTCTTTCGAAGTATTAGGGTTTCATACGAAAACTCATCTGTTACAAAAGGCATTTCATTTCTTCACATGTAACTGCAATGATATAGTTGTGGAGAGAAAGTCTTCACTTTTTCTTCGCTTGTGTCCTTTGCTTATTGCGCCATAACCATGGATAATCTTCATCGTTTAAGAGGGTGCTTGGGTCAGCCTTGACTTTGAAGGGAGGAATTTCATGAAACTTTTCATAATCTTCAGACATGTCTGTCTTGCCCTCCAATCCCACGATGTCTCTTTTTCCTGAAAGAACTATGTGGCGCTTTGGCTCATCGTATGATGTATTCGCTTCCTTATCTTTTCTTTTTCTCGGTTTGGTAGACATGTCCTTCACATAGAAAACCTGCGCCACATCATTGGCTAGGGCGAATGGTTCGTCTGTGTACCCAAGATTGTTCAGATCCACTGTTGTCATTCCGTACTGTGGGTCTTCCTGTACCCCGCCTCCTGACAGATTGACCCATTTGCACTGAAACAAAGGGACCTTGAAATCATGTCCATAGTCAAGTTCCCATATGTCCACTATGTAACCATAATATGTGTCCTTTCCCCTATTGGTTGCTGCATCAAAGTGGACACCGCTGTTTTGGTTGGTGCTCTTTTGATCTTGGGCGATCGTGTAAAATGTATTCCCATTTATCTCGTACCCTTTGTAAGTCAATACAGTCGAAGATGGTCCCCTGGCCAACGAGTACAACTCATCAGAAACAGTGTTGTCACCCATGAGACGTGTTTGTTGGGGAACGTTGCATGGGAAACAAAAATTTTCCTACGCACACGCAAGATCTATCCATGGTGATGAGCATCTACGAGAGGGAGAGTGTATCTACATACCCTTGTAGATCGCTAAGCGGAAGCGTTAAGAAACGCGGTTGATGTAGTCGAACGTCTTCGCGATCCAAATCGCCGAGTGTCCCGCGATCCCATAACGATCCATCTCGCGATCCAATCTCGATCCGTCCCGCGATCCCATCACGATCCGTCCCGCGATCAAATCATGAATCGTCTCGCGATCCTGATCACGGTCCTTCCGATCTAGCGCCGAACGGACGGCACCTCCGTGTTCAGCACACGTACAGCTCGATGACGATCTCCACCTTCTTGATCCAGCAAGAGGGAGCGGAGAGGTAGAAGAGTTCTCCGATGGCACGACGGCGCGGCGGCGATGGTGGTGGAACAATTCCGGCAGGGCTTCGCCTAAGCACCGCTGAAACTAGACTAGAGGAGAAACCGATCTAGATGAAGTAGAGGGAGCACGTGGCAATTAGGGTTATTTTTCTCCTATAAATCCTCTAGTATATATAGGAGGGAGGGAGGGGAGGAGGCAGCCTCAAACCCTCAAGGGCTGGCCGAAATTTGAGGTGGAGGAGTCCTACTCCAATCCTACTAGGAGTAGGATTCCTCCTCTCCACTTGGAAACACTTTCCACCTTTCCACCTTTGGGTTTTTTCCACCTCCAGCCACATGGGCCTTAGTGGGGGGCTTGGCCATCCCACTAAGGGCTGGCTTGACTCCTCCCACAGCCCATGAGGCCCCTAGGGTCGAAATACCCCTCCCGATGGTCCCCGGTACCCCTCCCGGCACTCCCGGTACACTACCGAAGTACCCGAAACTTTTCCGGTGACCAAAACGGGACTTCCTATATATCAATCTTTACCTCCGGACCATTCCGGAGCTCCTCGTGACATCCGGGATCTCATCCGGGACTCCGAACAACCTTCGGTCACCGCCATACATAACTCTACTATACCAAAACGTCACCGAACCTTAAGTGTGCAGACCCTGCGGGTTCGAGAACTATGTAGACATGACCGAGACACCTCTACGGCCAATAACCAATAGCGGGACCTGGATGCCCATATTGGTTCCTACATATTCTACGAAGATCTTTATCGGTTGAACCTCTATGTCAAGGATTCAGTTAATCCCGTATGATGTTCCCTTTGTTTATCGGTATGTTACTTGCCCGAGATTCGATCGTCGATATCTCTATACCTAGTTCAATCTCGTTACTGGCAAGTCTCTTTACTCGTTCCGTAATACAAGATCCCGTGGCTAACACCTTAGTCACATTGCTTGCAAGGCTTATAGTGATGTTGTATTACCGAGTGGGCCCTGAGATACCTCTCCGTCACACGGAGTAAGAAATCCCAGTCTTGATCCATGCCAACTCAACGGACACCCTTGGAGATACCTGTAGAGCATCTTTATAGTCACCCAGTTACGTTGCGACGTTTGATACACACAAGGTATTCCTCGGGTGTCAGTGAGTTGCATGATCTCATGGTCATAGGAACAGATACTTGACATGCAGAAAACAATAGCAATAAACTGACACGATCATATGCTACGTTTATAGTTTGGGTCTTGTCCATCACATCATTCTCCTAATGATGTGATCCCGTTATCAAATGACATCTCATGTCCATGGTCAGGAAACCTTTACCATCCTTTGATCAACGAGTTAGTTAACTAGAGGCTTACTAAGGACACAGTGTTGTCTATGTACCCACACATGTATTTGAGTTTCCAATCAATACAATTATAGCATGGATAATAAACGATTATCATGAACAAGGAAATATGATAATAACCAATTTATTATTGCCTCTAGGGCATATTTCCAACAGTCTCCCACTTGCACTAGAGTCAATAATCTAGTTCACATCACCATGTGTTTTACATTGTTATGAATCTAACACCCAATGAGTTCTGGGGTTCGATCATGCTTTGCATGTGAGAGAGGTCTTTAGTCAACGGGTCTGCGACATTCAGATCCGTGTGTACTTTGCAAATCTCTATGTCATACTGTAGACACTGCTACCACACTCCACATGGAGCTATTCCAAATGGTTGCTCCACTATACGTATCCTGACTGCTACTCAGAGTCGTCCGGATAGGTGTCAAAGCTTGCATCGACGTAACCCTTTACGACGAACTCTTTGTCACCTCCATAATCGAGAAATATTTCCTTAGTCCTCTAGTTACTAAGGATAATCTTGACCGCTATCCAGTGGTCCACTCCTGGATCACTCTTGTACCCCTTGACAGACTCATGGCAAGGCACACACAGGTGCGGTACATAGCATGGCATACTATACAAAGCCTATGGATAAGGCATAGGGGACGACCTTCGTCCTTTCTCTTTCTTCTGCCGTGGTCGAGCTTTGAGTCTCACTCAACTCCACACCTTACAAATCAGGCAAGAACTCTTTCTTTGACTGATCCATTTTGAACTCTTTCAAAATCTTGTCAAGGTATGTACTCATTGAAAGTCTTATCAGACGTCTTGATCTATCTCTATAGATCCTGATGCCCAATATTTAAGTAGTTTCATTCCAGGTTTTTCTTTGAAAAACTCCTTTCAAACAACCCTTTATGCTTTCCAGAAATTCTACATCATTTCCGATCAACAATATGTCATCCACATATACTTATCAGAAATTCTATAGTGCTCCCACTCACTTTATTGTAAATACAAGTTTCTCATAAACTTTGTATAGACTCAAAAACTTTGATCACCTCATCAAAGCGTATATTCCAACTCCGAGATGCTTGCTCCAGTCCATAGAAGGATCGCTGGAGTTTGCATACATTTTAGCATCCTTAGGACTGACAAAACCTTCCGGTTGTATCACATACAACCTTTCCTCACGGATACCGTTAAGGAAATGATGTTTTGACATCCATCTGCCAGATTTCATAATCGAAAAATGCAGCAACTGCTAACATAATTCCAACAGACTTTAGCATCGCTACGGGTGAGAAAGTCTCATCGTAGTCAACTCCTTGAACTTGTGAAAAACCCTTTGCCACAAGTCGAGCTTTATAGACAGTGACATTACCGTCCGCGTCCGTCTTCCTTTTAAAGATCCATTTGTTCTGAATGGCCTTTCGCCCTTCAGGTAATACTTCCAAAGCCCATACTTTGTTTTCTTACATGGATCTCATCTCGGATTTCATGGCCTCTAACCATTTCTCGGAATCCGGGCCCATCATCGCTTCTCCATAGCTCGTAGGTTCATCGTTGTCCAACAACATGACCTCTAAGACAAGGTTGCCGTACCACTCAGGAGCAGTACGCGTCCTTGTCGACCTACGAGGTTCGATAGTAACTTGATCCGAAGCTTCATGATCATCATCATTAACTTCCTCTTCAACTAACGTAGGCTCCACAGAAACAATTTTCTGCGCTGCGCTACTCTCTGGTTGAAACAAAGGTTCAACAACCTCATCAAGTTCTATCTTCCTCCCACTCAATTCTTTCGAGAGAAACTCTTTCTCGAGAAAGGACCCGTTTTAGCAACAAACACTTTGCCCTTGGATCTGAGATAGAAGGTTTACCCAACTGTAACGTTAGGGTATTCTATGAAGATGCATTTGTCCGCTTTGGGTTCGAGCTTATCAGGTTGAAAACCTTTTTCACATAAGCGTCGTAGCCCCAAACATTAAGAAATGACAGCTTAGGTTTCTGTCAAACCAAAATTCATACGGTGTCATCTCAACGGACTTAGATGGTGCCCTATTTTAAAGTGAATGTAGTTGTCTCTAATGCATAACCCCAAAACGATAGTGGCAAATCGATAAGAGGCATCATAGTACACACCATATCCAATAGAGTACGACTACGACGTTCAGACACACCATCACACTATGGTGTTCCAGGTGGCGTGAGTTGTGAAACAACTTTCACATTGTCTTAAGTTGTATACCAAACTCGTAACTCAGATATTTACCTCTTACGATCATATCGTAGATATTTTATCTTCTTGTCACGATGATCTCAAACTTCACTCTGAATTTGTTTGAACTTTTCAAACGTTTCAGACTTGTGTTTCATTAAGTAAATATCCCCATATCTACTCAAATCATCAGTGAAGGTAGGAAAATAATGATATCCACTGCACGCTACAACACTCATTGGACCGAATACATCAATATGTATCATTTCCAATAAGTCACTTGCCCGCTCCATCATACCGGAAAACGGGGTCTTAGTCATCTTGCCCAAGAGGCATGGTCCGCATGTCTCAACCGATTCGAAATCAAATGAGTCCAAAGATCCATCAGCATGGAGTTTCTTCATGCGCTTTACACCAATATGACATTTAGCGGCAGTGCCACAAGTATGTGGTACTATCATTATTAACTTTGTATCTTTTGGCATCAATATTATGAACATGTGTATCACTACGATCAAGATTCAATAAACCATTCTCATTGGGTGCATGACCATTGAAGGTATTATTCATGTAAACAGAATAACCATTATTCTCTAACTTAAATGAATAACCGTATTGCAATAAACATGATCTAATCACGTTCATGCTCAACGCAAACACCAAATAACATTTATTTAGGTTCATCACTAATCCTGAAGGTAGAGAGAGCGTGCGATGGTGATCACATCAACCTTGGCAACACTTCCAACACTCATCGTCACCTCACCCTTAGCTAGCCTCCGTTTATTCCGTAGCTATTATTTCGAGTTACTAACATTTAGCAACCGAACCGGTATCCAATACCCAGGTGCTACTAGGAGTACTAGCAAGGTACACATCAATAACACATATATCAAATATACTTATGTCGACATTGCCAGCCTTCTTATCTACCAAGTATCTAGGGCAGTTCCGCTTCAGCGACCGTTCTCCTCATAATAGAAGCACTTAGTCTCGGGTTTGGGTTAAACCTTGGGTTTCTTCACTGGAGCAGCAACTGACTTGCCATCCATGAAGTTTCCCTCCTAGCCCTTGCCCTTCTCGAAACTAGTGGTTTCACTAACCATCAACACTTGATGCTCCTTCTTGATTTCTACCTTCGCGGTGTCAAACATCGCGAACAGCTCAGGGATCATTATTTCCATCCCTGGCCTTTTATAGTTCATCACGAAGCTCTAGTAGCTTAGTGACAGTGACTTGGAGAACTATATCAATCACTATCTTATCTGGAAGATCAACTCCCACTCGATTCAAGCGATTGTAGCACCCAGACAATCTGAGCACATGCTCAACGATTGAGCTATTCTCCTTCATCTTGCAGGCAAAGAATCTTGTTGGAGGTCTCATACCTCTCAACACGGGCATGAGCCTGAGATCCCAATTTCAGCTCTTAGAACATCTCATATGTTCCGTGATGTTCAAAACGTTTTGGAGCCTCAATTCTAAGCCGTAATGCATGACGCACTGAACTATCAAGTAGTCATCGGAACGTGCCTGTCAGATGTTCACAACATCTACAGACAACGCTAGAGGGGGTGGCGCACCGAGCGGTGCATTAAGGACATAAGCCTTCTGTGCAGCAATGAGGACAATCCTCAGATCACGGACCCGGTCCGCATTATTGCTACCATCATCTTTCAATTCTATTTCTCTAGGAACATATAAAAATTCAAGGGAGCTACAGCGTGAGCTAGTAATCTACAACATAATTTGCAAAGACATTTTGACTATGTTCACGATAATGAGTTTAGTTAATCATATTACTAAAAACTCCCACTCAAATTGACATCCCTCCGGTCATTCGAGTGTCAAATGATCCAAATCCACCAACTCAAGTCCGATCATCACGTGAGTTGAGATGGTTTCAATGGTGAACATCTTCATGTTGATCATATCTACTATATGACTCATGTTCGACCTTTCGGTCTCTTGTGTTCCGAGGCCATGTCTGTACATGCTAGGCTCGTCAAGTTTAACCCGAGTGTTCCACACGTGCAACACTGGCTTGCACCCGTTGTATGCGAACGTAGAGTCTATCACACCCGATCATCACGTGGTGTCTCGAAACGACGAACTTTCGCAACGGTGCACACTCGGGGAGAACACAATTTTATCTTGAAATTTAAGTGAGGGATCACCTTATAATGCTACCGTCGTCCTAAGCAAAATAAGATGCATAAAAGGATTAACATCACATGCAAATCATAAGTGACATGATATGGCCATGAACTTGTGCTTTTGATCTCCATCTCCAAAGCACCGGCATGATCTCCATCGTCACCGGCATGACACCATGATCTCCATCATCTTGATCTCCATCAATGTGTCGCCATGAGGTTGTCGCACCGGTTGTTGCTTCCACGACTATTGCTAACTCATAGCGATAAAG
Organism: Elymus sibiricus; assembly: GCA_039707655.1. Classification (NCBI taxonomy): domain Eukaryota; kingdom Viridiplantae; phylum Streptophyta; class Magnoliopsida; order Poales; family Poaceae; genus Elymus; species Elymus sibiricus. The sequence continues at coordinate 534,650,285 of CM077675.1, forward strand.
TAAAGCAAAACGGCGAAAATAATTAAAGACAACTCTATGGCTCCTGCCAGTTGCCGTACTCATCGACATGCAAGTCGTGATATTCTATACAACACATGATCATCTCATACATCACATATATCTCATCATGTAATTGGCCATATCACATCACAACATACACTGCAAAAACAAGTTAGACGTCCTCTAATTGTTGTTGCAATTTTTACGTGGCTGCTACGGGTATCTAGCAAGAACGATTCTTACCTACGCAAAACCACAACGTGGTGTAGTGATTGCTTTTTGATCTTCTAAAAGAACCCTCTTCATTGAAATCGATTCAACTAAAGTGAGAGAGACAGACACCCGCCAGTCACCTTTATGCAACGAGTGCACGCAGCGGTAAAACCAGTCTCGCGTAAGCGTACGCATAATGTCGGTCCGGGCCGCTTCATCTCACAATACCGCCGAATCAAGTATCAACTAGTAACGGCAAGCAATATGTATACACCCACGCCCACAACTCGTTTGTGTTCTACTCAAGATCTCATCTACGCATAGACCTAGCTCAGATGCCACTGTTGGGGAACGTTGCATGGGAAACAAAAATTTTCCTACGCACACGCAAGATCTATCCATGGTGATGAGCATCTACGAGAGGGAGAGTGTATCTACATACCCTTGTAGATCGCTAAGCAGAAGCATTAAGAAACGCGGTTGATGTAGTCGAACGTCTTCGCGATCCAAATCGCCGAGTGTCCCGCGATCCCATCACGATCCATCTCGTGATCCAATCTCGATCCGTCCCGCGATCCCATCACGATCCGTCCCGCGATCAAATCACGAATCGTCTCGCGATCCTGATCACGGTCCTTCCGATCTAGCGCCGAACGGACGGCACCTCCGCGTTCAGCACACGTACAGCTCGATGACGATCTCCACCTTCTTGATCCAGCAAGAGGGAGCGGAGAGGTAGAAGAGTTCTCCGATGGCACGACGGCGCGGCGGCGATGGTGGTGGAACAATTCCGGCAGGGCTTCGCCTAAGCACCGCTGAAACTAGACTAGAGGAGAAACCGATCTAGATGAAGTAGAGGGAGCACGTGGCAATTAGGGTTATTTTTCTCCTATAAATCCTCTAGTATATATAGGAGGGAGGGAGGGGAGGAGGCAGCCTCAAACCCTCAAGGGCTGGCCGAAATTTGAGGTGGAGGAGTCCTACTCCAATCCTACTAGGAGTAGGATTCCTCCTCTCCACTTGGAAACACTTTCCACCTTTCCACCTTTGGGTTTTTTCCACCTCCAGCCACATGGGCCTTAGTGGGGGGCTTGGCCAGCCCACTAAGGGCTGGCTTGACTCCTCCCACAGCCCATGAGGCCCCTTGGGTCGAAATACCCCTCCCGATGGTCCCCGGTACCCCTCCCGGCACTCCCGGTACACTACCGAAGTACCCGAAACTTTTCCGGTGACCAAAACGGGACTTCCTATATATCAACCCTTGGGTCATCAATTTTCAACCATTTCTGACTTCATTTGGTATTTTTCATGCACTTACTGATTTTTTTGAGCTAAATAACCCTGAAATTGAAAAGCACTTCAAATGAACTCTGAAAAGGTTGAAAGTTGGCATGGTATCATCATTTCACCCACATAGCATGTGCTAAAAAGTTTAGAGGGTTACGGCAAAAACTGGATGCACTTCGTGTACAAAATGGATAATCTCTTTCGAAGTATCAGGGTTTCGGACGAAAACTCATGTGTTACAGCACGACGGTGGCTCGTGAGTGCCCGCATATGAAATGCACCGTCGGACCGTATGCAGGGAATCCGAATGATTTGTATTCGGTCAATGAACTAAAGGATTTCTAGATAGATCAACAAAACACACGGTTTCCCCTGCATACAGCCCGACGGTGGCTCGTGAGTGCCCGCATGAAATGCACCGTCGGACCGTATGTAGGGAATCCGAATGATTTGTATTCGGTCGATGAACTAAAGGATTTCTAGATAGATCAACAAAACACACGGTTTCCCCTGCATACAGCCCGACGGTGGCTCGTGAGTGCCCGCATATGAAATGCACCGTCAGACCGTATGCAGGGAATCCGAATGATTTGTATTCGGTCGATGAACTAAAGGATTTCTAGATAGATCAACAAAACACACGGTTTCCCCTGCATACTAAGTGTCGAACATGTCCGAGAGGTGGGTTATATATAGGGTCGTGTGCCTCTTTAGTCCCGGTTGCTAGCACGAACCGGGACTAGTTATAGTGCTGATCCAACAGCTCACAAGCGCTTGAAAGAAACACACGATCTGTGTGCTTCTTCCTGATTGGTACGACCTTAGTCCTGGGAGTGGCTAAAATTTAGTCCCACCTCGCCAAGCGAGAGGGACTCGCAGCGGTTTATAAGCCTTGAGTGCAGAGACGATGAAGCGAGAGGCGCAATGCTCACCTGCACGTTAGCTTCAGGCCTTGAGGAAATGGTGTAAACTGCACGGAGCTATATATCTGCAGTTTCTCAAGGCCTGAAGCTAAGCAACGTGTAGGTGAGCATTGCGCCTCTCCATTTTTAATAACTTATTTTAACTCCGGACATCATAATTTGGCATGACATCATAATTTCACATAATTTCACCCACCCACATCCCTGAATTGGTACGACCTTCACCGCCCAAGGTTATAAAGAGTTGAGAGGGTTACGGCAAAAACTGGATGCACTTCGTGTACAAAACGGACAATCTCTTTCGAAGTATTAGGGTTTCATACGAAAACTCATCTGTTACAAAAGGCATTTCATTTCTTCACATGTAACTGCAATGATATAGTTGTGGAGAGAAAGTCTTCACTTTTTCTTCGCTTGTGTCCTTTGCTTATTGCGCCGTAACCATGGATAATCTTCATCGTTTAAGAGGGTGCTTGGGTCAGCCTTGACTTTGAAGGGAGGAATTTCATGAAACTTTTCATAATCTTCAGACATATCTGTCTTGCCCTCCAATCCCACGATGTCTCTTTTTCCTGAAAGAACTATGTGGCACTTTGGCTCATCGTATGATGTATTCGCTTCCTTATCTTTTCTTTTTCTCGGTTTGGTAGACATGTCCTTCACATAGAAAACCTGCGCCACATCATTGGCTAGGGCGAATGGTTCGTCTGTGTACCCAAGATTGTTCAGATCCACTGTTGTCATTCCGTACTGTGGGTCTTCCTGTACCCCGCCTCCTGACAGATTGACCCATTTGCACTGAAACAAAGGGACCTTGAAATCATGTCCATAGTCAAGTTCCCATATGTCCACTATGTAACCATAATATGTGTCCTTTCCCCTATTGGTTGCTGCATCAAAGCGGACACCGCTGTTTTGGTTGGTGCTCTTTTGATCTTGGGCGATCGTGTAAAATGTATTCCCATTTATCTCGTACCCTTTGTAAGTCAATACAGTCGAAGATGGTCCCCTGGCCAACGAGTACAACTCATCAGAAACAGTGTTGTCACCCATGAGACGTGTTTGTTGGGGAACGTTGCATGGGAAACAAAAAATTTCCTACGCACACGCAAGATCTATCCATGGTGATGAGCATCTATGAGAGGGAGAGTGTATCTACATACCCTTGTAGATCGCTAAGCGGAAGCGTTAAGAAACGCGGTTGATGTAGTCGAACGTCTTCGCGATCCAAATCGCCGAGTGTCCCGCGATCCCATCACGATCCATCTCGCGATCCAATCTCGATCCGTCCCGCGATCCCATCACGATCCGTCCCGCGATCAAATCACGAATCGTCTCGCGATCCTGATCACGGTCCTTCCGATCTAGCGCCGAACGGACGGCACCTCCGCGTTCAGCACACGTACAGCTCGATGACGATCTCCACCTTCTTGATCCAGCAAGAGGGAGCGGAGAGGTAGAAGAGTTCTCTGATGGCACGACGGCGCGGCGGCGATGGTGGTGGAACAATTCCGGCAGGGCTTCGCCTAAGCACCGCTGAAACTAGACTAGAGGAGAAACCGATCTAGATGAAGTAGAGGGAGCACGTGGCAATTAGGGTTATTTTTCTCCTATAAATCCTCTAGTATATATAGGAGGGAGGGAGGGGAGGAGGCAGCCTCAAACCCTCAAGGGCTGGCCGAAATTTGAGGTGGAGGAGTCCTACTCCAATCCTACTAGGAGTAGGATTCCTCCTCTCCACTTGGAAACACTTTCCACCTTTCCACCTTTGGGTTTTTTCCACCTCCAGCCACATGGGCCTTAGTGGGGGGCTTGGCCAGCCCACTAAGGGCTGGCTTGACTCCTCCCACAGCCCATGAGGCCCCTTAGGTCGAAATACCCCTCCCGATGGTCCCCGGTACCCCTCCCGGCACTCCCGGTACACTACCGAAGTACCCGAAACTTTTCCGGTGACCAAAACGGGACTTCCTATATATCAATCTTTACCTCCGGACCATTCCGGAGCTCCTCGTGACGTCCGGGATCTCATCCGGGACTCCGAACAACCTTCGGTCACCACCATACATAACTCTACTATACCAAAACGTCACCGAACCTTAAGTGTGCAGACCCTGCGGGTTCGAGAACTATGTAGACATGACCGAGACACCTCTACGGCCAATAACCAATAGCGGGACCTGGATGCCCATATTGGTTCCTACATATTCTACGAAGATCTTTATCGGTTGAACCTCTATGTCAAGGATTCAGTTAATCCCGTATGATGTTCCCTTTGTTTATCGGTATGTTACTTGCCCGAGATTCGATCGTCGGTATCTCTATACCTAGTTCAATCTCGTTACTGGCAAGTCTCTTTACTCGTTCCGTAATACAAGATCCCGTGGCTAACACCTTAGTCACATTGCTTGCAAGGCTTATAGTGATGTTGTATTACCGAGTGGGCCCTGAGATACCTCTCCGTCACACGGAGTAACAAATCCCAGTCTTGATCCATGCCAACTCAACGGACACCCTTGGAGATACCTGTAGAGCATCTTTATAGTCACCCAGTTACGTTGCGACGTTTGATACACACAAGGTATTCCTCCGGTGTCAGTGAGTTGCATGATCTCATGGTCATAGGAACAGATACTTGACATGCAGAAAACAATAGCAATAAACTGACACGATCATATGCTACGTTTATAGTTTGGGTCTTGTCCATCACATCATTCTCCTAATGATGTGATCCCGTTATCAAATGACATCTCATGTCCATGGTCAGGAAACCTTTACCATCCTTTGATCAACGAGTTAGTTAACTAGAGGCTTACTAAGGACACAGTGTTGTCTATGTACCCACACATGTATTTGAGTTTCCAATCAATACAATTATAGCATGGATAATAAACGATTATCATGAACAAGGAAATATGATAATAACCAATTTATTATTGCCTCTAGGGCATATTTCCAACAGTGTTTGCAACCAACTGCCAAAAGTCCTGATGTGTTCATATGTAATCCAGTCGTCACACTGCTCCGGGTGTTTGGAGCGCAGAATATTCTTGTGTTCATCGACATACGGGGTCACCAAGGTAGAATTCTGTAGAACTGTGTAGTGTGCTTGAGACCAAGAATGCCCGTCCCTACATATTATTGAGTCCGCTCCTAGCGTGCCTTTTCCAGTCAGTCTCCCCTCATACCGTGATTGAGGGAGACCAATCTTCTTAAGGTTAGGAATGAAGTCAACACAAAACCCAATGACATCCTCTGTTTGATGGCCCATGGAGATGCTTGCTTCTGGCCTAGCGCGGTTACGAACATATTTCTTTAAGACTCCCATGAACCTCTCAAAGGGGAACATATTGTGTAGAAATACAGGGCCCAGAACGACAATCTCGTCGACTAGATGAACTAGGACGTGCGTCATGATATTGAAGAAGGACGGTGGGAACACCAACTCGAAACTAACAAGACATTGCACCAAATCACTCCTTAGCCTTGGCAGGATTTCTGGATCGATCACCTTCTGAGAGATTGCATTGAGGAATGCACATAGCTTCACAATGGCTAATCGAACGTTTTCAGGTAGAAGCCCCCTCAATGCAACCGGAAGCAGTTGCGTCATAATCACGTGGCAGTCATGAGACTTTAGGTTCTGGAACTTTTTCTCTGCCATATTTATTATTCCCTTTATATTCGACGAGAAGCCAGACAGGACCTTCATACTGAGCAGGCATTCAAAGAAGATTTCCTTCTCTTCTTTGGTAAGAGCGTAGCTGGCAGGACCTTCATACTGCTTTGGATGCATGCCGTCTTTTTCATGCACACGTTGCTGTGTCTCCCGTGCCTCCGGTGTATCTTTTGTCTTCCCATACACTCCCAAGAAGCCTAGCAGGTTCACGCAAAGATTCTTCGTCACGTGCATCACGTCGATTGCAGAGCGGACCTCTAGGTCTTTCCAATAGGGTAGGTCCCAAAATATAGATTTCTTCTTCCACATGGGTGCGCGTCCCGCATCGTCAGTCGGAACAGATAGTCCGCCAGGACCCTTTCCAAATATTACTTGTAAATCATTGACCATATCAAGTATGTGATCACCAGTACGGAGGGCGGGCTTCTTCCGGTGATCTGCCTCACCTTTGAAATGCTTTCCTTTCTTTCGACATTGATGGTTGGTCGGAAGAAATCGACGATGCCCCAGGTACACATTCTTCCTGCATTTGTCCAAATATATACTGTCGGTGTCATCTAAATAGTGTGTGCATGCATGGTATCCCTTGTTTGTCTGTCCTGAAAGGTTACTGAGAGCAGGCCAATCGTTGATGGTTACAAACAACAACGCTCGTAGGTCAAATTCCTCTTATGCATGCTCATCCCACACACGTACACCTCTTCCATGCCATAGCTATAAAAGTTCATCAACTAATGGCCTTAGGTACACATCAATGTCATTGCCGGGTTGCTTAGGGCCTTGGATGAGCACTGGCATCATAATGAACTTACGCTTCATGCACAACCAAGGAGGAAGGTTATACATACATAGAGTCACATGCCATGTGCTATGCTTGCTGCTCTGCTCCCCAAAAGGATTAACGCCATCTGCACTTAAACCAAACCATACGTTCCTCGGGTCACCTGTAAAGTCGCTCCACTTTCTCTCGATCTTTCTCCACTGCGACCCGTCAGCGGGTGCTCTCAACTTCCCGTCTTTCTTACGGTCTTTTTTGTGCCATTGCATCAACTCGGCATGCTTTTTGTTTCTGAACAGACGTTTCAACCGTGGTATTATAGGAGCATACTACATCACCTTGGCAGGAACCCTTTTCCCGGTGCGCTGGCCCACAACATCACCAGGGTCATCTCTTCTGATCTTATACCGCAAGGCACCGCATACCGAGCATGCGTTCAAATCCTCGTACGCACCGCGGTAGAGGATGCAGTCATTAGGGCATGCATGTATCTTCTGCACCTCCAATCCTAGAGGGCATAGCACCTTCTTTGCTTCGTACGTACTGCCGGGCAATTCGTTATCCTTTGGAAGCTTATTCTTCATTATTTTCAGAAGCGAACTAAATCCCTTGTCAGATACACCATTGTCTGCCTTCCATTGCAGCAATTCCAGTGTGGTACCGAGCTTTCTGTTGTTATCTTCGCAATTTGGGTACAACCCTTTTTTGTGATCCTCTAACATGCGATCGAACTTCAACTTCTCCCTTTCACTTTCGCATTCTCTCTGTGCATCAACAATGACCCGGCGAAGATCATCATCGGGCACATCGTCTGGTTCCTCTTGATCTTCAGCTTCCCCCATTGCAGCATCACCGTATTTAGGGGGCGGATAGTTTTCGTCATCCTCTTCTTCTTCATTGTCTTCCATCATAACCCCTCTTTCTCCGTGCTTGGTCCAAACATTATAGTGTGGCATAAAACCCTTCTGAAGCAGGTGGAAGTGAAGGGTTTTATAGTTGGAGAAAGCCTTCGTATTCTCACAGACAGTACATGGACAATGCATAAAACCATTCTGCTTGTTTGCCTCAGCCGCTTCGAGAAAATTATGCAGGCCCTCAATATACTCGGAGGTGCGTCGGTCACCGTACATCCATTGCCGGTTCATCTGCGTGCATATCATGAATAGAGAAGTGACCAAATTAATAGAAATTCATCATCACATTAAAGCCAAAGTACAGTAGTGACCAAAATAAATACATAACGTTCATACATAGTTCTCATTATTGAACAACATATAGCTCTCTAGAGCATATTTTCTAATCTTTCTAATCTTCAAGCGCATTGCATCCATCTTGATCTTGTGATCGTCGACGACATCGGCAACATGCAACTCCAACTTCATCTTCTCCTCTTCAAGTCTTTGTAATTTTTCTTTCAAGTAATTGTTTTCTTTTTCAACCAAATTTAACTTCTCGACAAGAATTTCTATGTCGGTTGGAATTTCCGGTTCACATACCTCCTAGATTAAAAAATCTATGTCACGTTGGTCGGCATAATTGTCATAAACACTAAATAAAATAAATAGTTATAAAAGATAATATATACCACATCCGAATCATAGACCGGACGAGGGCAAATTAATAGAGAAGTGAATAGAGAAGTGATCAAATGTTATTATTGAAAAAATAAATACATAAAGTTCACACATAGTTCTCATAGAACAACATACAACTCTCTAGAGCATCTAATTAAAACATAAATTGAAACTAACATACAACTATGTAAAACATTTAAATGCAACAACAAATGCAATCATAATGGCAACTAAGGTAACAATTGATCCAACAGCATAATGATACCAAGCCTCATTATCAATGGCATATTTTCTTATCTTTCTAATCTTCAAGCGCATTGCATCTATCTTGATCTTGTGGTCATCGACGACATCGGCAACATGCAACTCCAATTTCATCTTCTCCTCCTCTATTCTTTTCAATTTTTCTTTCAAATCCTCGTTTTCTTTTTCAACTAAATTTAACCTCTCGACAAGAGGGTCGGTTGGAATTTCTGGTTCACATACCTCCTAGATAAACACATCTATGTCACGTTGGTCGGCATAATTGTCATAAACACTAAATAAAACAAATAGTTATAAAAGATAATATATACCACATCCGAATCATAGACCGGACGAGGGCCGACGTGGGCGGATACCATGACCATGGCACTATATAAGAACAAACAATAATAAAAGTAAGAAAATTACACAAGTATCTATCTAAATGATACAAGTAAGAACTTTTTTCTTTTAGAAAGAAGATAAGAAGAAGAGGCTAACCACGGTGGTGCCGGCGCCGAGATGGACGCGGGCGATCGACGACGGTGAGGACTGGGACGGGACAGGACGGACCGCCAAACCTAAACAAATCTTGAGAAAAATGGAGCTTGGACAAGGAGCTTCGAGAGCAGAAAGCTTAAGTGTGGCTCGGGCATTTCATCGAACACCTCATGTGCATAGGAGGTGAGCTAGAGCACCACAAAGCTCTCCTCTCGCCGGCCAGAAAAACAGAGCAATGTGGAGTGCTCTGCTCGCTGGCGAGGGGGTATATATAGGCATCTCATTGGTCCCGGTTCGTGGCTGGAACCGGGACTAAAGGATCCCCTTTGGTCCCGGTTCCAGCCACGAACCGGGACCAATGGTTGTGGGCCAGGAGCGAGGCCCATTGGTCCCGGTTCGTGTCTGGAACCGGGACCAAAGGGGTCATACGAACCGGGACCAATGCCCCACGAGGCCCGGCCAGCCCCCTGGCCTCACGAACCGGGACCAATGCCCCCATTGGTCCCGGTTCGTGAGTGAACCGGGACTAATGGGCTGGCCCGGCCTGGACCAAAATCACCAGATCTTCCAGCGTCGTATTAATCGCGTTGACCAAGGGGCATAGCATGGGACGGCTGAGTAAATAGCGCCTTCTTAGTGCCTTTCTACTCTCGCACAGGTTATATCCGCGAGTCATAAATCCGTTATGCGACCAGGGAGTCGTAATTCTTATCAGTTATGGGTGTGCTATTTGTAAACTGCGTTGAGATTTTTCTCGAAGAGTAGGAGAGATGCAGCACAGTAGAGATAAGTATTTCCCTCAGTGAGAACCAAGGTGATCGAACCAATAGGAGGACCACGTAAATTCCCGTCTTCAACACGTACACACAAAATAGCACACATTTACACCCAACGCGGGCAAGAGGGTTGTCAAGCCCCTTGAACTCGTTACTTGCAAGCAATAAGTAGTGATAGATAAATAATCTAAATATAAAATAAAATAACAGTAAGTAAATGGCAGCAATATTTTTGGTGTTTTGTAATATGATTTGTGAAGACCCGGGGGCCGTAGTTTTCGCTAGTGGCATCCCTCTCGAAGATAGCATACGGTGGGTAAACAAATTACTGTTGGCCAACTGATAGAAAAGCGCATAGTTATAAAATATTTATTCACGGCAATGATCATACATATAGGCATCACGTCCAGAATCAAGTAGACCGACTCCTGCCTGCATCTACTACTATTACTCTATCCATCGACCGCTATCCAGCATGCATCTAGAGTATTAGGTAAAAACAGAGTAATGCTTAATGGACCCCGTCGTTTTATCCTTAATGGCAGCAATACAAATACGTGCCATGTCCCTTTCTGTCACTGGGATTGAGCACCGTAAGATTGAACCCATTACAACGCACCACTCCCGCTGAAGATAAATCAATCTAGTTGGCCAAACCAAACTGATATATGGATGAGAAATACGAAGCTATCATCATCATGCATATATATAACCGGCAAAGACACAATATATTTTCATGAATAATCTAATAATAAACCCACAATTCATCGGATCCCAACAAACACACCGTAAAGAGGATTACATAGGATAGATCACCGCGGAAATCGCGATGATCTTTGCATTGAAGAACATAGAGAGAGACATAGCCATCTAGGTACTAACTATAGACCCGTAGGTCTGTAGTAAACTACTCACACATCACCATGGAAGCAGCAAGGTTGATGTAGAGGCCCTCCATGATTAATCCCCCTCCGGGAGGGCACCGGAACAAGGCTCCAGATGGGATCATGGCGGAACAGAGATTTGCGGCGGCGAAAAAAGTGTTCCGGGTGGCTCTCTGGTGTTTTCCCAACATATTCAGATTTATAGGGCCAGAGATAGGTCAAGAGGCGTCGGGAGGTGGCCCCAAGCCATCAGGGCACGGCCACCCCCTGGGCCTGCCTTGTTGGCTTGGCGTCACCTCCACTACTGCAGGAATGCCTAGTAGTGGCGGGCGCAAAAAGCCTAGTAGTGCCGGGCCAGGCTCTCAAAGCCGCCCGTCACCGACCTCCTGCCACTGCTATTATGGAATCAGTGGCGGGCGGGCGGCCCGCCACTGGTCGATCACTTCAGTGGCGGGCGCGCGAACTTGCAGGCCACTGGTTATCTTCCTTCAGTGGTGGGCTATGCTTTCCTGCCCGCACTACTTATCCATGTTGCAACGGCGGGCGTAATGATTGTGTTTTTATGTTTTAATTAGTGTTTGTGCCAAGTAAAGCCTTTGGGATAATTTGCATGATGAGTATAATTGATGATGTGCAAAAACAGAAACTTTCGCCTCCAGTGCAGAATTTTTGGTTCTCTGCTTGAGCGTGGTAAATTCTTGAAATGTTTACAAAGTATTGTTATACAAATTTCCCAGGTTTTCCTAATTTTTCAGAATTATTGGAGATACAGAAGTATAGTTTCTCTATAGATCTTTACACACTGTTCTGTTTTAGACAGATTCTGTTTTTGCTTGCATAGTTTGCTTGTTTTGATGATGCTATGGATTATATCGGGGGTTATAAGTCATGGAGAAGTTAGAATACAGTACCTTATGCAATAATAAAATATGAATCAATTTATAACAGTACCTAAAGTATTTGATATGTTTATTATACTAACGGATCTCATGAGTTTTCTGTTGAGTTTTGTGTGCTGAAGTTTTCAAGTTTTGGGTGTTATCGCGATGGACGAAGGAATAAGGAGCGGCAAGAGCCTAAGCTTGCGGATGCCCAAGGCACCCCAAGGTAATATCCTAGGAAGACTCAAGCGTCTAAGCTTGGGGATGCCCCGGAAGGCATCCCCTCTTTCGTCTCAATCCATCGGTATGTCACTTGGAGCTATATTTTTATTCATCACATGATATGAGTTTTGCTTGGAGCGTCATTTGCTTTAGTTTGCTTTTTGTTTTAGTTTCCCACAATCATTGTTTGCTACATGCACACACTGGAGAGAGACACACTATCACCATAATTTATTAAAATACTCTATGTGCTTCACTTATATCTTTTGAGCTTAGCAGTTGCTCTAGTACTTCACTTATATCTTTTAGAGCACGGTGGCGTATAGATTTTATAGAAATAATTGCACTCTTGTTCTTCACTTATATTTGTTTGAGCATTAATAAATAGCGACGGTAATTTGCATGGGTTATAAGACTAGTCCAAAAATAATAGGTATTCAATGAGTGCATAATCAAAACCACATGTAGCACATAAAAGAGAAATCATAGTTAATGATGTTAATCTGATAACGTGAAAAAGCATGAGTGCATGATCATTGGTTAATAAAGGTATCATGAATTAGAGGTTGTTAACTTGCTGTTCATCCAAATATTTTTATGGCATGGTGATGATGTGTGAGCATACTTATTCCTCGTTGAAATCCTAGTGATGTTTAGGTCGGGGGCGCACGATGGTTAAATCCTACCAACCTCCTCCCTAGGGGCATGCGAGTAGTGCTTTGATTCAAGAGAGCTAATAAAATCTTGCAATAAGTATGTGAGTTTTTTATGACTAATGTGAATCCATGGATATACGCACTCTTACCTCCACATATTTGCTAGCCTCTTTGGTACCGTGCATTGCCCATTCTCACCTCGAGGATTGGTGCAACTTTCGCCGGTGCATCCAAACCCCGTGACATGATACGCTCTGTTGCAGATAAGCCTCATTATATCTTCCTCAAAACAGCCACCATACCTACCTATCATGGCATTTCCATAGCCATTCCGAGATATATTGCCATGCAACTTCCACAGTCACATCATATGACTTGTATTTCCATTGTCATATTGCTTTGCATGATCATATAAGCTGACATAGTATTTGTGGCAAAGCCACCGTTCATCATTAGGAAGGATATTAGTCTTAAATCATCCCATGTAACCTGTTGCAGCTAACTGATTATTCATTGTACTAGCTAGTGGTTGAGTGTTTAAGCTAGCTAGGGTGCCAAACAAGTTGGGCTTCCCTAATTAATTCCGGGCCGCCATGGCCTGGTTATAGGTTACTCAGGCTGCAACATCAGTTTAATTCATATGCATGCCAGCTGAAAAAGTTGCAACATGATAACCACACATCACTGCTTTTGCTGTCTGTGAAATTAATGGAACTCACTCGAGTGTTAAAATGGCTAAATTATTAAGTAATTTATACATCAAAGGGCAGCAAGCAAACAATCTGCATGATCTATTATGACCGAGCACAAGTTATAGCCGTGGCAGATTTTTTGGGGGCCATGCAAAATATACTAGTGGCATGTGTCTATAGCGGCACGTCACCAATGTGTGTATTACTAGTGGCGTGCAGTAGGCACATTCGCACGACTACCACGTGTGATATCAGTGCCGTGGGATGGGCACGCCACTAGTATATGTGTTACTAGGAGTAAATAGCATAAAACTACCACTTTTCGGGTTAGGGTTCCATGAAACTACCAAAAAATTGTTTGTCGCTGATACCTAGCAGAAGTGTGGTCGGCTGTATCAAAAAACCCAAATGGTCGAGTGTTTAACATTTGATCAGGTTTATGACAGGTGGGGCCCACTCGTCAGGTCCACTTACAGTTGAAACTGCATGCTGTTATTTAGTCTTTTGGATCACCCAGAATACCAAAACCAGCACATGCTGCTATATATACAAGTATTAATACCCTTGCTCTCATGCTTCAACTTTGGTGTTCCCCTCCCCTTCCATGCGCTCGTCGACATCTAGGGCCATGTGCGCCATGTCTTGTGCTTCGCCGGTCCAGGTAATCCTGGCAGCGGCTTGCCACAGTGCTGAAGTGCCCCTCCAACCTCGGTCGGGTCCACAATCAGCCTCAGCATGTTGGCGTCCGAGATTTACCGAGTCCAGAAGCTTCTGCTCGCCCTTGTCGGCGTCCAATGACGTTCTGATTATACAACATCACCCTTACTCATGAGGATCAAGATGCGCAGTGTGCCCTGCATCAAGATGATCAAAGGCGTCCATGCAGAATCATGCGATGAAGCATCAGAATTCCCAAGAGATTAGATAACAACTAGCCTATCTGTGCCATTACTTGAAGAGAAAAGTATGTTTTTGTTCCCTCAAGTTCCCGAAAAGTATAGACTTGGTCCTTAAGATTTTGTTGACATTTGGCCTTCAAGTCTCAAAACCGGATAAATTTCGTCCAAAATCAGATTTTGACCACGTTGACAGGGTTTAACCAACACATAGTGAAAAGTAAATCAAAAAAATTGTAAACAAATTCAAAAAAATCTGAATTTTTCTATCATCCAATATGCTCAAGTGCGCCAGGTGCATGAAAATTTCCTGCTGTTTAGACACTCGAGGAGCTCCTGGCAAAAAAACAATTCAAATATACTCCAAGTGAACAGTAAATTTGAAAAAAAAATAGCAACAAAATTCAAACAAATCTGAAATTTGGTGGAAACCAAGATGCTTGGGTGCGTGCTAAGTTTTGTGGTCTTTCGACATTCGAGGAGCTGGTGGCAAAAAAAAATTGGCTAACAAAAAAAAAAGCCAACATATCCGGTCAATGTGGTGGTCAAATCCGGTCAAAATCTGGTTTTGGGCGAAACTTATCCGGTTTTGAGACTTGATGGACCAAATGTCTACAAAAAAATCTTGAGGGACCAAGTCTATATTTTTGGGGAACGTGAGGGACCAAAAACATACTTTTCTCTTACTTGAACAATCAGTTTTTGTGCCCACCAAGTTGATATCATGTTGAGTGTTTGAGGGACCAAAAACAACCCATGTAACCTATTGCAGCTAACTGATTATTCATTGTACTAGCTAGTGGTTGAGTGTTTAAGCTAGCTAGGGTGCCCACCAAGTTGAGCTTCCCTAATTAATTCTGGGCCGCCATGGCCTGGTTATAGGTTACTCAGGCTGCAACATCAGTTTAATTCATATGCATGCCAGCTGAAAAAGTTGCAACATGATAACCACACATCACTGCTTTTGCTGCCTTGAAATCAATTGAACTCACTCGAGTGTTAAAATGGCTAAATTATTAAGTAATTTATACATCAAAGGGCAGCAAGCAAACAATCTGCATGATCTATTATGACCGATCACAAGTTATAGCCGTGGCAGATTTTTTGGGGGGCATGCAAAATATACTAGTGGCATGTGTCTATGCCAGCACGCCACAAATGTGTGTATTACTAGTGGCGTGCGGTAGGCACAGGCGCACGACTACCACGTGTGATATTAGTGCCGTGGGATGGGCACGCCACTAGTATGTGTGTTACTAGGAGTAAATAGCATAAAACTACCATGTTTCGGGTTAGGGTTCCATAAAACTATCAAAAATTTGTTTGTCGCTGATACCTCGCAGAATTATGGTCGGCTGTATAAAAAAACCCAAATGGTCAAGTGTTTAACATTTGATCAGGTTAATGACTTGTGGGGCTCACTCGTCAGGTCCACTTACAGTTGAAACTGCATGTTGTTATTTAGTCTTTTGAATCACCCAGAATACCAACATCAGCACATGCTGCTATATATACAAGGATTAATACCCTTACTCTCATGCTTCAACTCTGGTGTTCCCTTCCCCTTCCATGCGCTCGTCGACATCCAGGACCATGTGCGCCATGTCTTGTGCTTCGCCCGTCCAGATCATCCTGGCAGCGGCTTGACACAGTGCTGAAGTGCCCCTTCAACTTCGGTCGGATCCAAAATCAGCCTCACCATGTTGGCGTCCGAGATTTACCCAGTCCAGAAGCTTCTGCTCTCCCTTGCTGGCGTCCAATGACGTTCTGATTGTACAACATCACCCGTACTCATGAGAATCAAGATGCGTAGTCTGCCCTGCATCAACATGATCAAAAACCTCCATGCAGAATCGTGCGATGAAGCATCAGAATTCCCAAGAGATCAGATAACAACTAGCCTATCTATGCCATTACTTGAAGAGAAAAGTATGTTTTTGGTCCCCCAAGTTCCCGAAAAGTATAGACCTGGTCCTTCAAGATTTTTTGGTAGACATTTGGTCCTTCGAGTCTCAAAACCGGATAAATTTCGTCCAGAACCAGATGTTGACCACGTTGACCGGGTTTAACCAACATATAGTGAACAGTAAATCAAAAATATTGTAAACAAATTCAAAGAAATCTGAATTTTTCTATCATCCAATATGCTCAAGTGCGCCAGGTGCATGAAAATTTCCTGGTATTTGGACACTCGAGGAGCTCGTGGCAAAAAACAATTCAAATATATTCCAAGTGAACAGAAAATTTGAAAAAAATAGCAACAAAATTCAAACAAATCTAAAATTTGGTGGAAACCAAGATGCTTGGGTGCGTGCTAAGTTTTGTGGTCTTTCGACATTTGAGGAGCTGGTGGCAAAAAAAAATTGGCTAACAAAAAAAAAAGCCAAATTATCCAGTCAACGTGGTAGTCAAACCCGGTCAAAATCTGGTTTTGGACTAAACTTATCCGGTTTTGAGACTTGAAGGACCAAATGTCTACAAAAAAAAAATCTTGAGGGACCAAGTCTATATTTTTGCGGAACTTGAGGGACTAAAAACATACTTTTCTCTTACTTGAACAATCAGTTTTTAACCACATGCTGCTTAACTTCAGAGAAGGGGAAAAAAGAGAACATCTCCTGCAATTACACACATGTACATCTAGCGATCAGGTGGCATCACACGTTATGTCGTGATTTGGAAGATTGTTGTGGGGCGCTTATTACAGACATGTAGGACATCAGCAGAGAAGCAAAAGGAGAAGAAATGGAAACGGCGGCGTAACAGGGCGCAGATGGATTGTATGGTTGAAAACATAGAGGTCCTGCTTTGCTCCTGCCTGTCTCGGTCGAACAGAGAATTGATAGAAAACGCTTTTGGAGAGGAGATACAAAATTAAGCTGTAAACTATACATGCATATATAATTCATTGAGCAACTGATCCCTATCGGTAATTAATTCTGGTTGTGTGTTTTGCACTTGGAAGCTATATATGCAGCTGCGGTGGCCGCCACTGTTAACCAGGAGCATCAATCTAAAGCCTCTAACACATATATAGGTGTGACAATGGGTGAGAAAGCAGGTTGCAACAGGAGAACCACACAGCCAATGCTTTTTTGGATTTGTGGAATGGAAATCGATCACTAGAAGAATAGAATTTGCAATCAACAGCTAGCTAATTTATTGCTACATACATACACAAGTAAAAAACACACACACAAACATACATCAGTCTGCTACTACTGATCACTACGAGGAGCTAAAATCTCCAGCTCAGGCCTGTTTGCATGCTGGCCAAGTAGCTTGCTCAAGTTTTGCTTGTACTCGTCGCCGCACTCTCCCGTTACACACACTCGCTTCAGTCCATGTATGTACCTTATCCCGTCATTCGGCTTGTGCCCCCATCTATCACATTGGCCGCAGCAGTGAATGTTGAGCGTTTCAACAGAGAAGAAAGTCGCCCCTCCAAAAGTACTTACACTTAGGGCGCGCCCTTCGCATTCAATCCTGAGGCACTTGACTGGTCTCCACTCAGAACGACCAGGTAGAGGCACGTCACCCAAACTGAGAAGCTCCTCGAGCGGCTCAAAATAAGACATATCCTTGCATACTGTATATTTGCGTAATACTAGCATGCCTATGTCTTCTCCACTTGATACCCTCCACTCATGTTTGTAGTAATCCACAGTCACCCTGGTCCATAGTTGACTTATGTATGCAAGACTGTTAGGACCACTAGTGTACCTTAGCTTAATGACCTTTAGGGTCTCGGGTAGCACGCAGATGCCGGCAAAACATGCAAAGTCATAGCTGCCGCCGCCCTTCTCCAGCAGCTGCAGTTGCAGCGATAAGGACTCGAGGTGAGGGAGCTGGCCAGAGATGGCCGAACACAAGTGCCTCCAGTTCCCACGGTTGACGCCGGACAACCCGAGCTTGCGCAGATGGATAAGATTCTTGAGCTCCTTGAGGAGCACGGGGCCGTCTTCCCTACCTGCAATATTCACAACACCAAGTGTATGCAACTCCAACATCTTCCCAATCCCCTCCGCGGCAGCACGACCAACCTCAACACCGCCGCCATTTGCAGCAACACGAACCCGGCGCATGCGCTGCTCCTTGGACTCCCACCTGCTGCTGCTGCTGCTGTTGGATTCCACCAAAGCATGTGCCCTCCTCTTCCATGCTCCAGTAACTCTAGTTGATTCCCGTTGGACCACACGTAATGCTGCTGCTGCTTTGGCTCCTACTAGGAAGGGGCTCGTGCCACTATGAACGACGTCTTCTTGTGCTGTTGTTGTTGGTGGTGGTGGTGATGATGGTGGCGTTGGTGCTTCTGCTGCCGCCGCCGCCGCTTCTGCTGCTGCTTCTGCCGCCGCCGCCACCACTTCCGCCATCGCTGCTTCTGCTGCTGCCACCGCCGCCGCTTCCGCCGCCACCACTTCCGCCATCGCTGCTTGTTGTAGTCGTCTTGCTTCGGTGGTGCCAGCACGAATGTGCTGTAACTTGTGTAGCTTGGTGATGACAGCAGGCGGCAACTCAACTATGGAGGTGTGCCTAGCATCTAGAGTCTCTAGCTGACTCATGGCACCCAATGAATCCGGGAGACGTGTGACTTTCACGCATCCCCGCAGGGACAAGAACTTGAGGCGAGGAAAGTGCTTCACGATCTTCTCCAGAACGTCATCTGTTACACTAGCGGTACTACTAGTGCCCTCCAGATCAAGCACCCGAAGCACCTTCATCTTTTCAGAGATGAGGAATGGCACCCACTTCCCGTACACTGTCATAGACCTTAGCCGTGACAAGTCGATGCTGCTGAATACCATCTTGTTTCTGTCCCAGCTGCTCCTTATGGTGAGGTGTTGTCCAGTGAGTCGCGAGCTGGGTCTGCAACTTCCCTCTAGTGCAAACACAAGGTTATCTTCCATTGGCCGTGACATGATGTATTCATGGAAGAAACCATTGACCCTACAGCTTCTTGTTGTTGATGATCCCTGCATCCCCTTGTATAATATGCTCAACTTCATGAGCTCAGACAAAAGACTTTCTCCCTTCTCCTCCTTAGTACCACCACCACCGGATGAGTAACCCTCGGCGATCCACCGCCTTAGTAAGCGGCTCCGCCTGATGCTTTGTTCTGCAGGGAAGATGGACACATAGAAGATGCATGGCTTGAGTTCATCCGGGCAAGTATCAAAGTAGGATTGCATCCAACAAAATAGGCTCGTTAAACTAGGAAAATCTGAATTGGTCTCTAAACATCCCATGAAGTCCGCATCTATACGCTTCAGCAAACGCGGCAGTCCAAATGTGCGGCAGAATTTGCCTATGGCAACTATTACTTCCGGAAGCCCGCCACATTTCGACATGATAAGCTTTAAAATCTTCTCTGTCTCGACGGGGTGCTTAAACAGTCCTTCGTCATCCCAAGCTATCTGCATAATTCGGAAATAAATTAAGAAACTAAGTGGCAGGGAGGGAGGGAGGGAGGGAGAGAGAGAGAGAGAGAGAGAGGGAGGGAGGGAGAGAGAGAGTACCTTTTTGAAGAGACCAAGGGCCATGTCGGCATCTAGACCCTGCACATCAAGAGTATCGTCTTCTCCATTTGTACAATGGTTGGCGATGCTTTCTTCACGTGTAATGACAATAGTTCTACCATCAATATTAGCCTGGGATAACAAGGTTGATTTTATCAAGTCCCAGTCATGCGTGGACCGCAGACCATCAATAACAAGGTAGTACACTTTTTCACGCAGAATTTTGCTACACCCTTGAATAGGGTCTTGGCCTTCCACCATACCAATTGCTGCTGTTTCCTTGGCATCAGCATCATTTGAATAAAATTCCAGAAGCAATCTCCGACACATGTCCGTCAAACTGAACGGATGGGGCACATGCACCCAGCCGTCGATTTCGCGTCGTTCCAATTTATCACATTCACATGCTTCTTTGACGATAGCTGATTTCCCGACGCCAGCAATCCCCCACACAGATTTCACACGAGCCAGGCCAGAATTGACGGAAAGCACTTCATATTCACGCCCGACAAACCAACCCTCTTCCTTTACGTGTTTTGTTTTTACGTGTCCGTTCTGGTCTTGTTGATCAGATTCACCCTGCAGAAAGTATATACGCATGCATGTAATAAGTTAGAGGATTAATTAGTACTCCCTCCATTTCACAATGTAGTGCGCATAGTTTTTAATGAAGTCAAATGTCACAAATTTTGGCCAAGTTTATCGAGATAAATATCAACAATAGTAATACAAAATAGATATAGCATGGAAGTATATCTTGTGTTTTATGTAGTGATATGAATTTGATAATATATATATATATATATATATATATATATATATATATATATATATATATATATATATATATATATATGGTCGCGCTATTCGTCACCCTGGGTGAGGAATAATTATTCTTTACCCCTCTCTATTTTCACATCAACGTACCGTAATTTTACGTTCCGTACATTTTAATCTTATTTCATACGTAAAAAGAGACCGTAAAAAAATATATGGTTACCGTAAAAAATATTTTATGTCACGTAAAATTAGAAACATAAAAACATAGTGTAAAATTCACATAAAATGCGATTTTTCTGATCTTATGACCTATATTTTTGTTTTCTTATGCCAAATTTTACGTAGTGAATCAATATAAATGTAACTATTTGTGTTTCAAATGTAATTTATTTATGAATCGATCGTAAAATTACCTCGGGTGAAGAATAATTTATTCTGCACCCTGGATGATGAATAGACTATATATATATATATGTAACTATTTGTGTTTCAAATGTAATTTATATATATACTTTTCTCTACAAACATGGTTAAAGTTGATGAAGTTTGACTTTCTAAGAAATTTATACGCACTCCATTATGGAACGGAGGGACTACTAGCTTGTTGCTAAACTATTTTGTTTTTCCTGTTAAAATGACGTACTAACCAAGAGTTTTGGCTAGGCTTTCCGTGGACCGAGGGTACATAATTTTTGCCTATCATTTCAGACATATCTAGACGTATTTTAGTTCTGGATAAATCCATTTTAATTCATTTCTGCGACAAGTAATTCGGGACGGAGGGAGTACTTCATTCTAAAATATAAAATAACGCATGTATTGATTCATTAAGACAAAACTTCTACCATTACGTTAAGTTGTATGGCCTTAAAGTTTAGGCCATTTCATCATGTAATAGATTTGTGGTATTGTAGATGTATTTTTTCTATAAACATGGTCAAACTTTTTAAATTTTGTCTTGGGAGGAAACTTGTATGCCTTATATATTTAAAGAGAGAGTATCACAGAACCAATATATTAATGAAGGAAATTCTTCATCGAAGTCTTGTTATAACGAATCAATAAACTTAAGTAATGGCATGGACTATCACTAGTAGAAAACAGACCTTTTGTCCAATGCATTAGTCCCGGTTTGGTTTTGAACCGGCACTAATGTGACCATTAGTCCCGGTTCGGAACGGGCATCATTAGTCGCGGTTCGTTCCGGACCTTTAGTCCCGGTTCGTAACACGAACCGGGACTAAAGGGGTTGTGCCAGGCTGGTGTCAGCTGGGGCCTCCACGAGCCCCTTTAGTCCCGGTTTGTATCACCAACCGGGACTAAAGGCCCCCCCCCCCTTTAGTCCCGGTTGGTAACACCAACCGGGACTAAAGGGGTTGAGGCTTTAGTCCCGGTTGGTGTCTCCAACCGGGACTAAAGGTTGGACCTTTAGTCCCGGTTGGAGACACCAACCCGGACTAAAGGGGTTCTGATTTTTTTTCTGTTTTTAGTTTCTGTTTTAAATTGCTTATATCTTTTAAGATTTTTGATGTTTTTGAGTGATTCTTTTTGCATTAGATTCAAAATTTTGTCTAGTTTCTGTTTGTGCCATTAGTTTTCAAATTTGAATGGTTTAAATTTGAATTTATTCAAATTTGCTTCAAACCCTAGATTGTGAATAACTTGAGTTTACAAATAGTTTTTTATTTAATTCTTTTTGCTCCTAGTCACGTGTTAGATTGTTGTCACAGTAAGAAAAAGTCTGGAGTTGAAATAAGTTAAAAAAAATAAATTGCCTTTGTAACAGATGGGTTTTCGTCCGAAACCTTGATACTTCGAAGGAGATGGTCCAGTTTGTACACGAAGTGCATCCAGTTTTTGCCGTAACCCTCTCAACTTTTTAGCACAAGCTATGTGGGTGAAATGATGATACCATGCCAAGTTTCAACCATTTCAGAGTTCATTTGTAGTGTTTTTCCATTTCAGGGTCATTTAGCTCAAACTCTATCCCAACCCCCCCCCCCCCCCCCCGGTGGACCGCCTTTTTTAGCTTTGTAGAAAATAAACGAAAATGATAAAATCTTCAAAAAATAAAATCCTTTGAGATGTAGTTAGGTTTTAGTGTCTAGTTGGTATACAAAATTTGAAATATGAATTTTGACCTTTTTTGCAAAAAAACACAAAAAAATGTAAAACGGCCATAACTTTTGCATACGACGTCAAAAAAAAAAGTTTAATATATCAAAAAAAACTAGAGAAAAATTGGGACTCGATTTCACCTGGGTTTACCCGGTGAAGTTTTCTCAGATTCTTAAAATTCCAAAAGGAAAAAAAATTATTTCAAATCAAAAAAATTAATTTTAAAAATTTTAAAAATTAATTTTAAAAATTTTAAAAATTAATTTAAAATAAATAAATGATGTCATATTTGGATTCCTCACATTTTTCTGATAATAATGGATATATTATTTGTCGAATTTCGATTTACAGATTTAAAGATATTAATTATGTCATATTCAATGAATAAATGGCAAAAAAATTAATAAAATAATATTATTACTTATTTTATTTTCATTGAAATTCAATATTATTAGTACTTATTTTGTTTATTTTATTAATTGTTTAGAATTCAAAAAATTAAATCATGTGACATCAAGACCTAAGGGTTAACAGGATTGATAGCTTAAGATTGTCAGGAAAACAACAAGTGCAGACTTGGAAACTAGGGGAGATAGAACCTGAAAGTTAAGCGTGCTAGGGCTGGAGTAGTGAGAGGATGGGTGACCGGCCGGGAAGTTAGACGATTTGGAATGAGTATGGAGCAGTGAGGAGGGGTGATTAGGGATTAAATTATCAATTAATTCAAAGATTCGAAAATCAGAAAAAAAAATAAAAAAAATTCAAAAAAAAAATTCAAAAAAAAATATCAAAAAAATTTCCTTTAGTCCCGGTTGGTGTTACCAACCGGGACTAAAGGCTCCGCCCCAGGCAGCGCCATGTGGAGCCCCTTTAGTGCCGGGCCGTGACGAACCGGGACTAAAGGGGGGGGGGGGGCTTTAGTCCCCACCCTTTAGTGCCGGTTCCTGAACCGGCACTAAAGACCCTTCCCAACCGGGACTATATGCCTGTTTTCTACTAGTGTATTATTTCCCCTTTGTAGAACCATCATGCAGTGTTTAAAGTGAATGTCCACTTACGACCATTTTCTAGCAATTTATATAATAAAATATTGCCTCTATATTGTAATCACAGTGCCAAAAAATAAAAGCTAATAATACATATTTAGGTATTACGGTTCACCCATATAATAACGCCTACCCCATGTTACAACTGATGTTCAGTCTTGTTTGTTAGGCTCTTGGATCAAAAGGAGCACTTTTGAAAGTACTAAGCCGGTCAAGATATTATAATTTTTATTGTAGGCTACAACATATGTTTTCCATAACTAATATAAAATTCCACAAATAATTGTATTTGATTAATGTAAAGCTTTGAAATTAGTGTTGAAACATAAAAGGACAAGTTTTAAAATGTAATACTCCCTATTCTATTGAATTAAGGCATATCAGCTAGATTCTTAACTAAAATTAAAATGCATACTTATGATTAAGATTCCCTATGCCAACGAATTTAGTTGATTGAACTAGAGGCTTGTGTTAACCAATCAAAATGTACCTTATATTTTCCAATGGATCGCCGGGGGGGGGGGGGGGGGGGGTTATTATTTATCCAGATATGATGGATAATTACCAGTAATATATATAGAAAATCATGTGCATTGGCCAAGTAAATGGCATAGTGGCATCTGCCTCACATAGTACTTTAATAGGCATATTCTAAGTGAAAATCATAGGGAAATGGTGCATTGAAGGATGGAATAAGTCAAACACACCAACTATTTTAGAACGGAGGTAGTAATGCAGTTGCATATGTATGTACATGGGTAGAAGTGCATAATAATTATGTAACTAATTGTGTGCATACCTTGGGGAAAAGAGCACAAAGGTATCGATCATGAGAGAAGCATTGAAGCTCCCATACTTGGAAGGGTTTTCCCGTGCATACACGGGCAATTCCCAAGTGCTTGGTTGAGATGATGATCCGGCTGCCGTTATTGCTGTCTGGAAGGCACACTCTGATGGCATCCCAGTCTGCGATACTGGATAATTCTTTCTCTAGGACGATGAGATATTTGTGCTTGCTGACTCGCACCAGGAGATCTGACATATTGTTATGGTGGCGGTGGCGGTGGCCGGGTTGGAGGTGAGATGTTAATTGAGTCAGCAAGTTGTTGAGGAACTTTACCGGGTTGAAAGGATGCGGAACCTTTACCCAGGCACGATTCTTGAATTCGTGGCAGATTTCTGGATCATCATATGCCGTCTTCGCAATACTCGCCCACCCAAGTCCCCCTGCAACATCAGCATGCGGACTTCCCCATAGCGAGATCACTTTGAGCTCACTTCCTTGGCAATCGATCAACCTTTTCAGATCACCGATGGCGTCGGGAAGCTTTCCCATGGCCTTCCAGATATCCCTTAGGGCGTGGAATGCCTCCGCTCCTGGTGCCGGCGTATGACCCCCAGCAGGCCGCATAACCAGCTGCTGATGTTGATTTTCGTCATGGTTGTCAGCACCGCCAGCCATGAGGTTGTAGCGTGTGTTCCTCTGGCTTACGTCCTCCACCCTTGCCTTGAGCCGTTTGATCTCTGCCACCGCCACGTCAAGGGGCAGCGGCGACCTCGCAAGGCAGGGGAGGGACGAGGCAAGGCGCTGCACCCAGTCCCACGGCGACGGCTTGTCGAGGTGGACCACGAACTCGACGCAGTTCTCCACGTCAAAGGCCAGCTCGCGGAGCTGCCTCACCCAAGCCCGCGCCACCAGGTTCTTGGATGCACGCTCCTTCGCGGTGGGGGCGCTCAGGAAGGCCTGCATCATCTGGAACTCTCCAGTGATGAACATCAGGTCCTCCTGCACACGCTCCCTCTGCTTCACCTCCTCCTCGACCGCCGACTTCACCCTGCTCACCGTCCCCTCCACCGCCATCTTGGTCAGACCAAGCGCAAACTCCGCCATTGCTAGTTAGGTGGTGTAGCAGCAGCGCAAGCTAGTGGTTTAGTAGTATGTTCGATCTGATTTGTGCCTTCATCAGCCACTGGAGATGGGTTTATAAAGGGGCTGGGGGGACAGATCTAGCTATCCTCTCACAGCTAGCTCATAGAAAAACATGTTGCACCACTAATTGTAGACTCAGTGAACCTGGCTGGCTACCCTTTGAGTCGTAAACAAAGTACGTCAACATGTGCATCACATCGTACTACACATCCAGCCGGCCAACTGGTTAATTTTTTTCACAAGTTAGCTGGTACTCCCAGTGCCACCATCGTTACCCCAATTGGTTGACCTTGATTTTGGCGCAACTCTGTGATTTGGGGGCTCTCTGCATAATTTTCTCGCATATATGACAAATTTAGTTTTTCCTAAAACAAATGGAATAGTAGTCGAAGCGATTTCGGTTTGTTGTAACAGGAGAACTGATGCTCATAATGTCATAATAGTCGGAAAGGTGTTTGTATCGTTTTGCAAGTCCCAACATTAATTCGTTTATTTGAGCCAAGATTCTGCCGCTGCAACATTCACATCAGATGCAATACACGATTTTCTTTATCATAATTTCAGCTCTGTGCAAGCTTGTTCTGGATTTCAGACCTTTGTTGGATGATTTATTTACTTAATAAAGGGGTTGCATGCATCATCATAATCCAAAGGCCGGGGTATTCCTCTTTTTCTTAAAAAAAAGATGCAATACATGAAAGCATCCTTTAGGTTCATACATAGGGCGTCTCTCTCTAATTAATGTTGGGACGTTCGAACAAAAAAAACGGAGAAGATTAAGTTATGTGTAGAGCACTTGCATCACTACTGCAATCAAATTATATTCATGTGTAATTGGCTGCCCAGAAGTACCAAGTTGTTTAAAACAAAGAAGCAAGTTGGCTCAAATAAACGAAGCAGGCCATGTGAACTGATGCTCATGCCGAGTATACCTAGTTAATTGTTTATGGAATCGATTACATAAAACAATTCTGACAAACTAACAATAAACTCTTCCCCAGAAGCCACTCGAGATTAAATAGTTAGTTCTTTTTTTTTTTTTTGCGGAAAAACATCCGATCTATTCATCTTCAAACATGGTAGTACAACAAATACCAGAAATAATAAAAGTTACATCCAGATTCATAGACCACCTAACGACGACTACAAGCACTGAAGCGAGCCGAAGGCGCGCTGCCGTCATCGCCCCTCCCTCACCGGAGCCGGGCAAAACTTGTTGTAGTAGACAGTCGGGAAATCGTCGTGCTAAGGCCCCATAGGACCAGCGCACCAGAACAGCAACCGTCGCCGATGAAGAGTAACATAGATCGAAAGGATCCAACCTGAAAACACACGAACGTAGACGAACGACGAACAGATCCGAGCAAATCCACCTAAGGCAGATCCGTCGAAGACACACCTCCACACGCCCACCGACGATGCTAGATGCACCAAGGGAACGGGGGCTAGGCGGGGAGAACCTTATTCCATCTTCAAGGAGCCGCCACCGTCTCGCCTTCTTGAACAGGACACAAACCCTAACAAAACTCGAAAACACATCTAAAAACGAAGCCCTCCCATCGGCAAGGGCCGGGATCCACCGCGCCCCCATGGCCTAAGGCCATGAAAGACGAGGCGGACCGGCGCCGGCATCAGCGGGAGGCGAAGAAACCTTAATTTTTTAGGGCAGGCGGCGGCTGCATGAGCCCTCCTAGCGCTGCGTCTATTAAATAGTTAGTTCTGACATGTACAAAGATGCCCCTACTCCGTCCCGTAGATTTAGATGATGCACATCTCCACCACAAATCAAGTCTCATCGAATAGGTTTACTAGATGTGATAAGCACAAAAGAGACTAAAGATTATGTCCCTAGTACTATCTTCTAAAATACATACATGCCTATGCAAAAAACTTTTTTTTTAGATAAGGAGGTTAAACCCCCGGCCTCTGCATCAATCAGTACATATAGCCATCTTTATTAATTATTCCACGAAGGCCTGACAAAAACATACATCAAGCAACCCGAAGCCACCACTCACACCTACAAATTTGATAATGTGGAGTGCTCTCACTCCCCATATCTAAAACCGATGTCGTCGCCGATCCATCCATATAACGTATCGTAACCAACAGCCGGTGCAGCAGACCTAAAGCGTACACCACATGCACACGCTTTAGAAGCCGCCATCCTCATCGAACCGCTGTCCTATCTTCAGGAGAGAGATCCGCATCATCCTTGCCAGTCCGACCATCCGTCGACGCCGCTATGGCGCCCAACGGCGCCACCGCCCTGCGCTCGTCCATCCCGATGCGGAGACTCTGAAAGATCGGTCGTGCGTAGCACCTTCAGAACAGGCATGACACCACGTAGCACCTGTCGGCCAGGCATGACTTGACATCTCCACCGAAGCTCCGTTCAAGACAAAGCTGTAGGAGATATGCCCTAGAGGCAATAATAATAGTTATTTTGTATCTCCAAGTTTGTAATGAATGTTTATGTTCCATGCTATAACTACAATGATTCCCGTGTCTACAATAACCACGAGGCACGGAGGGAAACTCATGTGCACGTGTGGTATAATAAACAGTATATTATATTCCTAGTTATGCCTCTAAAACTAGCTCAAGTATTGCATGATGATCCTATTTTCCTGATCATGCGCATGGCTATGCCGGCAATTTTGAGGGCACAATGTTAGAAGAACATTTGTGTTGAATCGACCCGCATTGATGTTATGCTATGAGATACATTCGTCACAAGTTAATGGTTAATAACACAGAGATAGTTAACGTTTGCATAATTCCTTAGACCATGAGAGTACCGAGTTCCTTCGTACTTGCTTCGTGAACTTTGAGGTTTGTTAAACATCATCTGTAACAGGGTGGCTATTACGGCGGCTTACGGGTTCACGAAAAAGTATGACAAGTAACTTGGTAGCTCAAGATTGGGATTTGCTCCTCCGACGATGGAGAGATATTCTTAGGCCCTCTCGGTGTTGCGGTATTCATCATCGTCTGGCCAGACACAATGTGATTTGATCACAGGGATACCGGAAAACGGAAACGAGTAAGGAGAACAAAACCGGTAACGAGGTAACTGGCATAGTGGACAAGTTGTTGATCCATGGGGATGCCGACAAGTCTCACCTCGGGTGTTTGTATCATATCGCGAAGCAACAAGAATAGCACACGGCAAACTACTGGTTCACTCGGATATTTATTCCTGTGGGTATAGGGGTCAATATGGGTGTCCACGGCTCCGATGTTGATCATTGATGGGAAAGTGTTCCGCTCATGTCTATACTTCACCGAACCTATAGGGTCACATGCTTAAGGGTCATCTATCTGCCGAATACTAGACAGGGAGTCCGAGAGAAAATCACCAGAAAAGTTTCGGGGACAGCGCAAGAGTTCCGGAGAGAGAACACCGGAAGAGTTTCGGTAAAACCGAAAAGTTGTTTCGGAGTATACCATTAAGTCAAATTGGTTTCAGCATATGCCTGGAAATTATTGGAGGGTACCAGAATTGTTCTGGTAACTTCTGGGATTTTTCAGAGATAAAAACCGAAAATGTTCCGGACTGCCGGAACTGCTTTGGTTGCTTTTCGCACATGAAAATCATTGATCTGAAAATGTTTCAGAACGCTTCCAGAATTGTTTTAGTGGGTACTGGAATTATTCTAGGACCCATAGAAATATTTTCGGAATTAACGGAAGCGGAAAAATGTTTTCATGAATAGTGAAAATGCATTTATGGTGATTTTTGGATGGTCACCTTTGTTGACTTTCCACAAAATATCTCAAGGGGATGACATGGAAGGATTAGGACACCACATGGGGTGCCCTAGGAGAGGCTGGCTGGCCAAGGTGGGGCTCCACCATGGAGCCTCACTTGCCCCACTTGCTTTCCCTTTATGCCCTTGTGAAGGACACCTTTCATGGGTTTTTTGGGTATTTCAAGTGCCACCCTACCCCTTGAGTTTTCCTATAAATAGAGGTGGAGATGCACTCTCCACACTCACACTTTCTCAACATACAAATGCCATGCATGATCTGGCCTTCTCTCTCCCTCCCCGCGAAATAGTTTCGTAGAGCCGAAAGGTTGTCTGGGTTCCGGCAGGAACTAGTTCTGGACGGCGAAGCCCTGCCGAATAGCTGATACCGTATGTGTGCAACCCCGTAGAGAGGTCGTAGTTTCGATCTTTTGCCCGAGGGGCTGTTCGAGGGTCCTCCCGAAGGGCTGTTCGAGTTACCGTTTGAGCTTCGAGGGTCTTCCCGAAGGGCTGTCCGTGACATCGTCCGAGGGACTGTCCGACCGCCTCCCGTAAGGGCTGTCCGACGTGGGAGAACATCCTCGCGGTTGGGAGGTTGTAAATCCTAGCTGCGGGGATCTGCACCAACGATCTTCATTGACTCTACTTCCGCTGCGCTACGAGTCAGTAATGATCAGATCAAAACCTTGTATGCATCTCCTTAGTGATCCTGGGCGTGCTCGCAGTACCGATTTTTTTTGTTTTCTGTCGCATTCCCCTACAGTGGCATCATGAGCCAGGCTATGCCTAGATGCAGGTTACGATCTAGAATACATGAGATGTATGGGTATTGCATAGTATAATTTTGTAGTAGATAAGATCTATTGCTGAAAATTATTTATTCGGGAAGTAGATGAAATCTATTACCCGATATTCTTGTTGCTTCCCTTGAATTTGCGTAGTCCTGATCTTGACGGCATGGTGGAATCTGACAAAGTTCTGGCGATCCGCGATCCTTTCATGCTGCTCCTGAGTATGTTGATTGACAGATCAACGAAGTGCTTCCGTGTCTTTGGGTTCCGCCATAGTTGAGAAAGATGGATGTTTCGCGCACGAAAGGGCAATGCAGATATGATCTGCACGGGGGTCATGCGTATGACGAAGTTCAGTATGGGGCTCAAGATTTTATCTCATGCTTCATACACCCCTCAAAGTTAATCTAGCAACTTGAATGATCATACTTAATGATAAAACGTTGGTAGCTGCGGTTTAAGTCAAAACCTTAGAAGCCACGTAAAATAAAATTTTGCATAAACCGATTAGAGGCGTCTAACTTGGTTTTCCAGGATCTCATGTGATGTGGTATAGCAGTTCTCATATTGATTTGATTATGTATGAGATGACTATAGGATGTAAAATTAATTAACATGACCTGCGTGTCATGATTCGGCATGATGGCTGAAGCCATATGATTGTCACTTTTAAATGACCTGCGAGTCAACCTTATGTAATGCACTTATTTTATTAGCTATAGAGATAGCAATATTCTCAGGTGCATCGACAAGGTGGCACTACTAGAATCAGAGAATTTGCCATCAGTCACATGTTTGCCGTTAGCTAGCAGATGGCAAAGACAGTCTGTGCCGTCTGCTTCCAAAAAGCTGACGGCAAAGAAGGGACTCATGGTAAAGATACTATTTCCCATTAGTCCCTTCTTTGCCATCAGCTCACTGACGGCAAAGATCAAAAAAAAGCAGACGGCAAAGAGGCAGCTTGTCCCCACTGGACCGTGGGCTGGTTAGGTCAGAATGTATGCCTTCTTTGCCGTCTGCTAGCAAACGGCAAAGATACAGTAGGCAGACGGCAAAGATGCGGCTTTCTTTGCCGTCCGCTAGCAGCCGGCAAAGAGTAAGGCAGCAGACGGCAAAGAGCACGGCCTACTAACGGCCGTGCCCCGCCCCCACCCGCCTCTCTCTCTCTCTCTCTCTCTCTCTCTCTCTCTCTCCCTCCTCTCCTGCCCCGACGCCAACGCCGCTGCCTGCTCCTCACGCCGCCGCCGCCTCCTCCTCCTCCTCCTGCCCGCCGCCTCCTCCTCACGCCGCCGCCGCCTCCTCCTCCTCCTCCTCCTCCTGCCCGCCGCCTCCCTCCTCACGCCGCCGCCGCAGCCGCCTCCTCCTCCTCCTCACTCCGCCGCTGCCGCTGCCTCCCTCCTCCTGCCAGACGCCGCCGGCCTCCTCCTCTGACACCGGCCTCCTCCTCCGGCTGTAGGTGAGCCCCCCATTTCCCCTGTTTTCCCCCTAGCTAGGTTGTAGCATGTTTCTTGCAAATGTTCTGTTAGCTAGATAGAAAAGAAAAAATTAGCTAGTTTCTGTTTTGTTTTCCCCTAAATGTTTTGTTTTTTCTGTTTTTTATTTCTGTTAAATTAGTTAGGTTAGTTTATTAGTTTATTAGGTTAGTTAGGTTAGTTTATTAGGTTAGTTAGTTAGGTTAGAAGAAAAAAAAAAGAAGAAGGAAAAAAATGAAAAAGGAAAAAGGAAAAGAAGAAAAGAATAAGAAGAAGAAGAAGGACAAGAAGAAGGAAAAGAAGAAGGAGAAGAAGAAGAAGAAGAAGAAGAAGAAGAAGAGGAGGAGAAGAAAGAAGAAGAAGAAGAAGAAGAAGAAGAAGAAGAAGAAGAAGAAGAAGAAGAAGAAGAAGAAGAAGAAAAAGAGGAGATGAGGAGAAGAAGAAGAGGAAGAAGAAGAAGAAGAAGAAGAAGAAGAAGAAGAAGAAGAAGAAGAAGAAGAGAAGAAGAAGAAGAAGAAAAGGAAGAAAAGGAAGAAGAGGAAGAAGAAGAAAAGGAAGAAGAGGAAAAAAAGAAGAAGAGGAAGAAGAAGCCACTGACCCCCGACGCCACTGACCCCCGACGCCACTGACTCCCGACGCCACTCACCCCCGACCCCCGACCCCCGACACCTCTTCGGCCTCCTGTTGACCGAAAAGGTGCTCTTCGGCCTTCCAGAGGCCGACGGGGTCATAGTTTTGTAAATTATGAGTTAGGTCATATATTTTCCGATTTTGTTATAAAAAACATGATATTTGTGTTGATCGGGTGGATTTCAATGTGCAGTTGTTTCGTCGCGGCGAGGGTCTGGTGTTCGACGACCTCCCCGTGCATTGGACGAGATCCGCCCCTGCGTTCGTGGGTGAGCACAAATGACATCTCCCCCCCCCTAATTTGCTATGTTCCGGTCTTCGTGCCGATGAAACTTGCTAGCCATAGGTGTCTTCAATCATCAGTATGTGTGACCAGTATGCGTCTCCCGTTCGAAAGGACGGCATCTATAAACATGCATGCATTTGCATATTTATAACCATGATTCTTTCGAATTGTCCAACGTTATCCATGGACATCCCGAGTATGTGTAGATTGGGTTCGTTTTCCCATATGCTCTGCTTCGGATCCGATGCAGAATTTCGTCAGTGCCTCCCTGTTGTTCTCCGGGTACACATCCTCTATGCTTATTGCCGAGACCTGTATCAGGAGAATGGCGGGGAGGTGCTGCCGAAATTTTGCGTCAGATCCGGAGCAGAGCATGGGAAAACGAACCCAATATACACATACTCGGGTGGGATTAGGACCTATCTTTACCTATTAGCGTGTAGGTTGCATGGACGTAATAAAACTGACAAACTTGATTAACTGATGAATATATATGCTGAATTATGTATATATTTCTTGTGTGTCCAGTAGCTAGGCAAGATGAGTGATCGTGCGTGGATGTACACCGGTCACACTAGTCAGAAAGACATGACCGATGAATGGTTAACAAAAACCAAGGGTTTTGTGAGAGCCGCATTTGCAAACGGCCAGAGAAAAACCTGGTGCCCCTGTCATGGGTGCGACAACTTTAAACAGCAAACAGAGGATGTAATGGGTAAACACCTGCAGAGGAGGGGTTTTACGCCTGATTATACGGTGTGGACATTTCATGGTGAGTCTGCCCAACGTACCAGAGCTGAGGTGGTTCGTCGTCGCACCGACGAGCATGGTACAGGGATCGAAGACATGGTGCAAGACTTTGATGATGCTCGGGATTCAGACGATGAGATGGAGGAATCTACAAAGGCCTTCTATGAAATGTTGGAGTCTTCAAAACGTCCTCTCCACGAGCACACTGAGCTTTGTCAGCTAGATGCCATCGCGCAAGTAATGGCTCTGAAGGCTCAATTCAACTTGGGCAGAGAATGCTACGACGCGATGATGACACTATTTGGACGCTTTCTACCCAAAGGCCATGTCATGCCTGCAAACCTTTACCAGTCGGACAAAATACTCTGTGTACTTAAGATGCCCTATGAGAAGATAGATGCCTATGAGAAAGGATGTGCCTTATTTAGGCTTGAGTATGCGGGCTTGAACAATTGTCCCATTTGCAACTCTTCCAGGTATGTTGTGGTAGACAACGGTATGGGTGAGAAGAGGCAGACCAAAATCCCAGTTAATGTTCTTCGGTACATGCCAATCATACCAAGACTTCAACGTCTTTTCATGGTCGAAGAGACGGCCAGACAGATGACATGGCACAAATTGGGCAAAAGAACCGAACTAGATGCAGATGGGAATAAGATGTTGGTACACACATCGGATGCGGAAGCGTGGAAGCACTTCGATGCATTACATCCGGATAAAGCGGCAGATCCAAGGCATCCTCGAGTCTGCATCGACACGGATGGGTTCAATCTGTTTGGTATGACGGCAACCCAATACAGTTGTTGGCCTGTATTTGTCATTCCACTCAATCCCCCCCACCCGGACAGATTATGCAAAAAAAGAACATATTCCTGACGTTGATAATTCCAGGGCCCAACTATCCAGGGAAGAATATGAATGTGTACATGTAGCCGCTTAAGGATGAATTGCAAGAAGCTTGGGATAATGGGTTCAAGACATACGACGCCGCTAGAAAAGAAAACTTCAAAATGCATGTCTGGTACATGTACTCGATGCATGACTTGCCGGTGTATGCGCTATTCGCTGGTTGGAGCACGCATGGAAGGTTCCCATGCCCCACATGCAAGGCAGCTCTTTAGTTTCATTGGCTGCAGGCGGGTCGCAAGTATTGTTGCTTCGACTTGCATAGACAGTTCCTGGATCCTCGCCATAAGTTCAGAAAAGACAAGAAGAACTTCATCAAAGGTACAGTTGTCAAAAACACTGCACCACCTGCGTTGACAGGCCAACAGATGCTGGATCAGTTAAATGCTCTCGAGCCTGATCCAGAGCGTCCAGGGTATTTCAAGGGGTATAATTCGGAACACGCCTGGACTCACAAGACATGCTTGTGGGATCTGCCTTACTTCAAAGACCTCCTCCTTCCACACAACATCGACATGATGCACACTGAAAAGAATATCGGAGAGGCCATTTTTGGTACATTGTTCGGCATAGAGGGGAAGTCAAAGGATAATCCTAAGGCTAGAGTCGATCAATAGACTCTATGTGATAGACCGTTACAAGACATGCGACAATCGAAAGGAAAGCAGAACTGGTCGAAGCCAAAGGCCTGGTTCAATCTTGGAAGGGTAGATATCAGGGAAATTATCTTGTGGGTCAAAATGCAGTTGATGTTCCCCGATGGGTATGCAGCGAATCTAAAAAGGGGAGCGAGTCTTGAAAAATTGAAAATATTTTCTCTCAAGAGTCATGATTGGCACATATGGCTTGAGCGGGTAATGCCGGTGATGTTGCGTGGCTTTATTCCTGAGGATGAATGGCTAGTACTGGCAGAGCTGAGCTATTTCTTCCGTGTTCTTTGTGCGAAAGAACTATCGCCTGGCGTGGTAGATGACATGGAGGAGTTTGCGCCGGAGTTGCTCTGCAAGTTAGAGAAGATCTTTCCACTGGGCTTCTTTAATCCAATGCAGCATTTGATTTTACATCTCCCGACCAAGGCAAGATTGGGGGGGCCCGTGCAAAACCGTTGGTGCTTTGCAACTGAGAGGATGCAGAAGACGCTTCGAGCAAAATGTAAAAATAAACGTAGAATTGAAGCATCGATGGCCGAGGCATTCATTACTGAGGAGGTGGCAAACTTCGTGACAGCACACTACGAAGCCAAAAATCATCATTTGCATAATCCGAAGCCTCGGTACAATGATGGCGACCCTAAAAAAGGTGGATCCAACCTCAGCCTATTCAAAGGGAAGCTCACACCAGCCGGTGCTTCGAAACCAATAACGTTGGATGTTGAAGAATGGCGGACCATTTCGTTGTATATCTTCAACAACCTAACAGAAGTGCGGCCGTACATCAAGTAAGTTCTTGGTACATTGTTTCGCAACTTCTAATTCCTTTGAACTGCTCTTATTCCCGGATATTTGATACAGTCGATACGTCGACAAATTCTCGGATGGAGCGGTGATCCAAAATGATTCCGTCGAAGAGTATGAACTTCTGGCAAAGCATGGAGGCGGCTATCCCGGTTTCATCTCTTGGTTCAAAAAAAGGGTAATTACCATTAATATAATGGACCATTTCATTTCTTTGTCTAATTTGCGGCTAATGCAACAATCCTTTCGTATTAAACTTGTAGGCTAATTCAGAGTCTATGGACGCCGAATTGAGACAAGCCGCTAATGGTTTTGACTTTAAGGTCCATTCATTTGAGAAATACAACATCAACGGGTATGGCTTTCGTGCCTATGGCAAAGAGCTATCTATGGCCGACCAAAAATCTACAAATTGTGGTGTCTCAGCTATCGGCGAAGGAGGTACCGAGTATTATGGAAGAGTTGAAGCAATTTATGAACTTCAATTCTATGGTGAAAACCCACTGAACGTCGTAGTCTTCAAATGTTATTGGTTCCAGCCGAAGGAGACTAGAAGGACTCATGAACATATAGGGCTAGTCGAAATCAAACAAAGCACCCATTTAGATGTTCCTGATGTCTATATTACGGCTCAACAGGTGACCCAAGTTTTCTATCTACCGTGGGCCTGCCAAACTGATAAGAATCTGAATGGTTGGGATGTCGTTTATGAAGTGCCGCCACGTGCTAGACCACCTCCCCCCGATGAAGAGGATTACGAACCTCACATTAACCCAGACACATATGAAGAAGAATTCTTCCAAGAAACACGTCTTTCCAAAAGACGTTTAAAGAACCGCTCTACTTCACGCCAGAACATGGAAGTAGACAGCGACAGTGAATCCGACTTCACCCCTGAGCCGGAACAAGAAGAGCCAGAACAATAAGAGGTTACTGCTACGGATGACCTATCAATGCTTGACCGATTACACAAAGGCCTTCCATATGTTGATGCCGCTGAACCCGATGAGCACGTCATTCATGACGACACGCGTGATAGTGATGATGACGATGATGCATTTATTGATCCCGGAGCATATATAGACGATCCAGACTATTATTAGTTTGTATGCATCCCAACTTAAATTATATACATATTTTTATTAATGTCAAGTATTCAATTTTTTTATGTTGTACTAATTTCGTTTACTCTTTGTCATGACAGGTGTTGGAAGATGGTGGGCGCGGGTCCAGAGCGCTCCGCGGGTACTTCTTCGTCAGCGGCCCGCGTGAGGCCTACTTCCATTCCACCCCAGTCTCTCCGGAGAGCGTTGATAGACAGTATGGCGACACCGGCGGGCGCTTCTTCGTCGGCGTTGTTGCCCACCGGGAGAGGAGTCGGGGAGGGAAGAAGAGAGGTGGTAAAGGACGTGGCCGCGGGAGAGGTAGGACTGCTACGCCTTCCTCGCCCCCCCCCCCCCCGGCTGATTCACCCGAGCACATGACTGCTAGGGTGGACCCGTCTGAGGTGGAGGCTACGGGGACTCCGAACCACGAGCCTCGGGTCGACGGGCCTTCGGACCAGGAGACTACGGACCAGGAGACTCCGAACCACCACGCTACGTCCCAGGAGACTCCGGCCCACCATGCTACGTCCGGATGGGATTCCTGGCCGGAGCCGCCTCATCAGGGGCCGAGTGGCCATGCTGATGATGGCGGGGATAGTGAGGGCGAGGTGGTTGAGGGGGCCAAAGTGTACCAGCGTGGTAGTACACGGCTCCCGCCCCTGCCGGCGACCCACGAGCAGAGATGGGTGATTAGGCCTGATGGGGAGAAGTAAGTGCATTTACTATTTTTGTACCTTTTGCCTTCATGTTTCTTCAAATATCTAATGCGTTCGCCTTGTCATACTGCAGGGGTTGGCACCATGCCATTGGAGTCCGCAGGCCCAACACCGTCCTTGGTGTGCTTTGCCGGCAAAATTTCCCGGGGTTTGTCACGTTGCCCGGTGAGAGTCAGCTTCCAGAGCTAGGACTGAGATGGGAGCACTACTTGGCTGCCCCGGCCCCGCCAGAGACGAGGATCGACGATGTCTTGTGCCACACGAGGGCCGAGATGGTGACCAGAAGCTTTTGGGTAATTTCTCCTTTACACAATTAAAAATTAACAATAGCTAGTTATTGTACTAATCAGTGTTGTCTCGTTTGATTGCAGACCTTCGACAGGTGTGAAGAGGGATACGAGGAGGAGGCGGCAAAGGTTATCGATGCCGAGTGCAAGCGCCTACTACAGAACTTACGGCACGAGTCTCGGCCGCAGGCTGTTCGAGACTACTACGCCACGCGTGGTGTTAAGAAGGACAAGTCGTGGTGCCGCGGAAAGTTTCTGAAGAAGGAGCAGTACATGCAGGTAATTACCTATTATTAATGCCTTGTACTTAGTTTCCTTGATTTGATTCGTAGGCGTAGTGCTAAAATTTCTCTTTACTAACTTAGGTTCCCCTGAGATGGTGTGCGGATAAGATGGATTGTTGGGAGGCATTGGTGGATGAGTGGTGCACAGACGACTGGCGAGCCGTCCACGACAATGCCAAGGACCGGCGTGACCAAATGGTTGGTGTGCCACACCATCAAGGCAGCGCCAACTTATATCAGTTCGGGCGGAACTGGGTATGTGGTTTGCTTCATGATTCATGCAATTCATTCTTCATGCTAGCTTGAGCCCTTTACTAATACTTTGTTCCTCTCTTTTAGGCGCGACACAATAACACGGAGGTGCCAGAGGTGTACGACCTCTATGCCATGGCCCATACTGCAAAGTACAAGAAGGCCAAGGCATTCTCTGAGTCTGACCTCGATCATCCAGAGAACTTCACCAACATCTCCTCCCACCACAAGCTCGTGAGGTACAGAGAGGAGGGGAAGGCGAGGAAAGGGGAGAACTTTAACCCGAGCCAGGAGCCTATTGATCCAGAGCTGGTGATGATAGCTGGTGGCGGGAGGCCCCATGGCTCGATAGCCATTGGAGATGGACTGATACGTTATCCTCGCACTCTCCCGGAGATCAAGGCACGCCAAACGAGGTCCGATCCTGAGATAAGGCATCGTCCACGGCCAATGGAGCTCGCCATCGAGGTTAGTTATACGGACTCAGATATCTCTCCTCCATTACATTGTGTGTGCAGCCATCGATGATTACAATGCTAACGAGGAGTGGTGTTGCAGGCTGCTCTTCAGAAAGAGAGAGCGAAAACCCAAGCGCTTCTGGAGGAGAAGGAGAGGGAGTTGGAGGAGAGGACGGCTAAGTTGTTGGAGGAGGAGAGAGCACGGAATGAAGCGGCTCACCGTGCCATGTACGAGCTCTTCGTGGTAAGTTTCTTCTTCATATTAGCCAAATCATGCATGTAATGTTCGTTTCATTACTAACTAATATGACTCACTCGTCAAAACCAAATGTGCAGTCTATGTGCGAGAAGACCGGTCAGACCCCTCCGCCGATGCCAGTCATTACTGCGGCGGGAACGGTGAGTTTCATTTGAATGGTCATTAGTTACTAGTCTTAACATTTGAGTGTCATCATGCTAACGAGACATTGCAAATGATCTTTGGTGCAGAATAACTCCCGAGCCGCATCGCACACCCCTTCTGCAGGTGAAACCGGCCCGAGGAACCTCGATGATTGACCTCCGGTAAGTTTTCTCTATTATGCCACATACTTAGCTTATTTTCCTCAAAAAAGACATACTTATATAGCTAATTATCCTCCACAATGACATAATTACTTATTTAGTCCATTTATGACATAATTAGCTTATTCGTTTCAAAAATGGCATAATAACCTTGGTTACCTCATAAATGTCATATACTTAGCTTATTATCCTCCAAAATGACATAATTACCTAAGTTAGCTCTAAAATGACCTATACTTACCTAATTTAGCTCAAAAATGGCATCATTACCTAGGTTAGCACAAAAAGGACCTATACTTACCTAATTTTCCTAGGTTAGCACAAAAATGGCATACTTACATAGATTAGCTCTAAAATGACACAAATAAGGAATAAGATGAAGAAAAACAAGGAAGAGGAGAAAAAGAAGGAATAGAAGAAGAAGAAGAAGAAGAAGAAGACTAGAAGAAGAAGAAGAAGAGTCTTCTTCTTCTTCTAGTCTTCTTCTTCTTCTTCTTCTTTTTCTTCTTCTTCTAGTCTTCTTCTTCTTCTTCTTCTTCTTCTTCTTCTTCTTCTTCTTCTAGTCTTCTTCTTCTTCTTCTTCTTAGCTTATTTTCCCCAAAAAAGACATACTTAGCTAATTATCCTCCAAAATGACATAATTAACTTATTTAGTCCATTTATGACAAAATTAGCTTATTCGTTTAAAAAATGGCATAATAACCTTGGTAACCTCATAAATGTCATATACTTAGCTTATTTTCCTCCAAAATGACACAATAAGATTAGTTAGGTCAAAAATGGCATAATTACCTAGGTTAGCACAAAAATGACCTATACTTACCTAAATTTCCTAGGTTAGCACAAAAATGGCATACCTACATATGTTAACTCTAAAAATGACACAAATAAGGAATAAGATGAAGAAAAGAAGAAGAAGAAGAAGAATACTAGAAGAAGAAGAAGAAGAAGAAGAAGACTAGAAGAAGAAACTTCTTGTAGTCTTCTTCTTCTTCTTCTTCTCCTCCTCCTCTTCTTCTTCTTCTTCTTCTTCTTCCTTCTTTTCCTTTTTCCTCTTCTTCTCCTCCTCTTCTTCTTCTTCTTCTTCTTCTTCTTCTTCTTCTTTTTCTTCTTCTTCTTCTTCTTCTTCTGTTCTTCTTCTAACTTTCTTATTTCCCATTTTGCAGATTTGATTCACTTCACGGAAGCTTGCGTTCATGGAGTCCTTGTCCTTCCTTTTTGTTGGATGAGACTATTGTTACCTATGGATGACACTTTGTAATATGGATGAAACTATATATGCATGTATGGATGAAACTATTGTAAAATGGTGGAACTTGCATATGTTTTGATTTGGTATATGTGTTGGATGATCATATCCATATGGCTTGGATATAGTTTATTATGTGTTGGATGAGACTATTGTTTGCCTTATTATGTGAAATATATATATATATATATCATATATTTGATTTGAAATTGCTTGGATATAACAAAAAACAGAATAAAAAGGGGCAATAGAGGCACTTTGCCGTCTGCCACCGATGGCAAAGGGCTCTTTGCCGTCTGCCACCGACGGCAAAGTTGCCACGTGGCAGCAACCTGTGCAACCTGGGAGCACTGGGTCTGACCCATTTGGACATTATGTATTCCGCTGGCAGACGGCAAAGGCGTGTGGTTCTTTGCCGTCAGCTGGCAGACGGCAAAGAAAAAGGGCGGCAGACGGCAAAGAACGGGGAGGAGTGACGTTAACCACGGGTCTGCTGACGTCAGCAAGCAGACGGCAAAGGGGAGAGCACGTTTGTCGTCCGCCGGCAGACGGCAAAGTCTCCCGTTAGCCACCTAACGTGGCTAACGTCTATTCTTTGCTGTCCACCTTCGTTGCCGTCTGCTTTGCCTGGGAAGCTGACGGTAAAGACCTTTGCCGTCAGCTATGAGAATGCAGACGGCAAAGAAGCTCATTACCGTAGCTTTCAGTGCCGGAAACGTTTGCCGTCTGCGGCCGACGGCAAAGACCTTTGCCGTCCGGTTTCTGGTCCTTTGCCGTCTGCCATGGCAGACGGCAAATCAGCTGATTCCTGTAGTGTGGTGGCAATCTTCGCGAAGGTGAACACCGACGCGAATGCCGAAGACGAAGAAATACTTGACTTCTCCGTCAGAAGGGGCTATACCATATCATGCTATTATGAATTGCCTGAGATGTTTATCCCTCTTGATGCACCCTTCTTCATTGCGCGGTAGTCGCTTTTATTAGGGTGATCTCTCACAAAAATATCAAGTAGTTAGTGTTCTCCCAAGTGTAGCACCGTCACAG
Organism: Elymus sibiricus; assembly: GCA_039707655.1. Classification (NCBI taxonomy): domain Eukaryota; kingdom Viridiplantae; phylum Streptophyta; class Magnoliopsida; order Poales; family Poaceae; genus Elymus; species Elymus sibiricus. Next base: position 534,691,878 of record CM077675.1, read on the forward strand.
CATCCTTCCTTTCGAAGTACGCCATGATCTACATGGGTATGAATGATTGTACGGGTGTAAGGCGGGTGAGGTCAGACCTCGCAGCAAGATCACTGGGTTATCTTGACGTTCATGGCAGGATCGTCCTGAGCTCGGAACACACGCATCGAAAGATGAACAAGAGTCACATGGAGATATGATTGGCAAGTTTGCCTACCAATTGAAGTTCGCGCCATCAGTGTTCATCTCGAACAATGGCGTTGAATTGAAATATGGGTCTTGAATCACTCACAATCAATTATGAGAGATATTGATTTGAGTGGGAGCACACTTCAGAATAAAATTGTTTATTCACTTAGTGTAAATTAATTATGAACAAAGTCTAAGTGAATTGTGTTTACCGTTGTAGATCAAATGGCTCACAACACCACGTTCTTCTTAGCACCGATGTTAGAGAGAGTGAAGTTAACTGCGACTGGAAACAACTATGCAGATTGGGTCCATACCCTGAGGACTGTCCTCAGGAGCGCTAAGAAAGACTATGTGCTTGATCAAACTCTAGGTGATCCCCCCACGCCAGAAATGGCTGCGGATATCGTCAACGTGTTTTACACACGAAAGGATGATTTCAGTGCTGTTAAAAACCTTATGTTATCTTGCATGGATCCTGTGTTACAGAACCATTTTGAACGACTTAGTAACTTCGAGATCATCGAGGCACTGGATGTTCTGTATCACAAATAGGATTCGGGTAAAGTTCATGAGATGACTGAGGCCATGAAAGAATGCAATATAACTAAGGAATCTCTAGTTGATGAGCAGGGTGTCAGACTAGCAAACTGTTACGATGGTATTGCTGAAAAGGGAATTAATTTTCCAAAGACACCTGGTATGGATTTAATCCTTACTTCGCTTTATGAAGCGATACTCAAAACAAATGGGATAGAACTGCAGAATCAGCAAAAGTTGCCGGTGAAGAAGACCGCCAGTTTCAAAAAGAAAGGCAAGCCTAAGGGCGGAGCCAAGATTCAAACTGTGTGTTTTCACTGCAAAGACACTGGACACTGGAAAAGGAACTGCAAGAAGTACCTGGCTGATAAGAAGAAAGGTATAACTGTTATACAAGTTAATGTCATTGACGTTTTGCTTGCTAGCGAAAATTCTAAGTCTTGGGTATTTGATACCGGATCGGTTATTCACATTTGCAACTCGATACAGGGACTTCAGAAGGTGAGCAAGCTAGCAAAGAATGAGGTCGTGATGCGGGTCAGGAACGGCGCTGGGATCGCCGCTCAAGCCGTCGGCATTATGCCTCTACGTCTCCCTTCGGGATTTATTTTGGAACTAAGTAACTATTATTTTGTTCCGGCATTGTGTAGAAACATTATCTCTGGACCATGTTTAGTACACGATGGGTATTCTTACAAGTCTGAGAACAATGGTTGTTCGCTTAATTGTAAGGATATGTTTTATGGATTTGCACCCATTGTTGGGGGGCTTTTTATACTGAATCTTGAATGTGGAAATGATGTCTTTAACATGAATGCTAAATGCCTTAAGAAGGCTGATACCACCACCACATACTTGTGGCACTGTCGACTTGGCCACATCGGAAAGAAGCGCATGCAAATAATACATAGTGATGTATGTGGTCCAATGAACACGGCCCACGGGGTGGGTATTTTTACTTCGTGACTTTTACTGATGATTTAAGTCGGTATGGCTATATCTACTTGATGAAGCATAAGTCGGAAACCTTTGAAAAGTTCAAAGAATTTCAGAATGAGGTAGAAAATCATCGTAACAAAAGGATTAAGTTTCTGCGGTCGGATCGCGGGGGAGAATATCTTAGTTATGAGTTTGGCCAACATCTGAGTGACCGTGGAATCGTTTCACAGCTTACGCCTCCCAGAACTCCACAGCGAAACGGAGTGTCGGAACGACGTAACCGAACCCTGTTAGACATGGTAAGGTCGATGATGTCTCTTACAGATCTTCCAATATCTTTTTGGGGTCACGCACTACTCACTGCCACTTATACATTAAACAGAGCACCGTCTAAATCTGTTGAGACGACGCCATTTGAATTATGGTATGAGAAGAAACCCATTGTGTCGCATCTCAAGATTTGGGGTTGTGAGGCATACGTAAAACGTTTACAGCCAATCAAACTCGATCCCAAAGCAGACAAATGCTACTTTGTAGGTTATCCCAATGAGACCATTGGGTATTCCTTCTATCTTCCCTCCGAGCACAAAGTGTTTGTCGCTAGAAATGGAGTCTTTCTTGAGAAAGAGTTTCTCGCTAAAGAAGTAAGTGGGAGGACAGTACAACTTAATGAGATTAGTGAATCTTCGGCGACCGTTGATATGGCTAAGGAATCAGAAGAAATTCCGCAAATTATCCATACAACCGAACCGGAAGTCGTCGCATATGATGCAGTAACTTCAGACAGGGTTGTAACTGAACCGCGCAGATCAGGTAGGGCTATCCAGCCACCTGAGTGGTTTCATAACGAAATCTTCATTCTTGAAGACGATGAATCTGCGCACTACAAGGAAGCAATGGCGGGGCCCAGCTCAAGGGAATGGCACAAAGCCATGAAATCTGAAATGGAATCCATGTACGAAAACCAAGTTTGGAACTTGGAAGAACTTTCAGAAGGCGTAAAGCCCATTGGTTGTAAATGGATTTTCAAAAGAAAGACAGACACGGATGGTAACATTACAATCCACAAAGCTAGACTTGTCGCGAAAGGGTTCACGCAAGTTCCAGGAGAGGACTACGACGAGACTTTCTCGCCCGTAGATATGCTTAGGTCTGTTCGGATATTACTAGCAATTGCTGCTTATTTCGATTATGAAATATGGCAGATGGACGTCAAAACGGCTTTCCTAAATGGAAATCTCAAAGAAGATGTATACATGATACAGCCTGAAGGTTTTGTCGTTCATAAGGATGCTGGAAAGGTATGCAAACTTCAGAAGGCCATTTATGGTCTGAAGCAAGCGGCAAGGAGCTCGAACATCCGTTTTCATGAAGTAATCAAACAGTTTGGCTTTATCAGGAATGACGAAGAATCTTGTGTTTACAAGAAGTTTAGTGGGAGCGCAAAAGCATTTCTAATCTTGTATGTGGATGACATATTGTTGATTGGAAACGACGTGAATTTCCTTAGCGAAATAAAAGACTCATTGAAGAAGAGTTTTTCATTGAACGACTTAGGTGAAGCGGCATACGTATTGGGCACCAGGATCTATAGGGATAGATCAAAACGCCTGATAGCGCTTAGCCAAAGCATGTACATTGACAAGGTGTTGAAAAGGTTCAACATGGAGAATTCCAAGAAAGGCCTAATCCCAATGTCACTTGCCACAGTACTGAGCAAGAATCAGAGTCCTCGGACTCTCGATGAGCGAGTACAAATGAATGATGTTCCATATGCTTGGGCAGTTGGTTCTATTATGTATGCCATGCTATGTACAAGACCAGATGTTTCCTATGCGCTAAGTGTTAGCAGCAGGTACCAAAGTGATCCAGGATTGGAACACTGGGCCGCAGTCAAAAATATTCTTAAGTACCTCAGAAGGACCAAGGATTTACTCCTTGTGTACGGAGGTGATGAAGAGCTCATTGTAAGTGGTTACACTGATGCAGGCTTCATGACTGACCCAGATGACTTCAAATCTCAATCAGGCTATGTTTTCATATTGAACGATGGCGCAGTTGACTGGCAAAGTTCCAAACAAAAGACTGTGGCGGATTCTACTACGGAGGCAGGATATGTTGCAGCTTCAGAAGCCTCAAAAGAGGCAGTCTGGATCAAGCAGTTTCTTGAAAACCTTGGTGTGGTCCCAAGTGCGCTGGACCCGGTGGAGATCTATTGTGATAATAGTGGCGCCGTGCCTCAGGCAAGGGAGCCAAGTTCGCACCATAAGACAAGGCATATTCAACGCAAATATAAACTCATTCGATATCATGTCGAAGAGGGTTTAGTGAAAATACGCAAAGTTCACACGGATCTGAACGTGTCAGACCCGATGACAAAGCCTTTACCACGAGCAAAGCATGAGCAACACCGGATAGCCATTACCCGAACCTATAGGGTCACACGCTTAAGGGTCATCTATCTGCTGAATACTAGACAGGGAGTCTGAGAGAAAATCACCGGAAAAGTTTCGGGGACAGCGGAAGAGTTCCGGAGAGAGAACACTGGAAGAGTTTCGGTAAAACCGAAAAGTTGTTTCGGAGTATACCATTAAGTCAAATTGGTTTCGGCATATGCCTGGAAATTATTGGAGGGTACCAGAATTGTTCTGGTAACTTCTGGGATTTTTCGGAGACAAAAACCGGAAATGTTCCGGACTGCCGGAACCGCTTTGGTTGCTTTTCGCAGATGAAAATCATTGATCTGAAAATGTTTCAGAACGCTTCCAGAATTGTTTTAGTGGGTACTGGAATTATTCTAGGACCCATAGAAATATTTTCGGAATTAACGAAAGCGGAAAAATGTTTTCATGAATAGTGAAAATGCATTTATGGTTATTTTTGGATGGTCACCTTTGTTGACTTTCCACAAAATATCTCAAGGGGATGACATGGAAGGATTAGGGAACCACATGGGGTGCCCTAGGAGAGGGTGGCCGGCCAAGGTGGGGCTCCACCATGGAGCCTCACTTGCCGCACTTGCTTTCCCTTTATTCCCTTGTGAAGGACACCTTTCATGGGGTTTTTGGGTATTTCAAGTGCCACCCTACCCCTTGAGTTTTCCTATAAATAGAGGTGGAGATGCACTCTCCACACTCACTCTTTCTCAACATACAAATGCCATGCATGATCTGGCCTTCTCTCTCCCTCCCCGCGAAATAGTTTCGTAGAGCCGAAAGGCTGGGTTCCGGCAGGAACTAGTTCTGGACGGCGAAGCCCTACCGGATAGCTGACACCGTATGTGTGCAACCCCGTAGAGAGGTCATAGTTTCGATATTTTGCCCGAGGGGCTATTCGAGGGTCCTCCCGAAGGGCTGTCCAAGTTACCGTTCGAGCTTCGAGGGTCTTCCCGAAGGGCTGTCCGTGACATCGTCCGAGGGACTGTCCGACCGCCTCCCGAAGGGCTGTCCGACGTGGGAGAACATCCTCGCGGTTGGGAGGTTGTAAATCCTAGCTGCGGGGATCTGCACCAACGATCTTCATCGACTCTAGTTCCGCTGCGCTACGAGTCGGTAATGATCAGATCAAAACCTTGTATGCATCTCCTGAGTGATCCTGGGTGTGCTCGCAGTACCGAAATTTCTTGTTTTCTGTCGCGTTCCCCTACAAAAGCCGCGCCACCTCCTGCCACTGTCTTCCAGCGCTGCTCCACAAACGATGATCCCAAGAGAGAAACGACGCCGTAGTGTTGTCATCGTCCCATCTGGAAGACCAGATCCTAGGGTTTCCCCCGAAGAAGCACGAGTGGGTCGACAATAGTTACACGACGATGTCTTCATCAAGGTAACGACGCAGAACGCCGCCATCGCCTGCCGTCGGCTCGGTTTTCACCGGCAACTATGTCTCCCCGACTCGCCGGCGAGACTAGATGATGGATCTGGAGATCCGAACACCCAGCCTCAGGCCGACCACCTCCGACGGAGGAGATGACCACCACCACTGGTTGTACCGGCCAGATCAGATCTGACCGGAGGTGCCGCCGAGCAGTCCACCAGGCCCTCCACGCCGCCGTCGATCCAAAGCCAGATGGTACGCCGCCGCCTGACGCACCTGCAGCCGCCGCACGCCGCCTCCCGTGACCGGGCTGTCCGACGCGCTTGCAGCCGCCGTCGTCCGAGGCAGGGCCGGCCACCGCCGTCGTCGCCGCAGCCATCGCCGTCGCTCCAATAGATCGGCCGCGCCTCCACTTGTGTAGGGGCCCCGCACCACCCCTGAGACGTGGGAGAGAGGGAGTCCCCCGCCACCGCCGTCGGCCACCGAGCGTAGCCCGGCGGCGTCCCCCGGCGGCGACGGAGGGAGGGAAGGAGGGAGTGCGCGCCCCCGGCGGCTAGGGTTTGGGCGCCGCCCGAGTCGCCCTAGCGGGGACGACGCGGGGGAAAAGTCCATCCTATGCAAAATCACTTACCAGGTTTGCTCTAAGAACAAGTGTATATACATGATTTACCTGCTGATCGATATATCATCAGATTTTAATTAATGTCTAAACATGATTTAAGACGGATGGAGTATGTCTAAGCAAACTAGCAAGTTTGATCTCAAAATCTGATATAGTTTTTTTTTAGAGAAACAGCAGGACTCTGCTGCGTATTTTCATTAATTTTCAAAAACATAGTAGTACAAATAAGGAGGTCCAAAAGAAAAGAATAACTATACAAAAATCTGATATAGTGTCCAGCTTGGCCGTGTCGACCGAAGACTTTGAAGCGATCGAGGTCTTAATGAAATAGCTACTCCGCCTATAAGGAATCTGCGAGCCACGTTGGGTTAACGTGATGCATGGTCTTATCGATCGTCTCGAATTTTTTTTGGAAATAGTACTTTTTCTGAACTAATTCAGAAAATAAGATCGAAAAATCAGATATTGCAAAACTAGCACACGGTCGTCCTGCAGATGGACGAAACTCACGTTTCGGTCAACTAGTGACCGAAACATGACGTGTCGTTCACCGGTTGGACGAAACATCTGTTTCGTTCTACGGTTGGACGAAACATTTGTTTCGTTGTACGAAAAGCCGAATCATCCATGCATTCGGTACCGAAACCAGTTTCGTTTTTCTGGAGAACGAAAACTCTATTTTTTCCCCACCTTACGTTCTATCTTAATTTCCCGTTGTTGTTGTATTTTTTTTCAAAAATAGGTCGTTTTTTATAGCAAATTTGAAAAGTAGCAGTGCGAACCCCATTTTTGGAAAAATAGCACCCCGTCGGTCTTGTCCTTTTTGGTATTTCTATCTATGTTTGTTTCAGACTTTTATCTATGCATCAGACTATCCTCATGTGTGAGGAATTATCTATGTATCAGACATCCTTCATGTATGTGTTACTATCTATGTATGTGTCTAAATAAAATAAGATACATTAAACTGTTGAAATTAAGATGCATCGAAAATAACATGCATAAAATAAGATACATAAAAATTAACATGTTCAAATTAAGATACAACTTGCTGCGAATTCTAAGATACAACTTGCTGCAATGCGAACGTTAGGATGCAATAACATAAATCTACTGAGTCCAACGTGGATATTTTCCTTTTCCATCACCAGCTTCTTCTGCTGCCTTGGCTGCACGAGCCCTTTCTTTATTTTTCTGCCTCTCAGCCTCACGGGCCTCCTGTCGCTGTCGTTGAACCTCCGCCAGTCGAAGTCCCTCTTCTCGGTTTTTCTTCTTCATCTCATTAAGAAAATCCCTCTGCTTCACACAGTACTCTTGCCACTCTCTCTCCTACTCTGCTTTCTCCTCTCCTGCCGCCTTTGCGCGGCGCTCTTCCGCGTCCAAACTTGCCCATGCAAGACGACCTCTTTCACGAATCTCGGTCACCGCCCAGTCCGGTTTTTTCGTGTCAATCCAACGATAGTACATGCACAGAGGCGGAGGAGACTACAACAAAAATAGAAATAGAAATATCAAATCAACAATAATATCAACAACGTGTTTATTCTTGGTGACTGAAACATACCGGAGCCCTGATGTACGGTGAAGTAGCAACGGGTGGATCTTCCTCATAATTGGCGCACATGAAAAACTTCATGCCCAACCAATTTGAAAAATCCGTCACCTCCTTCACCTTGCAAAGATCGCCACACCAACAACGAAGTACTTCCACCCCCCGAGGCAAAGTCGCACTCTTCATTTTCGTAGGCCTAATGCTTTGATCCGAGCAAGGCAAACTCATAATGACTAGCGCGTTGGTGGTTTGAAGTGCGGCTGGACGATGGAGAAGAGAGTGAGAAAGAGCAAGCAGTGTGGGCAGAAGCAAAGAGAACAGCGTGAGAGAGCAGGCAACGGCATCTCATATATAAAGATGAGGAGCATTGTGTTGTCGGTAGAAGAAAATAAAACACGCACGTCCACCGCAGCAACAGCACCGCACCGCACCGCTGTCTCCGACGTTTCAGACAAAGCAGACAGCAGGAATCAGACAAAGCAGACAAAGCAGACACCCGCGCGCTCGGCCGAATCTTTGCCTAAAAATCAGCGCCGTTTGCATAAAAATCAGCGCCGTCATCATAACAAATCAGCGCGGTGCGATTCTGCCAATCACTACTGTCTGCCGTGGAAATCAGCGCATTTTGCTGCAGTGTGGGCATCGGAATCAGCGTCTGCGCATGGGAAAAAGCAAGGGAAAAGCGAGCTGTGCGTCCGGCCGAGGGGAAGCCGTTGGTGGCGGCAGGCCCCGGAGGCCGCCTCGCAATTTTTGATACATTTAAGTGGAAAAAAACTTCAGTACAAAGTTGGAAAAAAACTCCAGTACAAAAAATTACACCAACACTACACCATGTTGTACTTCACAGTCTATAAGTACGATCACTGCGGCAGAGGGCTGAAAACAACAGCAAGCTCCTGATCACGCTCTTTGAAGGTTATGAGCACCAAATTGTTTACTTCAATAGACGATGCCCGAAGAAAATTACCGAAACCTTCCTTTTTGAACACCATTCTACCACCCAAGCCAATAAAGTAGGAACAAGGAATGCTCACAGATATATCATCATCTTTAAAATACAAAATAATTTCAAGAGTTAAATAACCAGTCCTAGGAATTGACAAAAAATCCTTCAAACTCCTCACAACCATGCTCGGAATAACCTGACAAAAAACATCAAGTTATATGATGCTCAGCTTACAAATTTAAAACAGTATACTAGAGCAAAGAACAAATAAATAAACAGTAGCCAAAAACAAATCTCACCATATGTTGACCATTAACATTCATGGAATCAATCCTATGAACAAAAGGAGTACACAATATGTAGTTGTCATCAAAGAGCTGTCGCGACATGACATACATTTGGTGATAATTCAGACTTAAGACATCACAACTATAAAAACAACTGTCAACAAGTTCCCTCTGAGTTTCACTCAGATCCTCAAGAGCTACAAAAAAATAATTTCACAAATTCAGCAGAACAGCAAAACGTATAAGCTGAAACAAAACTTAAAATCACTCAAAAAAAATACTTACCAACACAGGGTAAAGGGAACAGCATAACACCATCCCGATGAAAATCAACACCAATCATAGTTCCATAGTGCTCAAGCCTAACAGTCATCATGTCACGATGACGGAGACCATAATCATTCACAAGTTCATCCCAGGAAGGACCATGGAATTTACTGCTCACCCGACCATGTGTAAACAGAACACCATATAAGTTACCCTCACTGTTGTGAAGAGCAAGATCAATATCTGTGTCACTCCTCCGAATAGCTAAAGCTCTGCACTCCTCAATGTACCGAGCAAGATGTGATCTAACACTGCACGAAACATACTACAAAAAGAATCAAAGCAAACATCATAATCATATAAACAAAGGCATTAGAATACATTCCAACCTAAACAACATCAACCATATGCCACAATCAGATAAACAAGATATAGAATCTTACAACACGCCTTGAACAGCGACGATCCAGCACCACAGTGAAGACAGACGCACAAGAATCAAAGGAAGAACAAGGGCCACCTGGAGCTCGGCAAAAGGGGCAAGCCATTACCTGCAAAGAAACGGTGACCAAAAAAAAATCACTACACTTGCCTACTCACCCACCTTGCTGCGGAGAGGGTTTTATAGGGTCAGAAGAGAAGATGGCGGGAGAGAATGGCGGGAAAGAAGGGCGGGAAAGAAACTGGCGGGAAAGAAGGGCGGGAAAGAAACTGGCGGGAAGGAAATGCACTCTTCGTCCAAGGAAATACCGAAAAGGACAAGACCGACGGGGTACTATTTTTCCAAAAATGGGGTTCTCACTGCTACTTTTGTTCCGGCATTGTGTAGAAACATTATCTCTGGATCATGTTTAGTACACGATGGGTATTCTTACAAGTCTGAGAACAATGGTTGTTCGCTTAATTGTAAGGATATGTTTTATGGATTTGCACCCATTGTTGGGGGCCTTTTCATACTGAATCTTGAATGTGGAAATGATGTCTTTAACATGAATGCTAAATGCCTTAAGAAGGCTGATACCACCACCACATACTTGTGGCACTGTCGACTTGGCCTCATCGGAAAGAAGCGCATGCAAAAACTCCAGTCAAATGGAGTTTTACCGTCCTTTGATTTTGAATCATTTGACACATGTGAAGCTTGTCTGATGGGGAAAATGACCAAGACGCGGTTCACGGGTCATCCTGAACGGGCGGGTGAATTATTGGAAATAATACATAGTGATGTATGTGGTCCAATGAACACGGCCGCACGGGGTGGGTATTTTTACTTCGTGACTTTTACTGAAGATTTAAGTCGGTATGGCTATACCTACTTGATGAAGCATAAGTCGGAAACCTTTGAAAAGTTCAAAGAATTTCAGAATGAGGTAGAAAATCATCGTAACAAAAGGATTAAGTTTTTGCGGTCAGATCGCGGGGGAGAATATCTTAGTTATGAGTTTGGCCAACATCTGAGTGACCGTGGAATCGTTTCACAGCTTACGCCTCCCGGAACTCCACAGCGAAACGGAGTGTCGGAACGACGTAACCGAACCCTGTTAGACATGGTAAGGTCGATGATGTCTCTTACAGATCTTCCAATATCTTTTTGGGGTCACGCACTACTCACTGCCGCTTATACATTAAACAGAGCACCGTCTAAATCTGTTGAGACGACGCCATTTGAATTATGGTATGGGAAGAAACACATTGTGTCGCATCTCAAGATTTGGGGTTGTGAGGCATACGTAAAACGTTTACAGCCAACCAAACTCGATCCCAAAGCAGACAAATGCTACTTTGTAGGTTATCCCAATGAGACCATTGGGTATTCCTTCTATCTTCCCTCCGAGCACAAAGTGTTTGTCGCTAGAAATGGAGTCTTTCTCGAGAAAGAGTTTCTCGCTAAAGAAGTAAGTGGGAGGACAGTACAACTTAATGAGATTAGTGAATCTTCGGCGACCGTTGATATGGCTAAGGAATCGGAAGAAATTCCGCAAATTATCCATACAACCGAACCGGAAGTCGTCGCATATGATGCGGTAACTTCAGACAGGGTTGTAACTGAACCGCGCAGATCAGGTAGGGCTATCCAGCCACCTGAGTGGTTTCATAACGAAATCTTCATTCTTGAAGACGATGAACCTGCGCACTACAAGGAAGCAATGGCGGGGCCCAGCTCAAGGGAATGGCACATAGCCATGAAATCCGAAATGGAATCCATGTACGAAAACCAAGTTTGGAACTTGGAAGAACTTTCAGAAGGCGTAAAGCTCATTGGTTATAAATGGATTTTCAAAAGAAAGACAGACGCGGATGGTAACATTACAATCCACAAAGCTAGACTTGTCGCGAAAGGGTTCACGCAAGTTCCAGGAGAGGACTACGACGAGACTTTCTCGCCCGTAGCTATGCTTAGGTCTGTTCGGATATTACTAGCAATTGATGCTTATTTCGATTATGAAATATGGCAGATGGACGTCAAAACGGCTTTCCTAAATGGAAATCTCAAAGAAGATGTATACATGATACAACCTGAAGGTTTTGTCGTTCATAAGGATGCTAGAAAGGTATGCAAACTTCAGAAGGCCATTTATTGTCTGAAGCAAGCGGCAAGGAGCTGGAACATCCGTTTTGATGAAGTAATCAAACAGTTTGGCTTCATCAGGAATGACGAAGAATCTTGTGTTTACAAGAAGTTTAGTGGGAGCGCAAAAGCATTTATAATCTTGTATGTGGATGACATATTGTTGATTGGAAATGACGTGAATTTCCTTAGTGAAATAAAAGACTCATTGAAGAAGAGTTTTTCAATGAAGGACTTAGGTGAAGCGGCATACGTATTGGCCATCAGGATCTATAGGGATAGATCAAAACGCCTGATAGCGCTTAGCCAAAGCATGTACATTGACAAGGTGTTGAAAAGGTTCAACATGGAGAATGCTAAGAAAGGCCTACTCCCAATGTCACTTGCCACAGTACTGAGCAAGAATCAGAGTCCTCGGAATCTCGATGAGCGAGTACAAATGAATGATGTTCCATATGCTTCGGCAGTTGGTTCTATTATGTATGCCATGCTATGTACAAGACCAGATGTTTCCTATGCGCTAAGTGTTAGCAGCAGGTACCAAAGTGATCCAGGATTGGAACACTGGGCCGCAGTCAAAAATATTCTTAAGTACCTCAGAAGGACCAAGGATTTACTCCTTGTGTACGGAGGTGATGAAGAGCTCATTGTAAGTGGTTACACTGATGCAGGCTTCATGACTGGCCCAGATGACTTCAAATCTCAATCAGGCTATGTTTTCATATTGAACGGTGGCGCAGTTGACTGGAAAAGTTCCAAACAAAAGACTGTGGCGGATTCTACTATGGAGGAAGAATATGTTGCAGCTTCAGAAGCCTCAAAAGAGGCAGTCTGGATCAAGCAGTTTCTTGAAGACCTTGGTGTGGTTCCAAGTGCGCTGGACCCGGTGGAGATCTATTGTGATAATAGTGGCGCCGTGGCTCAGGCAAGGGAGCCAAGTTCGCACCATAAGACAAGGCATATTCAACGCAAATATAAAATCATTCGATATCATGTCGAAGAGGGTTTTGTGAAAGTACGCAAAGTTCACACGGATCTGAACGTGTCAGACCCGATGACAAAGCCTCTACCACGAGCAAAGCATGAGCAACACCGGATAGCCATTACCCGAACCTATAGGGTCACATGCTTAAGGGTCATCTATCTGCCGAATACTAGACAGGGAGTCTGAGAGAAAATCACCGGAAAAGTTTCGGGGACAGCGGAAGAGTTCCGGAGAGAGAACACTGGAAGAGTTTCGGTAAAACCGAAAAGTTGTTTCGGAGTATACCATTAAGTCAAATTGGTTTCGGCATATGCCTGGAAATTATTGGAGGGTACCAGAATTGTTCTGGTAACTTCTGGGATTTTTCGGAGACAAAAACCGGAAATGTTCCGGACTGCCGGAACCGCTTTGGTTGCTTTTCGCAGATGAAAATCATTGATCTAAAAATGTTTCAGAACGCTTCCAGAATTGTTTTAGTGGGTACTGGAATTATTCTAGGACCCATAGAAATATTTTCGGAATTAACGAAAGCGGAAAAATGTTTTCATGAATAGTGAAAATGCATTTATGGTGATTTTTGGATGGTCACCTTTGTTGACTTTCCACAAAATATCTCAAGGGGATGACATGGAAGGATTAGGGAACCACATGGGGTGCCCTAGGAGAGGGTGGCCGGCCAAGGTGGGGCTCCACCATGGAGCCTCACTTGCCGCACTTGCTTTCCCTTTATTCCCTTGTGAAGGACACCTTTCATGGGGTTTTTGGGTATTTCAAGTGCCACCCTACCCCTTGAGTTTTCCTATAAATAGAGGTGGAGATGCACTCTCCACACTCACTCTTTCTCAACATACAAATGCCATGCATGATCTGGCCTTCTCTCTCCCTCCCCGCGAAATAGTTTCGTAGAGCCGAAAGGCTGGGTTCCGGCATGAACTAGTTCTGGACGGCGAAGCCCTACCGGATAGCTGACACCGTATGTGTGCAACCCCGTAGAGAGGTCGTAGTTTTGATATTTTGCCCGAGGGGCTATTCGAAGGTCCTCCCGAAGGGCTGTCCGAGTTACCGTTCGAGCTTCGAGGGTCTTCCCGAAGGGCTGTCCGTGACATCGTCCGAGGGACTGTCCGACCGCCTCCCGAAGGGCTGTCCGACGTGGGAGAACATCCTCGCGGTTGGGAGGTTGTAAATCCTAGCTGCGGGGATCTGCACCAACGATCTTCATCGACTCTAGTTCCGCTGCGCTACGAGTCGGTAATGATCAGATCAAAACCTTGTATGCATCTCCTGAGTGATCCTGGGTGTGCTCGCAGTACTGAAATTTTTTGTTTTCTGTCGCGTTCCCCTACAAAAGCCGCGCCACCTCCTGCCGCTGTCTTCCAGCGCTGCTCCACAAACGATGATCCCAAGAGAGAAACGACGCCGTAGTGTTGTCATCGTCCCATCTGGAAGACCAGATCCTAGGGTTTGCCCCGAAGAAGCACGAGTGGGTCGACAATAGTTACACGACGATGTCTTCATCAAGGTAACGACGCAGAACGCCGCCATCGCCTGCCGTCGGCTCGGTTTTCACCGGCAACTATGTCTCCCCGACTCGCCGGCGAGACTAGATGATGGATCTGGAGATCCGAACACCCAGCCTCAGGCCGACCACCTCCGACGGAGGAGATGACCACCACCACCGGTTGTACCGGCCAGATCAGATCTGACCGGAGGTGCCGCCGAGCAGTCCACCAGGCCCTCCACGCCGCCGTCGATCCAAAGCCAGATGGTACGCCGCCGCCTGACGCGCCTGCAGCCGCCGCACGCCGCCTCCCGTGACCGGGCTGTCCGACGCGCTTGCAGCCGCCGTCGTCCGAGACAGGGCCGGCCACCGCCGTCGTCGCCGCAGCCATCGCCGTCGCTCCAATAGATCGGCCGCGCCTCCACTTGTGTAGGGGCCCCGCACCACCCCTGAGACGTGGGAGAGAGGGAGTCCCCCGCCACCGCCGTCGGCCACCGAGCGTAGCCCGGCGGCGTCCCCCGGCGGCGACGGAGGGAGGAAAGGAGGGAGTGCGCGCCCCCGGCGGCTAGGGTTTGGGCGCCGCCCGAGTCGCCCTAGCAGGGACGACGCGGGGGAAAAGTCCATCCTATGCAAAATCACTTACCAGGTTTGCTCTAAGAACAAGTGTATATACATGATTTACCTGCTGATCGATATATCATCAGATTTTAATTAATGTCTAAACATGATTTAAGACGGATGGAGTATGTCTAAGCAAACTAGCAAGTTTGATCTCAAAATCTGATATAGTTTTTTTTTAGAGAAATAGCAGGACTCTGCTGCGTATTTTCATTAATTTTCAAAAACATAGTAGTACAAATAAGGAGGTCCAAAAGAAAAGAATAACTATACAAAAATCTGATATAGTGTCCAGCTTGGCCGTGTCGACCGAAGACTTTGAAGCGATCGAGGTCTTAATGAAATAGCTACTCCGCCTATAAGGAATCTGCGAGCCACGTTGGGTTAACGTGATGCATGGTCTTATCGATCGTCTCGATTTTTTTTTGGAAATAGTACTTTTTCTGAACTAATTCGGAAAATAAGATCGAAAAATCTGATATTGCAAAACTAGCACACGGTCGTCCTGCAGATGGACGAAACTCACGTTTCGGTCAACCAGTGACCGAAACATGACGTGTCGTTCACCGGTTGGACGAAACATCTGTTTCGTTCTACGGTTGGACGAAACATTTGTTTCGTTGTACGAAAAGCCGAATCATCCATGCATTCGGTACCGAAACCAGTTTCGTTTTTCTGGAGAACGAAAACTCTATTTTTTCCCCACCTTACGTTCTATCTTAATTTCCCGTTGTAGTTGTATTTTTTTTCAAAAATAGGTCGTTTTTTATAGCAAATTTGAAAAGTAGCAGTGCGAACCCCATTTTTGGAAAAATAGCACCCCGTCGGTCTTGTCCTTTTTGGTACTCTTGCCACAGTCGAAGTCCCTCTTCTCGGTTTTTCTTCTTCATCTCATTAATAAAATCCCTCTGCTTCACACAGTACTCTTGCCACTCTCTCTCCTACTCTGCTTTGTCCTCTCCTGCCGCCTTCGCGCGGCGCTCTTCCGCGTCCAAACTTGCCCATGCAAGACGACCTCTTTCACGAATCTCGGTCACCGCCCAGTCCGGTTTTTTCGTGTCAATCCAACGATAGTACATGCACAGAGGCGGAGGAGACTACAACAAAAATAGAAATAGAAATATCAAATCAACAATAATATCAACAACGTGTTTATTCTTGGTGACTGAAACATACCGGAGGCCTGATGTACGGTGAAGTAGCAACGGGTGGATCTTCCTCATAATTGGCGCACATGAAAAACTTCATGCCCAACCAATTTGAAAAATCCGTCACCTCCTTCACCTTGCAAAGATCGCCACACCAACAACGAAGTACTTCCACCCCCCCGAGGCAAAGTCGCACTCTTCATTTTCGTAGGCCTAATGCTTTGATCCGAGCAAGGCAAACTCATAATGACTAGCGCGTTGGTGTTTTGAAGTGCGGCTGGACGATGGAGAAGAGAGTGAGAAAGAGCAAGCAGTGTGGGCAGAAGCAAAGAGAACAGCGTGAGAGAGCAGGCAACGGCATCTCATATATAAAGATGAGGAGCACTATGTTGTCGGTAGAAGAAAATAAAACACGCACGTCCACCGCAGCAACAGCACCGCACCGCACCGCTGTCTCCGACGTTTCAGACAAAGCAGACAGCAGGAATCAGACAAAGCAGACAAAGCAGACACCCGCGCGCTCGGCCGAATCTTTGCCTAAAAATCAGCACCGTTTGCATAAAAATCAGCGCCGTCATCATAACAAATCAGCGCGGTGCGATTCTGCCAATCACTACTGTCTGCCGTGGAAATCAGCGCATTTTGCTGCAGTGTGGGCATCGGAATCAGCGTCTGCGCATGGGAAAAAGCAAGGGAAAAGCGAGATGTGCGTCCGGCCGAGGGAGAAGCCGTTGGTGGCGGCAGGCCCCGGAGGCCGCCTCGCAATTTTTGATACATTTAAGTGGAAAAAAACTTCAGTACAAAGTTGGAAAAAAACTCCAGTACAAAAAATTACACCAACACTACACCATGTTGTACTTCACAGTCTATAAGTACGATCACTGCGGCAGAGGGTTGAAAACAACAGCAAGCTCCTGATCACGCTCTTTGAAGGTTATGAGCACCAAATTGTTTACTTCAATAGACGATGCCCGAAGAAAATTACCGAAACCTTCCTTTTTGAACACCATTCTATCACCCAAGCCAATAAAGTAGGAACAAGGAATGCTCACAGATATATCATCATCTTTAAAATACAAAATAATTTCAAGAGTTAAAGAACCAGTTCTAGGAATTGACAAAAAATCCTTCAAACTCCTCACAACCATGCTCGGAATAACCTGACAAAAAACATCAAGTTATATGATGCTCAGCTTACAAATTTAAAACAGTATACTAGAGCAAAGAACAAATAAATAAACAGTAGCCAAAAACAAATCTCACCATATGTTGACCATTAACATTCATGGAATCAATCCTATGAACAAAAGGAGTACACAATATGTAGTTGTCATCAAAGAGCTGTCGCGACATGACATACATTTGGTGATAATTTAGACTTAAGACATCACGACTATAAAAACAACTGTCAACAAGTTCCCTCTGAGTTTCACTCAGATCCTCAAGAGCTACAAAAAAATAATTTCACAAATTCAGCAGAACAGCAAAACGTATAAGCTGAAACAAAACTTAAAATCACTCAAAAAAAATACTTACCAACACAGGGTAAAGGGAACAGCATAACACCATCCCGATGAAAATCAACACCAATCATAGTTCCATAGTGCTCAAGCCTAACAGTCATCATGTCACGATGACGGAGACCATAATCATTCACAAGTTCGTCCCAGGAAGGACCATGGAATTTACTGCTCACCCGACCATGTGTAAACAGAACACCATATAAGTTACCCTCACTGTTGTGAAGAGCAAGATCAATATCTGTGTCACCCCTCCGAATAGCTAAAGCTCTGCACTCCTCAATGTACCGAGCAAGATGTGATCTAACACTGCACGAAACATACTACAAAAAGAATCAAAGCAAACATCATAATCATATAAACAAAGGCATTAGAATACATTCCAACCTAAACAACATCAACCATATGCCACAATCAGATAAACAAGATATAGAATCTTACAACACGCCTTGAATAGCGACGATCCAGCACCACAGTGAAGACAGACGCACAAGAATCAAAGGAAGAACAAGGGCCACCTGGAGCTCGGCAAAAGGGGCAAGCCATTACCTGCAAAGAAACGGTGACCAAAAAAAAATCACTACACTTGCCTGCTCACCCACCTTGCTGCGGAGAGGGTTTTATAGGGTCAGAAGAGAAGATGGCGGGAGAGAATGGCGGGAAAGAAGGGCGGGAAAGAAACTGGCGGGAAAGAAGGGCGGGAAAGAAACTGGCGGGAAAGAAGGGCGGGAAAGAAACTGGCGGGAAGGAAATGCACTCTTCGTCCAAGGAAATACCGAAAAGGACAAGACCGACGGGGTGCTATTTTTCCAAAAATGGGGTTCACACTGCTACTTTTCAAATTTGCTATAAAAAAACGACCTATTTTTGAAAAAAAAATACAACTACAACGGGAAATTAAGATAGAACGTAAGGTGGGGGGAAAAATTAGAGTTTTCGTTCTCCAGAAAAACGAAACTGGTTTCGGTACCGAATGCATGGATGATTCGGCTTTTCGTACAACGAAACAGATGTTTCGTTCAACCGTAGAACGAAACAGATGTTTCGTCCAACCGGTGAACGACACGTCATGTTTCGGTCACTGGTTGACCGAAACGTGAGTTTCGTCCATCTGCAGGACGACCGTGTGCTAGTTTTGCAATATCTGATTTTTCGATCTTATTTTCCGAATTAGTTCAGAAAAAAGTACTATTTCCAAAAAAAAATCGAGACGATCGATAAGACCATGCATCACGTTAACCCAACGTGGCTCGCAGATTCCTTATAGGCGGAGTAGCTATTTCATTAAGACCTCGATCGCTTCAAAGTCTTCGGTCGACACGGCCAAGATGGACACTATATCAGATTTTTGTATAGTTATTCTTTTCTTTTGGACCTCCTCATTTGTACTACTATGTTTTTGAAAATTAATGAAAATACGTAGCCGAGTCCTGCTGTTTTCCTAAAAAAAAAACTATATCAGATTTTGAGATCAAACTTGCTAGGACAAAAACATAGTTGTTCGCGAGCATCTCTCGGGCCAAATTGCCTCGACTTAGCAAATGGATGGAGCACATGCACATGCAAGCACGTTGAATGAGGAAGCTTCACTTGCATGGATTCTCAACTTTTCTTTGACTTAACGTCGCGGGCCGGCCGCCTGATTCCTCGGAGTACATGACCGTGTTTGCATGCAACTGTCGGATCCAACTGTATTTGCATGCACATGCACATGTGAATGAACCTGCCGCCTAGCAAAGCTATGGAGTACATGACGTACTAGTATGGTATGTTACATGCATGCAACCATTGGGTCGACTCATCACTGTTAACGTCATCAAAATCTGCCGTGCATGACGTCACACGGTGCACCGACGGCCACGAAACAACAAGTGAACAAGTGGAAAGACATGTGGAGGTCGCGCCACCCGTGCAGCCACTTGCTCCCGCCCACACAGAACCCAACCTCTCCCCAGCTTGCCATGATCGGAAGCGGCTAATTGAGGGTTACTCCTAGGCTGGGTGTTCCAGTGGGCAGTTTTTAAGGTGTTTCAAAGGACTCTCGAGCTGTCACGTGGTGCGCATCAACCACACGGTGCTGTTTTTATTCGTTTTTCTGGAGTTGGTTTTTTCCTTGGTTTTCTTTTTTACCGTTTCTTTGTTTTTTATGTGTTTGTCTATCAGGAGCCTGGGTGTGATTTCGCGTGGAGCACAAGTGACTATTACTTGTCGTACCTATTCAGTGCATTAAATAAAATTACTTTCAAGTATTGTCAATTATGGTGGGCGATGGAACTCGGAATGGTACACGGTGGAGAGTTCCATTACACCGGCCTTAGGAGCCAAAATCACCAGATATTCCAGCGTCGTATTAATCGCGTTGACCAAGGGGCATAGCATGGGACGGCTGAGTAAATAGCGCCTTCTTAGTGCCTTTGTACTCTCGCACAGGTTATATCCGCGAGTCATAAATCCGTTATGCGACCAGGGAGTCGTAATTCTTATCAGTTATGGGTGTGCTATTTGTAAACTGCGTTGAGATTTTTCTCGAAGAGTAGGAGAGATGCAGCACAGTAGAGATAAGCATTTCCCTCAGTGAGAACCAAGGTGATCGAACCAATAGGAGGACCACGTAAATTCCCGTCTTCAACACCTACACACAAAATAGCACACATTTACACCCAACGCGGGCAAGAGGGTTGTCAAGCCCCTTGAACTCATTACTTGCAAGCGATAAGTAGTGATAGATAGATAATCTAAATATAAAATAAAATAACAATAAGTAAATGGCAGCAATATTTTTGGTGTTTTGTAATATGATTTGTGAAGACCCGGGGGCCGTAGTTTTCGCTAGTGGCATCCCTCTCGAAGATAGCATACGGTGGGTAAACAAATTACTGTTGACCAACTGATAGAAAAGCGCATAGTTATAAAATATGTATTCACGGCAATGATCATACATATAGGCATCACGTCCAGAATCAAGTAGACCGACTCCTGTCTGCATCTACTACTATTACTCTATCCATCGACCGCTATCCAGCATGCATCTAGAGTATTAAATAAAAACAGAGTAATGCTTAATGGACCCCCGTCGTTTTATCCTTAATGGCAGCAATACAAATACGTGCCATGTCCCTTTCTGTCACTGGGATTGAGCACCGTAAGATTGAACCCATTACAACGCACCACTCCCGCTGAAGATAAATCAATCTAGTTGGCCAAACCAAACTGATATATGGATGAGAAATACGAAGCTATCATCATCATGCATATATATAACCAGCAAAGACACAATATATTTTCATGAATAATCTAATAATAAACCCACAATTCATCGGATCCCAACAAACACACCGTAAAGAGGATAAATAGGATAGATCACCGCAGAAATCGCGATGATCTTTGCATTGAAGAACATAGAGAGAGACATAGCCATCTAGGTACTAACTACAGACCCGTAGGTCTGTAGTAAACTACTCACACATCACCATGGAAGCAGCAAGGTTGATGTAGAGGCCCTCCATGATTAATCCCCCTCCGGCAGGGCACCGGAACAAGGCTCCAGATGGGATCATGGCGGAACAGAGATTTGCGGCGGCGAAAAAAGTGTTTCGGGTGGCTCTCTGGTGTTTTCCCAACATATTCAGATTTATAGGGCCAGAGATAGGTCAAGAGGCGTCGGGAGGTGGCCCCAAGCCATCAGGGCACGGCCACCCCCTGGGCCCGCCTTGTTGGCTTGGCGTCACCTCCACTACTGCAGGAATGCCTAGTAGTGGCGGGCGCAAAAAGCCTAGTAGTGCCGGGCCAGGCTCTCAAAGCCGCCCGTCACCGACCTCCTGCCACTACTATTATGGAATCAGTGGCGGGCGGGCGGCCCGCCACTGGTCGATCACTTCAGTGGTGGGCGCGCGAACTTGCACGCCACTGGTTATCTTCCTTCAGTGGTGGGCTATGCTTTCCTGCCCGCCACTACTTATCCATGTTGCAATGGCGGGCGTAATGATTGTGTTTTTATGTTTTAATTAGTGTTTGTGCCAAGTAAAGCCTTTGGGATAATTTGCATGATGAGTATAATTGATGATGTGCAAAAACAGAAACTTTCGCCTCCAGTGCAGAATTTCTGGTTCTCTGCTTGAGCGTGGTAAATTCTTGAAATGTTTACAAAGTATTGTTATACAAATTTCCCAGGTTTTCCTAATTTTTCAGAATTATTGGAGATACAAAAGTATAGTTTCTCTATAGATCTTTACAGACTGTTCTGTTTTAGACAGATTCTGTTTTTGCTTGCATAGTTTGCTTGTTTTGATGATGCTATGGATTATATCGGGGGTTATAAGTCATGGAGAAGTTAGAATACAGTACCTTATGCAATAATAAAATATGAATCAATTTATAACAGTACCTAAAGTATTTGATATGTTAATTATACTAACGGATCTCATGAGTTTTCTGTTGAGTTTTGTGTGCTGAAGTTTTCAAGTTTTTGGTGTTATCGCGATGGACGAAGGAATAAGGAGTGGCAAGAGCCTAAGCTTGCGGATGCCCAAGGCACCCCAAGGTAATATCCTAGGAAGACTCAAGCATCTAAGCTTGGGGATGCCCCGGAAGGCATCCCCTCTTTCGTCTCAATCCATCGGTATGTCACTTGGAGCTATATTTTTATTCATCACATGATATGAGTTTTGCTTGGAGCGTCATTTGCTTTAGTTTGCTTTTTGTTTTAGTTTCCCACAATCATTGTTTGCTACATGCACCCACTTGAGAGAGACACACTATCACCATAATTTATTAGAATACTCTATGTGCTTCACTTATATCTTTTGAGCTTAGCAGTTGCTCTAGTACTTCACTTATATCTTTTAGAGCACGGTGGCGTATAGATTTTATAGAAATAATTGCACTCTCGTTCTTCACTTATATTTGTTTGAGCGTTAATAAATAGCGATGGTAATTTGCATGGGTTATAAGACTAGTCCAAAAATAATAGGTATTCAATGAGTGCATAATCAAAACCACATGTAGCACATAAAAGAGAAATCATAGTTAATGATGTTAATCTGATAACGTGAAAAAGCATGAGTGCATGATCATTGGTTAATAAAGGTATCATGAATTAGAGGTTGTTAACTTGATGTTCATCCAAATATTTTTATGGCATGGTGATGATGTGTGAGCATACTTATTCCTCGTTGAAATCCTAGTGATGTTTAGGTCGGGGCGCACGATGGTTAAATCCTACCAACCTCCTCCCTAGGGGCATGCGAGTAGTGCTTTGATTCGAGATAGCTAATAAAATCTTGCAATAAGTATGTGAGTTTTTTATGACTAACGTAAATCCATGGATATACGCACTCTTACCTCCACATATTTGCTAGCCTCTTTGGTACCGTGCATTGCCCATTCTCACCTCGAGGATTGGTGCAACTTTCGCCGGTGCATCCAAACCCCGTGACATGATACGCTCTGTTGCAGATAAGCCTCATTATATCTTCCTCAAAACAGCCACCAAACCTACCTATCATGGCATTTCCATACCCATTCCGAGATATATTGCCATGCAACTTCCACCGTCACATCATATGACTTGTATTTCCATTGTCATATTGCTTTGCATGATCATATAAGCTGACATAGTATTTGTGGCAAAGCCACCGTTCATCATTTTTTGATACATGTTACGCTTGATCATTGCACCTGGTACACTGCCAGAGGCATTCATATAGAGTCATACAATTTTTCATGTTGAGTTGTAAGTAAATAAAAGTATGATGATTATCATTATTAGGGCACTGTCTCAGTGAGAAAAGGATGATGGAGACAATGATTCCCCCACAAGTTGGGATGAGACTCCGGACGAAAAATAAAAGAAAAGAAAAAGGAAAAAAGGAAAAAAGAAAAAAAAGAAAGAAAAAGAAAAAAAGGGAAGAAAAAAAAGAAAAAATTATATATATAATAAATGAGAGAAAAGAGAGAAGGGACAGTGCTACTACCTCTTATTCCACACTTGTGCCTCAAAGTGGCATCATGTTCTTCATATAGAGAGTCTCTTGTTTATCACTTCCATATGATAGTGGAAATTTTTCATTATAGAACTTGGCTTGTATATTCCAATGACGGGCTTCCTCAGATGCCCGAGGTCTTCATGAGCAAGCAAGTTGGATGCACACCCAGTTAGCTTCAGTTAAGCTTTCATACACTTATAGCTCTAGTGCATCCGTTGCATGGCAATCCCTACTCCTCGCATTGATATCTATTAATGGGCATCTCCATAGCCCGTTGATACGCCTAGTTGATGCGAGCCTTTCTTCTCCCCTTTTCACCCCTTTGAAACCTACTACCATATCCTATTCCACCTTTATGCTATATCCATGGTTCACGCTCATATATTGCGCAAGTAATAAAAAGCTGAAGCGCGTTAAAAAATACTATCCAATTGCCTGACTTGATACCATGGTGCTTGACATTTATATTTATGTGGTGAAGACGGAGCCATGCTATTCTAATATGATAAAATGAATAGGGGATGAACATTCTTTTCGGATCGTATACTTTGAAACTTGATGATTATGTTTCTTATGTTTATAAATATTAATATGTTGATGTTTATTAATTCATCGTTTCTCAATGAACAAATCTGCAATAGATTACATGTTGGGTAGCATGTCACATAAAAAATTATGTTTTTATCATTTACCTACTCGAGGACGAGCAGGATTTAAGTTTGGGGATACTGATACGTCTCCGACGCATCTATAATTTTTGATTGTTCCATGCTATTATATTATCATTCTAGGATACTTTTTGGGTGTTTATTTACCAATTAATATTATTTTTGAGCACTAACCTATTAACCCAGTGCCTAGTGCCAGTTGCTATTTTCGGCGTGTTTTTTGCTTTTCAGGTTTACAGTACCAAACGAAGTCCAATTGCCATGAAACTTTAATATGATTTTTTCTGGACCAAAAGAAGACCTAAAAGCTTCGGGAGGAGATGAGAGGCCGCATGAGAGAGGCACCAGGCAACAGGGCGCGCCAGGGGGCCCGGCCGCGCCCTGTTGCGTCGCGCCTCCCTCGGTCGCCCTCTGGTGCCCCTCTCTGGCCTATAAATTCTCAAATATTTCAAAAACCCTAAGGGGCATCCCGAAATACTTTTTCCGCCGCCGCAAGTCTCTGTTCTGCCATGTGCTCATCTGGCGACCTTTTCCGGTGTTCTGCCGGAGGGGGAATCGATCACGGAGCTCCTCTACATCATCCTTGCTGCCTTCATGGTCATGTGTGAGTAGTTCCCCGCAGACATACGGGTCCGTAGTTAGTATCTAGATGGCTATCTCTCTCCCTCTTGATCTTCAATACAACGATCATCACATCTTCGCTTTGATCTATCCGATGTAATCCTTTTATGCGGTGTGTTTGTTGGGATCCGATGAATTGTGGGTTTATGTTCAGATTATTCATGAAAAGTATTTGAGTCACATCTGAATATTATGATTCTTATTTGCATGATCATTATAGCTTCGTAAATCTCTCCGATCTATTGAAATAGTTTGGCCAACTAGATTGATATTTCTTCAGTGAGAGGGGTGCGTTGTAGTGGGTTCAATCTGACGGTGCTCTATATCCCAGTGACAAAGTAGGGGACAAGACACGCCTTTGTATTGCTGCCACTAATGGTAAAACGATGGGGTTAGTTCATATTAATTGAATTCTCTTTATCTACATCATGTCATCGTTCTCCAAGCATTACTCTTTTTTACTTAATACTCTAGATGCATGCTGGATAGCAGTCGATGGGTGGAGTAATAGTAATAGGTGCAGGTAGGAGTTGGCTTATTTGCTTATGGACGTGATGCCTATATATACATGATCATTGACGTGAATAAAGATTGCATAACTATGCGCTTTTCTATCAATTGCCCGGCGGTAATTTGTTTACCCACCGTATGCCTACTACATGAGAGATGCCACTAGGGAAAACTATGGCCCCCGGGTCTATTCGCTTATAAGTTTACAAACGCTTTAAAAACCTTGCTGTCATTTATTATATTTTATTTTATTTTGTAATTTACAATTATCTACTATCATCTGCACATCTCACTTACTTGCAAATAACGAGACCAAGGGGATTGACAACCCTCTTGCCGCGTTGGGTGCAAGTGTGTGCTCTTTTGTGTGCTGTTGCTGAAGACGGTTGTTGATTTATATTCCTATTGGTTCGATAAACCTTGATTCTTAACTGAGGGAAATACTTATCCGTATTATGCTGCATCACCCGTTCCTCTTCACGGAAAACCCAACGCAGATCACAAGTATCAAAGCCTACTACATCATCACCACCATCACCCGAGAAGGACACTTGAGTACATGGATATGGGCACCACCCTTAGCTTGTTTCAAGCTTGGGGGAGGTGCCCCGGTATCGTATCACCATCACTTTTATCATTATCATCTATCTTAGTTCGATCCTTAGCTATTTCATGATTTAGAGAAATAAAATTTCAGGTTTGCTTTGCTTAGAATTTTTGCTTTGAGTTCTATCTATACTTGTAATCGAGTGTGAGAGTTATATAATAAAAATTAGTTGAGTTTGTGTGCTTTAATCTCATGCATCTATCATCATAGCATTGAAATAAAAGAAAAAGAAAAGATCATATGCTAATCCCATGGGGAGTAATAACTTCACATACAAGAAGTATAAGTGATAAAAGTTATTGGGAATAAACAAACATAGCATTAGTCATTGGTACAATCTATGCAAGATTATGATAGAGGAGAGGAGATTCACATATAAATACACTATCTTGGACATCTTTTATGATTGTGAGCCACCATCAAATATTATATAATGATCAAGTGTTGACGTTGGACATGAAAGACAACGTAATGATCATGATAGTTTACATTCACATAGAAGTTATATGGTCATGGATTCTTTAACATGTGGTGCTTGCTTTAGATCTTTTGCTAGCCAAAAAAATTCTGCACTAAGTAGAGATACTACTTGTGCATCCATAACCCCTTAAACCTAGTTTCTTTCCATGAGAGTCCACCATACCTACCTATGGATTAAGTAAGATCCTTCAAGTAAGTTGTCATCGGTGCATCAAGCAATAAAAATTGCTCTTAAAGATGTATGATCTTTTATTGTAAGGGAAAATAAGCTTTGTACAATCTTGTGATTGCAAAGAAATAAAATCTACATAGTGCATAATAAAGTTTGCTATCATAAGGGGCAATATAAAATGACGTTCCTTTGCATTAAGAGCTTGCACATCCAACCTAAAAGCGCATGACAACCTCTGCTTCCCTCTGCGAAGGACCTATCTTTTATCTTCATGAAGTAAGTGCATTTACTATTTTTGTACCTTTTGCCTTCATGTTTCTTCAAATATCTAATGCGTTGGCCTTGTCATACTGCAGGGGTTGGCACCACGCCATTGGAGTCCGCAGGCCCAACACCGAACTTGGTGTGCTTTGCCGGCAAAATTTCCCGGGGTTTGTCACGTTGCCTGGTGAGGGTCAGCTTCCAGAGCTCGGACTGAGCTGGGAGCACTACTTGGCTGCCCCGGCCCCGCCGGAGACGAGGATCGACGATGTCTTGTGCCACACGAGGGCCGAGATGGTGACCAGAAGCTTTTGGGTAATTTCTCCTTTACACAATTAAAAATTAACAATAGCTAGTTATTGTACTAATCAGTGTTGTCTCGTTTGATTGCAGACCTTCGACAGGTGTGAAGAGGGATACGAGGAGGAGGCGGCAAAGGTTATCGATGCCGAGTGCAAGCGCCTACTACAGAACTTACGGCACGAGTCTCGGCCGCAGGCTGTTCGAGACTACTACGCCACGCGTGGTGTTAAGAAGGACAAGTCGTGGTGCCGCGGAAAGTTTCTGAAGAAGGAGCAGTACATGCAGGTAATTACCTATTCTTAAGGCCTTGTACTTAGTTTCCTTGATTTGATTCGTAGGCGTAGTGCTAAAATTTCTCTTTACTAACTTAGGTGCCCCCGAGATGGTGTGCGGATAAGATGGATTGTAGGGAGGCGTTGGTGGATGAGTAGTGCACAGACGACTGGCGAGCCGTCCACGACAATGCCAAGGACCGGTGTGACCAAATGGTTGGTGTGCCACACCATCAAGGCAGCGCCAATTTATATCAGTTCGGGCGGAACTGGGTATGTGGTTTGCTTCATGATTCATGCAATTCATTCTTCATGCTAGCTTGAGCCCTTTACTAATACTTTGTTCCTCTCTTTTAGGCGCGACACAATAACACAGAAGTGCCAGAGGTGTACGACCTCTATGACATGGCCCATACTGCAAAGTACAAGAAGGCCAAGGCATTCTCTGAGTCTGACCTTGATTATCCAGAGAACTTCACCAACATCTCCTCCCACCACAAGCTCATGAGGTACAGAGAGGAGGGGAAGGCGAGGAAAGGGGAGAACTTTAACCCGAGCCAGGAGCCTATTGATCCAGAGCTGGTGATGATAGCTGGTGGCGGGAGGCCCCATGGCTCGATAGCCATTGGAGATGGACTGATACGTTGTCCTCGCACTCTCCCGGAGATCAAGGCGCGCCAAACGAGGTCCAATCCTGAGATAAGGCCTCGTCCACGGCCAATGGAGCTCGCCATCGAGGTTAGTTATACGGACTCAGATATCTTTCCTTCATTACATTGTGTGTGCGGCCATCGATGATTACAATGCTAATGAGGAGTGGTGTTGCAGGCTGCTCTTCAGAAAGAGAGAGCGAAAACCCAGGCGCTTCTGGAGGAGAAGGAGAGGGAGTTGGAGGAGAGGACGGCTAAGTTGTTGGAGGAGGAGAGAGCACGGAATGAAGCGGCTCACCGGGCCATGTACGAGCTCTTCGTGGTAAGTTTCTTCTTCATATTAGCCAAATCATGCATGTAATGTTCGTTTCATTACTAACTAATATGACTGACTCGTCAAAACCAAATGTGCAGTCTATGTGCGAGAAGACCGGTCAGACCCCTCCGCCGATGCCAGTCATTACTGCGGCGGGAACGGTGAGTTTCATTTGAATGGTCATTAGTTACTAGTCTTAACATTTGAGTGTCATCATGCTAACGAGACATTGCAAATGATCTTTGGTGCAGAATAACTCCCGAGCCGCATCGCACACCCCTTCTGCAGGTGAAACCGGCCCGAGGAACCCCGGTGATTGACCTCCGGTAAGTTTTCTCTATTATGCCACATACTTAGCTTATTTTCCCCAAAAAAGACATACTTATATAACTAATTATCCTCCACAATGACATAATTAGCTTATTTAGTCCATTTATGACATAATTAGCTTATTCGTTGCAAAAATGGCATAATAACCTTGGTTACCTCATCAATGTCATATACTTAGTTTATTATCCTCCAAAATGATATAATTACCTAAGTTAGCTCTAAAATGACCTATACTTACCTAATTTAGCTCAAAAATGGCATCATTACCTAGGTTAGCACAAAAATGACCTATACTTACCTAATTTTCCTAGGTTAGCACAAAAATGGCATACTTACATAGGTTAGCTCTAAAATGACACAAATAAGGAATAAGACGAAGAAAAACAAGGAAGAGGAGAAAAAGAAGGAATAGAAGAAGAAGAAGAAGAAGAAGAACTTCTTCTTCTTCTAGTCTTCTTCTTCTTCTTCTAGTCTTCTTCTTCTAGTCTTCTTCTTCTTCTTCTTCTTCTTCTTCTTAGCTTATTTTCCCCAAAAAAGACATACTTAGCTAATTATCCTCCAAAATGACATAATTAGCTTATTTAGTCCATTTATGACAAAATTAGCTTATTCGTTTCAAAAATGGCATAATAACCTTGGTAACCTCATAAATGTCATATACTTAGCTTATTTTCCTCCAAAATGACACAATAAGCTTAGTTAGGTCAAAAATGGCATAATTACCTAGGTTTGCACAAAAATGACCTATACTTACCTAAATTTCCTAGGTTAGCACAAATATGGCATACTTACATATGTTAGCTCTAAAAATGACACTAATAAGGAATAAGATGAAGAAAAAAAGAAGAAGAAGAAGAAGACTAGAAGAAGAAGAAGAAGAAGAAGACTAGAAGAAGTTTCTTCTTCTAGTCTTCTTCTTCTTCTTCTTCTTCTTCTTCTCCTCCTCTTCTTCTTGTTCTTCTTCTTCTTCTTCCTTCTTTTCCTTTTTCCTCTTCTTCTCCTCTTCTTCTTCTTCTTCTTCTTCTTCTTCTTCTTCTTCTTCTTCTTCTTCTTCTTTTTCTTCTTCTTCTCTTCTTCTTCTAACTTTCTTATTTCCCATTTTGCAGATTTGATTCACTTCACGGAAGCTTGCGTTCATGGAGTCCTTGTCCTTCCTTTTTGTTGGATGAGACTATTGTTACCTATGGATGACACTTTGTAATATGGATGAAACTATATATGTATGTATGGATGAAACTATTGTAATATGGTGGAACTTGCATATGTTTTGATTTGGTATATGTGTTGGATGATCATATCCATATGGCTTGGATATAGTTTATTATGTGTTGTATGAGACTATTGTTTGCCTTATTATGTGAAATATATATATATCATATATTTGATTTTAAATTGCTTGGATATAACAAAAAATAGAATAAAAAGGGGCAATACAGGCACTTTGCCGTCTGCCACCGACGGCAAAGGGCTCTTTGCCGTCTGCCACCGACGGCAAAGTTGCCACGTGGCAGCAACCTGTGCAACCTGGGAGCACTGGGTCTGACCCATTTGGTCATTATGTCGTCTGCTGGCAGACGGCAAAGGCGTGTGGTTCTTTGCCGTCAGCTGGCAGACGGCAAAGAAAAAGGGCGGCAGACGGCAAAGAGCGGGGAGGAGTGACGTTAACCACGGGTCTGCTGACGTCAGCAAGCAGACGGCAAAGGGGAGAGCACGTTTGCCATCCGCGAGCAGACGGCAAAGTCTCCCGTTAGCCACCTAACGTGGCTAACGTCTATTCTTTGCCGTCCACCTTCGTTGCCGTCTGCTTTGCCTGGGAAGCTGACGGTAAAGACCTTTGCCGTCAACTGTGAGAATGCAGACGGCAAAGAAGCTCATTACCGTAGCTTTCAGTGCCGGAAATGTTTGCCGTCTGCGGCCGACGGCAAAGACCTTTGCCGTCCGGTTTCTGGTCCTTTGCTGTCTGCCATGGCAGACGGCAAATCAGCTGATTCCTGTAGTGTGGTGGCAATCTTTGCGAAGGTGAACACCGACGCGAATGCCGAAGACGAAGAAATACTTGACTTCTCCGTCAGAAGGGGCTATACCATATCATGCTATTATGAATTGCCTGAGATGTTTATCCCTCTTGATGCACCCTTCTTGATTGCACGATACTCGCTTTTATTAGGGTGATCTCTCACAAAAATATCAAGTAGTTAGTGATCTCCCAAGTGTAGCACCGTCACAGCATCCTTCCTTTCGAGGTACGCCATGATCTACATGGGTATGAATGATTGTACGGGTGTAAGGCGGGTGAGGTCAGACCTCGCAGCAAGATCACTTGGTTATCTTGACGTTCATGGCAGGATTGTCCTAAGCTCGGAACACACGCATCGAAAGATGAACAAGAGTCACATGGAGATATGATTGGCAAGTTTGCCTACCAATTGAAGTTCGCGCCATCAGTGTTCCTCTCGAACAATGGCGTTGAATTGAAATATGGGTCTTGAATCACTCACAATCAATTATGAGAGATATTGATTTGAGTGGGAGCACACTTCAGAATAAAATTGTTTATTCACTTAGTGTAAATTAATTATGAACAAAGTCTAAGTGAATTGTGTTTACCGTTGTAGATCAAATGGCTCGCAACACCACGTTCTTCTTAGCACCGATGTTAGAGAGAGTGAAGTTAACTGCGACTGGAAACAACTATGCGGATTGGGTGCATACCCTGAGGACTGTCCTCAGGAGCGCTAAGAAGGACTATGTGCTTGATCAAACTCTAGGTGATCCCCCCACGCCAGAAATGGCTCCGGATATCGTCAACGTGTTTTACACACGAAAGGATGATTTCAGTGCTGTTAAAAACCTTATGTTATCTTGCATGGATCCTGTGTTACAGAACCATTTTGAACGACTTAGTACCGTCGAGATCATTGAGGCACTGGATGTTCTCACAAACAGGATTCGGGTAAAGTTCATGAGATGACTGAGGCCATGAAAGAATGCAATATAACTAAGGAATCTCTAGTTGATGAGCAGGGTGTCAGACTAGCAAACTGTTACGATGGTATTGCTGAAAAGGGAATTAATTTTCCAAAGACACCTGGTATGGATTTAATCCTTACTTCGCTTTATGAAGCGATACTCAAAACAAATGGGATAGGACTGCAGAATCAGCAAAAGTTGCCGGTGAAGAAGACCGCCCGTTTCAAAAAGAAAGGCAAGCCTAAGGGCGGAGCCAAGATTGAAACTGTGTGTTTTCACTGCAAAGACACTAGACACTGGAAAAGGAACTGCAAGAAGTACCTGGCTGATAAGAAGAAAGGTATAATTGTTATACAAGTTAATGTCATTGACGTTTTGCTTGCTAGCGAAAATTCTAAGTCTTGGGTATTTGATACCGGATCGGTTATTCACATTTGCAACTCGATACAGGGACTTCAGAAGGTGCGCAAGCTAGCAAAGAATGAGGTCGTGATGCGGGTCGGGAACGGCGCTGGGATCGCCGCTCAAGCCGTCGGCATTATGCCTCTACGTCTCCCTTCGGGATTTATTTTGGAACTAAGTAACTATTATTTTGTTCCGGCATTGTGTAGAAACATTATCTCTGGATCATGTTTAGTACACGATGGGTATTCTTACAAGTCTGAGAACAATGGTTGTTCGCTTTATTGTAAGGATATGTTTTATGGATTTGCACCCATTGTTGGGGCCTTTTCATACCGAATCTTTAATGTGGAAATGATGTCTTTAACATGAATGCTAAATGCCTTAAGAAGGCTGATACCGCCACCACATACTTGTGGCACTGTCGACTTGGCCCCATCGGAAAGAAGCGCATGCAAAAACTCCAGTCAAATGGAGTTTTACCGTCCTTTGATTTTGAATCATTTGACACATGTGAAGCTTGTCTGATGGGGAAAATGACCATGACGCGGTTCACGGGTCATCCTGAACGGGCGGGTGAATTATTGGAAATAATACATAGTGATGTATGTGGTCCAATGAACACGGCCGCACGGGGTGGGTATTTTTACTTCGTGACTTTTACAGATGATTTAAGTCGGTATGGCTATATCTACTTGATGAAGCATAAGTCGGAAACCTTTGAAAAGTTCAAAGAATTTCAGAATGAGGTAGAAAATCATCGTAACAACAGGATTAAGTTTCTGCGGTCAGATCGCGGGGGAGAATATCTTAGTTATGAGTTTGGCCAACATCTGAGTGACCGTGGAATCGTTTCACAGCTTAGGCCTCCCGGAACTCCACAGCGAAACAGAGTGTCGGAACGATGTAACCGAACCCTGTTAGACATGGTAAGGTCAATGATGTCTCTTACAGATCTTCCAATATCTTTTTGGGGTCACGCACTACTCACTGCCACTTATACATTAAACAGAGCACCGTTTAAATCTGTTGAGATGACGCCATTTGAATTATGGTATGGGAAGAAACCCATTGTGTCGCATCTCAAGATTTGGGGTTGTGAGGCATACGTAAAACGTTTACAGCCAACCAAACTTGATCCCAAAGCAGACAAATGCTACTTTGTAGGTTATCCCAATAAGACCATTGGGTATTCCTTCTATCTTCCCTCCGAGCACAAAGTGTTTGTCGCTAGAAATGGAGTCTTTCTCGAGAAAGAGTTTCTCGCTAAAGAAGTAACTGGGAGGACAGTACAACTTAATGAGAGTAGTGAATCTTCGGCGGCCGTTGATATGGCTAAGGAATCGGAAGAAATTCCGCGCAGATCAGGTAGGGCTATCCAGCCACCTGAGTGGTTTCATAACGAAATCTTCATTCTTGAAGACGATGAACATGCGCATTACAAGGAAGCAATGGCGGGGCCCAGCTCAAGGGAATGGCACAAAGCCATGAAATCCGAAATGGAATCCATGTACGAAAACCAAGTTTGGAACTTGGAAGAACTTTCAGAAGGCGTAAAGCCCATTGGTTGTAAATGGATTTTCAAAAGAAAGACAAACGCGGATGGTAACATTACAATCCACAAAGCTAGACTTGTCGCGAAAGGGTTCACGCAAGTTCCAGGAGAGGACTACGACGAGACTTTCTCGCCCGTAGCTATGCTTAGGTCTGTTCGGATATTACTAGCAATTGCTGCTTATTTCGATTATGAAATATGGGAGATGCACGTCAAAACGGCTTTCCTAAATGGAAATCTCAAAGAAGATGTATACATGATACAGCCTGAAGGTTTTGTCGTTCATAAGGATGCTGGAAAGGTATGCAAACTTCAGAAGGCCATTTATGGTCTGAAGCAAGCGGCAAGGAGCTGGAACATCCGTTTTGATGAAGTAATCAAACAGTTTGGCTTCATCAGGAATGACGAAGAATCTTGTGTTTACAAGAAGTTTAGTGGGAGCGCAAAAGCATTTCTAATCTTGTATGTGGATGACATATTGTTGATTGGAAATGACGTGAATTTCCTTAGCGAAATAAAAGACTCATTGAAGAAGAGTTTTTCAATGAAGGACTTAGGTGAAGCGGCATACGTATTGGGCATCAGGATCTATAGGGATAGATCAAAACGCCTGATAGCGCTTAGCCAAAGCATATACATTGACAAGGTGTTGAAATGGTTCAACATGGAGAATGCCAAGAAAGGCCTACTCCCAATGTCACCTGCCACAGTACTGAGCAAGAATCAGAGTCCTCGGACTCTCGATGAGCGAGTACAAATGAATGATGTTCCATATGCTTCGGTAGTTGGTTCTATTATGTATGCCATGCTATGTACAAGACCAGATGTTTCCTATGCGCTAAGTGTTAGCAGCAGGTACCAAAGTGATCCAGGATTGGAACACTGGGCCGCAGTCAAAAATATTCTTAACTACCTCAGAAGGACCAAGGATTTACTCCTTGTGTACGGAGGTGATGAAGAGCTCATTGTAAGTGGTTACACTGATGCAGGCTTCATGACTGACCCAGATGACTTCAAATCTCAATCAGGCTATGTTTTCATATTGAACGGTGGCGCAGTTGACTGGAAAAGTTCCAAACAAAAGACTATGGCGGATTCTACGACGGAGGCAGAATATGTTGCAGCTTCAGAAGCCTCAAAAGAGGCAGTCTGGATCAAGCAGTTTCTTGAAGACCTTGGTGTGGTCCCAAGTGCGCTGGACCCGGTGGAGATCTATTGTGATAATAGTGGCGCCGTGGCTCAGGCAAGGGAGCCAAGTTCGCACCATAAGACAAGGCATATTCAACGCAAATATAAACTCATTCGATATCATGTCGAAGAGGGTTTAGTGAAAGTACGCAAAGTTCACACGGATCTGAACGTGTCAGACCCGATGACAAAGCCTCTACCACGAGCAAAGCATGAGCAACACCGGATAGCCATTGGTGTTAGGGAAGCCATGTAACTAGATTGTTGACTCTAGTGCAAATGGGAGTCTGTAGGAGATATGCCCTAGAGGCAATAATAATAGTTATTTTGAATCTCCAAGTTTGTAATGAATGTTTATGTTCCATGCTATAACTGCAATGATTCCCATGTCTACAATAACCACGAGGCACGGAGGGAAACTCATGTGCACGTGTGGTATAATAAACAGTATATTGTATTCCTAGTTATGCAAAACTAGCTCAAGTATTGCATGATGATCCTGTTTTCCTGATCATGGGCATGGCTATGCCGGCAATTTTGAGGGCACAATGTTAGAAAAACATTTGTGTTGAATCGACCCGCATTGATGTTATGCTATGAGATACATTCGTCACAAGTTAATGGTTAATAACACAGAGATAGTTAATGTTTGCATAATTGCTTAGACCATGAGAGTATCGAGTTCCTTCGTACTTGCTTCGTGAACTTTGGGGTTTGTTAAACGTCATCTGTAACAGGGTGGCTATTACGGCGGCTTACAGGTTCACGGAAAAGTATGACAAGTAACTTGGTAGCTCAAGATTGGGATTTGCTCCTCCGACGATGGAGAGATATTCTTGGGCCCTCTCAGTGTTGCGGTATTCATCATCGTCTGGCCAGACACAGTGTGATTTGATCGTAGGGATACCGGAACACGGAAACGAGTAAGGAGAACAAAACCGGTAACGAGGTAACTGGCATAGTGTACAAGTTGTTGATCCATGGGGATGCCGACAAGTCTCACCTCTGTTGTTTGTATCGTATCGCGAAGCAACAGGAATAGCACACAGCAAACTACTAGTTCACTCAGATATTTATTCGTGTGGGTATAGGGGTCAATATGGGTGTCCACGGCTCCGATGTTGATCATTGATCGGAAAGTGTTCCGCTCATGTCTATACTTCACCGAACCTATAGGGTCACGCGCTTAAGGGTCATCTATCTGCTGAATACTAGACAGGGAGTCTGAGAGAAAATCACCGGAAAAGTTTCGGGGACAGCGGAAGAGTTCCGGAGAGAGAACACCGGAAGAGTTTCGGTAAAACCGAAAAGTTGTTTCGAAGTATACCATTAAGTCAAATTGGTTTCGGCATATGCCTGGAAATTATTGGAGGGTACCAGAATTGTTCTGGTAACTTCTGGGATTTTTTGGAGACAAAAACCGAAAATGTTTCGGACTGCCGGAACCGCTTTGGTTACTTTTCGCAGATGAAAATCATTGATCTGAAAATGTTTCAGAACGCTTCCAGAATTGTTTTAGTGGGTACTGGAATTATTCTAGGACCCATAGAAATATTTTCGGAATTAACGAAAGAGGAAAAATGTTTTCATGAATAGCAAAAATGCATTTATGGTGATTTTTGGATGGTCACCTTTGTTGACTTTCCACAAAATATCTCAAGGGGATGACATGGAAGGATTAGGTCACCACATGGGGTGCCCTAGGAGAGGGTGGCCGGCCAAGGTGGGGCTCCACCATGGAGCCTCACTTGGCCCACTTGCTTTCCCTTTATGCCCTTGTGAAGGACACCTTTCATATGGTTTTTGGGTATTTCAAGTGCCACCCTACCCCTTGAGTTTTCCTATAAATAGAGGTGGAGATGCACTCTCCACACTCACTCTTTCTCAACATACAAATGCCATGCATGATCTGGCCTTCTCTCTCCCTCCCCGCGAAATAGTTTCGTAGAGCCGAAAGGTTGTCTGGGTTCCGGCAGGAACTAGTTCTGGACGGCGAAGCCCTACCGGATAGCTGACACCGTATGTGTGCAACCCCGTAGAGAGGTCGTAGTTTCGATCTTTTGCCCGAGGGGCTGTTCGAGGGTCCTCCCGAAGGGCTGTCCGAGTTACCGTTCGAGCTTCGAGGGTCTTCCCGAAGGGCTGTCCGTGACATCGTCCGAGGGACTGTCCGACCGCCTCCCGAAGGGCTATCCGACGTGGGAGAACATCCTCGCGGTTGGGAGGTTGTAAATCCTAGCTGCGGGGATCTGCACCAACGATCTTCATCGACTCTACTTCCGCTGCGCTACGAGTCGGTAATGATCAGATAAAAACCTTGTATGCATCTCCTTAGTGATCCTGGGCGTGCTCGCAGTACCGAAATTTTTTGTTTTCTGTCGCGTTCCCCTACAAAAGCCGTGCCACCTCCTGCCGCTGTCTTCCAGCGCTGCTCCACAAACGATGATCCCAAGAGAGAAACGACGCCGTAGTGTTGTCATCGTCCCATCTGGAAGACCAGATCCTAGGGTTTCCCCCGAAGAAGCACGAGTGGGTCGACAATAGTTACACGACGATGTCTTCATCAAGGTAACGACGCAGAACGCCGCCATCGCCTGCCGTCGGCTCGGTTTTCACCGGCAACTATGTCTCCCCGACTCGCAGGCGAGACTAGATGATGGATCTCGAGATCCGAACACCCAGCCTCAGGCCGACCACCTCTGACGGAGGAGATGACCACCACCACCGGTTGTATCGGCCAGATCAGATCTGACCGGTGGTGCCGCCGAGCAGTCCACGAGGCCCTCCACGCCGCCGTCGATCCAAAGCCAGATGGTACGCCGCCGCCTGACGCGCCTGCAGTCGCCGCACG
Organism: Elymus sibiricus; assembly: GCA_039707655.1. NCBI lineage: Eukaryota > Viridiplantae > Streptophyta > Magnoliopsida > Poales > Poaceae > Elymus > Elymus sibiricus. The sequence goes on from CM077675.1 coordinate 534,729,487, forward strand.
CCGTCGCCCGTGACCGGGCTGTCTGACGCGCCTGCAGCCGCCGCCCGTGACCAGGCTGTCCGACGCGCTTGCAGCCGCCGTCGTCCGAGACAGGGCCGGCCACCGCCGTCGTCGCCGCAGCCATCGCCGTCGTTCCAATAGATCGGTCGCGCCTCCACATCTGTAGGGGCCCCGCACCACCCCTGAGACGCGGGAGAGAGGGAGTCCCCCGCCACCGCCGTCGGCCACCGAGCGTAGCCCGGCGGCGTCCCCCGGCGGCGACGGAGGGAGGGAAGGAGGGAGTGCGCGCCCCCGGCGGCTAGGGTTTGGGCACCGCCCGAGTCGCCCTAGCGGGGACGACGCGGGGGAAAAGTCCATCCTATGCAAAATCATTTACCAAGTTTGCTCTAAGAACAAGTGTATATACATGATTTACCTGCTGATCGATATATCATCAGAGTTTAATTAATGTCTAAACATGATTTAAGACGGATGGAGTATGTCTAAGCAAACTAGCAAGTTTGATCTCAAAATCTGATATAGTTTTTTTTTAGGGAAACAGCAGGACTCGGCTGCGTATTTTCATTAATTTTCAAAAACATAGTACAAATGAGGAGGTCCAAAGACTTTGAAGCGATCGAGGTCTTGATGAAATAGCTACTCCGCCTATAAGGAATCTGCGAGCCACGTTGGGTTAACGTGATGGTCTTATCGATCGTCTCGCCAACAGCTAGCTAGTTGTTCGCGAGCATCTCTCGGGCCAAATTGCCTTGACTTAGCAAATGGATGGAGCACATGCAAGCACGTTGAATAAGCCAGATACTTGTACTCTTCACTTGCATGGATTCTCAACTTTTCTTTGACCTAACGTCGCTGGCCGGCCGCCTGATTCCTCGGATCCAACTGTGTTTGCATGCACATGCACATGCACATGTGAACGAACCTGCCGCCTAGCAAAGCTATGGAGTACATGACGTACGAGTATGGTATGGTTCACCGTCATGCATGCATTCCTTGGGCTGGACTCATCGCTGTTTACGTCATCCAAATCTGCCGTGCATGACGTCACACGGTGCACCGACGGTCACGAAACAAGCCGTGAACAAGTGGAAAGACATGTGGAGGTCGCGCCACCCGCGCAGCCACTTGCTCCACCCACACACTCCCCAACCTCTCCCCAGCTTGCCATGATCGGAAGCAACTAATTGAGGGTTACTCCTAGGTTGGGTGTTTCAATGGGCAGTTTTTAAGGTGTTTCAAAGGACTCTCGAGCTGCCACGTGGTGCGCCTCAACCACACGGTGCTGTTTTTATTCGTTTTTCTGGAGTTGGTTTTTTCCTCGGGGTTTTTCACCGTTTCTTTATTTGTTATGTGTTTGTCTAGCATGAGTGTGGGCGTGCTTTTGCGTGGAGCACAAGTGTCTATTACTTGTCGTACCTATTCACTGCATTAAATAAAATTACTTTCAAGTATTGTCAATTGTGTTGGGCGATGGAACTCGGAATGTTACACGGCGGACAATTCCATTACACCGGCCTTAGAGCATCTCTAACAGATGATGCAAAATAGGGCACCCAAAATGGGTGATGTAAAAATTATACATCACCAAAAAGGGTGTTTTACATCACCTGTGCAGTTTCTGGTTTTCCAGATGATGTATTTTAGAGCACCTGTGCCACACTAGGTGATGTAAAATAGATCACCTACGCCACAAATTCATTCATCTTCGACAATTCATACTTCAAATTCAACAAGTCAAATTTAAATTCGAACACTTCTAATTCATTTCAACGGTTCGATACACTCAAACTCGACTCCAACAATAGATAAAACCTAAACTTCGACTGTCAATGATGCAGGGGCCAGCCTCCAACGCCGCCGCTGCCACAGCCACTTCCTCGGCCTTCTTCTTCTTCGCGGCTTCTCTCGCTGCGAAGTACTCCCTCTCGAACTGCACTAGCTCCGGCTGCTCACGGCGAATCTTCTCCATCGCCGCCTCGTCGAGGTCACGAGCCCGAATCTGCAAAAACGCGCGGCGGTTCTCCTTCTCTTGCTCGCGGGTCACCATCCGCACCGGCGGCGAGAGGAACTGTGCCTCCGCGAGGCTATGCACGTCGGGGAAGTTCATCTCCGCGCGCGGCCGTTCGAACGTCAACGCGCCGTAGTCGTACGAGCGCGCGGCGAGCTCTGGCGTGTCGAACGTCCCCATCCACCAGCGCACGCCGTCGACGGTGATCTCCGCCGCGTAGCGGCCGGAGTCCCGCAGCCGCACGCCGAGGAAGCCGGTCGACGATCTCAGGCGGCGGCGCGGCGGCATCTTGAAGCGGCGACGAGCGACTCGGCGGCGATTCGCGCGGAAACGGCGGGGCGAGGCTCGGCGGCGGCGGATCTGGTGGATTTCTGGCGGGGCGGCTGCGGGGACGGCGGGAATCGGCGGCGGGGCGGTGGTGGGGCGGCGGGGCGGCTGTGGGGGAAAACGCGCGGACGGCTTCAGCGTGGCGGTTGGCTCGCGCGCGCGGCTGTTTTAGATATACATCACCTCCCCAGGTGATGTATATTTGCATCACTCAGGCCAAAATATACATCGCGATGTAAAAAATTTAGATCACCAAATAGGTTTACATCACCTGTTGGAGAGGCATTTTTGACCCCAGGTGATGTAAAAGTTAGTTTTTACATCACCAAGCCTATTATATATCATCTGTTAGAGATGCTCTTAGGAGCCAAAATCACCAGATATTCTAGCGTCGTATTAATCGCGTTGACCAAGGGGCATAGCATGGGACCGGCGAGTAAATAGCCCATTCTTAGTGCCTTTGTACTCTCGCATAGGTTATATCCGCGAGGCATAAATCCGTTACGCGACCAGGGAGTCGTAATTCTTATCAGTTATGGGTGTGCTACTTGTAAACTGCGTTGAGATTTTTCCCAAAAAGGAGAGGAGATGCTGTAGGAGATATGCCCTAGAGGCAATAATAAATGTTATTGATTATCTCCCTGTTCATAATTAGGTTTATGTTCCATGCTATAACTGCTATGGTTCTCGAGTCTACAATAACCACGAGGCTCGGAGGAAGACTCATATGCACGTGTGGGATAATAAACGGTAAAATGTATTCCTAGTCAAGCCTCTATGACTGGCTCAAGTATTGCATGATGATCCTGTTTTCCTGATCATGGGCATGGCTATGCCGGCAATTTTGAGGGCACAATTGTTGGTAGAACACTTGTGTTGAATCGACCCGATTGATGTTATGCTATGAGATACATTCGTCATAAGTTTATGGTTAATAACACAGAGAAGTTAATGTTTGCATAATTCCTTAGACCATGAGAGTGTCGAGTTTCTTCATGCTTGCTTCATGAACTTTGGGGTTTGTTAAACGTCATCCGTAAATGGGTGGCTATTACGGCGGCTTACGGGTTCATGGAAAAGTATGTCAAGGGACTTGATAGCTCAAGATTGGGATTTGCTCCTCCGACGATGGAGAGATATCTCTGGGCCCTCTCGGTGTTACGGTATCCATCATCGTCTGGCCAGACACAGGGTGATTTGATCACAGGGATGCCGGAACACGGGAACGAGAAAAGAGAACAATACCGGCAACGAGGTAACTGGCATTGTGGACAAGTGTTGATCCACGAGGATGCCGATGTTTCTCACCTCGGGAAATTGTAACATATCGCGAAGCAACAGGAATAGCTCACGGCAACTGGAGGTTCACTCGAATATTTATTCGTGTGGGTATAGGGATCGATATGGGTGTCCACGGCTCCGATGTTGATCATTGATCGGAAGGGGTTCCGGGTCATGTCTATGCTTCACCGAACCTATAGGGTCACACGCTTAAGGGTCATCTATCTGCTGAATACTAGACAGGGAGTCTGAGAGAAAAACACCGAAAAAATTTCGGACGCCGGAAAAGTTTCGGACAGCGGAAAAGTTCCGCAGAGAGAGGTCACCGGATGAGTTTCGGTGAAACTGAAAAGTTGTTTCAGGGGATACCAAAAAGTCAAATTGGTTTTGGCACATGCCTGATAATTCTTGGAGGATGCCAGAATCATTCTGGAAACTTTCTGGAATTTTCCGGGATGAAAACCGGAAATGTTCCGGAGCTGCCGAAACCGCTTCAGATGCTTTTCGCAGATGAAAATCACTAAACCGGAATTGTTCCGGCTCGCGTTGAAAATTATTTTGGTGGGTACTAGAATTGTTCTAAGCCCACATGAATATTTTCAGTTCGATCAGACGCTGAAAAATGTCGTCGTGAATAGTGAAAGTGCTTTTTGGGATATTTATTGGAAAGCCACCTTTTATGGCTTTTCCCAAAAGGCTTCTAGAAGGACTTGGGGATCAAGGAACCCCCTTTGGGGGGCCCCCATGAGGGTGGGACGTTCACATGTGCAGCTCCTCCATGGAGCTCCACATGGCATCCCATTTTGCACTTAACACCCTCATGTGTGAGCTAGTGCATGGGAGTTTTTGGGTTTTATTGTAAAACCACCCTACCCCTTGGTTTTCCTATAAATAGGAGGTGAGTGGGCTGCCATCTCGCACACTCTTGCTCTCATACACAAAGCCATGCATGATCTGGCATTCTTCTCTCCCTCCCAGCGAAATAGTTTCGTAGAGCCGAAAGGCTGTCTGGGTTCCGGCAGGAACTAGTTCTGGACGGCGAAGCCCTGCCAGATAGATGACACCGTATGTGTGCAACTCTGTAGAGAGATCGTAGTTTCGGTCTTAGTTCGAGAGTGCCTCCCGAAGGGCTGTCCGTGTGACCGTCCGAGTTTTGGAGGTCCTCCCGAAGGGCTGTCCGAGTGACAGTCCGAGTTTCGGAGGTCCTCCCGAAGGGCTGTCCGCGACACCGTCCGGGGGACTGTGTGACCGCCTCCCGGAGGGCTGTCTGCGGGGCAGATGAGGGTATACATCCTCGCGGTTGGGAGGTTGTAAAATCCTAGCTGCGGGGATCTGCACCGCCGATCGTCATCGACTCTACTTCCGCTGCGCTACGAGTCGGTAACGAAAGAGATCAAACCTTGTATGCAGTCTCCATAGTGGTCCTGGGCTGGTGCGTAGGTCGGAAAATTTTTGTTTTCTGCTGCGTTACCCTACAGATGCAACACAGTAGAGATAAGTATTACCCTCAGTGAGAACCAAGGTTATCGAACCAATAGAAGGACCATGCAAATTCCCGTCTTCAACACCTACACACAAAAGAGCACACACTTGCACCCAACGCGGGCAAGAGGGTTGTCAAGCCCCTTGAACTCGTTACTTGCAAGCGATAAGTAGTGATAGATAGATAATACAAATATAAAATAAAATAACAGTAAGTAAATGGCAGCAATATTTTTGGTATTTTTGTAATATGATTTGTGAAGACCCGGGGGCCGTAGTTTTCGCTAGTGGCATCTCTCTCGAAGATAGCATACGATGGGTAAACAAATTACTGTTGGGCAATTGATAGAAAAGCGCATAGTTATGAAATATTTATTCACGGCAATGATCATATATATATAGGCATCACGTCCATAAGCAAGTAGACCGACTCCTGCCTGCATCTACTACTATTACTCTACCCATCGACCACTATCCAGTATGCATCTAGAGTATTAAGTAAAAATAGAGTAATGCTTGGGGCAAGATGACATGATATAGACAAAGTAAACTCAACTAATATGAATAAACCCCATCGTTTTATCCTTAATGGCAGTAATACAAATACGTGTCATGTCCCTTTCTGTCACTGGGATGGAGCACCGCAAGATTGAACCCATTACAACGCACCACTCTCACTGAAGATAAATCAATCTAGTTGGCCAAACCAAACCGATATATCGATGAAAAATACGAAGCTATCATAATCATGCATATATATAACCAACAAAGACACAATATATTATCATGAATAATATAATAATAAACTCATAATTCATTGGATCCCAACAAACACACCGCAAAGAGGATTACAAATTCGTAATTCATTTGACCATAGTTGTAGCAGTAGTACATATCCACCTCACAATATATATAAACTTGTTGGGTACCTCCAGTATTCATCCTTTTTTTCTACTCTCTAGACTCTAGATATTCTGAGGAGATCTCGGATGACCCCAACACCTTTGGGTAATACTTATATGAAGAATTGGACCCTCCAGACGGAGTCGAGGGCGTCGACTATATCATCGACACGGACAATCGAATGGGGAATCCAGATCTGCAAGACTAGTTTAGTAGTAGCAGCAGCAAAACCAGTCATTAGGATCGTGACTTAACTCAATAAATGATCGTATGATGATAATGGTACCATGTCTATCGGTACCAGTAGTTTGAACGTTTGGAACATATGAATTTGGTTTGAACAATGTTTTAAAATATATAAGTTTGTATTAGACCCGGTATGATTCTGATGTACAAGTCTAAGGGATATAAGGTTTATGAGATGGTGTATCATGTGCGTTATTTTAAAGACTGGCAGACTACACCATGTAGTGGTATGCAGATGCGCCGTATAATCTTGCGTGCCTTTTTGTCAAGCCTCCTTGTGCTGATTATTGGTGTATCGTGCACTTTTGCGTGCTAGATCGAGGCAAAAAAAAACCAAATCACGAAAAAATGTAATACAAATACAAGATACCATACCATGGATTACATTGAGAACGTTTACGTGGGTGGTGAGGCTATACAACCCTTAGCCAGGGGGGAGTACACCCACGTCGCAATTGCCATGAACACAAGAGATACTATAGAATGATATTTGAGATGGATGGTTACAAAACTTCTCACAATCTCGCGAATGGCAATTAAATCTTGGAGCACAAGGTGGATCTAATTGGTGGTGGCTATGATTATGACGGCGATGGTATTGATTGGTGTTGGTGGCGAACGAGCGTGGAATGAAAACCCTTTTTGGAATCCCCCCCCCCCCCCCCTCCCAAGTAGAACTTCGGCCATATGGACTAGGTTTTCTGCCATCGTGCGACTGAGATTGGCTCAGGTCCATTCACGAAAGATCTCCGAGTTGACTGAGGGAGTTGTCCCCATGTGTCACGTCCGCTGGTATGACCGGGTGTAGGCATACCAGTGTTCTGCTTTTTCTCTACCTTGGCCTTTGCTGATGAGCCCCATATGGAAATGCCCCATTTTAAGAGTGGGTCAGGGATTTATGCTCCCGCACCCTATTTGTTCATGAGATCTACAACAAAATGCCAACACATAGAGATTTGCAAAATCTTGCAATTATTTAGTGACTACTAGGTAACTCGAAGTGATATTTCTAAGAAAACTTTAAGAACATATCAACACTAATCTTAAGAAAAATGAGTGTAAAATAATATCAGCAAAAGCAGAAAATTTGACTCTTAAGTAAAATATAATCTTGAAGCCAGAAACCGTGAAAGGTGGAAATTCCATGGGTGAGCTTTTTGACCTTCACGAGGCCGTTCATGAGTTACCCCGGAAAAAGCTAAATGGAGTTATTTAGAAAATAAACTACGAGAAGGTCCGGGATAAAGTGGTATGGTCCTTACTCCCTGGCTCCCTGCATATCCTCTATGTGGAAGGATTATCACCCAAACATGGTTTCAAATAGCGGGTTGTGCCTTCTAGCGGCGGTCCTTTTCTACACGCTATAGTGGTGCTATTTAAAGTGTTTGTTCAATGTGTTTGCACCAAAGTCCCTTATCATAGGAACTCTTCTAAACACTATAGTGTGCTATAGCTAACATGTTATTTAAAACCATGCACCCAAATGATGTATGTGGATTGGCAACTATGTTTCCGAGGTTGTTTCACCATCAAAGTTAATGACGATGTAGGTAACTATTTCCAGACAAAGAAGGTTCCCTGTCAGGGTACCCGTTAGCACCTATTATCCCATTGTTAGATTGTGGAGCAAAATGAAGCCTTCTCAGGGCACTTGCACTCTGGACCGTCCGATTGCCTGTCCAAACGACTTTCAACCGTCGGATGTTTTGATGGGATGATTCTGGCCGTCGGATCGAGTTTGATGTGACTAGCAATGAATAGTGTCCGTCATTTTTCACTCCTGCTACTTTCTTGTATCCCCATGACCGGCAGGGCCCAGGCGGAGTGGTCCGCTTCTGTCAGCGACCGCGGAGGCGGGTGTGGCCGGTGCTGCTGTAGATAGGCGCGGGGCTCGTGCCATCGCCTGTAGTTTAGACCTCCTGCGGAGGGCGCGACTGGAATTTCGCATGGTACACGCCATCTGGCTTAACCCTATTCGCTGCTCCATCCCGAATCGGGTGAGATGCTAGGGTTTGTCTCTTTCCTCTCATTTGTCCCTCTTCCTGGCATCTCTCTCCCGTTGCCGCCGCCGCCTCCTCTCCCTGTCCCGTGACTCTCTCTGCCACTCGTGCCGCCGCTTCCCCGTCGAGCTTCACGTCCGCAGGAGGACAGGAAGCTGGCGCTGCCCTTCCCGAGGAACATGCCATCGCGCCGTCGACGGGAGAAGGCCAGGCAGAGCGCGCCGTCGCCACCGGCTGGCGCGTGGACGGGAGGAGGCCCGGCCGTGCACGTCGTTGCCACCGGCTGCGCCCTGGGTGACTCCTCTGCCACCTGCACTTCTCCTCTGCATCCTCTCCCCGTCGCGGCACAGCTCGGCCATGCCGGTACGTACGCCACATCCACCCCGCCCCTGCCGCGGATAGTTCGGATCGATTTTCCTCTCTCAGTCCACGATGGGTTTCATGATTGTTTGATCCGTGGGTTCTTGATGGCAGGTGCAGATCGGTCAGGTATGGAGGAGCTGGACATGGATGTTGAGAAGGCGGCCAGACCCGAGTTCGTCCATCCCTACTGCTGCGAGGACCGTGACTCGCATCCTTGTGTTGGCACCTCGAAGAGGAGCACCCCTTCGAACCTAACACCACGGTTTGTACCCCCAAGTAACCTGCTGCTTCTTGAATTATTAATTATTAGAGGCAATACGGATGGAGTTCGTAGTATAATTTGAGTTTGATTGGCATGGAGATATAGTTTGCACAATGTTCTGGTCTGGCAATGATTTTTTATGTGCAAAAGGGTAGTAGGGTTTGTAGATGGTAATAATCGTGAAACCTGGAAATAGAAAAAAGAGCTTTTCACATTGGTTGATGCTGAATCCTGAAGCCGGTTATCAACCGCCGTGCCTTCCCTGTCCCACGACATCCAGCACAGCTGTGCGTTTATCCGCGAAACAAGTTGATAAGAAAATCACTAGCGCATCAAGTTGTCTGCCCGTCGCGTGCCTCTATTGCTCGTTCAGGCATAAACTAAAGGCATGAGGCACAATCTGAAATACTGAAACATTAGTAAATCACGCGCATATTGAATCAAAAAAATTGCTAATTTAGTTTTAGCAGTGAATCATCAAATCATGTGTACGAAGTCCTAACCCAACTAGAACTATTGAAGCCGGATGTGTCTTGATGCATATGTTGATAATTTGAAACATTACTTTTCTAAAAAGCTATATTTCTTTCCGGTGCAGAATCTATCCACTTCATGCACTCAATTGCAGCGCCCATGTCGTGACCATGGCGTGTGGAATTCTTGCACAAGCACAACCTCCAACCCAGTGAGCTCATTCTCCCACTTAGTTTTATTTTCTTACTCTTTTTAGTGTATTGGTAATAAATGCTTGCTAAATTTGGCATCTCTCCCTTCAGTAGTTGCTATTAATGTCATTCTGCTAGCAGCAAATTACTCACTTGACGTTTTTGCTCTCTGAATGAAATACACGGGCAGCGTTTGAATTTTATAATCTGCAGTTCTGATTTCTTTTATAGGCTTGGCGGAGTTCCACTTTATTTTCTAAGAAATTGCGTATTCAATTTGGCACAGAGCTACTGCATTGTTTTGATTTGGCACTTGGTTGTTTGTCGCCGCTGAGCTACTGTAAGTGAATCTATTTGTTTGTGCCTTACAAGTGCTCAACTGGTTGATGGTAAAGCTATGCTGCATATTTTGCTCTTCACAAACAGGCAGCCCTATGTTGCTACATTGGTCTGCCGCTATGCCTTTTAAGTATGGTATTATTTGTCAATTTGTGTAAGCATAAGGGTACAAAAGAGTTTAGTTACCTTTCTATTGTTTTCAACCTGTGATGCCTGCCATATTTAGATGTGCATTCTAGGTTTTGAGTTTTTTGTTTTCTTCTGTTTTTTATGAAATTATTGTTCTATTGACGAATGTTTTTTTCCTTCTCTTCACAAATCAGGGATAAGCTTATTGTCCTGGTTATATGGCCCAAGTGGAATGAAGCATGCATCTCTTCTTTTTTACTGCTTTGAGATGCTTTCAAAATTATTATACCATGATTTGCTCTAATTCTATCAGCACAATGGTGGAAATTAAATTTATTTATTTTAAATCCTGTCATTTCTCCCTGATCATTAGTTCGTGTGACTTGATGATCTAAACCCGGTGTTGTTTTTCATAAACCAGGCATTTGGGTGCCGGAGAGATGGTGGCTTGAGATATTTGCTTGACTGATTAGTCCCAATCAAGGTAAATCACAACTCAAAAGCTGCAGTAGCTTTGAAGGTGTTCAACCTACATTATACTAATGCAGGATGGAATTTTTGCATTGCCTGAAGATCCTATAGGCTAAAGAATTATGCAGCCTCAGTTGGGTCAGTAAGGGAGAGGAGAACGTTATTTCGTTTCCATCTTTCTCCATTTAGCAGTACCCAAACCCTGAACAAAAGAGTTAATTTTGTTTTTAGTTAACTAATGATTTGTACTTTTCCTTCTAGGGGGGTCCCAATATTTTCCTTGATCAACCTTTTCATATAGTTTGAGGCCACGACATACTGTGGGGGTCCCAATATTTTCCTTTCATTTAATTTGGATATTTTGTTGGTGCTCTATTAACATGATTGGATTTTGTGTTTTTTTTTCTTACTTCATAATATTGTTGACAAAACCTTATTCTGGTTTCTGTGCGAGAGCAAGTTGCATGTTGTATGAACTAATGGAAAAATTGTGTTGGTTCCCTGGATATTGCAGGAATGGGTGAACTAAAGAAAATAAAGTCGGTGTTCTAAGTATTTTGAGATTAGCCTTGATAGCTGGATGTCGTTGTGCAAGGCATTTTAGGTAAGATCCCTTATACCCGTATGGTACTCGCTCATGTAAACTCAGTGATTGTTACGGCAGATTGAAGAGTTGATCTCTCTGAAGCATGATATTTGAGTTAATTTCAGGCTCCTTCTGGCATTGTAACTGGTGGTTTACCATCCCACATAAACCCATGTTGTCTAATCATCGTGTAGTGGCAACATCGAATTAATTCAGCCTATTGTCGCTTGCATAGGATAGTCTTTCTTAAATAGTTAGCCCGGGTTAATTACTTTTGGTGCAACTATACCGTATTGTCTCTATACTTTATTTGCTTCATTAGTTCTTGTCTTTTTACATATAACCTCATTTCTGGCTACTAATCATGGTTCCTCTTATGTTCATATTTGTATATGGTCAATTCTTGTCAACATCGGCTTCTTTGATAACTTAGTCTTCACAATTCCAAAAGTGTGAGTGTGTGACCAAAATGTTTGTTCCACTCCGGTTTTTGATGATGAAGCATTCACTAATTTTGCATCTAGCCTCGGCTTCTCTATATTGATAAAATATAAAACCACTCTGGAATTAAGATCCGTTCGACATCATCCAGTCATTCTTTGGTGGTGGTGGTAACCCCTTCGGAGGTGAATCATATGCGAACCAACTGAATGAATGCATGCCATTGTGGTATTCCTTCACATGTGATTCTGTACATTGAAATACTAACAGAAGCACCTTCATTTGCAAGTTGTTTAGACACATTTTCCTGCTAGGAAAGAATTTCTTCTTTCTCTGAGCATTGTGGTGCCTAACACATCCATGCTTTTGTACTCAAAATAATTTAAGCATTTCCTCTTTAAGTTATAAACTTATTATGTAAGATGATCTTATAGACTATCCTATTATTTAAAATCATTTGCCATGTTTGTACTCTTGCTGAAGGGTTTCCCACTCTAATATTTCGTTCAAATATCACTTCTTGACCGGTTAAACAGTAACCTTACAGATGATCCTTCTCTTTGTATGATCAGTATTGGAAGGGCTTCGTAGTTCCAGATTTGCTGATGAGGTAACTTGCGTTGGTTTTGACGGATCAAACGACGTTGGCTTACTCGAAATATCTTGGGAGGTAGCTATGCAAACTATGACCCTCCTGATCCATATATATACTCCTTTGCCCTGTTCGCTACTCTGGCCTGTAAAGCTGCTATTTAGATAATGTATGTAGGAACTTCACAAAAGGACATTAATTGCATATTATTAACTATTCTATCATATGTGAATTCTAATAATATATGTATTTGCCCCTACCAAGGTAGGTATCATCATGTCGTGCCAATGTCCATTTTACATTCAGTTCAGATTTCACTTCCATTCAATTTTCTCTCTTTTTATCATTGCAATGTCCATTTTTTAAATATGTAATTTGGTGGTGTTTTATTTCTTCTGCACAGGTTTCTATTCAGAGTGTCATTTATGCATCTTTTCTGCTTCTATTTAACAACAGGTGCAAGGTGGCATCTATGTCGGCAAACTGAACTCTCTTCTCAGGTTATGACTTATATTGGAGCATTTCTTTTATAATGGCACTTTTTTTACTTTGCAAGCGAAATGCTTGAGAAATATAAATATTGAAAATGTACTAGTAAAGAAGGGTGCAGATCATTCTGTTATGGAACTGCTTTATAAGACCAATTATCATTCGTGATTTGTTTCTCTCGAATATTTTGTCGTGCTCAAGTCTATTCATATTTGCCCTAAGAGGCCTTCTTTGAAATGGATAATAAGAATGATGCATTTCCAGTTTTTTTCATCTTTCATGTGTATTTTATTGTTGTTAGATAATATTGTATTCTCAAAAAATATATATGAACGCTTGTGTCTATACTGTATTCTCAAAAAATAATATTGCATGCGAAGCTTCCAAAGATTCGAGCCTTCTAAGGAATGTGCAACTTGGTGCAATGGCAACATGCAGTCATGGACGGATGCATTGATCCACAACTTACGCGTCACATCACATGGATTCCTAGTCCAATTAATGGCACCTTCAGAAAATGTGCAATTGGTGCAAAGCCAGCCAGCTGATAATTGATCCTCCAAGGAATCAATATACGCCAATTAACAAGCTGTAGATACATGACGTGTGCCACATGAAGGTCGACGGACGACTAGGTGACGACGGCACATTTCGTCAACAATCGAAGCGCATCGTACTCCTTACTAGGTAATTATAACAATATATATAACGAGTACTTCCCTTAGAAAACAATATAAGTACTTGCTAAATTGTGTAGATGAACCAATCTGTGGTTTGATGGTTAGAGGGACTGTACTATCCCTAGCCCACCAAGGTGCAAATCCTGGTGCTCGCATTATTTCTGAAATTATTTCAGGATTTCCGGCGATGAGCATTTAGTGGGAGGAGATGATATGCCGGCTCAGTCTTTCGAAGGTGCTCATAGGGATAGGTTATGCATGTGTGCGTCCATAGAAATGAGTGTATGCGCGTGTATATGAGCGCTTGCGTCTGTACTATGTTAAAAAAAAGTACATGGTACCTATATCAATTATAAGCAAACAAGCATGGCTACAGATCAACCAACGCAAGACTTGGATGGATCGGATGTCCTAATAACTAATCTATTAAATGGCCACTCCATCGGTGGATCCAAGGAATCCACACCGGCTCCACACTCGGTTGGGGGCTCCATCCAAGTTGCATCCAACATAATTTGTGATCATGTTTTGAGGACCAACTCAACACCTGACTAAGTTGGTCAATAGATGAATTTTATAATTTGTGCCTCCAATCGACCAATCTGGCTAACATATGTACCTTTCACATGCACAAATACAGGTTGGAGTACAAGAAATCCAAATTTTGTATTGTTGTAGCTGCGTAATTAACTAACAAGGTTTGTGAGGGCATCGGTTGTACATTATCGAACATATCCCAGAAATATAATTATGATTTCATAGTTACTCAAAATACAGACTTATAAAAATATCAATTTATGGTAACTAGAAATATTATATTAAGTAAATATCACCTAAGTGAAAAATAGTTTGAATCATTATGATTTCTGCATGACTGATTATTATGAAATTTCAAAATTACCATGCCTGCATATTCTAGAACATTGTCTATTCACTGTGGGTAGTGGTATTCAATCTACTCTTACATTCTTCCTATTATTCCCCACTTTTCGGTCAAGATGTTCTAAGTTCTCACGTGCATCTATTTGTTGTGTCATGTAACATGCTATGGGACTTGGATGTCACATAGTATAAACACTATAATCAATCCTCATTTTACTACATGTTACCAAACCAAATAAGCTTTTTTGTCCACGTCACCACCAAATTCGGCTAAAAAGAATCTGAGGATGGTGTGGCGGCTAATTCCATCAGGACCAAACGACATACAACCCTGTAGTTAGTTGGGTTAATCAAGAATAAGTGATGACGTGACAATCGTGCTAACTTATAGTAAGATAGTCATAGTTCCCGAGCTCAAATGCTCCCTTAGGAACTACACCAAATGTTTTCTTTTCAAGAAAGGGAATATATTAATATCGCGAATATACTAATTACACCCTGCCTCTGTACCAACAAGATGTCCAGTGACATCAAGGATACACACAACCAAAAGAGAAAAGAAAAAAGAAAAGAAAAGAAAAGGCTCCGGCACGGTGATCAGTCACTAGCAACAACAACACTCTAACCACCACCAAAGACAACATCAGGCTTAAAAAGAGGTTCTCCAAAAGCAACACCTCCAAGAAGGAAACAATGCACAAGCGTTGTCGTTGCCCGATCGAAGATATTGAATTTTCACTCTGGAGAAAGTCCAAGTTCACCTAAAAAAGTGCCTTCAACAAGGACATTGCCAGGTACAACCAATGAAGGCCAGACCATGGGTTTCACCCTGGGAATCGAGACTCGGTACTCGAGGAGCACCACCAAAATTGCAGTACTCCAGTGCTGCCGCCCCCGCTTACCGAGGCCGCTGTTGCAAGTCATCAAATACCTAGGATACAGTCTTCATTGCATCCAGTACACCTTTACGCCAATGCTTCAAGACCTCCAATCGCAGCCGCCATGACTTTCTCCACCTCTATCAATGCCTTGTGAATCTTGACTTAGACATGTCCCATGACTCCAATAAGAAAGCAAAGCTTCGCGTCGCGCCCTTTTGAAGCCGTGTTGGCTGGTAATATGAGCGCGCGACCGGAGCCTTTTCGATCTAGATATTCAGGGGCGACATTCGCCAATCCGTATAGATCTCTGACGAGGAAGACCAGAACGTGTCACCGGCCAGATCGAAGAGGTCGACGTTCAGCAGAAGGACACCATGGCGGACGAAGATTGCTAGGGTCAAACCACCACAGCACCAAGCGCATCCACGCCCTGGCAGCGCCGTCACCGCCCATGGCCAAAACTGATCCACGGCAGCCTAGATCCGTCCGAATCCAGCCTGCCCACGCCACCTCCCCCCACCAGCCTCACACTGCGGTGCTCCCAGCACCAACATCGAAATGGTAGCATGCTAGACAGCGCGCAGATACACAAAGCATCCGCAGGGGCGCTACAACACCTGCCCGAGGACAGATCGATGCGCACCTCTGCCCACATCTTGCCTGCAGGAATGAGCCGCCACGAGGCCATCACCATGGCTTAGATCCGGGGAAGAAGTCCCCTGCAGATCGAGCACAGCTCAGATCTGGGGATGTTGCGCGTGCAGGCGCACCCAGATCGGTCGGCGACTAAGCTTAAAAAAACACAGGTGTGCTATCTGAGCAAACAATGTGAAATTCAATGTTATAGTAGATCGTTGATGGTGCGCATTGCTGTGCCCGTACATTTTTTACAATAAAATTCTAGGTATTGTTGCAAGCCATAGTTTGTCAGTAATCAATGTACAGAACTTTAATCATTGTACATAAGTGGAGCACGGTATTGGTCAATAAAGAAAAGTTTAATTTATTTGATCTAAGAAGATGGTACTAGTAATTGATTCCTAGGTCAGGTTTCACTTTCCAGAATTGGAAGATTTATTAGAAGATTGGTGTTGAATTCAGAACAGCACCACTAAGACAAAGTTTAAAGTAGTCTGACTCTTAAAAACTAATCATGCTTAACATGATCTAATCAGCACAATAATTGCCACAAGGATTATCACTACTATAGTGTAGCAAAACTACTGACACGGAAAGCAAATAAAACTTTGCATTGGAATCAAAGTTAAATTGTGTCTTTACTCTCTAGCACAAAATAACATATGTTAGTATAGGGCATGTAGAGGAAGGGAAAAATAATTATACTCCCAAATTAACTTTTAGGGCAAAAAAAGATAAGAACTGAAGAATACCACGACTGCAAATTGAACTCGCTATTTTTTTCAAGCAAGCTAGACTACCGTTCAGGTCTAGTAAATAGCATATTGATTACTAACATTTTCTCTAAATTGGAAGGAATGCATTTCTCAATTCTCAACATGGCGATTATACAATCTGGATTATCAAGTTGGAGCTAATCGACTTATGTTATTGACACACGTACCATAGAGTTGGTCAGGAGCAAAAGAACAAGCAATGGCAGAAGTAGGATCTATATAATTTAAAAACTCAAACTATCAAGTTTAATGGAGTGGTCAGTGTTGTGAAAGAAACAAAACTAATTGCTAATAGAAATGTTGAATTAAGTAATGGCAGAAGTAGGAATATTTGATGCTGATTGCCCAGGAGTTGAGGACATACATCTATCTGACCTGGGAGCACCTGCAGACCCAATGGAGGTCCTTGCAGAGAATGCTCCTCATCAGGGAAAACAAAAAGATGACACGGAGGTCACTGCCAAAGGCATTTTGGCTAAGGGAATACAAAAGGATGACATGGATGCCCCCATGAAGAACGTCGATGAAGATTTGTAGGTTGCTCCTAGTTTGCATTCGCGAAAGCATTCCAAAGCCGCCACAAGCCTTGGAGCTTTCATGGTGATACATATTTACATTAAACTGATTTTATTTTAAGTTCACGCAGATTGCTAGCTAACATATGATCGTCCACGTTCAGGATGAAGAAGGCAGAGCTGTTGCTGCAGCTTGCAAGGAGAGTCTCAGGAATGTTTCATAGCTTTATAAAGAGGTGGATGCTTCGCAGGGTGCTCCGAGTTTGGATTCGCGAAAGCATTCCAAAGCCACCACAAGCCTTGAAGCTTTCCTGGTGATGCAAATTTGACATTAAACTGATTTTGTTTTTAAGTTCGCGCAGATTGCTAGCTAACAAGTGCTTTATTTCGAATCACAGGATCCTCTGAAATTGAGGCAGAGTAAGAATGTGTGAAAGGCTGAAGAAGAAAGAAAAATCAAGTTGACGAAGATATCAGTATTGAGATGTGGGAAGAGGCAGGTACCAAAAGAAAGCACCGGTCTGGCAAGGCTAAGGGAACGCGGGAGCCGGAAGAACCCCATGTCTTCTCAATTGATGAGGACAACTATGATGATTCCTTACCAAAAAAGCGAGAAGAAAGTGTGGTTGAATCCATGCCACCAACCCATACGAGCGGCCGGAAAAGAATGGTATATTCATTATTCAAGAATGAAGATTACGTTCTGTACGATAGTGACAAGAAGAGAAAAAAAAAACAAGAGTCCATTGGAGTCTACCAACGATTCCAATGGACACAAAGAATACAAAGAGGAAAAATCGCCCTAGCAATTTAAAAAAACGGACACAGGTGCTTCGAGGCTGGAGAGTGAGCTAGACAAGTTCCGACAGGAATTCGTGGCCGAAATTGTGAACACCTCAGATCTTGAAAAAGAAATGATGGTAATTAATGATATTATTCTGCTACAGAAGCCGCCGCCGTGTTGACAGCACCAACCGTCGTAGGCGCCATGCCGACGGCACTATGATCGTTGGGTGATGCTGCCATTATCTTTCCTTTTTTGGAGGTGATCGATCTGTTCGGTGTGTGAGTGATCACTAGCTAGCTTCGTACGTAGCTTAACTGCTGGTTGGTGCTCGATGGATCCATTCGGTTGGGATGGCTACTATTTGTATAGGCCTAGGCCGGCCGGTGAAGCTTGCTCTTCATCACCCATGCTTATCGACAGATGTATGAAAGCTTGTCACATGGATTGTTTTCTTACATCTTCGCTCATCTATTGGCACCTTCAAACATATGACCAAGTTGTGCTGCGTCAACGATCTATATATATGCAACTTCACCCATCTCGCAAAAAAAAACTTGCACCCGCACCAAATATTTAAATTAATAGGCACATACAACTTGAGCTATATATGTACATCGTACCTAGGTCCGGCGACAATGTACTCTTAGATTAATACACAGGTAGCTACCCCAGATTCCAGCACATGGATCCTTCACTTTCAATTAAGCTTCCAAGGATTCGAGCCTTCCATGAAATGTGCAACTTGGTGCAAAAACGCCAGCCTGCAGTCTTGGATGGATCATGGATTGATCCACGACTTACGCGTCGTTGCATTGCTGTAAGACGGATCTGAAGCGTGAAAGCTCTGTCACATTGATTCGTTTGTCACTCCAATTAATGGCACCTTCAGTCTCCAGAAAAATGTGCAAATTGGTGTAATGCCAGCCAGATAATTTGGATCTACAGATTCTTCTCCAATATTTCATAAACAATCTGGAGGATCGATGGAGCCTCCCACGTTAGTTAACCAGCGTGGACTCCTAGAAATGCCAATGATGTACCGCTTGTCCAAGGAATCAATATATATATGCCAATAATGTACCATGATGTCGAGCAGTGCAAATTATAACGGTTCTCCCTAATAAACAAGCATGACGTAGGACACATGAGGGTCGACGGACGACTAGGTGACGACAGCACAATTGATCAACAATCGAAGCGCATCCTACTCCTTAGGGAGTAGTAATTAACAATATAACAAGTACTTGCAAACAAGGAATCAAGCCAAGGCAAGACTTTGGATGGATCGGAGGTCCTAATAATATATAACTTAATCATTTAAATGGCTACTCCATCCATAGATCCAAGGAATCAGCACCGTCTCCAAACTCGGTTCAAGTGGGGGCTCCATCCAAGTTGCATCCAAAATAATACGTGGACCAACTCAACACTTCATTAAGTTGGTCAACAGATAAATTTTATAATCCGTTCCCACGTAACCGCGTCCACGGTAAACCTATCACTGTACAAAAACCTGCAACAGGGCAGAACTTCCATGTTTCACCAGCTTCCTACCAAATATGCACTCGGGCATCACACTGAGCATAGAGAGGTCCATTGCGGTTGGTAACTGGGAGAAAATTGGAGTATGATCTGCCACATGCTCTTTGAACTGAGGAACGTGAAAATCCGGATGAATCACTGCTGACTGGGGCAATTAATATTTGTATGCAGACGGTCCAATTTTCTCCAAGATTTCAAATGGGCCATAAAATTTTATGCCAGCTTGGCACATGGGCGATTCACCAGTGAGTGATGAGCATATGGTTGTAATTTGAGATACACAAACTCCCCTACTTCAATTAAACGGTGTGTTCTATTCTGGTTACATAGAATTTCATTTTATTCTGCCTGCAATAAGTGAGCTTTCAATAATGCCAAGTGAGTTTGGTGCTCTCTCAGCCATTGCTCCAAATCCACATTATCAGTTGTCAACATTGTGGGGAATGTGCCATATGTTGGATCATATCCATAGAGTGCCTTGAATGGGAAACATTCCAAAGTAGTATGAACGTTAGTATTGTACCAGAATTCTGCCAGAGGAAGCTAGGAATGCCATTTTGTAGGAATGCCATGCACTTCACATCCGAGGAACATCTCCAGGCATTGGTTCATACACTCTGATTGGCCATGAGTTTGAGGGTGGTATGCTATAATCATGTGTAACTTTGAGTCCGAAAGCTTGAAAAGGTCCTTCCGAAAATGACTATTGAAGATATTATCTCTGTCTAACACAATGGTATGAGGGGGGCCATGTAGCTTGACCACAAAGTGGAGGAAAGCTTTGGCAACTAGTGGAGGAGAGAATGGGTGCTTCAAGGGTATAAATGGGCATATTTAGTAAACATGTCTACCACCGCTAAGATCATAGGGTAGTCATCAGACTTGGGCAATGCCTCGATTAAATACATTGTGATCTCTTGCCAAGGCCATACAGGTTCAGGAAGAGGATTTAACAGCCCGACGGGTTGATATTTTCATGCTTAGCATGTTGGAAAATAGCACATCGATGCACAAAACCAGTGATATCATGTTTCAGGCCAATTAATTGTTGAGGATGGCTTCCAACCACACTGGCCGACAAACTGAAATGGTTGCCAACTCTTCTGTCTTGTCGTGCTCACGACGCGAAAATGCATATGCTGCACAGTTGGATGTACCCTCTATGTATTGGATTTGAAAATGCAAACCCGCCAGCTTCGTGAATGCTCGTTGTTGGCATGTTGAGCTTATGATCTATCAGGTTCAATAAGTTGTGCTGATCTATCCTGATAAGAAACTCTGAGTATTGCAGGTATGGGCACCAATGGTCAACGGCTAACATGACACTCTTTTTCATAAGCCGATAGTCAAAAGTCTCAAGTTGTGTGACGACAATGCCTTGTTGACTTGTGCCATTGGGTGTGAATCTTGCATAAGCACTACCCCAATCCACGTGGCAGTGTCATCAGTTTCCATGATAAACTTTTTTGTAAAATCTGAAAGTACCATACCTCAGCTTCCACTAGTGCTCATTTAAGCGCTTGGAATATTGCCTCTGCAGTTGGTGTCCAAATGAACAAGGTATTTTTCCTTAGAAGATCGTTCAGGGCCGAGAGAGAGCGCCAAAGTTTCGAACGAATTTCCTGTAGTAGCCCGCTAATCCCAAGAATCCTCGCAGTTGTCTGGCAGTTTGGGGCTGTTCCCATGTGTTGATGGACTTCACATGTTCATCCAGAGTGGCCACACCTTCTCCGTTGATGCGATGCCCCATGTAACTGATGTGTCGCTGAGCGTCGGTGTTCCACTCGAATGTCGAGTGCTTGCTGAGAGGCATGTGCTGGCGGTGTTGCCCACATGGGAGGAGGGATACCACCAATTCTACCGTCGTTGCAATGGCATGACGACATCTGGAGGATGGCACTGTAGCGGCGGGCGGTGAGTAGGTTGCCGTAGATATGAGTGTTCCTTGTCATGGTGGCTCTCCTATGTGTTTCTTCTCCTACGAAGCTTGGTCGAAAGTTGTATGCTCAAAATTATAATTCATATTTTGATAAGTCGAGACAGCCTTCGATAAACGGCCGCTCATCTAAAATATGTGGACTGTATATCGCGAGACTCATAGAACTCTTTGAAAACGAACCTAGTGAAAACAATTCCTGCCATATAAACATCATACCGTCAAAGAATGTATTAGTGAAAATGTTTTCTTGAGAAATAAATTCGCCTTGTGTTTCGAAATGTATGGAGTATATATTTGTTACTATAAAACAAGTGTATATGATTTTTTATCATAAAAAAATGGGAGCACAAGCAGAAAGGGAAAGGCGTATTTTCACTTCCAGAAGAAGAAGATGAGATGCGTTTTCCTCCAGCAGAAACGGGAAACCAAACCCCCAAAGCACAATCCCCTTCCCCTCCTCCGTTCCACTCCACTCCACCACAATGGCGTCGCCGGCGCCGCCCTTCCCCGACGCCGTCCTCCCCCGATGCCACGGCGGCGCCGCCCTGCTGCCCCGACGCCTCGCCGACGGTGGAGTCGCAGGCGAACCTCCCGGACCACCTGACGGAGGAGATCCTCGTCCGCGTCCCCACGGCCGCCGACCTCGCCCGCGCCTCCATGGCGGGCCCCTCCCTCCACCGCATCGTCGCCGACCATTCCTTCCTCCGTCGCTTCCGCAACCTCCACCCGCCGCCCCTCCTGGGTATACTCTCGGACCCCTTCCTCCCGGCCCAGCCGCCCCACCCCTCCGCCGCCGCCGCCCGAACCCTCGCCGGCACCGACTTCTCCTGCTCCTTCCTCCCCTCCCGCGAACGGCCCTGGATTCGCTGCGACTTCCGCGACGGCCGCGCCCTCCTCTGCGTCGCCACCGACGGTTGCGCCCTGGTGAGGGACGTCGCCGTCTGCGACCCGCTGCACCGGCACTACCTCCTGCTACCTCCCGTCCCCCAGGACCTCTCCGATCTAGTCTATCACTGGGAGCTATTTCTTGCTCCTGCCGGCGGGGAGCAGGATACTGACACTGCTGCCGATGCTCCCTTCAGATTCTGAGTCATGTGCTTGGCCAAGTACCAACAGACACAGCTGGTCCTGTTCGTCCTCTCTTCATCGGGCCCTCGTGCCGAGCAATGGCACGCCGTCGCATTTGATGGCTGGAGCGCTCTGATTGCAGGAATCGGTGACGGTGACTGACGACGCACGGTCCTCCACTGCGCTTGGAAATCGCTACTACGTGCACGGATGCTTCTGCTGGGCGATACCTGGGATCGACAAGTTGCTCATGCTCGACATTGCTACGATGGAGTTCTCCTCTGTCGACCTCCCGCCCGGTCCCTCGGATCGTCAGCTGGCCTTTGTGGAGGCAAGGGAAGGGAGGCTTGGGATGTTTGCTCTCAGCCGCAATTCCATATATCACCTCTGGTATATGGTTAGCATTGGGGATAATTGCCCAAGGCAGTGGCAAACGGAGGCGGTAGTCCCAGTGCGCCATGATTACTGCTATTACATCATTGGTGTAGCTGGGGGATACTTACTCCTACATGGGTATCCATACAACCCGGAGTCATCGTTTGAATTGCCCGAGCCGGACTGCTTTTCGCTGGATCTCCAGACTATGAAGCTTGAGCGGTTCTGTGAGACTGGGTGGATAATGCCATTGAAGAGCCAACAACTGTATGCGGGTTTCCCGCCATCCTTGTCTCCACCAACTATTTGAAGTGGTAAGCTTGCTCCTATTTTTGCCTGTATTGTCCATGCCATGTATAGGTAGGATCAACACTGCAGTATGATGCAAGTCTTAGCTAGTATAGCCTCCAAAATTGCTAGGTGATTAGCTTTAAATTAAAGTCCATCTGTTTCCAATGATGCTGACGCTTATGCCCAGTAAAATGTCCGTCCTTGAACTGCAACTACGTGGTTAGTTAACTTGATTAGAGAAGTTTGAAGACACATTTGGTGCACAGGGCACTGGGGACGTTTGAGTTCTCCTTTAGTATAGCGTTTATGTGGGACAAACAAACTTAGTGATGAACATTTATGTCTACTGAGGCATCTGAAACTAGATGTTTTCGTTGCATCTAATTAACAAGATAGGTTGGGTTCTCATCACATCACACGCTATTATTGCAGGGCTTAGTCCGCTGCATATGCGACTTATTTGTATCAGGCTGGCTGCTGGTTGACCATTGCAAGGAACGATGACACATACATCAAGCAATTGCCTGTGTTTGCTTGCTGACTCAAGTGGTCTCGCCTTCGGTCCTTTTGATGGCATACATATATGTATGTCCTGAAATCCCACACATGCATGCTAGATGTTGGTTGATTTGGCATATGTGCAACTTGAGTGTGTTCATATTAGATGGGTCGTCCACCGGCCAACTTGCCTCATATATATATATTACTCCATGTAGATGGTGGTTAATTTTTACGTACATTTTCTTCCATGTAGTCTCTCTTGCTTGCTGCTGTTATTTGGTCATTTGTAAACCGCTAGCAGTGCCAAGTCCAGTAACGGATAGAGTACCTAGTCGTAGTTGTCGTTGTAGGAGTAGTACTGATTAAGTTGCTGCTTTCATTTGGTGGACTGGATGGAACATGGATGTATGAACACCGTCTTAATCTTTGCATGGGTCCTTCTGTTCCGTTAATTTGGATGTTTCATTTGATAGTAATGCTTAGTAATCTACATGCAATCCCGGATCACATTAGGGTTCCTTCACCTCTGCCTATTGTCATTGATAAAATGGAAGGTTCACCAGCACGGTCAAATCTGCTTATCATCTGAAAATGGAGATACAGACACTGCCAGAATTTGAGCCGGACGGTCGGCGGGGAGTCTGACTCGTCTGAGTTCTGCTTGTCGAGGAGAGACTGATTGATGAAGCTCTTTGTTTTTCACAAACAAGAGCCTCCATAGGCGCCATTCGTTCAATCTGCATACAGTTTACGAGGAGGATTACAATTCCCTGTAACTGTAGCACATCTGTGATAATCTGAAGCAAGGGAAACCTGAATTATTGGTCAGAATTATTGCAGCTAAATCTATGACTAGATACAGTTTCCTGATTTATCACCAGCTGAGCTAAAGTTGCTATATGCCCTTGAGACATGGGTAACCTGAACTGAACTGAATCTTGATTTGTGATGGTACACAAGTCTGTCAATAGGCCTCTGGTCTCCCAATAACCCGGCTTTTGTATTGGGGGATCTTTGCTAGAGACAGGTTGTCTGTGGTGCATCTTTGACAGCAAAGTAGCTGCAAGTCTTGGACCCTGAGCTGAAGTGACTTGGAAACTGTATATAAACATATAACGACCCGTTTGGTTCGCCAATTTTGCGCCGTCTCCTGATTACGTTACCGGTGTTTGGTTTGATTGGGGCTGGTTTGCATTGCCATGTAATGTAATCGGATGCGTCGCTTCGAAAAGCCCAAAATAGGGCACAACGAGTGAGAACAGAAAACACTCATCTCTGTAATCAGACCCACTTTCCCTTCCTCCGCTCGTCCCGACCTTGGGGGTTCTTCCTCTTCCCTCATTACCCGCGAACAGAGTCCGTATGCGCTTTTCAAGCTGAATTTTCCTGTAGGTGTTAGTTTCCAACAAAGAAGATTCTCCCCACTAGTTTGAATGATTAACAGGAGTGTTTCATAATGCTAGCAGCGTGAACATAAAAAAGGAGTTCTAAGCATCAACTAGATAGATGCAAAGGCCACAAACAGAGAGGAGACAGCATTGGCTTAGGAGCTTCTAGTTTCTGAAACTTTCATGAATGATGATCAGTATCAAACAAATCACTGTCAGTTATACACAGGAACTTGTGTGCAATTTCTGGAACTAATTCCAGGATTGTCTGCAATTTCTGGAACTAATTCTGGGATCCTTGTTATTCATATGCAAAGCTCATCTGCGAAGGTTCTTCCTTCCTGTTTAAATGCTACGCCTTTAACTCTAATTTTAAAGGAGCGACATCCTCGTCGCGGCGAGGGATTTATGTAACCTTGGTAGGGATTTCTGTAACCTTGATACATACAGCCCGCTTCAGGTTATTTCACTCATCTATTCTTCAGTCCTAATACAGCACACGAGCAATGGCATTCCCTATGCCAATTCACTGTAGCCATCATCGATGCTAGTTAACCTCTGATATGCACGACGACAGCGCTTTCTGCACCATCTTGTTGTTGCCCTCTACATACAGGATGTCTTCAAACAGACTCCAGCGGCCTTACCTTCTCCTTATTGTTCCGAGACCGCAGTTGTGACCGCTGCTGCAGCGTGCTGCCCCATGCTGGTAAAAACACACATGAAATACTTAGCAGCATGTTACAATCTCATAATTCTTTGGCTGATGCCTAGTCTTTTGAGTTTCTAGGCTGCTCATGCTGAGTTAAAACGATTGCAACAGAACCAAAATAGATGCTTGTCATTCTCATTTTACCAACAGAACCAAAATAGATGCTTGTCATTCTCATTTTACCAGCATCACGGGGCAACTATAAATGCAACAGTGCTTATGCCTACCAACGCAAACTTCTGATCGACTTGATATTCTGGTGCCCCTCCAGTCCAGCCTCAACCTTTTGGCTTCACCCAGTCTAGCAGCTTGTGCTCACCCTTGGGACGGCATCCGGTGATGAGCTCGTAGAACAGCACGCGTAGTGACATACCCGAGGTGGATGTACCCTGCATCAACATGACCAAGTCTTCATCACAACTCCCAAAAGATAAATAGTAGCAAGTAGTTGATGATGCCATGACTTGAAAAATTCATTCAGACAGAGAGAGGGAAATGGCCAGTTTGACACTTTATAAGCTCTCATGCAGTACAATTACCAGGTCTGATTACAGCAACATACCCAAGAAAGTGAACATGTACTAACCTCGGTCCAGTAACACAAGAATTATCAGTACCCTGCTCCTGCTGATCATTGGGGGTCTGCATGCCACCATATCGTTTACACTGCTCCGCCAAACATTGTTCAGCCTTACATCTGACTTAACCATGCATGGTTTATTGTCAAGATGGCACAGCAGACTATGAGACAAGCTTCTTTTTTCCTTCTATAATAAATACTTATTATTACTAAAATAACTGCACATACATATATGCATTGTCACTATACAACCTCGGTGATTGGAGAATCGAATTAAGATTACAAGATACTGTGTCAGTCACTGGTGGTATATGGGTTCTTGCTCAGTTTCTCCTTGTATTAGCGACACCGTTCCCACTTGTTCTTCTAGCTCTTGAGGGCAGAGTGGTGTGTGTAAGTCAGCAAAATGCCTATAAGGCTATATAACTAACTGTTTTGCTATGAGGCCCATATGACCTCGAGTCCAACCACCCTGATGAATGTGGACACATCCACCCATGTATGGTGGGCCTTGTATCTTCATGTCAGATGTTTCTTCCATAGTAATCAAGCGTCGAAAGGATCCATCCACTCATCATCTTCTCTTACGGCTCTTTCCCATCGCTCTTTGAACTTTTCCAGCTCAGCTGACGACTGTCTTCTAATCTGTTGATTGAAATAAGAGGAGTGCAATTGACATTAGAAAATATGTAGGAGAAACATATTGATTTAGGTTTAGAGGGAAGAGAACATATGTTATACTCACGTGTGTCCGCAAATCCAAAGATCTTCGAGGTAACTGTAGCAATAAAGGAAATTGTTGATCAGATGATAATACTGGTATTTATCTTGCAGGCATAGAACAATCAAGGCTAAAAGAAGCCCTAATTTCGGGAAGGCATAACAGATGGAATTCAAGTATATGACCATCTAGTTAGATATCTGGATTGATAACTCCACTACCCTATTAAAAGATCCAATATGTGTGTAAGTTAGTTGCAATTTAGATTTTGTAACCTTAGAGATGAATCCGGAAACAAAGGACATTTTTCCTCTCTGTAATTTCATTTCAAATCACATTGTCACCAAAAATGTATAATGCATTTTACGAAAAATATGACCACATACAGACCTTGCTGGTATCTGATGGTCCTCCTAATGATGGTATCCCTTGATGGACGACATACTCACTGTCAATTACACCGACCTTCTCAGCTCGATCACCCTGAAATCATGTAGCACTACATGCATAAGTATTTTTTGGTTACTTATCATTCCAACAAACTCATGCCTAATAAAGCATTAATCTTAATCTGACAGATGATAGTTGAAACACCAGAAATAATTAAGCTGCAAAGTGACAGAAGAACACATCGCAATAAAAATAATTGAACAAAACAAAACAGAAGTCATTAGTACTATCAGCTAGAGTACTAAAAGCCATCCTGTAATTCTTAGCCCATCAATTTGATCCTTATGTTAGGATACGTATAGTTAAATTTGATTCACAGGTGCCAAACACTGAAAACAAAGTAATCTTCCTAAAGCATACTAACAAGCTACACATTTATAACAAAAAATAGCCAGCTCATAAAAGGAAGTGACATGATGGTGAACTATAGCACGGCGCGCTTGAAATGCAAAAAAAAAGGAAGTGAAATAGGTTATAAAACTTGAATGGAGCAAACCGTCATGGGATTTGAACCATCTTAAGTACCTGAGCACAATAACCAAGCTTCATGTCAAGGCCCCATCCATGAATCAAGTCATTCTGCAAGTTCAAGACGTTAAAACTGGATGTGCTATGAAGAGTTACGACCCTCCAGTCACACTGAGTAGATCATACGATATGATGGATTATCGAGTAGGTTAGATGGTCAGAATTCGTACCTGTATTAGATGCCATACACATTTCCAGGCAGCACGAGAAAAAACTGGTGCCATACCCTCAACCCACCTATCAAATAATGCCAGTTACAATACTATAAATCAATCAAGCTAGTTTCTTAAAACAAGATCAGCAGAATTTGCTCAACAATCAATCAGTTGGATGATGTAACTTTATTTTGCTGATCACAGAAAAAAATTTGCTATCGAACAAAGCAGCATTTTGAATTTTGGCTCTACAATAGCTGATAAATAACATAAATCGGTTCAATGAATATGACCATAACTCTGTAAGGTAACTGCTTTGTCAATCACAGAATAATGAAGTATAGCGAAATTTAATACTCTTTGTCAATGGACATGCTAAACAAGAGGTCTAGAGAACAAACTACGATGGCCAAGTATAATTTAGAATAAGCACAAAAATTACTATGCAATGCCAAAGCTTCAATTTTTACCCTGTGCATGGAGGTCCTTTACTATCATCAGAACAGTTCATGCTTGAACGATTGTCATATACTCTCCTGCAGAAGAAAGGAAGAATTAAAAATGTTAGCGAATGCTTATACAAAAATTATTAAGAAAAGAATTCATATTCTGAGATGTGAGAATTAGAAAGACACAAGCACCTATGCACTTTTGTCAGCTTGTTGCGGATTGTGATCCGATGGTGAATATCTGTTGATAGATCAGGATCCAATGCAGGTTGTGTGATTTCTAAGCCTTCGGAAACCATTATATCAATATACCTAAACAGGTAACATGAAAAATGAAAAGGCATCTTTGAACGAAAATGCAACACAGCAGGATATATATTCTCAAAAGCAACGATCACCAAAGCAAGTCAATATCCACTCAAAGTATATATTGTCTATTAAAAATAATCCCAGTAGGAGTTTCAAGCTTAATCCATACCCCCAAAATAAGCATAATAACAATTATATCTCGTAAACAAGATTGTACAGGTAGAACAAAAGAAGCTGAACCATTGTCAAAAATGACTGTTTCATAACTACTACCTCTGTTCCTGAATATATGACGTTTTGGCAGTTTAATTTGAACTGCCGAAATGTCTTATATTTTGAAACGGAGGGAGTACTCAGGCCATCACAAAAATCAACATTTGTTAACTAAAAAAGACGATTTCAACATAATGAAACAGTATGGCGTGTCCCATACCTCTTTGGATCAAAGTTCTCCACTCCAAGGTCTTCGTCCCATAAAAAGATGAAATCGTAGATAGCCACAACACTAGGATGCAGAAAACGCTTGGCAAACCACCTGCAGCAGGAACAGGCGCTCATTCCAAAAGTGGTGATGCAAGCTAAAAGAGACATCAAACTATCCGCGCCAGGGGTTTACCATTTTGTTTGGTTGGGCGCAACTATGTGTATGGCCTTATCGCTCCACTCAAGGCTACGCCACCCGTCCACATTCCCGTCGTAATGGAATAGCATGACCGTGTAGCTCTCATTCAGAAACTAAAACAATTAAAAGCATAGTAGGGTGAGCATCGAATCAGAACAAATAAAACCTCCCCTTACGAAACGACAAAAGTAGTTATTAGTGTTACAGAGACAAACTCGAGAAGAAGACGGACCTTACGGGCCATTACGTCCACATTCTGCATTTGAGATATCCCAACCGCCATCGCCAGGAGAGCTTTGTGGCTATCATTCTTATTCTGCAGGCAAGGGTGAGAAGTAGCACGCATATATTAGTAACAGAACAGGCCGATGAGCGGGTCGCACGCCAGTAAATCACAACTGGAAATGTGGACCCTATCCTAGAGATTCCATGAATTACGGTGTTAGGACGCTGCCACGTCTCCCGTAAAGCAAAAGGCTACCGACGAGTTTGTGGAAACAAACCAGGCAACTGAACTGAACTGACAGAACTAGGCACTGCAAAATTGTAGTACAAAGTTGAGTCATTTTTGAGTCACTTATTTTGGGACGGAGGGAGTAGTACATTAGTAACACTTGAGAGGCCGGTTTTGCTACGCTAAAAGCTCGAAACAGCGCAGGGTTTGCTAGGTAGTTGGACACTTTGGTTTTTTCATTCATTCAGCGTGGTTGAGTTTCATCAGCTAAGAGAATTTTGTTTAGGACAGCAACTGTAAAAAGAGTAACAGCGACAGTGACAGTTCGATGGGGCGCCGGAGGATGAGCGGACCTTGGCGTTGTTGCGCTTGGCGGTGGAGTCCCAGAGCGGGCGGAGGAACATGTCGGAGCTGGTCTCGACGATCCCGCGCGGCAGGCCCTCGGCGCCGGTCCTCCGGTTCCAGCGGGCCGCCGCCGCCTTGCCGCCGTTCCCGTTCCCCTCCCGGCGCCGCTGCTGCTGCGTGGCGGTGGCCGCGGCGTAGTCGGACCTCCCGAGATCCACCTGCGCCCAGTGTCAGTCGGCGATTCAGTTGAGTGGGAAGGGATGCAGGGCAGGGGAGCTAAAAATGGTGGTGGGGGCAGGGATTGAGGAGGGGGGCTTGCCTTGAGGTGGTGGTGCTGGATCTGGAGCGAGGTGATGACGATGAGCGCGACGAAGGCGGCCAGGTATCCGCAGCCGCAGGAGGCGGCCCGGCGCGGCGGGAGGTGCGGGTACTTCATCCCCGCCGCCGCCGCCGGCCGTCTCTCCCTTGGCTCCTCTGCCCCCACCGGCGAGAGGGGAAGGCCGGGGCTCTGGAGCGCGCCGCAGCTCCTGGCCGGAGTTGGGGGGAGGAGAGCTGTGGAGGAAGGAAGGTTCTGGAGGGTTCTAGAAGGAGGTGGGCGGGTGGGCGGGGGTGCGGCTAACCCTTTTTTTTCCTAAATATGGTTGTATGGTTGTATGCATAAGGTTTTAACCCTTTTTTTTTCCTAAAAAAAATAGAGGATGAAATAGGTTGCTCCCGATCAATCTTTGTCTGCGGCATTTTTACTTTAGATAACAGACGATGAGGGAGCAAACTCCACCGCTCGGCTCATCCTTTTACTTTTAGGAACTGACGTGGATGTTGACGGTTTATCTTGCGCTCCCACTAACACGTACATGTGATTAAAGCGAGCGCGCGCATGCGGCGTCTGGCTTTTATTTATTTATGGTTTTCTAAAGTTAATTAAGCGGGGAATTGCACGATAGGGGTTTGGTTAGAGAAAATTCCATACCCGACAGGGGCAACCCTTTCTTCTTTGAACCCGAGAACCTTCAGAGGGGAAACAACCAACCGACGATTATCAGCAACGACTAGCAAGCAAACCCAAATAGGGATCACTTCAAAAACTTAATGATCAAAAGCACTATGCTTTCTCGGATACAGAGAGAACTTCACATCACCTGGTATAATGGCCTTTCTGCCTGCTTCTCGGGCTCCTTCCTCCACGGCTTTCGAAGGGCGATAACATCAGGTGTTTCCAGACCACCCCAAGTGCTGCTGTCACAGCCACAAGGGCAAGTTCATACTAGGTTTCTACTGTGCTATTTAATTGAAATAAAACAAAATGGTAACTGACAATAGAAGAACGCACGTATATATATAATTACCTTGAGATGGTGTCACCAGACCGAATGCCTTCTACTATTTCCCTATCTTCCAGTTCCTTCGCCGTTTCCTCTTGCAGAATGCCTTCTACTCTTTCCCCCTCTTCCAGTTCCTCCTCCACCTCTCCCGCTTGTCGAATGCCTTGCCTTCTACTATTTCCCCTCCTCCTCTTCCTCTTGCCTAATGCCTTCCACAATTTCCTCCTCTTCCAGTTCCTCCTCTTCTTCCTCTTGCCGCATGCCTTCCACTATTTCCCCATCTTCTTCTTCTTCAGTGTCACACGGAATCCCTGCCACAGATTACTCCTAGTGACAGCGCGCGCAAAGAAATGTCACCGAAAATGGGTCCTTCGGTGATGTTTTCTAGAACGTCAACACTTGCTATTTCTGTCATAGTCGAGTAATGTCACATGTTAAGAGCAAATATGCCATATTATACTATATTCAATGACTAAACAACATCACTGACTTTATGTCAGATCAACACCCGAGCATATTATCCCACTATTAGCGTCACTTCTTTCATTACCGATGAAGATGACACCATCAAAATATATTTAATTTATTTCAAATTTAATTCACAATGAATTATCAAATCCACTATATTGCAAATGCATATGAGAGTAAATATTAATTCACATCACATTATATAAATAAGTAAAGAGCCAAATCACATTATAAATCGAAATGGAAGAAAAAACATATTAGATATTCAATCATCTCAGCCAAATTATCCTATAAATAAACAACTAATATTTATAGATAATTAAAGTATCACACGCGTTGTCCTGGAGATTGCAACTATCTTTCCATCACAAAAGGATGGTCTTCATGCACCATCAGGTTTGGACTAGGACTCATCAAATTTTTGGACTGGGACTGTTGAGTTGCTTGAGCCCTTAAGAGAAAACAAATTAGGTTATATGTCTCCATTTGCTTCTTCTTGATGCTCCCTATGCATTTCTTTAAATACTCTATCTTGTGCTTCAAGTCTTGCGCCTAACTCCTCTCGGTGCCTATAAATTGAGGAAACACAACAATGTTGCATCTTAATGAGAAGAAAACACACAAGCTAACAAGGTATACGAGTACCACTAGGAAGCTTACAATCTATCAAACTATGAATCTGAGTACATTATTAAGTGTCAACACAAGCATGTAGATGGGCAAATAAAATAGTAAACCTAAGAGTGACTTGTAATGGTTTAAAAAACATGGATGACCAAGAGCTAGATTTCCTTTGCCAATCTTGAAAAGCAGCAATCCTCAACAATATAGGATATGAAGTTAGTAACCTAGGTTACAAGAAGCAACTATGCTAGGACAATAATTTATTTAGTTCAAATTCTACCAGCCTATATCATTTTGTTAAAAAGCAAGCACATACTGGATTTCAGGCTACCACATGCTCTCGTCCTGTGATCCGATATGGGAGGGGAAATTTTGTACTTCCTTCGATTCCTTCAATGCATATTAATTATCACTGGAATAAATGTATTTAGATGAATATG
This sequence comes from Elymus sibiricus, assembly GCA_039707655.1. Taxonomy (NCBI): domain Eukaryota; kingdom Viridiplantae; phylum Streptophyta; class Magnoliopsida; order Poales; family Poaceae; genus Elymus; species Elymus sibiricus. The sequence goes on from CM077675.1 coordinate 534,762,514, forward strand.
GATCGAATGAAGTACGAGCTTGAGTCGTGAGCCATACAAGGTCGACTAGGAGGAAACTGTATTCGTAACAATTCCTTTGATGATAAGTTGAGCACAAAATGATTCATTTCTACAAGATCCAAACACCATAGAGGTTAGTAGACAAGCTATCGTCATGGTCAATGGTGGTAGCCTTTGATCCAGGTACATCTGGTCCACAGTTGCTGACAATGCTGATGTGGCATAAACTACCGCCGACGTCATTGACTACCTCCAATAGTGATGGCGGTGGACTTCTGTAGGCTACACTCAACATTGTCAAAGGTAGACTCTTCTACCACGAATAATGGTTTGTAGTCGTAGGCTTGGGGTTTACGGCCGTTGTCCACACATCATGCAAAAGTTTTAAGACAGTGTCATTTCATGATTAACTTTGTTAATAAGGTCAGAATGATTTAAGCCACTGATGGTGTAAAGAAAACAAGAACAAGCCTAAGGCCTCAAGATGAAAATGATATCGGCAAACTAAGGTTGTGTTTGGTTGGACTTTTTTACCCAACTTCTGCTTTGTGAAGCTAGAAGCCAACCAAAGGGGTGAATTTTAGAAGCAGTTTTTGACAACTTGTGGCTTTTACGTAGTGCAAATTTCGCGGTGCAAATTTCGCGGCTGGGGTACCCCCAACTTCCCAGCTTCTAGACCAACCGTTTTTAGCTGTCCCCTTAATATTGAGAGGTATTTACCCACCAATGCCACTGGTAAGTCATACCCCTTTGCTCCGTTCCTTCCCTCTCGCACGAGCGCACGAGCGACAGAAAGTTCGCCGCCGCCGCCTGCCACGCACGGCTAGGGTCCGCCGCAGCCGCCGCTGCCTACCGCGGCTTGTTGCCTCCCGCCGCCAAACTCCGCCGCCTGCCACCCAATGACCCTCCGCCCTCCTCCTTTCTTCTTCCTCCTTGCTTCCTTCCTCTTCCTCGCCTGGTCACTGCGGCACTGTTCCGACCGGCCGGCCGGCGGCGCCGGTGCACCGGCCATCCGGTCTCCTCCTCACGTCGCTATCCCCCCCTTCCTCATTCCATTCCCCTCCCTCCTCCCTCCCCCCACCACCCTCCTCCTTTATTCTCCCCCTGCTTCCTTCCTCGCCTAGTCACGGCGGCACTGTTCCGACCGGCCGGCCGGCAGCGCCGGCGCACCGGCCATCCGGTCTCCTCCTCACGTCGCTATCCCTCCCTTCCTCCTTCCATTCCCCTCCCTCCTCCCACCCTCCCTCCACCCTCCTCCTTTATTCTTCCCCCTGCATCCTTCCTCTTCCTCGCATGGTCACGGTGGCACTGTTCCGACCGGCCGGCCGGCGGCGCCGGCGCATCGGCCATACGGTCTCCTCCTCACGTCGCTATCTCTCCCTTCCTCCTTCCATTCCTCTCCCTCCTCCCTCCCTCCCTCCCTCCACCCTCCTCCTTTATTCTTCCCCCTACTTCCTTCCTCTTCCTCGCCTGGTCACGGCGGCACTGTTCCGACCGGCCGGCCGGCGGCACCGGCGCACCGGCCATCCGGTCTCTTCCTCACGTCGCTATCTCTCCCTTCCTCCTTCCATTCCCCTCCCTCCTCCCTCCCTCCCTCCACCCTCCTCCTTTATTCTTCCCCCTGCTTTATTCCTCTTCCTCGCCTGGTCACGACGGCACTGTTCCGACCGGCTGGCCCGCGGCGCCGGCGCACCGGTCATCCGGTCTCCTCCTCACGTCGCTATCCCTCCCTTCCTCCTTCCATTCCCCTCCCTCCTCCCTCCCTCCCTCCCTCCACCCTCCTCCTTTATTCTCCCCTGCTTCCTTCCTCTTCCTCGCCTGGTCACGGCGGCACTGTTCTGACCGACCAACCGGCGGCGCCGGCGCGCCGGCCATCCGGTCTCCTCCTCACGTCGCTATCCCTATCTTCCTCCTTCCATTCCCCTCCCACCTCCCTCCCTCCCTCCACCCTCCTCCTTTATTCTTCCCCCTGCTTCCTTCCTCTTCCTCGCCTAGTCACGGCGGCACTGTTCCGACCGACCGACCGGCGGCACCGCCGCACCGGCCATCCGGTCTTCTCCTCACGTCGCTATCCCTCCCTTCCTCCTTCCATTCCCCTCCCTCCTCCCTCCCCCCCACCATCCTCCTTTATTCTCCCCCCTGCTTCCTTCCTCGCCTAGTCACGGTGGCACTGTTCCGACCGGCCGGCCGGCAGCGCCGGCGCACCGGCCATCCGGTCTCCTCCTCACGTCGCTATCCCTCCCTTCCTCCTTCCATTCCCCTCCCTCCTCCCTCCCTACCTCCACACTCCTCCTTTATTCTTCCCCCTGCTTCCTTCCTCTTCCTCGCATGGTCACGGTGGCACTGTTCCGACCGGCTGACCGGCGGCGCCGGCGCACCGGCCATCCGGTCTCCTCCTCACGTCGCTATCCCTCCCTTCCTCCTTCCCTTCCCGTCCCTCCTTCCTCCCTCCCTCCACCCTCCTCCTTTATTCTTCCCCCTACTTCCTTCCTCTTCCTCATCTGGTCACGGCGGCACAGTTCCGACCGGCCGGCCGGCGGCGCCGCCGCACCGGCCATCCGGTCTCCTCCTCACGTCTCTATCTCTCCCTTCCTCCTTCCATTCCCCTCCCTCCTCCCTACCTCCCTCCACCCTCCTCCTTTATTCTTCCCCCTACTTCCTTCCTCTTCCTCGCCTGGTCACGGCGGCACTGTTCCGACCGGCCGGCCGGCGGCGCCGGCGCACCGGCCATCCGGTCTCCTCCTCACGTCGCTATCTCTCCCTTCCTCCTTCCATTCCCCTCCCTCCCTCCTCCCTCCCTCCACCCTCCTCCTTTATTCTTCCCCCTACTTCCTTCCTCTTCCTCGCCTGGTCACGGCGGCACTGTTCCGACCGGCCGGCCGGCGGCGCCGGCGCACCGGCCATCCGGTCTCCTCCTCACGTCGCTATCTCTCCCTTCCTCCTTCCATTCCCCTCCCTCCTCCCTCCCTCCCCCCACCCTCCTCCTTTATTCTTCCCCCTACTTCCTTCCTCTTCCTCGCCTGGTCACGGCGGCACTGTTCTGACCGGCCGGCCGGCGGCACCGGCGCACCGGCCATCCGGTCTCCTCCTCACGTCGCTATCTCTCCCTTCCTCCTTCCATTCCCCTCCCTCCTCCCTCCCTCCCTCCACCCTCCTCCTTTATTCTTCCCCCTGCTTTCTTCCTCTTCCTCGCCTGGTCACGACGGCACTGTTTCGACCGGCTGGCCGGCGGCGCCGGCGCACCGGTCATCCGGTCTCCTCCTCACGTCGCTATCCCTCCCTTCCTCCTTCCATTCCCCTCCCTCCTCCCTCCCTCCCTCCCTCCACCCTCCTCCTTTATTCCCCCCTGCTTCCTTCCTCTTCCTCGCCTGGTCACGGCGGCACTGTTCTGACCGACCGACAGGCAGCGCCGGCGCGCCGGCCATCCGGTCTCCTCCTCACGTCGCTATCCCTCCCTTCCTCCTTCCATTCCCCTCCCTCCACCCTCCTCCTTTATTATCCCCCCTGCTTCCTTCCTCTTCCTCGCCTGGTCACGGCGGCACTGTTCCGACCGACCGACCGGCGGCACCGGCGCACCGGCCATCCGGTCTTCTCCTCACGTCGCTATCCCTCCCTTCCTCCTTCCATTCCCCTCCCTCCTCCCTCCCTCCCTCCACCCTCCACCCTCCTCCTTTATTCTTCCCTCTGCTTCCTTCCTCTTCCTCGCCTGGTCACGGCGGCATTGTTCCGACTGACCGATCGGCGGCGCCGGCGCACCGGCACTAGTAGAAAACAGAGCTTTGGTCCAGGCCAGATAAGTGCATTAGTCCCGGTCGTGTTACGAACCGGGACTAATGGGTGCATCAGTTCCGGTTCGTGAGGCCAGGATGCCGGCCGGGCCTCGGCAAGCACCAGTCCCGGTTCGTCTGACCCCTGTAGTCCCGGTTCCAGACACGAACCGGGACTAAAGGTCCTCGCTCCTGGCGCAACCCCTTTAGTCCCGGTTGGTGGCTGGAACCGGGACTAAAGGGCAGTCTTCTGTCCCGGTTCTAGCCACCAATCGGGACTAAAGAGATGCATATATATATATATATATATATATGCTTGCCCCAGCCCGCTCACTCCTCTGTTTTTTGGCCGGCCGGCGTGTCGGAGGTGTGTGCTGCTCTGCTCTCACTTCCTATGCACACGAGGTGTTCGATGAAATGCCCGAGCCACGCTTAAGCTTTCTCCTCTCCAAGCTCCATTTTCCCCAAGATTTGTCTAGGTTTGGCGGTCCGTCCCATCCCGTCCCTGTCCTCACCGTCGTCGATCGCCCGCGCTGATCTCATCACCGGCACCACCGTGGTGAGCCTCTTGTTCTTATCTTCTTTTTAAAAGAAAAAATATACTTACTTGTATGATTTACATAGATACTTGTATAAATTTCTTACTTTTATTATTGTTTGTTATTATATAGTGCCATGGTTTTGGTATCCGCCCCTGTCGGCCCTCGTCCGGTCTATGATTCGGATGTGGTATATTATCTTTTATAACTATTTGTTTCATTTAGTGTTTATGACAATTATGCCGACCAACGACGCCACGACCTTGCCCCGCCGCCGTCTTCCACCGAACCATCTTCAGAGCAGATACTGACGCCACGACCTTGCCAGGTCTGCCATCGACACACTCTTAGAGGCCCCCGCCGCCGTCTTCCACCGATCCATCTTCAGAGCAGATACTGACGCCACGACCTTGCCAGGTCTGCCATCGACGCACTCTCAGAGGCCGCCGCCGCCGTCTTCCACCGATCCATCTTCAGAGCAGATACTGACGCCACGACCTTGCCAGGTCTGCCATCGACGCACTCTCAGAGGCCGCCGTCGCTGTCTTCCACCGATCCATCTTCAGAGCAGATACTGACGCCACGACCTTGCCAGGTCTGCCATCGACGCACTCTCAGAGGTCGCCGCCGCCGTCTTCCACCGATCCATCTTCAGAGCAGATACTGACGCCATGACCTTGCCAGGTCTGCCATCGACGCACTCTCAGAGGCCGCCGCCACCGTCTTCCACCGATCCATCTTCAGAGCAGATACTGACGCCACGACCTTGCCAGGTCTGCCATCGACGCACTCTCAGAGGCCGCCGCCGCCGTCTTCCACCGATCCATCTTCAGAGCAGATACTGACGCCTCGACCTTGCCAGGTCTGCCATCGACGCCACCACGACGCCAGACAGCGACATCCTCCTGTGCAAGTCCGTCTACACACATCGAACGCTGAGACTCCACTGCGCCCCGCCGTCGAGATCCACAGTCGTCGATGTGTAAGATGAAACACCGCTCCACCAAAGATGTTGTTCGCTGGTCCCTCGAGCCCATGCACACCTCCAAGACTGACGCCCCCAAGGAGGAAACGACGCAAGAGCGCCTCCGTCATCCGATCTACCAATCTAGGGTTTCCCCAGAGGTAACAGATAGAGGTCTGGAACTTTTCCACGTCGATGTCTTCAAGAAGAGAACGACACAGAAGAACGCCGCCATCGCCGGCCTTGTCATATCTAGCCGAGCGCAAGGTTTTCACTCAGATCTGTTCAAAGAACCTCCATCAAGTCTTGTGTACGGATCGCCGCCATCTCCACCGGGGACTGGAAGTAGGCTCCATGCCGTCGCCGCCTGACCAGTGAGCAGCCGCACCATCGGAGAACCCTACACTAGACCCCGCCGCCGACCCAGAAGAGGACGACGCCACGTACGCCCAGCAGCCACCGCCGCCAGCCCGTGCTGTCGCGCCGCCGCGCCCCACGACCGCGCCTTGCCGCCACTAGAAGAAAGCGTCCCGCGCCGCCATCCTCGAACATGAGGAGTAGAAGGCCCCGCCGCCGCCTAGGCCGAGCGGGCTTTGCCCGGCGACCTGCGCCGGCGGCGGCGAGGAGTGGCGTAGGAGGGAGGAGGGGGCGAGGGGCGGCAGATCTGGGCTCCCCCAGGCCGCCCGCGGGAACGGCGCGAGGAGAGGAGAGGAGCGCCTCCCGATCCGTTTTCTCGCAACTGTGAGGAGAGCTAAATATCAGATGAGATAATCATCTTGTTGGATGTTGGTGATCATACAACTCAAGTTATAATCTAATATAAATGTAATTTTATTTGGTAGCACCAAACATATATTTGTATATGCATTGACATCAAGGTTATCGTGATGTTTTTGTCTCGTGTGAACATTGGCTTGTCAGCCCCCTCAAGTTCAAATCCTGGCTCCGCCCTCGTTTCTATCCTCTCCTCTCATCTCATCACATCACATCTCATCTCAACGGGAGATTAGGGGGTTGTTTGGTTCTACACCTAGCAATGCCACACTTTGCCACACAATGTTGCCACACTTGCCTAAGGTTAGTTCTTTAAAATGAGAGCCACAAGTTGGCAAGCCTAAGAAAATCTTACCACACTTTTTGAGTGTATGTGATGTGAGACACCCATCTAAGTTGGTCAAACTTGCCTAACCTTAGGTGTGACAACCTTTGGCAAACTTAGTCACAAATCGAACAGCCCCTAGATTAATTTTGGTGTCTGCTCCCTCCCTATGCCATACTGAATGACTGATTGGTTGGTGTCCAAAGTCCAAACCATTCCATTCTGAGTAGCAATCACAGCCCCGACTGCTCCAACTAGTGCTTGTTCAAATCAAAGATAGGCCTCACGAGAGAGAGAGGGCAACGTCAAACGGCTCACGGGTGGACACTTGGAAAGACAATAAAAAAAAGGTGCCGCCAGAATCATCATCACATCTGCCGGAGTAGGCCAGCTGCCAAATCCAGCTTATACAAAAATCAACCAACCAATCGCCCATCCCATCGCATGCAATGCACCGCATGTTTACTACACTACCAAACCCTACAACATCCTGCCAACAGCCGGAGGCGGCCGCGCCAGCCCCCAACCCAAAATTACATGCCCATGCCCATTCACACTCACAGGCGCCAGATCCCAACCCAAAAAACTGCATTCCTACACTCGTTGCAACGGGTTTTGTTCATCAGCTCATCAGTCTATCTCCTGCAGTGACTTTGTTTGTTTGTTTGTTTGTTTGTTTGTTTGTTTGTTTGTTTGCAGACACAACACAACACACACACCCAAAAAATAGTCAGCTTCAGCTTCTTCTTCTTCTTCTTCTTCTTCTTCTTCTTCTTCTTCTTCTTCCTCTTCACCGGCTCCGACAGCCCACCACAAACTGAATTCCTACCCCTACGGTCCTACCCCACCATCTGCGCTACTCTGTACCACGTACGTCCACACATTCTCCACCGTGCAACGAGAGCTGTTCTTTTCGTCAGATCATCATCATCATCATCAGACACATTAATCTACCTCCTCCAGTGAGTTAGTAGTTCGCAGACTACACACACAAAAAGTTACATCCGCCGCCTCTTCTAAAACTTGAAGTCCACCTTCTTCCTCTTCGCCGCCGTCTTCCAGGACGCCGGCGACGACCAGCCCCTGCCTTCCCCACGTAGCAGCTTCCTCCACATCTTCCCCTTGCCCTTGCCCTTGCCCTTGCTCTCCTCCCCCCAAAGCTCCCTGTACCTGTCAATCACAACACCACTACGGTCACCAACACGTACACAACACCAGGCGTCGTATATATGATAGCCCTGCATTCATTCTGCCGCAGGGAACAACACACTGCGACGGCGGTCTTACTTGGCCGCGGCGTCAAGCTGGTCGGGGTGGATCGTGACGTCCACTCTCTCCAGCCTCTGCTTCTTACCAGCAGCAGCAGCGGCAGCATGGGGGTTGGAAAGAAAAGGCATGAACGTCAGAGCCTGAACTAACAAGTAGTGTCTGTCAGGCAAGCGACGGGTTTCAGTAACAGAAGGTGAGGGAGGGAACTCCACTAATCGGCTCACCCTTTTACTTTTAGGGGCCTGATGATGATGTTGATGATGTTAATGGTTTATCTTGCGCTCCCACCAGCACGTACCTGTGATTAAAGCGAGAGCGCGCATGCAGCGTGTGACTTTTATTTATGGTTTTGTAAAGCTAAGAGCATCTCCAACAGGCGTCCAAAAAAATGCCTCACGGGCTAAAACCATCGTTTTTGTGCGCCGGACACAAAAACCAACGCTCCAGCAGACGATGTAAAATAGAGCGCGCATAAAAAACACGCGCTTAAAAGCGGTATCCCGGGCTGCAAATTCTGGATGCCAGATTGTGAGCGCTGCAACAAAAGGGCTGCTGCAGATGGGGCCGTCGGATTGGACGTCGTGGTTTTGTGCATCTGGAAAACCTCTTCGTCGCTTCCACGCGCAAAAATGCTATTTTGACGCTGTAAAAAAATTATACCGTGCCGAGGCGAAGCGCGCCTGTTGAAGATGCTCTAAGCGGGGGTCGAGGCCAGGGACGGTTGCGCGATAAGGGTTTGGTTGGCGAAGCATTCATACATGTGGCTCGACAAGTACAGCGACCCGGCAGAGGCAACCCTTTCTTCTTTGCGCTCAAGAATCTTCGCATGCAAGAAAGAAACAGCAAATTGACGATTATCAGCAACGACTAGCAAACCCAAACAAGGAGCACTTCAACAACTTAATGCTCAACAGCACTATGCTTTCTTAGACACCGAGAGCACTTCAACATCAGCTGGTATAATTAATGGCCTTTCTTCAAATTTGAAAGTTTTATTTTTCCATGAAAGTTTAGACGCACCTTTTTATGGGGATTCAGTCGCCCATGTTTTTGAAAGTACATTTAAAAAAAAGTTTTTGGAAGTTCTGGAAAAAAAAAACACAATAGCTTTTTTAGGGGTAAAAAACACAATACCAATGACGAACGGCGCTTTGGGTCTTTCCAGCCCGGCCCCTTGTGCGCTTCTTGCTCTGTCGGACCTTGCCCCTCTCGCGCGACTGCTGCGCCCGGGGCCGGCGGCCGTCCTCCGCCGCTTCCGCAGGCACCATCGGAAACCTCCTTTGCTCGGCTTCTTCAACGGGGATGTTTACACAGAGTACCACTTCACTTCGGTCCTGGACTCGCCGGACTGCATCCCCGCCGCCCGCTTTTCCCTGCCATTCCCCATGCCCAAAGGCATCATACCCTACAAGAAACGTTGGAACCTAATGGGCTGCCGCCACGGCCTCGCCGTCCTAGTCAACTTGTCGCAACGCGAGATCGTCGTGTTGGACCCCCTTATCCGGCAACAGTGCCACGTGACTTGTCCACCAGGGCTCATGCTTAGGCAGGACTCCACCGTGGTGTGCTGTCACGCTGCGGTGGTGTGCGCTGACGATGAAGATGGGCACGTGCACGGCGATTGCTTCTCGAGACCGCTCAAATGTTGGTCTTTATCTGGGTCACCGAGAACCTAGAAGACACGCACACGCAAGTGTTCGCTTGCCTCTACGAATCAGCGTCTGGTGTATGGGGGGATATTTCCTCTATTGAGTGTGCATATGAGGTTTATGACATAGGGCCTAGTGTCCTTGTTGAGAATGCACTTTGTTGGTTGCTTTTTGAAAGTGATGTCCTCGTATTTGATCTTCAGCGTCAGAGCCTTAGTGTGATCAAGAAGCCGATAGACGATGACTCCTATGGATCAGTCCAACTCTTACGAACAGATGATGGTGGACTTGGCCTTGCATATTTGTCGGAACTGACCATCCAATTATGGGAGGGGAAATCAAACTGTGATGGTGTTGTCAGATGGGTGTTGTTGCAGAAAACCATTCAATTGGAGGACCTCTTTCAACAGAGAGTGTTTAGTGACATCAAAACGCTACGGATGTCAGGGTATGATGAGGACACAAATGTTATTATTCTGTCTGCGGTGACTGGCGTGTTCATGCTCCAAATTGACTCGATGCAGATCAAGCATATTATCAAAAGAAATAGCATATGTTGCCTCACCTTTCATCCCTACACAAATTTCTATACTACAGGTAATACCTCCATGCCTACATGGGACAAACAGTAAAGTCTAATTTGTTTGTTTTGCAGATTTCTTTTGCCACCTGATTTCTTGCTGTAATATTATTCTTGTGATTAAAGACCACCTAGACATATAAGAATATGCTAAGTTGTTTGTTTCTTTGTTGGTCTGGTGCTTTATGGTGATGTAACTTCTTGTAATTATTGGGCCACATTGAAGCTTGAAAAGGAAAATAACTATTGCTTTGATGCATGGCCATTGCTAAATGCTAACTACAATCCTATGCTTGTAATAATCTTACCACCAGGACTTTTCTAACAACTGGAAACTGGCTCAACTGCACCAAGAGAATGTAGTAAGCCGTCTGCTACACGAAACGGTTAACAAAATTGACACATTTGGAAGCTTAAAGCTAGTTATATTTGTCCTATCAGTACATTTTATACAATTTTGTACAAGATAATGCTTATGTTCATCGACATTAATACTAACCGTCAATCTGTAACATAATGTACTTTATTTGTCGTCGTAAAATAGTACTAGTTAATTAATTCGAATGGTAATATTAAATCACTGAGGTTTCCCAGTATGTGCATATTTTCTTTTCTACAATTGGTCAAAACTTGTAGAAGCTCTCACGATAATAATTCTAGATAAATGCATTTTCCTATACATATGCAGACAGTCCCATCATTCTGTTTTTTGCACCAAGCTATAGATGTGACTTCGTCTACTATCATTGTCACAAAAGCTATTTTCTTCTCCTCCGGCTACATAAATAAATATATAGTGGTTCGCACGCATTCCTTCTCACTGATTCAACTTCCCTATGATTTTTTTTGTTTTTTGTTTTTTTGGGTTTCTTTTGCTTGTTGGTGGAAATGGGTCAATGTTGCACTGTAAGACATGAGATCTAGTAATGTGCTATCTCGGTTGAACAAGTGAGGTTTTATCTTCTTGCTATGTGTATATCTTTTGTCTTTTAAGGCAATGTATCCTGGAATACTCAGTTTAGATGATGCATGATTTATTGGTTTACCCACCTGGGTTTATTGTCCTCCCACCCTCCCCCCCCCCCCCCCCCCCCCCCCCTCTTGTATTTTGAATCAAAGTTTGACCACAAATTTAATTAGTAAAATGGAAATTACATGTCACAAAAATTATATCGCTAGAATCCTCTTTCGAATACAAATACTTAGTGTGCAACATCATATTTTATTAGTCGTATGGATGGTCAAAGTTTGAACGGAAATACTAGGTGACCCAATAAACCAGGATGAAGGAAGTAGGTTTCTAATATATGAATATGATTAATTTATAAACGTTCTAGTTCTTAAATTTATGAAAAGTATGCAATGTTTTAAATAGCGGACTATGCCAAATAGCGGCGGTCTCCAAATCAGCTATAGCGGCGCTATAGCAGGGTATAGCCGGCTATTAGCGGACTATTGTACATGAGTATCATTTGGCGCCACCCTTCTTAAAAAGCTATAACAAAGCTATAGTAGGGCTATAGCCGGATATTACGAACATTGAAAGCATGTTGTTCTTTTGGAATAATCTAGAAGGTCTAGTTATTGCCTCTAATGAATGGAAGCATTCTGTCACTGATCTTTTACTAGCTTGTACTGCAATCATATGAACTTACTAGAAGAAAAACTTGAGAACTTGTCAACCATAGAGATTGAAGCCGAGAGAGTAGTACAAATTGGGTTGACCGAGATGGCATTGATTGTCCTGCAAGTATCTCAAGTTATACACTTATACTTGAGTTAATGAAACGAAGATAAAGGGCTAGCTATTTCTTTTGTGTTATGTTATGTATGTTATTGACTGTGATGTGGTTGACGGTGAGATTGCTCCTATATTTTGTATGTATGGTATTCTACTTCTATGTACTGTGGCGTGTGAAGTGGAATTTCTCGGATGTAACCGTGTGAACTTTTGTATATTATCCAATATCAGCCGACAATAGTCAAGATGCAGGTACGGATCAGGGTTGACCTAGGACTCCTGTGTTATATATACCTCTTGTAAGCCGCTGCACGGGATAAGTTGATCAGTTGTAAATCCCCGGCGTTTGTAACCTCTCCCGATATAGTGAAGTTTGGCTGGCTGGCGCCCGTGGTTTTTTCCCCTTCGTGTTGGAGGGGTTTTCCACGTTAAAATCTCGTGTCCCTTTGCTTGATTTCGTTCTTCATCGTATTCGTTTGCGTGTTGGATCTCTAACAAAACTATTGTGGTGGATGAAGCTTCTGAATCCAATGTTCTCATCCTTGGTTCAGACACTCATTTGGATGTATAGCGTCCGGAACCTGTTGCCCTCATCGCTCTAAAGTTTGTTGTGGCTGCCCACCTGATCCCCGGCTACCTACTTTAAAGAAACTAGACCATACCCCGTGCATTGCTGCGGGAACTCTTAGTCTGATCCACATGATAGTAGATAAATCAAATAACTTTGTTTGAATTGTAAACATATTATCTTAAGATGAAAATCATTCAATGGGCACAATACTTGTTGTATAATTATAGACATTGCCAAATGTGACTACTTTATAAGTTTGTTACTAAATATAATGATATGTCATTACAAATACTTAAATAAATAATGTTTAGGAACACAGATTCTGAAATGGAAATAATATGAAAGGTTATGTACAATTTGCCATTTTTAGATACTTATTGTGTATTGTGTGTGACTCTTGTTGTATATCAGTATCCATATTTTGCATACTTAGGATTTAAAAATACAAAAACTAAACACAAATATTGGCCATTGTAGTATCTTCTTATACTTGATAGAGTAATCGAGCTCCAGTCTTATTAATAAGAACAAAGTTAATCATGGTTATCCGAGCATAAGAGTATCGTATCCATTTCTCTTTTCTTGGCCAAAGCAGGTATAGATTACTTTATATCAAAGTGCATGGATATAAAGAACATGAGCTTATAAAAATATATAAGCAGTGAGATTCAAAGTTATTGCCTTTGCTCCCGGAGTTTGTTTGCAATAAAAAGAAATTATGCACGCGAGTTTATGAACTACAGTAAACGAATTAGAAAAATGAATATGATGTCAAACACGATGAATTCTCTGGTTCAGACCTTGGACAGTAGGATTATTCTAATTAATTGCCTTTCATTTCAAAGAATGAAAACGGAACACAAATAACATGAATTTGGGAAATCAAATAGTATACAAAAATTACAGGATTTCAGTTGATTTCAACTATGGCTTTTAACTTCGCATCTAGCATGTATCATTGTCCATATGATCCCTCAATGGTATATCAGAGGAAGTTAATCCCTACAATACAATGGGGACATATAATACTAACTAATCCACAAAGGCCAGTGATAGGCGTCGGTGCACCGGCCCAAATTTGGGCCGGTCGAACGTGCATCATCCGATTGAACTAATTCCAACCGTCTTATCCCGTGATAGCCCCCCCCCCCCCCACCCGCTTCTCAAATCCATCTAGCAGGCACGCATAGGAGCCGTGGCTGCACCCACCCCACGCCAGCATGGCCTCGCCGTAGTCATCTCGTGTCTTTCTCGTCGGATCCACCGATGCAACAACTTTTGCCCCCGCGGTTGAAGCTCCCTTACTGACGGTGGCAGCTCTGGTAGGACGCCCGCAACTCTGGTAGCGTCGGTCGCCGGTCGCAGCACCCCGGCGATGAGCTCGCGAAAAAGTACTCTTATTCGGGCTTGTTGGTGGCAACAAAAATTTCCATCGATGGTAGCAAAAAATTATGCTGGTTCCAGCAAAAATAGCTCGTCCGTGCCGCCACCCCATCGCCATTGAAGCATAATCGATCACCGGTTGTAGCTTTTGTGATTGCCGGTTGCAGCAAAAATAGCTTGTGGTCCATCTCGGGGCTTCTCTGGTAGTAGCAAAAAAATTACAACGGTTGTAGCAGAACACATAATCAAAGGGTCTCGGGCAAACCCATGAAAAAGGTTGTAACAGACAATAGTGCCGGTAGTAGGAAAACCCAAAACCACTGTAGCAAAAAGTGGTGCAAAATGATTCTAGCAAAAAAAACATGGCAGCAAAATTTGGGTAGTTCTAGCAAAATACGAAGACGGTGGTAACAAATTAGTACACTGGTTCCAGCAAAAACGAACACGGAAGCAGAATCTGGGTTTGGTTCCAACAAAAGCCGTAGCAAAATTTACGGATGGTTCAAGGTAAAAAAAAACACCTAGTTCCAGCAAAAATAAAACTCGAGCATGTGCCCTGGTTGGAGACCTGCGGCGCTCCCATGGTCGGAGACATGCGGTGGCCACTGCCGCGCCTCGCCGAGTGCGCAGTTGCAGCTCTCCGTCGTCAGATGCCGATTGATGCAGCTCCACCAACCGGTGGTTGTAGCACCGGCGCCACAGATGGTAGCATCTTCGGCGAGGTGGTTGCAGCTCCGACGCCCCAACGGTTGCTGCACCTTCGCATCCAAATCCGTCGTCGGCCGCCTTGCTTGCAGCATTGGCCACGCCCATCGCTCGATGTCCCCGCTGTCTTTGGCAGAGAAGTGTATGTGCTAAGCTGGAGTTGCAAGAGAAAGTGCTGCAATGTTGTGTGGCCAGGGGAACAAGGGGAAAGGGAAGAGATAAGGCACAGGGGAAAAGCTGTTGATGCGGACCCATCACAACACGCGTCTCGTGGGGGGCGGTTTTGCGTGGACGTGTGAAGCCCGCGTGTCATGCGGCCGGCCGAAAGGTTTCGCCGGAGCTCCGGCTCGAAACATTTTCCATCCGCAAAAGTATTTACACAAAATCAGATCATGTAACTAGTAAGCACATTAAGGGTCAGTTCTTTTGGTAGCTTTTCTGGGCTTCTGGAATAAGCTGTCCCCTACCTAGTTTATTCTAGAAGCTCAACTAAAAATATTTTTTCAGAAGCCTATTAGTGAAGTCTTAATTAGTAGGCTTCTGAAAAAATAAATCTAGTTGGGCTTTTAGAATAAGCTGGATAGGGGACAACTTATTTCAGCTTATTCTAAAAGCTATCAAAAGAACTGGCCCTAAGTTTCGACAAGGAAGCACGTGGTGAACCTCCCGACATCCAAATCTGGTGCCACGTGTCCTAAACCCTATTTCATACAAATAATGGAAATAGACCGTTGCCAGGACATAGGTCAAATGAGATGGAGGCTACGATAGAAGGCTTCACATCCACCATCAAGAATGATATATGAGCGTATTTCCCATTCTCTAGTCTTTTGGTTTATTTTTGTTTATTTTTATATCGAGAGTACGTCAATGACGTATAATATTTTTATTTTTATAGGAGGAGATTTTGTAAACTGGGTCTAGTTTTCTTTTCATGGTTCAACTGGTCCACTTTTTGGTAGGACTATTCACCCCTAAATCAGCCCAGGGGAGGGCGAGGCCTACGAGGTCCACACCGGATAGGTCACCGGCAACTTTCCTGCCTTTATAACCGACCAAACCCTAGGTCACTCAGCCTCTACCGCCGTCACCGCCGCCCATCACAATCAACCGCTGTTTTGCTTGCCGCTGCGCCATCTTCGACTAGGAAGTAGGAAGCCGGCGTCGTGCGAGCAAAGAGGATGTCTTCTTTATTGTACTACCATTATCTTGCGAGGAGAAGGGCAGGGATTCCAAAGCGGCGGCGCGGCGGCCGCGAGCGAAAGCGTCGGCGACATCACCTTTACCTCGTCTTCGACGACTGGGCGCACGGCTACAGCGTCCGCAAGGTGCACCCCTCGCGTCGCCAATCCGCCGCACGGCGCAGGCGCCTGCCTCGGCCTTTCATCCGGATGGAGGCGGTGCGCGGGTCGCCGGAGTGCTTCGCGTCGGCCTTCGGCACCATGATCTTGTCCATGTATCCCTTGGAGACCGAGCTCGATCCTCGTGACACCACACACTGGCCCTCGACCAGGACCTTCATCCCCGCGCTGGACGTCCGCTCGCGGGCCATCACCTTTGGCCCCGGGCCGGCGAACCCGGTCCGTCCCGTATATCTCGCCGTCGGCGACGACAAGCTGTTCATCCTGGGCGTGGGAACCTTCCAGATGCTCTCCGTGGATCTATCTGGCGGCAGCGACGGCAGCATGGACATAGAGTGGTGGTGGGAGCGAGGACTCCCGAAGCCGCCATTCGAGCTTTGCAACGCCACGTCCACCTCCTACGCATTGCACCCCGACGGACGGTCCTTCCTCGTGAGCACCAAGAAGGAAGGCAGTGTGGCCACCTTCGCCTATGACACGGTGAAGCTCTCATGGAAACAGCTCGGCAATTGGGCGCTGCCCTTCACCGGCCGTGGCCACTTTGACCCTCTCCTCAACGCCTTTGTAGGGCTCTCGGAAGACGGCCAACTCTACTCCTGCTACATGCCCGGCTCCGACGACACCCCTCCTGCTGTGTCGAAGCTCGGCAAGGAGAAGCTGTTCAGCGAGGACCCGGGTGAGAGAAATGTAGGCGCCACGCTCGTCCACATGGGACGCCGGAGCAAGTTCTGCCTTGTAGAGTGCGTCTGCATCGATCAGGAGCTCAAGGAGGAGGGAGATGTGGGCTGCTTTCTTTACCGTTTGACCTCTTTCACTCTCAGCCATGACATGAACGGAGTCCTGACTACTGGAAAGAGCCGGCGGACACAATACTACAAAGTGCCTGGAAAAACCACCAAGTCGTTGCTCGGTAATCCAGTAGCATTTTGGATGTAAACTGCTGAAATTTGCACACTCAACTGTGATTCAGTGAATGTTTCTCCTTCTATGTTTTTCCATGTGTATGAGTTCGTGACAAGAAGAGATCATTCTATGCATGTCAAGACTTTTCTTTTGCCTTCACTGATTAATTTAATTCAATAAGGCAAATTAGTAAGTTGCAAACACTCAAGTATTGGCGGTGCTGCTTCAAGCCTTCAATTGATTTTTACATCTTATCTGATCCACCATTGCATGTGTTTCCTTCCTTCTCTCTGAATAGGTTTGCCATACATGAAACAGTGGAATGAGATATGTTCAGACTTGAAGAGAAATAAGATGCTAACCATCCATATATTGTAATTAAAGTTAGAGCAACTCAGCGGATCCCCAAAAAATAGAGAAGTATTCGGCCGAGTAAATTTTAGTGGAGTATTTATACTCCATCATTTTTTGGCCGGACCTAGCCAATCTCCTAACTTTAGTGGAGTAATTCTTTTTTGTCAAATGCATTTAATTTTCGGCCACCAATTTTTTTTCATTGCTTCTTTATTTCATTGAACGACAATTGGCTTCTCAATAACCAATTCGCTAAGAAAACCGAAGCAAAGAAAACAAGAACCACAATTAGGACTTTATTAATAGAAATCTGACTTTCTTAACTGCTCCCACTAATTGGACTAATATTTTCTCTATATCTTTATTTTGAACATTGTTGGTTCTCTCAATTAATTGGCTTCTCGAGTTTGTACACTTCTTTCTTCTTCGGTTGCACATAATTCATTCTCGAGTTTGAACATGTGTTTCCTTCCTCCTCTCTGAATAGGTTTGCGAAACTGTGGAATGAGATATCTTTAGACTTGAAGAGAAATAAGATGCTAAGCATCCATGCATTGTAATTAAACTTAGAGCTACTCAGCGGATCACTAAAAAATAGAGAAGTATCCGACAGAGTAAAGCTTAGTGGAGTAATTCTTTTTTGTCCGGACCTAGCCAATCTCCTAAATTTAGTGGAGTAATTCTTTTTTGTCAAATGCATTTCACATTCGGACACCGAAAAAATTTCATTGCTTCTTTATTTCATTGAACGACATTTTGATACACCAGAGTACATAATTCACCAATTCGCTAAGAAAATCGAATCAAAGAAAACAAGAACCCCAATTAGGGACTTTATTAATAGAAAACCGACTTCCGTTCCCACTAATTGGACTAATATTTTCTCTATATCTTTATTTTGAACATGTTTGATTCTCTCATTTGGCTTCTCGAGCTTGCACACTTCTTTCTTCTTTGGTTGCACACAATTCGACATTGTGTCGCCTCTAGTCTCAACTCTAGCAAGGAGTGCACGAAATTCTATCAAATTTCTCGCTATCAATAGACCGATGTAATTTTCTTCCCGATACCAAAATTTGCATCCATCCTACACACAATTTTGAGCAAACAATGAGCTACAAATTGAGACGAATCCGATGAACAACAGGATAAACAAGCATTTACCCCATCTTTTTTGCACTTGAAGAACACCCATCTGGGATGTTCCAGCGTGGTAGAAACTTGGCGCACCACCTGTCGTAGGCAGTTGTCACACTTGATGACCGGCAACGGTGAGCCGACGAGCTGTTGGGTCAGTGGCGGGCTTCACCGAGGGCCTGGCTTGTCTTTGTCGGTGGTTCACCGACGAGTGAGATCTGAGAGGCTAGAGGAGGAGGCCACACCACTAGTACAAAACAGGGCTTCGGTCCACCCCAGAAAAGCCCATTAATCCCGGTTCACTCACGAACCGGGACCTATGAGGGCATCGGTCCCGGTTCGTGAGGCCAGGGCGCCGGCCGGGGCTCGTGGGCCATTGGTCCCGGTTCGTCTGACCCCTTTGGTCCCGGTTCCAGACATGAACCGGGACCAATGCGCCTCGCTCCTGGCCCACAACCATTGGTCCCGGTTCGTATCTGGAACCGGGACTAAAGGGACACCTTTGGTCCCGGTTCCAGACACGAACCGGGAGCAATGCGCCTCGCTCCTGGCCCACAACCATTGGTGGCAACCGTTCGCCTGGCGCGAGCCCTTTTAGTCCCGGTTCGTGTCTCAAACTGGGACTAAAGGTCCCAACCGTTCAAATCCCACGCCTTGGAAGTTGTTGCGCGCGACGCTACAGTAACGCGACGATACAGTAAACGTGGCCAGTCTCCATTTCTGTTCGTCTCCCTCTCCTCTCTTCTTTCCCATCCTCCACCATGAATCCAAGAACTCGCTACGGGAACGTGCTCGCACATGGCACGACCAATCTCCATGTCGTCTACACGAACAACACCGCCAAAGTGGAGGGTTTTCTTTCCATGTTCGAGGAATGGCTTCAAGAGGAGGAACACAAGTTCATGGGCCTCGATCTCGAGTACACGGCCGATGGTCGCAATGTTGCCGTCATCCAACTTTGTTTCAAGAAACATGTCATGGTCTTCCAGTGGGCAAGGTAATACGAAACTTGTCATGGTTTTAATTGGGGCTTTTCTTTGATTCATAGGATAGGAAAATAGCATAGGAATAGGAGGATTGGGAATGTCGAGAACATGTCATAGTTTCCTTGATTCATAGGAAAAATGCATAGGAAAATTGGGGCTTTTCTTTGATTCATAGGAAAATTGCATAGGAATAGAAAATTGCATAGGAATAGAAAATTGCATAGGAATAGGAGGATTAGGAAAATTGCATAGGAATAGGAATAGGAGGATAGGAAAATTGCATAAGAATTTTCCTTGTAGTTGCATATTGGCCATCGTGGGAGAACATGTCTTAGTTTAGGGGCTTCTTTTGATTCATAGGATAGGAAATGCCTAGGAATAGGAAAGTTGCTATGATTCTTATTATACTTGTTATGATTCTTATTATACTTGTGCCGAATTATACTTGTTATGATTCTTAATTATTATATTTGTTCTAAATTATACTTGTTATGATTCTTATTATACTTGTGCCGAATTATACTTGTTATGATTCTTAATTATTATACTTGTTCTAAATTATACTTGTTATGATTCTTATTATACTTGTTCTAAATTATACTTGTTATGATTCTTATTATACTTGTTATGATTCTTATTATACTTGTACCGAAATATACTTGTTATGATTCTTATTATACTTGTTTTAAAATATACTTGTTGCAGCAATATTTAACACATTTGTTCCATTTTGTTGTTGCAGTAGTAACAAGCATTGTCCAAAACTTATGGAGTTCCTTCACAGAGGCATATATTTTGCTAGCGTTGATATAACGAATGACAAGATCAAGATGAGGCGCACCTGGGGTATTGAGATACCAGCTGAATGCCACATTGATCTTCAGGGCAGGTTCAGGCTTGAGCATGACAAGACTTCAATGGCTGATATGGCAGCCGCCCTGATCGACGAGCACTACGCTGATATGAAGACAAAATTCCCCAAGTCAGGGCACAAACATTGGGAGAAGACCCCACTTGACCCTATCAACATTGAGTATGCAGCAATAGATGGGTACGTTGCATACGAGTTGTACCGCAGGATTCGAATCTTCAATTATGGGCAGCGTCACCTCGTACCGCTAGTACCACCACCAGTGCCCCATGGGTCTCCTGCTTGGGGGTATTCTGATCCAGACGACGAGTAGTGTTTGCAATGGCAAACACTTTTATCTCTATTATGTAGTGCTTGGGGGTCTCCTGATCCGGACGAGTAGTGTTTGCAATCCGGAAGAGTAGGATTGGAATCTTCAATTATGCAGTACTTTCTGTAATGGATATCTGAACTATTATTTCTATTATGTCCCTGTTTAAGTACGGTTTGTGTGTAAGAATATTTAGTATGATGTGAGCAAGCTTCCTCAAGCATTGTGATGTATGTGATGAAGATTGTCCATGGTTACGGCGCAATAAGCAAGGGACACACGTGAAGAAAAAGTTTTATACCCCAAGATCCCACTCTGGGATGTGATCGGCTTCATTGTCATCACTTTCTTCTCTAGTGAGTAGCTGAGATGGTCCATTTTGTACACGAAGTCCATCCAGTTTTTGCCGTAACCCTCTCAACTTTTTAGCACATGCCATGTGGGTGAAATGATGATACCATGCCAACTTTCAACCTTTTCATAGTTCATTTGTAGTGCTTTTCAATTTCAGGGCCATTTAGCTCAAAAAAATCAGTAAATGCATGAAAAAAAGGAAATGAAGTCAGAAAGGGTTGAAAATTGATGATGTGGCTTTGAATGGTGCATTTTGAACACACAAAAAGTCTGGAGTTCAAATAAGTTCAAAAAAATGAAATCCCTTTGTAACAGATGAGTTTTCGTCCGAAACCGTGATACTTCGAAAGAGATTGTCCATTTTGTACACGAAGTGCATCCAGTTTTTGCCGTAACCCTCTCAACTTTTTAGCACATGCTATGCGGGTGAAATGATGATACCATGCCAACTTTCAACCTTTTCAGAGTTCATTTGTAGTGCTTTTCAATTTCAGGGTTATTTAGCTCAAAAAAATCAGTAAATGCATGAAAAATAGCAAATGAAGTCAGAAAGGGTTGAAAATTGATGATGTGGCTTTGAATGGTGCATTTTGAACACACAAAAAGGCTGGAGTTCAAATAAGTTCAAAAAAATGAAATCCCTTTGTAACAGATGAGTTTTCGTCCGAAACCCTGATACTTCGAAAGAGATTGTCCATTTTGTACACGAAGTGCATCCAGTTTTTGCCATAACCCTCTCAACTTTTTAGCACATGCTATGTGGGTGAAATGATGATACCATGCCAACTTTCAACCTTTTCATAGTTCATTTATAGTGCTTTTCAATTTCAGGGCCATTTAGCTCAAAAAATCAGTAAATGGATGAAAAAAAGGAAATGAAGTCAGAAAGGGTTGAAAATTGATGATGTGGCTTTGAATGGTGCATTTTGAACACACAAAAAGTCTGGAGTTCAAATAAGTTCAAAAAAATGAAATCCCTTTGTAACAGATGAGTTTTCGTCCGAAACCCTGATACTTCGAAAGAGATTGTCCATTTTGTACACGAAGTGCATCCAGTTTTTGCCGTAACCCTCTCAACTTTTTAGCACATGCTATGCGGGTGAAATGATGATACCATGCCAACTTTCAACCTTTTCAGAGTTCATTTGTAGTGCTTTTCAATTTCAGGGTCATTTAGCTCAAAAAAATCAGTAAATGCATGGAAAAAAGGAAATGAAGTCAGAAAGGGTTGAAAATTGATGATGTGGCTTTGAATGGTGCATTTTGAACACACAAAAAGGCTGGAGTTCAAATAAGTTCAAAAAAATGAAATCCCTTCGTAACAGATGAGTTTTCGTCCGAAACCGTTATACTTCGAAAGAGATTGTCCATTTTGTACACGAAGTGCATCCAGTTTTTGCCGTAACCCTCTCAACTTTTTAGCACATGCTATGTGGGTGAAATGATGATACCATGCCAACTTTCAACCTTTTCAGAGTTCATTTGTAGTGCTTTTCAATTTCAGGGTCATTTAGCTCAAAAAAATCAGTAAATGCATGAAAAAAAGGAAATGAAGTCAGAAAGGGTAGAAAATTGATGATGTGGCTTTGAATGGTGCATTTTGAACACACAAAAATTCTGGAGTTCAAATAAGTTCAAAAAAATGAAATGCCTTTTGTAACAGATGAGTTTTCGTATGAAACCCTGATACTTCGAAAGAGATTGTCCGTTTTGTACACGAAGTGCATCTAGTTTTTGCCGTAACCCTCTCAACTTTTTAGCACATGCTATTTGGGTGAAATGATGATACCATGACAACTTTCAACCTTTTCAGAGTTCATTTGTAGTGATTTTCAATTTCATGGTCATTTAGCTCAAAAAAATCAGTAAATGCATGAAACATACCAAATGAAGTCAGAAAGGGTTGAAAATTGACGATGTGGCTTTGAATGGTTCATTTAGCTCAAAGAATGAACTAATAGCAAAAAGAATGAACTAGAAAACTTTTATGAAACTCTAATAGCAAAAAGAATGAACTAAAAATAATCAATTAAAATATTCTGTTATGATCAACTAAAACAAAACTATAATATTCTTCAATAGCAAAAAGAATCAACTAAAAAGCTTTTATAAAACTCTAATAGCAAAAGGAATCAACTAAAAAGCTTTTATAAACCTCTAGTATTTTTGAAACTAAAATTATATAAAATTTATGCAACTAAAATTATCAAAGAATTTTTTGTTCAAAACATTAATAGCAAAAAGAATTTTCATAAAGAATTTTTTTGTTAGAAACTTTAATAGCAAACTAAAATAACCAAATCTGTTTTTGATTAAAATAGACATTTAAAATAACCTAAAACTTACCAAATTGAATATAATGATAAAACACAGTAATATTAAATAGCAGGAAAAAGGATCACTCAAAAATCTCTTTTTTTAGTAAAGTTATTCACAAACTAGTGATTCACACAAATTTCAAAAAATTCTAATTTAAACTATTCAAATTTGAAAACTAAAGGCACTAACGGAAAGTTTATAATTTTTGTGACCTAAAAGCAAAAAGAATGAACCAAAAAACAGTAAGTAGGAACAAAATAAAATAAATAAAGCAAAAAACAAAACAAAAAACTGGATTTTTTTTTAAAAAAATGCCACCTATTGGGCCGCCACAGCCTGAATACGACTTGAAACCGAACCAGCTTGTTGGGTCAGGATTCAGGCCCGCAGAAGACCCAACAGGCCCACAGGCAGTGACAGATTAGGCCCGAAGGCCTGCAGTAGAGAGAAGCTCGAGAGGGTATGCGCAGCAGCGCTTATAAACCACTCTCGAGCTCTCTCGTCTAGCGAGGTGGGACTAAAAATTTGGCCCCGGTCAGAATCACCCTTTGTCCCGGTTGGTGCCACCAACCGGGACCAATGCTCACCTTTGGTCCCGGTTGGTGCCACCAACCGGGACCAAAGGTGTCTGCTTCCCGCCCTTTGGGCTGCTGAAAAGAGACCTTTGGTCCCGGTTGGTGGCACCAACCGGGACTAAAGGTGGGCATTGGTCCCAGTTCGCCGGGACCAATGCTTCTTCTATATAAGTAAACACTTGGAAAATTTCAGATTTCATATGCCATTGCCCCGAGCCTGCCGCCCCGTCGCCGCCTCGAGCCCCGTTGCCGCCCCGTCGCCGCCCCGAGCCCCGTCGCCGCCCCGTCGCCGCCCCAAGCCCATCGCCGCCCCGTCGCCGCCGTCCTCGTCGCCGCCCCGAGCCCACCGTCCCCGTCGCCGCCCCGTCGCCGTCCCGTCGCTGCCCCGTCGCCGTCCCGTCGCCGTCCCGTCACCGCCCTGTCACCGCCCCGTCGCCGCCCCGCCCCCGTCTCCGCCCCCGCCGCCCCCGTCGCCGCCCCGTCCCCGCCGCCTCTCCGTCGCCGCCCCGTCCCCGTCGTCGCCCCGTCGCCTCCGCGTCGCCGCCCCCGCTGTGAGCCGCCGCCACCCCTGCTCTGTGGATTTTTTTAAAATATATGTTGACTTTTTTATATGATGAATGTTTATGTTTTAGTTGTTTTATGTTTTATTTAATTATTAGGAGTCTTTGGAAACAATTAGTATGTGTATGTTAGATTACAGAAAAAATTTTGGTTTTATGAAAAATTAGTGATTAAACGATTAGAAAACGTTCTCATAGGAATTTGTCTCGACGTCAACGATGCCCGGCCCTCATCCTCGTCGTCGAGTGGTCCGCGAGAGCCTGCTTGATAGGCGCCATGTCCGGGACTGGGCTCCGCCGGGCTGGCACTGGGAGGTGCTACCTTCCCGGGCTCGGAGGTTGGTGAGGAATCCAGGTCTCGTCGTCGACCCGGAGCTTCTGTGGCGGCGGTCACGCGGGCCACTTTCGGTGCGGAGGGAGTGGGCCCCCGCGGAGGTGGTACGTCGCCGTGTCAGGGAGGAGGACGAGCACGTCCGTCGCTACATGGCGGTGTTGGACGCCCGGTTCGACAATACCTGGCAGATTCTTCAGGGATCTCACCCGAGTTATGATCCCGTGATGGTTCCTTATCTTTGGGTGTCCACCGCCGGCGACTCAGAGACCGCTAGTGAACCTAGTTCACCGTCCTCCACTTTGGATTCTAGGATATTCGATCTGTATTAGTGATCTTATATGATAATATTCGAGATGTATTAGTTAATATTTGATGATGCATTAACTGGATTGTTCGGGATGATGTATTAGTTAATATCGAGTGCTTGTGATTTGCCAGTCGTTCCGGCAAAACATAGGGAATTTTTTCTATGTCATTGCTCGATATATGGAACGGGTTGACTTCAGGTCTGTTTCGGCTCCTTGAGTGTGTTTCAGTGAGGGAGAGTGTCCACCATATATATATATGAGAGAGGAAGAATCCCGACTGTTGTTGTGGGGGTCGCTTCTCCTTCGTTCCCGTGTGCTAGACATTTTGGTGTAATGCACTCGGGGACGAATGGAGGAGCCACCATCACCGATGGTCGCAATATCAGAGGGAGTGCCCACCATATACGTGAGATGAGAGTTTAGGAAGCAAAGACTCGACAGACCTAAAGTCAACCCGTTGCATATTTTGAGTAATAGTGATCTGTGTGTTGATCAGTTTCCTGGTAGTTGCCTTCGATCGATTTTAAATGTTTCAACTATGAACATAGGAAATGTCTGACGACGATAGCGAAAGGGAATTCGGTATGTGCGAATACTGCGAAGACGAGCGCGGTCTGTGCGACACGACTCACCTAGTTGATGGTAGGCGCTTCAGCATCGTGCTGGATGAGACCTTCGAAGTGGATACAGTAAGTCACAACGACAAGTCTTTTTTCGTAATTAAGCATGACTTCTGCTTCTTTTGCTTGAACTTATAATTTTAATTTTTTACTATTCTACTAGCGTATCCCCTGCCATGCAAGAATTTATGTCTTGGATAAGATTGGTTTCAATACTAAAAAAAATATGGATGTAAAGAGAGTTCACTTGAGGACCGAGCATGGTTATACTTTTGCCGTAAAATTGTACAATGCAGACACCTACTCCTATTTTGAATGCAAAAGTTGGCAAGCACTATGCAAGGCTTATGCATTTGAGCCTAATATGCTTATCACCTTTGATATTCATCAGGAAGATGAAATTGAAGGTAATATCGACATCTGGGTCGATGTGCAGACGCCTCCAGTTCTACCATTATGTGAGTTTCTCAACCATATTTATTATGATTCCGATTCTGCCTCCTTGTGAGTTTGTTAAACATATTTATTATGTAATTTATATTGTTTATTTCAAAATAGTTGACAGCTTATTTCCATTGACAGCTTATTTTCATTCTTCAAAAAATGTACGGAAGATGGTAGACAGAACCTACTACACCGATGGCGCAGAATTAACTTGTCAGGAGAAAAATCATCTTATCGCATTTATTAATGATCTTCAGAATTACAATACCTATTATCAAACTCCTACACATTATGGTCAATACGTGCCACTAGTGCACGTGTTGAACTACGGTAACATCCATGGAGATCGCATGGTAAGATTTTTTACTATTACGACATCCGTGCATCTTTTGCATAAATTATTTTTAAAACTAAACTACATTGCTAACTACGAAGTTATTACTATGTTTTTCAACAGAAAATCCCGAATGATTGTGTGCCTCATCTGATGTTTCCGAAAGGTCACCTTGATGTTATGAGCTTACTGCCACCAGGTCATCATATGCATCACTGTTGTCCATACCGGATTTCTAAAACCGATGAAGACATGGCAATCAAAGATTGGAAAAAATGTATGGTCGATCGTAGGGAGCTACTTGGAAGCAACATTGTGCGACGTGCAAGAATTGGAGACATGATAATCTCCATTCTCCACAATGGAGAGTCAGGGCCTATCTTGTTTTATGCGATTTTACCTAAGAGAGTCCGGGTAGTTAGGTCCTAGCTAATACTCATGATCATGTGCTAAGAACAATTAAGTATGGTTGGTTAGATGACTATGGTGATGATGATCGAGTATGACTTGTTATTATGATAACGAGTAGTTCTAAGAACAATTAAGTATGGTTGGTTAGATGACTATGATGATGATGATCGAGTATGACTTGTTATTATGATAACGAGTAGTTCTAAGAACAATCAAGTATGGTTGGTTAGATGACTATGATGATGATGATCGGGACACTTCTCTCTATTAGCTAGCTAACACAATATGAAACCCTAAATTAACCCTCCAACCCCCCCCCCCCCATTTGAAAAAAACAAAAACAAAAACAAAAACCCCAGTGCCTTTTGGTCCCGGTTGGTGTTACCAACCGGGACTAAAGGTCCTCCTGCCTGGGCTCCCAGCACCAGCCACGTGGAGGGCCTTTAGTCCCGGTTCGTAAGCCAACCGGGACTAAAGGTTTTGGGCTTTAGTCCCGACCCTTTAGTCCCGGTTCCGGAACCGGGACAAATGGGGGTTTTCCTACTAGTGCACCTACATGATGTGGCGCAGAGTCGTTGTCGGGGTTGTGCGGTTCGGTACCCGGGCAATCCATGACAAAGGCATTGCCGCCGGCTGCCAGATGTGTCAAATCAGGCGGCGGCGGCGATAGCCATAGATATGCCGATTTTTGCACCGACAACGATGCGAGTGGTTCAAATTCGGATGGTTGAGGACTATGGTGGGGAGTGCGAAGTGTCGGTGGAGGCGAGTGGTGCCGACGAAGGTGGAAAGGGTGGCGTCGGTGTAGATACGTCACAAGAGTGGTGTGGGTGAGTCTGCGGAGGGGAGCAGACTTTTTGCTCGAGCGGTGGATGGCTGACTAAATATAAGAGTCTACTTCGAGGCGGGGTAAAACTTTTACTCTACTATTCGGTGTAGGGGATTGGCTAGGTGCGGGTTAGAACAGTAAAACCAAAATTTTACTCCTTTATATCCATTTAGGGGATCAGCTAGAGTTGCTCTTAGTACATCAACATTGTACTAGAAGGACAGTGCGTGCTTTGCCGCACCACTTATATTCTTTGGGTTGTACATGTTTTTTGTATTTTTTTTGAAGTTGTGAAAAATATTTAAGTATTAGTTGGTTCGGCGTGTGGGATACAATGAAGTGCATTTTTTTATCACATATGCTACTCCTATGGAGAGACTTTATGAAATCTTGCTTACAGATGGATGTGTCAATTTATGGTCTAAGATTAGGGAAATTTGGCCAACGGTATAAATCGGGGAAGTGATTGGTGGGACAATGTTTGGTATGACTGATCCGTAGTGAATCGTTCATGAGTTTATCATTTTTTTATTGTGGTGTTTGGGTGGACGTTTTTGACCATGTGATTGGAGGACGTCTTTTAATTAGTACAAAAACATGAGAAAGTTACTTACGTTGTTGGCCACGTGTGTTATGCTGGTGTTAAACGTGTCATGGGCGACACTTCCGTTTTGTCACCCATTCATCAAGAGATCCCGTCATGAAGCCAGGGTGAATGACCCAATCAATTATGTATCCCATCCAAATTGAAGAGGTGAATGTGGGGCTTTAAAACGGGATAGCTTAACGAAATTAGAGATTTCATTGCCACAACAAAGGATTGACGGAGTCAAAATCAGGGATTGACGGAAGAAGCTTTAAAATTAGGGAGCATAGTGTATTAGAAAATGAATGAAAGAGCTCATTGTAAAATTGTTGAGTTGAATGAGGGGCTTTAAAACGAGATAGCTTAACGAATTTAGAGATTTCATTGCCACAACAAAGTATTGACGAAGTCTAAATCAAGGATTGACGGAAGAAGCTTTAAAATTAGGGAGCATAATGTATTAAAAAACAAATGAGAGAGCTCATTGTAAAATTGTTGACTCGGTTAAAATCGGATGACCCAACTCCAAATTAAGACATTAATTGATTGTGAGACCTTAAAAAAATACGGAGCTTAGTGTTATAGAAGATAAAAATAATTAAGTGAAAAATCGTTGACCCAGTCAAAATCGGTGACCCAATTGCAAATTGATGACCTCAGTTGAATGAGAGGCCTCCAATTCTAGGGGGATTAGTGATATAGTATATTTCTTCTATCGACGCACATTCTCATATGATTGGCGGATGCCAGATTCGATTATTGACCATCTTATTGTGTTTTGAACTTTGGATTGGTTGCTACGATATTACTAGGATACAAATTATTGATTATACCTCGTATTTGATGGCCACTACCCTGGCTTCTACTTTGGATCACAAAATTAGATCTCCCTCGAAATTGCCGCTATAGCTCTGATATAGGTGCTTGGGAGCCTCCCCGTGACGCTATGACCACCGCCAGGGGATGCTTTGGATATCTACTACCCCTATAAAAGACCTAAAGAGGCATATCCAAACTATCTACACCGTCTATCTAGAAGATCTGAAGGTCCAAAATCTTTCTGTGTTTAAATCATGTTTAAGTAGGGGATTAGACCGGGGTGTGGGAGAGTGGACAATTGACACGGAGGAGCTCTCATGAAAACAGCTTGGCAATTGGGCGCTGTCGTTCAACGGCCGCAGTCACTTCGACCCTCTCCTCGGCGCCTTTGTCGGGATCTCCGATTCCGAGGAAGACCCGGACACGCTCGGCCAACTCTGCTCCTGCTACCTGCCCGGCTCCGAGGGCACCCCTCCAGTGTTGAGGCTCGCCAAGGCGAAGCTGTTCAGTGAGGACCCGGCCGAGAGGCACCACAGCGCCACCCTCGTCTACATGGGACGCCGCAGCAAATTCTGCATCGTAGAGTGCGTCTTCACTGATCAGGAGCATGAGGAGGACCGCCGACCAGACAACGGTCTTTATCGCCGTGACATGAATGGAGACCTGAACACTGGCAAGAGCCGTCGGGTGCAATACTACAAAGTGCCCGTCCTTGGACATCCTGTGGCATTTTGGATGTAAAGTGCTAAAATAATATGATTTTCGATGATGAGTTCCTATGTTTATTTTTCACCCTTTTCTTTCCGATGATTATGTTTTAAGCGATATTATTTCGGTACCAAGTACATATCATATACACAATATCAACATATTATAAAAATCACGAAAACAAAATTATTAAACTCACCATATTATTGTACATTTGACCAGAAAAATATGAATAAAACAGTGTCAATTATCAGGTACCAAGTTCCTCCTAAATATCTCGCATGCACTAGATTTTTCTGTTTGTATCTAATCATGAAAAAGGTTATGGAAATATATTTGTATACCACACACTTAGAAAATATTTAAGATAATTAACGACATCAACATATATACACACTATAATAACGTAAGGTTCACAAATTAATCCACAAAGACATGAAATTTTATGTTTTTCTTATTCAATCACATTTAAGTGGAATTGACTTAAATATGTTTTAAAATGTATTGTATTGGAAAATTTGTTTGCCTTACAAAATATAGTTGAAATCACCATAATAATTATCTGTGATTGTAATTTGGAAAATTGAGTTATAAACAAGTATTAAAGTTTAGTGTAAATAGTGATAATTCTGTTGGCTTGTACCGGGCATAATTTTTGTTAGATCAGACATTATCATAATATTTGTTAAGTGTTTATGTTTAAACTCACGGCAGAGAACGAAAAATAGAGCACCTTCGAGAGTAACTGAGCACTAGAGAGGACCAGAAAAATGCAAAGTCATGTCAAACAACAATATGAATGTAAACTTCATCATCGATGTTACCTCCTACAAGGCCAGTGATACTTGTGATATGCGTTGGGTTTTCCGTGAAGAGGAACGGGTAATTGCAGCACAAAGCGGTTAAGTATTTCCCGCAGTTATGAAACTAAGGTTTATCGAACCAATAGGAATATCAATCCTCAACCGTCTTCAGCGGCTGCACACAAATGAACAAACAACTTGCACCCAACGCGGGCAAGAGGGTTGTCAATCCCCTTGATCTCGTTATTTAAAAGCAAAAGAGTTGTGTAAATAATTGTTGATAAATATAAATTTGCAAAATAAAATAAAAGATAAATAAAGGCAGCAAGGTAATTGTAGCATTTGCAAATATATATAAGTGAATAGACCCGATGGCCATAGTTTTCCCTAGCGGCATCTCTCATGTAGGCAACATACGGTGGGTAACAAATTACTGTTAGGCAATTGACAGAAAAGCGGATAGTTATGCGATGTTCACATCAATGATCATGTATATATAGGCATCACGTCCATAAGCAAATAGGCCGACTCCTGCCTGCACCTATTACTATTACTCCACTCTTCGACCGCTATCCAGCTTGCATCTAGAGTATTAAGTATAACAGAGTAATGCTTGGAGAACGATGACATGATGTAGACAAAGTAAACTCAAACAATCTGAATGAACCACATCGTTTTATCCTTAGTAGCAACAACACAAAGATGCATCTTGTCCCCTACTTTGTCACTGGGATATAGAAACGCGCCAGGTTGAACCTACCACAACGCACCACTCCCACCGATGAAATATCAATCTACTTGGCCAAAGCACATCAATAGATTAGAGAGCATTACGAAGCTATAATGATCATGCAATTAAGAGACAATATATATCAGAGATATCTCAAATACTTTTCATGAATAATCTGAACATAAACCCACAATTCTTCGGATCCCAACAAACACACCGCACAATAGGATTACATCGGATAGATCAAAATGAAGATGCGATGATCATTGTATTGAAGATCATAAGCGAGAGAGAGAGAGAGAGAGAGAGAGAGAGAGAGAGAGAGAGATTGCCATCTAGGTACTAGCTATGGACCCGTAGGTTTGTGGTGAACAACTCACACATCATCATGAGGGCAGGAAGGTTCATGAAGAGGCCCTCCGTGATCGATCCCCCCTCCGGCAGGGTGCCGGAACGGAGCTCCAGATAGCCTCACGACGGAACAGAGACTTGCGGTAGCGTAAAAAGGGTTTCGGGACTGCCTTCATTTTTTTGCAATATTAGAGAATTTATAGGCCGAAGAGGGACGTCAGGAGGCAGCCGAGGGAGGCACCACATATCAGGCCCCCCCAGGGCGCGCCCTGATGTGTGGTGGGTCCCTCGTGCACCTCCTAGCCTCCTTCGAAGCTTCTAGGTCTTCTTATAGTCCATAAAAAATCATCAAAAAGTTTTGTGGCAATTAGACTTCGTTTGGTACAGTAAACCTGAAAAGGCAAAAACATGCAGAAAACAACAACCGGCACTGGGCACTGGGTCAATAGGTTAGTGCTAAAAAATATTATAAATTGGTAAATAAAGACCCAAAAAGTATCCTAGAATGATAATATATCAGCATGGAACAATCAAAAATTATAGATACGTTGGAGACGTATCAAGCATCCCCAAGCTTAATTCCTGCTCGTCTTCGAGTAGGTAAATGATAAAAAAAGAATTTTTAATGTGACATGCTATCCACTATGTAATCTTGTGCATGTATGCTCATTTAGAAAAGATGAATCAACAAATATTAACATTGCAATAATTAAAGTGTAAGAACCAGAACTGTTAATTCTTAAAAGTATACGATCCTTAAGAAATGTTTACCCCCCTATTCATCTTATTGTATTAACAAGGCATGGCTCCATCTTCACCACATTAATACAAATGTTAAGCACCACGGTGTCCAAGTCAGGCATTTGGTTCGTACTTTTTCAATATGCATCAACTTTTTATTCTTCACGCAATACATGAGCATGAGCCATTGGACATAGCATTTAAATGGAATAGAGTATGGTGGTAGATATCTAAGGGGTGGAGAAGATAGTCTCACATCAACTAGACGTACCAACGGGCTATGGAGATGCCCATC
Organism: Elymus sibiricus; assembly: GCA_039707655.1. Classification (NCBI taxonomy): domain Eukaryota; kingdom Viridiplantae; phylum Streptophyta; class Magnoliopsida; order Poales; family Poaceae; genus Elymus; species Elymus sibiricus. The sequence continues at coordinate 534,794,824 of CM077675.1, forward strand.
GATAGATGTCAATGCAAGTAGGGATTGACATGCAAATGATGCACTAGAGCTATAAGTGTATTAAATCTCAAATGAAGCTAAGTGGGGTGTGCATCCAACTTGCTTGCTCATGAAGACCTCGGGCATTTGAGGAAGCCCGTCGTTGGAATATACAAGCCAAGTTTGTAATAATGAATAGGTAATTCCCACTAGCATATGAAAGTGATATATCATGAGACTCTCTACATGAAGAGCATGGTTCCACTTTGAGGCACAAGTGTGTCAAAGGATAGTATCAAAGTCCCTTCTCTCATTTTCTCTCATATTTTTTGAATGGATGGTGGGCTCATTTGGCCTCTCCCGTCTTTATTTTCGTCCGGAGTCTCATCTCGACTTATGGGAGAATCATTGTCTCCATCATTCTTTCCTAACTGGGACAATGCTCTAATAATGATAATCATCACACTTTTATTTACTTACAACTCAATATGGAGAACTGATATGAAGATATGACTCTGTAGGAATGCCTCTGGCAGTGTAACAGGATGTGCAATGATCTAGCATGACATGTATCAAAAACATGATGAATGGTGGCTTCGCCACAAATACTATGTCAGCTCTATATGATCATGCAAAGCAATATGACGATGAATGAACTAGTCATGTGAAGCGACGATGGAATTTTCATGGCAATATATCTCGGAATGGCTATGGAAATGCTATGATAGGTAGGTATGGTGGCTGTTTTGAGGAAGATATAATAAGGCTTATGTGTAACAGAGCGTGTCATGTCACGGGGTTTGGATGCACCGGCGAAAGTTGAACCGATCCTCGAGGTGAGAACGGGCTATGCACGGTACCGAAGAGGCTAGCAAATTATGAAAAAGGTGAGATTGCGTATGTCCATGGTTTCACATTAGTCATAAAAAATCCATATACTTATTGCAAAGTTTTATTAGTTTATCATAAATCAAATTACTACTCGCATGCCCCGAGGGAAGATGTTGGTACGAGTTAACCATCGCGCGCTTCCGACCCGAAACAACACTAGGATTTCAACGAGGAATAGAAATCCTCACACATCATCACCATGCCTCTTTGATTTTTAGATGAACAAAAAGGTCAACCTTTCTTAATATCGACACTTCTACGGTTTAACAATTATGAACTCACACCTATTTCATATTACTACATCAATACCATTGACCCACAATTTCTTTATATGTGCTACATGATGGTTTTGATTATCACTCATTGAATACCTAATATTCTTGGACTAGTCTTATGACCCATGCAAATTACCATCACTATTTATTAACTCTCAAACAAATTTAAGTGAAGAACGAGAGTGAAATCATTTCTATAAAATCTACACGCCACCGTGCTCAAAAAGATATAAGTGAAGTACTAGAGCAACTGCTAAGCTCAAAAGATATAAGTGAAGCACATAGAGTATTCTAACAAATTCCGATGAAGGTGTGTCTCTCTTAAATAGGTGTGTCCAGCAAACAATGATTGTGGCAAACTGAAAGTAAAAGCAAACAAAAGCAAATGACGCTCCAAGCAAAACTCATATCATGTGACGAATAAAAATATAGCTTCAAGTGGCATACCGATGGATTTGAGACGAAAGAGGGGATGCCTTCCGGGGCATCCCCAAGCTTAGACGCTTGAGTCTCCTTTAAAATATTTCCTTGGGGTGCCTTCGGCATCCCCAAGCTTAGGCTCTTGCTACTCCTTATTCCTTTGTCCATCAAGATAACACTACTAGGGAAAACCTTATACACAGAACCTTAGCAATAGCGCTGGATAAAAAGCGGCGCCACTGCTACTTAGCCGTAGCGCGCATCCAGTACATGCGCTACTACTAACCACTTAGCAGTAGCGCGGCACCAAAAAAAGCGCTACTACTAATATTGCCCCGCCGTTGCCGCCATGCTAGGTTTAGTAGTAGCGCGCCCGAGGTAACCGCGCTACTGCTAACATAATAGTAGTAGCGTGTTTTTTGGGTAGGGCGCTACGGCTATGTTTGAACCTGGCCACATGGCGGCCCCACTTAGTAGTAGCGCCTCTCCCAGGAGCGCGCTATAACTATGTCAGGTAGCAGTAGCGCGTTTTACTAAAACGCGCTATAGCTATGTCGAGTAGCAGTAGCGCGTTGTCGCAAAACGCGCTATAGCTAATTTAGCAATAGCGCGTTTTATAGAAACGCGCTACTGCTACTTGACATAACCCCCACGTGTGCTTCCTTCTCCTATTCTTTCCTCCATCCCATTCCCCATTCGATCCCTCTCCTCCGACGCCGCCGTCGCCCTTCGTCGCCTGCCCGCGCCCCATCCGTCGCCGCCCACCATCGCCTGCCCGCACCCCGTCCGTCGCCGCCCTCCGTCGCCTGCCCGCGCCCCGTCCGTCGTCACCCGCGCGCCCTCCATCACCACCCGCTCCTCCACCCGCACCCGTCTCCCCCGAGCTCCACCTCGCCGCCGGCATCTCCCCCGAGCTCCACCTCGCCGCCGACGTCTCCCCTAGCCCCTTGTAAGTCCTCTGCCCTCCTTCTCTCTCTCTGTCTCTCTGCCTAAGGATTCTAGGGTTGTAGGGTTCATGTAGTTAGGTTCTAGGGTTCTAGGGTTCATGAAATAGCTAGGTTTAATTTACAATTGAAAAACAGTAGGTGAATTAGGTTGGTGTTAGGAAATGATGTTGTGAATTAAAAATTCAGAAAATTGTGAATTCAAATTTCAGAAAATGTGTTGATGAAATAGCTAGTATGATCCCTATAGTTAATTAGTTGGTATGAACCCTAGTTAAAAAAACAGAATTAGTATGGGTTAAATGAATTCTAGGTATTTTAGGTGTTTTAGGTGTAGTTGACAGAATTCTAGGTATTTAATTTTTTTAGTTAAAGCAATTGTTGCTTTTTAAATATAAAATAGAATTGATTAACCCTACATGAATTAGTATGAACCCTAGGATAGATTAGGTAGTATGAACCTAGTTAATTAGTATGAAATTAACTAGGTTTTCAAATTAGGACAAAAAATTAGGTTGGCTTCAAATTAGGACAGAAATTTAGGTAGGCGGAATCTAGTTTCAAACATTGTGAAGAAAAAGGACTTATTGCATTTTCTTCAAGTTCTATATTTTCCTTGCTGTTATATACAAATTTCAAGTTGACATCAGATATGTGGACATGTGATTTGGACATGTGATGTTTGGAATTTGGAGATGTGATATTTTGGACATGTGATGTTAGGAAAGTGATGGTTATGTGAAGGGTAAATGATCCGAGTGGCCTATGTTTCGCCGGAATGTTGATTCATTTCCGTTCCGGTGAATTTTAGGCGCTCGATATGTCCACTTTTTAGCAAAGGTCATGCCGAAATTTCCCGTGAATTTTTGCATGACTTGTGCTAGAAAGTAGGCATATCGAGTGTCGAGATTTGCTGAGAAACGGTATTCCGGCAAACCATAGACCCTTTTTTATGTCTTATTTTAATAATGGGCATGCCACGTGGCGTTTCGCCCGTTTGCTTTAAATGAGTAAAAAATGTTCCAGAAAACTGGGTAAAAAATGAGTCAAAATGTGTTTTGGACATGTTTTATATAATGTTTTTATGTAAAAAATAAATTGTTCGCTTATTTGTAAGAAGATAACTAGAAAGTAAAACATTAAACGATAAGAAAATATTCTCATAGGAATTTGTTTTCGACGTCGACGATGCCCGGCCCGCATCCTCGTTGTCGAGTTGGCGACGACATCCTTGAGAGGCGCAATGTCCGGGACTGGGCTCCGCCGGGCTGGCACTGGGAGGTGCTACCTTCCCGGGCTCGGAGCTTGGTGAGGAATCCGGGTCTCGTCGTCGACCCGGAGCTTCAGGGATCTCACCCGAGTTATGATCCGGTGATGGTTCCTTATCTTTGGGTGTCCACCGCCAGCGACTCAGAAACCGCTAGTGAACCGAGTTCACCGTCCTCCACTTTGGATTCTAGGATATTCGATCTGTATTAGTGATCTTATATGATAATATTCGAGATGTATATTAGTTAATATTTGATGATGCATTAACTGGATTATTCGAGATGATGTATTAGTGATATTATATTTGAGTTCATTATAAATGTATTAGTGATATTATATTGGTATAATGCTTGTGCGACTTTCGGTCTGTCGTTACTCCTTGTGTGACTTTCATGTGTGTTCTTGATGGAGGAATCCCAACTGTTGTCATGGGGGGCGCTTCCTCCTCTTCTCGAGGAGAGGAGGTGCGCCCATCACCGACGGTCGAACTATTAGTGTGAGAGAGTGTCCACCAACATATATACACCACCATATCAGTGTGAGAGAGTGCGCACCAACACACCATAAGATATGAGAGTTACTTAAGGAAAGCCTCGATGGAGCGAAAGTCAACCGATATTGAATTAGGTCTATTTGGACACACGTGTATATTATTGCAGGGAACCCCTCCTAGTGCCTATGTTTTGCCAGAATGTTGATTTATTTCTGTTCCGGCAAATTTTAGGCGCTCAATATGTCTTACATTAGCAATGGTCATGCCGTAATTTTTGAATCATGAACACAGGAAATGTCGTCGTCTGATGACGACGATAGGATCCAAGCGTGTGAACTCCGCGGCGAAGATAAGGGTCTTTGCGACCAGCCTGGGCTGCGAGACGACAGGTTCTTCACCATCAAGCTTGACGAGACCTTCATTGTTTCTACGGTACGCAACGATGACAAGTGTTTTTCCGTAATTAAGCACGACTTCTGTTTCTTTGCTTCAACGTGTAATTTCTGTTTTATACAATTCGACTAGTTCATCCCCTGTCATGCAAGACGGTATGTCTTGGAGAGGCTCGGTTTCGAGGACCATGAGAGTATGGGTCGAGGAGAGCTAACCTGAGGACTAAACATGGTCACACATTTCTGGTCAAAGTAATGAATGCAGTTAATAACACAGAATTAGGGTGCTCAAATTGGGAAGCTCTTTGCAAGGCATATGGATTTCAGGAGGATATGGAAATAACCTTCGATCTTCGTCGTGAAGATCATATTGAAGGTAACATCGACATTTGGGTGGATGTCGTTATGCTTCCTGTTTTACCTCTATGTGAGTTTATCAACCATGCATATTTGTCAAGTAATTTGCATTCTATATTTAAAAATAGTTGGTGTTCATCCATACTAAATTTGTTAATTTATAATTTACAGCTTATTTCGTTTCTTCGAGTGAAACATGGAAATTAATTGACACGACACACTACACTTATGGATCATATCTAACTTGGGAGGAGAAGGATGATCTTATCAACTTTGTTATTGGTGTCCTAGTTGGTAGGGAGACCTTCCCGTATAATTTGGGAACTGGCCCAAATTATACATTTCCATGCCACTAGTGCATAGGTTGAGGGCGGATGACATTCGCCGAAATATCTTGGTAAGAGTTGCTAATTAAGTACACTACTATTATGTAAATGGTGTTGATTACATTGCTAACTAGGCTACTATTATGTTCTTCAACAGAAACTGCCAAATGAAGTTGTGCCTCCTTTGATGCATGGCGAAGGTAATATGAAAATTAAAAGTGCTATGAGGCCCCAGTTCTCTTTTGCATACTCGACTGAGCGCAAACCACCAAGACGGCTCCAAATTGAAGCATGGGGAGCAATAAAGAAGGATCGCAAGCCACAAGTTGGAGACCGTTGGATCTCTTTGCTTCATCATGGAGACATAGGTGTTATTCTATTTTATGTCATTTTACCTAGGAGGGAGGACTAGGTCCTATGAGACAGAATTTTTTGTGGTTTATATTAACTTACATGATCGATTAGGATGATTACTATTATGATGTTTTTCTGTTTTATGATATTTTAACTTGGTATGATTAAGATGATGATGAGTTGTTAGATGAGTAAGATGATGATGAGTTATATGACATATATTTGATTAAGGTGGATGGATGCAAGTGATCAAGTTGAATTAGAGGAAAATATGATGTTGCGGTTGGCAACATCATATTTTCTTATAATTCAACATGATCACTTGCATCCATCCACTTTAATCTAAATGTAGTTGCTGGCACAATAATTATTGATGTTGTATATTAATATGTGTAACCGTGTGTAAATACAACATAAATATAAAAAAAGGAATATGTGCATCTAACAGTGGCGCGGGTTAGAGAAGTGCACTACTGATAAGCACAAGTAATAGGCAAAGTGTTCTTGAGGGTACACGGGAATTTCGTCTAGTCACTTTTATCATGTTGGTTTGATTCGTGTTCGCTACTTTGATAATTTGATATGTGGGTGGACCGGTGCTAAGGTGCTGTTCTTACTTGAACTAACAACCTACTTATAATTAACCCCCTCGCAAGCATCCGCAACTACGAGAAAAAGTATTAAGACAAAGTCTAACCATAGCATTAAACATGTGGATCCAAATCAGCCCCTTACGAAGTAGCGCATAAACTAGGGTTTAAGCTTCTGTCACTCTAGCAACCCATCATCTAATAACTACTCCACAATGCATTCCCTTAGGCCCATGAATGGTGAAGTGTCATGTAGTCGATGTTCACATGACACCACTAAGGGAATCACAACGTACATATCATCAAAATATCGAACACATATCAAATTCACATGATTACTCGCAACATGACTTCTCCCGTGACCTCAAGAACAAAGGTAACTACTCACAAATAATAATCATGCTCATGATCAGAGGAGTATTGAATAGCATAATGGATCTGAACATATAATCTTCCACCAAATAAACCATATAGTAATCAACTACGCAAGGTAATCAACACTACTAGTCACCCACATGTATTAATCTGAGGTTCCGGTACAAAGATTGAACACAAGAGATGAACTAGGGTTTGAGAGGAGATTGTGTTGTTGAAGATGTTGATGAAGATTGGCCTCCCAAAGATGAGAGGGGTGTTGGTGATGACGATAGCTTCGATTTCCCCCTCCGGGAGGGAAGTTTCCTCAGCGGAATCGCTCCGCCGGAGGGCAAAAGTGCTCCTGCCAAAGTTCGGCCTCGAGGCGGCGGCGCTTCATCCCGAAAGTCCTCTTCTGGTTTTTTTCTAGGTCAAGAGAGACCTTATACTAGAAGATGGGTACCGGAGGTGGGCCAGGCTGGGCACAACCCATCAGGGCGGGCCTCCTCCGGTAGTTTCCAGCTCTAGTATTTTTTATTAATTGTAAAAATAATCTCCGTAAAATTTCATCTTCATTGGAGTTGTGCAGAATAGGTATCTCTGACGTGCTTTTCTTGGGTCCAGAATTCCAGCTGCCGGTATTCTCCCTCCATGTGTAAACCTTGCATATTATGAGAGAAAAGGCATTAGAATCACTTCCCAAAGCATTACTATTCAACAAAACAAAATAAATAACAGTAGGAAATTATGATGCAAAATGGACGTATCAACTCCCCCAAGCTTAGACCACGCTTGTCCTCAAGCGAGAGCTGATATTGAAAAGCATGTCCACATGGTTTGAGAGAGAGGTGTCGATAAAAAAAATACGGACATAGAAGCATCATGCTTATTATCATAACAGCAATAAACTCTAACAAAGGAACTTATTTCAATACATTTTTATCATATAGCTTCTCATGAACAAGTAACAATTCATCACAACATAAAAGTATGAAGCATAAACCTCATTCGAAACCAACAAACTATGTTCTCAGTCAACTTTGCAACTACAATTCATCATATTTTCAGGAAGGGTCTCATGTCGGAGCCTTTTGGCAAGTCCACATACTCAACCATCATTTAGTCTTCTATGATTGCTCATGGTATACCCATGAACAAAAAGTTTCAACCAAACACGTAGGAAGATAGGGGCTTATAGTTTTGCCTCCCAACTTACTCACCTCAAGGGTGATGTCAACAATAATAACTCATTCCCACCCATATCCAACTGGATATATGTGCCTAGATCTTTCCTCACCACATGATGCTTGCAAAAGAAAAAGGTAAAAAGGAATAGGGAAGCATACTTTGACTCTTGCATAAAAGTAAGTGCATAAAAGTAAAAGATAGGCCCTTCGCAGAGGGAAGCAGAGGTTGTCATGCGCTTATTGATTTATATGCCCAATCCCTTAATGTAAAAGAACGTCACTCTATATTGCCCCCTATGATAGCAACCTTTATTATGCAGTCTATCACTTTTATTACTTTGCCATCATAAGTTCGTATAACGCTCAATTTTCTCTTACACTAATTGATCAAAACACTTTTAGAAGCAATTTTTATTGCCTTGTTGCACCGATGACAACTTACTTGAAGGATCTTTCTTGATCCATAGGTAGGTATGGTGGACACTCTAAGAAAGAGTTTGGTTTGGGTTTTTGGATGCACAAGTAGTATCTCTACTTAGTGCGGAATTTTTGGCTAGCAAAGATATTGGGCAAGCACCACATGTTAAAGGATCTATGACAATATAACTTCTATGTGGATATGAACAAACATAAATCATTACGTTGTCTTCCTTGTCCAACGTCAACAATTTTGACATATAATATTTGATGGGGGCTCACAATCATAAAAGATGTCCAAGATAGTGTATTTGCATGTGAATCTTCTCTTCCCTTATTAATTCTTTCATGAATTGCATCATTGACCAATGCTATGTTTGTCAATCTCCAATAAATTTTACTACTTATATTTTTTCTTATGTGATGTCATTACTCACCATAAGATTAGCATATGATTTTTTCATTTGTTTCTTTTCCTTTATTTGATTGCAACAAGAAAGTAGAGAGGCAAAAACTCAAACTAAACTTTATTATATAACGTTCACTCGATTACATAGATAGATAGGCCATGGCACTAACACACGAAAATAGATCATACTAAAACTTTTATTCAACTAAAGCAAAAGGAAACTAAAGATCGAACTAAAATAGGTAAAGGTGAATAAAAGTGGTGGTGATAGAATACCGGGGCACCTCCCCCAAGCTTGGCTCAAGCCAAGGGGAGTGCCCATACCCGTGAGCTCAAGTCTCCTTTGGTGGTGGTGATGAAGAAGGTGGAGGTGTTGATGTAGTTGGTGGTGATGATGTAGTGAGCTTGTCCTCCACCTTCCAGGGAAAGGGCTCCCCATCAAAGGTTGACGTGAGAGTTCCCTGAGTCCTGCAACTGGCAGCTAAACTCATACCTTTAAATCTCGCTTCATATTCGAAGACTTGGTTTTGAAGATCATAAACTTGGCTCTGCAGAAAATTAATTTGCCCGTTGAGGGTGGAGATGATGTCCCCCACAGGACGGCCATCCACCATCTGATCACGCATGAATTCCGTGATCATTGAGTGATTGGCACTAAGTCCAGGCGCCACCATCTTCTAACAGTTGAAGATTTCCTGTTCCACCGCCTCGAGGCTAGCCTCCACGCTTCCGGTCTTCTTAGGTCCCTAAACATCGCATATGTGGATCACCCCCTCACGCATCTCAATGGCTTGAGGGTGCTTCATCACCTCCGGCAAGTACGGGTTGATGACCTTCTCGAAGAACTTGTCTTTGGAGGAGCTTGGTGGAGCCATGGAGATCTAGATCTAACGAGAAAATAGCAAGAAACAAGAACAGAGTATTTTTCTGCGATGCGCTCGTCAAAACAGTCTGGGGTATATATAGAGAATTTTTATTCTTGGGAAACAAGTGTTTGGAAGGAAAACGGAGTCGGGAAGGCATCCGAGGTGGGCACAACCCATCAGGGTGCGCCCAGGGGTGCCTGGCGTGCCCTGGTGTATCGTGCTCACCTCGATCACCTTCCGGTTTATTTCTTTATTTCCAAAATTCTAAAATATTCCAAAACTGACAAAAAATATTTTTGCAGATTTTTCGGAGTCCGTTTACTTACCGTATCACGTACCTCCTATTTTAAATAATCTGGAGTATTCCGGAAGGTTTCTTTTATGTGTTCCTCCGGTGTCATGGTTTGGATAACATTGCTTTCAACGTTGATAGGCGTACCTGAGATATAATGCTTAATTCGTTATCCATTGACTACCTTCGGGTTAGTACCTTCGGCGTTATTAATCTCGATAGCTCCAGAACGATAAACCTCTTCGATAATATATGGTCCTTCCCATTTTGAGAGAAGCTTCCCTGCAAAAAATCTTAAACGAGAGTTGAACAAAAGAACATAATCTCCTATTTTGAATTCCCGCTTTTGGATTCTTTTGTCATGCCATCTTTTTACTTTTTCTTTGAATAGCTTGGCATTTTCATAGGCTTGGGTTCTCCATTAATCTAGTGAGCTAATATCAAATAACCTCTATTCACCGGCAACTTTGAAATCATACTTGAGTTTTTTAATTGCCCAAAATGCTTTGTGTTCTAGCTCTAGAGGCAAATGACAAGCTTTCCCATATACCATTTTGTATGGAGACGTACCCATAGGATTTTTATAAGCTGTTCTATAGGCCCAAAGTGCATCATCTAATTTCTTAGACCAATTCTTACGAGACCTATTGACAGTTTTTTGTAATATTAATTTTATTTCTCTATTGCTAAGTTCAACTTGACCACTAGATTGAGGATGATAGGGTGATGCAATTCTATGGTTAACATCATATTTAGCAAGCATCTTACGGAAGGCACCATGGATAAAATGTGAACCACCATCGGTCATTAAATATCTAGGGACTCCAAACCTCGGGAAGATAACCTCTTTAAGCATTTTAATGGAGGTGTGATGATCAACACTACTAGTTGGAATAGCTTCTACCCACTTAGTGACATAATCAACCGCAACCAGAATATGAGTGTACCCATTAGAGGAAGGACAAGGCCCCATATAATCAAAACCCCAAACGTCAAATGGTTCAACAACAAGTGAGTAATTCATAGGCATTTCCTGTCGCTTACCGATATTACCAATTCTTTGACATTCATCACAAGACAAGACAAAGTTACGGGCATCTTTGAAGAGAGTAGGCCAATAAAAACTAGATTGCAATACCTTATGAGGAGTTCTATCTCCCGCATGATGTCCTCCATAAGCTTCGGAATGACATTTCCGTAGGATTTGTTCCTGTTCATTCTTAGGTACACAACGTCTAATAATACCATCTACTCCTTTATAAAGATGTGGGTCATCCCAAAAGTAACATCTCAAGTCATAGATTTTTTTTATCTTTTGCTGATAAGAAAAGCTAGGTGGTATATATTTAGCGACAATATAATTAGCATAGTCAGCGTACCAAGGTGTGCGTTGTGAGACACTTATTGCAGCTAACTGTTCGTCAGGGAAACTATCATCAATAGGTAGTGGGTCATCAACAATATTTTCTAACCTAGACAAGTTATCACCTACGGGGTTCTCAGCTCCCTTCCTATCAATTATGTGTAAGTCAAATTCTTGGAGCAAGAGAACCCACCTAATGAGTCTAGGTTTAGCATCTTTCTTTTCCATAAGGTATTTTATAGCAGCATGATCAGTGTGAACAGTAATTTTGGAGTCAACAATATAGGATCTAAATTTATCAGAAGCAAACACAACTGCTAAAAATTCTTTTTCAATAGTGGCATAGTTTCGTTGGGCACTGTCTAGAATTTTACTAGCATAATGGATAACATTCAATTTATTATCAACTCTTTGTCCTAGAACTGCACCAACATCATAATCACTAGCATCACACATAATTTCAAAAGGCAAGTTCCAATCAGGTGGTTGAACGATAGGTGCAGAGGTTAAGGCTTTCTTGATTGTTTCAAAGGCTTCCACACAATCATCATCAAAGACAAAGGGAATATCCTTTTGCAAAATATTAGTAAGAGGCCTAGAAATTTTAGAGAAGTCTGTAATGAACCTCCTATAAAAACAAGCATGACCAAGGAAACTTCGAATCCCTTTAATATCTTTAGGACATGGCATTTTCTCAATTGCATCAACTTAGGTTTATCCACTTCAATACCTCGTTCAGATATTTTATGCCCAAAGACAATGCCTTCATTAACCATAAAGTGGCACTTCTCCCAATTCAAGACAAGATTAGTTTGTTCACATCTCTGCAAAACTCGATCAAGGTTGCTTAAGCAATCATCAAAAGAAGTTCCGTAAACAGAAAAATCATCCATGAAAACCTCCACAATCTTTTCACAAAAATCAGAGAATATAGCATTCATACATCTTTGAAAGGTAGCAGGTGCATTGCATAAACCAAAAGGCATACGTCTGTAAGCATAGGTTCCGAAAGGGCATGTAAAGGTAGTTTTCTCTTGATCAGATTGTGACCCAGGGATTTGAGAGAAACCAGAATATCCATCTAAGGAGCAAAAGTGTGTGCGCTTAGATAGTCTCTCTAACATTTGATCAATGAACGATAAAGGGTAATGATCTTTTCTAGTATCTTTATTTAATTTCGTAAAATCAATTACCATTCTATAGCTTGTAACAATTCTTTGTGGAATGAGTTCATTCTTATCATTAGGAACAACGGTAATACCTCCTTTCTTAGGGACACAATGAACGGGACTTACCCATCTACTATCAGCAATAGGATAGATTATACCTGCTTCCAGAAGTTTTAGTATTTCAGTTCTTACCACTTCCTTCATCTTAGGATTCAATCGCCGTTGGTGATCAACAACGAGTTTAGCATCAGGTTCCATATCGATCTTGTGCTGACATAGAGTGGGACTAATGCCCTTAAGATCATCAATAGTATATCCAATAGCAGCCCGGTGCTTCCTTAGAACTTTCAATAATCTTTCTTCTTCATGTTCTGAAAGGTTAGCACTAATAATAACAGGATATATATTTTTCTCATCAAGATAAGCATACTTCAAGGTGTCAGGCAATTGTTTCAATTCAAACATAGGATCACCTTTAGGTGGAGGAGGAACTCCAAGAGTTTCAATATGCAAATTGTGTTTCAAGAGAGGTTGTTGTTCGAAAAAAATGATCTATTTCGTTTCTCTCATGCAAGTGCATATCATTTTCATGGTCGAGCAAATATTGTTCTAATGGATCAGTAGGAGGCACATCAATTGAAGCAAGACCAATTATTTCATCCTTACTAGATAAGGCTTTATCACAAGGTTGTCTACTAAACTTGGAAAAATTAAACTCATGAGACACATTACCAAAACTGACACGAACAGTTTGTTTTTCACAATCTATCTTAGCATTGACGGTGCTCAAGAAAGGTCTACCAAAGATAATGGGACAAAAATCATCTTGTGGGGAACCAAGGACTAGAAAATCAGTAGGGTATTTTATTTTCCCACACAAGACTTCAACATCTGTAACAATCCCAAGTGGTGTGATAGTGTCACTATTAGCAAGTTTAATAGTAACATCAATATCTTCCATTTCAGCAGGTGCTATTTCATCCATAATTTCTTGGTATAAGGTAAAAGGGATAGCACTAACACTAGCACCTAAATCACATAAACCATGGTAGCAATGATCTCCTATTTTAACTGAGACAACAGGCAAGCCTTCTACGGGTCTATGTTTATCTTTTTCATCAGGTTTGGCAATTCTAGCAGCTTCATCGCAAAAGTAGATAACATGCCCATCAATATTTTCTACCAAGAGATCTTTAACCATAGCAACACTAGGTTCTACTTTAATTTGCTCACGGGGTTTAGGTGCTCTTATATTACTCTGACGAACCACAGTTGATACCTTATCATGTTCCTTCATCCTAACAGGGAAAGGTGGCTTTTCAATATAAACAGTAGGCACAACTGGATCAACATTGTAAAAGATGGTTTCTTTTTAGCTATGACCGGTTCTTTAATTTCTTCTTTAATAGGGGGATGATATTTAAACCACTTCTCCTTAGGGAGATCAACGTGAGTAGCAAATGCTTCACAAAAAGAGGCTACTATCTCAGAGTCAAGTCCATATTTAGTGCTAAACTTGTGAAAAGTATCGGTATTCATAAAAGATTTAACACAATCAAATTCAAGCTTTATACCTGACTTATTACCTTCGTCGAGTTCCCAATCTTTAGAGTTGCATTTAATTCTTTCTAAGAGATCCCACTTGAAATCAATAGTCTTCTTCATATAAGAACCAGAACAAGAAGTATCGAGCATGGATTGATCATTATGAGAAAGCTGAGCATAAAAATTCTGAATGAAAACTTCCCTCGGAATGTCATGATTGGGGCATGAATATAACATTGACTTAAGCCTCCCCCAAGCTAGAGTGATACTTTCCCCTTCACGAGGCCAATAATTATATATATAATTCCGATCACGATGAACTAGATGCATAGGATAAAACTTTTGATGGAATTCCAATTGCAAACGGTTAAAGTTCCACGATCCAAGATCATCACATAGCCTATACCATGTCAATGCTTTTCCCTCCAAATATAAAGGGAAAACCTTCTTCTTAACTTCATCTCCAGGTAAACCTGCAAGCTTAAATAATCCACATATTTCGTTCACATATAAAAGATGCATATCAGGATGTTCAGTTCCATCTCCTGCATAAGGTTTAGCAAGCAGTTGTTCTAGCATACCCTAAGGAATTTCATAAGTAACATTTTCAGTAGGTGTTGTAGGTTGAGGGTTAACTAATTGTGGTTCCGGTCAAGATGAAGATACCCCGAACAAACCCCTCAAAGGATTGTTCTCCATAGTAGCAAGTAGCAATAAATTTCAGCACGTAGTATAAGTTTTTCCTTACCGATTTCCACTTACCAAGAGCGCTTCACTCCCCGGCAACGGTGACAGAAAAGAGTCTTGATGACCCACAAGTATAGGGGGTCAATCGTAGTCCTTTCGATAAGTAAGAGTGTCGAACCCAACGAGGAGCAGAAGGAAATGACAAGCGGTTTTCAACAAGGTAATTTTTGCAAGCACTGAAATTGTAGGTAACAGATAGTTTGATAGCAAGGTAATTGGTAACGAGCAAGTAACGGTAACGGTAAACAAGGTGCAGCAAGGTAGCCCAATCCTTTTGAGGCAAAGGACAGGCCAGAACAATCACTAGTAATAGGCAAAGTGTTCTTGAGGGTACACGGGAATTTCGTCTAGTCACTTTTATCATGTTGGTTTGATTCGTGTTCGCTACTTTGATAATTTGATATGTGGGTGTACCGGTGCTCAGGTGCTGTTCTTACTTGAACTAACAACCTACTTATGATTAACCCCCTCGCAAGCATCCGCAACTACGAGAAAAGTATTAAGACAAAGTCTAACCATAGCATTAAACATGTGGATCCAAATCAGCCCCTTACGAAGTAGCACATAAACTAGGGTTTAAGCTTCTGTCACTCTAGCAATCCATCATCTAATAACTACTCCACAATGCATTCCCTTAGGCCCATGAATGGTGAAGTGTCATGTAGTTGATGTTCACATGACACCACTAAGGGAATCACAACATACATATCATCAAAATATCGAACACATATCAAATTCACATGATTATTCGCAACATGACTTCTCTGGTGACCTCAAGAACAAAGGTAACTACTCAAAAATAATAATCATGCTCAAGATCAGAGGAGTATTTAATAGCATAATGGATCTGAACATATAATCTTCTACCAAATAAACCATATAGTAATCAACTACGCAAGGTAATCAACACTACTAGTCACCCACAGGTACCAATCTGAGGTTCCGGTACAAAGATTGAACACAAGAGATGAACTAGGGTTTGAGAGGAGATGGTGTTGTTGAAGATGTTGATGAAGATTGGCCTCCCAAAGATGAGAGGTGTGTTGATGATGACGATAGCTTCGATTTCCCCCTCCGGGAGGGAAGTTCCACCGGTGGAATCGCTCCGTCGGAGGGCAAAAGTGCTCCTGCCCAAGTTCCGCCTCGAGGCGGCGGCGCTTCGTCCCGAAAGTCGTCCTCTGATTTTTCTAGGTCAAGAGAGACCTTATACTAGAAGATGGGTACCGGAGGTGGGCCAGGCTGGGCACAACCCATCAGGGCACGCCCAGGGGGGGCTGGCATGCCCTGGTGGGTTGTGCCCACCTGTGGGGCCCCCTCCGGTAGTTTCCAGCTCCAGTATTTTTTATTAATTGTAAAAATAATGTTAGTAAAATTTCAGCTTTATTGGAGTTGTGCAGAATAGGTATCTCTGACGTGCTTTTCTTGGGTCCAGAATTTCAGCTGCCGGTATTCTCCCTCCATGTGTAAACCTTGCATATTATGAGAGAAAATGCATTAGAATCACTCCCCAAAGCATTATTATTGAACAAAACAAAGTAAATAACAGTAGGAAATCATGATGCAAAATGGACGTATCAGGAACACATTGCCATCGGCACATTGTAAATCAACTAGCATATACGCCCGTGCGTTGCAACGGGAGATATAATTGACGTGTTCAGTGAAATATCCGCCAGCACAGCCCAACAACATTTGAATTGTGTCCGACCACGACAGAGAGGCACACACTGAGGTCTAGCAGAAATTCATATCGGTAGTACATCAAGAAACATGCTACACAGGCAATAGTACGGTGATTTTGATCTTAAAGAGCCTCATTTTCAATTTTTTAATACCAAGACATTATTTGTAAGTTGAAGCAATGTTCGAGATTTACACCAAGTCATGAAAAAAATCGCAATAAAAGGATTCTATTAAATACGTTTTAGCCATCTCTGTATACGCATACGCTTAAAGATTAATAAAAAATGTCTACTCTGAGCGAAATGATCCTAATTCGTTTCATGCAACTTGACGCTCACAAAGCGTCTCTTACCTTCCTGGTTGCGTTATTTATGTTGCACATAACGGTCGCATATTGCGCAACAACGCATATATGCGTGCCCCTTTCATGTCCCTCGGTATTTTTTTTCATTGTTGCATTGCATGCATGCCACACTACAGGAATCAGAGAATTTGCAATCAGTCAATTCTTTGCCGTCTGCAGGCAGCCGGCACAGATGGTTTTTGGCATCCGCTTCCCAAAAGCGGACAGCAAAGAAAGGCCTCATGGCAAAGATTGTTTTTGCCGTCAGTCCAAACTTTGCCGTCAGCTAGCAGACGGCAAACTGGTGCTTTGCCATCAGTGATCTTGGTGGCTGACGGCAAAGGATGGACACGTGTCCAGTCTAACATCCGATAACGGTGCCCTGGCTTTGCTGACGTAAAGCCGACGGCAAATACGGATGCTTTGTCGTCTGCCGCCCCTCTCACAGATGACAAAGATTAAGGAGAAAAATAAAAAAAGACCCCCCCCCGCATTTGTCTCCTATCTCTCCCACTTCTCCGTCTCTGCCCCCGATCCGCCACCGCAGGAACCCCCTCCGCTGCAACGCCGTCGGCCACTCCTCCACCCCGCCCCTACCCCTCCTCCAATGGCTGCACCGCCACCGGCCGGTCCTCCCATGCCCTAGAGTTGTGTCCACCATCGGCAGGCCCTCCCGTGCCCCGAGAAGTCCTGTGCCGGACCTCCTCCCCGCGGCCACCCCTCTGTCAGTGTCAAAACCGGTAGATCTCGGGTAGGGGGTCCCGAGCTGTGAGTCTTGGATCGATGGTAACAACGGGACGAAGGAGACGATGTTTACCCAGGTTTGGGCCCTCCTATGGAGGTAAAACCCTACGTCCTGCTCGATTATATTGATGGTATGAAGGTTACAGAGTTGATCTACCTCGAGATCGACTAGCTAAAACCCTAGATGAGTTTGTTTGTCCTACAATCTAAAACCCTTCGGCTTATATAGGTGCCAAGGGTCATTAGGGTTACACATAGTCGGTTGCCCACCGGAGGGAAAAAACATGCCTAATCTACTATCTCAAACTTGAAAGACACGCCACGACTCCTGAGGTCTCCTCCATAGCGCTGAGGCCTTTGATCAATCCCATCCTCAGCGAGCGGCCCATGAGCCCGGCCTATGAGAAATAGGCCGGCAGTCCGAGGACCCCTTTATCCCGGACTCCCTCAGTAGCCCCCGGACTAGCCTCCAATGCCAAGGTATATCCGGACAATCTTGCGCGTTGAAGTCTTCGGCTTGCGAGGCGAGTCCCTCTATCCCTTCTTGCTCGGCAACCATCCCGTCATCGGAGAATTCTCAAACGTTGAGAATTTGCGGGACCCACTGTAGTAACTTTCAGCGCTTCTCGATCCTTGTGCGCCGTGGGGAGACGAGCGGCCCGGCAGCTTTTTACAAGACTGCCCCTCCCACAAGGGAGGCACCACGTATTTAAACAAGTCAAATCGTGGTCTGGGTCACATCTTCCTCTTCTTCCCCATCAGAAAAAACTTCAAGCGAGCGATCACCACAAAAACATGGCGAGCGACCCCAGCTCTTCCTTGCATCCTTACGGCTCTCGTCCCGGGGATTGGGCAAGTTCCTCTGTATCCCTCCTTCGGCTGCGTGACCTCGAGACCCAATGGTATCTTCCTTCCTCGGATCTGGCGGCTACCCGCGCCGGTTTGACTTCTTTTGATAACGAAGCCTTCGCGGAGAACTTCCCTAATCCTCACAAGGGAGAGCGGGTATGCTTCGTGCCTTTCCTCTTGCGGGGCCTAGGGTTCCCCATTCATCCTTTCCTGAGGGGATTACTGGAGTTCTATGGGATCCAGCTCCATCATCTTACCCCCGGATCTATTCTGCATATCTCGGGCTTTCTTGCCCTTTGCGAAATGTTCCTGGGCTGTGAGGCACACTTTGAATTATGAGGAAGTACTTCTGCCTCAACCCCCGAACTCGGGGTGAGACAATTCGGGAAGTCGGAGGAGCCGAAGTATGCTGTATAGCCGGGATAGGGTATCCAGTGGGGACACGGAAGAAGGAGTCCGAAGAATGGTCTTTGGAATGGTTCTATATTGAGGACGTTCCCCTATTCGATCCAGCTCGAAGGGGTTTGCCCGAATACTCCGACGCCCCTTCGAAAAAAAGGTACAATTGGTGACCGAAGAATTCATCCCAAGAGGATGGTGCTGAAGTTCAATGCTTGGCCGCCCACGTAAGGATACTGGCTCATCACAAGCTGACCATGATTGGCGTGATGGCTGCCGCCATCACCCGATGCCTTCAACGTCTTCAGCAAAGGATACATCCTTTGTGGCGTTAGAACGGAACAAGTGATACCACTCGCTCCCGACGGCTGGGCCCTGCCAACCAAGCGGCATTGGTAGGCGCACTTGCCGACCTGTACAAAGGAGAAAAAGAAGACTTCGTTCGGCTACCGGTTAAGGAGGGCTACTCGAGTTTCAACCCCATCAAATGGGTAAGCCTTTCAACTTTGCGACCTGAGTTCGGGTTTTTTATTTGCCCTTTTTGACCAAAGCTTTCAATCTGCGCAAACAGGAATGGAGGAGCTTTGTCGACACAGTCAACTGTCTGCCCCCCAACCAGAGAACTACTCTCGGGATGACGATCCAGGATTCCATGACGATCCGGAGCTGTCAATTGAGTACGAAGACGGGGTCTTTTACCAAGAGGGCCTTGATCGATCCCAGGTGGCTATCATAGCCGATCACCCCGGATCACTCCCTTCCTCCACTACAGGCAAGAAGAAAAATTCTTCCCGTAAAAGGCAAACGTCATCCGCCGACCCAAATATGCCGGTTTCTGCTCCCAAGCATCGACGGCCCTCGCGACGAACGTTGGCTACAACAGCAATGCCCGGACCGGGCATCAACAGGAGTCCTTCATGTGAGCCGGTCGTGGAAACGGCGCCGACCACTCGTTCAACCAAAAGGTACTTCGTTCGGCCACTTAATCTAGTGTTATTATAATCGATAGGATCTCACAGAAGATCTTTATGTCAAAATACTCAGGAAATGAGTACAACCACCTTCTGCCGAGGACGTTGCTGGGATGCCTGGCAACACTCATGAATCAAGATCTTCTGCTCATGCTGAACCTACCGCGGAGGCCCCTGTGGTCAATCCGGTGATACGTCTCCAACGTATCTATAATTGTTGATTGTTCCATGCTATTATATTATCTGTTTTGGATGTTTTATATGCATTAATATGCTATTTTATATTATTTTTGGGACAAACCTATTAATCTAGAGCCTAGTGCCAGTTTCTGTTTTTTCCTTGTTTTTGAGTATTGCAGATAAGGAATATTAAACGGAGTCCAAACGGAATAAAATCTTCGGAATAATTTTTCTTGGACTAGAAGCAACCCAGAAGACTTGGAGATGAAGGCAGGGGAGCCGCCGTGTGGCGACAAGCCACAGGGGCGCGCCCTGGGGGGGGGGGGGGGCGCCCCCTGGCTTGTGGCCCCACGGCAGCCCTCCTAACCCTATTCTTCGGCCTATAAATTCACAAATATTCCCTGGATACCAAAAAGAGCAACGAAAATACTTTTCCTCCGCCGGAAGCCTCTGTTCCCGTGAGATCCAATCTTGGAGCCCTTTCCGGTAATCTGCCGGAGGGGGAATCGATCACGAAGGGCATCTACATCAACTCCATTGCCCCCCCGATGATGCATGAGTAGTTCACCATAGACCTTCGGGTCCATAGCTAGTAGCTATATGGCTTCTTCTCTCTCTTTGTTCTTCAATACCATGTTCTTCATGATCTTCATGGAGATCTATCCGATGTAATACTCTTTTGCGGTGTGTTTGTCGAGATCCGATGAATTGTGGGTTTATGTTCAGATTATCTATGAATATTATTTGAGTCTTTTCTGAATTCTTATATGCATGATTTCATATCTTTGCAAGTCTCTTCGAGTTATTGGTTTGGTTTGGCCAACTAGATTGGTAATTCTTGCAATGGGAGAAGTGCTTAGTTTTGGGTTCAATCTTGCGGTGCCCTCACCTAGTGACAAAGTAGGGGTAGCGAGGCACGTATTGTATTGTTGCCATCGAGGATAAAAAGATGGGGTTTTCATCATATTGCTTGAGTTTATCCCTCTAGATCATGTCATCTTACCTAATGCGTTACTCTGTTCTTCATGAGCTTAATACTCTAGATGCAGGCAGGAGTCAGTCGATGTGTGGAGTAATAGTAGTAGATGCAGAATCGTTTCGGTCTACTTGACACGGACATGATTCCTATATGCATAATCATTGCCTTGGATATCTTCATAATTATTCGCTTTTCTATCAATTGCTCGACAGTAATTTGTTCACCCACCGTATTATTTTCCTTCATGAGAGAAGCCTCTAGTGAAACCTATGGCCCCCGGGTCTATTTTCCATATTATACTTTCAGATCTAAAACCAAAAATACCAAAAATATCTTGCTGGAATCTTTTTACTTTTTTTTACTTTCCTTTCAAGCAATCATATCTATATATCTCTATCAGATCTCATCCTTGGAAGTAACCGTGAAGGGATTGACAACCCCTTTATAGCGTTGGGTGCAAGTGTTTGATTATTTGTGTAGGTACACCTATTGGGGACTTGCTTGTATCTCCTACTGGCTTGATACCTTGGTTCTCAACAACTAAGGGAAATACTTATCTACTTTGCTGCATCACCCTTTCCTCTTCAAGGGAAAACCGACGCATGCTCGAGAAGTAGCAAGAAGGATTTCGGGCGCCGTTGCCGGGGAGATCTACATCAAGCCTACCAAGTACCCATCACAAACTCATCTCTTGCATTTACTTTAGTTGCCATTTGCCTCTCGTTTTCCTCTCCCCCACTTCTAAAATGATTTTCAGAAAGATTTGCCTTTTTATTCGCCCTTCTTCCGTTCGTCTTTTCGTTTGCTTGTGTGCTAGATTGCTTGCTTTGTCACGATGACTCAAGAGAATACCAAGTTGTGTGACTTCTCCAATACTAATAATAATGATTTTATTAGTCGATTGCTCCCGCCACTAGTGCGGAATCTTATGAAATTAATGCTGCTTTTCTTAATCTTGTTATGAAAGAACAATTTTCTGGCCTTCCTAGTGAAGATGCCGCATCCCATCTAAATACTTTCGTTGAGTTGTGTGATATGCAAAAGAAGAAAGATGTGGATAATGATATTGTTAAATTGAAGCTATTTTCGTTCTCACTACGAGATCGTGCTAAAACTTGTTTTCATCTTTGCCTAAAAATAGTATTGATTCATGGAATAAGTGTAAAGATGCTTTTATTTCCAAGTACTTTTCGCCCGCTAAGATCATCTCCCTTAGGAACGATATAATGAATTTTAAGCAAATTGATCATGAGCATGTTGCACAATCTTGGGAGAGGATGAAACTAATGAGTAGAAATTGCCCCGCGCATGGTTTGAGTTTATGGATGATTATACAAATTTTCTATGCGGGATTGAATTTTGCTTCTAGGAATCTCTTAGATTCCGCCGCGGGTGGTACTTTTATGGAAATCACATTAGGAGAAGCTACTAAACTCCTAGATAATATTATGACAAATTACTCTCAATGGCATACCAAAAGATCTCCTACTAGTAAAAAAGTGCATGCTATTGAAGAAATTAATACTTTGAGTGAAAAGATGGATGAATTGATGAAATTGTTTGCTAGTATGAGTGCTCCTATTGATCCTAATGATATGCCTTTGTCTTATTTGATTGGAAATAATAATGAATCCATGGATGTGAATTTTGTTGGTAGGAACAATTTTGGTAATAACGTGTATAGAGGTAATTTCAATCCTAGGCCGTTTCCTAGTAATTCCTCTAATAATTTTGGTAATTCCTACAACAATTCTTATGGAAGTTATAATAAGATGCCCTCTGATCTTTAGAATAATATTAAAGAATTTATTAGCTCGCAAAAAGGTTTCAATGGTATGATTGAAGAAAAATTGCTCAAGTTGATGATTTGGCTAGGAACGTTGATAGAATTTCTCTTGAGATTGATTCTTTGAAAATTAGATCTATTCCACCCAAGCATGATATTAATGAGTCTTTGAAAGCTATGAGAATTTCTATTGATGAATGCAAGGAAAGAACCGCTAGAATACGTGCTAAGCGTGAATGGCTTGAAAAAGTGTGTTCTCGTGATAATATTGATGAAAATCTTAAAGTGATTGATGTGACTCCTATTGAATCTTTGTTTTCTAATGTAAATCTTGATAAAGATGGGACTGGAGATGAGTCAACTTTAGGCGTCCCAATGATTCGGAGTTTATTTATCTCAATGCTAAGATTGATAAAAGTGGGATTGAAGAGGTCAAAACTTTAGATAGCAATGAACCCACTCTTTTGGATTTCAAGGACTGTAATTATGATAGTTGTTCTTTGATTGATTGTGTTTCCTTGTTGCAATCCATGTTGAATTCTCCGCATGCTTATAATCAAAATAAAGCTTTTACTAAACATATCGTGGATGCTATGATGAAATCTTTTGAAGAAAAACTTGAGTTGGAAGTTTCTATACCTAGAAAGCTTTATGATGAGTGGGAACCTACTATTAAGATTAAAATTAAAGATTGTGAGTGCCATGCTTTGTGTGATTTGGGTGCTAGCGTTTCCACGATTCCAAAAACTTTATGTGATGTGCTAGGTTTCCGTGAATTTGATGATTGCTCTTTAAATTTGCATCTTGCGGATTCCACTATAAAGAAACCTATGGGAAGGATTAATGATGTTCTTATTGTTGAAAATAGGAATTATGTGCCCATAGATTTCATTGTTCTTGATATAGATTGCAATCCTACATGTCCTATTATTCTTGGTAGGCCTTTCCTTAGAACGATTGGTGCAATTATTGATATGAAGGAAGGAAATATTAGATTCCAATTTCCATTATGGAAAGGCATGGAGCACTTTCCTAGAAAGAAAATAAAATTACCTTATGAATCTATTATGAGAGGTACTTATGGACTGCATACCAAAGATGACAATACCTAGATCTATTGCGTTATGCCTAGCTAGGGGCGTTAAACAATAGCGCTTGTTGGGAGGCAACACAATTTTATTTCTATGCTTGTGTTTTTGCTTCTGTTTTTGAGTGTTTCACACATTATTACCTCTGTAGTAATTGTGTCTTCTTGTTTAAATTAGTGTTTGAGCCAAGTAAGACCTTTGGGATGGTCTACGGTGTTTGCAATTTGATTTTGCTAAAAAACAGAAACTTTTGCTCTCAGTCCAGGAATTTTGTAAATTCACTGGAATGTGATTTTGATATGAAATGTTTACAAAGGATTTATATATAGATTTCCCTGATTTTGCTAATTTTTCAGAATTTTGGGAGTTACAGAAGTATTCAAAGTCTATAGATTGCTACAGACTCTTCTGTTTTAGACAGATTCCGTTTTCTTTGTGTTGTTTGCTTATTTTGATGTATAGGGGGGTATGAACCATGGAGAAGTTAGAATACAGTATATATTTCACCAATATAAATAAAGAATGAGTTCTCAACAGTACCTAAAGTGGTGATTTATTTTTCTTATACTAACGGATCTCATGAGTTTTCTGTTGAGTTTTGTGTTGTGAAGTTTTCAAGTTTTGGGTAAAGATTTGATGGACTATGGAATAAGGAGTGGCAAGAGCCTAAGCTTGGGATTCCCAAGGCACCCCAAGCGATATTCAAGGATACCAAAAAGCCTAAGCTTGGGGATACCCCGGAAGGCATCCCCTCTTTCGTCTTCAATCCATCGGTAAATTTACTTGAGGCTATATTTTTATTCACCACATGATATGTGTTTTGCTTGGAGCATCTTGTATGATATGAGTCTTTGCTTTTTATTTTGCCACAATCATCCTTGCTGCATATCTTTTTGAGAGAGACATGCTGAATCGTGAATTTATTAGAATACTCTATGTGCTTCACTTATATCTTTTGAGCTAGGCAATGTTGCTCTAGTACTTCACTTATAACTTTTTAGAGCACGGTGGTGTTTTATTTTATAGAAATTATTGAAATCTCGTACCTCACTTATATTATTTTGAGAGTTTCTTAAAACAGCATGGTAATTGGTTTAGGTTGTGAATTTAGTCCTAATATAATGGGCATCCAAGAGGGATATAATAAAAACTTTCATATTAAGTGCATTGGATACTATGAGAAGTTTGATTCCTTGCATATAGTTTTGAGATAATGAAGATGGTAATATGAGAGTCAAGCTAGTGAGTAGTTGTGAATTGGAAGAATACTTGTGTTGAAGTTTGTGATTCCCGTAGCATACACGTATGGTGAACCGTTATGTAACGAAGTCGGAGCATGATTTGTTTAATGATTGTCAACCTTTGTGTGAGGGTCAGGAGCGCGCGATGGTTAACTCCTACCAACCTCTCCCCTAGGAGCATGCGTCTAATGGTTTGTTTTATAACTAATACACTTTTGCAATAATTATGTGAGTTCTTTATGACTAATGTTGAGTCCATGGATTATACGAACTCTCACCCTTCCACCATTGCTAGCCTCTCTAGTACCGCGCAACTTTCGCCGGTACATCAAACCCACCTTCCTCAAAACAGCCACCATATATTTTCCTCAAAACAGCCACCATACCTACCTATTATGGCATTTCCATAGCCATTCTGAGATATATTGCCATGCAACTTCCACCGTTCCGTTTTTCATGACATGCACCATCACTTTCAGATTGCATATAGAGTCATATTTTGTTCTAGGTATCGAGTTGTAATTTTTCTTTTTGAGTTATAAGTAAATAAAAGTGTGATGATTTTCATTATTAGAGCATTGATCCCGTGAGAGAAAAGGATGATGGAAGCGATGAATCCCTCACAAGTTGGGATGAGTCTCCGGACTTTACAAATAATAAAAGAGGCCAGCGAAGCCCAAATAAAAAAAAGAGGCCAAAGATGCCCACCAAAATAAAAAAAATAAAAAAATGAGAGAAAGAGAGAAGGGACAATTGCTACTACCTTTTTCCACACTTGTGCTTCATAGTAGCACCATGATCTTCATGATAGAGAGTCTCCTATTTTGTCACTTTCATATAGCTAGTGGAATTTTTCATCTTTTGCACAACCACTTAGTTTTCTTTTTGAGCTTTCATACACTTATAGCTCTAGTGCATTCATTGCATGGCAATCCCTACTCACTCACATTGATATCTATCGATGGGCATCTCCATAGCCCGTTGATACGCCTAGTTGATGTGAGACTATCTTCTCCTTTTTCCTTGCAACCTCCACCATATTCTATTCCACCTATAGTGCTATATCCATGGCTCGCGCTCATGTATTGCGTGAGAGTTGAAAAGGTTTGAGAACATTAAAAGTGTGAAACAATTGCTTGGATTGTCATCGGGGTTGTGCATGATTTAGATACTTTGTGTGGGGAAGATGGAGCATAGCCAGACCATATGATTTTGTAGGGATAACTTTCTAAGGCCATGTTATTTCGAAAGGACGTAATTGCCTTGTTGGTGTGCTCGAAGTATTACTGTTTTTATGTCAATATTAGACTATTGTTTTGAATCTTATGGATCCGAATATTCATGCCACAATAAAGAATATTACATGGATAAATATGTTAGGTAGCATTCCACATCAAAAATTCTGTTTTTATCATTTACCTACTCGAGGACGAGCAAGAATTAAGCTTGGGGATGCTTGATACGTCTCCAACGTATCTATAATTTTTGATTGTTCCATGCTTATATATTATCTGTTTTAGATGTTTTATATGCATTAATATGCTATTTTATATTATTTTTGGGACTAACCTATTAATCTAGAGCCTAGTGCCAGTTTCTGTTTTTTCCTTGTTTTTGAGTATTGCAGATAAGGACTATTAAACGGAGTCCAAATGGAATAAAATCTTCGGAATAATTTTTCATGGACCAGAAGACAACTACCAGGCTTGGAGACTAAGGCAGAGGAGCCGCCGTGTGGCCACAAGCCACATGGGCACGCCCTAGGGGGGGGGCGCCCCCTGGCTTGTGGGCCCACGGCAACTCCCCCAACCCTAATATTCGGCCTATAAATTCCCAAATATTCCCTGTATACCAGAGAGAGCCACGAAAACACTTTTCCGCCACCAGGAGCCTCGGTTCCCGTGAGATCCAATCTTGGAGCCTTTTCCGGTAATCTGCCGGAGGGGGATTCGATCACGGAGGGCATCTACATCAACTCCATTGCCCCTCCGATGATGCGTGAGTAGTTCACCATAGACCTTTGGGTCCATAGCTAGTAGCTAGATGGCTTCTTCTCTCTCTTTGCTCTTCAATACCATGTTCTTCATGATCTTCATGGAGATCTATCCGATGTAATACTCTTTTGCGGTGTGTTTGTCGAGATCCGATGAATTGTGGGTTTATGTTCAGATTATCTATGAATATTATTTGAGTCTTTTCTGAATTCTTATATGCATAATTTCATATCTTTGCAAGTCTCTTCGAGTTATTGGTTTGGTTTGGCCAACTAGATTGGTAATTCTTGCAATGGGAGAAGTGCTTAGTTTTGGGTTCAATCTTGCGGTGTCCTCACCCAGTGACATAGTAGGGGTAGCGAGGCACGTATTGTATTGTTGCCATCGAGGATAAAAAGATGGCGTTTTCATCATATTGCTTCAGTTTATCCCTCTACATCATGTCATCTTACCTAATGCGTTACTCTGTTCTTCATGAACTTAATACTCTAGATGCAAGCAGGAGTCGGTCGATACTTATCTACTTTGCTGCATCATCCGTTCCTCTTCACGGAAACCAACGCATGCTCGAGAAGTAGTAGGGAGCCGTAAGACGAGTTCGCCCACATTATTCACTTTTGCCCTGACCTCCCTGCTTTGGTAACACCGGGCCTGCTGTTGATAAAAAGTAGAGCGAGCCCGAGCTATGTCGCGCTCTCCTTCTAAGGCATCCAAGTCGTCCTCCCGATCTTACTCGGCCTCCTTTTCTTCATACATGCGCACCCTTGGTGCATCGTGAATAATATCACAAGGAAGGACTGCTTCTACCCCGTAGACCATGAAAATCGGCGTGTATCCTGTTGATCGATTCGGGGTGGTACGCAGGCCCCACAGAATGGAGTCAAGCTCCTCCACCCAATGGCAGTCAGACTCATGAAGAGATCGGACCAGACGTGGTTTAATACCTCTCATGATGAGGCCGTTGGCCCGTTCGACTTGTCCATTAGTCTGCGGGTGATACACTGATGCGTAATCGAGCTTGATGCCCATCTTTGTACACTAGTCTTTTACCTCTTGGGCTGTGAAGTTGGATCCGTTGTCCGTTATTATACTGTGGGGGACGCCGTAACGGTGTACCATGCTAGATATAAAGTCGACCACTTGTCCGGACTTGGCTGATTTGACAGGTTTTGCTTCGATCCATTTGGTGAACTTGTTAGCCATGACCAGCAGATATTTATTCTTTTTGGTCCCCCCTTTAAGAGGTCCGACCATATCCAGCCCCCAGACCGCGAAAGGCCAGGTAATCGAAATAGTCCGGAGAGCTGTTGGGGGCATGTGGCTTTGATTTGCAAAAAGTTGACAGCCCACGCAATGCTGGACAAGTGACTGGGCCTCTGCTCGAGCGGTGGGCCAGAAAAAACCAGCCCGAAAGGCCCTGCTTACTAAGGCCCTTGCCGTGGCGTTATGGCCGCCCATTCCTGCGTGGACTTTGGCCAAAAGCTGTCGTCCTTCTTCCTCAGATATGCACCGCTGGAGTACTCCGGTGGTGCTTTTCTTGTATAACTCACCCTCGTGGACTTTATAGGCCTTGGATCGCCGAATTATGCGTCTCGCCTCTGTCTAGTCGTCGGGGAGTTCTTGGCGAAGAAGGTAAGCGAGGAAGGGCTCGGTCCATGGTGCAATTACTGCCATGACCTCATGAGCCAAAGGCGTTTCGTCCATTTCGGAGCCGCCAATGATTTGGTCGTCTGGTTCATTTATAGGGGGAACAACCTCTTCTGCGTTGATGGATCTGGCGCCCTTATTGTTGTCCTGACAAACCGCCGATGGCTTGAAGAGCCGTTCAAGGAAAGTGTTTTTTGGGACAGGGTCGTGTTTGGCCCCCATGCGGGCCAGTAAGGCACCGGCCTGGTTGTTGTCTCTAGCGACATGACGTAATTCCAGCCCCTCGAACCGTGCGGATATTTTAAGGACGGTGTTTCTATATGCCGCCATCTTTGGGTTTTTGGCATCGAATTCACCGTTGAATTGAGAGATGGCCAAGTTGGAGACTCCCCGTACCTCCAGCCGTTGTATACCCATGGAAGCTGCCATCCGAAGACCGTGCAAAAGTGCTTCGTACTCGGCTGCATTGTTGGAATCGGCATACATGATTTGCAACACGTATCGGACGTTGTCGCTTGTGGGAGATGTGAGAATAACTCCAGCCCCCAGTCCAGCCAGTGTTTTGGATCCGTCGAAGTACATCGTCCAATGGGAGTATGTACTATATTCCCTGGGGAGCTCGGCCTCCGTCCATTCAGTGAGGAAATCTACCAACACCTGAGATTTAATAGCTCGTCGTGGCTTATAGGCGATTTCGAAAGGAAGGAGTTCAATGGCCCATTTGGCTATGCGGCCGGTGGCGTCCCTGTTATTGATTATGTCGTTCAGGGGTACTTCGGATGCCACCGTGACCGAACACTCTTGAAAGTAGTGTCTTAGTTTCCGTGATGCCATAAAGTAGTGTCTTAGTCTTCTGGTAATGCGGGTATCTGGACTTGCATTGCATTAGTACTTCTGACACATAGTAGACCGGCTTCTGTATCCAGAATTTGTGACCCTCCTCTCTCGTTCAACGATGAGCACTGCGCTAACCACTTGGTTGGTGGCCGATATGTACAATAACATTGGTTCACCGGCGCCTGGTGCTGTGAGTATGGGGTTGCTTGCCAGCAGTGTTTTACTTTCCTCTAACGCAGCAGCTGCTTCATCGGTCCATTCGAAACTGTTGGTCCATTTTAGCAACCTGTAGAGCGGTAAAGCCTTTTCACCGAGACGGGAAATAAAGTGGCTAAACGCCACCACGCAACCCGCCAACTTTTGGACATACTTTAGCTCTGTGGGAATTGCAAGTTCCGATAGGGCGCGGATCTTAGCCGGATTCGCTTCTATTCCTCTATAGAAAACAATGAATCCGAGCAGTTTACCAGCGGGAACTCCGAAAATACATTTCTCTGGATTGAGTCGTATATCGTACTCGCGTAGGCTGGCAAAGGTTTTCCTTAGGTCGTCGATCAGCTGGCTGACGTGTTTGGTTTTAATGACCACGTCGTCCACGTATGACTCGACTATTTTACCGACCTATTTTTTGAGACAAGTCTGGATCATGCGCTGGTATGTAGCCCCAACGTTTTTTAGCCCGAAATGCATTGTGTTGAAGCAGAATGGCCCGTAGGGGGTGATGAATGCGGTTGCAGCTTGATCGGATTCCTTCATTTTGATCTGATGGTATCTGGAGTAAGCGTCGAGGAAGCACGGTGATTCATGTCCGGCTGTGGCGTCAATAATCTGGTCTATGCGTGGTAGGGGGAAAGGGTCCTTAGGGCAGGCCTTGTTAAGGTCTTTGAAGTCGACGCACAGCCGCCAGAATTTGTCTTTCTTCGGTACCATCACCAGGTTTGCCAACCATTCGGGGTGTTTGATCTTCCGTATGAATCCGGCCTCTAGCAATTTGGCTAGTTGTTCACCCATAGCTTGTCGTTTAGGCTCGGAAAAGCGGCGTAGAGTCTGTTTGACGGGTTTGAAGCCTAGGATTATATTCAGACTATGTTCTGCCAGCCACTGTGGGATTCCTGGCATATCGGAAGGATGCCAGGCGAAGATGTCCCAGTTTTCTCGTAAGAATGCTTGCAGCGCCTCGTCCACCATGGGGTCCAGCTGAGCTCCGATGGACGCTGTCTTATTAGGGTCCGTTGGGTGCACCTGAAATTTAACAATTTCTTTTGCAGGTTTAAAGTGCGTGGGTTTGGGCCTTCTGCTAAGAATCACATCATCCTTGTCCACTGTTGACCGGAGTGCGGTCAATTCCTCTGCAGCAAAGGTCTCAGCTAGTGCCTCGAGGGCGAGCGCTGCTGTTTTGTTCTCAGCTCGAAGGGCTATATTCGGATCACTGGCGACTGTGATTACCCCGTTTGGGCCTGGCATCTTGAGCTTCATATACCCGTAATGGGGTATAGCCTGGAATTTTGTGAAGGCGTCACGCCCCAACAGGGCGTGGTAGCCACTGGGGAAGGGCACGATATGGAAGAGAAGTTCTTCAGATCGGTAGTTTTCTGGCGTGCCGAACACTACGTCCAGGGTGATACGTCCTGAACAACGTGCCTCTTTCCGGGGGATGATCCCCCGGAAGGTTGTGTTGTTGTGCTCGATGTGAGATCGGTCGAACTGCATTTTTTCAGGGTGTCTTCGTAGATGAGGTTTAAACCACTACTGCCATCCATTAGCACCTTCTGTAGCCCGAAACCATCGACGATGGGGTTTAGGACCAGTGCGGCCGGTGTTTGACCGGGACGGACGGTTTGTTGGTCAGTGTCTCCGAAGGTAATTGGTATGTCTGCCCATGAACTTGTTGCCGCCACATGGTAGACCTGTTCGAGTTCTCTAAGAGCTCTTTTCCTCCTGTTCCTGGAGGGCAACGTTTCATAGATCGTCAGGACTTCAGCATTGTATTCTGGCGGCATTGTGGAGTGCCTGTTCGGCGGTAGTGCCTCGAGGATGGCCTCTCCGCTTTTTGCGACCTGCCTGACGACCCAGCAAGCTCTGAGGCTGTGAGTCGGGCTTGTGTTCAGCAATACAGAATGTATAGGGCATGGCTTGTCCAATAGTCCGTCAAGGACAGTTCTGGCCCCCGTAGGGGGTCTATTTCTCTTTTCGGCAGGTTCGTGTTCGGCTAGCCGCTTCGGAGGTATCCGCTTTTTCCGATCTCCTCTAGGGTGTTCGGTAAAGTCTGGGTCTGAAAGTAGTCGTTCGGCTTGCTAGGTGCTCTCCATGGCACAGTATTTTTGTACCAGGTCCGATTGCTCGGTGAAGCTGCGGATGTGTCGACGGGATAGGGCATTGAGGATCCCTTCATCGTGACAATTGCGACTGAAGGTTTCCATTATCTCCTGGTCACTAGAGCCTGGTACTCTGTCGCTAATGAGGAGGAGTCTAGCCCAAAAATGATGAACCGACTCCCCTGGTAATTGTTTGACATCCCGTAAGTCCGAAGACTTGGACTCTCCTGCGGTGCTTGAATGCTCGACTTGGGTGGTGGGTGGGAAATTTTTTAGTTCCGCGCCACGATGTGAGTTCGGAATCACGGGGTTCAAGTTGCGTGCTAAATCGGGGACCGATCCCAAACTATTTCCGGAACGAACTCCAGAATCCGGGTTACAGATGAGGTCCTGATGATCGGAAATTGGGGTATAAACCGTCCTTAATTCCGGTTGTTGGGGGGACGAACCTCCAGTCGGACACTCAACGGTGGCGACTAGGTGAGTGATCGACGGGGTGCGAATCTCCCTATCGTCGGGTTTAAGCCCGATCCGGTCATAGATCGGCGTCTGATCATCGGTCATGCCCATGGTTTGAATCCAATTGAATAGCTCGTTTAAGGACGAGGTGTCGGTGGGGCGCATGTTGCCGAAGCGCGCGGGGTCAATCCGCAGCGTCGTGGTTCCGGAGTCGCTCGACAGCGAATCCAGGTTACGTTCAGCCACGGCGGGTCCGGGCACAACAACTGGGTTGGGCGTTCTAGACAGCCCGGGGGTAAAGGTCGCCCCAGAGGTGGGGCCCGATGCTCCCGGCATCGAGGCGTCGGGATCTGCGGGCTCCTCCATGAAAGCTGAGGGCTCCAGGCAAACAAGCTGACCCCGTGAATCGGCGACAAACTCTAAGGTTCTGAATCTGATTTCTTGATCGGGGAAGAAGCTTCCGATCTGGCCAAGATGGTCAGTTGGGTCGGCGTGCGACAAGACATCGCCACCTGCGAAGATCTGACCAGGGATGGGACATCTACAGATCTCGTTGCTAATGACAAGGTGAGCCATCGATTCTTTTGGTGATCACAGTGAAACTCTCAATGAAAGCACCAATGTCGGTGTCAAAACCAGCGGATCTCGGGTAGGGGGTCCCGAGCTGTGAGTCTTGGATCGATGGTAACAAGGGGACGAAGGAGACAATGTTTACCCAGGTTCGGGCCCTCCTATGGAGGTAAAACCCTACGTCCTGCTCGATTATATTGATGGTATGAAGGTTACAGAGTTGATCTACCTCGAGATCGACTAGCTCAAACCCTAGATGAGTTTCTCTATCCTACAATATAAAACCCTTCGGCTTATATAGGCGCCAAGGGTCATTAGGGTTACACATAGTCGGTTGCCCACCGGAGGGAAAAAACATGCCTAATCTACTATCTCAAACTTGAAAGACACGCCACGACTCCTGAGGTCTCCTCCATAGCGACGAGGCCTTCGATCAATCCCATCCTCAGCGAGCGGCCCATGAGCCCGGCCTATGAGAAATAGGCCAGTAGTCCGAGGACCCCTTAATCCCGGACTCCCTCACCCTCCCCGCGTTGGACCTCCTCCCTGCGTCGGCACTCGTCCCTGTTGACGTGGCTTGAGACTGTGTCGGTATTTCCCAAAAGAGGAAGGGATGATGCAGCACAGCTACGGTAAGTATTTCCCTCAGTTATGAAACCAAGGTTCACTACAGGAATCAGGTACTTTGCCGTCAGCCATGGCAGACGGCAAAGGATAGGCCTGCAGACGGCAAAACCCTTTGCCGTCAGCCAGCAGACGGCCCCATGTCCGGCACAGAAAACTCCGGTAAAGGGGGGCTTTGCCATCAGCTTTACAACAGCGAACGGCAAAGATATTTGTCGTCTGCCATCCAGGTCCTACAGACGGTAAAGCTAGTGGATGGCACAGGAATCAGGTTAGCCCCGTTAGGTGGCTAATGGCAGCCTTTGCCGTCCGCTGGCAGACAGCAAAAAGAGCAGCTCCTTTGCCGTCTGCCAGAGATGGCAAAGTGGCAGGATGGGCCAGTTGGACAGATGGGATTCTTTGCCATCGGCCAGCTGACAACAAAGTGAGCAGCACCTTTGCCGTCTGCCAGCGGACGGCAAAGTGACCAAATGGCTCAGACCTGGTGCTCCCAGGTTGCACAGGTTGCTGCCACGTGGCACCTTTGCCGTCGGTGGCAGACGGCAAAGTGACTATATTGCCTATTTTTATTCTGTTTTTTGATATATCCAAGCATTTTCACAAGCAAATATATGATATATATATATATATATATATATACACACACACATATATAGAGTGGCACTATTCTAATCCCAGGATCAGAATAGTTATTTGGATCACAGCGAGCCCTATAAGGGCGCGAGGACGTGTTCCCGAACTCCACAAACCGCCTGCACCATACAAAATAAAAACGAAACCACACACCCCACGTCGTCGCTCCCCTCCCGAGCGGGCGATTCCCACCCCCCACCCCCACGCGGAGCGCCGCCAGCCTCCCACTCACCGACGAACTGCCCCCAACCACTGACGCCGGCCTCTTGCTCCCCGACGAACTGCCCCTCCCACCCCCCCCCCAAACCGCTGGCAGCCTCCCACACCCCGACAAACTAGCCACCCCCTGCACCCACCGCCGTCTCCCGAGATCCGCCGCCACCACGCGACAGCCACCTCCCTCGCCAGGGATCCGCCGGGGATTGCGGTGGCTCGATCCCCTGCCGCGGCCAACCACCTCCCGCTCCGTCCTCCACTATCGCAGCGTGGTGTACCGTGTGTCTTTTTTGGGAGAGGTGGAGGGGTGGAGACTGGTGCGCTGGTGGCGATGATGCCGGCGTCGGAGGTCCAGCGCAGGCCCCGGGAATCCATGTAGTTGGCGGTGGCCTGTTTTTAACTCTCTCCGACCTTCCCCGTCAACTCTCTCTGACCTGCCCCGCACCTCTCCCAGCCGCGGCGCATGGTGCTTCATGGCATCCCAGGTGCCTATCAAAAAATAGTTGTGGATAGTGCTCCCCTGAAATCCTCTAGTGTGTGCAAAGCTATGGCATCCAGCTACTATGGTTGTCTCTATTTAGCAGCTTTTTCTCTTTGGACTAGTTGCCGATTTGCCGTGGTCTCTTAAATGTGCTGCTACATACGGATGTGTTGCTCATGTGAAAAAGTGTTAACTGAACTTAATAATCTTGACTGAATTGCAGGTGTGTGTGTGTGTGTGTGTGTGTGATTTTACAGACGTTCCATGAACTTCTACAACAACCGTACGTCAAGTCCTACTACGGCTATAGGTCCAGTCGCTCGGCTTGCATGACTTGTTGTTGCTAGCTACCTCCTCTCCACTCCAGGCCCCGAGCAACGAGTCGGGCCAGCATCAGCCCCGTATGAGTTGCAGTCGGTCCAACTACACAGAGGAATGCATGCGCTTGCAGCCAAGAGTGGACTGCTACACGAAGTGTGTTTCATGTACGAGATGCAGCTGGATCTGGGTAGGAATGGCTTCATACCAGGGTACACGGTGTGGGTGCACCACGACGAGGGCAAGCAAATGGTCCGACGACCTCGCCAGTGGTGGCAAGCAAGTGTCGAAACCCAGCCTTCTGTTATCACATGTTACGGTAGCATGTACAAGATGGTTGGGATGCTCTTTTTCTCATCATGTTTAAATGCTGGAGATGTGTACACAATTGCATTGCATTTGTACTCGTCATTGCTCACAGAAGTTCATCCTGACAGTCTAAGTGGTTCAATGTGTATATTAGAAGAAGGAAAAAAGAAAGAGCACCAGTAAAAGAAAAATGGAGGCGCCAGGACCAGGACCTGGCGGAGCAGACCGGCCGGAGCAGTCAGACCAGGCCATGGCATGCGGCCGCAGACAACGATGAATCTGCGACGTTGCCGCTTGCTGTCGCTGGGTGCGTGTGTTCTGCTGCTGTGTCATGGCCTAAATTTGTAAAACGATATTCAGAAGTTCAAGGAAGTCCCAAAATTAGTTCAGCTGCAACACAAAAAGAATAATATGTTTTTGCCTAATTCAATCACTTGTTGGAACAAAAAAATGGATGAAGTCCAAAATGTTTTATTCGGGAAGGTCAAAAGTATGTTAAGTATATTTTCTTGAACACCGGCACTCTCTCTACATCATGTTGCCAAGTTATACGCACTTGCATTCTGTACAACAAAAAGAGAAAAGTTATTATCTAATGCATCCCAACGTGTTGCGTCACCTCGTGCCGGCAGAGGCCACATAAGATCCACATATCGTTGGTGAGTTGGCCCAGCCCGTCGAGGTGGTGCCCATATACTCCCTGTTTGTAAAGAAATGAAGTTCAAAATTTCTAATGCGGGACGTCCGAGCTCCAATTACATATTTTAAAATGGCAAAAAATGACGTCCGACCTTCAATTACGTGTAATTCGATATATACACAAAAACATGACAGAAGTTCATAGTGAAAACAACGAGAAGTTCAAGTACTACAAGGAATGCATTTCAGGTGAGAATAAAAGAATAGAAAAATAAAACCTTAAAGGGTTTGTTGAAAGAAGTTCACGTGCTCTGTCCGGGAAAGTTTGATGTGTATAAAAAACTCAAATTATATAACGAACGGTGCAATATTTCTTAAATAAATGATTTTTAAGTAAACATCGAAGTGCTTTCAAAAAAATTGAACTTCTCTACTTTAAAAAAAATAACAGAGAAATTCGAAGTATATAAACTAGTCATATTTTTTCTCGTTACTAAATAATAAAATGAAGAAGTTCAAATTAAAACAGAAGAGAAGTTCAAAGTTTATGAAAAACTCAGATTTTTTTTCTCGTTACTAGAATTCTTTACTCAAAAATAGAAAACGTGAAGTTCAAATTAAAATAACACAGAAGTTCAAAGTGAAAACAGCCAGAAGTTCACGTGTTGCATGGTGTGTGTTTTCGTATGAGAAAAAGGAATAAAAAGACAAAGTATACAAAATTTGTTGCTAGAAGTTCAGGTGCTCGACACGGGAAGGTTCAAAACATCTTGTGAGTGTGGTTCACTATGTATTTCTCACCCATTCTTGTGAGTGAGAAAAATGAATAAAAAGGCAAGGTCCAATTTTTTTCTTGCTATAAGTTCAAGTTCTCGGTCGGAGAAAGTTAGAAAAATATTGTGACAGAGGTCTGTACAAAAAGGAATATCATTTGTGTAACACCGACGAATGGGTGAGAAATTACAAACAAAAAATACGCGACAAAAGTTCAACGTGGAAATAGCAGGAAGTTCAACTACTATGCTAAATGAATTTCAGATGAAGATCTTTTAAACCGTCGCGAGTATGAAAAAATGATCAAGACGGAAAAGTTGCGTGTTTATAGCAGCTTTCCATCGATATATCACTTGCTCAATTCCGGTGAGTGGATGGAGAGCTACGAGCAAAAAATAGCACGTGATGAAACATAGTGAAGTTCAGGTAGACGTGCTGATGAAGTTCAAGTTCTTCACGCGGTGCATTTTCGAAGACTCTGTTTCGCGATAAAAGGCACAACGCATGATCTCGCTGTTTTCAAAATTGCTTGAAAATGGCTAGGAATCGGAGAAAACCACATACATGAAAAAGTTTCGCATTTTCCGTAGCTTTTCAACGGTATATTATATGCCCCATTCCGATAAATTTTGTAGAAATTACAGCCAAAAAACGTTTTTCGCCATTTTCGAAATTAACTTCAAACCGCAAAGAATTGGGAAAAATAATATACAATAAAAGTTTCGAATTTCTTCAAGCTTTCCAACGCCATATCATTTGCTGCATTCCATAAAACCGTTGAGAAAATAACGCGAAAATACGAACTCGGTGGGACTTCGGCCATTTTCAAAATTACGTTTAAATAGTTTAAAATTGGGAAAAACTTTCTAGACGAAAAAGAAGCGTATTTGCAGCAGCTATCCAACGCCATCTTATTTGCCTCATTCCGATAAACGGTTTAGAAATAGACTCGAAAATACGATTCATGTTTTTTTGTATGAAGAAAAACGGTTTTCAAAACTGCTCTTAAACCATTTAGATTTTGACAAAAATTCAACTTAAGTTGTGACCGTCGTGTCCACAGCTTTCCAACGGTATATTGCAAGCCTCATTTGGACAATGTTACGGGAAGTTCAACCTCTCACCAAAGGAAGTTTAGGTCGAACAAGTCAGGCAGTAAAATTGCAACAGACGCAAGTTCATCACGTCCCGAGAGCAAGTCCGCCAACAAGCGAGATTCCTATTTAACACGGGCATTTAGTTGCTAAAAACCGTTTCCAGATTACACTTACATCACATAGAACACGACTGACCAGAATAATTCACGCAGGGAGACACGGTTGCGAAGATAGCCCGAAGGTCGGGTTCCTACAGAGGGAAGTTCAACCTGTGATCAGAATAATATTCTGATCCCGTGATCAGAATAGTATTTATGTATGTATGTATGTATATATATTTCACAGAAACTATATCCCTGCCATATGGATATGATCATCCAACAAACATACCAAATCAAAAGTGCAAGTTTCACCATATTACAATAGTTCCATCCATACATACATAGTTTCATCCATATTACAATAGTTTGATCCATAGGTAGCAAGTTTCACATTGTTCATCGATACAAAATCAAAACAGAAAATAAACACAAGCACTCCATCAATGCAAGCTTCCGTGAAGTGAATCAAATATGCAAAATGGGAAATAAGAAAGTTCGAAGAAGAATACTAGAAGAAGAAGAAGAATATCTAGAAGAAGAAGAAGAGGAAGAAGAAGTGTTTTTCTTCTCTTTCTCTTTCTCCTCTTGTTTTTCTTCTTATTATTGCTTATTTGTGTCATTTTGGAGCTAACCTAGGCAATTATGCCATTTTTACCTAACTAAGCTTATTTTGTCATTTTGCAAGAAAATAAGCTAAGTATATGACATTTATGAGGTTACCAAGGTTATTATTCCATTTTTGACCTAAGTAAGCTAATTATGCCATTTTTGACATAAGTAAGCTAAGTACAAGTCATTATTGAGCAAACCTAGGTAATTATGCCATTTTTGAGTTAACTAAGCTTA
This sequence comes from Elymus sibiricus, assembly GCA_039707655.1. Classification (NCBI taxonomy): domain Eukaryota; kingdom Viridiplantae; phylum Streptophyta; class Magnoliopsida; order Poales; family Poaceae; genus Elymus; species Elymus sibiricus. The sequence continues at coordinate 534,833,586 of CM077675.1, forward strand.
TTATGTCATTGTGGAGGAAACAAAGCTAAGTATAGGTCATTTTAGAGCTAACTTAGGTAAAATAGGTCATTTTGGAGCTAAGTAAGCTTATTATGTCATTTTGGAGGAATCAAGGCTAAGTATAGGTCATTTTAGAGCTAACTTAGGTAAAATAGGTCATTTTGGAGCTAAGTAAGCTTATTATGTCATTTTGGAGGAAACAAAGCTAAGTATAGGTCACTTTAGAGCTAACTTAGGTAAACTAGGTCATATTGGAGCTAAGTAAGCTTATTATGTCCCTTTGGAGGAAAATAAGCTAAGTATATGACATTTATGAGCTAACCAAGGATATTATGTCATTTTTGACAGAAGTAATCTAATTATGTCATAAATGAACTAAATAAGCTAAGTATAGGTCATTATGCATTTGTTAAACAAAACACTAGAGAAAACTTACCGTCCTCGTCATCACGGAGGTGAAGCACCGGGGTTGCTCGGGCCGGTTTCACCTAGAGAAGGATGCCCTGGAGAAGGGTCGTGCGATGCGGCTCGGGAGTTATGCTGCACCAAAGATCATTTGCAATGTCTCATTAGCGTGATCCCACAGAAATGTTAAGACTAGTAACTAATGACCATTCAAATGAAACTCACCGTTCCCGCCGCGATAATGACTGGCATCGGCAGAGGGGTCTGGCCGGTCTTCTCGCACATAGGCTGCACATTTGGTTCTGACAAGTCAATCATATTAGTTATTTATGAAACAAACATTACATGCATGATTTGGCTAATATGAAGAACAAACTTACCATGATGAGCTCGTACATGGCCCGGTGAGACGCCTCGTTCCGTGCCCTCTCCTCCTCCAACAACCTAGCCGTCCTCTCCTCCAACTCCCTCTCCCTCTCCTTCTCTGCCGCCTGTCGGTCCCTATCCTCCAGAAGCGCCTGGATTGCCTCTCTCTCTTTCTGAAGAGCAGCCTGCAACACAACTCCTCGTTAGCATTGTAAGCATCTTTGTTCGCACACCCAATGTAATGGAGGAAAGATATCTGATTCCGTATAACTAACCTCGATGGCGAGCTCGACTGGCTGTGGACGAGGCCTTATCTCAGGACAGGAGCTCGTTTGGCACGCCTTGATCTCCCGGAGAGTGCGAGAAGACCGTATAAGTCCATCTCCAATGGCTATCGATCCATGGGTCCTCCCGCCGCCAGCTATCATCACCAGCTCTGGATCAATAGGATGCTGGCTCGGGTTAAAGTCCTCCCCTTTCCTCGCCTTCCCCTCATCTCTATACCTCACGAGCTTGTGGTGGGAGGAGATGTTGGTGAAGTTCTCGGGATGATCGAGGTCAGATTCCTAGAATGCCTTGGCCTTCATGTACGAGGCAGTATGGGCCATGGCATAGAGGTCATACACCCCTGGCACCTCCGTGTTATTGTAATGCGCCTAAAAGAGAGAGAGAGGAACAAAGTATTAGTAAAGGGCTCAAGCTAGCATTGATACGTCTCCAATGTATCTATAATTTTTGCTTGTTCCATGCTGTTATATTATCATTCTTGGGTGTTTTACAATCATTTTATTACAACTATATATCATTTTTTGGGACTAACCTATTGACATAGTGCCAAGTGCCAGTTGCTGTTTTTGCTTGTTTTTTTACTTCGCAGGAAATCAGTACCATACGGGGATAAAACGCTGCGGGAATTTTTGTGGATTTGTTCCAGACCAGAAGAGACCAGATGGGCCAAGGAATACCAGAAAAGGGGGCCCATGGTGGCCAGCACACACAAGGGCACGCCAGAGGCCCCCTAGTGCGCCCTTGTGGGTGTTGGGCTCCTTCGGCACCCCCTCAACCGACTATCATGCCTATAAATTCCCTAGAAATCCAAAAACCCTAGGGGAGTTGACGTAACACAATTCCAGCCGCCGCAAGTTCCAGAACCTCGAGATCCAATCTAGATACCATCACGGAGGGGTTCATCTTCCTCATAGGTGCCTCTCCGATGATGCGTGAGTTGTCCACCATAGACCTACGGGTCCATAGGCAGTAACTAGATGGCTTCCTCTCTCTCTTATGATTCTCAATACAATGGTCTCTTGGAGATCTATTTGATGTAAACTTTTGCGGTGTGTTTGTTGGGATCCGATGAATTTTGAGTTCATGATCAGTTTCTATCCATGAATATTATTTGAGTCTTCTTTGATCTCTTATATGCATGATTGCTTATAGCATCGTATTTCTTCTTCGAATCTTTGGTTTAGTTAGGCCGACTAGATCGATTTTTCTTGCGATGGGAAGAGGTGCTTTGTGATGGGTTCGATCTTGCGGTGTTCTTTCCCATTGATAGAAGGGGCAGCAAGACACGCATGTATCGTTGCTATTAAGGATAACAAGATGGGGTCTATTCGTACATGAATAGATCTTGTCTACATCATGTCATCGTTCTTATTGCATTACTCCGTTTTTCCATGAACTTAATACACTAGATGCATGCTGGATAGCGGTCGATGTGTGGAGTAATAGAGGTAGATGCAGGCAGGAGTCGGTCTATCTATCTTGGATGTGATGCCTATATAATGATCATCGCCTTGGATATCGTCATGACTATTCGATTTTCTATCAATTGCCCAACAGTAATTTGTTCACACACCGTGCGCTATACTCATGAGAGAAGCCACTAGTGAACCCTACGGCCCCCGGGTCTACTTTTCCTATCATATTGCTTTCCGATCTACGTTTTTTGCAAACTTTGTTTTCAGATCTACAAAACCAAAAACCCAAGAATACCTTGCTGCATATTTACTCTTTTTATTTGTGTTCTTGAGAGATCTATCTCTCCTATCTATCACTACCTAATCTATCTTATTACCGTAGAGATTGACAACCTCTCTTTCGCGTCGGGTTGCAAGTATTTGTTGTTTGTGTGCATGTGCTGCTTATTGGGTGGTGGTGATCCTCCTACTGGTTCGATAACCTTGGTTTCATAACTAAGGGAAATACTTACAGTCGCTGTGCTGCATCATCTCTTCCTCTTTGGGGAAATACCGACGCAGTCGAAGCCACGTCAAGCATCACGAATGGATTGCATGAATCATGAAGCAAACCACATACCCAGTTCCACCCGAACTGATCTAAGTTGGCACTGGCTTGATGGTGTGGCACACCAACCATTTTGGCACACCGGTCCTGGGCATTGTTGTGGTGGCTCGCCATTCGTCTGAGCACCACTCATCCACCAACGCCTCGCAACAATCCATCTTATCCGCACACCATCTCGGGGGCACCTATGTTAGTAAAGAGAAATTTGAGCGCTACGCCTACGAATCAAATCAAGGAAACTAAGAAACAGGGCCTTAAGAATAGGTAATTACCTTCATGTACTGCTCCTTCTGCAGATACTTTCCGCGGCACGACAACATGTCCTTCTAAACACCATGCGAGGCGTAGTAGTATCGAACAGCCTACGGCCGAGCCTCGTGCCATAAGTTCTGTAGTAGGCTCCTGCACTCGCCATCGATAACCTTTGTCGTGGCCTCCTCGTATCCCTCCTCACACCTGTAGAAGGTCTACAATCAAATGAGACAACACTGATTAGTTCAATAACTAGCTATTGTTGAATTTTAATTGTGTAAAGGAGAAATTACCCAAAATTGTCTGATCACCATGTCGGCCCTCATGTGGCACAAGACACCGTCGATCATCTCCTCCAGTGGGGCCGGGGCAGCCAAGTAGTGCTCCCAGGTAAATCCTAGCTTTGGAAGCTAACCATCACCGGGCAACGTGACAAACCCCGGGAAGTTTTGCCGGCAAAGCACACCAACGACGGAGTTGGGCCTGCGGACTCCATCGGCGTGATCCCAACCCCTGTAGTATGACAAAGCCAACGCATTAGATATTTGAAAAAACATGAAGGCAAAAGGTTAAAAAAGAGTAAATGCACTTACTTCTCCCCATTAGACCTAACCACTCGGCTCCTGCTGACGCAGATCCGGCCAGGTATCCCATGGGGTCTGCTGGGACATAGCCTCATCCCTGCTCTGCACCGGAGTCTCGTGGGACGAAGCGTCTGGGACAGGAGTCTCGTGGGTCGAAGGCTCGTCGACCCGAGGCTCGTGGACAGGAGTCCGCGTAGCCTCCATCTCAGACGGGTCCACCCTAGAAGTCCTGTCCTCGGGTGAATCAGCTGGAGGTGTCGTGTCGGGGTGTCGGGGCGTCGTGTCGGGGTTTCGGGGCGTCGTGTCGGGGTGTCGGGGTGTCGTGTCGGGGTGTTAGGGTGTCGTGTCGGGCCGTTAGGGCATCGTGTCGGGGTGTCGGGGTGTCGTGTCGGGGCGTCGTGTCGGGGTGTCGTGTCGGGGTGTCGGGGTGTCGTGTCAGGGCATCATGTCGGGTGTCGTGTCGGGGTGTTGGGGTGTCGTGTCGGGGTGTCGGGTCATGTCAGGGTGTTGGGGCGTCGTGTCGGGGTGTCGGGGTGTCATGTCGGTTTTTTTTCTTCTAGGTTTTTTCTTTTCTAATAAACTAACTAACCTAAACCTACACTATACTAATAAACTAACCTCAACCTAAACCTAAACGAACCTAAACCTAAACTAACATAAACCTAAACCTAAACTAATAAACTAACCTAAACCTAAACTAACCTAAACCTAAACTAACCTAAACCTAAACCTAAACTAACCTAAACTAAACTAAAAACAAAAAACAAAAAAAACTCACCTTGGAGGGGCCGGTGGTGGAGGGGGCGGTGGAGGAGGGTCGCCGCCGGGAGGACGCCGGCGCTGAGGTGCTGGAGGGGGCGGCGGGGAGGGGGAGGCGGTGCGGTATCGTGGGGAGGGAGCGGCGGGGAGGGGACGGTGCAGCGCGCGGGCACAGGGGCCGGGGGCGGGGCGGTGGCAGGGGCCGGGGGCGGTGCTGGGTGCAGGGGCTGGCAGTGGGGCTCGGCGGCGGTGGGCGGGGCTGGGGAGGCGGTGCGGCGTCACGGGCACAAGGGCCGGGGGACGGGCGGTGGCAGGCGCCAGCGGCGGTGCTGGGCACAGGGGCCGGCGGCGGGGCTCGGCGGCGTCAGGAGGGGCTGGGGCGGCGGGTGGGGTGGGTGAGGTGGGGGGAGAGAGAGATCGAGGGGGAGAGAGGGGGGGGGGAAAGCACGCAGTTACCTGGGCAGCCTCTTTGCCGTCTGCTAGCAGACGTCAATGAGGGTGTGGGGGCTGTTGGGCAAGTCCGTTAGTTAGGCAGCTTCTTTGCCGTCCGCTAGCGGACGGCAAAGATCTTGCGGACGGCATCCAGGCCGTCCACCTGACCTAGCCCACTCCACGGTCCAGTGGGGCCCATCTGGGCTCTTTGCCGTCTGCCTTCAGGCCCTTTGCCGTCGGCTGGCGGACGGCAAAGATCAGGCTGATGGCAAACTGTATAGTTGCCATCAGCCATTTCTTTGTCGTCTGCTTCTTATAAGCGGACGGCAAAGAAATGACAGACGGCAAATGCCCTAATTCTAGTAGTGGTTATCAAACCAGTAGGAGAACCAAGCAACACTATGTAAATGGTACCTGCACACAAACAACAAATACTTGCAACCCAACGCGTAAGAGAGGTTGTCAATCTCTCCATAGTAAAAAGATAGATTAGTTTGTATGAGATTGGATAAATAGGTAGCACAAGAATACAAAATAAAAGAAGCAAATAAAAAGTGCAGCAAGGTATTTTTAGGTTTTTGGAATAATAGATATGAAAACAAAGGCGGAAAAGGATAGATCGGAAAGCAATGTGTTGAAAGAATAGACCCGGGGGCCGTAGGTTTCACTAGTGGCATCACTCATGAGTATAGCACACAGTGGGTAAACAAATTACTGTTGGGCAATTGATAGAAGATCAAATAATCATTACGATATCCAAGGCGATGATCAATATATAGGCATCACGTCCAAGATTAGTAGACCGAAACGATTCTGCATCTACTACTATTACTCCACACATCGACCGCTATCCAGCATGCATCTAGTGTATTAAGTTCAGGGAGAAATGGAGTAATGCATTAAGAATGATGACATGATGTAGAAAAGATCTATTCATGTAGGAATAGACCCCATCTTGTTATCGTTAGTAACAACTACACATGCGTGCCTCGTTGCCCCTTCTATCACTGGGAGAGGACACCGCAAGATCGAACCCATCACAAAGCACCTCTTCCCATTGCAAGAAAAATAGATCTAGTTGGCCTAACTAAACCAAAGATTCGAAGAAGAAATATGAGGCTATAAGTAATCATGCATATAAGAGATCAAAGACGACTCAAATAATATTCATGGATAGAAAGTGATCATGAACTCAAACTTCATCGGATCCCAGCAAACACACCGCAAAAAGTCATTACATCAAATAGATCTCCAAGAGACCATTGTATTGAGAATCAAAAGAGAGAGAGAGGAAGCCATCTAGCTACTGCCTACGGACCCGCATGTCTATGGTAGACTACTCACGCATCATCGGAGAGGCACCAATGAGGATGATGAACCCCTCCGTGATGGTGTTAGATTGGATCTCGTGGTTCTGGAACTTGCGGTGCCTGGAAGTGTATTTTTTCGACTCCTCTAGGGTTTCTGGAATTTCTAAGAATTTATAGAGCTGAGAGGCGTTGGAGGAGACCCACGTGGGCCCCACAACCCATCAGGGCGCGCTAAGGGCCTTTGGCGCGCCCTGGTGTCTTGTGGGCCCCACGGGCCTCCCCCCAGGTGCTTACTTGGCTCCCAAGTTGTCTTTTGGTCCGAAACAAATCTCCAAAAAGTTTCGTGGCAATTGGACTCCGTTTGGTACTGATATTCTGCGAAGTAAAAAACAAGCAAAAACAGCAACTGGCACTGGGCACTATGTCAATAGGTTAGTCCCAAAAATGATATAAAGTTGCTATAAAATGATTATAGAACATCCAAGAATGATAATATAATGGAATGGAACAATCAAAAATTAGAGATACGTTGGAGATGTATCAACATCCCCAAGCTTAATTCCAACTTGTCCTCGAGTAGGTAAATGATAAAACCAGAATTTTTGATGTGGAATGATGCCTAACATGTTCATCACATATTCTTTTCTTTTGGAGCATGGACATTAGGACTTTTAGATGGTTCAAAGCAATAGTCTAGTTTTGAGATGAAGACTTTAATACTCAAGCATACCAACAAGCAACCATGTCTTTCAAAATATCAACACTAAAGAAAGTTATCCCTAGCCCATCATGCTCAATCATTGATCCATTCATGAAACATACTCAAATATTAGCTACACCCAATGCACAAGTATGATCATAGTGCCCCTAGTTGGTGCTTTATAAGAGAAGATGGAGACTCAATTTAAAAATAAAAATTGCATAAAGTAAATAGATAGGCCCTTCGCAGAGGGAAGTAGAGATTTGTAGAGGTGCCGGAGCTTAAGGTTTTAAATTGAGAGAGAAAAATATTTTAGGTGGCATGCTTTTCCTGTCAACGTAAATGACCGAGTAGTTCTCAATACTTTCCATGCTAGATACATCATAGGCGGTTCCCAAACATAAAATAAAGTTTATTCCTTTTTCCACCATTCTTTCACAATCCATGGCTAGCCGTATCCACGGTTGCCTTCCATACCAACACTTTCCAAGGAATTTATTATTTGACAACATAAAGTAAATTTCTTTTCATTTTGGTACTGGGCATCCCTATTACCGCCGTACTCTCGTGCAATGACAAGTGAATAAACGCTCATCTTGAGAATAACACATCTAGCATTGAAAAATATTGGACACCCCCTACCATTTCATGAGCAGTACGGACACAAAATAAGGAAATTCATTTTGAAAATTAAAGATGGCACATACAAATTTGCTTAGAGCGGCACGGAAATACCGCAGATAGGTAGGTATGGTGGACTCATATGGCAAAACTGGGTGTAAGGATTTTGGATGCACAAGTAGTATTTCTACTTAGTACAAGTGGAGGCTAGCAAATAGATTGAGAAGCAACCAACCAAGAAACGAAAATTCACATAAACAGGCATTAAGCATAACTAACACCAAATAATGCACCATAAGTAGGATGTAATTTCATTGCATAACTATTGACTTTCGTACTTGCATAGGGAATCACAAACCTTAACAATAATATTCTTACAAAAGCATAATTACTCACCAACATGACTCACATATTACTATCATCATGTCTCAAAACTATTACAAGGAATCAAGTTTAATTTGTCCAATGATCTTCATGAAAGTTTTTATTATATCCCTCTTGAATATCTATCACTTTGGGACTAGTTTCATATATTTCCATTGCTTATGGCAAGCTCAAATAAATTTAAGTGAAGAACATGAGCATACAAATTTCATCTCTCAAAATAGTATAAGTGAAGCATGAGATGATTTCTTCAAAATTTACTAACACTCAAATTAATCTAAGTGAAGCATGAGAGTATTTCTTCAAAAATTTAAAGCACACCGTGCTCAAAAAGATATAAGTGAAGCACTAGAGCAATTCCATAGCTCAAAAAATTTAAGTGAAGCATATAGAGCAATTCTAACGAATCATAGCATAATTTTTGCTCTCTCAAATAGGTGTGTCCAGCAAGGATACTTGTGACAAACTAAACAGCAAATCAAGCAAAGACTCATATAATACAAGACGCTCCAAGCAAAACTCATGATATGTGACGAATAAAAATATAGCTCCAAGTAAAATACCGATGGTCATTAGAAGAAAGAGGGGATGCCACTCGGGGCATCCCCAAGCTTAGTTGGTTGTTTATCCTTGGATATTATCTTGGGGTGCCATGGGCATCCCCAAGCTTAGGCTCTTTTCACTCCTTATTCCTTCGTCCATCGTGATCTCACCCAAAACTTGAAAACTTCAATCACACAAAACTCAACAAAATCTTCGTGAGATCCGTTAGTGAAATAAAGCAAATCACCACTCTAAGTACTGTTGCAAACCCATTCATATTTCATTATTACATTATACCTACTGTATTATAACTTTACCATGGCTTATACCCCCCCAATACAAACCATAGATTCATCAAAATAAGCACACAATGCAACGAAAACAGAATCTGTCAAAAACAGAACATTATGTAGTAATCTGTACTATAACCATACTTATGTAACACTACAAATTCTGACAACTTAGGACAAGGTAAAGAATTTGTATAGCAATACTGTTTTAAAATTTTAGATCATTATCACGCTCCAGTTAAAAATGAAAATTCCTGCATTGGAGTCAAAGTTTCTGTTTCAGATTCAGCATCGTTTCTACTCATCTTGTGAGTCATCCCAAAGGCTTTACTTGTCACAAACAGTAATTAAAAGATAAAAACACAATCATAACAGTAGCATAATTGTGTCAACACTCAAGAACAGAAATAAAAAGGTAAAAATACATTTTATTCATTGGGTTGCCTCCCAAAAAGCGCTATCATTTTATGCCCCTAGCTAGGCATAATGCATAGATTCAAGTGTTGTCATCTTTAGTTTTTGCTCCATAGGATGCTCTCATGATTTATTCATATGGTGGCTTAATTCTTCTTCTAGGGAAGTGTTCCATACCCTTTATTAGTGGAAATTGAAATTTAATATTGCCTTCTTTCATATCAATCACGGCACCTATAGTGCGTAAAAACGGTCTACCAAGTATAATGGGACAAGACGGATTGGAATCAATATCAAGAACAATAAAATCTATGGGCACATAGTTCCTATTTAAAAGAATAAGAACAGCATTAATTCTTCACAAAGGCATTTTAATAGTAGAATCCGCCAAGTGCAAATTAAGAGAAGATTCTTCAATATTGGTAAGACCAAGCACATCACATAGAGATTTCGGAATTGTGGAAACACTAGCACCCAAATCACATAAAGCAAAGCACTCATATTTTTAAATATTGACTTTAATGGTAGGTTCCCACTCATCATGTAATTTTCTAGGAATTGAATTCTCTAACTCCAACTTTTCTTCAAAAGATTTTATCATGGCATCAACAATACGATTAGTAAAAGCTTTATTTTGTTCATATGCATGGGGTGAATTTATCATGGATTGCAAGAAAGAAATACATTCAACCAAACAGCAACTATCATAATTAAAGTCTTTGTAATCCAAAGTAGTGGGCACATCACTAGTTAAAGTTTTGACCTCTCCAAACCCACTTTCATGAATTTTTTCATCAAGATTTTCACCCTTCAAATCATTGGGACGCCTTCTAACTAAGATTGACTCTTCTTCAGTCCCTTTATAATCAATTTTAATATTACTAAACAAGGAATCAATATAAGAAACACCAATCACTTTAAGATCTTCATCATTTATATGAAAGAAATCGAAAACGCTTTTTCTAAAAAATCTGTTTTAGCTCTAAGCATAGCGATTCTTTTCTTACTTTCATCCATAGAAACATATACCACTTTAATTGATTCATCAATCTTAGGTGCACAAGCTTTCACCTTGAGATTTTCTACATCATGGGAAATTCTATCAATGCTTTTAGTCATATCATCAATCTTATTCAACTTTTCTTCTATCATAGTATTGAATTTTTTTTAGCATTGATAAATTCCTTAATATTACTCTCAAGATCAGAGGGGTTCATATTATTTTAATAAGAATTACGATAGGAATTACCCTAGTTATTAGAGGAATTTCCAGGAAAAGGCCTAGGATTAAAATTACCTCTATAAGCATTGTTATTAAAATTGTTAAGCGAGATGAAATTCACATCTTACGGAGTCACTATTTTTCTCAATCAAAGTAGACAAAGGCACATCATTAGGATCAATAGGAGCATTTTTACTAGCAACCAACTTCATAAGGGCATCAACTTTTTTACTCAAAGTACTAATTTCTTCAACCGAATTAAACTTTTTACTAGTAGGTGCTCTTTCAGTATGCCATTGTGAAAAATCTGCGATAATATTTGATACGTCTCCAACATATCTATAATTTTTGCTTGTTCCATGCTGTTATATTATCATTCTTGGATGTTTTACAATCATTTTATAACAACTTTATATCATTTTTTGGGACTAACCTATTGACATAGTGCCAAAGTGCCAGTTGCTGTTTTTGCTTGTTTTTTACTTCGCAGAATATCAATACCAAACGGAGTCCAATCGCAATGAAAATTTTGGAGATTTTTTCTGGACCAGAAGACACCCAGTGGGCCAAAGAAGAGCCAGGAAGGTGGGCTGTGGAGAGCACAACCAACCAGGGCGCGCCAGGGGGGCCCCGATGCGCTCTGATGGGTTGTACCCTCCACGGGGCCCTTCCGCATCGCCTCTGATGCCTATAAAATCCCAAATATGCCAAAAACCCCAGGGGAGTCGACGAAACACAATTCCAGCCGCCGCAAGTTCCAGAACCTCGAGATCCAGTCTAAACACCATCACGGAGGGGTTCATCTTCTTCATAGGTGCCTCTCCAATGATGCATGAGTAGTCCACCATAGACCTACGGGTCCGTAGGCAGTAGCTAGATGGCTTCCTCTCTCTCTTATGATTCTCAATACAATGGTGTCTTGGAGATCTATTTGATGTAAACTTTTGCGGTGTGTTTGTTGGTATCCGATGAATTTTGAGTTCATGATCAGTTTCTATCCATGAATATTATTTGAGTCTTCTTTGATCTCTTATATGCATGATTACTTATAGCCTCGTATTTCTTCTTCGAATCTTTGGTTTAGTTAGGCCGACTAGATCGATTTTTCTTGCCATGGGAAGAGGTGCTTTGTGATGGGTTCGATCTTGCGGTGTCCTTTCCCAGTGACAGAAGGGGCAGCAAGGCACGCATGTATCGTTGCCATTAGGGATAACAATATGGGGTCTATTCCTACATGAATAGATCTTGTCTACATCATGTCATCGTTCTTATTGCATTACTCCGTTTTTCCATGAACTTAATACACTAGATGCATGCTGGATAGCGGTCGATGTGTGGAGTAATAGTGGTAGATGCAGGCATGAGTCGGTCTACTTATCTTGGACATGATGCCTATATAATGATCATCGCCTTGGATATCTTCATGACTATTCGATTTTCTACCAATTTCCCAACAGTAATTTGCTTACCCACCGTGCGCTCTACTCATGAGAGAAGCCACTAGTGAATCCGACGGCCCCCGGGTCTACTTTTCCAACAAAAGGCTTTTCGATCTATCTTTTTGCATCTTTCTTTTCGAATCTACAAAACCAAAAATCCAAAAATATATTGCTGCATATTTTATTTGCCTTTTCTATTTTGTGTTCTTGAGAGATCTATCTCTCCTATCTATCACTATCTAATCTATCTTTTTACCGTAGAGAGATTGACAACCTCTCTTTTGCGTCGGGTTGCAAGTATTTGTTGTGGCAGGCGCTGCTTATTGGGTGGTGGTGATCCTCCTACTAGTTCGATAACCTTGGTTTCATAACTGAGGGAAATACTTACCGTCGCTGTGCTGCATCATCCCTTCCTATTTGGGGAAATACCGACGTAGTCTCAAGCGACGTCAAAGGAATTTCTGGCGCCGTTGTCGGGGAGGAAGCGGTCTCTTCTACGTGCCTATCATAGGCACCGAGGAGACTCCATCATCATCTACCAGGTTCCTAATCACAAATCTCATCTCCTTGCAATTACATTATTTGCCATTTGCCTTTCGTTTTCCTCGCCCCCACTTCGCCAATTTGCCATTTTATTCGCCCTCTTTTTCGTTTGCCTTTTTCTTGCCAGATCTCTTCCTTGCTTGCAATCTTGTTTGCCTAGTCACGATGACTCAAGAAAACACCAAGTTGTGTGATTTTTCTAATACTAATAACAATGATTTTATTAGTACTCCAATTGCTCCTCCCGCCACTAGTGCGGGGTCTTGTGATATTAATGCTGCTTTGTTGAACCTTGTCATGAAAGATCAATTTTCCGGTAATCCTAATGAGGATGCCGCGTCCCATCTAAACATGTTTGTTGAATTGTGTGATATGCAAAAGAAAAAATATGTGGACAATGATATCGTGAAGTTGAAATTTTTTCCTTTTTCCTTGCGGGATCGTGCAAAAATTTGGTTTTCCTCTTGGAATAAGTGCAAGGATGCTTTCATCACTAAGTATTTTCCGCCCACGAAAATTATTTCCCTTAGGACACAAATCATGAATTTGAAGCAACTTGAGCATGAACATGTTGCACAATCTTGGGAAAGAATGAAGTTGATGCTACGAAATTGTCCTACTCATGGTTTAAATCTTTGGATGATCATACAAAAATGTTATACATGATTGAATTTTGTCTATAGAAATCTTTTAGATTCCGCCGCGGGTGGTACTTTTATGGAGATTACTTTGGGTGAAGCTACTAAATTGCTAGATAATATCATGGCAAATTATTCACAATGGCGTACCAAAAGAACACCTACTAGTAAAAAAGTTAATTCGGTTGAAGAAATTAGTACTTTGAGTGATAAGGTTGATGCTTTGATGAAATTGGTTGCTAGTAAAAATGCTCCTATTGATCTTAATCATGTTCCTTTGTCTACTTTGATTGAGCAAAATAGTGATTCCGTAGATGAGAACTGTGTCTCGCAAAACAATTTCAATAACAATGCTTATAGAGGTAATTTTAATCCTAGGCCTTTTCCTGGAAATTCCTCTAATAATTATGGTAATTCCTCTTACAATAATAATAGGAACACCTCTAATCTTGAGAGTAATATTAAATAATTTATCAATGCGCAAAAGGATTTCAATACTACGATAGAAGAAAAGTTGAATAAGATTGATGATATGTCTAGAAGCATTGATAGAATTTCTCATGATGTTGAAAATCTCAAGTTGAAAGCTTTTGTGCCTAAGATTGATGAATCTATTAAAGCTTTATATGTCTTTATGGGTGAAAGTAAGAAAATAACCGCTATGCTTGGACCTAAAACAGAAATCATAGAAAAATCATTTTCTAGTGATTGCCTTCGTAAAAAAGATGAAGATCTTAAAGTGATTGGTGTTTATACTATTGATTCCTTGTTTAGTAATATTAAAATTGATGATAAAGGGACCGAAGTAGAGTCAAGTTTAGCTAGAAGGCATCCCAATAATTTGGAGGGTGAAAATCTTGATGAAAATTTTGATAAAAGTGGGTTTGAAGAGGTCAAAACATTAACTAGTGATGTGCCCACTATTTTGGATTGCAAAGACTTTAATTATGATAGTTGCTCTTTGATTTAATGTATTTCTTTGTTGCAATCCATGTTGAATTCACCCCATGCTTATGAGCAAAATAAAGCTTTTACTAACCATATCGTTGATGCCATGATGAAATCTTTTGAAGAAAAGTTGGAATTGGAAATTTATATTCCTAGAAAATTACATGATGAGTGGGAACCCACCATTAAGGTCAAGATTAAAAATTGTGAGTGCTTTGCTTTGTGTGATTTGGGTGCTAGTGTTTCCACGATTCCAAAATCTTTATGTGATGTGCTTGGTCTTACCAATATTGAAGAATGCTCTCTTAATTTGCACTTGGCGGATTCTACTATTAAAAAGCCTTTGGGAAGAATTAATGATGTTCTTATTCTTGCAAATAGGAATTATGTGCCCATTGATTTTATTGTGCTTGATATTGATTGCAATCCGTCTTGTCCCATTATACTTGGTAGACCATTTTTACGAACTATAGGTGCCGTGATTGATATGAAAGAAGGCAATATTCAGTTTCAATTTCCACTAAGAAAGGGTATGGAACATTTCCCCAGAACAAGAATTAATCCACCATATGAATCAATCATGAGGGCATCCTATGGATCCAAAACCAAAGATGACAATACTTGAATATATGCGTTATGCCTAGCTAGGGGCGTAAAAACGATAGCGCTTGTTGGGAGGCAACCCAATGTATTGTTGGGGAACGTTGCATGGGAAACAAAAATTTTCCTACGCACACGCAAGACCTATCCATGGTGATGAGCATCTACGAGAGGGAGATTGTATCTACATACCCTTGTAGATCGCTAAGCGGAAGCGTTAAGAAACGCGGTTGATGTAGTCGAACGTCTTCGCGATCCAAATCGCCGAGCGTCCCGCGATCCAATCACGATCCTCCCGATCTAGTGCCGAACGGACGGCACCTCCGTGTTCAACAAACATGCGGCTTGATGACGCCTTCACCTCCTCGATCCAGCGAGCGATGATGAAGTAGTAGATGAGTTCCAGCAGCACGACGGCGTGGTGATGATGATGAGTAGCAATCTCAGCAGGGCTTCGCCAAGCACTACGGAGATTATGACGGAGGAAATAGAGGGCTAGGGTTGCCGGCACACGGCTTGGGAAATCCTGATGTGTCCCGTGTGCTAGCCCTGCCCCTCTATTTATATGTTGAGCCATGGGGTCTAAACTTGGACAAAAAGCCTCCACAAGGTCGGTTTTGCACGCACAAGGTCGGTTTGGCCCGCAAGGAAAGAGTCCAACTCGGATCCCTGCCGAACCGTGCACAGCCGCGCACAAGCGGTAGTACCGCTCGGGAGCGGTAGTACCGCTCGGGAGCGGTAGTACCGCTTGGGCGGTAGTACCGCTTCACCCAAGCGGTAGTACCGCTTGAGCGGTAGTACCGCTCCACACGAGCGGTAGTACCGCTTAAGCGGCAGTACTGCCTTACTGCTTAAGGCAGTAGCAAAACTCCCTTTTGCACTTTCCAATACCTCGTGGGTTTTATCCCTTTTGGCTCATATAAAGTGTTGATGCACCCGAACACTTCGGTGAACATCCGGAACCCCTTCCGGTGAATCCCGGAACCCTTTCCGGAGATCAAAACACTATTATCACATATATCAATCTTTACCTCCGGACTCTTCCAGAGATCCTCGTCATGTCCGGGATCTTATCCGAGACTCCGAACAACCTTCGATCATCAACAATAACTCAACTATACTAATCGTCACCAAATGTTAAGTGTGTAGACCCTGCGGGTTCGAGAACTATGTAGACATGACCGAGACACCTCTACGGTCAATAACCAATAGCGGGACCTGGATGCCCATATTGGTTCCTACATATTCTACGAAGATCTATATCGGTTGAACCTCTATGTCAAGGATTCAGTTAATCCAGTATGCTGTTCCCTTTGTTCTTTGGTATGTTACTTGCCCGAGATTCGATCGTCGGTATCTCTATACCTAGTTCAATCTCGTTACCGGCAAGTCTCTTTACTCGTTCCGTAATACAAGATCCCGTGGCTCACACCTTAGTCACATTGCTTGCAAGGCTTATAGTGATGTTGTATTACCGAGTGGGCCCTGAGATACCTCTCCGTCACACGGAGTAACAAATCCCAGTCTTGATCCATGCCAACTCAACGGACACCTTCGGAGATACCTGTAGAGCATCTTTATAGTCACCCAGTTACGTTGCGATGTTTGATACACACAAGGTATTCCTTCGGTGTCAGTGAATTGCATGATCTCATGGTTATAGGAACAGATGTTTTGACATGCAGAAAACAATAGCAATAAACTGACACGATCATATGCTATGTTTATAGTTTGGGTCTTGTCCATCACATCATTCTCCTAATGATGTGATCCCGTTATCAAATGACATCTCATGTCCATGGTCAGGAAACCTTTACCATCCTTTGATCAACGAGTTAGTTAACTAGAGGCTTACTAAGGACACAGTGTTGTCTATATACCCACGCATGTATTTGAGTTTCCAATCAATACAATTATAGCATGGATAATAAACGATTATCATGATCAAGGAAATATAATAATAACTACTTTTATTATTGCCTCTAGGGCATATTTCCAACAGTCTCCCACTTGCACTAGAGTCAATAATCTAGTTCACATCACTATGTGATTTACATTGTAATGAATCGAACACCAATGCAGTTCTGGTGTTGTTCATGTTTAGCCCTTGGAAGAGGTTTAGTCATCGGATCTGCAACATTCAGATCCGTGTGTACTTTGCAAATATTTATGTCGTCCTCCTTGATGTAATCGCGGATGGAATTGAAACGTCGCTTTATGTGTCTGGTCCTCTTGTGAAATCTTGGTTCCTTGGCTAGAGCAATGGCACCAGTATTATCACAGAACAGAGTCATTGGCTTAAGTGCACTAGGCACTACTCCAAGATCTGTCATGAACTCCTTCATCCAGACACCTTCCTTCGCCGCCTCCGAGGCAGCGATGTACTCCGCTTCGCATGTAGAATCAACTACCACGCTTTGCTTGGAACTGCACCAGCTAATCGCACCCCCATTAAGAATAAATACGTATCCGGTTTGCGACTTAGAGTCATCCGGATCAGTGTCAAAGCTTGCATCGACGTAACCCTTTACGACGAGCTCTTGATCACCTCCATAAACGAGAAACATGTCCTTAGTCCTTTTCAGGTACTTCAGGATATTCTTGACCGCCGTCCAGTGTTCCACTCCTGTATCACTTTGAAACCTTCCGGCCATACTTATGGCAAGGCTGACATTGGGTCTTGTGCACAGCATTGCATACATGATAGACCCTATGGCTGAAGCATAGGGGACGACACTCATCTTTACTCTATCTTCTGCAGTCACTGGGCATTGAGTCTTACTCAACTTCATACCTTGCAAAACAGGCAAGAACCCCTTCTTGGACTGATCCATTTTGAACTTCTTCAAAATCTTATCAAGGTATGTGCTTTGTGAAAGTCCTATTAAACGTCTTGATCTATCTCTATAGATCTTGATGCCTAATATGAAAGCAGCTTCTCCTAGGTCCTTCATTGAAAAACTCTTATTCAAATATTCCTTCACACTTTCCAACATTTCTATATTGTTTCCAATCAGCAATATGTCATCCACATATAATATTAGAAACGCTATAGAGCTCCCACTCACTTTCTTGTAAATACAAGCTTCTCCGTAAACTTGTATAAACCCGAACGCCTTGATCACCTCATCAAAGCGAAGATTCCAACTCCGAGATGCTTGCACCAGTCCATAAATGGATCGCTGGAGTTTGCAAACTTTGTCAGCATTCTCTGGATCGACAAAACCTTCTGGTTGCATCATATACAACTCTTCCTTAAGGAAACCGTTAAGGAACGCTGTTTTGACATCCATCTGCCAAATTTCATAATCGAAAAAGGCAGCTATTGCTAACATGATTCTGACAGACTTAAGCATCGCTACGGGTGAGAAGGTCTCATCGTAGTCAACTCCTTGAACTTGTGAAAAACCCTTTGCCACAAGTCGAGCTTTATAGACGGTGACATTACCGTCCGCGTCCGTCTTCCTCTTAAAGATCCATTTGTTCTGAATGGCCTTACGCCCTTCAGGTAATACTTCCAAGGTCCATACTTTGTTTTCATACATGGATCCCATCTCGGATTTCATGGCCTCTAACCATTTCTCAGAATCCGGGCCCACCATCGCTTCTCCATAGCTCGTAGGTTCATCGTTGTCCAACAACATGACCTCTAAGACAGGGTTGCCGTACCACTCAGGAGCAGTACGCGTCCTTGTCGACCTACGAGGTTCGATAGCAACTTGATCCGAAGCTTCATGATCTCCATCATGAACTTCCTCTTCAACTGACGTAGACTCTACAGAAACATCTTTCTCTGCTGCGCTACTCTCTGGTCGAAGTAAAGGTTCAATAACCTCATCAAGTTCTATCTTCCTCCCACTCAATTCTTTCGAGAGAAACTCTTTCTCAAGAAATGTTCCATTTTTAGCGACAAACACTTTGCCTTCGGATCTGAGATAGAAGGTATACCCAACTGTTTCTTTTGGATATCCTATGAAGACGCATTTCTCTGCTTTGGGTTCCAGCTTTTCAGGCTGAAGCTTTTTGACATAAGCATCACATCCCCAAACTTTAAGAAACGACATCTTTGGCTTCTTGCCAAACCACAGTTCATATGGCGTCGTCTCAACGGATTTTGATGGTGCCCTATTTAAAGTGAATGCAGCTGTCTCTAATGCATAACCCCAAAACGATAGTGGCAAATCGGCAAGAGACATCATAGATCGCACCATATCCAATAAAGTTCGATTACGACGTTCGGACACACCATTACGCTGTGGTGTTCCAGGCGGTGTCAATTGTGAAACAATTCCACACTGTCTTAAGTGACTGCCAAACTCATAACTCAGATATTCTCCTCCTCGATCAGATCGTAGGAATTTAATCTTCTTGTTACGATGATTCTCAACTTCACTCTGAAATTGCTTGAACTTTTCAAACGTTTCAGACTTGTGTTTCATTAAGTAAATATACCCATATCTACTTAAGTCATCAGTGAAGGTGAGAAAGTAACGATAACCACCGCGCGCCTCAATGCTCATCGGACCGCACACATCAGTATGTATGATTTCCAACAAGTCACTTGCCCGTTCTATCGTACCAGAGAACGGTGCCTTTAGTCATCTTGCCCATGAGGCATGGCTCACATGTGTCAAGTGATTCAAAATCAAGTGACTCCAAAAGTCCATCAGCATGGAGCTTCTTCATGCGTTTTACGCCAATATGACCTAAACGGCAGTGCCACAAGAAAGTGGTATTATCATTATCAATCCTACATCTTTTGGCATCAATGTTATGAACATGTGTATCATCACTATCGAGATTCAATAAGAATAAACCCCTCACATTGGGTGCATGACCATAAAAGATATTACTCATATAAATAGAACAACCATTATTCTCAGATTTAAATGAGTAACCGTCTCGCAATAAACAAGATCCAGATATAATGTTCATGCTTAACGTAGGCACTAAATAACAATTATTCAGGTTCATCACTAATCCCGATGGTAATCGAAGGGCGAGCGTGCCGACGGCGATCACATCAACCTTGGAACCATTTCCCACGCGCATCGTCACTTCGTCCTTTGCCAGTCTCCGTCTATTCCGCAGTTCCTGTTTTGAGTTGCAAATGTGAGCAACCGCACCGGTATCAAATACCCAGGCACTACAACGAGAGTTGGTAAGGTACACA
Source organism: Elymus sibiricus (assembly GCA_039707655.1). Taxonomy (NCBI): domain Eukaryota; kingdom Viridiplantae; phylum Streptophyta; class Magnoliopsida; order Poales; family Poaceae; genus Elymus; species Elymus sibiricus. The sequence continues at coordinate 534,853,519 of CM077675.1, forward strand.
TCAATAACATGTATATCATATATACCTTGTTTGTTGTTGGCCGCCTTCTTGTCAGCCAAATACTTGGGGCAGTTCCGCTTCCAGTGACCAGTTCCCTTGCAATGAAAGCACTCAGTTTCTGGCTTGGGTCCAGCCTTGGGTTTCTTCACAGGAGGGGCAACTGCTTTGCCACTCTTCTTGGAGTTACCCTTCTTACCCTTGCCATTCTTCTTGAAACTAGTGGTTTTATTGACCATCAACACTTGATGCTCCTTCTGAATCTTAGACTCAGCGACTTTCAACATCGCAAACAGCTCGGCGACTGACTTGTTCATCCCGTGCATGTTATAGTTCAACACGAAGCTTTTGTAGCTAGGCGGCAATGATTGAAGAACTCTGTCAGTGATAGCCTCTGGTGGAAGGGGCATCCCCAATTCAGCCAGACGGGTGGAGTACCCAGACATTCTGAGTATGTGATCACTGACAGACCCGTTCTCCTCCATCTTGCAAGCATAGAACTTATCGGAGGTCTCATACCTCTCGATCCGGGCATTCTTCTGAAAGATAAACTTCAACTCCTGGAACATATCATATGCTCCATGACGTTCAAAACGTCTTTGAAGTCCCGGTTCTAAGCCATACAACATTGCACATTGAACTATTGAGTAATCATCAGAACGAGTCTGCCAGGCGTTCACAACGTCTGGAGACTCAACTGGAGCGGGTGGATCACCAAGCGGTGCATCAAGGACATAAGCCTTCTGGGAAGCCGTAAGGATAATCCTTAGATTACGGGCCCAGTCCACAAAGTTACTTCCATCATCTTTCAACTTAGCTTTCTCTAGGAACGCATTAAAATTCAGGGGTGCTACTGCACGAGCCATGATCTACAACATAAATATAGCAAAGACAACTTAGACTATTGTTCAAGATAATGAGTTTAGTTAATCATATTACTTAAAAACTCCCACTCAAATTGACATCCCTCCGGTCATTCGAGTGTCACATGATCCAAATCAACCAACTCAAGTCCGATCATCACGTGAGTTTGAGGTGGTTTCAATGGTGAACATCTCCATGTTGATCATATCTACTATATGACTCATGTTCGACCTTTTGGTCTCTTGTGTTCCGAGGCCATGTCTGTACATGCTAGGCTCGTCAAGTTTAACCCGAGTGTTCCGCACGTGCAACACTGGCTTGCACCCGTTGTATGCGAACGTAGAGTCTATCACACCCGATCATCACGTGGTGTCTCGAAACGACGAACTTTCGCAACGGTGCACACTCGGGGAGAACACAATTTTATCTTGAAATTTAAGTGAGGGATCACCTTATAATGCTACCGTCGTCCTAAGCAAAATAAGATGCATAAAAGGATTAACATCACATGCAAATCATAAGTGACATGATATGGCCATGAACTTGTGCTTTTGATCTCCATCTCCAAAGCACCGGCATGATCTCCATCGTCACCGGCATGACACCATGATCTCCATCATCTTGATCTCCATCAACGTGTCGCCATGAGGTTGTCTCGCCGACTGTTGCTTCCACGACTATTGCTAACTCATAGCGATAAAGTAAAGCAAAACGGCAAAAATAATTAAAGACAACTCTATGGCTCCTGCCAGTTGCCGTACTCATCGACATGCAAGTCGTGATATTCTATACAACACATGATCATCTCATACATCACATATATCTCATCATGTAATTGGCCATATCACATCACAACATACCCTGCAAAAACAAGTTAGACGTCCTCTAATTGTTTGTTGCAAGTTTTACGTGGCTGCTACGGGTATCTAGCAAGAACGATTCTTACCTACGCAAAACCACAACGTGGTGTAGTGATTGCTTTTTAATCTTCTAAAAGAACCCTCTTCATTGAACCGATTCAACTAAAATGAGAGAGACAGACACCCGCCAGTCACCTTTATGCAAACAAGTGCACGCAACGGTAAAACCAGTCTCGCGTAAGCGTACGCGTAATGTCGGTCCGGGCCGCTTCATCTCACAATACCGCTGAATCAAGTATCAACTAGTAACGGCAAGCAATATGTATACACCCACGCCCACAACTCCTTTGTGTTCTACTCGAGATCTCATCTACGCATAGACCTAGCTCTGATGCCACTGTTGGGGAACGTTGCATGGGAAACAAAAATTTTCCTACGCACACGCAAGACCTATCCATGGTGATGAGCATCTACGAGAGGGAGATTGTATCTACATACCCTTGTAGATCGCTAAGCGGAAGCGTTAAGAAACGCGGTTGATGTAGTCGAACGTCTTCGCGATCCAAATCGCCGAGCGTCCCGCGATCCAATCACGATCCTCCCGATCTAGTGCCGAACGGACGGCACCTCCGCGTTCAACACACGTGCGGCTTGATGACGCCTTCACCTCCTCGATCCAGCGAGCGATGATGAAGTAGTAGATGAGTTCCAGCAGCACGACGGCGTGGTGATGATGATGAGTAGCAATCTCAGCAGGGCTTCGCCAAGCACTACGGAGATTATGACGGAGGAAATAGAGGGCTAGGGTTGCCGGCACACGGCTTGGGAAATCCTGATGTGTCCCGTGTGCTAGCCCTGCCCCTCTATTTATATGTTGAGCCCTGGGGTCTAAACTTGGACAAAAAGCCTCCACAAGGTCGGTTTTGCCCGCACAAGGTCGGTTTGGCCCTCAAGGAAAGAGTCCAACTCGGATCCCTGCCGAACCGTGCACAGCCGCGCACAAGCGGTAGTACCGCTCGGGAGCGGTAGTACCGCTTGGGCGGTAGTACCGCTTCACCCAAGCGGTAGTACCGCTTGAGCGGTAGTACCGCTCCACACGAGCGGTAGTACCGCTTAAGCGGCAGTACTGCCTTACTGCTTAAGGCAGCAGCAAAACTCCCTTTTGCACTTTCCAATACCTCGTGGGTTTTATCCCTTTTGGCTCATATAAAGTGTTGATGCACCCGAACACTTCGGTGAACATCCGGAACCCCTTCCGGTGAATCCCGGAACCCTTTCCGGAGATCAAAACACTATTATCACATATATCAATCTTTACCTCCGGACTCTTCCAGAGATCCTCGTCATGTCCAGGATCTTATCCGAGACTCCGAACAACCTTCGATCATCAACAATAACTCAACTATACTAATCGTCACCAAACGTTAAGTGTGTAGACCCTGCGGGTTCGAGAACTATGTAGACATGACCGAGACACCTCTACGGTCAATAACCAATAGCGGGACCTGGATGCCCATATTGGTTCCTACATATTCTATGAAGATCTATATCGGTTGAACCTCTATGTCAAGGATTCAGTTAATCCCGTATGCTGTTCCCTTTGTTCTTCGGTATGTTACTTGCCCGAGATTCGATCGTCGGTATCTCTATACCTAGTTCAATCTCGTTACCGGCAAGTCTCTTTACTCGTTCCGTCATACAAGATCCCGTGGCTAACACCTTAGTCACATTGCTTGCAAGGCTTATAGTGAAGTTGTATTACCGAGTGGGCCCTGAGATACCTCTCCGTCACACGGAGTAACAAATCCCCGTCTTGATCCATGCCAACTCAACGGACACCTTCGGAGATACCTGTAGAGCATCTTTATAGTCACCCAGTTACGTTGCGACGTTTGATACACACAAGGTATTCCTCCGGTGTCAGTGAATTGCATGATCTCATGGTTATAGGAACAAATGTTTTGACATGCAGAAAACAATAGCAATAAACTGACACGATCATATGCTATGTTTATAGTTTGGGTCTTGTCCATCACATCATTCTCCTAATGATGTGATCCCGTTATCAAATGACATCTCATGTCCATGGTCAGGAAACCTTTACCATCCTTTGATCAACGAGTTAGTTAACTAGAGGCTTACTAAGGACACAGTGTTGTCTATATACCCACACATGTATTTGAGTTTCCAATCAATACAATTATAGCATGGATAATAAACGATTATCATGATCAAGGAAATATAATAATGACTACTTTTATTATTGCCTCTAGGGCATATTTCCAACATGTATAAATAATTTTTTGCTTTTTCCTTTCTGTTTTTGAGTGTTGACACAATTATGCCTCTGTTATGATTGTGTTTTTATGGTTTATTTATTGTTTGTGCCAAGTAAAGCCTTTAGGATGATTTATGAGATGAGTAGAAGCGATGCTGAATCTGAAACAGAAACTTTGTGTCCAGTATATGAATTTTCATTTTTTACTGGAACGTGATCGTGAGATGAAATTTGAACACAGTGTTGCTATACAAATTCGTTACGTTTTCCTAATTGTTCAGAATTTTTAGAGTTACAGAAGTATGATTAGAATATAGATTACTACAGACTGTTCTGTTTAAGACAGATTCTATTTTTGTTGCATTGTGTGCTTGTTTTGATGAATCTATGGGTTATATTGAAGGATATGAGCCATGGAAAAGTTAAAATACAGTAGGTATAATTCAATAATAAAATATGAATGGATTTGCAAAAGCACCTAAGTAGTGATTTGCTTTATTATACTAACGGATCTCACGAAGATTTTGTTAAGTTTTGTGTGATTGAAGTTTTCAAGTTTTGGGTGAGATCACGATGGATGAAGGAATAAGGAGTGACAAGATCCTAAGCTTGGGGATGCTACCGCACCCCCAATATATATCCAAAGAGTAACAAGCAACTAAGCTTGGGGATGCCCCCGAGTGGCATCCCCTCTTTCTTCAAACGACCATCGGTATTTTACTTCGAGCTATATTTGTAATCGTCACATATCATGAGTTTTGCTTGGAGTGTCTAGTATCTTTGCTTGCTTTGCTTGTTTATTTTCCCTTTGTATCCTTGCTGTAACACCTATTTGGGAGAGCCAAAATTATGCTATGATTTTTTAGAATTGCTCTATGTGCTTCACTTAAACTGTTTGAGCCATAGAATTGCTCTAGTGCTTCACTTATATCTTGTTGAGCACGGTGTGCTTGGAAATTTTTTTAGAAATACTCTCATGCTTCACTTAAATTAATTTGAGAGTTAGTAAATTTTTAAGAAATCCTCTCATGCTTCACTTATACCTTTTTGAGAGATGAAATATTTATGCTCATGTGCTTCACTTAGATTTGTTTGAGCTAGTCAAAAAAGCAATGGCAATATATGAAACTAGTCCCAAAGTGATAGATATCCAAGGAGGATATAATAAAAACTTTCATGAAGATCATTGGACAAATTAGACTTGATTCCTTGTAATAGTTTTGAAACATGATGATAGTAATATATGAGTCATGTTAGTGAGTAATTATGCTTGAGTAGGAATATTGGTATTAAGGTTTGTGATTCCCTATGCAAGTACGAAAGTCAAAAGTTATGCAATTTGTCGGTGTAATGAACAGGGGGTGTCCATTACCCCTGGGCATGCACCGGCAAGTTGCAGCCTCCAGGCGGGAAGGGCATGGCGGAGAAGAATCCGCTTATACGACACGTCTAGGACCCAGGTTTCCGGCAAGGATTACTTGCCGGGAACAACGCCAAGCATGCCGGGGGGCAACAGGCTCCGGCAGGGCCTCAAGCCCTTGTCGTAGAGACAAACGCTCCCGTGGCCGAAGACATGCCTTTAGTCCTTGCTGTCGAGCCTCAGGCTCCAGCATGGGCACAGCACATTGTTGCACATCACCGGCAAGCTCAAAGGCCGGCAAGATCAAGATAGAGTTTCCGGGAAGCAAGCCTTCCTGGGATGAGACCTCCAGGCAGGTCACCGAGAAGACCCGATGTTGGACTCCCGGCAAGATGCTTGTCGGGGGACGACTGGGAGCAAGCACAAGACTATCAAGGAATTTGGAGACAATACTCAGAAGATAGAAGACCGAAGGCCCGGGGGCCCCGGCAAGATCTTGCCGGGCTGTCCCAACGAGCCCCGGCAAGATTTGCACCCGGCAAGACCTCGCCACCTTGCCACCGCTCCAGTGTAGTGACCAGCCTGTCAGGCGAGGCTTATTCTCCTGGACGCGTGTCATGGCATTTGCGGCGTTGGGCTTAAGTGGTGCTGATGGGACGACCCCTTTTTCCGTCCCCAAGAAGCTAAGGGACACCTCAACAGAGCATTTAATGCGTTTGTCCCAAGTCGTCAGTGTTAGATATGATAACACTGTAGCTACTTTTACACCTCATGTACCCCAGCGCACTACTGTTGGCGACCCCTTCGAAGGTATAAAAGGAGGCCCGAACCTGGGTAAAAATCCCTTGCGTTGATCGTTCGATCTGCTCTCTGTGCAACCCTCCTTCCCGCCGAACCGTAAAGGGATCCTCGCGATCCCATAGGTGTCGTTTCTCTGACACAATTAAATTACATCCTACTTATGGTGCATTATTCGGTGTTAGTTATGCTCAATGCTCGCTTATGTATATTTTCATGTCTTAGTTTGGTTGCTTCTCAATCTATTTTCTAGCCTCCATTTGTACTAAGTAGAAATACTACTTGTGCATCCAAAACCCTTAAACCAAGTTTTGCCTTATGAGTCCACCATACCTACCTATATGCGGTATTTCCATGCCGTTCCAAGCAAATTTGTATGTGCCATCTCTAAATTTTCAAAATAAATTTTCTCTTTTGTGTGCTCGTACCGCTCATGAAACGGTGGGGAGTGTCCAATATTTTTCCATGCTAGATGTGTTATTCTCAAGATGAGTGTTTATTCACTTGTCATTGCACGAGAGTGCGGCGGTAATAGGGATGCCCATTCCCGAAATTAAAAAGAAAAAATATTTACTTTATGTTGTCAAATAATAAATTCCTTGGAAAGTGTTGGTATGGAAGGCAACCGTGGATATGGCCCGCCATCGAAAGTGAAAGTTTGGTGGAAAAAGGAATAAACTTTATTTTCTGTTTGGGAACCGCCTATGATATATCTAGCATGGAAAGTATTGTGAGCTACTTTGTCGTTTTCGCTGACAGGAAAAGCATGCCACCCAAAATATTTTTTATCTCTCAATTTAAAACCTTGAGCTCTAGCACATCTACAAATCCCTACTTCCCTTTGCGAAGGGCCTATCTATTTACTTTATGCAATTTTTATTTTTGCTTTGAGTCTCCATCTTCTCTTATGAAGCACCAACTAGGGGGCACTATGATCGTACTCGAGCATTGGGCATAGCTAATATTTGAGTGTGTTTCATGAATGGATCAATGATTGAGCATGATGGGCTAGGGATAACTTTCTTTAGTGTTGATATTTTGAAAGACATGGTTGCTTATTGACATGCTTGAGTATTGAAGTCATTATGTTAAAACTAGACTATTGCTTTGAATCATCTACAAGTCCAAATGTCCATGCTATACAAAAGAAAAGAATATGAGATGAACATGTTAGGCAGCATTCCACATCAAAAATTCTGTTTTTATCATTTACCTACTCGAGGACGAGTAGGAATTAAGCTTGGGGAGGCTGATACGTCTCCAACGTATCTATAATTTTTGCTTGTTCCATGCTGTTATATTATCATTCTTGGATGTTTTACAATCATTTTATAACAACTTTATATCATTTTTGGGGACTAACCTATTGACATAGTCCCAAAGTGCCAGTTGCTGTTTTTGCTTGTTTTTTACTTCGCAGAATATCAATACCAAACGGAGTCCAATCGCGACGAAACTTTTTGGAGATTTTTCTAGACCAGAAGACACCCAGTGGGCCAAAGAAGAGTCAGGATGGTGGACTATGGAGAGCACAACCCACCAGGGCACGCCAGTGTCACCCGGCGCGCCCTGATGGGTTGTGCCCTCCACGGGGCCCCTCCGCACCGCCTCTGATGCCTATAAATTTCCAAATATTCCAGAAACCCTAGGGGAGTCGACGAAACACAATTCCAGCTGTCGTAGGTTCCAGAACCTCGAGATCCAATCTAAACACCATCACGGAGGGGTTCATCTTCTTCATAGGTGCCTCTCCGATGATGCGTGAGTAGTCCACCATAGACCTACGGGTCCATCGGCAGTAGCTAGATGGCTTCCTCTCTCTCTTATGATTCTCAATACAATGGTCTCTTGGAGATCTATTTGATGTAAACTTTTGTTGTGTGTTTGTTGGGATCCGATGAATTTTGAGTTCATGATCAGTTTCTATCCATGAATATTATTTGAGTCTTCTTTGATCTCTTATATGCATGATTACTTATTGCCTCGTATTTCTTCTTCTAATCTTTGGTTTAGTTAGGCCGACTAGATCGATTTTTCTTGCCATGGGAAGAGGTGCTTTGTGATGGGTTTGATCTTGCGATGTCTTTTCCCAGTGACAGAAGGGGCAACAAGGCACGCATGTATCGTTGCCATTAAGGATAACAAGATGGGGTCTATTCCTACATGAATAGATCTTGTCTACATCATGTCATCGTTCTTATTGCATTACTCTATTTTTCCATGAACTTAATACACTAGATGCATGCTGGATAGCGGTCGATGTGTGGAGTAATAGTGGTAGATGCAGGCAGGAGTAGGACTACTTATCTTGGATGTGATGCCTATATAATGATCATCGCCTTCGATATCGTCATGACTATTCGATTTTCTATCAATTGCCCAATAGTAATTTGTTCACCCACCGTGCGCTATACTCACGAGAGAAGCCACTAGTGAATCCTACGGCCCCCAGGTCTACTTTTCCAACAAATTGTTTTCCGATCTATCTTTTTGCATCTTTGTTTTCAGATCTACAAAACCGAAAACCCAAAAATATATTGCTACATATTTTATTTTCCTTTTCTATTTTGTGTTCTTGAGAGATCTATCTCTCCTATCTATCACTACCTAATCTATCTTTTTACCGTAGAGAGATTGACAACCTCTCTTTCGCGTTGGGTTGCAAGTATTTGTTGTTTGTGTGCAGGTGTTGCTTATTGGGTGGTGGTGATCCTCCTACTAGTTTGATAACCTTGGTTTCATAACTGAGGGAAATACTTACCGTCGTTGTCCTGCATCATCCCTTCCTCTTTGGGGAAATACCGATGCAGTCTCACGCCACGTCAATATTATCTAGCAATTTAGTAGCTTCACCCAAAGTAATTTCCATAAAAGTACCACCTGCGGCGGAATCTAAAAGATTTGTAGAGACAAAATTCAATCCCGCATAAAAAATTTGTATGATCATCCAAAGATTTAAACCATGAGTAGGACAATTTCTTAGCATCAATTTCATTCTTTCCCAAGATTCTGCAACATGTTCATGCTCAAGTTGCTTAAAATTCATGTTTTGAGTTCTAAGGGAAATAATTTTCGCGGGTGGAAAATACTTAGTAATAAAAGCATCCTTGCACTTATTCCAAGAATCGATACTATTGCGAGGCAAAGAAGAAAAGCAAATTTTTGCGCGATCCCGCAAGGAGAAAGGAAATAATTTCAACTTCACTATATCATTGTCCACATCTTTTTTCTTTTGCATATCACACAATTCTACGAATGTGTTTAGATGGGATGCGGCATCCTCATTAGGAGTACCGGAAAATTGATCTTTCATGACAAGGTTCAACAAAGCGGCATTAATATCACAAGACTCCGTACTAGTGGCGGGAGGAGCAATCGGAGTACTAATAAAATTATTATTGTTGCTATTGGAAAATCACACAATTTTGTATTTTCTAGATTCATCGTGACTACGCAAAGAAGATTGCAAGCAAACAAGAGATCTGACTAGAAAAAGGCAAACGATAAAGAGGGCGAATAAAACGGCAATTTTTTGTGAAGTGGGGGAGAGGAAAACGAGATGCAAATGACAAATAATGTAAATTTCAAGGAGATGAGATTTGTGATTAGGAATCTTATAGATGTTGATGATGTCTCCCCGGCAACGGCGCCAGAAATTCCTTTGACGTGGCTTGAGACTGCGTCGGTATTTCCCCAAAGAGGAAGGGATGATGCAGCGCAGCCACGGTAAGTATTTCCATCAGTTATGAAAACAAGGTTATGGAACCATTAGGAGAACCAAGCAACATTATGTAAACGGTACCTGCACACAAAGAACAAATACTTGCAACCCGACGCATAAGAGAGGTTGTCAATCTCTCCACGGTAAAAAGATAGATTAGTTTGTATGAGATTGGATAAATAGGTAGCACAAGAATACAAAATAAAAGGAGCAAATAAAAAGTGCAGCAAGGTATTTTTGGGTTTTTGGAATAATAGATCTGAAAACAAAAGCGGAAAAAGATAGATCGGAAAGCAATATGTTGAAAGAATAGACCCGGGGGCCGTATGTTTCACTAGTGGCTTCTCTCATGAGTATAGCACACGGTGGCTAAACAAATTATTGTTGGGCAATTGATAGAATATCAAATAATCAAGACGATATCCAAGGCGATGATCAATATATAGGCATCACGTCCAAGATTAGTAGACTGAAATGATTCTGCATCTACTACTATTAATCCACATATCGACCGCTATACAGCATGCATCTAGTGTATTAAGTTCATGGAGAAACAGAGTAATGCATTAAGAACGATGACATGATGTAGACAAGATCTATTCATGTAGGAATAGACCCCATCTTGTTATCCTTAATAGCAACGATACATGCGTGCCTCGCTGCCCCTTCTGTCACTGGGAGAGGACACCGCAAGATCGAACCCATCACAAAGCACCTCTACCCATGGCAAGAAAAATCGATCTAGTTGGCCTAACTAAACCAAAGATTCGAAGAAGAAATACGAGGCTATAAGTAATCATGCATATAAGAGATCAAAGAAGACTCAAACTTCATCGAATCCCAACAAACACACCGCAAAATGTCATTACATCAAATAGATCTCCAAGAGACCATTGTATTGAGAATCAAAAGAGAGAAAGGAAGCCATCTAGCTACTATCTATGGACCCGTAGGTCTATGCTGGACTACTCACGCATCATCAGAGAGGCACCAATGAGGATGATGAACCCCTCCGTGATGGTGTTAGATTGGATCTCGTGGTTCTGGAACATGCGGCGTCTGGAAGTGTATTTTGTTGACTCCTCTAGGGTTTGTCGAATTTCTGAGAATTTATAGAGCTGAGAGGCGGTGGAGGAGACCCCCCCCCCCCCCGTGGGCTCCACAACCCATCAGGGCGCGCCGGGGGCCTCTGTCGCGCCCTGGTGTCTTATGGGCCCCACGGGCCTCCCCCCAGGTGCTTCCTAGGCTTCCAAGTTGTCTTCTGGTCCGAAAACAATCTCCAAAATGTTTTGTGGCAATTGGACTCCGTTTGGTACTGATATTCTGCGAAGTAAAAAACAAGCAAAAAACAGCAACTGGCACTGGGCACTATGTCAATAGGTTAGTCCCAAAAATGATATAAAGTTGCTATAAAATGATTATAAAACATTCAAGAATAATAATATAACAGCATGGAATAATAAAAAATTATAGATACGTTGGAGACGTATCACCTATGGCCACCCCTCCTCCACCACCGCGGCGTCCTCCCCGCGACATCCCCGACCCGCCCCGCGTCGGCCCTCCTCCACCGGCCCTCCTCCCCGACCCGGCGTCCTCCTCGATCCAAGGTGAGCGCTACTGGTTTGGGTGGATCAATTTTGATTTGGACAGATTTGAAATACTGCCATGTAGGAACTCGATTTGGAGAGATTGTGAGTAGTACTAGATGATTGCAGGTACAACTTGATTTCTTTACATTGAATAGATTGTGAGTAGTACTCGATTCGAAGAGATTATGAATGTACTAGATGATTTGGACAGATTGTAAATAGTACTTGATTTTTTCACTATCATTTGTGATGCTACTGCCATGTAGAAAACAAACTGAACCTCACATGTGTTTTATTTTGTGTTTGAAGAGATAATGTCACCATGGAAGATCCACTGCACAAATCTTCTATCTTCTATTTACTAATTGGAGGCACTATTCATGACATCTCATTATTCCACATCATCAAAATTAATTACACCATTGGATTATAGAATTTACATCCAAGATGAAAGGAAAACTCACGTAACATAGATGGTCGTCCCATCAAAAAAGAAAACATCTGACACGTTCTATGTTTGTGTAACAAACAAACAAAAAACGTTAGAGAAACAATACAAGGAAAGCATCCATGATTGACCTAACATAGATGGTCGTCCCCTTAAAAAAAATAGATGGTCGTCCCATCAAAAAAGAAAATATCTGACACGTTCAATGTTTGTGAAACAAACAAAAAAAATGTTTGAGAAACAATACTAGGAAAGAATCCACGTTTGAGAAACAAATATACAAGGAAAGGATCCACGATTCCTTTTTCGAAGATATCCTCCTTTCAAATAAACTTCACGGATGAAAAGAAAAAAAAAGATTGCATCCACGGATGGAAAGGAAAAAAAATAACAGCTTGCGTCTGGCACGTTAAGCGTTCCTTTTTTTTTTTTTTTGAGAAAACACGTTCAACATCGGCGAGAGAAAAGGAAAGCATCCAAGATTTCCTTTTTAAAGATAGCCTCCTACCATATAAACTCCACGGACGAAAAGGAAAAAAAAACGATTGCATCTTTTTTTTTTTTAACACAGTACAGACGCAAGCGCTCATATACACGCGCATACACTCACCCCTATGAACGCACACACGCACACCCTACCCCTATGAGCACCTCCGAGAGACTGAGCCGGCATATCATCTTGAGATTTACGAAGTCACCGTAGGCGCCTCGTCGTCGACGGGAACGTCTCCTCCCACTGATTGCGCATCGCCGGAAATCCTGAAATAAATCCAGAAATAAATGCGTGCACTAGGACTTGAACCCTGGTGGGCTGGGGATACCACAGTCCCTCTAACCATCCAACCACAGGTTGGTTTGCAAAAAAAAAAAAGTAAAGCATCGACGGTTCCAAAAAAAGGATATCCTTCTTCCATAAAAAATCTACCGATGAAAAGAAAAACAAATCCATTTGATGACCATTGTCCAGCAATAAAGTCCAGCAATAAGATCTTTTCCCGATTCAAAGAGGAAAAACATTCACGCAAAAAAAGGAAAAACATCTCTTCCTCGACTCCGCTAAAACTTATGTAACATTTAGATTGTTCTGTCCAAAAAAAAAAATTATATAACACGTAAGGTTGGTGTTCAAAAAATTAGGAAAGCACCCATCAGTTCCTTAAAAAAGGATAGCCTCTTTTCTTAAAAAAATCAAAAAGACAGATCCATTTGGTGTCCATTGAAAGTCCATAAATAAATTCTTCTACCAATTGAGAAAGCAAAAAGTACTGACGCAAGAAAGGAAAAACATCTCTCCCTCAAAAAAATGAAATCTGCGTAACATATACTCCAGCCTTGGATTCATATGATTCTTTGGAGGTGCTGATTTCTAATACATATTTGCATATATTGTACGGCTATGCATGTCTTTTTTTCTCCTTATAACAAAGAGAAAATTTAGCTAATAAAACATCTTTATATACATATAAGTTAGTGCATTAATAAAAAAAGAATCTGGAGGTATCATTCGCCACAAAGATCTCATATAAGCAGCACATGGTTGTCTATGCGATACTTTAGATATGTATATGGTACCCCGCAAAAAAAAAGATATGTATATATATCAAGTGAATCACTTGAATACCCCAATGTCACTACAGGTATCCGCATGCAAGACATACATCAAGTGCTCTCAAATCCATAAAAGTATTCAATCCGATAATAACAAAATCTCAAAGGGCACTAGTAGAAAAAGGCCCATTTGTTCCGGTTCCAGAGGCCCATTTGTCCCGGTTCTGGAACCGGGACTAAAGGGTCGGGACTAAAGCCCAAAACCTTTAGTCCCGGTTTGCTTACGAACCGGGACCAAAGGCCCTCCACGTGGCCGCTGCGGGGAGCCCAGGCAGGAGGACCTTTAGTCCCGGTTGGTAACACCAACCGGGACCAAAAGGTATCCACGCGTCAGCATCTGGCAGGAGCTGGGTTTTTTGTTTTTTTTAAAGGGGGGGGGGTTAGGGGGGGTTTTGTAGGGTTAATTTAGGGGTTTCATATTGTGTTAGCTAGCTAATAGAGAGAAGTGTCCTCTCTTTCTCCGTGCTTGGTCGACGCTAGCTACTATAGAGAGAACTCGACACGCTAGCTACTAAGCAAATAAAGGAACCATTAAGTACATAAGATCGTCATGAAGATATACAGAGAGAAGTGATCGACCTCTCTTTCTCCGAGAGATTGGTCGAACAACAAGTTTTCGTATATCTATCCGACGGTACTACATATATACAATATAACATCTTTTACAATCCCTAACATCATCTACCTAAGATTCAATCACAAATCCGCATGGTATTCTCCGTCTTTAGGTATGACGTGGTCAAGAAAGAATCCCGCCAATTCCTCTTGAATTGCTCGTATGCGATCATGTGGTAGGAGTTCATCTCGCATCTGCCAGATCTAATTTAAAGAAGGGGGTCAATACATGCATATATATGAATAAAACTCAACACAATTGATGGTAATATATAAAATAAAATTGTGAATATTATTTACGTACTTCAAATTGTTTGTCAGAGAAGCCCCGCTCAGAGGTCGAGTGGCGAATGAACTCGCATACGTAGTATGCACATAAAACAGTCCCTTCTTTCTGGTACAAGCACTTTACGAGAATAGAGTTCAATCAAACTGATAAGCAAGCATGGTAATGATATATTGATGAAAATTTGAATCAATTAGAGATGCGCGGAACTAGCTAGTACTACTTACTTTGGGGTGCGTAAATCGCAACTCTTTGTTTAGACCGGGAACCTTTCGGGTGAACTTCTTCCAAACCCTGCCAGGCAAAGAAAATGATTACTTGATATCAGGAAATTAACGAAAGTTGCATGCCGATATGGTCCCGGTATTGACTGAACTTACTTCTTGAGCATTGCAGTCATGTCCGTATAATTCTCAGGATCTTTACATCTCGAGTCTAAGACAGTTACTAATGCCCCGTCAAGCTTAATGGATAGCAGAATAAAGTGGAAACTGCGCACGCATATATAACTCATCAATTACATTACTTAACCTCGAGTAAGCGAAACCGAGTATACAGAGAAGACAACAATACTCACTTGAAGTTGTAAGGAAAGAGTATTTCCCTTTTGTTTTGATGTATAAGGAACGACTTTAGCAAGTTCTCCTCGGTCTCTTTGATTGAGTTTCGTACCGTCCATTCATTTATGGCATCTGGGCTAATGAACCCAACGTCGAAGATTCCTAGTTTTTTGCATTCGACGATCTTCAATCTGCATAATATAGTGAGGATAATTATATATACATGCAATGAACGAGCTGAGCTAGAGACTTAACTATAGAAGTAATACTTACAGACAGTAGGCAGTCATGAGTTGTTTGTCGAGGGCCAGTTGATTGTATAACTGAAATAACTCCACAAATTCAACAGGCATCACGGTAAGTCCAATGAATTCGTGCTCTGGTTTCACTGCCATATACATAGTGTCTCTCCCAGAGTCCCTGCAGGTTTTCATGTACCACTCATGCAATTTGTACATCATCGTTGTTAGAGGAGGATGATCAGGTTTGACGAGAGGCTTCCCGTGCATGTATTCATATTTTTCTTTTGTTACCTCAGCCGTTTGAAAAATTACATCACCCCCCAAGTAATCACCAGGATTGGTACCGGGCAGCATCCCCGAATGATTTGCGACGATATCGCTAGACACCTTGAGCGGGGGGCACGATTGCTTCTCCTATTCACCGAGCTGGGGAATTGTTTTCCCACTTCTTCGTTCTGCTAACCTTGCATCACTAGAAGTACTTCCCGACCGCTGCGCTTCTTCATATGTCTTTTTAATAATCCGGACATAGTTGGAATCCGGCGGAGGCGGTGGTGGTCGCTTCAGGGCATCGATAGTGCGCTTCACTTTCACCGGATCTAGCTTCTCCTTCGGAGGTGGACTTTTCTTTGCAAAATGGGCCCTCAATTGGTCCTGACATATCTCCTCGTTTTCAGACTCGGTCCTCTCATATGGTAACTTTTCCAGAGGCTTGAGAGATGGACCGTATCTGTATTCCCTCCCGCCTGTGCTTGTACTGCAAGCCGCCGGAGCGGCGGCGTCTCTCTTCCGTCGTTGCTTACGAGGCGGAGAAGGAGGCGGAGTGCTCCGACGCGCCGAAGGAGCCGGAGCGGTGGTGTCTGTCTTTCGCCGTTGCCGATGAGGCTGAGGAGGAGGCGTACTGCTCCGACGTGCCGGAGTAGGTGAAGGAGGAGGCGGAGTGCCCTCACGCGTCGGAGGAGCCGGAGAAGGAGGCGGGGTCCCCTGATCGCTCGCCGGACGAGGAGGAGGAGGAGGAGGAGGCGGAGTGCCCTGACTCGCCGGAGGAGGAGGAGGAGGCGGAGGCGTCCAGTTTGGAAGCTTGATGTACTCCTTCTGCCATAGACATGTACTCCTTAGGGCATGACCCAGCCGACTCTCCCCTTCACCTGTAGAGTGGTCAAGCTCGAGCTCCGCAAATCCCTCAATTACTTCATCCACCATCACAACAGCATAGCCATGTGGAATCGGACGGCAGTGAAAAGTTCCGTTGGGTTGAGGAGGTGCAACAGAGCCGACAGCCGCCAATAAAGTAAGGTTCCGGCATTTCGTCATAAGCTCGCAATGTTGAGCCTCCGTGATAGTATCCACGGGGTAGCTAGGAGACGTGAAGTCAGGCTGAACGGGCTCTGTGGAAGCGACGCTGCTTCTCCACTGAGATGGTGGGGTAGCTTCTGGGGTAGCTTCGTGCCGCTGAGATGGTTGGCCGGCAGCTCGCTGGCTCTTAGCTTCCTCTAGCTTTTGTAGTCTTGCATTGAGCTTCTGAATTTCGCTCAGCTCCGCTTTCCTCTTTCTCTCCCGGCTTCTGTAACCGCCTGCGTCGGGAAACCCAACCTTCCACGGAACGGAGCCTGGTGTGCCTCGTGTTCGTCCAGGGTGCTCAGCCTTCCCTAGGGCCTCAGTCAGCTCGTCCTTCTCTCTGTCGGGAATGAACGTCCCTTCCTGCGCTGCGGTGATATACTCCTGAAGCTTGTTCATGGGTATTGCAAGTTGCTCGTTCGTCCAGCGGCACTTCCCTGTTTTAGGGTCCAAAGTTCCCCCAACCCCGAAGAACCAAGTCCTTGAACGGTCTAGCTAGTTCAATGTCTGTGGTACGACGTTTTTAGCAATCAGGTCATTCTCAGCTTTGTCCCACAACGGCCGGGCTTTGAGGTAGCCACCTAACCCCGTGTGATGGTGATACTGCTTCTTTGCAGCATTGATCTTGTTTGTCTCTGACATTTTCTTACTCTTGTCCGATGTCTTCTAGGCCACAAATGCAGGCCAGTGATCTCTTATCTTCTCAAATCGGTCGGTGAATTTTGGAGTCTTCCCTTTGTCGACAAACTTTGATTTCAACTCATTCTTCCACCTCCTGAATAGATCTGCCATCTTCTCAAGAGCACACTCCTTGACCAGTGGCTCTATAACTGGCTTATTCGGATCCTCCTCTGGTGGTAGGGTGAAATTTGCCTTCAGCGCGGTCCAAAGATCATCTTTCTGTCTATCGGTGACATAATCACCATCAGGGGCGTCGTACTTAGGCTTATTCCATTGCTTGATGCTGATCGGGATGTAGTCCCTAACAATAGCTCCGCACTGAGCAGAAAATGCGTCCTTGGTCCGCTTGGGTTCAATCGGATGGCCATCGTGCGCGAGTGCTGTGATCGTGAACCTTTCATCCTTGCGCAACCTCTTCTTCGGGCCTCGTCTCGTTACCGAAGTTTGGCTCGATCCGGAGGGCTATAAAAGAAGAAAGAAGAGTTAATTAATATATGTACATACCAAAACAATTAATGCATCAATTAGCTAGTCAGCACAGGCTTAATTAATATATATACCTCGCCGGACTTTGCAACAGCTCCCTCCTCCGTTCGGTCACCGGAGCCGTCATCATGGTCTCCTTCTTCCTCCGGCATTCGATCACCGGAGCCATCATGATCATGTCCTTCCTCCTCCATTGTTCGATCACCGGAGCCGTCGTCCTCTCCTTCCAGACCATCGGTGTCGGTGAGAAATGACAAGATATCACGTCCGCCGAGGATTATGTCCCCCAACAACTTTTCTTGTTCTTCGTCTCTTTGTTCCATAGTTTCTGCAAATATTACAACATGGCAATTAATATACAATCATGAATGTCCGACGTCCGTACCGCCTCTCTCATGAATGTCCGACGTCCGGACCGCCTCTCTCATGAATGTCAAACAAGGGATCGATTCTCTTAACCTTTAAGGGATTTAATTAACAAAATGGCGCCATTCTGAATGTGCAGAAAATGGTCCATATTTTTCCTGATCTCATCTACCCTTCTATATGTCACGTTGTCTAGTGTCAAAGGATTCAAGAAAACCATGGCTTCATCATTAGCCGGAAGTAACAGGCACATAATGGTACGAAGCTATCCAAAATTGTTGTGGAACGGAGTCCCGGATAGGATAATTAATTAGCTTTTTGGTACGAAGTTCAGCAAGAGCCTTCCGAATATCGCTATTTGGAAGGTCTTTGCTGAAATTCGTACCAAAAAGCGAATTATTCTATCTGGAACTCCGTTCCAAAACAACTTTGAAGAGCTTCGTAGCATCATATGCATGTTACTTCCGGCTAATGATGAAGCCATGGATTTCTTCAATACTTTGACAGACAACGTGACATATAGAACAATATATATATAGATGAGATCAGAAAAAAAATTGGATTAACTTGTGCACATCCATAATGGGGGCATTCTTGATAAATCTATGTCAAAAGTCAAACTTTGACATATGATCAAATATTGTTGCATATGTCAAAATTCAAACTTTGACATATGATCGAACTTTGACATATGATCAAACTTTGACATATGATAAAATGATACATAGACTTGTTCGGGCGAGAGGGGGTTGATCGACGTCCCCCTTCATGTCGAAGTTACCGGAGTTTTCTTCTAGTGGTTTGGGTGGCCTCGAGAGATTGTCGGGTAGGGGCGGGAGGGGGTAGGAGATCGACAACGCTTTTTTCTAGGGTTTGGGTGGCCTCGAGAGTTGGTCGCCCGGTATATCGAGAGGGGGGTGAACATTTTACCTTAGTAGCTTAGAAAAAAAATGTTATCAGGGAGGGGGTATATCGACCCCCCCCCCTCATGTCGAAGTTATCGGGGAGGGGGTATATCGACAACGACATACATACATGGAAAAAAATGCTATCCATCTATACATACATAGCCACATACATATATACATGGAAAAAAATGCTATGAAAAAAATACATATATGAACAAAAAAATGCTATGAACAAAAAAATTAATACACATATGAACAAAAAAATACATATATGAATAAAAAAATGCTCTAAACAAAAAAAATTAATACATATATGAACATCCATACATACCTATAGCCACATACATATATACATTATATCTATATTTACAAAAAATTCATCATATAAACAGAGCCGGGGCGGCGGCGGCTCACAGCGGGGGCAGCCGGTGAGGGCGACGGCGGAGGCGGCGAGGGCGTCGGCGACGGCGACGGTGGGGGCGGGCCGGGGCAGGGGCGTGGCCGGGCGCGCTCGGGGGCGGCGGACGGCGTCGGCTGGTGAGGGCGATGGCGGGGGCGGCGCGCGAGGGAGCTGGCGACGGCGTCGGCTGGCGAGGGCGACGGCGTGGGCGGCGCACGAGGGAGCCGGCGACGACGGCGACGGTGGGGGCGGGCCGGGGCGCAGGGGCACGGCCGGGCGCGCTCGGGGGCGGCGGACGGCGACGGCGTGGGCGGCGGACGGCGTCGGCATGGGCTCGGGGGCGGGGCACGGGCACGGGCGACGGCGACGGCGACGGCGTCGGGGCAGCCTGGCGGCGTCGAGGACGTTGGCGTCGTCGGGGGGAACTGCGAGATGAAAGTGAAAATTTTCACAAGTGCTGCTTATATACACACAGCATTGGTCCCGGTTGGTGTCTCCAACCGGGATTAATGCACCCCTTTAGTCCCGGTTGGTGCCACCAACCGGGACCAAAGGTCTGTTTTCAGCAGCCCAAAGGGCGGGAAGCAGAGACCTTTGGTCCCGGTTGGTGGCACGAACCGGGACCAAAGGTAGGCATTGGTCCCGGTTGGTGCCACCAGCCGGGACCAAAGGTAGGCATTGGTCCCGGTTGGTGCCACCAACTGGGACCAAAGGTAGGCATTGGTCCCGGTAGGTGGCACCAACCGGGACCAATGGCCTTGCATAGCGGCATGGTGCGATTTTAGTCCCACCTCGCTAGTGGAGAGAGTGCCGCACCTGTTTATAAGGCACGGTGCGCCTGAGCCTTCGAGCTCCTCTCTAAAGCAGGCTTACGGGCCTAACCACTTTGTATCTGCCTGTGGGCCTAGTGGTGGCCCAGTAGGCGGCATTTTTTTTATTTTTTTCCAGTATTTTTGTTTTGTTTTATTTATTTTTTTAAAAATTTTCCAGTATTTTTCTTATGTTATTTTAGTTCATTCTTTTTAACAAATAAATACTTTGATAATTTTAGTTGCATTTATTTATTTTTGTTTTGTTTTTGTTTTGTTTTTTGCTTTATTTATTTTTGTTTTATTTTTTGCTTTATTTATTTCCAGTGTGTTTTATCATTATATTCTTTTTGCTATTAATGTTTTGAACAAAAAAATACTTTGATAATTTTAGTTGCATAATTTTTATATAATTATAGTTTCAAAAATACTAGAGGTTTATAAAAGCTTTTTAGTTGATTCTTTTTTGAACTCCACTCCCACGATGTTTTGAAAGAAATTAAAAAGCACTTCAAATGAACTCTGAAAAGGTTGAAAGTTGGCATGGTATCATCATTTCACCCACATAGCATGTGCTAAAAAGTTGAGAGGGTTACGGCAAAAACTGGATGCACTTCGTGTACAAAACGGACAATCTCCTTCGAAGTATCAGGGTTTCGGACGAAAACTCATGTGTTACAGCCTGACGGTGGCTCGTGAGTGCCCGCATATGAAATGCACCGTCGGACCGTATGCAGGGAATCCGAATGATTTGTATTCGGTCGCTGAACTAAAGAATTTCTAGATAGATCAACAAAACACACGGTTTCCCCTGCATACAGCCCGACGGTGGCTCGTGAGTGCCCGCATATGAAATGCACCGTCGGACCGTATGCAGGGAATCCGAATGATTTGTATTCAGTCGATGAACTAAAGGATTTCTAGATAGATCAACAAAACACACGGTTTCCCCTGCATACAGCCCGACGGTGGCACGTGAGTGCCCGCATATGAAATGCACCATCGGACCGTATACAGGGAATCCGAATGATTTGTATTCGGTCGATGAACTAAAGGATTTCTAGATAGATCAACAAAACACACGGTTTCCCCTGCATACAGCCCAACGGTGGAAATATGAAATGCACCGTTGGACCGTATGCAGGGAATCCGAATGATTTGAATCCGAATGAGTACACACACTAAGTGTCGAACTTGTCCGAGAGGTGGGCTATATATAGGGTCGTGTGCCTCTTTAGTCCCGGTTGCTAGCACGAAACGGGACTAGTCGTTATAGTGCTGATCCAACAGCTCACAAGCGCTTGAAAGAAACACACGATCCGTGTGCTTCTTCCTGATTGGTACGACCGTCACCCACATAGCATGTGCTAAAAAGTTGAGAGGGTTACGGCAAAAACTGGATGCACTTCAGGTACAAAATGGACAATCTCTTTAGAAGTATCAGGCTTTCGGACGAAAACTCGTCTGTTACAAAGGCATTTCATTTTTTTGAACTTATTTGAACTCCATACTTTTTGTGTGTTCAAAATGCACCATTCAAAGCCACATCATCAATTTTCAACCCTTTCTGACTTCATTTGGTATTTTTCATGCACTTACTGATTTTTTTGAGCTAAATAACCCTGAAATTGAAAAGCACTTCAAATGAACTCTGAAAAGGTTGAAAGTTGGCATGGTATCATCATTTCACCCACATAGCATGTTATAAAAAGTTGAGAGGGTTACGGCAAAAACTGGATGCACTTCGTGTACAAAACGGACAATCTGTTTCGAAGTATCAGGGTTTCGGACGAAAACTCATGTGTTACAAAAGGCATTTCATTTCTTCACATGTAACTACAATGATATAGTTGTGGAGAGAAAGTCTTTACTTTTTCTTCGC
The DNA here is from genome assembly GCA_039707655.1 of Elymus sibiricus. NCBI lineage: Eukaryota > Viridiplantae > Streptophyta > Magnoliopsida > Poales > Poaceae > Elymus > Elymus sibiricus. The sequence goes on from CM077675.1 coordinate 534,875,618, forward strand.
TTGTGTCCTTTGCTTATTGCGCCGTAGCCATGGATAATCTTCATCGTTTAACAGGGTGCTTGGGTCAGCCTTGACTTTGAAGGGAGGAATTTCATGAAACTTTTCATAATCTTTAGACATGTCTGTCTTGCCCTCCAATCCCAAGATGTCTCTTTTTCCTGAAAGAACTATGTGGCGCTTTGGCTCATCGTATGATGTATTCGCTTACTTATCTATTCTTTTTCTCGGTTTGGTAGACATGTCCTTCACATAGAAAACCTGCGCCACATCATTGGCTAGGACGAATGGTTCATCTGTGTACCCAAGATTGTTCAGATCCACTGTTGTCATTCCGTACTGTGGATCTTCCTGTACCCCGCCTCTTGACAGATTGACCCATTTGCACTGAAACAAAGGGACCTTGAAATCATGTCCATAGTCAACACTAGTAGGAAAACCCCCATTTGTCCCGGTTCGTAAGGTCCTTTTGTCCCGGTTCTGGAACCGGGACTAAAGGGTCGGGACTAAAGCCCAAAACCTTTAGTCCCGGTTCGCTTACGAACCGGGACCAAAGGCCGTCCACGTGGCCGCCGCGGGGAGCCCGGGCCGGAGGACCTTTAGTCCCGGTTTGTAACACCAACCGGGACCAAAAGGCACTAGGGTTTTTGTTTTTTTTGAAAGGGGGGTTTAGGGGGGGGTTGTAGGGTTAATTGAGGTGTTTCATATTATGTTAGCTAGCTAATAGAGAGAAGTGTCCTCTCTTCCTCCGTGCTTGGTCGATGCTAGCTACTATAGAGAGAACTCGACACGCTAGCTAGTAAGCAAATGAAGGAACCATTAAGTACACAAGATCGTCATGAACATATACACAGAGAAGTGATCGACCTCTCTTTCTCCGAGAGATTGGTCGAACAACAAGTTTTCGTATATCTATCCGATGCTACTAGCTACATATATACAATATAAGATCTCTTACAATCCCTAACATTTAATTTCAAATTCCAGATGGTATTCTCCGGCTTTATTTATGACATGGTCAAGAAAGAATCCCGCCAATTCCTCTTGAATTGCTCGTATGCGATCATGTGGTAGGAGTTCATCCCACATCTGCCACGTCTAATTTGAAGAAGGGGGTCAATACATATATATGAATGAAACTCAACACAAATCATGGTAATAAATAAAGTTGTGAATATTATTGCTTACGCACTTGAAATTGTTTTTCAGAGTAGCCCCGCTTAGGGGTCGTCGCGTTGTAGATGAACTCGCAAACGTAGTATCCACATAAATCATTCCCTTTTTCCTGCCACAAGCACTTTACGAGAAATAGAGTTCAATCAAACTGATAATCAAGCATGATAAATGGTATTGATGGAACTAGAATCAATGGGAGATGCGCGGAACTAGCTAGTAGTACTTACTTTCGGGTATGTAAATCGCAGCTCCCTCGGCAGTGCCGGAACAATTGCGGTGAACTCTTTCCAAACCCTGCCAGACAAAGAAAATAATTACTTGATATCAGGAAATGAACAAAGTTGCCGATATGACGCGATAATGATCGATTGAACTTACTTCTGGAGCATTTCAGTTATGCCCGCATATTCCTGGGGATCTTTTCGTTTCGAGTCTAAGACGATTACTACTCCCCGCTCAAGCTTAATCTCTAGCAGAATAAAGTGGTACCTGTGCACGCATGCATAACTCATCAATTACATTACTATAACCTCGAGTAATAAGGGAAACCGAATATGCACAAGACAGTAACACTCACGTGCAGTTATAAGGAAAGAGTGTTGTCCCTTTGTTTTGATTTTTAAGCAACGATTGTAGCAAGTTGTCCTCGGTGTCTGTGACATTGTTTTTGATCGTATACTCATGTATGATATCTGGGTTAATGAACCCAATGTCATACATTTGTGCTTTTCTGCATTCGATGATCTTCAATCTGCATAATATAGTGAGGATAATTATATATACATGCAATGAAAGAGCTGAGCTATATATAGAGAGAGACTTAATTACAGAAGTAGTACTTACAGACAGTAGCAAGTCACGATTGTTTTGTCGATGGCCTTTTGATTGTATAACTGGAATATCTCCTCAAATTCAACATTCAACTGATCCATTCCAACAAGGTCGTGCTCCTCTTTAATCATCAGCGTCAAAGAATCCCTCCCTGACTCGCGGCAGGTTTTCATGTACCATTCATGCAATGTTCGCATCATCGTTGTTAGAGGAGGATGATCAGGTTTCACGAGAGGATGCCCGTACCGGTACTTGAATTCGTCCACCTCCAACGGCTCAAACTGTACATCATCGCTCAGGTAATCACCAGGATTGGTACCGGGCACCATCCCCGGATGATTAGCGACGAAATCGCTAGACACCTTGAGCGGGGGGCACGATTGGTTCGCCTGTTCGCCGAGCTGGGGAATTTTTTTCCCACTTCTTCGTTTTGCTAACCTTGCATCACTGGAAGTACTTCCCGACCGCCGCGCGTCTTGATATATCTTTTGAACACAGCGCTCATAGTTGGAATCCGGCGGCGGCGGTGGTGGTCGCTTCAGGGCATCGATAGTGCGCATCACTTTCACCGGATCTAGCTTCTCCTTCGGAGGTGGAGTTTTCTTTGCAAAATGGGCCCTCAATTGCTCCTGACATATCTCCTCGTTTTCAGACTCGGTCCTCTCATATGGTAACTTTTCCATAGGCTTGAGAGATGGACCGTATCTGTATCCCCTCCCGCCTCTTCTTGTACTGCTAGCCGCCGGAGCGGCGGCGTCTCTCTTCCGTCGTTGCTTACGAGGCGGAGCAGGAGGCGGAGTGCTCCGACGCGCCGGAGGAGCCGGAGCGGCGGCGTCTGTCTTCTGCCGTTGCCGACGAGGCTGAGGAGGAGGCGTACTGCTCCGACGTGCCGGAGTAGGCGAAGGAGGAGGCGGAGGGCCCTCACGCGTCGGAGTAGGCGAAGGAGGAGGAGGAGTGCCCTCACGCGTCGGAGGAGCCGGAGAGGGAGGCGGTGTGCCCTGATCATTCGTCGGAGGAGGAGGAGGAGGAGGAGGCGGAGAGCCCTGATTCGCCTGAGGAGGAGGAGGAGGCGGAGGAGGCGTCCAGTTTGGAAGCTTGATGTACTCCTTCTGCCATAGACATGTACTCCTCAGAGCACGAGCCAGCTTATTCTCTCCTTCACCTGTAGGCCGGTCAAGCTCGAGCTCCTCAAATCCCTCAATTACTTCATCCACCATCACAACAGCATAGCCATGTGGAATCGGTGAGCAGTGAAAAGTTCCGTTGGGTTGAGGAGGTGCAACAGAGCCGACAGCCGCCTTCAAAGTGAGGTTCCGCCATTTCGTCATGAGCTCGCAATGTTGAGCCTCCGTGATAGTATCCACGGGGTAGATAGGAGCCGTGAAGTCAGGCTGAACGGGCTCCGTGGAAGCGACGCTGCTTCTCCGCTGAGATGGCGGGGTAGCTTCTGGGGTAGCTTCGTGCCGCTGAGATGGTTGGCCGATAGCTCGCTGGCTCTCAGCTTCCTCTAGCTTTTGTAGTCTTGCATTCAGCTTCTGAATTTCGCTCAGCTCCGCTTTCCTCTTTCTCTCCCGGCTTCTGTAACCGCCTGCGTCGGGAAACCCAACCTTCCACGGAACGGAGCCTGGTGTGCCTCGTGTTCGTCCAGGGTGCTCAGCATTCCCTAGGGCCTCAGTCAGCTCGTCCTTCTCTCTGTCGGGAATGAACGTCCCTTCCTGCGCTGCGGTGATATACTCCTGAAGCTTGTTCATGGGTATTGCAAGTTGCTCGTTCGTCCAACGGCACTTCCCTATTTCAGGGTCCAAAGTTCCCCCAACCCCGAAGAACCAAGTCCTTGAACGGTCTGGCCATTCGAATGTCTGTGGTATGACGTTTTTAGCCATCAGGTCATTCTCAGCTTTGTCCCACAACGGTCGGGCTTTGAGGTAGCCACCTGACCCCGTGTGATGGTGATACTGCTTCTTTGCAGCATTGATCTTGTTTGTCTCTGACATTTGTTTACTCTTGTCCGATGTCTTGTAGGCCACAAATGCGGGCCAGTGATCACCTATCTTCTCAAATCGGCCGGTGAATTCTGGAGTCTTCCCTTTGTCGACAAACTTTGATTTCAATTCATTCTTCCACCTCCTGAATAGATCTGCCATCTTCTTAAGAGCACACGCCTTGACCAGTGGCTCTATAACTGGCTTATTCGTATCCTCCTCTGGCGGTAGGGTGAAATTTGCCTTCAGAGCGGTCCAAAGATCATCTTTCTGTCTATCGGTGACATAATCACCATCAGGGGCGCCGTCCTTAGGCTTATTCCATTGCTTGATGCTGATCGGGATGTAGTCCCTAACAATAGCTCCGCACTGAGCAGAAAATGCGTCCTTGGTCCGCTTGGGTTCAATCGGATGGCCATCCCGCGCGAGTGCTGTGATCGTGAACCTTTCTTCCTTGCGCAACCTCTTCTTCGGGCCTCGTCTCGTTACCGAAGTTTGGCTCGATCCGGAGGGCTATAAAAGAAGAAAAAAGAGTTAATTAATATATGTACATACCAAAACAATTAATGCATCAATTAGCTAGTCAGCACATGCTTAATTAATATATAAACCTCGCCGGACTTTGCAACAGCTCCCTCCTCCGTTCGGTCACCGGAGCCGTCATCATGGTCTCCTTCTTCCTCCGGCATTCGGTCACCGGAGCCATCATGATCATGTCCTTCCTCCTCCATTGTTCGATCACCGGAGCCGTCATCCTCTCCTTCCAGACCATCGGTGTCGTTGAGAAAGGACAAGATATCACGTCCGCCGCCGTTGATTATGTCCCCCAACAACTGTTCTTGTTCCAAGTCTCTTGGATCCATAGTTTCTGCAAATATTACAACATGGCAATTAATATACAAACATGAATGTCCGACGTCCGGACCGCCTCTCTCATGAATGTCCGACGTCCGGTTTGGGGTGGCCTCGACAACACTTCTAGGGTAGGGACGGGAGGGGGTAGGAGATCGACAACGCCTTTCTTCTAGGGTTTGGGTGGCCTCGAGAGTTTATCGGGTAGGGACGGGAGGCCTCGAGAGTTGGTATCGAGGGACGGGAGGCCACAATTACCGGAGTTTTCTGTATGAATTTTTTTTTCTAGGGTTTGGGTGGCCTATCGATCGACCCCCCCCCCTCCCCCCTCATGTCAAAGTTATCGGGGAGGGGCTATATCGACAACGACATACATTCCGGATAACATATACACACATATACACACATATACATGAACATATATACATATACATGAAAAAAACATATACATGACTTTTTAATTACATCTCATTTATCTATATATATTTTAATTCCCCGTCGCCCTCTACATGAACATATATTTTAATTCCGGATAACATATACACACATATACACACATATACATGAACATATATACATATACATGAAAAAAACATGAACATACATCTCATCTCCACATGACCATTTATCTATCTATCTCATCTCCACATGAACATACATCTCATTTATATATATATATATATATATATATATATATATATATATCATATCATATATATATATATATATATATATATATATATATATCATCATATAAACAACAGAAAAATTAATTGTTTCCAACAGAGCAGTTGCAGATGGCTTGAGGCCGGCGACGAGGTGTGCTCGGGGGCACGCGGCGACGGGGAGCAGGGGACCATGGGAAAGGGGGCTCACTGGGGGGGCGCCGCGATGGCTTGAGGCCGGCGACGAGGCCGGCGACGAGGACGGCGGGCTCGGGGGGGCACGCGCGCGGAGACGGCGAGGAGGGCGCGACGGCGAGGGCTCGGGGGAAGGCGGGGTGCTCACTGGGGGCGGCGATGGGAGAGGGCGACGGCGACGAGGAGGCGCGGCGACGAGGAGCGGGCGGCGACGGGGCTGGGCGGCAACGGCGACAGCGACGATGGGAGAGGGCGACGGCGACAGCGACGATGGGAGAGGGCGACGGCGACAGCGACGATGGGAGAGGGCGACGGCGACGAGGAGCGGGCGGCGACGCCGACAGCGACGAGGAGCAGCCGGGCGGCGTCGGGGGAGATGTGAGAATTTGGGGAAAAATTCCTAAGCGGTGGCTTATATAGCAAAGCCTTTAGTCCCGGTTGGTTCCACCAACCGGGACCAATGCCTCCCTTTGGTCCCGGTTGGTGCCACCAACCGGGACCAAAGGTCTCTTTTCGTCAGCCCAAAGGGCGGGAAACAGGGAGCTTTGGTCCCGGTTGGTGGCACCAACCGGGACCAAAGGGGGGCATTGGTCCCGGTTGGTGGCATCAACCGGGACCAAAGGGGGGCATTGGTCCTGGTTGGTGGCACCAACCGGGACCAAAGGGTGGTGCTGCCCGGGGCCAAATTTTTAGTCCCACCTCGCTAGCCGAGAGAGCTCGAGAGTGGTTTATAAGCGCTGCTGCGCATACCCTCTCGAGCTCCTCTCATCTGCAGGCCTCCGGGCCTAATCTGTCACTACGTGTGGGCCTATTGGGCCTTCTACGGGCCCAGTAGGTGGCATTTTTAAAAAAAAAAAATCCAGTTTTTTGTTTTGTTTTTTGCTTTATTTATTTTTTTAATTTTTTTCAAGTATTTTTCTTCTACTATTTTAGTTCATTCTTTTAAACAAATAAATACTTTGATAATTTTAGTTGCATTTATTTATTTTTGTTTTGTTTTTTGCTTTATTTATTTTTGTTTTATTTTTTGCTTTATTTATTTCCAGTGTGTTTTATCATTATATTCTTTTTGCTATTAATGTTTTGAACAAAAAATACTTTGATAATTTTAGTTGCATAATTTTTATATAATTATAGTTTCAAAAATACTAGAGGTTTATAAAAACTTTTTAGTTGATTCTTTTTTGAACTCCACTCCCACGATGTTTTGAAAGAAATTAAAAGGCACTTCAAATGAACTCTGAAAAGGTTGAAAGTTGGCATGGTATCATCATTTCACCCACATAGCATGTGCTAAAAAGTTGAGTGGGTTACGGCAAAAACTGGATGCACTTCGTGTACAAAACGGACAATCTCTTTCGAAGTATCATGGTTTCAGACGAAAACTCATCTGTTACAAAGGGATTTCATTTTTTTGAACTTATTTGAACTCCATACTTTTTGTGTGTTCAAAATGCACCATTCAAAGCCACATCATCAATTTTCAACCCTTTCTGACTTCATTTGGTATTTTTCATGCACTTACTGATTTTTTTGAGCTAAATAACCTTGAAATTGAAAAGCACTTCAAATGAACGCTGAAAAGGTTGAAAGTTGGCATGGTATAATCATTTCACCCACATAGCATGTGCTTAAAAGTTGAGAGGGTTACGGCAAAAACTGGATGCACTTCGTGTACAAAACGGACAATCTCTTTCGAAGTATTAGGGTTTCATACGAAAGGCATCTGTTACAAAAGGCATTTCATTTCTTCACATGTAACTGCAATGATATAGTTGTGCAGAGAAAGTCTTCACTTTTTCTTCGCTTGTGTCCTTTGCTTATTGCGCCGTAACCATGGATAATCTTCATCGTTTAAGAGGGTGCTTGGGTCAGCCTTGACTTTGAAGGGAGGAATTTCATGAAACTTTTCATAATCTTCAGACATGTCTGTCTTGCCCTCCAATCCCACGATGTCTCTTTTTCCTGAAAGAACTATGTGGCGCTTTGGCTCATCGTATGATGTATTCGCTTCCTTATCTTTTCTTTTTCTCGGTTTGGTAGACATGTCCTTCACATAGAAAACCTGTGCCACATCATTGGCTAGGGCGAATGGTTCGTCTGTGTACCCAAGATTGTTCAGATCCACTGTTGTCATTCCGTACTGTGGGTCTTCCTGTACCCCGCCTCCAGACAGATTGACCCATTTGCACTGAAACAAAGGGACCTTGAAATCATGTCCATAGTCAAGTTCCCATATGTCCACTATGTAACCATAATATGTGTCCTTTCCCCTATTGGTTGCTGCATCAAAGCGGACACCGCTGTTTTGGTTGGTGCTCTTTTGATCTTGGGCGATCGTGTAAAATGTATTCCCATTTATCTCGTACCCTTTGTAAGTCAATACAGTCGAAGATGGTCCCCTGGCCAACGAGTACAACTCATCAGAAACAGTGTTGTCACCCATGATACGTGTTTGCAACCAACTGCCAAAAGTCCTGATGTGTTCATATGTAATCCAGTCGTCACACTGCTCCGGGTGTTTGGAGCGCAGAATATTCTTGTGTTCATCGACATACGGGGTCACCAAGGTAGAATTCTGTAGAACTGTGTAGTGTGCTTGAGACCAAGAATGCCCGTCCCTACATATTATTGAGTCCGCTCCTAGCATGCCTTTTCCAGTCAGTCTCCCCTCATACCGTGATTGAGGGAGACCAATCTTCTTAAGGTCAGGAATGAAGTCAACACAAAACCCAATGACATCCTCTGTTTGATGGCCCATGGAGATGCTTGCTTCTGGCCTAGCGCGGTTACGAACATATTTCTTTAAGACTCCCATGAACCTCTCAAAGGGGAACATATTGTGTAGAAATACAGGGCCCAGAACGACAATCTCGTCGACTAGATGAACTAGGACGTGCGTCATGATATTGAAGAAGGACGGTGGGAACACCAACTCGAAACTAACAAGACATTGCACCAAATCACTCCTTAACCTTGGCAGGATTTCTGGATCGATCACCTTCTGAGAGATTGCATTGAGGAATGCACATAGCTTCACAATGGCTAATCGAACGTTTTCAGGTAGAAGCCCCCTCAATGCAACCGGAAGCAGTTGCGTCATAATCACGTGGCAGTCATGAGACTTTAGGTTCTGGAACTTTTTCTCTGCCATATTTATTATTCCCTTTATATTCGACGAGAACCCAAATGGGACCTTCATACTGAACCCAGACACTCCCAAGAAGCCTAGCAGGTTCACGCAAAGATTCTTCGTCACGTGCATCACGTCGATTGCAGAGCGGACCTCTAGGTCTTTCCAATAGGGTAGGTCCCAAAATATAGATTTCTTCTTCCACATGGGTGCGCGTCCTGCATCGTCAGTCGGAACAGATAGTCCGCCAGGACCCTTTCCAAATATTACTTGTAAATCATTGACCATATCAAGTATGTGATCACCAGTACAGAGGGCGGGCTTCTTCCGGTGATCTGCCTCACCTTTGAAATGCTTTCCTTTCTATCGACATTGATGATTGGTCGGAAGAAATCGACGATGCCCCAGGTACACATTCTTCCTGCATTTGTCCAAATATATACTGTCGGTGTCATCTAAACAGTGTGTGCATGCGTGGTATCCCTTGTTTGTCTGTCCTTAAAGGTTACTGAGAGCAGGCCAATCGTTGATGGTTACAAACAGCAACGCTCGTAGGTCAAATTCCTCTTGTGCATGCTCATCCCACACACGTACACCTCTTCCATGCCATAGCTGTAAAAGTTCATCAACTAATGGCCTTAGGTACACATCAATGTCATTGCCGGGTTGCTTAGGGCCTTGGATGAGCACTGGCATCATAATGAACTTACGCTTCATGCACAACCAAGGAGGAAGGTTATACATACATAGAGTCACAGGCCATGTGCTATGCTTGCTGCTCTGCTCCCCAAAAGGATTAACGCCATCTGCACTTAAACCAAACCATACGTTCCTCGGGTCACCTGTAAAGTCGCTCCACTTTCTCTCGATCTTTCTCCACTGCGACCCGTCAGCGGGTGCTCTCAACTTCCCGTCTTTCTTACGGTCTTTTTTGTGCCATTGCATCAACTCGGCATGCTTTTTGTTTCTGAACAGACGTTTCAACCGTGGTCTTATAGGAGCATACCACATCACCTTGGCAGGAACCCTTTTCCCGGTGCGCTGGCCCTCAACATCACCAGGGTCATCTCTTCTGATCTTATACCGCAAGGCACCGCATACCGAGCATGCGTTCAAATCCTCGTACGCACCGCGGTAGAGGATGCAGTCATTAGGGCATGCATGTATCTTCTGCACCTCCAATCCTAGAGGGCATAGAACCTTCTTTGCTTCGTACGTACTGCCGGGCAATTCGTTATCCTTTGGAAGCTTATTCTTCATTATTTTCAGAAGCGAACTAAATCCCTTGTCAGATACACCATTGTCTGCCTTCCATTGCAGCAATTCCAGTGTGGTACCGAGCTTTCTGTTGTCATCTTCGCAATTTGGGTACAACCCTTTTTTGTGATCCTCTAACATGCGATCGAACTTCAACTTCTCCCTTTCACTTTCGCATTCTCTCTGTGCATCAACAATGACCCGGCGAAGATCATCATCGGGCAGATCGTCTGGTTCCTCTTGATCTTCAGCTTCCCCCATTGCAGCATCACCGTATTCAGGGGGCGGGTAGTTGTCGTCATCCTCTTCTTCTTCGTTGTCTTCCATCATAACCCCTCTTTCTCCGTGCTTGGTCCAAACATTATAGTGTGGCATAAAACCCTTCTGAAGCAGGTGGAAGTGAAGGGTTTTATAGTTGGAGAAAGCCTTTGTATTCTCACAGACAGTACATGGACAATGCATAAAACCATTCTGCTTGTTTGCCTCAGCCGCTTCGAGAAAATTAGGCAGGCCCTCAATATACTCGGAGGTGCGTCGGTCACCGTACATCCATTGCCGGTTCATCTGCGTGCATATCATGAATAGAGAAGTGACCAAATTAATAGAAATTCATCAACACATTAAAGCCAAAGTACAGTAGTGACCAAAATAAATACATAACGTTCATACATAGTTCTCATTATTGAACAACATATAGCTCTCTAGAGCATATTTTCTAATCTTTCTAATCTTCAAGCGCATTGCATCCATCTTGATCTTGTGATCGGCGACGACATCGGCAACATGCAACTCCAACTTCATCTTCTCCTCTTCAAGTCTTTGTAATTTTTCTTTCAAGTAATTGTTTTCTTTTTCAACCAAATTTAACTTCTCGACAAGAATTTCTATGTCGGTTGGAATTTCCGGTTCACATACCTCCTAGATTAAAAAAATCTATGTCACGTTGGTCGGCATAATTGTCATAAACACTAAATAAAACAAATAGTTATAAAAGATAATATATACCACATCCGAATCATAAACCGGACGAGGGCCGACGTGGGCGGATACCATGACCATGGCACTATATAATAACAAACAATAATAAAAGTAAGAAAATTACACAAGTATCTATCTATATGATACAAGTAAGAACTTTTTTCTTTTAGAAAGAAGATAAGAATAAGAGGCTAACCACGGTGGTGCCGGTGCCGAGATGGACGCGGGCGATCGACGGCGGTGAGGACGGGGACGGGACAGGACGGACCGCCAAACCTAAACAAATCTTGAGAAAAATGGAGCTTGGACAAGGAGCTTCGAGAGCAGAAAGCTTAAGTGTGGCTCGGGCATTTCATCGAACACCTCATGTGCATAGGAGGTGAGCTAGAGCACCACAAAGCTCCCCCCTCGCCGGCCAGAAAAACAGAGCAGTGTGGAGTGCTCTGCTCGCTGGCGAGGGGGTATATATAGGCATCTCATTGGTCCCGGTTCGTGGCTGGAACCGGGACTAAAGGATCCCCTTTGGTCCCGGTTCCAGCCACGAACCGGGACCAATGGTTGTGGGCCAGGAGCGAGGTCCATTGGTCCCGGTTCGTGTCTGGAACCGGGACCAAAGGGGTCATACAAACCGGGACCAATGCCCCACGAGGCCCGGCCGGCCCCCTGGCCTCACGAACCGGGACCAATGCCCCCATTGGTCCCGGTTCGTGAGTGAACCGGGACTAATGGGCTGGCCCGGCCTGGACCAATGCCCTGTTATGTACTAGTGCAAGTTCCCATATGTCCACTATGTAACCATAATATGTGTCCTTTCCCCTCTTGGTTGCTGCATCAAAGCAGACACCACTGTTTTGGTTGGTGCTCTTTTGATCCTGGGCGATCGTGTAAAATGTATTCCCATTTATCTCGTACCCTTTGTAAGTCATTACAGTCGAAGATGGTCCCCTGGCCAACGAGTACAGCTCATCAGAAACAGTGTTGTCAGGCATGAGACGTGTTTGCAACCAACTGCCGAAAGTCCTAATGTGTTCACATGTAATCCAGTCGTCACACTGCTCCGGGTGTTTGGAGCGCAGAATATTCTTGTGTTCATCGACATACGGGGTCACCAAGGTAGAATTCTATAGAACTGTGGAGTGTGCTTGAGACCAAGAATGGTCGTCCCTACATATTATTGAGTCCGCTCCTAGCGTGCCTTTTCCAGTCAGTCTCCCGTCATACCGCGATTGAGGGAGACCAATCTTCTTAAGGTCAGGAATGAAGTCAACACAAAACCCAATGACATCCTCTGTTTGATGGCCCATGGAGATGCTTGCTTCTGGCCTAGCGCGGTTACGAACATATTTCTTTAAGACTCCCATGAACCTCTCAAAGGGGAACATATTGTGTAGAAATACAGGGCCCAGAACAACAATCTCGTCAACTAGATGAACTAGGACGTGCGTCATGATATTGAAGAAGGACGGTGGGAACACCAGCTCGAAACTAACAAGACATTGCACCAAATCACTCCTTAACCTTGGCAGGATTTCTGGATCGATCACCTTCTGAGAGATTGCATTGAATAATGCACATAGCTTCACAATGGCTAATCGAACGTTTTCCGGTAGAAGCCCCCTCAATATAACCGGAAGCAGTTGCGTCATAATCACGTGGCAGTCATGAGACTTTAGGTTCTGGAACTTTTTCTCTGCCATATTTATTATTCCCTTTATATTCGATGAGAAGCAAGATGGGACCTTCATACTGAGCAGGCATTCAAAGAAGATTTCCTTCTCTTCTTTGGTAAGAGCGTAGCTGGCAGGACCTTCATACTGCTTTGGATGCATGCCGTCTTTTTCATGCACACGTTGCTGTTCCTCCCGTGCCTCCGATGTATCTTTTGTCTTCCCATACACTCCCAAGAAGCCTAGCAGGTTCACGCAAAGATTCTTCGTCGCGTGCATCACGTCGATTGCAGAGCGGACCTCTAGGTCTTTCCAATAGGGTAGGTCCCAAACTATAGATTTCTTCTTCCACATGGGTGCGCGTCCCGCATCGTCAGTCGGAACAGATAGTCCGCTAGGACCCTTTCCAAATATTACTTGTAAATCATTAACCATATCAAGTATGTGATCACCAGTACGGAGGGCGGGCTTCTTCCGGTGATCTGCCTCACCTTTGAAATGCTTTCCTTTCTTTCGACATTGATGGTTGGTCGGAAGAAATCGACGATGCCCCAGGTACACATTCTTCCTGCATTTGTCCAAATATATACTGTCGGTGTCATCTAAACAGTGTGTGCATGCGTGGTATCCCTTGTTTGTCTGTCCTAAAAGGTTACTGAGAGCAGGCCAATCGTTGATGGTTACAAACAGCAACGCATGTAGGTCAAATTCCTCCTGTTCGTTCTCATCCCACACACGTACACCTCTTCCATTCCATAGCTGTAAAAGTTCATCAACTAATGGCCTTAGGTACACATCAATGTGATTGTCGGGTTGCTTAGGGCCTTGGATGAGCACTGGCATCATAATGAACTTCCGCTTCATGCACAACCAAGGAGGAAGGTTATACATACATAGAGTCACAGGCCATGTGCTATGCTTGCTGCTCTGCTCCCCAAAAGAATTAACGCCATCTGCACTTAAACCAAACCATATGTTCCTCGGGTCACCTGTAAAGTCGCTCCACTTTCTCTCGATCTTTCTCCACTGCGACCCGTCAGCGGGTGCTCTCAACTTCCCGTCTTTCTTACGGTCTTTTTTGTGCCATTGCATCAACTCGGTATCCTTTTTGTTTCTGAACAGACATTTCAACCGTGGTATTATAGGAGCATACCACATCACCTTGGCAGGAACCCTCTTCCCGGTGCGCTAGCCCTCAACATCACCAGGGTCATCTCTTCTGATCTTATACCGCAATGCACCGCATACCGGGCATGCGTTCAAATTCTCGTACGCACCGCGGTAGAGGATGCAGTCATTAGGGGATTGCATGTATCTTCTGCACCTCCAATCCTAGAGGGCATAGAACCTTCTTTGCTTCGTACGTACTGCCGGGCAATTCGTTATCCTTTGGAAGCTTCTTCTTCATTATTTTCAGTAGCGAACTAAATCCCTTGTCAGATACACCATTGTCTGCCTTCCATTGCAGCAATTCCAGTGTGGTACCGAGCTTTCTGTTGTCATCTTCGCAATTTGGGTACAACCCTTTTTTGTGATCCTCTAACATGCGATCGAACTTCAACTTCTCCCTTTCACTTTCGCATTCTCTCTGTGCATCAACAATGACCCGGCGAAGATCATCATCGGGCACATTGTCTGGTTCCTCTTGATCTTCAGCTTCCCCCATTGCAGCATCACCGTATTCAGGGGGCGGGTACTTGTCGTCATCCTCTTCTTCTTCGTTGTCTTCCATCATAACCCCTCTTTCTCCGTGCTTGGTCCAAACATTATAGTGTGGCATAAAACCCTTCTGAAGCAGGTGGAAGTGAAGGGTTTTATAGTAGGAGAAAGCCTTCGTATTCTCACAGACAGTACATGGACAATGCATAAAACCATTCTGCTTGTTTGCCTCAGCCGCTTCGAGAAAATTATGCAGGCCCTTAATATACTCGGAGGTGCGTCGGTCACCGTACATCCATTGCCGGTTCATCTGCGTGCATATCATGAATAGAGAAGTGACCAAATTAATAGAAATTCATCATCACATTAAAGCCAAAGTACAGTAGTGACCAAAATAAATACATAACGTTCATACATAGTTCTCATTATTGAACAACATATAGCTCTCTTGAGTATCTAATTAAAACATACATTGAAACTATAAAATTTAAATGCAACAACAAATGCGATCATAACCGCAACTAAGGTACCAATTGATGCAACGGCATAATGATACCAAGCCTCAGTATGAATGGCATATTTTCTAATCTTTCTAATCTTCAAGCGCATTGCATCCATCTTGATCTTGTGATCGTCGACGACATCGGCAACATGCAACTCCAACTTCATCTTCTCCTCTTCAACTCTTTGTAATTTTTCTTTCAAGTAATTGTTTTCTTTTTCAACCAAATTTAACTTCTCGACAAGAATTTCTATGTCGGTTGGAATTTCCGGTTCACATACCTCCTAGATTAAAAAATCTATGTCACGTTGGTCGGCATAATTGTCATAAACACTAAATAAAACAAATAGTTATAAAAGATAATATATATCACATCCGAATCATAGACCGGACGAGGGCCGACGTGGGCGGATACCATGACCATGGCACTATATAATAACAAACAATAATAAAAGTAAGAAAATTACACAAGTATCTATCTAAATTATACAAGTAAGAACTTTTTTCTTTTAGAAAGAAGATAAGAAGAAGAGGCTAACCACGGTGGTGCCGGTGCCGAGATGGGCGCGGGCGATCGACGGCGGTGAGGACGGGGACGGGACAGGACAGACCGCCAAATCTAAACAAATCTTGAGGAAAATGGAGCTTGGACAAGGAGCTTCGAGAGGAGAAAGCATAAGTGTGGTTCGGGCATTTCATCGAACACCTCATGTGCATAGGAGGTGAGCTAGAGCACCACAAAGCTCTCCCATGGCCGGCCAAAAAAAAGTGAGCAGTGCATTGCTCTGCTCGCGGGCAGGGGGTATATAAAGGCCGACCATTGGTCCCGGTTTGTGGCTGGAACCGGGACTAAAGGACACCATTTGGTCCCGGTTCCAGACACAAACCGGGACCAATGGTTGTGGGCCAGGAGCCAAGCCCATTGGTCCCGGTTCGTGTCTGGAACCGGGACCAAAGGGGTCAGACGAACCGGGACCAATGGCCCATGAGGCCCGGCCGGCGCCCTGGCCTCATGAACCGGGACCAATGCCCCCATGGGTCCCGGTTCGTGAGTGAACCAGCATTAATGGGCTTCTCAGGGCTGGACCAAAGCCTTGTTATGTACTAGTGGGGGAAAACTCAATTCATCACAACAAGATAGAGAGAGGAAAACACCATATGATCCAACTATATTAACAAAACCCGTGATACATCAAGATCGTGCCATCTCAAGAACACGAGAGAGAGATTAAACACATAGCTACCGGTACAAACCCTCAGCCCAAGGTGGATTAGTCACACATTATCATGGTGAGAAAGAGAGAGTTGTTGATGGAGAGGTGCAACCCAAAGAGATGGAGGCGATGGCAGCCATGGCGTCGGCGACGGGCGGCGGCGGTGGCGACGGGCAGTGGCCCCTTGCCCCTCCTTCTTCCTTGGTCTTGGTGCTGCAATGGAGGAGCCTCTCCCCTTCTTGGCGGCTGCCAAGGGAGAGGCAAATTCGTGGCTTTTTGGTGGCTTGGCCGAATAGATCAGATATGATAAGAATTGGACTCAATCACGTCATCAATTCTTGTAATCCCGTAATCAGATATTTTCCTCCAGTAAAACGGGTCTACAGATCGCATTCGAACTCCGTTTTGGATGAATTTGGAGTCCAGAATCAAAGCCATAATATTCCCCACACTTTCCTAGTTTTAGCTTTTTCCATTTGACGCCGTCGTAGGGGGTCAAACGGACGATCTCTAAAAACTGTTTGTGGACAGATTTCAGGAAAGTCAGAATCCTCCTCCAACAAGGCTCCTTTTGCATTTTTTCGCCAATTTCCAATTAATTCCTACACATCAAAGTGTGAAACAAGAACTTGTGCAATTTTGCAACTATTAATAGGTTAGTCCCAATAAATCATAAAACCATAGTAAAAACATAGGCAAATATGACATGAATACTTCATAAATTATCGATACGTTGGAGACGTATCACTGTGTTCCAGTCATCGTGCCGATGCCACTAGATTTTAATTTCATGTCAAGTCTCATAACCTAGGCGTCTCCCGTTTAAAAGGGCGGCATCTATAAATATGCATGTCTTTGCATATTTATAACCGCCATCCTTTCGAATTGTCCACGTTATCCGTGGACAACCCGAGTATGTGTAGATTGGGTTCGTTTTCCCATGCTCTGCTCCGGATCCGATGCAGAATTTTGTCAGTGCCTCCCTGTTGTTCTCCGGGTACACATCCTCTCTGTTTAATTCCGAGACGTGTATCAGGAGAACAGCGGGGAGGTGCTGTCAAAATTCTGCGTCGGATCCAGAGCAGAGCATGGGAAAACGAACGCAATCTACACATACTCAGGTGGGATTAGGACATATCTTTACCTATTAGCGTGTAGGTTGCATGGACGTAATAAAATTGACAAACTTGATTAACTTATGAATATATATGCTGAATTATATATATATATATTTCTTGTGTGTTTAGTAGCTAGGCAAGATGAGTGATCGTGCGTGGATGTGCACCGGTCACACTAGTCAGAAAGACATGACCAATGAATGGTTAACAAAAACCAAGGAGTTTGTGAAAGCCGCATTTGCAAATGGATAGAGAAAAACATGGTGCCCTTGTATTAGGTGTGACCACTTTTCACAGAGGACAGAGGGTGAAATTGGTAAACACCTGCAAAAGTGGGGTTTTACGCCTGATTATACGGTGTGACATTTCATGGTGAGTCTGCCCAACGTACCAGAGCTAAGGTGGTTCATCGTTGCACCGACGAGCATGGTGCCGGGATCGAAGACATGGTGCAAGACTTTGATGATGCTCGGGATTCGGACGATAAGATGGAGGAATCTGCAAAGGCCTTCTATGAAATGTTGGAGTCTTCAAAATGTCCTCTCCATGAGCACACTGAGCTTTGTCAGCTGGATGTCATCGCGCAAGTAATGGCTCTGAAGGCTAAATTCAACTTGGGCATAGAATGCTATGACGCGATGATGACACTATTTGGACGCTTTCTACCCAAAGGCCATGTCATGCCTACAAACCTATACCAATCGGACAAAATACTATGTGTACTTAAGATGCCCTATGAGAAGATAGATGCATGTGAGAAAGGATGTGCCTTATTTAGGCTTGAGTATGAGGGCTTGAACTATTGTCCCGTTTGCAAGTCTTCCATGTATGTTGTGGTAGACAACGGTATGGGTGAGAAGTGGCAGACCAAGATCCCAGTTAATGTTCTTCGGTACATGCCAATCATACTAAGACTTCAACGTCTTTTTCATGGTCGAAGAGATGGCCAGACAGATGACATGGCACAAATTGGGCAAAAGAACCGAACTAGATGCAGATGGGAATCAGATGTCGGTACACACATCGGATGCTTTTGCGTGGAAGCACTTCGATGCATTACATGAGGATAAAGCGGCAGATTCAAGGCATCCTCGAGTTGGCATCGCCACGGATGGGTTCAATCTGTTTGGTATGACGGCAGCCCAATACAGTTGTTGGCCTGTATTTCTCATTCCACTCAATCTCCCCCCCCCCCCCCAGACAGATTATGCAAAGAAAGAACATTTTCCTGACGTTGATAATTCCAGGGCCCAACTATCCGGGGAAGAATATGAATGTGTACATGTAGCTGCTTAAGTATGAATTGCAAGAAGCTTGGGATAATGGGTTCAAGACATACGACGCCGCTAGAAAACAAAACTTCAAAAATGCATGTCTGGTATATGTACTCGATCCATGCATGACTTGCCGGCGTATGCGCTATTCGCTGGCTGGTCTGTGCATGGAAGGTTCCCGTGCCCCACATGCAAGGCAGCTCTTCAGTTTCATTGGCTGCAGGCGGGTCGCAAGTATTCTTGCTTCAACTTGCATAGACAGTTCCTGGATCCTCGCCATGAGTTCAGAAAAGACAAGAAGAACTTCATCAAAGGTACAGCTGTCAAAAACTCTGCACCACCTGCGTTTACAGGCCAACAGATCCTGGATCAGTTCAACGCTCTCGAGCCTAATCCAGAGCGTCCAGGGTATTTCAAGGGGTATAATTTGGAACATGCCTGGACTCACAAGACATGCTTGTGGGATCTGCCTTACTTCAAAGACCTCCTTCTTCCACACAACATCGACATGATGCACACTGAAAAGAATATCAGAGAGGCCCTTTTTGGTACATTGTTTGGCATAGAGGGGAAGTCAAAGGATAATCCTAAGGCTAGAGTCGATCAGCACACTCTATGTGATAGACCGTTACAAAACATGCGACAACCGAAAGGAAAGCAGAACTGGAGGAAGCTAAAGGCCTGGTTCAATCTTGGAAGGCCAGCTATGAGGCAAATTATCTTGTGGGTGAAAATGCACTTGATGTTCCCCGATGGGTATGCAGCGAATCTAAAGAGGGGAGCGAGTCTTGAAAAATTGAAAATATTTCGTCTCAAGAGTCATGATTGGCACATATGGCTTGAGCGGGTAATGCCGGTGATGTTGCGTGGCTTTATCCCTGAGGATGAATGGCTAGTACTAGCTGAGCTGAGCTATTTCTTTCGCTTTCTTTGTGTGAAAGAAATATCGCCTGGCGTGCTAGATGACATGGAAAAGTTTGCGCCGGAGTTGCTCTGCAAGTTAGAGAAGATCTTTCCACCGGGCTTCTTTAATCCAATGTAGCATTTGATTTTACATCTCCCTACCGAGGCAAGATTGGGGGCCCGTGCAAAATCGTTGGTGCTATGCAACTGAGAGGATGCAGAAGACGCTTTGAGCAAAATGTAAAAATAAACGTAGAATTGAAGCATCGATGGCCGAGGCAATCATTACTGAGGAGGTGGCAAACTTCATGATAGCACACTACGAAGCCAGAAATCGTCATTTGCATAATCCGAAGCCTCGGTACAATGTTGGCGACCCTAAAAAAGGTGGGTCCAACCTCAGCCTATTCAAAGGGAAGCTCGCACCAGCCGGTGCTTCGAAACCAATAGGGTTGGATGTCGAAGAATGGCGGATCATTTCATTGTATATCTTCAACAACCTAACAAAAGTGCGGCCGTACATCGAGTAAGTTCTCGGTACATTGTTTCGCAACTTCTAATTCCTTTGAACTGCTCTTATTCCCAGATATTTGATACAGTCGATACGTCGCCAAATTCTCGAATGGAGCGGTGATCCAAAAGGATTTCATCGAAGAGTATGAGCCTATGGCAAAGCATGGAGGCGGCTATCCCAGTTTCATCTCTTGGTTCAAACAAACGGTAATTACCATTAATAGACCACTTAATTTCTTGGTCTAATTTGCGGCTAATGCGACAATCCTTTCGTATTAAACTAGTAGGCTAATTCAGAGTCTATGGATGCCGAATTGAGACAAGTCGCTAATGGTTTTGACTATAACGTCCATTCATTTGAGAAATACGACATCAACGGGTATCGCTTTCGTACCTTTGGCAAAGAGCTATTTATGGCCGACCAAAAATCTACAAATTTCGGTGTCTCTACTATCGGCGAAGGAGGTACCGAGTATTATGGAAGAGTTGAAGCAATTTATGAACTTCAATTCTATGGTGAAAACCCACCGAACGTCGTAGTCTTCAAATGTTATTGGTTCCGGCCGAAGAAGACTAGAAGGACTCATGAACATATAGGGCTAGTCGAAATCAAACAAAGCACCCATTTAGATGTTCCCGATGTCTATATTACAGCTCAACAGGTGACTCAAGTTTTCTATCTACCGTGGGCCTGCCAAACTAATAAGAATCTGAATGGTTGGGATGTCGTTTATGAAGTGCCGCCACGTGCTAGACTACCTCCCCCCAATGAAGTGGATTATGAACCTCACATTAACCCAGACACATATGAAGGAGAATTCTTCCAAGAAACACATCTTTCCAAAAAAACGTTTCAAGAACCGCTCTACTTCACCCCAGAACATGGAAGTAGACAGTGACAGTGAATCCGACTTCACCCTTGAGCCGGATCAAGAAGTGTCGGAACTAGAAGAGTTTACTGCTGCAGATGACATGTCAATGCTTGACTGATTACAGAAAGGCCTTCCACATGTTGATGCCGCTAAACCCGATGAGCACGTCATTCATGACGACACATGTGATAGTGATGATGATGATGCATTTATTGATGATCCAGACTATTATTAGTTTGTATGCATCCCAACTTAAATTATATACATATTATTATTCATGTCAGGTATTCAATTTTTTTATGTTCTACTAATTTCGTTTACTCTTTGTCATGGTAGGTGTTGAAAGATGGTGGGCGCAGTTCCAAAGTGCTCCGCGGGTACTTCTTCGTCGGCGGCCCGGGGGAGCGGTACTTCCATTCCACCCCTATCTTTCCGGAGAGCGTTGATAAACAGTATAGGGACACCGGCGGGCGCTTCTTCGTCGGTGTCGTTGCCCACCGGGAGAGGAGGTCCAGGAGGGAAGAAGAAAGGTAGGTCAGGACGTGGCCACGGGAGAGGTAGGCTGACTGCTACGCATTCCTCGCCGCCATCCCCAGCTCATTAACCCGAGCACAGGACTGCTAGGGTGGACCCGTTTGAGGTGGAGGCTACGGGGACTCCGGACCACGAGCCTCGGGTCGACGGGACTTCGGCCCATGAGACTCCGGTCCCAGAGGCTTCGACCCACGAGACTTTGGCCCACGAGACTCCGGACCATGACGGGGATCGGGCTACATCCAAGGAGACGTCCGGATGGGGTACCTGGCCGGATCCGCCTGAGGGGCCGAGTGGCCATGCTGATGGTGACGGGGATCAGTTTACTGATAGTGAGGGCGAGGTGGTTCAGGGGGTCATCGTGTACCAGCGTGGTAGTACACGGCTCCCGCCCCTAACGGCGACCCGCGAGAAGAAGCCGGTGATTAGGCCTGATGGGGAGAAGTAAGTGCATTTACTCTTTTTGTACCTTTTGCCTTCACGTTTCTTCAAATATCTAATGCGTTGGCCTTGTCATACTGCAGGGGTTGACATCACGCCAGTGGAGTCCGCAGGCCCAACACCGTCCTTGGTGTGCTTTGCCAGCAAAATTTCCCAGGGTTTGTCACGTTGCCCAGTGAAGGTCAGCTTCCACAGCTAGGATTGAGCTGGGAGCACTACAAGGCTGCCCATGCCCCGCCGTAGGAGATGATCGATGGTGCCTTGTGTTGGTGTCAAAACCGGCGGATCTCGGGTAGGGAGTCCCGAGCTATGGATCTAGAATCGATGGGTAACAGGGGACAAAGGAGACGATGTTTACCCAGGTTCAAGCCCTCCTATGGAGGTAAAACCCTACATCCTGCTTGGTTGTATTGATGTGTATGAAGATTACAGAGTCGATCTACCTCGAGATCAAGTAGCTAAACCCTACATGAGTTCACCTGCCTCTATGAACTAAACCCTCTAGCTTATATAGATACCAGGGGTCCCTAGGGTTACACATAGTCGGTTGCTTATCGAAGGAATAAACATGCCTATTCTATCATCTTAAGCTTGAAGGGCAAGCCACGGCTCCTAAGGTTTCCCCCTTGGTCACGGGGTATTCGGTCAGTCTGATCCTCCAACGAGTGGCCCATGAGTCCGGCCCATAAGGAATAGGCCGGTAGTCCGAGGACCCCTTAATCCCGGACTCCCTCAGTAGCCCCTGAACTAACCTCCAATGCCGAGGTATGTAGTCCGGACGGTCCTGCGCTCCCAAAGTCTTCAGCTTGCGAGGCGAGTTCTTCTCCTCCTCTCTGTTCGGTAAACAATAATCTAGTCATTAGTGAGCTCTCGATCGTCGAGACGTCGTGGGGCCCACAGCAGTAACTTCGCCGTCCAGAATTAACGACGCCCCTCGATCCCTGTGCGCCAATGGGAGATGGGCGGCCCAGCAGCTTTTTACAGGACTGCCCTTCCTGCAAGGGAAGGGGAGGAACCGCCCATTTAAGCAGGCTGAATCGTGGCTTAGGCAACCCCTTCCTCTTCCTCACCATCGAAAAGCCCCAAGCGAGAGAACTTGAGAATATGGCGAGCATCCCTGGCTCCTCCTCGTGTCCTCACGGCCCCCTTCCCGGAGATTGGGCAAGTTGTTCAGTATCTCTCCTCCAGCTGCGCAACCTTGAGACCCAGGGTTATCTTCCCACCTCGGATCTGGCGTTTACCCGTGCCGGATTGACTTCTTCGAACGAAGAGGCCTTCGCAGATAATTTCCCTGTTCCACGCAAGGGAGAGCGGGTATGTTTCGTGTCCTTCCTCTTACGGGGCCTAGGATTCCCTATTCATCCCTTCTTGAGGGGACTATTGGAATTTTATGGGATCCAACTCCATCATCTCACCCCTGGATCCATCATGCACATTTCGGGCTTTGTTGCCCTCTGCGAGATGTTCTTGGGCTGCGAGGCCCATTTTGGTTTATGGAGGAAGTACTTCTGCCTTGTCCCCCGTACTCGGGGTGGGACAATTCGGGAAGTGGGTGGAGCCGAAGTATGGCGTATAGCCGGGACGGGGTATCCCATGGGGACTAAGAAGAAAGAGTCCAAAGAATGGACCTTGGAATGGTTCTATATTGAGGACGTTCCCCTGTTCGACCCAGCTCAGAGGGGTCTGCCCGAATACTCCGACGCTCCTTTGAAGAAAAGGTTCAACTAGCGACCGAAGAGTCCATCCCAAGAGGAAAGTGCCGAAGTAAAAAGCCTAGCCACCCAAGTGAGGCTACTAGTTCACAGTAAGTTAACCATCATCGACGTGATGGCAGCCGTCATTGCTCGATGCGTTCAACCTCTTCAGCAAAGGACACACCCCTTGTGGCGTTACAACGGAACAAATGACACCACCCGTTCCCAACGGCAGGGTCCTGCCAATCAGGCAAAAATGGTGGCTATACTGGCCGATCTTTTCAAAGGAGAAAAAGAAGATTTTGCTCGACTGTCAGCCAAGGATGGCTATTCGAGTCATAACCCCATCGAATGGGTAAGCCTTTGGCTTTGTTTTCTGAGTTCGGATATTTATGTATAATCCTTCTGATCGAAACTTTCAATCTATCCGAACAGAGTTGGAGGCGCTGGGTCAAGACAGTCAGCTGTCCGGCGCCTCAACCAGAGAGTTATTCTCACGACGATGATCCCGGATTCCATGACGATCCGGAGCTATCAATTGAATACGAGGACGAGGTCTTTTACCAGGAGAGCCTTGACGGATTCAAGGTGGCTCTTCTAGCCGATCACCCCGGACCACTTCAATCTTCCACCACTGGTAAAAAGAAGGTCTCTTCCCGTAAAGGGCAAGCGACCCCTGCCAACCCGAGTGTGCCGATCTCTACTCCCAAGGGTCGTCGGTCCACGCGTCGAACGTCGTCTACGGCAACAGGGCCCGTACCGAGCAACAGCAGGAATCCTCCTCGTGAGTCAACCGCGGGGACCACCTCGACCGTGCACTCAACCAAGAGGTACTTTATTTAACCGTTTAGTTCGGCCATTGTCATGATTGTAGTAAGTATTCACAAAATCTCGTGTCGAAATACTCAGGAGACGAGTACAGCCACCTTCTTCCAGGAACGTCGCTGAGGCACCAGGCAACCATCATGAATCAAGGTCTTCTGCTCAGGCTGAACTTGACGCGGAGGCCCCAGTGACGGATCAGCCCCCTGAAGATTCCGGGGACGTCTCGGTCACTAACTCCGAGGTAGAGAGTGCGATGAATCACCGGCGGCGAAAGGAAGCCCTGCGCCATCAAGCATTTTCCGAACAAGAGTTTAATGCCCTAAGTTTGGTGGACGCATACATCGGAGCTGCCCGAGCTGGGCTTGAGGGAGCCGCCAAACTGATATCGTCCAGCCTGGAGGTGAGTAATCGGTTTTAACAACCGAACACAAATATTAATCCAGTAGCCCCCGACCCTTGATTTGGTCAGAACGGCCGAGTTAAGGATCTGAATATTGTTTTATTTATAATGTAGGTTTCAAGGCAGCAAAATGAGAAGTTGGCCAAGGAACTCGAGGTGAGCCAAACACAGGTACAAACCGTGAAGGCCGAGCTTGAGCAAGTGAAGAATTTCACCCGAGAGGCGCATGGCGAGTATGTCAATTTGCCGAATTATTCGACATTCCTGTACTGATGAGAGAGTATTTTATAGTAGCTGAGTCCATAGGGCAGTTGCAGAAAGATTTGGATACAGCCCGAGAATCTCAGAGGTATGCCGAATCTCAGCATGAGGCTGGCCGCTGTGTGTTGAACCGAAGTCTTGAGGAAAAGAACCAGCTTAAGGCGGAAAACCAGCGGCAAGCTAAAGAACTTGAGAGTTTGAAAACTCGATTGGCTCAAGCCCAAGAAGAGAAACAGAGATTACAAAAGGGCATGTTCGGTAAGTGCACTTATATCTTCGTAATTCCAAAAAGTACCTTTATTATATCAAGTGTAAGGGACATGCTTTGTATCGTGTCTAGGTCTCCTAACCGGGCGGCCCGAGTAAGAAATTGGATCATTCTGAGGGAACCTACTGAAGGAACTGTCCGTCGTACATGAGCGGGCTCGGAGAGCCATGAGGAGTGTGACCAAAGCGCTTTGGCCTGCCGATACGCCTCCAGAAGGGATGTCCGAACTGGCTAATCGGTTTAAAGGAGCCCGATGTCGTTTTGAGTTATGGAAGACATCGGCTTGTTGAGAGGGAGCGCGAGAGGCGTGGGCAATGGTCAAGACCCGCTTTACCAAACTTAACCCAGAGCATATGGCTCGGGTTGGGTCGGTAGGGCCGGATGGGCAAGAAGTGCCACTTCATTTGGTTTACAACCAAGTGATGCCCGCCGCTCGTCTTTCGCAAGAAGATTGCACCCTGGATACCTTAATATATAATCTTGACCAGCAGCCAGGTGTTTGATTCTATGTAACTATGTACTTTAAATCAAAAACGGCTCCGTCTATGCTGTAAACGTTGTCTTAACCGGCCATCGGCTTCGACCTCCCTCGCTAAGAGCTTGGGAGTGTTCCGTATTGAATGTCCTCCGATAAAAGGAACTTATTTCGGGGAACCAGGCAATCCGGCCATTCGGTGCGAACAAACAGAACGTGCATAGGGAGATATGTTATATTACTGCTTAACGTAAGAAACATCTTCCGAAGAAAATAGTTCCTCTATCGGTACCTTCCTTCAGGTTGCTACGTAGATCGTAGATATCATGGCCGTATACTACTAGTATGCGGATAATGGCTTCTTTGGGAAAATAATCCCAGGTAATGGTGATAACCACCACAAGTTGTTTACTTCCGTCGTAGACGACCAATTTTCTTCTTAAGATAGCTAGCTTTCGGCTTCACCCGTCTGAGGTACGTATCCGGATGATCCAGTCGTAACAATCGCAGAGGTGCTCCCTTTACCCTCTAGCCGAACAATCGGGAACGTAGAGGGTAAGCGCAGGAGCGAGGCAACCCAGCTTGGTCAAAATCTTAGGTGCAATTGATGCATATACTGGCTTCAAAACGATAAGGGAAGTGTGCATGCACAATACATGTGAATCGGTGCACAGAATATATAATAATCGGCTTCGAGAAGAAGCCCCCAGGTGTTTTTTCGGATAGGACATTTGAAGATGTATGCCGAAAAACTTAACACATGCTCGGTTTAGCCAAACACATGATGGGAAATGATATCCAATCCTGTAAAGCTAAAATGGCAGGAAAAGAATATGAAAGAAAAAAAAGAAAAAGAAAAAGAAAGGTAAGAAATATGACGACACCGGTCTAGCCGTAAAAGCGCCGAAGACGAGCTGCGTTCCATGGGTTTGGTTCGAGGCGGTTGTCCGGTGGGTTGCGGAGGCGATAAGCCCCTCCTGTAAGTACTTCGTCAATTATGAAAGTGCCCTCCCACTTGGGATTGAGTTTATGCCTCTGCTTCTCTGGGAGTCGTAAGACGAGTTCGCCCACATTATATGCCTTCGCTCTAACCTCCCTGCTTTGGTAGCGCCGAGCCTGCTGTTGATAGAAAGTAGAGCGGGCCCGAGCTATATCACACTCTCCTTCCAAGGCGTCTAAGTCGTCCTGCCGATCTAACTCGGCCTCCTTTTCTTCGTACATACGCACCCTAGGTGCGTCGTGAATGATATCGCAGGGAAGGACTGCTTCTGCCCCGTAGACCATAAAAAACGGTGTGTATCCCGTTGATCGATTCTGGGTGGTACGCAGACCCCACAGAACGGAGTCAAGCTCCTCTACCGAATTGCAGTCAAATTCATGAAGAGATCGGACCAGACGTTGTTTGATGCCACTCATGATTAGGCCGTTGGCCCGTTCGACTTGTCCATTGGTCTGCGGGTGATACACCGAGGCATAATCGAGCTTGATGCCCATGTTTGCGCACCAGTCCTTCACCTCCTGGGCGGTGAAATTGGATCCATTGTCCGTTATTATGCTGTGCGGGACACCATAACGGTGTACCACGCCGGATATAAAGTTGACTACCGGTCCGGACTTAGCTGATCTTACTGGTTTTGCTTCGATCCATTTGGTGAACTTGTCGACCATGACTAGTAGATATTTATTTTTCTTGGTCCCCCCTTTAAGTGGTCCGACCATATCCAGCCCCCAGACTGCGAAAGGCCAGGTGATCGGAATAGTCCGAAGAGCTGTCAGGGGCATGTGGCTTTGATTTGCGAATAGTTGACATCCAACACAATGTTGGACAAGTGCTTGGGCGTCCGCTCGAGCGGTGGGCCAAAAGAATCCGGCTCGAAAGGCTTTGCTTACTAAGGCCCGTGCTACGGCGTGGTGGCCGCCCATGCTAGCGTGGACTTCGGCCAAAAGCTACCTTCCTTCTTCCTCAGATATGCACCGTTGGAGTATCCTGGTAGTGCTTTTCTTATATAACTCACCCTCGTGGACCTTATAGGCCTTGGATCGCTGAATTATGCGTCTCGCCTCCGTCTGGTCGTCGGGGAGTTCTTGGCGGAGAAGGTAGGCAAGGAAGGGCTCAGTCCATGGTGCGATTATTGCCATGACCTCATGAGCCGAAGGCGTTTCTACAATTATGGAACCACCGATGATTTGCTCATCTGGTTCATTTATAGGAGGGACAATCTCTTCCGTACTGATGGCTCCAGCGCCCTTATTCTCGTCCTGCCATACCACCGATGGCTTGAAAAGCCGTTCAAGGAAGGTGTTTTTCGGGACGGGGTCGCGCTTGGCCCCCATACGGGCGAGTATGTCAGCAACTTGATTGCTGTCTCTAGCGACATGGTGGAATTCTAGCCCCTCGAACCGTTTGGATATTTTAAGAACGGCGTTTCTGTATGCTGCCATCTTTGGGTTTTTAGCATCGAATTTTCCGTTGATTTGAGAGATGGCGAGATTAGAATCTCCTTGTACTTCAAGCCATTGTATGCCCATCGATGCTGCCATCCGAAGCCCGTGAAATATTGCTTCGTATTCGGCCGCATTGTTGGAATCGGCATACATGATCTACAACACGTACCGGACGTTGTCTCCCGTGGGAGATGTGAGGATAACTCCAGCGCCCAGTCCGGCCAGTGTCTTGGATCCGTCGAAGTACATCGTCCAATGGGAGTATGTACTATATTCTCTGGGGAGCTCGGCCTCTGTCCATTCGGCAAGGAAATCGGCCAACACCTGAAATTTAATAGCTCGTCGTGGCTTATAGGCGATTTCGAAAGGAAGGAGTTCGATGGCCCATTTGGCTATGCGGCCGGTGGCGTCCCTGTTATTGATTATATCGTTCAGGGGTACTTCAGATGCCACCGTGACCGAACATTCTTGAAAGTAGTGTCTGAGCTTTCATGATGCCATAAACACTGTATAGGCTATCTTCTGGTAGTGCAGATATCTGGACTTGCATGGCATTAGCACTTCTGACACATAGTAGACTGGCTTTTGCACCCGGAATTTCTTACCCTCGTCCTCTCGTTCGACGGCGAGCACCGCACTAACCACTTGATTGGTGGCCGAGATGTACAATAACATTGGTTCACCGGCGCCTGGCGCCGTGAGTATGGGCTTGCTGGCCAGCAGTGTTTTAATTTCCTCTAGTGCAACCGCTGCTTCATCGGTCCACTCAAAGTTTTTGGTCCGTTTCAGCAGCCTGTAGAGCGATAAAGCCTTTTCACCAAGGCGGGATATAAAGCGGCTCAAAGCCGCCACGCAACCCGCCGGCCTTTGGACGTGCTTTAGCTCTGTAGGAATCACAAGTTAAGATAGGGCGCGGATCTTAGCAGGATTCGCTTCTATTCCTCTATGGGAAACAATGAATCTGACTAGTTTACCAGCGGGGACTCCGAAGACACATTTGTCCGGATTGAGCCGTATATCATATTCCCGTAGACTAGCAAAAGTTTGCGTGAGGTCGTCTATCAGCTGGCTGACGTGTTTGGTCTTAATGACCACGTCGTCCACGTATGCCTCGACTGTTTTACCGACTTGTTTTTCGAGACATGTCTGAATCATACGCTGGTATGTAGCACCTGTGTTTTTTAGCCCGAAAGGCATTGTGTTAAAGCAGAATGGCCCGTAGGGGGTGATAAATGCAGTTGCACCTTGATCGGATTCGTTCATTTTGATCTTATGGTATCCGGAATTAGCGTCGAGGAAGCACAATGAGTCGTGTCCGGCTGTGGCGTCAATAATCTGGTCTATGTGTGGTAAGGGGAAAGGGTCCTTGGGGCAAGCTTTATTAAGGTCTTTGAAATCGACACACAGCCGCCGGGATTTATCTTTCTTCGGTACCATCACCAGGTTTGCCAACCACTCAGGGTGTTTGATTTCTCTTATGAATCCGGCCTCCAGCATTTTTGCTAGTTCTTCGCCCATAGCTTGTCGCTTGGGTTCGGAAAATCAGCGTAGAGCCTGTTTAACGGGCTTGAAGCCTGCGATTATGTTCATACTGTGTTCTGCTAGCCGTCGTGGGATTCCTGGCATATCTGAAGGATGCCAGGCAAAGATATCCCAGTTTTCTTGTAAAAATGTTCACAGTGCTTCGTCCACCATGTCGACCAGATGAGCTCCGATGGACGCTGTTTTATTGGGGTCCGTTGGATGTACCTGAAATTTGATGATTTCGTCTGCAGGTTTAAAGGACGTGGGTCTGGGCCTCTTGCTAAGGACCACATCATCCTTGTCCACTGTTGACCGGAGTGCGGTCAATTCCTCTGCTTCAAAGGTCTCAGCTAGTGCCTCGAGGGCGAGCGCTGTTGTTCTGTTTTCGGCTCGAAGGGCTCTATTCAGGTCACTTGTGATTGTGATCACCCCGTTTGGGCCCAGCATTTTGAGCTTCATGTACCCGTAATGTGGTATAGCCTGAAATCTTGTGAAAGCGTCACGCCCCAATAGAGCGTGGTAACCACTGTGAAAAGGCACGATATGAAAGAGAAGTTCTTCGGATCTGTATTTCTCGGGCGTGCCGAATACCACATCGAGGGTAACGCGTCCGGAACAACGTGCCTCTTTCCCAGGGATGATCTCACGAAAGGTTGTGTTGCTATGTTCGATGCGGGATCGGTCGAACTGCATTTTTTCCAAGGTATCCTTGTAAATGAGGTTTAAACCACTGCTGCCGTCCATTAGCACCTTTTGTAACCTGAAACTATCAACGATGGGGTTGAGGACCAGTGCGGCAGGTGTTCGTCCGGGGCGGGTGATTGGTTGATCAGCTTCTCCGAAGGTGATTGGTGTGTCTGTCCATGAATTCGTTGCTGCCACCTGATAGATTTGTTCGAGTTCTCGAAGAGCTCTCTTCCTCTTATTCCTGGAGGAAAACGTTTCGTAGATCGTCAGGATCTCGGCATTGCATTCTGGTGGCGCTGTGGAACGTCTGCCTGGAGGTAGGGCCTCGAGGATGGCCTCTCCGCTTTTTGTGACCTGCCTGACGACCCAGCAAGCTCTAAGGCTGTGAGTCGGGCTTGTGTTCAGTAATACAGAGTGTATAGGGCATGGCTTGTCTAATAGTCCGTCAAGGACAGTTCTGACTCCCGTAGGGGGTCTATTCTTTTTCTTGGCGGGTTCATGTTCGGCCGGCCGTTTCGGAGGTATTTGCTTTTTCCAAGCTCCTCTAGGGTGATCAGCAGGGACTGGCTCCAAAAACAAACGTTCGGCTTGCCAGGTGCTTTCCATGGCGCAATATTTTTGTGCCAGGTCCGATAGCTCGGTGAAGTCATGAATGTGACGACGGGCTAGGGCATTGAGGATTCCTTCATTTTGGCAATTATGCCTGAAGGTTGCTATTATCTCCTGGCCACTAGAGTCTGGTACTCTGTCCTTAATAAGGAGGAGTCTAGCCCAAAAATGATGGACTGATTCCCCTGGCTGTTGTTGAACTTCCCATAAGCCTGATAACTTGGGCTCTCCTGTGCTGCTTGAGGAGTGCTCGACTTGGGTGGTGGGCGGGGAAAAATTTAGTTTCTCGCCAGGATGTGAGTCCGGGATCACGGCGTTTGCCTCCCGTGTCATCGCAGGATCCGGCGTGGCGGGTTCGGAGTCCATATTATCAACAGGACCCCTCTGCGCGGGTTCTAGGTCGCGCGCTAGATCGGCGACCGATCCCGAACTATTTCCGGTGTGGGTTCCGGATTCCGGATTGTAGGAGAGATCCTGACGGTCGGAAACCGGGATGTAAACTGTTTTTAATTCTGGTAGTTGACAGGACGAGCCTCCGGCCGGACACTCGACGGTGGAGACTAAGTGAGTGATCGGTGGGGTATGAATCTCCCTATCATCGGGTTTAAACCCGATCCGGTCGTAGACTGAGGTTTGGCCGTCAGTCACGCCCATGGTTTGAATCCGACCAAGTTACACGTTTAATGACGAGATGTCGGCGGGGTCCATGTCACTGGAGCGCATGGGGTCGATCCACAGCGCCGTTGTCCCAGGGTCGCTCGACGACGTGCCCGGGTTGTATTCGGCCGCGGCAGATCCGGGCATATCAGCTAGGTTGGGCGTTATGGCTGACCCAGGGATAGAGGCCACCTCAGCGGTGGGACCTGCTGCCTTCGGCGTTAAGGCGTCGGGGCCTGCGGGCTCCTCCATGAGAGCTGAGAGCTTCGTTAAAACGAGGTCTCCCCGGGAGTCGATGACGAACTCAAGGTTCCCGAATCTGACTTCCAGATCGGGGATGAAACTTCCGACCTGGCCAAGATGGCCGGCGGATCGGCATGCGACACGATGCTGCCGAACGCGAAAATCTGACCAGGAACGAAAACGTCCTTGCTGCAGACTTCATCGCTGATGATAAGGCGGGCCATCGATTCCTCTAGTGATCGCGCAGCGGAACTCTCAATGAAAGCACCAATGTCAGTGTCAAAACCGGCAGATCTCGGGTAGGGGGTCCCGAGCTGTGGATCTAGAATCGATGGGTAACAGGGGACGAAGGAGACGATGTTTACCCAGGTTCAGGCCCTCCTATGGAGGTAAAACCCCACGTCCTGCTTGGTTGTATTGATGTGTATGAAGATTACAGAGTCGATCTACCTCGAGATCAAGTAGCTAAGCCCTAGATGAGTTCACCTGCCTCTACGAACTAAACCCTCTGGCTTATATAGATACCAGGGGTCCCTAGGGTTACACATAGTCGGTTGCTTATTGAAGGAATAAACATGCCTATTCTATCATCTTAAGCTTGAAGGGCATGCCACGGCTCCTGAGGTTTCCCCCTGGTCACGAGGTATTCGGTCAGTCCGATCCTCCAACGAGTGGCCCACGTGTCCGGCCCATAAGGAATAGGCTGGTAGTCCGAGGACCCCTTAATCCTGGACTCCCTCACCTTGTGCCATACGAGGGCCGAGATGGTGATTAAAAGCTTTTGGGTAATTTCTCCTTCACACAATTAAAAATTAACAATAGCTAGTTATTGTACTAATCAGTGTTGTCTTGTTTGATTGCAGACCTTCTACAGGTGTGAGGAGGGATACGAGGAGGAGGCGGCAAAGGTTATCGATACCGAGTGCAAGCGCCTATTAGAAAACTTACGGCACGAGGCTCGGCAGACTACTACGCCGTGCGTGGTATTAAGAAGGACAAGCCGTCGTGCCACGAAAAGTTTCTAAAGAAGCATCGGTACATGAAGGTAATTACCTATTCTTAAGGCCTTGTTTCTCAGTTTCCTTGATTTGATTCGTAGGCGTAGCGCTCAAATTTCTCTTTACTAACTTAGGTGCCCCCGAGATGGTGTGCGGATAAGATGGATTGTTGGGAGGCGTTGGTGGATGAGTGGTGCACAGACCACTGGCGAGCCGTCCTAGACAATGCGAAGGACCGTCGTGCCCAAATGGTTGGTGTGCCACACCATCAAGGCAGCGCCAAATTATTTCAATTCAGCGGAACTGGGTATGTGGTTTGCTTCATGATTCATGCAATTCATTCTTAATGCTAGCTTGAGCCCTTTACCAATACTTTGGTCCTCTCTTTTAGGCGCGACACAATAACACGGAGGTGCAGGGGTGTACGACCTCTATGCCATGGCCCATACTGCCTGGTACAAGAAGGCCAAGGATTCTCTGAGTCTGACCTCGATCATCCAGAAAAGTTCACCAACATCTCCTCCCACCACAAGCTCGTGAGGTACAACGAGGAGGGAAGGCGAGGAAAGGGGAGGACTTTAACCCGAGCCAGCATCATTTTGATCCAGAGCTGGTGATGATAGCTGGCGGGAGGCCCCATGGCCCGATAGCCATTGGAGATGGACTGATACGTTGTCCTCTCACTCTCCTGGAGATCAAGGCGCACCAAACGAGCTCCTGTCCTGAGATAAGGACTCTTTCATGGCCAGTCGATCTCGCCATCGAGGTTAGTTATAAGGACTTAGATATCTTTCCTCCATTACATTGTGTGTGCGGCCATCGATGATTACAATGCTAACGAGTAATGGTATTGCGGGCTGCTCTTCGTAAAGAGAGAGCGACAACCCAGGCACTTCTAGAGGAGAGGGACCGGGTGGCGTCGGAGAAGGAACTGGCCGCGGAGGAGAAGACGGCTAGGTTGTTGGAGGAGGAGAGGGCACGGAATGAGGCGGCTCACCGGGCCATGTACGAGCTCCTCGTGGTAAGTTTCTTCTGCATATTAGCCAAATCATGCACGTGTCGTCCGTTTCATTACTAACTAATATGACTGACTCGTGAAAACCAAATGTGCAGACTATGTGCGAGAAGACATGTCATACCCCTCCACCGATGCCAGTCATTACTTCGGTAGGAACGGTGAGTTTCATTTGAATGGTCATTAGTTACTAGTCTTAACATTTGAGTGTCATCATGCTAACGAGACATTGCAAATGATCTTTGGTGCAGCATAACTCCCGAGCCGCATCGCACAACCCTTCTCTAGGGCATCCTTTTCCAGGTGAAACCGACCCGAGCAATCCCGGTGCTTCACCTCCGTGATGACGAGGACGGTAAGTTTCTCTAGTGTTTTGCTTAACAAATGCATACTTAGCTTCGTACATGCTAGTTAGCCCTAATATGCTACTTACTTAGCTTATTTTCCCTAAAAAGACATACTTAGCTAATTATCCTCCACAATAACATAATTAGCTTATTTAGTTCATTTATGACATAATTAGCTTAGTTAGGTCAAAATAACATAATAACCTTGGTTAGCTCATAAATGTCATATACTTAGCTTGTTTTGCTCCAAATTAACATAATAAGCTTAGTTAACTCAAAAATGGCATAATTACCTAAATTAGCTTAATAATGACCTATACTTACCCTATTTTCCTCCACAATGACATAATAAGCTTAGTTAGCTCAAAAAGGCATAATTACCTAAGTTAGCTCTAAAATGACACAAATAAGGAATAAGAAGAAGAAAAACAAGGAAGAGGAGAAAAATAAATAATATAAGAAGAAAGAGAAGAAATAGAAAGAATAAAAGAAGAAGAATGAGAAGGAAAAGGATAAAAAGATATAAGAGAGAAGAAGAAGAAAATATATTCTTATTCTTCCTTTTTCTCTTCTTTCTTTTTCTCCATCTTCTACTCCTCCTCCTCCTCCTTCTTCTTCTTCTTATTCTTCTTCTTCTTCTTCTTCTTCTTCTTCTAGTCTTCTTCTTCTTCTTCTTCTTCTTCTTCTAACTTTCTTAATTACTCCCATTTTTGCAGATTTGATTCACTTCATGGAAGCTGGCATTGATGGACTGCTAGTGTTCAGTTTTTGTTTTCATTTGTATTGAGGAACAATGTGAAACTATGTATGTATATATGAATGAACAATGTGAAACTATGTATTTTGCTAGCCTATGTGTTCTCTTGTTAAATATTTCACGATGATGTTGGATACATGGCCTATGCTTCTCTCTTTCTCTCTCTCTCTCTCTCTCTATCTATATATCTATATATATATATATATATATATATATAGAGAGAGAGAGAGAGAGAGTGGCAATAACAGAAAACACACACAAAAGTGGCAATACACGCACTTTGCCGTCTGCCAGCGGATGACAAAGCCCTTTGCCATCGGTAGGCGGACGACAAAGGTGCCACGTGGTAGCAACCTGTGCAACCTGGGAGCACCAGGTCTGACCCATTTGGTCACTTTGCCGTCTGCTGTGGCAACGGGCAGACGGCAAAGATAGGCCTAGTAGACGGCAAAGATGGAGCAGGAGTGACG
Organism: Elymus sibiricus; assembly: GCA_039707655.1. Classification (NCBI taxonomy): domain Eukaryota; kingdom Viridiplantae; phylum Streptophyta; class Magnoliopsida; order Poales; family Poaceae; genus Elymus; species Elymus sibiricus. The sequence continues at coordinate 534,911,056 of CM077675.1, forward strand.
TGCAGATAGAGGACTGCTGACATCATCGAGCAGACGGCAAAGGCAGGTCCTCGTTTGCTGTCAGCAGCAGACGGCAAAGTCTGTCGTTAGCCACCTAACGGGGCTAACAGCTGTACGTTGCCGTCCAGGAGCTTTCCTGTCCGCCTTCCTAACAAAGCGGGCGGCAAAGGACTTTGCCGTCTGCCGCAGTTTTGCAGACGGTAAAGAAGCTCATTGCCGTTACTTTCAGCGCCGAAAGTGGGGCCGTCAGCCAGCTGACGGCAAAGATGTTTGCCATCCGTGGTATGGTCCTTTGCCGTCTGCTATGGCAGACGGCAAAGAATCTGATTCCGGTAGTGCCACGCCCTTAATATTAATATCAATTCCTTTTCGTTATTCGTTCCCTTGTATTTTTTAATCTCCCTTTTTTATCCTCACGCCCTTTATTCTCTCCTTTCTTTATTAATACTATATGCCCATTGAAATCGATCATTCATACTCCCTCCGATCCATATTTATTGGATTAACCTATTAATTACGTGCCTAGTGGCGGTTCCTATTTTATGGTGTTTTTTATTTCAGGAAAATAACAATTATTTAACCTCCAAAAAACATCAACAAAATATAGGATGGTGAGTTTTGCACCAAGAGGCTTCCAGGGGGCTGGGCGTGCGCTAGAGGGGCCCATAGGGTGCCTACGTGCCCCCTTAAGCGCCCACCTTACAAGGGTGCCTGGGCAATTGAGGAAGCTTCTGGAAGCCCCCTTTGGCCACAAATTTGCCCCAAAGTTTCTGAACCGCCCTAAAAAATTTAGATTTTTCGGAGTTACAGATCTCTGAAAAATTATAAAATGGTGACGGGACTCAGATTTCAGTGTCCGAAAACAACCCTCACCAAAAGTTAGATCCCATATGAGGGGAGGCTCTCGTCCTCCACGACCATGGCTACCAAAAACAAAATGGAAATCCTTCTCACGCCTAGGGTGGGCAAGGAAGAAGGAGGGGGAGCCCCCTCCCTTCTGGCAGCGCCAGAACACCACCGAAGGACCGTCCTCATCGTCATTGTCTGCAACAACTTCATCACCGCCTTCACCACCATCTTCTACCTTCGACTAGAGGCTTCTTCATCCCTAAACCTTTGTAATACATTGGTAAATGCTAATGCCTTGTGCTATGAATTATTTCCCAATGATTTATCGCGTCTTATGCCTATGTTTGAGCAGTAAATTGTTCCATGACATCAATTATATATCAAAAGTGCTTGATGGACTCACCAGGAAAAGATAAATACGCTAGAAATTACCACCAAAGTAAGGAACATTCAACCATTAATAAAGTTAATTAACTTATCACAGCGGATGGATCTTTGAATTAATCTATTGCTGCTAAAGTTCAAATTAATTATCCGACAATGATCTACATTAATTTCTAAGGTTAACTCCATGGTCAAAAGAATTAAAGAAACAACCACTTGCCAACTCCTCACGCATGATTCACAACCGACATTGTGGGTATGTCGGGGATGGCACGAGCGAGCAGCAACCGACACCGAGGGCAGCTACGACCACTGATTGGTTTTGCTGCAACCGGTCGTAGTTGGGCGCCGGCGAGGCAAAAATGCTAGAACTGGCACAGGCAACATGTGTTGGAACCGACGACCACAATTGTTACAACCGACAAACGATGGTGCGACGTCCGTGACCGCCGGAGCTGGAGTCACAACACAAGAGATCGATGCAAAGGGCGAGATCGGACGACTGCTGGGGGAGGGGTGGATCGAACTGCTCGTGACGACACCGCCATGATTCCGGGCCGGCCAGTCGGCGCCTAGCAGTAGCAGCGCCCATAAAAAAAACCACTACCCGGTCCCGGGCCTTATCGGCACCCTAAGGCCTTGTACAATGCGAGGTGCTTAGGGGAGGTGCTTAAGAAAATAAACCAGACTTTTTTTAAGCACCAATGCTTATTTATACAGGGTAGACGCTTAATTAAGCGTCTCTCCTATAGAAATAGGCACCGGTGCTTAAGAAAAATGCGGTTTTATTTTTTAAGCTCCTCCCTAAACACCTAGCATTGTACAAGGCCTAATAAGTTACCGTGGGCTGCTAACCAAGAGCACGATGGTTGGCCCATTTGCCGGGAGGGGGGGCAGGCCAGTGGCAGTCCAGTAATTTGGGGCGCCAACGACCAGACGGACCTTCCTTCCACCATATACCACCCGCATCGCCACCACCATTCCACTTCCCCTTCCCCTCCCACCACGCGACATCACAGATCACCACCCTCCCCATCCGCTCGAGCTCCAGATCCCATCGTCCATGGCGACCGCCTTCGACTCGCCGACCTCCTCCCCGGCGGCCGCGCCCTTCCACGACGACCCCTTCCTCAGCTTCGCCGACGGCGGGGCCCCGGCGGCCGACGTCCACGTCTCCGGGGGCGGCGACGACTTCCCGGCCTCCCCCGACCCCTACGCCTTCCGCCACGACTCCGCCGCCGCGCACCCCTTCGGCATGCCCGACTCCAACGGCAACGGCGCCATGCACCACGACGACGACGACGGCCTCTTCACCGATTCCGGCCCCGTCCTCCCCGACCCCGTGCAGATGGGGGCCGACGACGGCATCCTCCTCCGCGAGTGGCGCCGGTACGTTTGGTTCACTTCCTCGCCTCTACCGCTGCCCAGATCTGATCAGATAGAGCGGTTGGTCCTGCTAGATCTAGCCGCGCGATCGTGGCGGGGTGGGTTGGTTCGGGCCGTAGATCTGCAAAGCTGGGTCGCGATCTGGCCTGCCGCTTGCGCACCGAGCGGCAGTATGCCCGAGATTCCATCGTTGTGGTGTAGATTCGCCGAGCACCTGCTGGTAATTCGGTGCAGGTGCCGATATGATGGTGTGATCCAGTGCCTCCAGCTTCACTACACTAGGATTTTAGCTGAATTAGAACAATTGAAGTACAAATTGGTCACCATACTCGTGCATAGTTTCTTGGAAGTGACCGAAGCAACAATTTGCACCATGACTTGTTATGAATGAGATAAAAAGGGTGTAGCTTCTCTAACTTGTCACCGTTAACTGAGCTTGAGGCACACTAAGTAGGTAATTTGAATCCGCAATTTATTAGTTGGTGGTGTCAGATCAACAAAGCGCAGTCGGAATCACATGATCAAATCTCAATTTTTACTGCCTGGGGCTCTCTGGCAGCATTAGGTTTTACCAATAGGGAAATGAAATTGCCATATGATGGTGTGATCCACTGTCTTCGGAGCTTCAGCGGTGCACCAGGATCTTGGCTGAATAAAAGCAAGTGAAATTTGCCATACGATGATGTGATCTACTGTCTTTGCGGCTTTTGCAGTAGAAATTTAGCTGCTTAGGAGCGATTGCGGTACAAATTGGTCACCGAAGTTGTGTTTCTGTGACTGCCATAACTTTTTTCATCATGACCTGTTAATATGATAAAATGGTTCAGCTTGCTGCAACACTTTCTCAGGGTTAGCTGATCTTGAGGCACATCAGGTGCATGATTTAAACCTGTGATTTTTGTAGTTGAGGATATCAAATCATGAAGGTCCAATCGGATTTTACAAGTCTGAATCTCTAGGATTCTCTGGGTGTAGCTGCCTATTTTTTTTTATCCACAGAGAGTTGAAAATGAAATTGACTTCCCCTGTTCTTATTACTAGATCATAGTGGCAAATGCATACAGCTTCATGTTCATGCACATAAGCCTGTATTTTTTTATGAGTTAAGTTTATTTTTGGGTTTTTCAAACTGGGCTACTTGCTGAGACAAATCTACAATTATCCAATATAAATATTTACCTATATATAGGTAGTCAAAGAAGGGGAGCCTTGGCGCAGTGGTAAAGCTGCTGCCTTGTGACCATGAGGTCATGGGTTCAAGTCCTGGAAACAGCCTCTTGCAGAAATGTAGGGAAAGGCTGCGTACAGTAGACCCAAAGTGGTCGGACCCTTCCCCGGACCCTGCGCAAGCAGGAGCTACATGCACCAGGCTGCCCTTTATATATAGGTAGTCAAAGTGCTGTGTCCAAAATGAGAGCTTTCCAAAAACCAAATGAGGGTTCTTGATTATGTTGGTTTTCCCCCCTATAGGAAGTGTTTGCTTCTATTGATGTTTCTGTTATTTCCTCCAGTGCACCGAAGTATGTAGTTTGCTCTAGACGTTGTGAAATAAACTTTCAGATAAGATATAACATGTGACTCCAGATCTGACTTCTGGGCCAGAGAATGTCTTTATATAAATTGTTGTAGGCCCTGTTCTATATTATCAACTACAACACTAGTGTTGCATTAAACATCTTGAACAGAGGCCATATCTCCTAGAGAATAAATACTGCTATTTTTACTGCTTGATCTCATCCCTCTTGTTCAAAGTAGATGCTAACGCCATGTGTGAACAGTCAAAATGCACTCCTTCTGGAGGAAAAGGAGAAGCATGAGAAGGAGCTGAGGAGCCAAATCATCCTTGAAGCTGAAGAGTTCAAGAAGGGTTTCGTCGAGAAGCGCAAGCTGAACCTTGAGACAAGCAAGGATCACAACCGGGAAAGGGAGAAGGTATGCTATTTCTTAACATCATGACCCTGCGTATTCTCTACGGCTCTTTTTGAACAACATATGGTTATTACCTGACATCTCCTTTCGTTCCCTTCCTGTGTTACTGCTTGGTATCAGCTTTTCCTCTCCAACCAGGATAAGTTCCACAAGGGTGCAGACAAGCAGTACTGGAAGGCGATATCCGAGCTCATCCCACAGGAGATCGCACACATTGAGAAGAGAACGGGCAAGAAGGACAAGGACAAGAAGCCTGGGATCATCGTGGTCCAGGGCCCCAAGCCTGGGAAGGCCACTGACATGGCACGGATGCGCCAGATCCTGTCAAAGCTGAAGCACACACCGCCGCCACACATGAAGCCACCTCCACCACCTGCGGCAGCACCCGCTGGAAAGGATGGAGCTCTGGCCGCCGCCGGAAAGGATGGAGCTAAGGCGGCAGCAGCACCTGCTGCCAAGGACGCCCCTGCCAATGGCACTGTCCCTGAGATGGAGAAGGCCGCGCCCGCCGCCGCTGCCCCCGAGGCAGCAGCACCTGCGCCACCAGCTGAGCCCATCGCCGCTGCCTGAATGAAGGTGGCTTCGGCCAGCCGCTAATCCTTCGCAGTAGGGTTATATTTGGGTGTCAGTAGAGTTGTTCCTGGAGAGGCGGGGAAGGAGCGTGAAGGCCACATACAATGGGAGGTGGTGAAATCATCCGAGTTCACCACGGGGATACACGCCGTGTACTGTTATTATTAATTTGAGTTTGTTATTAAGAGCAGGAGGGTTGTGACTTATGGGACCAACAAACTTTATTCGTTATTGTCAAAAATTGCATTTTGTAGAGAGAAAGAGGGGACTGGACTGGTAAGAATAAGGTAAGGTTGTTGCTGCTGCTGCTGTATGTGTTTGTATATCTATCATCAAGTGTTGGATTTTTGGAAAGACCTGTGGTTGATGTTGCATATATTATAAGTATCATTTTGTTTTTCATCTCAAGTCAAGTGCTATCCTCTGTTTATGGAAGTGAAGTTGGATACTGTGATGATGTGGTTGGCATTGCTGCAGCTTGAACGCTCTTATTGTCGCATTTTTTTTTTGTGAAAATCATTGTAGTAATAACATCCTTTAACCCCTTCAAATATTATTTTTCTGAAATTTTGCTGTTCAAATTTGCACTGATGGGAAATGAAGCAATTTCACATTTCTCTTTATGTAAGTCACCTAAAATTCATATATCCAACACATTATCCTTTGGTGTAAGTTGATTTTGGGGGCAGTTGGATTTAACTCCAGCTTTTCTTTTCTTGAGAGTCAACCTCCAGCCGAACCACCTTTTCTTTTAGACATTCAGCCGAACCATCCCTCTAAATAGTCTGTTCTGCTTAAAAAAGTATTATAGAAAAAGCAAAATCAAACTAGAAAAACGACAAAAGTAACAAATTCCCCTAAACAGCCCCGACGATCAAATTCTTAAAATCTCTATAACTTTAAAAAAATAGAAAAATTAACAAATTCCCCTAAACAGCCCTGACGATCAAATTCTTAAAATCTCTACCACTCCCTCCGTTTGGTCGACGAATCGCCGACATAGATTGTCGTGTCTTTGGGACGGTGAGGTTAGGTTTTCTTCTCATGTGATGAGATTTGATGTCAGGTGCTTAAGATGTATGCAAGTCTCCAACGACGACGACATCGGCTTCAGGGGGCGCTGCTCCTTAGGGGCACGTGCACGAAGACTTGACACCTGTCATCGATAAGGTCACCGGCTCTGGTAGAGGGCGGCGATAGCGGCGGGTTATGACGGCAAAGTGGTCGTTCGGTGGTCTTGTAGTATTGATGTAACTTTTTATCATATTTGATCATTTTGGGTAGGGGGAAAAGGAGACGTGTGAATCCCTGTCCAACGGTGTAACGCAGAATTGTCAGACGTAGCATGTAGGAATGGTGGGATATTTCACATTGAAAAAAAGGTAGCCAGGCCCAGGCGGAGGAGGCAGCGGTGTGGTGGGATAATGGCGGCAGCGGCCATTTCTCCCCTCCCTTCTCCTTCCTCCACATCGCAGCCCCTCCTCCTCCCGCGGCCGCTGGGAACCTCCCGCCACCGTCTCCGCCACCGCCACCCGCACCTCCTCCTCCCCGTCCGATCCCGCCCGCATCGACCCTCCACCCTCACATCCACATCCACCCGCTGCTGCTCATCCTGCTCCTCCTCCCCATCCGCCGCGGCCTACAACGGCTGGGCCGACCTTCCGGCCGCAGACGACCCCCTGGGCCTCCCCTTCCTCCGCATCACGCAGCAACCCCTCGCCGCCGCCCCGCTCCTCCTCCTCCTCCCGGTCGCCGCGCTCTCCCTCTCCCGCCTCCCGCCCGTCCCGCTCCTCGCCGCCGTCTTCGCTGCCGGGTTCGCCACCGCCAGGCACCTCGCCCCCGCCCCCGCCCCCGCCCCCGGCGCCTCCTCCACCCAGCGCCTCGCCGCCCTCCTCGCGGATCTCGACGCCCGCCTCCTCTCCCTCAAGGACCGCCTCCTGGCCTCGGCCCCCGCCGATGGTGGCAACGACGACATCGAGGCCGTGGACCGGGCGCACGATGCGGTCCTGGAGTGCGCGGCAGCCGCTCAGGGCCAAGGCATCAGCAACGCCGGCGGCGCCGCTCCGGACGACGGGGCGCTGCAGGACGTGGCCAGGGAGGTCGCCGGCTGGGCTCGGGTAGCCCTGCGGGAGCTTAGCTTCGCCTCGCCGCGGAAGAAGCCCGCCAAGGCCGCTGCCCCTGATGATGCTGCTGCTGCTACGGCCGATGTCAAGATTAATTCAGGCTCTGGTGTAGCTCATGCTCAGCAAGGGGACGGGGAACACAAGCCAGCTGATTCAGCGGCTGCCATAAGCGCCCGGCCGCTCGACATGCTACCATTCCATGGCAGGGATGATGCTGCCAATGAGTTTTTATTTGAGGATGCAGGGTTCAGTTCTGAGAGTGGGCAGGAAGACGACCGGCTGGAGAGGCTGGTGTCCAAGCACAGGTATGGCCGTGGCAGCAGGGTGCGAAATGATGGTCCCTTTGAAGAAGGCGGAGGCAGGGCGAGGAACGACGACCGCTCTGAAGAAGGCGACAGGTTCGCCGCCGCTGAATCCGCCGAGTCCTCTTTGCTGGAGAGGACGCTCGAGATCCGGGACAGGTCGTACAGGGTGAAGATTGAGCGCCGCGACGGCGGTCAGAGCCGGGCGAGTGGAGCACGGGGAATGCCGGCTGATGAATTTGTGGGTAGCGCTGCCGCTAGTGTTGATGAACAACCACTTACAGATGATGACGAGGGTGGTGCTGCCATGGGTTCAGATGCTGAACAGTTTGGCCGTAATGTTAAGGAGGCTGCAGAGATCTTGAGGAAGGCGAGGGAATGCATGATGGCCAGGGACGACGAAGAGGCCGCCGACGCGTTGCTGTATAGGTCAGCAAGGCTTCTGTCCACTGCCGTGGCTTTGAGGCCGACAAGCTTGGTGGCGGTCGGTCAGCTAGGGAACACCTACCTCCTCCATGGGGAGCTCAAGCTCAAGATTAGCCGCGAGCTGAGGACGCTGCTGGCCAACAGCGGGGCGTATCTGAATGGAAGAGAGCGCGTCTCACAGTCCAGGAAGCTTGACAGAAGAATCCTTAACAGAGAGAGCATTTCGTCCGCGCTAGTGGGCGTTTGCGAGGAGTGTGAGAGCCTCCTTGTTGAGGCTGGCAGAAGCTATAGGACGGCTGTGTCAATTGATTCAGGTGACGTCAAGGCGCTGTACAATTGGGGACTGGCGCTTATCTTTCGTGGCCAACTGCTGGCCGATATCGGACCGGTATGGACATCAACATACTTGTATCAACTATACGCATTCACACATAACCAGCTGTTTTCATCTTATCACTTAATCTTTGAACACCACCTTTTAGGGTATTAGCATTCTCACATAGTTGCCCCATGATATTTGTGAACTAAGACTGATAAACATAGACTTCCTCTTGTAATTCTTTAACTAGTGTTTCTGACCCTACAATTTTGAAATACTACGTATCCTTGAACACATCCCGACAAAATAACATTCTGTTAAGTATTTAGGTTAATTTGTGCTCTGCTATTTGTGCACTTGGCTTGAAACCTGCACTTACATTTACTGAAAAAAAAAAAACTGATGCAGGAAGCAGCAGTTGATGCTGACCGGGTGTATTTGGCCGCGATCGATAAGTTTGATGCCATGTTATCCAAAAGCAAAACTTACGCTCCAGAAGGTTCGACACTGCTCTGCTTTTTAGCCTGAATTTCCCTACAAGTTTGAACTTGGATACTTAATTTCCCATATCTGGTTGTTCGGATGTAGTTGTGTATGATGCTCACGTGTAAGCAATGTGGCGTTGCAGCTCTCTACAGATGGGGCAGCGCGCTGCAGCAGCGATCTCAGTTACGGTCTCGGAACAACAAGGAGAAGATAAGGCTGCTGGAGCAGGCAAAGAGTCTGTTCGAAGACGTTCTGTACGTAGAGGGTAACAACAAGATGGTACGGGAAGCGCTGTCGTCGTGCATATCAGAGCTTAACTACCATGGGCGATGGCTACAGTGAATTGGCACAGGGAATTCCATTGGCCGTGTGATGTATTAGGGTTGAAGACATAGATGAGTGAAATAAGATGAAGCGAGCTGTATGTATGTGTGAAGGATACAAAAGTCCTTTACTACGACGAGAAAGTCGCTCCTGTACAATTTGAGTTAAAGGCTTGGCATTTCAACAGGAAGGAGGAACCTTCGCAGACGAGCTTTGCATATGAATAACAAGGACCCCAGAATTAGTTTCAGAAATTGCACACAGGTTCCAATCTATGATTGGCGGATTATTTGTTTGATACTGATCATCAATCTCATGATGCATGCAATTTTGAGAGGTTCAGAATATAGAATTCTGTCGGTGGCCTCTGCTGTGCATGAGTGGAATTGCTGAGAAGATTGTGTTCTTATCAACTCAACTACTTTTGCCTTCAGTGCCAACGTCAGCTAGGGAAATCAGTGCTGCAAGAGAAGGCTCCGTGTAGTTGCAGTCATCGCAGACATCTTTGAAGTCATCATCCCTGTCAGGACCAGCAACCATTGCTCTGATGATGATATTAGGGTTTGCCTTCTTACTCTGCTTCCATCATGTACCTCCTTTGCGCCCGTACTTAAACACCGTCACAAGGGATCGATGCCCCTCTGTGATGAACACATTTCCAAAACCGACAATGTACGTAGCAGTGTGGGTTCTTGCCTAAGATGTAATCAAGCTGCAAATCAAGTTATCATCAATTTATTTATATTCATGCCAAGTAATGTAGGATTACGGAGAAGAACACAATAACCCTTAAACCTTACCTGTGACCTCGCAAAGTCTTGGAGGGCCTGTGTGGTGTAGAAATCAGGTCCACCCTGGTGTGCCTGCGGCGTCCAGATATGGGCATACAAAGAAGCAAGAAAAGCCGCATTGACAACATACTGAAGCGGCCGAGGCCCTCCATGGTTGAGCTGTGTCAGTCCTCCTGCAAAAATATTCCATTGCTTAGTATCAACTTGGGAGCAGGTAGAGCTGGAGAGCCGGAGTAGGAGAAACAACTATCTAGCAACCTTTGGTGAAGTTGAATGGCTTGTACTGGCAAATATGATTGTCATTTTGGGCCTGGAATCTGCTCAAGATTTCTTCCTAGGGGTACCCTAGGCTAAGTAGGAGCCGCATCCTGTTGAGAAGAAGCCGAGATCCTGGGAGTTTGTCATCCCAGTAGAATACACTTTGGAGCACCAGCCGGAGGAGGAAGAATGGAGTGGAGGTAGGAGGTGTTCCCTGTGGCCATGTACATCTAGGCACACACTACCCACATCAGCTCATCCTGGTACCCACTGGAGCTGTACAGGAGGGCCACCGGCTTCTCAGAGGAGCCGCTGTATCACCCAGGCTGCTGCGTAATTCACTGGTACAGTTACTCAGCGTCGTGGAGGAGCACGTCGGAGTATCTGGTGTCGCTGTCATCATCATCATCCATGATGAACTGAGAGATCATGTCTACTATGCCCTAGCCAAGATCTTTGGCTCCCCAACCAAAAACTATGGAGCATCAACCTCGTTGACACTGCTAGCATTATGAAACAGACTCCTATTATTCATTCAAACTAGCGGCGAGGGATCTTCTTTGCTGGATGCTAAAACCTACAAGAAAAATTCAGATCCAAAAGTGCATAGACTTTGTTTTTCGCAGGTAAATGCAGGAAGAGGGAGAGCCCTACCTAGCCCAGACCTCTCTCTACAGGTTCAAAAGAGCTGTTTGGAAAGCAAAAGATATATAGTTGCTACAGTTCAAACCTTTGCATGGAGGCTGGTAAGGAAATCCCTTCCAACAGGTAGGAGAGCAGGCAAATGTACTATTCACATAAGCAAATCTTGTTCAATCTGTGGTCTAAAGATAGATGAAATCTGTGGTCTAAAGATAGATGAGATGCATATTCCTTTTCGCTGTCCCTTCACACGAGCTGCTTGGTTTGCTTATCCTTGGTACATTAAAGCATATATACTTGTGCAAAACTTTGATTCCAGTACAAGTATCATTCTTCGCCTTGCTAGCTCAAATCACCCACATGTCACTCTAAGCAATATCTTACATTCATGTGATGGTGCCTTTGGGAATCCAGGAATGAAAAGTTGTTTCAAAGGAGAATAAATAAATAAATACTACTATATACATGTCTTTTATGCAGTAATTGCTTTTCTCTGGAGGAGAAAACTACTATCAGGGAGCAAACTCAAGGGGACGCCGAAAGTCAAAATAAATGCAAGGCACAAATTGTGTCATGCAGATGCAGGGACCAACAATGGACATATTCAAGCTGCCTATGATAAACATGATATTCAAAGATGCTGCACTGCAAGGAAGAAACAAGACTCCTCATCCAGCCAGTAATGGAAACACAAAAGCAGGGCTAGGGAGATGATAAACAGGTTGGAAGCCAAAACCACAGCTGTATGTTTCCAAGTCACTTGAGCTCTTCAAGCGGAAGCTCAGGGTCTAAACCTTGCTGTGAAAGATGCACCTTCAGGGAACAGCCATTCTCACAGACAACTTACCTCTACCATCTTTGACAGCAAAACCAGATTCAGTTGGGAAACCAGAGGCCGGCCTATTAACAGACTTGTGTTGTCTCAATGGTCTATAACATTGAAGCTCACACTTTAGATCAGCTGGCGATCAAATCAGCAAATTGTAGCCAGTCCTAGATTTAGCCGCGATAATTCTGATCATCATGTCCCTTGATTCAGATTACCACAGATGTCCTACAATTACAGGGAACTGTAATCGTCCATGTGAACCATATGCAGATTGAATGAACGGCGCCTATGGGGTCTCTTGCTTTGTTTTTTGAAAAACAAAAGCTTCATCAATCAGTCTCTCCAGACTCCCCGCGACCGCCCGGCTCAAATTCTTGCCGTGGTGGTGTCGCCATTTCAGATAATATAAGCAGATTTGCCATGTTGGTGTTCACCAAAACCTTCCATTTTTATCAATGACAATACACAATAGGCACAGGTGAAGGAACTCTGATGTGATCCAGGAATGCATGTAGATTACTAAGCGTTACTATTAAATGGAACATCCAAGTTAACGGCGGGCACTGACAGTGGTTTACAAATGCCCAAATAACAGCAACACGCAAGACCCCATCTAATATACATGAGGCAGGTCGGCCGGAGGTGAGACTCAGCAAGTATGTGTCATCCTTCCTTGCACTGATCAACCAGCAGCCAGCCTGACACAAAATAAGTCCATACGCAGCTATTTAGGAGCTTTTGTGGCTTTTTGACCAAAGTGGAAAAGCTGCAAAAGCCGAAGCTAAAGCCCAAACAAACAGGGCCTAAGCCCTGCAATAATACCATGTGATGAGAAACATATCTCTCGTTAATTAGATGCAACGACAACATCTAGTTTCAGAGGCCTCAGTAGACACAAATGTTCATCACTAAGTTTGTTTGCCCCACATACACGCTATACTAAAGGTAAACTCAAACGTACCCAGTGGCCAGTGGCGTAGGACGATTTTTTTTTTGAGGTGTGGCGAACTCTAAAGCATGTAAAAAAATTCAATGCAAAACTGAAAAATTAAAGTAGTCTGTATACACTAAACTGCACATGTTTCTGTATGACATTCTATATATACATGATAACCAAATATAGTGGAAGTGAAAATGTATTCGGACAGAAACAACCTAAAAACATACCGATAAAGCTCTAACGAGCTTCCGCTTGAACGTGATCCTTGCAAACAATTCACGTGATCTTGGTGAACGGACTGTGTCGCAGCGTTTTCGCTTTTACACGTACTTAGATTGGAGCTACCGCGACTACCAACTACCTCAAAATATATTGTCAAATCTGTAATTCATCACATGAAAATCTCGTACTGCTGGCCGAGGATCGGAGCTCCGTGATGAGGCACTCGCCCTCCCTGGATGCCGCTCCTGCTGACTACCGCCGGGAACACGCGCCGCTCCTGCTATGGTTCGTGTTGGTCGTGTTGGTCCGGAGGAAAATTTCCAAGCCATAGCGCCAATTTCATTTGCTCCCTACCTAGCTGAACTAAGCCGTGACTCACAGAGTTGGCTTCACAGTTGATCTTAGCAATTGATAGACTTTTTTCCTGAATAAGTTCATGAATAGTCTGGACGCGAGATGGGTATCACAGTGTGTTCATGGTTATTGGGTTCGCCCAGGAGATTGCTTCTGCATGGCCCGTCTCCACAATCAGAGGGAGCGACGACCAATGCAATGTGAGGGCGAGACCTTCCGCCATAGACGCTAACTCGCATCGACCGCGTCAGGGTAGCCGAAAAGATACCTACAGGTAGCAAAAATAGAGGAGCCCGTGTATCACGAAGGGCCATTCAAGTACCGGCGGTTCCGTCAAGCTTGAAGGAGCCTTCCACCTTAAGTTTGGCTCCGTTGGCCTGCCACTAGTGGAGAAATAGCTAGTCACAACTCTTGTTCGTGGCGCGCCATTTCTCACCAACGGCAGCATTAATATTTTCAAATAGTGCTGGCGTTGACAAATCCGAACGCCATAGCTATTTGCTTAGTGCTGGCATTGCACATTAGGCCCGGAGTTACACACTAGGCCCACTGTAAGACGTATGTTTTGGGAAACTGCTCGACACCCTAAACGGGGTGTGGCTATCTTATTATATAGGGGTACCAAAGGATACAATACAAGGTGTATACAAAATCTACGTATATACAGTCTAACACCCTCCCTCAATCTTAACTATGGCCTGAAGTACAAAGCAAGTTAAGATTGCGCCTACAGCCTACAAACTGTGGTTGTGGAAGAGGCTTCGTGAAGATGTCAGCAAGTTGATCTTTTGATGAGATGAACTTGATACTGAGTAGCTTCTGTGCAACGCGTTCTCGAACAAAGTGATAGTCAACCTCAATGTGTTTTGTCCGAGCATGAAACACCGGATTAGATGAAAGATATGTAGCACCGATGTTGTCACACCAAAGAACCGGAGGATGAGCTGGAGAGACTCTCAACTCTCTCAACAAGGACTGAACCCAGATGATCTCAGCAGTCGCATCAGCAACTGCTTTGTACTTAGCTTCAGTACTGCTGCGAGACACCGTAGCCTGCTTGCGAGCATTCCAAGCGATCAAGTTAGGACCAAGAAACACTGCATATCCCCCCGTGGATCGCCTGTCATCAGGACTACCAGCCCAATCTGCGTCTGAAAAAGCTGAGATCTCATAAGACGGCGCAGGCTGGAGAAGCAAACCATAGGAAGCAGTGAGGCAGATATAACGCAGGATACGCTTCACGGCTGACCAATGAGATGTCCTGGGTGCATGGAGATACTGACATACACGGTTGACTGCATAAGAGACGTCTGGTCTGGTGATAGTAAGATACTGCAGACCACCAACGAGACTGCGGTACTCAGTAGCATCATCAGGTGAAAGAGGGTCTCCATCAAGAGCAGACAACCGATCAGTAGCATACATCGGAGTGATAGCATGTTTACACTTCAGCATTCCAGCACGACGCAACAAGTCTAGAGAATACTTCTTCTGAGTAAGAGTCAACCCAGCAGAAGACCGTGAAACCTCCAGACCAAGGAAGAAGTGCAGAGCACCTAAATCCTTGACAGCAAAATCACCACTCAGAGCAGTCACAAGACGATCTGCAGCAGCATTTGAGGAACTGATGAGAATGATATCATCAACATAAACTAGTAGATACATCGTAACCTCAGGACGCTGAAGAAGAAAAAGGGACGTGTCAGCAGTGGAGGGAATAAACCCGAGCGCCCGGAGAACAGAGCCAAGGCGTGCATGCCACGCACGGGGAGCCAGTTTAAGTCCATATAGCGCCTTAACAAGACGACAGAGATGATGAGGACGTGCAGGATCCACAAAACCCGGCGGCTGACGCATATAAACCTCCTCCTCCAGAACGCCATGCAGGAAAGCGTTCTGCACATCGAGCTGACGAAGGAACCACCCTCGAGTAACAGCAAGAGACAGCAGCAAACGAATGGTAGTGGGCTTGATAACCGGACTGAATGTGTCTTCATAATCAAGACCATACCTCTGTTTGAAACCCTTAGCAACTAGCCGTGCCTTGTAGCGTTCAATAGAACCATCAGCATGTCTCTTGACTTTAAAAACCCACTTGGAATCAATGATGTTGACACCAGATACTGGAGGAACAAGTTGCCAAGTGTCATTCTTCAGCAACACCTGAAACTCCTGTTCCATCGCGGCACGCCAGTGAGGAATGCTCAGTACAGCCTGAAAATGGCGAGGCTCAGCAGTGGGATCCTCAGCAGTGGGATCCTCAGCAGTATGAGCCATGCAAGCAGCGAGCCACGCGATAGTCCCGTCGGTGCGTTTCTTTGGCTGGAAAACACCCGTCTGGCTGCGTGTTCGAGGACGAAGAGCAGCAGCAGCGGGCTGCGCTGGCAACGCCGGGCTTGGCGCAGGCGACGGCAGCAACAGAGGTGAGGCCGAGTCACCCTGCGAGCTCGCGCCAGAGTCCCCTGGCATCGGAGAGGCAGGCGGCGTCGGGCCCTGCGAGGCCGGCCCACCAGGAGCCGGGGCGAGGTCTGCCGGCGTAGGAGAACCGGCCGCTAGGCCGGGCGAGGCGGCAGCCGGCCCAGGCGAAGCGACCACCAAGCCGGGCGAGGTCGACGCCCGCGGGGCAGCTGCGGATGCAGCCTCCACGGGTGCAGCAGCGGGCTGACGGGTGCCGCCCGTCATGCATGTCCCATGCATGGGACCGACGTCCCTATCCGGAGCGTCGGCCGACGCCTGTTCATCAAGTAGCTCAAGACGAGCACCGCGTCCAATACCTGCAGCATGGTTAGGAAGCAACACAGGAGCATTTGCAACATCCACAAATTGATCAGGCGAAGGTATGGTAGAGGGAACAGGTGGCATAGGAGTGTTAGAGTTGCTCGGAAGTGCATGAAAAGGGAACACATTCTCATCAAACACAACGTCACGAGATATGTAGACGCGATTGGTGGGAACATGTAGGCATTTGTACCCTTTGTGAAGGGAACTATACCCAAGGAAAACACACTTTTTAGACCGAAACTCTAGCTTATGTTTGTTATACGGACGCAAATGAGGCCAACATGCACACCCAAACACTTTGAGGAATGTGTAGTCTGGGATTTCATTGAGCAAGAGTTCAAGCGGGGTTTTCATATTCAGAAGTCGTGAGGGAAGCCTATTTATCAAAAAACAGGCGGTGGAGAAAGCATCACTCCAGAACCTAAACGGAACGGAGGCATGAGCTAGCAAGGTAAGGCCAGTTTCTACAAGATGACGATGCTTACGTTCAGCGGTTCCATTCTGCTGATGTGTATGAGGACAAGACACACGGTGCGAAATCCCAAGTGTGTTAAAAAACGAGTTGAGGTTGTGATATTCACCCCCCCAGTCGGATTGAACATGAATAATTTTCTGGCTAAGGAGACACTCAACGTGTGCTTGAAACTGTATAAAAACATCGAACACATCAGACTTTCGCTTAATAAGATAGAGCCAAGTAAACCGACTATAAGCATCAATGAAACTCACATAATAATTGTGGCCACTAACAGACGTTTGGGCATGACCCCATACATCAGAAAACACAAGCTCAAGAGGATGTTTCACAACACGACTAGACTCTGAAAACGGAAGTTGGTGACTCTTGCCCTGCTGACAGGCATCACAAATAGTTTCAGCAGTTTTATTGGACACAACTGGTAGTTCATGACGATGTAACACATGACGAACTATAGGAGCAGCAGGGTGACCAAGGCGCACATGCCAATGTGTAGATGACACACGAACACCGCTGAACGCCACAGGAGAAAACTGCGCAGGAGGTGTGGGCGGCGCGTCAAGTGCATATAAGCCATGGCGAAGACGACCGCTAAGCAGAACGGCCCTCGTGTCCCGATCCTTGATAAAGAAACGAAAAGGGTGAAACTCAGCAAGGACATTATTAGCACGAGTAAGTTGTGGAATAGACAACAAACTACGCGTAGCAGTGGGAACTCGAAGAACATTGGAAAGATGCAGTTTTCGAAAGTTGTGTGCAAGAAGTGAGGCCTGACCAACATGGGAGATGCGCATACCTGCTCCATTGGCGGTGTGCACCTGATCATGACCGCGATATGGCTCCTGAGTGGAGAGCTTGCCCATCTCGTTGCTGAGGTGGTTCGTAGCTCCCGTGTCCATGTACCATGTAGGATCAATGGAGTAGGACGGAGTGCGCCCGTGCTCATGACTCGTCACCGCAGCAGCAGCCTGTTTTTCATTCCCTTTGCCATTGTTGCCCAGGCCAAGAAAATCTTGCTTGTAGCGTCGATGACAGCGGGAGGCAATGTGGCGCTCAATGCCACACAGCTGGCAGGCCTGCTGAGCGCCGCAGCAGGGGCAGCAAGCCACCGGCCTAGAACCGCCAGTGATGGATGGCGCGCCGCTCCGTGGAGCCTGCGGGGATGAGGCCGCCGGCTTCCCAAGCGGCGACGGCTTCTGTGGTTTACCGCGGGTCGCGGCGTTGGCGGAGACGAAGGTCGGGGAGGCACGGCGCGCTTTGAGGCGTTGTTCGCGACCAAGAAGGCGCGCATAGAGCTCCCGTGGCGGAAGGAGTGCCTCGCGACCATGGACATTCTCAATGAGATTATCATAGTCGTCATCAAGGCCATGGAGCACGTGGGTGGTGAAGTCCTCATCTCCAAGCGGCTGACCAATCGAGGCCAAGGTGTTGGCGAGACCAGACATCTTGTTGAAGTACTCCGTGATGGTGAGGCCGTCGAGGGGCGATCGCCAGGGGTGCACCATAGCCGGGGCGGCTAGGGCATCACCCGACCCGATCGGGCCCCCCGGGGACACAGGGGGTGCAGCCCCGTAGGACAGCGGCGGCGCCGCGTAGGGCTGGGGGTGCGACGGCGCCGCATAGGGCGACGCAGACGACGGACCGTAGAGGGGCGCCGGCCAGGCAAACGGCGGCGGCGGCATGGCACCGTAGGCCGGTGCAGGGGCGCCATACCACGGGGCGCCGTAGGGCTGCGGAGGAGCCGCGCCATACGCGGGCGCAGGGCCACGGAAGAGCGGCGGCGCAGGGGCAGTGGTCGAGGAAGAAGGCCCGCCGGAGAAGACCGGCGGGGACAGATCACCCTGCCCGCCCGATCCAACCAGAGAACCCGCAGGGGTTCCGCCAGGCGGCTGAGACTGTCACCAGGCCGCAGCAAGCGGGCGGGACGCAAGGAAGGGCGACGAAGGAGCGACGGCGGAGGCCGGCGCAGCGGCCGACGCAGCGGTGGCGGCGTTGGGAGGAGCCGGCGCGGCGGCGGCAGCGGGGGCAGCGGAAGACATCGAAACCCTAATCTGATACCATGTAAGACGTATGTTTTGGGAAACTGCTCGACACCCTAAACGGGGTGTGGCTATCTCATTATATAGGGGTACCAAAGGGTACAATACAAGGTGTATACAAAGTCTACGTATATACAGTCTAACACCCACGCCAGCACTAGTCGGTTTTAACAGCCCGGCGCAGTAAAAAAAACTTATCATTTCGTCACCCTCGATCCCTAACTCCACCGGCCTGTCCTCCTCTCGATCCCCGCCGCCGCCCCGCCCGCCGCCGTCGTCGCGTGACGCGTCCTGTCTCCGTCCGACGCCGCCCTGCATGACGGAGCCCCGCTGACGCCGCTCGTCTCCACCTGACGCCGCCCGACGCCGCCCGCACACCTCCTCACCCCCGAGCACCTCCGCGGTAAGTCTACATCCTTTTTAGTTTTTTCAGAGGAGAAAATGTAGGTGTTTCTTAGGAATGCAGATGGCGACTACATCCTTTTTATGAAGCCAACGCGTTTTAGAAAATGTAGGTGTTTCTTAGGGTTCTAGGTTTGTTTCAGAAAATTAAGAGGAGAAAAATGTAGGTGTTTCTTAAGTCTACATCCTTTTTAGAAAATTCATAGGAGAAAGTGTAGATAGTTTGGTAGCAAATGTTTGTCCAGGTGGGATTATTTTAGTTTTGTTAGTTCAGTTCTTCGTTCATAACTATATAATACTAGGATTTTTTTGTTCTAAGGTGTGCTTCCTGATAGTTTTGTAGCATATGTGTGCAGATGATTGATTAGTGTTTTGTTTTATGTTTTCATGATTTCTGATGCAACATCCCACAAAAATCAGTGAGATTTAATAAATAAATCCCCATCTCTGGGATTATTTATCGATCAAGCTTTCAAAGTGGTATAGAAAAAAATAGGTATCTACACAATTGATCTGCCTCTTCCTTTTATGCAGCCAGCACACTCATAATTAGTTTCTCATTTGAAATCCTGATAGTAAAAAGGCAAATGTACTTCTTAAAGAACAAGGTCTTGATGTTATATCATGGGACCACTTGTATTTAATGGAAAATACTATTTACTTTCTCATTTGGATAACAAGACTAGTGTTGGGAAATGAACCCTTACCTTTTGAGTCAAGTCAATCAAGAAAAGTTCTCCACATTCCTAATTTTAAAGATAAGATTTGTTTCTATCAGTTTCTTGCTTCTTCTTTTCAACTCTGAAAGCACAACATGCTCCCTTGGTGGTTTTGATAATTCATGACAACATACATTGTCTCTTAGACTAATACTTTTACCTAGTGTATTTCAGATAAAGTCCACAGAGAGGGTTGGCAAAAGGATTGTGGAGATACCCCAAGATGCAAGGAAATTGATTGGCAAAGCTTCAAGGAAGAGGACTCTACATTTTACTTTGTGTGAAATCACTCCGAGTCCATAGGAAAGCCAATAATATTAAAAGGGGGTAAGGTACTGTTGGTGAACAAAATGCTCATACGTGCACAAGTAATAGTCACCAAAAACACCCACAAGCTCTTCCACAAAAGTCTGTCCAAAGCCAAACATCCACAATCGGTGCACCAACACTTTCCACTCGGTGCCACTGATTCCCAAACGCAGACAGACCCATGCCAAACCCTAGCACATCAGTGCAACCGACTCCACTTCGGTGCCACCGAGTTTGGGTTGCCAACTTTCTGTTACCTCGATTCATAAAATCGGTACCACCGAGTTTTCTGGATCGGCGTCACCGAGTTGCGCAATCTGACCGTTGGTCACCTAATCGGTACCATCGAGATTTATATATCAGTCTCACCGAGATTCAAAAGTTTTCACCTTTTGGTCACTTCGGTACCACCGAGATTTACACATCGGTGTCACCGAGTTGGTCACTTTAGGTGTATTGGTTGGATTTTTGGGGATGCCTATATATACCCCTTCACCACCACCCACTCGAGAGTGAAGCACTCAGAACTATTCCATACTTGCCCCATCCTATTTTCTGAGAGAGAGCCACCTACTCATGTGTTGAGATCAAGCTATTCCACTCCATCCATATGAATCTTGATCTCTAGCCTTCCCAAGTTGCTTTCCACCAAATCAATCTCTTCCACCATAGCCAAATCTGTGAGAGAGTGATTGTGTGTTGAGGAGTCTATCATCTTGAAGCACAAGAGCAAGGAGTTCATCGACATTGCCGAGCCTATTACCTTTTGGAGGGTGGTGCCTCCTAGATTGGTTAGGTGTCGCTTGGGAGCCTCCTACTTCGTGTTGTGGAGTTGAACCAAGAAGTTTGTAAGGGCAAGGAGATCGCCTACTTCGTGAAGATCTACCCATAGTGAGGCTAGTCCTTCGTGGACGGAAGCCGTTATGGAATAGTCAAGGTTGCTACTTCGTGGACCCTTATGGGTGGAGCCCTCCGTGGACTCTCGCGACCGTTACCCTCCGTGGGTTGAAGACTCCATAAACGTGGACGTACGATAGCACCACCTATCGGAACCACGGAAAAAAATCTTCGTCTCCCTCTTGTGTTTGATCTTCCTATCTCAACTCTTTACTTTCATGTGCAATGTCTTTACTTTCCGCTGCTATACTTGTTGACATGCATGTGTAGGGTGTGCTAGACTTGCTATAATTGCTAAAATCTGCCAACCAATTAACTTGGGAAAAGGTTAGGTTTTAAATTCCTGCTAGTTGTCTATTCACCCCCCCTCTAGACACCCTTCTAGTGACCCCTCAATTGGTATCAGAGCATTGGTCTCCATTGCTTCGGTTTAATCACCGTGGAGGAAGATGGATGTATCTAGTATAGGGAGTTTGAGTTGTAGAATGCCTATTCTTGATGGGGAGTACTATAGTCAATGGAAACATATGATGCTTGAGCTATTTAATGAATTTCAATTGAGCAAGTATGTTAAGAACCCCTATGTACCTCCCACTGATCCTTTACATCCCACACACGAAGAGGAAATTGATATGCTATGCAATCTTAGAACTGTTAATCTCATCGTTAGAGGATTGCCTAGAAATGTGCTTAATCAAATGAAGAATTTTGAATGTGCTTATACTTTGTGGAATGGCTTGGAGAAACGATATCCAAGTTATTCATTGAGTAATTTTGATGAAATTCTCAATAAAACTATTGCCTTTCACAAAATGATGCCTAGTGATCCCAAGTTTGATGATTATCTATTTGAGTTTAGAGACCTCATGCGTCCTAAAGGAGATGTCATAACTATCAACAACATCATTGTAGAAGCCATTCGAATTCACAAGTTTGAACATTGTCAAGATCACAACACTAACGAATCTCTTGTTCCTTGTGACGAGGATTTCCCACTTGATGATGACAATGAGGAACATGGTTACTATGAGGAAGATGAGCTGTTCGACATCGAGTATGAGAAGATCATGAAGAATCTAAGTCTCATGACAAATTCAAGGATTACATGTCCGGAGGAAAAGAGTGGATTCTCGATAGCGGATGCACCGATCATATGACCGGAGATAGAGACATGTTTGAAGAGATCACACCAAACCATGGACTGCGGAGGTACGTAACGTTTAGAGACAACTCCAAGGGTAAGGTACTTGGTCTTGGTAAGGTGGCCATATCCCATGATAGCTCTATTCAAAATGTTATGCTTGTTGAATCTCTTGGCTACAATCTTCTTTCCGTATCTAGACTTGCCGATTTTGGTTTTAATGTGCTATTCACGAAAGTAGATTACCAAGTGTTTCGTCAAGATAATCATAAAATGGTCTTTACCAGTTTCCGTAGTGGTGATTTATACATTGTCGATTTCACTAAGAGATCCAAACCTCGTACTTGTCTTATTGCAAAATCTTCTAAAGGTTGGCTTTTGCATAGAAGACTAGGACTTGTTGGCATGCGTAATCTAGACAAGCTTATCAAAGGTGATCATATACTTGGTGTTAAAGATGTTATCTTTGACAAAGATAGACTTTGTAGTGCTTGTCAAGCTGGAAAGCAAGTAGGTGGAAGTCATCCCATAAAGAATATCATGACTACTAGGAGACCACTCAAGTTACTTCACATGGATCTTTTTGGTCCCAATGCTTATAAGAGTCTCGGTGGAAATTCCTATGGTCTAGTTATAGTTGATGATTTTTCCAGATTTACGTGGGTATTCTTTCTTGATGATAAGTCGCAGGTACAAAAGATCTTCAAGAACTTCGTTCGCAAAGCGCAAAATCAGTTTGAAGTGAAGATCAAGAAGGTTCGGAGCGATAACGGATCGGAGTTCAAGAACGCCCATGTGGATACCTTTCTTGACGAAGAAGGTGTTTCACATGAGTTCTCGGCTACGTACACGCCTCAACAAAATGGAGTCGTTGAGAGGAAGAACCGGACGCTTATTGAGATGGCAAGAACGATGCTTGACGAATACAAGATGCCAAGACACTTTTGGGCAGAAGCCGTGGAAACAGCATGTCATGCCACAAACCGACTTTACTTGCACAAGCTTCTCGGTAAAACGGCATACGAGCTACTCACCGGTAACAAACCCCAAGTTGGATACTTTCGGGTATTCGGCTCAAAGTGCTACATTCTTGACAAGCATCGTCGTACTAAATTTGCTCCTAAATCTCATGAAGGATTCCTACTTGGTTACGGATCGAACTCTCACACTTACCATGTCTACAGCAACTTCACTCGAAAAGTTGAAGAGACAGTAGATGTGAAGTTTGATGAATCTAATGGTTCGCAAGTCGAACAATTGCCAAATGATGTAGGTGATAAGGACCCTTCAGAAGCTATCCAGGACTTGTCCATTGGCAAGATTCGTCCCATGGAGGTGAAGGAAAGTACTTCGTCAACTCAAGTGGAAGCCCCTACTTCACGTCAAGGTGAACCTCAACACGACATGGAGGCATCCACAAGTGGTACACAACAAGATGATGAAGAGGAGGAAGTACATCATGAAGATCCACCACAACCTCCTTCACCACCACCTCAAGCAAACGACACCTTCAACAACAACGAAGATGAAGATGATGATGATGAAGAAGCTCCACCATCCAACAAGCCTAAGCTACCTCGAGTTCGAGCAAGAGTGACCAAGAACCATCCCCTAAACCAAATCTTTGGTGACATACAAACCGGGAGAATCACTCGCTCTAAAACTCGCTTAGCTAATTTTTGTGAGCATTATTCTTTCATCTCTAGCATTGAACCCTTGAAGGTAGAACAAGCTCTTGAAGACCCGGATTGGGTGAACGCAATGCATGAAGAGCTTCACAACTTCGAGAGGAACGAAGTGTGGACACTCGTGGAGAAGCCCGAGGACGAGCACAACATCATCGGAACCAAATGGGTGTTTCGAAACAAGCAAGACGAAGACGGTCAAGTCGTACGCAACAAGGCACGTCTCGTAGCCCAAGGATATACGCAAGTCGAAGGTATGGACTACGGTGAGACCTATGCCCCCGTCGCTAGACTTGAAGCTATTCACATTCTTCTTGCTTATGCCAATCACCATGATATCACACTTTATCAAATGGACATTAGAAGTGCCTTTTTAAATGGTGAGATTGAAGAAGAGGTTTGTGTTAAGCAACCACCTGGTTTTGTGAATCCTAAGAAACCTAATCATGTTTACAAGCTTCGTAAAGCTCTTTATGGTCTTAAGCAAGCCCGACGTGCTTGGTATAAATTCTTAACGAAGTTTCTTATTGAAAAGGGTTTTGAAATTGGTAAAATTGACGCAACCTTATTCACTAAGAGAGTTAATGGTGAATTATTTGTGTGCCAAATCTATGTGGATGATATTATCTTTGGATCTACTAACACACAATTTAGTGAAAGATTTGGAAGGTTGATGTCCGAGAAGTATGAGATGTCCATGATGTGTGAGCTGAAATTCTTTCTTGGTTTGCAAATCAAGCAAACAAGAGAAGGAACTTTCATCTCCCAAACTAAGTATACCAAGGACTTGATCAAGAAGTTCAACATGCAAGAGTGCAAAGGTATGAAAACTCCCATGCCTACTAGTGGACATGTTGATCTTACCAAGGAGGATGAACCGGTGGATCAAAAAGTCTATCGATCTATGATTGGTTCATTGCTATATCTATGTGCCTCCCGCCCCGATATTATGCTTAGTGTTTGCATGTGTGCTAGATATCAAGCTGCACCTAAAGAGTGTCATCTTTTGGCCGTAAAACGTATTGTGAGATATTTGATACAAACACCAAACTTTGGCATTTGGTATCCCAAGGGATCTTCTTTCAATCTTATTGGCTATTCCGACTCAGACTATGCCGGTGAAAAGGTTGATAGAAAATCCACCTCGGGTACTTGTCAATTTCTTGGTAGATCCCTTGTGTCCTGGTGTTCCAAGAAACAAAACTCGGTATCTCTATCTACTGCCGAAGCTGAGTATATTGCTGCTGGATCGTGCTATGCACAATTACTATGGATGACACTGTTGGGGAACGTTGCATGGGAAACAAAAAATTTCCTACGCACACGCAAGATATATCCATGGTGATGAGCATCTACGAGAGGGAGAGTGGATCTACATACCCTTGTAGATCGCTAAGCGGGAAGCGTTAAGAAACGCGGTTGATGTAGTCGAACGTCTTCGCGATCCAAATCGCCGAGCGTCCCGCGATCCCATCACGATCCATCTCGCGATCCAATCTCAATCCGTCCCGCGATCCCATCACGATCCGTCCCGCGATCAAATCACGAATCGTCTCGCGATCCTGATCACTGTCCTTCAGATCTAGCGCCGAACGGACGACACCTCCGCGTTCAGCACACGTACAGCTCGATGACGATCTCCGCCTTCTTGATCCAGCAAGAGGGAGCGGAGAGGTAGAAGAGTTCTCCGGCGGCGCGACGGCTATGGTGGTGGAACAATTCCGGCAGGGCTTCGCCTAAGCACCGCTGAAACTAGACTAGAGGAGAAACCGATCTAGATGAAGTAGAGGGAGCACGTGGCAATTAGGGTTAGCTCTTCCCTCTAAATCCTCTAGTATATATAGGAGGGAGGGAGGGGAGGAGGCAGCCTCAAACCCTCATGGTTTGGCCGAAATTGGAGGTGGAGGAGTCCTACTCCAATCCTATTAGGAGTAGGATTCCTCCTCTCCACTTGGAAACCCTTTCCACCTTTCCTCCTTTGGATTTTTTCCACCCAAAGCCACATGGGCCTTAGTAGGGGGGGGGGGGGGGGTTAGGCCAGCCCACTAGGGGCTGGTTTGACTCCTCCCACAGCCCATGAGGTCCTTGTTGGAAATATGCCCTAGAGGCAATAATAAATTGGTTATTATTATATTTCCTTGTTCATGATAATCGTTTATTATCCATGCTATAATTGTATTGATTGGAAACTCAAATACATGTGTGGGTACATAGACAACACTGTGTCCCTAGTAAGCCTCTAGTTGACTAGCTCATTGATCAAAGATGGTTAAGGTTTCCTAGCCATTGACATGAGATGTCATTTGATAACGGGATCACATCATTAGGAGAATGATGTGATGAACAAGACCCAAACTTAGAACGTAGCATTTGATCGTGTCAGTTTATTGCTATTGTTTTCTGCATGTCAAGTATCTGTTCCTATGACCATGAGATCATGCAACTCCCTGACATCAGAGGAGTACCTTGTGTGTATCAAACGTCGCAACGTAACTGGGTGACTATAAAGGTGCTCTACAGGTATCTCCGAGGGTGTCTGTTGGGTTGGCATGGATCAAGACTGGGATTTGTTACTCTGTGTGACGGAGAGGTATCTCAGGGCCCACTCGGTAATACAACATCACAATGAGCCTTGCAAGCAATGTGACTAAAGTGTTAGCCACGAGATCTTGTATTACGGAACGAGTAAAGAGACTTGCCGGTAACGAGATTGAACTAGGTATATAGATACCGACGATCGAATCTCGGGCAAGTAACATACCGAAGAACAAAGGGAACAACATACGGGATTAACTGAATCCTTGACATAGAGGTTCGACCGATAAAAGATCTTCGTAGAATATGTAGGAGCCAATATGGGCATCCAGGTCCCGCTATTGGTTATTGGCCGTAGAGGTGTCTCGGTCATGTCTACATAGTTCTCGAACCCGCAGGGTCTACACACTTAACGTTTGGTGACGATTAGTATAATTGAGTTATTTTGTTGGTGACCGAAAGTTGTTCGGAGTCCCGGATAAGATCCCGGACATGACGAGGATCTCCGGAATAGTCTGGAGGTAAAGATTGATATATGTGATAATAGTGTTTTGATCTCCGGAAGAGTTCCGGAGTTCATCGGAATGGGTTCCGGATGTTTACCGAAGTGTTTGGGTGCAGCAACACTTTATATGGGCCAAAGGGATAAAGCCCACGAGGTATTGGAAAGTGCAAAAAGTAGTTTTGCTGCCGCGTAAGCGGTACTACCGTTTTGTGAAGCGGTACTACCGCCCAAGCGGTACTACCGCTTGTGTGAAGCGGTACTACCGCCCAAGCGGTACTACCGCTTGTGTGAAGCGGTACTACCGCCCAAGCGGTACTACCGCTTGTGTGAAGCGGTACTACCGCTTGTGCGCGGTACTGCAGGGATCCGAGTTGGACTCTTTCCCTGCGGGCCAAACCGACCTTGTGCGGGCAAAACCGACCTGGAGGAGGCTTTTACTCCAAGTTTAGACCCCAAGGCTCAACATATAAATAGAGGGGCAGGGCTAGCACACGGGACACATCAAGATTTTCCCAAGCCGTGTGCGGCAACCCTAACCCTCTAGTTCCTCCATCATAATCTCCGTAGCGCTTGGCGAAGCCCTGCAGAGATTGTTCCTCACCACCATCACCACGCCGTCGTGCTGCTGGAACTCAACCACTACTTCACCATCGCTCGCTGGATCGAGGAGGTGAAGGCGTCATCAAGCCGTACGTGTGTTGAACGCGGAGGTGCCGTCCGTTCGGCGCTAGTTCGTGATCGGATCGAGGGACGACTTGCGATTTGGATCGCGGAGACGTTCGACTACATCAACCGCGTTTCTTAAACGCTTCCGCTTAGCGATCTACAAGGGTATGTAGATTCACTCTCCCTCTCGTAGATGCTCATCACCATGGATAGATCTTGTGTGTGCGTAGGAAAAATTTTGTTTCCCATGCAACGTTCCCCAACAGTGGTATCAGAGCTAGGTCTATGCGTAGATGAGATCTCGAGTAGAACACAAACGAGTTGTGGGCGTGGGTGTATACATATTGCTTGCCGTTACTAGTTGATATTTGATTCGGCGGTACTGTGAGATGAAGCGGCCCGGACCGACATTACGCGTACACTTACGCGAGACAGGTTCCTTCAACTAACATGTAACTTCGTTGCATAAAGATGGCTAGCGGGTGTCTGTCTCTCTCACTTTAGTTGAATCGATTTCAATGAAGAGGGTTCTTTTAGAAGATCAAAAAGCAATCACTACACCACGTTGTGGTTTTGCGTAGGTAAGAACGGTTCTTGCAAACCCGTAGCAGCCACGTAAAATTTGCAACAACAATTAGAGGACGTCTAACTTGTTTTTGCAGGGTATGATGTGATATGATATGGCCAATTACATGATGAGATATATGTGATGTATGAGATGATCATGTTTTGTATAGAATATCACGACTTGCATGTCGATGAGTACGGCAACTGGCAGGAGCCATAGAGTTGTCTTTAATTATTGTATGACCTGCGTGTCAATCATTAAGCGCTATGTAATGCTTTACTTTATCGCTAAACGTTAGCAATAGTCGTGGAAGCAACAGTCGGCGCGACAACCTTATGGCGACACGTTGATGGAGATCAAGATGATGGATATCATGGTGTCATGCCGGTGACGATGGAGATCATGCCGGTGCTTTGGAGATGGAGATCAAAAGCACAAGTTCATGGCCATATCATGTCACTTACGATTTGCATGTGATGTTAATCCTTTTATGCATCTTATTTTGCTTAGGACGACGGTAGCATTATAAGGTGATCCCTCACTTAAATTTCAAGATAAATTGTGTTCTCCCCGAGTGTGCACCGTTGCGAAAGTTCGTCGTTTCGAGACACGCCGTGATGATCGGGTGTGATAGACTCCACGTTCACATACAACGGGTGCAAGCCATGTTGCACACGCGGAACACTCGGGTTAAACTTGACGAGCCTAGCATGTACAGACATGGCCTCGGAACACAAGAGACCGAAAGGTCGAACATGAGTCATATAGTAGATATGATCAACATGAAGATGTTCACCATTGAAACCACCTCAACTCACGTGATGATCGGACTTGAGTTGGTGGATTTGGATCATGTTACACTCGAATGACCGGAGGGATGTCAATTTGAGTGGGAGTTTTTTAAGTAATATGATTAACTAAACTCATTATCTAGAACAATAGTCTAAGTTGTCTTTGCTATATTTATGTTGTAGATCATGGCTCGCGCAGTAGCACCCCTGAATTTTAATGCGTTCCTAGAGAAAGCTAAGTTGAAAGATGATGGAAGTAACTTTGTGGATTGGGCCCGTAATCTAAGGATTATCCTTACGGCTTCCCAGAAAGCTTATGTCCTTGATGCACCGCTTGGTGATCCACCCGCTCCAGTTGAGTATCTAGACGTTGTGAACGCCTGGCAGGCTCGTTCTGATGATTACTCAATAGTTCAATGTGCAATGTTGTATGGCTTAGAACCGGGACTTCAAAGACGTTTTGAACGTCATGGAGCATATGAGATGTTCCAGGA
This sequence comes from Elymus sibiricus, assembly GCA_039707655.1. NCBI lineage: Eukaryota > Viridiplantae > Streptophyta > Magnoliopsida > Poales > Poaceae > Elymus > Elymus sibiricus. The sequence continues at coordinate 534,940,203 of CM077675.1, forward strand.
GTTGAAGTTTATCTTTCAGAAGAATGCCCGGATCGAGAGATATGAGATCTCCGATAAGTTCTATGCTTGCAAGATGGAGGAGAACGGGTCTATCAGTGATCACGTGCTCAGAATGTCTGGGTACTCCACCCGTCTGGCTGAATTGGGGATGCCCCTTCCGCTAGAGGCTATCACTGACAGAGTTCTTCAATCATTGCCACCTAGCTACAAAAGCTTCGTGTTGAACTATAACATGCACGGGATGAACAAGTCAGTCGCCGAGCTGTTTGCGATGCTGAAAGCCGCTGAGTCTGAAATTCAGAAGGAGCATCAAGTGTTGATGGTCAATAAAACCACTAGTTTCAAGAAAAATGGCAAGGGTAAGAAGGGTAACTCCAAGAAGAGTGGCAAAGCAGTTGCTCCTCTCGTGAAGAAACCCAAGGCTGGACCCAAACCAGAAACTGTGTGTTTTCATTGCAAGGGAACTGGACACTGGAAGCGGAATTGCCCCAAGTATTTGGCTGACAAGAAGGCGGCCAACAACAAACAAGGTATATATGATATACATGTTATTGATATGTTCCTCACCAACCCTCGTTGTAGTGCCTGGGTATTTGATACCGGTGCGGTTGCTCATATTTGCAACTCTAAACAGGAACTGCGGAATAGACGGAGGCTGGCAAAGGACGAAGTGACGATGCGCGTGGGAAATGGTTCCAAGGTTGATGTGATCGCCGTTGGCACGCTCGCTCTTCGATTACCATCGGGATTAGTGATGAACTTGAATAATTGTTATTTAGTGCCTGCGTTAAGCATGAACATTATATCTGGATCTTGTTTATTGCGAGACGGTTACTCATTTAAATCAGAGAATAATGGTTGTTCTATTTATATGAGTAATATCTTTTATGGTCATGCACCCAATGTGAGGGGTTTATTCTTATTGAATCTCGATAGTAATGATACACATGTTCATAACATTGATGCCAAAAGATGTAGAATTGATAATGATAATACCACTTTCTTGTGGCACTGCCGTTTAGGTCATATTGGCATAAAACGCATGAGGAAGCTCCATGCTGATGGACTTTTGGAGTCACTTGATTTTGAATCACTTGACACATGTGAGCCATGCCTCATGGGCAAGATGAGTAAAACGCCGTTCTCTGGAACAATGGAACGGGCAACTGACTTATTGGAAATCATACATACTGATGTGTGTGGTCCGATGAGTATTGAGGCGCGCAGTGGTTATCGTTATTTTCTCACCTTCACTGATGACTTAAGTAGATATGGGTATATTTGCTTAATGAAACACAAGTCTGAAACATTTGAAAAGTTCAAACAATTTCAGAGTGAAGTTGAGAATCATCGTAACAAGAAGATTAAATTCCTACGATCTGATCGAGGAGGAGAATATCTGAGTTATGAGTTTGGCAGTCACTTAAGACAATGTGGAATTGTTTCACAACTGACACCGCCTGGAACACCACAGCGTAATGGTGTGTCCGAACGTCGTAATCAAACTTTATTGGATATGGTGCGATCTATGATGTCTCTTGCCGATTTGCCACTATCGTTTTGGGGTTATGCATTAGAGACAGCTGCATTCACTTTAAATAGGGCACCATCGAAATCCGTTGAGACAACGCCATATGAACTTTGGTTTGGCAAGAAGCCAAAGCTGTCGTTTCTTAAAATTTGGGGATGTGATGCTTATGTCAAAAAGCTTCAGCCTGAAAAGCTGGAACCCAAAGCGGAGAAATGCGTCTTCATAGGATACCCAAAAGAGACAGTTGGGTATACCTTCTATCTCAGATCCGAAGGCAAAGTGTTTGTCGCTAAAAACGGAACATTTCTTGAGAAAGAGTTTCTCTCGAAAGAATTGAGTGGGAGGAAGATAGAACTTGATGAGGTTGTTGAACCTTTACTTCAACCTGAGAGTAGCGCAGTGCAGAAAGTTGTTTCTGTGGAGCCTACATTAGCTGAAGAGGAAGTTAATGATGATGATCATGAAGCTTTGGATCAAGTTGCTATCGAACCTCGTAGGTCGACAAGGACGCGTACTGCTCCCGAGTGGTACGGCAACCCTGTCTTAGAGGTCATGTTGTTAGACAACGATGAACCTACGAGCTATGGAGAAGCGATGATGGGCCCGGATTCCGAGAAGTGGTTAGAGGCCATGAAATCCGAGATGGGATCCATGTATGAAAACAAAGTCTGGACTTTGGAAGTATTACCTGAAGGGCGTAAGGCCATTCAGAACAAATGGATCTTTAAGAGGAAGACGGACGCGGACGGTAATGTCACCGTCTATAAAGCTCGACTTGTGGCAAAGGGTTTTTCACAAGTTCAAGGAGTTGACTACGATGAGACCTTCTCACCCGTAGCGATGCTTAAGTCCGTCAGAATCATGTTAGCAATAGCTGCCTTTTTCGATTATGAAATTTGGCAGATGGATGTCAAAACAGCGTTCCTTAACGGTTACCTTAAGGAAGAGTTGTATATGATGCAACCAGAAGGTTTTGTCGATCCAGAGAATGCTGACAAAATTTGCAAACTCCAGCGATCCATTTATGGACTGGTGCAAGCATCTCGGAGTTGGAATCTTCGCTTTGATGAAGTGATCAAAGCGTTCGAGTTTATACAAGTTTACGGAGAAGCCTGTATTTACAAGAAAGTGAGTGGGAGCTCTATAGCGTTTCTAATATTATATGTGGATGACATATTGCTGATTGGAAACAATATAGAAATGTTGGAAAGCGTGAAGGAATATTTGAACAAGAGTTTTTCAATGAAGGACCTAGGAGAAGCTGCTTTCATATTAGGCATCAAGATCTATAGAGATAGATCAAGACGCTTAATAGGACTTTCACAAAGCACATACCTTGACAAAGTTTTGAAGAAGTTCAAAATGGATCAGTCCAAGAAGGGGTTCTTGCCTGTATTGCAAGGTGTGAAGTTGAGTAAGACTCAATGCCCAGTGACTGCAGAAGATAGAGAAAAGATGAGTGTCATCCCCTATGCTTCGGCCATAGGCTCTATCATGTATGCAATGCTGTGCACAAGACCCGATGTCAGCCTTGCCATAAGTATGGTCGGAAGGTTTCAAAGTGATCCAGGGATGGAACACTGGACGGCGGTCAAGAATATCCTGAAGTACCTGAAAAGGACTAAGGACATGTTTCTCGTTTATGGAGGTGATCAAGAGCTCGTCGTAAAGGGCTACGTCGATGCAAGCTTTGACACTGATCCGGATGACTCTAAGTCGCAAACCGGATACGTGTTTATTCTTAATGGGGGTGCGGTTAGCTGGTGCAGTTCCAAGCAAAGCGTGGTAGCAGATTCTACATGTGAAGCGGAGTACATCGCTGCCTCGGAGGCGGCGAAGGAAGGTGTCTGGATGAAGGAGTTCATGACAGATCTTGGAGTAGTGCCTAGTGCGCTTAACCCAATGACTCTGTTTTGTGATAACACTGGTGCCATTGCTCTAGCCAAGGAACCAAGATTTCACAAGAGGACCAGACACATAAAGCGACGCTTCAATTCCATCCGCGATTACATCAAGGAGGACGACATAAATATTTGCAAAGTACACACGGATCTAAATGTTGCAGATCCGATGACTAAACCTCTTCCAAGGGCTAAACATGAACAATACCAGAACTGCATGGGTGTTCGATTCATTACAATGTAAATCACATAGTGATGTGAACTAGATTATTGACTCTAGTGCAAGTGGGAGACTGTTGGAAATATGCCCTAGAGGCAATAATAAATTGGTTATTATTATATTTCCTTGTTTATGATAATCGTTTATTATCCATGCTATAATTGTATTGATTGGAAACTCAAATACATGTGTGGGTACATAGACAACACTGTGTCCCTAGTAAGCCTCTAGTTGACTAGCTCGTTGATCAAAGATGGTTAAGGTTTCCTAGCCATTGACATGAGATGTCATTTGATAACGGGATCACATCATTAGGAGAATGATGTGATGAACAAGACCCAAACTTAGAACGTAGCATTTGATCGTGTCAGTTTATTGCTATTGTTTTCTGCATGTCAAGTATCTGTTCCTATGACCATGAGATCATGCAACTCCCTGACATCAGAGGAGTACCTTGTGTGTATCAAACGTCGCAACGTAACTGGGTGACTATAAAGGTGCTCTACAGGTATCTCCGAGGGTGTCTGTTGGGTTGGCATGGATCAAGACTGGGATTTGTTACTCTGTGTGACGGAGAGGTATCTCAGGGCCCACTCGGTAATACAACATCACAATGAGCCTTGCAAGCAATGTGACTAAAGTGTTAGCCACGAGATCTTGTATTACGGAACGAGTAAAGAGACTTGCCGGTAACGAGATTGAACTAGGTATAGAGATACCGACGATCGAATCTCGGGCAAGTAACATACCGAAGAACAAAGGGAACAGCATACGGGATTAACTGAATCCTTGACATAGAGGTTCGACCGATAAAAGATCTTCGTAGAATATGTAGGAGCCAATATGGGCATCCAGGTCCCGCTATTGGTTATTGGCCGTAGAGGTGTCTCGGTCATGTCTACATAGTTCTCGAACCCGCAGGGTCTACACACTTAACGTTTGGTGACGATTAGTATAATTGAGTTATTTTGTTGGTGACCGAAAGTTGTTCGGAGTCCCGGATAAGATCCCGGACATGACGAGGATCTCCGGAATAGTCCGGAGGTAAAGATTGATATATGTGATAATAGTGTTTTGATCTCCGGAAGAGTTCCGGAGTTCACCGGAATGGGTTCCGGATGTTTACCGAAGTGTTTGGGTGCAGCAACACTTTATATGGGCCAAAGGGATAAAGCCCACGAGGTATTGGAAAGTGCAAAAAGTAGTTTTGCTGCCGCGTAAGCGGTACTACCGTTTTGTGAAGCGGTACTACCGCCCAAGCGGTACTACCGCTTGTGTGAAGCGGTACTACCGCCCAAGCGGTACTACCGCTTGTGTGAAGCGGTACTACCGCCCAAGCGGTACTACCGCTTGTGTTAAGCGGTACTACCGCTTGTGCGCGGTACTGCAGGGATCCGAGTTGGACTCTTTCCCTGCGGGCCAAACCGACCTTGTGCGGGCAAAACCGACCTGGAGGAGGCTTTTACTCCAAGTTTAGACCCCAAGGCTCAACATATAAATAGAGGGGCAGGGCTAGCACACGGGACACATCAAGATTTTCCCAAGCCGTGTGCGGCAACCCTAACCCTCTAGTTCCTCCGTCATAATCTCCGTAGCGCTTGGCGAAGCCCTGCAGAGATTGTTCCTCACCACCATCACCACGCCGTCGTGCTGCTGGAACTCAACCACTACTTCACCATCGCTCGCTGGATCGAGGAGGTGAAGGCGTCATCAAGCCGTACGTGTGTTGAACGCGGAGGTGCCGTCCGTTCGGCGCTAGTTCGTGATCGGATCGAGGGACGACTTGCGATTTGGATCGCGGAGACGTTCGACTACATCAACCGCGTTTCTTAAACGCTTCCGCTTAGCGATCTACAAGGGTATGTAGATTCACTCTCCCTCTCGTAGATGCTCATCACCATGGATAGATCTTGTGTGTGCGTAGGAAAAATTTTGTTTCCCATGCAACGTTCCCCAACAGTCCTTTGGGTCGAGACACCCCTCCCGATGGTCCCCGGTACCCCCCCGGCACTCCCGGTACACTACCGAAATACCCGAAACTTTTCCGGTGACCAAAACAGGACTTCCTATATATCAATCTTTACCTCCGTACCATTCCGGAGCTCCTCGTGACGTCCAGGATCTCATCCGGGACTCCGAACAACCTTCGGTCACCACCATACATAACTCTACTATACCGAAACGTCACCGAACCTTAAGTGTGCAGACCCTGCGGGTTCGAGAACTATGTAGACATGACCAAGACACCTCTACGGTCAATAACCAATAGCGGGACCTGGATGCCCATATTGGTTCCTACATATTCTACGAAGATCTTTATCGGTTGAACCTCTATGTCAAGGATTCAGTTAATCCCGTACGCTGTTCCCTTTGTTCTTCGGTATGTTACTTGCCCGAGATTCGATCGTCGGTATCTCTATACCTAGTTCAATCTCGTTACCGGCAAGTCTCTTTACTCGTTCTGTAATACAAGATCCCGTGGCTAACACTTAGTCACATTGCTTGCAAGGCTTATTATGATGTTGTATTACCGAGTGGGCCCTGAGATACCTCTCCGTCATACGGAGTAACAAATCCCAGTCTTGATCCATGCCCACTCAACAGACACCTTCAGAGATACCTGTAGAGCATCTTTATAGTCACCCAGTTACGTTGTGACGTTTATACACACAAGGTATTCCTCCGGTGTCAGTGAGTTGCATGATCTCATGGTCATAGGAACAGATACTTGACATGCAGAAAAATATAGCATTAACTGACACGATCATATGCTATGTTTATAGTTTGGGTCTTGTCCATCACATCATTCTCCTAATGATGTGATCCCGTTATCAAATGACATCTCATGTCTATGGCCAGGAAACCTTAACCATCTTTGATCAACGAACTAGTTAACTAGAGGCATACTAGGGACACAGTGTTGTCTATGTACCCACACATGTATTTGAGTTTCCAATCAATACAATTATAGCATGGATAATAAACGATTATCACGAACAAGGAAATATAATAATAACCAATTTATTATTGCCTCTAGGGCATATTTCCAACAGTCTCCCACTTGCACTAGAGTTAATAATCTAGTTCACATCACCATGTGATTTACATTGTTATGAATCTAACACCCAATGAGTTCTGGGGTTCGATCATGCTTTGCATGTGAGAGAGGTCTTTAGTTAACGGGTCTGCGACATTTAGATCCGTGTGTACTTTGCAAATCTCTGTGTCATACTGTAGACACGGCTACCACACTCCACCTGGAGCTATTCCAAATGGCTGCTCCACTATATGTATCCTGACTGCTACTCAGAGTCGTCCGGATAGATGTCAAAGCTTGCATCAACGTAACCCTTTACGACGAACTCTTTATCACCTCCATAATCGAGAAATATTTCCTTAGTCCTCTAGTTACTAAGGATAATCTTGACCACTGTCTAGTGATCCACTCCTGGATCACTCTTGTACCCCTTGACAGAATCATGGCAAGGCACATATCAGGTGCGGTACACAGCATGACATACTATACAGAGCCTATGGATAAGGCATAGGGGATGACCTTCGTCCTTTCTCTTTCTTCTGCCGTGGTCGAGCTTTGAGTCTCACTCAACTCCACACCTTACAAATCAGGCAAGAACTCTTTCTTTGACTGATCCATTTTGAACTCTTTCAAAATCTTGTCAAGGTATGTACTCATTGAAAGTCTTATCAGACGTCTTGATCTATCTCTATAGATCTTGATGCCCAATATTTAAGTAGCTTCATTCCAGGTCTTCCTTTGAAAAACTCCTTTCAAACGACCCTCTATGCTTTCCAGAAATTCTACATCATTTCCGATCAACAATATGTCAACCACATATACTTATCAGAAATTCTATAGTGCTCCCACTCACTTTACTGTAAATACAAGTTTCTCATAAACTTTGTATAGACTCAAAAACTTTGATCACCTCATCAAAGTGTATATTCCAACTCCGAGATGCTTGCTCCAGTCCATAGAAGGATCGCTGGAGTTTGCATACATTTTAGCATCCTTAGGACTGACAAAACCTTCCGGTTGTATCATATACAACCTTTCCTCACAGATACCGTTAAGGAAACGATGTTTTGACATCCATCTGCTAGATTTCATAATCGAAAAATGCAGCAACTGCTAACATAATTCCAACAGACTTTAGCATCGCTACGGGTGAGAAAGTCTCATCGTAGTCAACTCCTTGAACTTGTGAAAAACCCTTTGCCACAAGTCGAGCTTTATAGACGGTGACATTACCGTCTGCGTCCGTCTTCCTTTTAAAGATCCATTTGTTCTGAATGGCCTTTCGCCCTTCAGGTAATACTTCCAAAGCCCATACTTTGTTTTCATACATGGATCCCATCTCGGATTTCATGGCCTCTAACCATTTCTCGGAATCCGGGCCCATCATCGCTTCTCCATAGCTCGTAGGTTCGTCATTGTCCAACAACATGACCTCTAAGACAGGGTTGCCATACCACTTAGGAGCAGTACGCATCCTTGTCGACCTACGAGGTTGCCATACCATCATCATCATTAACTTCCTCTTCAACTGATGTAGGCTCTACAGAAACATCTTTCTGCGCTGCGCTACTCTCAGGTTGAAGTAAAGGTTCAACAACCTCATCAAGTTCTATCTTGCTCCCACTCAATCTTTCGAAAGAAACTCTTTCTCGAGAAAGGACCCGTTTTAGCAACAAACACTTTGTGCTTGGATCTAAGATAGAAGGTTTACCCAACTGTTACGTTAGGGTATTCTATGAAGATGCATTTGTCCGCTTTGGGTTCGAGCTCATTAGGTGAAAACCCTTTTTCACATAAGCGTCGCAGCCCCAAACATTAAGAAATGACAGCTTAGGTTTCCGCCAAACCAAAATTCATACGGTGTCATCTCAACGGACTTAGATGGTGCCCCTTTTAAAGTGAATGTGGGTGTCTCTAATGCATAACCCTAAAACGATAGTGGTAAATCGATAAGAGACATCATAGTTCGCACCATATCCAATAGAGCATGACTACGACGTTCGGACACACCATCACACTATGGTGTTCCAGGTGGCGTGAGTTGTGAAACAACTTCCACATTGTCTTAAGTTGTATAGCAAACTCGTAACTCAGATATTCACCTCCACGATCATATCGTAGACATTTTATCTTCTTGTCACGATGATCTCAAACTTCACTCTGATTTTGTTTGAACTTTTCAAACGTTTCAGACTTGTGTTTCATTAAGTAAATATACCCATATCTACTCAAATCATCAGTGAAGGTAGGAAAATAACAATATCCACCGCACACTACAATACTCACTGGATCGCATACATCAACATGTATCATTTCCAATAAGTCAATTGCCCGCTCCATCATACCGAAAAACGGGGTTTTAGTCATCTTGCCCATGAGGCATGGTCCGCATGTCTCAACCGATTCGAAATCGAATGAGTCCAAAGATCCATCAGCATGGAGTTTCTTCATGCGTTTTACACCAATATGACATTTAGCGGCAGTGCCACAAGTATGTGGTACTATCATTATTAACTTTGTATCTTTTGGCATCAATATTATGAACATGTGTATCACTACGATCAAGATTCAATAAACCACTCTCATTGGGTGCATGACCATTGAAGGTATTATTCATGTAAACAGAATAACCATTATTCTCTAACTTAAATGAATAACCGTATTGCAATAAACATGATCTAATCATGTTCATGCTTAACGCAAACACCAAATAACATTTATTTAGGTTCATCACTAATCCCAAAGGTAGAGAGAGCGCGCGATGGTGATCACATCAACCTTGGAAACACTTCCAACACTCATCGTCACCTCACCCTTAGCTAGCCTCCGTTTATTCCGTAGCTTTTATTTCGAGTTACTAACATTTAGCAAACGAACCGGTATCTAATACCCAGGTGCTACTAGGAGTACTAGTAAGGTACACATCAATAACACGTATATCAAATATACTTCTGTCGACGTTGTCAACCTTCTTATCTACCAAGTATCTAGGGTTGTTCCACTTCAGCGACCGTTCTCCTCATAATAGAAGCACTTAGTCTCGGGTTTGGGTTCAACCTTGGGTTTCTTCACTGGAGCAGCAACTGACTTGCCATCCATGAAGTTTCCCTCCTTGCCCTTGCCCATCTCGAAACTAGTGGTTTCACTAACCATCAACACTTGATGCTCCTTCTTGATATCTACCTTCGCGGTGTCAAACATTGCGAACAGCTCAGGGATCATTATTTCCATCTCTGGCCTTTTATAGTTCATCACGAAGCTCTAGTAGCTTAGTGACAGTGACTTGGAGAACTATATCAATCACTATCTTATCTGGAAGATCAACTCCCACTCGATTCAAGCGATTGTAGCACCCAGACAATCTTAGCACATGTTCAATGATTGAGCTATTCTCCATCATCTTGCAGGCAAAGAATCTTGTTGGAGGTCTCATACCTCTCAACACGGGCACGAGCCTGAGATCCCAATTTCAGCTCTTAGAACATCTCATATGTTCCGTGACGTTCAAAACGTTTTGGAGCCTCAATTCTAAGCCGTAATGCATGACGCACTGAACTATTAAGTAGTCATCGGAACGTGCCTGTCAGATGTTCACAACATCTACAGACGACGCTAGAGGGGGTGGCGCACCGAGCGGTGCTTTAAGGACATAAGCCTTCTGTGCAGCAATGAGGACAATCCTCAGATCACGGACCCAGTCCGCATTATTGCTACCATCATCTTTCAACTCTCTTTCTCTAGGAACATATAAAAATTCAAGGGGGCTACGGCGCGAGCTAGTAATCTACAACATAATTTGCAAAGACATTTTGACTATGTTCATGATAATGAGTTTAGTTAATCATATTACTTAAAAACTCCCACTCAAATTGACATCCCTCCGGTCATTCGAGTGTCACATGATCCAAATCCACCAACTCAAGTCCGATCATCACGTGAGTTGAGGTGGTTTCAATGGTGAACATCTTCATGTTAATCATATCTACTATATGACTCATGTTCGACCTTTCGGTCTCTTGTGTTCCGAGGCCATGTATGTACATGCTAGGCTCGTCAAGTTTAACCTGAGTGTTCCGCATGTGCAACACTGGCTTGCACCCGTTGTATGCGAACGTAGAGTCTATCACACCCGATCATCACGTGGTGTCTCGAAACGACGAACTTTCGCAACGGTGCACACTCGGGGAGAACACAATTTATCTTGAAATTTGAGTGAGGGATCACCTTATAATGCTACCGTCGTCCTAAGCAAAATAAGATGCATAAAAGGATTAACATCACATGCAAATCATAAGTGACATGATATGGCCATGAACTTGTGCTTTTGATCTCCATCTTCAAAGCACCGGCATGATCTCCATCGTCACCGGCATAACACCATGATCTCCATCATCTTGATCTCCATCAATGTGTCACCATGAGGTTGTCGCGCCGACTGTTGCTTCCACGACTATTGCTAACTCATAGCGATAAAGTAAAGCAAAAACGGCGAAAATAATTAAAGACAACCCTATGGCTCCTGCCGGTTGCCGTACTCATCGACATGCAAGTTGTGATATTATATACAATACATGATCATCTCATACATCACATATATCTCATCATGTAATTGGCCATATCACATCACAACATACCCTGCAAAAACAAGTTAGACGTCCTCTAATTGTTGTTGCAAGTTTTACGTGGCTGCTACGGGTATCTAGCAAGAACAATTCTTACCTACGCAAAAACCACAACGGTGATACAAAAATTGCTATTCAACCTTCTCAAGGACCGCCTTTGTCAAATCCGATCCGACTAAAGTGGGAGAAACAGACACCCGCCAGCCATCTTTATGCAACGAAGTTACATGTCAGTTGATGGAACCGGTCTCTCGTAAGCGTACGAGTAATGTTGGTCCGGCCCGCTTCATCCCACAATACCGCCGAATCAAGAAAAGACCAAGGGAGGAAGCAATCTGAATATCAACGCCCACAAACTCCTTTGTGTTCTACTCGAGATCTCATCTACACATAGACCTGGCTCATGATGCCACTGTTGGGGAACGTTGCATGGGAAACAAAGTTTTTCCTACGCACACGCAAGATCTATCCATGGTGATGAGCATCTATGAGAGGGAGAGTGGATCTACATACCCTTGTAGATCGCTAAGCGGGAAGCGTTAAGAAACGCGGTTGATGTAGTCGAACGTCTTCGCGATCCAAATCGCCGAGCGTCCCGCGATCCCATCACGATCCATCTTGCGATCCAATCTCGATCCGTCCCGTGATCCCATCACGATCCGTCCCGCGATCAAATCACGAATCGTCTCGCGATCCTGATCACGGTCCTTCCGATCTAGCGCCGAACGGACGGCACCTCCACGTTCAGCACACGTACAGCTCGATGACGATCTCCGCCTTCTTGATCCAGCAAGAGGGAGCGGAGAGGTAGAAGAGTTCTCCGGCGGCGCGACGGCTATGGTGGTGGAACAATTCCAGCAGGGCTTCGCCTAAGCACCGCTGAAACTAGACTAGAGGAGAAACCGATCTAGATGAAGTAGAGGGAGCACGTGGCAATTAGGGTTAGCTCTTCCCTCTAAATCCTCTAGTATATATAGGAGGGAGGGAGGGGAGGAGGCAGCCTCAAACCCTCAAGGTTTGGCCGAAATTGGAGGTGGAGGAGTCCTACTCCAATCCTATTAGGAGTAGGATTCCTCCTCTCCACTTGGAAACCCTTTCCACCTTTCCTCCTTTGGAGTTTTTCCACCCAAAGCCACATGGGCCTTAGTGGGGGGGGGGGGGGGGGTTAGGCCAGCCCACTAGGGGCTGGTTTGACTCCTCCCACAGCCCATGAGGTCCTTTGGGTCGAGACACCCCTCCCGATGGTCCCCGGTACCCCTCCCGGCACTCCCGGTACACTACCGAAATACCCGAAACTTTTCCGGTGACCAAAACAGGACTTCCTATATATCAATCTTTATCTCCGGACCATTCCGGAGCTCCTCGTGACGTCCAGGATCTCACCCGGGACTCCGAACAACCTTCGGTCACCACCATACATAACTCTACTATACCGAAACGTCACCGAACCTTAAGTGTGCAGACCCTGCGGGTTCGAGAACTATGTAGACATGACCAAGACACCTCTACGGTCAATAACCAATAGCGGGACCTGGATGCCCATATTGGTTCCTACATATTCTACGAAGATCTTTATCGGTTGAACCTCTATGTCAAGGATTCAGTTAATCCCGTACGCTGTTCCCTTTGTTCTTCGGTATGTTACTTGCCCGAGATTCGATCGTCGGTATCTCTATACCTAGTTCAATCTCGTTACCGGCAAGTCTCTTTACTCGTTCTGTAATACAAGATCCCGTGGCTAACACTTAGTCACATTGCTTGCAAGGCTTATTATGATGTTGTATTACCGAGTGGGCCCTGAGATACCTCTCCGTCATACGGAGTAACAAATCCCAGTCTTGATCCATGCCCACTCAACAGACACCCTCGGAGATACCTGTAGAGCATCTTTATAGTCACCCAGTTACGTTGTGACATTTGATACACACAAGGTATTCCTCCGGTGTCAGTGAGTTGCATAATCTCATGGTCATAGGAACAGATACTTGACATGCTGAAAACTATAGCAATAAACTGACACGATCATATGCTATGTTTATAGTTTGGGTCTTGTCCATCACATCATTCTCCTAATGATGTGATCCCGTTATCAAATGACATCTCATGTCTATGGCCAGGAAACCTTAACCATCTTTGATCAACGAACTAGTTAACTAGAGGCATACTAGGGACACAGTGTTGTCTATGTACCCACACATGTATTTGAGTTTCCAATCAATACAATTATAGCATGGATAATAAACGATTATCACGAAGAAGGAAATATAATAATAACCAATTTATTATTGCCTCTAGGGCATATTTCCAACAGACACAAAGGCTTAAAGATTATGGAATTAATGTTAAAAATGTTCCATTACTTTGTGACAATGAAAGTGCTATTAAAATTGGTCATAATCCTGTGCAACACTCTCGAACTAAACATATTCAAGTTAGACATCATTTCATTCGTGATCATGTTGCCAAAGGAGATATTGATCTTAAGCATGTTCGCACTAACAAGCAATTGGCCGATATCTTTACTAAGCCACTTGATGAGAAAACGTTTTGTCACTTGAGGAGTGAGTTGAACATCATTGATGCTTCAAACTTGAGCTAGACTCACTCGATTGCATGCAAGGGCATGAGCCTTCTTAATATTTCCATGATATTCTTAAAATGCTATCTTATACCATGGAATCCTATGCTCCCTTGTATTGCATCTAACCCTTTGTAGGTACTTGGAAGAAGTTCATTCCACAAGATTGCCATCAACTCCATTTATAAGCAATCTTGTCATGACCAAGTATCCACAAGCTCTCTTGATGATGGAAGGAAGAAGACAACAAACTATATCCTTGACACATATTTGCATTTCATATTTGGAATCGTGTCATATCATGTTCTTCCTTGCTTGACTAACCTATGTAGGTGACAAGTGTACTAAAATGAGAAGGATTGCTCCCAACTCAAGATGATCTTCATCAACCTCGAGCATCCTCAACAAGTTCACCTACAAGCCACGTCATCAACATCACTCAAAGGTATGTACTCATATCCTTGAAAAAGCTTTACTCCAAGTCATGAGCTAAAGCAACTCAAGTGATATGAAAATATTATAATGCTTAATCGAAAAATGGTAACCCCATTTTGAGCTTAACGATGAGTATGACCTATGATCAAGTATTCTTGCTTGGCTCCTAAGTCAATATACTCTAATATAGGTGACCTAGTCACCGCCCATCATCTAGTTAAGAATTGAGTTTGGTTCATTCTCTATTTTGCAAGATTTCTTTGAACCACTCAAACCTTCTCTAGTTGATATCTGTATATAAAGTCTTTTGCAAGTCTCTTTTTAAAATTTTGTTACAAGCTGTCTAAACTTATTTGCGAATTTCTCAACCTTGCCAAGTTTCTGTTTCTACCTCGGAGCCGCCGATACAAATAACTCGGTTCTACCAAATTTGCAGATCAGCTGCAAAACATCATCTCGGTACCACCGATTTGTTTGTCTCGGAGTCACCGATTGATTTCTTCTCTTATTTTTGTTCATAATTGCAAATCTTTGTTTCCTTAGTGATCCTATTGTGATATCTTCAATCCTTCGATGATCCCTCCTTATATATATATATATATATATATATATATATATATATATATATATATATATATATATATATATATATAAAATTAAAAAAAATTAGGGAGAGATATTCCTTATTCAAGGATCCCTAACTCAAAGGAGGAGAAGTCTTACGAGTTCTCAGATCAGCCAAAGGGAGAGAAATTACTTTCAATGATTCCCACAATTTTTACTTCTATGAACCCTACGTTCTATGACCCTTGTTCTCAAGGATCCCTTCTTAATTAATGATCCCTGTATTTGACCCTATGTATGACCTTTTTGGAAATTAATGCCAAAGGCGGAGAAATACCAAAGCTTCAAAGATAAAAGGGGGAGATACATGCTTATGCAAAGGGTGAGATATAATCAAGGGGGAGAATATCAAAATTTATACTTATATGGACAAGGGGAGAATACCAAAGTAGGGGG
Source organism: Elymus sibiricus (assembly GCA_039707655.1). Taxonomy (NCBI): domain Eukaryota; kingdom Viridiplantae; phylum Streptophyta; class Magnoliopsida; order Poales; family Poaceae; genus Elymus; species Elymus sibiricus. Next base: position 534,955,547 of record CM077675.1, read on the forward strand.
AGAAAAATATGTTTGGGAGAAAATATGTTTATTTCATTTGACTACTCATGTTAGACTTTTCTCACCCTATCCAATCCCAATATCTACATGCTAAGATTCAGGGGGAGAGGATAATCTACTACTTTCATATCTAAGGGGAGAAAGCTCTAAATGATCTTGGAGACATATAATTTTTTAAGGATTACTATCTTATATATGTTCTTCATATCTTGGTCCTATTGAGCTCTATTGCTTTTGATTAGTAGAATACTCTTGTGTTTCCTAACATTGTTTTCTCAAGTGTGTTTCTACTACAAGAATGCTCAAGAACTCAAGGTAAGTATATGCATCATATCTTTGATCAAGATGATCTCTTGCTTCTTGCACATATTGGTTGCAAGAGTGAAGTCTTGAACAAAGATACATCTCATTCATATATATTTGATGCATATAGCCAAGATACACATGACTCATTTTATCAATTCTACTAGATGTGTGTCCATGCATTCCAAAGCAACTATCCTTTAAAGGAATTGCACACATTTAGGGGGAGCAAATCTAAGTCATGTGTCTCTCAAAGTCTTCATTATATCCATGCATATATTTATTTGAAGCTTTGATTGTATGTTGTCATCAATTACCAAAAAGGGGAAGATTGAAAGCACAACATGCTCCCTTGGTGGTTTTGATAATTCATGACAACATACATTGTCTCTTGGACTAATACTTTTACCTAGTGTATTTCAGATAAAGTCCACAGAGAGGGTTGGCAAAAGGATTGTGGAGATATCCCAAGATGCAAGGAAATGGATTGGCAAAGCTTCAAGGAAGAGGACTCTACATTTTACTTTGTGAGAAATCACTCTGAGTCCATAGGAAAGCCAATACTATTAAAAGGGGGTAAGGTACTATTGGTGAACAAAATGCTCATACGTGCACAAGTAATAGTCACCAAAAACACCCACAAGCTCTTCCACAAAAGTCTGTCCAAAGCCAAACATCCAAAATCGGTGCAACCAACACTTTTCCACTCGGTGCCACCGATTCCCAAACTCAGACAGACCCATGCCAAACCCGAGCACATCGATGCAACCGATTCCACTTCGGTGCCACCGAGTTTGGGTTGCCAACTTTCTGTTACCTCGATTCATAAAATCGGTACCACCGAGTTTTCTGGATCGGCGTCACTGAGTTGCGCAATCTGACCGTTGGTCACCTAATCGGTACCACCGAGATTTATATATCGGTCTCACCGAGATTCAAAAGTTGTCACCTTTTGGTCACTTCGGTACCACCGAGATTTACACATCGGTGTCACCGAGTTGGTCACTTTAGGTGTAACGGTTGGATTTTTGGGGATGCCTATATATACCCCTTCACCACCACCCACTCGAGAGTGAAGCACTCAGAACTATTCTATACTTGCCCCATCCTATTTTCTGAGAGAGAGCCACCTACTCATGTGTTGAGATCAAGCTATTCCACTCCATCCATATGAATCTTGATCTCTAGCCTCCCCAAGTTGCTTTCCACCAAATCAATCTCTTCCACCATAGCCAAATCTGTGAGAGAGTGATTGTGTGTTGAGGAGTCTATCATCTTGAAGCACAAGAGCAAGGAGTTCATCGACATTGCCGAGCCTATTACCTTTTGGAGGGTGGTGCCTCCTAGATTGGTTAGGTGTCGCTTGGGAGCCTCCTACTTCGTGTTGTGGAGTTGAACCAAGAAATTTGTAAGGGCAAGGAGATCGCCTATTTCGTGAAGATCTACCCATAGTGAGGCTAGTCCTTCGTGGACGGAAGCCGTTATGGAATAGTCAAGGTTGCTACTTCGTGGACCCTTATGGGTGGAGCCCTCCGTGGACTTTCGCGACCGTTACCCTCCGTGGGTTGAAGACTCCATGAACGTGGACGTACGATAGCACCACCTATCAGAACCACGGAAAAAAATCTTCGTGTCCCTCTTGTGTTTGATCTTCCTATCTCAACTCTTTACTTCCGCTGCTATACTTGTTGACATGCATGTGTAGGGTGTGCTAGACTTGCTATAATTGCTAAAATCTGTCAACCAATTAACTTGGGAAAAGGTTAGGTTTGAAATTCCTGCTAGTTGTCTATTCACCCCCCCTCTAGACACCCTTCTAGTGATCCCTCAAACTCACGCAATCACTAAGAATTGTTTCTATAGCAAAAAGATAAGAATTACAATCGTTTGTGTTTCTATTTAATTTGTTTGATGCTTCTTCCTATTAATTTTAGAAGATACTTCTTCTTTTCATGCATTAAACACTCCCATGGCCTATAACATTTAGCCAAACAACATGGCTGACTCTAGCATTTGGATAGGCTCCTCTGATCACTGGTCGGGGTATGCCGAAGATAAATGCGACGTGATCACCAACCATGTAATTAAGGTTACAAAAAACATGCTTGAGCATTGCAAACATCCATATATCTAATCATTAATTAATTGTTGATGATTTGAAACCCTTGCCAGGCATACGTACGAGGTCCGCTTTCTCCAGTATCCGTTGTGCAACAGACGTGTGACATGGACGTGCTCAATCACGAGCTGATCGCGTCACGTAAGAGTACCATCAAGGTCCTGGAGGAGTTGAATGACTCCCTGAAGAAGGAGAGGGATAAGATTATCGATGACAATGCTATTGTCTACGATATGATTTTCAGTCCCGAAGTTCAGACCGCGTCGCTGAACCTCGAGATAAGTGAGATCAAGAAGGACATACAAGTCCTGAAGTCCGAGAGGACTCAACTGAAAACGGAGAAAGCCCATTACATTATGGAGGGGCAGATGAATAGGAATAAGCTTCGCGAGCTTAAGTTAGTCCTTAGACGAAACTAGGTAGTGTCGAGAGGGGCAGATCGATACATTGTGAGAAGTTGGTACTTTTCTTTTGTGAATTGGTGAAACGTTTAGTTTGTGAAGCTGGTAGTATCTTTTGTGAATTGCTGAAAGGTTTGGTTTGTGAAGCCGGTAGTATCTTTTGTGAATTGCTGAAACATTTAGTTTGTGAAGTTTCCACTAAATTCCGGCGTAATTTTTATTAGCTAAATATGACAGTGCCGCGTGCAACTCTGTCCAACACCATAGGTATTCAAAATACTGCTGGCGTCGTCTTCAACACCACCACTAAATTCTAACAGTGGCACCATATTGGTGGCGTTGGGTGTCCACGCCAGCAGGTCCCTTTTTGCCACGCCATAGCTAGGTTTTTCTGCACTAGTGGGTGGCGGCAACCATTTATGAAGGATCGTCTGGCGGCCACCTGAAGCGTGCTTAATTTGTCCACAACTTTGGACATTGTCAACCACTTGCTTAACCTTCTTCACATCTACGTTGGGGTGCTGCTTGATGGGAATCGGGAAATTGAGGTAGCTGAGGAGGCAAGTTTTTAAACCTTGAATTGTTGGCAGGGGGTTGCTGTGGGTGACCTCATTGTGATCATGCCTGATTCGCCATAAGATCATAAGGGTCATAGCGCATTGTTGCGCCGTCATTTCCTGCAGAGCTTCGAGGATCCACTCAGGACTGGTGGGTACAAAGAGCTGCTCAGCAGGAAGGTTCCATTCCCGACGCATGGAAAACAAGAGTTCACGTGCATGCAGGCAGTGAAACATGGAAAGGAAGGCATCCTCCAATCCGCGCCCACAAATGGTACAAGTCGGGTCATGTTCCATTCCTCTTCTGCACATAATTTGCTGGGTAGCTAGGGCGTTTGATGCGAGTTTCCATGCGAAGATACAAACCTTTGGTAGCACCTCGCACTGCCATATGAGCTTCCAGGTTGATCACTCGCCACTCAGTCAGCTACTGTATGCGCCGCTCCCCTACATGCGCATATGTTCACACTCCGCATAGTGAATGCCTCTCGCTTCTCTGGATGCCATGCACTAAAGTCCGCTTCGTTTCACAATGATGGATTGGTCTTGATTAATTCTTTCATGAAAGGTGCAAGAAAGTGCTGCTGCAAGAGTTGCTTGTTCCAAGTACCATCCGTGCCAATGAAGTTTGCCACCCAGCGAAGGCGTTATCGTCCTTTAGGGATGATGGGCCAAAGTTGATGGTTCCTTGGTAGCCAAGGATCTCGTCATGCCTATATGCTTGCCCCGATGTGGACACGCCATATGATGCCCTTTTTAGCAGCTAGATCCCATACTAAATTGCATGCGACGTCAATGACCCACTGCCGGAGAAGACTCCGTTGGGGTAGTATTTTGCCTTAAGTACTTACGTACACAACAAATCAGGAACCATAAGATCCTCCAAGTTTGACGGGAGAGGGGGACTTGGTTAAACAAACACATGTGTTTGAATCCCATGCTGCCTTGCTTTTAGGTTTGAGCATGTTCTCCCACGCCATCCAATGTGTTTTCCTCTTCCCATTCGCTGATACCCACCAAGCGTTCCTATCATATGAATGAGATCATCACACAACCCAAAGAGAATATTAAAGCTGCCAATGATTTAAGGGGTAGCGCTTGGTGTACCATTTTTTCTAAAACTTCCCAGCCACCTTGGGATGGATCTCCCCACAAAAGGATCCTCTTAGCTAGAAGGGATTGTAGGTTTTGGAGTTTTCCTTTGTGCATCCAAACTTCGGGTGTTGGCAACCCAAGGTATTTGGCCTCGAAGGAGTGACGACCCACATCAAGCACTTGTTTGATCTCGCCTTGTGACGCTTCTGGACATGAGCTACCAAACATAATATATTATTTGGCGGGATTGATTAACTATGCCGTAGCTTGACTGTACATTTGTTTGGAATAAAAACCTGACCATTTGAAAAAAAAAATGCCGCCAGCAATCATCGGTGGCGATGAGGTCAAGCCATATTTACACACTCGCCCCGGCTGGCCTCCCATTATCATATGTGTATGGTATACCTATGAACAGAGGTCAGTAAATTCACATACCGAGATAACTTCCAGGAAGGCATCCATTTGACCTTCCAGCCGTCGAGTAACAAAGAACTGCTCAAATTGCCAAAGTGCCTCGTTGAAGACATCCATCAATAAACATGTGGCATGTCGGATTCTTCCCATAGTTGTTGCATAGTCTCCCACATGAAATGACAATTTTCCGTTCTTGGTTCACCGCAGACACAAGTGAGCCGCCATGGGGGTTTATCCGTACCATCATGAAAAAGCATCGATGTACCAACTTGAGCATGACTTAATTTCCCTAGTAAGACTCTCATGCCAGTACAAAGCAAGACCTCCAATAACACCTACACTACTAACACCTTCGAAAATACTAAGGCCTAATCTATTTCTTAAATAGATTTCTTTTTCTTTTTTTCTGACATGTTTCAGAATTACAATAAAACAATTATGAACTTTAACTAGGGAAAGCAATTCTCGAACTGTCACAATGTTCCACGCACCACACCATTTCTAGCTGAGACAATCAATTGCTTCTGACGGGGCACCACAGTTGGCCCTGTCAGGTTGCTAGCCCCATGGCTGGCTGCCTCTAAGGTGTTGTGCTCGGGCCTCTCTTCCATGTGGAGGACGCGCGCCCCAACCTCTCCTTGCGTGCTCGTGATCACCGTGTCCAACACCTGAAGCGCCCCACTAGGTTTTTGAACTTGGGATTGCCATCGCCTACAAATTCATATTCACAAGCACACGGTCCAGGGATTCCTCGGTTGTTGGCTTCGGGCGGAAAGCTCCCTCATCGAGTACCCCTTGATAGGCTTCAGATGCAGCCCTCTTTGACATTGTCGAGTTTCCTACCTGTAGATCGCCCTCGGGGTGTGCGGCATGCCGCTGTCATGCAACTCTCAAAATCTCAGCTCAAACTGTGTTTCCATAGCAACACTGGGTCCTTACTATATGCCCACGAAACACCAACCTCCATGTTGCTTCCTGATTTCGTGTCACCAATGTACTTGTATTCTTCCTGATATAACATGCCATTATCCTTCCCAGGTTGGTTTGATCTAGACTTGGAGGAAACCTTCTCACATGATCTGCTTTCGTGTTTCTCCAAGACACATGCGGACAGAGCCGCAGCAGGTCCACCCTGTGATCCAAGATGACATGCGGAAACGAGGCCAGCCTATCCTGTGTGCGGATGAATGAGAGATGGCACTAGTGGCGGAGCGATCTCCCCGGAGTCGCCTTACCCCAGCGAAGTGGTACCCATTGGAACTTGAGGGTTTTCATATAAAAAACATATACTTCCTACATTTCGAAATACAAGGCGGAATGTATTTCCTCAAGAAAACATTTCTACTTATAATTTCTTCAGCGTTATGAGGTTTACATTTCTTCAGCATTATAGGTTTATATGGCATGGAATTGTCGTCACTAGATTTGTTTTTAGAAAGTATTTACTTTATGAGTTTGGTGATATATATCATCCAAATCACATATTAGCCGAGTAATCATTTGTCAAAGTCTGAATAGACGTACCCAACTATGCCTTATAATTTTGAGCATATGGAGCTAGCATCGTAGGAGAAGAAATAGTGCCACCATGGAAAGAAACACCCATATCTACTGCAACCTACTCACCGCCCGCCTTTGTCGCTCAACATTCAAGTGGAACACCCATGCCCTTAGTCCATGGCTTGGGGATCATTGATGTCAACACCATTATAGATGTTGTAGTTGCCATCATACTACCCAAACATCGAAACACCACCGCCATCGTTCAGGTCCAGCAAGCAACTACTATGATGCTCTACGTTTGGCACACGAGGAAGGCATGTGTCGATCCACTACCCATAATCATGTGCAATTCTGTTAGAAGTTAGCCAGAGTTTGTTTGATTGTTAATTGGCAGGTGAAATGTGTGATTATGAATATATGTCGATGATGACGGGGAGCAAGGAAATTCAGAGGTTCACAGAGAGTACATGCTCTGTGGTGTGAAATAATAATATTTTTCTGCTTATCGCGAAATCCAAGAAGATATTAGACATGTAAATCTCCAGTCCTTTGTGTGCATGCAAATTTCATGAAAACAATGATAACTTTTGTGTCTTTTGTAAAACACAACAAATTCACTGCTAATATATTTTTATTGTTCAGAAAACCAGAATTTGTTTTATTTTTCTCTCAGGCACAAAAGAATGTTCTCTTTCTACGAAAACTAGATTAACGGCCGTTGCAAGTGCATAGGCAATGTCTTTAATGCGTGTAATGATTTGGTCATCTAAGAGTCATTTAATTTGGATTTTATGTTTGATGTAAGGGAACCACCAGGGATCAGACTACTGATCCCTAGCATTCCATCAGACCACTCCCTAGCCGTAGGATTAGTAGGATATTAGACGTTAGATCATGTGCGAGAAGAGCGCCAGCTGTTTGTTAGATTCTTTACCGAACGTCCCGCATGCTCCCTGTAACTGCTCCTCGTACTAAGAGCGTTAGCAGTTAGCTTCTCCTAGCGTGCTTCCATTTCTCCCTGACGACTGCTTCTATGAAGCGATTTGTCCATGCTTCTGCACTTGTGCTTCCATCACTCAAAAAAGTGATAATAGCTCAACTTAAATTGTGATCCCATAAAAAAGTGATAATGTCTTAAAATTCCGTACCTTTTATTTTGAGACAATTTTGTAATGATTTTTTGGATGCTAGTAAAAATTGCTTTAATTGCTTCGAATGAAAACTTGTGTCTGGTGTAACGCTTTAATTTTGTTTCCAACATAATAAAAAATTGCTTCCACTGACGACACAGTTTGCTTCCAAAGCAATTGAAATTTGGTCCGACCTAACAAATATTTGTGCCCCATCCATGAATTTGTTTCCACATGGGAAAAATCAAATCCCATATATCTTTTTACTATGTTTCAAACACAAGAAAACTTTGCTTCCATCCACTACATAACTTTTTACATCGCAAAACTAATTTGCTTCTAGCATAAGTTAGTTACAGTGTTGTCAGTTCATACAACATTAGAAGTGCTACAAATTTGCTTCCTTCACGCCGCCAATAGAACAATGCTTCCTAAGTTCACTGCATATGTTTCCTAATTACTATAGACTTGCTTCCATTGATCTTGAGAATGTGCGTCTTCATTGTGAGGTTTATGCAGGTGTCGCCGCGTGCTTCTTAGTGCATGCACCAGTCGCCTCCCTTATATACCTATCTCATCAACGCCAATCGGCCTGAGGTCAATACACACCTGCTTGAAGCATACATTGGTTAAGCCTGATGCACTAGTATCAAAGGTAGGTAGATCAATTGGTACTACATGACCGGTACGATGTTGAACGACGCAGGAAAATCTGAACAATGAACAAACAAAAAACTAGAAGCGAGAACTATGGAAGCGAAATACCGAAGAAACATATCTGAGCATGCCATGCTTCAGTGGCCAAAACAAGAACGAAACAAAATATGTAAAATAAGATGTAGGAAGTATGGAAAAAATCCATATAAACCAAAGAAGCACATGAAGTGTGATTCCCAAACACCACTCGCAGAAAGCATGGAAAAATGATATCTCAAATTCTCAATATGGTTCATCTTGATTGAAAGCATAGAACATTGGAAATGGAAGCGGACAGCGATTGTGGCGAACATGGGATGCATATTTTGTGTCAACTATATAAGAAAATCACCAAATTTTGTTGATCTATGGAAGAAAACTCTCTAGCTCGTAGAAGCATATGTATTACAATTATGAAGCACCATGAGTAAGATGGATGAAAAGAGTTCTCTAACTATCGTGATATACATACTAAATTCATAGCATTTGGTTAATGATTTAGTGATACAATAGACAATGGATCATAGAAATTCACACCAACAACAGCAAATAAAGCAAGATTTGGAAAGTTACCAACAAACAATATGTTAGAAACCAACACGGATTGCAGAAATTAAAAATTGAGAGGTCTCAAAACTTAGGTACCCACATCCCACGCAGCTAGACAATCTTCCGGGAAAGCTAGTGATGCAAGCAACGCGGTGGGGGTTGGGCATGTCCGCCTAAAGCCAGGATGGCACCGGCGAGGTCACCCAAGGACTGCATCGAGGAATGGGGCAGTACAGGAGATCGGATTTGGCCGGTGCCTTGGATGGTGTGCTCGTCGGCATGGTAGGTTGGAAGAACGTGGTGGGTTGGAAGCATGAACGTACTATTGTGGAAACATATCGAAACCTTGATGGAAGCAACCAAATTTTGAAATCAATTCGTACACTGATATATAGCGAATATTGGTAATTTGGAATCAGGTTATAGTGATATGCATAGGAAATTAACCAAAATTCGTAGATGATGTTGTGCGGTGCAAGAGAATAAAAAGGAGAACTCCTCAAATCCGTTCGCACCCACACACCAAGATCCAGCGCCTCCGTCCACTTTTTCATGGAAGCATTTTTCTAGACGACCCTATCAGAAATGTAGTAATGTAGAAGCATTCGTGTGTGAAACAATATGAAATGCAACAGGGTGCAATTCTAATCGTAGGTGGAAGCATGTAATTTTGAAAACGAAAGCATAACGAATTTAGCGCCAAAATGTGGGTTCATATGCTTGGAAGCTCTGTATGCAGGAAGCATTGAAAAAAAAGGAATTCACAAAATGTGGGTTCATACTCTTGGAAGCTTTGTATACAGGAGTATAATTGTAGCATCGAGAAATATTGAAAACAAATGTATATACAAAACAATACTAGGCAGGCAATAAACATAAATAACAAGATGAATCCGACTGCTGGATGAATTACAGAGATCATTCCGTTGAAGAAATTTAGAAATCAACAAAACCTTGGGCAATGCACGAAGTGCACAAACCTTTGATTTGGAGATGGAGAGCTAAAAATAGGGGCGGAATGTTGCAATCCAAAAGGCATGTACTCAGCCGATTTGGACCCCGGGTGCAGCCGATTCAGTCGATCGGGGGCCTCGCACCGGTGGAGAGGATAGGGGTAGCTGTGCTGCTCGGCGGGAAGGATCAATGGAGCAACATTGGGGCAGAAGCTGTCCGGTGCGGTTGAAGATGCGAGACGGATCGAGGTGGAGGAGCGAGGCGGATCGAGGTGGCCGGTGAGGTGGATGTGCGGGGTCGCGTCGGTGGCTGGCCGGTGCAGTCGCGATGCGGCGGCGGCGGACCAGCGGATCTGGCGAGCGAGAGCTGGCGGCGTGGTGGCGAGGCGAGCGAGGTGAGAAGCGCTCGGGCGATAATGGAGGAAGCAGAGTTGGGTCCCGACTAATAAGTGCGAAGGGATTACACGCGGATTTGACGCTCGGGGGTTTCTTCTTTTTTGTTAACCAATATACGATACGGAATCTGGAGCGTCAATTGTGTAATGAATCGACGGGCTGCGACGGGTCTGACGCTGGCATCTCTTCAGAATACAGATCATAAGCGTTTCCCTTGATGTAAAGGTCTAAAAGTGCAAAGGAAATATTTTCACATAATGATCATTGCGGTTTTAAACAATGAATGTACATAAAGACTGAAATCTGTGACTTCTAAAGTACTCCCTCCGTCCCAAAATAAGTGTCGCTGCTTCAGTACTAAATTTGTACTAACTTAGTACAAAATTTGCGACACTTATTTTGGGACGGAGGGAGTAGTAAATTGGTTCCTATTGCCTATGCAAGTATTTTCAGTTTTAGGTTGATCTTTGGAACGGGAATCAAGTTAGAATCCCAAAGTGCCCATCCATTCATGTCAGTTGGGTGAACTAAAATATTGACGACCCAATTCAAATCAACTGACCATATAGGCAAATATGTGCAAACATGCCTCATCAAGTAATTAACATGTAACCGCAGTACAGAACAAACATTTTACATCAGAAATGCATAATTTGCATTTTACATCTACTCAACTACAGTTTCAATCTGGATGGTACGGACACAAAAATGGATGTACTTTGTGTGGTAGATATGTAGATTACTACTTATTGCTGTCTCCGGTGTGTGTTGTGTTAGATTGAAATAGAACTACGTAAGCTTGTATCATCCATACTAGATATATAAAATCAACATGATATGCAGGATACATACATACATACATACATACATACATACATACATCACTAGTAGAAAATAGGGCTTTGAAACGGGCCAGAATATTGCATTAGTCCCGGTCGTGTTACGAACCGGGACTAATGGGTGCATCAGTCCCGGTTCGAGCGGCCAGGGCACCGGCCAGGGTTCGTCAGGAACCAGTCCCGGTTCGTGTGACCCCTTTAGTCCCGGTTCCAGACACGAACCGGGACTAAAGGGCCTCGCTCCTGGCCCAGTCCCTTTAGTCCCGGTTATAGCCACAAACCGGGACTAAAGATATGCCTATATATATATTCTCGGCCCTGCCCGCTCACTCCTCTGTTTTTTGGCCGGCCGGCGTGTTCGAGGTGTGTGCTGCTCTGCTCTCACCTCCTATGCACACGAGGTGTTTGATGAAATGCCCGAGCCACGCTTAAGCTTTCTCCTCTCCAAGCTCGACCTCCTAGCTCCATTTCCCCCAAGATTTGTCTAGGTTTGGCGGTCCGTCACGTCCCGTCCCCGTCCTCACCGTCGTCGATCGACCGCGCCGATCTCGTCGCCGGCACCACCGTGGTGAGCCTCTTGTTCTTATCTTCTTTTTAAAAGAAAAAAATTCTTACTTGTATGATTTATATAGATACTTGTATAAATTTCTTACTTTTATTATTGTTTGTTATTATATAGTGCCATGGTCATGGTATCCGCCCACGTCGGCCCTCGTCCGGTCTATGATTCGGATGTGGTATATTATCTTTTATAACTATTTGTTTCATTTAGTCTTTATGACAATTGTGCCGACCAACGTGACATAGATGTGTTTATCTAGGAGGTATATGAACCGGAAATTCCAACTGACCCTCTTGTCGAGAGGTTAAATTTAGTTGAAAAAGAAAACGAGGATTTGAAAGAAAAATTGAAAAGAATTGAGGAGGAGAAGATGAAATTGGAGTTGCATGTTGTCGATGTCGTCGATGACCACAAGATCAAGATGGATGCAATGCGCTTGAAGATTAGAAAGATAAGAAAATATGCCATTGATAATGAGGCTTGGTATCATTATGCTGTTGGATCAATTGTTACCTTAGTTGCGATTATGATCGCGTTTGTTGTTGTATTTAAATGTTTTACATAGTTGTATGTTAGTTTCAATTTATAATTTAATTAGATGCTCTAGAGAGCTGTATGTTGTTCTATGAGAACTATGTATGAACTTTATGTATTTATTTTTTCAGTAATAACATTTGATCACTTCTCTATTCATGATGTTCTCTAATGGTCTTTGATACATTTAATTATATAATGTACGCAGTTGAACCGGCAATGGATGTGGGTGAAATTATGATACCATGCCAACTTTCAACCATTTCAGAGTTCATTTGCAGTGCTTTTCAATTCAGGTTCATTTTTACTCAAAATAAATCATGAAATGCATGAAAACTAGCAAATGAAGTCAGAAAATGGTTGAAAAGTGATGATGTGGCTTTGAATGGTGCATATTGAATGCAGCAAAAGTCTTGAGTTAAAATATGTTCAAAAAATTGAAATCCCTTTGTAATAGACGTGTTTTCGTCCGAAACCTTGATACTTCGAAAGAGATTGTCCAGTTTGTACACGAAGTGCATCCAGTTTTTCCGGAAACCCTCTCAACTTTTTAGCACATTCTATGTGGGTGAAATTATGATACCATGCCAACTTTCAACCATTTCAGAGTTCATTTGCAGTACTTTTCAATTCAGGGTCATTTTAGCTCAAAATAAATCATCAAATGCATGAAAAACTAGCAAATGAAGTCATAAAATGGTTGAAAAGTGATCATGTGGCTTTGAATGGTGCATATTGAATGCAGAAAAAGTCTTGAGTTAAAATATGTTCAAAAAATTGAAATCCCTTTGTAATAGACGTGTTTTCGTCCGAAACCCTGATACTTCGAAAGAGATTGTCCAGTTTGTACACGAAGTGCATCCAGTTTTTCCGGTAACCCTCTCAACTTTTTAGCACATGCTATGTGGGTGAAATTATGATACCATGCCAACTTTCAACCATTTCAGAGTTCATTTGCAGTGCTTTTCAATTAAGGGTCATTTTAGCTCAAAATAAATAATGAAATGCATGAAAACTAGCAAATGAAGTCAGAAAATGGTTGAAAAGTGATGATGTGGCTTTGAATGGTGCATATTGAATGCAGAAAAATTCTTGAGTTAAAATATGTTCAAAAAATTGAAATCCCTTTGTAATAGACGTGTTTTCGTCCGAAACCCTGATACTTCGAAAGAGATTGTCCAGTTTGTACACGAAGTGCATGCAGTTTTTCCGGTAACCCTCTCAACTTTTTAGCACATGCTATGTGGGTGAAATTATGATACCATGCCAACTTTCAACCATTTCAGAGTTCATTTGCAGTGCTTTTCAATTCAGGGTCATTTTAGCTCAAAATAAATCATGAAATGCATGAAAACTAGCAAATGAAGTCAGAAAATGGTTGAAAAGTGATGATGTGGCTTTGAATGGTGCATATTGAATGCAGAAAAAGTCTTGAGTTAAAATATGTTCAAAAAATTGAAATCCCTTTGTAATAGACGTGTTTTCGTCCGAAACCCTGATACTTCGAAAGAGATTGTCCAGTTTGTACACGAAGTGCATCCAGTTTTTCCGGTAACCCTCTCAACTTTTTAGCACATGCTATGTGGGTGAAATTATGATACCATGCCAACTTTCAACCATTTCAGAGTTCATTTGCAGTGATTTTCAGTTCAAGGTCATTTTAGCTCAAAATAAATCATGAAATGCATGAAAACTATCAAATGAAGCCAGAAAATGGTTGAAAAGTGATGTTGTGGCTTTAAATGGTGCATATTGAATGCAGAAAAAGTCTTAAGTTAAAATATGTTCAAAAAATTGAAATCCCTTTGTAATAGACGTGTTTTAGTCCGAAACCCTGATACTTCGAAAGAGATTGTCCAGTTTGTACACGAAGTGCATCCAGTTTTTCCGGTAACCCTCTCAACTTTTTAGCACATGCAATGTGGGTGAAATTATGATACCATGCCAACTTTCAACCATTTCAGAGTTCATTTGCAGTGCTTTTCAGTTCAGGGTCATTTTAGCTAAAAATAAATCATGAAATGCATGAAAACTAGCAAATGAAGTCAGAAAATGGTTGAAAAGTGATGACGTGGCTTTGAATAGTGCATATTGAATGCAAAAAAAGTCTTGAGTTAAAATATGTTCAAAAAATTGAAATCCCTTTGTAATAGACGTGTTTTCGTCCGAAACCCTGATACTTCGAAAGAGATTGTCCAGCTTGTACACGAAGTGCATCCAGTTTTTTCAGTAACCCTCTCAACTTTTTAGCACATGCTATGTGGGTGAAATTATGATACCATGCCAACTTTCAACCATTTCAGAGTTTATTTGCAGTGATTTTCAGTTCAAGGTCATTTTAGCTCAAAATAAATCATGAAATGCATGAAAACTATCAAATGAAGCCAGAAAATGGTTGAAAAGTGATGTTGTGGCTTTGAATGGTGCATATTGAATGCAGAAAAAGTCTTAAGTTAAAATATGTTCAAAAAATTGAAATCCCTTTGTAATAGACGTGTTTTAGTCCGAAACCCTGATACTTCGAAAGGGATTGTCCAGTTTGTACACGAAGTGCATGTAGTTTTTCCGGTAACCCTATCAACTTTTTAGCACATGCAATGTGGGTGAAATTATGATACCATGCCAACTTTCAACCATTTCAGAGTTCATTTGCAGTGCTTTTCAATTCAGTGTCATTTTAGCTCAAAATAAATCATGAAATGCATGAAAACTAGCAAATGAAGTCAGAAAATGGTTGAAAAGTGATGATGTTGCTTTGAATGGTGCATATGGAATGCAGAAAAAGTCTTGAGTTAAAATATGTTCAAAAAATTGAAATCGCTTTGTAATAGACGTGTTTTCGTCCGAAACCCTGATACTTCGAAAGAGATTGTCCAGTTTGTACACGAAGTGCATCCAGTTTTTCCGGTAACCCTCTCAACTTTTTAGCACATACTATGTGGGTGAAATTATGATACCATGCCAACTTTCAACCATTTCAGTGTTCATTTGCAGTGATTTTCAGTTCAGGGTCATTTTAGCTCAAAATAAATCATGAAATGCATGAAAACTATCAAATGAAGCCAGAAAATGGTTGAAAAGTGATGTTGTGGCTTTGAATGGTGCATATTGAATGCAGAAAAAGTCTTAAGTTAAAATATGTTCAAAAAATTGAAATCCCTTTGTAATACCCGTGTTTTAGTCCGAAACCCTGATACTTCGAAAGAGATTGTCCAGTTTGTACACGAAGTGCATCCAGTTTTTCCGGTAACCCTCTCAACTTTTTAGCACATGCTATGTGGGTGAAACTATGATACCATGCCAACTTTCAACCATTTCAGAGTTCATTTGCAGTGCTTTCCAGTTCAGGGTCATTTTAGCTCAAAATAAATCATGAAATGCATGAAAACTAGCAAATGAAGTCAGAAAATGGTTGAAAAGTGATGACGTGGCTTTGAATAGTGCATATTGAATGCAAAAAAAGTCTTGAGTTAAAATATGTTCAAAAAATTGAAATCCCTTTGTAATAGACATGTTTTCGTCCGAAACCCTGATACTTCGAAAGAGATTGTCCAGCTTGTACACGAAGTGCATCCAGTTTTTTCGGTAACCCTCTGAACTTTTTAGCACATGCTATGTGGGTGAAATTATGATACCATGCCAACTTTCAACCATTTCAGAGTTCATTTGCAGTACTTTTCAGTTCAGGGTCATTTTAGCTCAAAATAAATCATGAAATGCATGAAAACTAGCAAATGAAGTCAGAAAATGGTTGAAAAGTGATGATGTGGCTTTGAATGGTGCATATTGAATGCAGAAAAGTCTTGAGTTAAAATATGTTCAAAAAATTAAAATCCCTTTGTAATTGACGTGTTTTCATCCGAAACCCTGATACTTCGAAAGAGATTGTCCAGTTTGTACACGAAGTGCATCCAGTTTTTCCGGTAACCCTCTCAAATTTTTTAGCACATGCTATGTGGGTGAAATTATGATACCATGCCAACTTTCAACCATTTCAGAGTTCATTTGCAGTGCTTTTCAGTTCAGGGTCATTTTAGTTAAAAATAAATCATGAAATGCATGAAAATTAGTAAATGAAGTCAGAAAATGGTTGAAAAGTGATGATGTGGCTTTGAATGGTGCATATTGAATGCAGAAAAAGTCTTGAGTTAAAATTTGTTCAAAAAATTGAAATCCCTTTGTAATAGACGTGTTTTCGTCCGATCAAAGTTATTGAACTTAATATTATATAAAATTTATGCAACTAAAATTATCAAAGTTATTTTTGTTAAAAACTTTAATAGCAAAAAGAATATTCATAAAGTATTTTTTGTTACGAACTTTTAATATGCAAAAAAATAACATAGAAAATAGATGCTCTTATAGAGAAAATTCAACCTAAATTCAAAGTGCTAGTAAGCTAAATAGATGTACTAGTGCTTTGAATTTAGGTTGTTATTTCTCTACAAGCACATCTATTTTCACTTTGAATTTTGGAGTTCAGAGGAACTTAACAAGGCAGAGAGGGCCGGGCTTATAAACAGGTGCGAGCGCCTCTCGCTTGGCGAGGTGGGACTAAACTCCCCCTTTAGTCCCGGTTGGAGCCACCAACCGGGACTAAAGGGCTGGGCTTTCCGCCCTTTCGGGCTGCCGAAAACTACCTTTAGTCCCGGTTGGAGCCACCAACCGGGACTAAAGGGCTGGGCTTCTCGCCCTTTCGGGCTGCCGAAAACTACCTTTAGTCCTGGTTGTTGGATCTAACCGGGACTAAAGGGGAGTCTTTAGTCCCGGTTGGAACTACCAACCAGGACTAAAGGTTGCACTATATAAGCGGGACTTGGAAAAGTTTCCAAATCCATCTGCTTTCCTTCTCCCCCGACGGCGCCGAAAACCACCTCTACGCCGCCAGGCTGCCGAATCTCGTCGTTGCCTCCCCGACGCCGTCGCCTCCCCGAGCCCGCTCGCTCCTCGTCGCCGCCCCCGACGCCGTCCCCGTCGCCACCCCCCGATGCCGTCGCCTCCCCGAGTCCGCTCCGGCCTCCTCCTCCTAGGTGAGCCGCCGGCCATACCGCTGTTCCCCTCCTCCTCCTAGCTATCCTCCCTCACCCCCGCGGTTACCGTCGTCGCCCGCGCCCGTCGCCGGCCGAAGCAGTGGCGGTCAGCGGCGGATCCAGGGCTAGTTAGAAAATTAAGATGGCATTTTAAGTTAGTTAGGAAATTAAGATGGCATTTTAAGTTGATTTGTTGATTTATGAGGAAGATGCTTCTTTAATTGCTAACTTACACATCACTAGGCTTTGTTATTAAAAATGTTATTGTTGTTTTATCGTTGTTAAATAAAATGATATTTGCTATAGCCACAATTTGTTTTCGTCGACGATGCCCATCCCGCATTTCTAAAAAAGCAAAACATTAAACGATAAGAAAATGTTCTCATAGGAATTTGTCTCGACGTCGACGATGCCTGGCCCGCATCCTCGTCGTCATCGAGTCGACGGCGACATCATGCTTGAGAGGCGCAATGTCCGGGACTGGGCTCCGCCGGGCTGGCACTGGGAGGTCCTACCTTCCCGGGCTCGGAGCTTGGTGAGGAATCCTGGTCTTGTCGTCGACCCGGAGCTTCTTTGGTGGCGGTCGCGTGGGCCACTTTCGGTGCAGAGGCAGTGGGCCCCCGCGGAGGTGGTACGTCGCCGTGTCAGGGAGGAGGACGAGCACGTCCGTCGCTACATGGCGGCGTTGGACGCCAGGTTCTCCAATACCTGGCAGGTTCTTCAGGGATCTCACCCGAGTTATGATCCGGTGATGGTTCCTTATCTTTGGGTGTCCACCGTCAGCGACTTAGAGACCGCTAGAGAACCGAGTTCACCGTCCTCCACTTTGGATTCTAGGATATTCGATCTGTATTAGTGATCTTATATGATAATATTCGAGATGTATTAGTTAATATTTGATGATGCATTAACTGGATTAGTGATATTATATTCGAGTTCATTATAAATGTATTAGTGATATTATATTCGAGTTCATTATAATTGTATTAGTGGTATTATATTGTTATAATGCGTGTGTGACTTTCGGTCTGTCGTTGCTCCTTGTGCGACTTTCATGTGTGTTCTTGATGGAGGAATCCCGACTATTGTCATGGGGGGCGCTTCTTCCTCTTCTCTTCTTGCGATATATACCTCGGTATAATGCGCAAGGAGAGAAGAAGGGTTGCGCCCATCACCGACGGTCGAACTATTAGTGTGAGAGAGTGTCCACCAATATATATACCACCATATCAGTGTGAGAGAGTGCGGACCAACACACCATGAGATATGAGAGTTATTTAAGGAAAGCCTCGACAGACCGAAAGTAATAATCAATTTATATGTCATGTGCGTATGTTATTGCAATTAGGTATATTTGGTCATGTGCATATGTTATTGCAGGGAACACCTCCTAGTGCCTGTATTTTACAGGAAATGTCGTCGTCTGATGACGACCATAGGTGCCAAACGTGCGAACAGTGCGGCGAAGATAAGGGTCTTTGCGACCGGCCTGGGCTGCGAGACGACAGGTTCTTCACCATGAAGCTTTACGAGGACATCGATATTTCTACGGTACGCAACGATAACAAGTGTTTTTTTCGTAATTAAGCATAACTTTTGTTTCTTTGCTTCAACGTGTAATTTATGTTTTATACAATTCGACTAGTTCATCCCCTGTCATGCAAGACGGTATTTCTTGGAGAGGCTCGGTTTCGAAGAGCACGACGGTTTCGAGATGAGGAGAGCCAACCTGAGGACTAAACATGGTCACACATTTCTGGTCAAAGTAATGAATGCAGTTGATAACACAGAATTAGGGTGCTCAAATTGGGAAGCTCTTTGCAAGGCATATGGATTTCAGGAGGATATGGAAATAACCTTCGATCTTCGTCCTGAAGATCATATTGAAGGTAACATCGACATTTGGGTGGATGTCGATATGCTTCCTGTTTTACCTCCATGTGAGTTTATCAACCATGCATATTTGTCAAGTAATTTGCATTCTATATTTAAAAATAGTTGGTGTTCATCCATACTAAATTTGTTAATTTATAATTTACAGCTTATTTCGTTTCTTCGAGTGAAACACAGAAAATAACTGACACGACACACTACACTTATGGATCACATCTAACTTGGGAGGAGAAGGATGATCTTATCAACTTTGTTATTGGTGTCCTAGTTGGTAGGAAGATCTTCCCGTATAATTTGGAAACTGACCCAAATTATACATTGTACAGGACACTAGTGCATAGGTTGAGGGCGGATGACATTCGCCGAAATATCTTGGTAAGAGTTGCTAATTAAGTACACTATACTATTGCGTAAATGGTATTGATTACATTGCTAACTAGGCTACTATTATGTTCTTCAACAGAAACTGCCAAATGAAGTTGTGCCTCCGTTGATGCAACCCGAAGGTAATATGACAATTAAAAGCCCCTTCCAGCCCGAGTTCTCTTTTGCATACTCGACTGAGCGCAAACCACCAAGACGACTCCAAATTGAAGCATGGGAACAAATAAAGAAGGATCGCAAGCCACAAGTTGGAGACCGTTGGATCTCTTTGCTTCATCATGGAGACATAGGTGTTATTCTGTTTTATGTCATTTTACCTAGGAGGGACGACTAGGTCCTATACGAGAGAGAAGTTTTTCTGGTTTATTTTAACTTGCATGATCGATTAGGATGATTACTATTATGATGTTTTTCTATTTTATGAGATTTTAACTTGGTATGATTAAGATGATGATGAGTTGTTAGATGAGTAAGATGATGATGAGTTATATGACATATATTTGATTAAGGTGGATGGATGCAAGTGATCATGTGAATTAGAGGAAAATATGATGTTGCGATTGGCCCTTTCCAAAAATGAAAACCCGCGTGAAAATACAATATAAATATAAAAGAAAATGAAAACAAAAAATGAAACACGGACATTTCCAAAAAAAAAAAACCCAGTGCCTTTTAGTCCCGGTTCATGTTACGAACCGGGACCAAAGGTCCTCCTGCCTCGGCGCCGCCGTGCGGCCACGTGGAGCACCGTTGGTCCCGGTTCGTAAGCCAACCGGGACTAAAAGCGATCGGCATTAGTCTCGATCGTTTTGTCCTGGTTGAAGAACCGGGACTAAAGGCCCTCTGGAACCGGGACTGTTGCCCTGTTCTCTACTAGTGCATACATACTCCATCAGGTCCAAATAAATGTTGTAACTTGTAACCGGAAGGAAACATGCATATTGCAATGAACACTAGCTTGATGAACTAGGCCGACCGACCGACGATGCGTTGCCAACCAGCTAGTCATCGGACAGGTACTGGAGATCAGACAAGCCAATAAGCCAAACACAATTGTTTGATGTATGGATGTGTCATCCTTCCTTCCTTGTTTGCAATGACCAGCGCCAGCAGCCAGATTGAGCCTGCAACAATAGAATGTGGACAGGGAACCACTCTTGTTAGATGCGGCAAACTGAAGCACCTACTTTTGGAGGAACATATTTTGTTTTCAAAACTTATCTAGAAAAGCAAATAGCCATGTAATTGTAAATGCAGAAATTTGTACTAGGCATATATGTTTGCAGCATGGCATCCAAAATGCAATTTTACTTCACAGCTAGTCACCTAACAATCTGGATGCAGGCAAAAATGGCTGTAGTCGATGGAACTAATTCTTCTTCCCATATTTAGCAAGACGCCGCAATCAGTCAGCACTCAGCAATGCCATGATAAGCAGCCAACTTGAAACCTCTGGAGGTACCAATACTCTCCAGTCACGCGTGAACTGATTTATAACTAGTACTACAAGCAAGAAACCAAGTATACTACTAGTAGATAAGAACTTAATCATCGCCATTTATAAGCAGAATGACAGAGTCATAGTCATAGATGAATGATGGTAGGAAATACATGAGCCCATTGTTACCTCGGACAACTCAAAGTCATGGAAAGCGGCCTAGACCACTGACTTTTGAAGGAAGTCACAAGACAGCAGGTTGTATTATGTCAATGAGCGTAAGGTAGCAAGAACCACATTTTTAGGAAAACTGAACGGTGAGTCCCATGCTCTCACCAGCCCAATGGGAATCCAAGATTACTCCCCAATAGATGGTGCAAAGTGTTAGTGTTCATCATAAAAGGTGGTGCTTCCTGCTACGAATGCAATGATACCCTTGTTTTTACACAATTTAATCTTTTTGTTTTACGAAGAGCAGCAGCGCTGCTTTCATTATATTAATGAAGAAGAAAAGCAGAAAAGATACTCGTAAATGCAATCAATCAGGAATGACCTAACATATCAATGGGAGAAACTTAGGCTAGCCTTAGAAAGAAAAGCAGAAAAGATACTCGTAAATGCAATCAATCAGGAATGGCATGAGCAACTGAGAATGTTCGGGAACCAATAAATTTACACAATATGTATCGCTAGGCCCCCCATTAACACCCAGTCAAGCTGGCACTGCAAGGGGTTAACAATATAAGCAACTAAATCCCGAACTAGATAGCGTTATCAATGTTCAGGACACACATAACTCAACCAAAACAAAACACTACATGCCCAAATCCAGCGTAATAGAACATTATAAAGCAACTCGACCCGAGCAGCACTGGCGAAACTCTAACCCTTCCCCGACTCGGCTACCACCCACTGCCCCCCCCCCCCCCCCCCCCCCCGCGACACGGCGTTGGCGCCGGCAGGGTCATCCCACAGCGCTTGTGGGCTCCTCCTACCCGTCTCGCCTAGTGTGTTGCTGTTGTTCGCGTGCCGGCCCTGGCGGCAGTCCCTCTGGTGTTCACGCGGCCAGACGGCCTCTGCAGCGCTGCATTGGGCCCAGCCTATGCATGCACGTAGACACGTGGAAGCGACCCCTTCTCAGCACCACTCGGATCTGATGCCCTGCTCCATGTCCTCTTCCTCGATCTGGCCTCTCCAGCTTGCTAGAACATTTTTTTAGGGATACCATGATGCTGTTTTGGTGATCTATTTTATATTTTATTTATATGACAGTCTTAAAATGATAACCGGCATATAAATAAGATGAGAAAAATGTATTTCTTGCTTTCTTGAGTTTCATATCTTTCCAATTGCATAATCTATATAAATTAAATCACTAGAATATCATCTAAACACCGAAAGGCGCCAAAGGTAACAATGGGCAGGAGATAAACTTGGACACCCCCTTCCCTAGCGAGGAACTGAGAATTGCTTGCTAAAATTAGTAGCATGACAAAGCATGGTACTACTGAATTAGCTAATACTTGCCATCATATCGCAATGTCAGCCGGACCTATATATGGCATTAACAACAATACAAGCAAAAACTAGGAGCAAGCTTACCCCTTCAAATAGTTGGTGGAGACAAGGATGGCGGGAAACCCGTATACAGATGGGTATCCGAGGAGATGTACACAGGCGCAGACCCACAGAACCACTCGAGCTTCAAAGTCTGGAGATTTACTGTATAATAGTTGTAGTCGTTATCAGGTGACTCGGTATCAGGTGACTCCGGGTCGCATAGATTTCCATGTAGCAGTAAGTATCCCCCAGCAACACCGATGATGGTATAGCGATAATTATGGGGCTCCGGGATAATGTACTCCGTTTGCCACTGCTTTGTGCCATCTCCAATATCTCGCAAAATGTCATACAAGAGTTCACTTCTATCATGGCGATTTTCAAAACCTTCAAAGCCGCGACTAAACATGCCAAGCCTTCCTTCCCTTGCCTCCACAAAGACCATCTCATCACGACCGCGTGGCACGCTGAGAAAAGAGAACTCATCTGTGCGTGTGTCGAACACGAGCAACTTGTGGGTATAAGGTATCTCCCAATAGAAGCATCCATGAGCATAATGGCGACTCGTGGACTGATTGGCCGGGAAGTAACCCGCACCGACGTGTCCTGCCATCAAAGCGCCCCAACCATGAAATGTAACAGTGCGCCATTGGCCGGCACGGGCACCCGACGAAGAGAAGATGAAGAGGACCATCTTATTCCACCACCTGCGCAAGCACATGACTCTGAAGCCCGAGGGCGTGTCGACAATGTTGCCCTCGTCCTCGCCGGCAGGGGCGAGGAAGGGGTCACAATCCATGACATCCAGCTCCCTGGCTAGAGCAGCTAGGTCGTCGGGGAGGGCAGGTAGCAGGAGGTAGCGCCGGTGCAGTGGGTCGCATACGGCGAGGTTGGCCAGGAAACCCCCCTGCTTGGAGAGGAGGGCGTGGCCTTCGCGGAAGTCACAGTTCCTCCAAAGCTCCGGGGAGGGGAGGAAGGAGCAGGAGAAGTCGGCCTTGGCGAGGGTGCGGGCGGCGGCCGCCGCCGAGGGGTGGGGCTGCTGGGCCGGCAGGAAGGCGACCGAAAGGTTGGCCCTTTGGGGCGACTCGTACGCGAGTATTCCCAGGAGAGACGGCCGGTGGAGGGCGCGGAAGCGGCGGAGGAAGGGGCGGGCGGCGATGATGCGGCGGAAGGAGGCGCCGGACATGGATGCGCGGTCGACGTCTTCGGCCGTGGGGAGGCAGAGGAGGATGTCCTCGACGAGGTGGCCCGGTAGGTCCGCCTGCGATTCCATGGCCGGCGCCGGCGGGGCCTGGGCGTCGCCATCGGCATCGGGGCTGCTGGGCGGCGCCGGCGATGGTATCGTGGTTGGATTTGGAGGATTTGGGGTTTCCGTTTCTGCTGGAGGAAAACAACCTCCCTTTTCTTTTAAAAAAATGTACTAGGAGTTATTATTTTTTTGTGGGGTGAAAAAAACTATCTGTATATTTTTTGTAACCAAATTATATACTCCCTCCATTTCAAAATTTATGGGGTATTTTGTTCGCTTAAGGCAAGACTTGGCTATTAGTCGTAATTTCTTTTCTGATACGAGGCTACGTGACATGGAATCGTTCTCGCTAGATTATAGTATTTACTCGATGGATATGGTGATTTATCATATATATCACATATTAATAGTGTGTTGCCTTTTCAAAGTCTGTCTTTAAAAACAAGTTGTGTATTTGAAAAGAAGTCCTCTTCCTCCTGCATCCACCGGTGACTTGCCGTCAGCATAGCTCGATACGGTCTCTACGCCTTTGCCTTCAAAGAGCAAACATTTTTTAACCCAGGAACTTGTAGAAGCAGCGGCCGGGAGGTCATCGATACATACCAGGAGACACCAGCGGACGTGATTTGTGAAGTAAATCGTCACCCCGAAGAAGAAAACACCGATAAGGGCTTGTAGAAATTCCGTAGATCACGAAAGCCGGCCGAATCCAGACGGATCATCCGAAAACCTAAACCACCCGGACCCCGAATGATCCGCCAGAGACACGGCTTCACAAGACATCCGGCAGTTATAAGCACAACAACGGAACGAGAAAAGAGTGAAAAGAACATTATTCCTACATTGGAACAACGCCACCGCCTCGTCGCCCAAAGCCAAACTCAAAGACTCTCTAAAGAAAAACCCTGAAAAGATCACCCATAGCGCTACGCGATAGGTATGAGTCTGATGTCGAGCTCGGCGTCGTCCAGGACCATGCACTAACTCCCTCTTCTTCGGTGACCTAGCTAGACCGGGTCGCCGTAGAATATGGCCGCACTGGATCACCAATGCCCTCGTCGAGCGTTGTCTGACGAAGACCACCACTCAAGCACACATCTCCTTCGCCATCCCACGACAAGCCGTCCAACTCCTCCATGAGTAGACCGCCACTGATTAGGACCTTCCCGCCGGCACAACACAGGCTTTGCCTGACGAAGGTGAGGGGGGAAGTAAATGGGGTGACGGTTAGGGTTTCAGTCACAGCCTTGGGAGTAGGAAAAAAAGAACGAGAAGCCATGGTGATAACTTTAAGGTGTCTTTGATTTACTGGAGTTTAGAAAAACAAGAATAGAAAAGAAAATGCATGACGACAATGCCATCTCTAATAATTATTGTTTACTAGCAAAAGAGCTCGTGCGTTGCAACGGGAGAAAAAAATAACACACGTCCTAACCCAATAAATTAAATCAGTGACGCTACAATAATTTATATACAGGAAAGGTGTAATCAAATTGATAATTTATAAGGTCGGACGTGAAATCAAAAGGATAATTTATATGGTCAGACGTGAAACACATTTTTTGCGTTCGCCGTGTGTGCCCTAATCTGCATATATATATATTAGTACAACATTGTCTAATCCTTATTAGCTATGGATGGTGATCGTCTCCTTTTAAGTTTTCACGCCTAGGCGAGTGCTCTCCCCTCCCAGCTCACGTGTGGGGCGAAACAGGATGCGATCAAGATGCACTGTTGTCGCACTCTCTACTCTTCATCCATCCTCTCTCTGACGGGGTCCTGTACAAGGGATACCTGACATAAGGGAGTCTGGCCATGGATCACGGACGGGGCCCACCAGGCCCACGAACAGAAGGAAGCCCTAAGAAGGGGAAGACGATATGTCTGGTCTCCAAGTTTGAGGGCAGCGGCGAAACCGACCTCATCAATCCCCGTGTAAACCCTACACCTCTCATGTTTATATAAAGAGATGTCTATGCTCTCATTGATCCATCAAATCTTAGATCTAAACTCTCAGTAGACATCTCGTACGCCATTGTAATCCTCTGCACGAAGTATTCCCTCACCATGAATAAGAAGAAGAAGCAGGACGTAGGGTATTACTCTTCGGAGGCTTGAACCTGGGTAAACTGTGTGTGCAAACTCCGTTCTGGTACTTCCGATCTCGTCATGAACCCTGCCAAGGGATATGAGTATATGACAGTATTTTTCTCCATCAGTTGGCGCGCCAGGCACGGGCAACGACAGTCGGAGACCGAACCCGGTGTGAAGAAACAGAAAATGCCGGCGATGTCCCGCGAGGCCATTGCCTCATGTTCGACTCTTTTGAGCTGGTCTCTAACGGATCAGGGCGATTTCTTGACATCTCGCCCCCGCATCTCATCAAACGCGTGTATGATGAACAAGGACAAACCCTAGGGGTCTACGATCGCCCTGACCATCTCGCGTGGAGAAGCATCGTACGACCTCTGTGGAGCCGCAACCCCGCTCGTGAGGCCTCCATGAACATGATATTCACGGCAGCGGATACGCGTCGAAACCAGAAGCTCGCGCAACACGCGATCTACGCGACAAAGGACAAAACCAGTGAACGGCTTGCGTGGTCCCAGGAAACGGTGACCTTAGACGTCGGGATCACCCAAAAGATGTCGCACAACCAGGCAAGCACACCCTGGTACTAGATCCAATCGTGGGGGGCTGTCGCCTCTCACGCGTCCTGATGGATGGAGGTATCCGCCTCAACAATATCTTCGCCAATACCCTAGAAAAAAGAAGATCTCGCTGTCCGGCCTACGGAGCTCGGACGTGGGCTTTCATGGGGTGATACCGGGCCGCCCAGTCGCCCCCTGGGGCGGATCGAGCTTGAAGTCTTCTTCGGAGACGAGCATAACTACCGAAGCAAGGCCATGCAGTTCGAGGTTGCTCCCTTCCAGAGCGGCTACCATGCGATCCTGGGCAGGCCCGCATACGTGAAATTCATGGTGGTCCCGTCCTACGCCTACCTACAGTTGTACAATTATTTGCTTAAATGCTATGCATCTATACAATTTTATTATTGCTTCCAAATGCCAGCTTCATGCTTCGGCCATACACATGTTTTCCTTTGTTATTCACTGACCATACCTTTGCTTCTACTATTCCAACAAACCCGATGTTGGTTCAACCAGAATCATGTTTTTGCTTCAAGTCATTTGTGGTGATTTGGTTACTGTTTTGGTGAGCTTATGTATGCAACTGAGTTTTTTTGCTGCTGTAGACAGTGCGCTGCTTGTTATGCTTGGTGGAGACTATGTTTAACATTACACGGCATTCTGGACATCACCGGGCGTACAAGAGAGGATGACGACAGCAAAACAGAAGTTGGGGAGATGTTGCTTGAATGGGTTTAGGCACACTATGAATTGTAATTTCAGTTTCTTGGCAAATATATGTAATCAATAGAAAAATAGGATTTTACGTTTGCCCAAGACAAATTATGTTATGTTTGAATCCAGTGCATGGGAACCAAATTTGTT
This sequence comes from Elymus sibiricus, assembly GCA_039707655.1. Classification (NCBI taxonomy): domain Eukaryota; kingdom Viridiplantae; phylum Streptophyta; class Magnoliopsida; order Poales; family Poaceae; genus Elymus; species Elymus sibiricus. The sequence goes on from CM077675.1 coordinate 534,982,670, forward strand.
TCACTGTAAACGAAATGTACCCTCACAATGGTGCCACTTTTTGTTAGATGGAAGCAAATCTCAATTCGGTGGAAGCAATTCTTCTTTTCCACAGAAACATAATTGTAATATGCTGCAAACAAATTTTCCTTTTGACAGAAACACAATTGTAATACATTTCTATTTTATTTTCTTATGTAAGGAAAAAATTTATAAATTTATAATACGTTGGAAGCAAAATTTTCTTTTGACAAGAAACATGATTATATTTTTTTTCTTATGACAGGAACACGATCAAATCACGCTGGCCTGGCCCAGATCGGACGTCCTCCCTGCACCTGATCGGACGGCATGCCACTAGTCTAATAGAAGCAAAGTATATGTAGTCTGATGTGTAGCGGTGCCCTTTTCAGTTTTAGGTTGATCTTCGGAAGGGGAATCATGTTAGAATCCCAAAGTGCCTACATCCATTCATGTCACAGTCAGTTGGGCGAACTAAAATATTGACGACATTTCTTCTAACCAACTGACCAAATAGGCAAATTGCAAACATGCCTAATCAAATAATTAACCATGTAACCGCAGTACAGAATTAGACATTTTACATCAGAAATGCATAATTTGCATTTTACATCTAATCAACTACGGTATCAATCTGGATGGTACCGACACAAAAATGGATGTACTTTGTGTGGTAGATATATAGATCATTACTTATTGCTGTCTCCGGTGTGTGTTGTGTTAGATTGAAATGGAGCATTCAAATTAAGCACAGGGCACGCTATGTACGCTTGTATCATCCATACAAGATATATAAAATTAACATGATATCCAGGATTCCATCAGGTCCAAATAAATATTTTAACTTGTAACTGGAAGGAAACATGCATTTTGCAATGAACACTAGCTTGATAAACTAGGCCGACCGACCGACGATGCGTTACCAACCAGCTAGTCATCAGACATGTACCGGAGATCAGACAAGCCAATTAGCCAAACACAATTGCTTGATGTATGGATGTGCTATCCTTCCTTCCTTGTTTGCAATGACCAGCGCCAGCCAGATTGAGCCTGCAACAATAGAATGTGGACAGGGAACCACTCTCGTTAGATGCGGCAAACTGAAGCACCTACTTTCGGAGGAACATATTTTGTTTTCAAACTTGTCTGGACAAGAAAATAGCCATGTAACTGTAAATGCAGATATTTGTACTAGGATTATATGTTTGCAGCATGGTATTCAAAATGCAATTTTACTTCACAGCTATTCACCTAGCAATCTGGATGCAGGCAAAAATGGCTGTACTCGATGGAACTAATTCTTCTTCCCATATTTAGCAAGATGCCGCAATCAGTCAGCGCTCAGCAATGCCATGATAAGCAGCCAACTTGAAACCTCTGGAGGTACCAATACTCTCCAGTCATGCGTGAAGTGATTTATAACTAGTACTACACGCAAGAAACAAAGTACTACCAGTAGATAGGAACTTAATTATCGCCATTTAAAAACAGAATGACAGACTCATAGATGAATGATGGTAGTCAATACATGAACCCTTATCTCAGATAACTCAAAGTCAAGGAAAGTGGCCTAGACCACTGACTTTTGATGGAAGTCACAAGACACCAGGTTGTATTATGTCAATGGACGTAGGTTAGCGAGCACCACATTTTTAGGAAAACTGAACGGTGAGTCCCACGCTCTCACTAGCCCAATAGGAATCCAAGAGTACTCCCCAATAGATGGTGTAAAGTGTTTGTGTTCAACATAAAAGGTGGTGCTTGCTGCTACGAATGCAACGATACACATTTCTTACACAATTTAATCTTCTTTTTTACGAAGAGCAGCAGCGCTGCTTTCATTATATTAATGACAAAGAATTGTAACAGAGATACATGGCCTAACATATCAATGGAAGAAACTTAGGCTAGCCTTAGAAAGAAAAGCAGAAAAGATACTCGTAAATGCAATCAATCAGGAATCACTACCAGAATAACCACCTATCCCGACGGCCTAAGGCCGTCGGCATAGGCCCAAAAGCCGTCGGTCGGCGTAACCCCGTCGGCAACTCGAACGTCGGCGTACCCCGGGCGGCCGTCGGCATACAAAAACCGTCGGCATAGGCATGTACCCCGACGGCTTCCGTATAGCCGTCGGCGTAGATACCCCCTCGGCAACGAATTGGGACTGACGGCCGTTGACGGCGAAGCCGTCCATTCAGGCGTCGCCACGTGGCCGCTCCACGCAGCTTCCGGTGACCTTCTACGCCGACGGTTATGCCGTCGGCATAGTTTTCTCTGTATCCCGACGGCCTAACCGTCGGCGTAGAAGGTCACCCGGAGCTGCGCACAGTGGCCACGTGGCCCACTGTGCCGACGGCTAGGCCGTCGGCATACATAGAAACCTATCCCGACGGCATAACCGTCGGCGTAGAGGGTCACCAAGAGCTGCCAGGAGCTGCCACGTGGCGAAACCTGGTGCCTCGTGCCATGTACGCCGACGGTTATGCCGTCGGGATAGGTACCATAGAATTTTTTTCCAAATTATTTGGTTCAAATACACAGCATATACACAACATATACAGCAAATGCACAGCATACACAGCATGACAAGTTCAAGGTAGGCAACATAGTTCAACATAGGCATAGTTCAACATAATGACAAGTTCAACATAGGCATAGTTCAACATAATGACAAGTTCAACATAGGCATAGTTCAACATAATGACAAGTTCGACAAAGCCAAAAACATCATCACCGCCAAAGGCTTAAGCGCCACCACTTCCACCACCAAAGCCGAGGTAGCCAAAGCCGAGGTCGTCACCGCTAGCGCTACCACCACCGCCACCGCCACCGCTAGCGCTAGCGCTAGCGCTACCGCCACCGCCACCGCCTCGTCAGACCGGAGTGACTGGGCTTTGTGACTCAGGAGTGGAACCATAAGTAGCACCACCACCGGCGGATGATCCACCGATTCCCTGCATGTTTGAAAAGAGATGGGAGGGCAATATATGATTGTATTGAATAAACGGTATGTTCTTGTTGAATAGTTTGGTGATATACTAACCGGAGTGCCATAGTGTTCTGCAAGGAATTGTTCAAACGTAGGCGGCACTGGTTGTGGTCCAGGAGGTGGTGGTGGTGGTGGCAGTGTAGGAATCTGCCCGGTTGCCATAGACGCAACCACAAGCTGCGTCATGCGGCTGTTGTACTCAGTGGCTGCTGCAACTCTCTCGTTCCAGTCGAAGAGTTGCTGACGTACGAAGTCCATGTAGGCCTACAAATATGACATGATGGAACTCATAAAACATAGCAATGCGGAAAATAAAGGTCGAAAGAAAGAAGATAAGAGGGAAAATACTTACAGAGTTCTGCTGGGCTACGAGTGACAGTGTAGAGGACGCACTGGGGCGCGGGCGCTGGCTCGGCCTCGGGTCGGTTGCACGGATCCGCCTGTAGGAGACAGAAGGGGTGATCACAGAATCCAGAATCGGATGCCGACCATGACTCTTCGGCCCTATGCTGACGGCGGCCCTCTCGTCGGTATCCACAGACAAGGGGTCTGATGTGCCAGGATTCCACTTCTGAAACTCCTTCGTGTATGACGTCAGGTTCTCCCCGGTATGGCCGTAGTACTCACTCTCGCCGGCCATGGGATTAGGCCGCACACGGGCGAGCCTCCACGACTCGATGTCTGAGAGTGGCCGCTTCAATTTCTCCTCCTGCACCGCCAAACAGAGGTTAGTCATACATAATAACATACGGTAAAGAGAAGATCAAGAATGTTTTACGTACATAGATATACCTGAAGTTTCTTGTGGCGCCAGTGGTTTCGGTTTCCCTGACGGTGTGTTCCGTCGGTACCTCGATTAGACTTGTTTATCTTGCTCTTGGCAGCAAACTCTGCGTCCTCGCCGACCCACAGATCCACCAATCCCTCCCATCCATCATTCTTTCCAAAGCACCAATCAGGACGCACCTACATAAGAAGCATAATGGCATGTGACCACGAAACAATAAAATTTACCACAAACGTCGTAATGAAAAGTCTGTTATACTTACCAACATGTACTGCTCCTTAGTCAAGGTAAGGTTATGCTCCTTCACGTCATCCTTGGTCACCTTCTCGTTACATACCTCGTGATAATAATGCGAGATAGCCACCCAGCGCACCTCGTACTGCAACTGACGGGCCTGCTTCCTCGCAGCCCGCAGCAAGAACTCATCGGCCTCGGCCTTGTCCTCCTCAAGAACTCTATAGAATTTCTACAGTCATTCATGAAACCAGAATGGAACAAGCCATGAGGTAAACGATTTGATGATAAACTCTGAAAGTAACTCAAGAATTGTGCTTCTCAAGAGAACTTACCCAAAACTTTGATATCACGGCCTTAGCGGCCGTCACATGGGTTGGGTGGAAGGCCGCTTCGTAGTGCTCCCAGCACGTGGCCAAAATCTTGTGCTCCTCGTTGTCTCGGTCCGGAGCGAACATCCCCGGCCAAAGCTTCTTCAACAGGATAGTGAGGATGCCATTTGGAACATGGGCACCTTGAGGATATTCCCAGCTACTGCAAAAGAATGAAAATATTAGCATGTGTACAATCAAAATGATGCTATGTGTTTAAAATATTATTAAGGGGCACTTACCTTTTCCCCTTGGGCTTAATGAGCCACTTCATCTCCTCGGTATCAGGAGCTTTTGGGAGTCGCGCACCACCACGCAGCCAACCTGTCTGCTTGCCACCCCCGTTCCCGCCACCACCATCATCACCGCCACCCCCCTCCCCGCCAGCACCCCCCTCCTCGCCACCATCCCCCTCCTCGCCACCACCCCCCTCCTCGCCACCATCCCCCTCCTCGCCACCATCCTCATCCTCCTCCCTAACCTCCTGCTCCTCCTCCTCCTCCCTAACCTCCTACTCCTCCTCCTCCTCCTCCCCAACCTCCTGCTCCTCCTCAGAGGTTACCTCACTAGAGAAGGGTCGCGAAGACGCCCCCCCTATGTCGGTCACAGAGCTCAGTTTCTGGCCCCGAGACCATCCCCCTGGGCCTCTCCCCCCACCACGTCCTCCTCTAGGGGCACCTCTCCCTCGACCTCCCTGTGAGAACTCATCGTCAAGTAGTCGGGAGGGGACATTACGGGGTCGACCACTCCGACTAACCTTCGCGGCGAGTTTGCTTAGCAAACCAGTACCATCGGCCTTGCCCTTTCCCATACTTAGCAAACCTGCATTGAAAAGAGAATAAAAAGTTAGTGTATTAATAATGAAGGAGTAGACATAATAAAAAGGAATAAAAAAGCGCATTCATAATAATAAACCATATAAAAAAAGACATATTAATAGAACATACAAATAAGACATGGAACATACATCTGCTAGAACCCATACGAATCATCACTGTTGTAACCGTTTCCTCGACCGGTCTCATCGTCACTATCACGCATATCATCTTCGTTGTCTGACGTAGGTGCTGGCTCTTCCTCGTCTTCAGCGTATTCATTTAATTTCTCTAGCATAAGTATGTCTTGGTCGTTCACAATGGTCTCGGCATCATTCCGTGCATCGTCATCGTTTGGATCCACATCAACATCACCCAAGGCATCAGCGTCATTGTATCGAACCACATCAACATCATCAAGTTGCTCTTGATAGAACACTCCCTCGTATGTCACGGGGTTAATGTAGAAGTAATCGTCATCGTCCGGGTCCGGTAGCTTACCATGTGGCGCCACCTTGAACACAACTTCCCAACCCTTTAGGTACTCTTTCTGGCATGGGTAGGGCAGATAATAAACTTGTGTGGCCTGGGTAGCCGCAATAAAAAGATCAGCTCCTGCATAAACGGTGGATGGTTTAACTTTGACCAAACCAAGGGAAGGCGTATGTCTCAACCCCTCATATGGGTCGAACCATCGGCATTTGAACACAGCTAGATTTAGGTCCTCGGCCCCAAGATCGAATGACAACTCGTATATTTTTCCTACCCTTCCGTAGTACTCAACTTCATTTTCTCCTGGGGTGTACACTCCTGTGTTTATAGTTTTGGGATCAGGCCGGCTGTTTTGGTGATCCTCTGTATGGAAGCGATACCCATTCACACCATACTTTTCACATTTCATGACCCGAGCGTTAAAACCCATGGAAACCCATCTCAATTCGTCATCCATAGAAGTGTTCGGATTTTTGCCCTACAAGTTTAATTGACATTTATGGGTGCATTAGTTTCATCAACTAATAAATGTTGAACTAGGAAGTTGAACTAGGGGAATGTGAAAAATTACTTTATCCATGAACCAAGCAACAAAATTTTTTCTGCCAGAGGCACCGTTCCGTAAAAGAGTAAGTGCCTCCGCTTTAGTAGGAGGAATCATTCCCGTCCACTCCTCATGTAGGAATTGACTAAAAGAAGAAAATCGGTGTTAGAATGAGACTCATCCTCAACGAATTGCATAAAGGAATGGTGTAGCGGTATTACCTCATCCACTCTTCCTCGACTTCCTTGATGTTGTGCAAGACATAGAACATGATGTCCTCCCACTCTTGTTCTGGCATGTTATAAGGTTTCGAACCCCCAGCCCGGCCACATTGCCCGTTGAATAGATCGAGCTTGGGTTTATACTTGGGCTCTTCTATATTGTATCGAGACACCTTATTATGCAGAGTGGGAACGTGGTCTGGGTAGTACGATGTCCTGAGGTCTGACACCTCCTCTAGGATAACTGCCTCAGCTATGGAAGCTTCAATCTTAGCTTTGTTTCCACATTTCATTCTGAGATGCTTGTTCTGTCTCAGGGCCGTACTGCCAACGATTCTGCATAGGGCCCCCCAACAATACCTCCTTCGCGAGGTGCAAAATGAGATGTGTCATCGGAGTAAAGAAGCCTGGCGGGAAGATCTTCTCTAGCTTGCATATCAAGTCCGGTGCCTTCTTATGCAATTGTTCAATCACCTCGGGACATACTTCTTTAGCACATATCGTGCGAAAGAAATGGCTTAGCTCCGCAGAAATGCTTCGAAGCAAGCTTGGGTGCAGCCGTACTCAGCCTTGACTGCCATCAGTTGCGAGAAGGCATCCAACTGAGAAATTTTGGCACCCGCATAAAGAGGTTTCTTTGACGAGGCCAAGACCTCCAAGAAGGCCTTTGTGATTGCCTCCGGCTCCTCCGGTTCATTCTCTGAAGGTGTTGTATGTGTCGTCTCGGCAGCAAAGACATCATCTAGCATGTTTCTAACCCCATCGTCCTCATAACCACCGATGCGTTGTTACATCACCTCCTCTCTACCACGGTCCCGCTCGGCAAAGTTTATGGGCATGTTAAAGTCTTCCATATATCCAAACGTGCGAAGGTGCAAAGTCATTTCTCCCTGAGCTCTACGGTGACGTCTTTCACATTTTGCACAGTGGCATTCTGGGTTAATTATCATTGGAGGACGGAATATCTCCTTTAAGAACACATCGGTTTTCTCGACCCACTCTGATGTCACTTGATTCCGACGGATAAAACCATTGTACATCCACTGATTATCTGCCATCCTCTGCTTTATCACGAGCCACACAACAAAATTATGGATTCATTAACATTAATCACATACAATTTTTATTTTCTACCGGGTTGACGAGAAACGGCACTGAATCCACCTACATCTCTAATAGGTAAAGAGGGTCCTAATCCCACCCGAGGATGTGTAGATTGAGTACGTTCTCCATGCTCTACCCCGTTCCGAGACAAAATTTCGGCAGCACCTCCCCGCTGTTCTCCAGATACACGTCTCGGCAAATAGCCGAGAGAATGTGCTCCGGAGAACAATGGGGAGGCGCCGCCGAAATCCTGTCTCGGAACGGGGTAGAGCATGGAGAACGTACCCAATCTACACATCCTCGGGCTGTCCGTGGAAAACGCTGGACAATCCGAAAGAGTTGCGGTGATAAATATGCAATTGAATGCATATTTATCGATGCAACCCTTTCGTACGGGAGACGCCTAGGTTACGCGACTTGACGTGATAATTAAATCTAGTGACATGATTAAAAGAGAGTAGGAGGAGGTGTTGGATATATAGCTCACCCTCGGCTGTAGAGGAAGTAGTCGAATAGCGGCGGGATCACGGACCAACAACTTCGACGACGATGACTCCAAAGAGATACAACACCACAAAGCCTGCAAATTTTACCGACAAAACAATTTAGATCATCACATCAAATATCTATTTTTTAGCAAGACCATCAACATCTTCATTATTGTTTCCCCCCTCCGTGCGTTTTTTAGCAAGTTAACATTTTTTAGCCAAACGTTTTTTTCTCAAATACTATTTTTTCTCACTATCTATTTTTATCAAGACCATCTACATCCATCTAGCAACAGTAGCATCATCATCATTCATCATTCATTAACATTTTTAGCATGTTAACATTAATAGCAACATCATCATTCATCCATCTAACAACATCATCATTCATCCATCTAACCACATCATCAATCATCATCAATAAATCATCATCATCAATCACCATCTAACATCTAACATCATCAATTATCATCATCATTCATCCATCCATCAAAAAAAAGATGAGGCAGAGAGGAGCTCACGTAGGGGGGGGTGGCCGGCGCGGGGCGGGGCGGGACGTGGTCGGGGCAGGCCGACGCGTGGCCGGGGCGAGGCGGGGCTGGACGTGGCCGGGGCGGGCCGGCGCGTGGCCGGGGCGAGGCGGCGTTGGGCGGCGCTAGGCGGGGCTGGGGTGGTGCGGGGCGGCGGCGCGGGGAGGGGCGGGGCTGGGGCGGTGCGGGGCGGCGGCGCGGGGAGGGGCGGGGCTGGGGCGGCGGTGCGGGGAGGGGCGGGGCTGGGGCGGTGCGGGGCGGCGGCGCGGGGCTGGGGCGCGTGCGGGGCGGGGCGGCGGCGCGGGGAGGGGCGGGGCTGGGGTGGCGGCGCTAGGGCGGGGCGGCGGCGCGGGGTCGGGTCGGGAGGAGTGGGGATAGGGGATGAGTGGAGGAGGGAGGCCGCCCGACCGGATAAGGGGGGGTCTATGCCGACGGTTATGCCGTCGGCATATCGTCGGGCCCCACTGCGCCACGGATCGATGACGTGGCAGGGGGATATGCCGACGGCTTAACCGTCGGCGTATCTACGTTCAATTTTTTTTTAATAATTTTTTTTATATATACTTTTTCTTAAAAAAATTCCATTAATTAAATTGTGTCTTATCTATACATAAACACACATAGATACACCACGCGTGTCTCTTGGGGCCAGTTTACCACCCGGTCAACTCTCGCTGGGTTAGACGGGACGGGTGTAGTTTGGGGGGTAGCTATGCCGCCGGGTCTTTCGCCCCGGGTGTGACGTGTAGGAGCCCCGTGCCGGGTGCTTGCCCAGCGCAAGACGTGGCGGCTTAGCTATCCCCCAAGTACCCCCGTCCCGTCTAACCCTCGCACTGTTGACCGGACGGATCTACCCCTTTGACTTTCACCGGACGGTGTATGACCGATGGACATTTTCACCTGGCTGTGATAGGCACGCCATAGGTACACTTCGGATCAAAGTCCGGGCCCAACCCACCGCAAGATTCCCTCCGCGTCGACCTGACGTGACCGTTTCCACCCTCCGTGCGGCGGCGGCATCGACGTCCGTGAGGGGGGCCACACCCCGGAGCCGCGTGCGGGGTGCTTGCACCCGCCACCACATTTCGAGACGTGTAAGAGGGCCCACCGCAAGACCTCGCGGCATAGCTACCCCCCAAAAGTCCCCCGTCCCATCAAACCATGGCACAATTGACCGGCGGATCTACCCCTTTGACTTTCACCGGACGGGGTTTAACCGAGGGACATTTCCACCTGGCTGTGATAGGCTAGCCCATAGGTTCACTTCGGATCAAGGTCCGGGCCCAACCCACCGCAAGATTCCCTCCGTGTCTACCTGACGTGATCGTGTCCACCCTCCGTGCGGCGGCAGCGACGTCTGTGATGGGGGGCACGCTACGGAGCCGCGTGCCAGGTGCTTACACTTGTCACCACTCTTCCACACGTGTAAGAGGGCCTCGCGCAAGACCTCGCGGCATAGCTCCCCTCCAGGTCCCCCGTCCCGTCTAACCCTGGCACTATTGACCGGGCGGATCTACCCCTTTGACTTTTACTGGACGGGGTTTGACCGAAGGACATTTCCACCTGGCTGTGATAGGTGAGCCCATAGGTACACTTGGGATCAAGGTCCGGGCCCAACCCACCGCAAGATTCCCTCCGCGTCGACCTGACGTGGCCGTTTCCACCCTTTGTGTGACGGCGGCAGGGACGTCCGTGAGGGGGGTCATGCTACGGAGCGGCGTGTGGGGTGCTTGCACCCGCCACCACATTTCGGGACGTGTCAGAGGGCCCACCGCAAGACCTCGCGGCATAGCTACCCCCCAAAAGTCCCCCGTCCCATCAAACCATGGCACAGTTGACCGGCGGATCTACCCCTTTGACTTTCACCGGACGGGGTTTGACCGAGGGACATTTCCACCTGGCTGTGATAGGCCAGCCCATAGGTACACTTCGGATCAAGGTCCGGGCCAAACCCATCGCAAGATTCCCTCTGCGTCGACCTGACGTGGCCGTTTCCACCCTTTGTGTGACGGCGGCAGGGACGTCCGTGAGGGGGGTCACGCTACGGAGCCGCGTGCGGGGTGCTTGCACCCACCACCACATTTTGGGACGTGTCAGAGGGCCCACCGCAAGACCTCGCGGCAAAGCTACCCCCCAAAAGTCCCCCGTCCCATCAAACCATGGCACAGTTGACCGGCGGATCTACCCCTTTGACTTTCACCGGGCGGGGTTTGACCGAGGGACATTTCCACCTGGCTGTGATAGGCCAGCCCATAGGTACACTTCGGATCAAGGTCCGGGCCCAACCCACCGCAAGATTCCCTCCGCGTCGACCTGACGTGGCCGTTTCCACCCTTTGTGTGACGGCGGCAGGGACGTCATTCAGGGGGGTCACGCTACGGAGCCGCGTGCGGGGTGCTTGCACCCGCCACCACATTTCGGGATGTGTCAGAGGGCCCACCGCAAGACCTCGCGGCATAGCTACCCCCGAAAAGTCCCCCGTCCCATCAAACCATGGCACAGTTGACCGGCGGATCTACCCCTTTGACTTTCACCGGATGGGGTTTGACCGAGGGGCATTTCCACCTGGCTGTGATAGGCCAGCTCATAGGTACACTTCGGATCAAGGTCCGGGCCCAACCCACCGCAAGATTTCCTCCGTGTTTACCTGACGTGGCTATTTCCACCCTCCGTGTGATGGCGGTCGCGACGTCCGTGATGGGGGGCACGCTTCCGAGCCGCGTGTCGGGTGCTTACACTTGTCACCACTCTTCCACACGCGTAAGAGGGCCTGGCGCAAGACCTCGCAGCATAGCCCCCCTCCAGGTCCCCTGTCCTGTCAAACCATGGCACAGTTGACCGGACGGATCTACCCCTTTGACTTTCACCGGACGGGGTTTGACCGAAGGACATTTCCACCTGGCTGTGATAGGCGAGCCCATAGGTACACTTCGGATCAAGGTCCGGGCCCAACCCACCGCAAGATTCCCTCCATGTCTACCCGACGTGGCCGTTTCCACCCTTTGTGTGACGGCGGCAGGGACGTCCGTGAGGGGGGTCACGCTACGGAGCCACGTGCCGGGTGCTTACACTTGTAACCACTCTTCCACACGCGTAAGAGGGCCTGCTGGCGCAAGACCTCGCGGCATAGCCCCCCTCCAGGTCCCCCGTCCCGTCTAACCCTGACACTGTTGGCCGGACAAATCTACCCCTTTGACTTTCACCGGACGGGGTTTGACCGAAGGACATTTCATCCTGGCTGTGATAGGCGAGCCCATAGGTACACTTCGGATCAAGGTCCGGGCCCAACCCACCGCAAGATTCCCTCCGTGTCTACCCGACGTGGCCGTTTCCATCCTTTGTGTGATGGCGACAGGGACGTCCGTGAGGGGGGTCACGCTACGGAGCCGCGTGCGGGGTGCTTGCACCCGCCACCACATTTCGGGACGTGTCAGAGGGCCCAATGCAAGACCTCGCGGCATAGCTACCCCCCAAAAGTCCCCCGTCCCATCAAACCATGGCACGGTTGACCGTCGGATCTACCCCTTTGACTTTCACCGGACGGGGTTTGACCGAGGGACATTTCCACCTGGCTATGATAGGCCAGCCCATAGGTACACTTCGGATCAAGGTCCGGGCCAACCCACCGCAAGATTCTCTCCGTGTCTACCTGACGTGGCCGTTTCCACCCTCCGTGTGACGGCGGCAGCGACGTCCGTGATGGGGTGCACGCTACGGAGCCGCGTGCCGGGTGCTTACACTTGTAACCACTCTTCCACACGCGTAAGAGGGCCTACTGGCGCAAGACCTCACGGCATAGCCCCCCTCCAGGTCCCCCGTCCCGTCTAACCCTAACACTGTTGACCGGACGGATCTACCCCTTTGACTTTCACCGGACGGGGTTTGACCGAAGGACATTTCCACCTGGCTGTGATAGGCGAGCCCATAGGTACACTTCGGATCAAGGTCCGGGCCCAACCCACCGCAAGATTCCCTCCATGTCTACCCGACGTGGCCGTTTCCACCCTTTGTGTGACGGCGGCAGGGACGTCCGTGAGGGGGGTCACGCTACGGAGCCGCGTGCGGGGTGCTTGCACCCGCCACCACATTTCGGGACGTGTCAGAGGGCCCAGCGCAAGAACTCGCGGCATAGCTACCCCCCAAAAGTCCCCCGTCCCATCAAACCATGGCACAGTTGACTGGCGGATCTACCCCTTTGACTTTCACCGGACAGGGTTTGACCGAGGGACATTTCCACCTGGCTGTGATAGGCCAGCCCATAGGTACACTTCGGATCAAGGTCCGGGGCCAACCCACCGCAAGATTCCCTCCGTGTCTACCCGACGTGGTCGTTTTCCATCCTCCGTGTGACGGCGTCGAGCTTTATTCCGTGATGGGGGGCACGCTACGGAGCCGCGACCACATTCCGGGACGTGTACGTAAGAGGGTCCAGCGCAAGACCTCGCGGCATAACTACCCCCAAAGTCCCCCGTCCCGTCATACCCTGCCACAGTTAATCGGCGGATCTAGCACTTTCAAGATTCTTGTAAAAAACATATAAAACTTGTCAAAATAGACGTAATTATCATATTTTTGTGATTTCAGTAAAGTATAGGGACCTATATGCAAAAGAACATGAGGTCACATTACTAACATACTCGAAAACAAATACAAACCACATATTCATAATCTATGGAAAATTTACACCAAATCGATATATAATTTATGTATGTTTATGTTTACATAAGGCTTATTTAAGTTAATCAAAAATTAATTTAGGAAAATAATAAAAACTTAAAAACAGGAAAAAAAAATCAGAAAACAGATAAAATTCTTTGCCGACGGTTTGGCCGTCGGCGTAGATATGAACCAGCGACGCCCAACAGACGCGACTCGGATCGATGACGTGGTGCGTGTCGCGGATCGATGACATGGGCACCGGCTACGCCGACGGTTTAACCGTCGGCATAGCTACGCCGACGGCCGCCGTCAAAGCCGTTTGCGTAGCTCTAACGTCGTCAGCTCGCCGTTCGTTCCCGGGCTGTCTAGGTCATTTCTATGCCGACGGCCCGTTTATGCCGACAAGGGCCGTCGGGATAGTTGTAGATACGCCGACGGTTTTTCGGTGCCTACGGCCACCGTCGGGATAGGCTGTGGGACGCCGACGACTTTTCTATGCCTACGGTTAAACCAGGGCCGTCGGGATAGCACCGACGATGCCTACGGCCACCGCCGGCATAGATTAGGCCGTCGGCGTCGAGCTTTATTCCGGTAGTGAATGGTATGAGCAACTGAGAATGTTCGGAGCCTCGTATGGTGGTTTGTTGCCGGTGGGCGCAGCGGTGGCGGATCATCCGCGCTTTGTCGAGCTGCCGCTGTTGGCATTTGTTTCTTCTTCTTGTTCTTTTGGGCTTGTTGTGCTGCTCGCCCCAGCCATCTATGTATCGGTGTTGGTTGCTTTGTAATACAAAGCGGGGGAAACCCTTTTTTCGGGGAATGTTCAGGAACAAATAAATGTACACACTATGTATCGCTAGGCTCCCGATTAACACCCAGTCAAGCTGCTACTACAAGGGGTTAACAATATAAGCAACTAAATCCCAAACTAGATAGCGTTATCAATGTTCAGGACACATATGACTAAACCGAGCACACAGACACGTGGAAGCGACCCCTTCTCAGCACCACTCGGATCTGATGCCCCTCCATGTCCTCTTCCTCGATCTGGCCTCTCCAGCTTGCTAAAGCATTTTTATACGAATAGCATAATGCTATTTTGGTGATTTCTTTTATATTTTATTTATATGCCAGCCTTAAAATGATATCATGCATATTAATAAGATGGGAAAAATGTATTTCTTGCTTTCTACAGTTTCATATCTTTCCAATTGCATAGTCTATATAAGTTAAATCACTAGGATACCATCTAAACACCGAAAGGCGCCAAAGGGAATAATGGGCAGGAGATAAACTTGGACACCTCCCTCCGTAGTGAGGAATTGAGAATTGCTTGCTAAAATTAGTATAGCATGACAAAGCATGGTACTACTGAATTAGCTAATACTTGCCATCATATCACAATGTCGACCGGCCCTATATATGCCATGAACAATAGAAGCAAAAACTAGGAGCAAGCTTACCCCTTCAAATAGTAGGTGGAGACAAGGATGGCGGGAAACCCGTGTACAGATGGGCATCCAGGGAGATGTACACAGGCCTAGACCCACGGAACCGCTCGAGCTTGAAAGTCTGAAGATCAATTGAATAATAGTTGTAGTTGTTCCCGGGTGACTTTGGGTTGTGTACATACGCATGTAGAAGTAAGCATCCCCCAGCAACACCGACGATGGAATATCGATAATTGCGGGGCACCTGGATTACGTCCTCCCTTTGCCACTGCTTTTTACCATCCCCGTTATCTCGCAAAACGTCGTAGAGGATGTGATTTTCATCAACTGGCATATTGTCATCCAAGAGGCCATCTCTAACACGGCGACTATACATCCCAAGCCTTCCATCCGTTGCCTCCACAAAGGTGTTCTCCCGACGACTGCGTGGGAGGCTGAGAAAAGAGAATTCCTCCGTGCGCGTGTCGAACACGAGCAACTTGCAGGGATAAGGTATCTCAAAATAGAAGCATCCATGAGCATAATGGCGACGCGTGGACGGAGTGTCCGGGAAGGTACCCAGCACGACCCATTCTGCCTTCGAGACACCACGTGATCATCGGGTGTGATAGACTCTACGTTCACATACAACGGGTGCAAGCCAGTGTTGCACATGCGGAACACTCGGGTTAAACTTGACGAGCCTAGCATGTACAGACATGGCCTTGGAACACAAGAGACTGAAAGGTCGAACATGAGTCATATAGTAGATATGATCAACATGGAGATGTTCACCATTGAAACCACCTCAACTTACGTGATGATCGGACTTGGGTTGGTGAATTTGGATCATGTGACACTCGAATGACCTGAGGGATGTGAATTTGAGTGGGATTTTTTAAGTAATATGATTAACTAAACTCATTATGTTGAACAATAGTCTAAGTTGTCTTTGCAAAATTTATGTTGTAGATCAATGGCTCGCGCAGTAGCACCCCTAAATTTCAATGCGTTCCTAGAGAAAGCTAAGTTGAAAGATGATGGAAGTAACTTTGTAGACTGGGCCCGTAATCTGAGGATTATCCTCACGGCTTCCCAAAAAGCTTATGTCCTTGATGCACCGCTCGGTGAACCACCTGCTCCAGTAGAGGCTGCAGACGTTGCGAACGCCTGGCAAGCACGTTCTGATGATTATTCAATAGTTCAATGTGCAATGTTGTATGGCTTAGAACCAGGACTTCAAAGACGTTTTGAACATCATGGAGCATATGAGATGTTCCAGGAGTTGAAGTTTATCTTTGAGAAGAATGCCCGGATCGAGAGGTATGAGACCTCCGATAAGTTCTATGCTTGCAAGATGGAGGAGAACGGGTCTGTCAGTGAACATGTGCTCAGAATGTCTGGGTATTCCAACCGTCTGGCGGAGTTGGGAATTGTTCTCTCGCCAGAGGCGATCACTGACAGGGTTCTTCAATCACTACCACCTAGCTACAAAAGCTTCGTGTTGAACTATAACATGTAAGGGATGAATAAGTCAGTCGCCAAGCTGTTTGCGATGTTGAAAGTCGCTGAGTCTGAGATTCAGAAGGAGCATCAAGTGTTGATGGTCAATAAAACCACTAGTTTCAAGAAGAATGGCAAGGGCAAGAAGGGTAGCTCCAAGAAGAGTGGCAAAACAGTTGCCCCTCCCGTGAAGAAACCCAAGGCTGGACCCAAGCCAGAAACTGAGTGCTTTCATTGCAAGGGAACTGGTCACTGGAACCGGAACTGCCCCAAGTATCTGGCTGACAAGAAGGCGGCCAACACCAAACAAGGTATATATGATATACATGTTATTGATGTGTACCTTACCAACTCTCGTTGTAGTGCCTGGGTATTTGATACCGGTTCGGTTGCTCACATTTGCAACTCAAAACAGGAACTACGGAATAGACGGAGGCTGGCAAAGGACAAAGTGACGATGCGCGTGGGAAATGGTTCCAAGGTTGATGTGATCGCCGTCGGCACACTCGCTCTTCGATTACCATCGGGATTAGTGATGAACCTGTATAATTGTTATTTAGTGCCTGCGTTAAGCATGAACATTATATCGGGATCTTGTTTATTGCGAGACGGTTACTCATTTAAATCAGAGAATAATTGTTGTTCTATTTATATGAGTAATATCTTTTATGGTCATGCACCAATTGTGAGGGGTTTATTCTTATTGAATCTCGATAGTGATGATACACATGTTCATAACATTGATGCCAAAAGATGTAGAGTTAATAATGATAGCACCACTTTCTTGTGACACTGCCGCTTAGGTCATATTGGTGTAAAACGCATGAAGAAACTCCATGCTGATGGACTTTTGGAGTCACTTGATTTTGAATCACTTGACAGATGTGAACCATGCCTCATGGGCAAGATGACTAAGACCCCGTTCTCTGGAACAATGGAACGGGCAAGTGACTTGTTGGAAATCATACATACTGATGTGTGCGGTCCGATGAGCATTGAGGTGCGCGGTGGATATCGTTATTTTCTCACCTTCACCGATGACTTAAGTAGATATGGTTATATTTACTTAATGAAACATAAGTCTGAAACGTTTGAAAAGTTCAAGCAATTTCAGAGTGAAGTTGAGAATCATCGTAAAAAGAAGATTAAATTCATGCGATCTGATCGAGGAGGAGAATATCTGAGTTATGAGTTTGGCAATCACTTGAGACAATGTGGAATTGTTTCACAATTAACACCGCCTGGAACACCACAGCGTAATGGTGTGTCCAAATGTCGTAATCGAACCTTATTGGATATGGTGCGGTCTATGATGTCTCTTGCCGATTTGCCACTATCGTTTTGGGGTTATGCGTTAGAGACAGCTGCATTCACTTTAAATAGGGCACCATCTAAATCCGTTGAAACGAGGCCATATGAACTGTGGTTTGGCAAGAAACCAAAGTTGTCGTTTCTTAAAGTTTGGGGATGTGATGCTTATGTCAAAAAGCTTCAGCCTGAAAAGCTGGAACCCAAAGCGGAGAAATGCGTCTTCATAGGATACCCAAAAGAGACGGTTGGGTATACCTTCTATCTCAGATCCGAAGGCAAAGTGTTTGTCGCAAAGAACGGGTCATTTCTCGAGAAAGAGTTTCTCTCGAAAGAATTGAGTGGGAGGAAAATAGAACTTGATGAGGTTGTTAAACCTTTACTTCAACCAGAGAGTAGCGCAGCGCAGAAAGATGTTTCTGTGGAGCCTAGATCAGTTGAAGAGGAAGCTAATGATGGTGATCATGAAGCTTCAGATCAAGATGCTATCGAACCTCGTAGGTCGACAAGGACGCATATTGCTCCTGAGTGGTACGACAACCCTGTCTTAGAGGTCATGTAGTTAGACAACGATGAGCCTACGAGCTATGGAGAAGCGATGATGGGCCCGGATTCCGAGAAATGGTTAGAGGCCATGAAATCCGAGATGGGATCCATGTATGAAAACAAAGTATGGACTTTGGAAGTATTACCTGAAGGGCGAAAGGCCATTCAGCATAAATGGATCTTTAAGAAGAAGACGGATGCAGACGGTAATGTCACCGTCTATAAAGCTCGACTTGTGGCAAAGGGTTTTTCACAAGTTCAAGGAGTTGACTACGATGAGACCTTCTCACCCGTAGCGATGCTTAAGTCCGTCACGTTTCAAAGTGATCCAGGAGTGGAACACTGGAGGGCGGTCAAGAATATCCTGAAGTACCTGAAAAGGACTAAGGACATGTTTCTCCTTTATGGAGGTGATCAAGAGCTCGTCGTAAAGGGTTACATCGATGCAAGCTTTGACACTGATCCGGATGACTCTAAGTCTCAAACCGGATACGTATTTATTCTCAATGGGGGTGCGGTAAGCTGGTGCAGTTCCAAGCAGAGCGTGGTAGCTGATTCTACATGCGAAGTGGAGTACATCGCTGCCTCGGAGGCGGCGAAGGAAGGTGTCTGGATGAAGGAGTTCATGACAGATCTTGGAGTAGTGCCCAGTGCACTAAACCCAATGACTCTGTTCTGTGACAACACTGGTTCCATTGCTCTGGCCAAGGAACCAAGGTTTCACAAGAGGACCAGACACATAAAGCGACGCTTCAATTCCATCCGCGATTACATCAAGGAGGAGGACATAAATACTTGCAAAGTGCATACGGATCTGAATGTCGCAGACCCGTTGACTAAACCTCTTCCAAGGGCTAAACATGATCAACACCAGAACTGTATGGGTGTTAGATTCATTACAATGTAAATCACATAGTGATGTGAGCTAGATTATTGACTCTAGTGCAAGTGGGAGACTGTTGGAAATATACCCTAGAGGCAATAATAAAGTGATTATTATTGTATTTCCTTGTTCATGATAATCGTTTATTATCCATGCTATAATTGTATTGATTGGAAACACTAATACACGTGTGGATACATAGACAACACCGTGTCCCTAGTATGCCTCTAGTAGACTAGCTCGTTGATCAAAGATGGTCAAGGTTTCCTAGCCATAGACATGAGATGTCATTTGATAACGGGATCACATCATTAGGAGAATGATGTGATGGACAAGACCCAAACTATGAACGTAGCATATGATCGTGTCAGTTTATTGCTATTGTTTTCTTCATGTCAAGTATCTGTTCCTATGACCATGAGATCATGCAACTCACTGATACCGGAGGAATACCTTGTGTGTATCAAACGTCACAACTTAACTGGGTGACTATAAAGGTGCTCTCCGAGGATGTCTGTTGAGTGGGCATGGATCAAGACTGGGATTTGTTACTCCGTGTGATGGAGAGGTATCTCAGGGCCCACTTGGTAATACAACATCACAATAAGCCTTGCAAGCAAAGTGACTAAACAGTTAACCACGGGATCTTGTATTACAGAACGAGTAAAGAGACTTTCCGGTAACGAGATTGAACTAGGTATAGAGATACCGACGATCGAATCTCGGGCAAGTAACATACTGAAGAACAAAGGGAACAACATACGAGATTAACTGAATCTTTGACATAGAGGTTCAACCGATAAAGATCTTCGTAGAATATGTAGGAACCAATATGGGCATCCAGGTCCCGCTATAGGTTATTGACCGTAGAGGTGTCTCGGTCATGTCTACATAGTTCTCGAACCCGCAGGGTCTGCACACTTAACGTTCGGTGACGTTTCGGTAGTATTGAGTTATGTATGGTGGTGACCGAAGATTGTTTGGAGTCCTGGATGAGATCCCGGACGTCACGAGGAGCTTCGGAATGGTCCGGAGGTAAAGATTTATATATGGGAAGTCCCGTTTTGGTCTCCGGTAAAGTGTCGGGCACTTCCGGTAGTGTACCGGGAGTGACGAATGGGTTCTAGGGGGTCCACCAAGTGGGGCCCACCCACCCCAAGGGTCACATGGGCCTAGGAGGTGGCACACCAGCCCCTGGTGGGCTGGCCGGCCAGCCCCTAGGAGACCCTTGCGCAAGGGGTGGGGAGGAGGCCAAGTGGGGAGGAGTCCTAATAGGATTCCACCTCCCTTGTGGGAGGTGGACTCGTCCTCCTTGGTGGTTCGGCCGAACCCCTAGGGGAAACCCTAGGGGCTGCCTCCTCCTCCCTCCCTCCTATATGTACTAGAGGGTTTTTGAGGGCAGCCCCTAATCTGAAAAGCCACGGCTGCCTCTCTCTTTCTTTATATCTGTTCTCCACTAGATCGTCTCGGTTGCGCTTGGCGAAGCCCTGTTGGGACAACACCACCACCACCGTCACCACGTCGTCGTGCTGCCGGGGAACTCATCTACCTCTCCGCTCCCTCTTGCTGGATCAAGAAGGCCGAGATCGTCATCGAGCTGTACGTGTGCTGAACGCGGAGGTGCCGTCCGTTCGGCACTAGATCGGGACGGATCGCGGGACGGCTTGCGATTTGGATCGCGAAGACGTTCGACTACATCAACCGCGTTTCTTAACGCTTTCATCTTAGCGATCTACAAGGGTACGTAGATCCACACTCCCTCTCGTAGATACTCATCACCATAGATAGATCTTGCGTGTGCGTAGGAATTTTTTTGTTTCCCATACAACGTTCCCCAACATAGGGCCCACCGCTCTCTAGTACCATTAGGAAGGATAGCGTGTATCGAAACACGTGACAATTAATGGTTTACCACTAGATTCCGGTGCGTAATTAACACATAAACATAGAAAAACTGGGGATGCGCCGTTGTGCTTTTTCCCCACCTATAAAAAGAGGGGGGGGGGGGATGAGGGAGACATATTTACTGTCACCGCAGTCATCTTGTTCTTGACACTTCGAGCTCCTACACCCAAGCTTTTAGCTTTCCGCGTGAACCAGAGCATCGCCCTACCATCCCAACACGGCTGGTGGTCGTCAGCAGCGGAAGCCAGTCGACACACGGGCAAGGTCCTTGCTCCTGCGTCCGAGGTGGCATATGTCACCGAGGGAAAGTGGAAGCTCTGCACGATGGCGCAAGGACAACTGGACCGACTCTCCGAAGCCGGCTACCTATCGCCGACATATGTCGCCTATGCACACCCTGGCCTCACCGTTGTCGGCAACGACGCCGTTCAAGAGGCAATCACCCACCCCAATGACAACGAATGGGTATGTTTTGCTCCCATTCTGATCCGGGGCCTGAGGGATTCCAATCCATCCGTTCCTGCGGGAACTCCTCCATTTTTATTGTCTCCAGCTCCACTAGCTATCCCCAAACTCGATTCTCCACATAGATTCATATTCATTTACAATATGTATTTATTTTGTAATAAAAAATAATATACTCCCTCCATTTCAAAATTTATGGTGTATTTCGTTCGTTTAAGGCAAGACCCTGTCTATTAGTAAATCACTCGATTCATATCTGAAGAGAAGTATTTACTCTATGGATATGTATAAATCACATGTTAGTGGTGTGTTATTTTGTCAAAGTCTGTGAGAAAAAACCTTATATTTTCAAAAGGCCGAGCATCCTCTATAACACTAAGCTCCCTAGTTTTTAGGGCCTCACAATTAATTGAGGTCTCCAATTTAGAATTAGGTCATTCAATTTTGATCGAGTCAACAATTTTACAAGTACACCTTGCTCCCTAATTTTAGAGCTTCCCCCTTCGATTGAGGTTTACAATTCTAATGCCTTGATTTTGACTCGACCAATTCTTTTTTATGGCAATGAAATCTCTAACTTCGTTAAGCTCCCCCATTTAAATCTCCCTCATTTAACCGAGGTCTAAAATTTGGATTGGATACACAATTGATTGAATCGTTAACCCGGACTTCGCGGTGGGACCTCTCGATGAATGGGTCCCTTGGTAAGTACCTAAGTGGTGTGGGCTTGGTTGACAAAACAAAAGTGTCGTCCATGACACGTTTAGCACCCACTACGGGAAAACGACGAGCTGCCGTGTGGGCCGCTCTTTGCCGTGTGCCCAGAAGCTCGGAACACGGCAAAGCCAGTCTATGCCGTGCAGGTACAAAAAAGAGCACGGCGAAAATAGAGAACACGACAAAGACGAAATAAAGAACACGGCAAAGACATGAACACGGCAAAACACAGACAGGGCACACGGCAAAGCAGAAAAGCACGGCAAATTCGGAGGTGGCACACGGCAAAGCTCACCGGCACGGCAAAAATTCGTGACACGTGGCTTTCGTGTCCTCTTTTGACGGGGCCGTTATAACGGCTAATCTTTGCCGTATGCACAGGAAAAGAACACGGCGATGTGCACCTTTGCCGTGTGGATCGCAAAGACACACGGCAAACGTCTGTCTTTGCCGTGTTCCTTTGTCCGCCGACACGGCAAAGATTGCTTTCCCATCTTTTCAATTCCCGCCTTTCTCTTCCCGCCCATTTTTTCCGCCATTGCAGCCATCGCGTCCCTATATATAGCCGTGTGTGTCTCGGCTCGAACACAAAACTCACCCAACCCAGCAATTCTCCACCGCCCATATCACCGCCGAAGCCCCTCCGATTCCTTTCTTCCGTCGAGATGCCTCTTCGTCTCCGCGCCAACCAGAGCTCCACGTCCGAACAAATAATTGATACTTGCATCGATTTTGACAAATTTTATATGGTTTTTTATCATAATCTTGAAAGGATTCTGTTGCTATACTATGTTTTCAAATTTGAACAAACTAAAATAATGTTTGCTTCAGATTTACAGAAAAAACCCTTTTGTTTTGACTTTTTTGTATATTTTTCATTTCTTGGCCAAACGAAACAAATTTTATATCTACATCCGTCAGATTATTTCTAGGATTGTGGTGGCAGGTGTAAAGACCCGGCACGCGGCTCTGGAGTGCGACCCCCTTCACGGGTCAACGGGGCTAGGGTTAGGCCGGCCGGGGCCCTTCGAGGGGTAGCAATGCCACCAAAGCATCGCTCCGGGTCCTCATACATGTCTTAAAGTGTGGTGGGATGTTTGAACAGGCAATACGTGGCTCCGGAGTGTGGCCCCCCTCACGGGCGGCGATACCACCGAAGTAACGTTCTGCGGTTCTGGTGTTCCGTGAATTTTTCTGAACACTCAGAGCGTGATCAATTCATGAAATTTTATGATAGGCTGGGCTCAAAATTTGATTTAAAATGTTCCTATGGGCTAACCTAGCACAACCAGATAGAAAAGTCCACTGGTCCAATGCCATCCGTCCAAAGTCAGAGGTGGTAGATCTTCGGGTCACCGGGCCAGGGTTTGGTTGCTCGGGGGCCTTCGGGCCGAGGGTAGCAAACCCACCAAAACTTGCATTGGGTCCTCATACATGTCTGACAGTGTGGTGGGAGGTTGAAACACCCAGCACGCAGCTCCGGAGTGTGACCCCCTTCATGGACGGCACTACCGCCAGCACTTAGAGGGGGAAACTGCCACAGATTGTAGCTCAGAGGGAATCTTGTGATAGTCTGGGCTCAAAATTTGTTTTAAAATGTTCCTATGGGCTAACCTAGCACCACCAGGTAGAAAAGTCCATTGGTCTAGCGCCGTCCGGTGAAATTCAAAGGGGGTAGCTTTCCCGGTCAACCGGGCCAGGGTTATGCCGCTCCGGGGTCTTCGGAGGGTAGCAATGCCACCAAAACTTGCATTGGGTCCTCATACATGTCTGAGAGTGTGGTGGGAGGTTCAAACACCCAGCACGCAGCTCCGGAGTGTGACCCCCTTCACGGACGGCACTACCGCCAGAACTTACAGGGGGAAACTGCGACGGAGGTTCAATCCGGAGGGATTCTTGTGATAGGCTGGGCTCAAAATTTGATTTAAAATGTTCCTATGGGCTAACCTAGCACAACCAGGTAGAAAAGTCCATTGGTCCAACGCCATCCGTCGAAAGTCAGAGGGGGTAGATCTCCGGGTCAACCGAGCCAGGGTTAGGCCGCTCGGGGGCCTTCGGGGGGTAGCAAACCCACCAAAACTTGTATTGGGTCCTCATACATGTCTGACAGTGCGGTGGGAGGTTGAAACACCCAGCACGCAGCTCCGGAGTGTGACCCCCTTCATGGACGGCACTACCACCAGCACTTAGAGGGGGAAACTGCCGCAGATTGTAGCTCGGAGGGAATCTTGTGATAGTCTGGGCTCAAAATTTGTTTTGAAATGTTCCTATGGGCTAACCTAGCACCACCAGGTAGAAAAGTCCATTGGTCTTGCGCCGTCCGGTGAAATTCAAAGGGGGTAGCTTTCCCGGTCAACCGGGCCAGGGTTATGCCGCTCCGGGGTCTTCGGAGGGTAGCAATGCCACCAAAACTTGCATTGGGTCCTCATACAAGTCTGAGAGTGTGGTGGGAGGTTCAAACACCCAGCACGCAGCTCCGGAGTGTGACCCCCTTCACGGACGACACTACCGCTAGCACTTACAGGGGGAAACTGCGACGGAGGTTCAATCCGGAGGGATTCTTGTGATAGGCTGGGCTCAAAATTTAATTTAAAATGTTCCTATGGGCTAACCTAGCACAACCAGGTAGAAAAGTCCATTGGTCCAACGCCATCCGTCGAAAGTCAGAGGGGGTAGATCTCCGGGTCAACCGAGCCAGGGTTAGGCCACTCGGGGGCCTTCGGGGGGTAGCAAACCCACCAAAACTTGTATTGGGTCCTCATACATGTCTGACAGTGCGGTGGGAGGTTGAAACACCCAGCACGCAGCTCCGGAGTGTGACCCCCTTCATGGACGGCACTACCACCAGCACTTAGAGGGGGAAACTGCCGCAGATTGTAGCTCGGAGGGAATCTTGTGATAGTCTGGGCTCAAAATTTGTTTTAAAATGTTCCTATGGGCTAACCTAGCACAACCAGGTAGAAAAGTCCATTGGTCCAACGCCATCCGTCGAAAGTCAGACGGGGTAGATCTCCGGGTCAATCGAGCCAGGGTTAGGCTGCTCGGGGGCCTTCGGGGGGTAGCAAACCCACCAAAACTTGTATTGGGTCCTCATACATGTCTGACAGTGCGATGGGAGGTTGAAACACCCACCACGCAGCTCCGGAGTGTGACCCCCTTCATGGACGGCACGACCGCCAGCACTTAGAGGGGGAAACTGCCACAGATTGTAGCTCGGAGGGAATCTTGTGATAGTCTGGGCTCAAAATTTGTTTTAAAATGTTCCTATGGGCTAACCTAGCACCACCAGGTAGAAAAGTCCATTGGTCTAGTGCCGTCCGGTGAAATTCAAAGGGGGTAGCTTTCCCGGTCAACCGGGCCAGGGTTATGCCGCTCCGGGGTTGAAGATGACCCGGCAAGGAGGCGATCCGGCAAAGCGACCCGGCAAGATACCCTAATGGTACTCCCGGGAAGGCGGCAGCCTGACGAAGACCGAAGATCAAGATGGACGTAAGGAGACGTAAGATCAAGATAGACGTAAGCCAGCACGCTTACAAAAATACTTCTGGACCCTGAGCGGAATTAAGCGGTACTGCCACCCCCCAAGCGGTACTACCACTTGAGCGGTACTACCATGTATTACTACCGCGCCAAGTACCGCTTACGAAAATACTTCTGGAACCCCGAGGACCCCCAAGCGGCAGTGGCGCGGCACTAAGCCGTACCCAGGGCGGTACTACCGCTTCCCCAGAGCGGTACTACCGCTTGCCATATGCGCGCGTTAGCTTTATGGGAAAATAAAGAAATAAAGAAAAGTGAAAATAATACAAAAATAAACATTTATAAAATATAAACCTTAATAAAAATTTAATAAAGAAACAAGGAAAACCTTAAAAAAAATGAAAAACAGCCCTTTGCCGTGTGCGTTTATCCAAAGCACACGGCAATGGTAGCTTTGCCGTGTGTTTTGATATAAAGCACACGGCAATGATCGCTTTGCCGTGTTCAGCCGGGATACACACGGCGAAGGTTGCTTGGCCGTGTTTAACAGGTAAGGCACACGGCAAAATGGACCGCTTTAGGCCCACTTAGGGTTCCGACCAGCCAGTCCGACTCAGACAAAAAAAATAAAAATCCCCCACGCCAGCTCCCGACCCGGCCGCCGCCGCCCCCTCCACTGCCGTCGCCGCTCCCTCCACTGCCGTCGCCGCCCCTAGCCTCCACTGCCGCCCACCCGGTCGCCCCTTGCCTCCACCGCCGCCGCCCATTTGCTCCCCTCGAGCCGCCGCCCCCAGGCCCCACGGCGCTGCCGCCCCGTTCTCCTCCACTCGCTGCCGCTCGCCCCCACGACCAGCCCGCGACGGCATGGCCGAGCGCCGCCGTCGGCTCGTCGCACGGTAGACGCGGGCGGCCCGCTGCCACCTACCGTCCCGGGCGGCCCACCGCCACGACCGTCCGCCGCCACGACCGGGCACTGCAGGTATGTCCTCAGTCCTCTCCTATCCCATATTACTCTGCATGTACTCTGCTCTACATGTGGGATTTATTTGTTGTGTGCCATCCATCAATCAAGCCTGCAGATTTTATTTTCTTGCTTCAGCAAAAATTGTTTGTGTGCTAGCTGTTCATACTGGACGCCATTCAAGATTTTTATTTGTGGTGGAGGAACAGACTGAGGTTTACTACGCAGTAGCAGTACTAGTGTATCATATTTCTATCTAGTCCTCTCCTATCCCATATTACTTGTCTCAAATTTATTAAAATGTTCGATAAGGCTAGTTAGAAATATTTTGGGGGTGGGGAAATAGATAGGAATAATTTGGAGGAGCGCAGAAATATTTATAACCGTATTACTTGTCGCAGATTGAGAGCGGGCTATTGTCGGAGTGCATTTTGGAGGAGCGCCACTCATCCTCTTCGGCGATCGATCACGCTTCGAGGGTAAGCCCTCGAACTAATACCGGATGCAATTATTGTGAAATATAGATTGAAAGCATTGTATGTATATTTTGGCACTGATTAAAGGATGGAGAATCGCGAGTGGATGTACACGGGCAGAACTAGTAAGTGGGACTTTACAGATGAATGGAGAGACAAGACCAAGCAGTTTGTGGAAAGTGCGTTTGCAGACCCAAGCAGGCCCGCAAAAATATTCTGCCCCTGCAAGAAATGCCATAACGAGAAACGACAGACTCAGGATGAAGTGAGTAAACACCTGATCAAGAATGGGTTCACACCGTTCTACCATGTTTGGAAATTCCATGGTGAGAAGCCGCCAAAACGTGTGAGAACGGAGTCGCAGCAGAGTCAGCCAGCGGGACAATTTCATGCTGGGTTTGATAACTGCCTAGACGACTTCCTTGATGCAAATGCTCCTGAAAACCCTCATGAGGAGGCGGAGACACCTGAGGAGGCGGAGACACCTGAGGAGGCGGACACAAATGAGGAGCCGAAGCAAAGCACAAAGAAGTTCTACGAGACTTTGTTTGCTGCGCAGAAACCCCTTCATTCACTTACAGAGGTTACCCAGCTGGATGCCATCGCTCGCCTAATGGCCTTCAAGAGCGACAAGAACTTGAGCAGAGATGGGTTCGATGATCTTCTGGCTATTATTGGCAGCATTCTGCCGCAAGGGCACCTCTTGACGAAGAACATGTACGAGTCTAACAAAATCCTCAGTGCACTTAAGATGCCATATGAGCAGATACATTGTTGTCCAAAGGGATGCATGCTATTTAGAAAAGAACATGCTGAAGCAAAATATTGCATCCATTGCAAATCCTCTAGGTACTTCGAGGTCGACCTTGGTAATGGTCAGAAGAGGCAGACAGGGGTTGCCCAAAAGATCCTCCGGTACCTTCCATTTCTGCCGAGGATCCAACGGCTTTTCATGACCGAGGAATCTGCCCAACAGATGCGCTGGCCCTCATTGGGGCATAGATATCGCAAGGAGAAGATGATACATCCATCGGATGCTGCAGCATGGAAGAAGTTCGTAGCTTTGCATCCGAAGAAAGCAGGCGACCCGATGAGTGTGGCAGTTGCGATATCCGTCGATGGGTTCAATCCATATGGCATGTCAGCTGCAACATATAGCTGTTGGCCCGTGTTTGTTATTCCCCTGAACCTGCCCCCTGGCGTTGTCATGAGATCGCAGAACATGTTTGTGTCGCTGATAATCCCAGGGCCGAAATACCCGGGTAAGAACACGAGTGTGTACCTGGAACCGCTGGTGGATGACTTGCTTGTTGGCTGGGAGGGGCGCGGGGTGCGCACATACGACGCCGTAACAAAAAAGCACTTTGATATGTATGTCTGGTACCACACATCTCTGCATGACCTACCAGTACGTGCTTTGTTCTGCGGCTGGTGTACACATGGGAAGTGGCCTTGCCCCGTGTGCAGGCAGGCAGTGACTTTCTTTTGGCTGACAAAGGGAGGCAAGTATTCCTGCTTTGATGAACATCGAAAGTTCCTTGCCCCGAATCATAGATTCCGGAGTGACAAAAAGAGGTTCAAGAAAGGCGTTGCTATCACTGATCCACGACCACGCCTGAGGACCGGCGCCGAAATCAAGGCTGAGTTAGAAGCTCTCCGCCCTAAGGCCAATGGGAATGGTTTCGAGGGATATGGGGAGACACACCAGTGGACTCACATTCCATGCTTATGGAAGCTCCCTTACTTTCATCAGCTCGAGCTCCCGCATAACATTGATGTAATGCACACGGAAAAGAATATCGCCGAGGCCCTTTGGAGCACCATCATGGACACTGAGAAGACAAAAGATAACATTAAGGCACGAATCGATCAACAACAGTGGTGCGATAGGCCAGATTATGACATGAAGCCTCCTGGAGTCAAAGGCCCCAGATGGTCTAAGCCAAAGGCCCGGTTCTGCCCTTCACGGTCCGATCGGAGGGACATATTCCAGTGGATCGTGGAGTGCTTGTATTTTCCTGATGGGTACGCAGCTAACTGGGTGAGGGGTGCAAACATTGACACATTGCGGGTAGGAGGGCTCAAGAGTCACGACTATCACGTATGGCTGGAGCGGATAATGCCGGTGATGATTCGAGGCTATGTCGATGAGGAGACTTGGCTAGTGCTGGCAGAGTTGAGCCTTTTCTTCCGCCAGCTTTGTGCTAAGGAGCTAGACCGTAAAGTGGTTGAGAAGCTGCATGATCAGGCACCGGAGTTGCTTTGCAAGCTAGAGACGCTCCTTCCGCCAGGGTTCTTTAATCCGATGCAGCATATGATCTTGCATCTCCCATGGGAGGCGTTGCAGGGGGGGCCTGTGCAGACCCGTTGGCAGTATGGGCCTGAGAGAGAAACGAAGAAGCTTCGTGAAATGTGTGGCAACAAAGGCAAGATCGAGGCATCCATTGCCGAGGCAGTTCTTAAGGTGGAGGTGTCAAACTTCACGACAAAGTACTATGATGAAAATATTGCCACTCGACACAATCCAGTCCTTCGTTACAATGCTGCCGACCCTAAAGATGTTGCAAAACTTAGCATCTTCATCGGGCTAGCGGGCTCCCCAAGCTACCTTACGAGCACAGTCATATTGAGCTCCAACCCGTTGGAAAGAGGTACATGTTTTCACAACTTATCAGTTGTGGTTGCATTCTAATATTATTTTGCTTTACTCATTGTTGCATTCAGATATTCTAATGTGATTTTTGCTTTTCATTGTGCAGGGCGTTTGTATATAAGGATAATATCAAGCCACCTCGCTCCTATGCGAGCATTCTTGGCTGCCTCCTCAGAAGGAATTTTCCTGGGATTGTGAAGCTCCCTAGTGGTGGCAGAAGTGTAGCTTGGAGCTGGGAGCACTACAGGTATGCAAAGAAACCGAGCAACGAGTTTAGAGACATGCAGGAGAAGGTGCAACTACTTTTCTGGGTAAGTTCCATTCACTTCTCATCATTCAGTAATGCCTTTGACAATAGTAGCACTAATGGCTTTCACCCTTTTTTACCTTTGTGCATGCTTGCAGAACTACTTTGCCATGGAGAAGGATAAGGAGTTGCAATGCATGGCCGTGTTGCAGAAGATTTGTACCAAGATGGTCACGGACATGCACTACGAGGCGCGTGTGAGCTGCGTTCGCAATTGGTACGCCGAGAAGCAAAACATTCGCATTAGCAAGGCGCAAGCCCGAGAGAAGCTTATGGAGCCTTGGCAGTACATGCAGGTAATAATATGTGTATTTTCATTCATATGTGTATTTTTGACTTGTTGACCGCATCTAGTTTCATTAATATGTGTGCTTTCTGCAGGTGGTTCCTCAGTATGTGAGTTCCGACAAGAAATGCTACGCGGCGATGGTGGACTACTGGACAAGCGACGAGTACAAGAAGAAGCACGAGGATGGACAGATCCATCGAGCGGTGATGGACGGTGGATCACACTGCCAGGGCAGCCTCCCTCTCGAGGTCTCCAGGAGAAGAGAGGTGAGCACGGCAATTCTTTATTCTTGCTTTCGACGTTATTCTTTACTCCGCAGGCCCCCTTCACTTATCTTCATGCTCTCTCTTTTGCAGGCCAAAAAGACAGGCGTGGATCCCAACTTCTTCGATTATTGGGAACTGAAGCGTACCATGAAGAAGCCTCATCCTAAGACGGGGTCGATGTGGGTGAATAAAGGAGCACAGATGCGGAGTACCAAGTTCGTGGACAAGTTCAAGGAGGTACACGGGGCTGACGCCGACCCTCGCACTGCCCCCTTTGACCCCGAGGTTGTCGTGCTGGCGGGAGAAGGCGCGAGGAATGGGCGCTTATGGATTGGTGACGGCTCCATCGACCCTATGACCATTCCTAGTCTCTCCCAGCTCCGAAAGGGCAGGACGAGCTCCCAGCCTGCTATAGAGACCCGCCCACGGCTTGGGGTCATAGCTATAGACGAGATCCGGGTATGTTCTTTTTTCTCCCCAATCTACACTCCATTTCATATTTTCTGTTGCAACAATCATGATAGAACGAATGGCACAACGTAGAATGAGGTGGCCCAAGAAAGGAGACGGCGCGAGGAGGTGGAGGCTCTGGTGAGCCAGCAGCAGCAGCAGCTGGCCCAGCAGCAGCAGATGATGGAGTGGATGAGAGCCCAGATGGTTTCCTTGATGCCGAATGGCGGGACTGTTCCTCCTCCTCCTTTCACCTTCCCGTGGGTAAGTAGTCATGCGTCTAAGTGTCAATACATATGCCATTTTACTGTCTTGCACCTATTGTCAAATAATGCTCACCATTTTGATTGTTGTAGTCACAGAGTTCGGTGGGCGGCTCCAACAATGCGTCCCAAGGTCAATTGGAAAGCCCATTGACGCCTCCTATGTCGGGTCAGCAAAGCATGAACAATCCGAACGCCCGCGCGTTGTTCCAGGTTCTCCAAAATTTGTGACTCACGTGCTTCTAAGTTTAGCCTCACTCACTTTAGTCTTTGAACTTGTCCAAACCATATGACTTGTCAATCTCATTTTTTTTTGCTTTGGAACTTGTAGGATGGGCATCATGAGGCCCCTTGATCATCAACGGCGTGGCCGATGGACTATGTGTTGTCAACTTGTTGGATGATGACCATTTGGTGAACTTGTAGGATGTTGTTTGGACTTGTTTTGATGTTCTATGTGCTATGTGTGTATGATGATGACCATTTGGTGCTCTATTTGCTATATTGCTCTATATGTTGGTATATTTGTGCTATATATGTGATTTTGAACTGTTGCATATATTGCGGTAAGATGAATTGCAAGGCTGTAATCAAAAACAGCAAAAAAATGGACCAGCTAGGCGGCTTTGCCGTGTGCATGCACACGGCAAACCTGCCACGTGGCGCGCACCTGTGCTTCCTGGGAAGGGTATGGGTGACCAAATGTCACCTTTGCCGTGCGCATCTGCTTGGCACACGGCAAATATGGCGACCACTGGGTTCCTGAAAGGTGCTTTGCCGTCCCGTTTGCTCGAGGCACAAGGCAAAGCACCTCCGGTTCTGCCGTGCTGGCGGCCTCCAGGCACACGGCAAAGGATCCAGAAATGCCGTGTTGGCATATGAGAGGAGCACGGCAAAGAATCGGCCAATGCCGTGTTTGCAAATGGACGGAACACGGCAAAGAGTCTCGAAATGCCGTGCGGGCAAACTGAAGGCGCACGGTAAAGGAGATGCTGCGTGGCGCCGTCAGGTAGGCAGGAAACCGTCAAGTGCACTTTTGCCGTGTCAAGGGAAGGAGGGCACACGGCAAAGACTTTGCCGTGCTCCGCTCAGAAAGGCACACGGCAAATATTCTTTGCCGTGCCGTTTTTTGCCGTGTCGCCTTCGCCGTGCTCCAGTACACGGCGTTTGATTTGCCGTGTTGCGAAACGGCTTTGCCGTGTATATTGCCAACACGGCAAAGCTTGGTTTTCCCGTAGTGACCAGCATAACATATGCGTCCAACAACGTAAACAACCTTCTCATGTATTTGTATTAATTAAAAGACGTCTTTCAATCACACGGTCAAAAAGATCTACCCAAACACCACAATAGAAATGATACACTCACGAGCGATTCGCTACAGATTGGTCATACCAAATGTTTTTCCACCAATCACTTCCCCGATTTTGACCGTTGGCCCACTGTTTCCCTAATCTCTGGCCATAAATTGACAAATCCATCCGTAACCATGATTCCGTAGAGTCTGTACATAGGAGTAACATATCTGATAAAAGAACACACTCCATTGTATCCCCACACGTCGAACCAACTAACACATAAATAATTTTCGCAACTTCAACAAAACTACCATGTAAAATAAAACATGTACAACCTGAAGAACATAAACGACGCTGCAAAGCGCGCACTGCCCTTCTAGCACTGTATTAACCATGGAGGAGAATAAACCAGGAGCACCACCATGTAAAAAAACACCCATATATGTCATAACCTGCCCGCCGCCACTACACAATCCACATTTGAGTGAAACACCGACGCACAACATCGGTAGTCGGCACGCCATTGATGCCCACACCATCATAGTCGTAGTCGGCATCGTACTACCCTAACATCGTGACACAATCACCGTAGTTTAGGACCGACTCGTGCAGGGGATTGCTATGGTGATCCATGCCTGTCATGGGGGGAGAAGGCATGTGTCAAACTGTCTAGACATCTACCCATTATCCCGTGCAAAGCGATTAGTTGGTTGGTACAGTGACCCAAAGTTTATTTGATTGTTAATTCGCGTGAAATATATGATTATGTCGAGGCCGTGGATCTAGGAAATTCAGATGTGCAATGAGAACAAAACAACAATAATGTCCAAAATTTGGGAAGAAATTAGACATGTAAATGTCCCGGCCCTTTATGTGCACGTAAATTTCATGAGAAAAAGGAATTGTGTCTTGTCTGAAAATAAATTAGTGCTCTAAATTTATTATTTCTCCTTCACAAAAATATTTGCTTTCCAGCACACAGAACATTCATTGCAATAATTTCCTATAAATGTTCAACATCTTTAAGACTCTGCTTCGAATCGGTGTATGTTTCTACACCGGTATTTATCTTACAGGCGTATCTCACCTGCTGTATGTGATTTTCAACTAATACTTAAACCATTTAAGTAATAAAACGTCCCTTATCGAAAAATGTGATTTTCAACTGAGAAAGAAAACGACGGAACGAGGTCTGTATCTTTTACAGGTGGAAAGCGCTGAAAACCAAGAATCCAATCAGGGCCTAAGTATCTTTTACGAATCCATTCGACTCTCTCCCGAGCATCGCCACATGCAAGTTACAATAGTGCTATTAGGAGTCCATCTAATCAGTCAGCCACAAAAGTTTAGTGATTTTCCGGATTCTAACTAATTAATTCAACATAACTGAGTTAATTATGAAGGAAATTCCGCATAATGCAGTTCAAAGAAATCCTTCTGAAAAAAATCCTGTATATTTTTTTTGAGAAAAAGAGGTTCTTGGGCATTTGAAGAACAAAGAATTAGAATTGCTCATTCCATATGTACTAGGTACAGTCACCACCAGAGTTGTACAAGTAAGCAACATGCATACAGCCCAACCATCTGCTTACAGGAATCAATAAGCGAGGCGACCCGGGCCGGGACGTGGCGCTGCGTCGACCCCTCCGCGTCGTCTCCCGCGAGGCGACCCGGAGGCCACCCCTAACCCTCGCCGCCGTCCCCTTTCTTCCCCCTCCTCCCTTGCCGCCGCCCGGGGGCGCGGCCGGGCAAAGCCCTGCTGTTGCCGGCGGCGGCGGGGCCCCTTTGTCTCCCCGTTCGGACGGTGCTGGCGCGGGCCGGCGCCCCGGGCCGGGACGTGGCGCTGCGGCCGGGCTCCACGGCGGCGCGGCGGGCTGATGCGGCGCTCTGGCGTCCCTGCCTCCCTGCGGCGGGCGGCTAGGTGGGTGGCGCGCCTTCGGTGCTTGAGACGGCGGCGGCTTGCGCGGCCAGATCTGGCTCGAGGCGGCGCGGGCTGCGTGCGGCGCGGGCTGCAGGTGACCGCCTCTACTGTAGCCGCAGTAGGTGGTGGTGGCGACGTAGCAGTTGGTGGTGGTGGTGCGGGCCAGAGGTTGGAGACGATCTCTAGGCGGCAAGGAGGTGGATGGCACCGGATCTCCTGGCTGTGCGTGCACCTTGGGGGATCTGGGGCCCGGTCTTGGGGGCTGGCGGCGGTGGATCTGGGGCCTCCGGCCCTGATCCGATCTCCTCCGGCGGCGGTCCTAGCGTTCCAACTCACGCCGAGATTTTGATCGACCGGATGCATGTCCCCATCGATCTGGCTGCAGTGTCGTGTTCCGGAAGGCTCCGCCGGGAACTCCCTTGGGCGATTCATGCCTGGAGTTTGCTGGATCGGGTGGGATTCGGTCGTGCGCACCCGTGTTTTTCTCTGACCGTTTGGTTTCAGAGGGAGCGCTGCGAAGCTCTGCTGGCTGTTACCATCATGGGGTATGCTTTCTCGTTCCATGGTGAAGTCAGCTGGCGGAGAATGTCATGGAAGCTGAGATCTGAGGACTAGCAATGGTGTTTCGAGTCTCTGTGGCGATGAGGAATTGGCTTGGTGATTCGTGACTTGGAGCAGCGGCATGCTAGTGGGGGCGACTGCACAGGAGAAGTCCACAGTCTTTCTTTCAGGGTGAAAATCCAAGGTCTGGCCTTAATTGGTTGTGCCTCGCAATGGCCTTGTTGAAGGCATTGTTTTTGAGAGCGAGGACTTTCTTCAGGGTGAAAACCTAAGATCGATGATCGGGCGACGACGGTGTTTGTGCACTGTTCCCTTATTGGAGGCGTAGCTTTTGGAGAAGCTGGACTTCTGGTGCTGTCTTGGTGGTGTTAGTGCTGCTGTTTCAGGGAATAGATCATTGCAGCGGGACTTTTCTTTTTCGTAATTCTTCTTTCTTTTTTTTGGCTGTGTGCATCCGTAATGTCGTTAGGGCATTGCGTTGTTGCAGAGGCTGGGTGTAATTGGTATCTCCGCGATATTAATATATGCTCTTTGTCGAAAAAAATCTGCTTACAGGATTGATAATCATGTGCGTATGCAAATTGCAAACTCAGTTTGATTTTACAAAATGCATGAAAGCATCGGCAGTGTGATAGTCTCCTGGCAAAATTCTTACAAGAACGTGTCGACTGTGGCGGCCAAGGCCGTATCTGCAATGGCGCCGATGACCGTCTCCTTCCTCTCGCCATCCTTGAAGATGAGGATGGTGGGCATGCTCCTGATGTCGTACCCAGAACTCGACCAGCACCCCCGTCTCGCACCCTAAACCTTACAGCAGGTCTGCTTGTCTACATCGCCCAATGCAAGGGCAAATACAAAGAATATGATTGTCCGTTCCTTTGTTTCAGAAGAGGAAATCAATGTACGCTGTTTTGTGTGTGATGCAGCAGTTAATCATGTATGGATCTAGATATGTAGAGGCCAGAGCAAAGACAAGCAGCAATATCTAACGCTTACTACAGCTTTCAGTTGCACTAGAATTACCGCATAGTTCACCCATTCACTACCCTGTGAATATTTTGGCTACTAGCTAGTTCACGTGACACTAGAAGCAGACGAGAGGAATCGTAAGCGAGCAGTAACACTAAACGATTAGTAGAATAATTAGCGATGCTAAACATCGAGTTGGGCGTTTGGTCTAGTGGTATGATTCTCGCTTTGGGTGCGAGAGGTCGCGAGTTCGATTCTCGCAACGCCCCAATCCCTTTTTTTCGTTTTTCATTATTTTGGTTAATTAGGCAATCCATATATTTTATTTATTTATTTTTAGTTTCTATTGCCTGTTATTCCAGATAAGTTTTCACTACGAATAACATAATTTTCGCACAAGACATAATAGTTTGGCCCGTTAGCAAATTTTGAAAGAAATAAGAAGTGGAAGCATCGTTCAGTTAGTTGTACAAACTCAAAGTTAAAACACAGGTCGATGCTGAGCCTGTCTCTCCTCCAAGGATCAAGATGATACATCACGCTGTAATAATGACATTACATGATATCGTGCGTTGGCGTGGCACTAGGCAGATCCAGTGCTGGCTGCAAGTGAAGAATTTACATAAGATCCAGAAAGAAGGTATTGGGTTTTCTTCATGGGCTCTGTTTTTTAGTCGTTTTTATCTGTTTCTTGGTGTCAAAAAATACAACCATCTGCCTAACCGGAATTTAAAATTCAGTTGCTGCGTCTGAGAACCTCAAACTTGGAATGCCCGACTCGACTAGCTTCTTCCTTCCTTCCTTCCTTCCGGACAATAAATAATCAAGAGAAATTAAGAACAACAGAACAAGTTCATTGCTTCCATCCACAACACAGCAACCTCCACTTAATTTGATTCTACTACTATACAGTGAAGAAAAAAAACAGAGAGCTAAACCATGCAGCCAGCAGGTCATCATCGTCTTCTTTGCAGACCCACGCACCACGATTTGACCTTCTCACCCAACACCTCAACATCATTTGATTGATCCTACATACTACACCACTGAATTCCTATGAAACCGTGACACTTCAGCAGCCTGGAGCCTGAATAACTCCACTTTACGAACAGTCATTTGTGTTGCTGCGATAAGGCACCTGAAATACCAGTGTAGGAAAAAAGGACCGCGTCTGATGCCCGCTCCTGCGACTCGCGTTTCCCACCTACCGCCCCCGCCGCCACCACCGCCGCCGCCGCCGCTGACACCACTGGCCGCCGCCACCCACTATACAGCACCTCGTCGCGTCCGGGATGTCGAGCCACCCTGCTACCACCGGAGTCAGGGAGCGGGGGGGGGGGGGGGGGGGGGGGGCTTCCGGATGCCGCTCCCACACATCTACCAGGCTTTCCCGGAGATGCTGCAGCCAATCCAGTCGATTCCGGTGGCGACCTTGAGGGAGACAAGGGAGAAGCGCTGGCGGGAACGTGCGGTGCAGATCCGCGATGATGCCCTCTCGTGGTCGCTGTGCGTCCGCGAATGGAGGGAGGCGGATGCACTGGTAGAGCCGGGGTCAGATCCACTCTCCCATGCGCGGAGATTTGCCCAGGTTTGCCAGGATCAAGCCAACCGAGAGCTGCTGAACCTGGCATGGCGGATCTATTTCGAAGGAACTGCGGAGGAGAAGCGCAGGATGCCTCATCCATCGGAGCCGCCGAAGGCGTTCATCAATTGGGCGCGGCGAGAAGCGAAGGCAGAGGATCCAACTCATGTGGAGAGATGGAGATGCATAGTGGGTCTGATGCCCACCGAGGTTCCGCCAGAGCCGCTACCGGTGGATCCGCTGCCATTCCTATCCCCAACACCGGCCTCAGATTGATCGGCGGCCACGTCCACCGCCCAAACCTGGAGCCGCCGTGGTCAGGTGACCGAGGTGAGGTTCCTTTCCCATACCAGTGTAAATTGAGAACCAAAACTACTTCTCAGTGTTTGGGTGATGAAATTGGGTTGTCCCATGAACAAGTGCATGTTTCAGTAAAAAAACTGCCTGAAAATTTGAGTATGAGCTTATGCTCTGGGTTCCCGGATTGGCCGCCGCCAGCGAGCAATTCCCCCCGGTTTCGCCAGTCTCTATTCCATTTAAGCCTTTGGACCAGCCTTGCAAGCCCGCCCGGAAATCGCCCATAGTGGGCCTGGGCCCAGTGGCCAGGCCACTACCTTCTATTAAGTGTACCATATTGGGCCGTTATCGGCCCAAAACTCTCACCCCCACTGCGAGGATATAGAGACAGTCTCTAGGGTTTTCGGCCAGCTTTGGTCGATCTCCCCCCCCCCCCCGGTCTCTCTAACCCCCGCAAACACTCGACTTCCACAATTGCCTGGATCCGAAAAGATCTGATCCAATCTGGGAATTTCTCCCCTTCAGACTTGTTCCCTGTAGCCAGACTTCGACACTTCGATCATGTCCCAGTCAACCTGAAAATTATCCGTGAGGGGATCTGTCCGGGATCAAGATCCTTTGCAGAAGTTGTGGCCATGACCGACAAGTCTCAACACCAGGGCGCTGGCAAACAGCGAGCGCCAGCCCCTCGCAAGGCCACTTGTGCACGCCAACAGTCTGGATCTGGTGGGCGACCTCCTGCGGGCAACGAAGCTGGGGGGATCGCTGGCCCCAAGCCTGTTCCACGTCAACAAACAGCGCCGGCGACTACCCCCCTCCACCAGCTCCGCCTGCCCAGATCCTAGACGAAAGGTACAAAGATATGGTTTGTTTTACCTATGGAGGCCCTGGGCACTATGTTGGTAACTGTATTGAGAGCAAGAACTGCTTCATTTGTGGACTTGGGCTCAACCACATCTAGTTGCTACTTTTTTCGGGAGCTCTGCCTTGGGCTTGGGTTTCTATCATATAGATGCCCCTGTGGGTAGAGAGGCGAACTGGCTCAACTTTAGAAACTGTGGAGAAGTGCAAATTGTCAAAGGGAAGATCAATCAAGAGGAACTCCGCAAAAATCTTTCTGGAATCTTCTGGAAAAGTAAACAGTGGCCTTGGCAGATTAGAGCCCTCTCCGAAAAATCTTTCTTGGTCAGGTTTCCCCTTGGAAAAATGTGGATGAACTCATTGAGTTTCCTGCTTTTGACCTCCCTATCAGTGGTGTTTCTGTCTCTGTTGAGAAATGGACAGGAGCAGTTGACCCTTTCAGTGAACTAACTGAAGTTTGGGTGGAAATTGTGGGGTTGTCCTCAAAGTGGTGCACTTGGAAGGTTTTCTCTCAAATTGCTTCATGCTTTGGTATCTTAGTGGATGTTGACTGGAATGGTATGATGAAAAGTTTCTATGAGAAGGTCAGGATCAAGATTGCCTGCAGGAACCCAGCTAAGATACCATTTGAGAGATTGATGGAAATGAGGAAGAAACTATATATTCTGGAATTTATTGTGGAAGGCTTTGAACAAATTGGTGCTGATGATCCTAATAATTATGATGGACCTACTGACATAAAGGTGGATAAGGATGGTAAAGAGATGGATGATACTAATAGAGATGTCTTGAAAGAAGGAGAGGAGGAGTTTGATGAGTTGGACCTTGCCAATAAGGCTAACACATCTAATTCTGCAAGTTCTTCTAAACTGACAGAAGCAGTTTCTTTCCATCCTGCTCCATTGCTGGCTGCATGCTCCCTCCCAATAATTGGGTCTAATGAAAAACAACTGAAGGTGGCTCCTATGTGTGAGGAAGTTAAGACTGTCTCGACAACCTGGCTGTGGATATGCTATCTGATGATAAAACTCACACTGAGATGGGCTCTGGGACTAAAGCATACAAAAGACAAGACCATCAATGATATGGAGTCCCCAATCTCTGTTCGAAAGATCTACTGCTATGATCTATTGCAGGACTTTGATGGGTCAAGTTCTGATTCTGATGCTGAAGATGGAAATGAAATCACTGACTTGGAAATGGCTACCTTGGCTGAACCTGTTGCTCAAGGATTGAAGATGTTAGCTCTCAGCAGGTGCACCACTCCCATGCATCAAAACCCTGGTGTATCTGGTGTCAACAAAAAGAAGAACAACAATACATAGTGGGGTCCTGTGATCTCCCAAAGGCCTAGCACCAGGATGCAAAAAAGGCAGAATATCATTGAGAAAGCTGCTGCTTACAAGATGAAGAAGAATTTGGAAATTCCCCCTACTTTTAAAAGTAAGTCCTTTACATTTGATTCTTGCTCTACTTTGGAAAATTATGCTTCTTCTGTAAATTTGAAAATTGGCTATAATGAGAAAGAGAGGAATAATATTGTTAATAATATTATCAGATGTGAAACTGAGAAATGCTTAGTTTTTGCTAATCAGAATCCTGAAATAGCACTACCTAGTGACCTGGATGTTTGTTTTTCTGATTTAGATGGAGTTTGTACTCCAGAAAAAATCAAAAGCACTGTTTCACACATGCCAGGGGGCATTGCTGGTTCATGTGGGAATTCTGGTGTTGTCCAGAATACTAGGCTATGTAGCCTATATCACCCATTCAATATATCATGATAGGTCTCTTCTGGAACATTAGAGGTGTGAGCCAAAAAGGGAAATTACAGTGCCTGTCTCACATTATTAGCAAAAACAAACCAGATTTTGTTGGTTTTCAAGAAACAAAAAAAAGAGAAGTTTGAGGATTCTTTCCTCAGTTCTATTGTTGGGCCTGTTCCTTATGTTTGGCATTACCTAGCTGCTATAGGGACCGCAGGTGGTATTCTAGTTGGGATTAATAGTAATGTTATGGATACTATTGGTTTCATGTGTAAGAAATATTGCCTAGTTATCACCCTAAAAAATAAAAATGACCAGCTAGTTTGGCACCTTGTAGTGGTGTATGGCAGAACTTATGCCGTTGATAAGATTGATTTTATAGCAGAACTTCATGAGGTTATGGAAGGGCTTTCTCACCCAGTTCTGTTTGGGGGCGATTTCAACTTAGTAAGAGAGGCCAGAGATAAATCTTCTGGTGTGATTAATAACTCTTGGAATTTCCTATTTAATGATTGGATCAATAAATGGGGCTTCATGGAGACTAAGGTTGCTAACAGGGTTTTTACCTGGAGTAATAATCAAGATAATCCTGTCTTTGCAGTGATAAATATAGTTTTCTCTTCTACTGATTGGGACAGCCATTTCCCACTTACTACTCTATGTGCCTTACCTAGAGTAGGGAGTGATCATGTCCCCCTGCTTCTGGATACTGGCAATAGAAGTAACACTGTGGATAAACCTTTTAGATTTGAGAAATGGTGGTTAAATCAACCAGATTTCCCCTCTTTGGTGGAGAAAATTTGGTCCACCCCTTCTCCTTTCAATACAGCCACTGATACCTGGCAGTTTAAAACTAAACTCTTGAGGAAAAAAAATAAAAGGTTGGAGTATTAACATTGAAGCTGCTATGAAGAAAAGGAAAAAAGATCTGCTACAAGAATTTGATATGTTGGATGTGTTTTCTGAAGAAAATAGAGTTTCGAATGAGGATATCCTCAGAATGAAAGAGATTAGGACAGAATTAGATGATATCTGGAGAAAAGAGGAAACTGCCATGTGGCAAAGATCTAGAGATAGAAAAAATTTAGAAGGAGACATGAACACTGCATATTTCCATGCTATGGCTAACCAGTGCGGGAGGAAAAATCTTCTTTCTGTGCTTGAAGTCCCAAATGGTCCTGTTCATTCTACTAGTGAGACGTTGGGGGTGGCGACAAATTTTTATAAAAATCTGTTTGGTCATGAGGACAAGCCTAATATACACCTAGATGATCATTTTTGGTCAGAAGATGAGAAAGTCACCAGTGAGGAAAACAATGATCTGGAGAAACCTTTCTCGGAGGAGGAAATTAAGGAAGCTATTATGGGCTCCTACGCTTGTGGTGTCCCTCGGCCCGATGGCCTTTCTTTCCTCTTCTACCAGAAATTTTGGGATCTTATTAAGCATTACTTTATGGCCCTGGTTAGAGATTTTGAAAACGGGACTTTAGATATACAACGGTTAAACTATTCCATTGTTACTCTGATTCCTAAGGAAGAGGACGCTAGACATATGAAGAAGTTTAGTCCGATCTGTTTGAGTAATGTTTCGGTTAAAATTCTCAGCAAAGCGATGACCAAGAGAGTTTCTCCGATTGGTCACCGTTTGTTGTCTCCCTGCCAAACTGCTTTTATCCGTGGACGATTCATTTTAGAAAGCGTTATCACGTCTCATGAAGCGATCCACGAGGTGCATAAATCTGGTAAACCAGGTGTTGTCCTGAAACTGGATTATGAAAAGGCATACGACAGGGTGAACTGGGAATTTCTATTAGAGATGTTGACATCTAGAGGTTTTGGGAGTAAATGGATCAAATGGATTTTCTCCATTCTTAAACAAAGTTCCTTTGCTATCAAAATTAATGACACTGTGGGCCCATACTTTGTGGGTGGAAAAGGTCTCAAACAGGGGAACCCATCCTCTCCTATGTTGTTCAACTTGGTGGCAGACGTGTTTTCACGCATGCTTGCCAAGGCAACTAAAGAGAGAATTATTGCAGGGATCCTCCCGGAGGTGATCCCTAAAAGTTTAATTATCTTACAATATGCGGATGACACGATCCTATTCCTAGATCCAAACCCAAAGTGCGCCAAAAACCTCAAGTGGCTATTGGCATGTTTTGAGAATCTTTCTGGTATGAGAATTAACTATGATAAATGTGAATTGGCTACTATCAATTTAGGAGAAGAGGAGATTAACACTCTCTCTCAAATTTTTTGTTGTAAGGTTGGGGGTTTCCCCTTGAAATATTTGGGAGTAGCACTTCATTACCTAAAATTAAGGAGGGAGGATATTCAACCTATCATTGACAAGATCATCAAAAGGATATGTGGGTGGAGGGGCAGGTTACTTTGTTATGAGGCCAAATTAATCCTGCTCCAAACTTGCATTGCAATTATCCCTATGTATCTAACGTGTGTGATTAAGTTTCCAAAATGGGCAATTAAAGCCATTACATCA
The DNA here is from genome assembly GCA_039707655.1 of Elymus sibiricus. Classification (NCBI taxonomy): domain Eukaryota; kingdom Viridiplantae; phylum Streptophyta; class Magnoliopsida; order Poales; family Poaceae; genus Elymus; species Elymus sibiricus. The sequence goes on from CM077675.1 coordinate 535,025,561, forward strand.
CAAATGTCCCATTTCTTCTGGGGCAATGTGGGAGACATTCACAAATACCAACTTGCCAATTGGGGCCTAGTTTCCCAGAAAAAAGCTTTTGGAGGATTGGGAGTTATAAACCTAAGGGAGTTTAATATGGCCTTGCTCGCTACCTGGTCCAAAATGTATTTGCAGGGACTAGAGAAAACTTGGATGACTTTGGCTAACCATAAATATAACACTACAGGACCTAATGTCCTTTGGGCTAGGGAAGGTGTGGGCTCACCCTTTTGGAAAGGGGTCACTTGGGCTCTCGCCGGGGTTCGTCCTTTCTAAAGATGGGTTTTGGGCAATGGTATCCACATCAGTTTCTGGCATGACATTTGGGTGGGGGAGACCACTCTAAACACACAATTCTGGGAGATTATTGATATATGTCAACAAAAAAATAGTACTGTTGCTCAGGTTTGGGATGGCGTGGAGTTGAGACTGACTTTAAACAGATGTGTGGATGAGAGGCTTATGGGTATGTGGCAAGAGCTTTTGGTTGTGATTGCTAATTATATTCCAAATCGTGAAGATGATAAACCTTTTTGGATGCTAGAACACAATGGTATATACTCTGTAAAATCTTTCTATAACATCATTAATTGGGGAGGGGTTTGTACCTCTATTTGGAAAAAGTTCTGGAAAATCAATGTTCCTAATAGATATTTGGTGTTTATTTGGCTAGCTTACCACAATAAAATCCTGACTAGGGATAACTTAGGAAAGAGGCAACATGTAGAAGATGAAACATGTTTGTTCCGTAGTGATAAGGAAACTCTCACTAGTAGAAAACAGGGTACTAGTCCCGGTTACAGAGGGCCTTTAGTCCTGGTTCTGGAACCAGGACAAACTAAACGGGACTAATACCCAAAACCTTTAGTCCTGGTTTGCTTACGAACCGGGACCAAAGGGGCTCCATGTGGCCACTGCGGGGCGCCCAGGTAGGAGGACCTTTAGTCCCGGTTGGTAACACCGACCGGGACTAAAAGGCAGCCACGCGTCAGCACCTACCAGGCGCTGGTTTTTTTTAAGGAGGGGTTTAGGGGTTTTCCTATTGTGTTTCCCCCTTTTATTTTTGTGTTTACCATTTTTATTTTACGCTTTTCATTCAACTCGACGCTAGCTACTACATATAGCAATGAAGGAACCATTACACAACATCGTCATGATCAATATATAGAGAGAAGTGACCTCTCTTTCTTCGTGCTTGGTCGAACAATATGCAACAAGTTTTCGTAAATCTATTCGACGCTATTACATATAGTACACGTTCATGCATATATACAATATAACATCTCTTACGATCCTAACTTCTATTACCAATCCTGATGGCATTCTCCGTCTATAGGTATGACATGCTCAACAAAGAATCCCGCCAATTCCTCTTGAATTGCTCGTACGCGATCAGTTGGTAGGAGTTTGTCCCACTTCTGCCAGATCTAATTTAAAGAAGGGGGTCAATAAAACTCAACACAATTGATGGTAATAAAATAAAAATGTGAATATTGTTTACGTACTTCAAATTGTTCTAAAGATATGCCCCGGCCCCGCTCAGTGGTCGAGTGGCGAATGAACTCGCAAACGTAGTAAGCACATAAATTAGTCCCGGGTGCCTGCCACAAGCACTTTACGAGAATAGAGTTCCATCAAAATGATAATCAAGCATGATAATGGTATTGAAACTAGAATTAATGAGAGATGCGCGGTACTAGAGCAGTACTTACTTTGGGGTGTAAAAATTGCAGCTCTTTTTTCCATTTGACACCCTTAACCTGTTTGGTGAACTTTTTCCAACCCTGCCCGGCAAAAAAAATGATTACTTGATATCAGGAAATGAACGAAAGTTGCCGATATCGTGCGATAATGATTGAACTTACTTCTGAAGCATTTCCCTCATGCTCGTCCACTCCTTAGGGTCTTTACATCTCGAGTCCAAGACAGTTACTTTTCCCTCTTCAAGCTGAATGTCTAGCAGAATAAAGTGGTAACTGTGCACGCATAACTCATTAATTTCACTTAACCTCGAGTAAGCGAAACAGAATGTGCACAAGATAGTAACACTCACTTGAAGTTGTAAGGAAATAGTATTTCCTTTCTGGTTTGTTGTCCAAGTAACGCATCTAGCAAATTTTTCTCTGTATCAGCGGGAAATTCTTTTAACGTATGTTCATTTATGAAATTTGGGTCAATGAACCCAATGTCATAGATTTGTAGTTGTTTGCATTCGAGGATCTTCATTCTACATAATATAGTGTGAGGATAATTCAATAATGCAATGAACGAGCTGAGCTAGAGTCTTAATTACAGAAAAAATACTTACAGACAATAGGAACTGACGATAGTTTTGTCGAGCTCCTTTTGGTTGTATAACTGAAAATTTTCTTCAAATTCAACGAACAACATCTGCTTTCCATTGAAGAACTGCTCATTTTTTATTCCCACAAAGATATTGTTGTTCCCCTCCTTGCAGGCTTCCAAGTACCATTCATGCAAATGTCGCATCCTCGTTGGTAGACCCTTGAGCTCCTCACATGTGACAAGAGGCTTCCCGTGCTCGTAGCTTAAGGATGGTACTACCTCAGCCGTTTCGAACTGTACCGAATTGGGTAAGTAATCATTAGCAGTGATAGCAAGACCATCAGCCGCTTTCTCTGGATCATTAGCGATATCGGTAACCACCTTGAGCGGAGGGCACGATTGCAGTTCTTGTTCGCCGAGCTGGGGAATTGTTTTCCCACTTCTTGAGCCACTTCTACTTAAGCTTCCCGACCGCCTCGCCTGATCATATTTATTTTGAATACATCGGTCATAGTTTGATGGCAGCGGAGGCGGTGATGGTCGCCTAAGGGCATCCAGAGTTTGCTTCGCTTTCACCGGATCTATTTTCTCCTCTTCAGGTGGGCGTTTCGGTGCGAGCTGACGTTTCACATCGGCATCCACGATCTCGTTGAGTTCCTCCTCAAACCTCTCGTAGGGTAACTTGGGAAGAGGCTTCAGGCTTGGGCCGTATCTGAATCTCCTCTGTTTCGTACTGCTGCTAGCCGCCGGAGCGGCGGCGACTCTCTTCCGCTATTGCTTACGCGGCGGAGGAGGCGGAGTCCGATGACGCGGCGGAGACAGCTGAGGCGGAGGAGGATTCTGCTGAGGGGCCTCCTCCGTCGGAGTCCGCTGAGGCGGTGGAGACGGCTGACGCATCGGAGACAGTTGACGCACCGGAGACGGCTGACGCACCGGAGACGACTCAGGCACCGGGGCCTCCGCCGCCTGAGTCTGCTGAGGCGGCGTCCAGTATGGAAGCACGATGTGTTCCTTTCTCCATAGACAGGTAGTCCTTAAGGCATATTGAAGAAGAAGCTCCCCTTCACCTGTGGCGTACTCAAGCTCCAGCCCATCAAATCCGTCCATTATTTCATCCACCCCGACAATAGCAAAGCCAGCTGGAACCGGAGTGCAATGGAAAGTTGCATCAGGTCGAGGAGGTAAGACATGGCCAACCGCCGCCTTCAAAGTCAGGTTATGACATTTCGCCATTAGCACACAATGTTCATTTTGCGTGATACCATCCACGGGGTAGCGAGGAGCCGTGCTATCAGGATGAACGAGCTCAGTGGAAGCCACGCTGCTTCTCTGCTGAGATGGTGGGGTAGCATCGTGGGTAGTCTCAAATGAAGGATCTTCGTGCCGCTGAGATGGTTGGCCGGTAGCTCGCTGGCTCTCAAGTGCCTCTAGTTTCGCTAATCTTTCATTCAACTTCTACATTTCGCTTGCTTCCTCTTTCTTCTTTCTCTATCTTCTGCATTTCGCTTGCTTCCTCTTTCTTCTTTCTCTGTCTTCTGCATTTCACCATTAGCACACAATGTTCATTTTGCGTGATACCATCCACGGGGTAGCGAGGAGCCGTGCTATCAGGATGAACGAGCTCAGTGGAAGCCACGCTGCTTCTCCGCTGAGATGGTGGGGTAGTATCGTGGGTAGTCTCCAATGAAGGATCTTCGTGCCGCTGAGATGGTTGGCAGGTAGCTCACTGGCTCTCAAGTGCCTCTAGTTTCGCTAATCTTTTATTCAACTTCTGCATTTCGCTTGCTTCCTCTTTCTTCTTTCTCTGTCGGCTTCTGTAACCAGCGCTGTCGGGAAACCCAACCTTCCACGGAACGGAGGCTGATGTGCCTCGTGTTCGTCCAGGGTGTTCAGGATTCCCGAGGGCAAATGACAGCTCGTCCTTCTCTCTGTTGGGAACGAACGTCCCTTCCAGCGATTTCTTGATTGTTTCCTCAAGCTTTTTGAATGGTATTGCAAGTTGAGCTTTCGTCCAGACACACTTCCCTGTTTCTGGGTCCAAAGTTCCCCCCAACCCCGAAGAACCAAGTCCTTGCCCGATCTGGCCAGTGCAATGTCGCTGGTTAGACATCTTTAGCAAGCAGGTCTTGCTCAGCTTTGTCCCACGTAGGCCGGGCTTTTCTGTAGCCACCTGACCCCGTAACATGGTGATACTCCTTCCTTGCAGCATTTTTGTTATTTGTAAGTGACCTGTTCTTAGCCTTCTCCGATTTCTTGTAGGCCACAAATGCGCGCCAGTGATCTCTCATCTTCTCATATTGACCTCTGAATTCTGGAGTCTTGTCTTTCTCGACAAACTTCCTGTTCAATACTTTCTTCCAGTTCTTGAATAGTTCTGCCATCTTCTTAAGAGCAAATGCTGTGACCTTTCGCTGTATAACAGGGTTATTCGGATCCTCCTCTGGCGGTAGACTAAAATTTCTCATCAGATTGGTCCAAAGATCATCTTTCAGTCTATCGTTGACATAAGGAACTTGAGGGTCCTTCTTCTTATTCCATTCTTGGTAGCTGATCAGGACGATGTCCCTAACAACCACTCCGCACTGATGTATAAATTTGTTCTTGGTCCGGTAGGGAGCAATCGGTTGGCCTTCTGAAGAGACTTCTTCGATCGTGAACCTTTCTTGCGCGTCCAACCTTCTCATCGGGCCTCGTCTCCTTACCGAAGTGGAGCTCGATCCGGATGGCTAATTAAAAGAAGAAAGAAGCGTTAATATATGTACATACAAAAAAATTAATGCATCTAGTCAGCAGAGGATTAATTAATATATACCTTGCCGAACTTTGAAGCAGTTATGGCTCCCTTCTCTATTCGATCACCGGAGCCGTCATGATCTCCTTCGTCCCCAGTTCGATCACCGGAGCAGTCATGATCTCCTTCCTCCTCACCGGAGCCGCCATCCTCTCTTTCCTCACCATCGGTCTCGTTGAGAAACGACAAGCAGGTGAGATCGATATCACCTCCCTCTCGTATTATATCCCCCAACAACTGTTCTTTTTCTAAGTCTCTGTCCGCCATAGTTTCTGCAAATATTACAACGTGGCAATATACAACCATGAGAGATGGATTAGTGGGAAACATAGACTTAATCACAACAAGGAATCATATGCATATGAGCAATGGAATAGTGGGAAACATCATGCAAAGTTCACAAGTTTTATAACAGTCAGTTTCAGACGATCGTCGAGGACTCCTCCCCCTCATGTCTGATGAGTCGTCCTATCTTTCGAGAGAGGATACTTTGCGGACCGCCTCTCTCATGGTCGTTTGTAGTGAAGGCTGAATGGCCCAATATGCTTAGTGATATGTCTCCAACGTATCTATAATTTATGAAGTATTCATGCCATGTTTACAATAATTCTATATGATTTTGGTATGATTTGATTAGAACTAACCCGGACTGACGTTGTTTTCAGCAGAACTACCGTGGTGTTGTTTTTGTGCAAAAATAAAAGTTCTCGGAAGGGGCTGAAAATTTACGGATAATTTTTTTGGAAAATATAAAAAATACTGGAGCAAAAAGATACCGGAGAGGAGTCCCGAGGCAGCCACAAGCCTAGGGGGCGCCCCCCCCTAGGGCGCGCCCCCTGGCTTGTGGGCCCCTCGGGAACTCCCTTGACGTGAGACCAACGCCAAAAATTCCTATAAATAACAAAACCCCCAGAAAGAAACCTAGATCGGGAGTTCCGCCGCTGGAAGCCTCTGTAGCCACGAAAAACCAATCGGGAGCCCGTTCCGGCACCTTGCCGGGGGGGGGGGGGAAACCATCACCGGAAGCCATCTTCATCATCCCGGCGGTCTCCATGACGAGGAGGGAGTAGTTCACCCTCGGGGCTGAGGCTATGTACCGGTAGCTATGTGTTTGATGTCTCTCTCTCTCGTGTTCTTGAGATGACACGATCATGATGTACCGCGAGCTTTATTAATATAGATGAATCATATGGAGTTTTCCCCTCTCTATCTTCTTGTGATGAATTGAGTTTTCCCTTTGAAGTTTTCTTATCGGATTGAGTCTTTAAAGGATTTGAGAACACTTGATGTATGTCTTGCGATGGGATATCCGTGGTGACAATGGGATGTTCTATCGATTCACTTGATGTATGTTTTGGTGATCAACTTGTGGGTTCCGTGACCTTGGGAATCTATGCATAGGGGTTGGCACACGTTTTCGTCTTGCCTCTCCGGTAGAAACTTTGGGGCACTCTTCGAAGTTCTTTGTGTTGGATTGAACATGATGAATCTGGAATTGTGTGATGCATATCGTATAATCAAGCCCATGGGTACTCGTGGTGACATTGGAGTATCTAGGTGACATTAGGGTTTTGGTTGATGTGTATCTTAAGGTGTTATTTTAGTACGAACTCTAGGGCTGTTCGTGACACTTATAGGGATAGCTCATAAGATTGATCGTTAAAGATAACTTTGAGGTGGTTTCGTACCCTACAATAATTTCTTCGTTTGTTCTCCGCTATTTGTGACTTTGGAGTGAACTCTTTGTCGCATGTGAGGGATTTACATATGATTCAACTATGTCAGTATTGTTGAGAGAACTTGCACTAGTGAAAGTATGAACCCTAGGCCTTGTTTCTAAGCATTGCAATACCGTTTGTGCTCACTTTTATCATTAGTTACCTTGCTGTTTTTATATTTTCAGATTACAAAAACCTATATCTACCATCCATATTACACTTGTATCACCATCTCTTCGCCGAACTAGTGCACTATACAATTTACCATTGTATTGGGTGTGTTGGGGACACAAGAGACTCTTTGTTATTTGGGTGCAGGGTTGTTCGAGAGAGACCATCTTCATCCTATGCCTCCCACGGATTGATAAACCTTAGGTCATCCACTTGAGGGTAATTTGCTACTGTCCTACAAAACTCTGCGCTTGGAGGCCCAACACGAGTCTACAAGAAGAAGGTTGCGTAGTAGACATCACTTAGCGTAGTATTTTGACGGGGATGGTTTGTTTCGGGTTTGGGTATTACTGAAACGGGTTTGAACCCGAGACCGCCTCTCTCATGGTCCTCGAGGATACTTGCGGACCCCCACCCCCCTCATGTCGAAGTTATCATTCTACGAACATATGAAAATTCTCAAGTGTATTATGTTCATCTGGTGGGACTGGCAACCTACGAAGCACCGATACAGCGACATTGATACGGTGATACGGGTACGGCGATACGGGATACGACAATTTCTAAAAATAGCAATAAGGCGATATGGTAAACATATATAAGTAATAATAAAATGACATGGACTGTCTCATTTTAAAAATCTCACTGTGGGGGATACGGCATAGTAAACATATATAAGTAATAATAAAATGACATGGACTGGACATTGATACGGTAAACATATATAAGCAATAAGGCGATACGGCGATACGGGATACGGCAATAAACAAGAACTTTCAAAAAGCAACAAGCCATCAGCATCCAACATGCAAGCCATGCAAGCCATGCGCGGCGACGTCGAGGCCGGCAGGGGCGCGGCGACAGCGACGGGCAGGGGGAGGCAACGGCAGGGAAGGGCGAGGCGACGGTGACGGCGGGGCAGGGCGAGGCGACAGCGGGCCAGGCGACGGCGACAGCGGGGCAGGGCGAGCCGACGGCGACGTCGACGTAGGGGCAGGGCGCGGCGATGGCGACTACGACGTAGGGGCAGGGGCACGAATACGGTAGGGCAGGGCGAGGCGACGGCGACGGCGGGGCAGGGCGTGGCGACGGCGATGGGGAGGAGGGCGCGCGAGGAGGTCCGGCGCCGGCGACGGTCAGCGGGCTCGGGGACGGCAGGGCGTCGGCAAAATCCGGCAGCCTGGCGGCATTGATGTCATCATCGGCGCCGAGGAGAGAAGAAACTGCAATGGATTGGAAATTTTTCTAAGTGCCCTTTATATAGCCCCCCCTTTAGTACCGGTTGGTGGCTCCAACCGGGACTAATGCCCCCCTTTAGTCCCGGTTGGTGCCATCAACCGGGACTAAAGGTCAATTTTCAGCAGCCCAAAGGGCGGGAAGCAGGGACCATTAGTCCCGGTTGGTGGCTCCAACCGGGACTAAAGGGGGGCATTAGTCCCGGTTGGAGCCACCAACCGGGACTAAAGGGCTGTGCTTCCCGTACCAAAAGTTTAGTCCCACCTCGCTAGTCGAGAGGGGCTCGGAGTGGTTTATAAGTGCAGCTGCCGCTGCCCTCTCGAGCTCCTCTCTAATGCAGGCAGTACATGCCAATTTGACGCCCTGTTGGGCCTGCTAGCACTGCGGGCCTGCATCCTAACCCATTTGTAGGGTTTCTAGTCGTATGCAGGCCGTTGTGCCTAGTAGGCGGGCCTTTATTTGCATATATTATGATTTTTAATGTTATTTTTAGCATATGTTATTTTTCATTATATAATTTTAGTTGCATAATTTTCATATAACTTTAGTTGCATAAGTTTTATTTTTTATTGATTATTTTTAGTTGATTCCTTTTGCTATTAGAGTTTTATAAAAGCTTTTTAGTTTCTATTAAAGCTTGTAACAAAATATACTTTATCAAAATTCATTTTACTATTAAAGTTTTTAACTAAAGATTTTTTCTGCATTCAATATGCACCATTCAATGCCACATCATCACTTTTCAAACCTTTTCTAACTTCATTTGCTATTTTTCATGCATTTCATTATTTATTTTGAGCTAAAATGACCCCGAATTCAAAAGCACTGCAAATGAACTCTGAAATGGTTGCAAGTTGGCATGGTATCATCATTTCACCCACATAGCATGTGCTAAAAAGTTGAGAGGGTTACGGCAAAAACTGTATGCACTTCGTGTACAAACTGGACAATCTCTTTCGAAGTATCAGGGTTTCGTACAAAAACTCATCTGTTACAAAAGGATTTCAATTTTTTAAACATATTTGAACTCAAGACTTTTGCTGCATTCAATATGCACCATTCAAAGCCACATCATCACTTTTCAAAACTTTTCTGACTTCATTTGCTATTTTTCATGCATTTCATGATTTATTTTGAGCTCAAATGACCCTGAATTGAAAAGCACTGCAAATGAACTCTGAAATGGTGGCAAGTTGGCATGGTATCATCATTTCACCCACATAGCATGTGCTAAAAAGTTGAGAGGGTTACGGCAAAAACTGGATGCACTTCGTGTACAAACTGGACAATCTCTTTCGAAGTGTTAGGGTTTCGGACGAAAACTCATCTGTTACAAAAGGATTTCAATTTTTTAAACATATTTGAACTCAAGACTTTTTCTGCATTCAATATGCACCATTCAAAGCCACATCATCACTTTTCAACCCTTTTCTGACTTCATTTGCTATTTTTCATGCATGTCATTATTTATTTTGAGCTAAGATAACCCTGAGATTGAAAAGCACTGCAAATGAACTCTGAAATGGTTGAAAATTGGCATGGTATCATAATTTCACCCACGTATCATGTGCTAAAAAGTTGAGAGGGTTACGGAAAAAACTGGATGCACTTCGTGTACGAACTGGACAATCTCTTTCGAAGTGTCAGGGTTTTGGACGAAAACTCTTCTGTTACAAAAGAATTTAAATTTTTTAAACGTATTTGAACTCAAGACTTTTTCTGCATTCAATATGCACCATTCAAAGCCACATCATCACTTTTCAAACCTTTTTTGACTTCATTTGCTATTTTTCATGCATTTCATGATTTATTTTGTGCTAAAATGACCCTGAATTGAAAAGCACTGCAAATGAACTCTGAAATGGTTGCAAGTTGGCATGGTATCATCATTTCACCCACATAGCATGTGCTAAAAAGTTGAGAGGGTTACGGCAAAAACTGGATGCACTTCGTGTACAAACTGGACAATCTCTTTCGAAGTGTCAGGGTTTCGGACGAAAACTCATCTGTTACAAAAGGATTTCAATTTTTTAAACATATTTGAACTCAAGACTTTTTCTGCATTCAATATGCACCATTCAAACCCACATCATCACTTTTCAAACCTTTTCTGACTTCATTTGCTATTTTTCATGCATTTCATGATTTATTTTGAGCTCAAATGACCCTGAATTGAAAAGCACTGCAAATGAACTCTGAAATGGTTGCAAGTTGGCATGGTATCATCATTTCACCCACATAGCATGTGCTAAAAAGTTGAGAGGGTTACGGCAAAAACTGGATGCACTTCGTGTACAAACTTGACAATCTCTTTCGAAGTGTTAGGGTTTCGGACGAAAACTCATCTGTTACAAAAGGATTTCAATTTTTTAAACATATTTGAACTCAAGACTTTTTCTACATTCAATATGCACCATTCAAAGCCACATCATCACTTTTCAAACCTTTTCTGAGTTCATTTGCTATTTTTCATGCATTTCGTGATTTATTTTGAGCTAAAATGACCCTGAATTGAAAAGCACTGCAAATGAACTCTGAAATGGTTGCAAGTTGGCATGGTATCATCATTTCACCCACATAGCATGTGCTAAAAAGTTGAGAGGGTTACGGCAAAAACTGGATGCACTTCGTGTACAAACTGGACAATCTCTTTCGAAGTGTCAGGGTTTCGGACGAAAACTCATCTGTTACAAAAGGATTTCAATTTTTTAAACATATTTGAACTCAAGACTTTTTCTGCATTCAATATGCACCATTCAAAGCCACATCATCAATTTTTCAAACCTTTTCTGACTTCATTTGCTATTTTTCATGCATTTCATGATTTATTTTGAGCTCAAATGACCCTGAATTGAAAAGTACTGCAAATGAACTCTGAAATGGTTGCAAGTTGGCATGGTATCATCATTTCACCCACATAGCATGTGCTAAAAAGTTGAGAGGGTTACGGCAAAAACTGGATGCACTTCGTGTACAAACTTGACAATCTCTTTCGAAGTGTTAGGGTTTCGGACGAAAACTCATCTGTTACAAAAGGATTTCAATTTTTTAAACATATTTGAACTCAAGACTTTTTCTAAATTCAATATGCACCATTCAAAGCCACATCATCACTTTTCAAACCTTTTCTGAGTTCATTTGCTATTTTTCATGCATTTCGTGATTTATTTTGAGCTAAAATGACCCTGAATTGAAAAGCACTGCAAATGAACTCTGAAATGGTTGCAAGTTGAGATGGTTTCATCATTTCACCCACATTGCATGTGCCAAAAAGTTGAGAGGGTTACGCCAAAAACTAGATGCACTTCGTGTACAAACTGGACAATCTATTTCGAAGTCTCAGGGTTTCGGACAAAAACTCATCTGTTACAAAAGGATTTCAAATTTTTAAACATATTTGAACTCAAGACTTTTTCTGCATTCAATATGTACCATTCAAAGCCACATCATCACTTTTCAAACCTTTTCTGACTTCATTTGCTATTTTTCATGCATTTCATGATTTATTTTCAGCTAAAATGACCCTGAATTGAAAAGCACTGCAAATGAACTCTGAAATGGTTGCAAGTTGGCATGGTAAGATCATTTCACCCACATAGCACGTGCTAAAAAGTTGAGAGGGTTACGGCAAAAACTGGATGCATTTCGTGTACAAACTGGACAATCTCTTTCGAATTTCAGGGTTTCGGACGAAAACTCATCTGTTACAAAAGGATTTCAATTTTTTAAACATATTTGAACTCAAGACTTTTGCTGCATTCAATATGCACCATTCAAAGCCACATCATCACTTTTGAAACCTTTTCTGACTTCATTTGCTATTTTTCATGCATTTCATGATTTATTTTGAGCTAAAATGACCCTAAATTCAAAAGCACTGCAAATGAACTCTGAAATGGTTGCAAGTTGGCATGGTAAGATCATTTCACCCACATAGCATGTGCTAAAAAGTTGAGAGGGTTACGGCAAAAACTGGATGCATTTCGTGTACAAACTGGACAATCTCTTTCGAAGTGTCAGGGTTTCGGACGAAAACTCATCTGTTACCAAAGGATTTCAATTTTTTAAACATATTTGAACTCAAGACTTTTTCTACATTCAGTATGCACCATTCAAAGCCACATCATCACTTTTCAAACCTTTTCTGAGTTCATTTGCTATTTTTCATGCATTTCGTGATTTATTTTGAGCTAAAATGACCCTGAATTGAAAAGCACTGCAAATGAACTCTGAAATGGTTGCAAGTTGGCATGGTATCATCATTTCACCCACATAGCATGTGCTAAAAATTTGAGAGGGTTACGGCAAAAACTGGATGCACTTCGTGTACAAACTGGACAATCTCTTTCGAAGTATCAGGGTTTCGGACGAAAACTCATCTGTTACAAAAGGATTTCAATTTTTTAAACATATTTGAACTCAAGACTTTAGCTGCATTCAATATGCACCATTCAAAGCCACATAATCACTTTTCAAACCTTTTCTGACTTCATTTGCTATTTTTCATGCATTTCATGATTTATTTTGAGCTCAAATGACCCTGAATTGAAAAGCACTGCAAATGAACTCTGAAATGGTTGCAAGTTGGCATGGTATCATCATTTCACCCACATAGCATGTGCTAAAAATTTGAGAGGGTTACGGCAAAAACTGGATGCACTTCGTGTACAAACTGGACAATCTCTTTCGAAGTGTTAGGGTTTCGGACGAAAACTCATCTGTTACAAAAGGATTTCCATTTTTTAAACATATTTGAACTCAAGACTTTTTCTGCATTCAATATGCACCATTCAAAGCCACATCATCACTTTTCAACCCTTTTCTGACTTCATTTGCTATTTTTCATGCATGTCATTATTTATTTTGAGCTAAGATAACCCTGAGATTGAAAAGCACTGCAAATGAACTCTGAAATGGTTGAAAATTGGCATGGTATCATAATTTCACCCACGTATCATGTGCTAAAAAGTTGAGAGGGTTACGGAAAAAACTGGATGCACTTCGTGTACGAACTGGACAATCTCTTTCGAAGTGTCAGGGTTTTGGACGAAAACTCTTCTGTTACAAAAGAATTTAAATTTTTTAAACGTATTTGAACTCAAGACTTTTTCTGCATTCAATATGCACCATTCAAAGCCACATCATCACTTTTCAAACCTTTTTTGACTTCATTTGCTATTTTTCATGCATTTCATGATTTATTTTGTGCTAAAATGACCCTGAATTGAAAAGCACTGCAAATGAACTCTGAAATGGTTGCAAGTTGGCATGGTATCATCATTTCACCCACATAGCATGTGCTAAAAAGTTGAGAGGGTTACGGCAAAAACTGGATGCACTTCGTGTACAAACTGGACAATCTCTTTCGAAGTGTCAGGGTTTCGGACGAAAACTCATCTGTTACAAAAGGATTTCAATTTTTTAAACATATTTGAACTCAAGACTTTTTCTGCATTCAATATGCACCATTCAAACCCACATCATCACTTTTCAAACCTTTTCTGACTTCATTTGCTATTTTTCATGCATTTCATGATTTATTTTGAGCTCAAATGACCCTGAATTGAAAAGCACTGCAAATGAACTCTGAAATGGTTGCAAGTTGGCATGGTATCATCATTTCACCCACATAGCATGTGCTAAAAAGTTGAGAGGGTTACGGCAAAAACTGGATGCACTTCGTGTACAAACTTGACAATCTCTTTCGAAGTGTTAGGGTTTCGGACGAAAACTCATCTGTTACAAAAGGATTTCAATTTTTTAAACATATTTGAACTCAAGACTTTTTCTACATTCAATATGCACCATTCAAAGCCACATCATCACTTTTCAAACCTTTTCTGAGTTCATTTGCTATTTTTCATGCATTTCGTGATTTATTTTGAGCTAAAATGACCCTGAATTGAAAAGCACTGCAAATGAACTCTGAAATGGTTGCAAGTTGGCATGGTATCATCATTTCACCCACATAGCATGTGCTAAAAAGTTGAGAGGGTTACGGCAAAAACTGGATGCACTTCGTGTACAAACTGGACAATCTCTTTCGAAGTGTCAGGGTTTCGGACGAAAACTCATCTGTTACAAAAGGATTTCAATTTTTTAAACATATTTGAACTCAAGACTTTTTCTGCATTCAATATGCACCATTCAAAGCCACATCATCAATTTTTCAAACCTTTTCTGACTTCATTTGCTATTTTTCATGCATTTCATGATTTATTTTGAGCTCAAATGACCCTGAATTGAAAAGTACTGCAAATGAACTCTGAAATGGTTGCAAGTTGGCATGGTATCATCATTTCACCCACATAGCATGTGCTAAAAAGTTGAGAGGGTTACGGCAAAAACTGGATGCACTTCGTGTACAAACTTGACAATCTCTTTCGAAGTGTTAGGGTTTCGGACGAAAACTCATCTGTTACAAAAGGATTTCAATTTTTTAAACATATTTGAACTCAAGACTTTTTCTAAATTCAATATGCACCATTCAAAGCCACATCATCACTTTTCAAACCTTTTCTGAGTTCATTTGCTATTTTTCATGCATTTCGTGATTTATTTTGAGCTAAAATGACCCTGAATTGAAAAGCACTGCAAATGAACTCTGAAATGGTTGCAAGTTGAGATGGTTTCATCATTTCACCCACATTGCATGTGCCAAAAAGTTGAGAGGGTTACGCCAAAAACTAGATGCACTTCGTGTACAAACTGGACAATCTATTTCGAAGTCTCACGGTTTCGGACAAAAACTCATCTGTTACAAAAGGATTTCAAATTTTTAAACATATTTGAACTCAAGACTTTTTCTGCATTCAATATGTACCATTCAAAGCCACATCATCACTTTTCAAACCTTTTCTGACTTCATTTGCTATTTTTCATGCATTTCATGATTTATTTTCAGCTAAAATGACCCTGAATTGAAAAGCACTGCAAATGAACTCTGAAATGGTTGCAAGTTGGCATGGTAAGATCATTTCACCCACATAGCACGTGCTAAAAAGTTGAGAGGGTTACGGCAAAAACTGGATGCATTTCGTGTACAAACTGGACAATCTCTTTCGAAGTGTCAGGGTTTCGGACGAACACTCATCTGTTACAAAAGGATTTCAATTTTTTAAACATATTTGAACTCAAGACTTTTGCTGCATTCAATATGCACCATTCAAAGCCACATCATCACTTTTGAAACCTTTTCTGACTTCATTTGCTATTTTTCATGCATTTCATGATTTATTTTGAGCTAAAATGACCCTAAATTCAAAAGCACTGCAAATGAACTCTGAAATGGTTGCAAGTTGGCATGGTAAGATCATTTCACCCACATAGCATGTGCTAAAAAGTTGAGAGGGTTACGGCAAAAACTGGATGCATTTCGTGTACAAACTGGACAATCTCTTTCGAAGTGTCAGGGTTTCGGACGAAAACTCATCTGTTACCAAAGGATTTCAATTTTTTAAACATATTTGAACTCAAGACTTTTTCTACATTCAGTATGCACCATTCAAAGCCACATCATCACTTTTCAAACCTTTTCTGAGTTCATTTGCTATTTTTCATGCATTTCGTGATTTATTTTGAGCTAAAATGACCCTGAATTGAAAAGCACTGCAAATGAACTCTGAAATGGTTGCAAGTTGGCATGGTATCATCATTTCACCCACATAGCATGTGCTAAAAATTTGAGAGGGTTACGGCAAAAACTGGATGCACTTCGTGTACAAACTGGACAATCTCTTTCGAAGTATCAGGGTTTCGGACGAAAACTCATCTGTTACAAAAGGATTTCAATTTTTTAAACATATTTGAACTCAAGACTTTAGCTGCATTCAATATGCACCATTCAAAGCCACATCATCACTTTTCAAACCTTTTCTGACTTCATTTGCTATTTTTCATGCATTTCATGATTTATTTTGAGCTCAAATGACCCTGAATTGAAAAGCACTGCAAATGAACTCTGAAATGGTTGCAAGTTGGCATGGTATCATCATTTCACCCACATAGCATGTGCTAAAAATTTGAGAGGGTTACGGCAAAAACTGGATGCACTTCGTGTACAAACTGGACAATCTCTTTCGAAGTGTTAGGGTTTCGGACGAAAACTCATCTGTTACAAAAGGATTTCAATTTTTTAAACATATTTGAACTCAAGACTTTTTCTGCATTCAATATGCACCATTCAAAGCCACATCATCACTTTTCAACCCTTTTCTGACTTCATTTGCTATTTTTCATGCATGTCATTATTTATTTTGAGCTAAGATAACCCTGAGATTGAAAAGCACTGCAAATGAACTCTGAAATGGTTGAAAATTGGCATGGTATCATAATTTCACCCACGTATCATGTGCTAAAAAGTTGAGAGGGTTACGGAAAAAACTGGATGCACTTCGTGTACGAACTGGACAATCTCTTTCGAAGTGTCAGGGTTTTGGACGAAAACTCTTCTGTTACAAAAGAATTTAAATTTTTTAAACGTATTTGAACTCAAGACTTTTTCTGCATTCAATATGCACCATTCAAAGCCACATCATCACTTTTCAAACCTTTTTTGACTTCATTTGCTATTTTTCATGCATTTCATGATTTATTTTGTGCTAAAATGACCCTGAATTGAAAAGCACTGCAAATGAACTCTGAAATGGTTGCAAGTTGGCATGGTATCATCATTTCACCCACATAGCATGTGCTAAAAAGTTGAGAGGGTTACGGCAAAAACTGGATGCACTTCGTGTACAAACTGGACAATCTCTTTCGAAGTGTCAGGGTTTCGGACGAAAACTCATCTGTTACAAAAGGATTTCAATTTTTTAAACATATTTGAACTCAAGACTTTTTCTGCATTCAATATGCACCATTCAAACCCACATCATCACTTTTCAAACCTTTTCTGACTTCATTTGCTATTTTTCATGCATTTCATGATTTATTTTGAGCTCAAATGACCCTGAATTGAAAAGCACTGCAAATGAACTCTGAAATGGTTGCAAGTTGGCATGGTATCATCATTTCACCCACATAGCATGTGCTAAAAAGTTGAGAGGGTTACGGCAAAAACTGGATGCACTTCGTGTACAAACTTGACAATCTCTTTCGAAGTGTTAGGGTTTCGGACGAAAACTCATCTGTTACAAAAGGATTTCAATTTTTTAAACATATTTGAACTCAAGACTTTTTCTACATTCAATATGCACCATTCAAAGCCACATCATCACTTTTCAAACCTTTTCTGAGTTCATTTGCTATTTTTCATGCATTTCGTGATTTATTTTGAGCTAAAATGACCCTGAATTGAAAAGCACTGCAAATGAACTCTGAAATGGTTGCAAGTTGGCATGGTATCATCATTTCACCCACATAGCATGTGCTAAAAAGTTGAGAGGGTTACGGCAAAAACTGGATGCACTTCGTGTACAAACTGGACAATCTCTTTCGAAGTGTCAGGGTTTCGGACGAAAACTCATCTGTTACAAAAGGATTTCAATTTTTTAAACATATTTGAACTCAAGACTTTTTCTGCATTCAATATGCACCATTCAAAGCCACATCATCAATTTTTCAAACCTTTTCTGACTTCATTTGCTATTTTTCATGCATTTCATGATTTATTTTGAGCTCAAATGACCCTGAATTGAAAAGTATTGCAAATGAACTCTGAAATGGTTGCAAGTTGGCATGGTATCATCATTTCACCCACATAGCATGTGCTAAAAAGTTGAGAGGGTTACGGCAAAAACTGGATGCACTTCGTGTACAAACTTGACAATCTCTTTCGAAGTGTTAGGGTTTCGGACGAAAACTCATCTGTTACAAAAGGATTTCAATTTTTTAAACATATTTGAACTCAAGACTTTTTCTAAATTCAATATGCACCATTCAAAGCCACATCATCACTTTTCAAACCTTTTCTGAGTTCATTTGCTATTTTTCATGCATTTCGTGATTTATTTTGAGCTAAAATGACCCTGAATTGAAAAGCACTGCAAATGAACTCTGAAATGGTTGCAAGTTGAGATGGTATCATCATTTCACCCACATTGCATGTGCCAAAAAGTTGAGAGGGTTACGGCAAAAACTAGATGCACTTCGTGTACAAACTGGACAATCTATTTCGAAGTCTCAGGGTTTCAGACAAAAACTCATCTGTTACAAAAGGATTTCAAATTTTTAAACATATTTGAACTCAAGACTTTTTCTGCATTCAATATGTACCATTCAAAGCCACATCATCACTTTTCAAACCTTTTCTGACTTCATTTGCTATTTTTCATGCATTTCATGATTTATTTTCAGCTAAAATGACCCTGAATTGAAAAGCACTGCAAATGAACTCTGAAATGGTTGCAAGTTGGCATGGTAAGATCATTTCACCCACATAGCACGTGCTAAAAAGTTGAGAGGGTTACGGCAAAAACTGGATGCATTTCGTGTACAAACTGGACAATCTCTTTCGAAGTGTCAGGGTTTCGGACGAAAACTCATCTGTTACAAAAGGATTTCAATTTTTTAAACATATTTGAACACAAGACTTTTGCTGCATTCAATATGCACCATTCAAAGCCACATCATCACTTTTGAAACCATTTCTGACTTCATTTGCTATTTTTCATGCATTTCATGATTTATTTTGAGCTAAAATGACCCTAAATTCAAAAGCACTGCAAATGAACTCTGAAATGGTTGCAAGTTGGCATGGTAAGATCATTTCACCCACATAGCATGTGCTAAAAAGTTGAGAGGGTTACGGCAAAAACTGGATGCATTTCGTGTACAAACTGGACAATCTCTTTCGAAGTGTCACGGTTTCGGACGAAAACTCATCTGTTACCAAAGGATTTCAATTTTTTAAACATATTTGAACTCAAGACTTTTTCTACATTCAGTATGCACCATTCAAAGCCACATCATCACTTTTCAAACCTTTTCTGAGTTCATTTGCTATTTTTCATGCATTTCGTGATTTATTTTGAGCTAAAATGACCCTGAATTGAAAAGCACTGCAAATGAACTCTGAAATGGTTGCAAGTTGGCATGGTATCATCATTTCACCCACATAGCATGTGCTAAAAATTTGAGAGGGTTACGGCAAAAACTGGATGCACTTCGTGTACAAACTGGACAATCTCTTTCGAAGTATCAGGGTTTCGGACGAAAACTCATCTGTTACAAAAGGATTTCAATTTTTTAAACATATTTGAACTCAAGACTTTAGCTGCATTCAATATGCACCATTCCAAGCCACATCATCACTTTTCAAACCTTTTCTGACTTCATTTGCTATTTTTCATGCATTTCATGATTTATTTTGAGCTCAAATGACCCTGAATTGAAAAGCACTGCAAATGAACTCTGAAATGGTTGCAAGTTGGCATGGTATCATCATTTCACCCACATAGCATGTGCTAAAAATTTGAGAGGGTTACGGCAAAAACTGGATGCACTTCGTGTACAAACTGGACAATCTCTTTCGAAGTGTTAGGGTTTCGGACGAAAACTCATCTGTTACAAAAGGATTTCAATTTTTTAAACATATTTGAACTCAAGACTTTTTCTGCATTCAATATGCACCATTCAAAGCCACATCATCACTTTTCAACCCTTTTCTGACTTCATTTGCTATTTTTCATGCATGTCATTATTTATTTTGAGCTAAGATAACCCTGAGATTGAAAAGCACTGCAAATGAACTCTGAAATGGTTGAAAATTGGCATGGTATCATAATTTCACCCACGTATCATGTGATAAAAAGTTGAGAGGGTTACGGAAAAAACTGGATGCACTTCGTGTACGAACTGGACAATCTCTTTCGAAGTGTCAGGGTTTTGGACGAAAACACTTCTGTTACAAAAGAATTTAAATTTTTTAAACGTATTTGAACTCAAGACTTTTTCTGCATTCAATATGCACCATTCAAAGCCACATCATCACTTTTCAAACCTTTTTTGACTTCATTTGCTATTTTTCATGCATTTCATGATTTATTTTTTGCTAAAATGACCCTGAATTGAAAAGCACTGCAAATGAACTCTGAAATGGTTGCAAGTTGGCATGGTATCATCATTTCACCCACATAGCATGTGCTAAAAAGTTGAGAGGGTTACGGCAAAAACTGGATGCACTTCGTGTACAAACTGGACAATCTCTTTCGAAGTGTCAGGGTTTCGGACGAAAACTCATCTGTTACAAAAGGATTTCAATTTTTTAAACATATTTGAACTCAAGACTTTTTCTGCATTCAATATGCACCATTCAAACCCACATCATCACTTTTCAAACCTTTTCTGACTTCATTTGCTATTTTTCATGCATTTCATGATTTATTTTGAGCTCAAATGACCCTGAATTGAAAAGCACTGCAAATGAACTCTGAAATGGTTGCAAGTTGGCATGGTATCATCATTTCACCCACATAGCATGTGCTAAAAAGTTGAGAGGGTTACGGCAAAAACTGGATGCACTTCGTGTACAAACTTGACAATCTCTTTCGAAGTGTTAGGGTTTCGGACGAAAACTCATCTGTTACAAAAGGATTTCAATTTTTTAAGCATATTTGAACTCAAGACTTTTTCTACATTCAATATGCACCATTCAAAGCCACATCATCACTTTTCAAACCTTTTCTGAGTTCATTTGCTATTTTTCATGCATTTCGTGATTTATTTTGAGCTAAAATGACCCTGAATTGAAAAGCACTGCAAATGAACTCTGAAATGGTTGCAAGTTGGCATGGTATCATCATTTCACCCACATAGCATGTGCTAAAAAGTTGAGAGGGTTACGGCAAAAACTGGATGCACTTCGTGTACAAACTGGACAATCTCTTTCGAAGTGTCAGGGTTTCGGACGAAAACTCATCTGTTACAAAAGGATTTCAATTTTTTAAACATATTTGAACTCAAGACTTTTTCTGCATTCAATATGCACCATTCAAAGCCACATCATCAATTTTTCAAACCTTTTCTGACTTCATTTGCTATTTTTCATGCATTTCATGATTTATTTTGAGCTCAAATGACCCTGAATTGAAAAGTACTGCAAATGAACTCTGAAATGGTTGCAAGTTGGCATGGTATCATCATTTCACCCACATAGCATGTGCTAAAAAGTTGAGAGGGTTACGGCAAAAACTGGATGCACTTCGTGTACAAACTTGACAATCTCTTTCGAAGTGTTAGGGTTTCGGACGAAAACTCATCTGTTACAAAAGGATTTCAATTTTTTAAACATATTTGAACTCAAGACTTTTTCTAAATTCAATATGCACCATTCAAAGCCACATCATCACTTTTCAAACCTTTTCTGAGTTCATTTGCTATTTTTCATGCATTTCGTGATTTATTTTGAGCTAAAATGACCCTGAATTGAAAAGCACTGCAAATGAACTCTGAAATGGTTGCAAGTTGAGATGGTATCATCATTTCACCCACATTGCATGTGCCAAAAAGTTGAGAGGGTTACGGCAAAAACTAGATGCACTTCGTGTACAAACTGGACAATCTATTTCGAAGTCTCAGGGTTTCGGACAAAAACTCATCTGTTACAAAAGGATTTCAAATTTTTAAACATATTTGAACTCAAGACTTTTTCTGCATTCAATATGTACCATTCAAAGCCACATCATCACTTTTCAAACCTTTTCTGACTTCATTTGCTATTTTTCATGCATTTCATGATTTATTTTCAGCTAAAATGACCCTGAATTGAAAAGCACTGCAAATGAACTCTGAAATGGTTGCAAGTTGGCATGGTAAGATCATTTCACCCACATAGCACGTGCTAAAAAGTTGAGAGGGTTACGGCAAAAACTGGATGCATTTCGTGTACAAACTGGACAATCTCTTTCGAAGTGTCAGGGTTTCGGACGAAAACTCATCTGTTACAAAAGGATTTCAATTTTTTAAACATATTTGAACTCAAGACTTTTGCTGCATTCAATATGCACCATTCAAAGCCACATCATCACTTTTGAAACCTTTTCTGACTTCATTTGCTATTTTTCATGCATTTCATGATTTATTTTGAGCTAAAATGACCCTAAATTCAAAAGCACTGCAAATGAACTCTGAAATGGTTGCAAGTTGGCATGGTAAGATCATTTCACCCACATAGCATGTGCTAAAAAGTTGAGAGGGTTACGGCAAAAACTGGATGCATTTCGTGTACAAACTGGACAATCTCTTTCGAAGTGTCAGGGTTTCGGACGAAAACTCATCTGTTACCAAAGGATTTCAATTTTTTAAACATATTTGAACTCAAGACTTTTTCTACATTCAGTATGCACCATTCAAAGCCACATCATCACTTTTCAAACCTTTTCTGAGTTCATTTGCTATTTTTCATGCATTTCGTGATTTATTTTGAGCTAAAATGACCCTGAATTGAAAAGCACTGCAAATGAACTCTGAAATGGTTGCAAGTTGGCATGGTATCATCATTTCACCCACATAGCATGTGCTAAAAATTTGAGAGGGTTACGGCAAAAACTGGATGCACTTCGTGTACAAACTGGACAATCTCTTTCGAAGTATCAGGGTTTCGGACGAAAACTCATCTGTTACAAAAGGATTTCAATTTTTTAAACATATTTGAACTCAAGACTTTAGCTGCATTCAATATGCACCATTCAAAGCCACATCATCACTTTTCAAACCTTTTCTGACTTCATTTGCTATTTTTCATGCATTTCATGATTTATTTTGAGCTCAAATGACCCTGAATTGAAAAGCACTGCAAATGAACTCTGAAATGGTTGCAAGTTGGCATGGTATCATCATTTCACCCACATAGCATGTGCTAAAAATTTGAGAGGGTTACGGCAAAAACTGGATGCACTTCGTGTACAAACTGGACAATCTCTTTCGAAGTGTTAGGGTTTCGGACGAAAACTCATCTGTTACAAAAGGATTTCAATTTTTTAAACATATTTGAACTCAAGACTTTTTCTGCATTCAATATGCACCATTCAAAGCCACATCATCACTTTTCAACCCTTTTCTGACTTCATTTGCTATTTTTCATGCATGTCATTATTTATTTTGAGCTAAGATAACCCTGAGATTGAAAAGCACTGCAAATGAACTCTGAAATGGTTGAAAATTGGCATGGTATCATAATTTCACCCACGTATCATGTGCTAAAAAGTTGAGAGGGTTACGGAAAAAACTGGATGCACTTCGTGTACGAACTGGACAATCTCTTTCGAAGTGTCAGGGTTTTGGACGAAAACTCTTCTGTTACAAAAGAATTTAAATTTTTTAAACGTATTTGAACTCAAGACTTTTTCTGCATTCAATATGCACCATTCAAAGCCACATCATCACTTTTCAAACCTTTTTTGACTTCATTTGCTATTTTTCATGCATTTCATGATTTATTTTGTGCTAAAATGACCCTGAATTGAAAAGCACTGCAAATGAACTCTGAAATGGTTGCAAGTTGGCATGGTATCATCATTTCACCCACATAGCATGTGCTAAAAAGTTGAGAGGGTTACGGCAAAAACTGGATGCACTTCGTGTACAAACTGGACAATCTCTTTCGAAGTGTCAGGGTTTCGGACGAAAACTCATCTGTTACAAAAGGATTTCAATTTTTTAAACATATTTGAACTCAAGACTTTTTCTGCATTCAATATGCACCATTCAAACCCACATCATCACTTTTCAAACCTTTTCTGACTTCATTTGCTATTTTTCATGCATTTCATGATTTATTTTGAGCTCAAATGACCCTGAATTGAAAAGCACTGCAAATGAACTCTGAAATGGTTGCAAGTTGGCATGGTATCATCATTTCACCCACATAGCATGTGCTAAAAAGTTGAGAGGGTTACGGCAAAAACTGGATGCACTTCGTGTACAAACTTGACAATCTCTTTCGAAGTGTTAGGGTTTCGGACGAAAACTCATCTGTTACAAAAGGATTTCAATTTTTTAAACATATTTGAACTCAAGAATTTTTCTACATTCAATATGCACCATTCAAAGCCACATCATCACTTTTCAAACCTTTTCTGAGTTCATTTGCTATTTTTCATGCATTTCGTGATTTATTTTGAGCTAAAATGACCCTGAATTGAAAAGCACTGCAAATGAACTCTGAAATGGTTGCAAGTTGGCATGGTATCATCATTTCACCCACATAGCATGTGCTAAAAAGTTGAGAGGGTTACGGCAAAAACTGGATGCACTTCGTGTACAAACTGGACAATCTCTTTCGAAGTGTCAGGGTTTCGGACGAAAACTCATCTGTTACAAAAGGATTTCAATTTTTTAAACATATTTGAACTCAAGACTTTTTCTGCATTCAATATGCACCATTCAAAGCCACATCATCAATTTTTCAAACCTTTTCTGACTTCATTTGCTATTTTTCATGCATTTCATGATTTATTTTGAGCTCAAATGACCCTGAATTGAAAAGTACTGCAAATGAACTCTGAAATGGTTGCAAGTTGGCATGGTATCATCATTTCACCCACATAGCATGTGCTAAAAAGTTGAGAGGGTTACGGCAAAAACTGGATGCACTTCGTGTACAAACTTGACAATCTCTTTCGAAGTGTTAGGGTTTCGGACGAAAACTCATCTGTTACAAAAGGATTTCAATTTTTTAAACATATTTGAACTCAAGACTTTTTCTAAATTCAATATGCACCATTCAAAGCCACATCATCACTTTTCAAACCTTTTCTGAGTTCATTTGCTATTTTTCATGCATTTCGTGATTTATTTTGAGCTAAAATGACCCTGAATTGAAAAGCACTGCAAATGAACTCTGAAATGGTTGCAAGTTGAGATGGTTTCATCATTTCACCCACATTGCATGTGCCAAAAAGTTGAGAGGGTTACGCCAAAAACTAGATGCACTTCGTGTACAAACTGGACAATCTATTTCGAAGTCTCAGGGTTTCGGACAAAAACTCATCTGTTACAAAAGGATTTCAAATTTTTAAACATATTTGAACTCAAGACTTTTTCTGCATTCAATATGTACCATTCAAAGCCACATCATCACTTTTCAAACCTTTTCTGACTTCATTTGCTATTTTTCATGCATTTCATGATTTATTTTCAGCTAAAATGACCCTGAATTGAAAAGCACTGCAAATGAACTCTGAAATGGTTGCAAGTTGGCATGGTAAGATCATTTCACCCACATAGCACGTGCTAAAAAGTTGAGAGGGTTACGGCAAAAACTGGATGCATTTCGTGTACAAACTGGACAATCTCTTTCGAATTTCAGGGTTTCGGACGAAAACTCATCTGTTACAAAAGGATTTCAATTTTTTAAACATATTTGAACTCAAGACTTTTGCTGCATTCAATATGCACCATTCAAAGCCACATCATCACTTTTGAAACCTTTTCTGACTTCATTTGCTATTTTTCATGCATTTCATGATTTATTTTGAGCTAAAATGACCCTAAATTCAAAAGCACTGCAAATGAACTCTGAAATGGTTGCAAGTTGGCATGGTAAGATCATTTCACCCACATAGCATGTGCTAAAAAGTTGAGAGGGTTACGGCAAAAACTGGATGCATTTCGTGTACAAACTGGACAATCTCTTTCGAAGTGTCAGGGTTTCGGACGAAAACTCATCTGTTACCAAAGGATTTCAATTTTTTAAACATATTTGAACTCAAGACTTTTTCTACATTCAGTATGCACCATTCAAAGCCACATCATCACTTTTCAAACCTTTTCTGAGTTCATTTGCTATTTTTCATGCATTTCGTGATTTATTTTGAGCTAAAATGACCCTGAATTGAAAAGCACTGCAAATGAACTCTGAAATGGTTGCAAGTTGAGATGGTATCATCATTTCACCCACATTGCATGTGCCAAAAAGTTGAGAGGGTTACGGCAAAAACTAGATGCACTTCGTGTACAAACTGGACAATCTATTTCGAAGTCTCAGGGTTTCAGACAAAAACTCATCTGTTACAAAAGGATTTCAAATTTTTAAACATATTTGAACTCAAGACTTTTTCTGCATTCAATATGTACCATTCAAAGCCACATCATCACTTTTCAAACCTTTTCTGACTTCATTTGCTATTTTTCATGCATTTCATGATTTATTTTCAGCTAAAATGACCCTGAATTGAAAAGCACTGCAAATGAACTCTGAAATGGTTGCAAGTTGGCATGGTAAGATCATTTCACCCACATAGCACGTGCTAAAAAGTTGAGAGGGTTACGGCAAAAACTGGATGCATTTCGTGTACAAACTGGACAATCTCTTTCGAAGTGTCAGGGTTTCGGACGAAAACTCATCTGTTACAAAAGGATTTCAATTTTTTAAACATATTTGAACACAAGACTTTTGCTGCATTCAATATGCACCATTCAAAGCCACATCATCACTTTTGAAACCATTTCTGACTTCATTTGCTATTTTTCATGCATTTCATGATTTATTTTGAGCTAAAATGACCCTAAATTCAAAAGCACTGCAAATGAACTCTGAAATGGTTGCAAGTTGGCATGGTAAGATCATTTCACCCACATAGCATGTGCTAAAAAGTTGAGAGGGTTACGGCAAAAACTGGATGCATTTCGTGTACAAACTGGACAATCTCTTTCGAAGTGTCACGGTTTCGGACGAAAACTCATCTGTTACCAAAGGATTTCAATTTTTTAAACATATTTGAACTCAAGACTTTTTCTACATTCAGTATGCACCATTCAAAGCCACATCATCACTTTTCAAACCTTTTCTGAGTTCATTTGCTATTTTTCATGCATTTCGTGATTTATTTTGAGCTAAAATGACCCTGAATTGAAAAGCACTGCAAATGAACTCTGAAATGGTTGCAAGTTGGCATGGTATCATCATTTCACCCACATAGCATGTGCTAAAAATTTGAGAGGGTTACGGCAAAAACTGGATGCACTTCGTGTACAAACTGGACAATCTCTTTCGAAGTATCAGGGTTTCGGACGAAAACTCATCTGTTACAAAAGGATTTCAATTTTTTAAACATATTTGAACTCAAGACTTTAGCTGCATTCAATATGCACCATTCCAAGCCACATCATCACTTTTCAAACCTTTTCTGACTTCATTTGCTATTTTTCATGCATTTCATGATTTATTTTGAGCTCAAATGACCCTGAATTGAAAAGCACTGCAAATGAACTCTGAAATGGTTGCAAGTTGGCATGGTATCATCATTTCACCCACATAGCATGTGCTAAAAATTTGAGAGGGTTACGGCAAAAACTGGATGCACTTCGTGTACAAACTGGACAATCTCTTTCGAAGTGTTAGGGTTTCGGACGAAAACTCATCTGTTACAAAAGGATTTCAATTTTTTAAACATATTTGAACTCAAGACTTTTTCTGCATTCAATATGCACCATTCAAAGCCACATCATCACTTTTCAACCCTTTTCTGACTTCATTTGCTATTTTTCATGCATGTCATTATTTATTTTGAGCTAAGATAACCCTGAGATTGAAAAGCACTGCAAATGAACTCTGAAATGGTTGAAAATTGGCATGGTATCATAATTTCACCCACGTATCATGTGATAAAAAGTTGAGAGGGTTACGGAAAAAACTGGATGCACTTCGTGTACGAACTGGACAATCTCTTTCGAAGTGTCAGTGTTTTGGACGAAAACACTTCTGTTACAAAAGAATTTAAATTTTTTAAACGTATTTGAACTCAAGACTTTTTCTGCATTCAATATGCACCATTCAAAGCCACATCATCACTTTTCAAACCTTTTTTGACTTCATTTGCTATTTTTCATGCATTTCATGATTTATTTTTTGCTAAAATGACCCTGAATTGAAAAGCACTGCAAATGAACTCTGAAATGGTTGCAAGTTGGCATGGTATCATCATTTCACCCACATAGCATGTGCTAAAAAGTTGAGAGGGTTACGGCAAAAACTGGATGCACTTCGTGTACAAACTGGACAATCTCTTTCGAAGTGTCAGGGTTTCGGACGAAAACTCATCTGTTACAAAAGGATTTCAATTTTTTAAACATATTTGAACTCAAGACTTTTTCTGCATTCAATATGCACCATTCAAACCCACATCATCACTTTTCAAACCTTTTCTGACTTCATTTGCTATTTTTCATGCATTTCATGATTTATTTTGAGCTCAAATGACCCTGAATTGAAAAGCACTGCAAATGAACTCTGAAATGGTTGCAAGTTGGCATGGTATCATCATTTCACCCACATAGCATGTGCTAAAAAGTTGAGAGGGTTACGGCAAAAACTGGATGCACTTCGTGTACAAACTTGACAATCTCTTTCGAAGTGTTAGGGTTTCGGACGAAAACTCATCTGTTACAAAAGGATTTCAATTTTTTAAGCATATTTGAACTCAAGACTTTTTCTACATTCAATATGCACCATTCAAAGCCACATCATCACTTTTCAAACCTTTTCTGAGTTCATTTGCTATTTTTCATGCATTTCGTGATTTATTTTGAGCTAAAATGACCCTGAATTGAAAAGCACTGCAAATGAACTCTGAAATGGTTGCAAGTTGGCATGGTATCATCATTTCACCCACATAGCATGTGCTAAAAAGTTGAGAGGGTTACGGCAAAAACTGGATGCACTTCGTGTACAAACTGGACAATCTCTTTCGAAGTGTCAGGGTTTCGGACGAAAACTCATCTGTTACAAAAGGATTTCAATTTTTTAAACATATTTGAACTCAAGACTTTTTCTGCATTCAATATGCACCATTCAAAGCCACATCATCAATTTTTCAAACCTTTTCTGACTTCATTTGCTATTTTTCATGCATTTCATGATTTATTTTGAGCTCAAATGACCCTGAATTGAAAAGTACTGCAAATGAACTCTGAAATGGTTGCAAGTTGGCATGGTATCATCATTTCACCCACATAGCATGTGCTAAAAAGTTGAGAGGGTTACGGCAAAAACTGGATGCACTTCGTGTACAAACTTGACAATCTCTTTCGAAGTGTTAGGGTTTCGGACGAAAACTCATCTGTTACAAAAGGATTTCAATTTTTTAAACATATTTGAACTCAAGACTTTTTCTAAATTCAATATGCACCATTCAAAGCCACATCATCACTTTTCAAACCTTTTCTGAGTTCATTTGCTATTTTTCATGCATTTCGTGATTTATTTTGAGCTAAAATGACCCTGAATTGAAAAGCACTGCAAATGAACTCTGAAATGGTTGCAAGTTGAGATGGTATCATCATTTCACCCACATTGCATGTGCCAAAAAGTTGAGAGGGTTACGGCAAAAACTAGATGCACTTCGTGTACAAACTGGACAATCTATTTCGAAGTCTCAGGGTTTCGGACAAAAACTCATCTGTTACAAAAGGATTTCAAATTTTTAAACATATTTGAACTCAAGACTTTTTCTGCATTCAATATGTACCATTCAAAGCCACATCATCACTTTTCAAACCTTTTCTGACTTCATTTGCTATTTTTCATGCATTTCATGATTTATTTTCAGCTAAAATGACCCTGAATTGAAAAGCACTGCAAATGAACTCTGAAATGGTTGCAAGTTGGCATGGTAAGATCATTTCACCCACATAGCACGTGCTAAAAAGTTGAGAGGGTTACGGCAAAAACTGGATGCATTTCGTGTACAAACTGGACAATCTCTTTCGAAGTGTCAGGGTTTCGGACGAAAACTCATCTGTTACAAAAGGATTTCAATTTTTTAAACATATTTGAACTCAAGACTTTTGCTGCATTCAATATGCACCATTCAAAGCCACATCATCACTTTTGAAACCTTTTCTGACTTCATTTGCTATTTTTCATGCATTTCATGATTTATTTTGAGCTAAAATGACCCTAAATTCAAAAGCACTGCAAATGAACTCTGAAATGGTTGCAAGTTGGCATGGTAAGATCATTTCACCCACATAGCATGTGCTAAAAAGTTGAGAGGGTTACGGCAAAAACTGGATGCATTTCGTGTACAAACTGGACAATCTCTTTCGAAGTGTCAGGGTTTCGGACGAAAACTCATCTGTTACCAAAGGATTTCAATTTTTTAAACATATTTGAACTCAAGACTTTTTCTACATTCAGTATGCACCATTCAAAGCCACATCATCACTTTTCAAACCTTTTCTGAGTTCATTTGCTATTTTTCATGCATTTCGTGATTTATTTTGAGCTAAAATGACCCTGAATTGAAAAGCACTGCAAATGAACTCTGAAATGGTTGCAAGTTGGCATGGTATCATCATTTCACCCACATAGCATGTGCTAAAAATTTGAGAGGGTTACGGCAAAAACTGGATGCACTTCGTGTACAAACTGGACAATCTCTTTCGAAGTATCAGGGTTTCGGACGAAAACTCATCTGTTACAAATGGATTTCAATTTTTTAAACATATTTGAACTCAAGACTTTAGCTGCATTCAATATGCACCATTCAAAGCCACATCATCACTTTTCAAACCTTTTCTGACTTCATTTGCTATTTTTCATGCATTTCATGATTTATTTTGAGCTCAAATGACCCTGAATTGAAAAGCACTGCAAATGAACTCTGAAATGGTTGCAAGTTGGCATGGTATCATCATTTCACCCACATAGCATGTGCTAAAAATTTGAGAGGGTTACGGCAAAAACTGGATGCACTTCGTGTACAAACTGGACAATCTCTTTCGAAGTGTTAGGGTTTCGGACGAAAACTCATCTGTTACAAAAGGATTTCAATTTTTTAAACATATTTGAACTCAAGACTTTTTCTGCATTCAATATGCACCATTCAAAGCCACATCATCACTTTTCAACCCTTTTCTGACTTCATTTGCTATTTTTCATGCATGTCATTATTTATTTTGAGCTAAGATAACCCTGAGATTGAAAAGCACTGCAAATGAACTCTGAAATGGTTGAAAATTGGCATGGTATCATAATTTCACCCACGTATCATGTGCTAAAAAGTTGAGAGGGTTACGGAAAAAACTGGATGCACTTCGTGTACGAACTGGACAATCTCTTTCGAAGTGTCAGGGTTTTGGACGAAAACTCTTCTGTTACAAAAGAATTTAAATTTTTTAAACGTATTTGAACTCAAGACTTTTTCTGCATTCAATATGCACCATTCAAAGCCACATCATCACTTTTCAAACCTTTTTTGACTTCATTTGCTATTTTTCATGCATTTCATGATTTATTTTGTGCTAAAATGACCCTGAATTGAAAAGCACTGCAAATGAACTCTGAAATGGTTGCAAGTTGGCATGGTAATATCATTTCACCCACATAGCATGTGCTAAAAAGTTGAGAGGGTTACGGCAAAAACTGGATGCACTTCGTGTACAAACTGGACAATCTCTTTCGAAGTGTCAGGGTTTCGGACGAAAACTCATCTGTTACAAAAGGATTTCAATTTTTTAAACATATTTGAACTCAAGACTTTTGCTGCATTCAATATGCACCATTCAAAGCCACATCATCACTTTTGAAACCTTTTCTGACTTCATTTGCTATTTTTCATGCATTTCATGATTTATTTTGAGCTAAAATGACCCTAAATTCAAAAGCACTGCAAATGAACTCTGAAATGGTTGCAAGTTGGCATGGTAAGATCATTTCACCCACATAGCATGTGCTAAAAAGTTGAGAGGGTTACGGCAAAAACTGGATGCATTTCGTGTACAAACTGGACAATCTCTTTCGAAGTGTCAGGGTTTCGGACGAAAACTCATCTGTTACCAAAGGATTTCAATTTTTTAAACATATTTGAACTCAAGACTTTTTCTACATTCAGTATGCACCATTCAAAGCCACATCATCACTTTTCAAACCTTTTCTGAGTTCATTTGCTATTTTTCATGCATTTCGTGATTTATTTTGAGCTAAAATGACCCTGAATTGAAAAGCACTGCAAATGAACTCTGAAATGGTTGCAAGTTGGCATGGTATCATCATTTCACCCACATAGCATGTGCTAAAAATTTGAGAGGGTTACGGCAAAAACTGGATGCACTTCGTGTACAAACTGGACAATCTCTTTCGAAGTATCAGGGTTTCGGACGAAAACTCATCTGTTACAAATGGATTTCAATTTTTTAAACATATTTGAACTCAAGACTTTAGCTGCATTCAATATGCACCATTCAAAGCCACATCATCACTTTTCAAACCTTTTCTGACTTCATTTGCTATTTTTCATGCATTTCATGATTTATTTTGAGCTCAAATGACCCTGAATTGAAAAGCACTGCAAATGAACTCTGAAATGGTTGCAAGTTGGCATGGTATCATCATTTCACCCACATAGCATGTGCTAAAAATTTGAGAGGGTTACGGCAAAAACTGGATGCACTTCGTATACAAACTGGACAATCTCTTTCGAAGTGTTAGGGTTTCGGACGAAAACTCATCTGTTACAAAAGGATTTCAAATTTTTAAACATATTTGAACTCAAGACTTTTTCTGCATTCAATATGCACCATTCAAAGCCACATCATCACTTTTCAACCCTTTTCTGACTTCATTTGCTATTTTTCATGCATGTCATTATTTATTTTGAGCTAAGATAACCCTGAGATTGAAAAGCACTGCAAATGAACTCTGAAATGGTTGAAAATTGGCATGGTATCATAATTTCACCCACGTATCATGTGCTAAAAAGTTGAGAGGGTTACGGAAAAAACTAGATGCACTTCGTGTACGAACTGGACAATCTCTTTCGAAGTGTCAGGGTTTTGGACGAAAACTCTTCTGTTACAAAAGAATTTAAATTTTTTAAACGTATTTGAACTCAAGACTTTTTCTGCATTCAATATGCACCATTCAAAGCCACATCATCACTTTTCAAACCTTTTTTGACTTCATTTGCTATTTTTCATGCATTTCATGATTTATTTTGTGCTAAAATGACCCTGAATTGAAAAGCACTGCAAATGAACTCTGAAATGGTTGCAAGTTGGCATGGTATCATCATTTCACCCACATAGCATGTGCTAAAAAGTTGAGAGGGTTACGGCAAAAACTGGATGCACTTCGTGTACAAACTGGACAATCTCTTTCGAAGTGTCAGGGTTTCGGACGAAAACTCATCTGTTACAAAAGGATTTCAATTTTTTAAACATATTTGAACTCAAGACTTTTTCTGCATTCAATATGCACCATTCAAACCCACATCATCACTTTTCAAACCTTTTCTGACTTCATTTGCTATTTTTCATGCATTTCATGATTTATTTTGAGCTCAAATGACCCTGAATTGAAAAGCACTGCAAATGAACTCTGAAATGGTTGCAAGTTGGCATGGTATCATCATTTCACCCACATAGCATGTGCTAAAAAGTTGAGAGGGTTACGGCAAAAACTGGATGCACTTCGTGTACAAACTTGACAATCTCTTTCGAAGTGTTAGGGTTTCGGACGAAAACTCATCTGTTACAAAAGGATTTCAATTTTTTAAACATATTTGAACTCAAGACTTTTTCTACATTCAATATGCACCATTCAAAGCCACATCATCACTTTTCAAACCTTTTCTGAGTTCATTTGCTATTTTTCATGCATTTCGTGATTTATTTTGAGCTAAAATGACCCTGAATTGAAAAGCACTGCAAATGAACTCTGAAATGGTTGCAAGTTGGCATGGTATCATCATTTCACCCACATAGCATGTGCTAAAAAGTTGAGAGGGTTACGGCAAAAACTGGATGCACTTCGTGTACAAACTGGACAATCTCTTTCGAAGTGTCAGGGTTTCGGACGAAAACTCATCTGTTACAAAAGGATTTCAATTTTTTAAACATATTTGAACTCAAGACTTTTTCTGCATTCAATATGCACCATTCAAAGCCACATCATCAATTTTTCAAACCTTTTCTGACTTCATTTGCTATTTTTCATGCATTTCATGATTTATTTTGAGCTCAAATGACCCTGAATTGAAAAGTACTGCAAATTAACTCTGAAATGGTTGCAAGTTGGCATGGTATCATCATTTCACCCACATAGCATGTGCTAAAAAGTTGAGAGGGTTACGGCAAAAACTGGATGCACTTCGTGTACAAACTTGACAATCTCTTTCGAAGTGTTAGGGTTTCGGACGAAAACTCATCTGTTACAAAAGGATTTCAATTTTTTAAACATATTTGAACTCAAGACTTTTTCTACATTCAATATGCACCATTGAAAGCCACATCATCACTTTTCAAACCTTTTCTGAGTTCATTTGCTATTTTTCATGCATTTCGTGATTTATTTTGAGCTAAAATGACCCTGAATTGAAAAGCACTGCAAATGAACTCTGAAATGGTTGCAAGTTGAGATGGTATCATCATTTCACCCACATTGCATGTGCCAAAAAGTTGAGAGGGTTACGGCAAAAACTAGATGCACTTCGTGTACAAACTGGACAATCTATTTCGAAGTCTCAGGGTTTCGGACAAAAACTCATCTGTTACAAAAGGATTTCAAATTTTTAAACATATTTGAACTCAAGACTTTTTCTGCATTCAATATGTACCATTCAAAGCCACATCATCACTTTTCAAACCTTTTCTGACTTCATTTGCTATTTTTCATGCATTTCATGATTTATTTTCAGCTAAAATGACCCTGAATTGAAAAGCACTGCAAATGAACTCTGAAATGGTTGCAAGTTGGCATGGTAAGATCATTTCACCCACATAGCACGTGCTAAAAAGTTGAGAGGGTTACGGCAAAAACTGGATGCATTTCGTGTACAAACTGGACAATCTCTTTCGAAGTGTCAGGGTTTCGGACGAAAACTCATCTGTTACAAAAGGATTTCAATTTTTTAAACATATTTGAACTCAAGACTTTTGCTGCATTCAATATGCAACATTCAAAGCCACATCATCACTTTTGAAACCTTTTCTTACTTCATTTGCTATTTTTCATGCATTTCATGATTTATTTTGAGCTAAAATGACCCTAAATTCAAAAGCACTGCAAATGAACTCTGAAATGGTTGCAAGTTGGCATGGTAAGATCATTTCACCCACATAGCATGTGCTAAAAAGTTGAGAGGGTTACGGCAAAAACTTGATGCATTTCGTGTACAAACTGGACAATCTCTTTCGAAGTGTCAGGGTTTCGGACGAAAACTCATCTGTTACCAAAGGATTTCAATTTTTTAAACATATTTGAACTCAAGACTTTTTCTACATTCAGTATGCACCATTCAAAGCCACATCATCACTTTTCAAACCTTTTCTGAGTTCATTTGCTATTTTTCATGCATTTCGTGATTTATTTTGAGCTAAAATGACCCTGAATTGAAAAGCACTGCAAATGAACTCTGAAATGGTTGCAAGTTGGCATGGTATCATCATTTCACCCACATAGCATGTGCTAAAAATTTGAGAGGGTTACGGCAAAAACTGGATGCACTTCGTGTACAAACTGGACAATCTCTTTCGAAGTATCAGGGTTTCGGACGAAAACTCATCTGTTACAAAAGGATTTCAATTTTTTAAACATATTTGAACTCAAGACTTTAGCTGCATTCAATATGCACCATTCAAAGCCACATCATCACTTTTCAAACCTTTTCTGACTTCATTTGCTATTTTTCATGCATTTCATGATTTATTTTGAGCTCAAATGACCCTGAATTGAAAAGCACTGCAAATGAACTCTGAAATGGTTGCAAGTTGGCATGGTATCATAATTTCACCCACATAGCATGTGCTAAAAATTTGAGAGGGTTACGGCAAAAACTGTATGCACTTCGTGTACAAACTGGACAATCTCTTTCGAAGTATCAGGGTTTCGGACAAAAACTCATCTGTTACAAAAGGATTTCAATTTTTTAAACATATTTGAACTCAAGACTTTTGCTGCATTCAATATGCACCATTCAAAGCCACATCATCACTTTTCAAACCTTTTCTGACTTCATTTGCTATTTTTCATGCATTTCATGATTTATTTTGAGCTCAAATGACCCTGAATTGAAAAGCACTGCAAATGAACTCTGAAATGGTTGCAAGTTGGCATGGTATCATCATTTCACCCACATAGCATGTGCTAAAAAGTTGAGAGGGTTACGGCAAAAACTGGATGCACTTCGTGTACAAACTGGACAATCTCTTTCGAAGTGTTAGGGTTTCGGACGAAAACTCATCTGTTACAAAAGGATTTCAATTTTTGAAACATATTTGAACTCAAGACTTTTGCTGCATTCAATATGCTCCATTCAAAGCCACATCATCACTTTTCAACCCTTTTCTGACTTCATTTGCTATTTTTCATGCATTTCATTATTTATTTTGAGCTAAGATGACCCTGAGATTGAAAAGCACTGCAAATGAACTCTGAAATGGTTGAAAATTGGCATGGTATCATAATTTCACCCACGTAGCATGTGCTAAAAAGTTGAGAGGGTAACGGCAAAAACTGGATGCACTTCGTGTACGAACTGGACAATCTCTTTCGAAGTGTCAGGGTTTTGGACGAAAACTCTTCTGTTAGAAAAGAATTTAAATTTTTTAAACATATTTGAACTCAAGACTTTTTCTGCATTCAATATGCACCATTCAAAGCCACATCATCACTTTTCAAACCTTTTCTGACTTCATTTGCTATTTTTCATGCATTTCATGATTTATTTTGAGCTAAAATGACCCTGAATTGAAAAGCACCGCAAATGAACTCTGAAATGGTTGCAAGTTGGCATGGTATCATCATTTCACCCACATAGCATGTGCTAAAAAGTTGAGAGGGTTACGGCAAAAACTGGATGCACTTCGTGTACAAACTGGACAATCTCTTTCGAAGTGTCAGGGTTTCGGACGAAAACTCATCTGTTACAAAAGGATTTCAATTTTTTAAACATATTTGAACTCAAGACTTTTTCTGCATTCAATATGCACCATTCAAAGCCACATCATCAATTTTTCAAACCTTTTCTGACTTCATTTGCTATTTTTCATGCATTTCATGATTTATTTTGAGCTCAAATGACCCTGAATTGAAAAGTACTGCAAATGAACTCTGAAATGGTTGCAAGTTGGCATGGTATCATCATTTCACCCACATAGCATGTGCTAAGAAGTTGAGAGGGTTACGGCAAAAACTGGATGCACTTCGTGTACAAACTTGACAATCTCTTTCGAAGTGTTAGGGTTTCGGACGAAAACTCATCTGTTACAAAAGGATTTCAATTTTTTAAACATATTTGAACTCAAGACTTTTTCAAAATTCAATATGCACCATTCAAAGCCACATCATCACTTTTCAAACCTTTTCTGAGTTCATTTGCTATTTTTCATGCATTTCGTGATTTATTTTGAGCTAAAATGACCCTGAATTGAAAAGCACTGCAAATGAACTCTGAAATGGTTGCAAGTTGAGATGGTATCATCATTTCACCCACATTGCATGTGCCAAAAAGTTGAGAGGGTTACGGCAAAAACTAGATGCACTTCGTGTACAAACTGGACAATCTATTTCGAAGTCTCAGGGTTTCGGACAAAAACTCATCTGTTACAAAAGGATTTCAAATTTTTAAACATATTTGAACTCAAGACTTTTTCTGCATTCAATATGTACCATTCAAAGCCTCATCATCACTTTTCAAACCTTTTCTGACTTCATTTGCTATTTTTCATGCATTTCATGATTTATTTTCAGCTAAAATGACCCTGAATTGAAAAGCACTGCAAATGAACTCTGAAATGGTTGCAAGTTGGCATGGTAAGATCATTTCACCCACATAGCACGTGCTAAAAAGTTGAGAGGGTTACGGCAAAAACTGGATGCATTTCGTGTACAAACTGGACAATCTCTTTCGAAGTGTCAGGGTTTCGGACGAAAACTCGTCTGTTACAAAAGGATTTCAATTTTTTAAACATATTTGAACTCAAGACTTTTGCTGCATTCAATATGCACCATTCAAAGCCACATCATCACTTTTGAAACCTTTTCTGACTTCATTTGCTATTTTTCATGCATTTCATGATTTATTTTGAGCTAAAATGACCCTAAATTCAAAAGCACTGCAAATGAACTCTGAAATGGTTGCAAGTTGGCATGGTAAGATCATTTCACCCACATAGCATGTGCTAAAAAGTTGAGAGGGTTACGGCAAAAACTGGATGCATTTCGTGTACAAACTGGACAATCTCTTTCGAAGTGTCAGGGTTTCGGACGAAAACTCATCTGTTACCAAAGGATTTCAATTTTTTAAACATATTTGAACTCAAGACTTTTTCTACATTCAGTATGCACCATTCAAAGCCACATCATCACTTTTCAAACCTTTTCTGAGTTCATTTGCTATTTTTCATGCATTTCGTGATTTATTTTGAGCTAAAATGACCCTGAATTGAAAAGCACTGCAAATGAACTCTGAAATGGTTGCAAGTTGGGATGGTATCATCATTTCACCCACATTGCATGTGCTAAAAAGTTGAGAGGGTTACGGCAAAAACTGGATGCACTTCGTGTACAAACTGGACAATCTCTTTCGAAGTGTCAGGGTTTCGGACGAAAACTCATCTGTTACAAAAAGGATTTCAATTTTTTAAACATATTTGAACTCAAGACTTTTGCTGCATTGAATATGCACCATTCAAAGCCACATCATCACTTTTGAAACCTTTTCTGACTTCATTTGCTATTTTTCATGCATTTCATGATTTATTTTGAGCTAAAATGACCCTGAATTGAAAAGCACTGCAAATGAACTCTGAAATGGTTGCAAGTTGGCATGGTATCATCATTTCACCCACATAGCATGTGCTAAAAAGTTGAGAGGGTTACGGCAAAAACTGGATGCACTTCGTGTACAAGCTGGACAATCTGTTTCGAAGTGTCAGGGTTTCGGACGAAAACTCATCCGTTACAAAAGGATTTCAATTTTTTAAACATATTTTAACTCAAGACATTTGCTGCATTCAATATGCACCATTCAAAGCCACATCATCACTTTTTCAAACCTTTTCTGACTTCATTTGCTATTTTTCATGCATTTCATGATTTATTTTGAGCTAAAATGGCCCTGAATTGAAAAGCACTGCAAATGAACTCTGAAATGGTTGCAAGTTGGCATGGTATCATCATTTCACCCACATAGCATGTGCTAAAAAGTTGAGAGGGTTACGGCAAAAACTGGATGCACTTCGTGTACAAACTGGACAATCTCTTTCGAAGTGTCAGGGTTCCGGACGAAAACTCATCTGTTACAAAAGGATTTCAATTTTTTAAACATATTTGAACTCAAGACTTTTTCTGCATTCAATATGCACCATTCAAAGCCACATCATCACTTTTCAAACCTTTTCTGACTTGATTTGCTATTTTTCATGCATTTCATGATTTATTTTGAGCTAAAATGACCCTGAATTGAAAAGCACTGCAAATGAACTCTGAAATGGTTGCAAGTTGGCATGGAATCATCATTTCATCCACATAGCATGTGCTAAAAAGTTGAGAGGGTTACGGCAAAAACTGGATGCACTTCGGGTACAAACTTGACAATCTCTTTCGAAGTCTCAGGGTTTCGGACAAAAACTCATCTGTTACAAAAGGATTTCAATTTTTTAAACATATTTGAACTCAAGACTTTTTCTACATTCAATATGCACCATTCAAAGCCACATCATCACTTTTCAAACCTTTTCTAACTTCATTTGCTATTTTTCATGCATTTCATTATTTATTTTGAGCTAAAATGACCCCGAATTGAAAAGCACTGCAAATGAACTCTGAAATGGTTGCAAGTTGGCATGGTATCATCATTTCACCCACATAGCATGTGCTAAAAAGTTGAGAGGGTTACGGCAAAAACTGGATGCACTTCGTGTACGAACTGGACAATCTCTTTCGAAGTGTCAGGGTTTTGGACGAAAACTCTTCTGTTACAAAAGAATTTCAATTTTTTAAACATATTTGAACTCAAGACTTTTTCTGCATTCAATATGCGCCATTCAAAGCCACATCATCACTTTTCAAACCTTTTCTGACTTCATTTGCTATTTTTCATGCATTTCATGATTTATTTATAGCTAAAATGACCCTGAATTAAAAAGCACTTCAAATGAACTCTGAAATGGTTGCAAGTTGGCATGGTATCATCATTTCACCCACATAGCATGTGCTAAAAAGTTGAGAGGGTTACGGCAAAAACTGGATGCTCTTCGTGTACAACCTGGACAATCTCTTTCGAAGTGTCAAGGTTTCGGACGAAAACTCATCTGTTACAAAAGGATTTCAATTTTTTAAACATATTTGAACTCAAGACTTTTTATGCATTCAATATGCACCATTCAAAGCCACATCATCACTTTTCAAACCTTTTCTGACTTCATTTGCTATTTTTCATGCATTTCATGATTTTTTTTGAGCTAAAATGACCCTGAATTGAAAAGCACTGCAAATGAACTCTGAAATGGTTGCAAGTTGGCATGGTATGATAATTTCAACCACATAGCATGTGCTAAAAAGTTGAGAGGGTTACGGGCAAAACTGGATGCACTTCGTGTACAAACTGGACAATCTCTTTCGAAGTGTCAGGGTTCCGGACGAAAACTCATCTGTTACAAAAGGATTTCAATTTTTTAAACATATTTGAACTCAAGACTTTTTCTGCATTCAATATGCACCATTCAAAGCCACATCATCTCTTTTCAAACCTTATCTGACTTCATTTGCTATTTTTCATGCATTTCATGATTTATTTTGAGCTAAAATGACCCTGAATTGAAAAGCACTGCAAATGAACTCTGAAATGGTTGCAAGTTGGCATGGTATGATAATTTCAACCACATAGCATGTGCTAAAAAGTTGAGAGGGTTACGGCAAAAACTGGATGCACTTCGTGTACAAACTGGACAATCTCTTTCGAAGTGTCAGGGTTCCGGACGAAAACTCATCTGTTACAAAAGGATTTCAATTTTTTAAACATATTTGAACTCAAGACTTTTTCTGCATTCAATATGCACCATTGAAAGCCACATCATCACTTTTCAAACCTTTTCTGACTTCATTTCCTATTTTTCATGCATTACATGATTTATTTTGAGCTAAAATGACCCTGAATTGAAAAGCACTGCAAATGAACTCTGAAATGGTTGCAAGTTGGCATGGTATCATCATTTCACCCACATAGCATGTGCTAAAAAGTTGATAGGGTTACGGCAAAAACTGGATGCACTTCGTGTTGGGGAACGTTGCATGGGAAACAAAAAATTTCCTACGCACACACAAGATCTATCCATGGTGATGAGCATCTACGAGAGGGAGAGTGAATCTACATACCCTTGTAGATCGCTAAGCGGAAGCGTTTAAGAAACGCGGTTGATGTAGTCGAACGTCTCCGCGATCCAAATCGCACGTCGTCCCTCGATCCGATCACGAACTAGTGCCGAACGGACGGCACCTCCGCGTTCAACACACGTACGGCTTGATGACGCCTTCACCTCCTCGATCCAGCGAGGGATGGTGAAGTAGTGGTTGAGTTCCAGCAGCACGACGGCGTGGTGATGGTGGTGAGGAA
Source organism: Elymus sibiricus (assembly GCA_039707655.1). Classification (NCBI taxonomy): domain Eukaryota; kingdom Viridiplantae; phylum Streptophyta; class Magnoliopsida; order Poales; family Poaceae; genus Elymus; species Elymus sibiricus. Next base: position 535,067,287 of record CM077675.1, read on the forward strand.
CAATCTCTGCAGGGCTTCGCCAACCGCTACGGAGATTATGACGGAGGAACTAGAGGGTTAGGGTTGCCGCACACGGCTTGGGGAAATCTTAATCTATCTCGTGTGCTAGCCCTGCCCCTCTATTTATATGTTGAGCCTTGGGGTCTAAACTTGGAGTAAAAGCCTTCTCCAGGTCGGTTTTGCCCGCACAAGGTCGGTTTGGCCCGCAGGGAAAGAGTCCAACTCGGATCCCTGCAGTACCACGCACAAGCGGTAGTACCGCTTCACACAAGCGGTAGTACCGCTTGAGCGGTAGTACCGCTTCACACAAGCGGTAGTACCGCTTACGCGGTAGTACTGCCTTACCAGCGGTAGTACCGCTTAAGGCAGCAGCAAAACTTCCTTTTGCACTTTCCAATACCTCGTGGGATTTACCCCTTTGGCTCATATAAAGTGTTGCTGCACCCGAACACTTCGGTAAACATCCGAAACCCCTTCCGGTGAATTCCGGAACCCATCCGGAGATCAAAACACCATTATCACATATATCAATCTTTACCTCCGGACTATTCCGGAGATCCTCGTCATGTCCGGGATCTTATCCGGTACTCCGAACAACCTTCGGTCACCAGCATAATAACTCAACTATACTAATCGTCACCAAACGTTAAGTGTGTAGACCCTGCGGGTTCGAGAACTATGTAGACATGACCGAGACACCTCTACGGCCAATAACCAATAGCGGGACCTGGATGCCCATATTGGCTCCTACATATTCTACGAAGATCTTTATCGGTCGAACCTCTATGTCAAGGATTCAGTTAATCCCGTATGCTGTTCCCTTTGTTCTTCGGTATGTTACTTGCCCGAGATTCGATCGTCGGTATCTCTATACCTAGTTCAATCTCGTTACCGGCAAGTCTCTTTACTCGTTCCGTAATACAAGATCTCGTGGCTAACACTTTAGTCACATTGCTTGCAAGGCTCATTGTGATGTTGTATTACCGAGTGGGCCCTGAGATACCTCTCCGTCACACGGAGTAACAAATCCCAGTCTTGATCCATGCCAACCCAACAGACACCCTCGGAGACACCTGTAGAGCACCTTTATAGTCACCCAGTTACGTTGCGACGTTTGATACACACAAGGTACTCCTCCGATGTCAGGGAGTTGCATGATCTCATGGTCATAGGAACAGATACTTGACAAGCAGAAAACAATAGCAATAAACTGACACGATCATATGCTACGTTTATAGTTTGGGTCTTGTCCATCACATCATTCTCCTAATGATGTGATCCCGTTATCAAATGACATCTCATGTCAATGGCTAGGAAACCTTAACCATCTTTGATCAACGAGCTAGTCAACTAGAGGCTTACTAGGGACACAGTGTTGTCTATGTACCCACATATGTATTTGAGTTTCCAATCAACACAATTATAGCATGGATAATAAACGATTATCATGAACAAGGAAATATAATAATAACCAATTTATTATTGCCTCTAGGGCATATTTCCAACACTTCTTGTACAAACAGGACAATCTCTTTCGAAGTGTCAGGGTTTCGGACAAAAACTCATCTGTTGCAAAAGGATTTCAATTTTTTAAACATATTTGAACTCAAGACTTTTTCTGCATTCAATATGCACCATTCAAAGCCACATCATCACTTTTCAAACCTTTTCTGACTTCATTTGCTATTTTTCATGCATTTCATGATTTATTTTGAGCTAAAATGACCCTGAATTGAAAAGCACTGCAAATGAACTCTGAAATGGTCGCAAGTTGGCATGGTATCATCATTTCACCCACATAGCATGTGCTAAAAAGTTGAGAGGGTTACGGCAAAAACTGGATGCACTTCGGGTACAAACTTGACAATCTCTTTCGAAGTGTTAGGGTTTCGGACGAAAACTCATCTGTTACAAAAGGATTGCAATTTTTTAAACATATTTGAACTCAAGACTTTTTCTACATTCAATATGCACCATTCAAAGCCACATCATCACTTTTCAAACCTTTTCTGACTTCATTTTCTATTTTTCATGCATTTCGTGATTTATTTTGAGCTAAAATGACCCTGAATTGAAAAGCACTGCAAATGAACTCTGAAATGGTTGCAAGTTGGGATGGTATCATCATTTCACCCACATTGCATGTGCTAAAAAGTTGAGAGGGTTACGGCAAAAACTGGATGCACTTCGTGTACAAACTGGACAATCTCTTTCGAAGTGTCAGGGTTTCGGACAAAAACTCATCTGTTAGAAAAGGATTTCAATTTTTTAAACATATTTGAACTCAAGACTTTTTCTGCATTCAATATGCACCATTCAAAGCCACATCATCACTTTTCAAACCTTTTCTAACTTCATTTGCTATTTTTCATGCATTTCATTATTTATTTTGAGCTAAAATGACCCCGAATTGAAAAGCACTGCAAATGAACTCTGAAATGGTTGCAAGTTGGCATGGTATCATCATTTCACCCACATAGCATGTGCTAAAAAGTTGAGACGGTTACGGCAAAAACTGGATGCACTTCGTGTACAAACTGGACAATCTCTTTCGAAGTGTCAGGGTTTCGGACGAAAACTCATCTGTTACAAAAGGATTTCAATTTTTTAAACATATTTGAACTCAAGACTTTTGCTGCATTCAATATGCACCATTCAAAGCCACATCATCACTTTTCAAACCTTTTCTGACTTCATTTGCTATTTTTCATGCATTTCATGATTTATTTTGAGCTAAAATGACCCTGAACTGAAAAGCACTGTAAATGCACTCTGAAATGGTTGCAAGTTGGCATGGTATCATCATTTCACCCACATAGCATGTGCTAAAAAGTTGAGAGGGTTACGGCAAAAACTGGACGCACTTCGTGTACAAACTGGACAATCTCTTTCGAAGTGTCAGGTTTTCGGACGAAAACTCATCTGATACAAAATGATTTAAATTTTTTAAACATATTTGAACTCAAGACTTTTTCTGCATTCAATATGCACCATTCAAAGCCACATGATCACTTTTCAAACCTTTTTTGACTTCATTTGCTATTTTTCATGCATTTCATGATTTATTTTGAGCTAAAATGACCCTGAATTGAAAAGCACTGCAAATGAACTCTGAAATGGTTGCAAGTTGGCATGGTATGATAATTTCAACCACATAGCATGTGCTAAAAAGTTGAGAGGGTTACGGCAAAAACTGGATGCACTTCGTGTACAAACTGGACAATCTCTTTCGAAGTGTCAGGGTTCCGGACGAAAACTCATCTGTTACAAAAGGATTTCAATTTTTTAAACATATTTGAACTCAAGACTTTTTATGCATTCAATATGCACCATTCAAAGCCACATCATCTCTTTTCAAACCTTTTCTGACTTCATTTGCTATTTTTCATGCATTTCATGATTTATTTTGAGCTAAAATGACCCTGAATTGAAAAGCACTGCAAATGAACTCTGAAATGGTTGCAAGTTGGCATGGTATGATAATTTCAACCACATAGCATGTGCTAAAAAGTTGAGAGGGTTACGGCAAAAACTGGATGCACTTCGTGTACAAACTGGACAATCTCTTTCGAAGTGTCAGGGTTCCGGACAAAAACTCATCTGTTACAAAAGGATTTCAATTTTTTAAACATATTTGAACTCAAGACTTTTTCTGCATTCAATATGCACCATTCAAAGCCACATCATCTCTTTTCAAACATTTTCTGACTTCATTTGCTATTTTTCATGCATTTCATGATTTATTTTGAGCTAAAATGACCCTGAATTGAAAAGCACTGCAAATGAACTCTGAAATGGTTGCAAGTTGGCATGGTATGATAATTTCAACCACATAGCATGTGCTAAAAAGTTGAGAGGGTTACGGCAAAAACTGGATGCACTTCGTGTACAAACTGGACAATCTCTTTCGAAGTGTCAGGGTTCCGGACGAAAACTCATCTGTTACAAAAGGATTTCAATTTTTTAAACATATTTGAACTGAAGACTTTTTCTGCATTCAATATGCACCATTCAAAGCCACATCATCACTTTTCAAACCTTTTCTGACTTCATTTCCTATTTTTCATGCATTACATGATTTATTTTGAGCTAAAATGACCCTGAATTGAAAAGCACTGCAAATGAACTCTGAAATGGTTCCAAGTTGGCATGGTATCATCATTTCACCCACATAGCATGTGCTAAAAAGTTGAGAGGGTTACGGCAAAAATTGGATGCACTTCGTATACAAACTGGACAATCTCTTTCGAAGTGTTAGGGTTTCGGACGAAAACTCATCTGTTACAAAAGGATTTCAATTTTTTAAACATATTTGAACTCAAGACTTTTTCTCCATTCAATATGCACCATTCAAAGCCACATCATCACTTTTCAAACCTTTTCTGACTTGATTTGCTATTTTTCATGCATTTCATGATTTATTTTGAGCTAAAATGACCCTGAATTGAAAAGCACTGCAAATGAACTCTGAAATGGTTGCAAGTTGGCATGGTATCATCATTTCACCCACATAGCATGTGCTAAAAAGTTGAGAGGGTTACGGCAAAAACTGGATGCACTTCGGGTACAAACTTGACAATCTCTTTCGAAGTGTTATGGTTTCGGACGAAAACTCATCTGTTACAAAATGATTTCAATTTTTTAAACATATTTGAACTCAAGACTTTTTCTGCATTCAATATGCACCATTCAAAGCCACATCATCACTTTTCAAACCTTTTCTGACTTCATTTGCTATTTTTCATGCATTTCGTGATTTATTTTGAGCTAAAATGACCCTGAATTGAAAAGAACTGCAAATGAACTCTGAAATGGTTGCAAGTTGGTATGGTATCATCATTTCAACCACATAGCATGTGCTAAAAAGTTGAGAGGGTTACGGCAAAAACTGGATGCACTTCGTGTACAAACTGGACAATCTCTTTCGAAGTGTCAGGGTTCCGGACGAAAACTCATCTGTTACAAAAGGATTTCAATTTTTTAAACATATTTGAACTCAAGACTTTTTCTGCATTCAATATGCACCATTCAAAGCCACATCATCTCTTTTCAAACCTTTTCTGACTTCATTTGCTATTTTTCATGCATTTCATGATTTATTTTGAGCTAAAATGACCCTGAATTGAAAAGCACTGCAAATGAACTCTGAAATGGTTGCAAGTTGGCATGGTATGATAATTTCAACCACATAGCATGTGCTAAAAAGTTGAGAGGGTTACGGCAAAAACTGGATGCACTTCGTGTACAAACTGGACAATCTCTTTCGAAGTGTCAGGGTTCCGGACGAAAACTCATCTGTTACAAAAGGATTTCAATTTTATAAACATATTTGAACTCAAGACTTTTTCTGCATTCAATATGCACCATTCAAAGCCACATCATCACTTTTCAAAGCTTTTCTGACTTCATTTCCTATTTTTCATGCATTACATGATTTATTTTGAGCTAAAATGACCCTGAATTGAAAAGCACTGCAAATGAACTCTGAAATGGTTGCAAGTTGGCATGGTATCATCATTTCAACCACATAGCATGTGCTAAAAAGTTGATAGGGTTACGGCAAAAACTGGATGCACTTCGTGTACAAACTGGACAATCTCTTTCGAAGTGTCAGGGTTTCGGACAAAAACTCATCTGTTACAAAAGGATTTCAATTTTTTAAACATATTTGTACTCAAGACTTTTTCTGCATTCAATATGCACCATTCAAAGCCACATCATCACTTTTTAAACCTTTTCTGACTTCATTTGCTATTTTTCATGCATTTCATGATTTATTTTGAGCTAAAATGACCCTGAATTGAAAAGCACTGCAAATGAACTCTGAAATGGTTGCAAGTTGGCATGGTATCATCATTTCACCCACATAGCATGTGCTAAAAAGTTGAGAGGGTTACGGCAAAAACTGGATGCACTTCGTGTACAAACTGGACAATCTCTTTCGAAGTGTTAGGGTTTCGGACGAAAACTCATCTGTTACAAAAGGATTTCAATTTTTTAAACATATTTGAACTCAAGACTTTTTCTGCATTCAATATGCACCATTCAAAGCCACACCATCACTTTTCAAACCTTTTCTGACTTCATTTGCTATTTTTCATGCATTACATGATTTATTTTGAGCTAAAATGACCCTGAACTGAAAAGCACTGCAAATGAACTCTGAAATGGTTGCAAGTTGGCATGGTATCATCATTTCACCCACATAGCATGTGCTAAAAAGTTGAGAGGGTTACGGCAAAATCTAGATGCACTTCGTGTACAAACTAGACTATCTCTTTCGAAGTGTCAGGGTTTCGGACGAAAACTCATCTGTTACAAAAGGATTTCAATTTTTTAAACATATTTGAACTCAAGACTTTTTCTGCATTCAATATGCACCATTCAAAGCCACATCATCACTTTTCAAACCTTTTCTGACTTGATTTGCTATTTTTCATGCATTTCATGATTTATTTTGAGCTAAAATGACCCTGAATTGAAAAGCACTGCAAATGAACTCTGAAATGGTTGCAAGTTGGCATGGTATCATCATTTCACCCACATAGCATGTGCTAAAAAGTTGAGAGGGTTACGGCAAAAACTGGATGCACTTCGGGTACAAACTTGACAATCTCTTTCGAAGTGTTATGGTTTCGGACGAAAACTCATCTGTTACAAAAGGATTTCAATTTCTTAAACATATTTGAACTCAAGACTTTTTCTACATTCAATATGCACCATTCAAAGCCACATCATCACTTTTCAAACCTTTTCTGACTTCATTTGCTATTTTTCATGCATTTCGTGATTTATTTTGAGCTAAAATGACCCTGAATTGAAAAGCACTGCAAATGAACTCTGAAATGGTTGCAAGTTGGGATGGTATCATCATTTCACCCACATTACATGTGCTAAAAAGTTGAGAGGGTTACGGCAAAAACTGGATGCACTTCGTGTACAAACTGGACAATCTCTTTCGAAGTCTCAGGATTTCGGACAAAAACTCATATGTTACAAAAGGATTTCAATTTTTTAAACATATTTGAACTCAAGACTTTTTCTAAATTCAATATGCACCATTCAAAGCCACATCATCACTTTTCAAACCTTTTCTAATTTCATTTGCTATTTTTCATGCATTTCATTATTTATTTTGAGCTAAAATGACCCCGAATTGAAAAGCACTGCAAATGAACTCTGAAATGGTTGCAAGTTGGCATGGTATCATCATTTCACCCACATAGCATGTGCTAAAAAGTTGAGAGGGTTACGGCAAAAACTGGATGCACTTCGTGTACAAACTGGACAATCTCTTTCGAAGTGTCAGGGTTTTGGACGAAAACTCTTCTGTTACAAAAGAATTTCAATTTTTTAAACATATTTGAACTCAAGACTTTTTCTGCATTCAATATGCACCATTCAAAGCCACATCATCACTTTTCAAACCTTTTCTGACTTCATTTGCTATTTTTCATGCATTTCATGATTTATTTATAGCTAAAATGACCCTGAATTGAAAAGCACTTCAAATGAACTCTGAAATGGTTGCAAGTTGGCATGGTATCATCATTTCACCCACATAGCATGTGCTAAAAAGTTGAGAGGGTTACGGCAAAAACTGGATGCACTTCGTGTACAAACTGGACAATCTCTTTCGAAGTGTCAGGGTTTCGGACGAAAACTCATCTCTTACAAAAGGATTTCAATTTTTTAAACATATTTGAACTCAAGACTTTTTCTGCATTCAATATGCACCATTCAAAGCCACATCATCACTTTTCAAACCTTTTCTGACTTCATTTGCTATTTTTCATGCATTTCATGATTTATTTTGAGCTAAAATGACCCTGAATTGAAAAGCACTGCAAATGAACTCTGAAATGGTTGCAAGTTGGCATGGTATCATCATTTCACCCACATAGCATGTGCTAAAAAGTTGAGAGGGTTAGGGCAAAAACTGGATGCACTTCGGGTACAAACTTGACAATCTCTTTCGAAGTGTTAGGGTTTCGGACGAAAACTCATCTGTTACAAAAGCATTTCAATTTTTTAAACATATTTGAACTCAAGACTTTTTCTACATTCAATATGCACCATTCAAAGCCACATCCTCACTTTTCAAACCTTTTCTGACTTCATTTTCTATTTTTCATGCATTTCGTGATTTATTTTGAGCTAAAATGACCATGAATTGAAAAGCACTGCAAATGAACTCTGAAATGGTTGCAAGTTGGGATGGTATCATCATTTCACCCACATTGCATGTGCTAAAAAGTTGAGAGGGTTACGGCAAAAACTGGATGCACTTCGTGTACGAACTGGACAATCTCTTTCGAAGTCTCAGGGTTTCGGACAAAAACTCATCTGTTAGAAAAGGATTTCAATTTTTTAAACATATTTGAACTCAAGACTTTTTCTGCATTCAATATGCACCATTCAAAGCCACATCATCACTTTTCAAACCTTTTCTGACTTCATTTCCTATTTTTCATGCATTACATGATTTATTTTGAGCTAAAATGACCCTGAATTGAAAAGCACTGCAAATGAACTCTGAAATGGTTGCAAGTTAGCATGGTATCATCATTTCACCCACATAGCATGTGCTAAAAAGGTTATAGGGTTACGGCAAAAACTGGATGCACTTCGTGTACAAACTGGACAATCTCTTTCGAAGTGTCAGGGTTTCGGACAAAAACTCATCTGTTACAAAAGGATTTCAATTTTTTAAACATATTTGAACTCAAGACTTTTGCTGCATTCAATATGCACCATTCAAAGCCACATCATCACTTTTCAAACCTTTTCTGACTTCATTTGCTATTTTTCATGCATTTCATGATTTATTTTGAGCTAAAATGACCCTGAACTGAAAAGCACTGTAAATGCACTCTGAAATGGTTGCAAGTTGGCATGGTATCATCATTTGACCCACATAGCATGTGCTAAAAAGTTGAGAGGGTTACGGCAAAAACTGGACGCACTTCGTGTACAAACTGGACAATCTCTTTCGAAGTGTCAGGGTTTCGGACGAAAACTCATCTGATACAAAATGATTTCAATTTTTTAAACATATTTGAACTCAAGACTTTTTCTGCATTCAATATGCACCATTCAAAGCCACATCATCACTTTTCAAACCTTTTCTGACTTCATTTGCTATTTTTCATGCATTTCATGATTTATTTTGAGCTAAAATGACCCTGAATTGAAAAACACTGCAAATGAACTCTGAAATGGTTGCAAGTTGGCATGGTATGATAATTTCAACCACATAGCATGTGCTAAAAAGTTGAGAGGGTTACGGCAAAAACTGGATGCACTTCGTGCACAAACTGGACAATCTCTTTCGAAGTGTCAGGGTTCCGGACGAAAACTCATCTGTTACAAAAGGATTTCAATTTTTTAAACATATTTGAACTCAAGACTTTTTCTGCATTCAATATGCACCATTGAAAGCCACATCATCACTTTTCAAACCTTTTCTAACTTCATTTCCTATTTTTCATGCATTACATGATTTATTTTGAGCTAAAATGACCCTGAATTGAAAATCACTGCAAATGAACTCTGAAATGGTTGCAAGTTGGCATGGTATCATCATTTCACCCACATAGCATGTGCTAAAAAGTTGATAGGGTTACGGCAAAAACTGGATGCACTTCGTGTACAAACTGGACAATCTCTTTCGAAGTGTCAGGGTTTCGGACGAAAACTCATCTGTTACAAAAGGATTTCAATTTTTTAAACATATTTGAACTCAACACTTTTTCTGCATTCAATATGCACCATTCGAAGCCACATCATCACTTTTCAAACCTTTTCTGACTTCATTTGCTATTTTTCATGCATTTCATGATTTATTTTGAGCTAAAATGACCCTGAATTGAAAAGCACTGCAAATGAACTCTGAAATGGTTGCAAGTTGGCATGGTATCATCATTTCACCCACATATCATGTGCTAAAAAGTTGAGAGGGTTACGGCAAAAACTGGAAGCACTTCGTGTACAAACTGGACAATCTCTTTCGAAGTGTCAGGGTTTCGGACGAAAATTCATCTGTTACAAAAGGATTTCAATTTTTTAAACATATTTGAACTCAAGACTTTTGCTGCATTCAATATGTTGGAAATATGCCCTAGAGGCAATAATAAATTGGTTATTATTATATTTCCTTGTTCATGATAATCGTTTATTATCCATGCTATAATTGTATTGATTGGAAACTCAAATACATGTGTGGGTACATAGACAACACTGTGTCCCTAGTAAGCCTCTAGTTGACTAGCTCGTTGATCAAAGATGGTTAAGGTTTCCTAGCCATTGACATGAGATGTCATTTGATAACGGGATCACATCATTAGGAGAATGATGTGATGGACAAGACCCAAACGACGAACGTAGCATATGATCGTGTCAGTTTATTGCTATTGTTTTCTGCATGTCAAGTATCTGTTCCTATGACCATGAGATCATGCAACTCGCTGACATCGGAGGAGTACCTTGTGTGTATCAAACGTCGCAACGTAACTGGGCGACTATAAAGGTTCTCTACAGGTATCTCCGAGGTTGTCTGTTGGGTTGGCATGGATCAAGACTGGGATTTGTTACTCCGTATGACGGAGAGGTATCTCAGGGCCCACTCGGTAATACAACATCACAATGAGCCTTGCAAGCAATGTGACTAAAGTGTTAGCCACGAGATCTTGTATTACGGAACGAGTAAAGAGACTTGCCGGTAACGAGATTGAACTAGGTATAGAGATACCGACGATCGAATCTCGGGCAAGTAACATACCGAAGAACAAAGGGAACAGCATACGGGATTAACTGAATCCTTGACATAGAGGTTCGACCGATAAAAGATCTTCGTAGAATATGTAGGAGCCAATATGGGCATCCAGGTCCCGCTATTGGTTATTGGCCGTAGAGGTGTCTCGGTCATGTCTACATAGTTCTCGAACCCGCAGGGTCTACACACTTAACGTTTGGTGACGATTAGTATAGTTGAGTTATTTTGTTGGTGACCGAAGGTTGTTCGGAGTCCCGGATAAGATCCCGGACATGACAAGGATCTCCGGAAGAGTCTGGAGGTAAAGATTAATATATGTGATAATAGTGTTGTGATCTCCGGAAAGGTTCCGGAATTCATCGGAAGAGGTTCCGGATGTTTACCGAAGTGTTCGGGTGCAGCAACACTTTATATGGGCCAAAAGGAAAAAGCCCACGAGGTATTGGTAAGTGCAAAAAGTAGTTTTATTGCCGCGTAAGCGGTACTACCGCTTGTGTGAAGCGGTACTACCGCTTGTGCGCGGTACTGCAGGGATCCGAGTTGGACTCTTTTCCTGCGGGCCAAACCGACCTTGTGCGGGCAAAACCGACCTGGAGGAGGCTTTTACTCCAAGTTTAGACCCCAAGGCTCAACATATAAATAGAGGGGCAGGGCTAGCACACGGGACACATCAAGATTTCCCCAAGCCGTGTGCGGCAACCCTAACCCTCTAGTTCCTCCGTCATAACCTCCGTAGCGCTTGGCGAAGCCCTGCTGAGATCGTTCCTCACCACCATCACCACGCCGTCGTGCTGCTGGAACTCATCTACTACTTCACCGTCGCTCGCTGGATCGAGGAGGTGAAGGCGTCATCAAGCCGTACGTGTGTTGAACGCGGAGGTGCCGTCCGTTCGGCACTAGTTCATGATCGGTTCGAGGGACGACTTGCGATTTGGATCGCGGAGACGTTCGACTACATCAACCGCGTTTCTTAACGCTTCCGCTTAGCGATCTACAAGGGTATGTAGATTCACTCTCTCTCTCGTAGATGCTCATCACCATGGATAGATCTTGTGTGTGCGTAGGAAATTTTTTGTTTCCCATGCAACGTTCCCCAACAGTGGCATCTGAGCTAGGTCTATGCGTAGATGAGATCTCGAGTAGAACACAAACGAGTTGTGGGCGTGGGTGTATACATATTGCTTGCCGTTACTAGTTGATACTTGATTCGGCAGTATTGTGAGATGAAGCGGCCCGGACCGACATTACGCGTACACTTACGCGAGACAGGTTCCTTCAACTGACATGTAACTTCGTTGCATAAAGATGGCTAGCGGGTGTCTGTCTCTCTCACTTTAGTTGAATCGATTTCAATGAAGAGGGTTCTTTTAGAAGATCAAAAAGCAATCACTACACCACGTTGTGGTTTTGCGTAGGTAAGAACGGTTCTTGCAAACCCGTAGCAGCCACGTAAAATTTGCAACAACAATTAGAGGACGTCTAACTTGTTTTTGCAGGGTATGTTGTGATGTGATATGGCCAATTACATGATGAGATATATGTGATGTATGAGATGATCATGTGTTGTATAGAATATCACGACTTGCATGTCGATGAGTACGGCAACTGACAGGAGCCATAGAGTTGTCTTTAATTATTGTATGACCTGCGTGTCAATCATTAAGCGCTATGTAATGCTTTACTTTATCGCTAAACGTTAGCAATAGTCGTGGAAGCAACAGTCGGCGCGACAACCTTATGGCAACACGTTGATGGAGATCAAGATGATGGAGATCATGGTGTCATGCCGGTGACGATGGAGATCATGCCGGTGCTTTGGAGATGGAGATCAAAAGCACAAGTTCATGGCCATATCATGTCACTTATGATTTGCATGTGATGTTAATCCTTTTATGCATCTTATTTTGCTTAGGACGACGGTAGCATTATAAGGTGATCCCTCACTTAAATTTCAAGATAAATTGTGTTCTCCCCAAGTGTGCACCGTTGCGAAAGTTCGTCGTTTCGAGACATGCCGTGATGATCGGGTGTGATAGACTCTACGTTCACATACAACGGGTGTAAGCCATGTTACACGTGCGGAACACTCGGGTTAAACTTGACGAGCCTAGCATGTACAGACATGGCCTCGGAACACAAGAGATCAAAAGGTCGAACATGAGTCATATAGTAGATATGATCAACATGAAGATGTTCACCATTGAAACCACCTCAACTCACGTGATGATCAGACTTGAGTTGGTGGATTTGGATCATGTTACACTCGAATGATCGGAGGGATGTCAATTTGAGTGGGAGTTTTTTAAGTAATATGATTAACGAAACTCATTATCTAGAACAATAGTCTAAGTTGTCTTTGCTATATTTATGTTGTAGATCATGGCTCGCGCAGTAGCACCCCTGAATTTTAATGCGTTCCTAGAGAAAGCTAAGTTGAAAGATGATGGAAGTAACTTTGTGGATTGGGCCCGTAATCTAAGGATTATCCTTACGGCTTCCCAGAAGGCTTATGTCCTTGATGCACAGCTTGGTGATCCACCCGCTCCAGTTGAGTCTCTAGACGTTGTGAACGCCTGGCAGGCTCGTTCTGATGAGTACTCAATAGTTCAATGTGCAATGTTGTATGGCTTAGAACCGGGACTTCAAAGACGTTTTGAACGTCATGGAGCATATGAGATGTTCCAGGAGTTGAAGTTTATCTTTCAGAAGAATGCCCGGATCGAGAGGTATGAGACCTCCGATAAGTTCTATGCTTGCAAGATGGAGGAGAACGGGTCTGTTAGTGATCACATACTCAGAATGTCTGGGTACTCCACCCATCTGGCTGAATTGGGGATGCCCCTTCCGCCAGAGGCTATCACTGACTGAGTTCTTCAATCATTGCCACCCAGCTACAAGAGCTTCGTGTTGAACTATAACATGCACGGGATGAACAAGTCAGTCGCCGAGCTGTTTGCGATGCTGAAAGTCGCTGAGTCTGAAATTCAGAAGGAGCATCAAGTGTTGATGGTCAATAAAACCACTAGTTTCAAGAAAAATGGCAAGGGTAAGAAGGGTAACTCCAAGAAGAGTGGCAAAGCAGTTGCTCCTCCCGTGAAGAAACCCAAGGCTGGACCCAAACCAGAAACTGTGTGTTTTCATTGCAAGGGAACTGGACACTGGAAGCGGAACTGCCCCAAGTATTTGGCTGACAAGAAGGCGGCCAACAACAAACAAGGTATATATGATATACATGTTATTGATGTGTACCTTACCAACTCTCGTTGTAGTGCCTGGGTATTTGATACCGGTGCGGTTGCTCACATTTGCAACTCAAAACAGGAACTGCGGAATAGACGCAGGCTGGCAAAGGACGAAGTGACGATGCACGTGGGAAATGGTTCCAAGGTTGATGTGATCGCCGTCGGCACGCTCGCTCTTCGATTACCATCGGGATTAGTGATGAACCTGAATAATTGTTATTTAGTGCCTGCGTTAAGCATGAACATTATATCTGGATCTTGTTTATTGCGAGACGGTTACTCATTTAAATCAGAGAATAATGGTTGTTCTATTTATATGAGTAATATCTTTTATGGTCATGCACCCGATGTGAGGGGTTTATTCTTATTGAATCTCGATAATAATGATACACATGTTCATAACATTGATGCCAAAAGATGTAGAATTGATAATGATAATACCACTTTCTTGTGGCACTGCCGTTTAGGTCATATTGGCGTAAAACGCATGAGGAAGCTCCATGCTGATGGACTTTTGGAGTTACTTGATTTTGAATCACTTGACACATGTGAGCCATGCCTCATGGGCAAGATGACTAAAACGCCGTTCTCTGGAACAATGGAACGGGCAAGTGACTTATTGGAAATCATACATACTGATGTGTGCGGTCCAATGAGTATTGAGGCGCGCGGTGGTTATCGTTACTTTCTCACCTTCACTGATGACTTAAGTAGATATGGGTATGTTTACTTAATGAAACACAAGTCTGAAACATTTGAAAAGTTCAAACAATTTCAGAGTGAAGTTGAGAATCATCATAACAAGAAGATTAAATTCCTACGATCTGATCGAGGAGGAGAATATCTGAGTTATGAGTTTGGCAGTCACTTAAGACAGTGTGGAATTGTTTCACAATTGACACCGCCTGGAACACCACAGCGTAATGGTGTGTCCGAACGTCGTAATCGAACCTTATTGGATATGGTGCGATCTATGATGTCTCTTGCCGATTTGCCACTATCGTTTTGGGGTTATGCATTAGAGACAGCTGCATTCACTTTAAATAGGGCACCATCGAAATCCGTTGAGACGACGCCATATGAACTTTGGTTTGGAAAGAAGCCAAAGCTGTCGTTTCTTAAAGTTTGGGGATGTGATGCTTATGTCAAAAAGCTTCAGCCTGAAAAGCTGGAACCCAAAGCGGAGAAATAAGTCTTCATAGGATACCCAAAAGAGACAGTTGGGTATACCTTCTACCTCAGATCCGAAGGCAAAGTGTTTGTCGCTAAGAACGGAACATTTCTTGAGAAAGAGTTTCTCTCGAAAGAATTGAGTGGGAGGAAGATAGAACTTGATGAGGTTGTTGAACCTTTACTTCAACCTGAAAGTAGCGCAGCGCAGAAAGATGTTTCTGTAGATCCTACAACAGCTGAAGAGGAAGTTAATGATGATGATCATGAAACTTTGGATCAAGTTGCTATCGAACCTCGTAGGTCGACAAGGACGCGTACTGCTCCTGAGTGGTACGGCAACCCTGTCTTAGAGGTCATGTTGTTAGACAACGATGAACCTACGAGCTATGGAGAAGCGATGATGGGCCCGGATTCCGAGAAATGGTTAGAGGCCATGAAATCCGAGATGGGATCCATGTATGAAAACAAAGTATGGACTTTGGAAGTATTACCTGAAGGGCGTAAGGCCATTCAGAACAAATGGATCTTTAAGAGGAAGACGGACGCGGACGGTAATGTCACCGTCTATAAAGCTCGACTTGTGGCAAAGGGTTTTTCACAAGTTCAAGGAGTTGACTACGATGAGACCTTCTCACCCGTAGTGATGCTTAAGTCCGTCAGAATCATGTTAGCAATAGCTGCCTTTTTCGATTATGAAATTTGGCAGATGGATGTCAAAACAGCGTTCCTTAACGGTTTCCTTAAGGAAGAGTTGTATATGATGCAACCAGAAGGTTTTGTCGATCCAGAGAATGCTGACAAAGTTTGCAAACTCCAGCGATCCATTTATGGACTGGTGCAAGCATCTCGGAGTTGGAATCTTCGCTTTGATGAGGTGATCAAAGCGTTCGAGTTTATACAAGTTTACGGAGAAGCTTGTATTTACAAGAAAGTGAGTGGGAGCTCTATAGCGTTTCTAATATTATATGTGGATGACATATTGCTGATTGGAAACAATATAGAAATGTTGGAAAGCGTGAAGGAATATTTGAACAAGAGTTTTTCAATGAAGGACCTAGGAGAAGCTGCTTTCATATTAGGCATCAAGATCTATAGAGATAGATCAAGACGCTTAATAGGACTTTCACAAAGCACATACCTTGATAAGATTTTGAAGAAGTTCAAAATGGATCAGTCCAAGAAGGGGTTCTTGCCTGTTTTGCAAGGTGTGAAGTTGAGTAAGACTCAATGCCCAGTGACTGCAGAAGATAGAGAAAAGATGAGTGTCATCCCCTATGCTTCAGCCATAGGCTCTATTATGTATGCAATGCTGTGCACAAGACCCGATGTCAGCCTTGCCATAAGTATGGTCGGAAGGTTTCAAAGTGATCCAGGAATGGAACACTGGACGGCGGTCAAGAATATCCTGAAGTACCTGAAAAGGACTAAGGACATGTTTCTCGTTTATGGAGGTGATCAAGAGCTCGTCGTAAAGGGTTACGTCGATGCAAGCTTTGACACTGATCCGGATGACTCTAAGTCACAAACCGGATACGTATTTATTCTTAATGGGGGTGCGGTTAGCTGGTGCAGTTCCAAGCAGAGCGTGGTAGCTGATTCTACATGCGAAGCGGAGTACATTGCTGCCTCGGAGGCGGAGAAGGAAGGTGTCTGGATGAAGGAGTTCATGACAGATCTTGGAGTAGTGCCTAGTGCGCTTAACCCAATGAATCTGTTTTGTGATAATACTGGTGCCATTGCTCTAGCCAAGGAACCAAGATTTCACAAGAGGACCAGACACATAAAGCGACGTTTCAATTCCATCCGCGATTACATCAAGGAGGACGACATAAATATTTGCAAAGTACACACGGATCTAAATGCTGCAGATCCGATGACTAAACCTCTTCCAAGGGCTAAACATGAACAACACCAGAACTGCATGGGTGTTCGATTCATTACGATGTAAATCACATAGTGATGTGAACTAGATTATTGACTCTAGTGCAAGTGGGAGACTGTTGGAAATATGCCCTAGAGGCAATAATAAATTGGTTATTATTATATTTCCTTGTTCATGATAATCGTTTATTATCCATGCTATAATTGTATTGATTGGAAACTCAAATACATGTGTTGGTACATAGACAACACTGTGTCCCTAGTAAGCCTCTAGTTGACTAGCTCGTTGATCAAAGATGGTTAAGGTTTCCTAGCCATTGACATGAGATGTCATTTGATAACGGGATCACATCATTAGGAGAATGATGTGATGGACAAGACCCAAACTACAAACGTAGCATATGATCGTGTCAGTTTATTGCTATTGTTTTCTGCATGTCAAGTATCTGTTCCTATGACCATGAGATCATGCAACTCGCTGACATCGGAGGAGTACCTTGTGTGTATCAAACGTCGCAACGTAACTGGGCGACTATAAAGGTGCTCTACAGGTATCTCTGAGGGTGTCTGTTGGGTTGGCATGGATCAAGACTGGGATTTGTTACTCCGTATGACGGAGAGGTATCTCAGGGCCCACTCGGTAATACAACATCACAATGAGCCTTGCAAGCAATGTGACTAAAGTGTTAGCCACGAGATCTTGTATTACGGAACGAGTAAAGAGACTTGCCGGTAACGAGATTGAACTAGGTATAGAGATACCGACGATCGAATCTCGGGCAAGTAACATACCGAAGAACAAAGGGAACAGCATACGGGATTAACTGAATCCTTGACATAGAGGTTCGACCGATAAAAGATCTTCGTAGAATATGTAGGAGCCAATATGGGCATCCAGGTCCCGCTATTGGTTATTGGCCGTAGAGGTGTCTCGGTCATGTCTACATAGTTCTCGAACCCGTAGGGTCTACACACTTAACGTTTGGTGACGATTAGTATAGTTGAGTTATTTTGTTGGTGACCGAAGGTTGTTCGGAGTCCCGGATAAGATCCCGGACATGACAAGGATCTCCGGAAGAGTCCGGAGGTAAAGATTAATATATGTGATAATAGTGTTGTGATCTCCGGAAAGGTTCCGGAATTCACCGGAAGAGGTTCCGGATGTTTACCGAAGTGTTCGGGTGCAGCAACACCGGAAGAGATTGGTCGTGCCATGTGCGAGCACATTCCTATAGAGAGTGATTGGATTCATGGTGGAGGATGGGGAAGAAGAGAGGAGAGGGAGACGAACAGAAATGGAGGCCGGTTGCATTACTGTAGCGTTTCCCATGTATGATCTCGCGCGGAACAACTTCCAAGGCGCGGGATTTGAACGGTTGGGACCTTTAGTCCCGGTTTGAGCCATGAACTGGGACTAAAAGGGCTCGCGCCAGGCGAACGGTTGCCACCACCCCTTTAGTCCCGGTTGGTGTCACCAACCGGGACTAAAGGTCCCGTTCGAACCGGGACTGATGCGTGACGAACCCCGGCCGGTGTCCTAGCCGCTCGAACCGGGACTAATGCTCACATTAGTCCCGGTTCATAACACGACCGGGACTAAAGCTCTGATCCGGCCTGGACCAAAGCCCTGTTTTCTACTAGTGTCTGCATCACCTTCTCTTTGATTGCGTTGTTGCTAGAGCCGTTTGGCATGCTATTATTGATGCTTTTGATTTTATTCAACCAAACAATATGAGGGAGTATTCTGCTTTGGGGAATGCTAATAATAGGAAAAGTGTGATAAATATTGCTTGTGTTGCTACTATTTGGAGCATTTGGTCTATGCGTAACAAAATGTGTTTTCAGGACGTTCCGTGGATAAGTACTCAGGTTGTCCTGGGGATGATCAGTTCATCTATTCATCAATGGAAGATTCTGTGCAAAGGGGACCAATCTGTCCTGCTACGGCGCTGTCTCCGGCTCCTGGGCCATCGAAGAGGAGAGCTGCTTCGCATCGCCTGGAGATGAGGGGCCGAGGTGGAGATGATGCTGTATCCGAAGGTTGCTTCTTGAGGGCGCACACTGGATGAACACGTGCTGTGCCAACCCCCCGGAGGAAAAAGTCTCTTCGCTGTTTGTTGCCAGGGTGTTGGTTTTGTTCATTTCAGTTCAGTTCAGTCCAGTTATCTGTAATAGGATCTAGTTTCTCATGTCCTCGGTTGGCTGGAGTTTTATGGTTTTAAGATTCTAAGATTGGTAGTTTTAACTGCTACTGAGAACTCTGTGCTCCGTTTTATTCAATAAAATGAAGTGGGGGTAACCCCTTTCAATAAAAAAAAATACCAGTGTACTACTGATTGATATTTCCAAATAAAAAACAAACATAGTTATTCAGACAACCAATGCAACACACCCTCAAAAAAGAAAATGAAAACCCACCTGTTTCTGATGAATATTTGTCTTCATGTTGTATGGTTCGCATGTCTACATTATGTGCCATTTCTTATCATCCTTTCCCTCGCTTGCATATGCCTCGACTTTCTGGATATGACTGAATTGTAGTTAGATTCTTCCACACCCATCCAAGTGAAGTGAGTACTTCAAGGCTGCATGACATCAGCAAATGACTAGTCTTTACAGTCTGCAGATAGAGTGGAAGTTGATATTCCCGGATCAAAACCATTAGCGGGAGTCTCCGGAGTGTAGCCATGTCCTGCAACATCTCGAAATTTGGGCAGTACACTATTTGTAATTTTGGAAGATTGGAGATTTGGGCCATTCCGGGAATGCCATGCAAGTCAAGCTCAACTACGGGGAGTTGAGACGCTTGACGTTCCATATTTCTAGCTTCTTCAAAACCAGGGCCGGGCCTGGAAAATCCGGGGCCCTGTGCGAAACTAAAAAATGAGGCCCTATCTCACTAGAAAAAAACTGACAAACAATTATAATGTGTGTATATATTACTACATATACACACATCTCATAATTTTTTATAGTGTATATAATATAATGTTTTATATAATAACTAGCAAGGTGGCCCTCGCAAATGCGACGGCTAGTACTATCATCGTAAATATTTTAGTTGTTTCTACTCTTAGACAGGGTTTATTTTCTTAATAGCAGTAATTCCGAAAATTCGATATGGCTCATACTACTATATGCTACTATTATCTGACGCCTTGGTCCATCTCTAGATCGCTGCGCGCAGCTGTATTCAGCGTTGTATTGAATCGGTGAATTATTTATCAAACAGTGCCACTGTTGCTTGTCCGCTCTCCATTAATGTGTGGGCCTACTTCCGTCCACTACGGTCTCCGTCGTCGTCCAGCTTCCAGGGCCCTGTTTGGATACTCTAACTTGGTTAGAGGTTAGAGTTAGATTCTAAAAGCAACTCCAATGGGGCGACCCAAACGGACGACGATTTCGTCCGCTTTTTGTCCGTTTGGGTCCGCCGCCCGCCCGGCGTCCGCCCTCTTTTAGATTTGGGTCGGCAGCACGCCCAACGCGCCGATCCATATGTGCCGGCGTGGCCGGCTGGCCGCCCAATATTACATTGATTGCATTCAAACATATTGTCAAATAAACATAGTTTACCGAATAAAATAGTATAGTTTTAGAAGCCGGATACAAATAAAAATGTTTCACACAGTTTTGCAAACGAATAAAAGAAGATACATCTATTGGTTGCCAACATGAGCCCACATATGCTCAACCAAATCATTTTGCAGCTGCACATGAGTTTCCCAAGCACGCATGTCTTCATGAAATTGGGTGAACTGTTCAAACGTTGCCGCTACTCCATGCTCAGGCACAACATTCTCACCCTGAAACTGAAAGCCTTGATCGTACAGACGTTCCAGGCGCTCGTCTTCTACGATCATATTGTGCATGTCACACAAGCAGTCATCACCTCCCACATTTTCTACGTGCTCCAGGTATTAGAAGGATACCGAACGATGCCCCATCGAGATTGCAAAACACCAAAGGCACGCTCGACATCCTTCCTAGCACTCTCTTGCTCTTGGGCAAATCTTTTCCTCTTCTCTCCGACAGGGTTGGGTATTGTCTTGACAATAGTGGTCCACTGAGGATAGATACCGTCACCCAGGTAGTATCCTTTGTCGTAGTTGTGTCCGTTGACAGTAAAGTTCACCGGTGGGCTGTTGCCTTCGGCAAGCCTAGCAAACACCGGCGATCGCTGAAGCACGTTGATATCATTGTGTGATCCAGCCATGCCAAAGAAAGAGTGCCAGATCCAGAGATCTTGAGACGCCACGGCCTCTAGTATGACAGTGCAAGCCCTGACATGTCCCATATACTGCCCTTGCCAAGCAGAAGGACAGTTCTTCCACTCCCAGTGCATGCAGTCTATGCTGCCAAGCATCCCTGGGAAGCCCCTTCTGGCATTCATCGCCAACAAACGGGCTGTATCTTCAGCTGTCGGCTCTCTCAAGTACTCAGGGCCAAACACAGCAATAACAGCCTTGCAGAATTTATACAGGGACTCTAGGCATGTAGACTCGCTCATACGGACGTACTCGTCAATGAGATCACCGGGCACTCCGTATGCAAGCATTCGGATGGCGGCAGTGCATTTCTGATAAGAGGAGAAACCAATCTTGCCGACGGCATCCTCTTTGCACTCGAAATAGTTATCATAGCCGACCACTCCCTCTCTAATACGGTTGAAAACATGCCTACTCATACGGAAACGGCGGCGGAATTTTTGATGTTTGAACAACGGGTTTGTTGTATCAAAGTAGTCCTTCTAGAGAAGGAAATGCCCACTCTCTCGGTTGCGATTCAACGCCGGAAGGTGGCCCGGAATGGAGCCACGGAACAACGGCCGCTGGCTGTTTAGGTGGTGATGGACCAACACGGCAGCCAATATCTCCTCCTCGTCGTCGGACGACGAATCGTCGGAGTCGCAAAGGAAATTGTGGAAGAAGAACTCGTCGGCGGAGTCCATTTCGTACCTTGGCAAACTGTCGAACAGCTTGCGGGCGTCGAAGAAGGAGACGGCGGGCGAGGGGAGTCGCGGCGGGCACGGACCAGCTAGCTGCCCTGCCGGCGTCCGACGAGCGTGCCGGTCGGGTCTGGCCGGGGCGGCGAGGCGGCTTCTTGGTCGCGGGCGGATGTGCGGTGGGGGGAGCGGCGGTGGGAAGCAGTTTGCTCCCCGGCGGCAAAACGGTGGTGGCGGGCGACGGGGGGAGTTGGACGGCGTTGCTGGGCGGATGTGGAGGCGGCGGCAGCTGACAGAGTCGCCGGCAAAAATGGGCGGATGTGGAGGCGGCGGCGTCGGCGACGAAGGAGGCGGGCGAGGGTTGCTGTTGGCTAGGGAGGAGAGGGGAGGCCAATGTGCCACCGTCCAGCGGGCCCGGGGAGGGGAGAGGGCGAGCGCGCGCGCGTCCGTCTCGTGTCCGCGCCGACGCAAATCCGGCTCAAAAATGGGTCGGGAATGGGTCGCCCGCGGACGAAAAGCGGACGCGCGTCCGTTTGGGTCGGCGCGTTGGGCCGCCTTTTATGTCCGCGCCGACCCAAACGGACAGCGGCGGACGAAATGGGTCGCCCCATTGGAGTTGCTCTAATCCTAAACTAACCCTGAACTAACTCTAACCAAAGAGGTGTTTGGATGACAGGGTTAGATTGACAATAAATGCTCTTTCTCAATCATTTGGCTACTTTGAACCCTATTTCCTGCCGGATTTGGAGTGGCCGGTCCTTGTGTGGCCTCCTCCCGCTCACAATTGGCATAAACGAACATTCTTTACAAATCAAGCATACAAAACATGATAAAATTTATTTTGTTCATACAAATGAGATGTCCCACTTAAACATACAAGTCGTCAATCCAAGCTTCAAAAAATATTACACTCCATGAAACAAAGCATGAGCTAACTCATCACGGAGGAACGGGGCGGGGCTGTTGCCGGCGGCAGCCTTGCTGGGGGCGGCTGGGGGCGGCTTGGGCGGCTGCGGGCGGCGAGATGGGTGCGGCCGAGCGGATGGGGAGGCTGGCCAGGCGGCGGAGTAGACCGGCGGAAGGGGGTGGCTGTGGCGGCCCGACGGGGAGCGGGATGGATGTGGGCGACGGGAGCGGGATGGGTGGGGGGTGACGGGAGCGGGATGGGTGGGGTGGCGAGGGGATCTGGTGCGGCTAGGGCTGTGGGATTTTTTTTCTGGGCCCCACCTAACTCTAACCCAAATAAGCACCTCTTGGGTGGGTTAGTTCTTTTGGGTGGGTTAGATGCATCTAACCAACTCTAACCCTCCTTTTTGGATGTTTTGAGGTTAGTTCAGTCCAATCTAACCAACTCTAACTCTAACCCATGGATCCAAACAGGGCCCAGGACCGGGGTCCTGTAGCGCTTGGTCCGCCTGCGTTCTGTGCTCCACAAGCAGCGCTTCCACACTCGAAACTGCATGCAGCTGCTTCCTTTTTGTTCTTCCACTATCACTTAAGGACCAGACAGTCGGATATACTCCCTACGTTCCTAAATACTATGAGTCTTTTAAGAGATTTCACTGGGAACTACATACGGAGCAAAATGAATGAATCTATGCTCTAAAGTATGTCTATATACATTCGTATGTAGTCTTTAATTGAATCTTTAAAAAGACTTATATTTAAGAACGGAGGGAGTACTAATTAATCGATGACGAGCTACTTTATCTATATTTAACTAACAGAACAACACGATCAGCGACGGACTGATTACGCGGTAGTACCTTGCATTTTACATCAACCGACAAAATGAACTAGAGAAGATCCCATTCCCCTAAGCACGCTACGTGATCACCGTTAATATTGTTTGACCATGCAGCACACACCTCGCAGAAAAACGCACTCTCTAGTGAATTCGCTGCCGCTTCGGTTCACGATTCACGACTTCGTCTTCTTCCAACATGCCCGCCGCACACTCCGGATTCTTCGCCATCCTCGAGGACCTCCGGGCCGTCGGCGGCGGCTTCGTCCGCCGGCACCTCTGGGTTGTGATCACCGCTACCCTCTTGAGGCCTTCCTCGTCGACTCATTACACACTGCAAGGATCTTACCCAAAAGAACATGTTTACGTCCATTACCGAGGTACTTTGCATGACCCACCTCGCCAGTCGCCACCAACCGGTCCGACTTCACCAGCTGCTTAATCATCCACTGCAACCTGCCCCTCTACGGAGACCTGATTCCAAAATTTCACAAGCCTCCGTCAACGCATATGCACCTATTTCACTTTGCGTCCACGATTCCTCAAACTCGTCCACTGTCAGCACCGCGCGCCGCCATGCTCTACCCCTCCCCGATGCAATCGACCCCTCTGAGGCGTGGTGAGCAAAAAATCTGGACCGAGGTCCAGCTTGGAGCGCAACGCCGTCTCGCGTTCAGCGGCAGTACATACGCCGTAGTATATACATAGCACACTGTTCTCACCCGACATACACGATTTTCCACAGCTCGCCCACGGTTCATTGAATGCGCTGCGCACCTGTTGATCCAGTGCATTGGACGGTCCAGATAATAATAGTATATGCAGGTATGACCCATATCTGCGCTCTCCAGTAATTCCTCTTTCATTGGATATTCGGGGTTTATTCACTCGAACCCGCATGGACTTAACTTATGCCGTTGTACGGTAGTATTATTGTCATGTTGCCATTTTAATATGAAATGGTTGTCCCAATGTTATAGTCGAAATATCAATGTTTTGAACATGTTATAGTTTTTTTCCATGACCATCTACCTTTGTTGCATGTTTTTTAAAATAATTTGCAGGATATAAAATATATATAATTTAGGCTCATGTGTATGTGGCAGATAAGTTTTTTTAATTTGGTTTCTTCACATTTTAATAAATAGTTGCTGATTAGTATCAGCTTTTGCTTCTAAAAATATCAATTCATTTATGCTGGAGGGGGGGGGGGGGGGGGGGGGGAGATTAGTTGGGATTTAGCTCAACAGGTTAGCAAGTCTAACTCACACACGTCGCTGCGCTGGAGAAAAAAAAGTCAGTCGTCGCTCGATCCCCTTTCTCATTTGCTTCTCTCAGCTCGCCCCCACAAGGCCACAATGGATTCCACGCGATGAATATTTTTCTTTCGTTTCCTCTGATGATTGCGGGGGGTAGCCGGGACTGAGGAGTAGCTGCACAAGCATAGAGTTGAGCTCATAGATCTCAATGTTGCGGTCACCTTGGGCATCCATGGTCCAATTTGGTTGTGGATCTCGTCTCCCGTATGAAGCTGATGGTGTCGTCATTAGGAAACGTAGAATGAAGATTCATCACTCTATCTACAAGTATCTATAACCATGCACGCTGTATCTTCTGTTCCAATAAAAGTAAGATGGATGATGCATCTTGTTCCATGGAATAAATATAGCGCTTTTGAAAAAAGGAACAAATAAATCGCTATCTCCGCTTTCTCTTTTGATTGCTTTGAGTAGTACTTTTTGGCCTTTCGTTGCTTTGAGTATATGATACCTTATTAAATTCCATGAGACTCCACACGAAGAAGATAGAAATCAAACATACTCATCTAACACGTGCATGCACTAGTAGAAAACAGGGTACTAGTCCCGGTTTCAGAGGGCCTTTAGTCCCGGTTCTGGAACCGGGACAAAACAAACGGGACTAATACCCAAAACCTTTATTCCTGGTTTGCTTACGAACCGGGACCAAAGGGGCTCCACGTGGCCGCTGCGGGGCGCCCAGGCAGGAGGACCTTTAGTCCCGGTTGGTAACACCAACCGGGACCAAAAGGCAGCCACACGTCAGCAGCTCGCAGGCGCTGGATTTTTTTTTGGAGGGGGGGTTTAGGGGTTTTGGAGGGTTAATTTAGGGGTTTCATATTGTGTTAGCTAGCTAATAGAGAAAAATAACCTCTCTTTCTCCGTGCTTGGTCGACGCTAGCTACTATACATATAGAGAGAACTCGACGCTAGCTAGTAAGCAAATGAAGGAAACCATTAATTACACAAGATCGTCATGAACATATATATAGAGAAGTGACATTTCTTTCTCCGTGCTTGGTCGAACAACAAGTTTTCGTATATCTATCCGACGCTACTACATATGTACAATATAACATCTCTTACAATCCCTAACATCATCTACCTAAGATCCATTTGCAATTTCACATGGTATTCTCCGTGTTCAGGTATGACGTGGTCAAGAAAGAATCCCGCCAATTCCTCTTTAATTGCTCGTATGCGATCATGTGGTAGGAGTTCATCCCGCATCTGCCAGATCTAATTTAAAGAAGGGGGTCAATATATATATATGAATGAAACTCAACACAATTGATGGTAATATATAAAATAAAATTGTGAATATTGTTTACGTACTTCAAATTGTTTCTCAGAGAAGCCCCGCTCAGAGGTCGAGTGGCGAATGAACTCGCATACGTAGTATCCACATAAATGATTCCCGGGTGCCTGGTACAAGCACTTTACGATAATATAGTTCAATCAAACTGATAAGCAAGCATGCTAATGGTATTGATGAAACTAGAATCAATGAGAGATGCGCGGAACTAGCTAGTACTACTTACTTTGGGGGTATGTAAATCGCAACTCGTTGTTTAGACCTGGAACCATTCCGGTGAACTTTTTCTAAACCCTGGCAGGCAAAGAAAATGATTACTTGATATCAGGAAATGAACGAAAGTAGCCGATATAGTCCCGGTATTGATTAAACTTACTTCTGGAGCATTGCAGTCATGTCCGCATAATACTCGGGATCTTTACGTCTCGAGTCTAAGACAGTTACTAATGCCCCGTCAAGCTTAATGGATAGCAGAATAAAGTGGAACCTGCGCACGCATAACTCATCAATTACATTACTTAACCTCGAGTAAGCGAAACCGAATATGCACAAGACAGTAACACTCACTTGAAGTTGTAAGGAAAGAGTATTTCCCTTTTGTTTTGATGTCTAAGGAACGCTTCTAGCAAGTTGTCCTCAGTAACTTTGGCTCTCTTTTGTACCGACCATTCATTGACGGTATTTGGGCTAATGAACCCAATGTCATAGATTTGTTCTGTTTTGCATTCGACCATCTTCAATCTGCATAATATAGTGAGAATAATTATATATACATGCAATGAACGAGCTGAGCTAGAGACTTAATTATAGAAGTAATACTTACAGACAGTAGCAAGTCATGAGTTGTTTGTCGAGGGCCTCTTGATTGAGTAACTGAAATAACTCCACAAATTCAACAGACATCAGGTCGACTCCAATCAGGTCGTGCTCTTTTTTAATTCTGACCATCAAACTGTCGGTCCCAGACTTCCTGCAGGTTTCCATGTACCACTCATGCAATTTTTGCATCATCGTTGTTAGATGAGGATGATCAGGTTTGACGAGAGGCTTCCCGTGCTCGTATCTAAAGTCCTCTACTACTACCTCAGCCGTTTCAAACTGTACATCATCGCCCACGTAATCACCAAGAGTGGTACCGGTCAGTAGCACCGGATGATTAGCGATATCGCTAGACACCTTGAGCGGGGGGCACGATTGCTTCTCCTGTTCGCCGAGCTGGGGAATTGTTTTCCCACTTCTTCGTTTTTTTCTTTTGCAGCACTGGAAGTACTTCCCGACCACCGCGCTTCATCATATGTCTTTGTAATTATGCGGTCATAGTTGGATTGCGGCGGAGGCGGTGGTGGTCGCTTCAGGGCATCCAGAGTGCGCTTCCCTTTCACCAGATCTACCGTTTCCTTCGGAGGTGGATGTTTCCGTGCAAAATGGGCCTTCACTTCGGCTTCACTGGTTTCAGCGTTTTCCTTGTCAGTCCTCTCATATGGTAACTTTGGAATAGGCTTGAGGCTGGGACCAAATTTGTATTTCTTCCCGCCTATTGTACTGCTAGCCACCGGAGCGGCGACGTATCTCTTTCGCCATTACTGACGCGCCGGAGGAGGCGGAGTGCCCTGACGCGCCGGAGGAGGAGGAGGAGGAGGCAGAGTGCCCTGACGCGCCGGAGGAAGCGAAGTACGAGGCGGAGTGCCCAGACGCGCCGGAGGAGGAGAAGGAGGAGGCGGAGTGCCCTGACGCGCCGGAGGAGGAGGAGGAGGAGGCGGAGTGCCCTGACGCGCCGGAGGAGGCTGAGTCTGCTGAGGCGTTCAGTTTGGAAGCTTGATGTACTCCTTTCTCCATAGACAGGTACTCCTCAAATCATTTTCCAGAAGAATACTATCCTCTTCACCTGTAGGGTTGTCAAGCTCCAGCCCCTCAAATCCATCCATTATTTCATCCACCATCACAACAGCATAGCCATGTGGAATCGGACGGCAATGGAATGTTCCCTCAGCTCGAGGAGGTACAACAGAGCCGACAGCCGCCTTGAAGGTCAGGTTCTGGCATTTCGTCATTAGCTCGCAATGCTTAGCCTCCGTGATACTATCCACGGGGTAGCGAGGAGCCGTGAAATCAGGCTGAATGAGCTCCGTGGAAGCCACGCTGCTTCTCCGCTGAGATGATGGGGTAGCTTCTGGGGCAGCGTCAAAGGAAGGATCTTCGTGCCACTCAGATGGTTGGCCGGTAGCTCGCTGGCTCTCAAGTTCCTCTAGTTTTGCTAATCTTGCACTGAGCTTCTGCATTTCGCTTGCTTCCTGTTTCCTCTTTCTCTCTCGGCTTCTACAACCACCGCTATCGGGAAACCCATGCACCCACGGAACGGAGCCTGATGTGCCTCGTGTTCGTCCAGGGTGTTCAGGATTCCCGAGGGCCTATGTCAGCTCGCCCTTCTCTCTGTCGGGAATGAACGTCCCTTCTTGCGCTGCCTTGATTGCTGCCTGAAGCTTCCGGAAGGGTATTGCAAGTTGCTCGTCCGTCCAAACACACTCCCCTGTTTCTGGGTCCAAAGTTCCCCCAACTCCGAAGAACCAAGTCCTTGAACGATCTGGCCAGTGCAATGTCGCTGGTTGGACATTCTTAGCAAGCAGGTCTTGCTCAGCTTTGTCCCACAACGACCGGGCTTTGTAGTAGCCACCTGACCCCGTGTGATGGTGATACTTCTTCTTTGCAGCATTTTTCTTGTTTGTCAGTGACCTTTTCTTACCCTTCTCCGATTTCTTGTAGGCCACAAATTCGGGCCATTGATCTCTTATCTTCTCATATCGACCGATGAATTCAGGAGTCTCCTCTTTCTCAACAAACTTTGTGTTCAACTCTTTCTTCCAGTTCCTGAATAGTTCTGCCATCTTCTTAAGAGCAAACGCCTTGACCTTTCGCTCTATAACTGGGTTATTCGGATCCTCCTCTCGCGGTAGGCTGAAATTTGTCATCAGCTCGGTCCAAAGATCACCTTTCAGTCTATCCTGGACATAAGAAACTTCAGGGTCCTTATTATTCTTATTCCATTGCTGGGTGTTGATCGAGACATAGTCCCTAACAACAACTCCACACTGATGTACAAATGCGTCCTTGGTCCGCTTGGGAGCAATCGGTTGGCCATCTTTCGCGACTACTGTGATCATGAACCTTTCATCTGGGCGCAACCTTTTCTTCGGGCCTCGTCTCCTTACCTATTCGGACTTTGCAACAGTTGAGGCTCCCTCCTCCGTTCGGTCACCGGAGCCATGATCATGATCTCCTTCCTCCGCCATTCGGTCACCGGAGCCGTCATGATCTCCTTCCTCCTCCATTGTTGGATCACGGAGCCGTCATCCTCTCCTTCCTGACCATCGGTGTCGTTGAGATACGACAAGGGATCACCTCCGGCGAGGATTATATCCCCCAACAACTGTTCTTTTTCTAAGTCTCTGTGATCCATAGTTTCTGCAAATATTACAACATGGCAATATACAAACATGAGATATGCAAATCAATACAAGGCAATGCAACAATACGATCGAATAGTATCACTAATACATCATCGAATAGTATCGCTAATACATCATCGAATATTATCACTAATACATCTCGAATATTATTATATAATATCACTAATACAGATCTAGTTGATGTCTTGCGGCGCAGGCGGTGGACACCCAAAGAGAAGGAACTATGACAGGATCATAGCTCGGGTGAGATCCCTGAAGAACCTGCCAGGTATTGGAGAACCTGGCGTCCAACGCAGCCATGTAGCGTCGGACGTGCTCGTCCTCCTCCCTGACACCGCGACGTACCACCTCCGCGGGGGCCGGTTCCCTCTGCATCGACAGTGATCCACGTGACCGCCACCAAAGAACCTCCGGGTCGACGACGGGACCCTGATTCCTCACCAAGCTGGGTGCCCCGGAAGGCAGCACCTCCCAGTGCCAGCCCGGCGGAGCCCAGTCCCGGACATGGCACCTCTCAAGCAGGTGGTTGCCACCGAGTCGACGACGAGGATGCTGGCTGGGCATCGTCGACTCAACGGTTATGCTATGCAACTAAACATTTAAACATCTAATTAAACATCATATCGCGTCACCGACGATCGTCGGGGACTCCTCGATATCGTCGTGGACTCTCCCTCACCGACGATCGTCTGGGGGTACTCTCCCTCACCGACGATCGTCGGGGGGTACTCTCCCTCACCGACGATCGTCGGGGACTCCTCGATATCGCGTGACCGACGACCGACGATAAAACAACTAAACATCTAAACAATAAAAACAACTAAAAACAACTAAACAATAAAAACAACTAAAACAACTAAATTAACTAAATTAACTACCGCTTTTGTATCTCCTAAAACAACTAAAACAACTAAAATTAACTAAATTAACTAAACAACTAAATTAACTAAATCAACTAAAATAATTATAAGGGAGATCGTCGGGCGCAAGCGGCGCTGCGGGGTCGCCGGAGACGCGCGCGGGGCCAGCGGCGGTGCTGCGGTGGGCGGAGGCGGGGCCGGTGGAGGTGCTGCGTGCGGTGGGCGGGGGCGAGTGGCGGAGGCGCGCGCGCGGGGCCGACGGGGACAGAGAGGAGGGGTGAGCCATACCGGCGTGGAGCGGCGACGACGACGGAGCGACGGAGGAGACCGGCGAGGAGCGGCGACGGCGTCGGGTCGGGGCGGCGATGGCGACGAGCGGCGACGGCGTCGGGTCGGGGCGGCGGCAGCGCAGGGCAGGGGCGGCATCGAGGGAGTCGGGGCAGGGGCGGCGTCGGGGCAGGGCGGCGTCGAGGGCGTCGGCGAGGGCGTCGACGGCAAGGTGGAGCAGCCTGACGGTGTCGACGGGGTAGAGGGCGGCGAGGGCATCGACGGTGAGCTCGGGCAGCCTGGCGGCGTCGATGTGCTCGGCGTCGTCGGGGGCAACTGCAGATGAAATCTGAAAAATTCCTAAGTCCCTGCTTATATACCCAACCCTTTAGTCCCGGTTGGTGGCTCCAACCGGCACGAAAGGCCCCCTTTCGTCCCGATTGGTGCCACCAACCGGGACTAAAGGTCAATTTCAGCAGCCCAAAGGGCAGCAAGCATAGACCTTTGGTCCCGGTTGGTGGCACCAACCGGGACTAAAGGGTGGCATTGGTCCCGGTTGGTGGCTCGAACCGGGACCAAAGTCTGGCATTGGTCCCGGTTCGAGCCACCAACCGGGACCAAAGGCCTGTGCCTGGCACAGCCGCGGTGCGGTTGGATGTTTAGTCCCACCTCGCCAAGCGAAGAGCGCCCGGACCTGTTTATAAGGCCCGCCGCGGCTGCAACGTTGAGCTCCTCTCTAAAGCAGGCCTGTGGGCCTAACCGACCTCTTTCTGCTCTGTGGGGCCTACTATGTGAAAATAGATGCGAATTCATAGGGAAAATTCAACCTAAATTCAAAGTGCTAGCACTTTGAGTGCTATCACTTTGAATTTAGGTTGAATTTTCTCTATAAATTCGCATCTATTTTCACTTTTGCTATTTTTTAATGTTATTTTTTTGCATATTAAAAGTTCTTAACAAAAAAATACTTCATGAATATTCTTTTTGCTATTAATTTTTTTAACAAAAATAACTTTGATAATTTTAGTTGCATAAATTTTATATAATATTAAGTTAAATAACTTTGATCGGACGAAAACACGTCTATTACAAAGGGATTTAAATTTTTTAAACATATTTTAACTCAAGACTTTTTCTGCATTCAATATGCACCATTCAAAGCCACATCATCACTTTTTAACCCTTTTCTGACTTCATTTGCTATTTTTCGTGCATTTCATGATCTATTTCGAGATAAAATGACCCTGAATTGAAAAGCACTGCAAATGAACTCTGAAATGGTTGAAAGTTGGCATGATATCATAATTTCACCCACATAGCATGTGCTAAAAAGTTGAGAGGGTTACAAGAAAAACTGGATGCACTTCGTGTACAAACTGGAAAATCTCTTTCGAAGTATGAGGGTTTTGGACGAAAACTCGTCTATTACCAAAGGATTTCAATTTTTTAAACATATTTTAACTCAAGACTTTTTCTGCATTCAATATGCACCATTCAAAGCCACATTATCACTTTTCAAACCTTTTCTGACTTCATTTGCTATTTTTCATGCATTTCATGATTTATTTTGAGCTAAAATGACCCTGAATTGAAAAGCACTGCAAATGAACTCTGAAATGGTGGAAAGTTGGCATGGTATCATCATTTCACCCACATAGCATATGTGCTAAAATGTTGAGAGGGTTACGGCAAAAACTGGATGCACTTCGTGTACAAAATGAACAATCTCTTTCGAAGTATCAGGGTTTTGGACGAAAACTCATCTGTTACAAAAGGATTTCAATTTTTTAAACATATTTGAACTCAAGACTTTTTCTGCATTCAATATGCACCATTCAAAGCCACATCATCACTTTTCAAACCTTTTCTGACTTCATTTGCTATTTTTCATGCATTTCATGATTTATTTTGAGCTAAAATAACCTTGAATTGAAAAGCACTGCAAATGAACTCTGAAATGGTTGAAAGTTGGCATGGTATCATCATTTCACCCACATAGCATGTGCTAAAAAGTTGAGAGGGTTACGGCAAAAACTGGATGCACTTCGTGTACAAAATGAACAATCTCTTTCGAAGTATCAGGGTTTCAGACGAAAACTCATCTGTTACAAAAGGCATTTCATTTCTTGACATGTAACTGCAGTGATATTCTAGATCAAAGCCATCATCAGAATAGTTGTGGAGAGAAAGTCTTCACTTTTTCTTCGCGTGTGTCCCTTGCTTATTGCGCCGTAACCATGGATAATCTTCATCGTTTAACAGGGTGCTTGGGTCAGCCTTCACTTTGAAGGGAGGAATTTCATGAAACTTTTCATAATCTTCAGACATGTCTGTCTTGCCCTCCATTCCCACGATGTCTCTTTTACCTGAAAGAACTATGTGACGCTTTGGCTCATCGTATGATGTATTCGCTTCCTTATCTTTTCTTTTTCTCGGTTTGGTAGACATGTCCTTCACATAGAAAACCCGCGCCACATTATTGGCTAGGACGAATGGTTCGTCTGTGTACCCAAGATTGTTCAGATCCACTGTTGTCATTCCGTACTGCGGGTGTACCTGTACCCCGCCTCCTGACAGATTGACCCATTTGCACCGAAACAAAGGGACCTTAAAAATATGTCCATAGTCAAGTTCCCATATGTGCAACAGTGGTGTTACCCATGAGATGTGTTTGCAACCAACTGCTGAAAGTCCTGATGTGTTCACATGTAATCCAGTCATCACACTGCTCCGGGTGTTTGGAGCGCAGAATATTCTTGTGTTCATTGACATACGGGGTCACCAATTTAGAATTCTGTAGAACTGTGTAGTGTGCTTGAGACCAAGAATGCCCGTCCCTACATATTATTGAATTCGCTCCTAGCGTGCCTTTTCCAGTCAGTCTCCCCTCATACTGCGATTGAGGAAGACCAATCGGCTTAAGGTCAGGAATAAAGTCAACACAAAACCCAATGCTTTCCTCTGTTTGATGGCCCATGGAGATGCTTCCTTCTGGCCTAGTACGGTTACGAACATATTTCTTTAAGACTCCCATGAACCTCTCAAAGGGGAACATGCTGTGTAGAAATACAGGGTCCAGAATGCCAATCTCGTCGACTAGATGAACTAGGACGTGCGTCATGATATTGAAGAAGGATGGTGGGTACACCAGCTCGAAACTGACAAGACATTGCACCAAATCACTCTTTAACCTTGGTAGGATTTCTGGATCGATTACCTTCTGAGAGATTGCATTGAGGAATGCACATAGTTTCACAATGGCTAATCGAACATTTTCCGGTAGAAGCCCCCTCAATGCAACCGGAAGCAGTTGCGTCATAATCATGTGGCAGTCATGAGACTTTAGGTTCTGGAACTTTTTCTCTGCCATATTTATTATTCCCTTTATATTCGACGAGAAACCAGACGGGACCTTCATACTGAGCAGGCATTCAAAGAAGATTTCCTTCTCTTCTTTGGTAAGAGCGTAGCTGGCAGGACCTTCATACTACTTTGGATGCATGCCATCTTTTTCGTGCACACGTTGCTGGTCCTCCCGTGCCTCTGGTTTATCTTTTGTCTTCCCATACACTCCCAAGAAGCCTAGCAGGTTCACGCAAAGATTCTTCGTCACGTGCATCACGTCGATTGCAGAGCGGACCTCTAGGTCTTTCCAATAGGGTAGGTCCCAAAATATATATTTCTTCTTCCACATGGTGCGCGTCCCTCAGCGTCATTCGGAACAGATAGTCCGGCAGGACCCTTTCGAAAGATTACTTGTAAATCATTGACCATATCAAGTATGTGATCACCAGTACGTAGGGCGGGCTTCTTCCGATGATCTGCCTCACCTTTGAAATGCTTTGCTTTCTTTCGACATTGATGGTTGGTCGGAAGAAATCGACGATGCCCCAGGTACACATTCTTCCTGCATTTGTCCAAATATATACTTTCGGTGTCATCTAAACAGTGCGTGCAAGCGTGGTATCCCTTTTTGTCTGTCCTGAAAGGTTACTGAGAGCAGGCCAATCATTGATGGTTACAAACAGCAACGCTCGTAGGTCAAATTCCTCTTGTGCATGCTCATCCCACACACGTACACCTTTTCAATTCCACAGTTGCAAAATTTCATCAACTAATGGCCTTAGGTACACATCAATGTCATTGCCGGGTTGCTTAGGGCCTTGGATCAGCACTGGCATCATAATGAACTTCTGCTTCATGCACAACCAAGGAGGAAGGTTATACATACATAGAGTCACAGGCCATGTGCTATGCGTGCTGCTCTGCTCCCCAAAAGGATTAACGCCATATGCACTTAAACCAAACCATACGTTCCTTGGGTCACCTGTAAAGTCCCCCCACTTTCTCTCGATCTTTCTCCACTGCGACCCATCACCGGGTGCTCTCAACTTCCCGTCTTTCTTACGGTCTTCCTTACGGTCTTCCTTGTGCCATCGCATCAACTTGTCATGCTCTTTGTTTCTGAACAAACGTTTCAACCGTGGTATTATAGGAGCATACCACATCACCTTGGCAGGAACCCTCTTCCCGGTGCGCTAGCCCTAAACATCACCAGGGTCATCTCGTCTAATCATATACCGCAATGCACAGCATACCGGGCATGCGTTCAAATCCTTGTACGCACCGCGGTAGAGGATGCAGTCATTAGGGAATGCATGTATCTTCTGCACCTCCAATCCTAGAGGGCATAGAACCTTGTTTGCTTCGTACGTACTGTCGGGCAATTCGTTATCCTTTGGAAGCTTCTTCTTCATTATTTTCAGTAGCGAACTAAATCCCTTGTCAGATACACCATTGTCTGCCTTCCATTGCAGCAATTCCTGTGTGGTACCGAGCATTGTGTTGTCACCTTCGCAATTTGGGTACAACCCTTTTTTGTGATCCTCCACTCCTTAACCTTGGCAGGATTTCTGGATCGATCACCTTCTGAGAGATTGCATTGAGGAATGCACATAGCTTCACAATGGCTAAT
This sequence comes from Elymus sibiricus, assembly GCA_039707655.1. Taxonomy (NCBI): domain Eukaryota; kingdom Viridiplantae; phylum Streptophyta; class Magnoliopsida; order Poales; family Poaceae; genus Elymus; species Elymus sibiricus. Next base: position 535,103,222 of record CM077675.1, read on the forward strand.
CGAACGTTTTCCGGTTGAAGCCCCCTCAATGCAACCGGAAGCAGTTGCGTCATAATCACGTGGTAGTCAAGAGACTTTAGGTTCTGGAACTTTTTCTCTGCCATATTTATTATTCCCTTTATATTCGACGAGAAGCCAGACGGGACCTTCATACTGAGTAGGCATTCAAAGAAGATTTCCTTCTCTTCTTTGGTAAGAGCGTAGCTGGCAGGACCTTCATACTGCTTTGGATGCATGCCGTCTTTTTCATGCACACGTTGCTGTTCCTCCCGTGCCTCCGGTGTATCTTTTGTCTTCCCATACACTCCCAAGAAGCCTAGCAGGTTCACGCAAAGATTCTTCGTCACGTGCATCACGTCGATTGCAGAGCGGCCCTCTAGGTCTTTCCAATAGGGTAGGTCCCAAAATATAGATTTCTTCTTCCACATGGGTGCGCGTCCCGCATCGTCAGTCGGAACAGATAGTCCGCCAGGACCCTTTCCAAAGATTACTTGTAAATCATTGACCATATCAAGTATGTGATCACCAGTACGGAGGGCGGGCTTCTTCCAGTGATCTGCCTCACCTTTGAAATGCTTTCCTTTCTTTCGACATTGATGGTTGGTCGGAAGAAATCGACGATGCCCCAGGTACACATTCTTCGTGCATTTGTCCAAATATATACTGTCAGTGTCATCTAAACAGTGTGTGCATGCGTGGCATCCCTTGTTTGTCTGTCCTGAAAGGTTACTAAGAGCAGGCCAATCGTTGATGGTTACAAACAGCAACGCATGTACGTCAAATTCCTCCTGTTCGTTCTCATCCCACACACGTACACCTCTTCCATTCCATAGCTGTAAAAGTTCATCAACTAATGGCCTTAGGTACACATCAATGTCATTGCCAGGTTGCTTAGGGCCTTGGATGAGCACTGGCATCATAATGAACTTCCGCTTCATGCACAACCAAGGAGGAAGGTTATACATACATAGAGTCACAGGCCATGTGCTATGCTTGCTGCTCTGCTCCCCAAAAGGATTAACGCCATCTGCACATAAACCAAACCATACGTTCCTTGGGTCACCTGTAAAGTCGCTCCACTTTCTCTCGATCTTTCTCAACTTCCCGTCTTTCTTACTGTCTTTTATGTGCCATTGCATCAACTCGGCATGCTTTTTGTTTCTGAACAGACATTTCAACCGTGGTATTATAGGAGCATACCACATCACCTTGGCAGGAACCCTCTTCCCGGTGCGCTGGCCCTCAACATCACCAGCGTCATCTCTTCTGATCTTATACCGCAACGCACCGCATACCGGGCATGCGTTCAAATCCTCGTACGCACCGCGGTAGAGGATGCAGTCATTAGGGCATGCATGTATCTTCTGCACCTCCAATCCTAGAGGGCATAGAACCTTCTTTGCTTCGTACGTACTGCCGGGCAATTCGTTATCCTTTGGAAGCTTCTTCTTCATTATTTTCATTACCGAACTAAATCCCTTTTCAGATACACCATTGTCTGCCTTCCATTGCAGCAATTTCAGTGTGGTACCGAGCTTTCTGTTGTCATCTTCGCAATTAGGGTACAACCCTTTTTTGTAATCCTCTAACATGCGATCGAACTTCAACTTCTCCCTTTCACTTTCGCATTCTCTCTGTGCATCAACAATGACCCGGCGAAGATCATCATCGGGCACATCGTCTGGTTCCTCTTGATCTTCAGCTTCCCCCATTGCAGCATCACCGTATTCAGGGGGCGGGTAGTTGTCATCATCCTCTTCTTCTTCGTTGTCTTCCATCATAACCCCTCTTTCTCCGTGCTTGGTCCAAACATTATACTATGGCATAAAACCCTTCTCAAGCAGGTGGAAGTGAAGGGTTTTAGAGTTGGAGAAAGCCTTCGTATTCTCACAGACAGTACATGGACAATGCATAAAACCAATCTGTTTGTTTGCCTCAGCCGCTTTGAGAAAATTATGCAGGCCCTTAATATACTCGGAGGTGCGTCGGTCACCGTACATCCATTGCCGGTTCATCTGCGTGCGTTATATAATAAAGTGTATTAAAAACCATTACAGCATATCATGAATAGAGAAGTGACCAAATTAATAGAAATTCATCATCACATTAAAGCCAAAGTACAGTAGTGACCAAAATAAATACATAACGTTCATACATAGTTCTCATTATTGAAAAACATATAGCTCTCTAGAGCATGTAATTAAAACATACATTGAAACTATAAAATTTAAATGCAACAACAAATGCGTCATAACCGCAACTAAGGTACCAATTGATCCAACGGCATAATGATACCAAGCCTCGGTATGAATGGCATATTTTCTAATCTTTCTAATCTTCAAGCGCATTGCATGCATCTTGATCTTGTGATCGTCGACGACATTGGCAACATTCAACTCCAATTTCATCTTCTCCTCTTCAACTCTTTGTAATTTTTCTTTCAAGTAATTGTTTTCTTTTTCAACCAAATTTAACTTCTCGACAAGAATTTCTATGTCGGTTGGAATTTCCGGTTCACATACCTCCTAGATTAAAAAATCTATGTCACGTTGGTCGGCATAATTGTCATAAACACTAAATAAAACAAATAGTTATAAAAGATAATATATACCACATCCGAATCATAGACAGGACGAGGGCCGACGGAGGTGGATACCAAAACCATCGCACTATATAATAACAAACAATAATAAAAGTAAGATAATTACACAAGTATCTATCTAAATCATACAAGTAAGAACTTGTTTCTTTTAGAAAGAAGATAAGAAGAAGAGGCTAACCACGGTGGTGCCGGCGCCGAGATGGGTGCGGGCGATCGACGGCGGTGAGGACGGGGACGGGACAGGACGGACCGCCAAACCTAGACAAATCTTGAGGAAAATGGAGCTTGGACAAGGAGCTTCGAGAGGAGAAAAGCTTAAGTGTGGCTCGGGCATTTCATCAAACACCTCATGTGCATAGGAGGTGAGCTAGAGCACCACAAAGCTCTCCCACGGCCGGCCAAAAAAACAAAGCAGTGCACTGCTCTGCTGCACTGCTCTACTCGCGGGCAGGGGATATATATAGGCCAACCATTGGTCCCGGTTTGTGGCTGGAACCGGGATCAAATGGTGTCCTTTAGTCCCGGTTCCAGCCACAAACCGGGACCAATGGTTGTGGGCCAGGAACGAGGCCCATTGGTCCCGGTTCGTGTCTGGAACCGGGATCAAAGGGGTCAGACGAACCGGGACCAATGGCCCACGAGGCCCGGCCGGCGCCCTGGCCTCACGAACCGGAATTAATGGGATTTCAGGCCTGGACCAAAGCCCTGTTTTCTACTAGTATGATGATCTCGCCACTATAACACATATGGCCTTCGCAGTCGAAGCAAAAAAGACGGGTTCGATAGATCCGACCGAGAAACGATTTACGCAGGTGGTTCCAGCTAAGAGCCCCCTATGAAAGTATCCTGGAAGGCTGTTGTGAAAGACCGCCTGCAGAAGTGAATCATCTCGCAGGTGGCACCAATTGAGAACCGCCTCGAAAGGTTTCTCAGCCGATTACAACTTAGAGCCCCCTGCTCTGATCCATTTAAAGCAGGCGGCTTTGTTTTTGAACTGCCTACGATTTTTCCCCCAGACTATATTTTGCGCCAAGCCTTGATTCGTAACCTTATCTCTCTCTTCCGCATTGTACTACTAAATGTACACATACACATTATATAGTATAGGTGCCTAGTTTGCATATATATATTTTTGCTCTCATCTCACGGAATTTGTAAGCCATTGCTCCATATTTCCCATGCTCGAGAGAACCGTTAACTTTTGCGATGGTGCAGGATGGTCCTGCATGTTCGATGGCTTCACAGAGGTACCTATTCTTGTTCTTTTATTCCGTATAGTACGCCTAGATAACTTAATATACGTGATCATGGTGCGGGATCGATGCTGTATTGTATTTACCTGACCAACCTACGTACGTACAATGGAGGAAGATAATGGTAGGAGCAGTTAATTATTTGGTGGGCGATGTTCCGTTTACAGATTCGCCCGCCAGCCCCGCGCGCGCGCATAGGTTCCCAACTTGAACTTTGTATAGATATATATCGATCGTTGCAACCAAACCAATGCAATGAATTCTTTTTCCTTTTTGGTAGAGTAGCTCCCGGAGGTGGACTAATTAGTGTTCGTCCACGTTTGCTATCGGTATGGGGACCGATCATTACTCGATCAGGCTCCAAAGTGCACTTGTGAAAGATTTTTTTTTTACAGGAAGTACGATCGACGTTGTCCGTAGTACACCTAGATAGCTTAATATACGTACGTGATGTGCGATCGATGCGGTATTGTATTTACTGACCAACTTGCCATTCGTATATTTCAAAGTCATCATGTCAGGGGCTGTAGGTGGCAGCGGCCAGTCGGAATGGCCGTAGGTGGTAGCTTCATTGGTCAGGCCACAACACCATCGCTGGTACGTCCAAGCGCATTTCCTGACATGTAGTTAGGCCCAATGCCTGGCATGTGGTTAGGTACTACGTGCACAATACAAATAGGTTTAGACTTACTATATGTCCATCGTTGCAACCAAAACGATGGAATGAATGGTGTTTTTTTCTTTCTTTGAAGTACATATCTGGATTAATAAGCAAGGAGGACAACAAACTGGATACATCCAGATACGGGATAGCTGTCCCAAATGCAGAAAACACCATAGCTAAAACAAAAATTGCGAACACGTCCCTAGGATATTTTCCGCAGCACCCGATCCGCCGCAGTCCAATCCCTCGCCGTCGCACCACCGGAGCCTGAAGGAGGACGAAGAGCAGGAGGGAGGCCGCTGAGTCGCCTACACGGGCCAATAGGTGACCGAAGTCACTCCCGTTGAGTTCGCCGCATGATCCGCCGGCCCATTGGCGGGACCTTGGCAATGAGGATAGCATGTCAGCGGGGCGCACACCCCTACCTGGCAGGTGGTCAGCCGGAATCACCGACCAAAGTTGGCGGCTCAGCTTGCAGGAGTTCCGACGAAAGGGCCAGCACCGAAAGACCACCAACACCACCAGGAGGAACTCCAGGCACCGAGGTCCCCACCTCCATCAGGTCACGCAGCAACCCAGGAGCCAGAATTGCCACGGGGTCGACGCTACTGGAGGAACAAAAGATCCATGGCAAAGTGTACGATGCCGCCATGCTGACCACACCCGGATACACCCAACAAGCTCCTCGTCGGTGAAGACACCGGTGAAGCACGGACGGAGCTGAGGGGACAAAATCCCAATGCGGTGCCGCCGCCAGTGCCTAGATTGCACCACCAGGAAGCCTCAACCCAACAGATCCACCAGCGCCATGACGAACAATGCCGGGAGGGAGCTCGCAAAGTCTTGATATTGTGTTACCCTGACAACACCTCACATCTACTTGTGTCTCTGGGTGATGGTACTATCGTGTGCTGGCTGTGATGTGCCTTGTCATGGGCTCCCAACTTTTATCATCTTTCTGTTTTCCCCTTGTCACTAGTATGGTTTTCGGGCCAATTTCCCTCATAAACGGGGTCAATTTGTTCAGGTTTTTGATCTGGTTTTCCTTATAAACGAGATCACTCTCTTTGCTTAATTGCCACTTTGAGTAATATATTCAGATGGGTACCCCCCCCCCCCCCCCTCCGCCCGCCCCTTGTGATTTCTCAAAAAAAAAGTAAGGAAGAGCCATATCTTTTGAACCAAATGTTCAATTTGAGATCCATTTTCACCATCATCTTTATTTTGACAAGTTCTTCCGATATTGAATATATTTTTGAAATTTAAGAATTTCATATTTTTAAACTTGAATGAAATACGGATGAAACTTTCTGAAACCAGTTTTTTTATTGATGCAAGTTCATATGGGTTTCAGTGACATTCGTTGTGGTTTCATGGTTTGAAATTTTTCATGTTTTAAAATTCGCATGAAACAATGATGAAACTTTTGGGAACCAATTGTTTCTCGATGCAAGTTCATATTGATGAAACTTTTTGAAACATTTTTATCGATGCAAGTTTCATATGGCTTTCGTTGTGGTTTCATGGTTTTAAAATTTTAGTGTATTGTAACTCGAATGAAACATTGATGAACTTTATGAAACCATTTTTTATCGATGCAAATTTCATATGGCTTTCAGTAACTTTCGTTGTGGTTTCATGGTTTCGTATAGCTTTGGTACGTGTTTCAGTGGATTTCGTAGTGGTTTAAGTTTCACTCGAGCTATTAATGTATGTTTCATATGGCTTTTGGTGAGTTTCACAATGCTTTCATTATTTCATATAGATTTTGTACGTAGTTTCAATGTAGTGTCATATTAGTTCTAATTCCACTCGGGTTTATGTCAATCATGGAAATGGCACATAAATATTTCGTACAAAAAGAACCATCAATATTTTCGTACAAATTGCAAAAATACGAGATGAGAGGAAGAAAAAGAAACTTGTAAATATGCATGAAAGGTAAGTTGTGTTGTGCAAAATGTAAAGGACCTAAAAATATTTGAGTACATGGGGTTTATTGTAAATACTAAGCACGAATCTCAAAGTTTTGAATGAATGGATGGGAAGTAAAAGTTGTTCCTTGACCGGCCCGTCCTGCTGCTAGGCGCAGCTACCGGCTACTTCTGAAACTGGGATAGCCTGTTGTCACTGAGTCTGGATTTGTAGGCAGCCTTCTTGTACTCACTCCATGTGAACTCCTTGTACAGGCTCTGCTTTCCCTCGCTCAGCAACTGTGGCAATGGTGCAATCATCTGTGTCAATGGTGGCCCTCCAAAGTAGATCATGGAAACTCTTGACTTTAGGCTGTTGGCCACCACCCTATGTTTCACGCTCTCTCTCTCTCTCTCTCTCTCTCTCTCTCTCTCTCTCTCTCTCAATATAACTGAGCCAACATGTCGAAAAGGTGTCACGCCTATGTCAGGGTCAGGAAGAGGCATATATACCTGCATCAAATCGCCAACGTTGACGAAGAAGGCGTCGCGGTCCGAAGGCACGAACACCCACTGTCCATTTTGGAGTGCGATCTGTAGGCCAGACGTGCCGTTGGAGCCTAGCACGGAGATGAGTCGCGGGTCGGTGTGCTCGCCGAAGCCGGTGGCGCTGCAGCCCAGCCCCTGTAGCGCGTGGCATGGCGGGTAGTGGTTCACCCGGAACGCCTGGTCGCTTCCCTCCCCCGTCACCATCACGCTCAGCGTGTCCACCGGCGCAATGCCCAGCCCCTCCGCCATTGCCTCCAGCACTCGCACTGCCACTTTCCGCACCGCCGCCATGTACTCGTCCAGCGCGGCCCTGCAAAGCAACCACGTAAGTAGTCAAACCGGACACAGGTCGTATCGTGGTATGTAGCATGTGGTTCGCACGGGCACTACCTACAAAGATTACCAACCAACAACGTACCGTTCGAACTTACCTGAAGACGGCGGAGGATGGGATGGTGCAGGCACCGGAGAGTGACGAGGAGTCCATGGGAAGGAGGAGGTACTCGAGCCACCCGATGTCGCCATTGAGCCCGATGCGCCTGCTGCCGTAGCCGAACGGGTAGGCTGGGCCGGAGAGGTCCTTGTCGGCCTGCGGCAGCGAGAAGAACCTGACGGCCTCTGACTCGAGCCTCCCCATCGTGTCCACGGGCACGCCATGGTTGACGAGCTTGAAGAAGCCAATGCGCTCGCATGCGTCAGCAATGGCCCGCGGCGCGTCGGGGCTGGAGAGGTCCACGACGGGCGTGTTGGAGAAGTAGTCCCCGGGGTTGGGGGACCTGAGGAGTGGAATGTGGTCGACGGTGGGCGTGCTGGCGAGAACAACCATGGCTGGCTGTGCTGCCAAGTATGGTATGTACGTTGTGCGATGGAGAGGTGAGGAGCAGAGCCGCTCTCAAAAGAAAGAGGCAAGCTAGCTGTCTACAGTGTAAAGGGGGAGGCATATACATAGCATATATAGGATTCCGAGCCAATTCCGACTGCACGGCACCCACATGGTCAGCAACCAATGATCAGACATTCCATGCAAACTAATGCATGCCTAGATCCATATCTGACGTCTCCTTGAAAAAAAAGGACGCGCATAACGCGCGCACGTCAGATCTGGAGGGATCATCCAGCGAACGATCGTTCCCCCTGAAAGGGTCGATCGAGCGAAGTTTTTTTTTGGAAATTCAAAACCCCTCTTTATTACTTTGCGATCAGAGTTACATCGTTTAGAAGGAGAGGATTGAGCTTGCTAGGAGGTTCCTCAAACAAACTACTACATGTCGCACCTTTGGCCAAATATGCTAGCTCGTGAGCAATAGTACTGGCCTCCCTCGGACAGTGTACAAAAGATGTATAAGGGAATTCACACGCCATGTGATAGCAGTCGTCAAAAATCGCAGCAGCTGGACTTGCAGACCGGCCTCCTTCATTCATTGTAATAATAACCTCCATATTATCTGAGTTCACTATGATTTTATTGCAGCCAACTGATTGTGCAAGGGAGAGTCCATAACGCAGCGCAGTTACTTCCGCAGAATTGCAGTTGCCTACGTTTATGAAGTTTCCCATATCATCACTCAGAATTGCACTAGCTGTAGCAATAAGAAGATCATGATCGAAGGATGCATCTACGTTTAGCTTCACATGTCCCCTAGGAGGCGGCACCCAACATCCACATTTTCGGACAGCTTTCGGCACAGCTGCACATGTGTAATTTGCGGTCAAAGTACGAATGGCAGAAGAAATCTGAACTGCATTTTGAATCGGCTCCCCATGGCCACATTTTCTCCTCTCCCACCATAAGTACCAACAAGCAATAGCTACCATTTCGTGCAGGTTCCGTTGGACTGGACCCTCACATTCCCGTTCCGGCAACTCAAGAAGGATCCGAAGAACACATTCACCTGCCTTATCAATCAGGCATGTCTTCCTTATTATATCATACAGCCCCAGCTCCCTCCAAACTTGCACAGCCGAAGGACATTTAAATAATACATGCAGAGTGTCATCAGCCCCACATCTACATGCTGGGCATTTTTGATCGAGCGAAGTTTTTCGTTTGCTGAGACAACTCCCAGCACCATCCAATGGCCCGACAGGCCATTTGCTGGGCGTCCCCCAGCGTCATTCCTTATGCCAAAAAAAAGCAGTCCAAATACCAAAATCAGTAAAAAATGAATTTGCCAATTGTCTATAAAAAAACACATACTAAAAAATCTTTAATTTCCATGATAGTATGAAAAACAAAAAATTGCAAAATGGACATATGAGTAGAACAATAAGATTCCTACAAAAAACTGCCATCAGATATGTATAAAATTTGCGATGGTAATAGGCATATTAAGTTGTCATCAGAAATGTATATAATTTTCTATTTGGTATGAAAACAATTGTTGCCATCTAGTAGTATGAATAATTCATATGAAAACACATCAGGAAGTTTGCCATGTTTCATGGCAAACACAAGCACATAGCAAATTTGCCATGATCCATGGCAAAAACTATATAAAAGCCTATACAAAATAATGGCAAAAATTAGAAAAGATGTTCTCTTATTCATGGTAAAAAACAAAAAGAAAATTATGTACGAGTGACATGGCAAATTCAGAAATTTTAGATGTCTATGTGTAGGCAAAACGCAGGAAATTTTGTAGTTTGACATGGCAAAAATCAATTAAAAATTATACAAGTGACATGGAAAATTCAGAAAAAAAAGATGAATATGTGTAGGGAAGTGTAAGAAAATTTGTACTAGTGACATAGTAATTTTTTTCTGAAAAAGCCATGTCACTAGATCAATTTTTCTTAAATGTGCCTACATTTTTCTTAGATGCAACAAAAAATACCGTGGTACACATGTTATATCCAACAAAATTGCCATGATCCATGGCAAAAGGAAAGTATCATTCTGCTCCCGAGCTCAAATGAGCTCGGTGAACAGTAAAATCGAACAAAAATCTAAAATTGTTCAAACAATTCTGAAATTTTTTCGTGAACAACATTGACAAAATATCTAAGCGCGTGCAAACATTTGGCCTGAAATAACATTCCTATAAGGCGTGGGAAAAAAAACAAAATCGATACTCTGAAAATGCACATTTTCAGAGTATCGACTTTGTTTTTTTTTTCAGGCCTTATAGGAATTTTATTTTAGGACAATTTTTTGCGCGCACTTAGATATTTTGTCAATGTTGTTCACGAAAAAAATTCAGAAATTTTTGAACATTTTTCTAATTTTTTCCATTTTACTGTTCACCGAGCTCATTTGAGCTCGGGAGCAGAAACTTCATGTCCCTGGCAAAATCTATATAAAAAATTGAACACAAGCACATAGCAAAAATTTGTCATGATTTAAAAAAAAAGTACACACAAGCAGATAGCAAATTTGCCATGATCCATGACAAAAACTATATAAAAGTGTATACAAAGTCATGGCCAAAATTTGAAAAGATGTTCACTAATTCATGGCAAAAAAAGAAGAAAAGTATGGACAAGTGACATGGCAAATTCAGAAACTTTAGATGTCTATAAGTAGGAAAAATGTAGAAAATTTTGTACTTTGACATGGCAAAATCAATAAAAATTTGTACCAGTGACATGGCAAATTAAAATAAAAAAATATGAATATGTGTAGGAAAATGTAAGAAAATTTGTACTGGTAACATGACAATTTTTTTTTTGAAATTGCCATGTCACTAAATCATTTTTTCTTAAATTTGCCATGTCGTAAACACAAATCTACCTACATTTTCCTTAGATGCAACAAAAACTGCCATGTTACACATGTTATATACAACAAATTTGCCATGCCAATAGTAGAAAAAAAATCTAAGTTTTGCCACCTGAGTATTACACCTGATGGCAAAAATAGAAAAACATAGTACAAGTGACATGGCAAAAAGTTTAAGATTTGCTCTATATGTCATGGCAAATGCACAAAAAAATGCATGGTTACATGGACAAATTTAGGAAAACTTTCTCATTAAACGTGGCAAAAATGTATATAATTGTGGAAAAAAGGTCACATGGCAACTGCCTAAAACTGTTTGGTAACTAAAAAAATCATGGAAAATCATGTGTGACAAAATTCGCCTTTCTCCCCATGATAGTAGAATCTGCTAAGCAGCTCACAAATCCACATTTGCATGTGTTGGCAATTTGTGTTAAGAAAAATGTTTGTGATGGTCGCATGGCAACTTTACAAAAACATTTGTAGGTAGCTAATTTGTATTATTACTAGATCATGGTTTGGGTTATACATATTTGGCATGAGTTTACTCCAAAAATTGCCTCCCCCAACACTTATATAATGCAACCATGCTACAATGGCAACTATTTACGAAACAAAAGATGGTAGCTATAAGATTGTAAATTTGCCATGTAAATTGATGATAATTTGACATGTCCTATCTATATCCGCTCAATTCACCTTGAAAATGGCTAGGTAAAAGGAGGAGAGATATGTTCGGCACACTACTACAGATCCAAACATTACTGACCCCTCTTCACTGGCCGGCCATAGGCCACGCATCACTGATGTGCACTTACACTGACCGGACATGAAAGTGGCATCGGTAAGAACAACTTTTGGGCTATGCAAGATGGTTATCACAGACCGGTCAAAAACTGGGCGGTCAGTGATAGTTTGTACGGATGGTCAAATAAGACCAAAGGTAATCAGTAACCGGCAGCTAAAATTGACCCGTCTGTGTAGTTCATTCAAATCAGACCCTTCGTTTTTCCCGCCAATTAGTATTGCGTTGTTCGCATCCTGTTATATTCAACTGTTCCCTACCTCAACACAATGGAAACACTCTGCCTGTCCCCGGCACCACTCTCTCTTCACCGTTTCTAGTACCACCGGCCGTTTTCTTTCCGTTTTTCTTCCCCTCTATCCTGGCTCTATCTGGCGGAGAGTGTATGGCACCACGGTCAGAATCGTGCAGCGCAAAGACACAGATCTGACATCCCCCGGCGCCGTCACTACCTTCGTGGCATCGTCCGTCCGATCCGGCAGTTGCATTCTGCGCTATTCGTCGGCCGCCGGGTCTCCCACACAAGTGTGCGCGGCCGTAGACCCGGCATGTGCTTCATTATTCTTTGGTCACGGCCACGGACACGATGGTGAGCTCTATTCCTTTCTATTAGTGTTCACATTTGTAGTTTAGTATGCATCTTGTGGATGAGTTATTGTGCTATAAATTTGTATGCTAGTTTACTATGCAAGTTAGCATGTTATTTGTGCACATTAAGATTAGATTTAGAACCTTACGTTCGTATCACCGATGCTGAAAGGCATGAGTATGAATGTTTTATTTGCCTCACCAATGATGAACAAACTGAAAATATATGTCTTAGTTATTTTGTTCACATGATTTTCCTACATGGCTTAAACAAACTAGCTTATGATATTTCTTGGGATGTTATCACTTTAATACTACACTTTGTACTATCACTTTCATTGCTATGTGTTTGGCTGTCTAGTATAGCACATAAGCCCCGCTCTACGTTTTGTGCCAACAGGCTTATGTATAAACATTGTTGTTATTGTGACATTTTAGTGTACTACATAAAACACTTTTTTGTAAGAGTGTTTTGTGCAGTGCAACTAAAATGTCACATAGGGAGACGTTCCTCTATTTTAGATGCACTACACAAAAAGTTTCAACCAAATCGCACAACGACTGCGGTTTGAGTTAGGCCTTCTTGGCAATTTTTGAAGCAATTGTAAGTTTGCCACTTACTCCAATTTCTCTACTTTCATCAAGTTGCTATTGATTACGCATTGCCGATTCATATACAAAAATTATATGTTTTGCAGCTTCGGGAAAGTCGCCCAGTTCCCCTTCCCCACGTCAACACCAAGATTTCTTCGTCATCGCTGCTTCCTTAGAAGTCTAGATAATTTTGCGTTTCACTTGTTTGGTAGCTATGATATCTCTAAACATGTGGACAAAAATATGTATGAAATGCAATGCCATACATAAATCAATGTGATGTGCTTGTGTATTGTGCTCTGTACAAGTTTTTGTGCTTTAGCAGCTTGGGGCTGCACTGCTAGCTAGGTATTGTGCTCTGTACAAGTTTTTGTGCCTTAGCACATTCAGGCTGCACTGCTAGCTAGCGAGCAGCTACCAGTGCAGCCCCTAGTTAGATGCTAAAGCAAATATATGTCATCACTGATTGGCCGGTTAGTGCTGTTCGGTTCTCTAGTAGTGGCGCTCTGCTTCTTCCTGCTCGGCAGCAGCGGCGGTTGGTGAGTTGTGCGGGTCAACGATCGTCCGGCACCCCGGCAGGACTCCACTGTGATCTATGATACCCACGCACTGGCAAGTAGCAGTTGTGGATGGGGAATGTAACGCAATTACAAATAGGTTACTGGGGGAGGAACGATGGGGCTGGAATGTAAAGGAGCAGAGGAGGCACATGAACTCACATCGAGCTACTCTGCATAGCTCAGGGCCAGCGGCACGGGTGGGCAAAGGTGGGCGCGGGTGGGCGCAGGTGAGCGCATACACGTCCTCCTGGATCTCCTTGGGGGAGAGCACCGTGGAGAACCGCGGCCTGTCCATCACGTCGTGTGTTATCGTGTGCTTGCATTCCACGACCACGGAGAAGCCTCCTCAGCCCTGACCTCAGGGGGCTCATCGTCGTCCGGGGCGCTGCCACCACCACCGAGCGCTCCTGCCGTGACCTCGCGGAGGCCTAGGATGTGACTCTCGCTGACCAGCCTCCGGTGCCGATGGTGACGCACTCGCGAGGTGACATCGTCGTTGGGTGCGCACCCTCCACGGCTGCGGAGATGCCGCCTCGGCCCCGGCCTCGGGGGCTCGTCGTAATTCGTGGTGCTGCCACCACCGCTGGGCACCGCTGCCGCGACCTCGTGGAGGCCGAGCATGAGCCTCTCGCTGAGCTCGTTGAGCTGTTGAGTGGAGAAGCGCCTGGCCAGGGCGATGGCGCGAGCGTGAGCAAGGGAGAGAAATGGAGCGGCTGGGCATCGTCAACGGTCAGGGGTGACGTTTGAGGGATGAGGTGGGAGTATAGCCACCGCCTTCACACAGTTGCTGCTGGGAGTGAATGACATGCAACGGTGATGTGGCAATGAAACTTGCGTCATGATTGGTGCGGCACGATCGAACGGCCAGCAGAGCGATCGGTCGAAATCCACTGAGTACTGACGTCGGTTCATTAGAATTTAGGGAAAGAATTATCCATCTGACATGAATGTATGGCCATTGTTGAGGTAAACCTGTGTTCACTCGGGTTGTGCTCACTCGGATGAAGTTCACTTGACTGGTATAAACCGACTGACACTGTTTCGTAGTTCAGTCAGGTCGGTAGGCACTCAGACTGAGCCTGTTCAGTCGCGTGCGAGTTCACTCAGATAGGCATGCTGACTGAGGATGTTTAAGTCAGATGCAAGCTCGACTTAAATGTAGGTAGTACATCTACTCTCGTCAAATCACTATCCTGCGCCCATTCTGTGCAGGTAGTAGTAGGTAGGAGTAGTTGGGAACAGTTGAGAGTAGGTAGGATATTTTCCTTGTATCTCTGTCTATACGTAGCCATGAATAAGAAGCAAAAAGTGAGAGACTGCCTCACAGCCAAGAAATCACTCTCGTGTTTGTTCGTGCTGGTCATCCAGTCCCCTCTCACTCCGTCACACCGGAGATAGAGTCTGGCCACGCCGAAGCTCTGGTCGGACGGCAGGCAACTGGAGCACAGAGGAGGTGGATAGATGACAATTGGCATCAGAGCCTCGTGTTATGCCGAAGGACGGCATCACCGGCAGCAGTTCCAAGATGGCCGAGGAGATCTCCGCAGAGGAGACATGCACGACCGATGTGCTCACGCTACAGGGCAGGCCAGGAGGTGAGTTGGGTGCACCGTGCTACGTGCGCGACGTGGGCATGTCCAGCACCTCCTTTCATCCCCTCACACGGACCAACTACCCTAGTTGGTCGCTCCTGAAGCTTCTTCGGGTCGTCCCCAAGCATAACAAGTAGCTAGCCTGGTCCGTCGAGAGCCTAAAAGATCTTTCCACCACGTCTATCGAGGAACTGGTCAGCCAACTTAGAGTCATCGAGGAGCAAGGTGAAAACGCTGCTTAGAGTGATGGCGGCCGACTGTTGCTCATAGAGGAGCAGCGAAATGAGCTCTTGAAGTAGCACGGGCGTGAGAGATCTTCCGTTAGTGGGGGAAAGCTCCTCCACGAGAAACCGTGGTCGCAGTCGGGGGTGCGGGCGTGCCTCCAACAGCGGCCGAGTGAACTCCAATGCTTGGACAAACTCTGGCGGTGGTGGTGCAAGGCGTGACTACGTGTGTCGTTAGTGCAAGAAACCCGATCACTAGGCACGGGATTGCGGTACGACGATAAGGGAGGAGGTACACTTGGTGCAAAACATGCCAACTGACGGCGACGACACCCCAATACTTCTCCTAGCCAAGTGCTCACCGACAAGTGTCAGTTAGACTAAGCTTACCAACTGCAGAATCTAGTCGGGTGGAAGCTCAGTCGGACCGAGCGTACTGAGAGAAGTATTCAGTCGGTTCGGACATGCCGACTGGAGATCGTTTCGGTTGGATGATCCCCGACTGATCAATGACAACACACCCGCACTCCTCATGGAAGTATGCGAGCTGACTTAATCCAGTCAAATGCCAGGTGATACCGACTGGAACAGTCAGTCGGTGAAGTCCGGCAAAGGAGAAAGCAGCCGACTAATACCTCAGTCGTTTGGCGCAAACTCACTCGGGGCGGAGCTAGCCCCAGTGGGCGGTCACTGGCTACTCAACGTGGAGCGCACTCGGGTGAGACTCAGCGACGAGGGCGAGCCAGTGGTGGCCCCCTGGTACCTTGACACTGGAGCCTCAAACCACATGAGAGGCGATCGCTCGGTCCTCACTGAGCTAGACGAGGGCATCGTCGGCTTGGTATGTTTCGGCAACAACTCGGTCATCGAAATCAAGAGGCACGGCACGGTGATGTTCACGATGCGCAACGACGAGCACCGTGCACTAACGGATGTTTACTACATCCCACAACTGTAGACGAGCATCGTCAGCCTGGTGTAGCTCGATGAGAACGGCTATCCCACCTCCATCCACTCGGGCATCATGTCCTTCTAGGACATGCAGTGGTGCCTTCTTGCCAAGAAGCCCCATTCTGCAAACCGCCTCTACCGAGTGCGCCTGCAAATCAGGGAACCCGCGTGTTTGTCTACCCAGCACAGAGACATTGCATGGCTGTGGCATGAGCAACTAAGCCACCAGCACTTCGGCGCACTGCAAAAGATGCAGTTAGATGGGCTGGTGTGTGGCCTTCTGCCGATTGGCCATGCCAGCCAGCTCTGCGATGCCTGCCTCGTCGCAAAACAACGACAAGCGTTGTTCCGTAGGCTACATCATACCGAGTGAGCAACAAGCTCGAGCTGATCCATGCGGATCTCTGTGGTCCAATCACTCCGATGACTCCACGCGGGAAGAGGTACTTCCTACTAATGGTAGATGACCTTAGTCGGTTCACGTGGCTCGTGCTGTTGGCCTCAAACGACTAAGCCGATTCAGCTATCCGACGTGTCAAGGCTGCGGCGGATGTGCAAAGCGGCTGCACACTGCAGACAATGCACTGATCGTGGTGGGGAGTGCAGGTTCAGGACCTTTGAGGAGTTCTGTGCAGATAACGGAGTACAATGCCACTTCTCGGCTCCATACTCACCCCAGCAGAACAGGGTGGTCGAGCGCCAGAACCTGGCAGTCATCGCCATGGCGCGAAGCATCATGAAAGTGCACAGCATTCCCAACTGGCTTTGGGGGGAGGCGGTGACCACAGCGATCTACCTGCTGAACCACTCCAACACGCGCTCCGTGGACAGCAAGACGCCGTATGAAGCATGGCATGACAAGGCGCCTGCTGTGAAACATCTACCCGTATTCGGGTGCGTGGTTCACGTCAAGACGACCAAGCCGCACCGCCAGAAGCTGGAAGACCGGAGCAAACCCATGGTCTTCCTTGGCTACGAGAATGGGTCGAAAGCCTACAAGGTGTTTCATCCTCTGACTCAGTGGGTCTATGCCACACGGGATGCCTTGTTCGATGAGTTGGCATGTTGGGAGTGGCAGTCGACTGATGGCAACGACATCAGCGACTTCATCGCGGAGACTGACTGCACCGTAACCCGACTCAGAGTCATCATAGGAACCGACTGAAGAATCAGTCATGGCATCTCCAACACCGATTGAGCCATCAATCGGTTCTCCTCTGCAGAGCCCGACTGAGCACTCAGTCGGCTCACCTCTGTTCCCTCAATCTGGTCAGAGCTTGACCACTAACTCCTCGCTATGGAGTTTGCCACGCCACCAATGATCCACTCCAGCAACTTCGATTCGGCAGACGACACCGAGTTAGCGCACCGGTTCCACACAATGCAGAACATGCTTGGCATTGGCCCGGTTGCAGAGCAGGATGAGGATCTCCACTTCCTCATAGCAAAAGAGCCCGGGTCCTTTAGCGAGGTGGAACAGCCCGTAAGCTGGCCGTAGGTAATGCTGGAAGAAATGGAGGCTATCGAGGGCAACCACACGTGGCATCTCACCTCTGTTCCACTTGGGCACTGCCCAAGGCAAGGTCCTCAAGCACAAAGTGCGTCTGGTCGCAAAGGGCTATGCCCAATAGCATGGCATCGACTACGATGAGGTGTTCGCTCTAGTGGCACAACTTGAGTCAGTCTGATTGCTGCTCGCACTAGCTACGAGTGCGGGCCGGGCGGTTCACCACATGGACGTGAAGTCAGCCTTCCTGAATAGAGAGCTCGAGGAGGACGTCTACGTCATGCAGCCACCTGGCTTTGTGATAGCTAGGAAGGATTACCTGGTGTTGCACCTCGACAAGATACTATACGGCCTTAAGCAGGCACACACGACATGGAACACCAAGCTCGACGTAAGCCTCACTCGGCTCGTCTTCACTCGGTGCAAGTCAGAGCATGGAGTATATGCACGCGGGACGGCTGCATCCCGACTTCTAGTTGGGGTCTATGTGGATGACCTCGTGATCACTGGGTCCGACTCACGTGATCTCGACAGCTTCAAACAGGAAATGAAGAACCTATTTGAGATGTCCGACCTCGGACTACTTAGCTCCTACCTCGGGATCGAGGTCCGATAGTGCGCTAATGGGATCAGAATATCCCAGTCAGCATATGCCCAGAAACTACTGAAGAAGACCAGCATGGCAAGATCCAGTCCCTGCCACGTGCCCATGGAGCCCCGATTCATGCTGTCCAAGACCAGACGGCGCCTGCGACAGATGCTACCGAGTACTACAGCATCGTCGGGAGCCTGCGGTACTTGGTGCACATGAGACCCGACCTAACGTACTCAGTCGGATTTGTCTCATGGTTCATGGAGGCACCGACTGAAGAGCACCTCACGGCGGTCAAGCAGATTCTGCGTTACGTCGCCGACGTGACTTCACTCGGCTGCAAGTTTGGGAGGTACTCCAGTGCACCGCGCCTAGTCATCTAAAGCAATAGCAACTTGGGCGGGGATGTGGACTCACATAAAAGCACGTTCGGGATGCTCTTCTTCATCGGTGGCAGCCCTGTGACCTAGCAGTCCCAGAAACAGAAGATCATGACTCTCGAGCTGTGAGTCAGAATATGTTGCTGCTCCCACTGCTGCTTGCCAGTGGATCTGGCTAGCGCACCTGCTAAACATACTGAGAGACGGTGAACCAGAAAGTGTTGTACTCAAGGTGGACAACAAGTCGGCAATATCACTTGCCAAGAATCCCGTGTTCCACGACCGATCAAAGAACGTCGAGCTGAAGTATCACTTCATTCGGGACTGCGTGGAGACGAAAAAGATCAAGCTGGAGTTCGTCGCCACCAAACATCAGCTCGCCGATATGTTCACCAAGCAACTTGGTCGAGTGCGTATTCAGAAGCTACGCTCAAGCACTGGCATGATGGAGACCGACCCGTGAAGCATGGTTTAAGGGGAGAATGTTGATGTAAACCTGTGTTCACTCGGGCCATTCTCACTCGGGTGGTATTAACCGACTGACGTTGTTTCGCAGTTCAGTCAGGTAGGTAGGCACTCGGACTGAGGCTATTCAGTCGGGTGCGAGTTCACTCGGATAGGCATGCAGACTGAGGATGTTCACTCGGATGCAAGTTTGACTTAGATGTAGGTAGTATATCAACTCCCATCAGATCACTGTC
This sequence comes from Elymus sibiricus, assembly GCA_039707655.1. Taxonomy (NCBI): domain Eukaryota; kingdom Viridiplantae; phylum Streptophyta; class Magnoliopsida; order Poales; family Poaceae; genus Elymus; species Elymus sibiricus. The sequence continues at coordinate 535,122,415 of CM077675.1, forward strand.
CTGCGCCCATTCTGGGCAGGTAGGAGTAGGTAGGAGTAGTTGGGAGCAGTATAGAGTAGGTAGGATATTTTCCTTGTATCGCTGTCTATAAGTAGCCATGAATAAGAAGCAAAAAGTGAGAGACTACCTCACAGCCAAGAAATCACTCTCGCGTTTGTTCATGCTGCTAATCCATTTCATCCCCTCCCGTCTCGGTCACGGCGGAGATAGACGCCGGCCACACTGGACCTCTGGTCGGAAGGCAGCCAACCGAAGCACAGAGGAGGCGGCTAGCTGACAGCCATTGTGCGAATATAATGCACAAAATACGTAGCACGCACCAGGCGCTACCTCCAATGACGGCTATGAAGTAAAGCTAATTTGGATTTTAATGGTAAGCCCGTCCGCACGACCAAATCATCCACATAACTGGGCATTATTTTTATTTTTTAATGAAAATAAAGTTTCCTCTCCGATTTCTATTAATAGAAACCATGGTATGCTGGTAAAATCAATCAACTACAGACCAAAACCAACTTCATTCTAGAGAAGTAGCCGAGGAAGATTTTTCATCACAATTTGTACCTGGGAGTTCCTGACACCTAGCCGCTAGTGAGATGGAGCATTCCCGGACACCATCCTTGCGCAACATGAAAAATTTCACTTACCACCCGCTTGAGAAGCTTTGTTCTCCTCATCTGATCATCTCATTTTGCCAGTTTTGCTTGCAGAATAAACCACAAATTTATCAAATATCCAACCAGATGAAGCATAACAAAACGATCATTGATTCTTTTATCCTCAAAAAAACAGGCATCATTTCTACATCTGCACAAAATCCAGAATACTACTGCAATGCCAACAGTAATAAGTATTTTGTCTTCTTTTTTGAACCTGGGAACCCAGGAACTAAAGAAAGCTCTTGCATTCACTAGGATTCTACTAAAATTGAACGCACTTTGCAATAGACTACAAATGAGAGCTTAGTTACCGAGCCTCTAAAGAATAGATGATCAACACTTTCATCACATCCATAGAAAACACAATTTTTATTACCCTTCCATCCCCTTTTCAAGAGATTGTGTTTTGCCAGGATGCTATTTTTCTAACATCAGCCAAAGGAAGAGCTTAATCCATAAAGGAATTTCCACTTTCCACATAAATTTGTGTGGAAAGTGGGCATTATTTAAAAATAGTCTCTTGTACAGAGAGCTCACAGAGAACCGAATGTCTGCGGTCAACCTCCATCTAACTGATTCTTTAGAATCATTCAAAATAATATCCTCACACTATGTTTTTATGCTATCCCACAAAACCGAAGTTTCTCCCCAATGGGTGCTCCTAAAGGTAATGGCATCCCATCCCTTAGAGAAAACCTCGGCTACATAAATGCCTTTATCAAAGCAGAGATTATACAACATGGGATAAGTCTGGTTTAATGGTTTATTCCCTATCCACCAGTCCTCTCAAATCGAGTATTTGTTCCATTGCCAACTTTTTCCTTGCAAAACTGATAAAAATAATTTCTAACTTCCAAAACACCAGCCCAAAATTGTGAATGTCCAATTTTGTGTTAACACCAGATATACACTCATTTTTGACATATTTATTCAAGATTACAGCTTGCCATAGACCCTCTTCATTTTCCAGCTTTTTGAGCCATTTGCCAATCAAGGCTTTGTTAATAATATCAATGTTAAGAACACCGAGATACCCTGGGTTTTTGGTTGACACACAGTGCCCCAATTAACCAAATGGTATTTCTCCTTGACCTCATCACCTTGCCAAGCCTTTCTATATTGAAAGAAATCAGATCTTTTCTTAACCCCAAAACGAACTGGTTAGAAAAATATCTTGTATAAGGAAATGTTTCTTAGGTAGGACCGTACTACGGTCAATCTACCTCCAATGTTAAGCACTTCCCCCTGCCAGCCAGCTCATCTATTTTCAATCTTATTTTCCACACCCTTCATATGCTTATTTCTAATCCTCACATTAGACACAGGGATGACCAAGTACTTCATGGGCGAGGTGCCCAACAGACAAGTAAAAACCCTTTGATAGATATCTATTTTATCACAAGCTTGACCAAAGAGAAAAAGTTCTCTTTTACGGAAATTTATTTTCAATCCAGACATCTGCACAATGGCACAAAGAACAATTTTAATTTTTTTTGCACTTTCAATGTCATCAGGGAGCAAAAATATGGCATCATCTGCATATTGCAGCATATTTATGATTTTTGCAAGTGAATCAGCAACTAGGTCAAAGAGGAGGGGAGATAGAGAATCTCCCTGCCTCAGCCCTTTGTGAGTTACAAAGTAGCGACCAATGACATCATTTACTTTCACCCCACATGACCTCTTCTCATAATTTGCATAACCCAATCTCCCCATCCATTTGGTAATCCTTTCATTTGCATCATCTTATACACAAAAGGCCATTTTATTTTGTTCATATGCTTTTCCAAAATCAACTTTAAATAACATGGCATTTTGTTTGTTATGATGAATTGTGTTTAAGGCTTCATGTAAAATGGCCAATTCCTCCATTATATATCAGCCTTCAGTAAAGGCAGTTTGGACAAGAGATATAACTGTGCTAACCACAACATTTAGTCTATGTTGGGTTCAACCCCATCTCCCGGCAAGGGAAGGCCCGGCAAGGGAAGCCCCGACAAGGGCAACCCGTGTCAGGCCCCATGTGCGGCGCACATGGGGTGGCCCGTTTCGCACGCCTTGTGTGAAGAAAGTCTTGGCATAAGACGTGCCATAGCAGTAGATAACCTGCTGTCTGCTATGACAAAAAGAAGTCTTAGTCTAGTAGTAGTTTAGCTCCTAGATGTAAGTAATGGAACGCTCACACTGTGTGAGTAGCGAAGCAAGCGGAAACATCTCATTCTCTTCGTCTCACTCCACTCTGCCTCCTCCTTCTCCTCCCATCGACTCTCAAACCTTCCCGGGAAGAGCTTCGGCCGCCGGCACAAGATCAGATTTGGGCTAACAATTGGTATCAGAGCCCTGGTTCTGGTAGCCATGGCTGGTGCTGAAGGACAGCAGCGACGCACCGACTTGGGTAGTGATAACCCACAAGTATAGGGGATCGCGACAGTCTTCACGAGTACTATTTCACCCTAATTTATTGATTCGACACAAGTGGAGCCAAAGAGTATTTATTGGCCTTGACAGTTGAGTTGTCAATTCAACCGCACTTGGGATATCTCTCTGCAGCAAAAGTTTAGTAGCATGGCAAATAGTAGTAGCAATAGTAACAGTAACAGCGGTAACAACAGTTTTGTAGTAATCGTGACGGCAGTAACAGTAGTAGTAACTTAGCAAGATTCAGTATGCGAAAAGCGTAGGCACGTGGATCGGTGATGTATAATGATTTGGATGACATCAATCATGTAACAGTTACACACTAGGGCGACATAGAACTAGCTCCAATTCATCAATATAATGTAGGCATGTATTCCGTATATCATCATTTGTGCTTGCGATAAGAACTTTCATGACATCTTTTGTCCTACCCTCCCATGGCAGCGGGGTCCTATTGGAAACTAAGGGATATTAAGGCCTCCCTTTAATAGAGAACCGGAACAAAGCATTAACACATGGTGAATACATGAACTCCTCAAACTACGGCAATCACCGGAAAGAATCCCAATTATTGTCACCTTGGGGTATGCGGATCGTGACACGTAATAGGTGACTACAACTTGCAATATAGGATCCAAAACACTCTTATATTCATGAAAACATAATAGGTTCAGATATGAAATCATGGCACTCGGGCCCTAGTGACAAGCATTAAACATAGCAAAGTCATAGCAACATCAATCTCAGAACATAGTGGACACTAGGGATCAAGCCCTATCAAACTTGACTCGATTACATGATCAATCTCGTCCAATCCCACCACCGTTCAGCAAGCCTACAAAGGAATTACTCACTCACGGCAGTGAGCATCATGGAATTGGTGATGGAGAAGGGTTGGTGATGACGACGGCGACGAATCCCCCTCTTTGGAGCCCCAAACAGACTCCAGATCAGCCCTCCGGAGGAAGAACAGGAGGTGGCGGCGGCTCCGTCTCGTAAAACGCGATGAAATCTTCTCTCTGGTTTTTTTCTCCACAAACGTGAATTTATAGGACTGGAATTTGGGTCGGCGGAGCTGCCTGGTGTGACGCCCGGATAATTAGGCTACAGTAATTTCGGTAATTAAGCTACAGTAATCCCACGCTAATGTTGCCACGTCACCGCGATCACTGTTGTTGGATTCGTGCCTGTGCAAACCCTGTCAGTTTCGTTGCAGTTTAATCCGTCCGAAAAAAACGGATGATAGAGTTGTGTAGAATTGGAATTAAAAATGTTGGATGGGTTGCAATTAATCCGTAATGTTTAATAAAATTAAAATCGGTATTTTAGGAATTAATTTGGAGCCCCAAAATGATTTAAAATGAAATTTGAAACGGTGGGAAAATTGGACCTAACCGGGTCAAAATTCGGTGGCCCGTTCGCACACTATAAATACGAAACCGGGTCAAACCCTAGAACTCCCGTGCCCCAGCCGCCCCGTTTTCCCCCGCGCGCCGCCGCTCGGGCGCTCGCCCGCGCCAGCCCCGCACCGGCCGCGCGGCCCCGCGCCGCCGCCCCGGTGGCCCGCCCCCGCCGCGCCTGGCCGCACCGGCCCGGCCGCTGTGCTCCTCCGCCCGCGTGGCCCCGCCGCCCGCCGCTGCGCCCCTGCGCGCCGGCCACCCGCGCGCCCGCGACCGGCCCGGTTCCCGCCGTCCGCCGCCGGCCTCGCCCCACCGGCGTCGCGGCCGCCTTCCGCCGGCGTCGCCAGCCCCCGCCGCGGCGCTCGCCGCCCCAGCCCGTCCGCCCGACCCCGCCGGCCCGCCTCCGCCTCATCCCCCGGCCGCCTCGCCGCCTCCCGGCGTCGCCGCCGCCGGCCGCCGGCTCGCCGCCCCCGGTGAGCTTCCCCCCCCCCCCGCCCGCCGCGCGGCTCTGCCATCGACGGCCACCGGCCACCGCCCCGGCCGGCTCGGCCGCGTGCTGTGTGCGTGTGTGGATGTGTGTGTAATGTGTGCGTGCGTGTAGCGTGCGTGTGTGTGTCCAGTGTGTGTAATGTGTGTGTATGTGTACTGTATGTATATACATACATATGTATGTATATACATACGTATGTATTCGTTTATATATATACACGTAAATATTAAAATGAATTTAATAAATAGAAATAAATAAATATAATTAGATGTTAATAATAATAATTAGTTAATTAGTGATTTAATTAATTGGGTAATTAGTTAATTAATTAACTGATTAAGGTTAATTAGAGTGATTAATTAATCTGTTAATTAATTGATTTAATTAAACACTAAAAATACTGTTTCGGATAAATAGGGTGTATTAAATAAAAGAAATTCAGAAAATGGTTAAATCTTTAATAATTAATATAAAATAAACCGTAGCCCGGATCGAAAAACTTTGAACATGAAAGTAAAATCCGGTTACGCTGTCCGTTAGTCTGTCAGATGCCCCTAGCATAGCACACCTGCAACTTTTCACCTGTTTTCGGCAGGTGAATAGTGCATGACTTTAATAAAATAATTCCGGATAAATTCCTAATTTAACTAAAACACTTGGATAGGCAGTATATCACCCTACACTGTATCCTAGCTGTCCCATGCTTATAACATCGCAGCCTGAAACATTGCCCCCTCCGGTCATCTGTCCAACATATGTCCGGAACCGGGAAAACCTTTCCGGATGGGTCCCCCTTTCTCGGTATCGTGTAACACTGCGTTAGGACACGCCCGGCACTACGAATCGCCATGTCATACTTTGTGTAGCATTGTTTGCCTTATATTTATTGTTTCTTCCCCCTCTTCTCTCCGGTAGACCCCGAGGCTGATGGTGCTGCCGAGTACGACTACGCCCTTGACGATCAAGCCTTTTGCCGCAGAGCAGCAAGGCAAGCAAAACCCCCTTGAGCATTCCGATATCACCCATCTCTCTCCCTCTTATGCTTGCATTAGAATTTTGCTACTGTATTAGATAGCTCCTATTCTGATGCATAGCCTGTTTTTGATGAACTGCTACTACACTGGTATCATATCAACTGTTTAGCTTAGGTGGAACAGTGAACCCCTGAGACCCCTTAGTCACAGTGGCCCCTGCATTCATCGACGACACCGAGGACTTGAAAACAGAAGACTCGGCCAACTGACCGACGAGCCAGACCCCTCACATCACCGCACACCCCTTTAGTATGGCACTGCAGAGCTACCATCGAGTGCCGAGGGTGATACCTCACTTAGCACTCCCGATGTTAATTCTGTAGCGTAGTTATCGGTAATGGGTATCGAGGGTGATTCCTCCTTTCCATTTACCGGTAGCGACTCTTGCCTTACTCTTACCTCGAGTGGGATCCGTTGAGGGTGATTCCTCGGATCTCCACTTGGTGTATAGACACACAGTTACTATGACCGGGTTTCTGAAACATGTGAAAGACGGGACTGGAGGGACAGGCGGTACCACCCTGGTTGAGGTGGACCTGAGTTCCCGACAGTCCTGAGACGGGTCGGCCCCAAGGGTACCCGTGTGAGACATGGTGGGATGCGCCGCAAGGCATCCGGAGACTTGGTGGGGTGCGCCGGAAGGCACTCGAGTGTTCTTGGCGGGGCAACGGGCTGCAATATGTCCGAGCTTGCCCCGCACCTTAAATTGCTAATGGGTTGGGTGCTGGATCTGAGTTAGGTCATTGGCCTTAATACGCACTAACCTTCGCGTGCGTGGGGTAGTTATGGGCACTCAGCGTCGTTGTATCAGCCGAAGCTCTTCGGACGTCAGCAATGGAGCGGCGCGCGCTGAATTGGGCTGGAACGCAGGGACCCTGACGGAGGGCGTGCTAGGTCTGTTTTCGGCCGCCCTCACATCGTGCAGGTGTGCAAAGGGTGATTGGGCCCATGACCCCTGAGCGCATAGGATTTAGACCGGCGGGCTGGCCTCTTCGTTGAGCCTAGGTGGGGCGACGACGTGCTGATATCCCGAGGCCGGGCATTACCCCGGAAAGTGTGTCCGGCCAGAGGTGACTCAGGCGCGTTGGGGAATATGTGGTGCACCCCCTGCAGGGATGAAATATCTATTCGAATAGCCGTGTCCACAGTAACAGGACGACTTGGAAATGTGCCATGACCTTATACAACTTTAATCACCATTTAAATTAAAAATTGAATTGTGGCCCCGGGATTGCTTTCTCGCAGGGGAGTCGAGGAAGGTTCTCTAGGCGTTTTACTTAATAAAAATTGTTCAACAATATGACTATGTATATGAGATGCAGGTCTACTCTCTTCTCATGCTGCAAGACGTTGAAGATGCTTGTCTTCGATAGGACTAGGTCTTCTCCCTATTCTTGCTTTCTGCAGTCAGTCCAGAGAGACCCCTTTCATTGAGAATGATGCATATCTAGCTTAGTTCTGATATAAGTCTTGCGAGTACTTTGGATGAGTACTCAGAGCTGCTTTGCTCCCCTTTTCCCCCTTCGATACGTTGCTGCGTTCAGTCGATGGAGCCCAGGAGATGGAGTTCGCTGGAGACAGCTACTACACCGCCGTTGGAGCTTACTACTACGTGGAGACTGCCGACGCTCAGGAGTAGTTAGGAGGTTCCCAGGCAGGAGGCCTCGCCTCTTTCGATCCGCTATCTTATGTTTGTGCTAGCCTTCTTAAGGCACCCTTGTCTAACCAATGTCTGTACTCAGATATTTTTTCTTTCGCTGACTCGTGTTTATGTCGAGCTTTGTATTCGAGCCCTCGAGGCCCCTGGCTTGTAATATTAAGCTGTATGACTTTATTTTTGTGTCGTTTGTCGTGTTGTGGTACTAATCAGTGATTCCCTAATCTTGGCCGTACGCATTGCGTGATTGATTAGCGTACGGACGAGAATGGGGGCGTCACAAGTTGGTATCAGAGCCGACTGCCTGTAGGTAGCCCCCTTTCCAACTCCTTGGCCAAAATTGAGTCTAGACATCGAAAACTGTTTTACTAACATGGCTGTGTGGCTTACGGGCCCACGTCGCCATTGGGTGGTATTAGGATCTTTTATTCCTCTTCTATACTCTGGGACTCTGATCTCTGTTCTTTTCGGGTTAAAGATTTTACTAACTCGGACTCTAGGTTCTCGTAACTATTTCTCCCGGAGAGCCTTCTTACCAGAAGATCACCTGCTCCGTCAGAAGATTCTGAAGATACCCTTTCGATGTTTTCCGAGACTTTCTGCTCACCGGCTTTGCAATTCCCTACCACCGATAAGTCCCTATGGATGACTACTTGCACTTGTCAATCATACAACATTTTCTCGTTGCTCTTGTTGTTACAAGATGCCCCGAAGTACTCTCCAATTACCCCGATAACCCTTGAGTTTACTGCCTTATAGTTCTTTTCCGCATGGAAGCTTTACGGATAATTCCTCACAATTGTCGAGGATCCGTTTGTCCCAGTTGTTCATGTGTTTCACAAAATTCTTCGAAATACTTTTCGATCTTCCGAAAATCCTCTGCAGCTTGTTGCTCTGGCAATTCTTGACTGCTCGCATTATGGTTAATTCCATATGTCCAGTAGTCTTCGTTGACATCCCTTGTCTTTGCCATTTTGAGCCTATTGATTCAATGTGTGCGTATGCACACAATCATCAGGTGATCCTTTTAAATTATCTTTCCGGTTCAGATGTCCTTCCGGACATGAGTTGGTTCTCGGCAATTCAAACCTTTATTGATTGTCCGACTAAGTCTTTTCAACTTATCCATCCTTGATCAGCGCGTCTGCTTCTGATCTTTCGTTTTGGAAATCATAATTCCTCGTATTTTAAGCATCAGACTATTTAGGTGTTTCTTGAATCCGATGCCTCTGCATTCCTTATTCCTCTGATTGAGTACCGATACTCACCTCTGCTCCGTTGTGGATCGCTCGATCCATTGTTGGATTATTATCCGACAGTATCCTTCATATTCAATCACCTTGTGGGGTCTTTCCCTGATACATAACGCTTTTGGTAAATTGTATCCTCTGCTTTTGTCAACCATGCTCTACTTTCGAGCTTGTGTTATTCACCCTTGAAGTTTGTGGTGTATGTTCCTAAGATGCCCCTATGGGTTGAACCTATGCCCTCCCTAATCCGTGAGGACCCGAAAGTTTTCACGAGTCATACTCTTCTGGTGTTTTGCCAGATAAATTTCCAACATTACAGCTTTATCAAAGCGAGAAGTGAATGAAATAATATGCATTAAAGAAGTGGGAGTCGACCTTGAACTTCGTGTTCATGCCCATGGAAATGATGTAGACCGTCTCGGAAGCTGCTTGCAAAAATGATTATCCACCTGTATGATTCTTTCGGCACCCTTAATTTGATACCATGCAGTTATGGTTCCGACCATGCTGTCCTTATACAATATATCCGAAAGAAATTCATTCAAGTGCCTCGTCAATTTCTGACAAGGTTAAAGTATCTGCTGTCGCAGGTCAATGCCCTAGTTCTACTTCCACCATGATATACCTTCGAGTTTTACTCTCTGGTATCTCGGGGATATCACGCCTTTGCAATACATCTTACTAACTTTGTTGAAGTAATACCTTTCCTTGTCGTAATCACTCTACGGGTTCTGGGTTGTTGTCTACCGAGAACACCGACTGGTGAAATTATTCCACACTGCAATTCAAATACCCCTAGTATTTTTACTGGGAAATTTTGAACTCAATCTGGTCATTCCTAGACCATCGGATACATCCCTTTGTCTTGCTATCTTTGGCTGTGCTACCTCATCCTTCTTCGGTGCACAAATTCTTCAGTGTGAGCACGACTTACGTCGAGCTTTCAACATCATGTTCCTTGTCTTGAAAGGCAACCTTGGTTCCCAGCTTGCATCTTGTCTATTGTTCCTATAACTTTCCACTTCGTCATTCCCTGCTTGACGCCGTCGTTGTTCGATTGCATTCTCTTGAAAGCTCTCGACAAATGGTGTCGTGATTATCGACCACATTTTGACTTCTCCTGAGACGTCAGCTGATTCATGATGATAAATACCCTCCTTGCCCTCGATGAATTTTGATATCATCGACAACCTCCTTGGCTTCCTATCATCGTGGACTTGTCCACGTTATGAATGCAACTTACTCTCCAGCATGCATTGTGTTCTGCCTTGAAGTGTTACTGTCTTTTATGCTGAGTATGTTGTGAGGATTGCTCCACCCCTCAGAAATTCTTGGCATAGTGATACCTCTCACCATCACCATTCCTTCTTGGTCCCCGTGTTGATTCTAACCGGGATACCATCAAACAAGCGATGCTGCTTGGATTCTGCAATTCTATCAACCCTATTGCCTTGAAGTTAACGATCGACAGTTCGTTCTTCGACTGTTGGTTATTGAGTCGTCACTCTAACGTTGATCTTGCTGCCTAAGGTCATACTTCGGACGCACTTTACAACCAATGATTAATGACGTATGTTTCCTCGATCGTACAACATTATATCATTTGAGCTGACAAATGTCATCTCCTTGTTCGCATAATTGTGGAAATCCATCCGTTTGGAATTCTCGATGAATTGTCGCTGAGTCCATCAGCCACCTTCTCATCCTCTCCTTGGTTTAATGATGAACTATATATTCATGGGTTACCTCGATAAATTCGTCGTGTTTTATCTGGACGATATCCTAGTTTACTCCATGAATAAAGAAGAGCATGCTGAACATCTTCGTCTTATACTAGAGACGGCATACAGATACATCCCGTAGGTCCCTGCTGGATTTGGTACTGCTGCCGACGCTGAGATCTTGACCTCTTTCGCGCGTAACAGTGTCTTGTCTTGCAGAGACCTTCATCCATGGCCACGTGCCATATGTTCTGGTCAATAGGTGATCAATCCCAGGCCTTTCGTCCACGGTGACCTCTCAGGTGTTCTTATCCAAAGTGGAGAGGTACCACTGTTAAGCACAACCTGGTCAGTCTGTCTATGCATGCGTCGGTACGGTATGTGTCGCCCGTGACCCTCCGTGCCATGCAAGCAACAATGGCGCGTATAGTGAAACTCTTCACCTAACTCGTGGGTCGGTGGATGGATAGAGTTTAACGTCTCGTCCTCACGCAGATAAGGATCAAGTACCTCCACACCCCACCTCCCCGCAATAAAAAGTAACCGCGTCCACATCCACACCTCCGTGGATCTCGCATCCCCATTGTGGTAGTACCCAGCATCTGAAGTACCTGTTTATTCAGCCGGATCTGAATCTCAGTCCGATGTGATGGTTGGAACATTTCCAAGAATTATAGCCTTGGTCTTATTACCCGGTAAGATGATGTCTTGCCTAGCACACCTGGCCGGATGACCTATTGTTGTAATTTCTTGTTCAACAAGAATTACCATTCTTCCATGGGAAAATCGTATGATTTATTCTGGGAGATATTCTTGATGGATCCTCTGTATTCCCAAACTCCGGTCTTTTACCTGGTGACCATGCCGTTGCTATCTCGAAGCATGTCTATAGTACCAAGAACATTGGCGGCATAATGCTAAATGTTTCTTGATAAATTATCCAAACACCGTTGTATGGGTAAACATCATAATTTCCTGGCCCCTTTGTCTTAATGGTTACCTGCCTGGAGCCTTGTTATGATTGTCTCGCCCTGCTTACCCTTGGAAAGGATATACACCTAATGCTTGTGTATGCACATTTTCCTTTCCATTGGTCTGTTTAATGTGATAATCACATTTTCCTTTCCATTGGTCTGTTTAACCTTTCTTGAGATATATTTAATCTGAGCAGTGGTAATTCCCTGCTTAGGTAAACACCTCGGTGTACTACTCTGTCAGTAAGACCCTGTTACTATTATTGTTAACATTCCGGTAACCGCCGGTGGACGAGAACTTTGCCTATTGGTTCGCCTCGTTTCAACGAGCAGGGAGATGGTTTTCTTCGTCCCCCGCCCTTGGTACCGATGCTGTTGCCGACATAGTTGACAGACTATCCTCTGACATGTCTTGTTACCATGGCCGTACAAGACGTCACCGCTCATCTGCTCTTGCCACATGTTCGCCCCCTAACCCATAGTTCCACAGGATCGAAACCTGACTCTCCTGTATCACTTTGATTCCAAAGTATCCTTTGCGCTTGGCTTCGTACGTAATTTCCGAGCCATCGCCCAAGGGATGATCTATTGTTGCATCAGACGCAATATTTAATTTGTTGCTCTGAACCCTTCCACCTTTTGTTTGGGCATCGAATGATTGCCTACCCGTTTGAAACTTTGAACCATCGCTTATTGCTCTCGATGAATTATCCAAATTATAACTCGAGAGATGAACCATGACTTTTCCCTGGGTTCATCGTCAAACGCCCAACTTGGTGGAGATGCGTTCTTCTAGAGTTTTCCCTCCCATCGCATTCGTAGGACGATGAAAATCTCGAAGAGAGCATAACGACTTCATCAGGATGACCCCGAAACAAAGAATTGAAGACATCAACGAAAGGGATCAACCTCTTCGATGAGATCAACAAGAACAAGAAGAATCGTTAGTATTACGTGACCGAACCTTTTCTCCCTTACTCTACCTCTTAATTCTCAGGACGAGAATTCTTGTTAGACGAGGAGAATTGTGACGCCCGGATAATTAGGCTACAGTAATTTCGATAATGAAGCTACAGTAATCCCACGCTAATGTTGCCACATCACCGCGATCACTGTTGCCGTGATGACTGTTGTTGGATTCGTGCCTGTGCAAACCCCGTCAGTTTCGTTGCAGTTTAATTCGTCCGAAAAAAAACGGATGATAGAGTTGTGTAGAATTGGAATTAAAATTTTTGGATGGGTTGCAATTAATCCGTAATGTTTAATAAAATTAAAATCGGTATTTTAGGAATTAATTTGGAGCCCCAAAAGGATTTAAAATGAAATTTGAAACGGTGGGAAAATTGGACCTAACCGGGTCAAAATTCGGTGGCCCGTTCGCACACTATAAATACGAAACCGGGTCAAACCCTAGAACTCCCGTGCCCCAGCCGCCCCGTTTTCCCCCGCGCGCCGCCGCTCGGGCGCTCGCCCGCGCCAGCCCCGCACCGGCCGCGCGGCCCCGCGCCGCCGCCCCGGTGGCCCGCCCCCGCCGCGCGTGGCCGCACCGGCCCGGCCGTTGTGCTCCTCCGCCCGCGTGGCCCCGCCGCCCGCCGCTGCGCCCCTGCGCGCCGGCCATCCGCGCGCCCGCGACCGGCCCGGTTCCCGCCGTCCGCCGCCGGCCTCGCTCCACCGGCGTCGCGGCCGCCTTCCGCCGGCGTCACCAGCCCCCGCCGCGGCGCTCGCCGCCCCAGCCCGTCCGCCCGACCCCGCCGGCTCGCCTCCGCCTCGTCCCCCGGCCGCCTCGCCGCCTCCCGGCGTCGCCGCCGCCGGCCGCCGGCTCGCCGCCCCCGGTGAGCTTCCCCCCCCCCCCGCCCGCCGCGCGGCTCTGCCGTCGACGTCCACCGGCCACCGCCCCGGCCGGCTCGGCCGCGTGCTGTGTGCGTGTGTGGATGTGTGTGTAGTGTGTGCGTGCGTGTAGCGTGCGTGTGTGTGTCCAGTGTGTGTGTAATGTGTGTGTATGTGTACTATATGTATGTATATACATACGTATGTATTCGTTTATATATATACGTAAATATTAAAATGAATTTAATAAATAGAAATAAATAAATATAATTAGATGTTAATAATAATAATTAGTTAATTAGTGATTTAATTAATTGGGTAACTAGTTAATTAATTAACTGATTAAGGTTAATTAGAGTGATTAATTAATCTGTTAATTAATTGATTTAATTAAACAGTAAAAATACTGTTTCGGATAAATAGGGTATATTAAATAAAAGAAATTCAGAAAATGGTTAAATCTTTAATAATTAATATAAAATAAACCGTAGCCCGGATCGAAAAACTTTGAACATGAAAGTTGCTCAGAACGACGAGACAAATCCGGTTACGCTGTCCGTTAGTCTGTCAGATGCCCCTAGCATAGCACACCTGCAACTTTTCGCCTGTTTTCGACAGGTGAATAGTGCATGACTTTAATAAAATAATTCCGGATAAATTCCTAATTTAACTAAAACACTTGGATAGGCAGTATATCACCCTACACTGTATCCTAGCTGTCCCATGCTTATAACATCGCAGCCTGGAACATTGCCCCCTCCGGTCATCTGTCCAACATATGTCCGGAACCGGGAAAACCTTTCCGGATGGGTCCCCCTTTCTCGGTATCGTGTAACACTGCGTTAGGACACGCCCGGCACTACGAATCGCCATGTCATACTTTGTGTAGCATTGTTTGCCTTATATTTATTGTTTCTTCCCCCTCTTCTCTCCGGTAAACCCCGAGGCTGACGGTGCTACCGAGTACGACTACGCCCTTGACGATCAAGCCTTTTGCCGCAGAGCAGCAAGGCAAGCAAAACCCCCTTGAGTATTCCGATATCACCCATCTCTCTCCCTCTTATGCTTGCATTAGAATTTTGCTACTGTATTAGATAGCTCCTATTCTGATGCATAGCCTGTTTTTGATGAACTGCTACTACACTGGTATCATATCAACTGTTTAGCTTAGGTGGAACAGTGAACCCCTGAGACCCCTTAGTCACAGTTGCCCCTGCATTCATCGACGACACCGAGGACTTGAAGACAGAAGACTCGGCCAACTGACCGACGAGCCAGACCCCTCACATCATCGCACACCCCTTTAGTATGGCACTGCAGAGCTACCATCGAGTGCCGAGGGTGATACCTCACTTAGCACTCCCGATGTTAATTCTGTAGCGTAGTTATCGGTAATGGGTATCGAGGGTGATTCCTCCTTTCCATTTACCGGTAGCGACTCTTGCCTTACTCTTACCTCGAGTGGGATCCGTTGAGGGTGATTCCTCGGATCTCCACTTGGTGTAGACACACAGTTACTATGACCGGGTTTCTGAAACATGTGAAAGACGGGACTGGAGGGACAGGCGGTACCACCCTGGTTGAGGTGGACCTGAGTTCCCGACAGTCCTGAGACGGGTCGGCCCCAAGGGTACCCGTGTGAGACATGGTGGGATGCGCCGCAAGGCATCCGGAGACTTGGTGGGGTGCGCCGGAAGGCACTCGAGTGTTCTTGGCGGGGCGACGGGCTGCAATATGTCCGAGCTTGCCCCGCACCTTAAATTGCTAATGGGTTGGGTGCTGGATCTGAGTTAGGTCATTGGCCTTAATACGCACTAACCTTCGCGTGGGGTAGTTATGGGCACTCAGCGTCGTTGTATCAGCCGAAGCTCTTCGGACGTCAGCAATGGAGCGGCGCGCGCCGAATTGGGCTGGAACGCAGGGACCCTGACGGAGGGCGTGCTAGGTCTGTTTTCGGCCGCCCTCGCATCGTGCAGGTGTGCAAAGGGTGATTGGGCCCATGACCCCTGAGCGCATAGGATTTAGACCGGCGGGCTGGCCTCTTCGTTGAGCCTAGGTGGGGCGACGACGTGCTGATATCCCGAGGCTGGGCATTACCCCGGAAAGTGTGTCCGGCCAGAGGTGACTCAGGCGCGTTGGGGAATATGTGGTGCACCCCCTGCAGGGATGAAATATCTATTCGAATAGCCGTGTCCACGGTAACAGGACGACTTGGAAATGTGCCATGACCTTATACAACTTTAATCACCATTTAAATTAAAAATTGAATTGTGGCCCCGGGATTGCTTTCTCGCAGGGGAGTCGAGGAAGGATCTCTGGGCGTGTTACTTAATAAAAATTGTTCAACAATATGACTATGTATATGAGATGCAGGTCTACTCTCTTCTCATGTTGCAAGACGTTGAAGATGCTTGTCTTCGATAGGACTAGGTCTTCTCCCTATTCTTGCTTTCTGCAGTCAGTCCAGAGATACCCCTTTCATTGAGAATGATGCATATCTAGCTTAGTTCTGATATAAGTCTTGCGAGTACTTTGGATGAGTACTCACAGCTGCTTTGCTCCCCTTTTTCCCCTTCGATACGTTGCTGCGTTCAGTCGATGGAGCCCAGGAGATGGAGTTCGCTGGAGACAGCTACTACACCGCCGTTGGAGCTTACTACTACGTGGAGACTGCCGACGCTCAGGGGTAGTTAGGAGGTTCCCAGGCAGGAGGCCTCGCCTCTTTCGATCCGTTATCTTATGTTTGTGCTAGCCTTCTTAAGGCACCCTTGTCTAACCAATGTCTGTACTCAGATATTTTTGCTTTCGTTGACTCGTGTTTATGTCAAGCTTTGTATTCGAGCCCTCGAGGCCCCTGGCTTGTAATATTAAGCTGTATGACTTTATTTTTGTGTCGTTTGTCGTGTTGTGGTACTAATCAGTGAGTCCCTAATCTTGGCCGTACGCATTGCGTGATTGATTAGCGTACGGACGAGAATGGGGGCGTCACACCTGGGGCCCACGAGCTAACTGGGCGTGGCCAGGGGCTGGGCCACGCCCTGTTGGCTCGTGGCCACGTGGCAGCCCCCTCTAGAATTTCTTTGCTCCAAAATTCATCATATATTCCAGAAAAAATTCACAAAAAGTTTCATCCAATTCCGAGAACTTTTATTTCTGCGCAAAAATAACACCAAGGCAATTCTGCTGAAAACAACATCAGTCCGGGTTAGTTTCATCCAAATCATGCAAATTAAAGTCCAAAACAAGAGAAAAAGTGTTTGGAAAAGTAGATACGTTGGAGACGTATCAGGTAGCTCCAAGTCATAGCCATCACAGAACGGCTCTGAGTCGCGCCTCTGCGGGAGCTGCGAGGGCGTAGCCTGGCCCGCTGTGGCTAGAACGGTGAGGTCATGGTCAGGAAGACCGTATGCGATACCACAGGCAGCTGCGGCATGCCTCTCACCTTCCCGATACTCATGTGCTCGAACTGCAATGAGTGGGCGCTGATCATGGAATGCAACCTCCATGCGACGAGCCTCTGGATCCCCATGGAGGATGACATGCCCATAAGGAAAGGAGGATCGGCAAGCCGTGGTGGCACTGATCTGCTCGACTCCGCCGGAGATGCATGGCATGCTTGCGGCAAAGGCAAGTGCCAAGGAAAATTGGGCAGCCATCCGGACCCAGCGCCTCGACAGCAACTGCGTGCGCGACAAGAATACACAGAAGCAGTGTGCGGACTTCAAGAACATCACCTTCAAGGAAGGCGTGCTCATTGACAACTTCACCATGCAGATCTCTAGCCTCGCGACGTAGCTCCGCTCACTCGGTGGCAGCATGGACAATGCGAGAGTCATGCAGAAATTCCTCCGCGTTGTTCCACCTCATTTCGCTTTGGTAGCAGTCTCAATCAAGACTCTGCTAGACCTGAGCGAGCTCTCCATCGAGTAGCTCATGGGCCGGCTATGGGTGGTCGAGGACCACCATAAGGATGTCCACGAGAAATCTGGCGGTAGCTGGCGCCTTCTCTCGAAGAGGGAGTGGGAGACGAGGAAGCATCAAGGATGCGGCGAGGTTGCCTCGAGCAACGGAGGCAACACAAGCAGTGGCAGCGGCCGCACCAAGAGCGGTGGTGGCAACCGCGAGCGCAAGCAGGCCAGCCCCAGTAGCAGGGCAGATCGGCGCACTGTCCCACCAAGGACGCCTACTGCGACAAGTGCCACTACTGCGGCAAGCCGGGTCACTAGACCTGTGAATGCCCCAAGAGAATAGCCGACGAGGCAGCCGTGGCATCGGCAAACCTCGTCAAGGAATACATGGATGATGGGCCGGTAATGATGCTGGCAGGCATTTAGACTATACAGGAGAACCCAACATCTCTCGCGACCACGGCCCCAACAACCACCCAGTCCACGGGATCCATTCCTTCGGTAATAGGCCACTCCCTGACAACGACGTTCTTGGGACCTATCGACTGGGAGGCAATGAAGGCATGGGCGTTGGGAAGCCACGTCCCGCCAATCGAGTCCCCATCAGCATTGGTTGTTGCCCCAGGCAAAGAGGTCCCAACAACGACTGAGGTTGTCCACACCCCGATGACAAGGTGCTCGGTGTTGGTTGCGTTGGTGGGAGATGGCTCCCCAACAATGACATGTGCGTGCGGTTTTGACTTCCTCAATGAGGAGAGAGCTGTGACCACACCCATGCTTGCAGGCGGCAAGCATAAAAAGGGTTTGTTTCACGACACCGGCACCATGAACCACATGACTGGTTCAGTCGACGGGTTCACGGAATTGTAGCACTCTGTCTATAGGAAGGTATGGTTCGCCAATGGCTCCATTGTCGACATCCACGGGTGCGGGACCGTCGTCTTCACTGACAATGGGGGTGATCACAAGGCATTCATGGACGTCTACTTCATCCTGACACTCAAGAGTAGCGTCGTGAGCCTCGGATATCTCGACGAGAGCTGGTACGACACCACCATCCATCGCGGGGTGCTCACCGTATGCGATCAGTAGAAGAGGTTGCTCATCATGGTAACCCGCTCACCAAATAGGTTCTACAAGCTCTTCTTTCATCATGTGCATCTTGTGTGCCTAGCTGTGGGTCATGTGTCCGACACATGGCGTTGGCATGCTCGGTTAGGACACCAACACTTCGACGAGCTGCGGAAGATGGCGCGTGGTGACCTCGTTCGTGGGCTGCCTCACATCGTACACGCCGATGACCTATGCGATGCGTCTCTTGTCGGTAAGCAGTGGCGGCTGCCTTTCCCCGAGAAGGCTTGTTAACGGGCGAAGGAACCCCTGGAGCTGGTTCACAGGGACCATTGTGGCCCGATCACCCCGGCAACGCTAGGAGGGTGTCGCTACATCCTGCTTGTCAAAGACTACATCATGTTCCTGCGGGTGATGCTCCTCATCTCCAAGGATGAGGCGGAGTGAGCCATCGTCAAGGATCAAGCTATAACAGAGCTTGAGTGCGGACACAAGCTGCGGGTGTTGAGAATAGATCGTGGCTGCGAGTTCACGAACGCCGCCTTCTACAAGCACTGCAATGACAAAGGGGTACATCGCCATCTCACGGCGTTGAACTCGCTGTAGCAGAATGGTTTCGTCGAGCGGAGGAACTTTACGATGATTGGGATGGCACGCTGCTTGCTCAATGCAAAGCAGCTGCCGAGCAAGTATTGGCGGGAGGAGATGCTCAAAGCCGTCTTCATCCTCAACCTCTCCTTCACGAGGAGTGTTGCCGGCAAGATGCCCTATGAGGCGTGGTATGGGAGGAAGCCTGACGTACGCTTCCTCCGCACTTTTGGCTGCGTCGGGCATGTCAGGACGGTGCACCCACAGCTAAAGAAGCTCGACGACAGGAGCACTCCAATGGTGTTCATGGGCTATTAGATGGGCTCCAAGGCGTACAAGATGTATGACCCAGTCGCAAAGTGGGTGCATGTCTCCGGGGATGTTGTCTTCGACGAGGGCGCACACTGGAGCTAGGAGGCACCGGGGGAAACTACAGCAAGCAGCTCCTTCACCGTTGAGCACCCTGTGTACTCCAGGACCCCGGGAAGTGCCACGACGGGCACAGCGGTCCGGGATGCTCAACCCCAGGATCGGCTGGGACCTTGGGAAGTGTGTCCTTAGGAACGGCCAAGAAAACACAATGTCCAGGTGCGGCAACCACAAACACCCCGCCAACAGGTGTGGTGGGCCCTGGGCAGTTTCTATCCCTGCCATCGACAAGGTCGGACATGTTCGATGGTAACGACAACACTGGCGCTCCACACAGGTACCGCCTCATCGGGGATTTTCTCGAGGAGACTACGGGACAGCCACAGCTACTTGAGAATGAGGACACTGATAAAGATGATGACATCCTACATCTGTTGGCCGACGAGGAGCTGGCCACATTCGCGAAGGCCAAGCAAGAGGATTGCTGGTGTCGGGCAATCCTGGACGTGCTGTCATCAATCAACGACAACACCACTTGGACACTCACCACGATGCCTGGAGGGCATCGAGCCTTTGGGCTCAAGTGGGTGTTCAAGGTGAAGAAGGACGAGCACGGTGGTATTGTCAAGCACAAGGCATGCCTCATTGCGAAGGGTTACGTGCAGCGCGAGGGGGTGGACTTCGAGGATGTCTTCGCTCCGGTGGCAAGGCTGGAGTCCATGCGGCTTAGCCTTGCCATGGCAGCTCACCACGGATGGGAGGTACACCACATTGACGACAAGTCGGCGTTTCGCAACGGCAACCTCAACGACGAGATGTATGCCTCCCTGCCGCTAGGATTCGTTGCCGGGAACCATGTACAGGCTACACAAGGCCAAGTACGGTCTCCAGCAAGCTCCAAGGGTGTGAAACTCCAAGCTCGATGCAAGTCTTGCATCACTTGGATTCTCACGCAGCACTTCAAAGCAGAGCGTGTACTCGTGTGGCACCGCGAACACGCTGCTCATCATCGGCATCTACGTCGATGACCTGGTCATTACCGGGGCAGAGCCCAACAAGGTTCAATGCTTCAGGGGAAAGATGCATTATCTCGTCAGTGTGAGCAAACTCTGGTTGCTCCGGTACTACCTTGACTTGGAGGTGAACCAGGAGCGTGGTCGCACGATGATCATGCAGGCGGCCTACCCCGCCAGGATGCTCGAGTGAGTTGGCATGAAAGACTGCCACGCCGTGCAAGCCTGGACGGAGGAACGCCCCGGCAAGGCGGTGGATGCTATGTTCTACCGCAGCTTCAGCGGGAGCGTCGGACATCGCGTTCGTTCTCGGGTAACTGAGCAGGTTCATGGAGGCCCTGACAAGCTATCACCTCGCTGCCATCAAGCACCTGCTCTGGTACATCGCGGGTACGCTCATGCATGGATGTGTGTATCATCATGGCGATGGCGAGAGCTTGGTCGGCTACAGCGACTCCGACCATGCCGGTGACATGGACTCCTGGAAAAGCACCTCGGGCGTGTTGTTCCTTCTCGGGAGTAGCCCCATCAGCTGGCAATCCATGAGGCAGAAGGTGGTCGCTACGTCTTCGAGTGAAGTAGAGTACATCGTGGCGGCTACTGTGGCATGTCAGGGGATTTTGCTTGCTCGCCTTCTCAGCGAGATGCTGAATCAAGACACCGCTCCTGCGCTCATCTTCAGCGACAACAAGTCGGCGATCTCCCTCTACAACTATCCTGTTGGAAATATGCCCTAGAGGCAATAATAAAATAGTTATTATTATATTTCCTTGTTCATGATAAATGTTTATTATCCATGCAATAATTGTATTGACTGGAAACCCAAATACATGTGTGGGTACATAGACAACAATGTGTCCCTAGTAAGCCTATAGTTGACTCGCTTGTTGATCAAAGATGGCTATGGTTTCCTAGCCATGGACAAGAGTTTTCATTTGATAACGGGATCACATCATTAGGAGAATGATGTGATGGACAAGACCCAAACTATGAAAGTAGCATATGATCGTGTCAGTTTATTGCTATCATTTTCTGCATGTCAAGTATCTGTTCCTATGACCATGAGATCATGTAACTCACTGACACCGTAGGAGTGCCTTGTGTGTATCAAATGTCACAACGTAACTGGGTGACTATAAAGATGCTCTACAGGTATCTCCGAGGGTGTCTGTTGAGTTGACATGGATCAAGACTGGGATTTGTTACTCCGTGTGACGGAGAGGTATCTCCGGGCCCACTCGGTAATACAACATCACAATGAGCCTTGCAAGAAAAGTGACTAAAGAGTTAGCCACAGGATCTTGTATTACGGGACGAGTAAAGAGACTTGCCAGTAACGAGATTGAACTAGGTATGGAGATACCGACGATCGAATCTCGGGCAAGAAACATACCGATAAACAAAGGGAACATCATACGGGATTAACTGAATCCTTGACATAGAGGTTTAACCGATAAATATCTTTGTGGAATATGTAGGAACCAATATGGGCATCCAGGTCCCGCTATTGGTTATTGACCGTAGAGGTGTCTCGGTCATGTCTACATAGTTCTCGAACTCGCAGGGTCTGCACACTTAACGTTCGGTGACGTTTCGGTAGTATTGAGTTATGTTTGTTGGGGACCGAAGGTTGTTCGGAGTCCCGGATGAGATCCCGGACGTCACGAGGAGTTCCGAAATGGCCCGGAGACGAAGATTCATATATAGGAAAGAGGTATACGGGATCTGGAAAAGTTTCGGACATTACCGGTAGAGTACCGGGAGTGACGAATGGATTCCGGGGGTCCACCAAGTGGGCCCACCCACCCCAAAAGGGCCACATGGGCCCAAGAGGTGGCGCACTAGCCCCTAGTGGGCTGGGCGGCCAGCCCCTATGCTCCTATGCGCCAAGATGAGGAGTGTGGGATCACCAGAAGAGTGTCTAGAGGGGGGGTGAATAGACTACTAGCAGGAATTTAAAACCTAACCTTTTCCCAAGTTAATTGGTTGGCAGATTTTAACAATTATAGCAAGTCTAGCACACCCTACACATGCATGTCAACAAGTATGGCAGCGGAAAGTAAAGACATTTCACATGGAAGTAAAGAGTTAAGACAGGAAGATCAAATGCATGAGGGACACGAAGATTTTTTCCGTGGTTCCGATAGGTGGTGCTATCGTACGTCCACGTTTATGGAGTCTTCAACCCATGGAGGGTAACGGTCGCGAGAGTCCACGGAGGGCTCCACCCATAAGGGTCCACGAAGTAGAAACCTTGACTATTCCATAACGGCTTCCGTCCACGAAGGACTAGCCTCACTATGGGTAGATCTTCACGAAATAGGCGATCTCCTTGCCCAAACAAACTTCTTGGTTCAACTCCACAATACGAAGTAGGAGGCTCCCAAGCGACACCTAACCAATCTAGGAGGCACCACCCTCCAAAAGGTAATAGGCTTGGCAATGTCGATGAACTCCTTGCTCTTGTGCTTCAAGATGATAGACTCCTCAACACACAATCCCTCTCTCACAGATTTGGCTATGGTGGAAGAGATTGATTTGGTGGAAAGCAACTTGGGGAGGCTAGAGATCAAGATTCATGAATGGCTTGATCTCAACACAAGGGTAGGTGGCTCTCTCTCAGAAAATATGATGGGGCAAGTATGGAATAGTTATGAGTGCTTCTCATTCGAGTGGGTGGTGGTGAAGGGGTATATATAGGCATCTCCAAAAATCCAACCATTACACCTTAAGTGACCAACTCGGTGACACCGATGTGTGAATCTCGGTGGTACCGAGGTGACCAAAAGGTGACAACTTTTGAATCTCGGTGAGACCGATATATAAATCTCGGTGGTACCGATAAGGTGACAAACGGTCAAATTGCGCAACTCGGTGACGCCGATCCAACAAACTCGGTGGTACTGATTTTGTGAATCGAGGTAACAGAAAGTTGGCAACCCAAACTCGGTGGCACCGAAGTGGAATCGGTTGCACCGATGTGCTAGGGTTTGGCATGGGTATGTCTGAGTTGGGGAATCGGTGGCACCGAGTGGAAAGTGTTGGTTGCACCGATTTTGGATATTTGACTTTGGACAGACTCTTGTGGAAGAACTTGTCGGTGTTTTTGGTGACTATCACTTGTGCACGTATGAGCATTTTGTTCACCAACAGTACCTTACCCCCTTTTAATAGTATTGGCTTTCCTATGGACTCAAAGTGATTTATCACAAAGTATAATGTAGAGTCCTCTTGCTTGAAGCTTTGCCAATCCATTTCCTTGCATCTTGGGGTTATGTCCACAATCTCCATAATCCTTTTGCCAACCCTCTCTGTGGACTTTATTTGAAATACACTAGGTAAAAGTATTAGTCCAAGAGACAATGTATGTTGTCTTGAATTATCAAAACCACTAAGGGAGCACATTGTGCTTTCAATCTCCCCCTTTTTGGTATTTGATGACAACATACAATCAAAGCTTCAAATAAATATATGCATGGATATGATGAAGACTTTGAGAGACACATGACTTAGACTTGCTCCCCCTAAATGTGTGCAATCCCTTTAAAAGATAGTTGCTTTGGAATGCATGGACAGACATATAGTAGAAGGGATATAACGAGTCATGTGTATCTTGGCTATATACATCAAATATATATATGAGTGAGGTGTATCCTTGTTCAAGACTTCACTCTTGCAAACAATATGTACAAGAAGCAAGAGATCATCTTGATCAAGGATATGATGCATATACTTACCTTAAGTTCTTGAGCATTCTTGTAATAGAAATACACTTGAGAAAACAATGTTAGGAAACACAAGAGTATTCTACCAATCAAAAGGCAATAGAACTCAATAGTACCAAGATATGAAGAACATGTAGAAGATTGTATTCCTTAAGACAAACATGTCTCCAAGAACATTTAGAACTTTCTCCCCTAGATATGAAATAGTAGATCATCCTCTCCCTCTGAATTTTAGCATGTAGATATTGGGATTGGATAGGGTGAGAAAAGTCTAAGACTAAGATGCGTAGTCAAATGAAATAAACATATTTTTCTCTCCCCTACTTTGGTATCCTCACCTTGTCTATATAAGTGTAAGCTTTGATATCTGCTCTCCCCGTTGATTATATCTCCCCCTTTGCATAAGCATGTATCCCCCCTTTAGCATTAAAGCTTTGGTATTTCTCCCCCTTTGGCATTAATTTCCAAAAAGGTCATACACAGGGTTAGATACAGGGATCATTGATTAAGAAGTGTTCCTTGAGAACAAGGGTTATTGAATGTAGGGTTCATAGAAATAAGAATCATAGATAGCATGAAAAATTGAGGGAATGATGGAAAATAATTTCTCTCCCTTTGGCTGATCTGAGAGCTTGTAAGACTTCTCCTCCTTTGAGTTAGGGATCCTTGAATAAAGTTTTCTCCCCCTAATTTTTTTTATGAAGGGATCATCAAAGAAGTGAAAATGTCTCTTGTAGGATCACTAGAGAAACAAAGATTTGCAATTATGAACACAAATGAGAGAAGAAATCAAATCGGTGGCTCCGAGACAAACAAGTCGGTGGTACCGAGATACTGTAATGCAGCTCATCTGCTAATTCGGTAGAACCGAGTTATTTGTATCGGTGGCTCCGAGGCTAAAACAGAAACTGGGCAATGAGAAACTTGCAAATAGATTTATAAATTTTTTAACAAGGTGTCAAGGAGAAATTTTCAAGAAAATGCAAAAGACTATGCAGACGGATATCAACTAGAGAAGATTTGAGTGGTTCCAAGAAATCTTGCGAATAGAGAATGAACCACACAAGATTCTTAACTAGATGATGGGCGGTGACTAGGTCACCTATATTAGAGTATATTGACTTAGGAGCCAAGGAAGAGTACTTGATCATAGGTCATACTCATCGTTAAGCTCAAAATGGGGTTACAATTTTTCGATTAAGCATTTTAATGTTTTCATATCACTTGAGTTGCTTTAGCTCATGATATGGAGTAAATCGTTTTCAAGGATATGAGTACATACCTTTGAGTGATGTTGACGACGTGGCTTGTAGGTGAACTTTGATGAGGGTGCTCAAGGTTGATGAAGATCATCTTGAGTTTGGAGCAATCCTTCTCGTTTTAGTACACTTGTCACCTACATAGGTTAGTCAGGCAAGGAAGAATAATATATATATATATATATATATTTGACATGATACTAATTGAGAATTAGCAATTATGATCGCATCAAATATATGTCAAGGATATGATTGAGTTGTCTTCTTCCTTCCATCATCAAGAGAGGTTGTGGATACTTGGTCATGACAAGATTGCTTATGATTGGAGTTGATGGCAATCTTGTGGAATGAAGTTCTTCCAAGTACCTAAAAAAGGTTACAAGCAATACAAGGGAGCATAGAATTCCATGGTATAAGATAACATGTCAAGAGTATCATGGAAATATCAAGAAGGCTCATGCCCTTGCAAGCAAAAGAGTGAGACTAGCTCAAGTTTGAAGCATCAATGATGTTTAGCTCCCTCCTCTAGTGGCAAAACGTTTTCTCATCAAATGGCTTAGTAAAGATATCGGCCAATTGCATGTTAGTACGAACATGCTTAAGATCAATATCTCCTTTGGCAACATGATTACGAATGAAATGATGTCGAACTTGAATATGCTTAGTTCGAGAATGTTGCACAGGATTATGACCAATTTTAATAGCACTTCCATTGTCACAAAGTAATGGAACATTTTTAACATGAATTCCATAATCCTTAAGCATTTGTGTCATCCATAGTAATTGTGCACAACACGATCCGGCAGCAATATACTCAGCTTCGGCAGTAGATAGAGATACCGAGTTTTGTTTCTTGGAGGACCAAGACACAAGAGATCTACCCAAAAATTGACAAGTACCCGAGGTGGATTTTCTATCAACCTTGTCACCGGCATAGTCCGAATCAGAATAGCCAACAAGGTTAAAAGAAGATCCCTTGGGATACCAAATGCCAAAGTTTGGTGTTTGTATCAAATATCTCAATATACGTTTCACGGCCAAAAGATGACACTCTTTAGGTGCAGCTTGATATCTAGCACACATGCAAATACTAAGCATAATATCGGGACGGGAGGCACATAGATATAGTAGTGAACAAATCATAGATCGATAAACCTTTTGATCAACCTGTTCGTCCTCCTTGGTAAGATCAACATGTCCACTAGTAGGCATTGGAGTTTTCATACCTTTGCACTCTTGCATGTTGAACTTCTTGATCAAGTCCTTGGTATACTTGGTTTGAGAGATGAAAGTTCCTTCTCTCGTTTGCTTGATTTGCAATCCAAGAAATAATTTCAGCTCACACATCATGGACATCTCATACTTCTCGGACATCAACCTTCCAAATCCTTCACTAAATTGTGGGTTAGTAGATCCAAAGATAATATCATCCACATAGATTTGGCACACAAATAATTCACCATTAACTCTCTTAGTGAATAAGGTTGCGTCAATTTTAGCAATTTCAAAACCTTTTTCAATGAGAAACTTCGTTAAGCATTTGTACCAAGCACGAGGGGCTTGCTTAAGACCATAAAGTGCTTTACGAAGCTTGTAAACATGATTAGGTTTCTTAGGATTCACAAAACCAGGTGGTTGCTTAAAATATACCTCTTCATCAATCTCACCATTTAAAAAGGCACTTTTAATGTCCATTTGATAAAGCGTGATATCATGGTGATTGGCATAAGCAAGAAGAATACGAATAGCTTCAAGTCTAGCGACGAGGGCATATGTCTCACCGTAGTCCATACCTTCGACTTGCGTATATCCTTGGGCTACGAGATGTGCCTTGTTGCGTATGACTTGACCGTCTTCATCTTGCTTGTTCCGAAACACCCATTTGGTTCCGATGATGTTGTGCTCGCCTCGGGCTTCTCCACGAGTGTCCACACTTCGTTCCTCTAGAAGTTGTGAAGCTCTTCATGCATTGCGTTCACCCAATCCGGGTCTTCAAGAGCTTGTTCTACCTTCAAGGGTTCAATGCTAGAGATGAAAGAATAATGCTCACATAAGTTAGCTAGGCGAGTTTTAGAGCGAGTGATTCTCCTGGTTTGAATGTCACCAAAGATTTGGTTTAGAGGATGGTTCTTGGTCACTCTTGCTCGAACTCGGGGTAGCTTAGGCTTGTTGGATGGTGGAGCTTCTTCTTCATCATCATCTCCTTCGTCTTAGTTGTTGTTGAAGGTGTCGTTTCCTTGAGGTGGTGGTGAAGGAGGTTGTGGTGGATCTTCATGATGTACTTCCTCCTCTTAGTCATCTTGTCGTGTACCGCTTGTGGATGCCTCCATGTCGTGTTGAGGTTCATCTTGACGTGAAGTAGGCGCTTCCACTTGAGTTGAGGAAGTACTTTCCTTCACCTCCATGGGACGAATCTTGCCAATGGACAAGTCTTGGATAGCTTCCGAAGGATCCTTATCATCTACATCATTTGGCAATTGTTCGACTTGTGAACCATTAGATTCATCAAACTTCACATCTACCGTCTCTTCAACTTTTCGAGTAAAGTTGTTGTAGACACGGTAAGTGTGAGAGTTCGATCCGTAACCAAGTAGGAATCCTTCATGAGATTTAGGAGCAAATTTAGTACGACGATGCTTATCAAGAATGTAGCACTTTGAGCCGAATACCCGAAAGTATCCAACTTGGGGTTTGTTACCGGTGAGTAGCTCGTATGTCATTTTACCGAGAAGCTTGTGCAAGTAAAGTCGGTTTGTGGCATGACATGCTGTTTCCACGGCTTTTACCCAAAAGTGTCTTGGCGTCTTGTATTCGTCAAGCATCGTTCTTGCCATCTCAATAAGCGTCCGGTTCTTCCTCTCAACAACTCCATTTTGTTGAGGCGTGTACGTAGCCGAGACCTCATGTGAAACACCTTCTTCGTCAAGAAAGGTATCCACATGGGTGTTCTTGAACTCCGATCCGTTATCGCTCCGAACTTTCTTGATCTTCACTTCAAACTGATTTTGCACTTTGCGAACGAAGTTCTTGAAGATCTTTTGTACCTGCGACTTATCATCAAGAAAGAATACCCACATAAATCTAGAAAAATCATCAACTATAACTAGACCATAGGACTTTCCACCGAGACTCTTGTAAGCATTGGGACCAAAAAGATCCATGTGAAGTAACTCGAGTGGTCTCCTAGTAGTCATGATATTCTTAACGGGATGACTTCCACCTACTTCCTTTCCAGCTTGACAAGAACTACAAAGTCTATCTTTGTCAAAGATAACATATTTAACACCAAGTATATGATCACCTTTTATAAGCTTGTCTAGATTACGCATGCCAAAATGTCCTAGTCTTCTATGCCAAAGCCAACCTTTAGAAGATTTTGCAATAAGACAAGTACGAGGTTTGGATCTCTTAGTGAAATCGACAATGTATAGATCACCTCTACTGAAACCTGTAAAGACCATTTTATGATTATCTTGACGAAACACTTGGCAATCTATTTTCGTGAATAGCACATTAAAACCAAAGTCGGCAAGTCTAGATATGGAAAGAAGGTTGTAACCAAGAGATTCAACAAGCATACCATTTTGAATAGAGCTATCATGGGATATGGCCACCTTACCAAGACCGAGTACCTTACCCTTGGAGTTGTCTCCAAACGTTACGTATCTTCGCGGTCCATGGTTTGGTGTGATCTCTTCAAACATTTCTCTATCTCCAGTCATGTGATCGGTGCATCCGCTGTCGAGAATCCACTCTTTTCCTCCGGACATGTAATCCTTGAAGTTTGCCATAAGACTTAGATTCTTCATGATCTTCTCATACTCGATGTCGAACCGCTCATCTTCATCATAGTAGTCATGTTCCACATTGTCATCATCAAGTGGGAAATCCTCGTCACAAGGAACAAGAAATTCGTTAGGGTTGTGATCATGACAATGTTCAAGCTTGTGAATTCGAATGGCTTCTACAATGATGTTGTTGATAGTTATGACATCTCCTTTATCACACACGAGGTCTCTAAGCTCAAATAGATAGTCATCAAACTTGGGATCACTAGGCGTCATTTTGTGAAAGGCAATAGTTTTATGAATAATTTCATCAAGATTACTCAATGAATAACTTGGATATCGTTTCTCCAAGTCATTCCACAAAGTATAAGCACATTCAAAATTCTTCATTTGATTAAGCACATTTCTAGGCAATCCTCTAACGATAAGATTAACAGTTCTAAGATTGCATAGCATATCAATTTCCTCTTCGTGTGGGGGATGTAAACGATCAATGGGAGGTACATAGGGGTTCTTAACATACTTGCTTAATTGAAATTCATTAAATAGCTCAAGCATGATATGTTTCCATTGACTATAGTACTCCCCATCAAGAATAGGCACTCTACAACTCAAACTCCCTATACTAGACACATCCATCTTCCTCCACGGTGATGAAACTGAAGCAATGGAGACCAATGCTCTCATACCAATTCTGGGATCACTAGAAGAGTGTCTAGAGGGGGGTGAATAGACTACTAGTAGGATTTTAAAACCTAACCTTTTCCCAAGTTAATTGGTTGGCAGATTTTAACAATTATAGCAAGTCTAGCACACCCTACACATGCATGTCAACAAGTATGGCAGCGGAAAGTAAAGACATTTCACATGGAAGTAAAGAGTTAAGATAGGAAGATCAAATGCATGAGGGACACGAAGATTTTTTCCGTGGTCCCATAGGTGGTGCTATCGTACGTCCATTTTTATGGAGTCATCAACCCACGGAGGGTAACGGTCACGAGAGTCCATGGAGGGATCCACCCATAAGGGTCCACGAAGTAGCAAACTTGACTATTCCATAACGGCTTCCATCCACGAAGGACTAGCCTCACTATGGATAGATCTTCACGAAGTAGGCGATCTCCTTGCCGTACAAACTTCTTGGTTCAACTCCACAACACAAAGTAGGAGGCTCCCAAGCGACACCTAACCAATCTAGGAGGCACCACCCTCCAAAAGGGAATAGGCTCGACAATGTCGATGAGCTCCTTACTCTTGTGCTTCAAGATGATAGACTCCTCAACACACAATCACTCTCTCACAGATTTGGCTATGGTGGAAGAGATTGATTTGGTGGAAAGCAACTTGGGGAGGATAGAGATCAAGTTCATATTGTTGGTGGAAAGCAACTTGGAATGGCTTGATCTCAACACAAGGGTAGGTGGCTCTCTCTCAGAAAATATGATGGGGCAAGTATGGAATAGTTCTGAGTGCTTCTCATTCGAGTGGGTGGTGGTGAAGGGGTATATATAGGCATCTCCAAAAATCCAACCGTTACACCTTAAGTGACCAACTCGGTGACACCGATGTGTGAATCTCGGTGGTACCGAACTGAACAAAAGGTGAAAACTTTTGAATCTCGGTGAGACCGATATATAAATCTCGGTGGTACCGATAAGGTGACCAACGGTCAGATTGCGCAACTCGGTGACGCCGATCAAACAAACTCGGTGGTACTGATTTTGTGAATCGAGGTAACAGAAAGTTGGCAACCCAAACTCGGTGGCACCGAAGTGGAATCGGTTGCACCGATGTGCTAGGGTTTGGCATGGGTCTATCTGAGTTTGGGAATCGGTGGCACCGAGTGGAAAGTGTTGGTTGCACCGATTTTGGATATTTGACTTTGGACAGTCTCTTGTGGAAGAACTTGTGGGTGTTTTTGGTGGCTATCACTTGTGCACGTTTGAGCATTTTGTTCACCGACAGTACCTTACCCCCTTTTAATAGTATTGGCTTTCCTATGAACTCAAAGTGATTTCTCACAAAGTAAAATGTAGAGTCCTCTTGCTTGAAGCTTTGCCAATCCATTTCCTTGCATCTTGGGGTTATCTCCACAATCTCGATAATCCTTTTGCCAACCCTCTCTGTGGACTTTATCTGAAATACACTAGGTAAAAGTATTAGTCCAAGAGACAATCTATGTTGTCATGAATTATCAAAACCACCAGGGGAGCACATTGTGCTTTCAAGGAGAAGGGGAGGGTCCTAATAGGAGGAGGACTCCTCCCATGCCCCACCTCCTAGTTGGAGGGGGACTCCTCCTCCCCTGGTTCGGCCAACCCTAGGGGGAAACCCTAGGGTACCAACCCCTCCCCTCCCTCCTATATATATTGGAGGGGAGAGAGGGCAGCCACACCCGAATCTAAAAAGGCCACGGGCTGCCTCTCTCTCCCTCTAGATCTATTCTCCACTAGATCGTCTCGGCTGTCCTTGGCGAAGCCCTGCCGGGACAACTCCACCACCACCGCCACCACGCCGTTGTGCTGGTGGAGAACACATATACCTCTCCGCCCTCGCTTGCTGGATCATGGTGGCGGAGATCGTCATCGAGCTGCACGTGTGCTGAACGCGGAGGTGCCGTCCGTTCGGTGCTAGATCGTGATTGGATCGCGGGACGGCTTGCGATTTGGATCGCGAAGACGTTCGACTACATCAACCGCGTTTCTTAACGCTTCCCGCTTAGCGATCTACAAGGGTATGTGGATCCGATCTCTCCTCTCGTAGATGTTCATCTCCTAGATTGATCTTGGGTGTTCGTAGGAATTTTTTTTGTTTCCCATGCAACGTTCCCCAATATTGGTATCATGAGCTAGGTCTATGCATAGATGGCATCACGAGTAGAACACAAAGGAGTTTGTGGGCATTGATATTCAGATTGCTTCCTTCCTTAGTCTTTTCTAGATTCAGCGGTATTGTGGGATGAAGCGGCTCTGACCAACCTTACCCATCCACGTACGAGAGACCGGTTCCATCGACTGACATGCACTTGTTGCATATAGATGGCTGGCGGGTGTCTGTCTCTCCCACCTTAGTTGGATCGGATTCGACAAAGGGTAGTCCTTGTAGAAGGTTAAATAGCAACTTGTATATCACCGTTGTGGTTTTGCGTAGGTAAGAATCGTTCTTGCTAGATACCCATAGCAGCCACGTAAAACATGCAACAACAAATTAGAGGACGTTGATACGTCTCCATCGTATCTATAATTTGATTGTTTCATGCCAATATTCTACAACTTTCATATACTTTCGGCAATTTTTATACTACTTTTTGGGACTAACATATTGATCCCGTGCCCAGTGCCAGTTCCTGTTTGTTGCATGTTTTTTGTTTCGCAGAAAATCCATATCAAACGAAGTCCAAACGGGATAAAAACTTACGGAGATTTTTTTTGGAATATATGTGAATTTTGGGAAGTGAATCAACAGAAGGCGGTGCCCGAGGGGCCCAGAAGCCGCAAGGTCGCGCCCTGGGGGGTAGGGCGCGCCCTGGGGGCATGTGGAAACCCCGTAAGGCAGTTGGTGCCCTTCTTTCTCCGCAAGAAAGCTAATATCCGGATAAAAATCGTGTTAAAATTTCAGCCCAATCGGAGCTACGGATCTCCGGGAATATAAGAAATGGTGAAAGGCCAGAATCTGGAATGCAGAAACAGAAGGAAACAGAGAGGGAGATCCAATCTCGGAGCGGCTCCCGCCCCTCCGCTGCCATGGAGGCCAAGGACCAGAGCGGAAACCCTCCTCCTATCTAGGGGGGAGGTCATGGAATAAGAAGAAGGAGGGGGGCTCTCTCCCCCTCTCTCTCGGTGGCACCAGAACGCCGCCGGGGCCATCATCGTGACGGCGATCTACACCAACAACTTCGCCGCCGTCATCACCAACTCTCTCCCCGCTTTAATCTCTACTTAAACATGGTGCTCAACGCTATATATTATTTCCCAATGATGTATGACTATCCTATGATGTTTGAGTAGATCCGTTTTGTCCTATGGGTTGATTGATGATCATGATTGGTTTGAGTTGCATGTTTTATTATTGATGCTGTCCTATGGTGCTCTCCGTGTCGCGCAAGCGTGAGGGATCCCCGCTGTAGGGTTTGCAATATGTTTATGACTCTCTTATGGTGGGTGGCGTGAGTGACGGAAGCACAGACCCGAGTAAGTAGGTTGTTTACGTATGAGCGTAAAGAGGACTTGATACCTTATAATGCTATGGTTGGGTTTTACCTTAATGATCTTTAGTAGTTGTGGATGCTTGCTAGAGTTCCAATCATAAGTGCATATGATCCAAGTAGAGAAAGTATGTTAGCTTATGCCTCTCCCTCATATAAAAGTGCAATAATGATTACCGGTCTAGTTATCGATTGCCTAGGGACAAATAACTTTATTGTGACAAAAAGCTCTCTACTAAGACTAACTTAGTTGTTTCTTCATCTAAACAGCCCCTAGATTTTATTTACGTGTTCTTTATTATCTTGCAAACCTATTCTATCACACCTACAAAGTACTTCTAGTTTCATACTTATTCTAGGTAAAGCGAACATTAAGCGTGCGTAGAGTTGTATCGGTGGTTGATAGAACTTGAGGGAATATTTGTTCTACCTTTAGCTCCTCATTGGGATTGACACTCTTACTTATCGAAAGAGGCTACAACTGATCCCCTATACTTGTTGGTTATCACGACCTTTTTCTGGCGCCCTTGCCGGGGAGCAATAGCGTGGGGTGAATATTCTCGTGTGTGCTTGTTTGCTTTATCGCTAAGTAGATTTTATTTGATGTTCTAAGTTGTTCTCTATCTTTAGTTATGGATATGGAACACGAAATACCAAAATAATTAGGTGTACTTGCTACTCATGGAGATGGGGAACCTCCTAAAACCCTCGATGCTCATTATGTGAAAGATATTATGTACTACTTTAATAATCCTGAGAAAACCCCATTCAATTATATAATGGGAGACACGTTGGATCAACGTGAATACTTTAGGGATTATCGCTTGACTCAAAAAGGGAAACTGTTATGGGATCAAATTCATATGTTGAAATGGTATGCTTGGAATCTATGCTTGAGATATGATATTACTTGTTGCTCTAGGATGAAGGCTAAACACCTTCCCTTTTCATGTAAATTTAATGATAATGAAACCTTGGCTTCTTATGCTAATGCTATATATGATTACTATGATGTGGAACAAATAGAAGAGTTTGTTGCTTTTAAGGGTGCTTATGAAATTGAAGCTTTGTTTGAAAAGTATGAAGATTATGATGATGCTGTTTACCGATCTCAAAATTTGGCTATGCTTCGATATTGCTATGAGAATTATAAATATAATGCCGATATTAATGCTTTTATTGAGAAAGTCTCTGCTGTCCAAGAAGAGACTAATATTTTGCAGGAATCTATGGAAGAAGAAATTCCTGACACTGTGAGCTCATTAGATGAAAAAGATGACGAGGAGAGCGAAGAACAAAAGGAGGAAGAGCGGACTAGTTACCCGTGCCCACCTTCTAATGAGAGTAACTCTTCAACTCATACATTGTTTAATTTCCCTTCGTTCTTACCGAAGGATGAATGCTATGATAATTGTTATGATCCCTTGGATTCATTTGAAATATCCCTTTTTGATGTACTTGACGCTTGCTATGCTTGTGGCCATGATGCCAATATGAATGATGCTTATGGAGATGAACTTGCTATAGTTCCTTATGTTAAACGTGAAATTGTTGCTATTGCACCCACACATGATAGTCCTATTATCTTTTTGAATTCTCCCAACTACACTATATCGGAGAAGTTTGCACTTATTAAGGATTATATAGATGGGTTGCCTTTTACTATTATACATGATGATTTTGATAGATATAATATGCATGTGATTGCTGTGCCTACTTGCAATTATTATGAGAGAGGAACTACATCTCCACCTCTCTCTGTTTCCAATATGATAAAATTGCAAGAAACTGCTTATGCTATGTATTGTTCTTAACTTGATGTGCATGAATTCTTCTTTTATGATATGCCAATGCATAGGAAGAGAGTTAGACTTCGTTGTTGCATGATATATGTTAATTTGTGCTCACTACTAAATTACAAATCATTGTTAATTAAAATTGGCTTTGATATAGCTTGGGATCCGGGTGGACCAATTACTTGAGCACTTTATGCCTAGCTTAATGGCTTTAAAGAAAGCACTGCCAGGGAGACAACCCGGAAGTTTTAGAGAGTCATTTTATTCTGTTGTGTGCTTTTATATAGTTTAAAAAATAAAAAAATAAATAGGGGAACCTAAAACTTTTTCAAAAAGAAACGTGAAAGTGAGAGAGACGAGCATTGTTAAAATGGGAGCATGCCTTGAACTTTGTTCATGCCCATGGAAACCTTGTGAATCTTAATTACAGAAACTTTTCAACAAAAATAATTATCCCCTTGTATAAATCCATTGTATTATAAAAATAATGTGCCAAGATTTGCCTTTAGGATGATTAGATTGCTTGTTTGGTGTGTGCAGTGGAAAAATAGAAACTTTGGCTGTAGTGCGTGAATTTACATTTTTTACTGGAATGTAAAAAGTTTCTGAAATTTTTACACAATACTGCTATGAATTTTTTTATTTTTTCCTAATTTTTCAGAATCTTAAGAGTTACAGAAATATAGTAAATGTTCAGATTGCTATAGACTGTCCTGTTTAAGACAGATTCTGTTTTTGATGCATTGTTTTGCTAGTTTTGATGAAACTATCGATTTTATCGGTGGTATAAGCCATAAAGAAGCTATAATACAGTAGCTACAATGAAAAAATAAAATGTGAATGGGTTTGCAACAGTACTTAAAGTGGTAATTTGCTTTATTATACTAACGAATCTAACGAGGGTTTGGTTAAGGTTTGTGTGATTGAAGTTTTCAAGTTTTGGGTGAGATCACGATGGATGAAGGAATAAGGAGTGGAAAGAGACTAAGCTTGGGGATTCCCGAGGCACCCCAAGGTAATATTCAAGGACTCCCAAGAAACTAAGCTTGGGGATGCCCCGGAAGGCATCCCCTCTTTCTTCTATCAACCATCGGTAATTTTACTTGGAGCTATATTTTTATTCGTCACATGATATGCGTAAATCTTGGAGCGTCATGTGCTTTTTTATTTTTCTTTTAATAATGCACCATGCTGGTATGAGAAAGTCCTTGGTTGATTTATAGAAGGCTCTTTTCACCTCACTTATATCTTTTGAGTATGGCTTTATAGAATGCTTCATGTGCTTCACTTATATCATTTGAAGTTTGGATTGCCTGTTTCCCTACACATAGAAAACCGCCATTTGTAGAATGCTCTTTTGCTTCACTTATATTTGTTATAGCGTGGGCATATATTTTCTAGAAAGAATTAAACTCTCATGCTTCACTTATATCTATTTAGACAGTCAACAGGAATTGGTCATTCACATGGTTAGTCATAAAATCCTACATAAAACTTGTAGATCATTGAATATGATATGTTTGATTCCTTGCAATAGTTTTGTGATACAAAGATGGTGATACTAGAGTCATGCTAGTGAGTAATTGTGGATTGGTAGGAATACTTGTGTTAAAGTTTGTCATCCCCGTAGCATGCACGTATGGTGAACCGTTATGTGATGAAGTCGGAGCATGATTTATTTATTTATTGTAATCCTTTGTGCGGAGGTCGGGATTGCGCGATGATTAACTCCTACCAACCCTTCCCCTAGGAGCATGGATGTAGTACCTTGTTTCGAGGACTAATAAATTTCTGCAATAAGTATGTGAGTTCTTTATGACTAATGTTGAGTCCATGGATTATACGCACTCTCACCCTTCCACCATTGCTAGCCTCTCTAGTACCGCGCAATTTTCGCCGGTGCATTACACCCACCATATATCCTTCCTCAAAACAGCCACCATACCTACCTATTATGGCATTTCCATAGCCATTCCGAGATATATTGCCATGCAACTTCCACCGTTCCGTTTATTATGACACGCACCATCATTGTCATATTGCTTAGCTTGATCGTAAGATAGCTAGCATGATGTTTTCATGGCTTGTCCGTTTTTTGATGTCATTGCTACGCTAGATCATTGCACATCCCGGTACACCACTGGAGGCATTCATATAGAGTCATATTTTTTTCTAGTTGTAATTGTTGAGTTGTAAGTAAATAAAAGTGTGATGATCATTATTATTACAGCATTGTCCCATGTGAGGAAAGGATGATGGAAGCTATGATTCCCTCACAAGTTGGGATGAGTCTCCTGACTTTACAAAAAAATAAAAGAGGCCAAAGAAGCCCAGCAAAAAAAACAAAAAAAAATGAGAGAAAAGAGAGAAGGGGCAATGCTACTATTCCTTTTTCCACACTTGTGCTTCAGAGTAGCAGCATGTTTCTCATATAGAGTCTCCTATGTTGTCACTTTCATATACTAGTGGGAATTTTTCATTATAGAACTTGGCTTGTATATTCCAATGATGGGCTTCCTCAAATTGCCCTAGGTTTTCATGAGCAAGCGAGTTGGATGCACACCCACTTAGTTTCTTTTTGAGCTTTCATACACTTATAGCTCTAGTGCATCCGTTGCATGACAATCCCTAATCACTCACATTGATATCTATTGATGGGCATATCCATAGCCCGTTGATACGCCTAGTTGACGTGAGACTATCTCCTTCTTTTTGTCTTCTTCACAACCTCCACCATATTCTATTCCACCTATAGTGCTATATCCATGGCTCACGCTCATGTATTGTGTGAAAGTTGAAAAAGTTTGAGAATACTAAAGTATGAAACAATTGCTTGGCTAAAACCAAGGTTGTGCATGATTTAATACTTTGTGTGATGAAGATGGAGCATAGCCAGACTATATGATTTTGTAGGGATAACTTTCTTTTAGCCATGATATTTTGAGAAGACATGATTGCTTTATTAGTATGCTTGAAGTATTATTGTCTTTATGCCATGATTAGATTATATGATCAAGATTATTCTAGGTAGCATTCCACATCAAAAATTATCTTTTTTATCATTTACCTACTCAAGGACGAGCAGGAAGTAAGCTTGGGGATGCTGATACGTCTCCGTCGTATCTATAATTTTTTATTGTTTCATGCCAATATTCTACAACTTTCATATACTTTTGGCAACTTTTTATACTACTTTTTGGGACTAACATATTGATCCAGTGCCCAGTGCCAGTTCCTGTTTGTCGCATGTTTTTTGTTTTGCAGAAAATCCATATCAAACGAAGTCCAAAGGGGATAAAAACTTACGGAGATTTTTTTTGGAATATATGTGACTTTTGGGAAGTGAAACAACAGAAGGCGGTGCGCGAGGGGCCCACTAGCAGCAAGGGCGCCCTGGGGGGTAGGGTGCCCCCTGGGGGATTGTGCCCACCCCGTAATGCGGTTGCTGCCTTTCTTACACCGCAAGAAAGCTAATATCCGGATAAAAATCGTGTTAAAATTTCAGCCCAATCGGAGTTACGGATCTCCGGGAATATAAGAAATGGTGAAAGGCCAGAATCTGGAACGCAGAAACAGAAGGAAACAGAGAGAGAGATCCAATCTCGGAGGGGCTCCCGCCCCTCCACTGCCATGGAGGCCAAGGACCAGAGGGGAAACCCTCCTCCCATCTAGGGGGGAGGTCAAGGAATAAGAAGAAGGAGGGGGCTCTCTCCCTCTCTCTCCCGGTGGCACCGGAACGCCGCCGAGGCCATCATCGTGACGGTGATCTACACCAACAACTTCGCCGCCGTCATCACCAACTCTCTCCCCCTCTATGCAGCGGTGTAACACCGCTTCTCCCCGCTGTAATCTCTACTTAAGCATGGTGCTCAACGCTATATATTATTTCCCAATGATGTATGGCTATCCTATGATGTTTGAGTAGATCCGTTTTGTCCTATGGGTTGATTGATGATCATGATTGGTTTGAGTTGCATGTTTTATTATTGGTGCTGTCCTATGGTGCTCTCCGTGTCGCGCAAGCGTGAGGGATCCCCGCTGTAGGGTTTGCAATATGTTTATGACTCGCTTATGGTGGGTGGCGTGAGTGACGGAAGCACAGACCCGAGTAAGTAGGTTGTTTACGTATGGGAGTAAAGAGGACTTCATACCTTATAATGCTATGGTTGGGTTTTACCTTAATGATCTTTAGTAGTTGCGGATGCTTGCTAGAGTTCCAATCATAAGTGCATATGATCCAAGTAGAGAAAGTATGTTAGTTTATGCCTCTCCCTCATATAAAATTGCAATAATGATTACCGGTCTAGTTATCGATTGCCTAGGGACAAATAACTTTCTTGTGACAAAAAGCTCTCTACTAGGACTAACTTAGTTGTTTCTTCATCTAAACAGCCCCTAGATTTTATTTATGTGTTCTTTATTATCTTGCAAACCTATCCTATCACACCTACAAAGTACTTCTAGTTTCATACTTGTTCTAGGTAAAGCGAACGTTAAGCGTGCGTAGAGTTGTATCGGTGGATGATAGAACTTGAGGGAATATTTGTTCTACCTTTACCTCCTCGTTGGGTTCGACACTCTTACTTATCGAAAGAGGCTACAACTGATCCCCTATACATGTGGGTTATCAGACGTCTAACTTGTTTTTGCAGGGTATGTTGTGATGTGATAAGGCCAAGACGTGATTTTATATATGTTGATGTATGAGATGATCATGTTTTGTATCAATTATCATGACTTGCATGTCGATGAGTACGGCAACCGGCAAGATCCATAGGGTTGTATTTAATTATTGTATGACCTACGTGTCAATTATTAAGCGCTATGTAATGCTTTACTTTATCGCTAAGCGGTAGCAATAGTAGTAGAAGCATGGTTGGCGTGACAACCCCGATGGCAACACGATGATGGAGATCATGGTGTGATTCCGGTGACGATGGAGATCATGCCGGTGCTTTGGAGATGGAGATCAAAAGCACAAGTTCATGGCCATATCATGTCACTTATGATTTGCATGTGATGTTAATCCTTTTATGCACCTTGTTTTGCTTAGGACGACGGTAGCATTATAAGGTGATCCCTCACCAAAATTGCAAGGTAAATTGTCTTCTCCTCGAGTGTGCACCGTTGCGAAGGTTCGTCGTTTCGAAGCACCACGCGATGATCGGGTGTGGTAGACTCTACGTTCGCATACAACGGGTGCAAGCCAGTGTTGCACATGCAGAACACTCGGGTTAAACTTGACGAGCCTAGCATGTACAGACATGGCCTCGGAACACAAGAGACCGAAAGGTCGAATCTGAGTCATATAGTAGATATGATCAACATGGAGATGTTCACCATTGAAACCACCTCATCTCACGTGATGATCGGACTTGGGTTGGTGAATTTGGATCATGTAGCACTCGGATGACCTGAGGGATGTCAATTAGAGTGGGAGTTCTTTAGTAATATGATTAACTGAACTTTTTATCATGAACATAGTCAAAATGTCTTTGCAAATTATGTTGTAGATCAATAGCTCGCGTTGTAGCTCCCCTTTATTTTGATGCGTTCCTAGAGAAAAATTAAGTTGAAAGATGATGGTAGCAATTATGCGGACTGGGTCCGTAAACTGAGGATTGTCCTCATTGCTGCACAGAAGGCTTATGTCCTTGATGCACCGCTAAGTGCGCCACCCCCTCAAGCGTCGTCTGTGGGTGTTGAGAACATCAGACAGGCACGTTTTTTATGACTACATGATAGTTCAGTGCGTCATGCTTTACGGCTTAGAATTGAGGCCCCAAAGACATTTTGAACGTCATGAAGCATATGAGATGTTCCAAGAGCTGAAATTGAGATTTCAGGCTCGTGCCCGTGTTGAGACCTCCAACAATATTCTTTGCCTGCAAGATGAAGGAGAATAGCTCAATCGGTGAGCATGTGCTCAGATTGTCTGGGTGCTACAATCACTTGAACCAAGTGGGAGTTGATCTTCCAAGATAAGATAGTGATTGACACAGTTCTCAAAGTCACTGCCACCAAGCTACTGGAGCTTCGTGATGAACTATAACATGCCAGCGATGGAGAAGATGATCCCTGAGCTATTCACGATGTTTGACACCGCGAAGGTAGAAATCAAGAAGGAGCATCAAGTGTTGATGGTTAGTAAAACCACTAGTTTCGAGAAGGGCAAGGGCAACAAGGGAAACTTCATGAATGGTAAGCCAGTTGCCGCTCCAGTGAAGAAACCCAAGGTTGAACCCAAACCCGAGACTAAGTGCTTTTATAATTAGGGGAACGGTC
This sequence comes from Elymus sibiricus, assembly GCA_039707655.1. Lineage (NCBI taxonomy): Eukaryota > Viridiplantae > Streptophyta > Magnoliopsida > Poales > Poaceae > Elymus > Elymus sibiricus. The sequence goes on from CM077675.1 coordinate 535,163,851, forward strand.
ACTCGTAGCGGAACTGCCCATATACTTGGCAGATAAGAAGGCTCGCAACGTCAACAGAAGTATATTTGATATACGTGTCATTGATGTGTACCTTACTAGTACTCCTAGTAGCACCTGGGTATTAGATACCGGTTCAGTTGCTAGCATTGGTAACTCATAGTAAAAGCTACGGAATAAACGGAAACTAGCTAACGGTGAGGTGACGATGTGTGTTGGAAGTGTTTCCAAGGTTGATGAAATCACCATCGCACGCTCCCTCTACCTTCGGGATTAGTGTTGAACCTAATAAATGTTATTTGGTGTTTACGTTGAGCATGAACATGATTAGATCGTGTTTATTGCAATACGGTTATTCATTTAAGTCAGAGAATAATAGTTGTTCTGTTTACATGAATAATACCTTCAATGGTCATGCACCCAATGTGAATGGTTTATTGAATCTCGATCGTAGTAATACACATGTTCATAATATTGATGCCAAAAGATACAAAGTTAATAATGATAGTACCACATACTTGTGCCACTGCCACTAAAGGTCATATTGGTGTAAAACGCATGCAGAAACTCCATGCTGATGGATCATGGACACACTCGATTTCGAATCGGTTGAGACATGTGTACCATGCCTCTTGGGCAAGATGACTAAAACCCCGTTTTCTGGCTTGATGGAACGGGCAAGTGACTTATTTTAAATGATACATGTTGATGTATGCAGTCCAATAAGTGTTCAAGCGTGCGGTGGATATTGTTATTTTCTTACCTTCACTGATGATTTGAGTAGATATGGGTATATTTGCTTAATGAAACACAAGTCTGAGATGTTTGAAAAGTTCAAGCAAATTTAGAGTGAAGTTGAAAGATCATCGTGACAAGAAGATAAAATGTCTACGATATGATCGTGGAGGTAAATATCTGAGTTACGAGTTTGGTATGCAACTTAGGACAATGTGGAAATTGTTTCACAAACTCACGCCACCTGGAACACCATACTGTGATGGTGTGTCTGTACGTCTTAGCCGTGCTCTGTTGGATATAGTACGTACTATGATGTCTCTTACCGATTTGCCACTATTATTTTTGGGGTTGTGCATTAGAGACAAAGACATTCACTTTAAAATAGGGCACCATCTAAAGTCTGTTGAGATGACACCGTATGAATTATGATTTGGCAGAAACCTAAGCTGTCATTTCTTAGAGTTTGGGAATGCGATGCTTATATGAAAAGACATCATCCTGATAAGCTCGAACCCAAAGCGGACAAATGCATCTTCATAGGATACCCTAAGGAAATAGTTGGGTATGCCTTCTATCTTAGATCCGAGGGCAAATTGTTTGTTGCTAAAGACGGGTCCTTTCTCGAGAAAGAGTTTCTCTCGAAAGAATTGAGTGGGAGGAAGATAGAACTTGATGAGGTTGATGAACCTTTACTTCTACCAGAGAGTAGCGCAGCACAGAAAGATGTTTCTATGGAACCTACCTCAGTTGAAAAGGAAGCTAATGATGATGATCATGAAGCTTCAGATTAAATTACTATCGAACCTCGTAGGTCGACAAGGACACGTACTGCTCCTGAGTGGTATGGTAACCTTGTCTTAGAGGTCATGTTGTTGGACAACGATGAACCTACGAGCTATGAAGAAGCGATGGTGGGCCGTTGAAGTACAAATGGACCTTTAAGAAGAAGACGGACGCTTATGGTTATTGTCACCATTTGTAAAGCTCGACTTGTCGCAAAGTAGTTTCCGACAAGTTCAAGGAGTTGACTGCGATGAGTTTTTCCTCACCCGTAGCGATGCTAAAAGTCTGTTGGAATTATGTTAGCAGTTGCTGCATTTTTCGATTACAAAATCTGGCAGATGGATGTCAAAACAGAATTTCCTTGACGGTTTCCGTGAGGAAAGGTTGTATGTGATACAACTGGAAGGTTTTTGTCGATCCTAAGGATGCTAAAAGGTATGCAAGCTCCAGCGATACATCTATGGACTGGAGCAAGCATCTCGGAGTTGGAATATATGCTTTGATGAGGTGATCAAAGCTTTTTGGTTTATACAAAGTTTATAAGAAACTTGTATTTACAAGAAAGTGAGTGGGAGCACTGTAGAATTTCTGATAAAGTGTATGTGGATGACATATTGTTGATCGGAAATGATGTAGAATTTTCTGGAAAGCATAAAGGGTTGTTTGAAAGGACTTTTTCAAAGGAAGACCTGGATAAGGCTGCTTAAAGATCGGGCATCAAGATCTATAGAGATAGATCAAGACGCCTGATAAGACTTTCAATGAGTACATATCTTGACAAGATTTTGAAGGGGTTCAAAATGGATCAGTGAAAGAAAGAGTTCTTTCCTGGTTTGTAAGGTGTGAAGTTGAGTAAAGACTCAAAGCTCGACCACGGCAGAAGCTAGAGAAAGGACGAAGGTCATCTCCTATGCCTTAGTCGTAGGCTCTATATAGTATGCCATGCTGTGTACCGCACCTGGTGTGTGCCTTGCCGTGAGTCTGTCAAGGGGTACAAGATTGATCCAGGATTGGATCACTCTACAACGGTCATAATTATCCTTAGTAACTTGAGGACTGAGGAAATATTTCTCGATTATGGAGGTGATAAAGAGTTCGTCGTAAGGGGTTACGTCGATGCAATCTTTGACACCAATCCGGATGGCTATAAGTAACAATCCGGATACATATAGTGGAGTACCATTTGGAATACTCCAAGTGGAGCGTGGTAGCAGTATCTACAGTATGACATAGAGATTTGCAAAGTGCACACGGATCTGAATGTTGCAGACCCGTTGACTAAAACCTCTCTCACAAGCAAAACATGATCAACACTAGAACTGTATGGGTGTTAGATTCATTACAATGTAAATCACATAGTGATGTGAGCTAGATTATTGACTCTAGTGCAAGTGGGAGACTGTTGGAAATATGCCCTAGAGGTAATAATAAAATAGTTATTATTATATTTCCTTGTTCATGATAAATGTTTATTATCCATGCTATAATTGTATTGATTGGAAACTCAAATACATGTGTGGGTACATAGACAACAATGTCTCCCTAGTAAGCCTCTAGTTGACTAGCTCATTGATCAAAGATGACTATGGTTTCCTAGCCATGGACAAGAGTTGTCATTTGATAACGGGATGACATCATTAGGAGAATGATGTGATGGACAAGACCCAAACTATGAACGTAGCATATGATCGTGTCAGTTTATTGCCATCGTTTTCTGCATGTCAAGTATCTGTTCCTATGACCATGAGATCATGTAACTCACTGACACCATAGGAGTGCCTTGTGTGTATCAAACGTCCCAACGTAACTGGGTGACTATAAAGATGCTCTACAGGTATCTCCGAGGGTGTCTGTTGAGTTGACATGGATCAAGATTGGGATTTGTTACTCCGTGTGACAGAGAGGTATCTCGGGGCCCACTCGGTAATACAACATCACAATGAGCCTTGCAAGCAAAGTGACTAAAGATTTAGCCACAGGATCTTGTATTACGGAACTAGTAAAGAGACTTGCCGGTAATGAGATTGAACTAGGTATGGAGATACCGACGATCGAATCTCGGGCAAGTAACATACCGATAAACAAAGGGAACATCATACGGGATTAACTGAATCCTTGACATAGAGGTTCAACTGATAAAGATCTTCGTGGAATATGTCGGAACCAATATGGGCATCCAGGTCCTGCTATTGGTTATTGACCATAGAGGTGTCTCGGTCATGTCTACATAGTTCTCGAACCCGCAGGGTCTGCACACTTAACGTTCGGTGACGTTTCGGTAGTATTGAGTTATGTATGCTGGTGACCGAAGGTTGTTTGGAGTCCCGGATGAGATCTCAAACGTCACGAGGAGTTCCGGAATGGTCCGGAGACGAAGATTGATATATAGGAAAGAGGTATATGGGATCCAGAAAAGCTTCGGGCATTACCGGTAGAGTACCGGGAGTGACGAGTGGATTCCGGGGGTCCACCAAGTGGGCCCACCCACCCCAAGGGGGCCACATGGGCCCAAGAGGTGGTGCACCAGCCCCTAGTGGGCTGGGCGGCCAGCCCGTATGGGCTTATGTACCAAGATGAGGAGAAGGGGAGGAGTCCTAATAGGAGGAGGACTCCTGCCACGCCCCACCTCCTAGTTGGAGGGGGACTCCTCCTCCCCTGGTTCCGCCGACCCTAGGGGGGGACCCTAGGGCGCCAGCCCCTCCCCTCCCTCCTATATATATTGGAGAGGAGAGAGGGCAGCCACACCCGAATCTAAAAAGGCCACGGGCTGCCTCTCTCTCCCTCTAGATCTGTTCTCCACTAGATCGTCTCGGTTGTCCTTGACGAAGCCCTGCCGGGACAGCTCCACCACCACCTCCACCACGCCGTTGTGCTGGCGGAGAACTCATCTACCTCTCCGCCCTCGCTTGCTGGATCAAGGAGGCGGAGATCGTCATCGAGCTGCACGTGTGCTGAACGCGGAGGTGTCGTCCGTTCGGCGCTAGATCGTGATTGGATCGTGGGACGGCTTGCGATTTGGATCGCGAAGACGTTCGACTACATCAACCACGTTTCTTAACGCTTCCCGCTTAGCGATCTACAAGGGTATGTGGATCCGATCTCTCCTCTCGTAGATGCTCATCTCCATGGATAGATCTTGTATGTGTGTAGGAATTTTTTTGTTTCCCATGCAACGTTCCCCATCAAATCCAATGCTCCACGACTGCAGAAAGCACATCGATCGCCTCTACGTGACAGCGTCGAAAAGGACAAGGCGAACGTGTGGTTCACCAGAACTGGTGAGTAGAAGGCCGACATCTAGACAAAGGCTCTTGGCCGCGTCCGGTTCTAGGAACTATGTGACAAGATCGGGATCGTTGATGTCCAACCCCGGTGATAGGGTTGAGGGGGAGAATGTTGGGTTCAACCCCGTCTCCCGGCAAGGGAAGGCCCGACAAGGGAAGCCCCGACAGATCTGTCAGAAAAACAGCCCGAAATGAGAATATAGGAGAAACTTGCGATGCGGTGGTCAAAACATATGGGAGTATATATGATGATTTTTTTCTAGGTTAGAATACGTGTCCAGGAAGAAAACGGAGTCAGGGAGGCACACGAGGGCACCACGAGCTAACAGGGTGCGACCTGGGGGTGGGCTGCGCCCTGTTGGGTCGTGGCTCCCTCGTGGGTCCCCCTGACTCCTTTTTATTTCTGGAATTTTTCTAAAATACCAAAACCAACATAATTTTTTTTTTGGAATTTTTGGAGTCGGTTTACTTACCGTATCACGTACCTACCCATTTTCAGCTTTCTGGAGTGTTCCGGAAGGTCGCTTTTATGTGTTCTTCTGGAGTCATAACTTGAATGATGTTAGTTGCAACATTAAGGGGCGTACCTGAGATATAATGCTTAATTCTTTGCCCATTTACCACTCTCGGGTTTTTTCCTTCGAAGATGTTAATCTTTGTAGCACCGGAGCGATAGACCTCCTCAACAACGTAAGGGCCTTCCCATTTGGAGAGGAGTTTACCTGCAAAAAATCTGAAACGAGAATTGTACAAAAGAATTAGGTCTCCTACATTGAATTCCTGTTTTTGGATTCTCTTGTCATGCCATCTTTTAACCCTTTTCTTAAACAACTTGGCATTTTCATAAGCTTGTGTCCTCCATTCATCAAATGACCTAATATCAAATAACCTCTTTTCACCAGCAAGCTTAAAATCATAGTTAAGTTCCTTAATTGCCCAATAAGCTTTATGTTCTAATTCAAGAGGTAAATGACAAGCTTTTCCATAGACCATTTTATAAGGGGACATTCCCATAGGATTTTTGTAAGCAGTTCTATAAGCCCATAAGGCATCATCAAGTTTCTTAGACCAATTCTTTCAAGATCTATTAACAATCTTTTGCAAAATTAACTTTATTTCTCGATTGCTCAATTCAACTTGGCCACTAGAGTGAGGATGGTAAGGTGATGCAATTCTATGGTTCACATCATATTTAGCTAGAAGTTTACGGAAAGCACCATGAATAAAATGAGAACTACCATCAGTCATTAAATATCTAGGGACTGCAAACCTTAGGAAAATAACATCTTTAAGCATTTTAATAGAAGTGTTATGATCAACAGTACTAGTAGGAATAGCTTCTACCCACTTAGTATCGTAATCAAAAGCATCTAGAATATGTGTATACCCATTAGAGGAAGGAAAAGGTCCCAGATAATCAAATCCCCAAACAACAAATGGTTCTATAGAAAGTGAATAATTCATAGGCATTTCCTGATGTCTACCAATGTTACCAATTCTTTGCCATTCATAACATGAAAGGACATACTTACGAGCATCTTTAAAAAGAGTAGCCAATAAAAACCCGATTGTAATACCTTGTGTGCAGTTCTGTCACCAGCATGGTGTCCTCCGTAAGCCTCGGAGTGACACTTCCGTAGGATTTGTCCCGGTTCATGCTCAGGTACACAACGTCTAATAACACCATCTACTCCTTCTTTATAAAGATGTGGGTCATCCCAAAAGTAATGTCGTAAATCATAAAAGAATTTTTTTCTTTTGTTGATAGGTGAAGTTAGGCGGTATATATTTAGTGACAATATAGTTAGCATAATCAGCATACCAAGGAGTACTATGCGAAGTATTTATACTGGCAAGTTGCTCATCAGGAAAATTGTCATCAATAGGCACTGGGTCATCAAGAACATTTTCCATTCTAGACAAGTTATCTGCTACAGGGTTTTCAGCTCCCTTCCTATCAATGATATGCACATCAAACTCTTGTAGTAAAAGCACCCACCTAATAATTCTAGGTTTAGCATCTTTCTTTTCCATGAGGTATTTAATAGCAGCATGATCGGTCTGAATAGTGACTTTTGAGTCAAGAATATAAGGTCTAAATTTATCACATGTAAACACAACTGCTAAAAATTCTTTCTCAGTGGTAGCATAATTTCTTTGAGCATTGCCTAGGGTCTTACTAGCATAATGAATAACATTCAATTCCTTGTCTACTCTTTGCCCTAAAACAGCAGCAACAACATAGTCACTAGCATCACACACAATTTCAAATGTTAAATCCAATCAGGTGGTTGGACAATAGGCGCAGAAATCAAGGCTTTCTTAAGTATTTCAAAGGCTTCTACACAATCATCATAAAAAACAAAAGGAATATCTTTTTGAAAAAGATTAGTTAGTGGCCTAGAGATCTTTGAGAAATCTTTTAAGAAACGCCTATAAAAACCAGCATGACCAAGGAAACTTCTTATACCTTTGATATCTTTTGGACATGGCATTTTCTCTATTGCATCAACTTTAGCTTTGTCCACCTCAATACCTCGTTTAGATATTTTATGCCCAAGTACTATTCCTTCATTCACCATAAAGTGGCACTTCCCCCAATTCAAGACAAGATTAGTTTCTTCACAGTTCTGCAAAAATCGATCAAGGTTGCTCAAGCAATCATCAAAAGAAGTCCCGTAGACAGAAAAATCATCCATGAAAACCTCAACAATCTTTTCACAAAAGTCAGAGAATATAGCAGTCATGCATCTGTGAAAGGTAGCAGGTGCATTGCATAAACCAAAAGGCATACGTCTATAAGCATAGGTTCCAAAAGGGCATGTGAAAGTAGTTCTCTCTTGGTCCTCTTTTGAGACGGGTATTTGAGAAAAACCAGAATATCCGTCAAGAAAGCAAAAGTGTGTGTAATTAGATAATCTTTCTAACATTTGATCAATAAAAGGCATGGGGTAATGATATTTCCTAGTAGCTTTATTTAATTTCCTGAAATCAAATACCATCCTATAACCAGTTATGATTTTTTGCGGAATGAGTTCATTTTTATCATTAGGGACAACAGTTATACCTCCTTTCTTAGGAACACAATGAGCAGGACTTACCCATCTACTATCAGCAATAGGATAGATTATACTTGCCTCCAGAAGGTTTAGTATTTCAGTTCTCACCACTTCCTTCATCTTATGATTTAAGCGGCGTTGATGATCAACAACAGGTTTAGCATCCGGTTCCATATTAATCTAGTGCTGACATAGAGTGGGAATTATGCCCTTAAGATCATCAAGAGTATATCCAATAGCAGCCCTGTGCTTCTTTAGAGTTTTAAGTAATCTCTTTTCTTCATGCTCTGAAAGGTTAGCACTAATAATAACATGATATATCTTCTTTTCATCAAGATAAGCATATTTCAAGGTATCAGGTAAAGTCTTTAGCTTAAACATGGGATCTCCCTTGGGAGGAGGAGGATCCCCTAAAATATCAACTGGTAACTTGTGTTTAAGAATAGGTGTTTGTCTAAGAAATATATCATCTATCTCATTTCTTTCATTCATATGCATATCATTCTCATGGTCTGGCAAATATTGTTCTAGTGGATCAGTAGGAGGCACGGCCATAGAAACCAGACCAATTATTTCATCCTTACTAGGTAATTCTTTATCATGCGGTTGCTTACCAAACTTGGAGAAATTAAATTCACGAGACACCTCACCAAAGCTTACTTTGACCTTCTCAGTAACACGATTAATTTCAGCATTAACAGTATTCAAGAAAGGTCTACCAAACATAATGGGACAAAAATTGTCTTGTTTCGAACCAAGTACTAAGAAATCAGTTGGGTACTTAACTTTTCCACAGAAGACTTCAACATCTCTAACAATCCCAAGTGGTGAAAAAGTATCTCTGTTTGCATGTTTAATAGTAACATCAATGTCTTCAAGCTTAGAGGGTGCTATATCATTCATAATTTCTTGATATAAGGTAAAAGGTATAGCGCTAACACTAGCACCAATGTCACACAAGCCATGATAACAATGATCTCCAATCTTAACTGAAACAACAGGCATGCCAACAACTAGTTTATTTTTATCTAGCTCATCCTGTTTGTTTCTAGCAGGTTTTGCAATTCTAGCTGCTTCACCACAGAAGTAAAGAACCTGACCCTCAATGTTATCAACTAGAAGATCTTTAACTATAGCAACATTAAGCTCAATGTTTATTTGTTCAGAGGGTTTAGGTGTTCTAACATGACTTTTATTAACCACAGTTGTAACTTTAGCATGTTCCTTAATTCTAACAGGGAAAGGTGGTTTCTCAATGTAAGCAGTAGGAACAATTGGATCAACGTGGCTAACAATTATTTCTTCCCTCTTAATTTTAACAGATTCCTCTAATTGTTTTTCAATGGGTGGATGATATTTAAACCACTTCTCCTTAGGGAGATCAACATGACTAGCAAATGATTCACAGAAAGAAGCTACTATCTCAGAGTCAAGGCCATATTTATTGCCAAACTCATGGAAAGTATTGGTTTCCATAAAAGATTTAACACAATCAAACTTAAGCTTTATACCAGGCTCTTTACCTTTGTCGAGTTCCCAATCTTCAGAGTAGCATTTAATTCTTTCCAGAAGATCCCATTTGAATTCAATAGTCCTATTCATAAAGGAACCATTAGAAGAAGAATCGGGTAGTACTTGATCATTATGAGAAAGTCGAGCATAAATTTTTTGTATAATCATTTCTCTTGAGAACTCATGGTTGGGACAGGTGTGCATCATCGATTTAAGCCTCCCCCAAGCTTGAGAGATACTTTCTCCTTCAAAAGGCCAGCAATTATAAATAAAGTTCCGATCACAATGGACTAGATGCATAGGATAAAATTTCTGATGAAATTCCAGCTTCAAGCGATTCCAGTCCCACGATCCTGTATCATCCAATAGCCTGTACCACATCAATGCCTTTCCCTCCAAAGATAAAGGGAAAAACTTCTTCTTAACTTTGTCTCCAGTCAAACCTGCAAGCTTAAATAATCCACAAACCTCATCGACAAATATTAAATGATAATCAGGATGAGTCATACCATCATAAGGACTAGCTAGCAGTTTCTCTAACATACCCGAAGGAATCTCATAATAAATATTTTCAGTAGGTTAAGTAGGTTGAGGAGCAACCTTTTCCACTTACGTTCGAGGCGAAGATGCCCCGAACAAGGCACTCAAAGGGTGACCGTCCATAGCAACAAGTAACAGTAAATTTCAGCACATAGCAAAAATGTTTCCTTACCAATTTGCAGTTACCAGAGGCATTTCACTCCCTGGCAACGGTGCCAGAAAAGAGTCTTGATGACCCACAAGTATAGGGGATCAATCGTAGTCCTTTCAATAAGTAAGAGTGTCGAACCCAACGAGGAGCAGAAGGAAATGATAAGCGGTTTTCAGTAAGGTATTTTCTGCAAGTGCTGTTAGTAACAGTAGTAGATAGTTTTGCAGCAAGATATTTCATAACAAGTGACAAGTAACAATAGTAACCAAGGTGCAGCAAGGCAGCCCAATTCTTTTTATAGCAAAGGACAGGCCGGAAAATATTCTTATATGAAGCAAGCGCTCTCGAGGACACATGGGAATTTCTGTCTAGTCATGTTCATCATGTTGAGTTGATTCTTGTTCGCTACTTTGATAATTTGATATGTGGGTGGACCGGTGCTAAGGTGTTGTTCTTACTTGAAAAAACAACCCACTTATGATTACCCCCTCTCGCAAGCATCCGCGACTATGAAAGAAGAATTAAGATTAATCTAACCATAGCATGAAACGTGTGGATCCAAATCAACCCCTTATGAAGCAACGCATAAACTGGGGTTTAAGGTTCTGTGACTCTCGCAACACATCATCTACTTGTTACTCCACAATGCCTTCCCTTAGGTGCATAATATGGTGAAGTGTCTTGTAGTCGACATTCACACGACACCACTAAGAGAAGCAACAACATACATATCATCAAAATATCGAACGAATACCAACTTCACATGATTACTTATAACAAGACTTATCCCATGTCCTCAGTAACAATAGTAACTACTCACACCTCATCAACATGTTCAAGATCAGAGGTGTAATGATGGTGATCAGGGATCTAAAGATAATATCTTTCACCAATTAATCGAACAAGCATGAACTACAAGAAGTAATCAACACTACTAGTAACTCACAGGTACCAATCTGAGGTTTTGAGACAAAGATTGAATACAAGAGATGAAATAGGGTTGGAGATGAGATGGTGCTGGTGAAGATGTTGATGAAGATTGGTCCTCCCACAAAGGACGAAGCGTTGGTGATGACGATGGCTTCGATCTCCCCCTCCCGGAGAGAAGTTTCCCCGGTAGAATCTCTCTGCCGGAGAGAAAAAGTGCCTCTGCCCAGGTTTCCGCCTCGAGACGGCGGCACTTCATCCCGAAAGTAATCTTATGATTTTTTCTAGGTCAAAACAGACCATATAGGAGAAGAGGGGGCCAGGGGACCTGCAGGGTCCCCACTATTCAACAGGGCGCGGCCAGGGGGTGGGCCGCGCCCTGTTGTCTCGTGGCCAGCAGCCCCCCCCCTCTGGTATATTTTTGGCTAAAAAATTCTTATATATTACACCAAAATTCTCCCTGAAATTTCAGGTCATTTGGAGTCCAGTGAATTTTCTGCTATTTTCTTGGTTTTCAGGTCCAGAATTCCAGTTTCCATAGATTTCCATCTTTGAGATGTACCTTGCATATTCAGAGAGAAAAGGTATAAGAATTATATAAAAATAAGGAATAATGACCAAGAATAACATAAATACCAATAGGAATTCATGATGCATAATGGACGTATCAAAATTCCACTTTCATTTTTTGCCCAGCCCTGCAAGAACTGTCACAAGTGTCGAATCTTATATTGCCATCTTTCAATACTCAATTGACCTCTATTCTCTTTAGCCCATTCTCTGGCTATCAAATAAAGGAAACTCTCCCTTTCGAACCATGACAATTTGACAGAGAAGATGCTTTTGTTGCCCACGTGGGTCGCATCCCCCGAGTCAACAAGGATAGGATTGTGATCAGAAAGTCCCCTGTGTAACACACACACCGTTACGAGCGGAAACTTCCACTAGTAGAAAACAGGACAACACTCCCGGTTCTAGAGGGCCTTTAGTCCCGGTTCTACAACCGGGACAACATGATCGGGACTAATGCCAATCACTTTTAGTCCCGGTTGGCTTACGAACCGGGACCAAAGGTGCTCCACGTGGACGCAATGCGGCGCCGAGGCAGGAGGACCTTTAGTCCCGGTTCGTAACACGAACCGGGACAATAAGGCGCTGGTTTTTTTTGGAAAGGACCGTGTTTCATTTTTTGTTTTCATTTTATTTTATATTTATATTGTATTTTTACGCGGTTAAACATATTAATATACAACCAATATCAGTACAAATTAGATGGATGCAATAGACCAAGTTGAATTAGAGGAAATATTTTCCTCTAATTCAACTTGGTCTATTGCATCCATCTAATTTGTACTCTTATATGTCATATAACAACTCATCATTATCATCTTAATCAACTCTTCATGATTAAACATCCAACAACTCATCATCATCTTAATCAACGATCCTCATTATTGTAGTTATCAAAAGGTTGAAACACTAACTACTGCTAGTTAAAAAAGTAAAATAAAGGCGAACTCCGACATCTCCTGATTGAAGAACACAAATCAACCTATCTCCAACTTGTGGGATGCCCAAGTATTCCTCTCCAATCTGTAGCGTAAATGCATGTATTGCATTTCTCCATCCTGTGATTTTCAGGGTTTCTTCACTTTTAGTTATCCTGTAGCTACCACTGTAATCAATAGGGAGTGGCCGTAAGCTAACCATTTGCAAATCACCATTTCTGAACATCCATCTAGGCACGGTCTCTAGGGGGAGTAGCTATTGAAAAACATTAGTAATAATAACATAGTTAGCAAACTAGTTTTGCTTGAGAACAATGTATATATGAAAAAGATGGACTAGTGATGCAATGGTAAAAAAAATCTTACAAAGTTGTTTGAAGTGATGTTATGATGGTTCAACTTGTGCACTAGTGGCAAATAACCATTATAAATGTTGCCAGTCCGGTAATGTTTAGCATGATCCTCAACATCATGAATAAATGAGATAAGATGATTTATCTCCGAACAAGTAAGTTTGGAGTCAAGACTGTAGTACGTCCGATCTATTATCTGTCGGGTAGTTCTTGTAGCACGGAAATAAGCTGATAATTAAAAATAAAGAAATTTAGTCGGGATGAGTACCAACTAGTTTTCAATAATCAATATAAAGTACCTAACAAATCTGTTGACAAACGCACCTGGAGGTAGCACCGGAATCAAGTCATCCTCCGCATGCACCCAAATATCTATATTATTATCACGAACATCGCCATTACCAAGATCGAAGGTAATATTCATGTCCTCATCCAACCCATGCGCGTTGCAAAATCCTCTCCAATTAGAACAACCAAAATATGTGTGATCTTTGTTATTTTTCACCTTAACAACAAAAGTGTAATGCTCCGTTCTTAGGTGAGCTATCTTAGGCTCTCTACTATCCTTCTCTTTGAAATGGAACTTGTCAAAGACAGCAAATCTTGCATGACAGGGAATGCACTAGTCGAATTGTACAAAATAAAATTAAAGGTTAATAAAGGCAAAAAGCACACGTCATACTTCATTAACGAAAAATACATGTCGTCTGCACATACCATAATAATACTAAATTCTTCTGTTAGCTTGACGGTGAACGACCTATCGTTGTCCAGGTGAGGATAAATGTCGCATAGACCCCTGTCATCCCAGCACAAAGGACACTGAAGGATCCTATCGTCGTCAGACGACGTCGACATTTCCTGTGTTCATGATTCTAAGATTAAAAATCAAGGCAAAATTTTGAAGCAAGATCATCATATAATATCACTAATACATATGATATCACCGGCGATCGTCGGGGACTCTTCATATAATATTATCATATAATATGACTAATACGTCTTGAATAATCTAGTTAATGAAGCATCGAATATTATCGCTAATACAGCTCGAATATTATCACATAATATCATTAATTAATACAGATCGAGTTGACGTCTCACGGTGCAGGCGGTGGACACCCAAAGAGAAGGAACCATCGCCGGATCATAGCTCGGGTGAGATCCCTGAATAACCTGCCAGGTATTGGACAACCTGGCGTCCAACGCGGCCATGTAGCGATGGACGTGCTCGTCCTCCTCCCTGACACGACGACGTACCACCTCTGCGGGGGGCGGCTCCCTCTGCACCGATAGTGGCCCACGCGATTGCCGCCAAAGAAGCTCCGGGTCGACGACGAAACTCGGATTTCTCACCAATGTGCGCGCCCCGGAAGGTAGCACCTCCCAGTGCCAAGCCGGCGGAGCCCAGTCCCGGACATGGCGCCTGTCAAACTGGTTGTCGGCGCCGAGTCGACGACGAGGATGCGGGATTGGCATCGTCGACGAGAACAAATTGTGGCTATAGCAAATATCATTTTATTTAACAACAATAAAACAACAATACCATTTTTAATAACAAAGCCTAGTGATGTGTATGTGTGTGTCGCGCGTGCCCAAGAGCACATATAACACTTAAAATCATGTAAGGTAGCAAATAAAGAAGCATCTTCCTTATAGATCAACAAATCAACTTAAAATGCCATCTTAATTTTCTAACTAGCTTAGTGTTGCTATATATATGGATATATACATCATGGATTTGATCCTGGCACCGCCACCAGGGGCGGATCCACCATGGGTAAAGGGTGTACAGATGTACACCCAAAATATTCTACACGAAAATAATCCTATATACAGATATAGCATATGACAAAAAATACTAGCATGATATTTATGTCCTTTGTTTCACTATCAGATTATGCGGATTTACCGCCATAGGCCATACCACAAATTCTTGGCATGCATGATTATTGTAGCTGAGAGAGCCTAAATCTAAATGTGAACAATTTTCCCTTTTATTTGTGTTGGCATGGACTATTTGGTTTTCCCTGTTAGGATGAAAAAGAAAAATGAAAACTTAAAGTTGAATTCCTGGATCCACCGCTGACCGCCACTGCTTTGGCCGGCGACGGACGTGGGCGACGACGGTGACCGCGGGGGGGAGGGAGGATAGCTAGGAGGAGGAGGGGAACGGCGGTGTGGCCGGCGGCTCACCTAGGAGGAGGAGGAGGAGGCCAAAGCGGACTCGGGGAGGCGACGGCGTCGGGGGGCGGCGTCGGGGACGGCATCGGGGGCGGCGACGAGGAGCGAGCGGGCTCGGGGAGGCGACGGCATCGGGGGGCGGCGACGGGGGACGGCGTCCGGGGGCGGCGACGGGGGACGGCGTCGGGAGCGGCGACGGGGGACGGCGTCGTGGGCGGCGACGAGGAGCGAGCGCGCTCGGGGAGGCGACGGCGTCGGGGAGGCGACAACGAGATCCGGCAGCCTCGCGGCGTCGAGGTGGTTTTCGGCGCCGTCGGGGGAGAGGGAAAGCAGATGGATTTGGAAAATTTTCCATGTCCCGCTTATATAGTCCCCCCTTTAGTCCCGGTTGGTGGCTCCAATCGGGACTAAAGGCCCCCCTTTAGTCCCGGTTGGAGCCACCAACCGGGACTAAAGGTAGCTTTCGCCAGCCCAAAGGGCGGGAAGCACAAGCCTTTAGTCCCGGTTGGTGGCTCCAACCAGGATTAAAGGGGGACCTTTAGTCCCGGTTAGAGCCATCAACCGGGACTAAAGGGTTGGTCCTGGCTGTGGTGGGAGTTTAGTCCCACCTCGCTAGTTGAGGAGCACGACGACCAGGTTATAAGCCCCGCTGTGAGAGAGGCAGCATGAGCCTCTCTCAAACCGAACATGTGCCTACTATGTCGTTGTTACTAAAGTGAAAATAGATGCGTTTATAGAGAAAATTCAACCTAAATTCAAATTGCTAGTAAATTGATACTAGCACTTTGAATTTAGGTTGAATTTTCTCTATAAGCTCGTCTATTTTCATTTTTGCTATTTTTTATGTTATTTTTTTGCATATTAAAAGTTCTTAACAAAAAATACTTTATGAATATTCTTTTTGCTATTAAAGTTTATAACAAAAATAACTTTGATAATTTTAGTTGCATAAATTTTATATAATATTAAGTTAAATAACTTTGATCGGACGAAAACACGTCTATTACAAAGGGATTTCAATTTTTTAAACATATTTTAACTCAAGACTTTTTCTGCATTCAATATGCACCATTCAAAGCCACATCATCACTTTTCAACCCTTTTCTGACTTCATTTGCTATTTTTCATGCATTTCATGATTTATTTTGAGCTAAAATGACCCTGAATTGAAAAGCACTGCAAATGAACTCTGAAATGGTTGAAAGTTGGGATGGTGTCATAATTTCACCCACATAGCACGTGCTAAAAAGTTGAGAGGGTTACCGGAAAAACTGGATGCACTTCGTGTACAAACTGGACAATCTCTTTCGGAGTATCAGGTTTTCGGACAAAAACTCGTCTATTACAAAGGGATTTCAATTTTTTTAAACATATTTTAACTCAATACTTTTTCTGCATTCAATATGCACCATTCAAAGCGACATCATCACTTTTCAACCCTTTTCCGACTTCATTTGCTATTTTTCATGCATTTCATGATTTATTTTGAGCTAAAATGACCCTGAATTGAAAAGCACTGCAAATGAACTCTGAAATGGTTGAAAGTTGGCATGGTATCATAATTTCACCCACATAGCATGTGCCAAAAAGTTGGGAGGGTTACAGGAAAAACTGGATGCACTTCGTGTACAAACTGGACAATCTCTTTCGAAGTATCAGGGTTTCGGACGAAAACTCGTCTATTACAAAAGGATTTCATTTCTTCACATGTAACTACAGTGATATTCTAGATGAAAGCCATCATCAGAATAGTTATGGAGAGAATTTCAGTTTTTCTTCGCGTGTGTCCCTTGCTTATTGCGCCGTAACCATGGATAATCTTCATCGTTTAACAACATGCTTGGGTCAGCCATTACTTTGAAGGGAGGAATTTCACGAAACTTTTCATAATCTTCAGACATGTCTGTCTCGCCCTCCACTCCCACGATGTTTCTTTTCCCTGAAAGAACTATGTTTCGCTTTGGCTCATCGTTTGATGTATCCGCTTCCTTATCTTTTTTTCTTGGTTTGGTAGACATGTCCTTCACATAGAAAACCCGCGCCACATCATTGGCTAGGACGAATGGTTCCTCTGTGTACCCAAGATTGTTGAGATCCACTGTTGTCATTCTATACTGCGGGCCTAACTGTACGCCACCTCCTGACAGATTGACCCATTTGCACCGAAACAAAGGGACCTTAAATTCATGTCCGTAGTCAAGTTCCCATATCTCCTCTATGTAACCATAATATGTGTCCTTTGCACTATTAGTGATTGCTGCATCAAAGAGGACACCACTGTTTTGGTTGGTGCTCTTTTTATCTTGGGCGATCTTGTAAAATGTATTACCATTTATCTCGTACCCTTGGTAAGTCAATACAGTCGAAGATGGTGTGCTGGCCAACAAGTACAGGTCATCTGCAACAGTGTTGTTACGCATGAGATGCATTTGCAACCAACCGCCGAAAGTCCCGATGTGTTCACGTGTAATCCAGTCGTCAGACTGCTCCGGGTGTGTCCAGCGTAGAATATTCTTGTGTTCATTCATATACGGGGCCACCAAGGTAGAATTCTATAGAACTGTGTAGTGTGCTTGCGCCCTAGAATGCCCGTCCCTACATATTATTGATTTCGCTCCTAGCGTGCCTTTTCCACTCAGTCTCCCCTCATACCGCGATTTAGGGACACCAATCGGCTGAAGGTCAGGAAAAAATTCAACACAAAACCCGATGACCTCCTCTGTTCGATGGCCCGTGGAGATGCTTCCTTCTGGCCTAGCACGATTACGAACATATTTCTTCAATACTCCCATGAACCTCTCAAAGGGGAGCATATTGTGTAGAAATACAAGACCCAGAATGGCAATCTCGTCGACTAGATGAACTAGGAAGTGAGTCATGATATTGAAGAAGGATGGTGGGAACACCAACTCGATCGATTGCACCAAATCATTCCGTAACATTGGTAGGATTTCTGGATCGATTAACTTCTGAGAGATTGCATTGAGGAATGCACATAGCTTCACAATGGCTAATCGAACGTTTTCTGGTAGAAGCCCCCTCAATGCAACCGGAAGCAGTTGCGTCATAATCATGTGGCAGTCATGAGACTTTAGGTTCTTGAATTTTTTCTCTTCCATGTTTATTATTCCCTTTATATTCGACGAGAAGCCAGACGGGACCTTGATACCGAGCAGGCATTCAAAGAAGATTTCCTTCTCTGCTTTGGTTAGAGCGTAGCTGGCAGGACCTTAATACTGCTTTGGATGCCTGCCGTCTTTTTCGTTCACACATTGCTGGTCCTCCCGTGCCTCCGGTGTATCTTTTATCCTCCCATACATGCCCAAGAAGCCTAGCACGTTCACGCAAACATTCTTCGTCACGTGCATCACGTCGATTGCAGAGTGGACCTATAGGTCTTTCCAATAGGGTAGGTCCCAAAATATAGATTTCTTCTTCCACATGGGTGCGCGTCCCTCACCATCATTCGGAACAGATTGTCCGCGAGGACCCTTTCCAAAGATTACTTGTAAATCCTTGACCATATCAAGTATGTCATCACCCGTACGGAGGACAGGCTTCTTTCGGTGATCTGCCACACCATTGAAATGCTTGCCTTTCTTTCTTAAGGCATGCTTGGTCGGAAGAAATCGACGATGTCCCAGGTACACATTCTTCTTGCATTTGTCCAAATATATACTTTGGGTATCATCTAAACAGTGCGTGCATGCGTTGTATCCCTTGTTTGTCTGTCCTGAAAGGTTACTAAGAGCAGGCCAATCATTGATGGTTCCAAACAGCAACGCTCGTAGGTCAAATTCCTCTTGTTTATGCTCATCCCACACACGTACAACTTTTCCATTCCACAGCTGTAAAAGCTCTTCGACTAATGGCCTTAGGTACACATCAATGTTGTTGCCGGGTTGCTTAGGGCCTTGGATGAGCACTAGCATCATAATGAACTTCCGGGTTGCTTAGGGCCAAGGAGGAAGGTTATAGATACATAGAGTCACGGGCCATGTGCTATGATTGCTGCTCTACTCCCCAAAAGGATTAATGCCATCTGCACTTAAACCAAACCATACATTCCTTGCGTCACCTGCAAAGTCCTCCCACTTTCTCTCGATTTTTCTCCACTGCGACCCGTCAGCGGGTGCTCTCAACTTCCGGTCTTTCTTACGGTCTTCTTTGTGCCATCGCAACAACTTGGCATGCTCTTTGTTTCTGAACAGGCGTTTCAACCGTGGTATTATAGGAGCATACCACATCACCTTGGCAGGAACCCTCTTCCTAGGGCGCTCGCCCTCAACATCACCAGGGTCATCTCGTCTGATCTTATACGGCAATGCATTGCATACCGGGCATGCGTTCAATTCCTCGTACTCATCGCGGTAGAGGACGCAGTCATTAGGGCATGCATGTATCTTATGCACCTCTAATCCTAGAGGGCAGAGAACCTTCTTTGCTCCATGCGTAGTGTCAGGCAATTCGTTATCCTTTGGAAGCTTATTCTTCATTATTTTCAGTAACTTTTCAAATCCCTTGTCAGATAAACCATTCTCTACCTTCCATTGCAGCAATTCCAGTGTGGTACCGAGCTTTGTGTTGCCATCTTCGCACTTTGGATACAACCCTTTTTTGTGATCCTCTAACATGCGATCGAACTTCAACTTCTCCCTTTCACTTTCGCATTCTCTCTGTGCATCAACAATGACCCGGCGAAGATCATCATCGGGCACATCGTCAGGTGCCTCTTGATCTTCAGCCTCCCCCGTTGCAGTATCACCGTATTCAGGGTACATAGGATGATAGATGTCATCATCCTCTTCTTCTTCGTTGTCTTTCATCATAACCCCTTTTTCTCTGTGCTTGGTCCAAACATTATAGTGTGGCATGAAACCCTTCTCAAGCAGGTGGAAGTGAAGGGTTTTAAAGTTGGAGTAATCATTCGTATTCTCACAGACAGTACCTGGACAATACATAAAACCATTCTTCTTGTTTGCCTCAGCCACTTCGAGAAATTTATGCAGGCCCTCAATGTACTCGGAGGTGCGTCGGTCACCGTACATCCATTGCCGGTTCATCTGCGTGCATTATATAATTAAATGTATCAAAAACCATTACAGAACATCATGAATAGAGAACTGATCAAATTAATACAAGTTCATCATCACATTAAAACCAAAGTACAGTAGTGATCAAATGTTATTACTGAAAAAATAAATACATAAAGTTCATACATAGTTCTCATAGAACAACATACAAGTAAGAAAATTATACAAGTATCTATCTAAATCTTACAAGTAAGAATTTTTTTATTTTAAAAAGAAGATAAGAACAAGAGGCTCACCACGGTGGTGCCGGCAACGAGATCGGCGCGGGCGATCGACGGCGGTGAGGACGGGGACGGGGACGGCACCCTATACATGTGCAGACTCTAAGAAGTTAATTTCAGCTCTAATTGTGCGTCTAAATCAAAAGAACTCCCACATACACTCCTCCACTAAAACCCACAAACCACACTCTACGTCTAGAGCATTTGAAATGAGCTGAACTAGCAGTGAGACATAAAACGATGAAGTCGTTAACCTTTTAGAACACTTGTGTAGTTGGTGCACCGCCAAACCTAAACAAATCTTAGGGAAAATGTAGCTTGGAGGTCTAGCTTGGAGAGGAGAAAACTTAAGTGTGGCTCCGGCATTTCATCGAACACCTCATGTGCATAGGAGGCGAGAACAGAGAGCAACACACCTCCCAAACGCCGGCCGGCCAAAAAACAGAGGAGTGAGCGGGCAGGGGCGAGCATTTATATAGGCGTTGTATAAGTCCCGGTTGATGGCTAGCACCGGGACTAAAGATGCCTCTTTAGTCCTGGTTCCAGCCACCACCAGGAGCGAGGCCCTTTAGTCCCGGTTCGTGTCTGGAACCGGGACTAAAGGGGTCAGACGAACCGGGTCTGGTTCCTGCCGAGGCCCGGCCGGCGCCCTGGCCTCATGAACCGGGACTGATGCACCCATTAGTCCCGGTTCGTAACACGACCAGGACTAATGCAATATTCTGGCCCATTTCAAAGCCCTGTTTTCTACTAGTGTTCTGTTCCCATTCCACACTGGTTAGAACCCGATCTAATTTCTCATAAGTTGGATTCTCCAAGTTGTTCGCCCAGGTGTATTGCCTGCCTGTGAGATCATTTTTTCTCGTTCAGACTCTCAATGATAACATTAAACATAAACGACCACCTCCCGTCGAAATTATCATTATTATTTTTCTCTCTCCGCCTAATCATGTTAAAGTCGCCACCAACCAAAATGGGCAACCTGTCAACCCCGCAAACCCTCACTAGGTCTGCTAGGAAGTCTAGTTTGAACTCTGGCTGTGGCTTGCCATATGCAGCGACCAGGGCCCAACTAAAACCATCAAGTTTCGATCGCACATGAAATTTCACAGCATAGTCACCCAGGATAACATTGACTGCTTCCAGGGTTTCGCAATTAACCCCAAGAAAGATCCCGCCAGATCTTCCCCGCGGTGGGAGACAATGCCAGTCAAAGTTTAAACCACCGGAAATCGTTCCAAGAAACTGCGAAGTAAAGTTATCTCTACCCGTCTCGACCAAAGCAGTAAAATATAGTTTGTGTTCTATAGAAGGCTCCGCAAGAAACCTACATTTAGCCAATTCCGCAAGACCTCTGCTATTCTAGAAAATGCCTCTCATTTTTTATCATGAAATTTTCATTTGAATTTTATTTTCACACTTCGACGCACCGCAGAGAGAGGGTAGGCCTTCCACTTCCACGTGCGTTTGGGCTTATCCTGCACCGCCTCTGAGTCTGCATGACCGAGGTCATTGCCCAAGCTCTCAAATGGTTGTAGAGGTGCCGCATGCTCCTCTGCATCTAAAGCTTCTCCGCCTAGAACACTGGAGGGCACTAAATCCTCACAAAGACACTCTAATGCCCGAACTCCAAGCGCATTTACTTCACTTTCTTACATTGGTTTAACTGCCGTAATATTCCTAATCATTTCCATGGCTCTGTCTGCCTCAAGATCAAGCAAATAATTAACAGACCTAGCTACCTCCTGACCATTCGCCCCGAGAGAGACCCCCAACTTATTAGCATTACTAACAATTTCGTTCTCGGAAAAATATAATACTGAAAAACTGGTGTTAACGGACATACCTATAGTGCCGTCAATATCTCGAAGCTTTGCTGCTCGCATAGCACGCCCCATATACAAGTCATCCGCGTCTGGCTGGTCCAGAATCCGCTGACTCACCCGCCTGTCACCGGACATCGGGTCCGGGATCCCGCCAAAAGCTATCACGTCCTCCACAAGATAGTTAGTCAGGGAACAGCCTCCTGCCAGGTTCCCGACCTGTATCGCAGGGCTGGACTCCACGGCCCGCACAGGGGACCGCGAGGCCTGCGGCGAAGTAGGAGGAATAGCCGAGGCCACTTGCCTCGGGCTCCCCATGAAGTCCGCCGTCGGAGAAGCAATCGGTCCCATAAGAGATGAAGTAGGGGACGGAACGAAGGCCGCCTACCTCGGACTCCCTCCCATGACCAGCGTCGAGGGGTAGGCCGGCTCCATCACCTCCGAAGCCGGCGCCATACGAACCGGCGACATCACCGGGGATAGTGGAGGCGGCTCCTGCTCCGCTGGATCCCCAGTCTCGGCCCCATCCCCCCAGAGGGGACTAGGCGCCGAAGATGCCCCAAAAGAACCGAACCAAAGCCCCACCATGGGTTTCGAAGTAGGTGTAGTCCCCTTGTCCACAGGGGCATCCGCAGTCTGATTAGGCTGCCCGGTGGACTTAGGAACATCCTCACGCTTGTCATGGTCCATGTTGTCGTCCTGCTGCCTGTCTCCTCCCTCAGTCATCTCATCATCATTGCCATTAGTGGCATCATCACGAAAAGGGTATCCCTCAATCTTGACTCTGAGATCATATGTCACACCACAATAAGTCCAGGGGACGTATTCCAGCACATAATCAATCTCGGTCACCCCGACAAGTAGCCTCGCAATACCGTGACTATGTGTAAAAGGCATATCCACCTGCCCAGTCTTACCGATCAGCGACCCAATGCTCCAGGTCTCCAAAAAATCATTAAGGGGCTGAGACGGAGCGCCATGAAACCTGACCCAAATCTAACACATTGGTATCCCCTCAGGCTCCTTTTTCTTCCACTCATCGAACTCAAGAAAGCACGTACTAACTAGAACTCTGCATATACCAAACGCCAAGAGGCGCACCAGGTTACGTTCTCCTTCCTTGGAAAATCAACCTTGTACACTTGTTCATCTATACGCACTAGAGACCGCTGGAAACTCGCAGAAACCAACCTCCTTAGTTATTGCACCACCTGCACCTCCGTCATGGAACCGCCAGTAACACGCACCAGGCCAGTCCTCGAGCTCTCAAGACGGGTCTGCCAGAGTTCATACATGCAGTCTCAAAGAACATCAGCTTACTATCGCAGACTCCATAGAGCGTTTCCACTGGTTTGTGTTGGAACCGGGGGCACCTGCAAGCTCAAGCTCACGATGACAATGGTGAAGGGAAGACGATGACTCAGGTGGTTTTTTGTGCTGTGTACTACTCTGCAGCTTTTCTCTCTTCTATTTCTCTTAGCTGTACTCGACTTACAAAGCAAAGAGATCAACTCCACACGCGAGCAGACCGGCCGTGCCATCCCACGACGCCCGACGTGCGAGTGATGCGTGTGTGCCGCTCACTTCGCTGCATGCCATCCCATGCACAGCTAACGGCCGCACCAAGTTAGCTAACCACTAACAGAAACTACGATCGGCCTCACTGTGTAGATGCACACGAGATTCGGCCGTTCATTTTCTAACTGAAAACAAACTAAACTAGCTACTAAGCCGGTCTAGGAAATACAGGTTCAACATTTCCCCCCCTAATTCCAACGCCCGGTGCCCACCATGATGACGCCAACCTTCTGTCGCATTTCAACGAACTTGATTCGCCCTAGCGCCTTGGTGAGGAAATCAGCAAGCTGTCCGTCAGTGCCGACGTGGTCGACTTCCTCCTTGCCGTCTTCGATGCACTCATGAATAAAATGGTAACGGATGTCGATATGCTTACTTCTATCGTGGTGCACCGGGTTCTTGCTCAAAGCAATCGCCGACTTGTTGTCGACGCGCAGCTTCGCCTTCGTTGGAGTGTCGCCGGTGAGCTCGCCGAGGAGCCTGCATAGCCACACGCCTTGGCAGGCTGCGGTTGCCGCCGCCATGTACTCAGCCTTGCATGACGAGACGGCGACGACCTTCTGCTTGTGAGAAGTCCATGTGATCGGGATGGAGTTGAGGAAGAACACTACTCCCGTCGTGCTCCGCCGATCGTCAACGTCGCCGGCGTGATCGCTGTCACTGAAGCCGATCACTTCCGGCGCTGCTGCATCGCCTTGCTTGTAGCAGCAGCCATGTCCCAGCGTCCCGCTAACATAGCGCAGGATCTGTTTGACAGCAGCCCAGTGTGCTGCCGCCGGCGCCTCCAAGTACCTGCTCACCATGCCAACAGAAAACGAAATGTCTGGCCGTGTGTTGCAGACATACCGAAGACTCCCAACGATGCTCCTGTACCGTGTGGCATACACGGCTTCGCCGGCGCCGGTCTTCCCAAGTTTCAACCGATTCTGCATCCGTGTGTCGGAGGGGTTGCACCCCCTCATCCCAGCAGCCTCCAGGACCTTGGCGGCGTACCCGCTCTGGCACAGGGTGATCGCACCAGCCTTCTGCTGAACTTCTATGCTGAGGTAGTAGCTCAGAATCCCAAGGTCACTCATCTTCTTCTGCTCCTTGAACACGGCGATTTCCTCGTCGCCGGCGCCGGTGATGATCAAGTCGTCGACATAGACACCGACGAGCAGCGTTGACGTGCCCGTGCCCCTCCTATACACCGTGTGCTCAAGAGGATTGCGCTCAAAGCCGAGCGACACGAGCGACGCGTCAAGCTTGGCATTCCATGCCCGGGGCGCCTGTTTCAGTCCGTACATCACCTTTCGGAGGCGCAGCACCTTTCCTTCGTCGCCGGCGATGACGAAGCCCGGCGGCTGATGAACGTAGACTTCTTCGCGAAGATCACCGTTCAGAAACGCTGACTTCACATCCATATGATGAACTCACCATCCGCGGTGTGCCGCGAGCGCCAGCAGCAGCCGCACGGTCTCCATGCGTGCCACGGGAGCGAACACCTCGTCGTAGTCCACGCCTTGCCGCTGTGCGTACGCCTTCGCCACCAGCCTCGCCTTGTGCTTCACTATGTTGCCGGCGGCGTCCCTCTTGACCTTGTAGACCCACTTGAGCCCTATGGCTCTGTGGGCTGGTGGGAGCGTGGCGAGCTCCCACGTCCTATTGTCGCGAATCGCTGCGAGCTCGGTGTCCATAGCGCGCTTCCAGCACGCCTCGTCAAGCGCCTAGCCGACGCTGTCGGGTTCTTCCGCGGCGACAAGACAGAGGCCGACATGCTCTTCTCTCGCCGCCGCGTCTAGCTCCGCGAGCACATGCTTCATCTTGCGGTAACGGGCCGGAGTGTGGTCGAGGTCGTGCTGCTCCCAGTCATCACCAGGCAGCGTCGCCCAGCCGTCCTCTCCGGAGACCGGAGAGCGTGCTAATGATGATGGCGTGATAGGGGAGCCTGCCGGTGTGGAGGATGGAAGAGGCGACCCGTCTGAGCTCGATGGAGGGGGCTGCACGTCGACACTCTCCTTGTCGCTGTAGACGACCACAAAGTGTTCGTCCATGCGGGTCGCCGCAGCACCTGGGGCCGACGTCCAGTCCCACTTCCTGCGTTCTTCAAATACGACGTCGCGTGTGACGTGCACCTTGTTTGTGGCCGGATCAAACACCCTGTACGCCTTGGCTCCCTCCGCGTACCCGAGGAAGATCATCGGCGTCGAGTGGTCGGCCAGTTTGTCGATGCCGGGGCCGACACGCTTGACGTGAGCGACGCACCCAAAGGTGTGTAGATGGTGGACCACCAGCTTCTTCTTGTGCCACGCTTCGTACGGCGTCTGCCCGTCGACGCTGCGCGTGGGGGATCGGTTGAGCAGGTACACCGCGGTCTTGACCGCGTCGCCCTGAAACGTGGCGGGCACGGCCATGCTCTTGAGCAGGCACCGCGCCATCTCCACCACAGTCTGGTTTCGCCTCACGACCACGCCGTTTTGCTGTGGCATGTACGGCGCAGTGGTGCAGTGCTTGATCCCTCCATCTTCGCAGTACAAGCGGAATTTGGTGGAGTTGAACTCGCCGCCCCGATCGGACCGGAACACCATGAGCCGGCGTCCAGACTCTGCTTCGGCGAGGGCCTTGATCTTCTTGAAACGTTGAAACACCTCGTCTTTGGATTTGATCACCTTCAGCGACATGTAACGTGAGTGATCATCAACGACCAGCAGGAAATACCGATTACCTCCGGTTGTCGCTGGCTTGATTGGCCCGCAGAGTTCCGTGTGGACGAGCTCAAGCACGTGCTCTGCGCGGTACGCTGAGGCCTGCGCGAACGGGAGCCGGTGTTGCTTGCCCAGCGCGCACCCGTCGCAGTATTGGTCCACGCGATCGATGAGGGGTACGCCGTTTGCCATCTCCAGGCGCGCGAGGTCGCGCAGCGCCCTGAAGTTCCGGTGACCGTAGCACGAGTGCCACAGCCATGCCGTGTCGTCGCCTCTCGCCAGCAGGCACACCGGCTTGGTGAGCGACAAGTGGAGGACGTAGAGACGCCCGGCGTTGCGTGCCACGCTGGCGAGCAGCCGCCCATCGGGGTTGCGGAGACGAAGGACCCCAGCTTGGATCGTCGTCTCGCAGCCGAGCTCATCCATCTGACCGATGCTCAAGATGTTGCTGCAAAGACGGGGTATGTAGTATACCTCTGAGAGCGTAAGATGTTCAACGCTGCGGCACTCGAAGAGGATCGTCCCTCTCCCCTCGATCTGCACACTGGACCCGTCGCCGAGCTTCACAGTCCCCCGCGCTCCCACATCGAGCTCGGAGAAGATCTCGCGGCGACCAGACATGTGGTTGCTTGCCCTGGTATCCAGGTACAAGGCGGTGTCGCAGGTACCGCCCTCCTGGGCAACGCGCGCCTAGGAGCGTTCCTCATTCAGAAGAATACGCTCGACCGGGCGCTCGATGGTGGCGGTGAGGGCGGTGACCGTGGCGAGGAGAAGAGCGGCCCCGTCGTCCTGGTCGCGCGCCACCGCAAGGTTAGCCTGATCCTTGCGTTCACGACGCGGCTCAGTGCAGTGCTTTGAGAAGTGCCCAGGCTTGTTGCAGTTGTAGCATTTCACCTGCGACATGTTGCGTTCTCCGTTCGGCGCGCCGTTTCCGCCGCCGCCTTGGCCGTCGCCGCGACGGTTCTGTGGCTTACCGTGGCGACGATTCGAGCCGCCGCCTTGACCGCCTTGTCCGCCAGACCCACCTGGTCCGCCGGAAACGCCCTAACCAGCGCCCTGGCCTTGCGCACGCGGGTTCTTGCGTGCTTTCCACTGCGCCTCTGTCATCAGCAGCTGGGCCCCGCCGCCTCCACCCTGATCGTTGGTGAGGTTGTGCTGCTCCGCGGAGCGCAGACGACCGACGAGCTCCTCAACCGAGAGCGTGTTGAGGTTGAGCATCGTCTCGATGGCGAGGGCGATCTGCATGTACCGAGACGGGACGACGCGGAGGAATTTCTGAACCACTCTCACCCCGTCCATGGTGTCGCCGAGCGAGCGCAGCTTGTTGACGAGGGAGGTGATGCGCATGCCAAACACGTCGAGCGTCTCGCCGTCGCGGAACGTGATCGCCTCAAACGCGGAGCGCAGCCGTTGCGCCGTGGCCTCGCGCACGCGCGCCACGCCCATGCACATGGTCTTGATCGTCTCCCAGGCCTCCTTCGCCGTCTTCTTCACCACGATCGCACCCACCATCTCCGGCGGTATGGATCGTAGGATGGCCGCCAGCGCCGCCTTGTCGTTGGGGACGCTCGACGGGTTTCCTTCGACGGCGTCCCACATCAAGTTGGCCTCCATGTTAATCTGCATCAACATGGACCACTAGAAGTAGTTCGTCGGGGTAAACATTGGCCACACCATGGTGCCGCTGGGGACGAGGCGCTCCTGGACCGCGCGTTCGTGCACGACGATCTCCTTCCCGTGCCTGCGGGTGCGCCTCCGACCCCGGGTCGGAGTCACCGATCGGGCGCCTCCGTCGCCTGAGTCGTCGATCCTCCCAGCGGCAGCGCGGGCTGCCGCCGCAGCGTCAGCGGTTGTCGGGGTGCCGTTGGGAGAGGTGGAGCCGGCCATGGTCACCGAGGAATGACGCGGCTCTGATGCCACTTGTTGGAACCGGGGGCACCTGCAAGCTCAAGCTCACGATGACAATGGTGAAGGGAAGACGATGCCTCAGGTGGTTTTTTGTGCTGCGTACTGCTCTGCAGCTTTTCTCTCTTCTATTTCTCTTATTTGTACTCAACTTACAAAGCAAAGAGATCAACTCCACACGCGAGCAGACCGGCCGTGCCATCCCACGACGCCCGACGTGCGAGTGATGTGTGCGTGCCGCGCACTTCGCTGCATGCCATCCCATGCACAGCTAACGGCCGCACCAAGTTAGCTAACCACTAACAGAAACTACGATCGGCCTCACCGTGTACATGCACACGAGATTCGGCCGTTTATTTTCTAACTGAAAACAAACTAAACTAGCTACTAAGCCGGGCTAGGAAATACAGGTTCAACATGGTTTGGGTGCCAAGACAAGTGGGCAGTCCCCCAAAGCATGTTTCGGCTTCAAGCACAAGTCATATAACTCCGCGGTGCATCGCACCGCAAAGTGTCCCGCTTCGCCGCACCTGTAGCAATATAATTTTGGGTGTGTCTAGGACACATCTAGATGTGACATAATTATTACACATCTAAATGACTAAATCAAGTTTAAAAAGGAAAAGAAAAAAGAAAAAAAAAATACCCACACGAATCTCCATATAAGATCAATGATATAGGGCTTAGATGTGCAATACTTATCTCACATCTAGATGTGTTTTAGCAAAACCGTATAATTTTTCCTTCTTTCGCGGCCCCATATTAGCATGGTCATTGTCCAACTTGTCACTCGCCTTATCACTTGCCGAATCTTGCGTCCCTGTTGCTGCCCCAGCCGTCGGCACTGGCCGCAGCAAACGCCCTCACCGCGGCCAAAGCAGCGCCGCGCAGGGCCGGGATAGAAGCCACCGTCGCTGTCACACTAGGTGTCGTCGTGACCGTAGTCTACTGCGCGACCACGGCCGCCACATCAGTCGCAGGAGGAGGGTCGCAGCGCGGCAGTGGGTCGCAGCGAGGGGGGTTTTGGTCGGCGAACGTACCACCACGCCCGCCACTCCCATGCCGTCCCCGGTGTGCCCGAGTCCCATCCCGAGGCCAGTACTGCTGGGTTCCCGAAGCCCCCTCAACGAAGCTCCCCGGCGGTGAAACATAGCCGCTGCCGCCGCCGCCACCAAAGTTCCACTGATCTCCGCCCTGACCCTGACCCCCTCCATTGGAGGACAATCCCCTGTAACGGTCATCACCATACGTGCCATATCCATCAAAGTCCCACTGCCCTCCGCCGAATCCATCGTCGTATCTCTGCCGGCTAAGGGACTTTGATCTAATTCTAAACACATTAACAAACATTTTAAATAGTGCTATAGGACGCTATAGCGTTTAGAAGAGGTCCGCCGCTATGAGGCATAGCGCGCTGTTTAAAACTATTGTTGCGACAGATGCCTGCTCGGCTGCTTCAGCTTGTACTAGCGCCGCTCGATGTCGCGTCTCCTAAGCCGAGTGCTCGTTGTCCATTTTTGCCATCACATGTCGTCCCATCCTCTGGTGGCCTCGCCACCCATGCTGACGACTCCCACCGTGCTATTCCTTAGTGCTTCCTGCGACTGCTTGCCCCAATTCTGAGGTTGTCCTCTGCTCCGAAGCTCGGCAGCGAGGCTTCCCCCTGCAACGGCGTCACTTCCCTCCTATGTGTCGGTGACTCGGTGTCGCCTCCCACTAGAGCTGCCCGTCTACACCTGTCTGCCGCGCACAGGAGCACCTACGCGCTACTCCGTGACCTCGGCACCTCCGCGGCCCCGAAGTTAGTGGCATCGCGGAGCTCCACCTTGCCCGTACATGAGTTCGGCCTGCGCAAGGACGGTGCCATGGAGCGAGACGCCTGTGGCAAGCTCGCTCCCCACGCTCTCTGGGATGGGATGTTGGACGAGTAGGATGCAGCACGCCCACGGCCAGGTGCAAGTCGACGTGCGCGGGCCTAGCCATTGGGGGCAGCCAGGTGGAAGTTGGCGTACGTGCGTGGGCCTAGCCATTGGGGGTGGGGGTGTGGCGTGTGGAGGAGGAAGATAGCGGCGCCGGCTGCCCCGGCCCCAATGGCAATGCGGAAGAAGGCGGAGTGCTCCTAGTCCATGTGGAGGGCCACCGCCTAGTACACCGCCGGCCCTATCGTATTGCGGATTGTTAGGTCTTGCCCCACCACAATATCCTCGAGCATCGTCTTCTTCCCACCGTAGATGCATGGCAAGGAAGTTGATCACCAACGTTGTGCAGTAGGTGACCGTCGGTGCCGTGGAATCTCTTTGTGCAGGTGTTGCTTGCCCTGTGCGGTGCTGAGCAAGGCGTGCAAATCGTCCTTTGGCACCTGCTAAGTTTCTTCGGCCCTGGGGAGCACGCCAATATGGGGCAGGCATGTTGTCACCGTTGGCGCGGGGCGGTGTCATGGTGTGACTTGAGGGGACAACGTGCCGCGAGCTTTACCTGCTCCGGTTCAGCCGTTGTTCGCCGAGCTCGTTGACAAAGTGAGCCCGGTGGAGGTGGATGAGGGATCCATGGGGTTGCAGGACCAAGAATTAGATTTTCCAAAACCACGGGGGTCCTCAGCCAAAGATCTACATGGCACGGTGCTGATTAAGGATCAATTCGTGTAATTTCTTGAGCCTGCAGGGGTTTTCGCAAAAATAAACAGAGCAGTGTGTCCGGGCCATGACGATTTTGGACAACTTTGAACCAGAATACAGGTTTAAGGACTGATCCATTTCATTTCTCAAGTTGATGGACTAGTTGGGATCCCACCAGACAAGTCGATGTGCAATGAGCCAATTGCCTCGAGAAAAGCAATTCTCCCATGCACGGGACGTGAGTATCAACCCTTGATTTGGTTGGAGATTCCAAGCCATGCATGAGTTTGGTCAGCTTTTTCCCATCACATTAACAACTTTCCCCCATTACCCGCCAGCACACTCTGCTAGCTATGCTCAACCATCGCATGCATTTTCATCTTATTTACAAGTTTATATCTATTTTATCTTTTGAACCGAAAGTCCAATTTATGACCCATTTGCATATTTGCATTTTTTGTGACAAGGACTTTAAAACGAGATCACTTTTGAATATATTTCAACAAGTTTTAAAATTCAAATTCTGAAACATGGTGAAACACGAAACCACACAAAACTCTGACATAGTTTGTTAAACTCCTCTCATGATCCCGACACGATGGTACACTCTGGAACACGATGCCCCAAGATGAAACTGGGTATAAACTGTTGTTATCTACCAACTTTTACGTTCCCGTATGAAACAGTTTAAAGCACATTAACATACGATGAAACAGTATGATGCATTCTGGATCATGATGGACCACAATGAAATTAAAACTTTTGTTGCAATAAAATCTATTTATATTTACAAACTCTGAGATGCCTAAGAATCAGTTTGATACACATTGGCACACTATTTAACAAGCCATGGTGAATCAGTTTGATGCAATAAAAATGGCGAGCCATAGTGAAACAGTGCGATTATTTTTGCAAAACAGAATGAAACATTATTGATTTTTTTCACATGAAATTATTGAATTTGGATGAAACAAGTTTGAAGCATAGTGAAACATTATGGGACACTCTGAAACAGGATGATTCTCCAGAAAACTAATCAAAAATTACTGCCAATATGAATAGTAAAAAAATATTGTATTTTAGTTGTCAAAAAATTAATCTCTAAAAATATATTCAATATTGATCTTGTTTTAAAGAAATTGTCGGAAAAAACACAATTATGCAACAGGCTGTAAATCAAACTTTTATTTCAAAATATATTAGGCATCTGATTGTTTGAATGAAACTCAGCAAGTGTATGTTGATTTGGAGAGAGAACCAAGCTCGTAGGTGTAGTTGTCTCTAGGGAATAAAACGTGGCTGTATGTTAGGTGAGATAGAAAACAATATGGATGATGTCAATGGTCCCACACAGCAGCCCTATAAATGGTGGATGCATATCCCGTGCATGGTAAAAAAATCCATTCTCCAATTGCCTCTTACTTTTACTTTGCTTGTAAGACATGAAACTTTGCAATAATTAAAGGGATGTGTGCCTGAATCAATGAAGAGGCCCGGGATTATCCTCATTTTCACAACAATAAAAGGGAAATTTTACGGTGTAAAATATTACAGACTAGGGTGTGTAGTATATGGGCGATCAAACGGTTGAAACGATCTGGGCCATGTTTAAGCCCAAGGGCAAAAATGTCCTATAAAAAACTAAGCCATATTCAGCCCAAGGGCATTATCGTCATAATAATCGTAATTACTCTTAATTACTCATAATATAATTACACAGCATCCATGCGTGCGTGTTATTTCAAAATACTTTTGTTAGCGGTTCATTCCCCATGAGCCACAAACCATAGCGAACACTGCCGCCCTGACTCGCCACCGGCCTCACTGGCCGTCGCACTCCCTACACCAACTCCCCCCCCCCCCCCGCGCGCGCGCGCAGGGCTTCGCACGCGACCCCCCTCACATTCGGCGGCGCCAGGCGATGAGTTACACCGGATCCAGGGCACGCGAGGGCGAGATCATCCTCATCGCCGTGCATCAACCCTCTTTTGCACCACCGAACCCTTCCATCGACCGCTCACATGTAAGTGAATAGCTGTGCCTCCTCTTGAATTCTCCTTTGTGCATCTTGAAGTACCGACTGTGTCAGAATTAGGGCTGCATAATTGATCACAACAATTGGTTTAAGATTAGGTGATAGATTTGGATAGAAAGTAAGTAGGTGTAACATTGGATTAACCTATTATGAGTGGTTCCATAATAAATATGTAGGTGGTATGAGAAATAAGAAATCCAGTGCTTAGACAGAACCCAGTCCCAATGTTTGTGGAACATTTTTTATTTAGTTAAGAGATGATTTGGATTTTGTTTGGAGTTATTTTGGATTTAGTTAGGAGATATTTGATTTATCAGGGTATATTTAGTTAGAACTTTTAAAGGACTGGTGGATGATTGGATTATCCCTGATTGTAGTTATTAAGAAAAACAAATATTTTGTTATGAAAATTAAGTGCTATGCCTAGCCGGGAGAAAGAAGAACGTATGCCTTTAGATAGATGAATCCAAATTGAAAATAAAAATAAATTAGTTAAGCAGATTAGTGCATAATTATCTTGTATGATATCCATCTGTAACATGGTCTATGTGTTTTTGTTGGCAGCATAACGACATGAATGCTAAAGGCATGAATGGAAAAGACATGGATGCTGAAGACATGGATGATATAGGCATGTGCGGCAAAGGAATGGATGATAAAAGCATGGATGGTAAAGACATAGATATAAACATGGATGAGTATATGGAGTATGTAAACATCGTGAAGAAGACTTTCACCAGTGAGAATGAAGCCTACAGACTCTATCTAGACTATCCGAGAAGAAAAGGTTTTGGTGTTAGAAAGGATGATCTGAATTATAGGAGTTCCAGAGAAAATGCATACTGACGGAGGTACAAGTGCCGCAAAGAAGGATTTCGGGCCATGAAGCACTTTAATAGAGCTCAACCAATAAGAACGCCAAGGCCTCTTTCTTGTTGTGGATGTTTCGCTCTTTTTCAAGTTGAGCTACAATAAAGCACTGGCGTCTGGTTTGTCAAGAATTTTGGGGACAAACATAACCATCCATTCGTCGCTCCTGACCTGACTCCATACTTATCTCATCGTACAATGACTAATGCATAGAAGGCGGATGTCATTGAGTATTCTGTCGGTGGACTTCGAACACATCAGATAATGAATGTAATGGAGAAGCAGGCTGGAGGTCCCGACAAGGTTGGATTAATATCTCGGGACCTATATAACCATGTTGCATATGAGAAGAATCAAAAGATAGAGGGCAATGATGCTAAATATTTACTCAGGTATATGACAGCACAGAATATGACAGGCCTAGAGTTTTTTTTACAGATACACAACAGACAACAAATAAAATTAGAGGAACATATTCTCGGCTGATTAAAAATCCCGGATTGACTATGTTGCGTTTGGTGGTGTGGTGGTGTTCGACAGTACATACCGGTCCATTTGTTGGGTTGAACCATCACCACATGACAATTCTGTTTGGGGTCGGTCTAGTGTTAGACAAGATAGTTGAATCGTACCAGTGGCTTCTTGAGTTATTTTTGGAGGCAATGTCCAAGAAGCATCCCATTTTAGCAATCACCAATGGGAACGTTGTGATGGCTAAAGCAATAGCAACTATCTGGACGAACACAGATCATTGTTTGTGCACCTGGCATATCGAGGAGAGAAAAAATCAAAGCAAAGGTTACATTCAAAATCAAAGCAATAGCATATGGTGGTGCACCTCCAAAAGAAAAAGCTTGAGGAATTTAGGAAATTCATTTACCGTTGTTTGGATGTTGATGAGTTTGAGAGAGAATGGGAGGCTTATAAGGTTACATTCATAATCAAAGCAAAGGGAAAGATCTCCTCATGGGTTAATAGGATGTATAAGCTAAGAGAGAAGTGGGTTGCGGCCTACACAAAGGGTAGTTATTTCCTAGGGATGATGAGTAATCAGAGGAGTGAGTCTCTAAACTCAAGGCTTCATGTGCACCTGAACAAGACGATGAAACTTGTTGAGATGTTGCAGCATGTTGAGCACTGTGTGTCGATTATGCGTAAGAATGAAGCAGCATTAGATGCAATAGCCACACATACAATACCCTACACTAAACTGACTACCCACCTTCTGGAGATAGGTGCCTCTTATATTTATAGTCATGTGATGTTTGCAAAGGTAAAGCGTCAGATTGTCAAAGGAACAAATTGGCAGGTTGTAGAGCAGCTGGAGGGTGCTCGTTTGGTAAAATATGGAGTTTTGCACAAAGTCTCATATGCTAAGGATGCTAAAGACTTGGATGCTAAGGATGCAAAAGACAAGGATGCTAAAGACTTGGATGCTAAGGATCCTAAAGACTTGGAAGGTAAGGATGCTAAAGACTTGGATGCTAAAAAATTGGATGCTCAAGGCCTGGATGCTAAGTCTGTGAATGTTAGATATCACGTGACTTGTGTATTCAATGGACCAAAACTGGATGGTGCAACTTGCCGATGTAGAAAGATGGAAAGCGAGGATTATCCATGCGCCCATATATTTTGCATTCTGGATCATCTCCGTGTACGCACATATCCAACATTTTTTGTGAAGGCAAGATGGACAATGCATGCCAAGCCAGCGTTCTGTTCTTCAAAGACTGCGAATACTCATGTATGGTCTGAGCACATGAATAAGTACCATCAACTATGCAATATGGCTAGTGAAGCTTTATTCACAGTGTAGGAGATATGCCCTAGAGGCAATGATAATAGTTATTTTGTATCTCCAAGTTTATAATTAATGTTTATGTTCCATGCCATAACTGCAATGATTCTCGAGTCTGCCATAACCACGAGGCTCGAAGGGAAACTCATGTGCACGTGTGGTATAATAAATGGTAAAATGTCTTCCTAGTCATGCCTCTAAGACTAGCTCAAGTGTTGCATGATGGTCCTATTTTGCTGATCATGGGCATGACTATGCCGGCAATTTTGAGGGAACAATGTTAGGAGAACACTTGTATTGAATCGACCCGATTTGATGTTATTCTATGAGATACATTCGTCACAAGTAAATGGTTAATAACATAGAGAAAGTTAACGTTTGCATAATTCCTTAGACCATGAGAGTATCGAGTTACTTCATACTTGCTTCGTGAACTTTGGGGATTGTTAAACGTCATCTGTAATAGGGTGGCTATTACGGTGGCTTATGGGTTCACAAGAAGTATGACAAGTAACTTGATAGCTCAAGATTGGGTTTTCTCCTCCAACGATGGAGATATATTCTTTGGGCCCTCTCGGTGTTATGGTATCCATCATTGTCTGGCCATACATAATGTGATTTGATCACAAGGATGCCGAAATGCGGAAACGAGAAAAGAGAACAAAACTGGTAACGAGGTAACTGGCATAGTGTACAAGTTGTTGATTCACGGGGATGCCGACAAGTCTCACCTCGGGTGTTGGTAACATATCGCGAAGCAACAGGAATAGCACACGGCAACTACAGGTTCACTCGAATATTCCTTCATGTGGGTATAGGGATCAATATGGATGTCCACGGTTCCGCTATTGATCATTGATCCGAAAGTGTTCCGGTCATGTCTATACTTCACCGAACCTACAGGGTCACACACTTAAGGGTCATCTATCTGCTGAGTACTAGACAGGGAGTTTGAGAGAAAGAAACCGGAAAAGTTTTGGAGATGACGGAACAGTTCCGGAGAGAAAACCGGAAGAGTTTCGGTGAAACCGAAAAGTTGTTTCGGAGTAAACCATTGAGTCAAAAAGGTTTTGGCACGTGCCTGGAACTTTTTGGAATTGTTCTGGGACCTTCTGGAATTTTTCCAGAGAGAACTGGTGCGAAAAAGATCGATGTTCCCCGATAGTGGACAAGATCGCACTTTATGGGCTGGTTTCCAAATGGGGTTTTTCCTCTAGAAGAAAATCACTTTTGGTGAGAGAAAAAGGTGTTGGAAAGGTGGTGGGCCCCCCAAGGGGGCAGCCAATTTCGTTCATGGCTTGGGGGGCCCCCATAGGGCTTCCTTCCACCATTTCGTGGATAAGATCAAGCCTTCCTTGTGTGGCATGGTGGAAAGATCCATGCCCCTTTTGGTCTTTTCACCCCTTGCCTCTACCCCTTGCTCCTCCTATAAATAGAGGTGGAGAGGGCTCTCCAAAATCAGAATTCTCTGTCAAACAAATGACATGCATGATCTGGCTTTCTCTCCTTCCCTCCACAAAATAGTTTCGTACTGCCGAAAGGCTGTCTAGTCTCCGGTAGGAAATAGTTCTGGACGGCGAAGTCCTGCCGGATAGCTGACACCGTATGTGTACAACCCAGTAGAGAGGTCATAGTTTCTATCTTCTACCTGAGGGGCTGTCCGAGAGAGGCCTCCCGACGGGTCGTCCGAGGATCCATCCGGTCAGACCGTCCGAGGGACTATCCTGAGGCCTCCCGAAGGGCTGTCCAAGGATCCGTCCGATGAGCTGACAAGGGAGAACATCCTCATGGTTGGGAGGTTGCAAAATCCTAGCTGCGGGGATCTGCACCACCGATCTTCATCGACTCTACTTCTGCTGCGCTACGAGTCGGTAAAGATCAGATCAAAACCTTGTAAGCATCTTCATAGAGGTCCTGGGCGTGTTTGTAGTGTGGAATTTTTTTGTTTTCTGTCGCGTTACCCTACACACAGCCGCAGCTAGCGAATCGCAGTCAGAAGTGGTGATGGAGTTCTTCAGGAGTATATTGGTTGACGGAGAAAAAACTGATTGGGATGATGGCCGGAAATTGGGTGTTTGGATGCACAAGTAGTATTTCTACTTGGTGCGGAAGTTTTGGCTAGTATGAGGTGGAAGCAAGCACCACATGTTGGAGGATCCATAACAATATAACTTCTATACAAATATACCCAAACAAAACTCGTTAAGTTGTCTTCCTTGTCCAATTTTAACTAATTTGCTCGAGTTTGAAAATAATTAATGAGCTCACAATCATAGAAGTTGTCCAAGATAGTATATTTATATGTGTAATCTCTCTTCCTTCAATATTCTTTCATGAATTGTTCAAGTGACCAATGCGGTGTTTGCTAACTTTCAATAAATTTTACCACCTATACTTATTATGTGTGAAGTCATTACTCCCCATGGGATAAGTATATGAAGCATATTTAATTTCAGATTTATGATATTCAATTCATTCAACCATTTACTCATAGGATATAAGTGAAGCACGAGAGTGAATGACAAACTACTCCAAAAAGATATAAGTGAAGATCAATGAGTAGTCAACAATTAAATAACTATGTGAAGACTCTCTCATCTAATAATTTCTGATCTTAAGCATTTTATTAAACAGTAAGCAAAACAAAAATAGCACTCCAAGAATAGCACACATCATGTGAACGAATAAAAATTTAGGCTCAACATAGGCTAACCGATAATTGTTAATGAAGAGAGGTGGGATGCGTAGCATCCCCAAGCTTAGATGCTTGAGACTTCTTGAAATATTTACTTGGGGTTCCTTGGGCATCCCCAAGCTTGAGCTTTTGTATCTCGTTCAATCCTCTCATATCATGGTTTCACCTATTCTCAAAAACATCTTCCACACAAAACTTGAAAAGAACTCGTGAGATAGGTTAGTACACATAAGAACAAATCAACACTTCATGTACTGCCAAGACATGTTGCACAATAATTTTCAAACATCATTTGAAGTTTACTATCGTTTCCACAATATATATCTACCAATATAGGCTATGAAAACCATAGGATAAGTAGATAACAAAACTATGACAGCAATCTGTCCAAACAGAACAGTATGTAGCAATCTATTAAACCAGTGTACTTCTGTAACTCAAAAAATTATGAAAATTTAGGACATGCTATAAAATTTATATGACAATACTGTGTAAAAATTTCAGAAACTTTCCACGTTTCAGTAAAATATGAAAATTCAAACACTACAGCAAAAGTTTCTGTTTATACACAGCACACATCAAACATGCAATTCAAGCATCCTAAAAGGCAATTCTTGGAACTTTTTATTGAAAAACAAGATTATAAATAACACCTAACAGAAAACAAGAAAATAAAATGATGCTCCAAGCAAAACTCATATTATGTGACGAATAAAAATATAGCTACAAGTAAGATATACAGATAGTGTTGAAGATGAAAGAGGGGATGCCTGACGAATAAAAATATAGCTACAAGTAAGATATACAGATAGTGTTGAAGATGAAAGAGGGGATGCCTTCCGGGGCATCCCCAATCTTAGGCGCTTGAGTCTTCCTTGGATATTACCTTGGGGGTGCCTTGGGCATACCCAATCTTAAGTTCTTTTCACTCCTTATTCTCCTCATATAGGTGTCTCACCCAAAACTTGAAAACTTCAATCACACAAAACTTAACGGAACTTCGTGAGAAGGGTTAGTGTAGTAAAGATAAATCATTCACTTAGGTACTGTCAAGACAAGATTCATAATTGTTCCCACGTCATACCTACTGTATTATATCATTCCCACAATTTATATCACTCAATATAAGCTATAGAAACACTAAAACAAGTAAACTATGCATGCAAAACAGAATCTGTCAAAAACAGAACAGTCTGTGAAGATCTGTAGCGTAACCATACTTCCCTGTCT
The DNA here is from genome assembly GCA_039707655.1 of Elymus sibiricus. Lineage (NCBI taxonomy): Eukaryota > Viridiplantae > Streptophyta > Magnoliopsida > Poales > Poaceae > Elymus > Elymus sibiricus. The sequence continues at coordinate 535,203,434 of CM077675.1, forward strand.
CTAAAAATTCTGAAAAATTAGGAAAATCTAGGAAATTTGTATTTCAATCATGTGTAAAAAAATCAGATCAAAATCACGTTCCAGTGAATTGACAAAATTCCTGGACTGAGAGCAAAAGTTTCTGTTTTTGCACAGAATCAAGTCAACTATCATCCACACTATCCCAAAGGCTTTACTTGGCACTTTATTGAAACAAAAGCTATAAAAGATGATTATACAGTAGCTTAATCATGTGGACACACAAAAACAGTAGGTATAAATATTGGGTTGTCTCCCAACAAGCGCTTTTCTGTAATGCCTTTTTAGCTAGGCATGATGATTTCAATGATGCTCACAAAAAAAAAATAAGAATTGAAACACAAAGAGAGCATAATGAAGCATATGACTAGCACATTTAAGCCTAACACACTTCCTATGCATAAGGATTTTGTGAACAAACAATTTATGGTAGCAAGAATCAACTAGCATAGGAAGGCAAAAGAAGCACAACTTCAAAACTTTGAACACATAGGGAGGAAACTTGATATTATTGCAATTCCTACAAGCATATGTTCCTCCCTCATAATAATTTTCAGTATCATCATGAATTAATTCAACAATATAACCAGCACATAAAGCATTCTTTTCATGATCTACAAGCATAGAAATTTTACTACTCTCCACACAAGAAAATTTCTTCTCATGACGAATAGTGGGAGTATCATAAAAGAATTGAATACTACAAATTGGTTCCACATTAAAAGAGTAATATTCAGTAAAAGGATATTCATAATTATGACAAGTATCATAATAGTAATCATCACTCTTTTTCATCGCATAAGTATCATCACAATAGTCATCATAAGTAGGAGGCATGCAATCATTATAACAAATTTGATCATTCAAAGTAGGGGGAATAAAAAGATCATCTTCATTAAGCATAGCATCCCCAAGTTTAGGACAAACATTAATTGCAGCAAATAAATTCTCAAACATGTCATTTTCATCAAACATAGCATCCCCAAGCTTGTGGCTTTGTATATCATAAACATTATCACTCTCATCATTAATAGTATGAATAGCACCAATAGTATAGCAATTATTATCATCATCCTCCAAGTTGGTGCCATAAATATTTTCAAGATTATAAGAAGTATCATTATCTTCCCAATCATAATTATCACAACTAGCAATAGGCATAACAAAATCATCTTGAAGTGTATCATCTTCCACAACTATTTTTGATTCATTCTCATGAGGCCTATCAATAATGGGAGCAACATTATTTGGGAGAGATACCTCTTTACCTTTACTTTTCCTTCTTTTCTTCTTCTTCACCACATTATGTGTGGGTTTATTTAATTCCTCCAAGCTTCTTTTTGAAGAGGTTGGTTGAATAAAAAGCTCCTCCTCTTTACCTGATTCATTATAAGAAAAAATAGGAGGATATTGGGAAACCTCTTCCCCTTCATTAGTATTCTCTTCATCTTCTATTTGTTTTCTTATCTTTAAGTAATTGGCAATATAAGGATTCTCAATGCAATTTACCACGCAATACATATAGATTTCATTTAGATCAAAATCAATCATTTTCATGAGAACCCAAGCTGGAACATCCTTAGTTTTATGTTTCATTTCTTCATACCCCAAAAATAGACTAAGTTCATTATGATGCTCAAGGGTAATGAGGTTATCACAATTTTTGGACACAATTCGATCATGAAATAATTCACATTGGAAATTAAAATGACCACTTTCATTGCAAAGTTCACAAGGACGGTGAGAAATATTAAGTCTTTCAGCACAAACATATAGCCTCTCTCGCAACCATTTAGTTTCTAAATACTTATGCCTCTTACAAAATATATCTTCCCTTTTAGGCATGTCTTCACAAACTGTATGCACTCCACAAAAATTGACATGCTTATAAGAAATCTTTTTATCATGACTAGAGCAATCATCATTAGTACTATGGATATTCAAAGAATTCATACTAACAACATTGCAATCATACTCATCACTCAAAGATTTAGTGCCAAACATTTTAATAACTTCTTTTTTAACACTTGAGAACACTTTTCTTTTCCATCATTTTCATGAAAGACATTAAAAAGATGAAGCATATGAGGCAACCTCAATTCCATAATTTTTTTGTAGTTTTCTATTATAGACTAAACTAGTGATAAAACAAGAAACTAAAAGATTCAATTGCAAGATCTAAAGATATACCTTCAAGCACTCACCTCCCCGGCAACGGCACCAGAAAAGAGCTTGATGTCTACTACGCAACCTTCTTCTTGTAGACTCGTGTTGGGCCTCCAAGCGCAGAGTTTCGTAGGACAGTAGCAAATTTCCCTCAAGTGGATGACCTAAGGTTTATCAATCCGTGGGAGGCGTAGGATGAAGATGGTCTCTCTCAAAGAACCCTGCAACCAAATAACAAAGAGTCTCTTGTGTCCCCAACACACCCAATACAATGGTAAATTGTATAGGTGCACTAGTTCGGCAAAGAGATGGTGATACAAGTGTAATATGGTTGGTAGATATAGGATTTTATAATCTGAAAATATAAAAACAGCAAGGTAGCAAGTAACAAAAGTGAGCACAAACGGTATTGCAATGCTTGAAAATAAGGCCTATGGTTCATACTTTCACTAGTGCAAGTTCTCTCAACAATACTGACATAGTTGAATCATATGTAAATCCCTCACGTGCGACAAAGAGTTCACTCCAAAGTCACAAATAGCGGAGAACAAACGAAGAAATTATTGTAGGGTACGAAACCACCTCAAAGTTATCTTTTTTCCGATCAATCTTATGAGCTATCCCTATAAGTGTCACAAACAGCCCTAGTGTTCGTACTAAAATAACACCTTAAGATACACATCAACCAAAACCCTAATGTCACCTAGATACTCCAATGTCACCACGAGTACCCATGGGCTTGATTATACAATATGCATCACACAATTTTAGATTCATCATGTTCAATCCAACACAAAGAACTTCAAAGAGTGCCCCAAAGTTTCTACCGGAGAGTCAAGACGAAAACATGTGCCAACCCCTATGCATAGATTCCCAAGGTCACGGAACCCGCAAGTTGATCACCAAAACATACATCAAGTGGATCAATAGAACATCCCATTGTCACCACGGATATCCCATCGCAAGACATACATCAAGTGTTCTCAAATCCTTAGAAGACTCAATCCGATAAGAAAACTTCAAAGGGAAAACTCAATTCATCACAAGAAGATAGAGAGGGGAAAACTCCATATGATTCATCTATATCAATAAAGCTCGCGGTACATCAAGATCGTGCCATCTCAAGAACACGAGAGAGAGAGGGATCAAACACATAGCTACTGGTACATACCCTCAGCCCCGAGGGTGAACTACTCCTTCCTCGTCGTGGAGACCGCCGGGATGATGAAGATGGCCCCCGGTGATGGTTTCCCCCTCCGGCAGGGTGCCGGAACGGGCTCCCGATTGGTTATTTGTGGCTACAGAGGCTTGCGGCGGCGGAACTCCCGATCTAGGTTTCTTTCTGGTGGTTTTGGTATTTATAGGAATACTTGGCGTTGGAATCATGTCAGGGGGACTCCCGAGGGACCCACAAGCCAGGGGGGCGAGCCTTGGGGGCGCGCCCCCTAGGCTTGTGGCTACCTCGGGACTCCTCTCCGGTATCTTTTTGCTCCAGTATTTTTTATATTTTCCAAAAATATTCTCCGTAAATTTTCAGCCCATTCCGAGAAGTTTTATTTCTGCACAATAAACGACACCATGGTAGTTCTTCTGAAAACAGCGTCAGTCCGGGTTAGTTCTAATAAAATCATACCAAAATCATAGAAAATTATTGTAAACATGGCATGAATACTTCATAAATTATAGATACGTTGGAGACGTATCACGAACCGCCACACTAGTTATTTCGAACATCGTGGCCTGTTTCAAGGGATATCATCAACGGGTTGATATATCGAGGATATTTTAACGGCAAGCAGAAAAGGAAACAAGCGATTTATTCGGCGCCACATGGGGGCTCTTGGTGTTTTACTAACCCATAAAAGCACAATTTGGTAAATCATTTCTTCCCCACGCTCCCATCTCCTGCTCCGTTGCCCAAAAAGCTCAAAAGCTTTGGCGCTCTCAGATCCATCTATGAGGAGGAAGAGAAGGAAGAGGAGGAAGAGGAGGAGGTGGAGATCATGGCTTTTCCTTCCAAAAGGAGAAGGGCGGTGTCCGAGGACGTCGAGGAGGTCGATCCTTCTCAGCTAAAAAGGCTTCAGAAGGCCCCTGCCGTTCGGCCGAGTAGGTCTTCAAATCCTGTCGAGGCCGCACATTCCGGATCCTCCAAGGATGTGTCCCCCCTCCGCCACAGAGAGAAGCCGCAGCCAAGGAGGTACTTATTGTTTGACACACTTGCACGTAGTTAGTTTTACATTTGACTAGTGCTTAACTACTATTTGTATTGTGTTGCTTTGACAGCCCGCCACGCCACCGTCTCGGAGAGGATTCAGATGATGCAGTTCCTCTAGCCGAACTGGCCGAGAGCTCCTCGGGTGCGCGCGCACATTCCTCCCCTATTCGTGATGAGCAGTAGGAGGTTTGTTCGCTTCCGGAACCTCCTGTGTTGAACACAGAGAGTGGTGCCGATGTGCCAATGGCCGAGGTCCACACCTCGGTCACCGAAGACCAAGGGGCTGAGATCCCCTAGGTCCTTGAAAAATCGGTGCTCAATATCCCGGAGTCTTGGGTCCTCGCAGCTCCCGTGCCGCCGAGCCACCCTGAGGTGGCACTCACTTCTCCTGTGAGGGTGCTCGCCGAGGATACCCAGCCACCCGTCCTAGGGAGGCACAAAAATATAGAGTTAGTTCTACAGAGCTCCTCCATCCTCCCCGAGCACCGCTCCATTCTTGGCGCAACATTCGATCAGTTCCAGTCGGCTATGACCGGAATGGAGACGACATTCATAAGCCTTGCGAAAGGCTTCAGGTATGTTATATCTTCAAGATAGTTTTAAATTAACGCAATTTCTAAATTAATGTTTAGTACACCAAGTAGACCTCTAAGGACAACTGATAACAAAGGTTGTCCGAAGCCAGATTTGTAATTTTTTACCGAAGTTAATTTATGCATCAAGATTTATAATACAGTAGCCCCCGAGCCCTAAGTTAGTTTTTTAGAAAACTGACTTGGGGGTCGACTGTGTTCTTTTAAAAAGGAAACTTTTATAAGCGAATATGAAGTGGCCCCCAAGACTCTTGTCGGATTTGATACATCCGACGAGAGGATCGATTTCGAACCTCGGAGTCTTAACAGAATTGCTCTGCAGGTGTCTGCCTCTTCTTCAGCATCCAACTCACAAGAGTTGGAAGAGCTGAACTACAAGCTTGCGTGGTCCGAGAAGGACATGGATCTGCTGAAGCAGCATATGAACCAAGTGAGAGGTAAATAAAGAAGACCGAATCATTATTGTTTTTATGTGTTGCTCCAAGCAACTCAATTGTTGGAGCGTGGTTTATGATTTTATCCAGTTGCCACAACGGAGATAGAGACACTCCGCGCCGAGCTCAATAAAGCTAGGATGGAAGCCGAGCAGCAAACGGTTGAGGCTGAGAAAAGCATTGCCGAGCTCGTCGGGGAAAAAGATACTCGGAAAAAAGGCAAGGCTCGGCTTCTAGAGATAGAGCAGGACCTTAAGGGCTTGTACTCGGAGCATGACGCCCTCAAAACCACCAAGGAGACGGACGCAGTCAAGCTCAAAAAGCTCGAGCTAGCGTGCCAAGAGGCCCGGGTCCAGGTGAGGTTAGACCGAGAACAACTTCGGCAAGTGACGGAGATAGCCGCATGTAAGCCTTTTGTATTGCAGTGTGTCTTCGGTGGTGGCTGCTTCGCCGAGCTGACACATGTATGGCGTGTACCAGGTGCCTTTGCGGATCTACCGAGGAGTGCATCGGACGCGCAGCAGTACACTTCCAAGCATCGTGTCGCGAAGCCCGCTATGGAGGACATCTGTATCGCCCTCTGGTACACCGTGCCATTGCCGACCCAAAGGCTGCAGAGTGCGGGCCCCCGCTTCCAACTCTAGAAGCGGTCAGCGTGCCTGGAAGGTGCTCGGCAGGCGTATGCGTCTGTGAAGACGCATTACCCTGGCGTGAATTCGTAGGTCATGGCGAAGGACTGCCCGGAGGGAAAAAAGCGCACACCCGAGCAGAACTTCGAGCACGTCATGGTGGCTGCCCGTGTATCGGAGGCCAAGTGTCCCAAGGATACCATCCTCGCGGGCCTTGAGTAGGCCCCCTCGGAATGCCGAGGTGTATTTTGTAAAAAGACAAGTTTCATGCTTATATGAATGAAGTATGCCTGCTAGGTATATTATTTTGACTCCTTTGCGACCGTTTATCATCTGAAAGTGGCCAATCATCGGCTTCTACCCCTTTGTAGATACTACGCGGGGTGTTTCCGTAATAACAAGCCAACCCTTAGCTGACGTCTCGGTGCCCAGAGGCGGTGGCGTTAATGGAAACAAGGCAATCAGATATGTAGGCTTTATAACTTTCACTTAGTTATAGGAGCTTAAATTTTGGGGGCAAGTGAGTAGTCCCCGGTGTTATGTGAGTGTTCGGCGTTTGTTAGCCAAGGTCAAGCCGTTAGCACTTCGGCCATTTTTAGAAAGGGCCCATCGTTTAATATGAATAAACCTCTATCGATTTGTAGGTTAATACCATCATCGGATCACTGACCAGTTTACCCTTATTGTGACAGTCAGCTTTCGGCTTTCTCCACTCAGGTCTTTAAGTATGTACCGTTGGCGTGGTGAGTGGGCGTGGGTTGAATCACAGCCCCCGGTCTAAAGCCGATGACTTTTACAAGTACGATATAATCTTTTAAAAGGAGTTATCTTCGGCGCGCAAGCAAGAGAGAAAAAGAGGTATCACACAGCAATATGGGAACCGACCACATTGGTCTTCTCTCTATTTATTGATATGGTTGATCCTAACAATATGGGCAACCGAAGAAATGAGTAAGGATACACAGAAAAAAGAAAAAGGAAGAATAAAAGGGAGGTCTATGCAGGGCATATGTTCTTAGGTTTGACATCCTATCCTGGCCTTGCCGCATGTCTACGCCTCCATGTTGTGTATCCGCAAGCCCTTGTCAATTCCAATGTTCACCGTCGCTAGCCATTATATCACCGCTGCTATGCTTTGAAACGCATTCGATTTGGTGGGGCCCTTTAAGGAGGACGTACGGCGCAGCGGGCCAATGTCAGCTTAAAGTTGCTTTGGTAAGTCCCTGGTACACCTTTATCTATGCCTTTGAAACAATCTAGGGTATGATTTTGGCCACTACCTGGTTGAGCCGAGTAGTGTGCCCTTGTAATAGTGCTCCACAACCTCCCATGGGATTTTTAGCGCAAAGTTGTGTACTCGAGGTACGTAGTTCTCGAACAAGTAAGGGGAGGTGCGGATCACGTACTCCTATTTGGGGTTCCCGCTTGACTGCGTGGAGGCAAAATTAACACCTTGGAATCACTTGAAGGAGCTCCGAGTGGTCGGTGTCTTGATGGATCTTAATGCCTCCTCGGCGGCTTGAACCTCGGCCGCAAGGGCCACGGTCTGCTCCTCTGTATGGAGGGAGCGTTATGTATTGCCATTGACTGTAATGACGCCTTCGGGTCCCGGCATCTTTAGCTTTAAGTAAGTGTAATGTGGAATGGCGTTGAATCGGGCGAAGGTAGTTCGTTCGAGCAGCGCATGGTAGCTGCTGCAGAAAGGAATGATATGGAAGATCAAGTGCTCACTTCGGAAGTTCTCGGGCGAGCCGAATACTACTTCCAGAGTAATAGTTCCCGCGTATTGTGCCTCCACACCCTGTATGATACCCTTGAAAGTGGTGTTGGTGGGTTTAATCCTTGATGGATCGATGCCCATCTTCCTAATTGTGTCAGCATATATCAGGTTGAGGTTACTGCCTCCATCTATAAGGACCCGAGTTAGGTGAAAACCGTCCACTAAAGGTTATAGAACCAGAGCTGTGGTTCCTCCATGACGGATACTGGTCGGATGGTCTCTTCGGTCGAAAGTGATCGGGCAAGTCAACCATGGGTTATACTTCGGCGTCGCGGGCTCTACTCCATAAACGTCCCGCAGTGCTCGTTTCCTCTCCTTCTTGGGCATGTGAGTGACATAAATCATATTCACATCTTTAACTGTGGGAGGAAATTGTTTTTGGCCTCCATTGCCTGGCCTCGAGGGCTCGTCCTCGTCCTTACTACGAGGCTGGCTCTTGCCTATGTCCTCGACTGTGATCTTTTCGGCCTATTTTATTACCCAACAGTTCCGGTTCATATGATTTGCAGGCTTATCTGAGGTGCCGTCAATTTGGCAAGGCTTATCGAGGATCATGTCCAGCGTGGATGGGCCATCTCTACTCCCTTTAAAGGGTTTCTTCTTTTGGCCACCCCTTTGTTTGCTAAATCCAGCATTTATGGTTGCCTCATTGATAACCCACAAGTATAGGGGATCGCAACAGTTTTCGAGGGTAGAGTATTCAACCCAAATTTATTGATTCGACACAAGGGGGGCCAAAGAATATTCTCGAGTATTAGCAGCTGAGTTGTCAATTCAACCACACCTGAAAGACTTAATATCTGCAACAAAGTATTTAGTAGCAAAGTAGTATGGAAGTAACGGTAACGATGGCAAACGTAACAGTAGCAGCTTTGTAGTGATTGTAACAGTAGCAACGTAAAAGTAACTTAGCAAAGATCAATATGTGAAAAGCTCGTAGGCAACGGATCAGTGATGGATAATTATGTCGGATGGCATTCATCATGCAACGGTTATAACATAGGGTGACACAGAACTAGCTCCAATTCATCAATGTAATGTAGGCATGTATTCCATATATAGTCATACGTGCTTATGGAAAAGAATTGCATGACATCTTTTGTCCTACCCTCCAGTGGCTGCGGGGTCCTAATGGAAACTAAGGAATATTAAGGCCTCCTTTTAATAGAGAACCGGACCAAAGCATTAGCACTTAGTGAATACATGAACTCCTCAAACTACGGTAATCACCGGAAAGAATCCCAGTTATTGTCACCCTGGGGCATGCGGATCATAACTCGTAATAGGTGTCTACAACTTGCAAGATAGGATCAAGAACACATATATATTCATGAAAACATAATAGGTTCAGATCTGAAATCATGGCACTCGGGCCCTAGTGACAAGCATTAAGGATAGCAAAGTCATAGCAACATCAATCTCAGAACATAGTGGATACTAGGGATCAAACCCTAACAAAACTAACTCGGTTACATGGTAAATCTCATCCAACCCATCAGCGTCCAGCAAGGCTACGATGGGATTACTTACGAACGTCGGAGAGCATCATGAAACTGGTGATGAAGGATGGTTGGTGATGACGACGTCGTTGATTTCCCCTCTCCGGAGCCCAAAACGGACCCCAGATCTGCCCTCCCGAGGAAGAACATGAGGTGGCGGCGGCTCCATATCGTGAAACGCGATGAACTCTTCTCTCTGATTTTTTTCTCCCCGAATAGGAATATATAGAGTTGGAATTGTTGGAAATATGCCCTAGAGGCAATAATAAATTGGTTATTATTATATTTCCTTGTTCATGATAATCGTTTATTATCCATGCTATAATTGTATTGATTGGAAACTCAAATACATGTGTGGGTACATAAACAACACTGTGTCCCTAGTAAGCCTCTAGTTGACTAGCTCGTTAATCAAAGATGGTTAAGGTTTCCTAGCCATTGACATGAGATGTCATTTGATAACGGGATCACATCATTAGGAGAATGATGTGATGGACAAGACCCAAACTACGAACGTAGCATATGATCGTGTCAGTTTATTGCTATTGTTTTCTGCATGTCAAGTATCTGTTCCTATGACCATGAGATCATGCAACTCCCTGACATCGGAGGAGTACCTTGTGTGTATCAAATGTCGCAACGTAACTGGGTGACTATAAAGGTGCTCTACAGGTATCTCCGAGGGTGTCTGTTGGGTTGGCATGGATCAAGACTGGGATTTGTTACTCCGTATGACGGAGAGGTATCTCAGGGCCCACTCGGTAATACAACATCACAATGAGCCTTGCAAGCAATGTGACTAAAGTGTTAGCCACGAGATCTTGTATTACGGAACGAGTAAAGAGACTTGCCGGTAACGAGATTGAACTAGGTATAGAGATACCGACGATCGAATCTCGGGCAAGTAACATACCGAAGAACAAAGGGAACAGCATACGGGATTAACTGAATCCTTGACATAGAGGTTCGACCGATAAAGATCTTCGTAGAATATGTAGGAGCCAATATGGGCATCCAGGTCCCGCTATTGGTTATTGATCGTAGAGGTGTCTCGGTCATGTCTACATAGTTCTCGAACCCGCAGGGTCTACACACTTAACGTTTGGTGACGATTAGTATAGTTGAGTTATGTTGGTGACCGAAAGTTGTTCGGAGTCCCGGATAAGATCCCGGACATGACGAGGATCTCCGGAATAGTCCGGAGGTAAAGATTGATATATGTGATAATAGTGTTTTGATCTCCGGAAGAGTTCCGGAGTTCACCGGAAGGGGTTCCGGATGTTTACCGAAGTGTTCGGGTGCGAGAACACTTTATATGGGCCAAGGGTTAAAAGCCCACGAGGTATTGGAAAGTGCAAAAATAGTTTTGCTGCCGCGTAAGCGGTACTACCGCTTGGTGAAGCGGTACTACCGCCCGAGCGGTACTACCGCTTGTGTGAAGCGGTACTACCGCCCAAGCGGTACTACCGCTTGTGAGCGGTACTACCGCTTGTGCGCGGCTGTGCACGGTTCGGCAGGGATCTGAGTTGGACTCTTTCCCTGCGGGCCAAACCGACCTTGTGCGGGCAAAACCGACCTGGAGGAGGCTTTTACTCCAAGTTTAGACCCCAAGGCTCAACATATAAATAGAGGGGCAGGGCTAGCACACGGGACACATCAAGATTTCCCCAAGCCGTGTGCGGCAACCCTAACCCTCTAGTTCCTCCGTCATAATCTCCATAGCGCTTGGCGAAGCCCTGCAGAGATTGTTCCTCACCACCATCACCACGCCGTCGTGCTGCTGGAACTCAATCACTACTTCATCATCGCTCGCTGGATCGAGGAGGTGAAGGCGTCATCAAGCCGTACGTGTGTTGAACGCGGAGGTGCCGTCCGTTCGGCGCTAGTTCGTGATCGGATCGAAGGACAACTTGCGATTTGGATCGCGGAGACGTTCGACTACATCAACCGCGTTTCTTAAACGCTTCCGCTTAGCGATCTACAAGGGTATGTAGATTCTCTCTCCCTCTCGTAGATGCTCATCACCATGGATAGATCTTGTGTGTGCGTAGGAAAAATTTTGTTTCCCATGCAACGTTCCCCAACAGTGGTATCAGAGCTAGGTCTATGCGTAGATGAGATCTCGAGTAGAACACAAACGAGTAGTGGGCGTGGGTGTATACATATTGCTTGCCGTTACTAGTTGATATTTGATTCGGCGGTACTGTGAGATGAAGCGGCCCGGACCGACATTACGCGTACACTTACGCGAGACAGGTTCCTTCAACTAACATGTAACTTCGTTGCATAAAGATGGCTAGCGGGTGTCTGTCTCTCTCACTTTAGTTGAATCGATTTCAATGAAGAGGGTTCTTTTAGAAGATCAAAAAGCAATCACTACACCACGTTGTGGTTTTGCGTAGGTAAGAACGGTTCTTGCAAACCCGTAGCAACCACGTAAAATTTGCAACAACAATTAGAGGACGTCTAACTTGTTTTTGCAGGGTATGTTGTGATGTGATATGGCCAATTACATGATGAGATATATGTGATGTATGAGATGATCATGTGTTGTATAGAATATCACGACTTGCATGTTGATGAGTACGGCAACTGGCAGGAGCCATAGAGTTGTCTTTAATTATTGTATGACCTGCGTGTCAATCATTAAGCGCTATGTAATGCTTTACTTTATCGCTAAACATTAGCTATAGTCGTGGAAGCATCAGTCGGTGCGACAACCTCATGGCGACACGTTGATGGAGATCAAGATGATGGAGATCATGGTGTCATGCCGGTGACGATGGAGATCATGCCGGTGCTTTGGAGATGGAGATCAAAAGCACAAGTTCATGGCCATATCATGTCACTTATGATTTGCATGTGATGTTAATCCTTTTATGCATCTTATTTTGCTTAGGACGACGGTAGCATTATAAGGTGATCCCTCACTTAAATTTCAAGATAAATTGTGTTCTCCCCGAGTGTGCACCGTTGCGAAAGTTCGTCGTTTCGAGACACGCCGTGATGATCGGGTGTGATAGACTCCACGTTCACATACAACGGGTGCAAGCCATGTTGCACACGCGGAACACTCAGGTTAAACTTGACGAGCCTAGCATGTACAGACATGGCCTCGGAACACAAGAGACCGAAAGGTCGAACATGAGTCATATAGTAGATATGATCAACATGAAGATGTTCACCATTGAAACCACCTCAACTCACGTGATGATCGGACTTGAGTTGGTGGATTTGGATCATGTTACACTCGAATGACCTGAGGGATGTCAATTTGAGTGGGAGTTTTTAAGTAATATGATTAACTAAACTCATTATCTAGAACAATAGTCTAAGTTGTCTTTGCTATATTTATGTTGTAGATCATGGCTCGCGCAGTAGCACCCCTGAATTTTAATGCGTTCCTAGAGAAAGCTAAGTTGAAAGATGATGGAAGTAACTTTGTGGACTGGGCCCGTAATCTAAGGATTATCCTTACGGCTTCCCAGAAGGCTTATGTCCTTGATGCACCGCTTGGTGATCCACCCGCTCCAGTTGAGTCTCTAGACGTTGTGAACGCCTGGCAGGCTCGTTCTGATGATTACTCAATAGTTCAATGTGCAATGTTGTATGGCTTAGAACCGGGACTTCAAAGACGTTTTGAACGTCATGGAGCATATGAGATGTTCCAGGAGTTGAAGTTTATCTTTCAGAAGAATGCCCGGATCGAGAGATATGAGATCTCCGATAAGTTCTATGCTTGCAAGATGGAGGAGAACGGGTCTATCAGTGATCACGTGCTCAGAATGTCTGGGTACTCCACCCGTCTGGCTGAATTGGGGATGCCCCTTCCGTCAGAGGCTATCACTGACAGAGTTCTTCAATCATTGCCACCTAGCTACAAGAGCTTCGTGTTGAACTATAACATGCACGGGATGAACAAGTCAGTCGCCGAGCTGTTTGCGATGCTGAAAGCCGCTGAGTCTGAAATTCAGAAGGAGCATCAAGTGTTGATGGTCAATAAAACCACTAGTTTCAAGAAAAATGGCAAGGGTAAGAAGGGTAACTCCAAGAAGAGTGGCAAAACAGTTGCTCCTCTCGTGAAGAAACCCAAGGCTGGACCCAAACCAGAAACTGTGTGTTTTCATTGCAAGGGAACTGGACACTGGAAGCGGAATTTCCCCAAGTATTTGGCTGACAAGAAGGCGGCCAACAACAAACAAGGTATATATGATATACATGTTATTGATGTGTACCTTACCAACTCTCGTTGTAGTGCCTGGGTATTTGATACCGGTGCGGTTGCTCATATTTGCAACTCTAAACAGGAACTGCGGAATAGACGGAGGCTGGCAAAGGACGAAGTGACGATGCGCGTGGGAAATGGTTCCAAGGTTGATGTGATCGCCGTCGGCACGCTCGCTCTTCGATTACCGTCGGGATTAGTGATGAACCTAAATAAGTGTTATTTGGTGCCTACGTTAAGCATGAACATTATATCTGGATCTTGTTTATTGCGAGACGGTTACTCATTTAAATCAGAGAATAATGGTTGTTCTATTTATATGAGTAATATCTTTTATGGTCATGCACCCAATGTGAGGGGTTTATTCTTATTGAATCTCGATAGTAATGATACACATGTTCATAACATTGATGCCAAAAGATGTAGAATTGATAATGATAATACCACTTTCTTGTGGCACTGCCGTTTAGGTCATATTGGCGTAAAACGCATGAAGAAGCTCCATGCTGATGGACTTTTGGAGTCACTTGATTTTGAATCACTTGACACATGTGAGCCATGCCTCATGGGCAAGATGACTAAAACGCCGTTCTCTGGAACAATGGAACGGGCAAGTGACTTATTGGAAATCATACATACTGATGTGTGTGGTCCGATGAGTATTGAGGCGCGCGGTGGTTATCGTTACTTTCTCACCTTCACTGATGACTTAAGTAGATATGGGTATATTTACTTAATGAAACATAAGTCTGAAACATTTGAAAAGTTCAAACAATTTCAGAGTGAAGTTGAGAATCATCGTAACAAGAAGATTAAATTCCTACGATCTGATCGAGGAGGAGAATATCTGAGTTATGAGTTTGGCAGTCACTTAAGACAGTGTGGAATTGTTTCACAATTGACACCGCCTGGAACACCACAGCGTAATGGTGTGTCCGAACGTCGTAATCGAACCTTATTGGATATGGTGCGATCTATGATGTCTCTTGCCGATTTGCCACTATCGTTTTGGGGTTATGCATTAGAGACAGCTGCATTCACTTTAAATAGGGCACCATCGAAATCCGTTGAGACAACGCCATATGAACTTTGGTTTGGCAAGAAGCCAAAGCTGTCGTTTCTTAAAGTTTGGGGAAGTGATGCTTATGTCAAAAAGCTTCAGCCTGAAAAGCTGGAACCCAAAGCGGAGAAATGCGTCTTCATAGGATACCCAAAAGAGACAATTGGGTATACCTTCTACCTCAGATCCGAGGGCAAAGTGTTTGTCGCTAAAAACGGAACATTTCTTGAGAAAGAGTTTCTCTCGAAAGAATTGAGTGGGAGGAAGATAGAACTTGATGAGGTTGTTGAACCTTTACTTCAACCTGAGAGTAGCGCAGTGCAGAAAGTTGTTTCTGTGGAGCCTACATTAGCTGAAGAGGAAGTTAATGATGATGATCATGAAACTTTGGATCAAGTTGCTATCGAACCTCGTAGGTCGACAAGGACGCGTACTGCTCCCGAGTGGTATGGCAACCCTGTCTTAGAGGTCATGTTGTTAGACAACGATGAACCTACGAGCTATGGAGAAGCGATGATGGGCCCGGATTCCGAGAAGTGGTTAGAGGCCATGAAATCCGAGATGGGATCCATGTATGAAAACAAAGTATGGACTTTGGAAGTATTACCTGAAGGGCGTAAAGCCATTCAGAACAAATGGATCTTTAAGAGGAAGACGGACGCGGACGGTAATGTCACCGTCTATAAAGCTCGACTTGTGGCAAAGGGTTTTTCACAAGTTCAAGGAGTTGACTACGATGAGACCTTCTCACCCGTAGCGATGCTTAAGTCCGTCAGAATCATGTTAGCAATAGCTGCCTTTTTCGATTATGAAATTTGGCAGATGGATGTCAAAACAGCGTTCCTTAACGGTTACCTTAAGGAAGAGTTGTATATGATGCAACCAGAAGGTTTTGTCGATCCAGAGAATGCTGACAAAGTTTGCAAACTCCAGCGATCCATTTATGGACTGGTGCAAGCATCTCGGAGTTGGAATCTTCGTTTTGATGAGGTGATCAAAGCGTTCGAGTTTATACAAGTTTACGGAGAAGCTTGTATTTACAAGAAAGTGAGTGGGAGCTCTATAGCGTTTCTAATATTATATGTGGATGACATATTACTGATTGGAAACAATATAGAAATACTGGAAAGCATGAAGGAATATTTGAACAAGAGTTTTTCAATGAAGGACCTAGGAGAAGCTGCTTTCATATTAGGCATCAAGATCTATAGAGATAGATCGAGACGCTTAATAGGACTTTCACATAGCACATACCTTGACAAAGTTTTGAAGAAGTTCAAAATGGATCAGTCCAAGAAGGGGTTCTTGCCTGTATTGCAAGGTGTGAAGTTGAGTAAGACTCAATGCCCAGTGACTGCAGAAGATAGAGAAAAGATGAGTGTCATCCCCTATGCTTCGGCCATAGGCTCTATCATGTATGCAATGCTGTGCACAAGACCCGATGTCAGCCTTGCCATAAGTATGGTCGGAAGGTTTCAAAGTGATCCAGGAATGGAACACTGGACGGCGGTCAAGAATATCCTGAAGTACCTGAAAAGGACTAAGGACATGTTTCTCGTTTATGGAGGTGATCAAGAGCTCGTCGTAAAGGGTTACGTCGATGCAAGCTTTGACACTGATCCGGATGACTCTAAGTCGCAAACCGGATACGTATTTATTCTTAATGGGGGTGCGGTTAGCTGGTGCAGTTCCAAGCAAAGCGTGGTAGCAGATTCTACATGCGAAGCGGAGTACATCGCTGCCTCGGAGGCGGCGAAGGAAGGTGTCTGGATGAAGGAGTTCATGACAGATCTTGGAGTAGTGCCTAGTGCGCTTAACCCAATGACTCTGTTTTGTGATAATACTGGTGCCATTGCTCTAGCCAAGGAACCAAGATTTCACAAGAGGACCAGACACATAAAGCGACGTTTCAATTCCATCCGCGATTACATCAAGGAGGACGACATAAATATTTGCAAAGTACACACGGATCTAAATGTTGCAGATCCGATGACTAAACCTCTTCCAAGGGCTAAACATGAACAACACCAGAACTGCATGGGTGTTCGATTCATTACAATGTAAATCACATAGTGATGTGAACTAGATTATTGACTCTAGTGCAAGTGGGAGACTGTTGGAAATATGCCCTAGAGGCAATAATAAATTGGTTATTATCATATTTCCTTGTTCATGATAATCGTTTATTATCCATGCTATAATTGTATTGATTGGAAACTCAAATACATGTGTGGGTACATAAACAACACTGTGTCCCTAGTAAGCCTCTAGTTGACTAGCTCGTTAATCAAAGATGGTTAAGGTTTCCTAGCCATTGACATGAGATGTCATTTGATAACGGGATCACATCATTAGGAGAATGATGTGATGGACAAGACCCAAACTACGAACGTAGCATATGATCGTGTCAGTTTATTGCTATTGTTTTCTGCATGTCAAGTATCTGTTCCTATGACCATGAGATCATGCAACTCCCTGACATCGGAGGAGTACCTTGTGTGTATCAAACGTCGCAACGTAACTGGGTGACTATAAAGGTGCTCTACAGGTATCTCCGAGGGTGTCTGTTGGGTTGGCATGGATCAAGATTGGGATTTGTTACTCCGTATGACGGAGAGGTATCTCAGGGCCCACTCGGTAATACAACATCACAATGAGCCTTGCAAGCAATGTGACTAAAGTGTTAGCCACGAGATCTTGTATTACGGAACGAGTAAAGAGACTTGCCGGTAACGAGATTGAACTAGGTATAGAGATACCGACGATCGAATCTCGGGCAAGTAACATACCGAAGAACAAAGGGAACAACATACGGGATTAACTGAATCCTTGACATAGAGGTTCGACCGATAAAGATCTTCGTAGAATATGTAGGAGCCAATATGGGCATCCAGGTCCCGCTATTGGTTATTGATCGTAGAGGTGTCTCGGTCATGTCTACATAGTTCTCGAACCCGCAGGGTCTACACACTTAACGTTTGGTGACGATTAGTATAGTTGAGTTATGTTGGTGACCGAAAGTTGTTCGGAGTCCCGGATAAGATCCCGGACATGACGAGGATCTCCGGAATAGTCCGGAGGTAAAGATTGATATATGTGATAATAGTGTTTAGATCTCCGGAAGAGTTCCGGAGTTCACCGGAAGGGGTTCCGGATGTTTACCGAAGTGTTCGGGTGCGAGAACACTTTATATGGGCCAAGGGATAAAAGCCCACGAGGTATTGGAAAGTGCAAAAATAGTTTTGCTGCCGCGTAAGCGGTACTACCGCCCGAGCGGTACTACCGCTTGTGTGAAGCGGTACTACCGCCCAAGCGGTACTACCGCTTGTGAGCGGTACTACCGCTTGTGCGCGGCTGTGCACGGTTCGGCAGGGATCCGAGTTGGACTCTTTCCCTGCGGGCCAAACCGACCTTGTGCGGGCAAAACCGACCTGGAGGAGGCTTTTACTCCAAGTTTAGACCCCAAGGCTCAACATATAAATAGAGGGGCAGGGCTAGCACACGGGATAAATTAAGATTTCCCCAAGCCGTGTGCGGCAACCCTAACCCTCTAGTTCCTCCGTCATAATCTCCATAGCGCTTGGCGAAGCCCTGCAGAGATTGTTCCTCACCACCATCACCACGCCGTCGTGCTGCTGGAACTCAATCACTACTTCATCATCGCTCGCTGGATTGAGGAGGTGAAGGCGTCATCAAGCCGTACGTGTGTTGAACGCGGAGGTGCCGTCCGTTCGGCGCTAGTTCGTGATCGGATCGAAGGACAACTTGCGATTTGGATCGCGGAGACGTTCGACTACATCAACCACGTTTCTTAAACGCTTCCGCTTAGCGATCTACAAGGGTATGTAGATTCTCTCTCCCTCTCGTAGATGCTCATCACCATGGATAGATCTTGTGTGTGCGTAGGAAAAATTTTGTTTCCCATGCAGCGTTCCCCAACAGGAATCGAGGTCGGAGGAGCTCCAGGGGGCCCACAAGACAGGGGGGCGCGCCCTAGGGAGGGGGCGCGCCCCGTGGCTTGTGGCCAGGTGGTGGACCCCCTCCGGTTGATTCTTTCGCCAGTATTTTTTATTAATTCCAAAAATATTCTCCGTAAATTTTCAGGTCAATCTGAGAACTTTTATTTCTACACAAAAATAACACCAAGGCAATTCTGCTGAAAACAGCGTCAGTCCGGGTTAGTTCCATTCAAATCATGCAAATTAGAGTCCAAAACAAGGGCAAAAGAGTTTGGAAAAGTAGATACGATGGAGACGTATCAACTCCCCCAAGCTTAACCCATTGGTTGTCCTCATGCAATTCAGTTGACAAACTGAAAGTGACAAAGAAAAACTTTTACAAACTCTGTTTGATCTTGTTGTTACAAATATGTCTAACTGATGTTCAGATTTTCAGCAAAGATTATAGACTAACGACATTCACAATAACATTTAGGTCTCACATTTACTCATATCAATGAAATAACCAACTAGCGAGCAATAATAATAAGTCTCGGATGACAACAATTTTATCAAAACAATCATGATACAATATGATATAATGGTATCTCGCTAGCCCTTTCTGAGACCGCAAAACATAAATGTAGAGCACCTCCGAAGAACAAGGACTGACTAGACATTGTAATTCATGGTAAAAGAGAAACAGTCACAATCATACTCAATATCAATTAGTAACAAAGCATACCAATGACGGTGGTGCTCTCTAACTGGTGCTTTTTATAAGAGGAGGATGACTCAACAGTAAAGTAAAATAGATAAGCCCTTCGCAGAGGGAAGCATTGATTTGCAAAGGTGCCAGAGCTCGAGTTTTTAGAACATGGATGAATAATAATTTTGAGCGGTATACTTTCATTGTCAACATAACAACCAAAAGATCTCGGTATCTTCCATGCTAGATACATTATAGGCGGTTCCCAAACAGAATAGTAAAGTTTTTACTCTCCCTCCATCAATCAATCACACTCCACGGCAAGCCGAATCCACGGGTACCGTCCATACAAACAACAATCCTGGGGGAGTTTTGTTTCATTAAATTTTGATTTGATTTTTGAGCATGGAACTGGGCATCCCGAATACCAGCCACTTTCTCGTGAATGATAGTGAATCAACACATATCGTGAGGATAACCCACCTAGCATGGAAGATACTGACAGCTCCCAGTCGCTACATGAGCGATTCGGCATACAAAACAGAATATTATTTGAAGGTTTAGAGTTTGGCACATGCAAATTTACTTGTAACGGCAGGTAAATACCGCATATAGGTAGGTCTGGTGGACTCATATGGAATAACTTTAGGTTTATGGAAATGGATGCACAAGCAGTATTCCCGCTTAGTACAGGTGAAGGCTAGCAAAAGACTGGGAACCGACCAACTAGAGAGCGACAACAGTCATAAACATGCATTGAGATTAACCAAGATTGAATGCAAGCATGAGTAGGATATAAATCACCATGAACATAAATATCGTGGAGGCTATGTTGATTTTTTTTCAACTACATGCGTGAACATGTGCCAAGTCAAGCCACTTGAATCATTCAGAGGAGGATACCATCCTATCATACTACATCACAACCATTTTAAAATGCATGTTGGCACTCAAGACAAACCATTATACACTCTCAGCTAATTAAGCATGGCCTGAGTAACTATAATCTCTAATTGTCATTGCAAACATGTTTCATCCATAATGAGCTGAATCCAGAACGATGAGCTAATCATATTTACAAAAACAAAATTGGTCGAGTTCATACCAGCTTTTCTGCATCTCAATCGCTTCATCATATATCGTCATTATTGCCTTTCACTTGGACGACCGAACGGTGTGAATAATAATAAGAGTGCACGTGCATTGGACTAAGCTAGAATCTGCAAACAATAACTCAAAGGAGAAGACAAGGTAATATGGGCTCTCTATAAGATAAACAATAATGCATATGAGAGCCACTCAACATTTTCATTGTGGCCTTCTCCTTACGACCCAAAGAAAAGAAATTTCAAAACAAGAACGAGATAAACTATTTACACAGGAAAGCTCCCAACAAGCAAAAGAAGAACGAGAATTTTTTTTGGGTTTTCTTTTAATGATACAACTAAACAAACTAGAAGGTGAAGCTAGAACTAAATTTTTTTTTATTTTTTTTTGAATTTTTTCTCAAGGTTAATTAAACACACAAGAAGAAAGCGAAAAGAAGAAATACAATGCCATGGATGATACAATGAAAAAGTATGAACACCGACAACTGAAATGAGTGTGTGAACATGAATGTAATGTCGGTGAGAAATACGTACTCCCCCAAGCTTATGCTTTTGGCCTAAGTTGCCTCCTCTCTGGTTATAAAGTGTCTCCGTTTTCCCTGAAAGTTAAAGAAGGCAGGAGTAGGAAGGGTAATATGGACAGCACATTGTCTATCAAAAATTAGTCGGTATCGGAGGGACTGTTCGTTCCTCTCAAGAAACTGGTAACGCACCATAGCCTCATAATCAAGAAAAGCAGGTGGTAACTCAATATCATTCTCCCTTATGGGTACCCCAAGGTAATTAGCTACACGAATGGCATAAATCCTGCCAAAGAAATCTCCTTCCTTAGCATTTTTATGTAGCCTCCTAGCAATAATAGCCCCCAAGTTATATCGTCTATCACCCATTACCACACTCTTAAGAATACTAAGATCAGGTACACAAAGGTGGCTATGATCATGTTTACCGTTAATACATCTACCTATGAAGAGAGCAAAATAATGTATAGCGGGAAAGTGAATGCTGCCCAAGGTAGCCTGTGTAATGTTTCTAGTTTCTCCCACAGTGATGCTAGCAAGAAAATCATTATATTCAGTTTTGTGAGGATCACTATGGCTGCCCCATTGTGGAATTTTGCATGCACGGTTAAAATCTCCTAGGTCCATAGTATAGGATTCATCATAAAGATTTAATAGAACAGAATGCGTATTACGCCTGGATGAAAATTCAAACCTCCGCACGAAGGAATCAGTGAGTTGATAATATTGCTTGCATTGGTCTGAAATGAAATCTTCAAGGCCAGCATTTCGTATGTACGCGTAGAATTCTCCCTTGAAACCGGCATGAACCATGAATTGATCCGACGGCCATTCACAAGGCCGCACTTGAGCTTCCCTCGGTGGTTCAAATTCGGGCTCACGTATCGCGAGTCTGGGGGTCTGCTTGCTCAAGGAACCACCTTGGTATATTCTCCTCAACATTTTTCTTTCTCTGAAAAATTTCTCAAATTTTTAGTGACTCAAAATAAAGGTGAACAAAACTCAACAAAACTCATAGCAACTACTCCCACAAGTGCCTAGAGGCTATATCATGCATCAAAACTACTTGGGACCATACAAATTTGACATGCAAGCTCAAGAACAAGGTCATCAAAGCAGCAAAAATTTGCAATATGTAAAGCACTAAGGCAAAAACTAATTGGACCATTGGAGGAGTCACATACCAAAGAACAATCTCTCAAACCAGTTTTGCAAATAGAGCTTTGCACAAGGAGATCGAAAATGGCAGCAAAATGAGCTAGAACACGGGTTTGAGCAATGGTGGGATTTTTTCTGGAGGAAGACGAAGTGGATGGGTGCTGGAATAAGTGAGGGGGGCCTACGTGGGACCCACAAGCCAGGGGGGCGCGCCCAGGGGGGTGGGCGCGCCCTGCAGGCTTGTGGCCCACTGGTGTAGCCTCTGATATGTTCTCAGTGCCAAATATTCTTCAATAATCCAGAAAAAATCATACTACATTTTTAGGGCATTTGGAGAACTTTTATTTTCAGGTCATTTTCTATTGCACGGATAAATCAGAAAATGGAAAAATAATAGCATCTTTACTTTATTTAATCTAAACAACAGAAAGTAAAAGTTGGGTACAGAAGGTTGTGACTTCTAAATTCATCCATCTCAGGCTCATCAAAAAGAATCTATCAATAAGGTCGATCAAGTCTTATTGACAAACTTTTTTCGAATGACACGAAACCGGAGAATTTTCGAATAACACTAGGTTACCTCAATGGGGATATGCATGTCCCCAACAATAAGTATATCATATTTCTTTTTGGCAGTAGGGAGAGGGAATTCAAAATCTCCAATAATAATCATTGAAATTTTTTCAATGGAGTTGATACTATGAACTTGAGGTTGTTTCTTCGGAAAGTGTACCGTATGCTCATTACCATTAACATGAAAAGTGACATTGCCCTTGTTGCAATCAATAACAGCCCCTGCAGTATTCAAAAAAGGTCTACCAAGGATGATCGACATACTATCGTCCTCGGGAATATCATGAATAACAAAGTCCGTTAGGATAGTAACATTTGCAACTACAACAGGCACATCCTTACAAATACCAATGGGTAAAGCAGTTGATTTATCAGCCATTTGCAAAGAGATTTCAGTAGGTGTCAACTTATTCAAATCAAGTCTACGACACAAAGAGAAAGGCATAACACTAACACCAGCTCCAAGGTCACATAAAGCAGTTTTAACATAATTTCCTTTAATAGAGCATGGTATAGTAGGTACTCCGGGATCTCCTAGTTTCTTTGGTATTCCACCCTTAAAGGTATAATTAGC
This sequence comes from Elymus sibiricus, assembly GCA_039707655.1. Taxonomy (NCBI): domain Eukaryota; kingdom Viridiplantae; phylum Streptophyta; class Magnoliopsida; order Poales; family Poaceae; genus Elymus; species Elymus sibiricus. Next base: position 535,226,635 of record CM077675.1, read on the forward strand.
AAGCATGGTGGAAATCTCAGCTTCCGGTATCTTTCTTTTATTTGTCACAATATCTTTCATATACTTAGCATAAGGAGACATTTTCAGAATATCAGTCAAGCGCATACGCAAAAAGACAGGTCTAAGCATTTCAACAAAGCGCTCAAAATCCTCATCATCCTTTTTCTTGGATGGCTTAGGAGGAAAGGGCATGGGTTTCTGAACCCAAGGTTCTCTTTCTCTACCATGCTTCCTAGCAACGAAGTCTCTTTTATCATATCTTTTATTTTTGGTTGTGGGTTATCAAGATCAACAGCAGGTTCAATCTCCACATCATTATCATTACTAGGTTGAGCATCAACATGAACATCATCATTAATATTATCACTAGGCTCGTGTTCATTACCAGATTGTGTCTCAGCATCAGAAATAGAAATATCATTTGGGTTTTCATGAGTATCTATAATAGGTTCACTAGCAGCATGCAAAGTCCTATCGTCATTCTTTTTCCTCTTATTACTGGTACGACTAGGTGCATCAGTATTAATTCTCTGAGAATCTTGCTCGATTCTCTTAGGATGGCCCTCAGGATACAAAGGTTCCTGAGTCATTTTACCACCTCTAGTCACAACTCTAACAGAATGATCATTGTTCTTACCATTCATCTCATTAAGCAAATCATTCTGTGCCTTAAGTACTTGTTCTACTTGAGTAGTTACCATGGAAGCATGTTTACTAATAAGCTTAAGATCATTGATAGTTCTACTCATATAATCACCTAAGCGATCTAGCATGTAAGCATTATGTTTCAATTGTCTACTAACATAAGCATTGAAATTCTCTTGCTTGACAATAAAGTTATCAAACTCATCCAAGCAGTGGCTAGCAGACTTATTATAGGGAATATCACCTTCATCAAATCTACGGAGAGAATTTACCTCTACTACATATGTAGGGGTATCAAGACCATGTCTCTCTTCAATAGGTGGTAGATTCTTAACATCTTCAGCTTTAATACCTTTTTCTTTCATAGATTTCTTTGCCTCTTGCATATCTTCAGGACTGAGAAATAGAATACCTCTTTTCTTCGGAGTGGGCTTTGGAGGTGCTTCGGGAATAGTCCAATCATTATCATTGCTCAATATATTATTCAATAGTAGTTCAGCTTGTTCAATAGTTCGTTCCCTGAAAACACAACCAGCACAACTATCTAGGTGGTCCCTAGAAGCATCTGTTAGTCCATTATAAAAGATATCAAGTATTTCGTTTTTCTTGAGAGGATGGTCAGGCAAAGCATTAAGTAATTGGAGAAGCCTCCCCCAAGCTTGTGGGAGACTCTCTTCTTCAATTTGCACAAAGTTAAATATTTCCTGCAAGGCAGCTTGTTTCTTATGGGAAGGAAAATATTTTTCAGAGAAGTAATATATCATATCCTGGGGACTAAGCACACAACAAGGAGCAAGAGAATTAAACCATATCTTAGCACCACCGTTTAATGAGAAAGGAAACAACTTAAGAATATAGTAATTACGAATTTTTTCCTCATGAGTAAATAGGGTGGCTATATCATTCAATTTAGTAAGATGTGCCACAACAGTTTCAGATGCATAACCATGGAAAGGATCAGATTCAACCAAAGTAATTAACTCAGGATCGACAGAGAATTCATAATCCTTATCAGTAACAAAGATAGGTGAAGTAGCAAACTTAGTATCATATTGCATTCTAGCATTCAAAGATTTTTCCTTCCACTTGCATAGCAATTTCTTAAAATCATCTCTATCCTTACAAGCAAGAAAGTCCCTAGCTACCTCTCCATCCATAACATAACCCTTAGGTATATTAGGCAATTCATATCTAGGAGAGCTGGGTCTAGCAGGTGTCTCATAGTGTTCAGTTTCAATAATTTCATCAGTTTCAGAAATATCATCAGTTTCAGCATTGACTCTAGCAATTTGTTCATCGAGAAATTCACCCAGTGGCACAGTATTATCAAGCAAAGTATTATCATAAGGATCATGCATAGCAAAAGTGGCATCATCAATTACTTGCGACATATCAGAATCAATAGCAGGTGGTGGTGTCGCAAATTTACTCATAACAGAAGGTGAATCAAGTGCAGAGCTAGATGGCAGTTCCTTACCTGTCCTCGTAGTTGAGGGATAGATCTTGGTTTTAGCATCTTTCGAATTCTTCATAGTGATCAACAGATATATATCCCAAGCAACTCAGAGAATAGAGCTATGCTCCCCGGCAACGGCGCCAGAAAAAGGTCTTGATAACCCACAAGTATAGGGGATCGCAACAGTTTTCGAGGGTAGAGTATTCAACCCAAATTTATTGATTCGACACAATGGGAGCCAAAGAATATTCTCGAGTATTAGCAGCTGAGTTGTCAATTCAACCACACCTGAAAGACTTAATATCTGCAGCAAATTATTTAGTAGCAAAGTAGTATGGAAGTAACGGTAACGATGGCAAACGTAACAGTAGCAGCTTTGTAGTGATTGTAACAGTAGCAACGGAAAAGTAACTTAGCAAAGATCAATATGTGAAAAGCTCGTAGGCAATGGATCAGTGATGGATAATTATGTCGGATGGCATTCATCATGCAACGGTTATAACATAGGGTGACACAGAACTAGCTCCAATTCATCAATGTAATGTAGGCATGTATTCCATATATAGTCATACGTGCTTATGGAAAAGAACTTGCATGACATCTTTTGTCCTACCATCTCGTGGCAGCGGGGCCCTAATGTAAACTAAGGGATATTAAGGACTCCTTTAATAGAGAACCGGACCAAAGCATTAACACTTAGTGAATACATGAACTCCTCAAACTACGGTAATCACCAGAAAGAATCCCAGTTATTGTCACCCTGGGGGATGCGGATCATAACTCGTAATAGGTGTCTACAACTTGCAAGATAGGATCAAGAACACATATATATTCATGAAAACATAATAGGTTTAGATCTGAAATCATGGCACTCGGGCCCTAGTGACAAGCACTAAGCATAGCAAAGTCATAGCAACATCAATCTCAGAACATAGTGGATACTAGGGATCAAACCCTAACAAAACTAACTCGATCCAACCCATCACCGTCCAGCAAGCCTATGATGGGATTACTCACTAACGGCGGAGAGCATCATGAAATTGGTGATGAAGGATGGTTGGTGATGACGACGGCGTCGATTTCCCCTCTCCGGAACCCAAAACGGACCCCAGATCTGCCCTCCCGAGGAAGAACAAGAGGTGGCGGCGGCTCCGTATCGTGAAACGCGATGAACTCTTCTCTCTGATTTTTTTCTCCCCGAATAGGAATATATAGAGTTGGAATCAAGGTCGGAATAGCTCCAGGGGGCCCACAAGACAGGGGGCGCGCCGTAGGGGGGGCGCGCCCCCCTCGCTTGTGGCCAGGTGGTGGACCCCCTTCGGTTGATTCTTTCGCCGGTATTTTTTATTAATTCCAAAAATATTCTCCGTAAATTTTCAGGTCAATCCGAGAACTTTTATTTCTGCACAAAAATAACACCAAGGCAATTCTGCTGAAAACACAGCGTCAGTCCGGGTTAGTTCCTTTCAAATCATGTAAATTAGAGTCCAAAACAAGGGCAAAAGAGTTTGGAAAAGTAGATACGATAGAGACGTATCACTCATCAGCATCACTGCCATTTCCTTTATGGCGACGCTTATTTTTATTGCGTCGAGGCTTCCCATTCCCGTCACGTGCTTTCGAGGTACCAGCCTCATTGCTGTGGCTTTTTCTGCGTGCCAGCCAACTGTCCTCCCCTCGAGAGATGTGACGGCAGCCATTGTTCTGGGTTTGTCCTGTCCAAGCTGTTGCGCCAGCCATTCATCGTGAATACTGTGTCTAAAGGCAGCAATTGCTTCTACATCGGGGCAGTCTACTATTTGGTTCTTTTTGGTCAAAAACCGATTCCAAAATTTCCTGGTGGACTCGCCAGGTTGTTGGATAATATGGCTAAGGTCATCGGCATCCGGGGGCCGAGCATAGGTGCCCTGAAAGTTAGCTCGGAAATCGTCTTCAAGCTCCTCCCAGCTCCCAATAGAGTTCTCGGGCAAGCTATTGAGCCAATGCCTCGCTAGTCCTTTAAGCTTTAAAGTTAGGTATTTGATGGCATGGAGGTCATCTCCTCGGGACATATGGATATCGAGAAGGAAATATTCAATCCATGTTGCTGGGTCCGTTGTTCCAACATACTGTTCGATATTGATGGGTTTAAACCCCTCTGAGAACTAGTGTTCCATTACTTCGTCTATGAAGCACATCGGGTGTGCCGCACCTCGGAATTGAGCTACGGTTGTGCGGACGCCCATTGTGATCCGCTCACAAGTATGATCCCGGGCCCTGCCATGTTTATCGATCCATGCCTGGTATCCGGCCTGTCCAGCAGGTGCGCGGTCCCTGGATCTGTAAATGGATCATGATGGGGCGGGCTGTGCACTCATTTTATCCCGTAGATTGTATGGTGGAGCTAATGGTATTGGGTCCTTGCCTGCCCGGTGAGGTTTAGCGGGGAAGTCTCGAAGTTTTTCCCTTGGTCTGTCTCGCCCTCGAGGAGGGCGATCAGGTTGATCATAAGTTAAGTTGTCATGCACCTCGTCATCGAATGAAGGGAGCAAGCGTCGTCGTGGGTAAGACTTGAGTTGGTCCGCGCGCTGTTGCTTGATGCCCTGCTTGGCTGCGAGGACGTCCACCCATTTGTCATTGAGTGTGTCTTGGTCGGCCTTAAGCTTTGCGCACCCTCGCTTTATGCTACGGGCAGAGCTAATGAGCCGACGTCAGAAGGTTTTCAAATCGAGGAGATCCTCGGGGACGTCGAACTCATCGGGTCCAAGGCTTGTTTCTTCTTCTGACTTCAGCATGTAACTATTGTCATCGGGGTCATCGATGTCCATCGTGCCTATAGCACCGTCGATCTGATATGACACGGTGTTATCACCGTTATCTTTGTCCTCGGCGCCGTCCAAAGTGGCGGTGTTGCCATTGAGCTGGTCCTCGGCGCCATCTGGCGTGGCATTGTTATCGGAGTTGTTGTTGCCAGTGCTCCCCTTACCAGCGTGTTTGTTGCGTTTACCACTTCATTTGCACCTGGCGGGATCCTTTTTCTTCTCCTCCTCGTCATCTCTTGGGGTATCAACCATGTAGACGTCGTAGGTGGAGGTTGCTTTCCAGATACCGGTGTTCGTCACGGAGCCTGGTATGTCGCCGACATCTTCATCCATGTCGGTAGCCTCCTCGGAGGTGTAGTCCAATACGATAGTTAAGTCCTCGATAGTAACGACTAAGTGGGTGGTGGGTGGGACGTAAATTTCCCTATCGTCGGCTTTACATCCGATCTTGTCGTAGACCGAAGACTGATCACCTGAAATTCCAAGATTTTGGATTCGATCTAGCATCTTGTTTAAGAGCGAGAGGTCTGTTGGGTCCATCTCTTGATGATGAGCAGGGCTGACCTGTGACACGCTTGACGAGGTGCCTGGGGCGACCTCGGAGCACGGACCAGCTAGGGCGAGAACCTGCTGGCCCGGTGCCATTGTTATGGAATCCGAACTCAAAGTTGGTTCTAAACTGAGATCTGATCCGATGTCTGGATCCGATGTCGGTTCCGAGGTCAAAGCCACGGTGTTTGTTGGGTTCTCCAATTGATCTGGTGTCCAGCCGGAGAGGGCGAGATCACCCCGGGTATCAGCAGTGTACTCCAAACTCCCGAACCTGATGACTTGGTTTGGGGTGAAGCTTTCGACACGGCCGAGATGGCCGGCCTGGTTAGCATGGAGGATGATGCTGCCGAACACGAAAAGCTATCCAGGGATGAAGACGCCGCCGCAGCCGATGTCGCTGTTGATCTAAAGATGGGTCATTGATCCTTTTTTACCACACAGCGGGCCCTGTAAGGGCCACCAATGTCGGTGCTAAAACCGACGGATCTCGGGTAGGTGGTCCCGAGTTGTAGGTCTAGGAACAGTGGTAACAGGGGACGAAGGGAGACAATGTTTACCCAGGTTCAGGCCCTCTTGAAGAGGTAAAACCCTACATCCAGCTTTGTTTATTTTGATGTGATGGGGTACAGAGTACAAGATGATCTACCTCGAGATCGTATGGTTGTGTTCTAAACCCTAAGGCTGTAATTGTGCCTCTAAGGACTAAACCACTCGGCTTATATATGCGCCGAGGGGTACCTAGGTCGGATGCATGGTCGGTTGTCGATACATCGTCTACATCATAATCCATTAAGTATACGCCAAGTCTTCGGAGGTTTCCATCTTGATCACGCCAAGGTTTAGGGGCTTCGACAGTCCTTCCTTCTTGATGATCGGCGGGCCCTATACTCGGCCCATGGACTATAGGCCATACTGGTTAGTACCCCCTAGTCCAGGACACCATCAGAACCCGTTATAAAGTTTGTTCAGGTGGACAAGGAGCCTCAGTTTCCACACCATACAACGGCTCATATGAGCAGGTGCAGTCGCATGAAACGCCGTCTTTTGATTTGTTTCCTCTGGTGCGCCTCCCAATTGATTTCCTCATTCTCCACTTTGCTCCTTTCCATCTTATGGCTTCATTTCATCCATAAATAACTCATTTCCTATGGAAAAAAAATAAAGATAGGATATTTGGAATCCTATGCATTCATTAGTCATTAGTGGCAATATTGGAGTGAATATCTCGGTTTTAATGAAATATATCTGTTTAAACTCAGGTTAGAGGAGTGTAAAAATTACACTCATCAACTCCCCCTAGCTTAAAATTGATCGTCCTCGAGCAACATAAAGAGAAATCTGAATCATAAGGAACTAAGTTGTTTAAACAGAAATAACGAGAAGGTTCTGGTTCATTTACGATCAGTACGCCTAGATAGCCCTCCACTTCTTGACCTCAAAACTTAGTATAGCTGTAGCGGTGGCATGGTTATTATGCAAGTGTTAGTGAAGCAAAGATAATCAATTCAAAGTTCTTGTTCAACTAGATAAAACAACTTTGCAACACACAATTCTATTTCCTCTAGTTAACACTTGCTTGCCGGGAATGCACGGAAGAGTTTTTCTTTGATTGAGCCATGAAAACATAAATTAGGGAGTGAAAGGTATGTAAAGACAAACATGATTCTAGATTAACTCATTAACATACCCATGAATGTCTCATCCTCAAGGCTCTCGAGCACTTTGTTTCAATCATTGTTTGCTGAAACTTTGGTTGTCACGTGAAGGAATTATGCCAAATAAGTGATCATGCATTTGGTATCACAGAGGCTTAATTTTGGATACTATGGATCATTATATTTGTCTCTTTTGAGCTCTTGTGATCAGTCCCCGGTATTTACCACATACACACACATTCAAGAGAAAGCTGAATAGTATTCGATGTAGTGTTGCCACTATGTGCGGTAACAAACTCATAGCCAAAATCTGAGTGGAAACTCTAGTGGATCATTCATTGGCCACCGGAGTTCACAGATAACATCAAGAAAGGCGACGAAGCCACATTTACACACGTACAGGAGCATAGTGTAGCAAAGGCCATAGTACCAGCGAGAAGCTGAAGCACCACGTAAGAAATACAACACAGAATTTTGGCATAATATCATTCACCCTTGAACAAAGTTCCTCTAGACAATTTAATCCACAAGTGCTACCGAGTCTATTAAAATTAACAATATGGGGTTGAGTATTTCTAACCTCAGCTTCTCTACAATTTTTCTCAATACCCAATTCTTTGAAGACTTTATCTTGTGCATGGTTATTCTTGGTTAAGATCATTTCTTTTAAAAACAGTCCCACAACAAGTCTTGGTTATCTAGATTAAATGGAACAAAGGCTACAGAATTATTTCAGCTACTGGAACTAAACCTTTGTTTTAATTAACAAGGCTTACTCCCTCTTGCACACATCACACATACTACTACTACTTCTACTCTAAGCATTTCAAGTGAAAAATACGGGAGTTGTAGGACATACCTTCACGGTCATGAATGTACACACTTCTCTTCCTCAGGCTTGCATTCCTCATTGTCCGACGTAGATCAACTCCTCTGAAATATAAACAAGAATGCAAAAGAACTCCAAGCGGCAAAAAAAGAGCAAATCAAAACTTATTCTATTTTTTGGTTTTTGGTTTTTGAAAACTAACTGGCAAATGAAAAATCACAATGGCAAAAAGGAAAAACGAAAGAAAATAAAAAAGGCAAAGTGTTGGAACAAACCAACACGAGTGTTTGAAGCTCCATGAGTACAACCTCATTACAATTTATTCATATAAGACTACCATATCTTGATGTAGACGTGGTAGTGACCTCCCCCAAGCTTATGCTTTTGCAAGCCCAAACCGGTGAGATCATTGTGGTGGTTGGTCGGGAGCCCATCCTTGGCTATAGTTGGAGAAGCTCGTGCTCATGTAGGCAGACGTGTCTTGAAGGGACTCATCAAGGTTGCTCATGTCGCTGATGGAGCCCTAAAGACTGTAGAGGTCTGCGTAGGTGATGTAGGCTTCTTGTTGTGGTTTCTCCTCTTCTTCATCGGTGGTGAGTTGTTCATCAACTTGTTTGGGTTCTGGGCCTTCTTGGTCAAAAGTTGCATCTCCTTCCTATGGCACCTAATCCAATTATCCATTTTCTATGGAGAAACAGTTAGGCATAGGAGTGGGTAACAAGTGCCCAACTCCAGGAATTTGAATGCAATGACGACCATGGTGAACTACTAATATTCCAGCGCTAGAAAGAACTCTAATATTAACAAGGTTGTTACCGACAATGGGACGGAGATGATTGTAGTTGACGCCAAGGGAGTTGGCCAACATGGTGATGACTCCTCCACACGTGATATCCCCTTGTGCATGATTGGCTTGGTGTGCGAGGTGTAGCAAAAGTTTTGCCCCTAGGTTGGGCAAATAACCGACATCAAGGTTAGTTGCTTTCCCGAGAATTAGCATATTCTCATCATTCACCATAGAAACTTCTCCTCGTGCCTGCAACGAGTTAGTGATAAAAATAGAAATAACGAATATCAGGATTTTCAATGCAACTGGCCCTTTGTTTGGAACCATGGTAACTCATCTGATAAAAGGATTTCCTCGGGTGCGGAGCAAGAAATTCATAAACATAGTGGATGTCATCATCATTGTTTGTGAAGCCAAACTGCGTACACCACTCATCTAGAGTGAAGTCAATGTCCTGGTCCATGAGACGGAAAGTGATCCGCTCTTCCTCATATACGTTTGACATAAGACCAACATTATGTGAGAGAGTACTAAGAAACTCAAGCGTCATTCGTTCATACTTATCACATCCCTGATAAACAAAATGATGCAACCTGGCATTATCACAAAGCAAATTGAAATCATTAGTGATACCTAGTTTTTCAAATGGGACTCACAAGCCCACTTGGAAGTCTTCATCTTCCATCCATGAAGCTTCTTGTATTTCCTCATTGCTTCACGATCGGTGAAGACGATCCCCTGCGTAAAAACTTGTTGTTGTTGTGCGGCGTTCGTGGATGAACCCGATGCATTACCGCGAGCTACATGTGTGGACTTCCTTCTAAACATCTACAACATAATTTTTCAGTCCAATAGAATGAAACAAGATTGACCTCACGGTAATCACAACATCATACTCCTCTAAAAACATCAACGAATCCAAGCTAAACTCAAAATTTAGATCAAAAATATGCATACCCTAGACATGGGAATGCTAGGCACATAGAACAAGGATTCGCGAAAAATAAGTTGGAGATCGGAGGAGAAACGTATCGTAGATTGATCACACTGAAGGATTTGAACTGAGATCGAGCGAGTAGGGACATCGAGCAAAGTTGTGGTAGGGTTTGGAGAGGTTTAGAGGAAGAAGAAGAAGAGAGAAAATAGATTGGGGTGAAATACCTACTGCCTTGGCCTCTTTGTCGCCCCCAGAGGTCCATACAACCATTCATATGAGCAGGACCGCTCGTATAGAACACCGTCTTTCTCTCTGGTTCCAAATTTCTGTCTGCGCTTACCTCATACGACCAGTCATGTGAGCGGGTGCGGTCATACGCTACACCGTCTTTGTCTCTGTTGATTTGATCTTCTAGTCGATGGTGCCATAAGACGGCTCATACAAGCGAAAGTGCTCACATAGAACGTTGTCGAACGCTCTGGACTGATTTTAAGTTTTTGTCTGAAGTTCATATGACCGCACATTACTACTAGGGAAAAGCCTATAGGTGGAGATTTAGCAGTAGCGCGGGGTAGAGTAACGCACTACTGCTAATTAGCCGTAGCGAGGGTAAATAAAACTCGCTATTGATCCAGACTTATCAGTAGCGCGGGAGAATAAAAGGCGTTGATGGTATGGTTATCCACCCGACTATGGATAGTAGCAGCGCGCGTTGTGGAAGCGCGCTACTGCGAAATAGTTTAGCAGTAGCGCTCTTCTCATTCCCGCTAATCTACCCTTATCCTCTTCCCCTCGCCCGCGTTGCTCACTCTCCCCTCCACACTCTCTCTCTCTGTCTCTCTCTCTCTCTATCTCTCTCTCTCGCTCGCCGCGCCGTCGCCGCCGTTGCCGCACCGCCGTCTCCAACATTGCCGTAAGCCTCCTCCTCGCCCCCGCCCTCCTCTCGCCTCCATCCAAGCCCTCCTCCCCCCTCCATCCTCTCCCTTCTCCCTCCGGCCACCGCCCCTTCTCCTCCTCCGGCCACAGACCCTCTTCCCTCCCTCCCTCCTGTTCGAAATATGCCCTAGAGGCAATAATAAAGTGGTTATTACTATATTTCCTTGTTCATGATAAATGTTTATTATCCATGTTATAATTGTATTGATTGGAAACTCAAATACATGTGTGGGTACATAGACAACAATGTGTCCCTAGTAAGCCTCTAGTTGACTAGCTCGTTGATCAAAGATGGTAATGGTTTCCTAGCCATGGACAAGAGTTGTCATTCGATAACGGGATCACTTCATTGGGAGAATGATGTGATGGACAAGACCCAAACTATGAACATAGCATATGATCGTGTCAGTTTATTGCTATCGTTTTCTGCATGTCAAGTATTTGTTCCTATGACCATGAGATCATGTAACTCACTGACACCGTAGGAGTGCCTTGTGCGTATCAAATGTCACAACGTAACTGGGTGACTATAAAGATGCTCTACAGGTATCTCCGAGGGTGTCTGTTGAGTTGACATGGATCAAGACTGGGATTTGTTACTCCGTGTGACGGAGAGGTATCTCGGGGCCCACTCGGTAATACAACATCACAATAAGCCTTGCAAGCAAAGTGACTAAAGAGTTAGCCACAGGATCTTGTATTACGGAATGAGTAGAGAGACTTGCCGGTAACAAGATTGAACTAGGTATGGAGATACCGACGATCGAATCTCGGGCAAGTAACATACCGATAAAGAAAGGGAACATCATACGGGATTAACTGAATCTTTGACACAAAGGTTCAACCGATAAAGATCTTCGTAGAATATGTAGGAGCCAATATGGGCATCCAGGCCCCGCTATTGGTTATTGACCGTAGAGGTGTCTCGGTCAGATCTACATAGTTCTCGAACCCGCAGGGTCTGCACAGTTAACGTTCGGTGACGTTTCGGTATTATTGAGTTATGTATCATTGTGACCGAAGGTTGTTCGGAGTCCCGGATGAGATCCCGGACGTCACGAGGAGTTCCGGAATGGTCCAGAGATGAAGATTGATATATACGAGGATTTTTTATGGCAGCCCTAACCTGAAAGCCACATGCTGCCCTCTTCCCTCTAGATTGCTTTCTCCTCTAGATTAGTTTGGCGAAGCTCGGCGAAGTCCTGCCGGATTAGTTCACCACCATCGCCACCACGCCGTTGTGCTGCCAGAGAACTCATCTACCTCTCCGCCCTCGCTTGCTGGCTCAAGAAGGCGGAGATCGTCATCGAGCTGTACGTGTGCTGAGCGCGGAGGTGCCGTTCGTTCGGCACTAGATCGTGATTGGATCGTGGGACAGCTTGCGATTTGGACCGTGAAGACGTTCGACTACATCAACCGCGTTTCTTAACGCTTCCCTCTTAGCGATCTACAAGGGTATGTAGATCCGATCTCTCCTCTCGTAGATGCTCATCTCCTAGATTGATCTTGCGTGTTCGTAGGAAATTTTTTTGTTTCCCATGCAACGTTCCCCAACAGTGGCATCATGAGCTAGGTCTATGCGTAGATGGCATCACGAGTAGAACACAAAGGAGTTTATGGGCGTTGATATTCAGATTGCATCCTTCCTTAGTCTTTTTTCGATTCAGCGGTATTGTGGGATGAAGCGGCTCGGACCAACCTTACTCGTCCACGTACGAGAGACCGGTTCCATCGACTGACATGCACTTGTTGCATATAGATGGCTGGCGGGTGTCTGGCTCTCCCACTTTACTTGGATCGGATTCGACAAAGGGTAGTCCTTGTAGAAGGTTAAATAGCAACTTGTATATCACCGTTGTGGTTTTGCGTAGGTAAGAATCGTTCTTGGTAGATACCCATAGCAGCCACGTAAAACATGCAACAACAAATTAAAGGACGTCTAACTTGTTTTTGCAGGGTATGTTGTGATATAATATGGCCAAAGACATGATATTATATATTTGATGTATGATATGATCATGCTTTGTAATAATTTATATCGACTTGCATGTCGATGCTTACGGCAACCGGCAGGAGCCATAGGGTTGTCTTTAATTATTGTATGACCTGCGTGTCAATCATTAAGCGCTATGTAATGCTTTACTTTATTGCTAAGCAGTAGCAATAGTAGTAGAAGCAAGGTTGGCGCGACAACCCCGATGGCGACACAATGATGGAGATCATGGTGTTATTGTAACACCCTGGTTTTCGCTCCTTGTTTTTTTCCCTTTGCGGGATTTGACTCCCGTCTTTTTTCTCGGTGTTATCGGATTTCTCTAGATCTTGGGTATATGAAGATGGTCATTTAGCTTTGCCTTCTCTATCCAACTAGAGATTCTCCCCAGTCCAACCTTGCCACCCAAGACCTATTCTCAGGGTTTTACCGTCGAAACCCTACCTTCCGAGTTGCCAGAAGGGAAACCCTGATCCTTGCAGTTACAAAGGAACCTCAATTTCCTTTGATCTCTTGCCTCCCAAACTTTTCCAAGTGATCATCTTTTATCTATAAACCTTGGATATGCAAAAATTTGCCAAGTCATTTGCAATATTTTTCATTTATAATTAATTCCTTTTTCTGACAGTTAAAGAAATTAATTCCAGGAAAATATCTATCCATCTCCAAAGTTCATGAAAACATGTGGAGATATTATTTGTGATCATATTGAGCTCCCACAAAAATATTGGCCATAATTAAATAAGGAAAATTGTGTTTTCCTATTTAATGCCAATATTGCATTTTTGGCACTTTCTAAAGAGACTACCATTTTGGTAGCCAGAAAAAATCCCAAATAATTTGTGCAGCTTCTCCTATCCATATCTACACTATTTCCATCAAGAACCCAAGTTACATAGTTCAAATTTTGAGCACAACATCAATTTGCAGATTCTGTCCAGTGGGGCAATTTGCAAGGGAAGTGCTTGAAACCTTGATCTATTTGAGCTGAAATTTTTCATGGTGATTAACATTGATAAATCACTCATGGAAACCAAAAATCAGCTCAATCCCTCTATCCATTTTCCCCAGCAATTTTCCCAAGTTTCTGCCCATTTGGAAGCACTGTGAAGGAAGTACCATTTTGGTGTACCAAAATGGTATGAAAATTTTACAGTGGCTTCATATGTTCATATCATCATCCTACACCAAATTTGAGCCAAATCCATCTAGCCATTTGAGCCCTGCAAGCTCATCTCAATTGTGGCCAGATTGCCATGTTACAAAGGAAGTGCTAGCTATATTGCTTCATTTGATCGGCCAATTTACCAGGGTAGTCACCTTGGTAGATCATTGCTCCAAGACAAGTTGGAGCTCTTTCCACTCAGTGATCTCTCCAGAAACCACCACAAACAGGTTGCTGTCAAATCCTGTTTTTGCAAGTTTCACCCACCCTAGAGCTTTCCAGTTGATCCCAGCCACTCCTATCATCTAATTGATCAGTGAGGCACATGTTTGACAAGCCTAGAGAGGTTGAGTCGTGCCAGAGCGCGCGGTCCGTGTGGTGACCGCGTGAGTGACAGACCAAATCAGTGCACCACGCGGTCGTCGCGTCAGGCAGGCCAGCTCAGGCCACCGCGGCGTGTCTCCTTGTGCCTACAAGCTCCCCACCGTCCAGGCACCCCTACTCTAGCATATTCCCCTCCGTCCTCTTCTCCGTCACGCCGTGATGAGCACCTCTGCTCCGCCACTGTGCTGCTCGTGCGCCGCCATATCCGGACGAAACCGGAGTTTCTCGAGCGAGCCAGCGCGGCCTCCACTGCTCCCTCGTGACGCTCCCCGACGCGAGGCTCCGGCTGAGCAGTCACCTCCCAACGCGGGCCGGCCGAGCCGTCACTTCCGCACACGGCCACTGCGTCGCCACATGGCCGTGCCTATCCCTTCACCTCGCCGGCTATAAATAGCCACGGCCGAGGCCTCTCCAGCTCAACAACTCGCTCCCCCTCGCCTCCACATCCCTCCCTGAGCTCCTGAAGTTTCCTTTCTCCTCCATTGCCAAAGACGGCCGCAGCCGATCCCCTCGGCTAGCTTCTGCCTGAAGCCCTCCCCATGCCCGGCTCCCTTGGTTCCAGTAAAACCGCCTCCGCCCTCCGTCTACTCCAGGGAGCCCTGCCGGTGCCCTCTTCCCTCGGCCATCCCCGGCCATGACACCCGAGCCACGGTGCTAGCGCTGCAGGCCGCCCCAGCCAACCCCGCGGCCACTCACGGGGGTGGCGTGGCGCGGCGGATCTCGTGCACCCGACGGCCGGCCCCCTCGGGCGGTGAGGCGACGGCTACGCCGGCGGCCGGTCAGCCCATGTGCCCCGTCGCGTTGGAGAAGAGGACCGGGAGAAGAAAGAGGAGATGGGGGTGGGCCCCGCACGTCGTCCTCACTAGCGCTGACCAGGCGGGACCGTTGACCTGTTTAAGTGGAAACGTATTCCACCTGGATACGCTTTCTGCTTCCGAAAGCGTAAACAGCTGCTGCTACTGACTGAAGTACGCTTTCCCTTGGCGGAAAACGTATTTTACGAAATACGCTTTCAGTCTTAGCCGGCGGCCCAAACGGTTACATTGCGGATGTTCACCCGTTAAGAGCAGAAAAGCACAGTTTTATTTGTTTTTTTTGCCTAATGAGTGAACGGACACAACTTTTTAACCGTAACTCCGATTCCGGTGATTCCAACGCCCACGTCTTCAGTTCGTCGAGCCCGTCCCAATGGTATCATTTTGATAATGTTTTCACACTGTGAAAATGACCATTTTGCCCTTGCCCTTCTATCAGCCCTCTCCGAGAGAGAACGGTTTCCGGCGATCCTTTCCGCGGACTCTCCACACTTCTTCCGGGAGTACTCTTCGACCCCAGGCAAGCCGACCATCTGATATATGCCCTAAAGCATTGCTCTGTGTTATTCTTGCGTGTTTAATTAGTAATTATGCCTGTGATAGAAATAATTAAACCTCTGTTAGATTGCACTTACTATTTACATTACTTGCATATTTTGCTATGTAATTTACTTAAGTGCATAATTGTTGCCACTTCAACTTGTTATGATATATAACCATACTTGCTAAGTGATGGCTAAAGTTAAACTTAGTCGGTTGATCTAGAGTCACCTGTCCGGGCTTATCCGTGCAACCACATTTGCCGGTATGGGACGGCCTTGACTTGGTCTGACCGCGTGCTCTTTCACCGGTACCTCCAGACAGGGAAGGTTATATGCGCGCGCTACCCTGGCCTGGTAGGCGGCGATAACCTTGTGAGCCCAGTTGAGTTTTGTGCCGACGTCTCCGTTTGGGACAGTTTAGTTTGGCCACGACGGTGGCAGGTGTCACGAGGTAACACAGGGGCCACCCAGGGCAGGACTCCGGGGGAGGATGAATGCCGGTAGTACGATGGGAGAGTCACGGGTCAGGCAGGTTTTGTTGGAGCAACGGTGGTCCACCCGAATGGAATCACAAGGCCAGGTGCTTCATGGTGTGGGTAAAGTGCGCAACTTCTGCAGAGTGTAAAATCTATTCGAATAGCCGCGTCCACGGTATTGGATAGTCCGTCCAGGCCTCGCTAGGTGGTTAACCGTAACAGTGATAATAATGATGGAAAAACTTGTCCTATGATCAGAAGTACTCGATGACTCGTGAGTATTCCGAGGGTTGTGGGACAACCCGGAAGAGAGTAAGTTGGATCTGGTTAAGAGTTGGATTGGATCCTGGGAATGTTCGGAGTGTGGATTATTTACTTGCCATGCTTTACTTTACTCTAGTAGTATCACACTGGATAATCCTGTTACAACATGATAATTAATATTGCTAGATAGGTATGCTATGTCATGATGGTTAATATTGCTCTAATAACAAATGCATGCTTGAATGCCATGGATTGCTTTGCTTGGTGTATATGTTAGTTGGTTTACTTGAGAGTACATTCAAAAGTACTCAACGGCCTTTAATATGGCCAGGTTCACATAAGGATCCGTCGTCCGTCGTCGAGGAGCCGGAGTGTTCGCGGGCTAGGAGAGTAACCCAGTCAGATCCCTATGGATTGGAGCCGCACCAAGACCATGCTGCCTTAGATAGAGCTTTTCCGCTGCCATCACTCTTGTAATATATCTTGTAAGACTGATATATCCATTAATAGAAATGCCTATGTTCATGATACTTGTTGTAACCGCGCATGCCAGAGTGATTTCCTGGGCTAGCCTGCGTGGCGACTGTCTGGCTACAGTGGTAATTAGGCGGGGCACCACAGTTATGCCGGTGACGATGGAGATCATGCCGGTGCTTTGGAGATGGTGATCAAAAGCACAAGTTCATGGCCATATCATGTCACTTATGATTTGCATGTGATGTTAATCCTTTTATGCACCTTGTTTTGCTTAGGATGACGGTAGCATTATAAGGTGACCCCTCACTAAAATTTCAAGATAAAATTGTGTTCTCCCTGAGTGTGCACCGTTGCGAAAGTTCATCGTTTCGAAGCACCACGTGATGATCGGGTGTGATAGACTCTACGTTCACATACAACGGGTGCAAGCCAGTGTTGCACATGCAGAACACTCGGGTTAAACTTGACGAGCCTAGCATGTACAGACATAGCCTCGGAACACAAGAGACCGAAAGGTCGAACATGAGTCATATAGTAGATATGATCAACATGGAGAAGTTCACCATTGAAACCACCTAATCTCACGTGATGATCGGACTTTGGTTGGTGAATTTGGATCATGTAGCAATCGGATGACCTGAGGGATGTCAATTTGAGTAGGAGTTTTTGAGTAATTTGATTAACTAAACTCATTATCTTGAACAATAGTCTAAGTTGTCTTTGCATATTTATGTTGTAGATCAATGGCTCGCGCAGTAGTTCCCCTGAACTTTGATGCGTTCCTAGAGAAAGCTAAGCTGAAAGATGATGGAAGTAACTTTGTAGACTGGGCCCGTAATCTGAGGATTAGCCTTACGGCTTCCCAAAAGGCTTATGTCCTTGACGCACCGCTCGGTGAGGCACCCGCTCCAGTGTCGTCTGCAGACGTTGTGAACGCCTGGCAGTCGCGTTCGGATGATTACTCATTAGTTCAGTGTGCTATGTTGTATGGCCTAGAACCGGGACTTCAAAGGCGTTTTGAACATCATCAAGCATATGAGATGTTCCAGGAGTTGAAGTTTATCTTTGAAAAGAATGGCCGGATCGAGAGGTATGAGACTACCGATAAGTTCTATGCTTGCAAGATGGAGGAGAACGGGTCTGTCAGTGAGCATGTACTTAGAATGTCTGGGTACTCAAACCGTCTGGCTGAGTTAGGTATGCCACTCCTGCCGGAGGCAATCACGGACATAGTTCTTCAATCACTGCCACCTAGCTATAAAGGCTTTGTGTTGAACGATAACATGCAAGGGATGAACAAGTCAGTCGCCGAGCTGTTTGCGATGCTAAAAGTCGCTGAGTCTGAAATCCAGAAGGAGCATCAAGTGTTGATGGTCAATAAAACCACTAGTTTGAAGAAAAAAGGCAAGGGCAAGAAGGGTAACTCCAAGAAGAGTGGCAAAGCAGTTGCCCCTCCTGTGAAGAAACCCAAGGCTGGACCCAAGCCAGAAACTGATTGCTTTCATTGCAAGGGTACTGGCCAATGGAAGCGGAACTGCCCCAAGTATCTGGCCAACAAGAAGGCGGGCAACGCCAAACAAGGTATATATGATATACATGTTATTGATGGGTACCTTACCAACTCTCGTTGTAGTGCCCGGGTATTTGATACGGGTTCGGTTGCTCACATTTGCAACTCAAAGCAGGAACTACGGAATAGACGGAGGCTGGCAAAGGACGAAGTGACGATGCGCGTGGGAAATGGTTCCAAGGTTGATGTGATCGCCGTCGGCACGCTCGCTCTTCGACTACCATCGGGATTAGTGATGAACCTAAATAATTTTTATTTAGTGCTTGCGTTAAGCATGAACATTATATCTGGATCTTGTTTATTGCGAGACGGTTACTCATTTAAGTTTGAGAATAAAGGTTGTTCTATTTATATGAGTAATATCTTTTATGGTCATGCAACAATGTGAGGGGTTTATTCTTATTGAATCTCGATAGTGATGATACACATGTTCATAACATTGATGCCAAAAGATGTAGAGTTGATAATGATAGTACCACTTTCTTGTGGCACTGCCGCTTAGGTCATATTGGTGTAAAACGCATGAAGAAGCTCCATGCTGATGGACTTTTGGAGTCACTTGATTTTGAATCACTTGACACATGTGAACCATGCCTCATGGGCAAGATGACTAAGACCCCGTTCTCTGGAACAATGGAACGGGCAAGTGACTTATTGGAAATCATACATACTGATGTGTGCGGTCCGATGAGCATCGAGGCGCGCGGTGGATATCATTATTTTCTCACCTTCACCGATGACTTAAGTAGATATGGGTATATTTACTTAACGAAGCATAAGTCTAAAACATTTGAAAAGTTCAAGCAATTTCAGAGTGAAGTTGAGAATCATCGTAACAAGAAGATTAAATTCCTACGATCTGATGGAGGAGGAGAATATTTGAGTTATGAGTTTGGCAATCACTTAAGACAATGTGGAATTGTTTCACAGTTGACACCGCCTGGAACACCACAGCGTAATGAAGTGTCCGAACGTCGTAATCGTACTTTATTGGATATGGTGCGGTCTATGATGTCTCTTGCTGATTTGCCACTATCATTTTGGGGTTATACATTAGAGACAGCTGCATTCACTTTAAATAGGGCACCATCTAAATCCGTTGAGACGACGCCGTATCAACTGTGGTTTGGCATGAAACCAAAGTTGTCGTTTCTTAAAGTTTGGGGATGCGATGCTTATGTCAAAAAGCTTCAGCCTGAAAAGCTGGAACCCAAAGCGGAGAAATGCGTCTTCATAGGATACCCAAAAGAGATGGTTGGGTACACCTTCTATCTCAGATCCGAAGGCAAAGTGTTTGTCGCTAAGAATGGGTCATTTCTCGAGAAAGAGTTTCTCTCGAAAGAATTGAGTGGGAGGAAGATAGAACTTGATAAGGTTGTTGAACCTTTACTTCTACCAGAGAGTAGCGCAGCGCAGAAAGATGTTTCTGTGGAACCTAGCTCAGTTGAAGAGGAAACTAATGATGATGATCATGAAGCTTCGGATCAAGTTACTATCGAACCTCGTAGGTCGACAAGGACACGTACTGCTCTTGAGTGGTACGGTAATCCTGTCTTAGAGGTCATGTTGTTGGACAACGATGAACCTACGAGCTATGCATGGAGAAGCGATGGTGGGCCCGGATTCTGACAAATTTTGAGAGGCCATGAAATCCGAGATAGGATCCATGTATGAAAACAAAGTGTGGACTTTGGAGGTATTACCTGAAGGGCGAAAGGCCATTCAGAATAAATGGATCTTTAAGAGGAAGACGGACGCGGACGGTAATGTCACCGTCTATAAAGCTCGACTTGTGGCAAAGGGTTTTTCACCAGTTCAAGGAGTTGACTACGATGAGACTTTCTCTCCCGTAGTAATGCTTAAGTCCGTCAGAATCATGTTAGCAATAGCTGCATTTTTCGATTATGAAATTTCGCAGATGGATGTCAAAACGGCGTTCCTCAATGGTTTCCTTGAGGAAGAGTTGTATATGATACAACCGGAAGGTTTTGTCGATCTAGAGAATGCTGACAAAGTTCGCAAGCTCCAGCGATCCATTTATGGACTGGTGCAAGCATCTCGGAGTTGGAATAAGCTCTTTGATGAGGTGATCAAAGCGTTTGGGTCTATAAATTTTTATGGAGAAGCTTGTATTTACAAGAAAGTGAGTGAGAGCTCTATAGTGTTTCTAATATTATATGTTGATGACATATTGCTGATTGGAAACAATATAGAATTTTTGGAAAGCGTGAAGGTTATTTGAACAACAGTTTTTCAATGAAGGACCGAGGAGGAGCTGCTTTCATATTAGGCATCAAGATCTATAGAGATAGGTCGAGACGCTTAATAGGACTTTCACAGAGCACATACCTTGATAAAGTTTTGAAGAAGTTCAAAATGGATCAGTCCAAGAAAGGGTACTTGCGTGTGCTACAAGGTGTGAAGTTGAGTAAGACTCATTGCCCAGTGAGTGCAGAGGATAGAGAAAAGATGAGTGTCATCCCCTATGCTTCTGCCATAGGCTCTATCATGTATGCAATGCTGTGCACTAGACCAAACGTCAGCCTTGCCATAAGTATGGCCAGAAGGTTTCAAAGTAATCCTGGTATGAATCACTGGACGGCGGTCAAGTATATCCTAAAGTACCTGAAAAGAACTAAGGAAATGTTTCTCGTTTATGGAGGTGATCAAGAGCTCGTCGTAAAGGGTTACGTCGATGCAAGCTTTGACACAGATCCGGATGACTCTAAGTCTCAAACCAGATACGTATACATTCTTAACGGGGGAGCGATAAGCTGGTGCAGTTCCAAGCAAAGCATGGTAGCTGATTCTTCATGCGAAGCGGAGTACATAGCTGCCTCGGAGGCGGCAAAGGAAGGTGTCTGGATGATGCAGTTCATGACAGATCTCGGAGTTGTGCCCAGTGCACTGGATCCAATGACTCTGTTCTGTGACAACACTGGTGCCATTGCTCTAGCCAAGGAACCAAGGTTTCACAAGAGGACCAGACACATAAAGCGACGCTTCAACTCCATCCTATTTTTTTATCGAGGAGGGTGACATAAATATTTGCAAAGTACACACAGATCTAAATGTTGTATATCCGTTGACTAAGCCTCTTCCACGAGGGAAAGATGATCAACACCAGAACTGTATGGGTGTTAGATTCATTACAATGTAAATCACATAGTGATGTGAGCTAGATTATTGACTCTAGTGCAAGTGGGAGACTGTTGGAAATATGCCCTAGAGGCAATAATAAAATGGTTATTATTTTATTTCCTTGTTCATGATAAATGTTTATTATCCATGCTATAATTGTATTGATTGGAAACTCAAATACATGTGTGGGTACATAGACAACAATGTGTCCCTAGTAAGCTTCTAGTTGACTAGCTCGTTGATCAAAGATGGTAATGGTTTCCTAGCCATGGACAAGACCCAAACTATGAACATAGCATATGATCGTGTCAGTTTATTGCTATCGTTTTCTGCATGTCAAATATCTGTTCCTATGACCATGAGATCATGTAACTCACTGACACCGTAGGAGTGCCTTGTGTGTATCAAACGTCACAACGTAACTAGGTGACTATAAAGATGCTCTACAGATATCTCCGAGGGTGTCTGTTGAGTTGACATGGATCAAGACTGGGATTTGTTACTCCGTGCGACGGAGAGGTATCTCGGGGCCCACTCGGTAATACAACATCACAATAAGCCTTGCAAGCAAAGTGACTAAAGAGTTAGCCACATGATCTTGTATTACGAAATGAGTAAAGAGACTTGCCGGTAACGAGATTGAACTAGGTATGGAGATACCGACGATCGAATCTCGGGCAATTAACATAACGATAAACAAAGGGAACATCATACGGGATTAACTGAATCCTTGACATAGAGGTTCAACTGATAAAGATCTTCGTAGAATATGTAAGACCCAATATGGGCATCCAGGTCCCGCTATTGGTTATTGACCGTAGAGGTGTCTTGGTCATGTCTACATAGTTCTCGAACCCACACGGTCTGCACACTTAACGTTTGGTGACGTTTCGGTATTATTGAGTTATGTACGTTGGTGACCGAAGGTTGTTCGGAATCCCGGATGTCACGAGGAGCTCCGGAATGGTCCGTAGGTAAAGATTGTTATATAGGAAGTCCCGTTTTGGTCACTGGAAAAAGTTCGGGCGTCACCGGTTATGTACCGGGGGTTCTGGGGGTCCATCGGGAGGGGGCCACCCACTTCGGGGCCGGGGCCACATGGGCCTTAGGGGTAGTGCACCAGCCCCTAGTGGGCTGGGCAACCAGCCCCTAAGGTCCCATGCGAAGAGGAGGAGGAGAAATCCAAGTGGGGAGTCCTCCCAGGACTCCACCTCCCTTGTGGGAGGAGGAATCCAAGTCGGGGGAGGACTCCTCCCCCTGGTTCGGCCGAACCTCTCCTTGGAAGAGAGGCTAGGGATGCTTCCCCCTCTCCCTTCCTCCTATATATAGTGGAGGATTTTTTAGGGCAGCCCTAACCTGAAAGCCACGTGCTTCCCTCTTCCCTCTAGATTGCTTTCTCCTCTAGATTAGTTCGGATTAGTTCACCACCATCGCCACCATGCCGTTGTGCTGCCGGAGAACTCATCTACCACTCCGCCCTCGCTTGCTGGATCAAGAAGGTGGAGATCGTCATCGAGCTGTACGTGTGCTGAACGCGGAGGTGCCGTCCGTTCGGCACTAGATCGTGATTGGATCGTGGGACGGCTTGCGATTTGGATCGCGAAGACGTTCAACTACATCAACCGCATTTCTTAACGCTTCCCGCTTAGCGATCTACAAGGATATGTGGATCCGATCTCTCCTCTCGTAGATGCTCATCTCCTAGATTGATCTTGGGTGTTCGTAGGAAAATTTTTGTTTCCCATGCAACGTTCCCCAACACCTCCTCCCTCCACTTCCCTCCCTCCCTCCTCCCTTCCCTTCCCTCCCTCCCTCCACTTCACTCCCTCCCTCCATTTATCTCCCTCCCTCCTCCCTCCACTTCCCTCCCTCCCTCCTCCCTCTGTTCTCATAGAATGCAGGTTTTTTGTTTGTAGAATATCCACTGAATTGGTAGAACTTGCTTGTAGAATGTAGTTTTTTTTGTATAGAGTAGATAGTTTTAGGTATCAAATTTCCTAAGAATTCGCTAAGAAATGTATTGGAATTGTATATGAGAAAGTTTTAGGTATAAAATTTCCTAGGAATTCAATAATATAAATTTGTAGTAAAAATATTTGGTCTAGAAATTTTTAGTAGAAAAAAATTAGGTCTAGAAATTTCCAGTAAATTTTTTTAGGTCTATTTGGACATGTCTTTGTGTTAATGCAGGGAACACCTCCGAGTGGCCGATGTTTTGCCGTAATGTTGATTCATTTCCGTTCCGGCAAATTTCAGGTGCTCGAAATGTTCTGTTTCTACAAAAGGTTATGCCGAAATTTTGTCAGGATAGGAATTAAATAACATTCCCGCAAAACATAGGCCACTCAGAGGTTTCATTTTCATTTTCACATTTTTATTTTCATTTTCACATTATCATTTTTATTTTCCACTCGGATGACTAATGCTTATAGGGTTGACTTTCAGTCTGTCGGAGTTCCATGTGTGACTTTCAGTATGTTCTTGATGTAGGAATCCCGACTGTTGTCGTGCACTACTAGGGAAAACCCTAGCAGTAGCGTGGGTATTTGGTGTATCAGTAGCGCGGGTAACCGCGCTGCTGATACGGCGCTACAGCTAACGTTTATCAGTAGCGCGTTTTGACACGCGCTACTGCTATACCTACTTAGCAGTAGCGCTTTCTATACCAGCGCTACTACTAAGTCTATCAGTAGCGGGTTTTGACACGTGCTACTGCTATACCTGCTTAGCAGCAGCGGTTTTTGTAGGAAGCGCTGCTGGTAGTTACTAGCAGCGCACCTCTCTACCCGCGCTACTACTATTATTACGTATTTCTTTTTTGTTTTATGCCAGATATTCATACGCCATTATACAAGTTTTCATACAGTATCATCATAATACATCATTGTCATATAACAACTACTCATCATCAACTTGGTCACTAGTTCTAATAACAACTCCTAGGACCTACTCCTAATCACTACTCCTCCTCAGCATCACCATCAACTCTAACACATTGTAGCACATAATAAAAACTTCTCATCATCATCATAGTCATATATAATCAGCACTAACTAATTGTTCTTAATACCTAGGACCTACTCCTGCTGCTCTCTCTCAGGTAAAATAACATAAAACATGTGTAGCACTCCTTCATCATATTGGAGAATGCATATGAACCTGTCTCCTAATTGTGGGCTGCGCTTCTGATTGCTGCCCCCTAGTACTTCTCTGCGATCCTTCACAATTTTGCTCCTGTCTTTGACTATTAAGACTTGCTCGCTTCGAGAAATGATGAATGCACTCATGTGCAATACAGGATATCTTGGCCGTAAGCTAACCATTGCCATGCGACCTTTAGACTCGATCCAACGAGGCACAACACTCATCGGGAGTCCCTGTTGAAGAACATCGTAGTAACATACTTAGCAATGAAGTTTAGCTTAAAAAATAATGTATGCGAAAGATGCACTGAGGACAAATAGTAAAAATCCTACCATCTTTCCTAGATAGATGTGACCGTAGTTCAATACGCACACTAGTGGCCGCACGTTTTGAGTACTAATATCTCGAAGTCCAGGAAAATAACCTGTCTTGACAGTATCAAGTGTTGGGGAACGTTGCATGGGAAACTAAAATTTTCCTACGCACACGCAAGATCTATCCATGGTGATGAGCATCTACGAGAGGGAGAGTGAATCTACATACCCTTGTAGATCGCTAAGCGGAAGCGTTAAGAAACGCGGTTGATGTAGTCGAACGTCTTCGCGATTCAAATCGCCGAGCGTCCCGCAATCCCATCACGATCCGTCTCGCAATCCAATCACGATCCGTCCCGCGATCCCATCATGATCCGTCCCGTGATCAAATCACGAACCGTCTCGCGATCCTGAGCACGGTCCTTCCGATCTAGCGCCGAACGGACGGCACCTCCGCGTTCAACACACGTACAGCTTGATGACGCCTTCACCTCCTCGATCCAGCGAGCGATGGTGAAGTAGTAGACGAGTTCCGGCAGCACGACGGCGTGATGACGGTGGTGGTGAAGAACAATCTCCGTAGGGCTTCGCCAAGCACTACGGAAACTACGATGGAGGAAGAACTAGAGAGGCAGGGTTGCCGGCACACGGCTTGGGGAATACTTGATGTGTTCCGGGTGCTAGCCCTGCCTCTCTATTTATATGTTGAGCCCTGGGGTCGAAACTTGGAGAAAGAGCCTCCTCAAAGTCGGTTTGGCCCGCAAGGCAAGAGTCCTGCTCGGACTCCAGGACCAGACGCCAGGGTCCTCGGCGTCTGGCCCCAGACGCCAGGGTCCCTGGCGTCTGGCCCCTGGCCTCCGCAAAACTTCCTTTTGCACCTTCCTAAAGCCTCGTGGGCTTTACCCCTTTGCCCAAATAAAGTGTTCTCGTACCCGAACATTTCGGGAAACATCCGAAACTCCTTCCGGTGAATTCCGGAACCCTTCCGGAGACCAAACACTATTATCCCATATATCAATCTTTACCTCCGGACTATTCCAGAGCTCCTCGTCATGTCCGGGATCTCATCCGGGACTCCGAACAACTTTCGGTCACCAACATAACAACTCAACTATACTTATATCGTCACCAAACGTTAAGTGTGTAGACCCTGCGGGTTCGAGAACTATGTAGACATGACCGAAACGCCTCTACGGTCAATAACCAATAGCGGGACCTGGATGCCCATATTGGCTCCTACATATTCTACGAAGATCTTTATCGGTTGAACCTCTATGTCAAGGATTCAGTTAATCCCGTATGCTGTTCCCTTTGTTCTTCGGTATGTTACTTGCCCGAGATTCGATCGTCGGTATCTCCATACCTAGTTCAATCTCGTTACCGGCAAGTCTCTTTACTCGTTCCGTAATACAAGATCCCGTGACTAACACTTTAGTCACATTGCTTGCAAGGCTTATTTTGATGTTGTATTACCGAGTGGGCCCCGAGATACCTCTCCGTCACACGGAGTAACAAATCCCAGTCTTGATCCATGCCAACCCAACAGACACCCTCGGAGATACCTGTAGAGCACCTTTATAGTCACCCAGTTACGTTGTGACGTTTGATACACACAAGGTATTCCTCCGGTGTCAGTGAGTTGCATGATCTCATGGTCATAGGAATAGATACTTGACATGCAGAAAACTATAGCAATAAACTGACACGATCACATGCTATGTTTATAGTTTGGGTCTTGTCCATCACATCATTCTCCTAATGATGTGATCCCGTTATCAAATGACATCTCATGTCAATGGCCAGGAATCCTTGACCATCTTTGATCAACGAGCTAGTTAACTAGAGGCATATTAGGGACACAGTGTTGTCTATGTACCCACACATGTATTTGAGTTTCCAATCAATACAATTATAGCATGGATAATAAACGATTATCACGAACAAGGAAATATGATAATAACTAAATTATTATTGCCTCTAGGGCATATTTTCAACAGTCACCCACTTGCACTAGAGTCAATAATCTAGTTCACATCACCATGTGATTTACATTGCTATGAATCTGACACCCAATGAGTTCTGGGGTTCGATCATGCTTTGCATGTGAGAGAGGTCTTTAGTCAACGGTCTGCAACATTCAGATCCGTGTGTTCTTTGCAAATCTATATGTCATACTGTAGATGCTACCACGCTCAACTTGGAACTATTCCAAATGACTGCTCCACTATACGTTTCCTGACTGCTACTCAGAGTCGTCCATATAGGTGTCAAAGCTTGCATCGACGTAACCCTTTACGACGAACTCTTTATCACCTCCATAATCGAGAAATATTTCCTTAGTCCTCTAGTTACTAAGGATAATCTTGACCGCTATCCGGTGATCCACTCCTGGACCACTCTTGTACCCCTTGACAGACTCATGGCAAGGCACACACTAGGTGCGGTACACAGCATGGCATACTATACAGAGCCTATGGATAAGGCATAGGGGACGACCTTCGTCCTTTCTCTTTCTTCTGCCGTGGTCGAGCTTTGAGTCTCACTCAACTCCACACCTTACAAATCAGGCAAGAACTCTTTCTTTGACTGATCCATTTTGAACTCTTTCAAAATCTTGTCAAGGTATGTACTCATTGAAAGTCTTATCAGACGTCTTGATCTATCTCTATCGATCCTGATGCCCAATATTTAAGTAGCTTCATTCCAGGTTTTCCTTTGAAAAACTCCTTTTCAAACAACACTTTATGCTTTCCAGAAATTCTACATCATTTCCGATCAACAATATGTCATCCACATATACTTATCAGAAATTCTATTGTGCTCCCACTCACTTTATTGTAAATACAAGTTTCTCATAAACTTTGTATAGACTCAAAAACTTTGATCACCTCATCAAAGCGTATATTTCAACTCCGAGATGCTTGCTCCAGTCCCTAGAAGGATTGCTGGAACTTGCATACATTTTAGCATCCTTAGGACTGACAAAAACCTTCTAGTTGTATCACATACAACCTTTCCTCATGGAAACCGTTAAGGAAACTCTGTTTTGACATCCATCTGCCAGATTTCATAATCGAAAAATGCAGCAACTGCTAACATAATTCCAACAGACTTTAGCATCGCTACGGGGGATAAAGTCTCATCGTAGTCAACTCCTTGAACTTGTGAAAAACCCTTTGCCACAAGTCGAGCTTTATAGACGGTGACATTACCGTCCGCGTCCGTCTTCCTTTTAAAGATCCATTTGTTCTGAATGGCCTTTCGCCCTTCAGGTAATACTTCCAAAGCCCATACTTTGTTTTCTTACATGGATCCCATCTCGGACTTCATGGCCTCTAACCATTTCTCGGAATCCGGGCCCATCATCGCTTCTCCATAGCTCGTAGGTTCATCGTTGTCCAACAACATGACCTCTAAGACAGGGTTGCCGTACCACTCAGGAGCAGTACGCATCCTTGTCGACCTACGAGGTTCGATAGCAACTTGATCCGAAGCTTCATGATCATCATCATTAACTTCCTCTTCAACTAATGTGGGCTCTACAGAAACATCTTTCTGTGCTGCGCTACTCTCAGGTTGAAGTAAAGGTGCATTAACCTCATCAAGTTCTATCTTCCTCCCACTCAATTCTTTCGAGAGAAACTCTTTCTCGAGAAAGGACCCGTTTTAGCAACAAACACTTTGTGCTTGGATCTGAGATAGAAGGTTGACCCAACTGTTACGTTAGGGTATCCTATGAAGATGCATTTGTCCGCTTTGGGTTCGAGCTCATCAGGTTGAAAACCTTTTCCACATAAGCGTCGCAGCCCCAAACATTAAGAAATGACAGCTTAGGTTTCTACCAAACCAAAATTCATACGGTGTCATCTCAACGGACTTAGATGGTGCCCCTTTTTTAAAGTAAATGTAGTTGTCTCTAATGCATAACCCCAAAAACGATAGTGGCAAATCGATAAGAGACATCATAGTTCGCACCATATCCAATAGAGCACGACTACGACGTTCGGACACACCATCACACTATGGTGTTCCAGGTGGCGTGAGTTGTGAAACAACTTCCACATTGTCTTGAGTTGCATAACAAACTCGTAACTCAGATATTTACCTCCACGATCACATCGTAGACATTTTATCTTCTTGTCACGATGATCTCAAACTTCACTCTGATTTTGTTTGAACTTTTCAAACATTTCAGACTTGTGTTTCATTAAGCAAACATCCCCATATTTACTCAAATCATCAGTGAAGGTAGGAAAATAACGATATCCACCACCTGCTACAACACTCATTGGACCGTATACATCAACATGTATCATTTCCAATAAGTCACTTGCCCGCTCCATCATACCGGAAAACGGGGTTTTAGTCATCTTGCCCTTGAGGCATGGTCTGCATGTCTCAACCGATTCGAAATCGAATGAGTCCAAAGATCTATTAGCATGGAGTTTCTTCATGCGTTTTACACCAATATGAAATTTAGCGGCAGTGCCACAAGTATGTGGTACTATCATTATTAACTTTATATCTTTTGGCATCAATATTATGAACATGTGTATCACCACGATCAAGGTTTAATAAACCATTCTCATTGGGTGCATGACCATTAAAGGTATTATTCACGTAAATAGAATAACCATTATTCTCTAACTTAAATGAATAACCGTATTGCAATAAACATGATCTAATCACGTTCATGCTCAACGCAAACACCAAATAACATTTATTTAGGTTCATCACTAATCTCGAAAGTAGAGAGAGCGTGCGATGGTGATCACATCAACCTTGGAAACATTTCCAACACTCATTGTCACCTCACCCTTAGCTAGTCTCCGTTTATTCCGTAGCTTTTATTTCGAGTTACTAACATTTAGCAACCGAACCGGTATCCAATACCCAGGTGCTACTAGGACCACTAGTAAGGTACACATCAATAACACGTATATCAAATATACTTCTGTCGACGTTGCCAACCTTCTTATCTACCAAGTATCCAGGGTTGTTCCGCTTCAGCGACCGTTCTCCTCATAATAGAAGCACTTAGTCTCGGGTTTGGGTTCAACCTTGGGTTTCTTCACTGGAGCAGCAACTGACTTGCCATCCATGAAGTTTCCCTCCCTGCCCTTGCCCTTCTCGAAACTAGTGGTTTCACTAACCATCAACACTTGATGCTCCTTCTTGATTTCTACCTTCGCGGTGTCAAACATCGCGAATAGCTCAGGGATCATTATTTCTATCCCTGGCTTTTTCTAGTTCATCACGAGGCTCTAGTAGCTTAGTGACAGTGACTTGGAGAACTATATCAATCACTATCTTATCTGGAAGATCAACTCCCACTCGATTCAAGCAATTGTAGCATCCAGACAATCTCAGCACATGCTCAATGATTGAGCTTATTCTCCATCATCTTGCAGGAAAAGAATCTTGTTGGAGGTCTCATACCTCTCAACACGGGCACGAGCCTGAGATCCCAATTTCAGCTCTTAGAACATCTCATATGTTCCGTGACGTTCAAAACGTTTTGGAGCCTCAATTCTAAGCCGTAATGCATGACGCACTGAACTATTAAGTAGTCATCGGAACGTGCCTGTCAGATGTTCACAACATCTACAGACGACGCTAGAGGGGGTGGCGCACCGAGCGGTGCTTTAAGGACATAAGCCTTCTGTGCAGCAATGAGGACAATCCTCAGATCACGGACCCAGTCCGCATTATTGCTACCATCATCTTCCAACTCTATTTCTCTAGGAACATATAAAAATTCAAGGGAGCTACAGCGCGAGCTAGTAATCTACAACATAATTTGCAAAGACATTTTGACTATGTTCATGATAATGAGTTTAGTTAATCATATTACTTAAAAACTCCCACTCAAATTGACATCCCTCCGGTCATTCGAGTGTCACATGATCCAAATCCACCAACTCAAGTCCGATCATCACGTGAGTTGAGGTGGTTTCAATGGTGAACATCTTCATGTTGATCATATCTACTATATGACTCATGTTCGACCTTTCGGTCTCTTGTGTTCCGAGGCCATGTCTGTACATGCTAGGCTCGTCAAGTTTAACCCGAGTGTTCCGCATGTGCAACACTGGCTTGCACCCGTTGTATGTGAACGTAGAGTCTATCACACCCGATCATCACGTGGTGTCTCGAAACGACGAACTTTCGCAACGGTGCACACTCGGGGAGAACACAATTTATCTTGAAATTTAAGTGAGGGATCACCTTATAATGCTACCGTCGTCCTAAGCAAAATAAGATGCATAAAAGGATTAACATCACATGCAAATCATAAGTGACATGATATGGCCATGAACTTGTGCTTTTGATCTCCATCTCCAAAGCACCGGCATGATCTCCATCGTCACCGGCATGACACCATGATCTCCATCATCTTGATCTCCATCAACGTGTCGCCATGAGGTTGTCGCACCGACTGTTGCTTCCATGACTATTGCTAACTCATAGCGATAAAGTAAAGCAAAACGGCGAAAATAATTAAAGACAACTCTATGGCTCCTGCCAGTTGCCGTACTCATCGACATGCAAGTCGTGATATTCTATACAACACATGATCATCTCATACATCACATATATCTCATCATGTAATTGGCCATATCACATCACAACATACCCTGCAAAAACAAGTTAGACGTCCTCTAATTGTTGTTGCAAGTTTTACGTGGCTGCTACGGGTATCTAGCAAGAACGATTCTTACCTACGCAAAACCACAACGTGGTGTAGCGATTGCTTTTTGATATTCTAAAAGAACCCTCTTCATTCAACCGATTCAACTAAAGTGAGAGAGACAGACACCTGCTAGTCACCTTTATGCAACAAGTGCACGTAGCGGTGAAACCAGTCTCGCGTAAGCGTACGCGTAATGTCGGTCCAGGCCGCTTCATCCCACAATACCGCCGAATCAAGTATCAACTAGTAACGGCAAGCAATATGTATACACCCACGCCCACAACTCCTTTGTGTTCTACTCGAGATCTCATCTACGCATAGACCTAGCTCAGATGCCACTGTTGGGGAACGTTGCATGGGAAACAAAAAATTTCCTACGCACACGCAAGATCTATCCATGGTGATGAGCATCTACGAGAGGGAGAGTGAATCTACATACCCTTGTAGATCGCTAAGCGGAAGCGTTAAGAAACGCGGTTGATGTAGTCGAACGTCTTCGCGATTCAAATCGCCGAGCGTCCCGTGATCCCATCACGATCCGTCTTGCGATCCAATCACGATCCGTCCCGCGATCCCATCATGATCCGTCCCGTGATCAAATCACGAACCGTCTCGCGATCCTGATCACGGTCCTTCCGATCTAGCGCCGAACGGACGGCACCTCCGCGTTCAACACACGTACAGCTTGATTTCGCCTTCACCTCCTCGATCCAGCGAGCGATGGTGAAGTAGTAGACGAGTTCCGGCAGCACGACGGCGTGATGACGGTGGTGGTGAAGAACAATCTCCGCAGGACTTCGCCAAGCACTACGGAAACTACGACGGAGGAAGAACTAGAGAGGCGGGGTTGCCGGCACACTGCTTGGGGAATACTTGATGTGTTCCGGGTGCTAGCCCTGCCTCTCTATTTATATGTTGAGCCCTGGGGTCGAAACTTGGAGAAAGAGCCTCCTCAAAGTCGGTTTGGCCCGCAAGGCAAGACTCCTGCTCGGACTCCAGGACCAGACGCCAGGGTCCTCGGCGTCTGGCCCCAGACGCCAGGGTCCCTGGCGTCTGGCCCCTGGCCTCCGCAAAACTTCCTTTTGCACCTTCCTAAAGCCTCGTGGGCTTTACCCCTTGGCCCAAATAAAGTGTTCTCGTACCCGAACATTTCGGGAAACATCCGAAACTCCTTCCGGTGAATTCCGGAACCCTTCCGGAGACCAAACACTATTATCCCATATATCAATCTTTACCTCCGGACTATTCCAGAGCTCCTCGTCATGTCCGGGATCTCATCAGGGACTCCGAACAACTTTCGGTCACCAACATAACAACTCAACTATACTTATATCGTCACCAAACGTTAAGTGTGTAGACCCAGCGGGTTCATGAACTATGTAGACATGACCGAGACACCTCTACGGTCAATAACCAATAGCGGGACCTGGATGCCCTTATTGGCTCCTACATATTCTACGAAGATCTTTATCGGTTGAACCTCTATGTCAAGGATTCAGTTAATCCCGTATGCTGTTCCCTTTTGTTCTTCGGTATGTTACTTGCCCGAGATTCAATCGTCGGTATCTCCATACCTAGTTCAATCTCGTTACCGGCAAGTCTCTTTACTCGTTCCGTAATACAAGATCTCGTGACTAACACTTTAGTCACATTGCTTGCAAGGCTTATTTTGATGTTGTATTACCGAGTGGGCCCCGAGATACCTCTCCATCACACGGAGTAACAAATCCTAGTCTTGATCCATGCCAACCCAACAGACACCCTCGGAGATACCTGTAGAGCACCTTTATAGTCACCCAGTTACGTTGTGACGTTTGATACACACAAGGTATTCCTCCGGTGTCAGTGAGTTGCATGATCTCATGGTCATAGGAACAGATACTTGACATGCAGAAAACTATAGCAATAAACTGACACGATCATATGCTATGTTTATAGTTTGGGTCTTGTCCATCACATCATTCTCCTAATGATGTGATCCCGTTATCAAATTACATCTCATGTCAATGGCCAGGAAACCTTGACCATCTTTGATCAACGAGCTAGTTAACTAGAGGCATACTAGGGACACAGTGTTGTCTATGTACCCACACATGTATTTGAGTTTCCAATCAATACAATTATAGCATGGATAATAAACGATTATCACGAACAAGGAAATATGATAATAACTAAATTATTATTGCCTCTAGGGCATATTTCCAACATCAAGATCCTCCAGCCATGAAACATAATGACCTATCTCCTCGCAGTTTAGTTCAGCCCCGGGACAGTAGTAGGTGCTGTCTACCAAGCGCTGGACATGTTTGCTTGAATGGAAATAAGCTGTCAATAGAAATTAGTTGTCAACTATTTTTAAATAAACAATATAAATTACTTAATAAATATGGTTGAGGAACTCACATAATGGTAGAACTGGAGGCGTCTGCACATCGACCAAGATGTCGATATTACCTTCAATTTCATCTTCCGGACGAATATCAAAGGTGATAAGCATATTAGGCTCAAATGCATAAGCCTTGCATAGTGCTCTCCAACTTTTGCATTCAAAATAGGAGTAGGTGTCTACATTGTACAATTTTACGGCAAAAGTATAACCATGCTCGGTCCTCAAGTGAACTCTCTTTACCTCCATACTTTTTTTAGTACTGAAACCAATCTTATCCAAGACATAAATTCTTGCATGGCAGGGGATACGCTAGTAGAATAGTAAAAAATTAAAATTATAAGTTGAAGGAAAAGAAGCAGAAGTCATGCTTAATTACGAAAAAAGACTTGTCGTTGTGACTTACTGTATCCACTTCGAAGGTCTCATCCAGCATGATGCTGAAGCGCCTACCATCAACTAGGTGAGGCTTGTCGCACAGGCCACGCTCGTCTTTGCAGAATTCACACATAACGAATTTCCTTTCGTCGTCAGACATTTCCTATGTTCATAGTTGAAACATTTAAAATCGATCGAAGGCAACTACCAGGATCACTATTACTCAATATGCAACGGGTTGACTTTAGGTCTGTCGAGTCTTTCCTTCCTAAACTCTCATCTCACGTATATGGTGGGCACTCCCTCTGATATTGCGACCGTCGGTGATGGTGGCTCCTCCATTCGTTCCCGAGTGCATTACACCAAAATGTCTAGCACACGGGAACGAAGGAGAAGCGACCCCCACGACAACAGTCGGGATTCTTCCTCTCTCATATTTCGACCGTCGGTGATGGTCACTACTCCTCCTTTCCCTAGTGCATTACAAATATCTAGCACAAGGAAAAGAAGGAGAAGCTACCCCCACGACAACAGTCGGGATTCTTCCTCTCTCATATATATATATGGTGGACACTCTCCCTCACTGAAAGACACACAAGGAGCCGAAACAGACCTAAAGTCAACCCGTTCCATATATCGAGCAATGACATAGAAAAAATGCCCTATGTTTTGCCGGAATATCATTGAATTCCCGTTCTGGCAAATCACAAGCACTCGATATGTCCTACATTGTAGCACAAGTCATGCTAAAATTCATGAAAAAAATTCGGCATGACCTTTGCTAAAAACAGGACATATCGAGCGTCTGAAATTTGCCGGAACGGAAACGAATCAACATTCCGGCAAAACATAGGCCACTCAGAGGTACATTGCAAACAAGAACACCAAGACATCGTCTATATTCAGAATGCATCATCATCGACATCAATGACATGGCGACTAGCACTAGCATTTTCATCATCGACATTTACAACACATTATCATCTATATTCAAAATGTTGCATATCAACAAGAAAATATCAACTAGCCTACTAAATCAAAATGTAGCAGGGAGGAGGGGTTGTGGATGGAGGAGGGAGGAGGGAGAAGGAGGGGCGACTGAAGGAGGGAGGAGGAAGGAGGACGGAGGAGGAAGGCGGAGCGAGGAGGGGCCGGCCGGCGGTGAATGGAGGAGTGGAGGGAGGACGGAGGAGGTGGGGTGGGGAGGAGGGAGGAGGGGGAGGATTACTGAGTCCAGGGAGGAGGGGGAGGTGACGGCGGCAGAGGGAGGAGGGGTAGGCGACGGCGGCGGCGAGCGGCGGGGGGTAGAGAGGGAGCGACAGTGTGAGGGGGGAGTGAGGGGTCGGGAGTGAGGAAGAGAGAGGGAGCGCACGGGGTGGATAAGGTGGGCATAGCAGCAGCGCGGGTTGGTGCCAAGCGCTACAGCTAAGTAGAATAGCAGCAGCGCTGGTTGAGGAAGGGCATTACTACTATACCTAGCCTGTCGGGAATGGTCTGGCAATTATAGTAGTAGCGCGTTTTATACGTGCCACGCTACTGATATGTGTTTATTAGTAGCGCTGTTTCTGTACACGCACTACTGCTAAGTAGCAGCAGCGCCTCCTTTTAAAAAGCGCTACTGGTAAGCTTCTGTGTATAAGGTTTTCCCTATTAGTGGTGGGGGTCGTTTCCTCCTTCGTTCCCATGTGCTAGACATTTTTGTAATGCACATGGGTATGAAGGGAGCAGTGGCGGATCCAGGAATTGAACTTACCCGGGGCGAAATAATGAAGGCCTAATTTTTTTTAATGTACGAATGCAAGTCCATTCAACCAAAACTCATAAAATTCAAATGTGAAACTATATCCCCTAAAAAATGAACAAAACTACCGACAGATTTTTTGCTACATTCATCATGCAAGAGGTGAGACCGGCGACGGCGACGAGATGTTTTTGCTGCAACCGTCTTTCGATTCTGCTACTACCGGCAACTTTTTTTGCTACATCCATCAGGCGTCGGCGAGGCAGAGCTACATCGATGGCGTGCCTGGGCGGCGGAGCTGCATCCATGGCGAGCGCGGATCTCCGATGAGCACGGGCAGCGGAGCTGCATCCATGGCGAGCGCGGATCTCCGGGGAGTGCGGGTGACCGACGGGTGCGAGTCTTCGGCAGGGGTCACGAGAAGCAAGCATTGGGAGAAAGGGAGGAGACTGCCACGAGAAAGAAGGAGACTGTAGCGGCTTAGTCGTGCGGTTACGGACTCCCGGATCATACAACTGCTAGGCAGGGGCTGAAACTTTGGGCCGATGCGCCGGCACCCAGTACTTCCCTAACCCTAAGAGCATCTACAGCCGGACGCCTCAAATGACTCCTCATACGCCCGCGGACGTGCCCGGTCACTGACCGGACACGAGAGAGAAGGAAAAAAGTGACCTAACCGGACCCCTCATATCATCCCTAAACTCCCGGGCTGTCCGCGAACCCTCATATCCATCTCAAATATAGAGAGGATATGAGGGCTCGCGGACGTGCCCAGTCCGCCACGTAGGGCGCGACCCCAACCCAGACCACCTTTTCTTTTTTTTATTCATTTTTTCTTTCTCTCTCTTCCTCTCCACCAATCACGTGCAAGTGACTGGACATATGAGAAAGAAAATGAGAAGTATGGCTATGCGAACGGACAAATAGGGTACACGCCCGCAGACGTTTAGGGGGTCATATTTGGTATGTCCAATTGTAGATGCTCTAAATGCTACCTTATTACGTTCAAAGTGAATTGTTACATGTTCGTTCCTTATCTCATCTTGTTACTCTGCTCCAAAATAAATAGATACACCCTACTGAGATAGATAAATCAGCAGGTATTTGAGGTGTATACGGCAGCTACCCGGGGCGGCCGCCCATACCTGCCCCTACGGTGGCGCCGCCCTTGGAAGGGAGGAGCGACCATCACCGATGGTCGAAATATCAGAGGAAGAATAACGACTGTTGTCGTGGGGGTCGCTTCCTCTTCTTCTCTTCTCGCGATATATACCTTTGTATAATGCGCGAGGAGAGAAGAAGAGGTGCGACCATCACCGACGGTCGAAATATTAGTGTGAGGGAGTGTCCACCAACGCACATTGCCTCGACAAACCGAAATATCAGAGGAAGAATACCGACTGTTGTCGTGGGGGTCGCTTCCTCCTTCGTTCCAGTGTGCTAGAGATATTGGTAATGCACGTGGGAGCGAAGGGAGGAGCGACCATCACTCGCATTTTGGTTGGTCAACTTGGAAAGCTCTAGGCAAGGCATATGGATTTGAGGAGGATATGGAAATAACCTTCGATATTCATCCTGAAGATGATATTGAAGGTAATATCGATATTTGGATGGATGTCGATATGCTTCCAATTTTACCTCTATGTGAGTTTGTCAATCATATTTGTTAAGTAATTTGCATTGTTCATTTAAAAATAGTTGGTGTTCATCCCCTACTTAACTTCTTTTTTTTTAATTGACAGCTTATTTCTCTTCTTAAAAAAAACTCAAAAGATAGTAGACATGACCTACTACAGTCCTCGCTCCGATCTAACTTGGTTGGAGAAAAATCATCTTATCTCATTTATTGATGATGTTGAGAATTATAAGATCAATTATGAAGATATTGGCATAAGTTATTCTGAATACGTGCCACTAGTGCACGAGTTCATCCTTGATAACTTCCATGTAGATAGCATGGTAAGATTATTTTTTTACTATTGTGTCATGAATTAGTCCATCTTTTGCATACATAAATTTTTCTTAAGCAAAACTAGATTGCTAACTATGTTATTATTATGTTCTTCAACAGATATTCCCGGCAGAGGTTGTGCCTGCACTAATGGTTATACAAGGTGATTATTTGAATGTTATCAGCTTACGGCCATGGTGGCCTAGATGTTTCCGCAATGCGTACTCGCTTTATAGAAGGGAGGGAAGCCTGAAACTCAAAGGATTTAGCAATTTAATGAAAGCCCACAGATAACTACTTGGCGGAGACACGAAGGAATTGCGCATACCACATGTCGGAGATAGGTGGATCTCTATTCTTCACATGTCGGAGAAAGGAGCTTACTTGTTTTATGCTATTTTACATGCAAGAGAGTAGTAGGTTCTACCTAGGAGAGAATAATATGTGCTGGCTAAGAGAGAGGACCTTTTTTAGTTTATGACATTATGTAGTAATGGTTAACTTGTCATGAGTGGTTATTTGATGATAAGTTGTTATGTGACTAAGGATGGTGAGTTATTAGATGACATAGATTACATTAAAGTGGATGAGTGCAAGTGATTAAGTTGGGTTAGTAGGAAAATATAATGTTACGACGGCACACAAGTCCTTTCATTCGACACTTGTGTGTCGTTGTAACATCATATTTTCCTACTAATTCAACTTGATCAGTTGCACCCATCCACTTTAATCTAAATGTTGTTTCTTGCAAAATTATTATTGATGTTGTATATTAATATGTATAACGGTGTGTAAGTACAATATATATATATATATAAAAAGAAATACGCGCGATTAGTAGTGGCGAGGGGAACAGAACCTCGATGCTAATAGTTAGCAGTATCGCGGTCTCGGAACCGCGCTACTGATACGTTTAATACCAGTAGCGCGCTTCCGAACCGCGCTACTGCTAACTGTCAGCTGTAGCGCCGTAGCAGCATCGCGGTCCCCCGCGCTACTGATACGGGATAAACCCGCGCTACTACTAGGCTTTTCCCTAGTAGTGCATGGTACGCCGTCGAACGCTCTGTTGCCTCTGGTGTGTTTTTGTTGGAGCCGTCAGGATTCCATACGACCTCCGTGGTCACACATTAGGCCGTGTTTTGTTCTTTTTCTTTTGAAACTTTCTTTGTTCCTCTAATTCCTACGGGGTTAGTTCCAACAGAACACATAGGCATATTTCCAGGCATCCAAACGTCAGTACAACACATGATAAATTTTTGCACAAACAAAGGCCTCATTAGAACAATTCTTCTCAACTTAACCTCCACGATAAAGCTTCAACACTCTTTATTAAAATGATAAACAAAAACGTACTTATCTACCTTATTGGCGTGGGTTGCCTCCCACGAAGCGCTTGTTTTCGGTCGGATAGCTCGACCGTAGTGATGATCACTTGGGTATAAATACACCGAGCCCATAGCTTCGAGCATTGATGACAATGCTGTCTCCGTCGTATGTCTTTATTTTATTTTTCCTCCGGAAATGTCTCACAAAAGGGTCCTTTGTAGGTAAGTCAAATCTTACATTTCCCTGAAACACATTTATCATAGCTTTTATGGTCCTAAGAAAAGATCTACCAAGAATTATAGGAGCAATGGGATCTTCAGGCATATCAACTATAACAAGATTAATCATGACAGGGAAATCATTTATTTGAATGATAACACCTTGCTTAATCCCTACTGCTTGTGTAAAAGTAGAATTAGCCATATTCAACCTAATCTCAGTAGTAGCATAGGGACCAAGATTGAGACTATCATAAACAGACTTAGGGATAGTGGAAACACTAGCACTTAGATCACATAAAGCTTTGAATTTATTCAAACCAATCTCAATCTCAATAGTAGGCTCAAAAGCATCTTCTTGCTTAGCGGGTAACTTACTGTATAGCTTTTTTACTTTCATCATTTAACTCATGTACCTTTGCTGCAACATGATTAACAAAGACATTATATGCCTCATCATTTGATACCTCGGGTAGTGGGTGTTTCATAGCTATCATCTTTACGAAATCTGCAACAGTGTAAGTATATTCTGGCACATGGCTTTTATCAAGCTCTTCTGCTTTTTCATCGTTGCTTATCATCATCTTCACATCTTCAACTGGGTTGGTTCCGGTTTACCTGCAAACTTGGCTAGGATTAAAGTTTGGCTTTCTGTGATTATAGCCACTTGTGCTTCCATACCCTTGATTCTTCCATCACGAATCTGCATATCATTAGTGAGTCCAACAATCTTACCGGTCAATTGACCAAGTAAGTTATCATGATTCTTTAAGATATTTTAAAAAGTGTCATTCTTCTCACTCTGACTAGCAATGAAAATTTTCAACGTCTCTTCAAGAGTATTTCTATTGCTATCGGTAGCTCCATTAAAATTATTAGGTGCTCCACTATTATTAGGATAAGGTAATCTAGGAGCATACCCATTATTTTTCC
Organism: Elymus sibiricus; assembly: GCA_039707655.1. Classification (NCBI taxonomy): domain Eukaryota; kingdom Viridiplantae; phylum Streptophyta; class Magnoliopsida; order Poales; family Poaceae; genus Elymus; species Elymus sibiricus. The sequence goes on from CM077675.1 coordinate 535,267,148, forward strand.
AGTTAGGATTGTAGCTATTACGAGCAATGAAACTCACATCATTAACTTCTTCATCAGTAATAGCATTCACATTTACCTCTTCTTTACCTTTCAGGACGGAGATGAGTTCATCAAGCTTAGCAGTCAACTCCCCATTCTTCACTTCAATCGCATTCACCTTCTTGGTGGTTGTCCTTTCAACATGCCATTGGGCATGATTTTCTTGCATCTCATCAAGCAACTTTTTAGCATGATCTATTGGTTTACCCATAATAGTTCCTCCTGCAGCAGTATCAAGCATAGTTTTCGACATAAGATTTAAAAGCATTATAAAACATATGAAGTATTAACCATTCTTCGATTCGATGGTTAGGACAATTTCTTATAGCCTCCTTCATGCGATCCCACGCAAGCGCTAGTGGCTCATGATATTCCTGCTTAAAACTTGTTATCTGTGAACAGAGTTGCATAATTTTTGCAGGTGGGCAAAACATAGATAAAAACTTACTACAACAATCATCCAAATAAGTTATATTGCCTCTAGGTAAATCTAGAAGCCATTCTTTTGCTTTTCCTATCAAGGAGAAAGGAAATAGATGCAATTTCAAAGCGTCAGGGTCATAATCTTTAATGCATGTCATGTTGCACAATTCAGAAAAATTATGCAAGTGCATACTGGCATCCTCAGAAGCAGAGGATCCAAATTGGTCCTGTTGAACCATAGAGACTAGGTTCGGTTCTGTCTCATACTCAGCGGTAGAAATATCAGGTTGTCCTATAGGTTCACGCATGATGTTATTGCTGGGAGCAGCAAAACTTCCAAGATTACGAGACATACTAACCTTTTTGTGGTTTTCTACTGACAAGACTTGCAACAAAAAGTAAACTAAAAACTGAAACAAAACTTTAACAAAAACTCTAAACACAAAGACTAGGCACGCAAAGCCTCCCCAGCAACGGTGCTAGAAAAAGGTTTGATTACTTCCTTTGGTGATCCGAAAATAGAGCAGAAAGGATTCTCGCCTTTTTCCCCAGAGGTGACTCTGAGTTATCCAACCCACGGGAGGAAGGTTCCCTCTAAGCTAGGTTCTCAAACAAGCTTTTGCTAAAGAAATAATTCTAACTTTTGACCGGATCGTAAATCAAACTTGACACTGCAAACACTTATAATAAAAATAGGGGTATGAGGTCTTAATGCTTACAACCATATATCTGTGATGGGATCAAATATGATCTTAATTTGTGTGCTGGAAGTCGCCCATCGAGATGTGCTTGTTTTGAGTTGAAGTGAGGGATGTGTCCAAACTACATCTTAACCGGCATACGTCCTGCATCAAGAGTTAGTTGTCCAACCGAAGGCCCTATCCGTCGCGCGGGGCTGCCTCGATAATTAAGATTGCAATAATCAGACACAATCATTGGGCATTTAATGACAACACCTCTTGAATCCCTAGGGATAGGATATGTGTTACTGTACTAAACCTTTCTATCACTCGTGTTCAAAATAACACTTCACGGTCTACCTGCCCTTAGCCTCTTCATGTCTTGTTCTCCATGATCCTGGGTACCAGCAGGGATGAAGAACGCGAACGAGACGAGAGACAACTATGGAACAATTTTATTTCACACATACGGGATGTTAATTCAAAGCACTTCCATTGATCCCTCCAACAGATACATAGGGTTGCAAGGCTATTGCCTCAACCCAAACCTTACCGGACTACTCACACATGGAGATTAGATCACACGAAGAACACATCATGAAGGTAGATTGATTGATAATAAGTCTTACAATGGATGTCGGGTGTGATACACGTTTACAAGTATGGCTAGATGGCAGTGAACTATGGTGGTGGTGAAGGTGGTGGCTATGGAGATGGGAAATGGCGGCTGCTAGGGTTGATGGAGATCTGGATGATAATGACTCCTCTGTTCTGCGACGTTTTGCTCTCTCCCCCGATTGTTCTGTTATCTATTTGGCGTCGACCCCTTTATAAAGTTTGTTCAGGTGGACGAGGAGCCTCGGTTTCCACGCCTTACGACCAATCATACGAGTGGGCGCGGTCGCATGAAACGCCGTCTTTTGATCTATTTCCTCTGGTGTGCCTCCCAATTGATTTCCTCCTTCTCCAGTTTACTCCTTTCCATCATCTGGCTTCATTTCGTCCATAAATAGCCCATTTCCTGTGGAAACAAAATAAAGATAGGATATTTGAAATCCTATGCATTCATTAGTCATTAGTGGCAATATCGGAGCGAATATCTCTGTTTTAATGAAATATATCGGTTTAAACTCATGTTACAGGAGTGTAAAAATAACACTCTTCAGGCTGTGGCTATAAATAGCCACCCCGCTCCAATGTTTTGCATTGGCTTCTCTGCTTGAGATTTTGAGAAGATTGATTGAGCACCCCTCTCGAGAGATTTGAGTTTAAAATCCACTAAGAGAAAATCAAAAGCCGAAACTTAGACAGTGGTTGAGCATCATAGTAGATCTGAGTTGAGAGTTCTTGTACCTGTTACTCTTGAGAGCTGCACACTCTCTAGATGGATAGGGGTCTGCTTGAGTGTCGAACGGTAATTGTCCTCACCAAGCAAAGTCTTCAGCAACCAAGAGTAATTGTGGTTTATGAAGCAAGTCTGTCGAACGTTTGGAGATCGCCGATAAGGATCTAACCCCGAGTGAATTCAACTGAAGTCTGATCAGCTTCATGTTGGAGGAGAATAGGATGTAGAGAGTTTATCTCCTATGTTAAATCACAAGTCTGTCCAACCAGACGTATCTCTTTTGCAGAAGAGTGAACTAGTACCAAATCATTTATCGCCATCAAGCACTACTGATTATTTCTTCTCTAGTACAATTCTTTCAGTAGTTTATCTTCTGTGCTCTGTGTCCCGATATATTATTGTGATCATTTTTCTTCCTTTGTTTATTATCTGTGCCATAACTATGTTGTTCAGTGTATTTCTATTTGTCATGCTTAAGATAGTTCGTCCGTATGCTCGTCTGTTGATTCTCTGGTGCTACATTGTTATTCAGCTGAGCTATGCTCTGAAGAACATCTCTCAATAGATTGCATTTTGTTTTGTGAGCTGTGTTGTCCACCTTGTTTATCTATGTTGTTTGTCCCGTTTCCTTTTTGTGGCACCATAGTCATTGTGAAAATACTCTGTCACTATGCTAGAAAGATTATCATTGCCTTCATCGGAAGTTGCATAGCCTTTCAGGTTTAGCATATTTATCTTCGTGTGGCTATCCTATTTAGTCTCAGTGTTCCTGCCATAGTATCACTTCCGCTGTATTGTATCGAAAGATTTGAAGCTTCGAAAGAAATTTTAAATCTCCCATTCACCACCCCTCTGGTCGATATACTCCCGATCCTACAAAGTTAATTTGTAGAGGAGAGAGAGGTGAAGCCCGTGCACCCTTCGTCACTTTTAGGTGCACGTCGACGTATGCCACCGATCGTGCACACCCAGGGATTTGGCTGAATCAAGCAAAATAATGCGAATAAAAAGATAGGAGTGGAAGTTGGACGACAAAAGTAGTTGGCACATTGCATTTCACGTGTCATCTAGCTTTTTTGTTCAATTTATATGTCGTACCATTTCGGCCAAATTAATGGATTTATTTATTATTTATCATCATGTTTAGGAGATCTAGAAATCTACAATAATAGGAAAAACAATTTAATGATAAGTAAAACTTGTAAGAAAGCTTCCATATTAATTAGTGTTCATTGGTTATGATTTACTACTATAGTGCTTGTTACAATTTGTTAATATTACCAACATTTTGATATTCAAGATGCACCTAGCCCACACGAGCATTCCTTTGCTTTTTCCTTTCGGTTGATGTTCAGATCGATTTAAGTGTTCAACGCGACGATTGCGGCTCCATGGCTAAGGGTGCATATAGTGGGCCCGGATGGATCAGGGTGTATGCGGTGGGCCCGCGTGGATAAGGGTTCATTATGTGAGCCCTGATGGCTATAGGTGCATGGTGTGGGTTTTGGTAGCTAGAGGTGCATAGTGTGGGACCTGGCGTCTAATAGGCCATGGTCTGGGGCCCTAGCCTCCTAGACCCGCATCATGCACCATTAGCCATCTAGACCCACACTAGGCACTCATGCACTACTATCCATGAGGGCCCACACCGTTCACTACTAGACATCAGGACCCAAACCATGCAGTGCTAGCCAACTGGACCCACACCATGCACGCACCCTTAGCCATGTACACCCAAACATGCAGTTGCATAGCCAGCCAAGAGCAGAGGCGGAGGCAGTGGGGGGGCGAGCGGGGGCCAGCCCCCCCCCCCTACTAGTTATTAGGCTTAACTAGCACAAATGCCCGTGCGTTGCAACGGAAGAAACAAACTGACGCACCAAAAATGCTACACATACAGCCTTTTACGGCCCCCTCTCACCCTTCGTCCAATTAAAACACGCCAGTTCAGGAATCAGTTCGTAAACTTACGTAAAATTCTGCACGTCTAGCAAAACTTCTCACGCACAACCCCAACGAGTCATCTGTGTTGTCACTTCTCATGTGTCAACATTGTCGATGGTGGTCACTTACAACAAATGTGATCAATCCAAGACGGCGAGCTTGGTCATCACACTACCGGATTGTAGTTCCTCGTGTGTTGCAACCGTCACATACATCTCACGTGGTTCAACACCAATCATGTCTTAACGTATCAGGCGATGCATTTCCTTCTCAGCGCACACAATAATAATTATTAATGCAAATTAAGTTAAGGCGGGAGGGGCTTAATTACTTGAGTCAGCATAAACTGCACACACTTCACTGTCGCCGCCGTCCACCTTTTTTATCTCTAACATGAACTTGGGCATTGGCGTGTTTTTACGCCATGGCCATCTAACCATAGTTTTAAATACCGACTGCGCAACTCAACGGTTGGACCGCCGATTCATCTGTGACATTTTTTAAGTTATTAAAAAAATAACCATATATCAAATGAGTACGCATAATATTGAAAGTAATCCATTAAAAAATCACAAATTGTGTGTGACCTAGTTGGTTATTGGTCTTTTAGCGTCCATGGGCCAAGAGCTCCTCCACCAGCTAGCTTCTTAATTGAAACAACAGGAGTATCCATCCCTTAATGTGCAACCGTTATCCCTTAACTAAGGGCCCAAATCGTTCTCCTTTTTTGCATGGTAGCCACACAATCTCGCGTTATCCCTTAATTAAGGGCCCACAAATCCCGCATCCGGACACACAAATCCAGCCCCACGACCCCTCCCTTTTCTGCATGGGTCAATTAATGGCCCAAATCGTCCTCCTTGTTTGCATGGCAGCCAACACAATCTCGGGTTAATTGCTTCCCAGCCTCGGTTCTAACTCCGTGTTCTTTGGGTCCCAAGGAGGCATGTTGATACTGCAAGCAAATATCGAACGTAATATAAATCAGTGCAATTCAATATAAAGACCCGAGGTGGGATTAATCACAAATAAATGACAGCTCAGTTGGTTACCACAGGTTCCCACGATATAGGAGGTGTTGTGTTTGATTCCCGGCCGTGTGAATAATTTTTTACTTGATTTTATAAAGCCCACACGCAGCCCATAAATTGGTGGGCTTTGATCGCCCACACTGGCCCAAACGATTGTGCGAGCCAGAAATAAAAACATGTAAGGGAACTTGCGCAACGTAACAAAAATAGTACCACCTCAATAGTACAAATGCCCGTGCGTTGCAACGGGCCATAAAATTAGTAAAAGTCGGTCCTTGTATCATTCCCCAGCACTTCTTATATTCAGTTTTGACAAATGTCAGTAAACATGTATCCTTGAGTATCACTTTTTAGTAAAAGCCTCTTCAATTGATATTTTAATTGTATTGAATAAAACAGATCATTTTTTCTAATTTTCGGAAATATTATTTAAAAAATTTAAATAAATTTTGTCATGAATTATTTTTCTATGACTAACATTTTTATTTGTATTTTTTTGCACTGTTTGTGTTTGGACCAAACATAAGGACTTGGTATACAGAACACACACAATCTCAGAAAAAGATGAGAAATGCCTAAAAAGAAGATGAGAATATTTCTCAAAAAAGTGAGAATAATAAGATTTAATAACGACTTGAGATGATGGGAATATTAATATGTACTAATTCGAACTATGTTTTCAACAATGTTTGTAAAAACTTCGAAATATTTGAACCTCTATTAAATCCCGGCCAAAAAATTGTATTTGCTGAAAATAAAAATGATTTTTTTTGAGTAACCATAAAATAGGAAAACAAAAGATAAAAAAAGAAAAACGCATTCAAGAGCCACCCCGGCCTTCTTTATTTAAGCCCACTAAGGAGCCAGCACACCACCAACGCTAGCCTCTTCTCGGTAAAAACAATAACGAAAACAAAACGTCATCTCTTCCATTGCTCTCTCCTCCTTCTCGATGGGGAACAACGCGAGCACATTTTTTCTCACTTTTTCCTCGCACTGTCTCTCTGATCCACCTGGGAGCTTCCTGCACAACCTCCTCTGCCTGAGCTCGCCGTCCTCCTACCGTCGCTCAACGGTGAGACCACCACCACGGCGCTCGCTCTCCTCCCGCCGACCTCCTCTCCTCCCAGTTCTCAGCAGATCGCCTTCTCCTGTCCGTCCTCGCGTGTGCGCCGCCCATCGCTTCACACACCTGCGCCGCCACCTTGCTGCCGTCCCGGCGAGCCTCCCGCTAGCCGTCGTTGGCCTCTCCATTCTCCCCTGCGCCTGGTTGCCCTCCGCCTCGCCTTCTTCTGTCACGCCACCTCCGCGCCATCAAGTGCTAACACCGGCGAGCCACTTCGCTTTCGGTGACGCGGTGCTCCGACGCCGGCCTCAATCTTCTTCTTGTTGCTTCAACTGGCGATGGCGTCCGCGTCCTTCCCCGGTGGCCATGGAGGGGAAGCAGGCCGACTACAGGACCCTTGTAAGCACTCCGCCGCCCCCATTCGATTCGCCCCCGTTTGGTGAGCGGCGGCGGCCGCGTGCAGGACGAGAGGGCAGCGTGTTGTTTTCCGACGAAGTCGGAGGAGGCGACAGTTGGCGGACTATCGACGAAGGCGAACTGATTCTGTCGAACGACGTCTTACTTTTCGACGAAGTTGGCGGAGGCGACAGTGCGCGGACTACCGGCGAAGGCGAACTTATTATGTCAGATGTCGTCTTGCTTTCCGGCGAAGTCGGCGGAGGTGACATTGGGCGGACTTAGGTGAACTGGCGATGCAATTACGTGAATTTCCGGTCGAGCCTTTCATCTTATAGCAGCCAATTATATGTGAAATCCTGATCGGGGCACTCATGACTCCGTATTGGAGTTGTTCTCGTATGTATATGTAAACGTACGCACGAGTTAAAGGAAAATCAGTCCAATAGTCCAACCACCGTACGTGTTTCAACTCCCGTACTTGATGTAGCCGCTCGTACGTGAGCAAAGTAGTATGGACGGACCGCCATACGTGGCCAAAACTAACGAAAAAAAATCTAATAATGGAACGTACGTGACCCAAACTAACGAAAAAAAAATCAATCGCGGGACGAAACCAAGAATATCACCTTGCTTTTATGCAGAAGCCAGGAAGATCGCTGATAATTGTAAAGCAGAAAAAACAGATTTAGTACACACTCATTTCATTTCTACTACATTGCTAGCAAGGAAAAAGAAAAAAATAATGTAAAAAAGCAAACTTAGAACATGTTCCCAAGAAAAGGAATGAATCAGGTGGGATTGAAGGTGCCACGAATATCAAAGCCTTAACAGCTCCTGTGCAGTTGTTCTCTACCATATGAAGGGCAAGTATTATTAGGTTGCGGTCATTACCAGTTTGGTTGATACCATCCAGTGCTTCATGATTTGCGTATAGTTTTTCTTATAGAAATGCACAGAAGAAACACTTTAAATAGAGGTGCACAGTATTTATTTTCGAAGCTCTTCATGGAAGTTCAAGCATTGCAGCAGTTAATGATTGAACAACTTCGTGGCTTATTACACATCTAGGAAGATAACTTCATATGGCTCATTATAGGTGAATAACTAAGCAAAATAAACAGGTATCTTGTATTTTGCTGCAAATGTTCTAGCATGTAAATCTGTAAATGGATAGGCATTGGAGTAGTATCCTGAAACAGAGTAAAAATAACTTCTTATTTACAACTCCAGGATTTGATATATCACCCCTGTGAAGAACATACATCACCGCTGTAACAAACAAACAATGCGGATCTTATCAAACAGCTTTTGGAAATGTACACCGATGTTCGAGAAAAGCGTAGTTAAACCTTCTAAACTAAAGATTGTGACTTTTTTCAGTAAAGAAATAATAATCCCGCTATAAGTTGTCAGAACTCAGAACAATTGGACCAAGGAACTTCCAACAAATAATAAAACCATCTACAATAGCAATCACGACCTTCACTCCTAACTCTGCAATGTTGAGCAAGATTTTACCTCTGCGGTTTGCGCCTCATCCTATGCGTCCACAAGATCTCTCTTTATGCCGGCGACTTTAATGTCTGCAGATCCAGCGGTTGACATTGCACTCTCCAGGTGCTTCCGCGACTCTGCTCCACGAGCGCGGCGTGGCGCGGCCGATGTAGGAGAGGAGACGGGATGGAGGTGGGGAGCTGCTGCTTCTTCGATCCGGCGCTCGATGGGAGAGGACAAAGGAGGACGGGGCTCCGCCTGCCGCGCCCATCCTGCCGCCCTCTCCCTCCACGGGAACGCCGTGATCCGGGGCTTCGCAAGATGGCTTGTCAGCCAATATGGATGTACATTGACACGACAAAAACAGTAATTATGTTCATATACCTCAACTCAATCAAGGTAATACATATGCTCCCCTCCGAAATGCGCCCTTAACTACTGGAACAAAAGAAGGAATAGCAGTTAGCTTGATTTAAAAAATCCTGACAAAAAAGAAGAAATAACAGTCAGCTCCATGTAAAAACAATTATGCTGCAGTAATAGAAATAGAAGTTACGGAAGGCTAATCAGTTATTCCTGCCCACTAAGCAAATCTGTAGCACTATCAACCATAAGCATTGCATTATTACATACGGCTAAACTTAACATATATATACCACACCATGCGTCCAAACCTATTTCAGCAAGAGAAAGATCTATTCTTTTAGTTTTACTTGATTTTTGTTAGCAAGTAAAACTGTTGGAAGTGTAGCCGTACCATGCCAGCTCTACATGGACCAAATAAACCACAGTAAGCTGATGTTAGCTATCATTATAAAAGCTACTTGTAAATTTGACTCTCCCAAGTCCGGAATGCAAGAATTTTCATGAGTTTACCAGAGTCCAATGTCGCTGATCCAGCTTCTTGGTGGAAACCAGATGTGGTCTTGTACAGCAAGAAGCACTACAACAGGAATCAGTTGACAAAATTATTGTATCTATTGGCTCTATGCCGATATTGTACAGCAAGAAGCACTATTTCTGCAGCTAGTTTGACAAAGGAAACAAGATGGCAAAAGTACAGATCGATGAGGTTCTTGCTTGAGCCTATGCCAACAGACCAATTGCGTTAAATACTTGCTCACGTCAATTTAAATTGCTAGTTTAACCATCAGTAAACTCTGGCTGTAAATCGCTGTAAATCAAACATAGCTCCATCATAATTTGCACAAAAAATAAAGATACCTGCGACGAAGTAGGTCTAGGCGACGACTGATGGTCTTCCGGCAAAGTCGGCGGAGGCGATTGCGGATGGTCTTGCGGCAAAGTCGATGGAGACAAAGGCGGATGGTCTTCAGGCGAAGTTGGCGGAGGCGACGGCGGCCGACGCAACATTGAGCTGTTCATCTTCGGAACTTGTGATCTAATCCGGTGGAGGCTTTCTTTTTATGACACCGAAGAATATGTGAAATCCAGATCGGGCACCCATGGCTATCGTGTTGGAGTAGTTCTTCTGCACGGACATGGCACTGAATTCGATCCAAATTGAACACGGTCGCCAGCGCCAGGAGGAGGCTGGGTGTGGCGCCGGGTAGGATTGGGGGCGGTGGGGAGAGGAAGGAGAACATGGGGCTGGAAGGAAGCCGAAGAGGACAAATCGGCAGCGTGGAGAGGACAGAGCATAGATCGGCGGCGGCGCACGCTGTTCAGGAGGAGTTTGTGCACGCTTAGGAGAAGGAGAAGGGGTTCCTGCGCGTCTGCTCGTGCGCGGGGGAGTCGTAGGTGCCGACGCGGAGCACGCGGCCGGCGCGGACGGCCATGGCGGCGGCGAAGGGGCGGGCGGGGTCGGCGGCGAGGGGGTGGGAGAGAGGAGGAGGAGCGCGCGTACACGGGAGGCGGGAGGCGGGGCCAGGGAGGAGGAAGACGGCCGCGACGGTGACCAGTGCCGCGGCGCCGGCGGCGAGGAGAGCGCTCCGGGCTCACCGGATCGAGCGTCGTCGGGATCGGTCGCCTCCTGGCGGCTGGGATCGGGAGGCGAGAGAGAGCCCGTGCTCTTTTTCTATGCAATTACGTGCCGGTCGAGCCTTACATCTTATAGCACTCAAATTTGTGTCAAAGCTTGGTCAGGATACTGGATACTCATGACTCCGTATTGGAGTTGGACACCCGTGACTTCGTATTCGTATTGGAGTTGTTCTCGCACGCGCACGAGAACCAGCCGTACGTAATGCAATTGTACGTGAGCAAAATTAGGACGGTCAGACGCGGACCGTGACAAAAAAAAATCTAACGCGGGACGAAACCAAGAATATCACCTTGCTTTATTAGTAGGTAGGTATAGATATAGATATAGATATAGATATAGATATAGATATAGATTACTCCGGCCATTAGCAAATATATGGGCTAAGCTTTAAGTGTCAAAGCCCAAAACGAATTTGCAACCGTCTGCACGTACTTACCCAATACACCATCGTCGGTTGCACTAAGGCATTGTGGGCTTGTGGCGACCTCCCTCCTAGACTAGACCTATTCCGTGCCGACGCTGCGCACCATACGCTAGGCGGCTAGGGTTTGCACTTCATGGAGCACTTGAACATCAGCGCCGGCCGCTGGGCTTCCGCGTCGTTGACGTTCCATGATTAGCAAAGCTGTCGCTCATCAATCGAGTACAATTCTACAGGACAATGATCAGCCAGGCGGCACCGCCACACCCAATTCCTAACTTGCTCCGATTGAGCCAGAGGTAATATTGTTTATAGATTCATAATATGTTAGCGTCATTTTGGTCACACAAACTAATCAATCAATTGTTAGTAGTTAGTGCATTTTGTCGGTTGTCAGATCAGTTAACAGATTATGTATCTTTTTTTTTGTACTACTAGAATTGCATAGATCATGAAGAGGAAGACACCACCGAGCAAACTAATGTTGAAGATGCAAATCCAGTCACAGAGATAGATGCCACAACCTACTGAACATAACAGGTAAAACTTCTGCATATACAATGGTTGGTAGATTATTACAATTGGTCATCTCTCTCGGTCTCAATTGTAAATATGGTGCGTTTTTAGTAATCAAACTCATCAAGACGCGTCTTTGAAATAAAATGGGTGGCGGCTTTCTTCGATATTACATGGTGGTATACACAGGGAAGGAAATAGTTGCGAGGTTTAAGGTATATGAGATTATTGATTTGTTCGGTCGGCCACGTGGGGGTCACAGATAATTCAAACTAGTAGAAATGTATCCTTGTTTAATGTAAAAAATATTCTTGTCTGTTTCAAAAAAAAAAAAAAACTTGTATGTGTTTGATATCGCTACAATATTTAAGACTTGAAATATTTTTGTGCCATGGTTCCTGTGTGTTTCGATCCCTTCGCCCCCCCTATGTTCAAATCCTGGCTCCGCCCCTGGCCAAGAGTCACACCCATGGTCAACTATGATGCTACAGTACTCAACAGTGTCAAATAGTGTTAATATGGCTATAGTTAATGAAGGCTTTTACCAGCACACCCCCCGCCAAGGCCCTTGTTGCCTAGGGCCTGGCTACGCCATTGCAAACATGCACCCTTGGGCGCCTGGATCGAAAGCATGCACGCTTAGTCATCTTGACACAGACAATGCACCACTACAGATTTAGACCGACATCATGCACCCTTACTAAACTTTGAACATAGTAATAATTACTTTTTGAATAAATAATATTTCAAAATTGAACTAAAAGGTAAATTATATTTTATTAATCAATAGAAAAAAAGGATTAAATAAACGGTTTTGCTGTCCAAGGACGCTGAGCGCGGCCCGTTATTGTTTTTGTTTTCTCTATAAACTAGTAAAGCGGCATGTGGCCCGTATTGTTTTATTGGCTTTTTATGTGGTTCGTTGCAAACTAGATCCATGCTGGTTTCATTTGTGTGCTTGATAGAGTGGCCATAGGATTTCTCCCCGCCGCCTTCTCACCTCTTTGGTCCTCTTCGGTTGCAGCAAGGGAGAAACCAGGGAGAGCGTGGGAGGGAGATTGGGGCAACCACCAGTGAAGGATTATTCATCTCCAGCGAGCACCGAAGAACACGTGAGTTGAGTAACGGTAGTGTCCAATCTTTGACTCCTGTGTCCCTGCTTCTATTCGCGTTTAGGGGGACGGATGAGGGTTTTTAAATCGGAGGTTATAATTGTAGACAATTGAAGGAGACGCAAAGATTGAAGGACATTTTTATAATGGGGGCTTGTGGGGTGCTGCTTTTATAAGGTTTTGAGAACGAGAGAGTGCAGATGCCTGCAAAGAAACTCCATGCTTTCATATATGTGCAAAAACAGAGTGGGTACCTATGCGAAAATGGGGTGGGTAAAAAATAATTGTGTTGATGTTGATAGGATTTTTTTCAGAGACTTCATTTATCTGATATATGCAAAAATAAACAGCGTATCAAGCATGTGGTAGTATACCATATATGATTTGTAGGCCAAGTTTGGGCGAAAGTGCTATTCTGAGCTCGAGCTCACATGCTCTTGGATGAACAGTAAAATCCGAAAAATAGTAAAAAAAAGTCAAAAAATTCTGAAATTTTGTGGCAATAAACATTGATGTTTTTCCTACATGCATGCAAAAATTCATACCGGAATCACATTTCTGGAGGTGTGGACAAAAAAAAATTGATGCTCCAAAATGCTTCCAAAAACACTTTTTTTGAAGCATTGATTTTGTTTTTTTTGCCCACACCTTCAGAAATGTTATTTCACCATAAAATTTTGCACGCATGTAGAAAAAACATCAATGTTTCGTGCCTCAAAATTTCAGATTTTTTTTATTTTTTTTACTATATTTGCCGATTTTACTGTTCATCCGGGAGTATGTGAGCTCGAGCTCACATACTCCATGTCCCTTTTGGGTCATAGGATCTTTATTCATAGATTTGTTGCTACAATGTGAATAGTGATTTTACGGGGTAATTTATTCAAAGACAATTAGTATGGTTAAGCATAATCTATTTTTTTCAAAAGCAAGGATAGCGCTATTTATAAGATATTGAAAGTTTTTGTTGTTTTCCTGAGCTCATAGTGTATGACTGTTGATTATTGTGTTTAGTTGCTTTACAAGCCCCTTTCTTCAGTTCTCATCCTTTTTGTGTGTGTTTTTGTTCATTTTATATTGTTTCTGCAGATGGTGTTTATAACCTGTCGACATTACTGCAACAGGACCGATGCCACTGGTTTGTTGTTTACCATCGAGCTAGATGGGGACAGTTCATCAGTGGTATAAACAAGCATGTTAATTTTTGTTTGTATTATGTTTCTTCCCCTTTACTTTTATGAGCAACAAACATGCAGGAAATAACAACAGTAACATTTTTCATCTACAGATCGTGCCATGCTACGGAATGCACCAGTTCAACGCCATCCCTGGTACCACATTGCTTTTTGAAGCGAGAGGGTGCCACAGGTTTAATTTTAATGTGAACAAAGGAAATTCAAGGATGGTCACCGGGGGTGAGAACTGGCTCAGGTTTACCGCAGACTTCAACCTGCAACTTGGCAAGGGCGGACGATCAAAACGAAAAGCATGAAGACCCCCTAGAATCAGCTATCAGAACAAAGTGAATTGATCTGATGGAGGAAGATGAGCTCAACCTACATGACCTTGTGGCGATGAAGGAAGGGTATATAGGTGCATTTTTTGTCCACCGCTTCACAAAGTCAAACATACCAGGAAACACGATGGTATGTTTCTGTTATTTTTCTATTTTCTATGCAATATCATTTTGTTCCCGGAGATAAAGATTAATGCTATGCTACTGTACATAAAAATAGTGAACAAACTGATATGTGTTTTGCATATCCTTTTTTTTTCATAGATGTAGTTGTACCTTTTTATATATATATATATATTTCTTTTTTCATGCAACTTATAGATGTAGCTGAAGATCATTTTCTTTATAGTTCCTTCACATATATGCTTTATCCATTTCTATCATGGTGCATACAGAGATTACCGACAAAAGTTGTCGACACCCTAAAGATCCCGGGAGATGGGCTTGCTGGCATTCGTCTGGGGAAGGATAGTTTCAGGCCGGCCAAGTACCACAAGTGCAATGATGGCCGGATCATCTTCGGCAAGGGCTGGAGTGATTTTGTTGACATTAAAGGGCTTAAGGTTGGTAAAGCCGTTCTTTTTGTTTGCAAGAAAACCACCCGCGACGATCTTCAGATCAAGATGGTTATCAACATGCTCACCGAGGATCCACAAAAGTAGCACTACAAGACATGAGTCTCCTTTCTCCTAGATTTAGTGGAAAAACTATCTTGCTACCAGATATGCTTTTATGGGGTTTTGTTATATACTTCTTTCTGTATGTAACCCCAGTTGAAAACGTACCTGTCATGCTACTTTTCTTTTTGGTATGTTTATGAAACATCTGAATGAATCTTTTGGTAAAAATGGCTATGGGTGCATGAATTGGGTTTAGGTTGCAAAGGATGCATTCTGGGGGACTAGGTGGCTAAGCATTTCTTGAAACCTTGACAAACATTTTTTGCCGCAGTGGCGGCATTTTTACACATGACATAAAACGAGGCATGCATTAGCTAGCTTGGGCAACATAGGCACGACTAGTCTGATGAAGTGTCTGAAGCAGAAAGCATTTAAACAAGCTCAACTTATAGGAAATTTGAACTTACAACTTACTACGATATTGTCTACGAACTATTAGCTAGAAAAACACACAAATAACAGATTGACTAATTCTTTCTTTCGGACCACCTCAACCGCCTAGGTGGGATGGGCTGGTGCAGCCTCTCCAACCCCTTCTCGAAGTTGACCAATCGTCTGTATACCTCATAGGTGGCGTACACGTCCATGGAAGCATAGTAGATGTTCTTAAGGGGCAGGCGCGCTATAGCCCATATTTGGTGGTCATCCTGCGTGAAACCTATCTTCATGGTCGAGTAGCTGCAGTGGATGATGGAAGCAGCATACTCAGCCAGGCCATCCTGGACCTTGTAAATGTCGGATTTGGGCACTCTCCATTTTGTCTGGATATCCACAAAGTTTTTGACCTCCAGACCAACACGGCCAAGCATTGTCTTGTCATTGCCAATGTCTACCCCGGCAAAGGTGTAGTCCATGTCACGCAGGAAGGTGCCCAACATGTAGCATGGCCCATCGGCCTTGCTTATTTGGTACACGAGGACGTGGTCACCGACGCATAACTGTAGCACGGCAGCCCTCTGCGTCGGACCACTAGGCCAGGTGTACTCCACATCTAGTCCAACTATCTTCGGGTTGTCATTCTGTAGCCAGTGCTTAAATCCACCGATGCAGTACTCCACACGGTCTGCCCTGTTTGTGTACTTCACAAAAAGGGTGGTGTTGCAATCTGCCTTGACATAGTAATCATAGCAGAATGTCATGCCGAAGGACAAATATCTGTGAAATCAGTATCAGACATGAAGCATGAAAAAAAAACATTGATAAATGATTGCAGTTGAATATGACATAAAGCAGGCAGAAACTAATAAATAATTTTGACGCTATTGAAAATTTATCTAAAAATGTGCAGTACTTGAATCGTGCAAAACATGACTTCATCAGTCGGAGGTGTATGCAGATGCAATCTGAGTTCGTGTTGATTTTGATCAAAATTCACATACAGCCCGTAGTAAACTACATCAGAGGTAGGTTGCTTTCTTGCTTAGATTGATTTGTTCCTCGGTAACAACAGTTCTTCTGAATTTGCATGCAAGAACAGCGAACCACAAACTAATGCAGCAGGAGAGTACAAATTGAGGCTATTGGAGAACTAGAAACAAAATTGACAAGATGAAGGAGAACACACCGATCCAGAAGCTAGAGAGTCGAGAGAGGGGAACCGATGCAGGGCTTAGTCGCAATGCAGATGAAGCAGAGGGCGCCTGTTCGTCGCCCTCGCTTGCAAATCCCTTGTTTATAACTTCCATGATCCCACCATTCGCCTTGCCGTACTGGTGTTGGACTCCATTAGGCCCAAATACTAATAAGCCCATATACGAAAGCAGAAAAGAGGCCCAACACATATAATGATACTCCACGGTTGTGGTCTAGGATCACGTTTAGCGAATAAACGATAGGCTCAAAGAGAATATGGAATGTTCCCTTTTTGATCTGGAACAACGGTTGCGATCATATATCATGATACTCCATAGTTGCGATCTGGTATCACGGTTAGCGATTAAAAGGTAAGCTCCCCGAGATCATGGGATAGAGTATCCCCTTGCGATCTACAGGTTCTGTTGTGATAGAAAGGAAATCTCCAGGGGTTGATATCGTGCGATCATATATCGGGACTCCATGCAGAGCACGTCCCAAAACCTCTTATAAGTAGAAAGCCCATTGCAGTGATCATATCATACAATTCAACCTCTCAAAGCCCTAGCCGTCCGCAAACCCTCACGACATGAGTCCACCAAATTACCACCCTACACAACCACCGCCCAAGCTACCATCATCGGAGAAACGTATGCCAGCATCGTCAGAGAAGTCTGTTGCGGCGAAGCCAGCATCGTCGGAGAAGCCTGCAGCGGTGAAGCCAGCATCTTCGGAGAAGCTTGTTGCGGAGAAGCCAACATCATCGGAGAAGCCTCCTGTGGCGAAGCTAGCATCGTCGGAGAAGCCAAAGAGGAAAGGGAATGACATTGAAGCTGGTGCCTCTAAGCAATGCCCTTGATAGAATCCTGCGGTGAGTCAATTTCATACTAATGCTAACGCAATTTAAGTTTGTGTAAAAAACCAGAAAACAATAGATGCTTGTGCGAACCAACCACTCGGCTAAATTCTGTTCTTCTGAATTGAAAACCAGTATAGTAATTTAACTTACTATCAAGGTTCTTCTGAATTTCAAAGCCATATACTAATTTTTTCAAGGTTCTCAAAAATTCTAACTAGCTATTGATTTGTGTTTCAAGGTTGTTTAGATAACGAGTACAGAGAAAACTACCTTTCGTTGAACTCATTTACGAGTGTAACAAACTAAAATCTTGTTGGTTTTATCTAACTAACACGAGGATATCCAGCACTGGTTCTCGTAAAACTTGAAAACCGAGTTTTGGGCAAAACGACTATTGGTCGTTTTTATATAAACGCGTTTGTGCTATCAGCAACAACTTATTCGTACCGTATAGGCTGATGCGGTTTTCTCTATACACCTGCGTACATGTATTGCCAGCGTCCTCTTTGGCAAACCAGATTATTAGCGAACCGGTGTAAAACATTCCAATCCCAAACAATTTTTTCTATAACTGTGATTCTAACCGAATTATTAGCAAAACCGATTTCCCAAATAATCTTCTCAAAACCAGTTTTGCTAAAATAGTGATATGTTGTATGGTAAATATAACAAACACGTGGCTGACAGGCAGAGCATGTGTTTAAACATTTTATTTTATTTACTGTTCACCAACTTACTACTCTAATTTAGTACTATACATGTTAATTTTGATGATTTATATACAACATGGTAACAACAGTAGCTCCCATACATGTTAATTTTGATGATTTATATACAACATGGTAACAACAGTACCTCCCACCTGAGTTGACTACTATCAATTTTTTGAAACACTAAACCCTTACTGAACTTCTTCTACTTGTTGGGCCAGATCGGTTTGTCTACCGATATGACCAAAAAATTATATCAATATTTCAATCTATAACAAATAGAAATCGAATCACAATAGTGTTTGAACATTTATTTTATTTACTGTTAAGCAATTTATTGCTCTAATTTAGTTCTGTACATGTTAATTTAAATTATACAACATGGTAACGACAGTACCTCCCACCTGAGTTGACTACTATTAATTTTTCTGAGACACTAAACCCTTACTGAACTTTTTCTGCTTGTTGGGCTAGATCGGTATGTCTACTGATATGACAAATAAATTCTATCAATATATAAATCTATAACAAACTGAAATATAATCACAATAGTGTTTTAACATTTATTTTATTTACTGTTCAACAACTTACTACACTAATTGAGCAATGTGCTTGTTAATTTAAATTATAGAACATGGTAACAATAGTACCTCCCACCTGAGTTCACTACTTTCAGTTTTCTGAAACCCTAAACCCTTACTGATAGTTTTCACCTTGTTCGGCCAGATCGACATGTCTACTAATACGGCAAAAAAAATTCTATCAATATTTAAATCTATACCTAACTGAATCTAATTGCAATATTTCGCACATGCAGGGAAGTCAGGTTGTTTCATTGCTGTCATACGAAAGGTATATAGATGGATTAACTGGACAGCAACGGACGTACATCATCTTGATAGGACTCGGTGACCTTCTCAAGACACCTAGTATCAAAATCTGATGCCTACTGCACCAAACCAATGCAAGCACATATGATCCAGACGAAGACGTCTTTATCATTGGAGGGAGAGCCGTGAGAATCACTCTACAGGAGGTAGAGCAAATAACTGGGCTACCCTCCATGAGGAAGCAACACGTCCCTTCTAAAGTCTCAGAAAATATGGAGTTGTTGAGGGAAATGAAAGATCCTGACAACACCAAAATCACTTTGAAAGGATTGCTCAAAAAGATGGAGGGCAACAACAGTCCTAATTTTGTCAGGCCATTTGTCCTATATACCATAGGCAAATATGTATGCCCAACAACATAGCACTACGTCGATAACAAATACCTGGGGATTGTTAGAAAGGTGGAGACGATAAAGGGAACCAATTTTGCACAGATCACGCTTGACCATCTTATGTCTAGCATGAAGAAATTTGTTCAGGTTGAGCAAATTTGGAGGGGAACCGACCGCTGCTGCAGGTAATGAGCACTCATACAATCATCTATCTATCATACATTATGTATTCTATGACTCATTTCTAAACTGCTTTTGGTTGTGATGCAGGCATGGTTCTATGAGAAGTTTAGGGTGAACCACATGGACCCCAGCGTCTCCTATGTTTCAAGAGAAAAGCCGCTGATCCAGAACACGAGTGAGGAGAGGACGCACAAGGTTGACAAGATAATTAATAGTAATTATCTAGGAGTTGGAAAGGTAAAGAGTCACTACTGATAGCTGGATTATCTCCCATATGTGCAAGAAATTAATCAAACACACACTCAACGGCAGTATGTTGAGGACCTGATACAGCCTTGTAAACCATTATGAAATGGTGCGCCAGTACAATTAAAGACTGATGGGCACGTACATGACTTACATTAGCCACAAATATATATTATAACATTGCAGGAACCATCAAATTTATGTGCTTCTAATTACTTGTGCCTTGCCGGTTAAGTTACTTGTCATCCGTGTCTTGAATGATTTGAAAGATGTTGTGTCCCTCGTGCGCGAGTGCAGTGCACAACATTTTGAAAGGATGATAACCCAACAAAAAAAATTGATGAATGCCTTAGGCGTACCCTTAGGTATGGCAGACGCATGGATGACCTCACCACAGAATTCAATGTAAGCATACCATTATTATGTAAATCATCCAATTATATGAGCTTATTATCATTCGAAATATATGTGCAAAAGTTTATTTTAAATTCCTTGTGTATTGGTGAAACTCCCAGACTAACATGCTTTTTTGAAGAACCACCGCTGAATATTCGATGTTGATCGCCCATGAGTCCAGAACATACAACTTTCTGAGCTGGGAGTACATTCAGACCATATAGATGACACGGAGGTCCCTGTTAATAACCTTTCTAACCAGGGAATACAAAAAGATGACACGAAGGTCCCCGTAAAGAACCTTGCTGATGATTTTAACATACGCATGTGAATTAAACTTTGAATTTTCATTTTCATTACATAAATAACATGTGATGCAGGGGCGGAGCCAGGATTTGAACATAGGGGGGGGCGAAGGGATCGAAACACACAGGAACCATGGCACAAAAATATTTCAAGTCTTAAATATTGTAGCGATATCAAACACATACAAGTTTTTTTTTTTTTTTTTGAAACAGACAAGAATATTTTTTACATTAAACAAGGCTACATTTCTACTAGTTTGAATTATCTGTGACCCCCACGTGGCCGACCGAACAAATCAATAATCTCATATACCTTAAACCTCGCAACTATTTCCTTCCCTGTGTATACCACCATGTAATATCGAAGAAAGCCGCCACCCATTTTATTTCAAAGACGCGTCTTGATGAGTTTGATTACTAAAAAC
Source organism: Elymus sibiricus (assembly GCA_039707655.1). NCBI lineage: Eukaryota > Viridiplantae > Streptophyta > Magnoliopsida > Poales > Poaceae > Elymus > Elymus sibiricus. The sequence continues at coordinate 535,287,737 of CM077675.1, forward strand.
GCACCATATTTACAATTGAGACCGAGAGAGATGACCAATTGTAATAATCTACCAACCATTGTATATGCAGAAGTTTTACCTGTTATGTTCAGTAGGTTGTGGCATCTATCTCTGTGACTGGATTTGCATCTTCAACATTAGTTTGCTCGGTGGTGTCGTCCTCTTCATGATCTATGCAATTCTAGTAGTACAAAAAAAAATATACATAATCTGTTAACTGATCTGACAACCGACAAAATGCACTAACTACTAACAATTGATTGATTAGTTTGTGTGATCAAAATGACGCTAACATATTATGAATCTATAAACAATATTACCTCTGGCTCAATCGGAGCAAGTTAGGAATTGGGTGTGGCGGTGCCGCCTGGCTGATCATTGTCCTGTAGAATTGTACTCGATTGATGAGCGACAGCTTTGCTAATCATGGAACGTCAACGACGCGGAAGCCCAGCGGCCGGCGCTGATGTTCAAGTGCTCCATGAAGTGCAAACCCTAGCCGCCTAGCGTATGGTGCGCAGCGTCGGCACGGAATAGGTCTAGTCTAGGAGGGAGGTCGCCACAAGCCCACAATGCATTAGTGCAACCGACGATGGTGTATTGGGTAAGTACGTGCAGACGGTTGCAAATTCGTTTTGGGCTTTGACACTTAAAGCTTAGCCCATATATTTGCTAATGGCCGGAGTAATTAAGCCTAATAACTAGTACTAGTCCCCGCTGAGACTTGTTGGGGGTGGCCGATCCATGGGGGGGGGCTGGCCCCCGCTCGCCCCCCCACTGCCTCCGCCTCTGATGTGATGCTTCCACATGCAGGAACAACAACAAATAGCTACAGGGGAAAGGATGAAGGAGCACCTCCAGAAAGTTGAAGATGTTCTAACAACGGAGAATTCAGAATCGCCTAAAGATTCCAACGCCCCCACAAAGAACAGCTTTCAAGAAATGATGGTAGGCATGTTACATGTTACATGAAACTGGATTTTTTTAATTCGCTCAGATTGCTAACACGTGCTTTCTTTTGTATCGTAGGATTACAAGAATTACAAGAAGATACGCACTGGCAAGGCTAATGGATCATGGTAGGTTGAAGATCCCGACTTTTACATAGTTGATGAGGATAGCAATGTCATGTGTATGAAAAGAAAGCACAAGTTTGCCAAGGCTAAGGGATCGCGGCAGTCTGAAGAACCCCATGTCTTCACAATTGATGAGGATAGCCATGAAGAATCCTTTCGAAGAAAGCACTGAGAAGGAAGTGAGGTTGACTCCACACCAATTCGTGTGAGCGGACGGAGAAAAGAGCTATTGTCATTATTTAAGAATGACGATTACGTATTGTACAAAACTGAAAGAAAAAGCAGGAAAAACAAGAATCCGTCGGATGTTTCCGACGATTCTAGGGACACAAGGAATATGAAGAGAAAAATCGGCTGTAGCAATCTAAAAAAATGGGAAAAGAATATTTAAGGATTAAGGAAAATCTTGACGCATTTCAAGAGGAATTGGTAGCAGAACTTGTCAACACTTCATATTTTGAAAAAAGATTGGTGGTAGTTGATGACATTGTTGTTCTACAAAAACACTTACAATACCTCACCCAGGAAGATGCATACCAAGAGGATAGATGGTTAGGCCATGAAGTAAGAGATTTCTCCAAATAATTTTTTCACTTTACTTTTGTACAATACAATTAACCTGTTATTTTGTTTTTGAAGGTGATTGATGCTTCGATTCAGATCATACATCATAATAACCCTAATTACATAAGGGATGGGCAATTGGTTTTCATTGAGAGGGTGGCCAATGCCGCTATGCTGGAAAGAGATGGTAAGCTAGATTCGTGCAACCATGACGCTTTATCGGGCATTCACGAAATAACAAAAGGCGACCACTACCTCAGACATGATCTGGTAACATATAACAACGCCATAAAACAAATTTCTTTTGCTTATTATTATACACGTCGATCTAATTAACTATACTTCAAGATTTTCTTACCGACAAACATGGCCAACGTCCACCAGTACCTGGTGGTTATAAATCCCAGAAGGAGGTTGATTTAGATTCTTGATTCCCTTTTCAAGTACAGAGAACGCAAACAATTATCTTACCTGGTGAGAATTTTAACAGAGTTCAATAAAACACATGATTTAACATCATACCTAACTATGAATGATAAGCAACTTCTCATTCTATGCACTTGCAGCTTCACGGGATGGAAGCACATCTCAGTGCATCGCTACGACTCAATGGAGCACCATTCACTGTATGGCAAGACATTAACGTGACCGAATGGACTATAAGGATTATTAACGTGCCAATTCAAGACGACAAGTCAGTCAACAATATAAGCTATTGTTTTTCATTGTTAATTCCTGACATGCTGCTAACAGAATTAAATGTTGCAGTTCTTCTTGTGCACTCTTCATGTTGAAGAACATCCAATTATTTACGGGAGAAGAGTTGTCAACACAATATAACCAAGTACGTACAGAAACAATTATGTATCTATCAATTTTCTATAACTAGAGAACGATACTAACATCTGCTACCATGCAGGCCTACTTCGACAACTACAGAAGACAGCTGCCTATTGTCCTTGTCATTTCTCCTCACAACTCATTGAAATCCATTAAAAGGCTCAAAAAGTAACATGAAGGCCTACAAGAGTCGGTAAAACCATCAGATGGAGATGCGTATGGAGATGATGATGCAGATGCAACCACTTAGTCCAGCCATGATGATTCTTAGATATGAGTGTCCACTTGGGTATAAAGCGATAGACTTGGGTGTGTTGGGGTTTTCGTCTCGTAGAAGGTTTCCATGCCATGTTCATGTCATTTGCGGATTACTCGAGGTGTAATACTTCACAATACTGGTTTCATTTTTTGCTACATATAAATTTGGTCTGTTTTGGAGCACCCACGAATATATATTTGCTTTTTAAAGGCACACCTTCTGTTTTTTTTATACGGTTACAAATATTATCTGATCTAATTGCAGTGCTGTATAATCAAAAGCACTAAGACTGCCTGGGCCACTTTAAAGGACTTAGCTACTAGAGCATCTTTTCTTATCATAGCAATATTTAAGGAAATGGCTAAGCCAATCATGTATAGTCTTTGTTCTTACATAATATATGCACTAAAGCATAGCACAGCCAGGAAAATCATCGAAAAAAGTAGTAAATTGAATAATTTGAATGCTTTCAACTATCAATGTCAAAATTTACTCTATGATTTGTAAACAAAGCACCAAGGTTATCTAGAACCTAGACATAGTTAATTTTGGTAAGTGAAACTCAAATCTGAATTTTAGACAGTTAACTGTGCGGTTAATAGTTCACTTTCGTCAGAGTCTGGTCAAATTCAGACCAATAGCATAGTGGACGAACTAATCATCTAGGCGAGGTTCACAACAAGCAATGGATCAACCACAGCCTCACAGGCCACAAAGCCAATAAACAGAGCATAGGAGAAGAAGAGTAAAGCATGTACCGGAGGGGAGCCGCCAGTGCTGCAACCACCATGGTGTGGCATGGCAGGGCATGCGCAGCCATGACGGGATCGCCGGGGCAGTAGCCACAATCAGGAGCACGGTGGGGTGGCCGCGCTACATCCATCCCACCTCCAACTTGACGACCACCAGCATTGGAGCGTCGCGAGGAAGCACCACTATGAACCACCACGTCACGAGACCACCAGCAAGGCGCATCAATGATCTGACTCATTATGTGATGTCGTAGCCCTGCAAAATAGAGGAAAAATTGTAGTCAAAAAAATTCCAGAGTTCTGTTCATAGTGTAAACATAAGAAGAAGTAATATGCAACTTTTTCATTTTTGCAGAAAGTAACAAATGTGCATGTATTCTATCTTACATCAACACTAGTTCGGAAGGCTCTCACCTTGTCATAAGTATTCAAACATCAAACGTTGCACATAGTAAATATTCCAAGAATCCAATGCAACAGTCTTAACAATCCAATGCTCATTCCTCCGTTCCAACAATATTTTACTTCGATGGACTACCCAATTCATTAATCAGTATTAAGCTAAATAACCAAAATAATCATTTACACTAAACCTCAAATAGTGCATATCTTCTTTGAATCTATGAATTTCAAAATCCACATGTCTAGCTATTTTTATCCAAGTGCGTCAACCACGCATACATAGGGTCTCATAGATTACTCCAATCCAAAATAAATAGATTACCCTCTCTGTCTAGCCTACCAATCCAAATTCAACCAAGTATCACATATCAGACAAATTTAATTGGCCAATGTATAACAAGATATATTATTGTATCAATAGTCAAATCATTTCCTAGAATAATTCGACATGATGAATGATTGATCAGTTCAATTACCATGACCACAATTTAATCCCACACTATCAATCCAAACAACATCGGGTGTCTCAACTTACTGATCAATCATTATATCATCTATAGCTGTACAACTCATATGTTATCATCAAATCCAATCTTTTTATTTACCTTCAATTATGCAAAGCTAAATAATATTCATATAGGACCAAACAATCCATATAAATCCAAATACATGAAGCAAATACCCCTAATTAACCACACAAATCAATCAACAATTACAAATCACTCTCGCCACCGGCCGAAACAGCATATGTAGGCACAAATCGGGCTTGCCGCCGATCGAAACAGAAAATCACGGCAAATTGAGTTACATACCGAGATTTGTCGGCGAGGTGGATGAGGTAGGCTCGCCGTCATGCAGCCGTGCGACCCCTTCATCATCGTGCAGGACTAGGTCGCTCCCTGAAACATACGCGTCTCCTCTTCGCTGTGCCCCCATCCAATGCTCGGCCTCCACGGACCACGCCGCCTTCATCCCGAATCCCCGTTAGCGTCACTGCGAGCGCGTGAACGGATCCGAACGCTGCCTACCTCCAGCTGTCTCCGAGAGGTGGACGCGCACGCAGGGGACCATAGGATGGGCTCGATTCGGCGGGGGGAGACCTCAAACCCTAGCGCCGCCGTGGTGTATGAGGGAACTGGAGTGACAGGAACGCAAATGAAATGAATAAGAATCATACCGAAAATGCCCCTCGAATTGTTTTGAGAGGGAACTGGCTGCGTTGTTTGAATAAAAATCATACCGAAAATGCCTCTCGGATGTAAAAATACAAAATACTACACGAAAAACGGTGTAGTAAAACGAATCGGACCGTCCAATCCCGTCCAACGAACCGCCCATATTCACCTGATGTACTGTAAAACGACTCTAATAAAAGCTGTAATTTGAACATTAGGATTAATGTTTTTTGTGTACTTGCAGGTCAAGGAACACTTCATCTCCAGTTTAGACATGTACGAAAGAGATATCTTCTATATATTTTGTAAATAAATTTAAACACTTTGATGCCTAACATGAACTCTGCCTATTACTAGGCTAGCTCTTATTTCTTCGAAACATGGACATATATATATACAATGTGAGATACTAACAATCTCGGTAAGATGCTATGAAACAGAGAAAACATATATCTTCCGTAAACCAAACACTATAAGCATTTTATTTCTCATCCCTGCCAAGCACTAATAGTACTAGACCAAGAGGTAGGTCACTAAGTAACTACGACAAGGTGGCCGCAAATTGATGGTTAACATGGATGGATGCATATAAGAGAAGATGGATGGCAGTTACCTGGAGAAGCCCTGCTGCCAGGAAATAGTGCTTCGACAGCATGCCAGTATGTCGATTATTACTTTGGTGTTAGTATGTTTTTGCCCCGTGGCTAGTGTTTTGTCAGCGAGCACTCGCAGCTGGTTTCCTTCTAATATCCCATCTCGCTTCCCTCTCTTCCCCTCCTCCTTTTCTCTTGTAAGAACTGGTTATTTCCATTGAGAAATTAATGGAAAGGGGTGAGCCCGGCTGGGGAAAAAAAGGAAATAGTGTTTCAGATGTTGCCGCGTACCAGCTATGAGTGGAGGAGAGGCCGGCGTACCAGCTCGCGGTCCATACGGGTGCTGTCCGGCGATCTGAACTTGGAGCGGAGGAGAGTCTGGGATGGAGCACCGCCGTCCACCGCGGTCGCACAAGCCCGATAGGGTTAGCGGCGGCGCTGCTGCACCGGCTGCCTGTCTGCTGGGTGACTTTGTTTGGGGGCTGGGCTGGTGTGAGATGCGAGCAAGAAGTTTGGTGTAAGATGCAATATGTAACTACTACTGCAGATATCATGGCACTAGGTGGAGGTGGAGCAAGGCATCAGCAATTAATATCCTCCCTACTTGATCTTGTGCTGATTTGTTGATGCTACTTTCACATGGCCCGTATATTACACGTACGTAGCAACCAGATTAGGTTATTAAAACCAAAAGCTTGGAGAAAAGCAAGCCACTGATCGCAAACCTGAGTGCACAACGAATCTGCACGGCGCATCTCACACCACATTAGGTTATTATCTTGAGGTTTTTAAGCATGGTCCCTCTTAACGACACGACCTATTTTCACATGCATGGGCCTCCGAGTAAAAGAGATAAGCATGGCGTGATTAGCCAACTACCGGCCGACTTTAACAATTTAGTAAACAATTCTCTTTCGAATAATTGGCACTTTTGTTGATTCTTCAGATAGTATAAACTAAAGAATTTTACCTTTCGTTCTCTACAAGATACATCCCATTAGAATGAAGAGTGTTGTACAAGATCATAGGCGACACCGAGACACAATATTTGTTAGCAAGGTTCACCCTATGGCTTACATCTTCAGGCGAACGCTCTGTCGGTTAGGTTCCATGTGGTATGTTGACACCAGATTTTGGCATGCGAAAACACAATTAAGATGGCCTCAAATGAAAAAGATTTCAGCATGAAAAGTCTTCGCATGCAGTCTCGGCAGCCAAAACAGGGCGCTGCACAGGAGCAGTCCCAAGATGACTGGACGTCCGGACCCAAGCCGGACGAAAGGGCCGGACGTCTGGGAAATTGTCCGGGTAATTGCTCAGAGACATCAGAAGGTTGAAATCCGAAGCCAGACAAAGGGCCCTACATCCAGGCATTGTTCAGCCGAAATTTCATTTTTTTTTCTGCAGCAGAAGTTAGAAAACGAGCCAAAACACCCTCTATGTGACCCCCAATAGAAAAACGTTCAACATAAAAGTTGTTCGCCTCGTCGAAACTGATAAATTTTCTTTTGGGGTGATCTCCATCCGAGGTCATATGTGAATTCTACAGTCCGAAAACTACGCTGTTGTATGCAAAACTGGGCATGGCCGGAGTGTCCGGCCAAGCAGCCGGATGTCCGGCCTGACGCTCGTGGTGAGTCCATCAAATTTTGACGCTTGGATGGGAATTGGTGTCCTTTTCTTGTACGTGAAGTCCAACCGGTTATATATGGATGAGAGGTGACGGCTGATTGAACGACTAAATCGATCTATCAATGTACCACTATTATCTTTACCTTTTCCTTCTCCCTCGTTTTTCTTCCTCTCGCTCTTCGTTGTTCTTTGTGTTGCTGGGCAACGAACCTCGAGGCCCTATGGGCAATCAGGTCGACCTAGGGCAACCCATAGCCGCCGCACTTCCTGACAGGGTCCTTCCGGACGTGTGTGGTTTCGGGTCCTCAAAAGACCTCGCTGGCGTGTCCTGCGTATCGCGCTCGACGGCGGGGGTATATGGTGACGTGTTCATGTGCGAACACACTTTTTGGCGACTCCACTAGGGACGAAGCTTCGAACTGTCCATCGTGATCATTGTGGCTACGAAGAGATCGTCATCAAGAAGTTGCGATCTACAAAGGTAATATGAATACCCAGTTCACCTATGTCGATGCAAATAATTCATATGTTGTTGCTAGATCATTTAATGAGCATAATGTATCATCTAGCCCTCGTTTTATCAATCATGCATCTAATTACATGCAAGAGCCGATGCAAAATAATCTCCATGCTCCAGCTTCTTAGAATTTTAGCAACATGCAACATATGTATACTAACCATCATGCATCGGCAACCCCACAAATCCATATGCCGATGAAAAACATGATGCGTTCAGTTAATCAATTTGAAACACTCACTGTTAGAACATCCAATAGTATGCAAGAAAATGTTTTACCTTTTTATTCATCTGCAACTAATTTGCAATATACTAGTCCAAACATGATGATGGATAGAGGAATTGGCCATCCTACTACTAGCTATTCTGCTAATTAATCTAAACCGTCATAGGCTACACCTCACGTTAGTCCTTTTTTGGCACCGTACACAACTGTAGATATTCATAATTCGGCTCTGCACCTTCACGGTCATAGCTGAATAAGTGAAAATTCTGTAGGAGTGCATATGCCTTCACCTAATAATGTAGCATATAATGCATCCCCTACACAATTGTACAATTTTGGCAATCCCAAATTCCATTGCCGAAGGAGTCTAAAAGCATTGGGGGGTAATCCTATCCAGACTGGGTTATTGAAAATAATCTTACATATTCTTGGGACTTGTAAAATGCTATTCGCCAAGAGCTAATAGAAGGCGGGCAGCCTCATGATTTTGCTGATGTAAAAGCTAGAGTTTTACAAATGATGCCTTCACCTAGTACTATACCATCCGCTACACCCCCTAAATAATTGTTGTGGAAATTTATTGCCGAAAGAATCTAAAAGCACTGGGGGGCACCCGATGAAGAGTGGGCTGAAATTGGGAGGAAAAAGTTTAAAACTTGCCAGGCTGCAACGTGGGACGAAATTAGACAAGAACAAGAAGCCTGGCGAATTAACAAAGAAAATAAGAGTGATTCGGTTAATAAAAATAATTTAGTTATTGAAAAAGCCAAATCAAATAGTACATGTGCCGAATCTATTAAAGAAAAGGAGGATGACAAGGCATTGGGGAGCCATCCGAAAGCGGAACAAAGTATCGTTCAAGTTGCACAACCATCCTGCTCTCCCAAAATATTAGAGGAGGTATGTCTAGCAAGTGATTTACCTATTTTCCGATTTGGTTACAACATTATTGTTGATCCATCTATTAGTAAAATTCTCATAAGTAATATTGGGAGACTAATGAGGAAGGGTAATGATTACTTCCTTTGGTGATCCGGAAATGGGGCAGAAAGGATTCTCGCCTTTTTCTTCAGAGGTGACCCTAAGTTATCGAACCCACGGGAGGACGGTGCCCTTTAAGCTAGGGTCTCAAACAAGCTTTTGCTAAAGAACTAATTCCAGCTTTTGACCGGATCGTAAATCAAATTTGACACTACAAACACTTATAATAAAAATAGATACGGGTATGAGGTCTTAATGCTTACAACCATATATCTGTGACGGGACCAAATATGATCTTAATTTGTGCGCTGGAAGTCACCCATCGAGATGTGCTTGTTACGAATCGAAGTGGGGGATGTGTTCAAATTACATCTTGACCGGCACGCGTCCTGCATCAAGAGTCAGTTGTCCAACCGAGGGCCCTATCCGTTGCGCGGGGTTGCCTCGATAATTAAGAATGCAATAATTAATGACTACACCTCTTGAATCCCCAGGGATAGGATCCGTGTTACCGTACCAAACATTTCTGTCACTGGTGTTCAGAATAACACTTCACGTGGCTTGTTCTCCATGATCCTGGGTACCTGCAGGGACGAAGAACTCGAAGGAGACAAGAGACAACTACAGAATAATTTTATTTCACACATACGGGACGTTAATTCAAAGCACTTTCATTGATCCCTCCAAAAGATACATTGGGTTACAAGGCTCTTGCCTCAACCCATACCTTATCAGACTACTCACACATGGAGATTAGATCACATGAATAACACATCGAAGAACACATCATGAAGGTTGATGTCTACTACGCAACCTTCTTCTTGTAGACTCGTGTTGGGCCTCCAAGCGCAGAGTTTTGTAGGACAGTAGCAAATTTCCCTCAAGTGGATGACCTAAGGTCTATCAATCTGTGGGAGGCGTAGGATGAAGATGGTCTCTCTCAAACAACCTGCAACCAAATAACAAAGAGTCTCTTGTGTCCCCAACACACCCAATACAATGGTAAATTGTATAGGTGCACTAGTTCGGCGAAGAGATGGTGATACAAGTGTAATATGGATGGTAGATATAGGTTTTTGTATTCTGAAAATATAAAAACAGCAAGGTAGCAAGTAACAAAAGTGAGCAAAAACGGTATTGCGATGCTTGAAAACAAGGCCTAGGGTTCATACTTTCACTAGGGCAAGTTCTCTCAACAATACTGACATAGTTGAATCATATGTAAATCCCTCACGTGCGACAAAGAGTTCACTCCAAAGTCACAAATAGCGGAGAACAAACGAAGAAATTATTGTAGGGTACGAAACCACCTCAAAGTTATCTTTTCCGATGAATCGTATGAGCTATCCCTATGAGTGTCACGAACAGCCCTAGAGTTCGTACTAAAATAACACCTTAAGATACACATCAACCGAAACCCTAATGTCACCTAGATACTCCAATGTCACCACGAATACCCACGGGTTTGATTATGCGATATGTATCACACAATTTCAGATTCATCATGTTCAATCCAACACAAAGAACTTCAAAGAGTGCCCCAAAGTTTCTACCGGAGAGTCAAGACGAAAACGTGTGCCAACCCCTATGCATAGACTCCCAAGGTCACAGAACCCGCAAGTTGACATCCAAAACATACATCAAGTGGATCAATAGAACATCCCATTGTCACCACGGATATCCAATCGCAAGACATACATCAAGTGTTCTCAAATCCTTTAAAGACTCAATCCGATAAGAAAACTTCAAAGGGAAAACTCAATTCATCACAAGAAGATAGAGAGGGGAAAACTCCATATGATTCATCTATATTAATAAATCTCGCGGTACATCAAGATCGTGTCATCTCAAGAACACGAGATAGAGAGAGATCAAACACATAGCTACTGATACATACCCTCAGCCCCGAGGGTGAACTACTCCCTCCTCGTCATGGAGACCGCCAAGATGATGAAGATGGCCTCCGGTGATGATTTCCCCCTCCGGCAGGGTGCCGGAACGGGCTCCCTATTGGTTTTTCGTGGCTACAGAGGCTTGCGGCGGCGGAACTCCCGATCTAGGTTTCTTTCTGGGTGTTATGGGATTTATAGGAGAACTTGGCGTTGGACTCAAGTCAGGGGGACTCCCGAGGGGCCCACAAGCCAGGGGGGCGCGCCCCCTAGGCTTGTGGCTGCCTCGGGACTCCTCTCCGTTATCTTTTTGCTCCATTATTTTTTATATTTTCCAAAAATATTCTCCGTAAATTTTCAGCCCATTCCGAGAACTTTTATTTCTGAACAAAAAAACGACACCATGGTAGTTCTGCTGAAAACAGCGTCCGTCCAGGTTAGTTCTAATAAAATCATACCAAAATCATATAAAATTATTGTAAACATGGCATGAATACTTCATAAATTATAGATACATTGGAGACGTATCAGCATCCCCAAGCTTAATTCATGCTCATCCACGAGTAAGTAAATGATAAAAGAAATAATTTATGAAGTGTGAATGCTAGCAAGTGCACAAATTTGATCAATGATAATTCCAATCACTTTTTCTAGCATCAATATAAACCATAAACAGTAGCTCATCTCATAAAACTTCGCATGATCAAGTAACAAGCTATTCACATGTTAAAGTATAGACCAAAAAGTTTCTTGAAAACTAACAAACCATATTCCTAGTCATCGAACAATTGCAATTCATCTTATTTTCAGGAAGGGTCAATGTAAGAGCTTTGATTTAACAAATTCCACATACTCAACTATCATATAGTCTTCCATGATTATTAACACTCAAAGCATATTTTTAGAACAAATAGCATCCATCGAACACAGAGAAAGATAGGGGCTTAATGTTCGCCTCCCAACTTATTTATCATATAGATAATTGTCAACAATAATAATTCATGATCAAATATATTTGTGTGGATATATATGTCTAGATCATTCCCCAACATATGACTCTTGCCAAGAGAAAAAGGCAAAATATAGGAAGTGGTGAAGATCATCATGACTCTTGCATAAAGGTAAGTACTAGAAAGTAAAAGATAGGCCCTTCGGAGAGGGAAGCAGAGGTTGTCATGTGCTTTTTGTTTTTGGATGTGCAAACCCTTAATGCAACGGAATGTCACGTTGTATTGCCCTTTGTGATAGCAACCTTTATTATGCAGTCCGTCGCTTTTATTTCTTTACCATCACAAGTTCGTACAACGCTTATTTTCCTTTACAATAAAAGATCATACATATTTAGGAGCAATTTTTATTGCTTTTTTTGCACCGATGACAACTTACTTGAAGGATCTTACTCAATCCATAGGTAGGTATAGTGGACTCTCATGGCAAAACTGGTTTAAGGGTGTTTGGATGCACAAGTAGTATTTCTACTTGGTGCGGAATTTTTGGCTAGTATGAGGTGGAAGCAAGCACCACATGTTGGAGGATCCATAACAATATAACTTCTATACAAATATACCCAAACATAACTCATTACGTTGTCTTCCTTGTCCAATTTCAACTAATTTGCTCAAGTTTGAAAATAATTAATGAGCTCACAATCATAGAAGATGTCCAAGATAGCATATTTATATGTGAAATCTCTCTTCCTTCAATATTCTTTCATGAATTGTTCAAGTGACCAGTGCGGTGTTTGCTAACTTTCAATAAATTTTACCACCTATACTTATTAGGTGTGAAGTCATTACTCCCCATGGGATAGGTATATGAAGCATATTTAATTTCGGATTTATGATATTCAATTCATTCAACCATTTACTCATAGGATATAAGTGAAGCACGAGAGTGAATGACAAAGTACTCCAAAAAGATATAAGTGAAGATCAATGAGTAGCCAACAATTAAATAACTATGTGAAGACTCTCTCATCTAAGAATTTCAGATCTTAAGTATTTTATTAAACAGCAAGCAAAAGAAAAATAGCACTCCAAGAATAGCACGCATCATGTGAACGAATAAAAATTTAGGCTCAACATAGGCTAACCGATAATTGTTGATGAAGAGAGGTGGGATGCGTAGCATCCCCAAGCTTAGATGCTTAAGACTTCTTGAAATATTTACTTGGGGTGCCTTGGGCATCCCCAAGCTTGAACTTTTGAATCTCGTTCAATCCTCTCATACCATGGTTTCACCTATTCTCAAAAACTTCATCCACAGAAAACTCGAAAAGAACTCGTGAGATAGGTTAGTACACATAAGAATAAATCAACACTCCATGTACTGCCAAGACAAGTTGCACAATAATTTTCAAACATCATCTACTTTTTACTATCGTTTGCACAATTTATATCTACCAATATAGGCTATGGAAACTAGAGGATAAGTAGATAACAAGACTATGACAGCAATCTGTCCAAACAGAAAAGTCTGTAGCAATTTATGAAAACAGTGTACTTATGTAACTCTAAAAATTATGAAAATTTAGGACACGCTAAATAATTTGTATGACAACTCTGTGTAAAAATTTCAGAAACTTTCCACGTTCTAGTAAAATATGAAAATTCAAACACTACAGCAAAAGTTTCTGTACTTACACAGCACACATCAAAACATGCAATGCAAGTATCCTAAGACAATACTTGGAACTTTTTATTGAAAAACAAGATTATAAATAACTACTAACATAGAACAACAAAATAATATGACGCTCCAAGCAAAACTCATATTATGTGACGAATAAAAATATAGCTCCAAGTAAGATATACCGATAGTGTTGAAGACGAAAGAGGGGATGCCTTCCGGGGCATCCCCAAGCTTAGGCGCTTGAGTCTTCCATGGATATTACTTTGGGGTTGTCTTGGGCGTCCCCAAGCTTAGGTTCTTGTCACTCCTTATTCTCCTCATATCGGTGTCTCACCCAAAACTTGAAAACTTCATCACACAAAACATAACGGAACTTCATGGGAAGGGTTAGTGTACTAAAGATAAATCATTCACTTAGGTACTGTCAAGACAAGATTCATAATTATTCTCACATGATACCTACTGTATTCTATAATTCCTATAATTTATACTACTAAATATAAGCTATGGAAACACTAAAACAAGCAAACTATGCATGCAAAACAGAATCTGTCAAAAACAGAACAGTCTGTGAAGATCTGTAGTGTAGCCATACTTTCCTATCTCTGAAAATTCTGAAACATTAGGACAACATGAAGAATTTGTATATAAATACTGTGTAAAAATTTCAGATCATTACCACGCTCCAGTAAAAAACTAAAATTCCTGTACTGGAGTCAAAAGTTTCTGTTTTGGTTCGGCATCAATTCTACTCATCTTGTGAGTCATCCCAAAGGCTTTACTTGGCACTTTATTGAAATAAAAGACACAAAACATGATTAATACAGTAGCTTAATCATGTGAACACACAAAAACAGAAAGGTAAAGTGTTGGGTTATTTCCCAACAAGCGTTTTTTCTTTAATGCCTTTTAGCTAGGCATGATGATTGCAATGATGCTCACATAGGAATAATAATTGAAACATGCAAAGAGGATCATGAATCTCATGACAAGCACATTTAAGTCTAACCCACTTCCTATGCATAGGGATTTTGTGAGCAAACAATTTATGGGAGCAAGAATCAACTAGCATAGGAAGGCAAAACAAGCATAACTTCAAAACTTTGAACACATAGAGAGGAAACTTGATATTATTGCAATTCCTACAAGCATATGTTCCTGCCTCATAATAATTTTCAGTAGCATCATGATGGAATTTCACAACATAACTATCACATAATGCATTATCTTCATGATCCACAAGCATAGAAAATTTGTCACTCTCCACATAAGCAATCTTCTTCTCATTCATAATAGTGGGAGCAAACTCAACAAAATAACTATCATGAGATACTTGATTGACATAACCACTTTGAATATTAAAATCATGATGACAAGTTTCATGATTACTATCACTCTTTATAGCATACGTGTCATCACAATAATCATCATAGATAGGAGGCATGCCATCATCATAATAGTTTTGCTCATCAAAACTTGGGGGACTAAAAATATCATATTCATCAAACATAGCATCCCCAAGCTTGTGGCTTTGTATATCATTAGCATCATGAATATTCAGAGAATTCATACTAACAATATTTCTATCATGCTCATCATTCAAGGAATTCTCATCAAGTATTTTCATAATTTCTTCCTCTACCAATTGAGCACAATTTTCCGAATCCTTATTTTCACGAAAGACATTAAAAAGACGAACCAATTGATGCAACCTAAACTCTATTTTTTTGTAGTTTTATTTTATAAAACCAAACTAGTGAAAAACAAGAAACTAAAAGATTTAATTGAAAGGTCTAAAGATATACCATCAAGCACTCACCTCCCCGGCAACGGCGCCAGGAAATAGCTTGATGTCTACGACCCAACCTTCTTCTTGTAGACTCGTGTTGGGCCTCCAAGCGCAGAGTTTTGTAGGACAGTAGCAAATTTCCCTCAAGTGGATGACCTAAGGTTTATCAATCCGTGGGAGGCTTAGGATGAAGATGGTCTCTCTCAAACAACCCTGCAACCAAATAACAAAGAGTCTCTTGTGTCCCCAACACACCCAATACAATGGTAAATTGTATAGGTGCACTAGTTCGGCGAAGAGATGGTGATACAAGTGTAATATGGATGGTAGATATAGGTTTTTGTATTCTGAAAATATAAAAACAGCAAGGTAGCAAGTAACAAAAGTGAGCAAAAACGGTATTGCGATGCTTGAAAACAAGGCCTAGGGTTCATACTTTCACTAGTGCAAGTTCTCTCAACAATACTGACATAGTTGAATCATATGTAAATCCCTCACGTGCGACAAAGAATTCACTCCAAAGTCACAAATAGCGGAGAACAAATGAATAAATTATTGTAGGGTACGAAACCACCTCAAAGTTATCTTTTCCGATCAATCGTATGAGCTATCCCTATGAGTGTCACGAACAGCCCTAGAGTTCGTACTAAAATAACACCTTAAGATACACATCAACCAAAACCCTAATGTCACCTAGATACTCCAATGTCACCACGAATACCCACGGGTTTGATTATACGATATGCATCACACAATTTCAGATTCATCATGTTTAATCCAACACAAAGAACTTCAAAGAGTATCCCAAAGTTTCTACCGGAGAGTCAAGACGAAAACGTGTGCCAACCCCTATGCATAGATTCCCAAGGTCACGGAACCCGCAAGTTGATCACCAAAACATACATCAAGTGGATCAATAGAACATCCCATTGTCACCACGGATATCCAATCGCAAGACATACATCAAGTGTTCTCAAATCCTTTAAAGACTCAATCCGATAAGAAAAGTTCAAAGGGAAAACTCAATTCATCACAAGAAGATAGAGAGGGGAAAACTCCATACGATTCATCTATATTAATAAACTCGCGGTACATCAAGATCGTGTCATCTCAAGAACACGAGAGAGAGAGATCAAACACATAGCTACTGATACATACCCTCAGCCCCGAGGGTGAACTACTCCCTCCTCGTCATGGAGACCGCTGGGATGATGAAGATGGCCTCCGGTGATGGTTTCCCCCTTCGGCAGGGTGCCGGAATGGGCTCCCGATTGGTTTTTCGTGGCTACAGAGGCTTGCGGCGGCGGAACTCCCGATCTAGGTTTCTTTCTGGGGGTTACGGGATTTATAGAAGAACGTGGTATTGGAATCAAGTCAGGGGGACTCCCGAGGGGCCCACAAGCTAGGGGGGCGCGCCCTAGGTGCGGCGCCCCCTAGGCTTGTGGCTGCCTCGGGACTCCTCTCCGGTATCTTTTTGATCCAGTATTTTTTATATTTTCCAAAAATATTCTCCGTAAATTTTCAGCCCATTGCGAGAACTTTTATTTCTGTACAAAAAAACGACACCATGGTAGTTCTGCTGAAAACAGCGTTAGTCCGGGTTAGTTCTAATAAATTCATACCGAAATCATATAAAATTATTGTAAACATGGCATGAATACGTCATAAATTATAGATACGTTGGAGACGTATCAAAGGTAGATTGATTGATAATATGTTTTACAATGGATGCCGTGTGTGATACACGATTACAAGTATGACTAGATGGCAGAGAACTATGGTGGTTGTGAAGGTGGTGGCTATGGAGATGGGAAATGGCGGCGGCTAGGGTTGATGGAAATGGGGATGATGATGACTCTTCCTGATATTCTGTTATCCATTTGGCGTCGACCCAGTTATAAAGTTTGTTCAGGTGGACGAGGAGCCTCGGTTTCCATGCCATACGACCGCTCATACGAGCGGGCGCGGTCACATGAAACGACGTCTTTTGCTCTATTTCCTCTGGTGTGCCTCCCACTCGACTTCCTCTATCTCCACTTTACTCATTTCCATCTTCTAGCTTGATTTCCTCCATAAATAGCCCATTTCCTAGGGAAACAAAATAAAGATAGGATATTTGGAATCCTATGCATTCATTAATCATTAGTGGCAATATCGGAGCGAATATCTCGGTTTTAATGAAATATATCGGTTTAAACTTAGGTTAGAGGAGTGTAAAAATATCACTCATCAGGTAATTTATTTTTTAGCAATAACATTGTTACAAAGCATATCGATCAACATATTGTACCATTCAGAAAGACCGATAGTGACAATTTATTATGGCCAAATCTTTCCCCATTATTTTATTTGAAGCTGAAATCTAAATGCGTAGCTTTGCTCGTTTTATATTTGGCCTACATTTGGTCTCAAGTGAGACATATATGTTATAACTATTTTGATTTCAGGATTCTAAAGCCAAGGCTAAATTATGTTGAGAAAACCGATGATAGAATAATTTCTTATTCAAAGGCATCGGAGAGAGATCGCAAAACACAATGCATAGCCGAATGGGGGGATGTCAAATCTGAACCATTCGTTTGCTTACTTCCAAAGCCATTCTCATAGCAAGATCGACTAGAGAATAAGAATTATACATTCAATTCAAGCATGTGTGATCAAATCTTAGATTTATTGCTGAAGAATAATTATATTAGAATTCTTGATCACCATGTCAAGCCAACAATCCAAGGACGAATGTATTGCAAGTTGTGTGATTCGTTCGAGCATAATTTTGAGGATTGCGACATGTTTCATCAAATAGTTAATTCGTCCATTGATAAAGAATGATTGAAACTTGTTGAAACACCAAGGGATGACCAGTCTATTCCTATTGGTCCCAATGGCAAGAAGTTTTTGCATCCGCTGCTTCAAGCCGATCCACTTAAATACAAGAAGGTAAAACCTGCAGGCGATCGGATCAACCTTTCAAGAAGATGTTCAAGAGCACAATAAAGATATTCTTGAAGGCAGAAATTCTATCAAAGTTAGAATGAAGATGCCAAGCACTGGGGGACAACAAGAAAATCCAAAGATCAATGCAAGTGAAAGCAAAGGAGATAAATGTTGAAATAAGCTCAAGGGTAAGAAATCAAAAGTCACTTTCGCAGAGTTAATAGCTAAATATCAAAAAGCGAGTGAAGCAAAAAGTGCTTATCGGTCGAGTAGTGCAAAAGCATCTAGATCACCCACAAGGCACAAGTTTGAAGATCGGTATTGGCAAAGGGAGAATTTTAATACATTATCTTCATATCCTCCTTTTGGGCCGCCAATGCCAATGTCATGGATACACCCATATGTTAATTATTATTCATATTCATCATGGGATAGGTATGGTTCAATGGCACATTATCCATCTTATTTTAGACCATCTCACCAAGATTATGCAGCTCCAAAAAGATCAACATTTTGTAGGGGAATGTGCTATGCAACAAAAAAATATGCTACACGATTAAACCCAGCAACACTATGAAGGTGCGGGTAATGATCAAACTCACCAACGAGTAGAGTAGCGGAAGCAGTGAAGAAGTTGGTGAAGCATGACGATTCCCGCAGATAGGTTATACCTCCCAGCCGCGAGAATTTTTCCGAGATGATCTGCTGATCTAGAGTCGAAGTAGACAACCCCTACGAGGTACCCACGCATTCTGAAGAGGTAATCCGGCAGCGCTCCGCCGTCCAGGGAGAAGAGCTCTGAGAAAACTAGAGAGAGATTTGCCTAGCGGCGATCCCATCTAATTAGGAGTCTAATTCTATTAGAATAATTAGATCGGGAGAGAACACGTCTAATTAGGAGTCTAATTCTATTAGATCAATTAGACCGGGAGAGAGAGAGAGAGAGAGAGATTACATCGTAGCTATGTGGGAGGGCTCCTCCAAAGGATTGGTGTGTTCTAGGGGGAGCTCTCCCACACAGATATATAGGTGGAAGGGGGCCAAGGGGCAGCCGACTAGGCGAAATCCTCCTCCTAGTTCGGCCAAACTAGGAAGGAGCGATTCCTCCCCAAGTCCAACTCGGCCCCCCTTTCCTAATAAAGTGGTGCCCCCTTTTGGGCCTCTTGTGTCCCATGTGGGGCAGGCCCCTTGGGCCTAGCCTAGGGGATTTTCACCCAAATATTATTCTAGAAATTTCTTGAAGTTTTCGGAACCTTCCGAACTTTTCATAAATAGACCAAAACTTTTTGGACACTTATTATACCTTTCCGGAATTCTCAAAACGCTTTTGAGACCATCCAGAACACTTCTGTGACCATCTGAAACACTTTTGGAGCTCATTCTCTAATTCTCTTTGATCTCCAAGTTCTCATATAAATTACTAGTCGTTAAGCGTGTGACCCTGCAGGTTCGGAAATAAGTGGACATGACCTAGAACACCTTCCGGTCAATAATTAACAGCGGGATCTAGACACCCTTGGTAATTCCCACATATTTATGAAGATCTTTATCGAGCAAACCTTTAGTTCCTGCATACTATTCCCTTTGCTTTGCGATACGTTACAAAACCCGAGGCGAGACTTTTATCGGTATCCCCGTGATCAACACCTTGATAACTATACCAGCTATCCTCGTTGCCGGTTTTGTTCTCTTTACTCATTTCCATATTCCGGTATCCCTGTAATCTCAATCACATGTGTCTGGCCAGATGATGATGATACCGTAATACCGAGTGGCCCAAAGAGTATCTCTCCATCGTTAGAGGAGCAAATCCCAGTCCTGAACTATCGATACCGAGACATACTTTTTCGGTATACCCGTAAGTTGGTATATGATATTCTCATGGTCTAAGGACATAAGTAAATGTTAACATCTTATATGAAAACATGGACAACATAATGACGATGTGATCTCGCAGTAATTCATAAGTTGGGTCTATCCAACATCATTGTTGTGATAACAATGTGTTCTCATTATTGATAGCAACCTTGTTACTTTAACAATGCTCATGATCAGGAGAACAAGATCATCATCAATGCATGAGCTAGCCCTAGAGGCATGACTAGGGATCCATTTGGTGTTTATATTTTCACACACGCAATTGAGTTTTCCTCTGAATCTCATATTCAAGAACCAATGCAATTATAACATAGAAAAATAAACTTTAATTATGAACATGAAAATATAACAATACATTTATTATTGCCGCCATGGCATATTTCCAACATATTTGATGAACAATTACATAGCAAAGACCGTTTCACTCAAAAAGAATCGGTCCGGAGCTCAAGAAAGAAGAAAAAGGTAGTCAAGAGAGTATTGTTGGGGAACGTTGCATGGGAAACAAAATTTTTTCCTACGCACACACAAGATCTATCCATGGTGATGAGCATCTACGAGAGGAAGAGTGAATCTACATACCCTTGTAGATCGCTAAGCCGAAGCGTTAAAAAACGCGGTTGATGTAGTCGAACGTCTCTGCGATCCAAATCGCAAGTCGTCCCTCGATCCGATCACGAACTAGTGCCGAACGGACGGCACCTCCGCGTTCAACACACGTACGGCTTGATGACGCCTTCACCTCCTCGATCCAGCGAGCGATGATGAAGTAGTACATGAGTTCCGGCAGCACGACGGCGTGGTGATGGTGGTGAGGAACAATCTCTGTAGGGCTTCGCCAAGCACTACGGAGATTATGACGGGAGAACTAGAGGGTTAGGGTTGCCGACACACGGCTTGGGAAATCTTAATGTATCCCGTGTGCTAGCCCTGCCCCTCTATTTATATGTTGAGCCTTGGGGTCTAAACTTGGAGTAAAAGCCTCCTCCAGGTCGGTTTTGCCCGCACAAGGTCGGTTTGGCCCGCAGGGAAAGAGTCCAACTCGGATCCCTGCAGTACCGCGCACAAGCGGTAGTACCGCTTACGATAAGCGGTAGTACCGCCGGTAGCGGTAGTACCGCTTACGATAAGCGGTAGTACCGCCCGTAGCGGTAGTACCGCTTACGATAAGCGGTAGTACCGCCCCAGACGCCAGCAAAACTTCCTTTTGCACCTTGCCTAAGCCTCGTGGGCTTTACCCCTTGGCCCAAATAAAGTGTTCTCGTATCCGAACATTTCGGGAAACATCCGGAACCTCTTCCGGTGAATTCCGGAACCCTTCCGGAAACCAAAACACTATTATCACATATATCAATCTTTACCTCCGGACTATTCCGGAGATCCTCGTCATGTCCGGGATCTTATCCGGGACTCCGAACAACCTTCGGTCACCAACAAAATAACTCAACTATACTAATCGTCACCAAACGTTAAGTGTGTAGACCCTGCGGGTTCGAGAACTATGTAGACATGACCGAGACACCTCTACGATCAATAACCAATAGCGGGACCTGGATGCCCATATTGGCTCCTACATATTCTACGAAGATCTTTATCGGTCGAACCTCTATGTCAAGGATTCAGTTAATCCCGTATACTGTTCCCTTTGTTCTTCGGTATGTTACTTGCCCGAGATTCGATCGTCGGTATCTCTATACCTAGTTCAATCTCGTTACCGGCAAGTCTCTTTACTCGTTCCGTAATACAAGATCTCGTGGCTAACACTTTAGTCACATTGCTTGCAAGGCTCATTGTGATGTTGTATTACCGAGTGGGCCCTGAGATACCTTTCCGTCACACGGAGTAACAAATCCCAGTCTTGATCCATGCCAACCCAACAGACATCCTCGGAGATACCTGTAGAGCACCTTTATAGTCACCCAGTTACGTTGCGACGTTTGATACACACAAGGTACTCCTCCGATGTCAGGGAGTTGCATGATCTCATGGTCAAAGGAACAGATACTTGACATGCAGAAAACAATAGCAATAAACTGCCACGATCATATGCTACGTTCGTAGTTTGGGTCTTGTCCATCACATCATTCTCCTAATGATGTGATCCCGTTATCAAATGACATCTCATGTCAATGGCTAGGAAACCTTAACCATCTTTGATCAACGAGCTAGTCAACTAGAGGCTTACTAGGGACACAGTGTTGTCTATGTACCCACACATGTATTTGAGTTTCCAATCAATACAATTATAGCATGGATAATAAACGATTATCATGAACAAGGAAATATAATAATAACCAATTTATTATTGCCTCTAGGGCATATTTCCAACAGTCTCCCACTTGCACTAGAGTCAATAATCTAGTTCACATCACTATGTGATTTACATTGTAATGAATCGAACACCCATGCAGTTCTGGTGTTGTTCATGCTTAGCCCTTGGAAGAGGTTTAGTCATCGGATCTGCAACATTCAGATCCGTGTGTACTTTGCAAATATTTATGTCGTCCTCCTTGATGTAATCGCGGATGGAATTGAAACGTCGCTTTATGTGTCTGGTCCTCTTGTGAAATCTTGGTTCCTTGGCTAGAGCAATGGCACCAGTATTATCACAAAACAGAGTCATTGGGTTAAGCGCACTAGGCACTACTCCAAGATCTGTCATGAACTCCTTCATCCAGACACCTTCCTTCGTCGCCTCCGAGGCAGCGATGTACTCCGCTTCGCATGTAGAATCAGCTACCACGCTTTGCTTGGAACTGCACCAGCTAACTGCACCCCCATTAAGAATAAATACGTATCCGGTTTGCGACTTAGAGTCATCCGGATCAGTGTCAAAGCTTGCATCGACGTAACCCTTTACGACGAGCTCTTGATCACCTCGATAAACGAGAAACATGTCCTTAGTCCTTTTCAGGTACTTCAGGATCTTCTTGACCGCCGTCCAGTGTTCCATTCCTGGATCACTTTGAAACCTTCCGACCATACTTATGGCAAGGCTGACATCGGGTCTTGTGCACAGCATTGCATGCATGATAGAGCCTATGGCTGAAGCATAGGGGATGACACTCATCTTTTCTCTATCTTCTGCATTCACTGGGCATTGAGTCTTACTCAACTTCACACCTTGCAATACAGGCAAGAACCCCTTCTTGGACTGATCCATTTTGAACTTCTTCAAAACTTTGTCAAGGTATGTGCTTTGTGAAAGTCCTATTAAGCGTCTCGATCTATCTCTATAGATCTTGATGCCTAATATGAAAGCAGCTTCTCCTAGGTCCTTCATTGAAAAACTCTTGTTCAAATATTCCTTCACGCCTTCCAACATTTCTATATTGTTTCCAATCAGCAATACGTCATCCACATATAATATTAGAAACGCTATAGAGCTCCCACTCACTTTCTTGTAAATACAAGCTTCTCCGTAATCTTGTATAAACTCAAACGCTTTGATCACCTCATCAAAGCGAAGATTCCAACTCCGAGATGCTTGCACCAGTCCATAAATGGATCGCTGGAGTTTGCAAACTTTGTCAGCATTCTCTCGATCGACAAAACCTTCTGGTTGTATCATATACAACTCTTCCTTAAGGAAACCGTTAAGGAACGCTGTTTTGACATCCATCTGCCAAATTTCATAATCGAAAAAGGCAGCTATTGCTAACATGATTCTGACGGACTTGAGCATCGCTACAGGTGAGAAGGTCTCATCGTAGTCAACTCCTTGAACTTGTGAAAAACCCTTTGCCACAAGTCGAGCTTTATAGACGGTGACATTACCGTCTGCGTCCGTCTTCCTCTTAAAGATCCATTTGTTCTGAATGGCCTTACGCCCTTCAGGTAATACTTCCAAAGTCCACACTATGTTTTCATACATGGATCCCATCTCGGATTTCATGGCCTCCAACCATTTCTCGGAATCCGGGCCCATCATCGCTTCTCCATAGCTCGTAGGTTCATCGTTGTCCAACAACATGACCTCTAAGACAGGGTTGCCGTACCACTCAGGAGCAGTACGCGTCCTTGTCGACCTACGAGGTTCGATAGCAACTTGATCCAAAGCTTCATGATCATCATCATTAACTTCCTCTTCAGCTGATGTAGGCTCTACAGAAACATCTTTCTGCGCTACGCTACTCTCAGGTTGAAGTAACGGTTCAACAACCTCATCAAGTTCTATCTTCCTCCCACTCAATTCTTTCGAGAGAAACTCTTTCTCAAGAAATGTTCCGTTTTTAGCGACAAAAACTTTGCCTTCGGATCTGAGGTAGAAGGTATACCCAACTGTCTCTTTTGGGTATCCTATGAAGACGCATTTCTCCGCTTTGGGTTCCAGTTTTTCAGGCTGAAGCTTTTTGACATAAGCATCACATCCCCAAACTTTAAGAAACGACAGCTTTGGCTTCTTGCCAAACCAAAGTTCATATGGCGTCGTCTCAACGGATTTTGATGGTGCCCTATTTAAAGTGAATGCAGCTGTCTCTAATGCATAACCCCAAAACGATAGTGGCAAATCGGCAAGAGACATCATAGATCGCACCATATCCAATAAGGTTCGATTACGATGTTCGGACACACCATTACGCTGTGGTGTTCCAGGCGGTGTCAGTTGTGAAACAATTCCACAACTATCAAACTCATAACTCAGATATTCTCCTCCTCGATCAGATCGTAGGAATTTAATCTTCTTGTTACGATGATTCTCAACTTCACTCTGAAATTGTTTGAACTTTTCAAATGTTTCAGACTTGTGTTTCATCAAGTAAATATACCCATATCTACTTAAGTCATCAGTGAAGGTGAGAAAGTAACGATAACCACCGCGCGCCTCAATGCTCATCGGACCGCACACATCAGTATGTATGATTTCCAATAAGTCACTTGCCCGTTCCATTGTTCCAGAGAACGGCGTTTTAGTCATCTTGCCCATGAGGCATGGCTCACATGTGTCAAGTGATTCAAAATCAAGTGACTCCAAAAGTCCATCAGCATGGAGCTTCATGCGTTTTATGCCAATATGACCTAAACGGCAGTGCCACAAGAAAGTGGTATTATCATTATCAATTCTACATCTTTTGGCATCAATGTTATGAACATGTGTATCATTACTATCGAGATTCAATAAGAATAAACCCGTCACATTGGGTGCATGACCATAAAAGATATTACTCATATAAATAGAACAACCATTATTCTCTGATTTAAATGAGTAACCGTCTCGCAATAAACAAGATCCAGATATAATGTTCATGCTTAACGCAGGCACTAAATAACAATTATTCAGGTTCATCACTAATCCCGATGGTAATCGAAGAGTGAGCGTGCCGACGGCGATCACATCAACCTTGGAACCATTTCCCACGCGCATCGTCACTTCGTCCTTTGCCAGCCTCCATCTATTCCGCAGTTCCTGTTTTGAGTTGCAAATATGAGCAACCGCACCGGTATCAAATACCCAGGCACTACAACGAGAGTTGGTAAGGTACACATCAATAACATGTATATCGTATATACCTTGTTTGTTGTTGGCCGCCTTCTTGTCAGCCAAATAGTTGGGGCAGTTCCGCTTCCAGTGTCCAGTTCCCTTGCAATGAAAGCACACAGTTTCTGGTTTGGGTCCAGCCTTGGGTTTCTTCACGAGAGGAGCAACTGCTTTGCCACTCTTATTGGAGTTACCCTTCTTACCCTTGCCATTTTTCTTGAAACTAGTGGTTTTATTGACCATCAACACTTGATGCTCCTTCTGAATTTCAGACTCAGTGGCTTTCAGCATCGCAAACAGCTCGGCGACTGACTTGTTCATCCCGTGCATGTTATAGTTCAACACGAAGCTCTTGTAGCTAGGTGGCAATGATTGAAGAACTCTGTCAGTGATAGCCTCTGGCGGAAGGGGCATCCCCAATTCTGCCAGACGGGTGGAGTACCCAGACATTCTGAGTACATGATCACTGATAGACCCGTTCTCCTCCATCTTGCAAGCATAGAACTTATCGGAGATCTCATATCTCTCGATCCGGGCATTCTTCTGAAAGATAAACTTCAACTCCTGGAACATCTCATATGCTCCATGACGTTCAAAACGTCTTTGAAGTCCCGGTTCTAAGCCATACAATATTGCACATTGAACTATTGAGTAATCTTCAGAACGAGCCTGCCAGGCGTTCACAACGTCTAGAGACTCAACTGGAGCGGGTGGATCACCAAGCGGTGCATCAAGGACATAAGCCTTCTGGGAAGCCGTAAGGATAATCCTTAGATTACGGGCCCAGTCCACAAAGTTACTTCCATCATCTTTCAACTTAGCTTTCTCTACGAACGCATTAAAATTCAGGGGTGCTACTGCGCGAGCCATGATCTACAACATAAATATAGCAAAGACAACTTAGACTATTGTTCTAGATAATGAGTTTAGTTAATCATATTACGTAAAAACTCCCACTCAAATTGACATCCCTCCGATCATTCGAGTGTAACATGATCCAAATCCACCAACTCAAGTCCGATCATCACGTGAGTTGAGGTGGTTTCAATGGTGAACATCTTCATGTTGATCATATCTACTATATGACTCATGTTCGACCTTTCGGTCTCTTGTGTTCCGAGGCCATGTCTGTACATGCTAGGCTCGTCAAGTTTAACCCGAGTGTTCCGCACGTGCAACATGGCTTACACCCGTTGTATGTGAACGTAGAATCTATCACACCCGATCATCACGGCGTGTCTCGAAACGACGAACTTTCGCAACGGTGCACACTCGGGGAGAACACAATTTATCTTGAAATTTAAGTGAGGGATCACCTTATAATGCTACCGTCGTCCTAAGCAAAATAAGATGCATAAAAGGATTAACATCACATGGAAATCATAAGTGACATGATATGGCCATGAACTCGTGCTTTTGATCTCCATCTCCAAAGCACCGGCATGATCTCCATCGTCACCGGCATGACACCATGATCTCCATCATCTTGATCTCCATCAACGTGTCGCCATGAGATTGTCGCGCCGGCTGTTGCTTCCACGACTATTGCTAACGTTTAGCGATAAAGTAAAGCATTACATAGCGCTTAATGATTGACACGCAGGTCATACAATAATTAAAGACAACTCTATGGCTCCTGCCAGTTGCTGTACTCATCGACATGCAAGTCGTGATATTCTATACAACACATGATCATCTCATACATCACATATATCTCATCATGTAATTGGCCATATCACATCACAACATACCCTGCAAAAACAAGTTAGACGTCCTCTAATTGTTGTTGCAAATTTTACGTGGCTGCTACGGGTTTGCAAGAACCGTTCTTACCTACGCAAAACCACAACGTGGTGTAGTGATTGCTTTTTGATCTTCTAAAAGAACCCTCTTCATTGAAATCGATTCAACTAAAGTGAGAGAGACAGACACCCGCTAGCCATCTTTATGCAACAAAGTTACATGTCAGTTGAAGGAACCTATCTCGCGTAAGCGTACGCGTAATGTCAGTCCGCGCCGCTTCATCTCACAATACCGCCGAATCAAGTATCAACTAGTAACGGCAAGCAATATGTATACACCCACGCCCACAACTCGTTTGTGTTCTACTCGAGATCTCATCTACGCATAGACCTAGCTCAGATGCCACTGTTAGGGAACGTTGCATGGGAAACAAAAAAAATTCCTACGCACACACAAGATCTATCCATGGTGATGAGCATCTACGAGAGGGAGAGTGAATCTACATACCCTTGTAGATCGCTAAGCGGAAGCGTTAAAAAACGCGGTTGATGTAGTCGAACGTCTCCGCGATCCAAATCGCAAGTCGTCCCTCGATCCGATCACGAACTAGTGCCGAACGGACGGCACCTCCGCGTTCAACACACGTACGGCTTGATGACGCCTTCACCTCCTCGATCCAGTGAGCGATGATGAAGTAGTAGATGAGTTCCGGCAGCACGACGGCGTGGTGATGATGGTGAGGAACAATCTCTGCAGGGCTTCGCCAAGCACTACGGAGATTATGAAGGGAGAACTAGAGGGTTAGGGTTGCCGACACACGGCTTGGGAAATCTTAATGTATCCCGTGTGCTAGCCCTGCCCCTCTATTTATATGTTGAGCCTTGGGGTCTAAACTTGGAGTAAAAGCCTCCTCCAGGTCGGTTTTGCCCGCACAAGGTCGGTTTGGCCCGCAGGGAAAGAGTCCAACTCGGATCCCTGCAGTACCGCGCACAAGCGGTAGTACCGCTTACGATAAGCGGTAGTACCGCCCGTAGCGGTAGTACCGCTTACGATAAGCGGTAGTACCGCCCCAGACGCCAGCAAAACTTCCTTTTGCACCTTGCCTAAGCCTCGTGGGCTTTACCCCTTGGCCCAAATAAAGTGTTCTCGTATCCGAACATTTCGGGAAACATCCGGAACCTCTTCCGGTGAATTCCGGAACCCTTCCGGAAACCAAAACACTATTATCACATATATCAATCTTTACCTCCGGACTATTCCGGAGATCCTCGTCATGTCCGGGATCTTATCCGGGACTCCGAACAACCTTCGGTCACCAACAAAATAACTCAACCATACTAATCGTCACCAAACATTAAGTGTGTAGACCCTGCGGGTTCGAGAACTATGTAGACATGACCGAGACACCTCTACGATCAATAACCAATAGCGGGACCTGGATGCCCATATTGGCTCCTACATATTCTACGAAGATCTTTATCGGTTGAACCTCTATGTCAAGGATTCAGTTAATCCCGTATACTGTTCCCTTTGTTCTTCGGTATGTTACTTGCCCGAGATTCGATCGTCGGTATCTCTATACCTAGTTCAATCTCGTTACTGGCAAGTCTCTTTACTCGTTCCGTAATACAAGATCTCGTGGCTAACACTTTAGTCACATTGCTTGCAAGGCTCATTGTGATGTTGTATTACCGAGTGGGCCCTGAGATACCTCTCCGTCACACGGAGTAACAAATCCCAGTCTTGATCCATGCCAACCCAACAGACATCCTCGGAAATACCTGTAGAGCACCTTTATAGTCACCCAGTTACGTTGCGACGTTTGATACACACAAGGTACTCCTCCGATGTCAGGGAGTTGCATGATCTCATGGTCAAAGGAACAGATACTTGACATGCAGAAAACAATAGCAATAAACTGCCACGATCATATGCTACGTTCGTAGTTTGGGTCTTGTCCATCACATCATTCTCCTAATGATGTGATCCCGTTATCAAATGACATCTCATGTCAATAGCTAGGAAACCTTAACCATCTTTGATCAACGAGCTAGTCAACTAGAGGCTTACTAGGGACACAGTGTTGTCTATGAACCCACACATGTATTTGAGTTTCCAATCAATACAATTATAGCATGGATAATAAACGATTATCATGAACAAGGAAATATAATAATAACCAATTTATTATTGCCTCTAGGGCATATTTCCAACAAGTATATCGTGTCAAGAAAGATGGTCGTAAGTGTGCCACTTGAGATTTGATTTCAACTGATAAAGAGCCAATTAAAGTGTGGACATTGGCTACTAAAGGCAAAGACGTGAAGCAATCAATTGTTGAAAATCAAACCATCAAATCTGAACAAGAAAAGTTGAGAGTGCACATGGTCAAAAGAAAATTGCCATTGCTTGAAACATAATCACAGCCGAGCAGCCCACTCAGCTTATCATATTGGCAAAAGAAGAAATTACAAAGGCTTAGTACGCAAGAGCTAAAAATGAAGAAGATGGCATGGGTTCCCAAGGGGAGCAGTCAAAAGAAGAATGATGTGCAAGCCTCTATTGCAACGAGTGCAACAAAAGTGAAGAAGGAGAAGAATGGAAGCAACAGACAATTAAGCCAAAGGTTTGCATCATCACATCAAAATCTTCGGCTAGCACATCATCTATATTCTTCAACCATGCTATCATGGAATTCATCCTCAGGTATGATTGGTTGCCCTCCATGGGTTTATTTTGATCCATGGATGCAACATAATTTCTTATATCATGAAAGGGTATTACCAAATAACTATACATTCGATTAGCTACGATCTTGTTGCTGATCCAAAAGGTTGAAATATTAGATTTGTTATTTGAATTGGTTATTTTGGATATACATACTTTGGTGGATGGAATTTACATGAGCCTAAACATGCAATGGCTGATATATGATTATCGCCCTAAGCATAAAACATGGCTGATATAAAATTATTGCCCTAAAGCACATAAAAATGGCCGATGGAGTGTTGACATCGTCCTTAGAACAAACACGGTGCAAGTTATTTTTTGGCATGCTAACTTTTCCAAAAAAAAAAAAAGGGGGCATGTGTTGACATCAGATTTTGGCATGGCCAAAACCACAATTAAGATGGCCTCAAATGAAGAAGTTTTCAACATGGAAAGTCTTCATATCGTCGAAACAAACAACTTTTATGCTTGGGTCGTCTCCATCCAAGGTCGTATGCAGCCTCAGCTGCCAAAACAGGGCGCTGCACAGGAGCAGCACCAAGATGACCGGACGTCCGGCCAAAATGCCCTCAAGATGACCTCGAATCGAAAAACGTTCAACATAAAAGTTGTTCGTGTCGTCGAAATGAATAAAATTTATTTTTAGGTCATCTCTATCCGAGGTCATATGTTAATTCTACAGCCCGAAAACTATGCTGCTGTATGCAAATCTGGGCATGGCCGGACTGTCCGGCCAAGTAGCCGGACGTCCGACCCGACGCTCGTGGTGAGTCCGAGTTAGGTAAAATTTTGACGCTTTGGATGAGAATTGGTGTCCTTTTATTCTACAGGAAGTCCAACCACCTCGTATATAGATGAGATAATAGTGTTCATTGTCAACAGCCAAATAAACGCAAGTTTTCTACGTTTCAAAAAAAAACTCAAGTTTCCTTTTCTCTAATTCAACCTCACTTTTTTCTAGGTCTGAGAACCATCAAACATAACATCAAATCCGTCGAGAATGGCTCTCATAACAAGACCTTCATGACATAGCTGTTGTAATGATAGTAAATGTCATTATTGATCACAATAAAGTTGCATCTGGTAATTTGTGTTTGCAATATTTTATCGGGATTTTAGTATACAGAGATGCAAACCAACTGACAACAAGAAACATATGCATCACTACATCAGAAACTGCAATTTGTATGTAGCTTTTTTATTTTACTAACGTGCATGCCTCCTTACATTTATGTAACCTTCTTATTTTACTAACATGCATGCCTCCTTACATTTTTTGTTCTCTGTCGGCAAGGAAACAACTAAACTAGAAGCACTTGACACGACACAAAGATCACACCGTAGATTTTAGGTCGGTTTCTTAGTGTTTTCAAAAACATACATGTTACATTATCTCATAGATAATTTTATTATCCTCAGTATATGGGTGTAATAAATTTTATAACTAGCTATCGTAGAGTTGTCCGTTAGCATAACTGCGCTCTATCAGTGTGTATACGGTTCTATTTGTTTCTAATATATGATCACATCTACGATTCAACTTTATAGTTTTACATCATGTGCTTATGAAGTCCCGCAGCAACACACGGGGTATCATCTAGTTAAGAAGAGAGTGAGAGTTGCCCGGTTAGTTTGTAAAAAACTGGCCTAGTGGCATGTTTGGTTCATATAATAAGTTTTCCAATATTTACCACCCTTTTTTACCACACATGCCTAAGGTTAGGCGATCAAAATTGGCACCGTAATTTGCCACACTTTTCTGAGCCAATGACGTGCGGGGTCTAGTTTGCATGAAAGGAATCTTGCCACAAATGTGACTGCAAACCAAACAGGGGGCTAACTCGATCAAACTTGCCTAACTTGTGGCGTGGCAGAGTGTGGCAAACTTAGTATGCCAAGCAAACACACCCTAAAATCATAACAAGAAGCCCAAAGGACGACCGTCATGGAACATTACAGCTGCCAATAGGGCACCCTCCGCAAAGCTGGCTATCGACACACCGCTGAGAAGAGAACATCTGTCGAGGCTGCCCATACACATCATCGTCGTCACTCATCGCCTCCTATATATCCAGTGACTCCGACTTTGCCGTAGACGACTATCACTGGTGCGACCCTCACAACGGTTGCGCCGCGGTGGTCCCCCCCCCCCCCCCCCCCCCTCCCTTTGAGGAACATCGCCCGTTGTGGCCAGGCCAGGCGGTAGGGGCGCAACTGTGTGAGGGGCTTGGTGGCGCTAGGATTTGGAACCCTGGGTCGCCTTCAAGGGGGCGATTCAATGCAAATTGTGTGTCATGATCTAGTTCTAGGTGACGGCCCGGGTAAGGGAAGGCGATTCAGTGCAAATTGTGTGCCAAGATCTAGTTGTCCATAGTTTCAATCACCTCCATGTGATCTCACGAAAAGAGAACTCTGTAATGCCTACGCTTTTGCTATACCAGCATCATATACAATCAACGGATTTGCTCGATGTGTCGATATTTCCTCTCGAGTATCTAGTTATAACGGGCTATGAAAAAATCGTGTGTGATGTGGTCTCCAACCCAAAATTGGGTGCGATGTCGTCTCATCTGTACCAAGCTACAAAAATGCTATGGTGGACATTGGTTCCACATGCACCTGGATGAACAGTGAATTCTAAACAATAGGAAAAAATTAAACAATCATTGATTTCTTTTAACAAACATTGTCGAGTGTTCTACTTACATGTGAATTTTTTTGAAGAAATGATATATGTGTTGTTCAAGGTGAAAAATAAAATTGGACCACCAAAATGCTTCAAAAACAGCCTTTTTAGAGCACCAATTTTGTCTTTTTGTCCAAAACATCATGGATGTCATTTCTTTATGAAAATTCACACGTGGATAGAACACTGGACATGTTTCTTGCAAAAAAATCAGATTTTTTTCTATTTTTCTCGATTTTACTGTTTATCTGGGTATATATGCACCCAGATCCAAATGTCTACATCGTGACGACCTATAAAAGAAAGTTTGCGATTTTATTTTTGCAAGGAAAGAAAGTTTGCGATTAGACTCATCGGTGACGGTTTTCAAAACTGTGTGTGACAGTGAGTCATAAATGTTCATTTTTTTAATTAGTGGCCACACGTCTCTCTGGTCTATCAGGTGTTGACACCAGATTTTGGCATTACAAAGGACGTACTTAAGATGGCTTCAAATGAAAAAGTGCTCAACATGAAACTTGTTTGCCTCATTGAAACGAACAACTTTTCTTTTTTGGTCATCTCTATCCGAGATCGTTTGCACTCCCGACAGACAAAATAGTGCGCTGCACAGAATGAGTCTGACAATGGCCCGACTAGCCGGCCAAATTCATGCCGGACTATCCGGTCCATTGGTGCAAATGTGGCCGAGAAGGCCCGGACACTAGCCGGACTGTCCGTGACACGTCCGGGCCAAACCAAGGAGCCCCGGACAAGTAGCCGGACTGTCCGGGACTTGTCCGGTCCACGTTTTAGAACGTTTTCAAATTGGACCAGTATGAAACGGAGCGATTTCGCCCTCAAGATTACCTCAAGTTGAGGCAAACAATATTTTTTTTGGATCATCTGGATCTGACGTCATATGCGACGTGTGAAACCCGAAAGCCACGTTGCTATAGGTGAATCTGGAGATGGCCGGACTATCTGGTGGCCGGATAATTCGGCCGGATGCTCGTGGGTGACTCCGAGTTAGGTTTGTTTTGGGTGATTTGGACAGAAATTGGAGTACTTTTCTTGCATGAAAAGTCTACCCGCCTCATATATAGATGAGAGGTGATGGCCGATTGAACAACACACAATCGTCAAACACATCTATCACTTTTTTTTATCTTTTGCCTTTCTCCTTTACCATTGTTTTATTCTTTCTCATTCTTCGTTGTTCTTCGTGTTTGACGGCAGCGAACCTCGAGGCCCTAGGGGTGGTTAGGCCGACTTAAGGCAGCCCATAGTCGTCGCACGCCCTGACGGGGTCCTTCCCGGGCGCGTAGGACTTCAGATCTTCAAGAGACCTCGTCGGCGTGTCTTGCGTATCGTGATCTTGGCGAGATTCCCCTGGAGACGTGTCCTGCATATCATGCTCGATGCCGTGGGCAACACGGTGACCTGTTCGTGTATGAACACACTTTTTGGCGACTCCGCTGGAGACAAAGCTTTGAACAATCCACTGTGATCACCGTTGCTACGAACAAATCTTCATCAAGAGGTTGCAATCTTCAAAGGTAATATGAGTACCCGATTCACTTATGTCGACGCAAATAATTCATATGTTAGTGTTGCTTGATTCTTTGACGGGCATATTGTATTGGCTAGCCCTAGTTTTTTCAATCATGCATCTAATTACATGCAAGAGCCGGTACAGAATAGATCTATGCTTCATAGTATGTTTCACGGAATAAATTATGGGACGTGCCACGCGTCCGCCAGCTGATCTTTTTAAAAGATCGGTCGGGTCGCGAGCCGTCAGATCGTGTGCCATCGAGCGACCGAGCGGCGTTCTTTAATTTTGCAACAGAGGCAATGTTGCATGAGAGGCTATGTTGCGGTAATCTTTGTAACATGGGTAATGTTGCAGATTTTTTTTGCAACATAGGTCATGTTGCAGATTTTTTGTCTTCAATTTTTGCAACATAGGTGATGTTGCGGAAGACACTTTTGTAACATAGGTGACGTTGCCGAAATTTTTGCAATGAAAATGATGATACAGAGACGCCGCCCGCCGACGCATGTTGCAGCAGCATCCCTGTTGTTCGTCGTCGTTGCAATTGCAACCTGGAGACGGCCAGTGATGATTCGGATCTGCATAGAGGAGGTCAACGGGGCTGTGTCAAGATCGGGCGGTCCACTGCAGCCAACGGCCCTGCAGCGGCCAACGGTCTTGGTAGAGGCGGTCGATGGTCGTGTGGAGGTGGCCGACGGCCCGGCGAGCTGCGGCACCTCACATAGTGCAGGCATCTCCATAGGTGTGAGTTGCTGGGCACCCTGACCAGGTACTCCACGAGAGATGGCCGAGAGAGATGAGAGAAAAAAAACGATCTGGAATGGATAAGAGCATCTCCAGCCGCGGCCCCCAAAGGACCCCCCAGGCCCCTTTTTCAGCGCCGGCGGGCGAAAAAATTCCCAGCCGTGGCCTCAAGACGCCAATTTTCGCCGGTTGGGGCCTTTTTTTGGCCGGCGAACCCAGGCCGAACCCAGGGCGCTGGGGGTCTCCTGGGCGCGCCGGCTGAAGCGAAAAGACGGGTGGGGCCGAGGTGTCGGCGAGACCGGCTGCCACTTCCCGCCATTTCCCCCTCCTTCTCCCTCTATCCCGCCGTTTCGCCCCTGGTCCTTCTCCATTTCCCTCCATTTCCCTTCCTTCGCCGCCATGCCGCCGAAGAAGTACGCCGCCCCTCGCCAAGCCACCGCCCCCGCCATCGCCAAGCCGCGCAGGGCCCGTGCACCGATGGCAAGACCGTCGGGGTTGACAAACGCCGAGTGGAAGGCCGACGTCGAGCGGAGGGAAGCGGTGACCACCGATTGCCGCAACAGGCTCCTCATGAAGAAAGCCCGGGACGCGGTGGCGGCGGCGGCGGTTGAGTAGGAGGTGTCGTCTCACCGGCCGATCTTCCCCGGGCGACAGCCGGCGGGCCCGTTCCCCCAAGACCCACTCTACCCTGAGGGAGGAGAAGACGGAGGCGAGGTGGTCGGCGCTGTTGACGAAGCAGGACGCAAAGCTCGACCTCCTCAGGACCAACGTCGCCGCGAAGAAGCGCAATATCGACCTGACGTTCCTCATGGGAGGCGTCACGGTGGACATGGACCCGCTGGTCAAGGCGTGGTACCTGGCGGAGCGCGACCTCATCCTCAACCGCATGCCGGCGCAGCCCTCCGCATCGCCCACGCCGCCGCCGAGTCCCCCGCCCGCGTCTCCGACATTGGACGTGCCCGCTACGCCGACCTCGCCCACGCCGGCCGCTACGCCGACCTCACCCACGCCGACAGCTCCGGCAGACGACGGGGAGCTGGCTGTTTGAGGAGTTCTATGCTCACGCCCCCCCTGCATTTTTTGTACGCCGGACTATTGGCATGTTTTGATCGCCAAACCTGTGGCGATCGCCGGCCGATGGCATGATGACGCCGAACTATGGCATGATTGCCGAACCCGCGTCGTTTTTTGGGCAGCGGGAAATGGAATGTTTAAAATTTGCATACGCTATGGGCCGAACCCCGGGGGCGCGACTGGGAAGCCGAGCCCCCCAGGCCGATTTTAGCGCCGGCTCGCCCCCAGGCGGCGCTATTTCGGGCCCCTGGGGGGCCAACGGCTGGAGATGCTCTAAGGAACGAGAAGCTCAACTCGATAAGGGAGACACGGAGTAGTGCGGTGCGTGGCCCATAGGGAACACGCGTCTCGCTCTAGTGGCGGCGGATGCCCCGCGCTGAATCTGCCGGCTGACCACAATCATTTCCCATAAATTATTGATGGGAAAATCTATATTATACACTAGGGAAACGAATCGACCAGGCTGGCCGGTCAAACGCGTGCCGCTCGATCAGATCCCATCGTGCTTCCCTGCTGCCAGCCACGTGACCCAGCCGTCCTCTCCCACGCCACCACCCACGTGTGTCATGAATGATTCCCCTTTCCCTTAGAGCATCTCCAGCCGTTGGCCCCCCTAGGGACCCGAAATAGCGCCGCCTGGGGGCGAGCCGCCGCTAAAATCGGCCTGGAGGTCGAGCTTTGCGTCTTGCTTCATCAACAGCGCCGACCACCTCGCCTCTGTCTTCTCCTCCCTCAGGGCAGAGTGGGTCTTTGCATCGGCGATGCACTGCTCGATCGACGCCTGCAGACGCTCGGCAGCCGGCGCGTCGTTCCTGGCCTTCTTCGCCTTCTTGTTCCTGTCTGGCCGCCCTTCTGCCGCCCCAGGAACAGGCGCGTCCGGGCTGAGCGAGCCGTCCTTGTTGGCGAGCTGATGCCGAACCTCGGCCCATTTCTCGCAGGACTCGATCCGCGTGAACACATGGAGGAACTTGAAGTCGAAGCCGGCGTCCCGGCGAAACAAGTCGAACATCCGCACCATCTGCGCCCAAAAAAGAACTGTTCGGCGGCGAAGGAGGGCGCAGGCCAAGTGTTCAACGAAAGGAAGAGGGCGAACATACCTGCTGCTCGACGCTCGCGCCGCTCTCTGGGCGAGCATGGACCTGTTCCTGGATGTCATGCCACTTGTTGCACGCCGTTTGAATGCCCCCCCAATAGTTGGACATGGCCTTGGTGCCGCGGTCCATGTACGTGCCGGTGAACTCTGGGTCGACCAACTTGCGCTCGTCGAAAGCTGCCTTGAAACTCTTTCAGTACGTCTCGGTGTTCTGGTTCGCGCCGGTGATCGGGTCCATGCTGACCAGCTTCCATGCTTCGGCGAGGCACACGTCCTCCACCGACGTCCACTTGATGCGGGGCTCGCCCGGCTTGCCGTTGGCCGATCTCGTCTTCTTCTTTTTTTCCCTTTGCCCTTCGCCGGCGCGGGCACCGGCTCTTCCTCCTCAATCTCCTCCTCCTCCTCCTCCTCCTCCTCCTCGGGGTCGACCTCGTCGTCGTCCATGTCGCCGGTGTCCTCCGCCTGCGCACCAAACCCGGGGCACGAGGCGGCCGCGGTGGAGCCGGTGTTGATGATGTCCTCAATCTCGGCCTCGGCGTTGCCGTACTATGGCGCCGCGCCGGGCGCGAAAGGAAGAGGGACACGCCGAGCCATAGCGGACGAACCGAAGTACGTCGGCGAGGGCACGTAGCCGTACTGGGCGTTGGGGTGGCCGGCGGAGAAGGAGGAGGGCGTGCGTGGGAAGGTAATGTTGGGGTTGAATCCGCCAAGGGCGTCGCCGTCGACGTACTCCGGCGAGGGCGCGTACCCCCACGCCGGCGAAGGAAAGGTCGGCGAAGGAAAGTGCGGGTCGCCGGTGCCTTGGGGGAACGGGCCCGTCGGCTGCCGCCCCGGGAAGATCGGGCGGTGAGACGACACCTCCTGCTCAACCGCCGCCGCCGCCGCCGCCGCGTCCTGGGCTTTCTTCATGAGGAGCCTGTTGCGGCGATCGGTGGTCACCGCCACCCTCCGCTCGACGTCGGCCTTCCACTCGGCGTTTGTCAACCCCGGCGGTCTTGCCATCGGCGCACGGGCCCTGCGCGGCTTGGCGACGGCGGAGGCGGTGGCTTGGCGAGGGGTGGCGTACTTCTTCGGTGGCATGGCGGCGAAGGAAGGGAAATGGAGAGTAGGACCGGGGGCGAAACGGCGGGATAGAGGGAAAAGGAGGGGGAAGTGGCGGGAAGTGGCAGCCGCTTGCCGACACCTCGGCCCCACCCGCCTTTTCGCTTCAGCCGGCGCGCCCAGGAGACCCCCAGCGCCCTGGGTTTGGCCTGGGTTCGCCAGCCCAAAAAAAGGCCGCAACCGGCGAAAATCGGCGTCTTGGGGCCGCGACTGGGAATTTTTTCGCCCGCTGGCGATGAAAAAGGGGCCGGGGGGGGTCCTTTAGGGCCGCGGCTGGAGATGCTCTTAGGCTCTGTTCAGTTTGCAGGATCAGAAAACACAGGAACAAAAAAATGTAAAGGAATAGAAAAAACAAGCACCTGTGAAACTGAGGATTTTAAAAGAGAGGAATAGTGGGGGAGTGAAGCGTTCGTCGGTAATCAAAGGAAGCTGGACATTAATGGAGCAGTGAACTGTAGCTTTGGAATTTTTTATTTGGCTGCAGACTTGATTCCCTCATACTCCATGCGGTGTGATGAAATATTTTATTGGATTACATGACTGTTTCAGCTCTGTACAAAGCCAGAACCAGTACGTTGTTTCGGCCAATCGTGAGAAACAAGAGGTTCGACTGGATGTTTCTTTTCCCATGAAATCTATAGGAATCCCACAGAAACAAAAGACTTTCCTCAGTTTTACTATTCACTTTTCCTTCACTCCGAACGCACTCAAGGTATAAAATACCACAGGGTCAAATTCCTTCCTGTTTTCCTCTAGACCGAACGCACCCTTAGGGCCTCTTTGATTCACAGGATTGCAAAAACGTTGGAATAGGAAAACATAGGTTTAGAATGGCATGTCCACTGCATTCCTATTGGATTTGAGTTTGTTTGATTGCATCACAAAGAAAAACAAAGGATTTGTTTCAAGAGGTTGGAGTGGATGCTAAAATTCCTATGAAATGTGGTACAAATGAATCCATAGGAAAAATTCCTATGGAATTCAATCCTACGAATCAAACGACCAACACAGAAAAAATTCCTAAGGATTTTAATCCTTCAAAAATCCTATGAGAATCCTTTGAATCAAAGAGGCCCTTAATCTCTCTTGCGAGCCAAGCTAGCTACTACTCATTCATCCCCAACGAGGCAACGAACCCAGCCAGCCAAAATCAATCAAGCCTTTGCCGCGCAAGCTCGTGTTGGAGGTGACACGCACCCAGCGCAGCGTGCTGCAACCAGAGTTTTGGATTTCGTCCGAAATTTTTGATTTTCGTCCCAAATCCGTCAATCTCGTCCAAGCCCGGTATAAATGTAAGGCGGCCAAAAATTTCGGCCCTTTTTGAATTCCTAGCCCGGCCCATGGTAAAGCGTAGGTTGCACCTGTGGCCCAATGGTATAAAACCGTCTACCAAGGCTCCCAACCCTAAATTTCCCCTCCGCTCCTCTCTCCAGCCCGGCGGCGGTGATGCTGGCGATGCAAGCCGGAAGCAGGGCATGGCCACCTCCTCCCATCCTTCCACACATTCAGTCCACATCCTTCCCCTCCCATCCACATCCTTCCATGCTCCTCCTCGTTCCAGGCTGGGAGCGTGACCACAAAAGGTCAATGCTTATGCTGGACATTGGAACCGGCGATGCTAGAACGGGGCGATGCAGATGCTGCATCGGGCAAGCAGGTTTGCTGGAACCGGCGGTCGTGGATGCTGGAACCTATGGTGGCGGGGTGCTGGAATCGGTGGCAGCAGATGTTGGAACCGGCAATACAGATTGCTACATACGGCCATGAAGTTTGCTGGAACCGGCGTTTGTGGATGCTGGAACCGGCAAGACCCCGACGCTATGCCGCAGTGTTTTTGTTGGAACCTGCAGTGGAGGATGCTGGAACCGGCTTCGACGGGAGTTGCAACCGGCTAGGGGCTTGAACCGGCATCCAGCGAGGAGGGGATAGTGCTGGAACGGCGGCGACGTCTCGCGGGGATGCTGGAGCTGCAACGGTCATGGGCGGAGCTGCAACCGAGGAAGACGACGATGCATTTTTTGCGGTGAGTTTTTGGCTGCGTCGGCGAACGGCAAAGCATTTTCTGTTTTTTGCTGGAACCGTGATTTTTTTTTGCTGGCACCGGCTATTATTTTTGCTGCCACGGGCGACGAACCAGATTTTTTGCTGAGATTCTATTTTTTGCCTGCACACGGTGATGCATGCCTACAACGCCGAGCGAGGGACGGTGGTGGCGGTGACGATGAGATGCTGCAACCACGGCGACCGTGTGCTCAAACCGGCGGTGCGAGAGCTACTATCGTCAATGGAAGGGAGTTGGGATCCAACGGAGGTCATGCTGTAATTCTGGCGGCTGTGTGGCGAGGGGCGGCAAGCTGGCTGTGCCACGACGGCGTGGGGGAGCTGCGATGGGGGGGTTGGGACTCGAGCATTGCAGGACGGTTGGACGGGCGCTCGTAGCGGGACGGACGGCGCCATGACGATGGGGCAGAGGCGAGCGAGGAAGAAGGATGGGGTGGAAGTCGTTGACTTGATCCAACAGTCACACGCGGGCTAATCGGACGATGGATGATCGGCCTGTCGAAATTTTGGGCCGGCCGGCCGGCGCCTAGTACCGACCTATACACTACACACAGCCGCGTTCCCGTGCGGTGGCTCGTGCACGCGGGGCGCTACAGCAGATCGGTGGCAATGTACGCAAACACTGCGCTGCTCTGTACTGTCCGTTACAGGACAATGACACTGCGCTTTAGAGATGGCGGTGATAGCTAGTTTGCTACAGTGACCGATGGCCGTGATTGTTTTGCGTTGAAATTACAGGTCAAAGTTACCATGCTTCGTGCGGCAGCTGCCCTAGCTACAGTACGTTAGTACGATGTCAGTTCTTCCTTTTTTTCAATGAGCACACCCCCCGTGTACACCTCTAAAAAGAATGTTGACCACATAAAAATTCAACTACAATATGCATGCTATTGTTTGGCTAGTAGTTTTCTCAAAACTTTATTGTAGACTAGCACAACAAATCACCTGGTAACTACAATTTTTTCAAGAAACGACAAGTTACATGAAATAAGAACGAAAACTTGGCACAATTAAATTGTTAAGTAGATAGAACACAAAATAAATTATCTTTTTGACAATTGTGTGTAAATAATATGGCAACTCAATACAATTAAACTGACAAGCACAGAAAACCATCATGACAACTAGGTCTAAGAAATACGGCAAGTCGTATCAAATAATTCGGCACAATTAAACTGGCAAGCACAACAAACAATCATGACAACTAGGTGTAAACAATATGGCAGCCGTATGAAACAATTTGGCACAACTAAACTGAGAAGTAGAAAATATCGTCATGACAACTAGGCGTAAAAAATACGGCAACTGTATGAAACAATTCGGCATTAAACCAACAAGCACAACAAACCATCATGACAACTGGGTGTAAAAATTGCGGCAAGCCATATGAAACATTTGGCACAATTAAACTGAAAAATATAGTAAACTATTATGACAACTAGGTGTAAAAATATACGGCTAGCCGTATGAAACAAGTCAGCACAATTAAACTGGCAAACGCAGTCAACAAATGTGACAACTAGGTGTAAAACTGCGGCAAACTGGCAAACGCCGGAGCGCAAGTATGCGGCGCTGCTCTGTAGTCGTGTCCGTTATTGATTGATGACATTAGTATGATGTCATCGTTTCTAATTTAGGATTAGCATGCCTATATAAAATCAGATTGCACCACGTTCCCTGCCAACATCCGATCGTTTTTCAGTAAAGGTGGATCATCAGCATGCAGTTTGTAGCAAGGAGTGATCATTAGCAATTTAGCATTGCTCGCAAAAAAAATAAAAGCAATTTAGCATGAACACATGCGGAGAGGAAATGCACTGGTGAGAGGAAGAGTATTGTTGGCTGCTTGCCATAACTGCACCGGCTACCATTTGTCCATAACTGCTTTGGTCACCGTTTGTCAAACGCATGAGGCCGACACGTTTAATTCGCTTGTGAGATACATCACTGAATACGGTCTATAATAAAGGTTGTGGAGCTCTATACAAGTTCTCTGGTATTCAGAGTGCACGAATCTCAGCCAAACCTAGGGTGCTGATTCCATCCTCGCTGGTCTCCGTGTCCCATTGGGTATTTTCGAGCAAAGTGTTGGCTATATTTTGTTGCCATATCATCTATTGCTAACCTAATAGCCAACTTGTATAGTAGTTAGCTACAAAGAAGTACTACTTTATCAATACATGGCCCACCTCCGACTCTCACAATGTTTCTTGGAGCCCGTGCTGCAGCTGACTCTTAATCTACAACCTGTTTCTCTTCTCTATCCTCTTCTCTCTCATCCAACTAAGCGAGAATATAATATTTTAATCCTTATAGCCTGCTTACATCACCTTATTATACTTGCTTTAAGTTGCTACTCGTTTTAATAAACAACACAGTTAAGTCTAGCCCTCAATGACTTCATGAGGAGAGGTCAGAGGCAGGCGATCTAAAACCCTAGCTGCCACCCCGTCTCTTCCTCCTCTCGCCGCTGCCAGAGTGCGTCGCCGAGCGAAGCCCGCGCGATGCTAGCCGCGGTGGGGAGATCTTGATCGTGGGGGGCGGGGAGGGGGGGCTCGTGTGGCGGCGATTGGTGAGCTACTATGGCATCTGCGTTGAAGATGAGTGATCGAGCTGCGGTGGTTTTCGGCTGGTGGTTCTCGCCAGCGGTGCTGGTGAAGCTGGCGGTGCCCGGAGGGCCCCAGGCGGTCACCAGAGAGGCGGACGTCCAAGCGTGGTCCATCTAATCTGTTCTCGTGATTTTCACATTCATATGTGACAAGTTTCCGGCGAGGGAGAACTATTAAAATAATTTAGTATGTTAACTCCATGCCAATACAAGTTCCATAGGGAAGTTCCGTTTAACATAAGACTTTGGTTAATGAGTCCATCTCATACAAAAAGCTTGCATGTATGCATTGGCACAGTAGGTTTGTTGTTTAAGATGTGCAGATCAATTCACACCCAGGTTGTGCTGTCCATATGATCAGTTTTTTTTTAAAACACCCCATATATTAATTAATTAAAAAAGTTATTACAATTATTCATTACAAAATTCGCCACGCAGGGCGGAACACTATTAAGAAGAATCCCATCAGATCTACTAATAAAGCTAAAGTTCGCAATTTCATGAGCCACCCCATTGGCAAGCCGATTAATTTTCGCATTTTTAAATTCTTGATCATTCTGGATATACTCAAAGCCGATTTCTTCAGATCAACGAGAGGACATCTGTCAAGCTTCTCACTTGCAAGGAAAAAATGAACGAAAGCACAGTCAGTCTCCAAAATAATAGACTGGTGAAGGGTAATACTGATATAAAGGCCTGCCAGG
This sequence comes from Elymus sibiricus, assembly GCA_039707655.1. Lineage (NCBI taxonomy): Eukaryota > Viridiplantae > Streptophyta > Magnoliopsida > Poales > Poaceae > Elymus > Elymus sibiricus. The sequence goes on from CM077675.1 coordinate 535,331,435, forward strand.
CATGCACGCATCTCCGCTTCATTCACGTTGGTACACCGACCAAGAAAGTCCTATGAAGAAATGACAACTTCACCGGCTGAATTTCTAGCAACCACCCCTACATTGGCGGCATTAATACTCTTGACAAAACTGGCGTCGACATTGATCTTGATATAATCATCTGGGGGAGGTTTCCACAACACATGATCTTGTAATGGTGCAGAAACTGCTATAGCACCTCCCACTCTTCCCTTACCTTTGATACTAGGAACAAGCTCAATAGTATCATGACAGGACGTAAAAGAAGACCAATAATTGTCCACAAAAATTGCAGAAGCAGTAATGGATTCCTTACCCTTTCCAAAAATTAAATCATTTCTCAAGTGCCAGGTTGGCCAGAAGAGAAACAAAATTTGCTCTCGTTGTTGCAAGCTCAACTAATCCAAAAAAACTAATAGCTAATCTGGTCCCGAGAACTTGAACAACTCTTCATCAGGAATATTCCACGACTCTCGTAAGGCCAATCGTAGAGCACGAGCCTTTGAACAAGTCACGAGAGCATGAAAAGTGTTTTCATCTTCTACTCCACAAATAGAGCACATACCTGAATTAATCTGATGGTTTTTAACTCTATTAGTCTGGACTGCCAAGCTATCAGTTGCGGCACGCCATGCAAAAATCCTTATTTTCTGGGGAATATTAGCCTTCCAAATTAGATTCCAAATCCTTCTTTCTCCATTTGGTTCGCCACTAGATTGACCCATTTTATCCTGACTATCCTTCAACTTAAGTGCAAAATTGTACGCACTTTTAACAGAAAATATACCGTTCTTCTCATAGTGCCATGCAATAAAAGCCCCATCTTAAGAGTCTCCTCTGCATCATGGGGATAGAAAAGATAGTTAATCAAATTTTCATCCCAAATCTTTCTCCCGCTCAAGAATAAATCGGAGACCCACTTCAACCTAGTATTATGCCTTTTAGCTGAAATTTTAAGGCCAGAGCTCCTGGGTAACCAATTATCCCTCCAAATATTAATGCTACATCCATCACCCACCTGCCAAATGAATCCCTTCTTAAGCAGTTCCAGACCATGCATAATCCCTTGCCAAGTCACTGATGTAGACTGCGGAAACACTGTATCAAGAATATGTCCCTGAGGATAATACTTTGCCTTCATTAGCTTAGCACACAACGAGTCCGGATAAACCAACAACCGCCACGCTTGTTTAGCTAAGAGGGCTTGGTTAAATAATCTGAGATCCCAAAATCCCATACCTCCTTTACCTTTAGGACTTGTTAATTTGTCCCATGCTAACCAATGTGTTTTCCTTCTATCTTCCTCATCTCCCCACCAAAAATTCCTGATAATATGGGATAAATCCTCACAAAGAGAAGCCGGAAATTTGAAGATACCCATAGCATACACAAGAATAGCCTGAATGACTGATTTTATTCAGTCTTCCTTCACCCCACAAGAAGCATATTTTTGAATCCAATCAGGGAGTCTTTTCAAAACCTTTTCTTTAGTAGACTAAAACATACCAGCCTTCATTCCTCCCTCTGGAACTTGTAGTCCAAGATATTTATCTTCGAACCCATCGACCGTAATTTTTAACATTACCATTATAACCACTTGATTCTCCAAACTGCACTTTTTCCCAAACATCATGGAACACTTATCAGGACTTAATAACTGCCCAGTCCCCTTTTCATACCCCGTCAGAATATTTTTAATGGCTAATGCTTGATCAATGGAGTCCTTGAAGAATAACATACTGTCATCAGCGAACAACAAGTGAGAAATACCAGGAGCTTGTCTATTCAAACGAAACTCCTGAAGAGCCCCCCTGGCACAAGCATCATTAAGCAGTAAAGAAAGTGCCTCAGCTACAAATAGGAACAAATACAGAGATAAAGGATCTCCCTGCCTGAGCCCCCGAGTAGGTGAAAACGACTCCAACAATTGTCCATTAAAGCGCATCGTAAATTTCACCGATGTAACACATGACATAATCCAATTTATCCACCGCGGTGCAAAACCCAAGGCCCCCATCATACATTGCAAGAAATGCCAATCCAAGCGATCATAGGCTTTAGCCAAGTCCAACTTATACGCACAAAATTCCCCCCTTAAATCTTTAAGCGTACTCAACGAATGCATACATTCAAAGGCTATGAGAGCATTATCAGATATTAACCTTCCAGGAATAAACGCACTTTGAGTAGGGGAAGTCATAACATTCTTGCATCCATCTTGCTTATTGTTATACGTCCAAGGCACACCATGAAATCCCAAGTCATATAAATTACAATCCGACAGAACTTCATGAAAATTAGCCATTAGTCTAGTAGACCTCTTATGACGAGAGAAGTGCTCATTTTGCCACATAGCTTCGTTAAAATCCCCCACCATAAACCAAGCTCCAAAACCAAGAGGTTTTATCCGTCTCAAGAGATCCCACATAACATATCTTTGGCTCGCCTTAGGCTCTCCATAAATGAATGTGCACCTCCATTTTGTTCCATCTCCCTTGTGGACGTATATATCAATAAAATGGTCACCATATTTGCTCAGCTCACAGGAGTACGCCGTATCCCAAAACACAGCTAGTCCTCCACCTTTACCATGGCCAGAAACAGTAAACACGTTATTCATACCCAACCTATAGCGCAAACTCTCAACATATTCTTTATTCTTTCTTGTTTCAAATAAAAAGATAACATTGGGTATGTGCGTCTTAGAGAGGCACAACAACTCTTGAACTGTACGAGACTGGCCCAAGCCTCGATAGTTCCAACTCAACATTTTCATGGCTCCTGACGGGCGACATCCGTGCCCGTCAGGTGACCGGTAGTCCCAAGGCTGGTAGCTTCCTTTGTTGCATCACCATCCTCTTTTTCCTCACCCACAGATTCCCTCCTCCTATCCTGAGCCACCTCCTCTCTCCCCTCCCTCTCAGTTACATGAACAATTGACCCATCTACACCTACTACAGCCTCAACCCTCTCAGTACAAACTCTTTTACAAGAAACACTTATATCATTTGCACTCTTATACTCTAAGCTCTCTGAACTAGTGCTATCCATGCTAAACACTAAGTTTTGATCATCAGGAAGGCGCCTCTTGCTGCCCGCCGTGCTCTCCAGGATGGCTGCAAAGGCAACCTTATGGTTGGACATGTCGCTGCCTCTATTTGGGGGAGTTGGGACCCCAAACTTCACATGCTTGGCGCACACGCCTTGAATGGCAGCGCGCTCCACCTGCTCCTCTCTATACAATCTTTTTCATCGGCCTTGAATTGATTCGGTTCCCTTGGATGGGTCAGTAGCCTCCCCTCCAGCATAGGCGTTCATGTTTATGGAGCTAGCACCCATGCCTTTGGTGCCCTGTACATCCACCAAGTCACCCTGGCTGACTATAGGAGCACCATCCGCAGCTTCTTTGTGCAGCAACATTGCAGCAGCAGTAGCAGGGGTCTCGGGAGCACTCAAGTTGATGGAGGGAGCGCCCCCCTTAACCCCTACATCGACCAGATCCGTCCACTCCACCCGGCCAGACGCGGGGTCCATATGATCATTTAGTTGTTAAGATCATGCATAGCCAAGGTTTGGGATTTCGTTTTGCAAATTTTATGGGGCCCGGGCGAAATTCGGTTTTTCAGTATTTTTTGGGATGAAAATGACAAACCAAAATTTGAAATTTTGAACGAAAATTGACCAAATTTTGATTGAAAATTGCCCAAAATTTCAAATAAACCAGAACAAAAGTGTATGCAGAATCTTTAGGAAAATATACATGTAAAATCATACAATCCATGCATCAAAGAATTATAGACCAGACTTGAACATTAGATTATCTGTCGTGCTGCCCGAGCCAAGGATCGGCTGCTTGTGGCTGCGTTCGGTGTTGTTGACGCTGTCGATCCAGTCGGCGCACAAGTGCAGCCTTGACCTCATGTAGCCGTGCTCCACGGTGTGGCCACCGTCAACAGGGTCGCCCCATGCACGGGCGCTGTCACGGCCACGACCTTCGCCCTCCATGGGAAAGAGAAGAACTAGGAGGAGTGCTTGAGGAGGTGGAGTGCTGGAGGAGGAAGAGGCTGGGTGGAGGTGCGCTGGAGGAGGAGAGTGGGCGGAGTTTGACTGAAGGAGGAGGCTTGGTGGAGGCAGCGCTGCCATGCTTCCCTCGGCTCGGCTTGTGTTGTCTACAGCCGGCACACACAGAGTGGAGATTGGGCAAAAAATACGAAAGTTAGGGTTACCAAAGGCTCTGTTGCAGTTTTTATACGACTTGGGGGGGGGTACCTGTGGGCTATTTTGGACCATGGGCCGAGCTGAAAATTCAAATAAGGTTGATTTTTTTGACTGGTTTGTACTAATAACGGGCCCAAACAAAATGGGCGAATTTCGGCCGAAATTCATTTTTTCCGGATGAAATCCAAAACTCTGCGCATAGCTACCAGCTCACCACCGCTCTTGGCCATCACAACATATTATACTCCCCAGCAGTTTCAGTGTTGTGGTTCCCCAGTTCCCACAAGCTGATGTTATTGATTTGAAGTACATATATAACGCGGCTTACGTTTGGCATTTGCCACTCCAAGAAAATGCAATAGTTCATGAAGGAAATGATAAATGTAACATTTGTCTGTGCTTAAAACATCTCTTGCATATGAGTCTGCAAAATCTTTTCATTGGTAAGGCTTTCCAGCAGGGTGATCTTTAGACCCTCGGACTTGTATTCTAACTGCTCATATTCTCTATCATTTAGGCAGAGGTCATGGAAGAGATGACAAGTGACATGATTGATTTGGCTTTGGACTCCGAGGACATGGAGGCTGAAATTGAAGAGGAGGTTGACAAGGTTCCTGCTAAGTAACAGCTGAGACTTCCTGACAGCTACCAGCAGCTGCCAGGGCATAGGGCATAAAGCAAATCTCAATGGGCAGGATTCCAGGATGTTAGGTTTAATCTTGATATTTTCTATTTGCATGTAGTTAGAGTTGTCCGAGTGAGTCGGCAAGTTAGCAAGTCGGGTCAGTTGCTGCATGCATAGTTGGTCGTTGCATGCACAAGTTAGTTAGTGGGATAAGCTACAACTTGGGCAAGTTAGTACCAAGTCACAAGGACCTGGAGTGATTCCAGGAGTTGTGCGTGGAGGTAGTGGGCGTGGGTAGTGGCCGGATGTGGCTGCCGAATGGTGCGTGGTCAGCTCCTTGTGTATATAAGATCAGAAAATGAATGAGAATAGTGGAGGCTGAGAGAGCTGTGGAAAAATGTAGCCTTTGTGTTGGCCAAGGAAGAGTGCATCGGCAAAGCTGGGTGGTTTTGTTCCTTGGCACATGTGTGTGTGTTCCCCTGGTGTGTGTGTCCTTGTGTTCATTAGAGTTTTCTTGAGGTAGAAGATGCGGCGCTGCGAGAGGCGGCGCCAACACAGGAGAGGTATGCGCATTTCCCCATTGGTCCACTATGTGTTTGCATGCATGTTAAAGACGTGTAAGCTGTAAACTATGCAAAACAGTAATTCAGGGCTTCTCCATTTTTTGAAGCGTCACCGGGGGTAAAAACCCACCTGAATTTTTCCATTTAGCTGATCAACAGCAAACCATCCGAAGTACAAGGTTTTGACGTCCGTTTGAAAAACGGGCGCCCGGGGTCACAAGCGGCAGTTCAGGGCAACGCAGAGAAACATTGCACCCAGGATTCGAGGATCGATTTACAGATAGTGCAGGAACAACGCCATCTCCACAGCAGGATGTCAACAACCATGTTGCGGGCGGTGACTGCGGGGGTTTGGTGCTGGCCGTGGAAAACCATGGCATTGTGGCTCTTCTAGATATTCCAGATGACGGCGATGCAGATTGTGGAACAGAGGCAAGGTATCTCGGGGAGACCAGCCCCCGTACTCCAGCATAGGGCTTCAACAGAGGCAGCAGCCAGCGTCCCTAGGACGGCCAGATCCCAGACGGCACGGGCATGAACCCACTGCACGCCCTGGGCTTGCACACCTCCACCCACGCAACCTTGCACTGGGCGCCAGTGATCGTAGCATCGTTTGCCTAGAAGAAAGCTCTGCACCGCTTCTCGCGGCATGCGTGCCCTCTGCGAGCTGGAGCGAGCCCATGGCATACATGGGGAGGGAGATGAGCACATCATCCACCAGCGTCCACTTGCCGGCAGACGAAAGGAGCAGCCAACACCAACCTGTGAACCACTTGTCCACCCTGGCGATGAGGGGGTAGAGGTCCGCAATCCGCAGCTTGAATGGAGAGAGAGGGAGCCCCAGATACTGCTGGGAGAAGCTGGCGACAGGGCACCCGAACACAGCGGCGAGTTGCGCAGCAGCTTCAGGGGCGACGTTGAGAGGCATGAATGTGCACTTGTCGTAGTTGAGCGACAGGCTGGTGTTTGCAGCAAACAAGTCCACTAATACTGGTCTAGCTCCACCACTGCTTATGAATCCTGAAGCAGTTAAATTAAACCCTCAAATCCATCGAGAGTTCTTCAAATTTGAATAAAACAATATGATGCTACCGAACTAACACTACAGTAAAGCAACTGCTGGCTACCCAGTAGCGAGGCAACAGCTCCAGGAAAAAGTTCCATAAAATGTTCACGTTAGAGATGTTACTATTTTTCAAGGAAATTGCTACTGTTACATGTCATACATTAAAAATCTTATCAAATTCATGGTTTTACAATGCATCCTATATTCTATGCCAGTTGATTTTAGTTTGCCCTTATTGTAACTCTATATATGCTCCTGCTGCTTCTTCATCTTTCTTCGTATCTCGCCATAGGCAATTGCTTCTCTGTCTCTTTACACTAAATTTCTCCGTCCAATACTTTGTCATCTTATATCTCATTTTTTTCAGGACTTTTTCGTTCTCTTAGCTACAGACTTAATAAAATGAACTATCTATTGTCAGAGTGGTTTTTCCATCAAAAATGATGGTTATCATTATCGTTATAATTGCTAACGCAATGGATAGGATTTGTATGCTTTTGGAAGTTTCTGCATGTATGAGACTCCCTCCTTTTTGTACTCTGCATATTAGGTCTTTTTAGGACAAGCCTTTGACCAACAATTACACTATTAATATGTAACTTTTGTGATACAAAATCATAATCATAAATAAGTACATTGGAATAGGAATCTAGTGACATCAATTTTGTCACATAAAGTACATACTAATAGAGTAATTGTTGGGCAAAGGCTTGTCCTAACGTGACCTAATATGCAGAGTAAAAAAATTTGACGTTCATATTCCTACATGATGTGTCTTCTCTACCTACAACCTCTTACTAGGTCCTCTTTTTAAAAGAAAAATATTCTTACTATGACAGGGTTTCGCTGGCTTCTGTTGTCCAATGTTGCCATTGTCACATGTCCCTATCATTATCCATACCGGCGACACATCCATGGGACGGGAGGGAAAGGAGGGAGGGAGGAGGAAGGCAACACATTGTCTTCTTATAAGGCGATCATGGAGGATACACAGAGACGGGGAGAAGAGAACAATTATTGTAGCACTCTTGGAAAGAAAGTGGTAACAGATATATGTTGTAGTTGCCCGTGTTATGTATCCATATTGAGGTACCGCATTTAATGTTGTAATGACATCAGACTACTGTAACTTGCACGGTCATTTTTGCTAAATTTGGATAAGACTCGTTCAACAAACTACATCACAAATTGAATTGTTTTTCCATGTCCGTAGCAACGCACGGGCTTCTTACTAGAAGGAAACATCTTACCCCTAGGATAGCGTCAATGCATCTAGCCAAGAATTAAAATTTTATGTATGATGGCATTTATGTTCACTAGTAGAAAACAGGGCTTTCGTCACAGCTCAATCTACACATTAGTCCCGGTTGCATTACGAACCGGGACTAATGTGAGCATTAGTCTCGGTTCGAGCGGCTAGGGCGCCGGTCGGGCATCAGTCCCGGTTCAAATGGGACCTTTAGTCCCGGTTGGAGACACCAACCGGGACTAAAGGGGCCGATACCGACACCAACCGGGACTAAAGGGGTTGAGGCTTTAGTCCCGGTTCTACTGTAGCTAGCCTTTTTTTTTTTTCTGTTTTTACATTTGTTTTCTGTTTTAAATTGCTTATATCTTTTAGGATATTTGTGGTTTTTGAGTGATTCTTTTTGCATTAGATTCAAAATTTTGTCTAGTTTCTGTTTGTGCCATTAGTTTTCAAATTTGAATGGTTTAAATTTGAATTTGTTCAAATTTGCTTCAAACCCTAGATTGTGAATAACTTGAGTTTACAAATAGTTTTTAATTTAATTCTTTTTGCTCCTAGTCACGTGTTAGATTGTTCTCACAGTAAGATTTATTTGTTTAATTTTAGAATAATTTAAATTTGGATTTTAATTAAAACAATATTGTTTTGCTTATATAGTTGTTTTAGTCATTTAATTGTTGTTTTTTATTATTTTTATTTAGTTCTTTCTGTAGATTTTAACATGTTGTAGTATGGTGCATATTGAATGCACAAAAAGTCTGGAGTTGAAATAAGTAAAAAAATGAAATGCCTTTGTAACAGATGGGTTTTCGTCCGAAACATTGATACTTCGAAGGAGATGGTCCAGTTTGTACACGAAGTGCATCCAGTTTTTGCCGTAACCCTGTCAACTTTGTAGCACATGCTATGTGGGTGAAATGATGATACCATGCCAAGTTTCAACATTTTCAGATTTCATTTGTAGGGCTTTTCAATTTCAGGGTCATTTAGGTCAAAAAAATCATTAAATGCATGAAAAATAGCAAATGAAGTTACAAAGGGTTGAAATTTGAGGATGTGGCTTTGAATGGTGCATATTGAATGCACAAAAAGTCTGGAGTTGAAATAAGTTAAAAAAATGAAATGCCTTTGTAACAGATGGGGTTTCGTCCGAAACCTTGATACTTCGAAGGAGATGGTCCAGTTTGTACACGAAGTGCATCCAGATTTTGCCGTAACCCTCTCAACTTTGTAGCACATGCTATTTGGGTGAAATGATGATACCATGCCAAGTTTCAACATTTTCATAGTTCATTTGTACGGCTTTTCAATTTCAAGGTCATTTAGCTAAAAAAATCATTAAATGCATGAAAAATAGCAAATGAAGTTAGAAAGGGTTGAAATTTCAGGATGTGGCTTTGAATGGTGCATATTGAATGCACAAAAAGTCTGGAGTTGAAATAAGTTAAAAAATTGAAATGCCTTTGTAACAGATGGGTTTTCGTCCGAAACCTTGATACTTCGAAGGAGATGGTCCAGTTTGTACACGAAGTACATCCAGTTTTTGCCGTAACCCTCTCAACTTTGTATCACATGCTATTTGGGTGAAATGATGATACCATGCCAAGTTTTAACATTTTTAGAGTTCATTTGTCGGGCTTTTCAATTTCAGGGTCATTTAGCTCAAAAAAAATCATTAAATGCATGAAAAATAGCAAATGAAGTTAGAAAGGGTTGAAATTTGAGGATGTGGCTTTGAATGGTGCAAATTGAATGCACAAAAAGTCTGGAGCTGAAATAAAAGTTAAAAAAATGAAATGCCTTTTGTAACAGATGGGTTTTCGTCCGAAACCTTGATACTTCGAAGGAGATGGTCCAGTTTGTACACGAAGTGCATCCAGTTTTTGCTGTAACCCTCTCAACTTTTTAGCACAAACTATTTGGATGAAATGATGATACCATGCCAAGTTTCAACCTTTTCAGAGTTCATTTGTAGTGCTTTTCAATTTCAGGGTCATAGGGGTTCTGAAATTTTCAAACTCTACCCCCCCCGTGGACCGCCTTTTTTAGGTTTGTAGAAAATAAAAAAAAATGATAAAATCTTCAAAAAATACAATCCTTTGAGATGTAGTTAGGTTTTAGTGTCTAGTTGGTATAGAAATTTTGAAATATGAATTTTGACCGTTTCTGCAAAAAAACGGAAAAAAATGTAAAACGGCCATAACTTCTGCATACGATGTCGAAAAAAAAAATTAATATATCAAAAAAAACTAGGTGAACTTTACCCGGTGAAAAAAAATTGGGACTCAATTTCACCAGGGTTTACCCGGTGAAGTTTTCTCAGATTCTCGAAATTCCAAAAGTAAAAAAAGTTATTTCAAAAAGAAGATTTTTTCCTACAAAATCAAAAAAAATAATTTTAAAAATTAATTTTATTTAAAAATAAATAAATGATGTAATATTTGGATTCCTCACATTTTTCTGATAATAATGGATATATTATTTGTTGAATTTCGATTTACAGATTTAAAGATATTAATTATGCCATATTAATCGAATAAATGGCAAAAAAATGAATAAAATAATATTATTACTTATTTTATTTTCATTGAAATTAAATATTATTATTACTTATTTTGTTTAATTTAATAATTGTTTGGAATTCAAAAAATTAAATCATGTGACATCAAGACCTAAGGGTTAATAGCATTGATAGCTTACTATTGTCATGAAAATAACAAGTGCAGACTTGGAAACTAGGGGCGATAGAACCAGAAAGTTAAGCGTGCTGGGGCTGGAGCAGTGAGAGGATGGATGACCGGACGGGAAGTTAGACGATTTGGAGTGAGTGCTCCACGCTGGAGCAGTGAGGACGGATGATTAGAGATTAAATTGTGAAATAATTCAAAGATTTGAAAATCGGAATAAAACTTAAAAACAAATCAAAAAATGGTCAAAAAAAATTCACATTTTTTTTTCTTCTAAAAATTCCTTTAGTCCCGGTTGGTGTTACCAACCGAGACTAAAGGTGGAGCCTTTATTCCCGGTTGGTAACACCAACCGGGACTAAAGGTCCTCCCTCCCCCGCCCCACACAACGCCATGTGGAGGGCCTTTGGTCCCGGTTCGTAAGCAAACCGGGACTAAAGGTTTTGGGTATTAGTCCCGACCCTTTAGTCCCGGTTCCAGAACCGGGACAAATGGCCCTCTGGAACCGGGACAAATGGCCCTTTTTCTACTAGTGGTTGGATAACATGACTAATGTATATATGGGTTGGGGCTTCACTTGTGATTTTACTAAATGCATGGAACAGATCAGCTGAGATATCCAATCATTTGTTAAAAATATTTGAAGCTAGGTACTCCGGGGTCTGAACGCTTAATTAGCTGACCCAGTTTTTTCCTTTACAACTGAGTTTTTTGCGTGCCATTTCTTTATATTATGTTTTTTTTGTTTGATAAATCTATTTGATGTTTCACCAAGTCTTATTTAATTATATTGACTATTTTTGCTCTAGTACAAAACCTATAATGAGTTTTAGATTTATCCATTTTGGCAACATTTTTGTAATAGAGGAACTCAAAAATAGTTTCACAAGTCCAAAGATATATACTACTCTGCCAAGAAAACATATCAGGATTCATTTATTAAGGACATGGTGATAAGGTGAGCAAGGCACATGATTTTTTTATCGATTGACCAGCTATGCGACATAGCATGCATGCACATGAGAACATGAAGAGTGCTTTCCAATGTCTGGAAGTGACTAATGATTTGTCTGTTACACTAGCAGTTATAGCCTATAATGATTCACTGGTTTCATAGAACCTTATAGTTTCAATATGATCGGTTCAAATGATGAATGGGAAGTTTGATCATGGTTGTTTGGTGATCTGAAGGTCAACATGCAGATGCGACGAGTGATCTCCAATCTACATGTCCCCATGGCACCTTCAGGTGCCTCCTCCCCATTATCTACATTGCCACTGTCACCCAACAATGGTGATGATGCCGACAACCACACACATTCGAGGAGCAATTGGCACACTAGGGGAAGGAGCCCTATATCTTCCTACATTGATATGCATGTCGCATAGATTGTGTCTATATTGCACATATGGAAAATAAATTTGCTGGTCATCTTGTACTCTTGCTTTCATCTAGCGATGTCTTGATTATATTCTTGGGGGAGATAAGGATTAATTAGCAAATTTCTAGACTATATCGTTTCAATGATATGCCCATGGGACCATAACCTTTCAAAGTTTTTGAAAGCCCTTATCCAAAAGTTATATTTGTAAAACTTGAAGCGCAAAGTACTTTTACGATACCCTTAAATAATATAAGTCATTCATTCCCTCTAATCCAATGGATCTTACTCTAACGTAAGCACACTGGAGTACCGCCACCAAACATCGAGGAGTACCATCATTTTTTGTTATTCCGTGGCAACGCACAGACATACAACTAGTACAAATAGATGTGTGCTCCTCTGCCTACTCTAAATAGTGAACACTTAAGCTAAGGCTCAATTGTTGTATTATGCTTAATTACATCGTGCAGAGAATTTAGGCCAGGTGTCTATGAGGGTAGAGTTAGTCCTTGATTTTTCGGATTCTTCTCAACTCTTCATGTCGCCCAGAGTCAACGTCAAAATAACACATATACACTAGTAGAAAACGGCCCATTTATCCCGGTTCCAGAGGCCCATTAGTCCCGGTTCTGGAACCGGGACTAAAGGGTCGGGACTAAAGCCCAAAACCTTTAGTCCCGGTTCGCTTACAAACCGGGACCAAAGGGGCTCCACGTGGCCGCTGCGGGGAGCCCAGACAGGAGAACCTTTAGTCCCGGTTGGTGTTACCAACCGGGACTAAAGGTGGACTTAGTCCCGGTTGGTAACACCAACCGGGACTAAATGAATTTTTAGAAGAAAAAAAAATTGATTTTTTTTTGAATTTTTTTTAATTTTTTTTGATTTGTTTTTAAGTTTTATTCCGATTTTCAAATCTTTGAATTATTTGACAATTTAATCTCTAATCACCCGTCCTCACTGCTCCAGCGTGCAGCACTCATTCCAAATCGTCTAACTTCCCGGCTGGTCACCCATCATCTCACTGCTCCAGCCCCAGCACACTTAACTTCCTGGTTCTATCGCCCCTAGTTTCCAAGTCTGCACTTGTTGTTTTCCTGACAATAATAAGCTATCAATCCTATTAACCCTTAGGTCTTGATGTCACATGATTTAATTTTTTGAATTCCAAACAATTATTAAAATAAACAAAATAAGTAATAATAATATTGAATTTCAATGAAAATAAAATAAGTAATAATATTATTTTATTCATTTTTTTGCCATTTATTCATTTAATATGGCATAATTAATATCTTTAAATCTGCAAATCGAAATTCGACAAATAATATATCCATTATTATCAGAAAAATGTGAGGAATCCAAATATGACATCATTTATTTATTTTGAAATAAAATTAATTTTTTAAATTATTATTTTGATTTTGTAGGAAAAAAATCTTCTTTTTGAAATAACTTTTTTTACTTTTGGAATTTTGAGAATCTGAGAAAACTTCACCGGGTAAACCCGGTGAAATCGAGTCCCAATTTTTCTCTAGTTTTTTTTGATATATGAAACTTTTTTTTCGACGTCGTATGCAAAAGTTATGGCCGTTTTACATTTTTTTCCGTTTTTTTGCAAAAACGGTCAAAATTCATATTTCAAAATTTCTATACCAACTAGACACTAAAACCTAACTACATATCAAAGGATTTTATTTTTTGAAGATTTTATCATTTTTGTTTATTTTCTACAAAACTAAAAAAGGCGGTCCACGGGGGGGGGGGGGGGGGGTAGAGTTTGAAAATTTCAGAATCCCTTTAGTCCGGGTTGGTGTCCATCCAATCATACCGTCGACTACATCTGCTAGCACCATCCCAGCCAGAGTCACAACTAAGGTTAACCAAGCCAAAGTCAACCCTTTCTAACTTCATTTGCTATTTTTCATGCATTTAATGATTTTTTTTAGCTAAATGACCCTGAAATTGAAAAGCACTACAAATGAACTCTGAAAAGGTTGAAACTTGGCATGGTATCATCATTTCACCCACATAGCTTGTGCTAAAAAGTTGAGAGGGTTACGGCAAAAACTGGATGCACTTCGTGTACAAACTGGACCATCTCCTTCGAAGTATCAAGGTTTCGGACGAAAACCCATCTGTTACAAAGGCATTTCATTTTTTTAACTTATTTCAACTCCAAACTTTTTGTGCATTTAATATGCACCATTCAAAGCCACATCCTCAAATTTCAACCCTTTCTAACTTCATTTGCTATTTTTCATGCATTTAATGATTTTTTAGCTAAATGACCCTGAAATTGAAAAGCCCTACAAATGACCTCTGAAAATGTTGAAACTTGGCATGGTATCATCATTTCACCCACATAGCTTGTGCTACAAAGTTGAGAGGGTTACGGCAAAAACTGGATGCACTTCGTGTACAAACTGGACCATTTCCTTCGAAGTATCAAGGTTTCGGACGAAAACCCATCTGTTACAAAGGCATTTTATTTTTTTAACTTATTTCAACTCCAGACTTTTTGTGCATTCAATATGCACCATACTACAACATGTTAAAATCTACAGAAAGAACTAACTAAAAATAATAAAAAACAAGAATTAAATGACTAAAACAACTATATAAGCAAAACAGTATTGTTTTAATTAAAATCCTAATTTCAATTATTCTAAAAATAACCAAATAAATCTTACCGTGACAACAATCTAACACGTGACTAGGAGCAAAAAGAATTAAATTAAAAACTATTTGTAAACTCAAGTTATTCACAATCTAGGGTTTGAAGCAAGTTTGAACAAATTCAAATTTAAACCATTCAAATTTGAAAACTAATGGCACAAACAGAAACTAGACAAAACTTTTAATCTAATGCAAAAAGAAACACTCAAAAACATCAAATATCCTAAATGATATAAGCAATTTAAAACAGAAACTAAAAACAGAAAACAAATGTAAAAACAGAAAAAAAAAACTTTCAGAACCCCTTTAGTCCCGGTTGGTGTCTCCAACCGGGACTAAAACCTTTAGTGCCGGTTGGAGACACCAACCGGGACTAAAGCCTCAACCCTCCACCTTTAGTCCCGGTTGGAGACACCAACCGGGACTAAAGGGTATCGGCCCCTTTAGTCCCGGTTGGTGTCTCCAACCGGCACTAAAGGTCCCATTTGAACCGGGACTGATGCCCGACCGGCGCCCTAGCCGCTCGAACCGGGACTAATGCTCACATTAGTCCCGGTTCGTAATGCAACCGGGACTAATGTGTAGATCGAGCTGTGACGAAAGCCCTGTTTTCTACTAGTGATAGTATGGTTTGTTATGCCAATTCTGTATGAAGACTTAGCGTTCAATTCGATCCTGTGCAAAAGCAAATGAGATCTTCGTTAGACTCTTAACAAAAGGTCAATTCTATTATATCTCTTGCACATCAACAATCATCCAGCGTGGTGCGATTAAGTGTCACAACTTAGTAGATGCTACTCTACTCCCTCCAAGTCACAACTTAGGTATTCTAGGCATTGACACAATCATCAAGATGACACTTTGACCATTGTTATTTTACTAAAATGTGTTGCTCAAATAAGATTAAGTATACATTCTGAAAGTATTTCATATATATCTAGTTGTATCGATTTAATGTTATAAATGTTGGTAATCTTCTCTGTATGGATAGACAAACCAAAAGAGGTTTAACTAGCACAAATTTTAAAATGATATATATTGTTATCATTTAGTTAGATTATTTGATAAATAAAATTATATCATTGATCAATATATCGATAGTCAAAGCAAAAGATGTCTGAATAGCCCATATTTTAAAATGATATATATTGTGACTATTTAGTTAGATTTATTTGTAAAATCAGACACGCCCTAATTTATTATGTTCTGAAGCACAATAATGCATTTCTCCACAACTTAATTTAGAAAAATGAGATGCTCAAACTCCAGATTGAGTATTCAAAAGTGGATCAACGACCTTTACTAAGAAAAGTGGCTCAACCAAATTTATATCATAGTGGATTGCCATGACAAACGGGCTCTAATTCAACTGTGCGTTGAGTCATTTGCTTGTCGTCGTACGTCCCTCCCTCTGATATAAGATGATTCTAGATAAAGAATAAACTTACTAAATCGTTATAAATTATAAGAAGGCACAAACCGTAGCCGTGTGACAAATTTAAAACTAAAGTGTCACTGTCTCGCCGCAACTTTGGTGAGCTAGGACCATTCGTGCTTGGTCTAGCCAGGCGCACGTCAGCGCCCGTGGAATCTACGCGAGAGCTATCACAACATTTATAATTGGCAGTTTCTGCATTCACAAGTGGGTCTCCGGCCACAGCATGTATGTACAGATAGCATCAATCTTTCTTTTTTTTTTTTTGCGGGTGAGGTACATCAATCTATCCATATGTTAAACTCTAGCTAAGCAGAGTTATTGAGCGACCAGGAACCCTAGCCGCCGCCGCTAGGAGGGCCGATCCTTCCGGCGCCATCATCCGGCGGCTACCGTATGCCGGCGGCCTCTTGGTCGTCGGTGGTGAGGGGGGTCGCCGGATCCCGCGCGTGCGGATCGTTTTAGCTTTAGATTTTAGGTCCCTGGTGGCTTAGGTTTTTGGGTCGTTCGATGTCTTGGCTTCGGCGGTGGCGATGGCGAAGCTGAATAAAGAAGCTCCAGATTCTCCCCCGAAGAGGCGATCATATCTATGGTCGGTGATGGATTTGGGAACTAGGCTGTTCAACCAGGGATGTCGTGGCGGCGGTGGCATCCTTGTGGTGGACTTGTGTCCTCGGGCTCCGGCGTTGCGACGGCGTCTGCTCTAGCATCGGCGCGGAGCTTGGGAGGAGCGGATGCAGATTGTGGTCTGCATCGACGACATCTGGAAGACGGAACGTGTGCTGGGTTCATGGTTGAAGGATGACAGGTATGGTTTCCTCCTTCGGCATATTAGTCGTGGTGGGGTGCCACATCTAGAGTTCGATGACGTGTCCGGGGTGTTGCCCCCGTCTGATTCGTTCAACGACAATGGCTTCGCCTTTGGTGAGCCACCTTGGAGGTCAGCAAAGCTGCATATCAGCTATGGAGCCGCGTTGAGCTCGGGTGAGGAGGTGATCCGTCATTTTTTTCTTTGGTTATTTTTGTAGGTTAAAAAAAAAGATATGCATCGGGATTTGGGAGCGAAGTTACCAATTCATAGGCCGAACGATTAATAACCAACAGATATACACGCGAACCAACCTGTGGTTGGATGGTTAGAGGGACTGTGGTATCCCCAGCCCACCAGGGTTCAAATCCTGGTGCTCGCATTTATTCCTGGAATTATTTCAGGATTTCCGGCGATGCGCATTCAGTGGGAGGAGACGTTCCCGTCGACGACGAGGTGCCTACGGTGACTTTGTAAATTTCAAGATGATATGCCGGCTCAGTCTCTCGGAGGTGCTCATAGGGGTAGGGTGTGCGTGTGTGCGTTCATAGGGGTGAGTGTATGCGCGTGTATATGAGCGCTTGCGTCTGTACTGTGTTAAAAAAAACAGATATACACCGTGCGGTGAGCTCCTTAATTTTTAAATCCGTTTTTTTTTTAAGTAGGAGCTATATACCGGGCTAGTACACGACCACCAACTTACCTGCATGCTTGGAATCACTTGTTCTCTTCTGCCGATAAGTGCCACTGCAGGCCGGCCTAACATGAGGAGCAGGAGCTAAGATGTAGCCAAGAACGACTCGCCGATCGATATCAATGTGTATTGATGTAAATAAGCGTCGATGGATTGATCGATCGGCAAGTCATCCTTGGCTACACCATAGTCCCCGAGCCTAATGTTAGGCAACGGCCAAGCGAATCCGATCGACAAATCGTTCTGTGGCCATGGCTGGTGCATACAGGAGATAGAGAAAGAAGGCAAGAAGCTGAGAAATGGGAGAGAATATATATTTTTTCTTTTTAGGAAAGGTGAGAGAATAGATGGAGGGCACTTGGATTGATGGGCCTCCTTCCTATATATACGTGCAGCAGGGTCGGTAAGAAAGTTAAACAAGTTAGAAATGTGTGACCTGACGGATTGATTAGCTAGCTCTAAAGTTAAACAAGTTAGAAATCTGTGACCTGACGGATTGATTAGCTAGCTCTTGGTTATTTAGAAAAATCTGTCTAAAGCCAATCATGATGACTTTAACTAAAGCTCGTGATGATTCTGGCCGGCGGTCAGACGGTACGTGTCTGATTTCTATTGCTATATTCTGCAGTGTTCAGTGCATCCCCGGATTTCCCTGCCTCCCTTTAACTAAAGCGATCATGTGGCGGATCGCCTACAATTCCTTGAGGGTGTTTAAAACTGCACAGGGCAAAAAGACGGCGCCCTGTTGGCTGAATCACGGGATAACAGCTGCGCTGAGCAAATTAACCGATAGGAAAATTAGCTAACAGCTCCGCCCAAACCCCGTGGCAGGCTGGCAGCAGCACGAGTTTTTTGTGAAATGGCAAAAACCAGCGGCTGGTGTGCTGAGTGAGGACAAATGAGCGCGGACCCGGCTAGGGAGATGGATGTGATTGCATCCGGTGCCGGAGATATGCCGAATCTGATTCTGCTCAGCATGTTTGCCTCCACAGCTTTCACTACTACAAAGATCATGCGGCGGATCGCCTACAATTCCTTGAGGATGTTCAAACCTGGACTAGGCGTGGGCTCTCATTTCCTCTCTCTCTTTCTCTCTCTTCCTCCTCCCTCTTCTTGAGAGTCTCCACCACCGCCCCGGATCCCCTCTCCTCCTCCTCTGGCCGGCTTGTCGGTCGGGGGAGGGGTGAGAGAGGAGGCCTGGCCCCTTCTGTACAGCGTAGATCTAGGTGTAGGCTAGGGCCTATGATTGCCTTCGGGCTGTTTGGCGTCATGCCGGATATGTGCAGTCAACCGATGCTTTTGTGCAACATGTGGTGGTCGTTGGAGGGTTCTTCTGTTCTTTCTCCATGGTGGGGATGGGGCGGCAGGGATGAATCCGTTATGTCATGTAATGGAAAGGGGATTAGCCCGGTTCAACTAAATAAATAAATCTCTTGCACATCGCCAACTTCTCAGGCCTGACATATCTGACCACCCTCTCTCTCTGTGTGTGTGTGTCAGGAATAATATTATATAGGGATAATTGGTTTTATGCCCCTAGTTGGGTCATACTCGGCAGTTTTGCCCCTAGTTTTTAAAAACCCTCGGTCTTGCCCAAGTCCGTTTGGTTCTCTTATGCTTTTGCCCTTCCGTCTCAATTCCGTCCGGTCAAAGGCGTTTGACCGCTAGAGAGATATTTCTCTAAACCATTTTGCCCATCCTTACAACTCCAGTCAAAAAATAAAGAGAAAAAACATGACACTTACAAGTGGGTCCCAACCACATATAAAAGAAAAAAAAGCCAAATAGAAAAAATAGTCATTCTCTCTCCTCTCTTACTCTCTCTGCCACTCGGCAAACAACAGCGACGACGGCGAGCAATTGCCACCGGAACATCGGGGCATGTCGGCGAGTTGGCGAGCTGGGCGGGAGGGCACGAGTTGCTGAGCTGGCATCTCACTCTATGACAGGTGGACCCATTGATCCAGTTGCCCTATTTGACCGGTCATTGCCAATATGTAAGGAAGGGCAAAATGGTCCAAAAAATGTCTCCCTAACAGTGTGACCCAACTAAGGGCATAAAACCAATTATCCCTACTATATATGATGTCTAAGCAGTAGTAGGAACTAGGTGTAACCTTTTATTGCTCAAAAATCAACTAGTAACCTTTTATTGCTCAAAAATCAACTAGACCTTTGCAGGCGTAGGTGTAAGAAAATTTGGAGGTTCATTTAGCCACCTATCGGAAATAGTAATGCTAGACATACGGGTGGTTTACGGGATTTTTACTGTCTGGTTAGCAATGGATGGTTGGGATTAAATTCATGGGGCGGGCCCACCAGTGAAATTCAGGCGGGCCCAAATAGAGGAGCACACGCGTCTTGGTCCGTAACTTCCGTAATGACAAGGCCCGTATGTCTAGCATTAGTTTATCGGAAGGCATGCCTAGCTAGAACATATGCGGCATTTGAGAAAACTGTTCGGGCCCCGTGTCGCTCTCGCGAGGGCGACACGAGCGGTGCGCAAACCCTAGCCGCCAGGACCCTCCTCTTCCCCTTCCTTCCTTCCACCACCACCGGAGGACGTCGCCGAATGAAGCCCGTGTGGCCGACGGCGGCGGCGGGGATCTTCGTCTCGCGGCCGCGTTTGCTCTTCGGGGCATGTGAAGTGGGGTTCCCGGCGGCGCAGCGGTGGGATTCGGCTGGCGGCGGCGATGCTCCCCTGTTTGCTGGCGCAAGGCGCTGGCATCGAGCTCGACGTCCTGCGGCGCTTGGTCGACTGCTTCCATGGCGGGTGTGGGGTTCGGGATTCGCCTCACCGACGCAGCGGAGGTCCTCGGCCAGCGGCGTCGGCCTAATGTTAGGCAACAACCAAGTGAATCCAATCGACAAATCATTCTATGGCCATGGCTGGTGCATACAGGGAGAGAAAGAAGGGAAGAAGCTGAGAAAGGGGAGACAATAGATTTTTTTTTTAAGGAAAGGGGAGAGAATAGATGGAGGGCACTTGGATTAATGGGCCTCCTTCCTATATATAGGTGAAGAAGGGTCCGTGAGAAAATTAAACAAGCTAGAAATATATTTTTTCTAGGGACATCGATCAGAGATAGCTATATTCCTCGTCCTGTGACCTGACGCTGGTGTGGGCTGTGGGGTGACTGACTGCGCGTGGTCATGCACCCCAAGCTCGTGATGATTCCGGCAGGGCCGGCCCTGGTGTATGGCCAGAGGGGCGACGGCCCAGGGCCCAGGCGGAGGGGGGCCCATGACCTAGTACACATATATATAAGGGAAAAAACTGATACAAGAAAAAATGAGATGGGCTCGACCCATCAGATAGCTAGCTAGCGAAGCGTCGAGTACGCAAGTTACGGCCGCAGGACGCACGGGTACGTGTGAAACAAATCAATCCGAAGATCTGCCTTTTCCTGTTCGTCGCTCGTCGGTTAGTCTTCGTCCTCTCATCGGCCCGCCGCTCCTAGCTCGGCGCCTCGGCCGCCCGTCGCTCCTCGCCCGGCGCCTCGGCCGCGGCGCTCGTCGTCACCGCTGCACGCAGCAGTCCGGCAACCCGGCCTTCCGGCAATATGAAAATAAGTTATACGGACAGTATGCATCCAATATCCATGTTCTTGATCCATTCATCCTTCCTCAATTTCAATAGTTTCTTACTTTCTTTAGTACGTATATTCAACTACTCATCCATGATTCATCCCACAGAGTTTTAAATTTTTTATGTATAATTTTCTAATTTAATCTTTCACAGTATGTATTCAATCATCCTAATTTTTTGTCATTCTGTACATGTCTAGGGTTCCAATCATCCGATCTATAAATTTCTAATTCTTTGTGTACTTTTAACTTCATAATCTTAGGACATTAGCCTGCCATATTGCCTAAAAAGCATTTGTCGGATGCTAACAAAAGAAGAAGAAAAAAAGAAAGTGATCTTGATATTGCCCTTAATGGCTATGCATCAAGAAACGTCAGAAGAAACTTTTTCTGAATCACTAAAGTATTATGTTGTCGATGGAGTCAGTCAAATTTGTTTCTTATTTAAGGTAATCAAGTCATGTTTGTTTTATTTTGCAATCTTTTTAATATTTTTGTAGTAATACGGCATTGTCCAATAATTATTATAGACAAATTTCAAACTAAAGATGTGCGGTTCAAAGTTTACTTTTAATATCATGCAAATTTAACTATGTGTGTGTTTGTGTGTGTGTATTTATGTATTACGCACACACATACATATACATAGTCTTAGGACTTAGGGCCCATGTCGTCAAGTTCGCCTAGGGCCTCTCGAAACACAGGGCCGGCCCTGGATTCCGGCCGGCTGTGTGTCTGATTTCTACTGCCACATTCTGGAGTGTTCATTGTATGTCTCGATCTCCCTGCATCCCTTTAACAAAGTAGGGCACACCCTCACACCGGATCACGTGGCGGATCGCCTACAATCCCTTCAGGATGTTCAGACCTGCACAGCGCAAAAAGACGGCGCTGTTTGCTATAAAAAACAATAGGAAAATTAGCTCATTTCCAACACGAACCCTCAAACCATCCGCAACAGTCCGAACCGCGCGGTCCGAAAGTCTTTTGCCATCCAACGCGGTCCTGCATCGGTCCGTAGGCCGGTCCGGACCGGAGATAAATGGGGAGGGTGGGGGGGGCTTCGCGGCCGTCCGGACCGCTGCCACGCCCACGTCTGACTAACCTGGCACACCAAAAAAACCTCCCGCGCCCGAACGCTTTCCCGCTCGAAGCCAGCTGCTCGCATCCATGCCGCTCTGCATTGACGCCGGCCCAGAGAGCGGATGTGACCTCTCACTAGCGCCGGCCCAGGGCGCCGCCCGCGCCGCGTCGCCAGTATCCGCTTATGTTCAATGCCGGAGAGACGTTTACTGGACGGGACGGGAAGGATATCTACCACGGCCGTTCAATGCCCGTCCCTCCGTCTGCCGCCATTAAACAGGCTCGCCGGCTGAGAAACCAACTCTGGCGCCCGCGCATTGACGCACCCGGACGCTTTGCCTCACCGGCATCCACTATTTAAAGGCATCCACTATTTAAAGGCGGCCACGCACGGCGAACATCACACCATAACCCCATCCGGTCCACATATTCCTCCCCTTCCCAGTGCATCACATCCGCCATGACCGCGAACGGGAATGCTCTGTGGGACAGCCTGTCGACGGAGATGAAGCACGAGTTGGCCGCCCTTGCGGCCGCCTGGCAGAGCCGCCGTGCCAGGCGGATCGAGGCCGGCATGCCAGCCAGTTCCCCTGAGGCCTCCGACGACGACCCCACGATGGAGACGGGCTCCTACGACGACTCAGTGCCGGTGCATGTCGGCTTGACCATGGAGCAGGCACATGCGCACTTCAACGCCGCCATGGCGGAGGAGCAGCCTGCGCCGGCACCTATGTCGGCTTTCCGATAGGCGTAGGACAAACAGCGGTACAATCTGTTCCTCCTCGAGCAGCACCCGCTGGCCGAGGGCCAAATCGACGGCGGTCGCTCTACGAGGCAACCCGTGCTCAAGCCGTTGCTTGCAACGCGCAGCCGGGCACTGAGGCGGTGCTGGCTGCGCAGTCGATTGCGGACGAGAACTCCGACAGCTACGCTTCCTACGCGCCGCCAACGAACTTTCGGCCGCGCCGGTGGGACGATGAGAGTGCCGGCGGCCCCTCCATTTCCATCGTGGATCTCACGTCCACCGGCGACGAACAGGTCATGGTCTCCTCCGAGGATGATTAGGGCATGAGAGGCGGCAGGGCCTTGTGTCCCATGTGAGCCGGTCCGTCTCCCATGTTCTACTCTTCCTCGCCTGCGACCGCACCTTCACTTCATGGGTCTTATCGCTGGCGCTCATGGAGACGGCGGATGGAGTACGCGGTCGCCGGAAGGGAACAACAAGGACTTGGACGATGGACGCCACCGTAGTCTTGGTTTAGGTCTGGCCCCCTTTTTTTAATGAAAACTCTCCCAAATGTAATGATTTTCGTCCGGTTTGAATGAATATCATCCGGATTGCATGAATTTCGTCCGGTTATTCTAAATCGTGTTTGAAATATATGCGGATAGCATTGGATGGCTGGCTTCCGCATCCGTGTCTGTGGACTGGTCCCCTCTGTCCACGGACGGATGCGATGTCCGGTTTGCGGGTCAACGTTGGACATGCCCTAACAGCTCCATCACGCTGGCAGCAGCACGAGTTTTTGTGAAATGGCAAAAACCAGCGGCTGGTGTGCTGAGTGTGATGGCATCCGGTGCTGCGCATATGCCGAATCTGATTCCGCTCAACAAGATCATGCGGCAGATCGCCTACCACTCCTTCAGGATGATCAAATCTGCACAAGGCAATACGAAATTTGACTCTCCACAGCTTTCACCACGACTAGTTTTCACCATGCATCGTGGCCACGGAGATCAACTAGCCGCAATACCGCGAACCAAACTGTAGTTGGATGGTTAGGAGGATAGTGGTATTCTCAGCCCATCAGGGTTTAAGTCTTAAAACTGACATTGATGCTCGCATTATTCCTGAATTTATTTCAGGTTTCCGGCGATGTTCGTTCAGTGAGAGGATACGTTCCCGTCGACTGCGAGACGCCTGTGGTGACTTCGTAAAATCTTAAGATGCTATGCCGGCTCAGTCTGGTGCTCATAGGGGTAGGGTGTACGTGCATGCGTTCATCGGGGTGAGTGTATGCTCGTGTACGTGAGCGATTTTGATTGTATGTTCAAAAAAAAACTAGTCGCAATACCAAGGCCAACAAGCCAGACTACGGAGGAACAATTAATATACCAATATACCAATATAAAAATGCCCAAAAGGCAGATCCAACTGATTTCGACCATCAAACCAAGTCAATGCAACGACCCAGACTGTTCCAATGACAAGTACTCAACATGTTTAACATGTAAGTAATATCATATCAAATATCAATGTCGACGCTAATCACATAATTAACGCACAAATAATATCCTACCTAATATCTATGTGTAATTAATATACTGTCTAGTGTCAACTATCCTACCTAATATCTACATACAATTAATATACTGTTTAATATCAACATGCATTGCACGTACACATTTACCGGTGCAAGAAAACGACACGGCTGTTTTTTTTTTTCTAAAGTAAAAAAACGACACGGGACGGGAGGTCCAATATTCGCTAGCTAATGAGGTCCAGCTAAAGCTGCCTCTTATGTGGCGGCTCCATCCCATGCATGCACAACGCCGACTTCTCGGGCCTGGTAGATCTGACCGCCCTGAATACTATATGATGTTTCTTTTTTTTTTCCCCGGGAATAATACTATATATGATGTCTTAGCAGTAGTAGGAACTAGGAACTACCATCATCATGTCGAAATGTTTTGAATTGTAAACCAAGACTAGCCATACCCGCGCGGTGGCACGCCACGCCCCTTCAATACAGTACGTATGTATATGCTATTTTTGGCTCATCTACTACCCCTATAAAAGGAAGAGAGGGCTAATCCAACTATAAATCTGGAGCGTCTAATTGCGTAATCAACGGTCAAATTACGCCGTTAACGAAACTTTCGTCACTAACGAAAACAATTTCGCTACCGAATCGCTGCCGAAAACACCCCGTACGCACGTAAAAAGAAAAACTAAGACCACCCCGTACGCTGGAACCGCCCCCACCCCCGCAAACCTCCGCCCCCGCCTCCGCAAACGCTCGCCACCGCCGCCCCCGCTCGCCGCCCCCGCTCGGTGCCGCCGACGCCGTTCCCCGTACCCGCCCCTGCTCGGTGCCGCCGCCCCCCTCCCTTCCCCCGCCCCCGCTCGGTGCCGCCGACGCCGTTCCCCGCCCCCGCTCGCCGACCAGTGCCCCGCCGTTCCCAACCGCCGCCCAGTCCCGCCGTTCCCCGCTGCTGCCCACTGCCTCGCCTGTCCCGGCCCCTGCCCGCCGCCGGCCCCTGTCCCAGACGTGCCGCCGCCGGCCCCGCCGCAGGGCCCTGTCCCAGCCCCTACCCGCTGCCGGAGTCGGTAAGCGCCCCGGTCGCCGACGGTTCCTACCGTCGCTGTTTCTCTCCTTGGGTTGGGCAACCGTGTCGTCCGCGGGATGCTGCGTGGGTGCTCCGGTTAGCGGGGCGTGCGACGGAGACGCTCCGCCAATCCGCGGCTGCATGTGGGTTAGGTTTTGGCTCGGCGCTGGGCTCCTGGCACGGCGTTGGACGAGTTTTCCTGGAGCTGGTCGCAGTGCTCGGAGGCTGTTTAGTGGTAGCCAGGCCAGTTTCGATGCTCGCTTTGTGTGCTACCTCTGGTCCAGTTCGTCAATTTGGGTCAATAGCTTCTGTGCTACACCTTTGAGGTGAATTGGAAGGAGTGAGACGTCTTTCGTCCGAATTGCCTTGGTGCGACACTTTTTAGTGAGGAAATAGCCCATACACGACATGGCCCTTAATCTGAACTGATGCCCTCATTAGCTGTTAGGGGCTGGACCCACAACTTATCCACGTAAGCGCGGGACCCACCACTTGTCCACTAAGCGCGAGACCCATCTCTTCGCATCTAGAAGAGACGACCGCCTGTGCCCGTCCGCCCGCCGCCGCCCATTGCTTCCCCTTTCCCCATTCTTCCTCTCCTCCGGCGACCTAGTGCAGATGTCCACCTCCTCCGCCACGCACTCAAAATGGCGTCGGTATGGTCCAGTGCCGCTCACAAGGTGCCCTGACTACCCACGCCCAGAGCCTCTGAAACGGTTGGTCACTAGGACTGATGATAATGGAAATCTTGGGCGGAAATTTGTGAAGTGCTTGAGCAAAACAATGGCAGGAAGTGATGGCAAGGTTAGATCTCAGTTCTTAGCCCGTCCTTTCACTGTCGTTTTCTCTGATTTCTCCATATTTTGTTTTTTTCCTCGAATTTGGAATTTAGGGTTCATATTGTTGTTTTTAGATCCTGAAGAAATGCACCCATTTCGAGTGGATGGATGAATATGTTGAGAAGATTCAGTTCGACGGCTACATTGATTCGAGCGGGGCCGCAACCTGGGAGCTCAATTTGGGCGGGGTGCCGCAGATGGAGAATTTGGGGAGCTCGGACAGAGGGGCGGGCAGAGTCGTGCCGATGGCGAGGTATGCGCGCAATGCTGAACTGCACTTGGAGTCTGAACTAACCGGGGAACTGAACAAGATCAAGAAAAATCTAATGGAGATGATCGATTTGCAGAAGCAAGCAAATTTCATGGCAGGGGGGTTCTATTGTTGTATCATTGCTCTGTTTTTGTTTTACTTGCTGTTCATCCGTCATTAGAGGGGGCATTTAGGTCTGTCAGGGCAGAGGATGCGATGTGTGCGTCATGCCAAGTTCATGTAATTGAATCGAAGCAGAAATATTCACTGATCATGCTATGTTCTTGTTTTTCAGTTAACAGAGTGCACACCCCCCAAATTCAGTTTCTAGAAAAAAAAATCTTGCTGCCGAATAGATGTTGGGCCGTGAGAAAATAACCAGGCCCAAATAGAGACCAGCCCACCCGCGTAGGGGCACCATCCCTGTTTTATAGCATTGAGGCACCCATGTTTAGAAAAAAATGCTTCGACTAAAATAAAATGTTGCTTCGGCAAATAAACCTCTAACAAACATATACTTCTTTACTTGTTTTTACTTTGGCCAAATTTTTATGTCGAATAAATGTTGGGCCGTATGTATTGTAACTTATTTTGTTTTGCTTTACATTTTTGTTGCTTGTCCACTATTGTTTTGTGATTGTTTTCATGCATGTCTATGGTTCCATGAAACCCAAATTAAATGGGGATATATGAAAGCCTCAGAAATCATTTTTGGAAATGATCAAGTTAAAATTCGCTTCAAATATGTCCAAGAAAAGGTTCCTATTTTGCTCTGAAAATATTGGCCAGAGGTAAAATTCAAAGCAATATTTTTAGGAGCACAGAAATATTTATTTTGGGCGTTTGAGTTAATCCAATAATTATTTGCATGAACTAAATTAGTTGCATGTTATAGTTGCATGTCATAGTTGCATGTCCATGGTTGCATGTCATAGTTGTATTAGTAACACATAGATCAATTAGATAGAACATCAAGCACATATATCAATTGGCCAATATCAACTAGATTGAAAAAACAAAAACTAGATAGAACACATCAATATAGTAGCATAAGTAGTAGCATGGCATGAGCTAGATAGTACCACATTACAACTAACATAGATAAAACCCAAGCACGACATACATAGTACCATTACAACTTATATAGATAGTTCAACCCAACACGACAATAATAAAACGGCACCCTAGATAAGATAAAACACCACCGGCTTGCTTGCTTGCTCCAAGGCCAACTCCTCCATGGCCAACTCCTCCGGGCGCCGTTCACTGCTCCTCCGGGGTGTTGTCGATGGGGTACGGCAGAGTGTGCATGCGCCCCGCGGTGGGGAAGATATTGGTGTAGTCCGTGAAGATGTTGTGGGTGGTGAAAGCGATGAACTTGCAGCCACACCAGAACACACGACCGAGGAGGTAGAACGCGTCGATGGAGTTGGTGAAGTGGGCAAGGATAGCAACCAAAACCCCGTTGTGGATGACCTCCTCGACTCGGTACATCCTTGGAGATCCCCGGGGGAGGTGGCCGAATCCGAGCGCAAGGAAGGCGTTGGTGAAATCCCTTGCGCCCCTCCATCTTGACATCGACCACACACGGAGTGTGTTCTCGACGTACACGTCGGGGGGGTAGAGCGTCTCCGGCACGGGGGGGGGCGGAAGCGGAAGGTTGGCCCGGTGTAGTTCATGGCTGCGGCGGCCTGGTTTTGGGGTTGTTTGTGGTGGTGAGAAGAGGATGCAGATGGGAGAGGGTGGGTGAGGAGGAGGAAGATGATAGGTGGCTTAAATAGCCCTAGTGCGACGTGTTTACACCGGGTGGAAGTAATGAGCGGGCGGTGTTGAGTGGCATCGGGGGAGGGGAGCGTACATGTGTGTACACGCATGGGAAACCGAAAGCGGCATCAATAGCCAGGCTGCGACGTTTCAGCGCTGCAAGCTCTGTGCCGTCGGTCGGGGTTCACGCCTGCTCGTTCTGTGTGTGTGCCGCCCGTGCATGCAAGTGTAGCCAAGCTCGCGTAGCACACTGGCCATTAAAAACGCGTGGAGAGATGAGCTCATGCAGCGGCTAGCGATGGTTGGGCATCTAGAATAGCCAAGCAGCGACATGAGCTCGAACGCTGCGAGGGCGCCAACAGCCGGCTGCGTAGCACACTGGCCATTAAAAACGCATGGAGAGATGAGCTCGATGCCATGCATGCAGCGGCTAGCGATGGTCGGGCATCTACGCTGCGAGGGCGGGCGGCGCAGGGCTGCGCGCGCATGCATGCATGCTTTTCAGGCCTGCTCAAATCGGATCAGCGTGGTGTCCATCGGTCCAACGGGTGGGCCGCTTTAATTAAGCCCAACAATACATGGCCGGCCTGCTCAATCTTATCCAACGTAAAAAAATGACCAGCCAATGAACTAACATCCCGCGGATCTGTGACGTGGCTCCCGATCCAGACCGTTGCTTCTGTTCACATCCATCCAATGGTCCAGGGTGCTGCGTGTTATAATATCCAGAGTTTTCGAATCAGCCAATCAGAGTGCAGCCCGCGGATCGCTGACGTAGCCCTAGTGCCTGATCCAGACCGTCCATTAACAGCGATACAATGGCCCAGAGGGGTGGGGGTTTTGATGGGGTTTTGAGGGGCTTTGAGGGGTTTTGAGAGGTTTTCGACGGTTAGGGTTGAGCATAACTAATTCAAAAAAAATCAAAAAAATATAAAACTTGTGCCGATCATCGTTCTATGTGACTAAGTATCTAGGAAAAATAAGAAACTTGGACTACGGATTTTTTTCATGAAAAAACCTTCACAAAAGATGGCTACCAAGAACGAGGTTGTGGAGTATTCAAGAGAAGTGAGCAAGGGGTAAGTGTTAAACATGTCATAATTTATCGAAACGATCCAATCTCAGGACGGACTCTTATATACACACACTAGATGTCAAGTTTCCTTTTTTGGCTCATTTAGAGAAGGTCGAAAAAAAACTTGCTTACAAATGGGTCTGTTTTCCCTAGCTTTGGAGGGGTTTGGAGCTCATGTGGAGCACATTTTTCATGTCCAGAGTTTCACATAATAAAATTGCTCCGATTAATGAACTAACATGAATAATAGTCCAGAAATCATTGTAACACCAATAGCACATACCAAATAACTTCAAATTTGAATTTCGGCTCAAATTTGAATTTTGGCTCAAATTTGAATTTTGTCTCAAACTTGAATAGTATTACACAAATACATATCATATCAAAGTAATACACAAGTTTTAACAAATTTCAACAGCATAGTAGCAATACACAAGTTTCAACAAATTTTCACTTCTGCTTCCTCCTACCACTCAATTTCTTCTTCTTTTTACCAATGCTTGTTTTTGATTGTACAACACCCAGTTCACTCAAGCTCTTGATTTTCTTCACTGGACTACCTGGAACAGCAGCTTTATTTCTCACCACAACAGTTGCAGTATCATCGGACCCAATATCATCAGGGGTTGGCAACACAACTTCCAATATAGGCTCAGTTGGCACCACATTAGATGGAATATCTTCAGTTGGCAACTCAACTTCCAACATAGGCTCAGCTTGCACAACATCAGCTGGAATATCTTCAGAGGTACCCATATCTTCAGAAGGCAACTCAACTTCCAACATAGGCTCAGCTTGCACAACATCAGCTGGAATATCTTCAGAGGTACCCATATCTTCAGTTGGCACCAGACCATCAAAATCTTGCTCATCTTGCAGCAGCACATCCAAGTCTTGCTCATTTTGCACCACACCATCCAAGTCTGGTTGAATGTGTATTGTTTCACCAGAAATTCTCTTTTTTTCTACAGCAATTGCCTCTTGCCTTTTTCTTTGGCCAGCATTCTTCAACAACAAGGGGCTCACCTGCACGTTTCCTCCTAAAAAGATAAAGCATGTCAACTGGTTAGTAATTGAAAAATGCAACAAAATAGTAAACATGGCAAACATATGCCCACATACTTTGGCCTTTCAGGAGTGTAACAACATTTTGGAGATCCTTTTCGGTGCCCAAGTTCCTGGCACAACTTGCATCTATTTTTGTTACCTTTTTGGGACCTTTTTGGCTTTCCATCCTTCTTTCCCTTGCCCTTTCTACTACTCCCACCTTTCTCAAACCATGCCTTGAATCTACTCTCTTTACGCCTGCCAGCCTTTCTTTTTGTTAGGGGAGGACACATGGAAAATTCAGTTTCCACTTCAGGCCACTGAGACTGGTCTGTAAGTGCTGGAATTGGAGTTGCATATGCAGCCTTGAATCTTGCTACTGAGTAATATTCGTGCAAATATGGGTGCATGTTTATCTTCGGTCGGGAGGCCAAGAAAAGTATGGCATGATCACATGGTTTCCCAGTTTGTTGCCACTCCAAACAAGTGCAATCATGCATTTCAGTGTTAACAACATGCCTTCTACCAGTTTTGGTATCTCTAACTTCAGCAGCCCAAACAGAAGATTTTTCAACAGATAAATGCGTAAGATTTCTGCTCCTGTTGACCACCTGTTGTACCACCGCAGGAAGCTTATCCCCTTGTAGACAATCCCCAATCCTTCTTCTCAATTCCCACAAGCGCATGATCATGGTCCTGATTTGGTCAACCATGTCATGCACAGGCAAATTTTTTAACTGCTTCACCTTGTTGTTAAAACTTTCTGCCAAGTTGTTGTTGATATGATCACACTTGATGGCAGTGTTAAATCCTGACCTATACCATCTCACATAGCTTGTGCTAAAAAGTTGAGAGGGTTACGGCAAAAACTGGATGCACTTCGTGTACAAACTGGACCATCTCCTTCGAAGTATCAAGGTTTCGGACGAAAACCCATCTGTTACAAAGGCATTTCATTTTTTTAACTTATTTCAACTCCAAACTTTTTGTGCATTTAATATGCACCATTCAAAGCCACATCCTCAAATTTCAACCCTTTCTAACTTCATTTGCTATTTTTCATGCATTTAATGATTTTTTAGCTAAATGACCCTGAAATTGAAAAGCCCTACAAATGACCTCTGAAAATGTTGAAACTTGGCATGGTATCATCATTTCACCCACATAGTTTGTGCTACAAAGTTGAGAGGGTTACGGCAAAAACTGGATGCACTTCGTGTACAAACTGGACCATCTCCTTCGAAGTATCAAGGTTTCGGACGAAAACCCATCTGTTACAAAGGCATTTCATTTTTTTAACTTATTTCAACTCCAGACTTTTTGTGCATTCAATATGCACCATACTACAACATGTTAAAATCTACAGAAAGAACTAACTAAAAATAATAAAAAACAAGAATTAAATGACTAAAACAACTATATAAGCAAAACAGTATTGTTTTAATTAAAATCCTAATTTCAATTATTCTAAAAATAACCAAATAAATCTTACCGTGACAACAATCTAACACGTGACTAGGAGCAAAAAGAATTAAATTAAAAACTATTTGTAAACTCAAGTTATTCACAATCTAGGGTTTGAAGCAAGTTTGAACAAATTCAAATTTAAACCATTCAAATTTGAAAACTAATGGCACAAACAGAAACTAGACAAAACTTTTAATCTAATGCAAAAAGAAACACTCAAAAACATCAAATATCCTAAATGATATAAGCAATTTAAAACAGAAACTAAAAACAGAAAACAAATGTAAAAACAGAAAAAAAAAAACTTTCAGAACCCCTTTAGTCCCGGTTGGTGTCTCCAACCGGGACTAAAACCTTTAGTGCCGGTTGGAGACACCAACCGGGACTAAAGCCTCAACCCTCCACCTTTAGTCCCGGTTGGAGACACCAACCGGGACTAAAGGGTATCGGCCCCTTTAGTCCCGGTTGGTGTCTCCAACCGGCACTAAAGGTCCCATTTGAACCGGGACTGATGCCCGACCGGCGCCCTAGCCGCTCGAACCGGGACTAATGCTCACATTAGTCCCGGTTCGTAATGCAACCGGGACTAATGTGTAGATCGAGCTGTGACGAAAGCCCTGTTTTCTACTAGTGATAGTATGGTTTGTTATGCCAATTCTATATGAAGACTTAGCGTTCAATTCGATCCTGTGCAAAAGCAAATGAGATCTTCGTTAGACTCTTAACAAAAGGTCAATTCTATTATATCTCTTGCACATCAACAATCATCCAGCGTGGTGCGATTAAGTGTCACAACTTAGTAGATGCTACTCTACTCCCTCCAAGTCACAACTTAGGTATTCTAGGCATTGACACAATCATCAAGATGACACTTTGACCATTGTTATTTTACTAAAATGTGTTGCTCAAATAAGATTAAGTATACATTCTGAAAGTATTTCATATATATCTAGTTGTATCGATTTAATGTTATAAATGTTGGTAATCTTCTCTGTATGGATAGACAAACCAAAAGAGGTTTAACTAGCACAAATTTTAAAATGATATATATTGTTATCATTTAGTTAGATTATTTGATAAATAAAATTATATCATTGATCAATATATCGATAGTCAAAGCAAAAGATGTCTGAATAGCCCATATTTTAAAATAATGCATTTCTCCACAACTTAATTTAGAAAAATGAGATGCTCAAACTCCAGATTGAGTATTCAAAAGTGGATCAACGACCTTTACTAAGAAAAGTGGCTCAACCAAATTTATATCATAGTGGATTGCCATGACAAACGGGCTCTAATTCAACTGTGCGTTGAGTCATTTGCTTGTCGTCGTACGTCCCTCCCTCTGATATAAGATGATTCTAGATAAAGAATAAACTTACTAAATCGTTATAAATTATAAGAAGGCACAAACCGTAGCCGTGTGACAAATTTAAAACTAAAGTGTCACTGTCTCGCCGCAACTTTGGTGAGCTAGGACCATTCGTGCTTGGTCTAGCCAGGCGCACGTCAGCGCCCGTGGAATCTACGCGAGAGCTATCACAACATTTATAATTGGCAGTTTCTGCATTCACAAGTGGGTCTCCGGCCACAGCATGTATGTACAGATAGCATCAATCTTTCTTTTTTTTTTTTTGCGGGTGAGGTACATCAATCTATCCATATGTTAAACTCTAGCTAAGCAGAGTTATTGAGCGACCAGGAACCCTAGCCGCCGCCGCTAGGAGGGCCGATCCTTCCGGCGCCATCATCCGGCGGCTACCGTATGCCGGCGGCCTCTTGGTCGTCGGTGGTGAGGGGGGTCGCCGGATCCCGCGCGTGCGGATCGTTTTAGCTTTAGATTTTAGGTCCCTGGTAGCTTAGGTTTTTGGGTCGTTCGATGTCTTGGCTTCGGCGGTGGCGATGGCGAAGCTGAATAAAGAAGCTCCAGATTCTCCCCCGAAGAGGCGATCATATCTATGGTCGGTGATGGATTTGGGAACTAGGCTGTTCAACCAGGGATGTCGTGGCGGCGGTGGCATCCTTGTGGTGGACTTGTGTCCTCGGGCTCCGGCGTTGCGACGGCGTCTGCTCTAGCATCGGCGCGGAGCTTGGGAGGAGCGGATGCAGATTGTGGTCTGCATCGACGACATCTGGAAGACGGAACGTGTGCTGGGTTCATGGTTGAAGGATGACAGGTATGGTTTCCTCCTTCGGCATATTAGTCGTGGTGGGGTGCCACATCTAGAGTTCGATGACGTGTCCGGGGTGTTGCCCCCGTCTGATTCGTTCAACGACAATGGCTTCGCCTTTGGTGAGCCACCTTGGAGGTCAGCAAAGCTGCATATCAGCTATGGAGCCGCGTTGAGCTCGGGTGAGGAGGTGATCCGTCATTTTTTTCTTTGGTTATTTTTGTAGGTTAAAAAAAAAGATATGCATCGGGATTTGGGAGCGAAGTTACCAATTCATAGGCCGAACGATTAATAACCAACAGATATACACGCGAACCAACCTGTGGTTGGATGGTTAGAGGGACTGTGGTATCCCCAGCCTACCAGGGTTCAAATCCTGGTGCTCGCATTTATTCCTGGAATTATTTCAGGATTTCCGGCGATGCGCATTCAGTGGGAGGAGACGTTCCCGTCGACGACGAGGTGCCTACGGTGACTTTGTAAATTTCAAGATGATATGCCGGCTCAGTCTCTCGGAGGTGCTCATAGGGGTAGGGTGTGCGTGTGTGCGTTCATAGGGGTGAGTGTATGCGCGTGTATATGAGCGCTTGCGTCTGTACTGTGTTAAAAAAAACAGATATACACCGTGCGGTGAGCTCCTTAATTTTTAAATCCGTTTTTTTTTTAAGTAGGAGCTATATACCGGGCTAGTACACCACCACCAACTTACCTGCATGCTTGGAATCACTTGTTCTCTTCTGCCGATAAGTGCCACTGCAGGCCGGCCTAACATGAGGAGCAGGAGCTAAGATGTAGCCAAGAACGACTCGCCGATCGATATCAATGTGTATTGATGTAAATAAGCGTCGATGGATTGATCGATCGGCAAGTCATCCTTGGCTACACCATAGTCCCCGAGCCTAATGTTAGGCAACGGCCAAGCGAATCCGATCGACAAATCGTTCTGTGGCCATGGCTGGTGCATACAGGAGATAGAGAAAGAAGGCAAGAAGCTGAGAAATGGGAGAGAATATATATTTTTTCTTTTTAGGAAAGGTGAGAGAATAGATGGAGGGCACTTGGATTGATGGGCCTCCTTCCTATATATACGTGCAGCAGGGTCGGTAAGAAAGTTAAACAAGTTAGAAATGTGTGACCTGACGGATTGATTAGCTAGCTCTAAAGTTAAACAAGTTAGAAATCTGTGACCTGACGGATTGATTAGCTAGCTCTTGGTTATTTAGAAAAATCTGTCTAAAGCCAATCATGATGACTTTAACTAAAGCTCGTGATGATTCTGGCCGGCGGTCAGACGGTACGTGTCTGATTTCTATTGCTATATTCTGCAGTGTTCAGTGCATCCCCGGATTTCCCTGCCTCCCTTTAACTAAAGCGATCATGTGGCGGATCGCCTACAATTCCTTGAGGGTGTTTAAAACTGCACAGGGCAAAAAGACGGCGCCCTGTTGGCTGAATCACGGGATAACAGCTGCGCTGAGCAAATTAACCGATAGGAAAATTAGCTAACAGCTCCGCCCAAACCCCGTGGCAGGCTGGCAGCAGCACGAGTTTTTTGTGAAATGGCAAAAACCAGCGGCTGGTGTGCTGAGTGAGGACAAATGAGCGCGGACCCGGCTAGGGAGATGGATGTGATTGCATCCGGTGCCGGAGATATGCCGAATCTGATTCTGCTCAGCATGTTTGCCTCCACAGCTTTCACTACTACAAAGATCATGCGGCGGATCGCCTACAATTCCTTGAGGATGTTCAAACCTGGACTAGGCGTGGGCTCTCATTTCCTCTCTCTCTTCCTCCTCCCTCTTCTTGAGAGTCTCCACCACCGCCCCGGATCCCCTCTCCTCCTCCTCTGGCCGGCTTGTCGGTCGGGGGAGGGGTGAGAGAGGAGGCCTGGCCCCTTCTGTACAGCGTAGATCTAGGTGTAGGCTAGGGCCTATGATTGCCTTCGGGCTGTTTGGCGTCATGCCGGATATGTGCAGTCAACCGATGCTTTTGTGCAACATGTGGTGGTCGTTGGAGGGTTCTTCTGTTCTTTCTCCATGGTGGGGATGGGGCGGCAGGGATGAATCCGTTATGTCATGTAATGGAAAGGGGATTAGCCCGGTTCAACTAAATAAATAAATCTCTTGCACATCGCCAACTTCTCAGGCCTGACATATCTGACCACCCTCTCTCTCTGTGTGTGTGTGTCAGGAATAATATTATATAGGGATAATTGGTTTTATGCCCCTAGTTGGGTCATACTCGGCAGTTTTGCCCCTAGTTTTTAAAAACCCTCGGTCTTGCCCAAGTCCGTTTGGTTCTCTTATGCTTTTGCCCTTCCGTCTCAATTCCGTCCGGTCAAAGGCGTTTGACCGCTAGAGAGATATTTCTCTAAACCATTTTGCCCATCCTTACAACTCCAGTCAAAAAATAAAGAGAAAAAACATGACACTTACAAGTGGGTCCCAACCACATATAAAAGAAAAAAAAGCCAAATAGAAAAAATAGTCATTCTCTCTCCTCTCTTACTCTCTCTGCCACTCGGCAAACAACAGCGACGACGGCGAGCAATTGCCACCGGAACATCGGGGCATGTCGGCGAGTTGGCGAGCTGGGCGGGAGGGCACGAGTTGCTGAGCTGGCATCTCACTCTATGACAGGTGGACCCATTGATCCAGTTGCCCTATTTGACCGGTCATTGCCAATATGTAAGGAAGGGCAAAATGGTCCAAAAAATGTCTCCCTAACAGTGTGACCCAACTAAGGGCATAAAACCAATTATCCCTACTATATATGATGTCTAAGCAGTAGTAGGAACTAGGTGTAACCTTTTATTGCTCAAAAATCAACTAGTAACCTTTTATTGCTCAAAAATCAACTAGACCTTTGCAGGCGTAGGTGTAAGAAAATTTGGAGGTTCATTTAGCCACCTATCGGAAATAGTAATGCTAGACATACGGGTGGTTTACGGGATTTTTACTGTCTGGTTAGCAATGGATGGTTGGGATTAAATTCATGGGGCGGGCCCACCAGTGAAATTCAGGCGGGCCCAAATAGAGGAGCACACGCGTCTTGGTCCGTAACTTCCGTAATGACAAGGCCCGTATGTCTAGCATTAGTTTATCGGAAGGCATGCCTAGCTAGAACATATGCGGCATTTGAGAAAACTGTTCGGGCCCCGTGTCGCTCTCGCGAGGGCGACACGAGCGGTGCGCAAACCCTAGCCGCCAGGACCCTCCTCTTCCCCTTCCTTCCTTCCACCACCACCGGAGGACGTCGCCGAATGAAGCCCGTGTGGCCGACGGCGGCGGCGGGGATCTTCGTCTCGCGGCCGCGTTTGCTCTTCGGGGCATGTGAAGTGGGGTTCCCGGCGGCGCAGCGGTGGGATTCGGCTGGCGGCGGCGATGCTCCCCTGTTTGCTGGCGCAAGGCGCTGGCATCGAGCTCGACGTCCTGCGGCGCTTGGTCGACTGCTTCCATGGCGGGTGTGGGGTTCGGGATTCGCCTCACCGACGCAGCGGAGGTCCTCGGCCAGCGGCGTCGGCCTAATGTTAGGCAACAACCAAGTGAATCCAATCGACAAATCATTCTATGGCCATGGCTGGTGCATACAGGGAGAGAAAGAAGGGAAGAAGCTGAGAAAGGGGAGACAATAGATTTTTTTTTTAAGGAAAGGGGAGAGAATAGATGGAGGGCACTTGGATTAATGGGCCTCCTTCCTATATATAGGTGAAGAAGGGTCCGTGAGAAAATTAAACAAGCTAGAAATATATTTTTTCTAGGGACATCGATCAGAGATAGCTATATTCCTCGTCCTGTGACCTGACGCTGGTGTGGGCTGTGGGGTGACTGACTGCGCGTGGTCATGCACCCCAAGCTCGTGATGATTCCGGCAGGGCCGGCCCTGGTGTATGGCCAGAGGGGCGACGGCCCAGGGCCCAGGCGGAGGGGGGCCCATGACCTAGTACACATATATATAAGGGAAAAAACTGATACAAGAAAAAATGAGATGGGCTCGACCCATCAGATAGCTAGCTAGCGAAGCGTCGAGTACGCAAGTTACGGCCGCAGGACGCACGGGTACGTGTGAAACAAATCAATCCGAAGATCTGCCTTTTCCTGTTCGTCGCTCGTCGGTTAGTCTTCGTCCTCTCATCGGCCCGCCGCTCCTAGCTCGGCGCCTCGGCCGCCCGTCGCTCCTCGCCCGGCGCCTCGGCCGCGGCGCTCGTCGTCACCGCTGCACGCAGCAGTCCGGCAACCCGGCCTTCCGGCAATATGAAAATAAGTTATACGGACAGTATGCATCCAATATCCATGTTCTTGATCCATTCATCCTTCCTCAATTTCAATAGTTTCTTACTTTCTTTAGTACGTATATTCAACTACTCATCCATGATTCATCCCACAGAGTTTTAAATTTTTTATGTATAATTTTCTAATTTAATCTTTCACAGTATGTATTCAATCATCCTAATTTTTTGTCATTCTGTACATGTCTAGGGTTCCAATCATCCGATCTATAAATTTCTAATTCTTTGTGTACTTTTAACTTCATAATCTTAGGACATTAGCCTGCCATATTGCCTAAAAAGCATTTGTCGGATGCTAACAAAAGAAGAAGAAAAAAAGAAAGTGATCTTGATATTGCCCTTAATGGCTATGCATCAAGAAACGTCAGAAGAAACTTTTTCTGAATCACTAAAGTATTATGTTGTCGATGGAGTCAGTCAAATTTGTTTCTTATTTAAGGTAATCAAGTCATGTTTGTTTTATTTTGCAATCTTTTTAATATTTTTGTAGTAATACGGCATTGTCCAATAATTATTATAGACAAATTTCAAACTAAAGATGTGCGGTTCAAAGTTTACTTTTAATATCATGCAAATTTTACTATGTGTGTGTTTGTGTGTGTGTATTTATGTATTACACACACACATACATATACATAGTCTTAGGACTTAGGGCCCATGTCGTCAAGTTCGCCTAGGGCCTCTCGAAACACAGGGCCGGCCCTGGATTCCGGCCGGCTGTGTGTCTGATTTCTACTGCCACATTCTGGAGTGTTCATTGTATGTCTCGATCTCCCTGCATCCCTTTAACAAAGTAGGGCACACCCTCACACCGGATCACGTGGCGGATCGCCTACAATCCCTTCAGGATGTTCAGACCTGCACAGCGCAAAAAGACGGCGCTGTTTGCTATAAAAAACAATAGGAAAATTAGCTCATTTCCAACACGAACCCTCAAACCATCCGCAACATTCATGCCGCTCTGCATTGACGCCGGCCCAGAGAGCGGATGTGACCTCTCACTAGCGCCGGCCCAGGGCGCCGCCCGCGCCGCGTCGCCAGTATCCGCTTATGTTCAATGCCGGAGAGACGTTTACTGGACGGGACGGGAAGGATATCTACCACGGCCGTTCAATGCCCGTCCCTCCGTCTGCCGCCATTAAACAGGCTCGCCGGCTGAGAAACCAACTCTGGCGCCCGCGCATTGACGCACCCGGACGCTTTGCCTCACCGGCATCCACTATTTAAAGGCATCCACTATTTAAAGGCGGCCACGCACGGCGAACATCACACCATAACCCCATCCGGTCCACATATTCCTCCCCTTCCCAGTGCATCACATCCGCCATGACCGCGAACGGGAATGCTCTGTGGGACAGCCTGTCGACGGAGATGAAGCACGAGTTGGCCGCCCTTGCGGCCGCCTGGCAGAGCCGCCGTGCCAGGCGGATCGAGGCCGGCATGCCAGCCAGGTCCCCTGAGGCCTCCGACGACGACCCCACGATGGAGACGGGCTCCTACGACGACTCAGTGCCGGTGCATGTCGGCTTGACCATGGAGCAGGCACATGCGCACTTCAACGCCGCCATGGCGGAGGAGCAGCCTGCGCCGGCACCTATGTCGGCTTTCCGATAGGCGTAGGACAAACAGCGGTACAATCTGTTCCTCCTCGAGCAGCACCCGCTGGCCGAGGGCCAAATCGACGGCGGTCGCTCTACGAGGCAACCCGTGCTCAAGCCGTTGCTTGCAACGCGCAGCCGGGCACTGAGGCGGTGCTGGCTGCGCAGTCGATTGCGGACGAGAACTCCGACAGCTACGCTTCCTACGCGCCGCCAACGAAC
Organism: Elymus sibiricus; assembly: GCA_039707655.1. Taxonomy (NCBI): domain Eukaryota; kingdom Viridiplantae; phylum Streptophyta; class Magnoliopsida; order Poales; family Poaceae; genus Elymus; species Elymus sibiricus. The sequence continues at coordinate 535,371,581 of CM077675.1, forward strand.
TTTCGGCCGCGCCGGTGGGACGATGAGAGTGCCGGCGGCCCCTCCATTTCCATCGTGGCTCTCACGTCCACCGGCGACGAACAGGTCATGGTCTCCTCCGAGGATGATTAGGGCATGAGAGGCGGCAGGGCCTTGTGTCCCATGTGAGCCGGTCCGTCTCCCATGTTCTACTCTTCCTCGCCTGCGACCGCACCTTCACTTCATGGGTCTTATCGCTGGCGCTCATGGAGACGGCGGATGGAGTACGCGGTCGCCGGAAGGGAACAACAAGGACTTGGACGATGGACGCCACCGTAGTCTTGGTTTAGGTCTGGCCCCCTTTTTTTAATGAAAACTCTCCCAGATGTAATGATTTTCGTCCGGTTTGAATGAATATCATCCGGATTGCATGAATTTCGTCCGGTTATTCTAAATCGTGTTTGAAATATATGCGGATAGCATTGGATGGCTGGCTTCCGCATCCGTGTCTGTGGACTGGTCCCCTCTGTCCACGGACGGATGCGATGTCCGGTTTGCGGGTCAACGTTGGACATGCCCTAACAGCTCCATCACGCTGGCAGCAGCACGAGTTTTTGTGAAATGGCAAAAACCAGCGGCTGGTGTGCTGAGTAAGGACAAACTAGCGCGGACCCGGCCGGGGAGACGGGTGTGATGGCATCCGGTGCTGCGCATATGCCGAATCTGATTCCGCTCAACAAGATCATGCGGCAGATCGCCTACCACTCCTTCAGGATGATCAAATCTGCACAAGGCAATACGAAATTTGACTCTCCACAGCTTTCACCACGACTAGTTTTCACCATGCATCGTGGCCACGGAGATCAACTAGCCGCAATACCGCGAACCAAACTGTAGTTGGATGGTTAGGAGGATAGTGGTATTCTCAGCCCATCAGGGTTTAAGTCTTAAAACTGACATTGATGCTCGCATTATTCCTGAATTTATTTCAGGTTTCCGGCGATGTTCGTTCAGTGAGAGGATACGTTCCCGTCGACTGCGAGACGCCTGTGGTGACTTCGTAAAATCTTAAGATGCTATGCCGGCTCAGTCTGGTGCTCATAGGGGTAGGGTGTATGTGCATGCGTTCATCGGGGTGAGTGTATGCTCGTGTACGTGAGCGATTTTGATTGTATGTTCAAAAAAAAACTAGTCGCAATACCAAGGCCAACAAGCCAGACTACGGAGGAACAATTAATATACCAATATACCAATATAAAAATGCCCAAAAGGCAGATCCAACTGATTTCGACCATCAAACCAAGTCAATGCAACGACCCAGACTGTTCCAATGACAAGTACTCAACATGTTTAACATGTAAGTAATATCATATCAAATATCAATGTCGGCGCTAATCACATAATTAACGCACAAATAATATCCTACCTAATATCTATGTGTAATTAATATACTGTCTAGTGTCAACTATCCTACCTAATATCTACATACAATTAATATACTGTTTAATATCAACATGCATTGCACGTACACATTTACCGGTGCAAGAAAACGACACGGCTGTTTTTTTTTTTCTAAAGTAAAAAAACGACACGGGACGGGAGGTCCAATATTCGCTAGCTAATGAGGTCCAGCTAAAGCTGCCTCTTATGTGGCGGCTCCATCCCATGCATGCACAACGCCGACTTCTCGGGCCTGGTAGATCTGACCGCCCTGAATACTATATGATGTTTCTTTTTTTTTTTCCCGGGAATAATACTATATATGATGTCTTAGCAGTAGTAGGAACTAGGAACTACCATCATCATGTCGAAATGTTTTGAATTGTAAACCAAGACTAGCCATACCCGCGCGGTGGCACGCCACGCCCCTTCAATACAGTACGTATGTATATGCTATTTTTGGCTCATCTACTACCCCTATAAAAGGAAGAGAGGGCTAATCCAACTATCAATCTGGAGCGTCTAATTGCGTAATCAACGGTCAAATTACGCCGTTAACGAAACTTTCGTCACTAACGAAAACAATTTCGCTACCGAATCGCTGCCGAAAACACCCCGTACGCACGTAAAAAGAAAAACTAAGACCACCCCGTACGCTGGAACCGCCCCCACCCCCGCAAACCTCCGCCCCCGCCTCCGCAAACGCTCGCCACCGCCGCCCCCGCTCGCCGCCCCCGCTCGGTGCCGCCGACGCCGTTCCCCGTACCCGCCCCTGCTCGGTGCCGCCGCCCCCCTCCCTTCCCCCGCCCCCGCTCGGTGCCGCCGACGCCGTTCCCCGCCCCCGCTCGCCGACTAGTGCCCCGCCGTTCCCAACCGCCGCCCAGTCCCGCCGTTCCCCGCTGCTGCCCACTGCCTCGCCTGTCCCGGCCCCTGCCCACCGCCGGCCCCTGTCCCAGACGTGCCGCCGCCGGCCCCGCCGCAGGGCCCTGTCCCAGCCCCTACCCGCTGCCGGAGTCGGTAAGCGCCCCGGTCGCCGACGGTTCCTACCGTCGCTGTTTCTCTCCTTGGGTTGGGCAACCGTGTCGTCCGCGGGATGCTGCGTGGGTGCTCCGGTTAGCGGGGCGTGCGACGGAGACGCTCCGCCAATCCGCGGCTGCATGTGGGTTAGGTTTTGGCTCGGCGCTGGGCTCCTGGCACGGCGTTGGACGAGTTTTCCTGGAGCTGGTCGCAGTGCTCGGAGGCTGTTTAGTGGTAGCCAGGCCAGTTTCGATGCTCGCTTTGTGTGCTACCTCTGGTCCAGTTCGTCAATTTGGGTCAATAGCTTCTGTGCTACACCTTTGAGGTGAATTGGAAGGAGTGAGACGTCTTTCGTCCGAATTGCCTTGGTGCGACACTTTTTAGTGAGGAAATAGCCCATACACGACATGGCCCTTAATCTGAACTGATGCCCTCATTAGCTGTTAGGGGCTGGACCCACAACTTATCCACGTAAGCGCGGGACCCACCACTTGTCCACTAAGCGCGAGACCCATCTCTTCGCATCTAGAAGAGACGACCGCCTGTGCCCGTCCGCCCGCCGCCGCCCATTGCTTCCCCTTTCCCCATTCTTCCTCTCCTCCGGCGACCTAGTGCAGATGTCCACCTCCTCCGCCACGCACTCAAAATGGCGTCGGTATGGTCCAGTGCCGCTCACAAGGTGCCCTGACTACCCACGCCCAGAGCCTCTGAAACGGTTGGTCACTAGGACTGATGATAATGGAAATCTTGGGCGGAAATTTGTGAAGTGCTTGAGCAAAACAATGGCAGGAAGTGATGGCAAGGTTAGATCTCAGTTCTTAGCCCGTCCTTTCACTGTCGTTTTCTCTGATTTCTCCATATTTTGTTTTTTTCCTCGAATTTGGAATTTAGGGTTCATATTGTTGTTTTTAGATCCTGAAGAAATGCACCCATTTCGAGTGGATGGATGAATATGTTGAGAAGATTCAGTTCGACGGCTACATTGATTCGAGCGGGGCCGCAACCTGGGAGCTCAATTTGGGCGGGGTGCCGCAGATGGAGAATTTGGGGAGCTCGGACAGAGGGGCGGGCAGAGTCGTGCCGATGGCGAGGTATGCGCGCAATGCTGAACTGCACTTGGAGTCTGAACTAACCGGGGAACTGAACAAGATCAAGAAAAATCTAATGGAGATGATCGATTTGCAGAAGCAAGCAAATTTCATGGCAGGGGGGTTCTATTGTTGTATCATTGCTCTGTTTTTGTTTTACTTGCTGTTCATCCGTCATTAGAGGGGGCATTTAGGTCTGTCAGGGCAGAGGATGCGATGTGTGCGTCATGCCAAGTTCATGTAATTGAATCGAAGCAGAAATATTCACTGATCATGCTATGTTCTTGTTTTTCAGTTAACAGAGTGCACACCCCCCAAATTCAGTTTCTAGAAAAAAAAATCTTGCTGCCGAATAGATGTTGGGCCGTGAGAAAATAACCAGGCCCAAATAGAGACCAGCCCACCCGCGTAGGGGCACCATCCCTGTTTTATAGCATTGAGGCACCCATGTTTAGAAAAAAATGCTTCGACTAAAATAAAATGTTGCTTCGGCAAATAAACCTCTAACAAACATATACTTCTTTACTTGTTTTTACTTTGGCCAAATTTTTATGTCGAATAAATGTTGGGCCGTATGTATTGTAACTTATTTTGTTTTGCTTTACATTTTTGTTGCTTGTCCACTATTGTTTTGTGATTGTTTTCATGCATGTCTATGGTTCCATGAAACCCAAATTAAATGGGGATATATGAAAGCCTCAGAAATCATTTTTGGAAATGATCAAGTTAAAATTCGCTTCAAATATGTCCAAGAAAAGGTTCCTATTTTGCTCTGAAAATATTGGCCAGAGGTAAAATTCAAAGCAATATTTTTAGGAGCACAGAAATATTTATTTTGGGCGTTTGAGTTAATCCAATAATTATTTGCATGAACTAAATTAGTTGCATGTTATAGTTGCATGTCATAGTTGCATGTCCATGGTTGCATGTCATAGTTGTATTAGTAACACATAGATCAATTAGATAGAACATCAAGCACATATATCAATTGGCCAATATCAACTAGATTGAAAAAACAAAAACTAGATAGAACACATCAATATAGTAGCATAAGTAGTAGCATGGCATGAGCTAGATAGTACCACATTACAACTAATATAGATAAACCCAAGCACGACATACATAGTACCATTACAACTTATATAGATAGTTCAACCCAACACGACAATAATAAAACGGCACCCTAGATAAGATAAAACACCACCGGCTTGCTTGCTTGCTCCAAGGCCAACTCCTCCATGGCCAACTCCTCCGGGCGCCGTTCACTGCTCCTCCGGGGTGTTGTCGATGGGGTACGGCAGAGTGTGCATGCGCCCCGCGGTGGGGAAGATATTGGTGTAGTCCGTGAAGATGTTGTGGGTGGTGAAAGCGATGAACTTGCAGCCACACCAGAACACACGACCGAGGAGGTAGAACGCGTCGATGGAGTTGGTGAAGTGGGCAAGGATAGCAACCAAAACCCCGTTGTGGATGACCTCCTCGACTCGGTACATCCTTGGAGATCCCCGGGGGAGGTGGCCGAATCCGAGCGCAAGGAAGGCGTTGGTGAAATCCCTTGCGCCCCTCCATCTTGACATCGACCACACACGGAGTGTGTTCTCGACGTACACGTCGGGGGGGGTAGAGCGTCTCCGGCACGGGGGGGGGGGGGAAGCGGAAGGTTGGCCCGGTGTAGTTCATGGCTGCGGCGGCCTGGTTTTGGGGTTGTTTGTGGTGGTGAGAAGAGGATGCAGATGGGAGAGGGTGGGTGAGGAGGAGGAAGATGATAGGTGGCTTAAATAGCCCTAGTGCGACGTGTTTACACCGGGTGGAAGTAATGAGCGGGCGGTGTTGAGTGGCATCGGGGGAGGGGAGCGTACATGTGTGTACACGCATGGGAAACCGAAAGCGGCATCAATAGCCAGGCTGCGACGTTTCAGCGCTGCAAGCTCTGTGCCGTCGGTCGGGGTTCACGCCTGCTCGTTCTGTGTGTGTGCCGCCCGTGCATGCAAGTGTAGCCAAGCTCGCCTAGCACACTGGCCATTAAAAACGCGTGGAGAGATGAGCTCATGCAGCGGCTAGCGATGGTTGGGCATCTAGAATAGCCAAGCAGCGACATGAGCTCGAACGCTGCGAGGGCGCCAACAGCCGGCTGCGTAGCACACTGGCCATTAAAAACGCATGGAGAGATGAGCTCGATGCCATGCATGCAGCGGCTAGCGATGGTCGGGCATCTACGCTGCGAGGGCGGGCGGCGCAGGGCTGCGCGCGCATGCATGCATGCTTTTCAGGCCTGCTCAAATCGGATCAGCGTGGTGTCCATCGGTCCAACGGGTGGGCCGCTTTAATTAAGCCCAACAATACATGGCCGGCCTGCTCAATCTTATCCAACGTAAAAAAATGACCAGCCAATGAACTAACATCCCGCGGATCTGTGACGTGGCTCCCGATCCAGACCGTTGCTTCTGTTCACATCCATCCAATGGTCCAGGGTGCTGCGTGTTATAATATCCAGAGTTTTCGAATCAGCCAATCAGAGTGCAGCCCGCGGATCGCTGATGTAGCCCTAGTGCCTGATCCAGACCGTCCATTAACAGCGATACAATGGCCCAGAGGGGTGGGGGTTTTGATGGGGTTTTGAGGGGCTTTGAGGGGTTTTGAGAGGTTTTCGACGGTTAGGGTTGAGCATAACTAATTCAAAAAAAATCAAAAAAATATAAAACTTGTGCCGATCATCGTTCTATGTGACTAAGTATCTAGGAAAAATAAGAAACTTGGACTACGGATTTTTTTCATGAAAAAACCTTCACAAAAGATGGCTACCAAGAACGAGGTTGTGGAGTATTCAAGAGAAGTGAGCAAGGGGTAAGTGTTAAACATGTCATAATTTATCGAAACGATCCAATCTCAGGACGGACTCTTATATACACACACTAGATGTCAAGTTTCCTTTTTTGGCTCATTTAGAGAAGGTCGAAAAAAAACTTGCTTACAAATGGGTCTGTTTTCCCTAGCTTTGGAGGGGTTTGGAGCTCATGTGGAGCACATTTTTCATGTCCAGAGTTTCACATAATAAAATTGCTCCGATTAATGAACTAACATGAATAATAGTCCAGAAATCATTGTAACACCAATAGCACATACCAAATAACTTCAAATTTGAATTTCGGCTCAAATTTGAATTTTGGCTCAAATTTGAATTTTGTCTCAAACTTGAATAGTATTACACAAATACATATCATATCAAAGTAATACACAAGTTTTAACAAATTTCAACAGCATAGTAGCAATACACAAGTTTCAACAAATTTTCACTTCTGCTTCCTCCTACCACTCAATTTCTTCTTCTTTTTACCAATGCTTGTTTTTGATTGTACAACACCCAGTTCACTCAAGCTCTTGATTTTCTTCACTGGACTACCTGGAACAGCAGCTTTATTTCTCACCACAACAGTTGCAGTATCATCGGACCCAATATCATCAGGGGTTGGCAACACAACTTCCAATATAGGCTTAGTTGGCACCACATTAGATGGAATATCTTCAGTTGGCAACTCAACTTCCAACATAGGCTCAGCTTGCACAACATCAGCTGGAATATCTTCAGAGGTACCCATATCTTCAGAAGGCAACTCAACTTCCAACATAGGCTCAGCTTGCACAACATCAGCTGGAATATCTTCAGAGGTACCCATATCTTCAGTTGGCACCAGACCATCAAAATCTTGCTCATCTTGCAGCAGCACATCCAAGTCTTGCTCATTTTGCACCACACCATCCAAGTCTGGTTGAATGTGTATTGTTTCACCAGAAATTCTCTTTTTTTCTACAGCAATTGCCTCTTGCCTTTTTCTTTGGCCAGCATTCTTCAACAACAAGGGGCTCACCTGCACGTTTCCTCCTAAAAAGATAAAGCATGTCAACTGGTTAGTAATTGAAAAATGCAACAAAATAGTAAACATGGCAAACATATGCCCACATACTTTGGCCTTTCAGGAGTGTAACAACATTTTGGAGATCCTTTTCGGTGCCCAAGTTCCTGGCACAACTTGCATCTATTTTTGTTACCTTTTTGGGACCTTTTTGGCTTTCCATCCTTCTTTCCCTTGCCCTTTCTACTACTCCCACCTTTCTCAAACCATGCCTTGAATCTACTCTCTTTACGCCTGCCAGCCTTTCTTTTTGTTAGGGGAGGACACATGGAAAATTCAGTTTCCACTTCAGGCCACTGAGACTGGTCTGTAAGTGCTGGAATTGGAGTTGCATATGCAGCCTTGAATCTTGCTACTGAGTAATATTCGTGCAAATATGGGTGCATGTTTATCTTCGGTCGGGAGGCCAAGAAAAGTATGGCATGATCACATGGTTTCCCAGTTTGTTGCCACTCCAAACAAGTGCAATCATGCATTTCAGTGTTAACAACATGCCCTCTACCAGTTTTGGTATCTCTAACTTCAGCACCCCAAACAGAAGATTTTTCAACAGATAAATGCGTAAGATTTCTGCTCCTGTTGACCACCTGTTGTACCACCGCAGGAAGCTTATCCCCTTGTAGACAATCCTCAATCCTTCTTCTCAATTCCCACAAGCGCATGATCATGGTCCTGATTTGGTCAACCATGTCATGCACAGGCAAATTTTTTAACTGCTTCACCTTGTTGTTAAAACTTTCTGCCAAGTTGTTGTTGATATGATCACACTTGATGGCAGTGTTAAATCCTGACCTATACCATAATATAGAATGGTAGGTGTTCACCCATGGACCAAACTCAGGGCATGCTGTCATTATCTTACCAAGATGATATGAATGTGTCTGTTTAGTGTAAGATCTTGCTGCTGGCCACATGCGATCAAATTCTTCACCTCTGAATTTTTTGATCAAATTCATCCACGTATGGCCGAAGCACTCCCTCTGCTCACAATGGGGGAAAACATTCTTCACTGCGTTTTCTAGCCCTTTGCATGCATCTGTGTGGACTGCCAAAGGTGACACTGGCCCTATGCATCTTTTCAACTGCATCATGAACCATGTCCACGAGACCTCTGTCTCTGACTGAAACAAGCCAATAGCAACAGGGAACATCTAGTTGTGTCCATCCAAAGCATTGCAAGCTGCCAATTGACCATTCCACTTGCCAGTCAAAAATGATGAGTCTATGCTCAAATATGGACGACAACCTGCCTTGAAGCCATCAATGCAAGGCTTTAAAGCCATAAAAAACTTAGAGAAAAGGACTCTTCCATCCTCTGTTACCTCGGTATCTATCTCCACAACACTGCCAGGTGACCTCTTCTCCACCTCTGCTTTGAAATTATAAAGCATCCTATAAGTATTTGCCCAGTCACCATATAATTGTTTCATTGCCCTTTGTTTTGCCTTCCACACCGTGTTATACTTCACCTTAATGGGGTATTGCTTTTCCAAGTCTACTTTAAGTTTCTTTGCAGTAGTGTTTGGTTTCTTGGCTAAAATAGGAGTGATCTTTTCTGCAATCCAAAGCTGTGATGTCATGGTTGATACTCTCTGTGAACTTGTAATACAAGTATGTTGGTGTGGGATTTGATTCACCCTAATGGTACTTCCATCAGGTTGGCGTCTAGCAGATATGTACCACTTGCAAGGCTTGACACTTCCATCAAAACCTCTACATCTTGCATAAAACTTCTTTCTATCAGTCCACTTAGTCTTGGCATCAAACTCATGTTTGACTGCATAAGTCTTGAAACACATCCTAAACTCATCCATGTTTGGGAACAACTTTCCCACTGCAATAACAGGGTTTTCCTTGTCATACACATGTACCAACTCATCATCATGTGCATCATCTACATCATCTGCAGCATCTTCCATCAGCTGTCCATCCACATCTTCAGTTCTATCTCTGGTAGCATCAGTATCAGTAGGCATACTAGATTCACCATCCTTCTCCTCCTTATCTTCATCAGCTACTGGAATGCCAAAAAATTTGGCCATCTCAGTGTCATCCATTGGTGCAATGACTAAATCAGTTGGGTCATTTAATTCTACTGAATTCCAATAAACAGAAACAACCCTTGCAACGCCATCAGAGCCCTCTTCTGCATCAACCCCCTCAGGTAATACTGTCACTTCACCTGTACACATGGGCATTATCTGCCTCTCTGAAGCCCAATCATCATCTACCATCTGTGAAGCTAACTTTGAGGGCACATATCCAACCTTAGAATTTGATTTCAGATCAATAAGCTCTCCATGAAACATAGTCTGTTTGGTTGTGCAGCCATCTTGTCGATCGATTTCATCAACCATCTCTTCACCATCCTCAATTCTCACATACTCTCCTTTCCAATTATCAAACCGTAACAATGCTACCTCTTGCTCTGGAACCCAAAAAATGCTCTCCCCAATTTTTTCCACCAGATTCTTCACTGCCTGCTCTTCCATGCTCTGTAGGTCTTGTGGATCAATCTCTGCAAAATCAATCTCCCACTTCACAATTGTATCTCTCTCTATGTCCCGCATTCTACCATCACCTAGCTTCACCTTAGAAGGAAGAAATTCCACAGTGAATTCGAACGTCCGAGCACCACCACCCCTGTTTGTCAATGGCGGGGCAGTGTGAGGTGAGCTAGCGGAAGCAGACGAGGCACAAATCGCATAGGTTGGAAAGGATGTTGTTGTCTCTGGCTGCTCCATCGCGGTCAGCGCCCCCTCCCCCACACCCAAATCTGGATCAAATCGACCAAAAACAAAGGGAAACAGAGGCGATGCGGTGAGATCTAACTCGACACACCCGAGGAGAATAGGACAGGGTTCCGGATTCACTCACCAGAGCCGCCGCCGTCGCCGAGAACGAAAGCTCCGCCATAGCTGTCACCCAAAACAAAAGCTCCGCCGCCGCCGCCGGCTCACCGCCGGGAACGAAGAGGAGGGAGCAACACAGGTTCAGAAAGGGGTACCCGTTCGTACAGGCACGGGGAAACGTTTCACCTGATGCACTGACAAGTGGGGCCCATAACTAGATGCACTGCCAAGTAGGGCCCGCATGTCTTAAACATAACCTCACTCCCGTGGACGACCATTTCAATCGCCTGAGTGGGCCTTGGCTATTTGGGCTTCTGAAACGTCTCGCGAGAGCCATTTTCGTCAACTACGTCGCACTCCTTCCAATTCACCTCAAAGGTATCGCACAGGAGCTATTGACCCCGTCAATTTTGGTCGGCAGACCCGTATAATGTTGTGCTCACTGCCCGACAGTGTTCATTCTTCAGTTATCCATGTTAGAAATAGTCTTGACTTCTGAGGTAGTGAGGTGTGTGTGACCCCTTCATCCAATATTTGTTGGGTTGTTGGCCGGTGGTGCTACCTTTGCATACTGCTTGATCAAAAGTCAGAAGCGTTAGCACCTTCGTGTTTGCTTTCCTTGGAGTCGTTTCAGACCCCTAGCAAAATATTAGTTTACTGTTAATTTATATCGCATTGTGTTTCTGCTTTTATCCGATGTGGTTAGGCTTAATATGTTTCATGATGTTTAGTTACCAGGGCGTGGCCGACCACAGACAGTAAAATTGGCTTTCTGAAATAAGAAATGGTAACTTACCACAGTGCTTTTAATTGTTCATTTTGTTTGTATAGTTCATTTTTTAATTGTTCCTTTATATGCTTTTGGATGTCTGGTGTGAAGAAGCCGTGCTTATATTTTGTGGATGGATGCATTGATTTATGTTACCAGCATTTTAGAATTTTTCCGTATAATATGTGTTCGTTTTTTTTTTGCCAATTTTAATGCAATCAAAATATCTTCCTGTATATATCTATGTTGTTTCTTGCATATATTCTGTCATATTAGAGATTTCTGAAACAATTTAATAAGGGTACACAGTGGAAATGTTGAGAGCTTCAGTCAAGCATGAAGGATAAACTGCCATCTTCAGCTGTGAGTTTTGAACCACAAATATATCAAATTCTTCTGCTACTATTTGAGCCTGTCATACTGATGTTTCAATTGCTTAGCAAAAAAATTGCATAAATGAAAATAGGTCTATTCAGTGACTGTTTATGATAAATTAAACCTGCACAGTATTATGCACTAACCTATATATCTGTACTAATAGCATGGGTATTTCTGCTTTATTGCTTCATCAGGAAGATAATTTGGATGATCCTCATTTAACAAAAAAGAAAATAATAATCTACCTGTGCACTTACCAAAACAATATAACTGTTATCCCCGCGCGACCATCGGCGGAGTGCACCACCTTCCCTCTCTTTCTCTGCGTGCAGCTAGGACGCAAGCACTGCCGCCACCATCGTTGCCCCAAGGCGGCCATGCCGACGAGGAGCGTCGGACACGGGCAGACCTTTATGTCCGGGAAGAGGGGAGCGGTTCCCGTGCTCATGTCGAGGAAGATGGACGGTGCCACGTGAGGCTGCCTCCAGTGCTGGCGGCTCCCCTCCATAGCGTCCATGAGCGCCGACGGCAGGCACCATGGTGCCGATCTGGCCACCCCCAACCTTGCTCCCACCAGATCCCCTGGGTCACTCATCGACCCACAAGACCGCCCCCTTCTCCACCGAGGTAGTTGCCCGATCGTCTATGGGTTCTCTCAGGTGAGCTTCTCTCTTTGATGCTCTTTGTTCCCATTCATTCTCCGGTTTGGTGAGCGTACAGTTTGATGTGTGAAGTATGAACTCTAGCACGGGAAATGAATCTTAGGCGATGGATTTAGCTTCGCAGGACATGATTCTAGGTAGTCTTTATGTGTATGAAAATCTGAAGTTTTCTGATCCATTATTGTCCGAATGTCAGGGAAGGATGACTGTAGGCTATTTATGGTCGATAGCTGGACCTTGTTGAGGTGCCCATGTCTGAATGTGAGTATTTTCTTGCCTGTGTTCTTGGGTGGTGAACTGATTGGATAATTTTTTCGCCCCACTATTATTTCGAATAATCTTCTTAAATCAACCGAATTGGTTTTATACCCCACAAAAAAACCAAATTGTTTTTTATAAGGCAGTTGATATTTATGCACCTTCAAACTTTGTTTCTTGTGCTAGATGCTTGTAGTTGTTTGTGTATCTTCAAGTATTTTTTTCTTGTGCTTGATGATACAAGGGATGAGTGGGATCACAGCCACCCCGATTTGTCCATCCTTCTCTTTTCAGGTACCTCAGGTTGGTAACGCCAAAGTTGTCATATCATATATATTGTGTGGTGCATGCTTTTCTGGAGTTCAGTGTGGCCATGTCCTGCGTGCTCTTCTACATCGTCGGCCAGAAAAACGAGCTTGCTCCATCCGGAGAGAAGCAAGACAAGGTGAGCATAGAACTTGTGATGCATTTTTCAGGTCTATAGGTTTACGTGGTTCTGGTCTCATGGTTACAATTTTTCGTCCTGTTTATGTTCTTAAGTGAAAGATCCGAATGGTTCGGGCTTCAGCAAAAGAATAGTTGCTGCATACTGGGGCTGGCACAGAACATTTGGGGGTCACACAAGCCTTGTAATGATGATGTAATCCTTTATCTGGCCTTCATTTTTTGTCCGACGCAGCCTTGTTAGGAACATATAACTGTTATGTCGTGTTGTGCCATGGTGATTTGTCTGTAATTGAAGTTCAGAATGAACTCCGAAGTTGGCATGTGCGAGTGCCTGCTATATTCTCAGGTTGCAGTTTCTCGAATACTGAATTTTAAGTCTCTTGAGACTCTAGATTTCCTCCGCTTGGACGAACTTGAGTCAGCGGCTGTCGCAACCTTGGTTATCTCCTCCCCTTTCGGCTGCCGGTAATTTACGGATGCTTCCTAGCATTTAAATCAGTTAAAACATGCAAATATTCACCTCCTATTGCAATGTTGGTCAGTTTAAATATGTCTATTAAAGATGCATTTATACTTCCACATGGTTTTTGTTCTGGATAAAATCACTATAGCAGTAACGTGATTCGTTCTGTAGCTTGTCTTTCGCACTTGGAAACAACAGAATAGAAAGTAGATTTCTGTGTATTATAAATTGAATTAACATTTTTTGTATTATTATCTATTGTATTTAAATCTTTGCGATTTTTGATTCTTGCATTGCTTATGCTGTAATACTATCAATGCTATTATTATCCTTTGAATTTAACCTTTTGAAATTTTCTTAATCATAGCTTTTCTGAAACTTCAAGTATAAATTCGTTTGTAATATTTTTTACTTTATTGATTGGAGCATTTTCTTTATATACGCGAATTTTCACTTTTAAGCTTAGTAACTTGAAAACACAGTTTCATAACTTGCATACTACACAGTTTCATGCCTTTGGGGATGTTTGAGTCACATATGTCGCCGGCAGGAGGCCGCGCTAGCCGCTACTGCCGCAGGGGACACGGGCGCACGTGGAAGTCGCTGCTACGGGGGACACAGACGCACATGGAAGCCCATGCTTCTCACAAGTTCAATTGAGGTTTTTGTGCTACTCTATTTTTAGTTCTGTTTCCTTATCGATATGAAATTTCATTACTGGGGTAGAAAACATTTACTTTTAATGCAATTCTTCAGTGACAGCTGAAGGCGACAATGAGCATCAACCTGTTTTCCTTCGATGAATCATTCTACATTAAATCGTAAGTTCGTCGGTACATGTTGCACTTAAATATCTTATGGTTAGTTGCAGAATATCCCCTTTTCTGTGTGCATTTAGTAGATGCTTATATGAATCTATGCCATCCTCTCTCTCTTGCTGAAGTTTACCTTTAATTCAATTAAAGTTTACATTGAACACTTTCAGTTATCCTTTTTAGCGATGTACTTACTCAGAGCTTCTCTCTCCATCTAGGCTAATTTAGGGAGTTTTACTGGATCATATTCGTTTTGTATCCTTTCCTTCGGACATTCGGCCAATTAAATTTTTCTCATCCACGGTGTTCAGCTATTCTCACTTAATTTGCTGCTCATGCATGTGTTAACCTGTGCTGAGATTGCCTTTTATCTGTTTGTAATTTGATGCATTTATTTCAAGAATCTGGTTAAGCTCGTGTTTAGCTCCTTTAATGATTTTTTGCTCATTGATCCATCAAAAATATTTCCCCATCCTTGAACTGTCTACAAATTCAGGAAATTTAGTTATATTGCAGGCACTTGGAACCGAAGGAAGACCCAAACTCTGAGCACCACATTCTCTGAAGGCCCTTCTATTTGAAATACGCTTATCTAGAAGTATGACTTCATTGCTTTTGAATTGTATGTGACTTTTTATTTGAAATACACTTATGCAGAAGTATGACTTCATCGTTACTGTACTCTTCTATCTGTATATACTTCTAAAGACCATTTATATGTCTTGCATGTCACATAATTGTACCTAATAAGCTCGACTCTATCTTGACTATTGACTTCTCATGCTATTTTGTAATGCAAATAAAACGCATCCATGGCAGTGAGTTACAGAAGCAACTAGCGGAAGCTAATTTACCATTCCACGAGTAGCGTCTAGCATGTGCTGTTGCTGATGCTGACGCGCAAAATATAGTAGCTTGTTGTTTGTGTATGTAACTGAATGCTAATGTAGGATGACTCAATTCCTTTTCAGTTTGTAGTTTCATTTTTCTGTTCTTTTGATCTAAATAAAAAACATATGTCTGCAGGAATTAATATTCCAAATTGAAGAGCTTGGAAACCTTGGTGTGCCTCTTGCAGCTATTCTACAGTTACAATTTTCCACTTTTCTGCCTCTAACGATGTCAGAAGAAAATATACATCTTATACTCTTGATGCATTTTATATTCTGATGATTAATCACATCTTGCATGTTCACTTGCAATTTTGACAGACATTGCATGTTGACAGTTTGAACTCTTTCAGCGGCTACTAAAGAGCGGCTGCTGCTACAAAGAGTTCACCCATCCTTGAAGTTGTATCCCTTCCTTTGGTTTACTCATTGTTCTAACTTCTGATAATTGATGTGCTTGCTTACGGTACTATGCTTCCACTATCTGCTTTGGCAAGTTTGTAAACTGAAATCATTGTGTTTTCATAAGTTTGTAATCTTGTTATTATTTTGTATCTAGCTGTTTTTATTTTACCAGGTGTGTATGCAGTTCGAAATTTTGATGGTATTATCATGTTGCGACATACTCCCTCCGTACCTAAATACTCTCCGCAACTACAAGTATTTAGGTATAGAGAGAGTAGATGCTTAGTAAATTCTGATTATAACCATAATGCAATAATTATTTGCAGGGTCATTCAAATTACAGCGATTTCTATATCTAGAGAATTTGGATTGTGTAAAAAAGGTGGCAGTCTCTTCATTACTGACGTGCATATTGTGTGTTTAATATCTGACCAGAAACTCCATCGAACTACTAGGATGCCCTGTTTACTTATTTTCTCAATAATATATGTCTGTTCATTTTGGCACATCTTCACTACAAAATGTGACAGCGATGGAAGAGGCGCTCAAACTTTGCTTCATGTACCTGTTCATTTTTATTTGTTATGTTGCTTGTAAGACAACTGCCCAGCCAGCATTTTACGGTTTCTTGTCAGCTTACAAGGTGTGCCTGAAATTTCTCTAAACATTGTGCTGACTTATATACTTCAAAATCAGGGTTCTATGCATCACTAACCAGAGTGTGCTATCTTTATATGTTCGGTGTTTCTTCATAGATGTCGTTTACATGTGTCATCAACACATTTTTTTTAATTTGTAACATTTGTAGTGCTAGAGTTGGTTTATTTTAAGTTGTTATAATTGGAACTCATTTCACTTCAAAAAGGGGCTGAATGGTCCCCATTGTGTTCCAGGGATGTTATTTTGTACTACTATTTTTTTTTCAGTGACTACCCTTGGTATTTATTCGGTGCAATGTTCTTTTCGCATCTTGGCATGAAAGCTTGTTGGCTTGGAGGATGATGAACAGAGATGAAAGAGGTGAAACTTTGTAGAATGGTCGAGTATGTTGCTTGCCAAGTTTAGCTTCAGATTTTCAGTGCTTTGACACTTTGTATAGAATGAACTAGACATTTACATGTCAAGAGCACCTTGATGCATATAAAGAGTAATCGGACTCATGAAATTCCGAGTTGTATGGGTTAATTTATATTATCCAGTTTTATGTATGTTTGTGTGTAATAAACGTGAACATTCATCGTTTCTTGCCTTGTCAAGTTTTCCTATACGCCACGAGGCGCAAAGCAACGTTAGCATCTACTTGCAATATACCTGATAATTATACGTGCGTTGCACGTGCACGCTTACTAGTGTGATGAAAAATAAGGGCTTAATGTGTGTAACCTTGTTGTTTTAACTCCGTAGTCACAAGAAAGCAAGCTATGGATACATTTATTATCATCATGAGTGCTACATCTTGCAAGATGGAAAGTATACATTGTCATTTCTTTCTACGAAGACTACACACCAGACCTATAACTTTCAGAAATGTCTCCTCCCACGCTATCAACACATCCATCAATAGATGGGCCTACTAAAAAAGAAAAGTAAAAATTAATGTCGCCCAACAGCAAACAAGAATCAAATAAGCAACCCACCACGAATGAAGACCATGGAAATCATTAATGGACATCAGTTGCCAACAGGCGAGGGACAGATGCAATGGTTACTGGATATGTACTGCTATGCCGTGTGTTACCTGATATGATGTTGAAAATCGTCAAGATTATCTGATGTCACCCAATATGTTAGTACTAACATTGGTCTATAAACACATGAATGCAAACACCAATGCAGCCATTCATCGGAGTGGACATCACCTAGCAACGGTCTCACCAGTTTCCAATACATAAGGTAGGCTATACTAAACTGACATAAAATAGTAAAGGAAATAGTAAACGAATGTGCAAGCAGCACCAAGCCTGATAACCTGTAATTCAATAGTAGACTATTCTGTACACACACAGAATAGTAGAGGGTTGAGCGCACACAACGCTCCACGTGATCTACAACTAACCAGAAACAACACAACCTATTACCAAAGAATAGAAGAGGTACAGGTCAATTATTTACATTATGAAGGTATTTTTTGCTACAAGCATTGTGTGGATATCTTATATGGATTTAGTCAGTTTAGCTCCCCGCTCTAGCTGCAAGCATCTCACCTGTTCTTGTAACAATTTCGCCTCGACGCCGAGCAATGAGAATTCTTGATCAGCATCAATTAATCATCTAAGCTGCCACATCTGTTTTATACCTGTTTAAAACTAACTGAACAAAATAGCATATGTAAGAGACAGAAAAGAGAAAATAATACCTCCCTAGTGTGATAATTAATATGCATCTATTTGTGTACATGCAACATAGAATTATAAGTTAAATCATCCTTTTCTCTCGGGTACGTGATTTACTAGTAAACTTCCTCGATTTTGTAGCCTTACTATCTGACCCTTAAGCTTGTTAGCCTAAAATCTTAGCAAAGGAAATTAAATACAGTTCATCTACCTCTCTCCAGTAGCATGTAAATATTTCTTTCATTGATTCATGCCATATAAATGGAATGGTTCTGCTCCCAATGACAAATGCATCTATTCTACTACGCCGTCAAAACAGGATTAGAAAGGTTTCAGCAGATTAGCATATACACTATATTAAATTGAAAAAGCACATTAGCGCCAGAACAAATTGTTTCCATTCTCTTATATCTGTTACGGATAATTGTCAAGCCCTTTAGGCAGGTTAGCAACTTCAGTTTCGGTAAACTATTTTTCAGGCCAACAACTTCAGCGAGACAGGCACAATGTAATGTAAATTTCAATTGGCTAAATAATATAGAAATTTGAAATTGAGATGACTGGAACCGATTGGACATCCAAAGATAGGTTAATATGCCAAATAACAAATAGATCATCCAAAGAGAGGCTCGTAGGCCAGATAACAAATAGCATATACAGGGTTTTGACAGCCTAAACTTGCATCTTAGTACTATCTTACACAGTAGTGTTCTTGAGAGCATAAAGGCCAAACTAATATTGCTTGAAAATGCAACCATAAGACTCAACACACCAAATGCAACAAGGAATCAAATAATAAGATGCAACACTATGTCAAATAGCTATGATACATCAATAACAATCTTTTAAGGATACCTAAAAGCCTAGCAAGGTTGTCGCCACATGAAACACTAATTGAATAGAATGTGCTCCTATAGGGGATCGGGCACTTATATGCATGGATTTGACCACCTTCTTCCTATAACATGGCATGTGGCATATTGCTCTAAAGAGCATTGATTTGCATTCCGTTAAAAGATTGACATATACAACGGAATTTCTGGATCCAGTTGAAGTTTGCATAGACTTCTGAAGGACGTGAATTTGAGAAATTTCTTTATATAACATGAATCATTTGGTTTGAAGTAGAGAAGCCCACCTTTGTTATTTTTTCGTGCCCAGTTCATGGCATGTGATGCTACCTAGTAGAAGGACGCCAATTGAGATTTTGTCAACCTCTGTAAATAGTAGTATCATGACTAAGCCATGTAGCCATGATAGGATGGCATACCTTGCTATTCCTCCAAACTGCTGGTTCAGCCACAATCTATTTACTATATGTCAACCGCTGAAGCACAAATTCCTGAACTGATTAGCTGTAGGAGAATCTCTATTATGCATCAATACTAAATTTGTTAATTCTCTTTGACACAGAAAAAATAATGTGCAAAACTTGAGAAAACAAATTCAGATCAGGTCTTTGTACACGCACACATATTGGAAATCCCATCATCAATACAAAATGCTATAGTAGAAGATGCCGTCTCTACCATGAACCTTTACTCTCTATCAAAATATACTTTCTTCTGCAAATTAGTAGCCAAAAAAAATATGGGCGCTAGTTACCAATGAACTGCGGTTGATACTTGACACTCACAAAACAGAAGGACAATCCCAAATTTTGAGCAATGCTAATACATAATTATTAGCTAAATGAGCAATGCTAATACATAATTATTTGCTAAATTGTTTGTTGTGGAACTTGACGTTTCGTTTGTTTCATGAGTAATCAGGAAGAGACAGACAACTTCCCGCAAAAAAAAGGAAGAGACAGACAACAAAATCATTAATTTTAGAAATAGAGTACCTAGTACGCCAGGCACGATTAGCTGACACTACCAGAATTTGCCTAATTGTCGACGGCATACATGGATATATCCCGACGGCCTAGGTCAAGCCGTAGGCGTACGCAAGCCGTCGGCATATGTCCACCTATGCCGACGAGGGCCGTCGGCATATCACGGCCGTCGGGAGCGCTGGTTGTACGCCTACGGTGGCCGTCGGCATATCACGGGACGTCGGCATAGGCGTGGGCCCGGCTACACGGTCAGCGACGACCGTTTGACGACGTCAGTTCTACGCCGACGGTGCTAACGGGGGCCGTCGGCATACACAGGCCTGGCCCATGGCCTCAGCCCGTCATTGATCCGCGTCCTATGCCGCCTCATCAATCCAGGGCATCGTCGATCCATGGGCGTAGATCTACCGACGGCATAGCCGTCGGCATAGATTTTGTGCTAATTTTTTCCTATTTTATTTATTTTCTCTTAATTATTTATTTTTCTTGTTTTTCAAAACTTAAATGTGCCTTATCTAAACAAAAAACATACCTCAATTATATATCGATTGCCCCCCCCCCACACGGACGTCGCTGCCGCCGTGTCACGGAGGGGGGAACGGCAGACACGGAGGGAATCAGGTTTAGATGGGACGGGGTACCTGGGGGTAGCAATGCCGCCAGGTCTTGCGGTGGGCGCTCCTACGCGTGTGGAAGCGTGGTGGCAGGCGACAGCACCCGGCACGCGGCTCCGGGGTGTGCCCCCCCCTCACGGGCGTCGCTACCGCCGTGTCACGGAGGGGGGAAATGGCCACGTCGGGCCGACACAGAGGGAATCTTGGGGTGGGTTGGGCCTGGACCGTGTTCGGGGGTGTAGCTATGGGTTGGTCGATGACAAACCGGTGAAAAGGTCCATCGATCAAACCCCGTCCGGCGAAAGTCAACGGGCTAGATCCGCCGGTCGACTGTGTCAGGGTTAGACGGGACGGGGTACCTGGGGGGTAGCAATGCCGCCAGGTCTTGCGGTGGGCCCTCCTACGCATGTGAAAGCGTGGTGGCAGGCGAAAGCACCCGACACGCGGCTCCGAGGTGTGCCCCCCCTCACGGACGTCGCTGCCGCCGTGTCACGGAGGGGGGAAACATGCGGGTCGGGTCGAGCCAGAGGGAATCTAGTGGTGGGTTAGGTCCAGACCGTGTTCAGGGATGTTCCTATGGGCTGACCTATCGCAACCAGGAGGAAGAGTCCACTGGTCAAAGCCCGTCCGGCGAAAGTCAAATGGCTAGATCTCCTGATCAACGGGGCTTCGTGGTGGCCTTTCGGGTGTAGCAGTGCCACCGAAACACCGCATCGGGTCCTCTTGCATGTGTGAAAGTGATGTGGCATGCGTAGACGCCCGTCTTCGGTCTCCGGGGTGTGGCCCCCCTCCACGGACGGCAATGCCGCCGTCACTTGGAGGGGGGAAACGTGCGCGTCGGGTAGAACCGGAGGGAATCTAGTGGTGGGTTGGGTCCAGACCGTGTTCGGGGATGTTCCTATGGGCTGACCTATCGCAACCAGGTGGAAGAGTCGACTGGTCAAAGCCCGTCCCGCAAAAGTCAAAGGGCTAGATCTCCTGATCAACGGGGCTTCGTGGTGGCCTTCCGGGTGTAGCAATGCCACCGAAAAACCGCATCGGGTCCTCTTGCATGTGTGAAAGTGATGTGGCATGCGTAGACGCCCGTCTTGGGGCTCCGGGGTGTGGCCCCCCTCCACGGATGGCACTGCCGCCGTCACTTGGAGGGGGGAATCGTGCGTGTCGGGCTAAGGTTAGTACGGTCGGTGGGCCTTCCGGGGGTAGCAATGCCACCGAAACACCGCACCGGGTCCTCTTGCATGTGTCAAAGTGATGTGGCATGCTCAGACATTCGTCTTGAGGCTCCGGGGTGTGGCCCCCCTCCACGGACATACGGCACTGTCGCGGTCACTTGGATGAGGGAAAACGTGCGGGTCGGGTCGAGCCGGAGGGAATCTATTGGTGGGTTAGGTCCAGACCGTGTTCGGGGATGTTCCTATGGGCTGACCTATCGCAACCAGGAGGAAGAGTCCACTGGTCAAAGCCTGTCCGGCGAAAGTCAAAGGGCTAGATCTCCTGATCAACGGGGCTTCGTGGTGGCCTTTCGGGTGTAGCAATGCCACTGAAACACCGCATCGGTTCCTCTTGCATGTGTGAAAGTGATGTGGCATGTGTAGACGCCCGTCTTGGGGCTCCGGGGTGTGGCCCCCCTCCACGGACGACAGTGCCACCGTCACTTGGAAGGGGGAAACGTGCGCGTCGGGTAGAACCGGAGGGAATCTAGTGGTGGGTTGGGTCCCGACCGTGTTCGGGGATGTTCCTATGGGCTAACCTATTGCAACCAGGTGGAAGAGTCCACTGGTCAAAGCCCGTCCGGCAAAAGTCAAAGGGCTAGATCTCCTGGTCAACGGGGCTTCGTGGTGGCCTTCCGGGTGTAGCAATGCCACCGAAACACCGCATCGAGTCCTCTTACATGTGTGAAAGTGATGTGGCATGCGTAGACGCCCGTCTTGGGGCTCCGGGGTGTGGCCCCCCTCCACGGATGGCACTACCGCTGTCACTTGGAGGGGGGAATCGTGCGTGTCGGGCTAGGGCTAGTACGGTCGGTGGGCCTTCCGGGGGTAGCAATGCCACCGAAACACCGCACTGGGTCCTCTTGCATGTGTGAAAGTGATGTGGCATGCTCAGACGTTCGTCTTGAGGCTCCGGGGTGTGGCCCCCTCCACGGACATACGACAATGTCGCTGTCACTTGGATGTGGGAAAACGTGTGGGTCGGGTCTAGCCGGAGGGAATCTAGTGGTGGGTTAGGTCCAGACCGTGTGCGGGGATGTTCCTATGGGCTGACCTATCGCAACCAGGAGGAAGAGTCCACTGGTCAAAGCCCGTTCGGCGAAAGTCAAAGGGCTAGATCTCCTGCTCAACGGGGCTTCGTGGTGGCCTTCCGGGTGTAGCAATGCCACCGAAACACCGCATCGGGTCCTCTTGCATGTGTGAAAGTGATGTGGCATGCGTAGACGCCCGTCTTGGGGCTCCGGGGTGTGGCCCCCCTCCATGGACGGCAGTGCCGCCGTCACTTGGAGGGGGGAAACGTGCGCGTCGGGTAGAACCGGAGGGAATCTAGTGGTGGGTTGGGTCCAGACCATGTTCGGGGATGTTCCTATGGGCTGACCTATCGCAACTAGGTGGAAGAGTCCACTGGTCAAAGCCCGTCCGGCGAAAGTCAAAGGGCTAGATCTCCTGGTCAACGGGGTTTCGTGGTGGCCTTCCGGGTGTAGCAATGCCACCGACACACCGCATCGGGTCCTCTTGCATGTGTGAAAGTGATGTGGCATGCGTAGACGCCGGTCTTGGGAATCCGGGGTGTGGCCTCCCTCCACGGACGACACTGCCGCTGTCACTTGGAGGGGGGAATCATGCGTGTCGGGCTAGGGTTAGTACGGTCGGTGGGCCTTCCGGGGGTAGCAATGCCACCGAAACACCGCACCGGGTCCTCTTGCATGTGTGAAAGTTGTGGCATGCTCATACGTTCGCCTTGAGGCTCCGGGGTGTGGCCCCCCTCCACGGACGTACGACATTGTCGCGGTCACTTAGATGAGGGGAAACATGCGGGTCGGGTCAAGCCGGAGGGAATCTAGTGGTGGGTTAGGTCCAGACCGTGTTCGGGGATGTTCCTATGGCTGACCTATCGCAACCAGGAGGAAGGGTCCACTGGTCATAGCCCGTCCGGCGAAAGTCAAAGGGCTAGATCTCCTGATCAACGGGGCTTCGTGGTGGCCGTCCGGGGGTAGCAATGCCACCGAAACACCGCACCGGGTCTTCTTGCATGTGTGAAAGTGATTAGGCATGCGTAGATGCCCGTCTTGGGGCTTCGTGGCGTGGCCCCCCTCCACGGACGTATGACACTGTCGCGGTCACTTGGATGAGGGGAAACGTGCGGGTCGGGTCGAGCCAGAGGGAATCTAGTGGTGGGTTAGGTCCAGACCGTGTTCGGGGATGTTCCTATGGGCTGACTTATCGCAACCAGGAGGAAGTGTCCACTAGTCAAAGCCCCTCCGACGAAAGTCAAAGGGCTAGATCTCCTGATCAACGGGGCTTCGTGGTGGCCTTCCGGGTGTAGCAATGCCATCGAAACACCGCATCGGGTCCTCTTGCATGTGTGAAAGTGATGTGGCATGCGTAGACGCCCGTCTTGGGGCTCCGGGGTGTGGCCCCCCTCCACGAACGACAGTGCCGCCGTCACTTGAAGGGTGAATCGTGCGCGTTGGCTAGGGTTTAGTCCGGTCGGGGGGCGTCTATGCCATAGAAATATCACACAGGGTCTTCGGAGGGGTGGAAGGATAGTGGATGCATTAAAAAAAATTAGGACATTTAAAAAATAAATTAAAGTTATTATAATTAAAAAAAATGAAAAAAACCGATGCTTACGGCTTAGCCGTCGGCATAGGGCAAGCCGTCGGCATAGCCCTGACCTTATCCGGTCGGGCGCCCCACCCCCCATCTCTCCCGACCACTCATTCTCCTCCTTCTGCCCCGCCACCGCTCGCTCCACCCGCGCGCCGCCCCTCGATCTCCCCCGCCGCCGCTCGCTCCACCCGCGCCCCCCTCGATCTCCACCGCCGCCGCCGCCCCCTTCTGCCCCGCCGCCGCCCCGTCCCCGTCCCCGGCCACGCTCGGGCCGCTCCGTCCTCGCCCCCGCCCGGGCCGCCGCCGCCCTCGCCCGGGCCTTCGGCCCCGTCCCTGGCCCGGGCCGCCGCCGCCCACGCTCGGGCCGCCGCCTCCGCCGTCGTGATGCTGCCCAAGTTGCTGCCCCCTCCCCATCGCCATCGCCAATAGGCCAAGGTTGCTGCCCCCTCCCTCCCTCCCCTACGCCTACCAATTTCTTGTTGATTAGTTATGGTTTTGTGGGCATCAGTACATATGTTGTAGTGCTGCTACTCGACCATGCTAGTAATAAACAAATTAATTACTGCTTAGCAGATTTTTTTGAAAGAATTACGGCTTAGCAGATTAATAAACCTACAACACTCATGCTAATTTTGTGGTAATTTCGTAGTTGGTGATGGTGCTCCTGATTTGCCTATTGGAAAATGATATGTTTCTGAAAAATAGTTCATTGGTCACTGCTAAAAACTAGTCATTTGAGCAAAAAGGGTAACTTGATGATCTAAGTTTATTTGTCGGTAAAATTTACAGGCTTTGTGGTGTTGCATATCTCTGGAGTCATCGTCGACGAAGGCATTGGTCCGTGATCTCGTCGCTGTTTGACTACTTCCTCGACAGCCGAGGGTGAGCTACGAATCCACCTTAATAATCATGTCACTAGATTTTCTTTTCTCGTCAAGTCGCGTAACCTAGGCGTCTCCCGTCCGAAATGGTTGCATGGATAAATATGCATTCACTTGCATATTTATCACCGCAACTGTTTCGGATTGTCCAGCGTTTTCCACGGACAGCCCGAGGATGTGTAGATTGGGTACGTTTTCCATGCTCTACCCCGTTCCAAGACAGGATTTCGGCGGCGCCTCCTCGTTGTTCTCCGGATGCACATTCTCTCGGGTTTTTGCCGAGACGTGTATCTGGAGAACAGCGGGGAGGTGCTGCCGAAATTTTGTCTCGGAACGGGGTAGAGCATGGAGAACGTACTCAATCTACACATCCTCGGGTGGGATTAGGACCCTCTTTACCTTTTAGAGATGTAGGTGGATTCAGTGCCGTTTCTCGTCAACCCGGTAGAAAATAAAAATTGTATGGGGTTAATTTTAATGAATCCATAATTTTGTTGTGTGGCTCATGATAAAGCAGAGGATGGCAGATAATCAGTGAAGGTACAATGGTTTTATCCGTCGGAATCAAGTGACAACAGAGTGGGTCGAGAAAACCGATGTGTTCTTGAAGGAGATATTCCGTCCTCCAATGATAATTAACCCAGAATGCCCCTTGCAAAATGTGAAAGACGTCACCGTAGAAATCAGGGAGAAATGACTTTGCACCTTCGCACGTTTGGATATATGGAAGACTTTAACATGCCCATAAACTTTGCCGAGCGGGACCGTGGTAGAGAGGAGGTGATGCGACAACGCATCGGTGGTTATGAGGACGATGGGGTTAGAGACATGCTAGATGATGTCTTTGCTGCCGAGACGACACATACAACACCTTCAGAGAATGAATCGGAGGACCCGGAGGCAATCGCAAAGGCCTTCTTGGAGGTCTTGGCCTCGTCAAAGAAACCTCTTTATGCGGGTGCCAAAATTTCTCAGTTGGATGCCATCTCGCAACTGATGGCAGTCAAGGCTGAGTACGGCTGTACCCAAGCTTGCTTCGAAGCATTTCTGGGAGTATGGGCTAACAGCCTTCCTGAGGGTCATGAATTGCCGAAAAGCATGTACGCTACGAAGAAAATCATGAAGGCATTATCTATGAAATATGAGAAAATAGATGTTTGTCCGACGAATTACCTTTTGTTTAGGCACGAGTATGCCGGTGACAAGTACTGTAGGGAGTGTGGTTCCTCTCGGTACCTTGAGGTGGTCGATGAGCATGGTGAGAAGAAGCAACTCTCGGTATCAATTTCAATTAAACTTGTAGGGCAAAGATCCGAACACCTCCATGGATGACGAATTGAGATGGGTTTCCATGGGTTTTAACGCTCGGGTCATGAAATGTGAAAAGTATGATGTGAATGGGTATCGCTTCCATACAGCGGATCACCAGAACAGCTGGACTGATCCCAAAACTATAAACACAGGAGTGTACACCCCAGGAGAAAAATGAAGTTGAGTACTACGGAAGGGTAGGAAAAATATACGAGCTGTCATTTGACCTTGGGCGCGAGGACCTAAATCTAGCTGTGTTCAAATGCCGATGGTTTGACCCATATGAGGGGTTGAGACATACGCCTTCCCTTGGTTTGGTCGAAGTTAAACCATCCACCGTTTATGCAGGAGCCGATCTCTTTATTGCGGCTACCCAGGCCACACAAGTTTATTATCTGCCCTACCCATGCCAGAAAGAGTACCTAAAGGGTTGGGAAGTTGTGTTCAAGGTGGCGCCACATGGTAAGCTACCGGACCCGGACGATGACGATTACTACTACATTAACCCCATGGCGAGGAGGGGGGTGCTGGCGGGGAGGGGGTGGCGGTGATGATGGTGGTGGCGGGAAGGGGGGTGGCAAGCAGAAGGGTTGGCTGCGTGGTGGTGCACGACTCCCAAAAGCTCCTGATATCGAGGAGATGAAGTGGCTCATTAAGCCCAAGGGGAAAAGGTAAGTGCCCCTTAATAATATTTTAAACACATATTATCATTTTGATTGTACACATGCTAATATTTTCATTCTTTTGCAGTAGCTGGGAATATCCTGAATGTGCCCGTGTTCCAAACGGCATGCATCCTCACTATCCCGTTGAAGAAGCTTTGGCCGGGGATGTTCGCTCCGGACCGAGACAACGAGGAGCGCAAGATTTTGGCCACGTGCTGGGAGCACTACGAAGCGGCCTTCCACCCAACCCATGTGACGGCCGCTAAGGCCGTGATATCAAAGTTTTGGGTAAGTTCTCTTCAGAAGCACAATTCTTGAGTTACTTTCATTGTTTATCATCAAATCATTTAACTCATGGCTTGTTCCATTCTGGTTTCATGAATGACTGTAGAAATTCTATAGAGTTCTTGAGGAGGACAAGGCCGAGGCCAATGAGTTCTTGCTGCGGGCTGCGAGGAAGCAAGCCCGTCAGATGCAGTACGAGGTGCGTTGGGTGGCCATCTCGCATTATTATCACGAGGTATGTAACGAGAAGGTGACCAAGGATGACGTGAAGGAGCATAACCTTACCTTGACTAAGGAGCAGTACATGTTGGTAAGTATAACAGACTTTTCATTCCGACGTTTGTAGTAATTTCATTGTTTAGTGGTCACATGCCATTATGCTTCATTATGTAGGTGCGTCCTGATTGGTGCTTTGGAAAGAATGATGGATGGGAGGGATTGGTGGATCTGTGGGTCGGCGAGGACGCAGAGTTTGCTGCGAGCAAGATAAACAAGGCTAATCGAGGATCCGACGGAACACACCGTCAGGGAAACCAGAACCATTGGCACCACAAGAAACTTCAGGTATATCTATGTACATGAAACATTCTTGATCTTCTATTTACCGTGTGTTATTATGTATGACTAACCTCTGTTTGTATGACTAACCTCTGTTTGGCGGTGCAGGAGGAGAAATTGAAGCGGCCGCTCTCAGACATCGAGTCGTGGAGGCTCGCCCATGTGCGGCCTAATCCCAAGGCTGGGGAGAGTGAGTACTATGCCATACCGACGAGAACTTGACGTCATACACAAAAGAGTTTCAGAAGTGGAATCCTAGCACATCAGACCCCATGTCTGTGGATACCGACGAGAGGGCCGCCATCAGCATAGGGCCGAAGAGTCATGGTCGGCATCCGATTCTGGATTCTGTGATCACCCCTTCTGTCTCCTACTGGCGGATCCGCGCTACCGACCTGAGGCCGAGCCAGCGCCCGTGCCCCAGTGCGTCCTCTACACTGTCACTCCTAGCCCAGCAGAACTCTGTAAGTATTTTCCCTCTTATCTTCTTTCTTTCAACCTTTATTTTCCGCATTGCTATGTTTTATGAGTTCCATCATGTCATATTTGTAGGCCTACATGGACTTCGTACGTCAGCAACTCTTCGACTGGAACGAGAGAGTTGCAGCAGCCACTAAGCACAACAGCCGCATGACGGAGCTTGTGGTTGCGTCTATGGCAACCGGGCAGATTCCTACACTGCCACCACCACCACCTCCTCCTCGACCACAACCAGTGCCGCCTACGTTTGAACAATTCCTGGCAGAACACTATGGCACTCCGGTTAGTACATCACCAAACTATTCAATCACAACTTACCGTTTATTCAATACAATCATATATTGCCTTGCCATCTCTTTTCGAACATGCAGGGAACCGGTGGATCATCCGTCGGTGGTGGTGCTACTTATGGTTCCACTCCTGAGTCACAAAGCCCAGTCGGTGGCGGTAGCGCTAGCGGTGGCGGTGATGGTAGCGCTAGCGGTGACGACCTCGGCTTTGGTGGTGGAAGTGATGGCGCTTAAGCCTTTGGCGGTGTTTTATGTTTTGTTGAACTTGTGATGATGTTGTTGGCTTTGTTGAACTTGTGATGATATTGTTGGCTATGTTGAACTTGTCATGATGTTGAATTTGTGATATTATCCTCTTTATTCTATTGCGATCTGTTGTGATGATATATATATATATATATATATATATATATATATATATATATATATAGGACAAATATTTCGTACGACCGGGTATAGTTACTCCCACTTTTGTTTTGTATATTCTAGGTAGTATCTATCATATTGGAGTGTATGTATGTGTAGTATGTAGTATATAAGAATGTTTAGGTAGTATATATACTATTTTTTTGGTGGTATGTACCATACTTTGAGCATACTCTTTTTTAGTACAAATATGTACATATTTTACTAATATAATAAAAAAATACGGGCTCAGTTGGAATTTTTCGTGTAACTCACTTTGTAGAATCTTAGATATACTATATAAACACACTAAAAATGATAAACGAGTATATATACTCTCACATGGTAGTATATGAGACATGGGTGTAACTACACCCGGTAGTAGGAGGTATTTTCCTTATATATATATATATATATGTTGTGTATTTGTGTATTTGAATTGAAATGCAACCAAAAAAAGCAAAAAATATATATGCATAACTATCCCGACGGTCTAACCGTCGGCGTAGATGGCACGAGGCACCAGTGCATGACACGTGGCAGTCGCTGGCAGCTCCTGGTGGTGCTCTACGCCGACGGTTAGGTAGCCTAACCGTCGGCGTAGAGCACCACCAGGAGCTGCCAGCGACTGCTACGTGTCGTCCCCTGAATGGACGGCCTCGCCGTCAACGACCGTCAGTCACATTTCTTTGCCGACGGCCTATGTATGCCGAGGGCTGTACGGAAGCCGTTGGCGTAGATGCCTATGCCGACGGCGTTTCTATGCCGACGGCCCCACGGAGGTATGCCGATGTTCGAGTTGCCGACCGACGTACGCTGACGGCCACCGTCGGGATAGACCTAAGCCGACGGTTTTTGGGCCTATGCCGTCCGTCGGCAACATGCGTTAGTCTGGTAGTGTGATTCACCCAGGATGCGTCATGCAGAATCCCCAGAAGTGGCTCTGCTTATGATGCTATTCAAATACAACATTGAAAATGGTATCGTCTCTTGAACAGAGGTTCTGGCCGGAAGTAAAATATCTCATCTGAAACCAATCATCATCCACATAACAACAAAAACAGCAAACTGTACATGTTAAATACAGACTGAACAGGAGTATGTAGTCAAGTACATATGACAAATTGGATGTGGGACCCATAATAATACAGATGAAGCTCACCTTTTATGATTGGTCGCATGTCTAAGCTCACCTTTTATGATTGGTCACTCGGGTGTAATTGGTATTTTCGCGATAATAATATATTCCCCTTTTCAAAAAAATGTCTTCAATCAGTATCTAGTTGGTACAATAAGTTTGTAGATTTTTTTTCAGAAGTATGACTAAATTTGTAGCAAATTTGAAAATTATACGGCGAAATGAAAAAATACCGAAAATAATTACCCTGTCGGCCTGCGGTGGGCCGAGCACGTGCTGTCGGCCACCAGTAGGCCGACTGGTCAGCTGTCGGCCACCAGCAGGCCGAAAGGTGGCTATCGGCCGCCCGACCGTTTTCTTCTTCCTCTCGCTCTCTCTCTCTCTCGTTCCTGGTCGCTGGCAGCTCTCTCTCTTTCGTTTCCTCTCTATACTCTCCCCCCCTCACCGATCTACTCATTCTTCCACCGATTTTCCGTTCCAAGCCGCAGAATCAATAGATCATAGCATTCTCCAGCGTCCTACGGTCATTTTTTTTGCAATGGGATAGTTATTTGTGCGTAAGTGAGGAGGAGCCATGGTGGGGTGGAGGAGGTGAGGAGGTGGTGGGGTGGAGGAGGTGTGGCTGGTGAGGAGGTGGTGGTGTGGAGAGGAAGAAGAAGGGGACACACGCGTCGAAGGTATATTTTTGTTCATGTAGTTAGTGTAGTTTTAGTGTACAGTTTATTTAGTGTACATAGTCATTTTAGTGTACATAGTAATTTTAGGGGATAGTTAGTGTAGCCGGTAATAATTTTGTATGTGCTGTAGAGTTTATTTAGTGTACATAGTAATTTTAGCGGATAGTTAGTGTAGCCGGTAATAATTTTGTTCGTTGCGATTAATGAAAGGTGGCAATGTCTGACAGGTGAAAATGTCTGAATCAGTAAATTTGACTGTTTACTACGGCCCTGGTAATGTTCGATATAATGAGTTGGGGGTTGATCTTAGCGAGTTTAAAAATGGCGTCATGACACTTTCACACCCGGACATACTGGACATTAGACATTTGAAGCACTGGTTGACTACTAGTTTTGGACTAGATCCTGAAGTATGTTCCGTCAGTATTCATGCACTGTGGACAAAATCCTGTAAAAATGTCAAGTGGGAGTTGATGCCGATAGATAGGAGCCAGCATTGGGTGACCCTGTTAAGTCGTTGCCGAGACCGAAGAATCCACCCATATGCCCTAGTGCAACCAGTGGCGAAGGAGGAGAATACGGTACAACTTCACGTGGGGTATGAACCAGGCCAGGGTAGTCAAGTGGCTAACGAGAATTATTTATCCGGGTCACAGCCACCGGATGTGGATGCTAGCCAAGCCGAGAAAGAGTCAGACTACATGTCACACAATGTTTGTGGTCATGATACTGGGCAGAGTATTAAGTCAAAAATATTAGGTGGTTCTGGTGTTGCTAATGGGGATGAGGAAGGTGATGGAGGAAGATGACGAGGATGGATTTGCGGAGGATCTGGATTCAGAAAATTCCGAGGATGAAGTGGAGGTACCGATTCCTTCTGCATGGGATCAGGACATATCCACCAGCCTTACTGTCAACGATGGCCATGAGACTCCATGGCAATATAATCTGAACCAAGTCCAGATAGGGGCTATGTTTGATAAAAAGAAAAAATTGAAGTGTGCGGTTATAAAGTGGGCTATGTCTACGCAGAGGGTTTTCCGGACACACATATCGAGTCCAACAAACTATACCGTGAAGTGTGTTGAAGCAGGTTGTCCTGGGAAGGTGCACGGGCACGTGCCGAAGTATGACATCCACTGGCTTGTCACCAATGTGGTCCCACATAATTGTGTGAGGAAAAACCTGTTGGTTAGTCACCCAAACCTGACTTCAACTCTCATTGCGCAACTCATGTATGCTGAGATAGTGGAGAAGAAAGATATGGAAGCAAAACACATCCAGAGAGCAGTGAAGGTCAGATGGAATTATGACATTCCATATGGGAAGGCTTGGAGGGCTAAGCAGAAGGCTATGGAGGAAAGGTATGGGACGTTCTTCGACTCATATGATAATGTTGTCTGTCTCCTTGACATACTAAAGGAGAGAAATCCCGGCACTTATGTTAACATACAACACACGAGGTTGGACATTATACCAGATCACAAGGTGTTGAAACGAGTATTCTTCTCTTTCGCTATGTGCATCGAAGCTTTCTGGCATTGTCCTCCTGTGATGTTTGTGGATGGTACATTCCTGACTGGTCAGTACAAAGGGCAAATCCTGACTGCTATTGGTGTGGACGGGAACAATCAAATCATCCCACTAGCCATGGCATTTGTGGAGGGTGAGAACTTTCCGAGCTGGGTATGGTTCTTCCGGCAAGTTAAAATTGCGATCGTGAAGGACCGACCAAACGTGTGTGTCATTCATGACAGAAATCCTGGTATATTGAAGGCCGTGAAGACACTAAGGAATCCAACTGCTGACGAACCAACACCTTGGAAGGACTTGCAGAGCCGGTGGTGCAGAGCCGATGTTTACTGGTGCTGGTTCGTTCTTTGCCGGCGACGGCGATGACAATGACCGAGCTGCAAACACCTATGATTTCTCGGAGACAGTTCTTGCCACTCCACCACCACCATACACGCAGGAGACACAGACATAGACAGACGAGGCGGCCTATGGTCGTGGTCATCGTGAGACTCATCCACCGCGTGAGCGCTTATCGCCTTCCGGTCCTCGTCCGAGGAAGCCCAAGATTCGTCGCCGTCCGCAGCAGTGATATGGTTATCTATGTATGAGACATGACTATCTACTTATGTATGAGACATATGTCTATTTTATGTATGGGACAAATTACTATCTACTTATGTATGAGACATATTCATGTTTTATTAAAGTAGTCAATTGGTTTAGAGATATAACACTTGTACTGCGAACTAAATGCATCCAACTGAAATTAAACATTACCACTGAATTAAACATTACAACTGAAATAAACATTACAACTGAAATAAACAGTACAACTGAATTAAACACTACAATTGAAATTAAACAGTACTACATAAAACAGTACTACATTGTCGAAGTAGAACTATTGCCCTGTTGGGGAACGATGCATGGGAAACAAAAATTTTCCTACGCACACACAAGATCTATCCATGGTGATGAGCAACTACGAGAGGGAGAGTGAATCTACATACCCTTGTAGATCGCTAAGCGGAAGCGTTTAAGAAATGCGGTTGATGTAGTCGAACGTCTCCGCGATCCAAATCGCAAGTCGTCCCTCGATCCGATCACGAACTAGCGCCGAACGGACGGCACCTCCGCGTTCAACACACGTACGGCTTGATGACGCCTTCACCTCCTCGATCCAGCGAACGATGATGAAGTAGTGGTTGAGTTCCAGCAGCACGACGGCGTGGTGATGGTGGTGAGGAACAATCTCTGCAGGGCTTCGCCAAGCGCAACGGAGATTATGACGGAGGAACTAGAGGGTTAGGGTTGCCGCACACGGCTTGGGGAAATCTTGATGTCTCCCGTGTGCTAGCCCTGCCCCTCTATTTATATGTTGAGCCTTGGGGTCTAAACTTGGAGTAAAAACCTCCTCCAGGTCGGTTTTGCCCGCACAAGGTCGGTTTGGCCCGCAGGGAAAGAGTCCAACTCGGATCCCTGCCGAACCGTGCACAGCCGCGCACAAGCGGTAGTACCGCTTCACACAAGCGGTAGTACCGCTTGGGCGGTAGTACCGCTTCACACAAGCGGTAATACCGCTCGGGCGGTAGTACCGCTTCACCAAGCGGTAGTACCGCTTACGCGGCAGCAAAACTACTTTTGCACTTTCCAATACCTCGTGGGCTTTATCCCTTTAGCCCATACAAAGTGTTGCTGCACCCGAACACTTCGGTAAACATCCGGAACCCCTTCCGGTGAATTCCGGAACCCTTCCGGAGATCAAAACACTATTATCACATATATCAATCTTTACCTCCGGACTATTCCGGAGATCCTCGTCATGTCCGGGATCTTATCCGGGACTCCGAACAACCTTCGGTCACCAACAAAATAACTCAACTATACTAATCGTCACCAAACGTTAAGTGTGTAGACCCTGCGGGTTCGAGAACTATGTAGACATGACCGAGACACCTCTACGATCAATAACCAATAGCGGGACCTGGATGCCCATATTGGCTCCTACATATTCTACGAAGATCTTTATCGATCGAACCTCTATGTCAAGGATTCAGTTAATCCCGTATGCTGTTCCCTTTGTTCTTCGGTATGTTACTTGCCCGAGATTCGATCGTCGGTATCTCTATACCTAGTTCAATCTCGTTACCGGCAAGTCTCTTTACTCGTTC
The DNA here is from genome assembly GCA_039707655.1 of Elymus sibiricus. Lineage (NCBI taxonomy): Eukaryota > Viridiplantae > Streptophyta > Magnoliopsida > Poales > Poaceae > Elymus > Elymus sibiricus. Next base: position 535,405,918 of record CM077675.1, read on the forward strand.
CGTAATACAAGATCTCGTGGCTAACACTTTAGTCACATTGCTTTCAAGGCTCATTGTGATGTTGTATTACTGAGTGGGCCCTGAGATACCTCTCCGTCATACGGAGTAACAAATCCCAGTCTTGATCCATGCCAACCCAACAGACACCCTCGGAGATACCTGTAGAGCACCTTTATAGTCACCCAGTTACGTTGCGACGTTTGATACACACAAGGTACTCCTCCGATGTCAGGGAGTTGCATGATCTCATGGTCATAGGAACAGATACTTGACATGCAGAAAACAATAGCAATAAACTGACACGATCATATGCTACGTTCGTAGTTTGGGTCTTGTCCATCACATCATTCTCCTAATGATGTGATCCCGTTATCAAATGACATCTCATGTCAATGGCTAGGAAACCTTAACCATCTTTGATCAACGAGCTAGTCAACTAGAGGCTTACTAGGGACACAGTGTTGTCTATGTACCCACACATGTATTTGAGTTTCCAATCAATACAATTATAGCATGGATAATAAACGATTATCATAAACAAGGAAATATAATAATAACCAATTTATTATTGCCTCTAGGGCATATTTCCAACAGTCTCCCACTTGCACTAGAGTCAATAATCTAGTTCACATCACTATGTGATTTACATTGTAATGAATCGAACACCCATGCAGTACTGGTGTTGTTCATGTTTAGCCCTTGGAAGAGGTTTAGTCATCGGATCTGCAACATTCAGATCCGTGTGTACTTTGCAAATATTTATGTCGTCCTCCTTGATGTAATCGCGGATGGAATTGAAACGTCGCTTTATGTGTCTGGTCCTCTTGTGAAATCTTGGTTCCTTGGCTAGAGCAATGGCACCAGTATTATCACAAAACAGAGTCATTGGGTTAAGCGCACTAGGCACTACTCCAAGATCTGTCATGAACTCCTTCATCCAGACACCTTCCTTCGCCGCCTCCGAGGCTGCGATGTACTCCGCTTCGCATGTAGAATCAGCTACCACGCTTTGCTTGGAACTGCACCAGCTAACCGCACCCCCATTAAGAATAAACACGTATCCGGTTTGAGACTTAGAGTCATCCGGATCAGTGTCAAAGCTTGCATCGACGTAACCCTTTACGACGAGCTCTTGATCACCTCCATAAACGAGAAACATATCCTTAGTCCTTTTCAGGTACTTCAGGATATTCTTGACCGCCGTCCAGTGTTCCATTCCTGGATCATTTTGAAACCTTCCGACCATACTTATGGCAAGGCTGACATCGGGTCTTGTGCACAGCATTGCATACATGATAGAGCCTATGGCCGAAGCATAGGGGATGACACTCATCTTTTCTCTATCTTCTGCAGTCACTGGGCATTGAGTCTTACTCAACTTCACACCTTGCAATACAGGCAAGAACCCCTTCTTGGACTGATCCATTTTGAACTTCTTCAAAACTTTGTCAAGGTATGTGCTTTGTGAAAGTCCTATTAAGCGTCTCGATCTATCTCTATAGATCTTGATGCCTAATATGAAAGCAGCTTCTCCTAGGTCCTTCATTGAAAAACTCTTGTTCAAATATTCCTTTACGCTTTCCAGCATTTCTATATTGTTTCCAATCAGTAATATGTCATCCACATATAATATTAGAAACGCTATAGAGCTCCCACTCACTTTCTTGTAAATACAAGCTTCTCCGTAAACTTGTATAAACTCGAACGCTTTGATCACCTCATCAAAACGAACATTCCAACTCCGAGATGCTTGCACCAGTCCATAAATGGATCGCTGGAGTTTGCAAACTTTGCCAGCATTCTCTGGATCGACAAAACCTTCTGGTTGCATCATATACAACTCTTCCTTAAGGTAACCGTTAAGGAACGCTGTTTTGACATCCATCTGCCAAATTTCATAATCGAAAAAGGCAGCTATTGCTAACATGATTCTGACGGACTTAAGCATCGCTACGGGTGAGAAGGTCTCATCGTAGTCAACTCCTTGAACTTGTGAAAAACCCTTTGCCACAAGTCGAGCTTTATAGACGGTGACATTACCGTCCGCGTCCGTCTTCCTCTTAAAGATCCATTTGTTCTGAATGGCCTTACGCCCTTCAGGTAATACTTCCAAAGTCCATACTTTGTTTTCATACATGGATCCCATCTCGGATTTCATGGCCTCTAACCACTTCTCGGAATCCGGGCCCATCATCGCTTCTCCATAGCTCGTAGGTTCATCGTTGTCTAACAACATGACCTCTAAGACAGGGTTGCCGTACCACTCGGGAGCAGTACGCGACCTTGTCGACCTACGAGGTTCGATAGCAACTTGATCCAAAGTTTCATGATCATCATCATTAACTTCCTCTTCAGCTAATGTAGGCTCCACAGAAACAACTTTCTGCGCTGCGCTACTCTCAGGTTGAAGTAAAGGTTCAACAACCTCATCAAGTTCTATCTTCCTCCCACTCAATTCTTTCGAGAGAAACTCTTTCTCAAGAAATGTTCCGTTTTTAGCGACAAACACTTTGCCCTCGGATCTGAGGTAGAAGGTATACCCAATTGTCTCTTTTGGGTATCCTATGAAGACGCATTTCTCCGCTTTGGGTTCCAGCTTTTCAGGCTGAAGCTTTTTGACATAAGCATCACATCCCCAAATTTTAAGAAACGACAGCTTTGGCTTCTTGCCAAACCAAAGTTCATATGGCGTTGTCTCAACGGATTTCGATGGTGCCCTATTTAAAGTGAATGCAGCTGTCTCTAATGCATAACCCCAAAACGATAGTGGCAAATCGGCAAGAGACATCATAGATCGCACCATATCCAATAAGGTTCGATTACGACGTTCGGACACACCATTACGCTGTGGTGTTCCAGGCGGTGTCAATTGTGAAACAATTCCACACTGTCTTAAGTGACTGCCAAACTCATAACTCAGATATTCTCCTCCTCGATCAGATCGTAGGAATTTAATCTTCTTGTTACGATGATTCTCAACTTCACTCTGAAATTGTTTGAACTTTTCAAATGTTTCAGACTTATGTTTCATTAAGTAAATATACCCATATCTACTTAAGTCATCAGTGAAGGTGAGAAAGTAATGATAACCACCGCGCACCTCAATACTCATCGGACCACACACATCAGTATGTATGATTTCCAATAAGTCACTTGCCCGTTCCATTGTTCCAGAGAACGGCGTTTTAGTCATCTTGCCCATGAGGCATGGCTCACATGTGTCAAGTGATTCAAAATCAAGTGACTCCAAAAGTCCATCAGCATGGAGCTTCTTCATGCGTTTTACGCCAATATGACCTAAACGGCAGTGCCACAAGAAAGTGGTATTATCATTATCAATTCTACATCTTTTGGCATCAATGTTATGAACATGTGTATCATTACTATCGAGATTCAATAAGAATAAACCCCTCACATTGGGTGCATGACCATAAAAGATATTACTCATATAAATAGAACAACCATTATTCTCTGATTTAAATGAGTAACCGTCTCGCAATAAACAAGATCCAGATATAATGTTCATGCTTAACGCAGGCACCAAATAACACTTATTTAGGTTCATCACTAATCCCGACGGTAATTGAAGAGCGAGCGTGCCGACGGCGATCACATCAACCTTGGAACCATTTCCCACGCGCATCGTCACTTCGTCCTTTGCCAGCCTCCGTCTATTCCGCAGTTCCTGTTTAGAGTTGCAAATATGAGCAACCGCACCGGTATCAAATACCGAGGCACTACAACGAGGGTTGGTAAGGTACACATCAATAACATGTATATCATATATACCTTGTTTGTTGTTGGCCGCCTTCTTGTCAGCCAAATACTTGGGGCAGTTCCGCTTCCAGTGTCCAGTTCCCTTGCAATGAAAACACACAGTTTCTGGTTTGGGTCCAGCCTTGGGTTTCTTCACGAGAGGAGCAACTGTTTTGCCACTCTTCTTGGAGTTACCCTTCTTACCCTTGCCATTTTTCTTGAAACTAGTGGTTTTATTGACCATCAACACTTGATGCTCCTTCTGAATTTCAGACTCAGCGGCTTTCAGCATCGCAAACAGCTCGGCGACTGACTTGTTCATCCCGTGCATGTTATAGTTCAACACGAAGCTCTTGTAGCTAGGTGGCAATGATTGAAGAACTCTGTCAGTGATAGCCTCTGGCGGAAGGGGCATCCCTAACTCAGCCAGACGGGTGGAGTACCCAGACATTCTGAGCACGTGATCACTGATAGACCCGTTCTCCTCCATCTTGCAAGCATAGAACTTATCGGAGATCTCATATCTCTCGATCCGGGCATTCTTCTGAAAGATAAACTTCAACTCCTGGAACATCTCATATGCTCCATGACGTTCAAAACGTCTTTGAAGTCCCGGTTCTAAGCCATACAACATTGCACATTGAACTATTGAGTAATCATCAGAACGAGCCTGCCAGGCGTGCACAACGTCTAGAGACTCAACTGGAGCGGGTGGATCACCAAGCGGTGCATCAAGGACATAAGCCTTCTGGGAAGCCGTAAGGATAATCCTTAGATTACGGGCCCAGTCCACAAAGTTACTTCCATCATCTTTCAACTTAGCTTTCTCTAGGAACGCATTAAAATTCAGGGGTGCTACTGCGCGAGCCATGATCTACAACATAAATATAGCAAAGACAACTTAGACTATTGTTCTAGATAATGAGTTTAGTTAATCATATTACTTAAAAACTCCCACTCAAATTGACATCCCTCCGGTCATTCGAGTGTAACATGATCCAAATCCACCAACTCAAGTCCGATCATCACGTGAGTTGAGGTGGTTTCAATGGTGAACATCTTCATGTTGATCATATCTACTATATGACTCATGTTCGACCTTTCGGTCTCTTGTGTTCCGAGGCCATGTCTGTACATGCTAGGCTCGTCAAGTTTAACCCGAGTGTTCCGCGTGTGCAACATGGCTTGCACCCATTGTATGTGAACGTGGAGTCTATCACACCCGATCATCACGGCGTGTCTCGAAACGACGAACTTTCGCAACGGTGCACACTCGGGGAGAACACAATTTATCTTGAAATTTAAGTGAGGGATCACCTTATAATGCTACCGTCGTCCTAAGCAAAATAAGATGCATAAAAGGATTAACATCACATGCAAATCATAAGTGACATGATATGGCCATGAACTTGTGCTTTTGATCTCCATCTCCAAAGCACCGGCATGATCTCCATCGTCACCGGCATGACACCATGATCTCCATCATCTTGATCTCCATCAACGTGTCGCCATAAGGTTGTCGCGCCGACTGTTGCTTCCACGACTATTGCTAACGTTTAGCGATAAAGTAAAGCATTACATAGCGCTTAATGATTGACACACAGGTCATACAATAATTAAAGACAACTCTATGGCTCCTGCCAGTTGCCGTACTCATCGACATGCAAGTCGTGATATTATATACAACACATGATCATCTCATACATCACATATATCTCATCATGTAATTGGCCATATCATATCACATCATACCCTGCAAAAACAAGTTAGACGTCCTCTAATTGTTGTTGCAAATTTTACGTGGCTGCTACGGGTTTGCAAGAACCGTTCTTACCTACGCAAAACCACAACGTGGTGTAGTGATTGCTTTTTGATCTTCTAAAAGAACCCTCTTCATTGAAATCGATTCAACTAAAGTGAGAGAGACAGACACCCGCTAGCCATCTTTATGCAACGAAGTTACATGTCAGTTGAAGGAACCTGTCTCGCGTAAGTGTACGCGTAATGTCGGTCCGGGCCGCTTCATCTCACAGTACCGCCGAATCAAATATCAACTAGTAACGGCAAGCAATATGTATACACCCACGCCCACAACTCGTTTGTGTTCTACTCGAGATCTCATCTACGCATAGACCTGGCTCATGATGCCACTGTTGGGGAACGATGCATGGGAAACAAAAAATTTCCTACGCACACACAAGATCTATCCATGGTGATGAGCAACTACGAGAGGGAGAGTGAATCTACATACCCTTGTAGATCGCTAAGCGGAAGCGTTTAAGAAACGCGGTTGATGTAGTCGAACGTCTCCGCGATCCAAATCGCAAGTCGTCCCTCGATCCGATCACGAACTAGCGCCGAACGGACGGCACCTCCGCGTTCAACACACGTACGGCTTGATGACGCCTTCACCTCCTCGATCCAGCGAGCGATGATGAAGTAGTGGTTGAGTTCCAACTCGGATCCCTGCCGAACCGTGCACAGCCGCGCACAAGCGGTAGTACCGCTTCACACAAGCGGTAGTACCGCTCGGGCGGTAGTACCGCTTCACACAAGCGGTAGTACCGCTCGGGCGGTAGTACCGCTTCACCAAGCGGTAGTACCGCTTACGCGGCAGCAAAACTACTTTTGCACTTTCCAATACCTCGTGGGCTTTATCCCTTTGGCCCATACAAAGTGTTGCTGCACTCGAACACTTCGGTAAACATCCGGAACCCCTTCCGGTGAATTCCGGAACCCTTCCGGAGATCAAAACACTATTATCACATATATGAATCTTTACCTCCGGACTATTCCGGAGATCCTCGTCATGTCCGGGATCTTATCCGGGACTCCGAACAACCTTCGGTCACCAACAAAATAACTCAACTATACTAATCGTCACCAAACGTTAAGTGTGTAGACCCTGCGGGTTCGAGAACTATGTAGACATGACCGAGACACCTCTACGATCAATAACCAATAGCGGGACCTGGATGCCCATATTGGCTCCTACATATTCTACGAAGATCTTTATCAGTCGAACCTCTATGTCAAGGATTCAGTTAATCCCGTATGCTGTTCCCTTTGTTCTTCGGTATGTTACTTGCCCGAGATTCGATCGTCGGTATCTCTATACCTAGTTCAATCTCGTTACCGGCAAGTCTCTTTACTCGTTCCGTAATACAAGATCTCGTGGCTAACACTTTAGTCACATTGCTTGCAAGGCTCATTGTGATGTTGTATTACTGAGTGGGCCCTGAGATACCTCTCCGTCATACGGAGTAACAAATCCCAGTCTTGATCCATGCCAACCCAACAGACACCCTCGGAGATACCTGTAGAGCACCTTTATAGTCACCCAGTTACGTTGCGACGTTTGATACACACAAGGTACTCCTCCGATGTCAGGGAGTTGCATGATCTCATGGTCATAGGAACAGATACTTGACATGCAGAAAACAATAGCAATAAACTGACACGATCATATGCTACGTTCGTAGTTTGGGTCTTGTCCATCACATCATTCTCCTAATGATGTGATCCCGTTATCAAATGACATCTCATGTCAATGGCTAGGAAACCTTAACCATCTTTGATCAACGAGCTAGTCAACTAGAGGCTTACTAGGGACACAGTGTTGTCTATGTACCCACACATGTATTTGAGTTTTCAATCAATACAATTATAGCATGGATAATAAACGATTATCATAAACAAGGAAATATAATAATAACCAATTTATTATTGCCTCTAGGGCATATTTCCAACATGCCCTTCGACGATGCGGTAGTCTTGACCTTGGTGCTCGGCATGAAGACGTCCTCTTCGTCCTCCGTCAATGCAGATCTCTTGCCCTTCGTCGATGTAGAGCTCTTGCCCTTCGACGATGCGGTACTGTTTACCTTGGTGCTCGGCATGAAGAGGTCGTCTTCGTCCTCACTGTCTGCTGACCATAAATCTGAATTATTCCTCGCAAGCCTGATGTAAGATTCACTCTTATGCAGTTTGACCTTCTGCCATCTGCCATGCAACCTGAGAAGTTCTTTCCATATCTCCTCAAATGTCCTGGGAGGCCACCCACTCCTAGCTAATGAGTGAGCCAACTCATTCATTATGGTGTCACTACTGATGAGTTCCTCCCATGGAACTACTCTATCATCCATCTTGAAATTGGCGGCTAGTTTGAGAAGACGATCGGACATACCAGAGTGAAAACTACGATCAAAAGGATAATGAGGATGAGACATCTCCACGAAAGGATGGCGGGAGCGAAAGGCGTGAGAGAAAGGGGGGACAGAAGGGCCTGCTCACCCACCTTACTGCGGATGTGGTTATATAGGTTCACAAGAGAAGATGGCGGGAGAGAAAGGTGGGAAAGAAAATGGCGGGAGAGAAAGGCGGGAAAGAAAATCGCGGGAGAGAATGGCGGGAGAGAATGGCGGGAAAGAAAGTGGCGGGAGATTATGGCGGGAAAGAATATGGCGGGATAGTAGGGCGGGAAAAGAAAATGGGGGGATAGTAGGGCGAGATACTACGATCACTGTGGCAGATGGCTGAAAACAACAACTAACTCCTGATCACGCTCTTTGAAGGTTATGAGCACCAAATTGTTTACTTCAATAGACGATGCCAGAAGAAAATTACCGAAACCTTCCTTGTTCAACACCATTCTACCACCCAAGCCAATAAAGTAGGAACAAGGAATGCTCACAGATATATCATCATCTTCAGAATCCAAAGTAATTTCAAGAGTTAAAGAACCAGTCCTAGGAATTGACAAAAATTCCTTCAAACTCCTCACAACCATGGGCGGAATAACCTGACAAAAAACATCTAGTTATATGATGTTCAGCTAACAAATTTTAAACAGTATACTAGAGCAAAGGACAAATAAATAAACAGTAGCCAAAAACAAAGCTCACTATATGTTGACCATTAACATTCATGGAATCAATCCTATGAACAAAAGGAGTACACAATATGTAGTTGTCATCAAAGAGCTGTCGCGACATGACAAACATTTGGTGATAATTCAGACTGACACCACGACTATAAAAACAATTGTCAACAAGTTCCCTCTGAGTTTCACTCAGATCCTGAGGAGCTACAAAAAAATAATTTCACAAATTGAGCAGAACAGCAAATCGTATAAGCTGAAACAAAACTTAAAATCACTCAAATAAAAAACTTACCAACACAGGGTAAAGGGAACAACATAACACCATCCCGATGAAAATCAACACTACACCATGTTCCATAGTGCTCAAGCCTAACAGTCATCATGTCACGATGACGGAGACCATAATCATTCACAAGTTCCTCCCAGGAAGGACCATGGAATTTACTGCTCATCCGACCATGTGTAAACAGAACATGGTATAAGTTACCCTCACTGTTGTGAAGAGCAAGATCAATATCTGTGTCACCCCTTCGAATAGCTAAAGCTCTGCACTCCTCAATGTACCGAGCAAGATGTGATCTAACACTGCACGGAACATACTACAAAAAAAATGGAAGCAAACATCATAATCATATAAACAAAGGTATTAGAATACATTCCAACCTAAACAACATCAACCATATGCCACAATCAGATAAACAAGATATCGAATCTTACAACACGCCTTGAACAGCGACGATCCAGCACCACAGTGAAGACAGACGCACAAGAATCAAAGGAAGAACAAGGGCCACCTGGAGCTCGGCAAAAGGGGCAAGCCATTACCTGCAAAGAAACGGTGACCAAAAAAACACTACACTTGCTTGCTCATCCACCTTGCTGCGGAGGGGGTTTTATAGGATCAGAAGAGAAGATGGCTGGAGAGAATGGCGGGAAAGAAGGGCGGGAACGGAACTGGCGGGAAAGAAGGGCGGGAACGAAACTGGCGGGAAAGAATGGCGGGAAGGAAACTGGTACAAGTCAGTCACATACCAAAAAAATGTACTATTTCTGAAAAAAATTCAAGAAAACGTTTGGGTAGGCTATCTACGGGCCTATCGGCCTCTGGTAGGCCGACAGCCACCTTTCGGCCTGCTGGTGGCCGACAGCCCACGGTCGGCCTACTGGTGGCCGACAGCACGCGCTCGGCACACTGCTGGCCGACAGGACCCCTTTCGGCCCACCGCAGGCCGACGGGGTAATATTTTCGGTATTTTTTCATTTCGCCGTATAATTTTCAAATTACAAATTTAGTCATACTTTTGAAAAAAAATCAAGTTTGTAACATACAGCAGTACTCGTGTAAAATTACCAACTTATATTGCCCATATTTCATATCCATTGATGCTAGTGAATTATGTAAGTACTAAAGTTGTCAAATCCTGAGAGTCACAAGCTACCTAGGGAATTATCTGAAGGCATACTGAATTGGAATAAGGAGAGTCAAGCAGGTAAGACCATCCTGCAGGAGAGAATAAACAAAGTCATACTCCTGGGAGTCACTGTTTAGGAAGAACACGCCTTGTAAACAAGGGAGAAAGGAAAGAAGCACCACACGAGTACCGTACAGCAAGCCGCGGGTGTGGTGCCGAGCAGAGGCGCGCCCGAGCGGTCGTCCATGCAGTTGGTGACCTCCGGCCCGGCGCTGCTGTTCCCCGGCAGCCCGCACGGCACCTCGTCGTCAAGGGCCTCGAACGCCATCGGTAGATAAACCGCCATGCTTTTGGAGGAGGTCGGTGGGAGAGATCTGGAAAGAGAGCGACCTGCTGCTGCGATTAGTGAAAGAACAAGAGAAAATTATCTCCTTGGCGGAGATGGCACGAAGCTAAAGAAAAGCAGTGAAGATGGTTCACCTCTTCGCTCAGGGTCGTCCGCATCATCCCTCTCCATCATCCACCACTGTGGGTGGGCTCGGCTGTCCCGGTGGTCGCCCGCGTTGTCTCCCTATCCGGTCGCCTCCCTTGTGCGGTCGGCCAGGACGGAGGGTGTGTGAGGAGGGGGTTGATGCAGCCGGGGCAAAAGAGGTGTGGCGCAACCTCAGCACACGGAGGGGAGATGGGGCCGGCGGTGGCTGCTCCGGCAAGGCGTTGGCCGGCAACAAGGTCAGCGAGGAGGGGTATGGGCGCAGTCCAGATTTGGAGACGCGCGCACGCAGCCGTGAGCTCTAGAGGAGAGGCAGGGACGATTTTTATAGCCGTACATAGATAGCGGTGGAATGGCGGCAGAGCGATTACGCGCGGCGGTGGGCGGTGGAGGCCGGGATTCACCGCAGTCTTCCAGAGAAGAGAAGGGATCGACACGCCGAGATATTTGTGAGGAAAAAGATAAAAGCCTATCCACGAGCCCCTAGCAAAACAAACGCAACGTACACACGTTGGTGTACCCGTCGATCCCCATTGGCCCGACAAACCAATTTGACCAGGACCAAATCGCTAGATCCACCCGGGAAACGTACCCCTCCACGTCCCAATGTAATATGCGCGTCCGCCGCTGGTTGGCCGTTTTTTCCTGCGAAAAAAAGTCAAAAAAACATCAGAAAAGAAACTTAGTGAGAAATAGTATGCTTGCTATTATAGAATATTACTTTTTTTACGGAGTAAGTTACCTTTTATTCCTCAAAAATCAACTAGTCCTTTGCAGGCATAGGCGTAAGAAAATTTGGAGGTCATTTAGCCAGCTATCGGAAGGCATGCCTAGCTAAAACATATGCCGCATTTGAGAAAAAACTGTTCAGCCTCCCCCCACCCACGTCGCTCTTGTGACAGCGACTCGGGCGACACGCGAACCCTAGCTGCCAGGCCCCTCCTTCGCTCCTTCCTCCCTCCCACCGCCGACAGAGGACGTCGTCGGGCGAAGCCTGTGACGCCGACGGTGATGGCGGGGGTCTTCGTCTCATGACCGCGTCGGCTCTATGGGGCTTGGGGAGTGGGGTTCCCGGCGGCGCAGCAGTGGGATTCGGCTGGTGGCGGCGATGCTCCCCTGCTGGTTGGCGTGACTAAAATATTAGAAAGAACCAACCGGGACTAAAGGGGTGGTGGCCGGGTTGCGTCAGGCTGGGGCCCTGCGAGGACCTTTAGTCCCGGTTTGTAATACCAGCCGGGACTAAAGATCTATCTCTAGTCCCGATTTGTATTACCAACCGGGAGTAAAGGTATCTCTACTATTAAAGGGGGATCGAACGTCGTCGTGATGGTTCGACCATCCCCCCCCCCCCCACGTTATCGATACCTCCTCCCTTCCCCCCGCGCGTAAAAAAGGCCGCCCACCCGGCATACGACGTGGCCTAGAAACCAGCCCATGCCCTCCCATCCCCGGCCGAACACAGAGAGAAAAACTGTCGCTAACACGCACGCACGTCTCCGCCTCCCCCCAACTCCCAAGTTGGCCTGCTCAAAAAAAAAAAAAACTCCCAACTTGGTTTTCAAAAAAGAAAAAACACCCAACTCGCTCCCGATCCCGATCCCATCTCTCACCAGGAAAAGCCGCCGCTGCCGCCGGTTGTGCTCGTCCCCCGTCACCTCTCCATCCGCTGTCGCGCGCCTTCTGGATCAACTTCTGGATCGGTGAGGGGTGCCTCCCGTCCCTTGCGCCCGCCTTGGAAGAGAGAGAGAGGGGGGGCAGAGATAAGAGAGAGGGAGGAGCGGACAGCGGCGGCGCTGGCCTAATCGCCGATAGAGGAAGATGAGGTCGTGGTTCCAACGCGTGGCGGATTGGCGCCACTGATTCATTGCTGTCGACTTCCTTGATTGCTTCTGGTCGTGGGCGCGGCGCACCTTGTCCTCATGTCAACCAAGACGGTATGCAGCCCATCATGGTCATTTGATAACTCGAACGCCAGCGCGACCATCGTCGTCCAACGTACACTTCAGGGCGGCCACAAGAAAGACCCCGATATGCCGCCGTTATGCAGAAGCTCTCGGTTATGGTGAGATAGAAACTCCAGAATACTTACACGTATAGCTATACCGTGCCTCTTTTTTCTTCGAGGCTTCATATTCATTGGTTGATATGATTTCTCAGGTTAGGATAAATGGCAACATTTTCGGATAATCCTGTTCTGAAAGCTTGTGCATAAGAAAAAAAAATGCTTCCCAATCAAGCAGTTCGTCAACAACAATGCCAAGATTAAGTTCAGTAAGGAAGCCATACAACCTTTTATAGTGTGCACTATCACAAGTACTCTGGTTGGTAGTTGTTTGCCCTCTCCTGATCGAATGAATTATGGATGTCTCTTGTGCTACTGATAGATTGGTTTGGTGGTTGGTGTGATTTTTCAGGCCTTTTAAACAAGAAGGCAGCCAACTGCTCATAAAGAGAAGCCCGATAAGGAGATCTGGACATAATGGTCACCCATGTTCACCTGTTTTGCCTTTTCCCCTGAAGCTTTGCAAGTGTGACTGCTCCAGTCTCTGTTGATCTTATGTAAGACCAGGGATGAACATTATTGCTTATCAAATTCTGTTATTTACGTATCGGATGAAAGTTTAGTATTTAAACAATCAAGCGGTCAACCCACTAAATCTTGATCCTTTATTGTCATAGTACAACTCCGAAAGGTTGAGATACTTTTGGTTGCATGCTTAACCACAACTACTTGGTACCACTCAAACTGGACAACGAAGCAGTTTTGATTGGCAAATAATTTATGCACCCCATATAAGTGGAAAAGAAACTCCTGTCACATGTTTACTATTTCCTGCAAACTTCTCCTTTTATCAGTGCAGGAACTTCTCACTATGTAGTTCCTGTTGCTATATAGTTTTTCCCTATGCAATCTGTGGATCTTCACACTGTGAAGTACAGTCAACAACTTATATTTCCGAACTTAATAGCTACCTTTCAAGCGAATGCGATGATAAACTTTATACTGTGTTCTGACTAGCCTACTAAATCACTAACCCAGCGACGTTAGAAACTTCCCTGCCAAAATCTGAAAATTTCTATATGCCTGACTAGATGCTATTAGTTGTGTCATCAACACGCTTCACTCCATCTAATACATCAACTAGAAGGTGAATATCACTTCTCTTTGATTTTTTTCAACATGAATGTAGATGTGCACATTCAGATAACTTTTATTGTCCGTGTTGCTTGAATACGAATTTTATCATCTGTTCATCTTTCTAACTTTAAGGTTTGGAACACGCGGTGTTCAAAATTTAGACAACAATTTTCAAAATAGTATTCTGAAGAATACTAGATGCTCTCAGGTGGCAGCTTCAGACCTGGATAGTTGTTTCATATGTTGCAGTTTTCTTCTTTACATGAAAATTTCTCACGCGAACATCGGCTAAATTTAGTGGGCTACTGATATTTCTCTATGGAATATCGCATCACTTTGTGTTGATTTTTTTTTTCAGTCCTTACCAGCGCTCAGTGTTCTTTGTACAGTTGTGGGATGTCAGGCCAAGCTTTGTGTGCAGCTTGAAATTTTAAGAATCTGAGATAATATGTTTTTTTCTATGTAGCGAAGCATCGCTTTTAGCAATCTTGGAATTGATTATTGTATTTGCAAGAATGGAAATCTTTCTTGCAAATGATTTTGACTAAAAAGTTAAAGATATTCGCAAGTAAATGTTGATTTAGTTTACAAGGAAACAAGCAAAGTTGTGTTTATTTTTTAGAAATATACCCTTTCCCCTTAATTTTGACACGATTTCTATTGATGCGGGTTGGCATTTTACTTACTCGAAAAGGTTGGGATAGGTGAACATAGCCAGGTGTATAATGCTCTGTATGTACAACACAAGTGCCTCCACCGGTGCTTCATGAAGAACAATTTTTTTAGAGATTGTTTTGCAGGGGTGCTTATGAAGGTAGTCTTTCAAAGTTTGGCTTCCGGGTCAAGCCTATGCTTGCGATAAATAATTAATCCACGATTCACTCCCGCTCAGCTCCGGCCGAAGATGGAGCCGCTGCACTATGCACGCGCCTCCTCAGGAACCACCAGGACCAGATCCTTCTCCTCGCATGCGACCTTGAGCACCGCCTGGGCCCCGCACGACAAGAACTGTCGTGGCTGCGCAGCTGACGAAGCAGCGCTGAGCAACTCAAGGAACAAGCCGTGTCGTGGGAGAGGGGGATGGAGCACTGCTGTGCTTCGAATGCCTTGCTGTAGCGGAGCAGCCGGCGCTGAGGTGCGAAATCGCGTGTCTTTAGCATCCTTGTGGAAGTAGAAATTTAGTTTCATATAAGTAGTATGTGGTTTTTGCAACTATTACTTGAGTTTTATGGACGATCTTTGACGAACAACCTAGAGTCAAGTAATACAATACCAAAATACAAAGGTGTAAAAAGAAGAATCAAATTCCTCTTTGCTCAGAAATAGCTACTATGTGCATTTTTATCTCTCTTGTAACGTCATGTGTGGATCTGCTTTATGCTGACATATCTTTTAGAGAAAAGGCGAAAGCCCGACTCTATAGATAAAGCCACAAATCAAAGTTCACATCATCCAGAGAGAGAGACTAGCATAAAGTATCAAGCAAACCGCTGCCTCGCAGCAAGATTACAGTCCATAGGGACGCAAAGGCACGTGGCCCATAACCTACACACTACAAAGCAAAACTAAGGAAGCTGCCACAACCGAACTTCAAGGGGGCATATGAGGACGACGATCACCGGAGTTAAGCTCAGAACCGCTGCTCTTGATACGCGCCAGCAGTTGCTCCACAACATCTCTATATCCATCTTTATCCAGAGGTTGTTTCCACTGCTGTAAGAGAGAGAACAATTTGTAAACATAATCAACAGACTTGTTGAGGAAAGACTGTTCAATCGTGAACTTGTTGGGGATCTGCTTTATGCTGGCACATCCATATTATTTTTTATGTTTGCAGTTATTACATTATTGATTGTTGAAAATATAAAAAATATTCTACTTCCTTGTTGGAAGTTGGAGTATGTACGTATGACATTTAAGGGATACCTATTCGTAGCCCGTAGCAACGCACGGGCATTCAACTAGTCACTATAAATAGTGCTTCGTCCAGCCTGAGCCAAAGCTCTCTGTTTTCTCATTTCTCTCCTCTGTTCTCTTTCCTTGCTCGAGCTCATCCTCCATTTTTGCAAGATTTGTCAAGATTTGAGGCACCCCATCCATCCAAATGTTCACAAAGGTTAGCAACTTTGTCCTTTCATCTCTCATTGCTAGATTAGCTCGTGCAATGCTCTATAATTATAGTGATTTGTGGGTTTTAGTTTCGTAGTAATTATGTGGGAGTTTATTTGATTTATATGCAATTTGAGCTCAAATTAACTTCTTAGTTTGCATATGTGTAGGTGTGGTTTACTTAGTGCCTTCCCGTCCCCGTCCTAACCACCGTCGATCGCCCGCACCTTCCTGTCACCGGCACCACCTTGGTGAGCCTCTTGTTCTTATCATTTTTATGAAAAAAATCTTATTTATATGATTTAGATAGTTATTTGTATAATTTTCTTACATGTATGATTGTTTGTTATACATAGTGCCATGGTTTTGGTATCTATGCCCGTCGGCCCTCGTCTGGTTTATGATTCGGATGTGGTATATTCTCTTTTATAACTATTAGTTGCATTTCGATCGTGTTAATGACAATTACGACCATCAAGTTGACATACATATTTTTATCTAGGAGGTATGTGAACCGGAAATTCCAACCGACCCTATTGCCGAGAAGTTAAATTTAGTTGAAAAAGAAAACGATTATTTGAAAGAAAAATTGAAAAGAGTTGAAGAAGAGAAGATGAAATTGGAGTTGTACGTTGCCGATGTCGTCGATGATCACAAGATCAAGATGGATGCAATGCGCTTGAAGATTAGAATGATTAGAAAATATGCCATTAATAAAGAGGCTTGGTATCATTATGCTGTTGGATCAATTGTTACCTTAGTTGCGATTTTGATCGTATTTGTTGTTGCATTTAAATGCTTTAGCTAGATTGTTGTATGTTGTTTTATGAGAATAAGTGTGTATGAACTTGTATTAATTTGGTCACTTTGATGTTATGTAATGAAGATGAGTCGGCAATGGATGTACGAAGACCGACGCTCTCCCCAGTTTATTAATGGCGTGCGTAGTTTTCTGCATGCGGATGAGGCAAACAAGCGGAATGGTTTTATGTGTTGTCCATGTGTTGTCTGTAAGAATGATAAGAATTACTCTAGCTCAAAAGACATTCACGTCCACCTGTTTACGTCCGGTTTCATGTCCGGCTATAACTGTTGGACCAAGCACGGAGAAAGAGGGGTTCTAATGGAAGAGAATGAAGAAGAAGAGGATGATGACAACTATCCTGGGTTCCTGCCAAGGTGATGTGGTATGCTCCTACAATACCACGGTTGAAACGTTTGTTCCAAAACAAACAGCATGCCAAGTTGTTGCGATGGCACAAAGATGACCGTAAGAAAGACGGGAAGTTGAGAGTACCCGCTAATGGGTCGCAGTGGAGAAAAATCGAGAGAAAGTGGCCGGACTTTGCAGATGACGCAAGGAACTTATGGTTTGGTTTAAGTGCAGATGACATCAATCCTTTTGAGGAGCAGAGGAGCAATCATAGCACCTGGCCTGTGACTCTATGTATCTATAACCTTCCTCCTTGGTTGTGCATGAAGCGGAAGTTCATCATGATGCCAGTGCTCATCCAAGGCCCTAAGCAACCCGGAAACGACATTGATGTGTACCTAAGGCCATTAGTTGATGAACTTTTACAGTTGTGGGATTAAAAAGGTGTACGTGTATGGGATGAGCACGAACAGGAGGAATTTGACCTACGAGCGTTGCTGTTTGTAACCATCAATGATTGGCCTGCTCTTAGCAACCTTTCAGGACAGACAAACAAGGGATACAATGTATGCACGCACTGTTTAGATGAGAGTGAAGGTATATATTTGGATAAATCTAAGAAGGTTGTGTACCTGGGACATCGTCGGTTTCTTCCGATCAAGCATGCCTTAAGAAAGAAAGGCAAGCATTTCAAAGGTGAGGCGGATAACCGGAAGAAGCCTGGCCATCGTACTGGTGATGATATACTTGATATGATCAAGGATTTAAAAGTAATCTTTGGAAAGGGTCCTGGCGGTCAATCTGTTCCGAATGACGCTGACGGTCACGAACCCATGTGGAAGAAGAAATCTATATTTGGGAAGCTAGAGTATTGGAAAGTCCTAGAGGTCCGCTCTGTAATCGACGTGATGCACGTGACGAAGAATCTTTGCTTGAACCTGCTTGGCTTCCTGGGCGTGTATGGGAAGACAAAAGATACACCGGAGGCACGGGAGGACCAGCAACGTATGCACGAAAAAGACGGCATGCATCCCAAGCAGTATGAAGGTCCTGCCAGCTACGCTCTTACCAAACAAGAGAAGGAAATCTTTTTTGAATGCCTCCTCAGTATGAAGGTCCCGTCTGTCTTCTCGTCAAATATAAAGGGAATAATAAATATGGCGGAGAAAAAATTTCAAAACCTAAAGTCTCATGACTGCCACGTGATTATGACGCAGTTACTTCCGGTTGCATTGAGGGGGCTTCTATCAGAAAATGTTCGATTAGCCATTGTGAAGCTATGTGCATTCCTCAATGCAATTTCTCAGAAGGTAATCGATGTAGAAATCCTACCAAGGTTACAGAATGATTTGGTGCAATGTCTTGTCAGTTTCGAGTTGGTGTTTCCACCATCCATCTTCAATATCATGACGCACGTTCTAGCTCACCTAGTCGAAGAGATTGCCATTCTGGGTCCTGTATTTCTATACAATATGTTTCCCTTTGAGAGGTTCATGGGAGTCTTAAATAAATATGTTCATAACCGTGCTAGGCCAGAAGGAAGCATCTCCAAGGGCCATGAAACAGAGGAGGTTATTGAGTTTTGTGTTGACTTTATTCCTGAGCTTAAGCCGATTGGTGTTCCTGAATCGCGGCATGAGGGGAGACAGAGTGGAAAAGGCACGCTAGGAAAGAAAGCAATAATATGTAGGGACGGGCATTCTTTCACTCAAGGACACTACGCAGTTCAACATGGTTCCACCTTTGTGGCCCCGTATATCAATGAACACAAGAATATTCTACGCTCCAAACACCTGGAGCAGTCTGACGACTGGATTACACGTGAACACATGGGGACTTTCAGCGGTTGGTTGCAAACACATCTCATGAATGACGACAATGTTGGAGATGAGCTGTACTTGTTGTCCAAACCACCATCTTCGACTATATTGACTTTCAAAGTGTACGAGATTAATGGGAATACATTTTACACGATCGCCCAAGATAAAAAGAGCACCAACCAAAACAGTTGTGTCCGCTTTGATGCAACAAACAACAATAGGGAAAAGGACACATATTATGGTTACATAGAGGAGATATGGGAACTTGACTATGGACCTAAATTACAGATACCTTTGTTTCGGTGCAAATGGGTCAATCTGACAGGGGTTAAGTTAGACCGGAAGTACGGAATGACAACAGTGGATCTCAACAATCTTGGGTACATAGAGGAACCATTCGTCCTAGCCAATGATGTGGCGCAGGTTTTCTATGTGAAGGACATGTCTAGCAAACCGAGAAAAAGAAAAGATAAGGAAGCGAATACATCATACGGTGAGCCAAAGCGCCACATAGTTCTTTCAGGGAAAAGAAACATCGTGGGTGTGGAGGACAAAACAGACATGTCAGAAGATTATGAAAAGTTTCATGAAATTCCTCCCTTCACAGTGAAGACTCACCCAAGCGTCCTGTTAAATGATGAAGATTGTCCATGGTTACGGCGCAAAGGGACACACGCGAAGAAAAAGAGATAGTCCAGTTTGTACACGAAGTGCATCCAGTTTTTGTCGTAACCTGCTCAACTTTTTAGCACATGCTATGTGTGTGAAATGATGATACCATGCCAAGTTTCAACCTTTTCAGAGTTCATTTGTACTGCTTTTCAATTTCAGGGTCATTCAGCGCAAAAAATCATTAAATGCATGAAAAATAGCAAATGAAGTTAGAAATGTTTGAAATTTGAGGATGTGGCTTTGAATGGTGCATATTGAATACACAAAAAGTCTGGAGTTGAAATAAGTTTAAAAAAATGAAATGCATTTGTAACAGATGAGTTTTCGTCCGAAACCCGCATACTTCGAAGGAGATGGTCCAGTTGGTACACGAAGTGCATCCAATTTTGCCGTAACTCTCTCGACTTTTTAGCACATGCTATGTGTGTGAAATGATGATACCATGCCAGGTTTCAACCTTTTCAGAGTTTGTTTGTACTGCTTTTCAATTTCAGGATCATTCGGCGCAAAAAAAATCATTACATGCATGAAAAATAGCAACTGAAGTTAGAAATATTTGAAATTTGAGGATGTGACTTTCAATGGTGCATATTGAATGCACAAAAATTCTGGAGATGAAATAAGTTTTAAAAAATGAAGTGCCATTGTAATAGATGAGTTTTCGTCCGAAACCCTCATACTTCGAAGGAGATGGTCCAGTTTGTACACGAAGTGCATCCAGTTTTTGCCGTAACCCTCTTAACTTTTTAGCACATGCTATGTGTGTGAAATGATGATACCATGTCAAGTTTCAACCTGTTCAGAGTTCATTTGTACTGCTTTTCAATTTCAGGGTCATTCAGCGCAAAAAAATCATTAAATGCATGAAAAATAGCAAATGAAGTTAGAAATGTTTGAAATTTGAGTATGTGGCTTTGAATGGTGCATATGGAATGCACAAACACTACAAGAAATATGTCAACTTGTGACCTTCTCTTAGTGACCCCAGCTGAATTGGTCGTAAATCTACGGCCATTTCGCTAGGAAGGGCTCAAACCCTGAAATTGCCTTACACGAAATGGTCATAAAGCAGACAACAGTGGTCGACGACCTTATTTCTACCTGATTACGACCAATATAAATGGTCATGAGGTTGTGAACGTGGATGCATTGGTACTTAAGGCGACCTCCTTTTTATATGTATACAAAGAATGTACAATGTGCAAAACCAAATATAGACATCAAAACGTATGTCTGAAAATATGTTTTTTTGTTGGGAATATATGAAAAGAAGTTAATCATGTATTTTAAAAATGTTAAACATATATAAACAATCCATGTGAGCTCACAATCCAATCTTTGTTTCTGGTAATATTTTCAGTCTGTGAAGCAACTATATTTTCTATTGCTTTACAATTGCTGAAAAATTACCAGGACATGACCCTGTCCATAGAACCTCCCTCCACCAAATTTTAGCTCATTTAATTTATCCAATTTCCCTCAATGTTTTTCCTAATTTTCTGTTCAGTGGAGAGCATTGTGAAAGAAGTACCATTTTTATTTATCCAAATGGTATGAAATTTTTAGAGTGCCTTCATATACCCAAATTATCATCCTTCTCCAAATTGCAACTCAATCCAATCATCTATGTTAGCCCGGCATTAATTTCTATTTTTTGTCCAGATTGGCACATTGCAAAGCAAGTGCTATATAGACCCCTCCTATTTCCCTCAAACTTTCTGGACTCTCTTATATAGTCAAATCATTGCCACATGCCAATATTCAGCTCCATTTGCCTAGTAAATCTTCATCAGCAAATTTCCAAAGTTTCTATCCAGAGAGAAGCTTTGTGAAGAAAGTACTGGCTAGCATTATCTAAATGATCTGAGATTTTTCCAAATGTTTCAGATACTCAAATAATCACTCTGCACAAAATTTGAGATTTATCCAGCAATCCATGTGAGCTCATCATCCAATCTTTTATTCTGGTCATATTTTCAGTTTGTGAACCAACTATATTTTATATTTCTTAATTATTTATGAAAATTTACCAGAGAATGCTTCTACCTATATAACTTGCCTCCACCAAATTTGTGCTCATTTCATTTAGCCAAATTATCTCAATAATTTTCCCAAGTTTCTGTCTAGAGAAGAGCATTGTGAAGGAAGTACCACTTTTGCATGTCCAAATGGTATCAAATTTTTACAGTGCCTTCCTATGCCCAAATGACTATTCTCCAGAAAATTTAAGCTCAATCCATTCACTAATTAGAGCTCACCATCCAATCTTTGTTTCTGGTAATATTTTCAATTTGTGAAGCAACTATATTTTATATTGCTTTATAATTGCTGACAATTTACCAGGACATGAATCTGCCCATAGAACCTCCCTACACCAAATTTTATCTAATTTTCATGTAGCCAATTTTTCTCAATATTTTTCCTAATTTTCTGTTCAGTTGAGAGCATTGTGAAGGAAGTATCATTTATATTTATACCAATGGTATGAAATTTGTACAGTTCCTTCATATGACCATATTACCATCCTCCTCCAAATTGCAGCTCAATCCAATCACTTATGTGGGCCCAGCATCAATTTCTATTTTCTATCCAGAGAAGAGCATTGTGAAGGAAGTACCACTTTGGCATGTACAAATGGTATAATTTTTTTACAGTGCCTTCCTATGCCCAAATTACTATCCTACACCAAATTGCAGCTCAATCCATTTATTCATTTGAGCCCAGCTTCAACATTCATATTTCTGTCTAGTGTGGTATTTTGTAAAGCAAGTGCCACTTAGGATCCTCCATTTGAGCTGAAAATTTTCCAAGACAGTCTCCTTAGTAGATGATCATCCAAAGCCAAAACCCAGGCCCATTGTCCATCTTCATTTCCCCCACCGCTAATCAAACACTTGGCTGCTAATTCATGTTTGAGCTTAGTTTAGTCTCCTCGTGAGATTCTTCTGTTGTATTATTCTTCCTAGCACCTACCTGGGGAGTGTCCAACCCATAAGACATGCCTAGGATGCTTAGAATGCGTGGCAACGCTAAGGTCATGCGGTGACCACGCGGCTGGCATGCCAGTTTGCGCGCTCTGGAGTTGGTGCCATCGTCCACCGTCCAAACCTCGATGTCTCGCCACAA
This sequence comes from Elymus sibiricus, assembly GCA_039707655.1. Classification (NCBI taxonomy): domain Eukaryota; kingdom Viridiplantae; phylum Streptophyta; class Magnoliopsida; order Poales; family Poaceae; genus Elymus; species Elymus sibiricus. The sequence continues at coordinate 535,428,477 of CM077675.1, forward strand.
AACCATGTATATCTGACTAAATAGATACTTATGTACCTACAAATTATTTTTGGAAAAAAACATGAGCAAACTATAAGACAGCTGCAGTTCAAATTTCACCCGCTTCCTACTAAATCGTGGGAAATTTGTCTTTTTCACGAGAGGTGGCTCAAAGCTTTTGACACCCAACCATTTAGTCAATTGTACATTAAATATGGCCTAATATTTTAGAAAAATGATTCGGTCCAATTTTGCAACAAATATATGGTAGGTCCTTCACAAAAAAACTCATTTTGGGCACTCGAAAAATGGAAAATGAATTTTCTGTCCAAAGAAAATGAAAACTTCCTTAGGAAACATTGTTTGTCATTCCAATATGCACCATTGTGCACAATATGAGATCATTTGAGCAAACTATGCCATGAATGTGGCCATAAGATTGATAATTTGGCTTGAAAGCCATGAATCTTCACACGTGATAGCTCATTTGTGAGAACACTTTTTTAAAATAATTGCCGTATTACAAGTTTATTATTTTTCCTGGTAACTTAGTCACATATAATGACACAGTGTGAAGGTTTTTCAATTTTTCAATTTTTTTTGAATTTTTCATGCCCATTTCAAAATGCGGTCAAAACGGCGGGCATGCCCGTTCCTAGCTAGTGGTTGAATCTTGGAAAACTTTTGGTGTTTCTATTATTAAATAGATACTTCTGTACCTTGAAATGATTTTGTCAAAAAATAAAAAGCAATCTACGAGGGAGCTGTAGTTCAAATTTGACCCGCTTCCAACTGAATCGGAGGAAATTTATATTTTTGACGAGAGGTGTATGGAAAGATTTTAACAACCAACCGTTTGATGAATTGTACATTAAATATGGTCTAATATTTTATAAAAATGGTGTGGTGCCATTTTACAACAAAGATTTGGTAGGTCCTTCAAAAAGAAACTCATTTTGGACACTCGGAAAATGAAAAACAAAATTTTCGTGCAAAGAAAATGAAAATTCCCTTTGGAAACATTGTTGCCATTCCAATATGCATCCCTGTGTACAAGAAAAGATCATTGGTTTGAAATTTTCATGTGAAAACTTAGAAGAAAAACAAAAGAAAAAACACAATTACATGTGCTCAATTTTCATTGGTGGAATTAGTTGTCACACGGATCGATGACATGGCGCCCATCCAACCATCCATCTCTCCATCTGACATCCATCCATCCATCTATCTACAGAAAAAAATGAACAAGGGAAACCCCACCCACAGCCCAACTACCCAAACCCTAACTCAGAAGTCAGATCCCATCGACCCCATCTTCTCGCCGCCACCACATCCTCCCCGCGCCCACGCCCACGCACGCGCCCCCTCCCTCCTCGCGCCGCCGCTGCTGCCGCAAAAATCCCAGGCAGTCCTCCTCGGCGCGGCGAAGGGGGGTTGTCGTCGGACGCGATCGGGGAGGGCGAGAGAGGAGGCGGGGGGTCTAGCGAGCGGGGCCGCGGGAGATGGCATCGGATGACGTGGTGGGGAAGAGCAGGGGCAACACGGCCGTCAACACCATCGTCAAGCTGGCCGAGGAGGCCAAGCTCGCGCGCGAGGGCGTCAAGGGCCCCGGCCACCAGGTCCTCACCGTCTGCAAGTCCCTCTTCGCCGGCGGGGTCGCCGGTGGCCTGTGAGTACCCCTCCTCCATCCCTTCCCCCTCCAGCCATCCGATTCGCTCCCGTCCGCGGCGTCTCTCACAGTGGGCGGCCGCTTCCAGATTCAGCACAATTTAGTGGTGATTTCTGTGATTAGATTGGTGTTTGGCCCGTGTCGGAATCGCGTGTTCCCCCGCGGCAATTGAGGTTTCCAAATGGACGCGATTGGTCTCGCTGTATGTGCGTGATTCGCCTTGCATCCGAGTCGATGCATGCAGGTAGGTGGGGGCAAGGGCGGTCTGTGCCGCTAGTTTGGCGAGTTCCTGGCCGTGTAGTAGGGTTTGCACCATACGTGCGTCTCGGCCATGGAGCGAGCAGGAGCAGGCATCCGTATCCCTTGGCAGGGCAGGGCAGGATGAATCCTGGCTGTGTATCTTTGAGATTTCAGGTGATGTTGTTGAGGGTGCCATCCTGATGCTTGATTGATTCTGTGTAGCCGCCTGATTGCTCCAGGTGTTCCTGTTTGATAGATCCCGTCTAGTTGCCTAATTGGTTTTGGTCAATCTCGTGCAGCTACCATGTGGCCTATAGTTTTAAGTGGGTTGAGAGGTGGTACCTACTATGCAAAGTACCTGGTCAGGATCGACTGATGCTAACGTAGAGATGATTGTGCTTGCTTTGAGTTGAAATGGTCTGTTCTGATTGCAATCGTGCAGATCTTATGTACCATTGTCATGCAAAGTTGCATTTTATAGCTGTAGTGTAACCAATATTGTAGCCAGATCCGTGCCTAGTGTTTTTCTGCCGTGTTGCTGCTCACTTAGCGGTAGTAGTAGGCCCAAGGATTTGGGAACCTGCTTGCCATTTCTAGCTCCAGGCTTTCCCCTTCCTGTTTTACATGTCCATTTATCAGATTTGTGGATGCGACGTTTTATTTATTTATTCAGTTTTACGGATGGTTGTTCCTGCTGCTGGTAAGTTAAAATGCATAGAAGAACTCTTTTAACTGATAATAATGTGTATTCTTTAGTTGGAAATGGACCTCTCTGTTGTTTGATTTAACAAGTTAAAAAACAAAGCTTCGTAACCTAGCAAAATTTGATGTATTGAATATGTACTCAACTGTAAATTGCTTGGAAATTGGAACAAATATCACATGAGTATGGACTGCTACGTCTCTGTGTGACTCGATGTACCTTGCTAAATTATGTCTATTCCGTTGCTTGGGCCATAAAGTATGTGGAGCAAACCCAGAAAATGTGTATAGAGTTACAATTATGCGTGTGATGAGTAGTTACCATGATAGATAAACTATGGTTTATAATTAGTCTGTGATTTTCCTCAAGGCATCTCAATTATGCGTGTAATGAGTAGTTATCATGCTTTCCATCTTCGCAACAGTTCACAGATTTGTTGGGTAACGCAGCAGAAAACAAAAATTTTCCGACCTACGCACCAGCCCAGGACCACTATGGAGACTGCATACAAGGTTTGATCTTTTCGTTACCGACTCGTAGCGCAGCGGAAGTAGAGTCGATGACGAACGGCGGTGCAGATCCCCGCAGCTAGGATTTTACAACCTCCCAACCGCGAGGATGTATACCCTCATCTGCCCCGCGGACAGCCCTCCGGGAGGCGGTCGGACAGTCCCCCGGACGGTGTCGCGGGCAGCCCTTCGGGAGGACCTCCGAAACTCGGACGGTCACACGGACAGCCCTTCGGGAGGCACTCTCGAACTAAGACCGAAACTACGATCTCTCTACAGAGTTGCACACATACGGTGTCATCTATCCGGCAGGGCTTCGCCGTCCAGAACTAGTTCCTGCCGGAACCCAGACAGCCTTTCGGCTCTACGAAAAACTCTTTTCGTGTGAGGGAGAAGAGAGAGCTTGCAAAGCAAAGCATGTGTATGAGAGCAAAGGATGAGGAAGTGGGCTGCCCACTCACCTCTATTTATAGGCTAGCCAAGGGGTAAAGTTGTCATACAAAAACCCCCAAAGTGCCCTTGGAATATCCCATTCATAAAAGGAATATGCCATATGGGAGTGCCATGTGGAGCACCATGGTGCCCCACCTCCTTGGCCGGCCACCCTTGCCCCCCCCCCCCATGTGGAGCTTGCTTGCTCCCCAATCCCTTCTAGAAGCCTTTTTGGAAATATCCAAAAAGGTGTTTTTCCACAAATATCCAAAAAGCACTTTCACTATTCACGACGACATTTTTCAGCGTCTGATCGAACTGAAAATATTCATGTGGGCTTAGAACAATTCCAGTACCCACCAAAATAATTTTCAACGCGAGCCGGAACAATTCCAGTTTAGTGATTTCATCTGCGAAAAGCATCTGAAGCGGTTTCGGCAGCTCCGGAACATTTCCGGTTTTCATTCCAGAAAATTCCAAAAGGTTTTCAGAACGATTCTGGCACCCTCCAAGAATTATCAGGCATGTTCCAAGACCAATTTGACTTTATGGTATCCCCTGAAACAACTTTTCCAGTTTCACCGAAACTCATCCGGTGACTTCTCTCTGCGGAACTTTTCCGCTGTCCGAAACTTTTCCGGTGTCCGAAACTTTTTCGGTGTTTTTCTCTCAGACTCCCTGTCTAGTATTCAACAGATAGATGACCCTTAAGCGTGTGACCCTATAGGTTCAGTGAAGTATAGACATGACTCGGAACCCCTTCCGATCAATGATCAACATCGGAGCCGTGGACACCCATATCGATCCCTATACCCACACGAATAAATATTCGAGTGAACCTCCAGTTGCCGTGTGCTATTCTTGTTGCTTCGCGATATGTTACAATTACCCGAGGTGAGACATGTAGGCATCCTCGTGGATCAACAACTTGTCCACAATGCCAGTTACCTCGTTGCCGGTATTGTTCTCTTTTCTCGTTCCCGTGTTCCGGCATCCCAGTGATCAAATCACAAGTGTCTGGCCAGACGATGATGGATACCGTAACACCGAGAGATAATCAATAACATTTATTATTGCCTCTAGGGCATATCTCCTACAGACTCCCACTTGCACTAGAGTCAATAATCTAGTCAATGCTAATGCACTTTACACCTATGGCATACTGGTGTAAAATATGCTTCGCATGTGGTATAGCCTGATGTCCAACGGAACTGACGACTTCAGCTCCGTGTGTAACTTTGCATATCCTCGCGTTTTCACGCTTTCACAAAATTCATATTTTGTGTGGACTTGGCTTTGCATATGTGTGAATCATTGGTCGAAACCTGATTCCTCAGACTGAGCTATGGAGCAACTATCTGCAATAGTGTCCCATAGACCAAAGCCATCTTGGAACCATACTAAGTTCATGAATGAACTATATGATTCAACAACTTCTTTGTCGCTTCTTAAGCGTCAACATACTTAGCCTTTGTTATAGAATTCGCCACAGTATCTTGTTTGGAACAATTTCCAACTACCGTGCCACCATGTTGTGTATCACAAAACCCCCAATTTAAATCGAAAATCGCATGGAGCATTGATGAAGACTGTATCGATGTAACCTTTTACAACGAACTCTTCATGATCTCCGCTTGCGAGAAAACATGTCATCAGTACTGCTCTAGTACTCAATGACATCTTTCACTGTTGTCCCATGATCAGTACTTTGATCACTATGGTATCTATACTCGCAACAACTTTGGAGTATTGGACATATCTGGTTGTTTTACATACCATGGAATACATGATTAATCCAAACACAAGAGTGTGTGGAATCTCCATCATGTATTTTACTCATCAGTATTTTGGGACACCGAGTCTCGCAAAAAATCTTTCCATGTGACTTCGGCAAGAATCACTCCTTGGCGTTTTTAAATGCTAAAAGTTTTAGCATCCTGTCAATATGTATCTTAGCTCAGCCCCATTAGGTAAATCTATCTTCATAGATCATCATGCCTAATATTGAGGCTATTTAGCCTAAGCACTTCATTGAAAAACTATTTTCAAATGAAGTCCTAATTCGTGTCAAGAAATTTATTTCCAATTAACAATGTGTCAAGTACACAAGGTTTTTAGAAATATTATTATGATCCCACTTACTTTCTTGAATCACAAGCATCTTCGATACCCATTTGATGAAGTCAAAACCCCTTTGACCATTCCATCAAAAACGAAGATTCCAACTCCACTTTGCTCTCTTCTGTCCATCGCCGGAACTCTGAAGTTTGCATACTTACTAGCATCCTCTGGATCGACAAATTACTTTGGACTGTATCACATACAAGCCCTAGGTTTCATTCCCATCAGATGGAAATCCTTTTGTCATCCAAGTTTCATATCTCATGATTGAAATATGTATTAATTGCTAGTTCAACCCGAACCGACTTCAAGCATCGCAACGGTGAGACAATCTCATCGCAGCCAACTCTTTGAACTTGTTTTTGCAACAAGTCGAGCTTTATGGATAAAACCTTTTTATCCGTATCAGTTTTTAGTTCCGAAAAAAAAATTAGACTCTAAGCCTTCCGAAAGGTGTATCAAGATTTTAATCTTGAAACATTGATATGGAAACTATCTCAGATTGTATTGGCATTTAGCCAATTCCGGAGTCAGGGCCCATCATCGCTTCCTTATGTATCGTAGGTATACTGTTGTCCAACAACAATATCTCGTTTGCGCACCTGAGAGGTTTGCACGAGCCTTGCCTACGTGGTTCAGCTGTAAGTTCGACTGAAGTCCATACATTTTATTGTAGAGACTTCCGTATCAGTCGCAGTAGGAAACTCCGGAATCACTTCCAAGGTTTCTTCCCTTTGATCTGATGACGAAGATACTGGTTATCTCGTCGAGTTGCACTGTCCTCCCACTCGCCTTTTGTAAGAACTATTCTCTTTAAAAGCATACCGTTTTGCGGCAAAATCCTTTGCCTCGGTATAGTGGTGGGGAATACCCAATGACTTGGGATAACCTTACAAAGTAGCACTTGTCTGATTTGGAATAGGTTTGTAACCTTTTACACAAGCCCCATATTCCAAATGTTAAGAAAAGATATAACATGGTTGGGCGTACCATACCATGGCATCATTTCAACAGACCTGATGGATCTCTTTTCAGTGAAAAAGCCGCAGTCTCTAAAGCATCACTTTTAAAAGGGATAATGGCAATTTTATTTATGTCATCTTTGATCTTACCATGTCATAAATGGTTCGATTACATCTTCACGGACTTTCCACTTGTAGTGGTGTTCCAGGAGGTGCAAGTTATGAAACCCCTTTCATAACTCATCAGACATTCGCTAAAGTTGTAACTCAAATATTCCTTTCTGCAATCGAATTGTAGAAACATAATTTTCTTGTTACAATAACTTCTACTTCATTTTTGAAAACCTTATGAATGAATTCAAAAGATCCAGACTTACGTCTCAACAAGTAAATATCCATATATCTACTTGAGTCATTTCTGAAGATAGATAACTCCACTACTTGCAACAACATTTACTGGACTACACACATCATAATGTATGATCACCAATATGTTCTTTGCTCGTTCCTTATGGCCTGTGAACGGTATTTCAGTCACTTCACTTTTCAGAGGAAAGTTGCAAGTGTCAGATGATTCAAAATCAAACGACTTCAAAATCCATCACAATGGAATTTTCCATGCGGGTTTCTCCAATGTGACCAAATGCAATGCCACACTTGTGTGGTATTCTTTTAGTCTTGCGACATTTAGCGTCAGTGTTATGGATGTATCATATTTCCATCAATATTCATAACATACATCCCATCTTTTATGGAAGCATGGCCCTTCATGTTATTCATAACACCGAACATCAAAAGTTCTCTTATGAATAACCTTCTTGCAAAATACCTTATGCAAAGGGCTAGAGTGTATGAAACTCTAAATGAATTATGAAAGTAAATACAGAGGTAATGTATTATTATCAATATTCATAACATACTTCTCATTCATAATGAAAGTATGGCCCTTTTGTTATTCATAACTCCGAACATTAAAAGCTCTCTTATGAACAACCTTCTTGCAAGATACTTTATGCAATGGGCTAGAGTGTGTAAAACTCTAAAATGATTTATGAAAGTAAATACATCGGGAATACACCTATGGAAGGCATAGTAACATTTACTATGTTCCCTGCGTGTATCTAAACCTCATTCCTGGCTAGTCTTTCAGGCCATAGTAGTTCTTACATCAAGTTGCAACAGAATGCAATCGAGCGGGTATCTTTGTGATTAACTCACAATACCCAAGAATTAGTGATTAACATGTTTAACCATAATTCCCAAGAACTATATCTTTGACCAGCCTTCTATACATCAAAAACCTGTATGACATTCATACATGAGCTGGATATTCCAGTCTCCTTTCCTTTTGCCTTTATACTTCTAACAGTTTTAACTTTCAGTATTTCTTCTACTCTCAGAAGAAGCACCCAACTTAAGAGTGGTGTTAGCCCCGGACTTCCTAGGTGTGAAAGTTTCACTAACACCCTTCGGACACTTCCTTTCTCTTTAAGTTGTCATTTTATTCACCATCATCATATGACAGGCGTTCTTCTGGATCCCCTCTTATCAGTCAAATGCCTAGTAAACACTTTTACTAATAGTTTGCAAACAAACATGGCTTTAGATATCTCATATCTTTCAGCCTTTGTTTGTATCTGAAAATTAATTTTCAGTTCCATGAATATCACATAACTATCCCAAAACTTTCGAAGTTCGGGTCTCATGGAAGCAAACATATTTCACTTGACCGTAACGGAATTTTAGCTTTTGGATCGAAGGACGAGAGTCATATCATCCATAGCATTAGCGGGAGAATACCGAAAGTATGCGATAGGACAAAGTCCTTCTCGGCACTCTTGAGGACAATCCTCACATTACGTTACCAACCGTAAAGTTTTAACCAGATATTTTAACAGCTATTCAATTTTAATAGGGAAGGTGGAAACGCGAGCCATTATTCTACTTATTATTATGCAAACCACACTTAGACAGTGTTCAAAATTAATTGCACCGAGAATTAAACAAGTTAATTCTACAGTGCGCTCCCACTCAAATCAATATCTCTCATAATTGATTGTGAGTGATTCAAGACCCACATTTCCATTCAACGCCATTGTTCGAGATGAACACTGATGGCGCGAACTTCAATTGGTAGGCAAACTTGCCAATCACATCTCCATGTGACTCTTGTTCATCTTTCGATGCGTGTGTTCCGAGCTCAGGACGATTCTGCCATGAACGTCAAGATAACCAAGTGATCTTGCTGCGAGGTCTGACCTCACCCGCCTTACACCCGTACAATCGTTCGTACCCATATAGATCATGGCGCACCTCGAAAGGAAGGATGCTGTGACGGTGCTACACTTGGGAGAACACTAACTACTTGATATTTTTGTGAGAGATCACCCTAATAAAAAGCGACTACCGCGCAATCAAGAAGGGTGCATCATAAGGGATAAACATCTCAGGCAATTCATAATAGCATGATATGGTATAGCCCTTTTTGACGGAGAAGTCTTTATTTCTTCGTCTCCGGCATTCGCGTCGGTGTTCACCTTCGCGAAGATTGCCACCACCTTGTCGATGCACCAGATAATATTGCTATCTCAATAGCTAATAAAATAAGTGCATTACATAAGGTTGACACGCAGGTCATTAAAGTGCAATCATATGGCTCCAGCCATCATGCCGAATCATGACACGCAGGTCATGTTAATCAATTTACATCATATAGTCATCTCATACATAATCAAATTATTATGAACACTGCTATACCACATCATATGCACATGCAAACCATCCTGCAAAACCAAGTTAGACGCCTCTAATCGGTTCATCCAAAATTTTATTTTACGTGGCTTCTAAGGTTTTGACTCAAACCGCAGCTACCAACGTTTATCATCAGGTATGATACTTCAAGTTGCTAGATTAACTTTCCAGGGTGTATGAAACACGAGACAATAAAATCTCGAGCCCCATACTAAATTTCGTCATACGCGTGACCCCCGTGCAGATCATATCTGCATTGCCCTTTCGTCTGCGAAACATCCATCTTTCTCAACTATGGTGGAACCCAAAGAACTGTTAGCACTTCGTTGAGCTGTCAATCAGCATACTCAGGAGCAGCATGAAAGGATCCAGGATTGCCAGAACTTTGTGAGATTCCACCATGCCGTCAAGATCAGGACTACGCAAATTCAGGGGAAGCAACAGGAACATCGGGTAACAGATTTCATCTGCTACCCGCACAAATAATTTTCAGCAATAGATCTCATCTACTACCTAATTATGTTGTGCAACACCCATACATCTCTATGTATTCTAGATCGCAACCTGCATCTACGCATAGCACGGCTCTTGATGCCACTGTTGGGTAACGCAGCAGAAAACAAAAAATTTCCGACCTACGCACCAGCCCAGGACCACTATGGAGACTGCATACAAGGTTTGATCTTTTCGTTACCGACTCGTAGCGCAGCGGAAGTAGAGTCGATGACGAACGGCGGTGCAGATCCCCGCAGCTAGGATTTTACAACCTCCCAACCGCGAGGATGTATACCCTCATCTGCCCCGTGGACAGCCCTCCGGGAGGCGGTCGGACAGTCCCCCGGACGGTGTCGCGGACAGCCCTTCGGGAGGACCTCCGAAACTCGGACGGTCACACGGACAGCCCTTCGGGAGGCACTCTCGAACTAAGACCGAAACTACGATCTCTCTACAGAGTTGCACACATACGGTGTCATCTATCCGGCAGGGCTTTGCCATCCAGAACTAGTTCCTGCCGGAACCCAGACAGCCTTTCGGCTCAACGAAAAACTCTTTTCGTGTGAGGGAGAAGAGAGAGCTTGCAAAGCAAAGCATGTGTATGAGAGCAAAGGATGAGGAAGTGGGCTGCCCACTTACCTCTATTTATAGGCTAGCCAAGGGGTAAAGTTGTCATACAAAAAACCCCAAAGTGCCCTTGGAATATCCCTTTCATAAAAGGAATATGCCATATGGGAGTGCCATGTGGAGCACCATGGTGCCCCACCTCCTTGGCCGGCCACCCTTGCCCCCCCCCCCATGTGGAGCTTGCTTGCTCCCCAATCCCTTCTAGAAGCCTTTTTGGAAATATCCAAAAAGGTGTTTTTCCACAAATATCCAAAAAGCACTTTCACTATTCACGACGACATTTTTCAGCGTCTGATCGAACTGAAAATATTCATGTGGGCTTAGAACAATTCCAGTACCCACCAAAATAATTTTCAACGCCAGCCGGAACAATTCCGGTTTAGTGATTTCATCTGCGAAAAGCATCTGAAGCGGTTTCGGCAGCTCAGGAACATTTCCGGTTTTCATTCCAGAAAATTCCAAAAAGTTTCCAGAACGATTCTGGCACCCTCCAAGAATTATCAGGCATGTGCCAAGACCAATTTGACTTTATGGTATCCCCTGAAACAACTTTTCCAGTTTCACCGAAACTCATCCGGTGACCTCTCTCTGCGGAACTTTTCCGCTGTCCGAAACTTTTCCGGTGTCCGAAACTTTTTCGGTGTTTTTCTCTCAGACTCCCTGTCTAGTATTCAACAGATAGATGACCCTAAGCGTGTGACCCTATAGGTTCGGTGAAGTATAGACATGACTCGGAACCCCTTCCGATCAATGATCAACATCGGAGCCGTGGATACCCATATCGATCCCTATACCCACACGAATAAATATTCGAGTGAACCTCCAGTTGCCGTGTGCTATTCCTGTTGCTTCGCGATATGTTACAATTACCCGAGGTGAGACATGTAGGCATCCTCGTGGATCAACAACTTGTCCACAATGCCAGTTACCTCGTTGCCGGTATTGTTCTCTTTTCTCGTTCCCGTGTTCCGGCATCCCAGTGATCAAATCACAAGTGTCTGGCCAGACGATGATGGATACCGTAACACCGAGAGGGCCCAGAGATATCTCTCCATCGACGGAGGAGCAAATCCCAATCTTGAGCTATCAAGTTACTTGACATACTTTTCCATGAACCCGTAAGCCGCCGTAATAGCCACCCATTTACGGATGACGTTTAACAAACCCCAAAGTTCATGAAGCAAGCATGAAGAAACTCGATACTCTCATGGTCTAAGGAATCATGCAAACGTTAACCATCTCTGTGTTATTAACCATTAACTTATGACGAATGAATCTCATAGCATAACATCAATTCGGGTCGATTCAACACAAGTGTTCTACCAACAATTGTGCCCTCAAAATTGCCGGCATAGTCATGCCCATGATCAGGAAAACAGGATCATCATGCAATACTTGAGCCAGTCTTAGAGGCCAGACTAGGAATACATTTTACCGTTTATTATTCCACACGTTCATATGAGTCTTCCTTCGAGCCTCGTGGTTATTGTAGACTCGAGAACCATAGCAGTTATAGCATGGAACATAAACATAATTATGAACAGGGAGATAATCAATAACATTTATTATTGCCTCTAGGGCATATCTCCTACACGATTGTCCTATCTTGCATGTGAATTCCAATAGTCCAAATCTTTTCCGGGATCTATATGAAAATGCATGTTGATTAAAAGGAGGGGTTGTATCTGCATTGCCACTTGTTCATTTATTTGTCAACTCAATCCTCCTGCTGCTGTTGCTGTTTGAAGCGAGATGCTACCCTCACTCACAAGGTCGCTCCCTGCTCCCTCGTGTTCATTTATTTGTCAACTCAACCCTGCTGCTGTTGTTGCTGTTTGAAGCAAGATGCTACCCTCATCCTACCATTATTTGTCAATCAAATCAAACCGCCTAGAGAATGAATGAGTTTGCAACCCTTCCTAATTTTTTGTTCTTGTTCGATTTGGATTTGGATACAACAGGTGCTCTACTCTCGTGCATGTCCGGCGGCATCTCCAGCATGGTGGTTCTTAAGGCAACCGACGTGACGACGGCTGTGTACGACATTGATCACAAGCTCTCCGGTGAGTCGGCTCCATCTCCTGCCAATAGCTCTCATTTCTGCTCCTGTAGCATGCTTTATTAGTTTCATACCTGTCGGGGATATACCCCGCGGTATGACCCGGAATGATTATGACCCAGTTACAGTTTTAACCTGGCAGACAATTGTAACCCGGCAGACAATGGTAACCCGGCTGCTACAGTGCCAGGATGGTAACCCGGCTGCTACAGTGCCAGGATGTTAACCCGGCTGCTACATTGCCAGGATGTTAACCCGGCTGCTACAGTGTCAGGATGTTAACCCGGCAAACAGTGTTAACCCGGTGAACAGTGTTTCCTGGCAGACAGTTAGGTCCCGGAGACGAGTCCCCAAAGACGAGTCTCGAAGATAAGCCCGGTTGTAAGCCGCCCGGCGCTAAGCCGCCCGGTGTAAGCCGCCCGAGAGAGTTAAGAAGCCCGGGACTCAGAAGCCCACGAAGAGAAGCCCATGATGGTAAGTCATAGTAAGTTAGTCTCAATCCGACTTAGACTATACATGTAAACCGCCCCTTCAGCCTTTATAAGGAGGGGCGGGTCACCCCAAGAGGGTGAAGTTTTAGACGTCTCGATACAGGTCAGACAGACAGGTCATCCGAGATAGTCAGATTAGAGGTTCTCGAGATTAGAGGTAGCGACTCCGCACCCTTGTAACCGAGATCGTCATCATCATCAATATAGACATAAAGCAGGACGTAGGCTTTTACCTCCATCGGAGGGGCCGAACCTGGGTAAAAACTCCGCGTCTCTCGTCCCGCTCAACCCCTCTCAAGCTATCAGTTAGATGCGTTGGCCTCACGACTAAGTCCTTACACTAGGACATCTGCCGTGACAAATCCACGACAGTTGGCGCCCACCGTGGGGCAGAGCGCACGATGGTATTGTGTTTTTGAAGGGATTTCTCTCGCGGATCAAGAAGCTTGGGATTAAGTGTTACGGCGTCCAGTGCGGACGCTGCCGCCGCGATTTGGCGGTTCATCAATCTAAGATCAGGCCGTTTTTTCCTCCACGCAGCCGGACGTCTTCAAGAACAAGTTCCTTACTGCTGATTCAACTTAGTATGCATCCACGAAAATTGCCAAAGCCGCCGAAACAGCAAAAAGAAGAAAAAAAAAAGCATACGACAAAGACTCAGATGGGAATTTTCTAAAGACTCCTACGACCCGGAAACAAAGACAACAGCGGCCCTGACTCGCCGCCGCAGGGCCTCATCCGCCGCGGCCCCGGACTCGACGCACCCGTGGGCCGACTCCGCCTCGCTGCCTGGCACGTCGCTCCTCCGCGCGACCCGCCTCTAGCCGCGGCTTGAGCCGCCCGACGTGCCAAGCCGCCGTTTTCATCGTGGTCGGACCTGAGCCGGCCTTCCCGCACCGTTGCCGAGCCGTCCTGAGCCGCCCTGGCTGTGCTCCGTCCCCGTCAGGACCGAGTCGCCTCCGAGCGGTCTCGTCTCCGCCTTCGAGTCGCCTCCTCCGCACCCGACTCTCCGTCGCCGCGTACTTCCGTGCCGCGCCGTGCCCAGCCGCCTCCACGCCCTCGCGCTCCTCGCTACGACTCGCCACCGCGGCAGAGTCGCCTTGCTCTTCTGCTACGACCGCACCTGCCGCGCCTTGAGCCGGCCCCTCTGCCACAACTCGCCTCGCTCCTTCTGCAGCCACGAATCGGGCCGCTGCTCGCCCAAATCAGCACCAGCCACCTCTGCCGTGGCCCGGCCTGCAAGCAGGCGCTCGCCCGAGTCTGCCTCGCTACGTCGCCACGCGCCAAGCCGCCGTGTTCGCCTCCTCGTTGGGGTTCATCATCCGAAGCCACCCGCTACTCGCCTCCGCGCTCACCCACCTGGAGCTCCACGTCTCCAACTGGCCGGCGTACGCTCCGCCCCCATCACCGCGAGCCGCCGCCGGGCGGTTGCGGGTCCGCCAGCGTGCCAAGCCGCCTCCACCACGGCCGTGGAGAGCCGCCGCTGCCTTCGCAAAAACACCGGGGCCCACACGTCAAGCCGCCGGCAACTAGACCAACGCCGGCCGCGCTCCGCTCACGCCGGTGTGCCTCCGAGCCGCCTGTCTCCGCCTGCAAGCTGCGTTGGCGCGGCAACCCGCGTCACCGCCCTGTCGAGGCGACTCGCCTCTGCTTCCGGCCTGCAGCCGCCTCGAGCCAGACTGCCTTTGCCGCCATGGCCTCGTCACGCTGCGGCCAACAGCGAGCGTTGACCTCCTTCCTTCGTTGGTGTAAAGAGCCCTGCTCTGTCTGAAGCAAGTTTGAACTCTGTGGCATCGCAAAGTGACTTGAGCATTTTTTTTTTATGATTGGTATATGTGCGTGGCCATAAGTTCTGCAGGAAAAAGTTGACTTTCCAAGCTGGTCGATCGAGATGGAAAAATTCTGCAGATCTGCTGCTGAATTGCTGTTGTTTTCCTCCATTTAAAAAAAAAAAAAGAGCGGAGCTGCGGCAACGTCTGGGAAGGCCAGACCTCCACGACAGATCGAAGCACGAAGCTACTGCTATAGCAGTATATGGATGTGACAGCGCCGCATACAGTATTGGTGCTAGTATAAAGTATAACAAGGCTTCAATTAGTAGATCACGTATCGAAAGGCATGTCACTATAAAAAGGAGAAGAAAGACAAAGGCAGCCCACGTGGGTGCTAGTGCCTCACCAAGATAGACCTGCACCAGTTATCTTTTTCGTCTGACTATGGTCCAGCATTATCCGGCGCCAGCATTCACGCTTCATCCGACAAAAAATACCAGGTGATATTCTTCCTATGTATTTTATCAGTACATGATAATTTATCCGAGAAAAATTCCTCTCGCATGTGATATCTTTCATGCAGGACAATTATTCATTATAGAAGTGGTGCGATGCCACGGATACGGAGCATGCGACAACGGCATCATGCACCTGCGTCCGCGCCTGCTCGCTGCTCAACGGACGTGCGCAAGTCGCCGTCCCTACAGCCCGGTCTACATCGGCTCACCGGGACCGCAACTACTCGTTGTTCAACGGATGTGTGTAAGACGCCGTCCCTACGGCCCGGTTTACATCAACACGCCGGTAGCGCGCGCGTCCAACCGCCGGTATGAGCTGCCCGATGAACGCAGCAAGCCGCCGTATCCGTGGTATGGTTTTCACCAACAACGCCACGGCCGACTCGCCGTTCGCGCTGGCTTACAACGTCGCGGCCGGCTTGCCCGTCTGCATTGGTTTACAACGCCGGAGCCGCCATCCCCGCGGTCCGGTCTACATCAACATTATCATGTGCCAGCATCCATCTATGCCGCACTATTCGACGGACGTGCGCAAGCTGCCGCCCACGGTCTGATGTACATCAACATATCGGTGCAGTGCTCGCCTGTACGAGCCGCCCAACTGACGCGCGCAAGCCGCCGCCCACAGTCTGATTCTACATTAGCATATCGGTGCAGTGTTCGTCTATACGAGCCGCCCAAACGGACAGGCGCACAAGTCGCCGCCACTGCGGTTTGGTTCACCTCAACAACCAGCCGGGACGAACCGTCAACCGGATTATTGAAACAAGTCATACGGGATCATCTATAACCCGCCACGGTCAACCTCAACCTTCAGTGGAGACTCTCAAGCCGCCTCTTCGAGTCAACTTAAGATTCAGGGGCTACAGACACGGCTCGACACATTTGGTCGTTTTCAACGAGAACCCCGGGCCATTGCAAGGAAGTTAACTTGGTTCCGGGGGCTATTACATTATTGGCGGAAGATTAAAGGTTACCCAAGAAGACGAGCCGCCATGATGCACCGTTCAAACTTGGGGGCTTCTGCTATTTCTTCATACAAGATGGCGGCTTACAAGATGCTGCAACAATGTTGATACTTCAACAAGGTCGTTTGGGGGCTTTCAACCCGCCGGGTTAAGCTTCAACCCTCTCGATCAGGCTTTTCAGCCAACGTAAGGCGGGTCGTGGACCCAAACGTTGACTCCGTCAACAAGGTTGTTTGGGGGCTTTCAACCCACCGGGTTAAGCTTCAAACCCTCTCGATCAGGCTCTTCAGCCACTGTAAGGCGGGTCGTGGACCCAAACGTTGACTCCGTCAACAAAGATCACTAGGGGTGCAGCGAGTTGTGAATTTACCCCCTTTTCCGATCTGCAAGGCCGGGTTATACCTGCCTGTAAGTTGCTGCCGCTTTGCCAGGGGTGCAGCGAGTTATAAAACTTACCCCCTGCAAGGGCCTCTTACAGCGGCGAGGCAAACTCTCTCATCTGCAAGGCCGGGTTATACCTGCCTGTAACTTGCTGCCGCTTTGCCAGGGGTGCAGCGAGTTCTAAAACTTACCCCCTGCAAGGGCCTCTTACAGCGGCGAGGCGAACTCTCTCATCTGCAAGGCCGGGTTATACCTGCCTGTAAGTTGCTGCCGCTTTGCCAGGGGTGCAGCGAGTTCTGAAACTTACCCCCTCCAAGGGCCTCTTACAGCGGCGAGGCAAACTCTCCCATCTGCTGCGTACTCTCCGCCAAGTGGCCCGTCGTACCCTGGAGGTTCAAACGACGGATTTACGTCACGTGAGAAGTAGCTTATGGGCTCTAGGGGTACTCACCCCCTGCTGTGTCTCTCTCTGGTTCGTTGCGCTCTTATCAGTTAATCTCGCCTAGAGACCCTGAGCCGTTCAAAGGAGTTGACGGTCACTCTCGTTAGAGACCCTGCACTGGTATGAGTTCAAGCATCGAGTCCACCCAGAAGAACCATCATATGAATTTTTTGGAAGGCAAAGCAAGAAACATCATACATTGCATCATACATTGCATTGCATCATACATTACATCATGCATTGCATCATATTTACATATCATGCCGGTTTGCCAAACCGGGTCATAGCAAGATTGTGAAAGAAGAAGCAAGGCTATACGAGATTTTAACATCTCCGGGTTGTGATTTTTCAAGCCACCCCTACAACAATGCAGAATATACTCTGTTTTGTTTATTTTTGCAGGTCTTGTCTCCTAAGATAAGCCGCCAGAACAAATAGATCTTTAATAGCCAACATGGCTGGATCTTCATCATGGATTTCTCAAACATATATTCGCCGGGTTGCACCGCAACCACGAGCAGGGATTTTCATTTTCAAAGACATGAATTATTCCAGGATATTCATTCCGGGTTATATTACAACCACGGTCAAAGGATTCATTCAACAAATTATGATGAGTCATATCATTCTCACACAGTCCCGAGTCGCCGCAGGCAGACGACCCGGCACTTGGGGGCTACATTATTCAAGTCCAGTTTATATCAATTATGCAAAGTCCCATGTCGCTGCAAGCATGCATCACGGCACTTGGGGGCTAATGCAAGCTTGTTTTCAAATCATTACATTGTCAACAAGACCCTGTTATCTCAAGGAGATGAGCCAGCCTTTCAATATTCTTCTAAGTCCCAGCCCAGTACTTCTTGCTGACCCGGCACTTGGGGGCTACACCGCTCAGATCAAATTTTCTAAAAGTCCCAAGTCGCTGCAGGCATGCGACCCGGCACTTCGGAGCTACAGTACTCAGTTATTCAAACAGATTATAAGGTCCAAATTGAAGACCCGGCGCATCAAACACTGATGAGCCGGCCCTTGGGGGCTACACCAGCTGAAGCTTTATAAGGTATAAGACAGTTACAAAGTCCCAGGTTGCTGCAGGCAAGTCAACCCGGTACTTGGGGGCTACATATGTGGAACATTCAACTTATGACTGGTGACTCAGATGAGCAATCCAGGTAATATGAAGCAAGTCTTAAGACTATCACTACGTTTTCCTTCTTAAGACTTGGGGGCTACAGGTAATATGGATATGAGGAAGCTATGTCTTCAAATTCTCAGTTATGAGGAACGAAGCAAATTTGTCAAGCCAAGGCAGTTGATAATAAGGGTTATTTTTTCTTCAAGGAGCCAGCGTCAGTATATTGATATGACAGAGTTTCAGAATTTTCAGGAGCTGATCAACTGGTATTTTTGAGTGAACTGGTCCCTTTACATATTCTTATTTCAGGAGGTTACCATGAATAAATTCAAGCTAACCTGGGGGCTAATGTCGGGGATATACCCCGCGGTATGACCCGGAATGATTATGACCCAGTTACAGTTTTAACCTGGCAGACAATTGTAACCCGGCAGACAATTGTAACCCGGCTGCTACAGTGCCAGAATGGTAACCCGGCTGCTACAGCGCCAGGATGTTAACCCGGCTGCTACAGTGCCGGGATATTAACCCGGCTGCTACAGTGTCAGGATGTTAACCCGGCTGCTACAGTGCCAGGATGTTAACCCGTCAAACAGTGTTAACCCGGTGAACAGTGTTCCCTGGCAGACAGTTAGGTCCCGGAGACGAGTCCCCAAAGACGAGTCTCGAAGATAAGCCCGGTTGTAAGCCGCCCGGCGCTAAGCCGCCCGGTGTAAGCCGCCCGAGAGATTTAAGAAGCCCGGGACTCAGAAGCCCACGAAGAGAAGCCCATGATGGTAAGTCATAGTAAGTTAGTCTCAATCCGACTTAGACTATACATGTAAACCGCCCCTTCAGCCTTTATAAGGAGGGGCGGGTCACCCCAAGAGGGTGAAGTTTTAGACGTCTCGATACAGGTCAGACAGACAGGTCATCCGAGATAGTCAGATTAGAGGTTCTCGAGATTAGAGGTAGCAACTCCGCACCCTTGTAACCGAGATCGTCATCATCATCAATATAGGCATAAAGCAGGACGTAGGCTTTTACCTCCATCGGAGGGGCCGAACCTGGGTAAAAACTCCGCGTCTCTCGTCCCGCTCTGTAACGCCCCCATGAAACTAAAATGTTCAAAACAATTTAAATAATTCGGTGGCAATTATAAAAATATGTGCAACATTAATTAAATTGGTTAAACAACTTTATTAATTGTAACAGTAGGTTAACAGCAATGTTTAGCACTAATTAATTTAATAGGATTTAAAGTAGATTCATAATTTAATCAAACCAATTTCTGGTGAATGAGAATAACACACTGATAATTATGGGTCAATCCATATATTTTATAAAAGTCATTAATTACTCGAACAATTTGCAAAGCAGTGGAAAAGAAAAGAATTGGAAAAAGAAAAGAAAAGGGGCAAAGGCCTACTGTGCACTTGGGCTGCAAGTGCACAGTAGCCGGCCCAGCCCACCAGCGCCATCATCGTCTTCGTCGCGCTGTCGCCTGGCGCGCGCGACAGCGTCGTCGTCTCGCCACGCGCCGGCCATCCGCGCCGTCCCCGACGCCGATAAGGCCGCGCCCGTGCTGCCCTCGCTCCCCCGAACCCTAGCGCGCCCCCATTCGCCCCCCCTGCACCCTCTCCCTCTCGATCCCCTCCTCGCCCGAAGCGTCGCCGTCGCCCATTCCGTCGATCCCGCGGCCACCGTGCGCCGATCGCCTCGCCGACTAGCCCACAAGCTCCGCCGTGACCTCCTCGTCCTCCTCGACCTCGAACTCGAGCCCCGGAGTCCCTGCATCGATGCGCCCGAGCTCTTCTTCCTCCTCTGCTCCGACGAGCTTCGCCGTCGATTCCGGCTACTCCGAGCCCTCCCCGAGCACGCTTTGAACGGCTACACCTCACGGTGAGCTTCGCCTTCCTCCCCTGCCCCTTCTCATGGTCGCTAGCTCGCCGTAGCCGTTGATTCCACCGGAGCCCGTCAGCGCCGCCGTCTGTCCACGTCGCCGACGAGTCCCCGGTGACCAAATGGTCCCGGGCTCGTGCCCGTTGGCTCCCTCGCATCGCGCGCGATCTGCCTAGCTAGTTAGCTCGCCCGCTAGCGCTGCGCATCGCTGTTCCCGTCGCACGTCCGAACGCCTCGCCGCCGGCGAGCTCCTGCCGCTCGCCACAGGTCGCCTCAGCCGCTCCCGTCGCCACCATTCGACGCGGCGTCGAGCGCCCGTTCGAACGCGCCCAACCGCGCGTCGAATGGGGCCCTGTGCGCCGTTTCCGACCACCTCCCGTGAATGCGCCGCCGCGAAACACGTCGCCGGCGTGTTTTCCGGCGACGCCGCGGCCGCCGTCCGACGTGGCTGGCCCTGGCCCACCTGCCCGTGACACTGACTGGTGGGGCCGTGGGCCCGTTGACCAGTCAGCGCCGCTGACTGGGTCAGCTGTGCCACTGACATGTGGGGCCCCTCCCCACTGTGTCAATGACATACGGGCCCCACTGTCAGTTTTCTAATTAGCTAAATGGATTAATTAAAATTAATTAATTTAGTTTATTGTCTCACTGACATATGGGCCCCAAATGGTTAATTAGTCTGTTAATAGATTAATTAACCCACTGTCTATGACATGTGGGACCCGCATGTCAGGTTGACCCCCAGTCAACTGCACTGTTGCGTGCTGGCGTCATGATGACGTCATGCCTACGTCAGCCAACACTATTCTGGATAATTCGAATTAAATAATTAAAATAAATTCAGAAAATATTTAAAACTTTAAAAAAATTCATATCTTTTAATCTGTACGTCAGATGAAAATAATTTATATATGAAAGTTGATCAGAAAGATGCCACGAATCCAAATATGCCATCCATTCATCTGTCACATGCCTCTAGCTATCGGAACATGGAACTTTTCGACCGTTTGCAGTAGATGAATAGTGCACCACTTTGATAAAACAAATCCAATTAAAATTTTATTAATTCCCAAGAGTTATCTAAATCATATAGATAGGCAGTAGCACCCATCTGCATGTCATCTTAGGCATGTCATGCATAGTGATTGTATTTTGCCGTGGATTTATTGTTTCCTCTCCCCCTTCTCTCTCGTTAGACCTGGTGCCCGCCGACGCCGCTGCTTCAGAGTACGACTACGTCCCCGACGACCAGCCGTCAGACGATCCCGCCTTTGCCGCAGAGCAACCAGGCAAGCAAACCCCCTTGACGCATGCCTTTGTCACCCAATTCCTTCTCCCTCCTGCTTGCATTAGAAATTGCTACTATTATGTTTTATCCTATTTCTGATGCATAGCCTATCCTTGTAACTGCTTATGATAACTGCCAATTGTCCGAGCTGCTTAGAATAGGATTGGGTGGTAAACCATCTGTGGCCCCTCTCCCTTGCTGTAGTCGCTCCGCTTTAGTGACTGAAGACTGCTGGACTGAAGACAGCACATCACCGCACACCCCCTAAATTGCTCGACACTGCAGAGTTGGCATCGAGTGCCGAGGGTGATACCTCTTAGCTCACTTTCGATGGTGCCTCTGTAGAATAGCGTCCCGGATGTGTGTTATCGAGGGTGATTCCTCTTACATCACCTCCGCTAAGCTACCGTCGCGCAACTCCTCGAGTGGGAATCCATCGAGGGTGATTCCTCGGATTCCTCCTCGTCACTTGGACACACGGTTACTTTGACCTTTGTTACAGGCGGGTCTACCTCGAGAGGTACCCGCGGGGAAATGTAAAGTCGGGCTGGCCCCAAGGGTGCCCGCGAGCGAATATCATTAAAGACGGGTCGGCTCCAAGAGCACCCGCGCGATACTAAATACGCCTAACGGAACTGGGTATTTGATCTGAGTGGGTCGTCGTGCCCATTTCGCACTACCACCACGTGGGATAATGGTTTAATGGGGCCCTCTGCAGCGTAGTATCAGCCGAAAGCTCTTCAGACGTCACAGGTTACTTTGCGGGCTGATCGCCGGGATTGGGCTGGTTACTTCACTGGGTTGTCCAGTGTCGCGCCTGTTTCTCCGGCCAGTCACGTAACGTGCAGGAGTGCGGAGGGCGATGGCCCAAGACCCCTGCGCACTTAGGATTTAGACCGGCGTGTTGACCTCTCTGCTGAGCTCTAGGTCGGGCTGCGTTGTGTCGATCACCCGAGGCCGGGTATTACCCAGCAAGTGTATCCGGCCGGAGGTAATCGAGCGTGTTGGGTAACAGTAGTGCACCCCTGCAGGGAAGATATCTATTCGAATAGCCGTGTCCACGGTAACAGGACGCTTGGAGTTGTGCCCGGATCCATGACAACTATAAAGAGATGATGATTCATGATAAGCTGTTAATACTGCTCTCGGGATCGCTTTCTCGCAGGGTGTCGAGAAAGGATCTCAGGGCATTGCTACTGTATGACAACATGTATGCTACTGCTATCTACTCTCTTCTGATGCTGCAAGACTGCTTGAAGATGCTAGTCTTCGATAGGCTAGGCCTTTCTCTCTCCTCTGGCATTTCTGCAATACAGTCCACAAATACAGCCTTCTCATTTGATACCATTGCATGCTTAGCGTAGTTCTGATGTCAGTCTTGCGAGTACTTTGGATGAGTACTCACGGTTGCTTTGCTATTATTTTCCCCCATACCCTATTGTTGATACATCAGACGATGGAGTCCAGGAGCCAGATGCCACCGCCGGAGCTTACTACCAGGAGGGTCCCGATGGTACTTACTTCTGGATCGATCCAGCCGACCAGGAGTAGTTAGGAGGCTCCCAGGCAGGAGGCCTGCGCCTTTTCGATCTGTATCCCCTGTTTGTGCTAGCCATCTTATGGCACCCGTGACTAACTATATCTGTACTCAGATATCATTTGTGTGTATGACTTATGTATTCGGGTCCTCGCGATCACTGGTTTGTAATATGATGATTTATGTTTGAATTGGTGCCTAAAGTTGTGTTGTGATATTGATTAGTGAGTCCCTAATCTTGATCGTACGCGTCTGCGTGTATGATTAGCGTACGGTCAAATTGGGGACGTCACAAGTTGGTATCAGAGCCGACTGCCTGTAGGAAGCCCCCTCCGACTCCTTGGCCGCAGTTGAGTCTAGCATTTCCGAAAACTGTTTTACTAACATGGCTGTGTGGCTTACGGGCCAACGTCGCCAACTGGGTGGTATTAGGATCTTTTATTTCTCTTCCATACTCTGGGACTCTGAAATCTCTTCCTTTCGGGTTAAATGAATTTTACTAACGCCGACACTAGGATCTCGTAATCTTGTCCACCCGGAGAGCTGGATTATCAGTGCTTGTTTCCCTATCATCGATCTGATTATTCTGATAATCACATTTTCCTTTCCATTGGTCTGTTTAATCTTTCTCTCCAAATTATATTATATTTGTCATTGTCGTTTGACAATCCTGAGTTGCCTCTGTTTCAGATGGATCGTCTGTTCCCACCACGCCCCGCGACGCAGCTTGTGCTTCGCACTTCGGCTCGCAATGCCCCTGGCTTTCCAGCTGTCCTGATCGCCCTCCTGACCAGACTTGGTTACCACTGGTACCCCGAGTACATGGTCTACGAGGATTACCGCGAGTTCAACCAGGAGCAGTATCATGCTGATGTTCGCATCTATGATCAGAGGGATGACTCAGACACCGAGTTGCACCTTTTTCACGGTATCGGTGTGACGATTGAGATGGCAGTCCATGATGCTGCCTATTCTGCTGTCGCACGACTTCGTGGAGAGCATGCTACCTTGGATGCCTCTGAGTTCCGATACATTCCGTATGCGCCTACTGGAGATGCTACTGGATACTACACAGCTATCTGTGCCCCTTACGAGCGTCGTCGATACGACCCGCACGTGTTGATTCAGTGCACTCAGGCTCTGGATCGCACTAACCGGGCTCTTACAGTCGAGCTGTTTGCCACTCGAGCACGTCTCTACGATGCTATGACGCAGTTGCTACCAGCTGTTCGAGCCGGGATACATCCGGAGTATATCCTTTACCCGCGCAGGACTCAGATGCCGGCAGGTATCGATTGGCCTGCTGTTGGAGGTCACAGGCCTGCGCGTGGACCTCTTCTTTCAGTTCGAGACCGGGTTCTGCATCAGAGTGCACACGGAGAGCAGGACCTTTCTGCTACAGAGATTCATCGTCCGCACTTGCACTTGCAGTTACCCCGTTTCAGTGGTTTTCCCCGACGTTGATGTAGCCTTTGCTATGTCTCGTTGTGTAGTTCCTCACCGCGTGCCTGCGCGCCGCCTAGTATGTCTTTTTCCTTAATTTTACGCCGTTATGCTGTCCGCATGTAACCGACTCTGTGTATGGATCTGTATGTCGTAATTGACTATTACTATGTATTGATGCACTACTCATTCATTGTCGTGTTACATCATGTTTGTCGATAAACACTTACAGTTGTATTACTAAATTGCCCCCCCCCCTGTTGAAATTTTAGCAGGATGGTTAGACCAGGTGGTCGTGGTCGTGGTCGTGCCCCTGAGCAGCCACCACCGCCCGACTACATGGCCGCAATGATGCAACAATTCGAGCTGAACCGTCAGTTTATGACTAATATTATGGCTCAGTTTCCGCATCAGAACAATCAGAACCACAACCCAGCTTCAATAACACTGTCAGAGTTTGTGCGCCTCAACCCCACTATTTATCGCAATTCTGAACAGCCACTGGATGCCGATGACTGGCTCCGCGACATCGCCTTTGAGATGGAGTCTGCCAATGTCGCCCCTGAAAGCCTTGTCGCCTTCGCGACCTACTTCCTGAAGGGACCCGCTGCTCAATGGTGGTCCACTCACAAGCGTACACTGCCCGCTGGGACCATCGTTACTTGGGATGAGTTTCAGACTGCCTTCCGTGCTCGCTATATTCCTCAGGGGATCATAGATCGGAAGAAGACCGAGTTTCGCAACCTCGTTCAGGGCAACAAGACCGTCGAAGCCTATCAGCGGGAGTTCCTTAGCTTATCCCGCTATGCTGAAGAAGACATTCCAACTGATGCTCGTAGACGGGAGAAGTTCCGTAGTGGACTCCACCCAGACCTCGAGCTTGCACTTGCTGCTCAAGACTTCACCGACTTTGCCACTCTCGTGAACAAGGCCATTATGGTTGAGACTGCTCAGGCCAAGCACAAGGAGTCACAGAAGCGTTATCGTGATATGGGTTCATCTTCGAGCTCAGCACAGAAACGTCGTATTTGGATCCCCAACAATGTGTACCGTCCACCTGCCCCTGTTCCTGCGCCAAGACCCTCGTATGCTGCACCTCGTCTGCCTCCTCCACCACCGAGGCAGCCGAGAGCTCAAGCTGCTCCACCCCGTGCTCCTCTTCGTCCTGAGGATGGGCTCTGCTTCAAGTGCCGCAAGCCAGGACACCTTGCTAAGGATTGTCGTCAGCCTCAGAATCAGCTGGGATTTCCTCGCAATGGCCGTGGCAATGGTCGTGGCAACAATCAGGCCCGCAACTATAATATTGGGTCTGCTGCTTATGGTCGTGGACATGCTTACAACATTGATATTGAAGAAGTCCAGGACCAACCTGCTACTGTGATGGGTACTCTCCTCGTTAACTCAGTACCTGCTTCTGTTTTATTTGATTTAGGAGCATCGCATTCATTCATGTCAGAAGCTTTTGCATTATCACATGACATCACGCTTGATAGAATGAACCTACAAATGGCCGTACGTACCCCTGGTGGTCAGTGTCATGCTGACGTCCTAGCACCTAACGTCACCGTCGAAGTTGAAGGATTGGAATTCCTTGCCTGCCCCGTTGTTTTGAAGTCTTCCACCATAGACCTCATCCTGGGGATGGATTGGCTGAAAGCTCATATTGCTAACATCAATTGTGCCACTAAAGTCGTCCAACTCTTGCACCCCTCAGATGAGATAGTGATCTACACCGCCCGGATTACCCGGAATGCCGAAGCTCAGATATATGCTCTGAATGCTTTGAACGCCTCACCTCTGGAAGGGATTGAGAGCGTTCCGGTCGTCCGTGACTTTCCGGACGTCTTTCCGGAGGAACTTCCGGGAATACCCCCTGTTAGAGCTGTCGAGTTCGTCATCGACTTGAAGCCTGGCACCACTCCTATTGCGAAGCGTCCTTACAAGATGCCTCCGCATGAACTTCTCGAGCTTAAGGAAGAAATCGACAAGTCACTGAAAAAGGGTTTCATCCGCCCCAGTTCCTCTGCTTGGGGAGCACCTTCTCTCTTTGTTAAGAAGAAGGATGGAACTAACCGATTGGTCCAGGACTATCGGCCCATTAACCAAGCCACAATCCAGAACAAATATCCACTGCCCCGGATTAACGATCTTTATGATCAGCTTGCTGGATCCTCTGTGTTCTCGAAACTCGATTTGAGGTTGGGTTATCATCAGATCCGAGTTCGTAAGGAGGATATTCCGAAGACCGCATTCGTTACTCGTTATGGATCATACGAGTACACCGTCATGTCATTCGGACTAACTAATGCCCCGGCAACCTTCTCCCGATTGATGAATTATATCTTCATGGACTACCTCGACAAGTTCGTCGTGGTCTACTTGGATGATATCCTGATATATTCCAAGAATGAAGAAGAACACGCTGAACATCTTCGGCTTGTATTGGAGAAGTTGCGAGAACACCAGTTATATGCCAAGTACTCTAAGTGTGAATTTTGGTTATCCGAGGTGACTTATCTTGGTCACGTGATTTCCAAAGATGGCATTGCCGTTAACCCCGAGCGAGTTCAGGCTATTCTTGGCTGGACTCCTCCGAAGAATGTCAAGCAAGTCAGGAGTTTTCTCGGACTCGCTAGTTATTGTCGACGATTCGTTGAGAACTTCTCGAGGATTGCAAGGCCATTAACTGACCTGCTCCACAAGGGTGTTAAATTTGAATGGACAGAAAAATGTCAAGGAAGCTTTCAGATGCTTAAAGATAAGTTGACATCTGCCCCAGTGTTAGCACCCCCGGATTCTCAAAAGGACTTCGAGATTTACTGTGATGCGTCTCGTCAAGGATTGGGCTGTGTCCTAATGCAAGAACGCAGAGTAGTTGCTTATGGCTCTCGTCAATTGCGTCCTCACGAGGAAAATTATCCGGTACATGATCTCGAGCTTGCTGCAGTTATTTATGCTCTGAAGCTATGGCGGCATTACCTCCTTGGTAACCGTTGCGAGATATACACTGATCATAAGAGTTTGAAGTATCTGTATACCCAGCCAGACTTGAACCTTCGTCAACAGAGATGGCTTGAGACAGTAGCCGATTATGATATGAATATCTCCTACACCCCTGGCAAGGCTAATGTGATGGCCGATGCTTTGAGCCGCAAGGCTTATTGCAACAACCTCATGGTTCAGGAAACGCAACCTATGCTATATGAAGAGCTTCGCAAATTGAACCTTCACATTATTCCTCAGGGTTATCTCAACACCCTGGAGGTTGAGCCAGACCTCGAGCGCAACATCAAGACCAGACAGAATTATGACTCTGAAGTTGAGAAGATCAAGAAATTCCTCTCCAAGGGTAATCCTTCTTTCTACCATGTTGGTGAGGATGGTGCTTTGTTCTTCAAAGGCCGCCTAGTGGTCCCCAGAAAGCATAATCTGGACTCTCGTTCGGATGTCATGAAAGAAGCACATGACACGCCCTTGTCTATTCACCCTGGTAGTACCAAAATGTACCAAGACATTCGTCAGCGGTACTGGTGGCCCGATATGAAACATGATATTGCTAAATATGTTGCTGAGTGTGACGTTTGCCGTCGCATCAAAGCAGAACATCAAAGGCCCGCTGGAACCTTGCAACCCCTTGAAATTCCGGAATGGAAATGGGACAAAGTCCAAATGGACTTCATTACTGGTTTTCCCAGATCGCAGAAGGGTCATGATGCTATCTTTGTCGTCATCGACCGATTCTCAAAGGTTGCTCACTTTCTGCCTGTCAAGGAGACAATCACTGCTAGTCAGTTAGCAGACTTGTATGTTTCCAGAATTGTGTCACTCCACGGTGTTCCGTTGGAGATCAGTTCAGATCGTGGCAGCCTTTTCACTTCCAGATTCTGGAACAGTTTCCAGGAAGCCATGGGAACTCATCTGTCTTTTAGCACTGCTTATCACCCTCAGTCTCAGGGTCAAGTCGAAAGAGTTAACCAAGTGCTTGAAGATATGCTTCGAGCTTGCGTCATCTCATTCGGTAAGAAATGGGAAGAATCTCTCCCATATGCCGAATTCTCTTACAACAATGGCTATCAAGCTAGTCTGAAGATGGCACCGTTTGAAGTTCTTTATGGACGTAAGTGTCGAACCCCTCTGAATTGGTCAGAAACTGGGGAACGTTCACTTGTTGGACCGGACATTATTCAACAAGCTGAAGAACAAGTCCGCATTGTCCGTGAACATCTGAAAACTGCCCAGTCTCGTCAAAAGAGCAACTATGACCAAAAGCACAAGGTAATGGTCTATCAGCCTGGTGAGCAAGCTTACCTTCGCGTCACTCCGATGAAAGGCACCCACCGATTCGGAATCAAGGGCAAGTTAGCTCCTCGCTATATTGGCCCGTTCCGCATTCTCGCTCGTCGAGGAGAAGTGGCATATCAATTGGAGTTGCCGCCAAACCTTTCTCAAGTGCATGACGTCTTTCATGTATCGCAACTTCGTCGCTGCTTCAAGGATCCTATCCGAGCTGTGGATCATGAAGTGCTTGAATTGCGAGAAGATCTGTCTTATCCAGAATATCCGATCCGCGTTCTTGATCAAACTGAACGTCGGACTCGTCAGAAGTCGATCAAGTTCCTCAAGGTTCAGTGGTCAAATCATTCTGAGGATGAGTCCACTTGGGAACGCGAGGACCGTCTTCGTGAAGAATACCCTACTTTCTTTCAGCCTTCCTCTTAATTCTCGGGACGAGAATTCTTGTTAGAGGAGGAGAATTGTAACGCCCCCATGTAATAGCTACAGTAATCACCCCTTTGACAGTGCCATGTCATCATGATTAACCATGCTTGAGCATCATTGCATCATATCTCATTTCAAATTCCAACTTAAACTTGCAATTCAAACCTAAAGTGAAAATAAAAGTTGTTCAAAACCAGAAACTAAAATGTTCAAAACAATTTAAATAATTCTGTGGCAATTATAAAAATATGTGCAACATTAATTAAATTGGTTAAACAACTTTATTAATTGTAACAGTAGGTTAACAGCAATGTTTAGCACTAATTAATTTAATAGGATTTAAAGTAGATTCATAATTTAATCAAACCAATTTCTGGTGAATGAGAATAACACACTGATAATTATGGGTCAATCCATATATTTTATAAAAATCATTAATTACTCGAACAATTTGCAAAGCAGTGGAAAAGAAAAGAATTGGAAAAAGAAAAGAAAAGGGGCAAAGGCCTACTGTGCACTTGGGCTGCAAGTGCACAGTAGCCGGCCCAGCCCACCAGCGCCATCATCGTCTTCGTCGCGCTGTCGCCTGGCGCGCGCGACAGCGTCGTCGTCTCGCCACGCGCCGGCCATCCGCGCCGTCCCCGACGCCGATAAGGCCGCGCCCGTGCTGCCCTCGCTCCCCCGAACCCTAGCGCGCCCCCATTCGCCCCCCCTGCACCCTCTCCCTCTCGATCCCCTCCTCGCCCGAAGCGTCGCCGTCGCCCATTCCGTCGATCCCGCGGCCACCGTGCGCCGATCGCCTCGCCGACTAGCCCACAAGCTCCGCCGTGACCTCCTCGTCCTCCTCGACCTCGAACTCGAGCCCCGGAGTCCCTGCATCGATGCGCCCGAGCTCTTCTTCCTCCTCTGCTCCGACGAGCTTCGCCGTCGATTCCGGCTACTCCGAGCCCTCCCCGAGCACGCTTTGAACGGCTACACCTCACGGTGAGCTTCGCCTTCCTCCCCTGCCCCTTCTCATGGTCGCTAGCTCGCCGTAGCCGTTGATTCCACCGGAGCCCGTCAGCGCCGCCGTCTGTCCACGTCGCCGACGAGTCCCCGGTGACCAAATGGTCCCGGGCTCGTGCCCGTTGGCTCCCTCGCATCGCGCGCGATCTGCCTAGCTAGTTAGCTCGCCCGCTAGCGCTGCGCATCGCTGTTCCCGTCGCACGTCCGAACGCCTCGCCGCCGGCGAGCTCCTGCCGCTCGCCACAGGTCGCCTCAGCCGCTCCCGTCGCCACCATTCGACGCGGCGTCGAGCGCCCGTTCGAACGCGCCCAACCGCGCGTCGAATGGGGCCCTGTGCGCCGTTTCCGACCACCTCCCGTGAATGCGCCGCCGCGAAACACGTCGCCGGCGTGTTTTCCGGCGACGCCGCGGCCGCCGTCCGACGTGGCTGGCCCTGGCCCACCTGCCCGTGACACTGACTGGTGGGGCCGTGGGCCCGTTGACCAGTCAGCGCCGCTGACTGGGTCAGCTGTGCCACTGACATGTGGGGCCCCTCCCCACTGTGTCAATCACATACGGGCCCCACTGTCAGTTTTCTAATTAGCTAAATGGATTAATTAAAATTAATTAATTTAGTTTATTGTCTCACTGACATATGGGCCCCACATGGTTAATTAGTCTGTTAATAGATTAATTAACCCACTGTCTATGACATGTGGGACCCGCATGTCAGGTTGACCCCCAGTCAACTGCACTGTTGCGTGCTGGCGTCATGATGACGTCATGCCTACGTCAGCCAACACTATTCTGGATAATTCGAATTAAATAATTAAAATAAATTCAGAAAATATTTAAAACTTTAAAAAAATTCATATCTTTTAATCTGTACGTCAGATGAAAATAATTTATATATGAAAGTTGATCAGAAAAATGCCACGAATCCAAATATGCCATCCATTCATCTGTCACATGCCTCTAGCTATCGGAACATGGAACTTTTCGACCGTTTGCAGTAGATGAATAGTGCACCACTTTGATAAAACAAATCCAATTAAAATTTTATTAATTCCCAAGAGTTATCTAAATCATATAGATAGGCAGTAGCACCCATCTGCATGTCATCTTAGGCATGTCATGCATAGTGATTGTATTTTGCCGTGGATTTATTGTTTCCTCTCCCCCTTCTCTCTCGTTAGACCTGGTGCCCGCCGACGCCGCTGCTTCAGAGTACGACTACGTCCCCGACGACCAGCCGTCAGACGATCCCGCCTTTGCCGCAGAGCAACCAGGCAAGCAAACCCCCTTGACGCATGCCTTTGTCACCCAATTCCTTCTCCCTCCTGCTTGCATTAGAAATTGCTACTATTATGTTTTATCCTATTTCTGATGCATAGCCTATCCTTGTAACTGCTTATGATAACTGCCAATTGTCCGAGCTGCTTAGAATAGGATTGGGTGGTAAACCATCTGTGGCCCCTCTCCCTTGCTGTAGTCGCTCCGCTTTAGTGACTGAAGACTGCTGGACTGAAGACAGCACATCACCGCACACCCCCTAAATTGCTCGACACTGCAGAGTTGGCATCGAGTGCCGAGGGTGATACCTCTTAGCTCACTTTCGATGGTGCCTCTGTAGAATAGCGTCCCGGATGTGTGTTATCGAGGGTGATTCCTCTTACATCACCTCCGCTAAGCTACCGTCGCGCAACTCCTCGAGTGGGAATCCATCGAGGGTGATTCCTCGGATTCCTCCTCGTCAGTTGGACACACGGTTACTTTGACCTTTGTTACAGGCGGGTCTACCTCGAGAGGTACCCGCGGGGAAATGTAAAGTCGGGCTGGCCCCAAGGGTGCCCGCGAGCGAATATCATTAAAGACGGGTCGGCTCCAAGAGCACCCGCGCGATACTAAATACGCCTAACGGAACTGGGTATTTGATCTGAGTGGGTCGTCGTGCCCATTTCGCACTACCACCACGTGGGATAATGGTTTAATGGGGCCCTCTGCAGCGTAGTATCAGCCGAAAGCTCTTCAGACGTCACAGGTTACTTTGCGGGCTGATCGCCGGGATTGGGCTGGTTACTTCACTGGGTTGTCCAGTGTCGCGCCTGTTTCTCCGGCCAGTCACGTAACGTGCAGGAGTGCGGAGGGCGATGGCCCAAGACCCCTGCGCACTTAGGATTTAGACCGGCGTGTTGACCTCTCTGCTGAGCTCTAGGTCGGGCTGCGTTGTGTCGATCACCCGAGGCCGGGTATTACCCAGCAAGTGTATCCGGCCGGAGGTAATCGAGCGTGTTGGGTAACAGTAGTGCACCCCTGCAGGGAAGATATCTATTCGAATAGCCGTGTCCACGGTAACAGGACGCTTGGAGTTGTGCCCGGATCCATGACAACTATAAAGAGATGATGATTCATGATAAGCTGTTAATACTGCTCTCGGGATCGCTTTCTCGCAGGGTGTCGAGAAAGGATCTCAGGGCATTGCTACTGTATGACAACATGTATGCTACTGCTATCTACTCTCTTCTGATGCTGCAAGACTGCTTGAAGATGCTAGTCTTCGATAGGCTAGGCCTTTCTCTCTCCTCTGGCATTTCTGCAATACAGTCCACAAATACAGCCTTCTCATTTGATACCATTGCATGCTTAGCGTAGTTCTGATGTCAGTCTTGCGAGTACTTTGGATGAGTACTCACGGTTGCTTTGCTATTATTTTCCCCCATACCCTATTGTTGATACATCAGACGATGGAGTCCAGGAGCCAGATGCCACCGCCGGAGCTTACTACCAGGAGGGTCCCGATGGTACTTACTTCTGGATCGATCCAGCCGACCAGGAGTAGTTAGGAGGCTCCCAGGCAGGAGGCCTGCGCCTTTTCGATCTGTATCCCCTGTTTGTGCTAGCCATCTTATGGCACCCGTGACTAACTATGTCTGTACTCAGATATCATTTGTGTGTATGACTTATGTATTCGGGTCCTCGCGATCACTGGTTTGTAATATGATGATTTGTGTTTGAATTGGTGCCTAAAGTTGTGTTGTGATATTGATTAGTGAGTCCCTAATCTTGATCGTACGCGTCTGCGTGTATGATTAGCGTACGGTCAAATTGGGGACGTCACACGCTCAACCCCTCTCAAGCTACCAGTTAGATGCGTTGGCCTCACGACTATGTCCTTACACTAGGACATCTGCCGTGACAAATCCATGACAATACCCTAGCAGCAGGAGCCTACCATGTGTACGTACTAAGCTGCAGGAGCTCAGGCACCTCGTGTACACTAGCAGCTTGATTGATTATATGTATACTAGCAGCAGTACCTCATGTACATGTGATTGGACTCCCTGGTTCTTTCTTGTGTAGCATTAGTACCTCGTGTACATGTGGCATACGGCTCAGGTTCCCTTTGAGGTCATGTGTGCTACTGCTAACACAGAGATTTTGTATGCACTGCTACCCGATGAGTGCTTTCTTTGTAATATTTCACCTTGGCATGCATATTTTTATTCGATTTGAAGTTTGCATGACATTAAATAGTATGGTACTAGCTCGATTTGTGTTATCATTCTAAATAAATGTCCTTTTCTTGAATGGTCTGTTCATAATATATTTGCCCCAGTTTTTGCTGATTCTTCTCTGATTCATGTAACAGGGTGACAAAGGAAGCCATGTTGCCGTTTTGTTTGTTCCCAGCCCTGACTATGGTCGTCCGGCGAGTCCAGCATGTTGTTCATCTAACTATGGTTGTCCAGCGAGTCCGACATGTTGTCCATGATAGGACCAGCTGCCTAGTTTGTGATGGAAGGAGCTTGTAAAGCTTGTAAAGCAGTACTGTAGTACACTTGTAGAGCTCGTTACACTTGTAAGCTTGTTATTGTGATTGCCATTGTATTACGTGATCTGGTTGCCCTTATTTGAAGTATCATGTGTTTTTTTTTTGTCTTTGACAATTTAAATACTGGTTGAAATATGAAGAATATGAGCCTGATAGATGGAACCACTTACCAGAACATGACAAATGGGACCCAGTTACTAGAACCTGACAATTGGGACCCATATGACTAGTGGACCCATTTAATAAAAAAGGAAAATGAAATTGTTTCGACAAAAAGGCCACGGCCCAGAAATAAATAAAAGGCCAAATTGTAGGGGTTGGCCCGTGTAGCTGACCAAAATTGGCAAGAAAAAAATATAAATGGGCTGAATAGTTGGGCTCGGCCCATGTAAAGCAGTGAAATGGACCGGGTTGATTCTTATCAACGACCAATTCAATTGGTCGCAATTTTGCCACGTCAGCTTGCCACGTTGGATCCGACGTGGTGTGGGCAGATTGCCAGTGACCAAACAATTGGTCGTAGAACCAACGACCTTTTGTTTTGGTCGTTAAGTTTCATTAAAGACGGTCAACTTTTGACCAACTGTTTTTGGTCACAAAAAGGTCGCAAATGAAAAATAATGACCATTCAGTGACCAATATTGATGGTCGCAAGTTGACATATTTCTTTTAGTGAAAAAGTCTGGAGTTGAAATAAGTTTAGAAAAATGAAATGCCTTTTGTAACAAATGAGTTTTCTTCCGAAACCCTCATACTTCGAAGGAGATGGTCCAGTTTGTACACGAATTGCATCCACTTTTTGCTGTAACCCTCTCAACTTTTTAGCACATGCTATGTGTGTGAAATGATGATACCATGCCAAGTTTCAACCTTTTCAGAGTTCATTTGTACTGCTTTTCAATTTCAGGGTCATTCAGCGCAAAAAATCATTAAATGCATGAAAAATAGCAAATGAAGTTAGAAATGTTTGAAATTTAAGGATGTGGCTTTGAATGGTGCATACTAAATGCACAAAAAGTCTGGAGTTGAAATAAGTTAAAAAAATTGAAATGCCTTTGTAACAGATGAGTTTTCTTCCGAAACCCTCATACTTCGAAGGAGATGGTCTAGTTTGCACACGAAGTGCATCCAGTTTTTGCCGTAACCCTCGTAACTTTTTAGCACATGCTATGTGTGTGAAATGATGATACCATGCCAAGTTTCAACCTTTTCAGAGTTTATTTGTACTGCTTTTCAATTTCAGGGTCATTCAGCGCAAAAAAATCATTAAATGCATGAAAAATAGCAAATAAAGTTAGAAATGTTTGAAATTTGAGTATGTGGCTTTGAATGGTGCATATTGAATGCACAAAAAGTCTGGAGTTGAAATAAGTTTAAAAAAATGAAATGCCTTTGTAACAGATGAAGGTATAAACTAAAAGAGTTAAACAGAATTTGGTTTTGATTAAAACACCTATTTAAAATATCCTAAAATTTCCCAGATTAAACATAATGATAAAACATACTAATTTTAAACTAAAGTTATTCACAAACTAGTGATTCACACAAATTTCAAAAGAATTCAAATTTAAACTATTTAAATATGAAAAGTACTCGCACTAACACAAAGTTTATAATTTTTTTAACCTAAAGCAAAAAGATTCATTCAAAAACTATAAATATTCTAAAAGTTATTCCAAATCTAAAAACAGAAACTATCCTGTTTAGAAAAACAAAACAAAATAAAAAATCGAAAATAGACCTTTAGTACCGGTTGGTGGATCCAACCGGGACTAAAGGTCCCTTCCCGCGCGGAATTTGGGCCGCCGAAAAGGAGACCTTTTGTCCCGGTTGGTCGTTGCAACCGGGACTAAAGGACCTTTAGTCTCGGTTGGAGCCACTAACCAGGACTAAAGGTAGGCGTTTAGTCCCGGTTGCAGCCACCAACCGGGACTAAAGGCCCGGCGGTATTTAACCGCGCCTTCTCCTTCCTCCCCTAATCTTCCTCATTTTCTCCCTCGACGCCGCCAGGGCGCCCCGATCCCAAACCGCTCGTCACCGCTCCTCGTCGCTGCTCCTCGTCGCCGCCCTCGTCTCCGACTGCCGACGCCGCCAGGCCGCCCCGACGCCGAACCGCTCGTCGCCGCTCCTCGTCGCTGCTCCTCGTCACCGCCCTCGTCTCCGACTGCCGACGCCGAACCTGCTCCACGCCGCCCGCCCCATCGCCGCCCTCGTCTCCGGCCTTGAGGTTACCCACCGGCCGTTGCTCCTTCCCCGACCTCCCCCCCTCTCCTGCTGCCGTCGCCATGGAGCCGCTCTGGCCAGCAGCCGTGTGCCAGCCGCCGTCGCCATGGAGCAATTTTACCCATGCCTACAAAAAACATAATGCTAATTTAAATAATGCATGGAGTATTTGCACCAATTATATGTTAGCAAAGTATTTTGGCACTTATATGTTAGGAAAGATAAACTATTTGCACCAATTGATGTTCTTTGTTGTGATTACCGCAGACGAGTATAAACCACCCAATTTTTAATGATATGAAGATATGCATAAGTTTGGCTTGCTACAAATAGTTGTATTGTAGTTAGTTTCATGTTGGTTGTTTCGGCATAGGTTATTATGAATGAAATGTAGCATATTTGTTCTTGTTGATGCATATATATGATTGAAATCAGTTCTTGATGTTTTAGTTTGAGTAGAAATTTGTTTATAAATATGAGTAGCATAATAAAATGATAATCCCATGTTTATAAGTTCTTGACGTCGACGATGCCCGGCCCGCATCCTCGTCGTTGACTCGGCGGCGACAACCTGCTTGAGAGGCACCATGTCCGAGACTGGGCTCCGCTAGGCTGGCACTGGGAGGTGCTACCTTCCGGGGCGCGCAACTTGGTGAGGAATCAGGCTCCCATCGTTGACCCGGAGGTTGTTTGGTGGCGGTCGCGTGGACCACTATCGGTGCGGAGGGAGCCGCCCCCCGCGGAGGAGGTACATCGCCATGTTAGGGAGGAGGACGAGCACGTCCGACGCTACATGGCTGCGTTGGACGCCAGATTCTCCAATACCTGGCAGATTCTTCAGGTATCTCACCCGAGCTATGATGCCGTGATGGTTCCTTCTCTTTGGGTGTCGACCGCCCGCCCGCGTTGTATTCGAGCTATAATATTCGAGCTGTAGTAGTGATGTTATATGATAATATTCGAGGTGTATTAGTGATAATATTTGATAATATTCGATGATGCATTAACTGGATTATTCGAGATATATTAGTGATATTATATGATGATGTTGCTAAAAAAATCAATGCATTATAATTTGAATACTAAATTGTTTTATATATCTTTCTTATGGATTATTTAAAGCTATGGATGGTAGCGGCAGAGACCATGAAGAGGATCTCTTCGAGATGATATGGGAAAACCCAGAGATTGAACTAGATGATACGATCCAATATCTGAACGATTCCGGTGAGGGAATTGAGGAAGAACTAAGAGACGAAGGGCACACAAACAATGATGGCGACGGAAATGTTCTTCAATTAACGAAGTCCGGCGAGGTATATGTATATATATAAATATATATAAGGCCTCTGGTGATCATTACATGTATTAATTGATTTGTATGTATATATATATATATATATATATATATATATATATATATATATATATATATATATATTAACGAATCTTTCTTCTTTTAGCCCTCCGGATCGAGCAAATCTTCTACAAGGGTTAAATGAGGCCCTACCAAAAAGTTGGACGCTGGCATAAAGTTCAACATCGATGTAATCAGAGAAGATGGCGAACCGATTGCTCCTAAAAAGAATGCGGATAAATTTACAGCTCAATGCGGAGTTATTGTTAGGGACCAAATCCCGATCAGCGTTGAAGAATAGAATAAGCCAAAGGAAGGTCGACGAGTTAGTTTTGTCGACCAAAGAGCAAAGGATTCACTTTGGGAGGCGCTCATGTCACATTTCACCCAACCAGAGAGTTTGACAGATCACCAACGGGAGAAATGCAAGAAGTGTGCTCTTAAGAAGATGGCCATACAATTCCAGACTTTTAAGAAAAGATTATGGACCAAATACATCAGCGAAGGAAAGAAGACTCCACAATTCATTGGACAACTAGAGAAGTTAAGAGATCATTAGGACTTATTTGTGGAGTTCAAGGAATCGAAAGAAGGTAAGGAACGGTCAAGAAAGAACAAGATAAATACTGACAAAAAACAGCATCACCATGTTCTGGGGACAGGTGGCTACAAGGCTGGGTTGCCTAAGTGGGATGAATTTGAGGCAAAGATGATTGCCGCAGGGGTCACTCCAAAAACAATGGGTTGGCCCGAAAGGTGCAGGACTTGGTTTTATGCGCATGGGGGAAAGTTGGACCCAAAGACAGGGGAGATTATTGAACTGGTAAGTCTTAAAGGCGCCTCAGACGCTTTACTTAAAGCAATAGAAGATTCTCGAATGGGGGTGTTCCAGCCCGAGAGAGAGAACGACGAGCTTACACGCGCCCTCAAGAATCCTGAACACCCGGGACGAACACGTGGCAAAGGCCTTATTCCGTGGTTTCAGGAGTTTGCGGAGTGGAACGACACTTACAGAAGCCGTGCGAGAAAGAAGAAGCACGAACTAGACCGGATTCAAATGGTAGAATCAAAGAACGCGGAGTTGAAATGCAAATACATGCTACAGCAGGAGCAGATCAACAGACTTAGCCAGCAAAGTGCGTCTCAGCGGCAGGAGCAACCAGATCCAGCATTGGATGGTACCATTCCATCATCTACGCCGAAAAGCAGCGTAGGTTCCACGGGGGTCCCGGCCGATGATGCATTGTTGGCTCACTACCCCATGGATGATATCCAAGAGACGACAACTTGTGAGCTACACATGAAAATGAAGAACATATTCATGAAGGTGGCACTGTTGAAGTACTGGACTCACTAACTAAAGATTCTAAGAAATACAAAAACATGTATTTGATGCTCGACAGGTAATTTCAATCATTATCGCACTATGTCGGCCTCTTTAGTTCATTTCCGATATCAAGTAATTAATAGATCCTTTATTCATTTTCTTTGCCGGGCAGGGTTTGGAAAAAGTTCATCAAAGAGATTGACGGTGAATGGAAAGAACAGCTGAGATGGCGACGGTCCAAGGTAATTATAATTAAGTAGTACTAGCTATGTCCGCGCATCTCTTTAATTCTAGTTTCAATAACCATTATCCTGCTTGATTATTATCTGATTGAATTCTATTCTCGTAAAGTGCATGAAACAAGCACAGGGGACTAATTTATGTGCATCCTACGTTTGCGAGAACATTCGCTTTATGACCGAAAAGACCAAAACTGCAAGAGATCTTTGGGTACGTAAACACTATTCATAATTTTTTTATCATGATTATATATATATACACATAACTCATATATTCATATTGATCTCCTTCTTAAAGATGGTGTCGATGCGGGATAGGCTCCTAGCAACAGACCGCATACGAGCAATTCAAGAGGAAATGGCGGGATTTTTGCTTGAGCGGGTCATATCTCCCGACGGAGAATACCATTACACCTAATGCCTTCATGTAAT
The DNA here is from genome assembly GCA_039707655.1 of Elymus sibiricus. Taxonomy (NCBI): domain Eukaryota; kingdom Viridiplantae; phylum Streptophyta; class Magnoliopsida; order Poales; family Poaceae; genus Elymus; species Elymus sibiricus. The sequence continues at coordinate 535,467,993 of CM077675.1, forward strand.
GATCTGCAAATTGTAGGAGAAATTGTATATACCAAATTGTATATATATGTGTGTGTGTGTGCATGGTCGTACGAGAAATTCTATGATATATGATTGGTTCTACGAGAAATTCTATTATATATGCCTAATGTGTACATTATGTAGTAGCGTAAAATATGTTTGAAATGAAAAAAATTAAATGGAAACACAAAATGTAAAGGAAAAATAAACAATAAAACCTAAACCCCTAAACCCCTAAACCTTTAGTCCCGGTTGGTGTCACCAACCGGGACTAAAGGTCCCCGGCCAACCGCGGGCGCAACCGGCCACGTGGCCGGGATTTAGTCCCGGTTCATGGCCAACCGGGACTAAAGGTGGGGGGGCTTTAGTCCCTATATATTAGTCCCGGTTGGGGAACCGGGACTAAAGGCCCTTCCCAACCGGGACTAGTGGCCGGTTCTGTACTAGTGACTGGCGTGGAGTTCGACATTCGGAGGCACTTGGTCGGCTGCTTCCATGGCGGGCGCGGGGTGCAGGATTCGCCTCGCCGGCGCAACAGTGGTCCTCGGCGAGCGGCGTCGACGACATGCGAGGTGGGGGCGTCTCTGGTGGGAGGTGCCCGAGGATGGTGGGGCTCGCGAAAGCCGGTGCAGCATGCAGTGTCCTGGCCCCCTCCTGCCCCGATCTGGAGTGGCCAGATCTGGGGTGGCAGCAGCAGAGCGTGGTTCCGCTGGCGCAGGTCATGCTACGGCTTGATGAGTGTTATTTTTACACTCCTCTAACTTGAGTTTAAACCAATATATTTCATTAAAACCGAGATAGTCACTCCGATATTGCCACTAATGACTAATGAATGCATAGGATTCTAGAAACCCTTTCTTTATTTTGTTTCCATAGGAAATGGGCTATTTATGGACGAAATCGAGCCAAAAGATGGAAAGGAGTAAAGTGGAGATAGAGTGGATCAAGTGGAAGGCACACCAGAGGAAACAGAGCAAAAGACGGTGTTCCATGCGACCGCGCCCGCTCATATGAGCGGTCGGAAGGCATGAAAACCGAGGCTCCTCGTCCACCTGAACAAACTTTATAAAAGGGCCGATGCCAAATGGATAACAGAACAAGTCGTGAACATCGCCGAAGATCGCCATCCATCGTCATCTTCATAGTAGCCATCTCCATCAACCCTAGCCGCCACCATTTCCCATCTCCATAGCCACCACCTTCACCACCACCATAGTTCTGTGCCATCTAGTCATACCTGTAATCGTGTACCACACACGGCATCCATTTTAAGACATATTATCAATCAATCTACCTTCATGATGTTTTCTTCGATGTGTTCTTCGTGTGATATGATCTCCATGTGTGAGTAGTCAGGTAAGGTATGCGTTGAGGCAAGAGCCTTGCAACCCAATGTATCTGTTGGAGGGATCAATGGAAGTGCTTTGAATTAACGTCCCATATGTGTGAAATAAAAGTGTTCCGTAGTTGTCTCTTGTGTCGTTCGTGTTCTTCATCCCTGCAGGTACCCAGGATCATGGAGAACGAGCCACGGAGAGGCTAAGGGCATGGAGACCGTGAAGTGTTATTCTGAACACCAGTGACAGAAAGGTTTAGTACGGTAACACATATCCTATCCCTGGGGATTCAAGAGGTGTAGTAATTAAAGGCCCAATGCATTTGTCTGATTATTGCAATCTTAATTATCGAGGCAACCCCGCGCGACTGATAGGGCCTTCGGTTGGACAACTGACTCTTGATGCAGGACGCGTGCCGGTCAAGATGTAATTTGGACATATCCCCCACTTCGATTCGAAACAAGCACATCTCGATGGGTGACTTCCAGTGCACAAATTAAGATCATATTTGGTCTCGTCACAGATGTATGGTTGTAAGCATTAAGACCTCATACCCGTACCTATTTTTATTATAAGTGTTTGTAGTGTCAAGTTTGATTTACTATCCGGTCAAAAGTTGGAATTAACTCTTTAGCAAAAGCTTGTTTGCGACCCTAGCTTAAAGGGCACCGTCCTCCCGTGGGTACGATAACTCAGGGTCACCTCTGGGGAAAGAGGCGAGAATCCTTTCTACTCCATTTTCGGATCACCAAAGGAAGTAATCACGACTCAGGGGTGCAGGTCATGACCCACAAGTATAGGGGATCTTAACAGTCTTCGCGGGTAGTATTTCACCCAATTTATTGATTCGACACAAGGAGAGCCAAAGATTATTTATAAGCCTTAGCAATTGAGTTGATAATTCAACCACACCTGAGAAATCACTTCCTTGCAGCAATTTATTAGTAGCACAATAATATGATAGCAGCAGTAGCAAAGTAACAGTAGTAGTAGCAGCAATAGTAGCAGATTTGTATCCAGCAGAGTAACAGTAACTTGAGCAAAGGCAATAGTGTTAAAGCGTATACATGGAGTAGGGATGGATATTCAGATGAGATTCAATATGTAACTGTCAGAACCTAGAGCGACACAGAACTAGCTCCAATTCATCAATCATATGTAGGCATGTATTCCGTATATAGTCATACGTGCTTGCGGTAAGAACTTGCATGACATCTTTTGTCCTACCCTCCCGTGACAGAGGGGTCCTAATGGAAACTAAGGGTAATTAAGGTGCTCCTTTTAATAGAGAACCGGAACAAAGCATTAACACATGGTGAATATATGAACTCCTCAAATTACAGTCATCCCCGGAGAATGTCCCAACTATTGTCACTATGGGGTTTACTGTTCAGAACAATAATAGGTGCATATAACTTGTAGATAGGATCAAGAACACAAATATATTCATGAAAATATAACATGTTCTGATCTGAAATCATGGCACTCGGGCCCTAGTGACAAGCATTAAGCATATCAAAGTCATAGCAACATCAATCTCAGAACACAATGGATACTAGGGATCAAGCCCTAACAATTTGACATGCATGATTACATATGAAATCTCATCCAACTTCATCTACCTCCAGTATGCCTACAAGGGAACTACTCACACATGATTGTGATCATCATGAAATTGTCGATGAAGAAGGGTTGGTGATGACGACGGCGACGATTCCCACTTTCCGGAGCCTTGATCGGACTCCAGATTAGGGCTCCCGATGAAGAATAGGAGGTGGTGGCGGCTCCATATCGTGTCTATATTGCACATATGGAAAATAAATTTGCTGGTTGTTGCGTACTCTTGCTTTCATCTAACAATGTTTTGATTATATTCTTGGGGGAGATAATGATTAATTCGCAAATTTCTGGACTATATCGTTTCACTGATATGCCCATGGGACCATAACCTTTCAAAGTTTTTGAAAGCCCTTATCCAAAAGTTATATTTGTAAAACTTGAAGCGCAAAGTACTTTTACGATACCCTTAGATAATATAAGTCCTTCATTCCCTCTAATCCAATGGATCTTACTCTAACATAAGCACATTGGAGTACCACCACCAAACATCGAGGAGTACCATGATTTGATGGGTAAAATCATCATTTTTTGTTATTCCGTGGCAACGCATAGACATACAACTAGTACAAATAGACGTGTGCTCCTCTGCCTACTCTAAATGCCAAGGCTCAATTGTTGTATTATTCTTAATTAAATCGTGCAGTGAATTTAGGCCAGGTGTCTATGAGGGTAGAGTTAGTCCTTGATTTTTTGGATTCTTCTCAACTCTGAGTCGACGTCAAAATAACACATATAGTATGGTTTCTTATGCCAATTCTATATGAAGACTTAGCATTCAATTCGATCCTCTGCAAAAGCAAATGGGATCTTTGGTAGACTCTTAACAAAAGGTCAATTCTATTATATCTCTTGCACATCAACAATCATCCAACATGGTGCGATTAAGTGTCACAACTTAGTAGATGCTACTCTACTCCCTCCAAGTCACAACTTAGGTATTCTAGGCATTGACACAATCGTGAAGATGACACTTTGACCATTGTTATTTTACTAAAATGTGTTGCTCAAATAAGATTAAGTATACATTCTGAAAGTATTTCATATAGATCTAGTTGTATCGATTTAATGTTATAAATGTTGGTAATCTTCTCTGTATCGATAGTCAAACCAAAAGAGGTTTGACTAGCACAAATTTTAAAATGATATATATTGTGATCATTTAGTTAGATTATTTGATAAATAAAATTATATCATTGATCAACATATCCATAGTCAAAGCAAAAGATGTTTGACTAGCCCATATTTTAAAATGATATATATTGTGACTATTTAGTTAGATTTATTTGTAAAATCAGACACACCCTAATTTGTTATGTTCTGAAGCACAATAGTGCATTTGTCCACAACTTAATTTAGAAAAATCAGATGCTCAAACTCCAGATTGAGTATTCAAAAGTGGATCAACGATCTTTACTAAGAAAAGTGGCTCAACCAAATTTATATCATAGTGGATTGCCATGACAAACGGGCCCTAATTCAACTGTGCGTTGAGTCATTTGCTTGTCGTCGTAGGTCCCTCCCGCTGATCATAAGATGATTCTAGATAAAGAATAAACTTACTAAATCGTTATAACTTATAAGAAGGCACAAACCGTAGCCGTGTGACAAATTTAAAACTAAAGTGTCACTGTCTCGCCGCAACTTTGGTTAGCTAGGACCATTCGTGCTTGGTCTAGCCAGGCGCACGTCAGCGCCCGTGGAATCTACGCGAGAGCTATCACAACATTTATAATTGGCAGTTTCTGCATTCACAAGTGGGTCTCCGGCCACAGCACGTATGTACAGATAGCATCAATCTTTTTTTTTTTTGCGGGTGAGGTACATCAATCTATCCATATGTTAAACTCTAGCTAAGCAGAGTGATTGGGCGACTAGGAACCCTAGCCGCCGCCGCCAGGAGAACCGATCCTTCCGGCGCCGTCTTCCGGCGGCTCCCCTACGTCGGCGGCCTATTGGTCGTCGGTGGTGAGGGGGGTCGCCGGATCCCGCCCGTGCGGATCGTTTTACCTTTAGGTTTTAGGTCCCCAGTAGCTTAGGTTTTTGGGTCGTTCGACGTCTTGGCTTCGGCCGCGGCGACGGCGACGCTGAATAAAGAAGCTCCAGATTCTCCCCCAACGAGATGATCATCTCTATGGTCGGTGATGGATTTGGGAACTAGTCTGTTCAAGCAGGGATGTCGTGGTGGCGGCGGCATCCTTGTGGTGGACTTGTGTCCTCAGGCTCCACCGTTGCGACGGCGTCTGCTCCAGCGTCGGTGCAGAGCTTGGGAGGTAGTCCAGGAGCGGATGCAGATTGTGGTCTGCATCGACGACATCTGGAAGACGGAATGTGTGTTGGGTTCGTGGTTGATGGATGACAGGTATGGTTTCCTCCTTCGGCGTCTTAGTCGTATTGGGGTGCCAGATCTGGAGTTCAATGGTGTGTCCGGTGTGTTGCCCCGGTCCGATTCGTTCAATGGCAATGGCTTCGCCTTTGGTGAGCCACCTTAAAGGTCCGTAAAGCTGCATATCAGGTATGGAGCCGCGTCGAGCTCGGGTGAGGAGGTGATCCGTCATTTTTTTTCTTTGGGCGATGTTGTGGTGGTGCCGGAGGCAGGTGACGGGCGTTGGTGTCAAGCTCAGAGGATTCTTCGGTCTAATCTTCCTTCAGGGCTGGTGGTCCTTTGTGTAAAGGCTAGCGTTTTGTTGTGTTTCATTTTTGTCATGTCGGTCTTTACGTGACTTGTACTATGATCTTTATGACATGAATGAGACACGTATTACCAAGCAAAAAAAATGTAAGTAGAGTTATTTTTTTTAGGCTAAAAAAAAGCTATGCAGGCATGGCCCTCGACTGAAGATATGCATCGGGATTTGGGCGCTAAGTAACCAATTCATAGGCCGAACGATTAATAATCAAGAAATATACACCGTGCGGTGAGCTCCTTAATTTTTAAATCCGTTTTGTTTTCTAAGTAGGAGCTATATACCGGGCTAGTACACCACCACCAACTTACCTGCATGCTTGGAATCACTGGTTCTCTTCTGCCGATAAGTGCCACTGCAGGCCGGTCTAACATGAGGAACAGGAGCTAAGATGTAGCCAAGAACAACTCGCCGATCCATCAATGTGTATTGATGTAAATAAGCGTCGATGGATTGATCGATCAGCAAGTCATCCTTGGCTACACCATAGTCCCCGAGCCTAATGTTAGGCAACAGCCAAGCGAATCCGATAGACAAATCGTGATCTGTCCTTACGTGAGATCAATGAGATCAAATTTTTTGAAGATACAAAACATGTTTAAAAATTCTGAAAAAAATTGGAGACACACATTCAGGTGTGATGTGCGAGCTCAAAAAGTTTCAGTTCCTAATTCGAACTACACTTAGAGGAACAAAAAGGACAAAATCAGATGTGAATAGTGCCAAATACTGTTCACGTCATAGCTGAAACTATTCATGGTCGAATTTGTCTTTTTCGAAACTCTAACTGTAGATCGAGTTTTGAGCTGATTTTTTTTTGAAAGTGTAGACATACCTCGCAGGTATGTTATACATTTTTTTTCAGATTTTTTTGGATTGTTTAAATATGAAATGTTTGGGTTGATCCTACGATCTCACCTAAAGGGCTGATCCTATACTAGTCTCCCCCGACAAATCGTTCTGTGGCCATAGCTGATGCATACAGGAGGAAGAGAAAGAAGGAAAGAAGCTGAGAAAGGGGAGAGAATATATATTTTTTCTTTTTAGGAAGGGTGAGAGAATAGATGGAGGGCACTTGGATTGATGGGCCTCCTTCCTATATATACGTGCAGCAGGGTCGGTGAGAAAGTTAAACAAGTTAGAAATCTGTGACCTGCCGGATTGATTAGCTAGGAGGTAATATCACCAATGGTGTTTAAACTTGTCACCGATGTTCACTTTAGTGCCTGAACTTAAAAAATACGCCGAACTGGACGGTGATAATCTCATCCATAGACGTATAATTTGCTGATGTTATGAATAACTTTCACTCGTGACCCATATTCAAAATTTCTATATAACTGAAATATAGTTATATGTAAATATTAATAATAATAATTAATTTCAAAATTTGCACAGTTATGAATATTTTAAATTATACAAAAAATTCTTAAACAACAAACTTATGAATTATAAAAATGTGCATATATAATTAAAATAATATTCATAAATTGTAATTTAAAAAATTTATGATATTGCAAACTATACAAACATTTTTATAACCAGAAATACAATTTCATTTATACGATTTAAAAAAAAATAATACGTCAATACTATTTAAAACTTCGTCAACATTATGCTAAATAAGTTATATTTGTATGCATAATATTTATAACACCCTAATATTTCAACTTTATATTTATTACTACCATTATAATTTACGTACTTTTTAAATTCAACAAAGAACACTAACATCGGTCGCACTGATTCCAGCCTTTTAAACCACACGAGTATCCCTAAAACGGACAACACACACCTGTCCATTTAAATAGATAGGGCATTTACACATTATTAACGCCAAATCTTAAGTGACGGAGTGGCGAGAACAACTTGTCCGTTATGGGTTGTATGCCGCTAGTTCGAATCCTAGGCACTACAAATTTTTAACTGGGATTTTTCCTTTATATGCGGGTTTGCTTTATATGTCTCTGTGGCCAGCGGGCCCACATGTCAGCACAAAAGAAAAATCCCAGTTAAAAATTTGTAGTGCCATGTTGTTCTCGCCGCTCCGTCACTTAAGATTTGGCGTTAACAATGTGTAAATGCCCTATCTATTTAAAGGGACAGGCGTGTGTGTTGTCCTTTTTAGGGATACTCGTGCGGTTTAAATGGCTGGAATCAGTGCGGCCGATGTTAGTGTTCTTTGTTGAATTTAAAAAGTACGTAAATTATAATGATAGTAATAAATATAAACTTGAAATATTAGTGTGTTATAAATATTATGCATACAAAATATAACTTATTTAGCATAATGTTCAAGAAGTTTTAAATAGAATTGACGTATTTTTTTAAAAAAATCATATAAATGAAATTTTATTTCTGGTTATAAAAATGTTTGTATAGTTTGCAATATCGTAATTTTTTTAAATTACAATTTATAAACATTATTTAAATTATATATGCACATTTTTATAATTCATAAGTTTGTTGTTTAAGAATTTTTTTTGTATAATTTAAAATATTCATAACTATACAAATTTTGAAATTATTTTATTATTATTAATATTTACATCTAAATAATTTCAGTTATATAGAAATTTTGAATATGGGTCATGAGTGAAAGTTATTCATAACATCAGCACATTATACGTCTATGGATGAGATTATCACCGTATTTGCACGCTTGTGCCAAGTTCTAGAACCAGTTCGGCGTATTTTTCAAGTTCAAGCACTAAAGTGAACATCAGTGACAAGTTTAAGCATCACTGGTGATATTACCTCATTAGCTAGCTCTAAAGTTAAACAAGTAAGAAATGTGTGACCTGACGGATTGATTAGGAGAGTGGTTTTTCAACTCCTGGGTGCCCCTACACCCTCTATGAACAGTAAGTTCAAAAAAATAGAAGAAAAATCAAAAAAATCTGAAACTTTGCGACATCAAATATGCTCAAACTTTGTAGGTGCTTACAAGTTTTCATGCAAAAAAAAAACATTCGAGGAGCTCTACACAAGAAAAAGATTTCAGTGCTCAAGGTTTTGAGCACTTTTAGCACTAAAATTATAAATTCATGCGTACACCTTTCTCTACATGATATTTCGTTATGAAAACTTGCAACGACCTACAAAGTTTGATCATATTTGATGTCGCGAAGTTTCAGATTTCTGTGAATTTTCATTCATTTTTTTGAATTTACTGTTCATAGAGGGTGTAGGGACACCCGGGCGCTATCACACCTTTCTCATTGATTAGCTAGCTCTTGGTTATTTAGAAAAATCTGTCTAAAGCCATTCATGATGACTTTAACTAAAGCTCGTGATGATTCTGGCTGGCGGTCAGACGGTACGTATCTGATTTCTATTGCTATATTCTGCAGTGTTCAGTGTATCCCCGGATTTCCCTGCCTCCCTTTAACTGAAGCGATCATGTGAGATTTTACAGCCTATTTATCTATTTTTTTATCTGAATTGTGCTTTTAGTAATAGATAGATACACTAGCATACTGGATTAGGCCGCTCGTTGGCGTTCGGGGGGGGGGGGGGGGGGGGGTAGTAATCCCACCAAAACTTGCATTTTGTCCTACTACATGTCTGAGAGTGTGGTGGGATGTTCAAACACCCAACACAAAGCTTCCGGCGTGTGACCCCCTTCACGGACGGCGATAACACGATTGATATAAGTATATCATTAAATTAATTATAAAAACATAATTATATGATTATAAAACTAATAATAGGATTATTATTACTAAAAAAATAAAAAATAAATAAAAAAGGAAAAAGGAAAAAATATATGCCGACGGCCACCGTCGGCATACCCTGGAGGTGCCATGTGTCCATATAAGCCGACGGTTGCCGGCGGCATACGTGCACACATACAAATGCACTTGGGAGTGGATGTGCAACTGGGTTGCGCGTTCTTCAAAAACCAAAAACACCCCTATCTAAAAAATAAAAAGAAACCCAAAATCAAAACACAACAAAAATAATAAAAATAAGCAAAAAAAAAGGAAAAAACAACCCACCTACAGGAAAAGAAACGAAAGACAAGATAAAAATTTGTATAAGTAAAAAAAGAAAAAAGACACTTATTAATGTTGCTAACGGGACTTATAGATGAGTGCGAGCAAACTGAAACGAAAAGAAAAGCTAATAAACAGACAAAGGTGTAGACACGGGAACGTATAAAAACACATAGCATATCCACTAAAAAAAACATAGCATATATGGGGAGCAACTGCGAAAACCACACATACTCTTCTCTTAGAGAAAACACAGAGTAAACCAGCCCGTGCTAGCATGCACCAAAAAAAAACGCGTTGCCCAAATATACTATAACAAACTTACAAAAAGAAAAGAAATAGATAAAAGGCCCATAATCGGCCCATGCCCCTGCTCTCCCTTGGAAATAAAGATAGCCCAACGCAGGGACTATACGAAAGAAACATAGTACAATGACAGAGAAAATAAGAAACACATTCCGCTCAAAAAAAGAGAAAAAGAAAACAAGAAACACATCGTAGAGTTGCACAGATCTTGACACACATATCGGACGGTTATCATAACAAACTCACAAAAAGAAAAGAAAAAGATAAAATGTTCATAAGCGGCCCATGCCCCTGCTCTTCCTCGGAAAGAAAGATAGCCTAACACAGCGACAATACGAAAGAAACGCAGTACAATGACAGAGAAAATAAGAAGAGGTAATAACACCAATGGTGCCTGAACTTGGCACAGATGTTCACTTTAATGCCTGAACTTGGCACAGATGTCACTATTGTGCCTGAACTTGAAAAATACGTAGAACTGGTTCTAAAACTTGTCATTAACGTGCAAATACGGTGCCAAATTTCAAATTGAAACACATTACGTGATGTGAGCTATGAAAGAGACAAATTTCAGTCCTGAATAGTGACATTACTGTTCGGCACTATTCAATGCTGATTTTGTCTTTTTCATAGCTCACATCTCGTAATGTGTTTCAACTTGAAATTTGGCGTGGCAATAAAACATCGTCCTCTTAACATCCCGTATTTTTTTTCAGATTTTTTTGAAGCTTTTGAAAATCTTTTTTTCGTGGTTTTCACCGGTTTCCACCGAATGTTGGTTTCCGTATGATATTCTCCTTATTTGTAGACGTAAAGTGTGCTGACGTGACACCGTATTTGGCTGATGTGGCATGGGGTCCACTTGTAGAGACGAAAAAGGATTCTAGTTGAGTACTATGTCCGTATGACTACTGGGTCCCGCAAAATTGTGAGGACAAATTGTGCAGGCGAGGCTCGAAACTGCGACCTCAAGCAACGGGCGAGGTCTGCAAGCCACTACACCAGATATGCTAATGTGGCAAATATGGCACCCTATTCTTTTGTGTACTATCAGGTAAAATGCTTGTGCTATTAAATGGGCTGCAGTAAGTGCGGCCCATTTAGCACATGTTAATCTAGTACAAATATTCACAGTAATACACATGCTACCAATCTGCATTTTGCACACGTTAACGTTAGTAGATTATAATCATAATAAGAAATATATAAATCAGGCCCCGTGTCATGTCTTCGGTTATAAATATTTGTGGCACACAAAATAAATATATAGATTTATATAACAAAATAACTTACTAAAAATGTTCCCGTAATTTTTTAAATAATCACTTATTATTTAGAAAATACTATTTTAAATATAGTGAATACAAACATTTTTATACATGCATGGCTTATATTTAATTTATATAAATTTGTGGATAACAACATTTACTAAATATATACCAATATTCATTGGTGTATAATTTGGATTATATTCTTATTTTTATATAATGTAAATATAATTCATGAGTGAATATTCATGTAAACATATTTAATTTTAAATTATGAATAATTTTAATTATACAAACATTTTCTTAAACAACATACTTATGAATTATAAAAATGTGTGTATAATTACTCAAATGTTTAAATAATGAAAATATTTTTTACGAACTGCAATTTTAAAAGTATTTGTATTATTTTCTATGATTTTTTTATAATTCATATATATTATTTCAACTATACGAATATTTTTGAAATAATACACGAATATTTTTAAAATTACATGAACCTTTTTTAAAAGTTATTTATTTTAGTTTCAATTATAATATTTATAACTATTAATACCACACGAATAGTGGAACTTTACATGTATTACTTTGATTTAAAATTTACAGACGCCTTATAGAGTTGAAAAAAAATAACATGTGTCAAATGGGCCACACGGACTACTGATTTAAGTACCTCTAGCTTATATTCTGAAAAAAAGTACCTTCAACTTTTTATCTTAAAGTACATTTGGTTTAAGGGGCCATACTTGGCACTTAAATTTGTTCGGTGGAGTGGCAACCACAGCTCGCCCGCGACTCTTGAGGTCATATATGTTCGATCCCTATAAGGTTCTATTTTTCTTTATAATTTTCATTGTGAACTGATAGACGGGACCCACTGGTCATATGGACATATATTCAACTAAAATCATGTTTCGTCTCTACAAGTGGACCCCCATGCCACATCAGCAAAATACGGTGCCACGTCAGCACACTTTAGGTATTATCACCGTGCAAATACGTTCATGCCAAGTTTTAGAGCCAGTTCGGTGTATTTTTCAAGTTCAGGCACTAAAGTGAACATCCGTGGCAAGTTCAAGCACCACTGGTGTTATTACCTCAAATAAGAAACACATTCCGCTAAAAAAAAGAAAAAAGAAAATAAGAAACACATCGTAGAGTTGCATAGATCCTGACACACATATCAGATGGTTATCATGTCGACTGAGACTTGGTTAATTCTCAGTCGACTGAGAATTAGCAAACCCGTTTTATTATAGCTCGTATCCAAAAGAAAAGAAAAAAAGTCCATCACAATTTAAAGTCTGGTTATATCTCTAGAGCCCACATCAGATCTAAGCCTTTGAAATTATTTTTAGTCATAGGTTGGCGACTTTTGGTCGTGTAGAAGCTAGGATGGCAGTTTGGCTAAAATCTGGCCCTGCTAATGTACCCCAACTTTGTTTGGAGGAGCTTCCTCCAGTCTGAGCAATGAAATCCCTTTAACCCCGCAAAAAAGAAAGATCTAAGCCTTTGAAATTATGATTTAAGTTTGGGCCCACCATATTTCGGCCAGATGTTTCTGATTAATGTGGGATTTTATAGACAATTTATCAATTTTTTATCCGTATTGTGCTTTTAGTAGTAGATAGATTCATAAATACTGGAGTAGATAGATAGATACACTAGCATACTGGACAGAACTATCCAAAATAAATTATACTAGCTCACGCGAACCCGCCATTGACCCTGATGACCTGACCGTTCACCCACCCGGCGGCGTCGCTCGCTAAGAACGCCACCACCGGCGCCACGTCCGTCGTCTCGGCGATGCGCCCCATGGACTGGGCCTCCACCCTCTTGAGGAACGCCTCGTCCTTCCCGGCCATGAACAGCTCCGTGCGCACCGGCCCCGGGGCCACCACGTTGGCCGTGATCCCCTTAGCTGCCACCTCCTTGGCCAAAATCCTGGTCATGGCCTCCACCGCGCCGTTGGTCGCCGTGTACGCCGCGTAGCCCGGCAGAAGCGTGCCCATGATGGACGACAAGAAGGTCACGATGCGGCCGCCACTGCCGTGCGGGACGCGGTTGGCCGCCTCGCGGCACACCAGGAACGTCCCGCGCACGTTCACCGCAAACATGGCGTCGAAGTCCTCCACGGCGGTGTCGGCGAGCGCGGGGTACTTGGAGTTGAGCAGCCCCGCGCAGGCGACCACGATGTGCGGCACGGAGCCGAACGCCTCCTCGGCGCGGTCGAAGAGCGCGCGTACGGCGGCCGGATCGGACACGTCGGCCTGGGCTGCCAAGGCACGGAGGCCGCCGCCGCCGCCGCGCGAGTTGAGCTCCACGGCGAGCGCGGAGGCGCTGGCGGAGTTGGACGCGTAGTTGATCAGGACGCGCGCGCCGAGGGCGGCTAGGTGGGAGGACACCTCCCGGCCGATGCCGCGAGAGCCGCCCGTGACGAGCGCGACGCGGCCGTCGAGTGGGAGCGCGCTGTTCCCCACGTTTGCTGCCATGACGACGAGCGGCCTGTCGTGAACTGCTGACTCGTTACGTGGCGTGATTAGCTCACTTTACGTGTCTGCTCTGTTGTTGTTTGTGCACCAGCTTAATTTGCCATGTTGCTGCAAAATGGCAATGCCGCCTTACATAAGCATGGGAAAGCAGTCCGACGTATGCACTTCTGCTCCTGTTAATACTTAATAGTCAGATGATGACGTACAGAGTGACGTATGGACAGATCGACCAAGACTGCTCTCAAAGTTCCAGGTGGTTAAATACTTAAACACGGCCACCTACGAGATCTTTCTAACTTTCCGATGACACACATGGTGACGGAGGCTCCGCTGCTGCTCGATCGTTTGTGGTGGCTGGTGGTGCGTTCTTGGTGGATATAGCAGCGGCTGTGCGGTTCGGGTGCTCCAAATCTGGTCGAGCGGGGTTTTAATATTTCACCTCCCAACTCAATTGTCAATAATAATAACTCATGATCATATATATTCAACAGGATATATGTGCCTGGATCTTTTTCCACCATGTAGTATTTGCCAAGTAGAGAATATGAGGTTGGAATAAGGAAAAATTGACTCAACATGAAAAGGTAAAAAAATAGGCCCTTTGCAGAGGCAGAGGTTGTCATGCGCTTTTTGGATTTTGATGTCTGAGTTTTTAATGAAAAGGAACATCACTTTAATATTGCCCCTTATGAGAGTGGCCTTTATTAAGTAGTCTGTCGCTTTTATTACTCCATCACCACAAGTTCGTACAAAGCTTATTTCCCTTCCAATAAAAGATCATACATATTTAAGACAATTTTTTATTTGCATGCACCGGTGACAACTTACTTGAAGGATCTTGTTCAATTCATAGGTAGATATAGTGGAGTCTCAGGAAAAGAAACTGGGTTTAGGAATTTTTGGATGCACAACTAGTACATCTACTTAGTGCGAAAGTAATTGGCTAGCAAAGATTATAAGCAAGTACCACATGTTGCAGGATACGTGACAATATAACTTCTATGCAAATATACATAAACATAAACTCATTACGTTGTCTTCCTTGTGCAACATCAATTATTTGATCATGTTTGAAAATATTTGATGGGGGTTTACAATCACAAAAGATGTCCAAGATAGTATATTTGCATGGAAAATCTCTCTTCTTTGTACTAAGCTTTCATGAATTGCTCAACGACCAAAGCTATGTTTTTCACACTCCAACAAAATTTACTTCCTACGCCCAATGTGAAGCCACTACTTCTCATGAAGAAAGCATATGAAATTGAATTGCAATGCTAAGATATAGAATAATGAAGAAGCAAACCCGAACGTCATACTATTCTTTATTATAGATACCCTCACCAACGGATACAATGATAACACGAAGGAACGATAGCACACATTGCAAACTATCTCATACTATAATTTTTCCTAACCACAATATAAGTGAGGATCGAACTACGATAGATAATAATAAAGATGATGAAACGATATCGGGGCACCTCCCCCAAGCTTGGAACAAGTCAAGGGTGGTGCCCATACCCGAATACTCAAGCTTCCTTCTTTGGTGATGGAGGTGGTGATGGAGATCCAATCTACTTTGCAATGATCCCACGAAGAATACAGTTTTGCTCTTGCAGTGTGATAATTTCCTGTGTGAGCTTCTTATTCTGAGCACACATCTCATCTATGGCTCTTAATGCATTATCAGCAGCGGGAGGAAGGTTATGATGCGGTGTTGGGAGTATGTATTCCTGCGCATGATGAGAAAAATTATTTTGCACATTAATAACTCCCACCGGGATGGGCAAGCCTGATTTCTTGAACTCAATGTCATCCATGTCCCCCGGTTGAGGTAGAGGAACATCTTCTTCATCTTCACTATGAGCTCCCTTCGTCGGCTCCCTCAGGTTAGCGGCGATCTCCTCATCCGTTGACCACCCATAGTCATCGACTATATGGATAGGCCTTTTTCCTGGGGTGTGCCTGACGATGTAGCTCCTAATGCGAGGATCTCAAGAAGACATGATGACCTTGGCCTTGTTTTTGAAGGAGGAGGAAGACATGATGATCTAGAGCTCGAAACCCTTGAAGAAAATAGCTCGAAACGAAAACAGGAGGGAAACTTGCAATACGAAGGTCAGAACATCCTGGGGATGTTATAGGAATTTTTACCGTGCAGGACAAGAATACGGGAAGAAGACGGAGTCGGGGAAGTGCACGAGGACCCCACAAGGCCAGGTGGTGCTCCCAGGGGTGGCCGTGCCCCTAGGCCGTGTGGGCCCCCCGGGCACCGCCTCGGCTGCTTCTTTTTCCCTAAAATTCTAAAATATTCCGAAACAGTGAGAAATAATTTTTATGGAATTTTTGGAGTCGGTTTACTTACCGTATCACGTACCTACTTCTTTTTCAGGATTCTGGAGTCTTCCTGAAGGTCTCTTCTATGTATTCTTCCGGTGTGATTACTTGAATAACGCTTGAATTAACGTTAATGAGGCTTCCTGCAATATAATGTTTAATTCTTTGCCCATTAACTACCCTTGGCTTGTTTCCCTCGGCGTTATTTATTTTGATTGCTCCAGAACGATAAACTTCCTCGATGATATAAGGGCCTTCCCATTTGGAAAGAAGTTTACCTGCATAATGTCTGAAATGAGACTTGTACAAAAGAACTTTGTCACCAACATCCCCCCAAGCTTAACATGATAAGCCGGCTGGATTCATTCAGTTTGGTGACGCCGGTGAGTGCGTCAATCATAAGCTTGTTGGCCACCTCAAGGTCTGTGATGCGAGACCGGTAGATGCGCAACATCTCATCTTGGTCGGCGATGATTCTCAGGCTTGAACTCAATGCCTCATGAGTCTTGGTGGACAACGCCACCTCCATCTCCCTGATTTGCTCAGTCAAAACTTTAGTTTCCAACTTAGAACTATTAGCATATACCTCAGGCTGAAAGGAAAGCATAGGGTTGTTGGTGGGCTTCTTTCATGGAGGTCCGACAGTGATGCGTGCACCGATGGTGTGCGCCCTACGCGCCTTGGGATCGATCTCCTAAGATTCTCCCATCGGCTCATGGATAGTGCAGTTGCTAAAACCACACTTACCCATGATGATTGCAGTGTCTTTGATGAAATCGAGTCGATCTCCAATGGTGATGACCATTAGTGACCTGATGGAGATAGCTTCCGGCTTCTCCTTCTCTTCCGCTTCTTGATCTTCGAAGCGTTCTTCCTCTTCCGGCTCCTCCTCCGAGGAGGTCCAATCGCGAACACGACGGGTCCTCTCCCTCTTGCTTGCCGAAGAGACATATCCTTCGAGCTCCAGATCCTCCTCCTCTTGAGAAGAGGTTTGCCTCTCGTACGGAGACCGGGCCATTGCTTCCTGCACTTCAAAACTAGAAAAGACTTGGACTACATCTTTTTGTTAGCTTTGAGAAAGAAGAAAGCAAGGGCTCTATATATAAGAGGCCAGGGATGTGGGTAATCACGTGATAAGGAAGTTAAAGAGAATCGGAAACAAACCAAATAAAATCGGGCAAATTATATTAAGGATCGGAAAGAAATTATGATCGACGGCCTTCCATGCGAGGGATGGTGGTCGCATGAGTGCTCGTATGGATTCTTTGGGCAGAACTCTTTGTGTACAGAATGATCGACGGCGTAGTATACGACCGCGCCTACTCGCTTGGATGCTCGTATGAGTGCTTAACCTGTAAAAGAAAAGTACACGGTTTTTTTCGTTAGTCCATTGGTGACAGAACGATTGACGGCCTTTCATGCAAGCGTTGGTGGTCGCAAGAATGGTCCCTTGAGTTATCGCAAATGCCACCGAGAAGTACAGAACAAACGACGGCGTAGCATACGACCGATGGAGGACATATGCCCGATCGTATGACTAGGAAAAACCGATGAAACTCAATAGAAAAACTAGACGAAGATGAAACAGACAAAACTTAATATTTTTAAGCGAACCTGCTTGATTTCCCAGCAGTTTTGCGACACTTTGCCCATCCTTTGTTTTTCAGGTACGTCTTCGTTCCTGGCTTTTTCTCTCTCCGAGGTCGAATCAATGAAGATGTTCTTTAAAACTTCCTGCGATGAATAGAATTAGTACACTCGAACAAATCAAAATCTCTCTCTTACCTTACCTTTAGTTTGAAGAATGGTTCTTCCAAACCGATAAATGGGGGGTTAGTATCTCCAAAGGTACATGTGATTGCTCTATCTAAAGCAACAGTCGTACCATAGGGGATACATATCCCTGCTTCTTGATAATTTTGTTCCTCCTCCAAGAACGAAATATTAACCAATGTCTCCTCTGTCTCCTTACGATCCAATATCTCGCTGTCAAACTCATGCAAAAGAAGGGACCATCTAACCCATCGGGGTTTTGATTCCTTGTTGTTAAGGACCTCCTTTATCGCTTGACGATCTATATAGAATAAGACTTTCATGTCGGTAATATAAGGCCTAAACTTTTCACAAGCAAAAACTACCGCATACAGCTCTCTGTCATTCTTAGCATTATTCCTTTAAGCTTCAGTAAGGGTATGACTAGCATAATAAATAACGTTAAACTTGTTACCTTCCCGTTGGCCCAACACCGCAATTACCGCGTTGTCATCAGTCTCACATACCACCTCAAAATGTTGGTTCCAATTTGGAGGTATAACAACAGGTGCAGTGAGCAAGGTTTGTTTCAGGTTTCGACATACTGGAGAAATTTTTGAAGTCAGAAAACGGTTGAAAATTGATGATGTGGTTTTGAATGGTGCATATTGAACGCACAAAAAGTCTGGATTTAAAATACGTTAAAAAAAAGAAATCCCTTTGTAATAGATGAGTTTTCGTCCGAAACCCTGATACTTCGAAAGAGATTGTCCAGTTTGTACACGAAGTGCATCCAGTTTTTGCCGTAACCCTCTAAACTTTTTAGCGCATGCTATGTGGGTGAAATTATGATACCATGCCAAGTTTCAACCTTTTCAGAGTTCATTTGTAGTGCTTTTCAATTTCAGGGTCAATTAGCTCAAAATAAATCATTAAATGCATGACAAATAGCAAATGAAGTCAGAAAAGGGTTGAAAATTGATGATGTGGCTTTGAATGATGAATATTGAACGCACAAAAAGCCTGGAGTTAAAATACGTTAAAAAATGAAATCCCTTTGTAATAGATGAGTTTTCGTCCGAAACCCTGATACTTGGAAAGAGATTGTCCAGTTTGTACACGAAATGCATCTAGTTTTTGCCGTAACTCTCTAAACTTTTTAGCACATGCTATGTCGGTGAAATTATGATACCATGCCAAGTTTCAACTTTTTCAGAGTTCATTTGTAGTGCTTTTCAACTTCAGGGTCATTTAGCTCAAAATAAATCATTAAATACATGAAAAATAGCAAATGAAGTCAGAAAAGGGTTGAAAATTGATGATGTGGCTTTGAATGGTGCATATTGAACGCACAAAAAGCCTGGAGTTAAAATACGCTAAAAAATGAAATCCCTTTGTAATAGATGAGTTTTCGTCCGAAACCCTGATACTTCGAAAGAGATTGTCCAGTTTGTACACGAAGTGCATCCAGTTTTTGCCGTAACCCTCTAAACTTTTTAGCACATGCTATGTGGGTGAAATTATGATATCATGCCAAGTTTCAACCTTTTCAGAGTTCATTTGTAGTGATTTTCAACTTCAGGGTCATTTAGCTCAAAAAATCATTAAATGCATGAAAAAAAATACTAATTACTTAACATTATAAGGTTAACAAAAAGTATTTTATAATATTCTTCATTTGTAGTGCTTTTTAATTTCATGTTCATTTAGCTGAAAAAAATCATTAAAATAATCAACTAAAAAGCTTTTATAAAACACTAATAGCAAAAGGAATCAACTAAAAAGAATCAATTAAAATATTTTGTTATGATCAACTAAAAGAAAACTATAATATTCTTCGATAGCAAAAGGAATCAACTAAAAAGCTTTTATAAACCTCTAGTTATGATCAAAATATAATTTTACAAAAAAAAAATGCCGGCCTACTAGGCCACCACGCCTACATATGTTAGAAACCCAACTATATACATGGGCTGGGATGCAGGCCCACTGGGCAAGTTAGCCCCACAGGGTAAAGAGAGTATTAGGCATGTACTGCCTGCAATAGAGATGAGCTCCAGAGGGAAGGCGCAGCGGGGCTTATAAACAGGTATGAGCGTCCCTCGCTTGGCAAGGTGGGACTAAACATCCACCGCCCCCGGCTGTGCCACGAACAGGCCGTTAGTCCCGGTTGGTGGCTCCAACCGGGACTAAAGGCCCCCCTTTAGTCCCGGTTTGAGCCCCCAACCGGGACTAAAGGGCTGGGCTTCCCGCCCTTTCGCCTGGTGAAATTCACCTTTAGTCCCGGTCTGTTATGATCAAAATATAATTTTACAAAAAATAATAATATAAATGGCACTTAGCAAAATTTCCAACTCCATCTGCAGTTTCTTCGATCCTCCTCTCCACCGACGGCGCCGACGACCACCTCGACGCCGCCAGGCTGCCGGACCTCACCATCTACGCCCTCGCCGCGCCCTGCCTCGACGTCGCCGACGCCGACGCCCGCGCCATCGCCGATGCCCTCGCCATCGCCGACCACCTCGACGTCGCGCTGCCCCGACGTCGCCGTCGCCGAGCCCTTCCCCGACGCCGTCCCCGCTCCTCTGCAACACTGTGAGCCGCCACGCCCTTCCCCTCCTCTCCTCCGTCCCCCCCCCATGTCGGCCCCTCGCGTGCGGCGGAGACCAATGCCGGCGGCGGGTGCGGCTACGTCACGAGCGGGCACCCATGTCGGCCCTTCGTGACTCGCCGTACGCGGAGGAGGCGCTACCTTACACCGGCACCGGCGCCGCGCCGTTCCTGGCATGTGCAGTAGTGGTAGTATGCATTATCATCGAACAAGCGTGGATCATTGCAATATGCTAGTTTCTAAAATAGTTGTGAGGGAACTTTGGATGTTATCAAACTTAAAAAAATTGCTATGTGCAAACTTGGATCTGTGATTTGATTACCGAGAAAATTGTTGTATGTTATAAGAATCACATATTCATTTGGACCATTGCAATATGCTAGTTTCTAAAATAGTTTCTAAAATAGATTCAAATTGAGATATGATGTGTAGTAAGTGCTACAAGCTTGTAAACTTGCTATCTATTCATTTCTGCCATGCCATGCTATTTTTCTCTAAGTGTGAAACTGGCAGGTATATATTAATACTTTGCATTTTGTGTGTGGATTTGTTCTCTGTAATATAGCTAGAAATATGTTATTTGTTGTGTGCGAGTGTGTGTGTGTGTGTGTGGATTTGTTATAAAATATGGTATTGTTGTTAAATGAAATGTTATTTGCTAGCCACAATTTGTTCTCGTCGATGATGCCCATCCCGCATCCTCGTCGTCGACTCGGCGCCGTCAACCAGTTGCGCCATGTCCGGGACTGGGCTCCGCAGGGCTGACACTGGGAGATGCTACCTTCCGGTGTGCGCAGCTTGGTGAGGAATTCGGGACTCGTCGTCGACCCGGAGCTTGTTTGGTGGCGGTCGCATGGGCCACTATCGGTGCGGAGGGAGCCGGCCCCCGTGGAGGTGGTACATCACCGTGTCAGGGAGGAGGACGAGCACGTCTGTCGCTACATGATTGCGTTGGACGTCAGGTTCTCCAATACATGGCAGGTTCTTCAGGGATCTCACCCGAGTTATGATCCTGTGATGGTTCCTTCTCATTGGGTGTCCACCGCCCGCACGTCAGGAACCACGAGTCAACTAGATTATTCGATAATATTCGATTTGTATTAGTGATAGTATTCGATAATATTCGATGCTCCATTAGTTGGATTATTCAAGATGTATTAGTGATGTTATCTCATAATATTATATGAAGAGTCCCTGACAATCGCCGGTGATATTATATGTATTAGTGATATTATATCATGATCTTGCTAAAAAAATTGCCGTCGATTTTTAATCTTAGAATCATGAACAGGAAATGTCGACGTCGTCTGACGACGATGGGAGGATCGCTCTGTGCCCTTCGTGCTGGGATGAGAGGGGTAAATGCGACCTTTGTCCTCACTGATACGTCCATTTTGCATCATGCTTTTATATTGATATTTATTGCATTATGGGCTGTTATTACACATTATGGTACAATACTTATGCCTTTTCTTTCTTATTTTACAAGGTTTACATGAAGAGGAGAATGCCGGCAGCTGGAATTCTGGACTGGAAAAGGAGCAAATATGAGAGACCTATTCTGCACAACTCCAAAAGTCCTGAAAAGTTACGGAGAATTATTATGGAATATATAAAAAATATTGGGCGAAAGAAATATCAGAGGGGACCCACCAGGAGGCCACAAGCCTGGGGGGCGCGCCCTACCCCCCTGGGCGCGCCCCTGTGGCTTGTGGGCTCCCTGGCAGCCCTCCGGTGCCCATCTTCTGCTATATGGAGGGTTTTGACCTGAAAAAAATCATAAGAGAGCTTTCGGGACGAAGCGCCGCCGTCTCGAGGCGGAACATGGGCAGACCCAATCTAGGGCTCCGGCGAAGCTGTTCTGCCGGGGAAACTTCCCTCCCGGAGGGGGAAATCGAAGCCATCGTCATTACCAACGATCTTCTCATCGAGAGGGGGTCAATCTCCATCAACATCTTCACCAGCACCATCTCCTTTCCAAACCCTAGTTCATCTCTTGTATCCGATCTTTGTCTCAAAAGCTCAGATTGGTACCTGTGGGTTACTAGTAGTGTTGATTACTCCTTGTAGTTGATGCTAGTTGGTTTACTTGGTGGAAGATCATATGTTCAGATCCTTAATGATAATTAATACTCCTCTGATTATGAACATTAATATGCTTTGTGAGTAGTTACGTTTGTTCCTGAGGACATGGGATAAGTCTTGCTGTAAGTAATCATGTGAATTTGGTATTCGTTTGATATTTTGATGAGATGTATGTTGTCTCTCCTCTAGTGGTGTTATGTGAACGTCGACTACATGACACTTCACCATTATTTGGGCCTAGGGGAAGGCATTGGGAAGTAATAAGTAGATGATGGGTTGCTAGAGTGACAGAAGCTTAAACCCTAGTTTATGCGTTGCTTCGTAAGGGGCTGATTTGGATCCATATGTTTCATGCTATGGTTAGATTTATCTTAATTCTTCTTTCGTAGTTGCGGATGCTTGCGAGAGAGGTTAATCATAAGTGGGAGGCTTGTCCAAGTAAGGGCAACACCCAAGCACCGGTCCACCCTGTTAGTTTGGAGAGAAGAGATTGTGTGCATCGATAATTCTCATTGATCGTGCAACGGGCACATATATAGGTACAAGGGGTGCGACCGGTGTCTTGTCTCCCAAGAAACAAGTAAATACAGGAGGGAGAGAGACACTACAGGTACGACATACAAACCCGGACCTACATACGTACATACATGTTCAACACCCCCCCGCAGTCGAAGCGTCGCCTATGACGCAAAGACTGGACCGAAAGCCCTCGAAAGTCGAGGTAGGGAGTCCCTTCGTCATCACATCGGCGAACTGCTGATCGGTGGGCACATGCAAAACTCGAACACGACCAAGTGCGACGTGCTCCCGAATGAAGTGGATGTCGAGCTCAATATGCTTCGTCCGGCGATGATGAACAGGGTTGGCAGAGAGGTACACCATCGAGACGTTGTCACAGTAGACAATCGTGGCCTTGGGAACCTCACATAGCAACTCCTGGAGCAGCTGTCGTAGCCAGGAACACTCCGCGACGGCGTTAGCCACAGCCCTGTATTCGGCCTCAGCGCTCGATCGTGAAACCGTGGGCTGTCGTTTAGACGACCACGAGATCAGAGAGGGGCCGAGGTAGACACAGTAGCCGGAGGTGGAGCGTCTGGTGTCGGGACACCCAGCCCAGTCGGCGTCGGAGTAGGCGACGAGACTGGTGTCTGGGGACGCCGTCAGGGTGAGACCCATAGCCATGGTGCCACGTATGTACCGGAGGATACGTTCCACCAGAGCCCAATGGGTGTCACGCGGAGCGTGCATGTGAAGGCACACCTGCTGGACAGCGTACTGAAGATCCTGCCGCGTCAGCGTGAGGTACTGAAGAGCACTGACGGTGGAGCGGTAGAAAGGTGCGTCGGACGCCGGAGAACCCTCGACGGTGGACACCTTAGCATTCGTGTCGACAGGCGTGGGAGCAGTCTTGCAATTAAGCATGCCTGCTCGCTCCAGTAGCTCGTAAGCGTACTTCTTCTGATGCAGAAAGAAGCCATTGGCACGGCGAACGACCTCGATGCCGAGGAAGTAGTGGAGAGCCCCCAAGTCCTTGAGGGAGAACTCCGTGCCAAGAGGAGCGGTGATCTGCTGCAGGAGCGCTGGTGAGGACGCAGTCAGGATGATGTCGTCG
The DNA here is from genome assembly GCA_039707655.1 of Elymus sibiricus. Lineage (NCBI taxonomy): Eukaryota > Viridiplantae > Streptophyta > Magnoliopsida > Poales > Poaceae > Elymus > Elymus sibiricus. The sequence goes on from CM077675.1 coordinate 535,492,101, forward strand.
ACGTACATAAGAAGGTACGCAGTGGCGGCTACCTGGTGATAAACAAACAGGGAAGCATCGGACCGTGTGGACCGGAACCCCTGCTGCTGAAGGAAGGCCGCAATCCGCTGGTACCAGGCCCGAGGAGCCTGCTTCAACCCGTAAAGAGAATGGGAGAGCAGGCACACGTGGTCCGGATAAGCAGTGTCGACGAAACCAGTAGGCTGCTGACAAAACACCTGCTCGTCGAGGTGGCCATGCAAGAAAGCATTGGACACATCGAGCTGGTGAACTGGCCAGGCGCGAGAGACAGCTAGCTGGAGAACTGCGCGAATCGTGCCCGGTTTGACAACCGGGGCGAAGGTGTCGGTGAAGTCCACGCCGGCGCGCTGTCGAAAACCGCACACCACCCAACGCGCCTTATAGCGCTCGAGAGAACCGTCAGGGTGAGTCTTGTGGCGAAAAACCCACTTGCCAGTGATAACATTGGCATGGGGAGGTCGCGGGACAAGCTGCCACGTACGGTTGCGCTGGAGGGCATCGAACTCCTCACGCATGGCAGCAAGCCAGTTCGGATCCCGAAGGGCTGCGCGAGCGGAGGTGGGCAGTGGAGACAGAGCCGAGGTAGACGCGGCACATGCGTACTCGTCGGCAGTGTAGCGCGTGGTAGGACGAAAAGTCCCAGTCCGAGCCCGAGTGACCACACCGGTGAGAGGTGCAGCCGCTGCTGGCGGAGCCGAAGAGGAGACCGGCGAGGAGGATGTCGAGTTGGGCTCCGAGGGGTCCGTGGCAGTGCCTGGCTGGACCGAGCCAGAGGCCCCGGCAACGGGGGCACCCGAGGGGGCGCCGGATACGGTGGCAGCGCGGGCGTCCGAGAGGACAGCCTCACCCGAAGTGCCGCGGTAGGTGGCAGCCGGACCCGGAGCGGCTAGGAGACCCCCGGAGGAGGCTGCCATGGCGGAGGGCGCGGAGCGCGCAGCCGGGGCCGGGGCGCTGCTCGGCGGCGAAGGGGGCGACCCGCCGGAGGTGGTGGCAGGGGCGAGCCACACCTCAGAAGGCGCCGAAGGTGGCGCGGGTGATGATGGTACCTGCTGGAACGGGAACACGAACTCATCAAAGTAAACGTGCCGCGATGTATAAACGCGGTGGGACACTGGATCATAGCACCGGTAACCTTTGGTGTTGTGAGGTAGCCGAGAAAGATGCAAGGAACAGACCGTGGAGCGAGTTTATGAGGGGTGGTGGACGCGGTGCTAGGATAACAGAGACACCCGAAAATGTGAAGACCATCATAAGATGGGGCCGCACCGAAGAGGAGCTGGTGAGGAGTGTAGTTCCAGCGAGGGCGACACGGGTGGATGTTAATGAGGAGGCTGGCGGTGGCGAGAGCATCCGGCCAGAACCGAGGGGGCACGTTGGAGTGGAAGAGCAACGTGCGGACACAGTCGTTAAGGGTGCGAATGACGCGCTCGGCACGGCCATTTTGCTGGGACGTGTAAGGACAAGTGAGACGAAAAACGGTGCCGTGAGACGCAAGAAGGTTTCGAACGGCGGCGTTGTCGAACTCTTTTCCGTTGTCAGTTTGCAATGCAAGAATGGGACGACCGAACTGTGTGGTGACGTAGGAATAAAAGGTGGTGAGTGTGGCAAGGGCGTCGGATTTACGACGGAGAGGGAATGTCCACACATAATGAGAGAAATCATCCAATATCACCAAATAGTATAGATAGCCCATGGTGCTTGCAACCGGGGACGTCCAAACATCACTATGCAATAACTGAAATGGAAAAGTGGAAATGTTTGTAGACTCGCTAAAGGGAAGACGAACATGCTTGCCGAGACGGCATGCCTCACAAGTATGGTTGTCAACCTTATTACATGAGAAGGAAAAACTCTGAAGAATCTGACGTAAAACTGTGGAGTTGGGATGACCGAGACGAGCGTGCCAAAGATCGACGCTAGCAGCGAGGACGGCTGGACGGGTGGCGGTGGTGGTGGAGGAATGCACCGGGTAGAGCTCGTCGGGGCTATCACATCGGTGGAGAACCATCCGTGTACGGGTGTCCTTCACAGAAAAACCAACAGCGTCAAATTCGACAGTAAGAGGATTCTCACGAGCAAGACAACGAACAGAAACGAGGTTTGTGACTAAGTCAGGAGAGACAAGAACATTAGACATGTTAATAGGAGTAGAAGTAGATGGAAACGACGTATGACCGACAAGTGTAATGGGTAAGGAGGAACCGTTACCAACGGTGATGCGAGTTGGGGTATGAACGGGAGTGGAAGACGTGAGGTTACTGGGATGAGATGTCATATGAGCAGTGGCGCCCGAGTCCATGTACCAATCACCACCGCCACCATAGTTGGTGGGTGTCGGAGCCGAGTGCAAGGCAGCGAGGAGGGAGGGATCCCACGGAGGTGGCACCTGGGGCGGGTAGAACCCGCCATAAGGTGGCGCAGGAGCGGCGCCGTAGCCACCCGGGGCCGGCGATGCAGGGAGGGCCGGGTAGGGTGCGGCGTGGGGCGCGACGCCGGGCCCGGCGAGATAGGCTTGATGGCTCGTCGGATGAGGCCCGAGGAGGCTCGGGACGGGGGCACCGGCATCGAGTATATATGGACGACGCCCGTCCATGGGTTGGTGCCGTAGGTCCACAGCGGGGAGGGCTGGTGCTGACGAGGCGCCCCCCCGGACGCTGGGCCACCCCCGTGCGCCTGCTGCTGCTGCTGCTGCTTACGGCCACCCCCGCGGCGGTTGCCACACCACCCACCACCTTGCTGCTGCTGTTGGGGAGCAGCGCGAGGGGCGGGGGCCGCGGGCGGGAGGGGGTAATACCCCAGAGGCGGAGGGGGCGGCGGCTGCTGCCACGGCGTAGGCGGGGCGGCACGAGAGGTGCCGGCGGCGAGGGCCTGGTGCTGCCCGCGCATCTTCACCCCTTTCATCCGGCGCTCCTCCAACTTCAAGTATGCCACAAACTTGGGGAAGGAGGGGTCCGGCATCAAGGTGAGGTTGCCGGTGGCGTTGCCGAAGTCCTCGTTGAGGCCGGCGGTGAGCGTGCTGAGAAGAAGGTCGTCATCAATCTTGGCGCCGATGTCACGGAGCTCATCCGACAATTGCTTGAGGCGGCGGCAGTAGTCATCGATGGACTGGTCATCCTGATGACAACCAAAGAATTCCTGCTGCAGAAAGACGCGATGCTGAAGCTTGTTGTCGGTGAAGAGGCCGTTTAGCTTGACCCACACGGCGCGTGCATCATCCCCATCACTCACGACCGTGTGAAACATGTCCTTGGAGATGGTGGTGAAGAACCACCGGATGAGCGTAGCTTCGATCGCGGTCCACTCGGGGTCGTCCCCCATGGCGTGCGAGTCGACGGTGCCATCGATGTGATCCACGAGATTCTCCTCGTGGAAGAGAAGCAAGAAGTAGGTCTTCCATGTGTAGTACGTGGAGTTGGTGGAGTCGAGGATCACGGGAACGCGGTCTTGGATGGTGATGTCGCGGATGGCAGCCGGATCGGGTCCGGCGAAGGGGTTGGTGTGGGACGAAGCGATGGACATGGTGGCGGCGCGCGAGGGGAGAGGCGACGACTATGGTTTAGGGAGAGAAAGCGGCGGCGCGGCAGGAGAGGCGGCACGGCGGCTGGTGGGTGGCGCGGCTGAGAGGGGGGAGGGGCAGCGGCGCGGGTAGGTGGTGGCGGCGGCGCGGGGCGGCGGCGGCGGCGGCGGCCCGGGGCGGCGGCTAGGGTTGCGGAAGTTGCTTAGGCAAGGATCGATATGGTGAATGATACCATGTTAGTTTGGAGAGAAGAGATTGTGTGCATCGATAATTCTCATTGATCGTGCAACGGGCACATATATAGGTACAAGGGGTGCGACCGGTGTCTTGTCTCCCAAGAAACAAGTAAATACAGGAGGGAGAGAGACACTACAGGTATGACATACAAACCCGGACCTACATACGTACATACATGTTCAACACACCCACATATCAAATTATCAAAGTAACGAACGCGAATCATATGAGCATGATGAAAACTAGCTTGACAGAAATTCCCATGTGTCCTCGGGAGCGTTTTGCTTTATATAAGAGTTTGATCAGGCTTGTCCTTTGCTACAAAAAGGACTGGGCCACCTTGCTGCAACTTTGCTACATTTGTTACTTGCTATCCGTTACGAATTATCTTATCACAAAACTATCTGTTACCGATAATTTCAGTGCTTGCAGAGAATACCTTACTGAAAACCGCTTGTCATTTCCTTCTGCTCCTCGTTGGGTTCGACACTCTTACTTATCGAAAGGACTACGATAGATCCCCTAAACTTGTGGGTCATCATTCACCTAGACAACGGTACATCCTTCACCGTCAAGCAAACGGAGGAATTTAGTATTATTACGGTATGTAAAGACGGCATGTATTTTTTGTTAATAAAGTATGACGTGTGCTTTTTTGCTTTAATTAACATTTAATCTTCTTTTGTACAATTTTGCCTAGTGCGTTCCCTGCCATGCAAGATTCGCTGTCCTGGACAAGTTCCATTTCAAAGAGAAGGATAGTACGGAGCCTAAGATAGCTCACCTAAGAACGGAGCATTACACTTTTGTTGTTAAGGTGAAAAGTAACGAAGATCACACATATTTTGGTTGTTCTAATTGGAGAGCATTTTGCAAGGCGTATGCGTTGGATGAGGACATGAACATTACCTTCGATCTTGGTAATGACGATGTTCGTGATAATAATATAGAAATTTGGGTGCATGCGGAGGATGATGTGATTCCAGTTTTACCTCCAGGTGCATTTGTCAACAGATTTGTTAGGTAATTTATATTTATTATTGAAAAGTATTTGGTACTCATCCCGACTAAATTTCCTTATTTTTTATTATTAGCTTATTTCCGTGCTACAAGAACTACCCGACAGATAATAGATCGCACCTACTACAGTTATGACTCCGAGCTTACTTGGTTGGAGAAAGATCATCTGATATCATTTATTCATGATGTTGGAGAGGAATATTTATTCATGATGTTGATTATCATGAATGTTGATTAATCATGCTAAATATTACATGACTGGCAACATTTATCATGGATATGTGCCACTAGTGCACAAGTTGAACCGTTATAACATCATTTCAGACAACTTTGTAAGAATTTTTTTATCATTGCGCACTAGTCCATCTTTTTCATACATTGTTCCTAAAGCAAAACTAGTTTGGTAACTATGTTATTATTACTAATGTTCTTCAACAGGTACTCCCCCCAGAGACCGTGCCTAGATGGATGTTTCAAAATGGTGATTTGCAAATGGTTAGCGTACGGCCACTCCCGATTAATTACAGTGGCAAATACAGGATATCTCAAAGTGAAAATACCCTAAAAATCAAAGGATGGAGAAAGGCAATACAAGCAACCACGCTACCACTTGGAGAGGAATACTTGCGCATCCCACAAGTTGGAGATAGGTTGATCTATGTTCTTCGATGGGGAGATGTCGGAGTTCGCCTTTATTATTCTATTTTAGCTAAGAGAGAGCAGTAGTTAGTGTTTCAACCTTGTGATAACTACAATGATGAGGAGTTGATTAAGATGATGATGAGTTGTTGTATGTTGAATGATGATGAGTTGATTAAGATGATGATGATGAATTGTTATATGACATATACCAGTACAAATTAGATGGATGCAATAGAGCAAGTTGAATTAGAGGAATCGTATTTTCCTCTAATTAATTCAACTTGGTCTACTGCATCCATCTAATTTGTACTGAAATTGGATGTTGTTCTTCCTTAATTTATACAGATGTTGTATATTAATATGTGTAACCACGTGAAAATACAATATAAATATAAAATAAAATGAAAACAGAAAATGAAACACGGTCCTTAAAAAAAACTAAAACCCCAGATGCTGACGCGTGGCTGCACTGTACCAACCGGGACTAGAGGTCCGCCTGCCTGGGCGCCCACAGCGGCCACGTGGAGGCCGTTTAGACCCAGTTCGTAAGCCAACCAGGACTAAAAGTGGGGGCCTTTAGTCCCGATTGATTTGTCCCGGTTGCTGAACCGGGTCTAAAGGCCCTCTGGAACCGGGACTGATGCCCTGTTTTCTAGTAGTGCTAGACTAAGGATGATAAGGTGATGCAATTCTATGGTTAACATCATATTTAGCTAGAAGTTTATGGAAAGCACCATGAATAAAATTAGAACCACCATCAGTCATTAAATATCTAGGGACTCCAAACCTCGGGAAAAGAACATCTTTAAGCATTTTAATAGAAGTGTTATGATTTGCACTATTAGTAGGAATAGCTTCTGCCCACTTAGTAACGTAATCAACAGCAACTAGAATATGTGTATACCCATTAGAGGAAGGAAAAGGTTCCATATAATCAAATCCCCAGACATCAAATGGTTCAATAGCAAGTGAATAATTCATAGGCATTTCCTGACGTCTACCAATGTTACCAATTCTTTGACATTCATCACAAGAAAAGACATACTTACGAGCATCTTTAAAAAGAGTAGGCCAATAAAAACCAGATTGTAGTACCTTATGTGCAGTTCTGTCACCAGCATGGTGTCCTCCGTAAGCCTCGGAGTGACACTTCCGTTGGATTTGTCCCTATTCATGCTCAGGTACACAACATCTAATAATACCATCTACTCCTTCTTTATAAAGATGTGGGTCATCCCAAAAGTAATGATGTAAATCATAGAAGAATTTTTTCTTTTGTTGATAGGTGAAGTTAGGTGGTATATATTTAGCGACAATATAGTTAGCATAATCAGCATACCAAGGAGTACTATGTGAAGTATTTATAGCAGCAAGTTGCTCATCAGGGAAATTGTCATCAATAGGCAGTGGGTCATCAAGAACATTTTCCATTCTTGACAAGTTATCTGCTACAGGGTTTTCAGCTCCCTTCCTATCAACGATATGCAAATCAAACTCTTGTAGTAAAAGCACCCACCTAATAAGTCTAGGTTTAGCATCTTTCTTTTCCATGAGGTATTTAATAGTAGCATGATCGGTGTGAATAGTAACTTTTGAATCAACAATGTAAGGTCTAAATTTATCACATGCAAACACAACTGCTAAAAATTCCTTCTCAGTGGTAGCATAATTTCTTTGAGCGTTGTCTAGGGTCTTACTAGCATAATGAATAACATTCAATTTCTTGTCTACTCTTTGCCCTAGAACAGCACAAACAGCATAGTCACTAGCATTACACATAATTTCAAATGGTAAATTCCAATCAGGTGGTTGGACAATAGGTGCAGAAATCAAGGCTTTCTTAAGTATTTCAAAGGCTTCTACACAATCATCATAAAAAACAAAAGGAATATATTTTTGAAGAAGATTAGTTAGTGGCCTAGCAATTTTTGAGAAATCTTTAATGAAACGCCTATAAAAACCAGCATGACCAAGGAAACTTCTTATACCTTTGATATCTTTTGGACACGTCATTTTCTCAATTGCATCGACTTTAGCTTTGTCCACTTCAATACCTCTCTCGGATATTTTTTGCCCAAGTACTATACCTTCGTTTACCATAAAGTGGCACTTCTCCCAATTCAAGACGAGATTAGTTTCTTCACATCTCTGCAAAACTCGATCCCGGTTGCTCAAGCAATCATCAAAACAAGTCCCGTAAACGGAAAAATCATCCATGAAAACCTCAACAATCTTTTCACAGAAGTCAGAGAATATAGCAGTCATACATCTTTGAAAGGTAGCAGGTGCATTGCATAAACCAAAAGGCATACGTCTATAAGCATAGGTTCCAAAAGGGCATGTGAAAGTAGTTTTCTCTTGGTCCTCTTTTGACACAGGTATTTGAGAGAAACCAGAATATTCGTCAAGAAAGCAAAAGTGTGTGTGCTTAGATAATCTTTCTAACATTTGATCAATAAAAGGCAAGGGGTAATCACTACAGGAATCAGGTTCTTTGCCATCCGCCATGGCAGACGGCAAAGGCACAACCACGGACGGCAAAGACCTTTGCCGTCTGCCAGCGGACGGCAAAATTTTGGGCCGAATAATGTCCGGCAAAGAGGTCCTTTGCCATCTGCCTTGGCACAGCGGACGGCAAAGATTTTTTGCCGTCGGCCTGCAGACGGCAATGAGTGTGGACGGCGAAGTTTGACGTTAGCACCGTTAGGTGGCTAACGGGCCCTCACCAAAGTCTTTGCCGTCAGCCCCAGGACGGCAAACACACAAACTCTTTGCCCTCTGCCATGCACGGCCCCACACAAGCCTTTACCGTCTGCCCCGGACGGCCCCACACAAAACCTTTGCCGTCTGCCGTGGACGGCCCCACACAAACCCTTGTCCGTCCGCCCCCTCTATGCCGACGGCCACCGTCGGCATAGAAGCCACCCTTTGCCGTCCGCCCCCGCTATGCCGACGGTGGCCGTCGGCAAAGAAGCCAAATGGCCCGCGGCCTCGCGCTCCCAGGGTTAACAGTTGGCTGCCACGTGTCCTCTATGCCGACGGCGGCCGTCGGCAAAGCGGTCTTTGCCGTCCAAGGCAGACGGCAAAGAGGCTGTATTGCCTCTTTTTTGTTTGTTTTTGTTATATTCAACAATTTTACAGCAACAATATATATATTTCACAGCAACAATATCCCTGTCATATGGATACGATCAACCAACAATTATACCAAATTAAAAGTATCAAATGTCACATTGTTCACCATATTACATTAGTTTCATCCATACATACATAGTCTCATACATAGGAAGAAAGTTTGCTATCAAAGCAAGCTACCATGAACTCAATCAAATCTGCAAAATTGGAAATAAGAAAGTTGGACTAAGAATACAAGAAGAAGTAGAAGATCTAGAAGAAGAAGATGATGAAGATGCATTTTTCTTCTCTCTCTTTCTCCTCTTGTTTTTCTTCTTCTTATTGCTTATTTGTGTCATTTCAGAGCTAACCTAGGTAATTATCACATTTTTGACCTAACTAAGCTTATTGTGTCATTTTGCAAGAAAATAAGCTAAGTCTATGGCTTCTATGAGGTTACCAAGTCTATTATGCCATTTTTGAGTTAACTAAGTTTATTATGTCATTGTGGAGGTAACAATGCTAAGTATAGGTCATTTTAGAGCTAACTTAGGTACAATATGTCATTTTGGAGGTAAGTAAGCTTACTATGTCTTTTTAGAGGAAACAAAGCTAACTTAGGTAAAATATGACATTTGTCTAAGTGCTAAGTTTGTCTTTGTGCTAAGTTTGTCTACGTGCTAAGTTTGTCTTTGTTTGAGAAAATGAGCCAATAAGTGGCATATTACGGCTTACCGTCCTCGTCATCATGGAGGTGAAGCATCGGGGTTCCTCGGGCCGGTTTCACCTGGAGCACTACTTGGCCCTGGAGAAGGATCGTGCGATGCGGCTCGGGAGTTATGCTGCACCAAAGATCATTTGTGTTAGAATGATGACGTTGAAACGTTATGACTAGTAACTAATGAACATTGAAATGAAACTCACCGTTCCAGCCGTGGTAATGACTGGCATCGGCAAAGGGGTCTGGCCGGTCTTCTCGCACAAAGTCTGCACATTTGGTTTTGACAAGTCAATCATATTGGTTATTAATGCAAAGAACATGTAGTGCATGATTTGGCTAATATGAAGAAGAAACTTACCACGATGAGCTCGTACATGGCCCGGTTAGACGCATCGTTCCGTGCCCTCTCCTCCTCCAACAACCTAGCCGTCCTCTCCTCCAAATCCCTCTTCTCCTCCGCCGCCTGCCGGGCCTGTTCCGCCAGAAGCGCCTGGGTTGTCTCTCTCTCTCTCTTTCTGCAGAGCAGCCTGCAACACAACTCCTCGTTAGCATTGTAATCATCTTTGTTCGCACACACAATGTAATGGAGGGAAGCTATCTGAGTCCGTATGACTAACCTCGATGGCGAGCTGGACTGGCCGTGGACGAGGCGTCATCTCAGGGCAGGAGCACGTTTGGCGCGCCTTGATCTGCCGGAGAGTGCGCGAAGACGGTACAAGTCCATCTCCAATGGCTATATGGCCATGGGGCCTCCCGTCGCCAGCTATCATCACCAGGTCTGGATCAATAGGATGCTGGCTCGGGTTGAAATCCTCCCCATTCACCGCCTTCCCCACATCTCTGTACCTCACGGGCTTGTTGTGGGAGGAGATGTTGGTGAAGTTCTGGGGATTATCGAGGTCAGACTCAGAGAATGCCTTGGCCTTCTTGTACGAGGTAGTATGGGCCATGGCATAGAGGTCGTACACCTGTGGCACCTCCGTCTTATTGTAATGCACCTACAAGAGAGGAACAAAGTATTAATAAAGGGGTCAAGCTAGCATCAAAAAATGAATTGCAGGAATCATGAAGCAAACCACGTACCCAGTTCCGCCCGAACTGAAATAAGTTGGCGCTGCCTTGATGGTGTGGCACACCTTCCATTTGGGCACGCCGTTCCTTGGCATCATCGTGGATGGCTCGCCATTCGTAAGAGCACCACTCATTCACCAACGCCTCCCAACAATCCATCTTATCCGCACACCACCTTGGGGGCACCTAAGTTAGTAAAGAGAAATTTGAGAGCTACGCCTACGAATCAAAGCAAGGAAACTAAGTAGAAGGCCTTAAGAATAGATAATTACCTTCATGTACTACTCCTTGTCCAGAAACTTTCGGTGGGACGACGACTTGTCCTTCTTAATACGCCGCAAGGCGTAGTAGTCTCGAACAGCCTGTACCCGAGCCTCGTGCCGTAAGTTCTGTAGTAGGTGCCTGCACTCGTAATCGATAAGATTTGTCGCGGCTTCCTATCCCTCCTCACACCTGTAGAAGGTCTGCAATCAAACGAGACAACACTGATTAGTACAATAAATAGCTATTATTGATTTTTAATTGTGTAAAGGAGAAATTACCCAGAAGTTTATGATCACCATGTCGGCCCTCATGTGGCACAACACATCGTCGATCATCTCCTCCGGTGGGGCCGGGGCAGCCAAGTAGTGCTCCCATTTCAATCCTAACTCTCGAAGCTGACCCTCGCCGGGCAACGTGACAAACCCCGGGAAGTTATGCCATAAAAGAACACCAAGGATGGAGTTGGGCCTGCGGACATCCTTGGCGTGAATCCAACCCCTGCAGTATGACAAAGCCAACGCATTAGATATGTGAAGAAACATGAAGGCAAAAGGTTTAAAAAGAGTAAATGCACTTACTTCAGCGACTCAGGCCTAATCGGCCACCTCTTCTCGCGGGTCGCCAGCACGGGCGGGAGCCGTGTACACCCACGCTGGTAGACGGTGGCCCCCTCAGCCACCTCGTCCCCACTATCAGAAAGCTGATCCCCGCCACCATCAGCATCACCACTCGGCTCCGGCTGATGCAGATCCGTCCAGGTATCCCATCCGGTCGAAGCGTGTGGAGTCTCGTAGGACGAAGCGTCTGGCACAGGAGTCTCGCGGGACGAAGCGTCTGGCACAGGAGTCTCGCGGGTGGCCGCGTCTGAGACAGAAGGATCGTCGACCCAAGGCTCGTGGACAGGAGTCCTTGTAGCCTCCACCACAGACGGGTCAACCATAGCAGTCATGTGCTCAGGTGAATCAGATGGGGGTGGCGGCGAGGAAGGCGTAGCAGCCTTCCTACCTCTCCCGCGGCCACCACGTGTAACTTTAGGAGCCTTCCTACCTCTCCCCCGACCTCCTCTCCCGGTCGGCAACTTCGCCGACGAAGAAGCGCCCTCGGGTGTCCCAATAATGTCATACAACGCTCTCCGAAGAGTTTGGGGTGGAATGGAAGTACCCCTCCCACCACGCGCCGACGAAGGAGCCTCGGATCGCTCTCGACCCGCGCCCACCATCTTTCAACACCTGCCATGACAAAGAATAAACGAAATTAGTACAACATAAAAAAATTGAATACCGACATGAATAATAATATGTATATATATAATTTGAGTGTATCATCATCATGTATATAATAAAAATTGAATAATACCTGACATGAACTAATAATAATCTTCATCATCTATATATGCTCCGGGATCAATAAATGCATCGTCATCATCACTATCATCAATAAATGCATCATCATCATCACTATCGGGAACAACATGTGGAAGGCCTCCTTTATGTAATCGGTCAAGCATTGAGAGGTCATCCGCAGCAGTAACCTCTTCTTCTTCCGTCTCTTCTTGTTCCGGCTCAGGGGTGAAGTCGGATTCACTGTCGCTGTCTACTTCAATGTTCTGGGGTGAAGTAGAGCGGTTCTTGAAACGTTTTTTGGAAAGACGTGTTTCTTGGAAGAATTCTCCTTCATATGTGTCTGGGTTAATGTGAGGTTCATAATCATCTTCATTGAGGGGAGGTGGTCTAAAACGTGGCGGCACATCATAAACGACATCCCAACCATTCAGATTTGGATCAGTTTGGCAGGCCCACGATAGATAAAAAACTTGGGTCGCCTGTTGAGCTGTAATATAGACATCGGGAACACCTAAATGGGTGCTTTGTTTGATTTCGACTAGCCCTATATGTTCATGAGTCCTTCTAGTCTCCTTCGGCTGGAACCAATAACATTTGAAGACTACGACGTTTGGTGGGTTTTCACCAAAGAATATAAGTTCATAAATTGCTTCAACTCTTCCATAATACTCGACACCTCCTTCGCCGATAGCAGAGACACAAGAATTTGTAGACTTTCGGTCGGCCATAGATAGCTCTTTGCCAAAAGTACGAAAGCGATACCCGTTGATGTCGTATTTGTCAAATGAACGGACCTTATAGTCAAAACCATTAGCGACTTGTCTCAATTCGGAGTTCATAGACTCTGAATTAGCCTACAAGTTTAATACGAAAGGATTGTTGCATTAGCCGCAAACTAGACGAAGAAATGAAATGGTCTAATGGAAATTACCGTTTGTTTGAACCAAGAGATGAAACCGGGATAGCCGCCTCCATGCTTTGCCAGAAGCTCATACTCTTCGATGGAATCCTTTTGGATCACCGCTCCATCCGAGAATTTGGAGATGTATCGACTGTATCACATATCCAGGAATAAGAGCATTTCAAAAGGAATTCGAAGTTGCGAAACAATGTACCGAGAACTTACTCGATGTACGGCCGCACTTCCGTTAGGTTGTTGAAGATATACAACGAAATGGTCCACCATTCTTCGACATCCAACGCTATTGCTTTCGAAGCACCGGCTGGTGCGAGCTTCCCTTTGAATAGGCTGAGGTTGGATCGACCTTTTTCACGGTCGCCATCATTGTACCGAGGCTTCATATTATGCAAATGACGATTCTTGGCTTCGTAGTGTGCTGTCACGAAGTTTGCCGCCTCCTCAGTAATGAATGCCTCGGGCATCGATGCTTCAATTCTATGTTTATTTTTACATTTTGCTCGAAGCGTCTTCTGCATCCTCTCAGTTGCGAAGCACCACGATTTTGCACGCCCCCCCCAATCTTGCCTCGGTCGGGAGATGCAAAATCAAATGCTGCATTGGATTAAAGAAGCCCGGTGGAAAGATCTTTTCTAACTTGCAGATCAACTCCGGTGCCAACTCTTCCAGTTCATCTAGCACGTCAGGCGATAGTTCTTTCGCACAAAGAGCACGGAAGAAATAGCTCAGCTCTGCCAGTACTAGCCATTCATCCTCAGGGATAAAGCCACGCAACATCACCGGCATTACCCGCTCAAGCCATATGTGCCAATCATGACTCTTGAGACCAAATATTTTCAATTTGTCAAGACTCGCTCCCCTCTTTAGATTCGCTGCATACCCATCGGGGAACATCAACTGCATTTTCACCCACAAGATCATTTCCTTCATAGCTGGCCTTCCAAGATTAAACCATGCCTTTGGCTTCCTCCAGTTCTTCTTTCCTTTCGGTTGTCGCATGTTTTGTAACAGTCTATCACATAGAGCCTCCTGATCGACTCTAGCCTTAGGGTTATCCTTTGACTTCCCCTCTATGCCGAACAATGTACCAAAAAGGGCCTCGGCGATATTCTTTTCAGTGTGCATCACGTCGATGTTGTGTGGGCAAATGAGGTCTTTAAAGTAAGGCAGATCCCACAAGCATATCTTGTGAGTCCAGGCATGTTCCGAATTATACCCTTTGAAATATCCTGGACGCTGTGGATCAGGCTCGAGAGCGTTTAACTGATCCAGGGTCTGTTGGCCTGTCAATGCAGGTGGTGCAGAGTTTTTGACTACTCTACCTTTGATGAAATTCTTCTTGTCTTTTCTGAACTTATGGCCAGGATCCAGGAACTGTCTATGCAAGTCAAAGCAAGAATACTTGCGACCCGCCTGCAGCCAACGGAACTAAAGAGCTGGCTTGCATGTGGGGCACGGGAACCTTCCATGCATACACCAGCCAACGAATAGCGCATACGCCGACAAGTCATGCGTCAAGTACATGTACCACACATGCATTTTGAAGTTTTTTTTTGTCGCGGCGTCATATGTCTTGATCCCATTATCCCAAGCTTCTTGCAATTCATCCTTAAGCGGCTGCATGTACACATTCATATTCTTCCCCGGATAGTTGGGCCCTGGAATTATCAACGTCAAGAAAATGTTCTTTCTTTTCATAATCTCTCCGGGGGGAGATTGAGTGGAATGACAAATACAGGCCAACAACTGTATTGGGTTGCTGTCATACCAAACACATTGAACCCATCCATGCTGATGGCGACTCGAGGATGCCTTGGATCTGCCGCTTTGTCCTTATGTAATGCATCGAAGTGCTTCCACGCAAAAGCGTCTGAAGTGTGTCCCAACATCGGATTCCCATCTGCATCTAGTTCGGTTCTTTTGCCCAATTTGTGCCACATCATCTGTCTGGCCGTCTCTTCGACCATGAAAAGACGTTGAAGTCTTGGTATGATTGGCATATACCGAAGAACATTAACTGGGATTTTGGTCTGACTCTTCTCACCCATACCGTTGTCTACCACAACATACCTGGAAGACTTGCAAATGGGACAATAGTTCAAGCCCGCATACTCAAGCCTAAATAAGGCACATCCATTCTCACAGGCATCTATCTTCTCATAGGGCATCTTAAGCCCACGTAGGATTTTGTCCGACTGGTACAGGTTTGCAGGCAATACATGTTGAACTGAGCCTTTGGGTAGAAAGCGTCCAAATATCGTCATCATCGCGTCGTAGCATTCTCTACCCAGGTTGAACTGAGCCTTCAGAGCCATTACTTGCGCGATGGCATCCAGCTGACAAAGCTCAGTGTGCTCGTGGAGAGGACGTTTTGAAGACTCCAACATTTCATAGAAGGCCTTTGCAGATTCCTCCATCTCATCGTCTGAATCCCGAGCATTATCAAAGTCTTGCACCATGTCTTCGATCCCGGCACCATGCTCGTCGGTGCGACGACGAACCACCTCAGCTCTGACACGTTGGGCAGACTCACCATGAAATCTCCACACCGTATAATCAGGCGTAAAACCCCACTTCTGCAAGTGTTTACCGATTTCATCCCGTGTCCACTTTTTATGGTTGTCGCACCGGACACAGGGGCACCAGGTTATTTCCTGGCCATTGGCAAATGCGGCGCTCAGAAACCCCTTGTTTTTTGTAAACCATTCAATGGTCATGTCTTTCTGACTAGGGTGACCGGTGTACATCCACGCATGATCACTCATCTTGCCTACCTACTAAACACACAAGAAATATATATATATATAATTCATCATCTATATTCATCAGTTAATCAAGTTTGTCGGTTTTATTACGTCCATGCAACCTACACGCTAATAGGTAAAGATAGGTCCTAATCCCACCCGAGTATGTGTAGATTGGGTTCGTTTTCCCATGCTCTGCTCCGGATCCAACACAGAATTTCGGCAGCACCTCCCCGCTGTTCTCCTGATACACGTCTCGGCAATAAGCTGAGGGGATGTGTACCCGGAGAACAACAGGGAGGCACTGACAAAATTCCGCATCGGATCCGGAGCAGAGCATAATGGAAAACGAACCCAATCTACACATACTCGGGCTGTCCATGGATAATGTTGGACAATTCGAAAGGATGGCGGTTATAAATATGCAAAGACATGCATATTTATAGATGCCGCCCTTTCGAACGGGAGACACATACTGGTCACGCATACTGATGATTGAAGACACCTATAGCTAGCAAGTTTCATCGGCACGAAGACCGGAACAGAGCAAATTAAGGGGGGGAGGAGATGTCATTTGTGCTCACCCACGAACGCGTCGGGAAGCTCGTCAAACGCACGGGGAGGTCGTCGAACAGCAGACCCTCGCAGCGACGAAACAACTGCACATTGAAATCCACCAGATCAACACAAATATGATGTTTTTCATAACAAAATCAGAATATATATATATATATATATATATATTTCTTCTTCTTCTTCTCTTCTTTTTCTTCTTCTTTTCCTTTTTCCTATTCTCCTTCTCCTCCTCTCCTCTTTCTTCTTCTTCTTCTTCTTCTTCTTCTTCTTCTTCTTCTTCTTCTTCTTCTTCTTCTTCTTCTTCTTCTTCTTCTTTTTTCTTCTAGTTTTTTTTTCTTTTCTTCTTTTCTTCTAAGTTTTTTCTTTTCTATCTAAGTATTTCCTACCTAATAAACTAACTATCTAATTTAACAGAAAATAAAACAGAAAATAAACTAACTATCTAATTTAACAAACTAAAAAAACAGGAAAAAACAAAAAAAATGTGAGGGGGGGGGGGCGGCGGCCGGGCACTCACCGGAGTTGGGTGGGGGCTGCCGGGGCAGCGGGGGGAGGGGGGAGACGCGGGGAGGGGGGAGCCACGGGGAGGGGGCGGCTTCGGGAGCCGGCGAGGGGAGGGGTGGCTCGGGGAGGGGGGGCGCGGGGGAGCTGCCGAGGGGAGGGGACGGCGCAGGGAGGGGGTCGTTGCGGTGGTGTGGGCGGCGCAAGGAGGGAGGCGGCGTGGTGGTGGGGGCGGCACAGGGAGGGGGCCGGTGCTGGGGGCCGGCAAGGGGAGGGGCGGCTCGGGGAGGGGGGCAGAGCGGGGGAGCCGCCGAGGGGAGGGGGGGCGGCGCGGGGACGGGGGTGGCGACGGTGAGAGGGCCACGAGGAGGGGGCGCGGTGGTGGCGGCGGCGGGAGCAGGGGGTGGCGGCGGCGAGGGGGGCGCGGGGAGGGGTCGCGGTGGTGGAGGAGCCCCGCGGGGAGGGAGGGCAGGGGATGCCGGCGGCGGGGGCGGCGAATGGGCGAAGAGGGGGCTGGCGGCGGCGCGGCGGGCGCTGGTGGTGGCGGCGGCGGGCGCAGGGGGTAGCGGCGGCGAGAGGTGGCGGCCACAGGAAGGGGGAGTGAGAGGGAGTGGAGTGGGGGCGGGGCACGGTTGTTACTTGTTTTTTTTAGAAGAGCACGACCGTTACTAGTCCGTTCCCTTTGCCGTATGCTAGCAGATAGAAACATTCTTTGCCATCCGCCAGCGGACGGCAAAGGGATAACCCATCTGACCTAAAGCTTGAACAGGGCCCAGTGGGTCCAGCTGGCTCCTTTGCCGTCTGCCAGCGGACGGCAAAGAATGTTTGCCATCCGCAGGCAGACGGGAAAGATTCGGCCTACGGCAAACACAATCTTTGCCAGCAGACGGCAATGGCCTTCTTTGCCGTCCGCTGGCAGATGGCAAAGAACTGGCAGAAGGCAAATTCCCTGATTCCAGTACTGAATGATCTTTCCTAATAGCTTTATTTAATTTCCTGAAATCAATTACCATCCTATAACCAGTTACGATTCTTTGCAGAATGAGTTCATTTTTATCATTAGGGACAACAGTTATACCTCCTTTCTTAGGAACACAATGAACGGGACTTACCCATCTACTATCAGTAATAGGATAGATTATACCTGCCTCCAGAAGCTTTAGTATTTCCGTTCTTACCACTTCTTTCATCTTAGGATTTAAGCGGCGTTGATGATCAACAACAGGTTTAGCATCCGGTTCCATATTAATCTTGTGCTGACATAGAGTGGGACTTATGCCCTCAAGATCATCAAGAGTATATCCAATAGCAGCCCTGTGCTTCTTCAGAGTTTTGAGTAATCTCTTTTCTTCATGCTCTGAAAGGTTAGCACTGATAATAACAGGATATATATTCTTTTCATCAAGATAAGCATATTTCAAGGTATCAGGTAAAGTCTTTAGCACAAACACGGGATCTCCCTTGGGTGGAGGAGGATCCCCTAAAATATCAACTGGTAGGTTGTGTTTAAGAATATGTGTTTGTCTAAGAAATATATGCATATCATTCTCATGGTCTAGCAAATATAGTTCTAGTGGATCAATAGGAGGCACGGCAATAGAAGCGAGACCAATTATTTCATCCTTACTAGGTAATTCATTATCATGCGGTTGCTTACTAAACTTGGAGAAATTAAATTCATGAGACACATCACCAAAACTTACTTTGACCTTCTCAGTAACACAATTAATTTCAGCATTAATAGTACTCAAGAAAGGTCTACCAAATATAATGGGACAAAAAATATCTTGTTCAGAACCAAGTACTAAGAAATCAGTTGGGTACTTAACTTTTCCACACAAGACTTCAACATCCCTAACTATCCCAAGTGGTGTAATAGCGTCTCTGTTTGCATTTTTAATAGTAACATCAATATCTTCAAGTTCAGAGGGTGCTATGTCATTCATGATTTCTTGATATAAGGTAAAAGGTATAGCACTAACACTAGCACCCATGTTACACAAGCCATGATAACAATGATCTCTAATTTTAACTGAAACAACAGGCATGCCAACAACTGGTTTGTTTTTATCTAGCTTGTCCTGTACGTTAGTAGCAGGTTTTGCAATTCTAGCGGCTTCGCCACAGAAGTAAAGAACTTGACCCTCAATATTATCAACTAGAAGATCTTTAACTATAGCAACATTAGGCTCAATATTTATTTGTTCAGAAGGTGTAGGTGTCCTAACATGACTTTTATTAACGACAGTTGTAGCTTTAGCATGTTCCTTAATTCTAACAGGGAAAGGTGGTTTCTCAATGTAAGCAGTAGGAACAATCGGATCAACGTGGCAAACAATTATTTCTTCCTTCTTAATTTTAAAAGGTTCCTCTAATTGTTTCTCAATGGGTTGATGATATTTAAAGCACTTCTCCTTAGGGAGATCAACATGAGTAGCGAATGATTCACAGAAAGAAGCTACTATCTCAGAGTCAAGGCCATATTTATTGCTAAACTCATGGAAAGTATTGGTTTCCATAAAAGATTTAACACAATCAAACTTAAGCTTTATACCTGGCTCTTTACCTTTGTCGAGTTCCCAATCTTCAGAGATGCGTTTAATTCTTTCCAGAAGATCCCATTTGAATTCAATAGTCCTCTTCATATAGGAACCGGTAGAAGAAGAATCGAGTAGTACTTGATCATTATGAGAAAGCCGAGCATAACAAATTTCTATAATCATTTCTCTTGAGAGCTTGATGCTTGTGATCTGCGCTGGGTTTTCTGTGAAGACGAACGGGTCATGCAGCACAATGTGGGTAAGTATTTCCCTCAGTTAAGAAACAAGGTTTATCTAACCAATAGGAATATCCTTCGTCAACCGTCTTCAGCGACTGCACACAAAAGAGCAAACACTTGCACCCAACGCGGCAAGAGGGTTGTCAATCCCCGTGGTCTCGTTATTTGCAAGTAAATAAGGTGTGTAGATAGTTGTGGATAATTGTAAATTGCAAAATAAAATAAAAGAAAGTAAATGGCAGCAAGGTAATGATAGCGTTTGTTAATTGATAAGTGGATAGACCCGGGGGCCGTGGTGTTCTCTAGTGGCATCTCTCATATAGGAAGCATACGGTGGGTAAACAAATTACTGTTGGGCAATTGACAGAAAAGCGGATAGTTATGCAATCTTTATTCATGGCAATGATTATCTATATATAGGCATCACGTCCATAAGCAAATAGGCCGACTCCTGCTTGCACCTATTACTATTACTCCACTTCAAGAGCGCTTCTATGCTTGCCTCTCTACGTATTAAGTTCATGACAAATAGAGTAATGCTTGGAGAATGATGACATGATGTAGACAAAGAGAATTCATTTAATATGAACTAACCCCATCGTTTTATCCTTAGTGGCAGCAATACGAAGGCGTGTCTTGTCCCTTTCTGTCACTGGGATATAGAGTACCGCCAGATTGAACCCACTACAACGCACACCTCTCACTGAAGAAATATCAATCTAGTTGGCCAAACTATTTCAATAGATCGGAGAGAATTACGAAGCTATAATAATCATGCAAATAAGAATCATAATAATCAGAGTTGACTCAAATACTTTTCGTGAATAATCTGAACATAAACCCACAATTCATCGGATCCCAACAAACACACCGCACATAAGGATTACATTGAGTGGATCAAAGCGAAGATGCGATGATCATTGTATTGAAGATCAAAAGAAAGAGATAGACATCTAGATACAAACCACGGACCCGTAGGTTTGTGGTGGACTACTCACAACTCATCACGGAGGCAGCAAGGGTGATGTAGAGCCCCTCCGTGATCGATTCCCCCTCCGGCAGATCGGCGAAAAAGGTCGCTATATGGGTATATGGTGGAACAGGGACTTGTGGCGGCAGAAAAAGTGTTTCGAGTGCTCCCTTAGGGTTTTTAGAATATATGATGATTTATAGGCCAGAGAGGGGCACGAGAGGGCGGCCGAGGGGGTGACTACCCAACAGGGCGCGGCCTGCCCATCTGGCGCGCCCTGTTGCGTAGTGGGCCCCTCGTGCAGCCTCTCGTCCACTTCCGAAGCTTCTAGGTCTTCATATAGTCTAGAAAAAATCATATTAAAGTTTCGTAGCAATTGGACTTCGTTTGGTAGGGTAAACCTGAAAAGCAAAAAACATGCAGAAAACAGCAACTGGCATTGGGCACTAGGCCAATAGGTTAGTGCTCAAAAATAATATTAATTGGTATATAAACACCCAAAAAAGTATCCTAGGATGATAATATAATAGCATGGAACAATTAAAAAATTTAGATTCGTTGGAGACGTATTGTGACACCTTGGATTTGGTGCTACAATGATCATTGTAATTAAGCAACAGTAATGGCCAAGATTAAGCTAATGCTTTTGCTAGCCCATGTGTGATCACATTTGAAATCAAATCCTAATTCATTTTCCTTTGCAATTAAAATTCATTTTGATAAGTGGATTTAATAGTTTTGCAAACCAGGAGATAAAAATCATGAATGGGTTGCAAATATTCCCTAAGCATTTGGAAAATTGCAACCCACATTTTTGTAAGGTGTTTAGTGCCTCAAAATAAACAAAACAGTGTCCAAATCAATTATATAAATACCTTTTTAATTATGTCATTTTCCAAACCTTTCAAAGTGGCCCGATCTTTTTGCGACATGATAGAATATTGCCTCATATTTATTGGACCAAGTCACACATTTTTTGCTACAACAAATTATTGCTGAAAATAAATGAAAACAGAAAGAATAAGCGCGCGCACGGCCGTCCGAAGTGCTGATCGCTCGCTGTCGAGCATCCCACGCCCCCCGCAAGGATAAGACCGAGCCCACGGGCCCCTCTCTCTCTCTCTCCCGCGAACCCTAGGACCCCAGTAGCCCCCTCTGTCTCTCTCTCTTGCTCGCGTTCGAGCTCGGCCGAGCGCATCCATGGCCGCACCGTGGTGAATTCCGAGGCCACGGTCACTCCCTGGCCCCCGTAGCCTGTCCAGAAGCTCCACAGCGTCGGCTCGTCCTCCTTGAGCTCTGGATCGAAGCTGTGGAGCTCCTACACCGTCGCCATCAACCTTCTTCCTCATCAGACCCGAACGCACGCCGTCGTCGATTCGTCGCCTCCACTGCATCACCCTCTGCTCCGGGCCTTCCCAGCAACGATTGTGAGCTCCCTCTCATGGCTCCTTCTCTCTACGCCCCTGTAGGCAGCTGTAGCTAGCCCCTGTCGAAGCCGGGCTCTGTCTGCCGCCATGGCTAACCAACTCGAGCTCCTGAGCCTCTCCGTCTCGGTTGGGTGGCGCCAACGTGGTCCTGGTGATCTCCAGAGCCCATCCCGCGCTAGATTCGCTCGAATAGCTCGCTGTTTGCACGCGCCTGTGCTGGCCAGAGCACCGCCGCCGCCATTGTTGAAGCTGCGCTCGATTCCGGCCACCTCTAAGCCCACTGCCACCACCCATCGACGCTCGAGCTCAGGATCACGCCGGGCCAAACCGCGCGTCAAATGACCGCCGGAGTTGGCCGGACGGGCAACTCCGAGGCCCCTGTTTAGCTTCGGCGCCTCGCCGTCGTTAAGCTGCTGACGTGCCGTCATTACCCCCCCCCCCTAATTAATCTAACTCTAGTCACTGACGACCGGGTCCCACCTTGTTAACTAATCAGTGTTTAAAAATAACCCCTCTGTTTAGCTGCTGACACTGACCAGTGGGGCCGGCCCACTGTTACACTGGATCAGGCTGACCCAGTCAGCCTGCTGACTGGGCAGCTGGCCCACCAGTCAGCCTCTGCTGACTGGGTGTTGACCCAGGTCAACAGGGCCCACCAGTCAGCCACTGTGTGGGCTGACTGGGTACAAACCTGGGTGCACTTAGCATTTACTGTTCTGGATAATTCGAATTTATAATTAAAAGAAATTTCAGAAAATCATTAAAACTTTGAAAATTAATATAAAATAATCCGTAACTCGGATGAAAAAGTTTTATACATGAAAGTTGCTTCGAAAAATCCCACGAATCCGAATACGATGTCCGTTCATCTGTCACATGCTCCTAGCATGATGAACATGGACATTTGGCGTTAGGATCATCTGTCCGATAAATCCAAAGACCCGGGAAATATCGTCAGATATTCTCCCGCTCCGTCTACGTCGTGTAGTACTGCGTTAGAGCATCCCTAGCCCTACATATTGTCATGACATGCATCGAGATGCATCTGCTTGCTTTATATTTATTGTTTCTTCCCCCCTCTTCTCTCCGGTAGCCTACGAGATTGACGCCACTGCTGTCTACGACTACAATCTTGACGACCAGCCTTTTGCAGTAGAGCAACAAGGCAAGCAAAAACCCCTTGATCATTCCTATATCACCTATTCCTTCTCCCTTGTGCTTGCATTAGATTTTGCTTATGTATTGGGTTGCACCTATTCTGATGCATAACCTGTTTTTGATTACTGTTGCTACTTTACCAGCTATCATAAAATGCTTAGTATATGTATGGTTAGTGTTACCCTGTGGTCCCCACCTTGACACTGTTGCCCCTAATTTCATCATCGACGACATCGAGGACTTGAAGACAGAAGGCTCAATCGTCATGATTGGCAAGCCATTACCAACACATCACCTCACACCCTTCAGTATGACACTACAGAGCTACTATCAAGTGCTGAGGGTGATACCTCGTAACGCACTCCCGATGTTAATTCTATAGCGTAGCTATCCGGTCGTGGGTATCGAGGGTGATTCCTCCTTCCCCATTCCAGATAGTGACTCTGTCAAACGCATACCTCGAGTGGGATCCATCGACGGTGATTCCTCGGATTTCCACTTGGTGTATAGACACACGGTTACATTGACTTGAATTTGAGCTAAATGAGAAAGATGGGTCGGCCCCAAGGGTACCCGCAATTGAGGTGAAGTCGGGCCGGACCTAAAAGGTACCCGCGAGATATTACGAGGCGTGGCCGGTCATTCTTTGTCCTTGCCACACATCCTCGAGACGGGGCGACGGGACCACCTGATCGTAGCCGCGAGCTCCCAAGACACTAACGGGTTTGGATATGTGATGTGAGTAGGCCTCTGGCCTTTTTTCGCACTAACCACCACGCGGGAATAAAAGTGGGTACTCTTCGTCGTACATTCGCCTGAAAGTTCTTCAGACGCCACAGTTGAGTGGCACGCGCCCGGGTGGCCCGCGTAAGCACCGTCTTTGTATTAAGAGGTGCCAGGACTGACACCGGCCGTCCTCGTAACGTGTTGGATTGCAAGGGAGATTGACTCATGACCCCAAGCAATTAGGATGTACACCGGCGTGCTGGCCTCTCTGTTGAGCCTAGGTAGGATTACGGCGTGTCGATCGACTGAGGCCGGGTATGACCAGGAAATTGTATCCGGCCAGAGTTTATCGAGCGTGTTGGGTAAGTTTGTGCACACCTACAGGGAAGAAGTATTATCTATACGAATAGCCGTGTCCACGGTAACGGACGCTTGGAAGTATCCTGACTTAATACAACTAGAACTGGATACCTATGAATTAAAGTGGATTAATGGCTCCGGGATTGCTTTCTCGCATGGAGTCGAGAAGGAATCTCTGGGCATTACAACAAATATCATTATTTTAAGTATTGTTAATCTGCACTCTTCTAATGCTGCAAGTCACTGAAGATGCTAGTCTTCGATAGGACTAGGCCTTCTCCCTCTTCTGGCATTTCTGTAGTTTAGTCCAAAGATATAGCCCCATTCCTTGATAATGGTGCATATCTAGCATAGTTCTGATGTCAGTCTTGCGAGTACTTTGGATGAGTACTCACGTTGCTTTGCTCCCTCTTTTCCCCTTGACACAATGTCGCGATCAGATTATGGAACCCAGGAGATAGCTTACCCCGTTGACGACCACTACTACCACGACGGAGGCTACTACAACCAAGATGGAGCCTACTACGACGTGGAGTTCGCTGACGACCAGGAGTAGTTTCGGAGGATCCCAGGCAGGAGGCCTGGGCCTTTTCGATCTAGTGTCGCTGTTATGCTTAGCCTTCTTAAGGCAAACTTGTTTAATTAATGTCTGTACTCAGATAATGTTGCTTCCGCTGACTTATGTACTCAAGCTTTTGTATTCGAGCTCTCGAGGCCCCTAGCTGTAATATGAAGCTTGAATTATTTTGATTTGTGTTTAGAGTTGTGTTGTGATATCTTCCAACGAGTCTCTGTTCTTGATCATGCATAATTGCGTGTATGAATAGTGCACGATTAAGGCGGGGGCGTCGCATGTATCAGCATCCCCAAGCTTAATTTCTGCTCGTCCTCGAGTAGGTAAATGATAAAAACAAGAATTTTTGATGTGACATGCTACCCAACATGTAATCTATTGTAGGTTTGTTCATTGAGAAACGATGAATTAATAAACATCAACATAGTAATATTCAATAACATAAGAAACATAATCATCAAGTTTCAAAGTATAAGATCCAAAAAGAATGCTCACCCCCTATTCATTTATCATATCAAAATAGCATGGCTCCATCTTCACCACATAAATACAAAAGTCAAGCACCACGGTGTCAAGTCAGGCAATTGGATCGTACTTCTTAACGCGCTTCAGCTTTTAATTGCTTGCGCAATATATGAGCGTGAACCATGGACATAGCATAAAGGTGGAATAGAATATGGTGGTAGGTTTCAAAGGGGTGAAAGTGGAGAAGAAAGTCTTGCATCAACTAGGCGTATCAACGGGCTATGGAGATGACCATCGATAGATATCAATGCGAGGAGTAGGGATTGCCATGCAACGGATGCACTAGAGCTATAAGTGTATGAAAGCTCAACGGTAGCTAAGTGGGTGTGCATCGAACTTGCTTGCTTATGAAGACCTTGGGCATTTGAGGAAGCCCGTCATCGGAATATACAAGCCAAGTTCTATAATGAAAATTTCCACTAGCATATGACAGTGATAAACAAGAGACTCTCTATATGAAGAACATGGTGCCACTTTGAGGCACAAGTGTGGAATAAGAGGTAGTAGCACTGTCTCTTCTCTCTTTTCTCTCATTT
This sequence comes from Elymus sibiricus, assembly GCA_039707655.1. Classification (NCBI taxonomy): domain Eukaryota; kingdom Viridiplantae; phylum Streptophyta; class Magnoliopsida; order Poales; family Poaceae; genus Elymus; species Elymus sibiricus. Next base: position 535,517,846 of record CM077675.1, read on the forward strand.
ATTATTATTTTTTCTTTTTCTTTTCTTTTTTTTTCTTTTTCTTTTTTTTCGTTCGGAGTCTCATCCCGACCTGTGGGGGAATCATTGTCTCCATCATCATTTCCTCACTGAGACAGTGCCCTCATAATGATGATCATCACACTTTTATTTACTTACAACTCATCATGAAAAATTGTATGACTCTATATGAATGCCTCTGGCAGTATTCCAGGATGTGCAATGATCAAGCGTAACATGTATGATATTAATGATGAACGGTGGCTTTGCCACAAATACTATGTCAGCTTTTATGATCATGCAAAGCAATATGACAATGGAAGTACAAGTCATATGATGTGACGGTGGAAGTTGCATGGAAATATATCTCGGAATGGATATGGAAATGCCATGATAGGTAGGTAAGGTGGCTATTTTGAATAAGATATAATGAGGCTTATGTGCAACAGAGCGTATCATGTCACGGGGTTTGGATGCACCTGCGAAAGTTGCACCAATCCTCGAGGTGAGAATGGGCAATGCACGGTACCGAAGAGACTAGCAAATATGTGAAGGTGAGTGTGCGTATGTCCATGGATTCACATTAGTCATGAAGAACTCACATACTTATTGCAAGATTTTATTAGCTCTCTCGAAACAAAGCACTACTCGCATGCTCCTAGGGAGGAGGTTGGGAGGAATTAACTATCGCGCGCCCCCGACCTGAACAGCACTAGGATTTCAACGAGGAATAAGTATGCTCACACATCATCACCATGCCATAAAAATATTTGGATGAACAACAAGTTAACAACCTCTGATTCACAACACCTTTATTAACCAATAATCATGCACTCATGCTTTTTCACATTACCACATCAATATCATTAACCATGATTTCTCTTTTGTGTTATACATGTGGTTTTGATTATGCACTCATTGAATACCTATTATTTTTTGAACTAGTCTTATGACCCATGCAAATTACCGTCGCTGTTTATTAACTCTCAAACAAATATAAGTGAAGAACGAGACTGCAATTATTTCTATAAAATCTATACGCCACCGTGCTCTAAAAGATATAAGTGAAGTACTAGAGCAACTGCCTAGCTCAAAAGATATAAGTGAAGCACATAGAGTATTCTAATAAATTGTGATGATATTTTGTCTCTCTCAAACGGGTGTGTGCAGCAAACAATGATTGTGGGAAACTGAAAAAAAAAGCAAACTAAAGCAAATGACGCTCCAAGCAAAATTCATATCATGTGATGAATAAAAATATAGCTCCAAATGACATACCGATGGATTGAGACGAAAGAGGGGATGCCTTCCGGGGCATCCCCAAGATTAGACGCTTGAGTCTTCCTAGAATATTACCTTGGGGTTCCTTGGGCATCCCCAAGCTTAGGCTCTTGCCGCTCCTTATTCCTTCGTCCATCATGATCACACCCAAAACTTGAAAACTTCAGCACACAAAACTCAACAGAATGCTCCTGAGATCCGTTAGTATAATAAACATATCAAATACTTTAGGTACTGTTATAAATTGATTCATATTTTATTATTGCATAAGGTACTGTATTATAACTTCTCCATGACTTATACCCCCCGATATAATCCATGGCATCATCAAAACAAGCAAAACATGCAAGCAAAAACAGAATATGTCCAAAACAGAACAGTCTGTAAAGATCTGTATAGAAACTATACTTCTGTATCCCTAAAAATTCTGAAAACTTAGGAAAACGTGAAGAATTTGTACAGAAATACTTTGTAAAAATTTCAAGAATTTAGCACGCACCAGCAGAGAACAAACAATTCTGCACTGGAGGCGAAAGTTTCTGTTTTTGCACAGCATCAATCATACTCATCAAATAGGTTATCCCAAAGGCTTTACTTGGCACAAACACTAATTAAAACATAAAAACATAATCATTATAGAGGCAACAATCATGTTGTGACACCAAAACAGAAAGTAAAAAGCAAAAATTAAGATACCTATTGGGTTGCCTCCCACCTAGCGCTATTGTTTTACGCCCCTAGGTAGGCATAACGCGTAAGGTCAAGTATTGTAATAATCATGAAGACGGTCCGTCATGCTATAATCATATTCCCTCCTTTCAGCAGCAAGTTTTCTAATTGGGAGGCAAAAGTAATTGAAGGGACTAAATTTCACAACACTAGGATCCGTAAGATCTACCTCGGGAGGAGTGGAAGGCTCTTCCTTAGCTTTTTCATAAGTAATGATCAACTCCTAACTGTATAGGTTCCGATAAAGGTACTTCCTTAATTCTCTCTCAAGCTCATAACCCAATCCAAGTTTTGGTATAGCAAATTGATCGTTGTGTTCGGAAATCTTATCAACTAGGACATTAGGTGGAACCTTCTTTCTAAGGTTTTCATCATAAGCAACATAATCCGTGGATCTTAGTTTCCTTATCCCTTCCATCTCATAAAGAATCCCATCTATGGGAGGGCACTCACCATTAATCCTATAATGAGCAAATACATCTCTAGCCTCTTGAATGATTTCATTAAATTCCTGAGCAAGAAATATGGTGGCTAGACATTTAGTAGAGGCTTCCTGAATATTTGAGAATTCTAGAAACAACCATTGTATGAAAGGATGCATATGAATAAATTGTCTTTCCAATTGTACTATGAGCAAACATATAGAATCCGCATAACTTGTGGTTCTCGCAACAATAGAGCCTCCTATCAATGGTAAAGATCCCGCACAAGTGAAAAAATCTCGAATCACACTCTTTCCAATAACATTACCACTACCTATGCGGAGTTTCTTCGTTTGCACAATAGGTTCCTTTTTAGAAGGATCATCATCTGCAAGGTTATCAAGTTTTTCTTTAGCAACTTCATCAAAATTTCTTTTAGCATGTTCATCACAAGGTGAAGTTGGATTTTCAAAGGCTTCCGCACTAGAGGCGGAAGCACCACTAATTTCAAACTCAGACATGATAGCAACTTCAAGCAAACAGGCAAACTAGCAAGCGACGAAGTAAACTAGCGACAAGCAAAGATAAATATTTTTGTATTTTTTGATTTTTATAAAGCAAACTAAATATAACAGCAAATAAAAATAAGAACAAGTGAATGATAATTTGTGTGAAGTTACTTGATAGTTGATGACGATATTCCCGACAACGGCGCCAGAAATCCTTCCTGATGCTTGTGATCTGCGTTGGGTTTTCCGTGAAGATGAACGGGTGACGCAGCAAAATGCAGGTAAGTATTTCCCTTAGTTAAGAACCAAGGTTTATCGAACCAATAGGAATATCCTTCGTCAACCGTCTTCAGCGGCTGCACACAAAAGAGCAAACACTTGCACCCAACACGGCAAGAGGGTTGTCAATCCCCTTGGTCTCGTTATTTGCAAGTAAATAAGGTTTGTAGATAGTTGTAGATAATTGTAAATTGCAAAATAAAATAAAATAAAATAAATGGCAGCAATGTAATGATAGAGTTTGTAAATTGATAAGTGGATACACCCAGGGGCCGTGGTGTTCTCTAGTGGCATCTCTCATATAGGAAGCATACGGTGGGTAAACAAATTACTGTTGGGCAATTGACAGAAAAGTGGATAGTTATGCAATCTTTATTCATGGCAATGATTATGTATATATAGGCATCACGTCCATAAGAAAATAGGCCGACTCCTGCCTGCACCTATTACTATTACACCACTTCAAGAGCGCTTCTAAGCTTGCCTCTCTACGTATTAAGTTCATGACAAACAGAGTAATGCTTGGAGAACGATGACATGATGTAGACAAAGAGAATTCAATTAATATGAACTAACCCCATCGTTTTATCCTTAGTGGCAGCAATACAAAGGCGTGCCTTGTCCCTTTCTGTCACTGGGATATAGAGCACCGCCCGATTGAACCCACTACAATGCACCCGTCTCACTGAAGAAATATCAATCTAGTTGGCCAAACTATTTCAATAGATCGGAGAGAATTACGAAACTATAATAATCATGCAAATAAGAATCATAATAATCAGAGGTGACTCAAATACTTTTCATGAATAATCTGAACATAAACCCACAATTCATCGGATCCCAACAAACACACCGCACATAAGGATTACATCGAGTGGATCAAAGCGAAGATGCGATGATCATTGTATTGAAGATCAAAAGAGAGAGAGATAGCCATCTAGATACAAACCACGGACTCGTCGGTCTGTGGTGGACTACTCACAACTCATCACGGAGGCAGCAAGGGTGATGTAGAGCCCCTCCGTGATCGATTTCCCCTCCGTCAGATCGCCGAAAAAGGTCACCAGATGGGTATACGGTGGAACAGGGACTTGCGGCGGTGGAAAAAGTGTTTCGGGTGCTCCCCTAGGGTTTTCTGAATATATGATGATTTATAGGCCAAAGAGGGGCACGAGAGGGTGGCCGAGGGGGTGACTACCCAACTAGGCGCGGCCTTCCCCTCTAGCGCGCCCTGTTGGGTAGTGGGCCCCTCGTGCAGCCTCTCGTCCACTTTCAAAGCTTCAAGGTCTTCATATAGTCCAGAAAAAATCATATTAAAGTTTCGTAGCAATTGGACTTCGTTTGGTAGGGTAAACCTGAAAAGCAAAAAACATGCAGAAAACAGCAACTGGCACTGGGCACTAGGTCAATAGGTTAGTGCTCAAAAATAATATTAATTGGTATATAAACACCCAAAAAGTATCCTAGGATGATAATATAATAGCATGGAACAATCAAAAATTATAGATACGTTGGAGACGTATCAGAGCTCATGGTTGGGGCAGGTGTGCATCATATATTTAAGCCTCCCCCAAGCTTGAGCGATACTTTCTCCTTCACGAGGCCATCAATTATAAATAAAGTTCCGATCATGATGGACAAGATGCATATCATAAAACTTCTGATGAAATTCCAGCTTCAAGCGATTCCAGTCCCATGATCCAATACCATCCAATAGCTTGTACCACATTAATGCCTTTCCCTCCAAAGATAAAGGGAAAACCTTCTTCTTAGCTTTGTCTCTAGACAAACCTGCAATCTTAAATAATCCACAAACCTCATCGACAAATATTAAATGATAATCAGGATGAGTCGTACCATCGTAAGTGAAAGGACGTGGATGTCACCTAGAGGGGGGGGGTGAATAGGCGCTTTAAAATAATTACGGTTTAGGCTTGAACAAATGCGGAATAAAACTAACGTTTAATATGTCAAGCACAAAACCTAAAACAACTAGGTTCACCTATGTGCACCAACAACTTATGCTAAGCAAGATAGACAACTAAGTGATAGCAAGATATATAACAAGAAACAATATGGCTATCACAAAGTAAGGTGCATAAGTAAAGGGCTCGGGTAAGAGATAACCGAGGCACGCGGAGACGACGATGTATCCCGAAGTTCACACCCTTGCGGATGCTAATCTCCGTTCGGAGCGGTGTGAAGGCACAATGCTCCCCAAGAAGCCACTAGGGCCACCGTAATCTCCTCACGCCCTCGCACAATGCAAGATACCGTGATTCCACTAAGGGACCCTTGAGGGCGGTCACCGAACCCGTACAAATGGCAACCCTTGGGGGCGGTCACCGGTACCCGTACACTTTGGCAACCTTTGGGGGCGGTTCACCAGTACCCGTACAAATTGGTCGGGGCAATCTCCACAACCTAATTGGAGACCCCGACGCTTGCCCGGAGCTTTACACCACAATGATTGAGCTCCGAGGCACCACCAACCGTCTAGGGCGCCAAGGCACCCAAGAGGAACAAGCTCTAGGGTGCTCAAACACCCAAGAGTAATAAGCTTCTCAAACTTCACTTCCACGTATCACCGTGGAGAACTCAAACCTATGCACCAAATGCAATGGCAAGGGCACACGGAGTGCCCAAGTCCTTCTCTCCCAAATCCCACCAAAGCAACTAATGCTAGGGAGGAAAATGAGAGGAAGAACGAAGAAGAACACGAAGAACTCCAAGATCTAGATCCAAGGGGTTTCCCTCACTTAGAGGAGAAAGTGATTGGTGGAAAGGTGGATCTAGATCTCCTCTCTCTTTTCCCTCAAGAACTAGCAAGAATCATTGGAGGGATTGAGAGTTAGCAAGCTCGAAGAAGGTCAACAATGGGGGGAAAAAATGAGCTCAAAGGATAAGATGCATTGGGGAAGAAGACCCCCTTTTATGGGTGGGGGGAAATTCAACCGTTACCCCCACAGCCCGCGCATTGCGGTACTACCGCACAAATTCACGGTACTACCGCAAGAGGTTGCGGTACTACCGCAAAGGGTAGCGGTACTACTGCTTGCGAGCGGTACAAAAAAAAATACTTCCGTGCCTACCTCCGCTGGACAAAACACGAGATTTTGGTCCAGAGCGGTACTACCGCTCAGGAGCCGCGGTAGTACCGCGCTGGAGCGGTAGTAAAAAATTACATCCGCTCTAGCCGCGGTAGTACCGCAGCAGCCTTTACCAAAACAGCCACAACTTTTGCAAACGGACTCCGAATTCAACGAAACCAAGTTTGTTGGAAAGCTAACGACATGGGCTAACACAATCTTGATAGAAATATCAATAAGAAGCAAATGAGAAAAGGTCCATAAGAAAATGGTGAGAACCCATCCTCGGATATGACCGGTAAAACCTCCAACATCGAAAACATCATAGAAGATGCATATGGACTCCGTTTTCGATGAACTTGAGCTTGTCATGAAGATGACCATAAGCTTAAGAACCCACATAGAGAAAAAGCCAACCAAGAACCAAGAAAGATGATGATGCCAAGAATGCAATGGTTTGAGCTCTCAACGAACGATACGATCAAGCTACTCACTTGAGAGCCCCCCTTGATAGTACGGCAATCGATCCTATAACCCGGTCTCCCAACTACCACCATGAGACCGGTAAAATAGAAAACCCTATCAAGGTCGAACCTTTGCCTTGCGCATAGTCCACTTGAAGTAGATGATGACGATCTTGTCCTTCTCAAGATGGACCACCTTTCTTCATTGCGTCGGCTCGATGAAGACTAGTAGATTGCTCCCCCATACTCCACTATGGGAGAGCCACTCGTCGGCACATCTTCACAAGTCCATTGTCACCACAATGGACGGCAAGCTTCAAGCATGATCTCTCCGTGATGCTTCACTTGAACTTGCACACCGCAACCTTGATGACGATCACCACCTGATGTCATCCTCCATGGATTGTATGGGATCTTCTTATTGATGCTCGCCCATGGAAACATACCTAACCCCACAAAGAACACTCACAGGGAACATGGGTTAGTACACAAAGCGTAATGGACAATGCTTACCATACCATGGGATCACTTGATCCCTCTCGGTACATCTTGTATGCTTTGTGTGTTGATCAACTTGATTCACTCTTTGACTTAGTCTTGATCAACCTTGTGTCTTATCTTCTCTCTTCATAAAGATGATGTCTTGAAGGTAAACATGAATGCTCACACAATCTTATTCTTCAAGACATGCTTGCAATAAGCTCAACTCCCACATGACCAATCTCTGGATAAACCTTGAATACCACCTTGGTCACCATATAAACTCCTTGAAACCAACAGATGGACTTCAAGAAGTACCTACGGACAAATCCTTAGAATATAACTCAAGGCAACCATTAGTCCATAGGGATTGTCATCAATTACCCAAAACCACACATGGAGAAATGTGCTCTTACAATCTCCCCCATTTTGGTAATTGATGACAACCACTTTCAAGAGAGTTTATATAAGGAAATAAGCACAACCAAGCACACACAAATGCAAAGCAATGCATGGATGTGAGATGCAAATACTTAAACAATAAAAGCAAAACTCTCTAAGATTTCCAAACTAAACTCTCTAAACTTCTCCCCCATTGGCATCGATTGCTAAAATGGGCGAAAAGCTTAGAAAGCCAATATAATAGGTGTTCCTCCAAAAGGTGTGTATTTCTCAAAATATGAGTCAAAAAAATACACATATCTAATGATAAGTAGATGGAGGAACACAAACTATATTGAGAATCCAAAGATTGCAAAAAGGATCGTATGGCACAAAGACATACAAAAGAGAAGCAAGCAATCAAAAGATACCAATTGGACCAAACAATCACATGATCCAACGAGCCACATTAATAAAAGATATTATGATATGGGAAAAAGTGTGTCCTAAAGAAACTAGAGAAGCTCCCCATGATTTGCACACTATTAAGAATTTTTGTATTTGGATACAAGAGCACAAAATAGGATCATCACTCCCCCAAAATCAATAGAAACACACAACAAGTGCAAGCAAGTAGATAAGACAATGAGAATAGTACTTGCACTAAACATATGGTTGAGCAACATGTAAAAGAGGCAATCTTAAGAATAGGCTCAACCAAAGTGATGTGTGAGTCATGGCAAAGCACGTGAGAAGACTAGTATAAGGATGAGCATTAAGCATCAACATAGTCTTGATGAAATGAGACACAGAGTGCAAGCCATATCCTTCCCACACACAAACCACTAGCAAATGGGTTCACAAGCTTACTAATAATAAAATTAAAAACCAAAGCTTGTGACGACCCATGGTGAAGATAGGAAATAATAGCCTTGTCAATGGGAGGGTTACCAATCGAAATGGCAAAACCCTCATGAGGACAAGCATGAGGAAAATAATCTTCACCACCAAAGAGTGCATCAAGATGCAAGGATATAAGATCCGCACTCAAGACAAATTCTTTCACGAAACCACCAAGGAAATAAAAGGAAATGCAACGGTGGACGTGAAAGAAAAGAGGATATCAACTAGAGATGTAACTTCTCTCATGTGTATAGGATTCTAGGTAGAGGACAATCATGATGATATATCCACAAAGAATGATGTACATACGAAATAGTTACACGAAGGAAGGAACAAGATATCCAAAAGGAAGTCATAAATATACCAATAAGATCTTTGCTTGAAAGCATAGCACATGGCCTAATATTTTCTTATTGTACATAAATGAACTCCCATCATACGAACATCAAAGACATCACAACTAGCAACAAGAGATCATCGTTGGGATGCTTTGAGAAAGGAAACAAGTACCACAAGAATGAATTAAGAGCTTCATGCCATGATGCAACCTACAAAGGTTGAATGCAATCAATGTATGCATGAAGTAGATACTTGTTACCGAGATAGCATTGGATTGATGTAGTAGATAATGTTTCATCGATCATCCTAGCATGGCTCCAATAAGCACATGGTGTCAACACCTTCCTTGTAAGTGAGCCGAGCATCCAATGCATCTCCAATTGTTCCTAGAACAACAACACAAACAAAGTGGTACCCAAACTTATTGGGACCAAAAGTTAGTGGACCAACAATACATAGGACAAAACTCCACATAAATATGTGCATATAGATATGAAATTGAATTTCATGCACACTTTAGCCAATTTATGTCATAGTGGAGTTTCCCCTATATATTGGGTCAAGGAAAGAGAACATGCCAACGAAAGTACATGTAGTAAATATGCATGCTCAAAGCTTTCAAGAATCAAATCAACACACAGTTGATAAGATACCGAACGATAAGGTATCAAGTGAAAATAAGATACCAAACGAAAAATTATCACTTGACGGATACCAACTAAAAGATACATCAAGGAATGAGATATCCATTGACACATGCCAAATAGAAGGAAACAAGATACCAATTGAAGGAAAACAAGAGGTATCAAGTTGCCAAAAGAGAGCTAGGTTCCAAACAAACCAAACCCTCCGCAAATTTTCATGATGGCACAAGGCACCATAGAGAAAAGGCTTGCCTCCCACCAACACACACTTGATGAAGATCGAAAGATTTTATGATAAAAACATAAAGAGAGTGTTCTGAAGAAAATAGGATAGCTCCCCCAAGAGATGTGCATTATATAGAATTTGCATTTGAATACAAAATGCACACGATGGGATCATCACTTCCCTATATCTATAGAAACACTAGAAATGCTCAAAAAGATCCACAAGAGGCAAGGAAGACAAACGATAAATAAAAACCTATGTAAAGATGATTAGCAAATTCTACCACTTAAAAGGAATACCAATTGTCAAAGGACAAGAAGTATTTGGAAATAATTCCCATTGGTAGATTGCAAATATATCCAACATCATCTTTACTCCTAAATCACAAGCAAATGACACTTGTAGAGCTAGCATGCCACCTAGGAACAAGATAAATTATAATATCAAATCTAAGTGGCAATATCTCAAATGTACACATTCTCTGGGCTTGTAATATGCACATAGCATATTACTCCCCCATAATGTGATAACCCAACGTTAATAACAAGTGGCAAATGAAATCCAACAAGAGATGATTAATGGACCATTTAGAATCTGAATTTCTCATGAGAAGACATACCGCATAGAAGCTAGATAATCTTGTAATATCAATACTAAGTGGTATTCCTCATGTACACACATTTTTAGGGTCGTGAAGTGCACAAAGCACATCACTCCCCCAAAATGGGATAAACCATTAATCTCTCAAAAGAGCCAGCTAAGATTCAAACTAGATGCAAAAGGCTCAACACAAGTCTCACACATACATGATGTGCAACCCACCATACACACTTGATTACTCAAGAAAATAAGTAGGAAGCACAACATATATAAATACATGCAAGGTACAAAACCACAACATGCAAAGGGGCAAGTAACTAACAATGTAAACAATTTAAGTACAAGTTACCGTAAGGAGGCACATTGGATATAAGATAGAAACTTGATAATCCAAATGACTTGGCTTGAGATAATATGAATGATGAAGATCCCTTAATTCTTCATGATGTAGCCAAGTCACCAATGCCCTCCAACAATACCTATTGATCAAGTTTGAGCTTGTTGGTCCCCAACCAAGTTGGGTCCTAAGAGGTTAGTCACAATAGGCTTGGCTACCCAAATGGTTCTTTTCTTGACACCACATTGAGTACCAACAAACTTGGCAAACACATTGCCAACCTTATCCTTCCCAAGAGAATAGATATCATCAATAATAATTGGGTTGGATAAGATACCATTCGTGCATGAAGAAGCAAAGTGACCCTTCTCACGACATAAGTAGCAACATTTACCCTCTACTTTCTTCTCAATTGATTTCTCAACTTGAGGAGCGTTGACTTGGGTCTTCTTGGGAATATGCTTTGCTTCAACTTGCGGTTGAGCAAGAGATTGAACTTGTGGCTGCTTCCCTTGTTGCTTGTCACTATGGGGCTTCTTCTTCAATGGGCAAGATCTAACATGGTGCCCTTCTATCTTGCACTTGAAGCAAAAGATCTTGGCCGAATTCTTGACTTGTTCTTGGCCCTTCTTTTTGTTGCTCTTGGACTTCTTCTTCTTATTGGAGTTAAATCCAAGTCCACCCTTATCATTTGGGGATTTTTGCACACTCAAGATATTCTTGAGTGTGGACTTCCCTTCATGACTCTTTTCCAAGTCTTTCTTCAAAGAAGTGACTTGGGCCTTGAGCTCTTTGATTTCCTCTACATGGTTAGTGTCAACACAAGTACTAGAGGAAGTATAAGCATCATTCTTAGAGCAACAAGGAAGTGAAAGCAATTCATCACAAGATGTACCAATGTTATGCATAGATGAATTACGAGGACTAGCACATGTTAATAAAGCATTTCTACTAGATTTAGTGCTAATGTCCACATGAGGCTCACTAGATGTTACCTTAGTAGTACTAGCCTCATGAGCTATCTTTAGCACATTATGGGATACTAGAAGATCACCATGAGAGCTCGAGAGCGTTTCATGACTTTCTTCCAATTTCCCATAATTGCTAGATAGCAACTCAAGTTGAGCCCTTAGCTCAACATTCTCCTTATAAATGGATGCTTCACAAGAAATAGAGTTAGTAGCACAAGCATCATCATTATAAACAAAAGGAGAAGGCAACTTGGCAAGCTTATCATTTTTAGTTCTAAAATCATTGGCCACCTCGAGAGCTCTATCATGGGATTCCTTTAATCTAGATAATTCTAGAGCAAAGGTCTCCTCAAGAGATTCCTTGGTGGTTTGTTCATTTTCAAGAGCTTGAGATAGTTCCGCGATCTCATTAGCATAATCACGCTCATGACCTTCCATTTTATCAATGGTGGCCTCATGCTCCTCGAGATGAGCTTCCAACTCCTCAATATATTTCTTGCCCTCAATTGCAATAGACATGATTTCCATGAAGTTGGAACGAGCAATTTTATTATTATGAAGAGCTTTAAAAACCATTTCTCCCTTAATTTTGAAGGAAGCAATATCATCACTCCCTTCATCATCATCAACATCATCATCATGGGATATATTGGAATTCAAGGAGATACCTTTGAAGCCTTAGCCATAAGGCAAAAGTGAGAAATAATAGACGATGATGTAGGATCCCTTGACGCACCATTCAAGACCACATCTTGTTCCATGGAGTGTTGGGTTTCCTCTACATTGTTAGCACAACAACTCGAGGAAATAGATACATTTTTATCATGGCAACAAGATATAGCAAGCATATCATCATGAGATTTAGTCGAGCAATTTCTACATGATATGCAAGGACTATCAACACAAGCATGTGAAACATTTAGAGTGCTCGAAGTGTTAAAGTCCAAAGATGAAGCATTGCAATAAGATAGTGATGAAGTATCATCAACAATAAGCCCACTATCACCATTACAATGATCACCACTACTCACCATATCGTTACCTTGTGGCAATCCACATGTAGGTGAAGTAGATGAAGTTGAGAAGACAACACGACCGGAGGTGGAGGGAGAACAATCATCCCTACAAATCTTGGACACACCATATTTATCTTGAAGCTTTGTCCATAACTCATGAGCATCCCGGAACGGCATGAGTTGAAATATAACTACATTGCTCAAAGCATCGAAAAGCACATTAGAAGCTTGAGCATTGAGATAAGAGTTTTTCTCATCCTCTAAAGATATGTGTTGAGAATCCTTTGGAGGAGAAAAACCCATATCTACAATTCGCTCCAAATTTGGGTCCATGACCCTAAAGAGATTAAGCATGCGAATTACCCAAACATCGAAATTTGTGCCATCGAAACTAAGAGTGTCAGAGAATCCTAATCCCCTAGTCGACAGCCTTACTCTCTAGGTGGTTAAACCTAATAATGAGAGACCTCGCTCTGATACCAATTGAAAGGACGTGGATGTCGCCTAGAGGGGGGGTGAATAGGCGCTTTAAAATAATTACGGTTTAGGCTTGAACAAATGCGGAATAAAACTAACGTTTAGTATGTCAAGCACAAAACCTAAAACAACTAGGCTCACCTATGTGCACCAACAATTTATGTTAAGCAAGATAGACAACTAAGTGATAGCAAGATATATAACAAGAAACAATATGGCTATCACAAAGTAAAGTGCATAAGTAAAGGGCTCGGGTAAGAGATAACCGAGGCACGCGGAGACGATGATGTATCCCGAAGTTCACACCCTTGCGGATGCTAATCTCCGTTCGGAGCGGTGTGGAGGCACAATGCTCCCCAAGAAGCCACTAGGGCCACCGTAATCTCCTCACGCCCTCGCACAATGCAAGATGCCGTGATTCCACTAAGGGACCCTTGAGGGCGGTCACCGAACCCGTACAAATGGCAACCCTTTGGGGCGGTCACCGGTACCCGTACACTTTGGCAACCTTTGGGGGCGGTTCACCAGTACCCGTACAAATTTCTCGGGGCAATCTCCACAACCTAATTGGAGACCCCGACGCTTGCCCGGAGCTTTACACCACAATGATTGAGGTCTGAGGCACCACCAACCGTCTAGGGCGCCAAGGCACCCAAGAGGAACAAGCTCTAGGGTGCTCAAACACCCAAGAGTAATAAGCTTCTCAAACTTCACTTCCACGTATCACCGTGGAGAACTCAAACCTATGCACCAAATGCAATGGCAAGGGCACACGGAGTGCCCAAGTCCTTCTCTCCCAAATCCCACCAAAGCAACTAATGCTAGGGAGGAAAATGAGAAGAAGAACACGAAGAGCTCCAAGATCTAGATCCAAGGGGTTCCCCTCACTTAGAGGAGAAAGTGATTGGTGGAAAGGTGGATCTAGATCTCCTCTCTCTTTTCCCTCAAGAACTAGCAAGAATCATTGGAGGGATTGAGAGTTAGCAAGCTCGAAGAAGGTCAACAATGGGGGGCAAAAACGAGCTCAAAGGATAAGATGCATTGGGGAAGAAGACCCCCTTTTATAGGTGGGGGGAAATCCAACCGTTACCCTCACAGCCCGCGCATTGCGGTACTATCGCACAAATTCACGGTACTACCGCAAGAGGTTGCGGTACTACCGCAAAGGGTAGCGGTACTACTGCTTGCGAGCGGTACTAAAAAATACTTCCGTGCCTACCTCCGCTGGACAAAACACGAGATTTTGGTCCGGAGCGGTACTACCGCTCAGGAGCCGCGGTAGTACCGCGCTGGAGCGGTAGTAAAAAATTACATCCGCTCTAGCCGCGGTAGTACTGCAGCAGCCTTTACCAAAACAACCACAACTTTTGCAAACGGACTCCGAATTCAACGAAACCAAGTTTGTTGGAAAGCTAACGACATGGGCTAACACAATCTTGATAGAAATATCAATAAGAATCAAATGAGAAAAGGTCCATAAGAAAATGGTGAGAACCCTTCCTCGGATATGACCGGTAAAACCTCCAACATCGAAAACATCATAGAAGATGCATATGGACTCCGTTTTCGATGAACTTGAGCTTGTCATGAAGCTGACCATAAGCTTAAGAACCCACATAGAGAAAAAGCCAACCAAGAACCAAGAAAGATGATGATGCCAAGAATGCAATGGTTTGAGCTCTCAACGAACGATACGATCAAGCTACTCACTTGAGAGCCCCCCTTGATAGTACGGCAATCGATCCTATAACCCGGTCTCCCAACTACCACCATGAGACCGGTAAAATAGAAAACCCTATCAAGGTCAAACCTTTGCCTTGAGCATAGTCCACTTGAGCTAGATGATGACGATCTTGTCCTTCTCAAGATGGACCACCTTTCTTGATTGCGTCGGCTCGATGAAGACTAGTAGATTGCTCCCCCATACTCCACTATGGGAGAGCCACTCTTCGGCACATCTTCACAAGTCCATTGTCACCACAATGGACGGCAAGCTTCAAGCATGATCTCTCCGTGATGCTTCACTTGAACTTGCACACCGCAACCTTGATGACGATCACCACTTGATGTCATCCTACATGGATTGTATGGGATCTTCTTATTGATGCTCGCCCATGGAAACATACCTAACCCCACAAAGAACACTCACAGGGAACATGGGTTAGTACACAAAGCGTAATGGACAATGCTTACCATACCATGGGATCACTTGATCCCTCTCGGTACATCTTGTACGCTTTGTGTGTTGATCAACTTGATTCACTCTTTGACTTAGTCTTGATCAACCTTGTGTCTTATCTTCTCTCTTCACAAAGATGATGTCTTGAAGGTAAACATGAATGCTCACACAATCTTATTCTTCAAGACATGCTTGCAATAAGCTCAACTCCCACATGACCAATCTTTGGATAAACCTTGAATACCACCTTGGTCACCATATAAACTCCTTGAAACCAACAGATGGACTTCAAGAAGTACCTATGGACAAATCCTTCGATTATAACTCAGGGCAACCATTAGTCCATACGGATTGTCATCAATTACCCAAAACCACACATGGAGAAATGTGCTCTTACAATCTCCCCCATTTTGGTAATTGATGACAACCACTTTCAAGAGAGTTTATATAAGGAAATAAGCACAACCAAGCACACACAAATGCAAAGCAATGCATGGATGTGAGATGCAAATGCTTAAACAATAAAAGCAAAACTCTCTAAGATTTCCAAACTAAACTCTCTAAACTTCTCCCCCATTGGCATCGATTGCTAAAATGGAAAGCCAATATAATAGGTGTTCCTCCAAAAGGTGTGTATTTCTCAAAATATGAGTCAAAAAAATACACATATCCAATGATAAGAAGATGGAGGAACACAAACTATATTGAGAATCCAAAGATTGCAAAAAGGATCGTATGGCACAAAGACATACAAAAGAGAAGCAAGCAATCAAAAGATACCAATTGGACCAAACAATCACATGATCCAACGAGCCACATTAATAAAAGATATTATGATATGGGAAAAAGAGTGTCCTAAAGAAACTAGAGAAGCTCCCCATGATTTGCACACTATTAAGAATTTTTGTATTTGGATACAAGAGCACAAAATAGGATCATCACTCCCCCAAAATCAATAGAAACACACAACAAGTGCAAGCAAGTAGATAAGACAATGAGCATAGTACTTGCACTAAACATATGGTTGAGCAACATGTAAAAGAGGCAATCTTAAGAATAGGCTCAACCAAAGTGATGTGTGTGAGTCATGGCAAAGCACGTGAGAAGACTAGTATAAGGATGAGCATTAAGCATCAACATAGTCTTGATGAAATGAGACACAGAGTGCAAGCCATATCCTTCCCACACACAAACCACTAGCAAATGGGTTCACAAGCTTACTAATAATAAAATTAAAAACCAAAGCTTGTGACGACCCATGGTGAAGATAGGAAATAATAGCCTTGTCAATGGGAGGGTTACCAATCGAAATGGCAAAACCCTCATGAGGACAAGCATGAGGAAAATAATCTTCACCACCAAACAGTGCATCAAGATGCAAGGATATAAGATCCGCACTCAAGACAAATTCTTTCACGAAACCTCCAAGGAAATAAAAGGAAATGCAACGGTGGACGTGAAAGAAAAGAGGATATCAACTAGAGATGTAACTTCTCTCATGTGTATAAGATTCTAGGTAGAGGACAATCATGATGATATATCCACAAAGAATGATGTACATACGAAATAGTTACACGAAGGAAGGAACAAGATATCCAAAAGGAAGTCATAAATATACCAATAAGATCTTTTCTTGAAAGCATAGCACATGGCCTAATATTTTCTTATTGTACATAAATGAACTCCCATCATACGAACATCAAAGACATCACAACTAGCAACAAGAGATCATCGTTGGGATGCTTTGAGAAAGGAAACAAGTACCACAAGAATGAATTAAGAGCTTCATGCCATGATGCAACCTACAAAGCTTGAATGCAATCAATGTATGCATGAAGTAGATACTTGTTACCGAGATAGCATTGGATTGATGTAGTAGATAATGTTTCATCGATCATCCTAGCATGGCTCCAATAAGCACATGGTGTCAACACCTTCCTTGTAAGTGAGCCGAGCATCCAATGCATCTCCAATTGTTCCTAGAACAACAACACAAACAAAGTGGTAACCAAACTTATTGGGACCAAAAGTTAGTGGACCAACAATACATAGGACAAAACTCCACATAAATATGTGCATATAGATATGAAATTGAATTTCATGCACACTTTAGCCAATTTATGTCATAGTGGAGTTTCCCCTATATATTGGGTCAAGGAAAGAGAACATGCCAACGAAAGTACATGTAGTAAATATGCATGCTCAAAGCTTTCAAGAATCAAATCAACACACAGTTGATAAGATACCGAACGATAAGGTATCAACTGAAAATAAGATACCAAACGAAAAATTATCACTTGATGGATACCAACTAAAAGATACATCAAGGAATGAGATATCCATTGACACATGCCAAATAGAAGGAAACAAGATACCAATTGAAGGAAAACAAGAGGTATCAAGTTGCCAAAAGAGAGCTAGGTTCCAAACAAACCAAACCCTCCGCAAATTTTCATGATGGCACAAGGCACCATAGAGAAAAGGCTTGCCTCCCACCAACACACACTTGATGAAGATCGAAAGATTTTATGATAAAAACATAAAGAGAGTGTTCTAAAGAAAATAGGATAGCTCCCCCAAGAGATGTGCATTACATAGAATTTGCATTTGAATACAAAATGCACACGATAGGATCATCACTTCCCTATATCTATAGAAACACTAGAAATGCTCAAAAAGATCCACAAGAGGCAAGGAAGACAAACGATAAATAAAAACCTATGTAAAGATGATTAGCAAATTCTACCACTTAAAAGGAATACCAATTGTCAAAGGACAAGAATTATTTGGAAATATTTCCCATTGGTAGATTGCAAATAGATCCAACATCATCTTTACTCCTAAATCACAAGCAAATGACACTTGTAGAGCTAGCATGCCACCTAGGAACAAGATAAATTATAATATCAAATCTAAGTGGCAATATCTCAAATGTACACATTCTCTGGGCTTGTAATATGCACATAGCATATTACTCCCCCATAATGTGATAACCCAACGTTAATAACAAGTGGCAAATGAAATCCAACAAGAGATGATTAATTGACCATTTAGAATCTGAATTTCTCATGAGAAGACATACCGCATAGAAGCTAGATAATCTTGTAATATCAATACTAAGTGGTATTCCTCATGTACACACATTTTTAGGGTCGTGAAGTGCACAAAGCACATCACTCCCCCAAAATGGGATAAACCATTAATCTCTCAAAAGAGCCAGCTAAGATTCAAACTAGATGCAAAAGGCTCAACACAAGTCTCACACATACATGATGTGCAACCCACCATACACACTTGATTACTCAAGAAAATAAGTAGGAAGCACAACATATATAAATACATGCAAGGTACAAAACCACAACATGCAAAGGGGCAAGTAACTAACAATGTAAACAATTTAAGTACAAGTTACCATAAGGAGGCACATTGGATATAAGATAGAAACTTGATAATCCAAATGACTTGGCTTGAGATAATATGAATGATGAAGATCCCTTAATTCTTCATGATGTAGCCAAGTCACCAATGCCCTCCAACAATACCTATTGATCAAGTTTGAGCTTGTTGGTCCCCAACCAAGTTGGGTCCTAAGAGGTTAGTCACAATAGGCTTGGCTACCCAAATGGTTCTTTTCTTGACACCACATTGAGTACCAACAAACTTGGCAAACACATTGCCAACCTTATCCTTCCCAAGAGAATAGATATCATCAATAATAATTGGGTTGGATAAGATACCATTCGTGCATGAAGAAGCAAAGTGACCCTTCTCACGACATAAGTAGCAACATTTACCCTCTACTTTCTTCTCAATTGATTTCTCAACTTGAGGAGCGTTGACTTGGGTCTTCTTGGGAATATGCTTTGCTTCAACTTGCGGTTGAGCAAGAGATTGAACTTGTGGCTGCTTCCCTTGTTGCTTGTCACTATGGGGCTTCTTCTTCAATGGGCAAGATCTAACATGGTGCCCTTCTATCTTGCACTTGAAGCAAAAGATCTTGGCCGAATTCTTGACTTGTTCTTGGCCCTTCTTTTTGTTGCTCTTGGACTTCTTCTTCTTATTGGAGTTAAATCCAAGTCCACCCTTATCATTTGGGGATTTTTGCACACTCAAGATATTCTTGAGTGTGGACTTCCCTTCATGACTCTTTTCCAAGTCTTTCTTCAAAGAAGTGACTTGGGCCTTGAGCTCTTTGATTTCCTCTACATGGTTAGTGTCAACACAAGTACTAGAGGAAGTATAAGCATCATTCTTAGAGCAACAAGGAAGTGAAAGCAATTCATCACAAGATGTACCAATGTTATGCATAGATGAATTACGAGGACTAGCACATGTTAATAAAGCATTTCTACTAGATTTAGTGCTAATGTCCACATGAGGCTCACTAGATGTTACCTTAGTAGTACTAGCCTCATGAGCTATCTTTAGCACATTATGGGATACTAGAAGATCACCATGAGAGCTCGAGAGCGTTTCATGACTTTCTTCCAATTTCCCATAATTGCTAGATAGCAACTCAAGTTGAGCCCTTAGCTCAACATTCTCCTTATAAATGGATGCTTCACAAGAAATAGAGTTAGTAGCACAAGCATCATCATTATAAACAAAAGGAGAAGGCAACTTGGCAAGCTTATCATTTTTAGTTCTAAAATCATTGGCCACCTCGAGAGCTCTATCATGGGATTCCTTTAATCTAGATAATTCTAGAGCAAAGGTCTCCTCAAGAGATTCCTTGGTGGTTTGTTCATTTTCAAGAGCTTGAGATAGTTCCGCGATCTCATTAGCATAATCACGCTCATGACCTTCCATTTTATCAATGGTGGCCTCATGCTCCTCGAGATGAGCTTCCAACTCCTCAATATATTTCTTGCCCTCAATTGCAATAGACATGATTTCCATGAAGTTGGAACGAGCAATTTTATTATTATGAAGAGCTTTAAAAACCATTTCTCCCTTAATTTTGAAGGAAGCAATATCATCACTCCCTTCATCATCATCAACATCATCATCATGGGATATATTGGAATTCAAGGAGATACCTTTGAAGCCTTAGCCATAAGGCAAAAGTGAGAAATAATAGACGATGATGTAGGATCCCTTGACGCACCATTCAAGACCACATCTTGTTCCATGGAGTGTTGGGTTTCCTCTACATTGTTAGCACAACAACTCGAGGAAATAGATACATTTTTATCATGGCAACAAGATATAGCAAGCATATCATCATGAGATTTAGTCGAGCAATTTCTACATGATATGCAAGGACTATCAACACAAGCATGTGAAACATTTAGAGTGCTCGAAGTGTTAAAGTCCAAAGATGAAGCATTGCAATAAGATAGTGATGAAGTATCATCAACAATAAGCCCACTATCACCATTACAATGATCACCACTACTCACCATATCGTTACCTTGTGGCAATCCACATGTAGGTGAAGTAGATGAAGTTGAGAAGACAACACGACCGGAGGTGGAGGGAGAACAATCATCCCTACAAATCTTGGACACACCATATTTATCTTGAAGCTTTGTCCATAACTCATGAGCATCCCGGAACGGCATGAGTTGAAATATAACTACATTGCTCAAAGCATCGAAAAGCACATTAGAAGCTTGAGCATTGAGATAAGAGTTTTTCTCATCCTCTAAAGATATGTGTTGAGAATCCTTTGGAGGAGAAAAACCCATATCTACAATTCGCTCCAAATTTGGGTCCATGACCCTAAAGAGATTAAGCATGCGAATTACCCAAACATCGAAATTTGTGCCATCGAAACTAAGAGTGTCAGAGAATCCTAATCCCCTAGTCGACATCCTTACTCTCTAGGTGGTTAAACCTAATAATGAGAGACCTCGCTCTGATACCAATTGAAAGGACGTGGATGTCGCCTAGAGGGGGGGGTGAATAGGCGCTTTAAAATAATTACGGTTTAGGCTTGAACAAATGCAGAATAAAACTAACGTTTAATATGTCAAGCACAAAACCTAAACCAACTAGGCTCACCTATGTGCACCAACAACTTATGCTAAGCAAGATAGACAACTAAGTGATAGCAAGATATATAACAAGAAACAATATGGCTATCACAAACTAAAGTGCATAAGTAAAGGGCTCGGGTAAGAGATAACCGAGGCACGCGGAGACGACGATGTATCCCGAAGTTCACACCCTTGCGGATGCTAATCTCCGTTCGGAGCGGTGTGGAGGCACAATGCTCCCCAAGAAGCCACTAGGGCCACTGTAATCTCCTCACGCCCTCGCACAATGCAAGATGCCGTGATTCCACTAAGGGACCCTTGAGGGCGGTCACCGAACCCATACAAATGGCAACCCTCGGGAGCGGTCACTGGTACCCGTACACTTTGGCAACCTTTGGGGGCGGTTCACCAGTACCCGTACAAATTGCTCGGGGCAATCTCCACAACCTAATTGGAGACCCCGACGCTTGCCCGGAGCTTTACACCACAATGATTGAGCTCCGAGGCACCACCAACCGTCTAGGGCGCCAAGGCACCCAAGAGGAACAAGCTCTAGGGTGCTCAAACACCCAAGAGTAATAAGCTTCTCAAACTTCACTTCCACGTATCACCGTGGAGAACTCAAACCTATGCACCAAATGCAATGGCAGGGGCACACGGAGTGCCCAAGTCCTTCTCTCCCAAATCCCACCAAAGCAACTAATGCTAGGGAGGAAAATGAGAGGAAGAACGAAGAAGAACAAGAAGAACTCCAAGATCTAGATCCAAGGGGTTCCCCTCACTTAGAGAAGAAAGTGATTGGTGGAAAGGTGGATATAGATCTCCTCTCTCTTTTCCCTCAAGAACTAACAAGAATCATTGGAGGGATTGAGAGTTAGCAAGCTCGAAGAAGGTCAACAATGGGGGGCAAAAACGAGCTCAAAGGATAAGATGCATTGGGGAAGAAGACCCCCTTTTATAGGTGGGGGGAAATCCAACCGTTTCCCCCACAGCCCGCGCATTGCGGTACTACCGCACAAATTCACGGTACTACCGCAAGAGGTTGCGGTACTACCGCAAATGGTAGCGTTACTACTGCTTGCGAGCGGTACTAAAAAAATACTTCCGTGCCTACCTCCGCTGGACAAAACACGAGATTTTGGTCCGCAGCGGTACTACCGCTCAGGAGCCGCGGTAGTACCGCGCTGGAGCGGTAGTAAAAAATTACATCCGCTCTAGCCGTCGTAGTACCGCTGCAGCCTTTACCAAAACAGCCACAACTTTTGCAAACGGACTCTGAATTCAATGAAACCAAGTTTGTTGGAAAGCTAACGACATGGGCTAACACAATCTTGATAGAAATATCAATAAGAAGCAAATGAGAAAAGGTCCATAAGAAAATGGTGAGAACCCTTCCTCGGATATGACCGGTAAAACCTCCAACATCGAAAACATCATAGAAGATGCATATGGACTCCGTTTTCGATGAACTTGAGCTTGTCATGAAGCTGACCATAAGCTTAAGAACCCACATAGAGAAAAAGCTAACCAAGAACCAAGAAAGATGATGATGCCAAGAATGCAATGGTTTGAGCTCTCAACGAACAATACGATCAAGCTACTCACTTGAGAGCCCCCCTTGATAGTACGGCAATCGATCCTATAACCCGGTCTCCCAACTACCACCATGAGACCGGTAAAATAGAAAACCCTATCAAGGTCAAACCTTTGCCTTGAGCATAATCCACTTGAGCTAGATGATGACGATCTTGTCCTTCTCAAGATGGACCACCTTTCTTGATTGCGTCGGCTCGATGAAGACTAGTAGATTGCTCCCCCATACTCCACTATGGGAGAGCCACTCTTCGGCACATCTTCACAAGTCCATTGTCACTACAATGGACGGCAAGCTTCAAGCATGATCTCTCCGTGATGCTTCACTTGAACTTGCACACCGCAACCTTGATGACGATCACCACTTGATGTCATCCTCCATGGATTGTATGGGATCTTCTTATTGATGCTCGCCCATGGAAACATACCTAACCCCACAAAGAACACTCACAGGGAACATGGGTTAGTACACAAAGCGTAATGGACAATGCTTACCATACCATGGGATCACTTGATCCCTCTCGATACATCTTGTATGCTTTGTGTGTTGATCAACTTGATTCACTCTTTGACTTAGTCTTGATCAACCTTGTGTCTTATCTTCTCTCTTCACAAAGATGATGTCTTGAAGGTAAACATGAATGCTCACACAATCTTATTCTTCAAGACATGCTTGCAATAAGCTCAACTCCCACATGACCAATCTTTGGATAAACCTTGAATACCACCTTGGTCACCATATAAACTCCTTGAAACCAACAGATGGACTTCAAGAAGTACCTACGGACAAATCCTTCGAATATAACTCAAGGCAACCATTAGTCCATAGGGATTGTCATCAATTACCCAAAACCACACATGGAGAAATGTGCTCTTACAGTAAGGACTAGCTAGCAGTTTCTCTAACATACCAGAAGGAATCTCATAATAAATATTTTCAGTTGGTTCAGTGGGTTGAGGAGCAACCTTTTCCACTTCCGTTCGAGGCGAAGATGCCCCGAACAAGCCACTCAAAGGGTGACCGTCCATAGGAACAAGTAACAGTAAATTTCAGCACTTAGAGAAAATGTTTCCTTACCAATTTCCACTTACCAGAAGCGCTTCACTCCCCGGCAACGGCACCATAAAAGAGTCTTGATGACCCACAAGTATAGGGGATCAATAGTAGACCTTTCGATAAGTAAGAGTGTCGAACCCAACGTGGAGCAGAAGGAAATGATAAGCAGTTTTCAGCAAGGTATTCTTTGCAAGTGCTATTAGTGACAGTAGTAGATAGTTTTGCAGCAAGATATTTCGTAACAAGCGACAAGTAACAATAGTAACCAAGGTGCAGCAAAGTAGCCCAATCCTTTTTATAGCAAAGGACAGGCCGGAAAGTGTTCTTATATGAAGCAAGTGCTCCCAAGGACACATGGGGATTTTTGTCTAGTCATGTTCATCATGTTGAGTTGATTCGCGTTCGCTACTTTGATAATTTGATATGTGGGCGGACCAGTGCTAAGGTGCTGTTCTTACTTGAACTAACAACCCACTTATGATTACCCTCTCTCGCAAGCATCCGCAACTACGAAATAAGAATTAAGATAAATCTAACCATAGCATGAAACATGTGGATCCAAATCAGCCCCTCATGAAGCAACTCATAAACTGGGGTTTAAGCTTCTGTCACTCTCGCAACCCATCATCTACTTGTTACTCCACAATGCCTTCCCTTAGGCCCATAACATGGTGAAGTGTCATGTAGTCGACGTTCACACGACACCACTAAGAGAAGCAACAACATACATATCATCAAAATATCAAACGAATGCCAATTTCACATGATTACTTATAACAAGACTTATCCCATGTCCTCAGGAACAATAGTAACTACTCACACCTCATCAACATGTTCAAGATCAGAGGTGAAACCGTTCATGAGATGCATCGGGAAAACACGAGTGGGGTACTATTCAAAATTGATTTTGAAAAGGCTTATGAAAAAGTCAAATGGTCCTTTCTCTAGCAGACCCTTAGAATGAAGGGCTTCTCCGAGAAATGGGGCAAGTGGGTCCATAATTTCATCGATGGAGGCAATGTCGCTATAAAAGTCAATGACATCGTTGGCCATTACTTCCAAACGAAAAAGGGACTATGTCAGGGTGACCCATTGTCTCCAATGCTAGTCAACATTGTTGCAGACATGTTGGCTATTCTGATTGAAAGTGCCAAACAGGACAACCAAATTATAGGAGTAGTGCCACAAATTGTGAATGGGCCCTCTCAATTCTGCAATACGCCGATGACATGATTCTTTTTATGGAACATGACCTTGAAAAGGCTGGAAACCTGAAACTTTTGCTTTCAGAAAGTGCCAAACAGGATGGCCAAATTGTAGGAGTAGTGCCACACCTTGTGGATGGGGCCCTCTCAATTTTGCAATACGCCGATGCTACGATTCTTTTTATGAAACATGCCCTTGAAAAGGCGGAAAACCTAGAACTTTTGCTTTCAGCTTTTGAGCAGATGTTAGGTCTTAAAATCAATTTGCATAAAAGCGAATTGTTCTGTTTTGGGGAAGCCAATGAGGCGGCTGCACAATACGCCGACTTGTTTGGCTGTGCGCAAGGTCAATTCCCGATTAGATACTTGAAAATTCCGATTCATTATCAGCGCCTCACTAATGCGGAGTGGAAATATGTTGTATAGCGCCTAGAAATGCTTGAGTAGTTGGAAAGGCAAGTTGCTCTGTGTTGGAGGGCGACTTGTCTTGATCAATTATTCTGTACTCACAAACATGGTTGTCTATATGCTCTCATTTTTCCAACTTCCAAAAAGGGTCCTTCATAGACTGGACTACTACAGATCCTGATTCTTCTGGCAGGGGGACAACGAAAAGAAAAACTATAGGCTGACCAAATGGAGTGTGGTTTGCCAACCAAAAGACCATGGAGGACTTGGTATACAGGACCTCCGGATAAAAAATGATGCCTTATTCAGTAAATGGCTGTACAAGCTTCTTACCGAGGACGGCGTCTGGCAAACCCTCTTGTGCCAAAAGTATTTAGGCCCAAAACCTGTGTCTCAGGCAAGCTGGAAGCCTGGGGACTCACATTTTTGAGCTAGACTAATGGCGGCAAAGAAATATCTTTTCCGCTTCAGTTGCTTCACGATCAAGAACGGCTCCGAGATCAGCTTCTGGGAGGACAAGTGGCTGGGAAATGCTACTCTCCGGGAACAATATCCAGCCTTGTACCGCATTGCTAGTGATATGAACAATACTCTTGCGCAAGTCCTGAGCTCCTCGCCGCCGGATATATCTTTTAGGCTGGATTTGCTTGGCCCTCGTCTAGTGTCATGGCACCATCTTCTAGTCTGCTTGGATTCGATTAACCCGACACAAGGATGGGACGAATTTCACTGGACCTAACATAAAATGGGTCTTTCACGGTTGACTCTATGTACCGGGCGCTTTCGCACTCAGAGCCTGTGGACAACAATATTAAAATTTGGAAGTCGAAAATACCACTAAATGTTAAGATATTTATGTGGTATTTTTGCCGAGGTGTTATACTGACAAAGGAAAACCTCGCTCGCCGGAATTGGCAGGGAAGCAAGAAGTGTTGTTTTTGTGCTCATAATGAGACAATTAAACACATCTTTTTCCAATGCAAATCCACGCGTTCTATGTGGTCAATCATCCAAATAGTGTCCAATTTGTATCCGCCAATAAGTGTTGCCAATATATATGGTCACTGGCTCAACGGCGTACCTTACAAGTTTAGTACGCTAGTGACGGTGGGAGCATCTGCCTTATTATGGTCGCTTTGGCTATGTAGAAACGATATTGTGTTCAATGGTAAAATCGCATCTCCCTTACAGGTTATCTACCACTGTACGCATTGGCTTTGTACGTAGTCTACGCTACACCGAATGGAGTACCGACCGCTGTTCATGGTGGTGTGTACGTGGTTGGAAGAAGTGGCCAGGTAGGTTTTTACCCAACATGGGTGGTGGCATAGTCTACGGATAGGACCTGCCCCCTCATCGATATATGCATAGTTTCTGTCATATTAGACTTTACTGCTGCCAGTGTGTCTTTTTTTATTTTGAACGTTGGTTCCTATTGTCTGTGTGCATTTTAGTCGTGCAGAGGCGGGTTGTATACTCATTTTGCATTGTATCCGCTTGCTGCTACTTTATGAGTTAATAAAAACGCCCTTTATAAAAAAAGAAGAGTTACATAAGCATTGACGTTCTAAGGCCAAGCAAACCTTAACCCAGAGCTGAACCAATGGGGCAAATTTTGTTTGTACCAAGCCGTTCTTCCCCTTAAATGGCATACTGCCCAAGAAACAAGCTTCTTCTCACTATCAAATAGACATCCCTTGTTACTAATATACTAATCTTTGTAACTCTTGCCTACTGGGATAACAGAGATAAGCCAAAGAAAGCAGACGCCTTGCCATGTGGAGTTTTTTTCGAGAAAAAAAAGGGTCATAGGATCCTGTATCTCTCAAAACTGATGTCCCCTCTCCAAATGAACTCGGTTCCCTTAATTGCAGCAGAACAGCCTCTGCTTTTTGCATATTGCGGCAATTAGGAGAACTTTCAAAAAAAAAAAAAAAAATCGGCGTGGTTTTGCATTTTTAATTCATATCTCTGAATGTACTTACTATAATTACAGTTTAAAGACAGAACCTGTGCCAGCAAGTCAACAAGGAATAAACAAGTTCTAGGGAAATGTGTACCTATACAGTATCTTTAGATTTTAGAAAGAAGGGTTGCTCCATTGAAACGACCAGCCCATGTTTAGTTCATCAGCCTGACCCTGAATTTGGAGGAGCATGTAAAAGCTGCCTTGAACAACTGGTCTCTGCTGGTGTTGAGGCTGTTGACGATGTGGGGGTTGCAGATGCGGACTAGAATGTTGCTGGGCCACTGACCACCGACGTGTTAGCCATGCATAGGCAATGCACCTGAAACTTGCCTTTGCAACATGCCTTGGCAAGATGATTGACAATGGTGTTTCGTTCCTAGCAAAACCATCCTTAGCGGAGCTAAGCGGCTTAGATGTCGATGTAACTGGCGGTTGGGTCATGCGCTGATGCCTCGTGCTTCTGCTGATTTACACACTGTAAATTACAGATCATGAAAGCCCAGGACTGCCTGTCTCTGTACTGTGAGATATCGGTGTGGCTGGTATCGCCTGATTGTGTTGGATGGACTTGGTCGATTTGTGCGTCGACGATTCTACAGTTAGACTTCGTTTGAAGATTTTGTTGCATCTTGTAACTAAATGTTCAACACTCTGTAGCAGCAGAACAACATTGCAGCAGATAAATCTTCAACACCTTGTTCGACATCTGCTCTGCTCCCGTGGTTTTCTGCTTAATAATATTGTGACTCTGTGTGCAGCAAATGCTCATAGAATCAGTTTCAGTTACTGCTGACCTTATTGCCGAATGACAGGAGAGGGTGGGTTACAGGGCTTGAACCTACATTCACGGCGTGGAGAGGATGCATTGCCGCCACCCTCGTGCACTGCATGGCGGCATGCAAGCCCCTCCGCCGCGACATATTCGCCACACAACAAGGAGGCATCGTGTCTCCCTGCGTCCTTGCCTACCTCTATGCCCAACCGAAGCACAACCGCAACCACAACCCGGAGCCCCTGGTACCTTTGGTCCACCCTTCTACACCGCCAGCATCACGATTCATCGAAAATAACGTCGCGCCCTAGATTTTGCATCATGATATGGACCTCCTTCGCCACTACCACCCAGTGACGTCCCGCGGCGGCCTCATCGTCGTCCATCGCCATAACATCAACAGAAGCAAGATGTCTGAGTGCAACTCTCACTTGTGCGTGTACAACCCCATGACCGACGACTGCACCTACCTTTCCCATCCACCGGGTTCCTACCCCAAGCTGGTCTTACATGTTCGTTCTACTCACCGCCGCAGACGGCATCGGCTACTCGTTCATTTTGTTGGTCACCGACATGGGCCTCCGCTCCCACGGTGGATGCAGTATCACAGCCGCTTCCACAATACCAAGATTATTCAACAAAGGAACATTACCTCCCCATGTAATCAATTCCTCAAGGATTACAGAACCTGATCGGACAACCTCAAGAGCATACCCAATGAGGTTCCAAAATCCAAGCTCCCTCCACACTAGCTTTGCTCTCTCACAGGTAAATAATAAGTGTTTTATGTCCTCGCAACCGGAACAGATTGGACCGCCTCCCAAATTACCTATATGCCGGTTGGCCAGCACACCTTTCCCTTGTATGATCGCATGCAGCACACGCCAGCCAAAGATTTTGATCTTCGCAGGCACTTGGAGACCTCATAGTTTATCCCAAACAGGATTTACACTTCCCCTGGCTGCATGTGTATGTTGCGGATTTCTTCCAAACGAGTGTTCCCATTGAGTATAATATGCTGATTTAACTGTAAACAGACCCGTTTTTGGATGGTACCATCCAATGAAATCTTCACTTCCAGGAGTTAATGGAATTTGCAAGACACGATGAACATCCACCGGCCAAAACAGTTCTCTAATCAGATCCTTGTCCCACATACCGTCAACAGGGCTAATCAAATCTTATACTCTGCTTATAAGGATATTACCTCGAGGAGTTAACACCTTCAGATTATGGCTCGTGGGAATCTAGTTGTCCTTCCAAATATTTACCTGACTTCCATCCCGCACTCGCCATATACATCCTCTTTTCAAACACTCCAAACCGGCTAAAATGTTTTGCCAAGTGAAATAACTAGCTACCACTCTTTTGAAACGATTCGAAATAGCTAGTTGTGGGTACATGTCCTACTTCAGTTCAGTCCATGCGTTGGGTCTTGGGCCTTGGGCCGTTGATTTGTCTGCTGAAAATAAAGAAGTGGCTGTATATGGGATAGAATTTTAGTCCCACCTCGCCAAAATACAAGGGATCACACCATGTTATAAGGGAGGACCACTTGGAGCTCATAGATGAGTGGATTGGTAGGAGAAATGCTACAAGCAGGCCATATAAAGCATGTGTGCTCGCATGATTATTTACCACTTATGACTTTGGACATTGGGAGCATCTGCTGGCTGCAGGTGATACAGTGTGCTAAGCCCCCTGGATGCGGTGACTTAAGCAATTACATTACTCCAGAGTCTGCTAAGGTTCTATTTTAGCCATACAATAAGCCAGGAGCCCGCAATGTACTCACAAAGTTAGAAAATCTGAAGCACCCATTAGTTTGTTGGCTATATAACTATTTTTGTTGGTGCTCTTGTGTACATTTATAAAAATCTGAAGGTGGTCATGATTTAGCGGAACAGTAGGCTTTTCTTCTGTGTGAAGAGAACCCAAGTAATCGATCCCCTTATGTACATTTGTAGAAATGAATCAGAATAGATTGCAAAGTGGTTCTGATATCATTTTAGAAATAGCATCCAGGTACTCCCCTTTTTTTCTTACCATGTGCTTGCAAATATCATTTTGGAAATAACATTCAGGTAGTCATGTCGGGTTTTCTATGATCCAAATAAGAGTCCACTTGCCTTTGTTTTCACATACAAATTAAATGTTGAGAAGTATATCATTCTGATTGCTTAGCCAATGCATTGATAATAGTTTGGTGCATGGCGACTCTTCTTCTCTTATCCTTTCCTAAGGAGCACTTCTAAGGATCTAAGGAAATGGTTTTCCTTCCCAAGCTTATCGATTGCATATCTCCTGGTCCTGTCGTTTGATATGTAGCAGTTAAGTTATTTGTTATCCTGTTCTATAACAAATGTATGGCCTGGGAACTAAACTGGAAATCATAGCCTTAGTACATTGATCTTGACTTTGTTCCTGGGAGCTGAACTGGAAATTATATCCTTAGTGCATTGATCTTATCTTTATTTGATTCATATCTGTTCATCGTTTAGGATTTCCGATTGTAGTGACTGAGAAACATAATTGTACATTTTGAAGTTGTTCGACATGAAAACACCTTTCTTTTGTGTGTTCAGATATGCAAGGGTCGCAACTGTAGAAAAGACTTCTATGGTTGGAGAAGGAATTAATCCATCACAGTGCTCCCTAAGAAGGCACAAGCTGCTGCTATGGTCCTGAAACGATATATTATCTGCAATCCAGCACATGGTAACCTGCTCTGGATGTGCCAAGTACTCTGGACAACTTTTGCTGAGTTTGGCAGGAAGAGTCTCTGTATAAGATTAACAGATATTTGAATACTTTGTTAGTTTGTGCTGTTTTGGCATGTCCTAATAAGATTATGATTATCTACTGTGATCCGAGTGCACTGCCATAACACCCTTGCACAGTGGTACTGTGTTCCAACCATGTGTAATTAGTTAGCTATATAATGGTAATTAGAGTACCACTGTCTCTGCTAACCGTTTTACCCTGCCCACCCAGGTGCTTTTCTAAGTTGTAATTGTAACCGGAAACTGCTTATCTTACTAAACCTAATTATGTATAAAATTCCGATGCTCATCTTCCTTACATTTCAAAAGAAAGAACTGGTTATCCTCAACAACTTGTGATATAATAGTGATGTTCTTTTTCATGCATGCCAGTGGTGCCATCTATAATCCTACTACTTGAGATTTATAAATGCCTTTAAGCTGGTTTACTACCACTTCATGTGTTACCTTATTTCAATTTGGCTTCCAGTAGGCTTAGATAAGCACATAACTTTTGGTTAGTTCGTTTTACTATTTATAACGTTCAGCCCAGTTATGCACAGATTTGGCATCTAATTCTTCTCGTTGCATGATATTTAAGCCTGCTACATATGTCAAATTGTTTGGTTACCAGTTCCCCACAATTAGCACATACCTCTTGGCTATAGTGGGTTTTTGCGCCATTGGCGCAACTGGTCATCTAGTAATACATAAAACAGGCAGTTATGGGCTTTCATCTATAAATCCAGCAGAAGCATGAGCCGTCCGCACATGACCCAGCTGCAGTTACATCGACATCTAAGCCGCTTAGCTCCCTCAAGGATAGTTTTGTTCGTAGTGAAACACCATTGTCATCATCTAGCCAAGGCATGTTGCAAAGGCAAATTTCAGGTGGATTGCCTATGCATCCCACCTCAAAAATGACGTAGGAGCCGGAACTGGAGCCGGAGGACGAAGACGCACAACCACATTGTCCACTCTATAGGACATCGCCACCGAGACAAATCTGCAGAAGAAAAAGCTAGCTGGCCTGGCCCGCCGATATGTTCAATGTCTATCCGGAATCTCAATCCAACACTTCTAATAGCTAGCCATTTATTCAAATATATACGTTGCCTGTCACACATGGCTGACAACCAATTTATTCAAATTAAACATTCGTGATTGCGTGTGCCTGTCCCTAGGAGTGCGCGGGGGGATGACACGATGTATATACGACAAAAAAAAGTTGACTAACATTATGTAGTTGTCATCACATTGGGATTGAGCTGCCTCATTGCAAATGTAAGCACAGTGATGAGTTGTGCCCGTTTGAATTATTTAAGCCGGCCGTTAGTTGGCTAATCACTTTCATTCTTATCTATCTAACCTCGATCGTGACACTACTCAATGAACTCGTTCCAACTTCATTGACATATTTGTGGATTGGAATATATACTCTGATTTCTAAAAGCAGCTGGCAAGTGATGTTTCTGGCAGATGGGTGTCCTTCCGTGAGGCTACTCCACTAGCTAGCTTTATATGTAACTAGCGGCTTGGCCTGTGCATTTGGGCGGCTATTTTTTTCTCTTTATATGTGTTAGAAAACTATTTCTTTGCATTCGAGTGTGTATTTTTTTTAGTGTAAAAATCAACATAGTAGATAACAACATACTCCCTCCATGTCAATATATAGTTCATATTAGATTTATCCTAACTCAAACTTTGTAAGTTTATAGAAAAAATATGAACATTTACAATAGTAAAAATATATGATATGAAAATATACTTCATGATGATTCTAATGGTATGGAATTGGTATTGTAGATGTTGATAAATTTTTCTATAACATGGTCAAAGTTTGCAAAGTTTGACGTAAGAAAAAACTAACATGCTCTATATTTTGATACATATAGAGGCAGCATTGTATGAGTGTATTTTTATATAATGATGAATAACAAACTGGTTGTATGGTTGTTCTAAAGCGGAAGCACAAAAGCAGGTAATTTGCTTACATCATACCGAAGGTGATATGGCCGGATTGCTCCCTAGCTGCCTTTATTATGTATACTTATGTCCAATACCAATTCATGTTTCTTCCTGCAATTTTTGTTTGCTATGCTGCCGGATTGCTTCCTAGCTGCCATCTAGTCCTATATGAATTCATGATTGCGCTTATTTCCTGATTTGGGGCCGGACTAGGGGATTTCGGACGTCCGGACCGGTCCGACCCAATTTGGGCATCCGCATGG
This sequence comes from Elymus sibiricus, assembly GCA_039707655.1. NCBI lineage: Eukaryota > Viridiplantae > Streptophyta > Magnoliopsida > Poales > Poaceae > Elymus > Elymus sibiricus. Next base: position 535,551,147 of record CM077675.1, read on the forward strand.
AGGCCTAAAGGTGTCCGGACCATCCAGTCTGGACATATAGGGGAGGTTTGATGAACCGGGTTGGAGATGACGTTACATTATAATGTGTGATATGTAGTAGTTTTTTTTTTGTAAGAAACTATATTAAGTACAACTTACATATACTCTAGTAAAGCAATATATGAGAGCGCGGTAGACCACAATCGGATTATCACAAATAAAATAAAATAAGCCACAGTAGGCAGCAGTGACGACAAGGCGCATTGCCAGAAGCATATTTTTTGCCACTTGCCCCGGCCATGTAACTAGGTTTTTCAACTTTGCCACCCAATGAGGCTATGATCTAGTTCTATATTAATGCAAACCCAACTACCCATACTAATCGACCAATATATCACGGGAAATTGCATGGAATATATCACTTGTTATCAGACGTATGCATATGTACTAGAAAATAAAGGAAAATTTACCACTCGTAGCTAGCAGCAAGTCATGATACATGCATCTATCCCGCCATCTCCTTGCTAGCTTGATTGCAAAATTGATAGCCATGGACTCTTTCCACGTCCTCAGGCTACAAATACCCGTCAAATGCCAGCACTCCACATCGATCTGCAGGCACCTACTAGTCATGGCATCATCCAAGGGCAGTCTTGCAATGTTCGCCCTGGCCATGGCCATGGCCGTGGTGGCCGACGTCTCGGCGCAGAACACCCCGCAGGACTACGTCAACCTGCACAACCGCGCCCGCGCAGCGGACGGCGTCGGCCCCGTGGTGTGGGACAACAACGTGGCCAAGTTCGCTCAGGACTACGCGGCGAAGCGCCGTGCCGACTGCCGGTTGGTGCACTCCGGCGGGCGGTTCGGCGAGAACCTCTTCTGGGGGTCCGGGCGAAGGTGGACGGCCGCCGACGCGGTGAACAGTTGGGTTGCCGAGAAGCGGAACTACCACCGCGGCAGCAATACCTGCGACGCCGGCAAGGTGTGCGGGCACTACACCCAGGTGGTGTGGCGCAGGTCGACCCGCATCGGCTGCCACCGTGTTGTCTGCGCCAGGAACCGGGGCGTCTTCATCATCTGCAGCTACGATCCCCCGGGCAACGTCGACGGCCAGCGCCCGTTCCTCACCCTTGATGCCGCGGCCAAGTAGTACGTGAGTATGAATGTGTGTACGTACGTGTGCTTATGTGTGTGTGTTTTTAAGACGAAAAAAGTTGTGTGTTTTGAATATTTACGTCTACATACGTGATACGTAAATAAGCACACACTCCGGCCTGCATGTGTGCATGCGACAGACTCCGTGGAGCGTGTAAATGTAATCATACGCGTATTCAAATGATCGTCCTTTTATTTTATTTCCTTGTTCGAACCCTGGAGCTACGTATCTATCTATTATATATGTACTAAAAGCACAATATGGAAGAAAATAGAGATGTGCTAGAAATTCCCACGAAAAAACAAAACTCATCCTCGTGCTCTGCGCAGAACACCCCGCAGGACTATGTAGTCACATGTGCTTCCTTTTATCCTCCCTGCCGCTGACCTAGGCTTGACCAAGTTTTTTTTTCGGTCGAAATTTCCAGTAACCGACCGGTTACCGGAAATCTCGTTGACCACCGAAAAACTTTGCCACCATTCAAAAAAAATTCGTATGAATTTAAATTTAAATGTTTTGGCAGTGTCGAATAAAACATGTATGCCTATGTTAACATAGCACAGCCCTTGGCCGAGTGGAAGTGCTAGATCATACTCTACATTCGGGAGGTCGCGGGATCGACTCCCCGTTTTGTCAACCGAATTTTAATGGTATTTGCGTACAAGCACTTCTGAATCTTTAGAGAGCAAGATAACTCAATCTTAACAAAAGTAACTGCATGAGAGTTTTTGATACTGTTTTCGAGATAATTTCTGAACCGTTTGTTGGAATGACGCATATGATACACCATTGGAAAGTTATGGATTGGACGAAACATTTTCATATAGAATACTTTTTAAGATTCCTTACGGATTAAGAGCAGTTTCGAAAACGCTGCGGTAACCGTCGAGTGACATAGAGTGTATTTTCATAAAAAAATCAAACCGTTTGTCGGAATGATGCAAATGATAAACCGTTGGAAAGATATCGACGAGGCGAATTTTTTTCATGTAGAACACTTTTCCTAATTCCTTGTAGTTTAAGAGCAATTTGCTGATCCAGAAACACACGTACTGTGCTACTTGCACAAGCGAATTGCAGCAGGACGAGTGTATTTCCCGGCGGGGGGAAGTGAACTGCGGCAGAAATTAAATGAACTGTATGATATTTTTTGTCTTTTGCCAACATTTTTTTATTAATGTGTCTGAACTACCGAAACGACACAAGCGAACTGCATTTTTTTATAATTGGTTGTTTTTCTTATTCTTTTGCGTTAGAGACCAGCGTGAACTGCAGAATACAAAGACATTGAACTTTTTCTTAGTATACAGATACACACAACCATCCAACCTGGAAAAAAAAATAGCCGGAGGGAGACGGGAGCCTCTGGTCCACCCAAACTGCACCAGAACCACACGCCGAACTACAAACAGGCCTGCCGCCGAACTGCAACCAACGCGCACACAAGGGAGCTCCACTGGCCATCCTGCTCGTCGGGGGACGGGCACGGCTGAGGAGTAGTGTCGCCTGTCGCCGGAGTGTCGCCTGGGGAAGCCCGCGAGCTGCACTGTGAGTGGTGTTGAACCACATGCCATGCACCGACGAACTGCGGTGATGGATGCTGGGCCAGGTCGACGGATCCAGGGGCCATGTTCGACGGGCGCGGTGGGGAAGGAGGGCCTCGTTGCCACGCTCATCGGAGTCCATCGTTGAGGCTTCGAACTATTTCTTCCCAAGGCATCGCAGGATCTGGCTCCCCTCCCTACCAAGTCCATCCACCAAAGCACCAGCAAAGGGGTCGTCGCGATCCTGCACCCACAAGCACACATCTCGCAATCAGTAAGGGGGGAGATGGTGTATCGCCGGAGATGCAGGGGTGGACCTCCGTCTGCACCAGCACGACGGCGAGAGGGGGAGGCCAGGCGATGGGGAGCTTGCCCACCCCCCCACCCAGTCGCGGTTTGAGGGAATAGGGGCTGGATCCTGTCGTTTACCGGCGACGCGCCTGGATGCCGATGGAGAAGAGGTGTTGGGGAGCAGGGAGTGCATGGATCGGGCAGCGGTGGGTTCCCAGGCTCCGGCAGTGGCTCTATGGCGACTGGGTGAGCACGACGTGTGTGATGGCGAGCTAAATTTCGCCTAGATCCGGACCGGGGAAGAGGGAATTCCTCGTCGGCGAGGTGGCCACAGCAGGATCTGTCACCTGCGTCGACGGGGGCGATGAAGCGCGCCCGAGAGAGCCGCTGGTAGCCAGCGTCGCAGGCCCTAGGAGTGGTTCCTATGTGGCGCTATAGCAGCCGGTGGGAAGGAAGGTGGTGGCGCGGCGGTCGGGCTGCATGGCGGCACGGTAACCCGGGATGTTGGGCGGCACTGCGGCGGCCAGAGGGGAGGAATGAGGTCGGTAGCGGTGCGGCAGCCCGGCGAGGGGGGCGGCGCTTCTCTGGCGGAAGGGGAGGAAGGAGGTGGTGCGGTAGCCCGGTGAGGTGTGGTAGCGTGGCGGCCCGGGGAGGTGGAGCGGCGCTGCGACAGCCGGAGGGGAGAAAGGAGGTGGTAGCTTACGGTGGCGTGAGGGCTCGGGGCTAGGTAGTGATGGTGGAGGTAGTTTAGGTGGAACTTTAGTCCCACCTGACCAACCACTAGTAGAAAACAGGGCTTTGATCTGGGCCAGATCAGAGCATTAGTCCCGGTTCTGTTACGAACCGGGACCAATGGGTGCATCAGTCCCGGTTCGAGCGGCCAGGGCACCGGCCGGGCCTCGGCAGGAACTAGTCCCGGTTCGTGTGACCCCATTAGTCCCGGTTCCAGACACGAACCGGGACTAAAGGGTCTCGCTCTTGGCCCAGCACCTTTAGTCCCGGTGCTAGCCACCAACCGGGACTACAGATACACCATTAGTCCCAGTGCTAGCCACCAACCGGGACTTAAGAGATGCCTATATATATGCTCGCCCCTGCCCGCTCACTCCTCTGTTTTTTGGCCGGCCGGCGTGTGGGAGGTGTGCTGTTCTCTGTTCTCACCTCCTATGCACATGAGGTGTTCGATGAAATGCCGCAGCCACACTTAAGCTTTCTCCACTCCAAGCTCGACCTCCAAGCTACATTTTCCCCAAGATTTGTTTAGGTTTGGCGGTGCACCAACTACACAAGTGTTCTAAAAGGTTAACAACTTCATCGTTTCATCTCTCTCTGCTAGTTTAGCTCATTTCAAATCCTCTAGAAGTAGAGTGTTGTTTGTGGGTTTTAGTGGAGGAGTGTATGTGGAAGTTCTTTTGATTTAGATGCACAATTAGAGCTGAAATTAACTTCTTAGAGTCTGCACATGTGTAGGGTGCGTCCCCGTCCCCGTCCTCACCGCCGTCGATCGCCCGCGCCGATCTCGTCGCCGGCACCACAGTGGTGAGCCTCTTGTTCTTATCTTCTTTTTAAAAGAAAAAAAATTCTTACTTGTATGATTTAGATAGATACTTGTATAATTTTCTTACTTTTATTATTGTTTGTTATTATATAGTGCCATGGTTTTGGTATCCTCCCTCGTGGGCCATCGTCCGGTCTATGATTCGGATGTGGTATATTTTCCTTTATAACTATTTGTTTCATTTAGTGTTTATGACTATTATGCCGACCAACGTGACATAGATGTTTTTATCTAGGAGGTATGTGAACCGGAAATTTCATTCGACCCTATCGTCGAGAGGTTAAATTTGGTTGAAAAAGAAAACAATTACTTGAAAGAAAAATTAAAAAGAGTTGAAGAGGAGAAGATGAAATTAGAGTTGCATGTTGCCGATGTCGTCGACGATCACAAGATCAAGATGGATGCAATGCGCTTGAAGATTAGAAAGATTAGAAAATATGCCATTGATAATGAGGCTAGGTATCATTATGCTGTTCGATCAATTGTTACCTTAGTTGCGATTATGATCGCATTTGTTGTTGCATTTAAATGTTTTACGTAGTTGTATGTTAGTTTATATTTATGTTTTAATTAGATGCTCTAGAGAGCAGTATGTTGTTCTATGAGAACTATGTATGAACTTTATGTATTTATTTTTTCAGTAATAACATTTGATCACTACTGTACTTTGGTTTTAATGTGATGATGAAATTGTATTAATCAGGTCACTTCTCTATTAATGATGTTCTGTAATGGTTTTTGATACATTTAATTATATAATGCACGCAGATGAATCGGCAATGAATGTACGGTGACCGACGCACCTCCGAGTACATTTAGGGCCTGCATAAATTTCTCGAAGTGGCTGAGGCAAACAAGCAGAATGGTTTTATGTATTGTCCATGTACTGTCTGTGAGAATACGAAGGATTTCTCGAAGTTCATTTGGAGTGTTTTTCAATTTCAGGATTATTTTAGCTCAAAATAAATCATGCAATGCATGAAAAAAAGCAAATGAAGTCAGAATAGGGTTGAAAAGTGATGATGTGGCTTTGAATGGTGCATATTGAATGCAGAAAAAGTCTTGAGTTAGAATATGTTTAAAAAATGAAATCCCTTTGTAATAGACGAGTTTTCGTCTGAAACCCTGATACTTCGAAAGAGATTGTCCAGTTTGTAAACGAAGTGCATCCAGTTTTTCACGTAACCCTCTCAACTTTTTAGCACGTGCTATGTGGCTGAAATTATGATACCATGCCAACTTTCAACTTTTTCAGAGTTCATTTGCAGTGCTTTTCAATTTCAGGATCATTTTAGCTCAAAATAAATCATGAAATGCATGAAAAATAGCAAATGAAGTCAGAAAAGGGTTGAAAAGTGATGATGTATCTTTGAATGGTGGATATTGAATGCAGAAAAAGTCTTGAGTTAGAATATGTTTAAAAAAATGAAATCCCTTTGTAATAGACGAGTTTTCGTCCGAAACCCTGATACTTCGAAAGAGATTGTCCAGTTTGTACACGAAGTGCACCCAATTTTTTCCCATAACCCTCTCAACTTTTTAGCACATGCTATGTGGGTGAAATTATGATACCATGCCAACTTTCAACCATTTCAGAGTTCATTTGCAGTGCTTTTCAATTTCAGGATCATTTTAGCTAAAGATAAATCATGAAATGCATGAAAAATAGCAAATGAAGTCAGAAAAGGGATCAAAAGTGATGATGTGGCTTTGAATGGTGCATATTGAATGCAGAAAAGGTCTTGAGTTAGAATATGTTTTAAAAAATGAAATTCCTTTGTAATAGACGTGTTTTCGTCCGAAACCCTGATATTTCGAAAGAGATTGTCCAGTTTGTACACGAAGTGCATCCAATTTTTCCCGTAACCCTCTCAACTTTTTAGCACATGCTATGTGGGTGAAATTATGATACCATGCCGAAAAGCTTTTATAAAACTCTAATTGCAAAAAGAATGAACTAAAAAGAATCAATTAAATATAATATTCTTCATTGGCAAAAAGAATCAACTCTAATAGCAAAAGGAATCAACTAAAAAGAATCAATAAAAAGTAAAACTTAGGCAACTAAAATTATATAAAATTTATGCAACTAAAATTATATAACTAAAAATAACATATGCAAAAAATAACATTAAAAATTTAAAAACATAATATATGCAAAAAATAAATAAATAAAGGCCCGCCTACTAGCCACAACGGCCTGCATACGACTAGAAATCGTAGAAATGGGCCAGGATGCAGGCCCACGGTGCTAGCAGGCCCAACAGGGCGTGAGATAGGCATGTAATGCCTGCAATAGAGAGGAGCTCGAGAGGGCAGCGGCAGCAGTGCTTATAAACCACTCCGAGACCCTCTCGACTAGCGCGGTGGGACTAAACTTTTGGCTGCGGGAAGCACAGCCTTTTGGCGCGGTTGGACGTTGGTAGCTGCGGTTTAAGTCAAAACCTTAGAAGCCATGTAAAATAAAATTTTGCATAAACCGATTAGAAGCGTCTAACTTGGTTTTGCGGGATGGATTTGCATGTGATGTGGTATAGCAATGCTCATATTAAATTTGATTATGTATGAGATGACTATATGATGTAATTAACATGACCTGCGTGTCATGATTCGGCATGATGGCTGGAGCCATATGATTGCACTTTAATGACCTGCGTGTCAACCTTGTGTAATGCACTTATTTTATTAGCTATAGAGATAGCAATATTATGTGGTGCATCGACAAGGTGGTGGCAATCTTCGCAAAGGTGAACACCGACGCGAATGCCGAAGACGAAGAATACTTGACTTCTCCGTCAGAAGGGGCTATACCATATCATGCTATTATGAATTGCCTGAGATGTTTATCCCTCTTGATGCACCCTTCTTGATTGCGCGGTAGTCGCTTTTTATTAGGGTGATCTCTCACAAAATATCAAGTAGTTAGTGTTCTCCCAAGTGTAGCACCGTCACGGCACCTATCTCTTCGGGGCATTGCATGATCTCCATGGGTGCGAACGATTAGAGAAGTGTGAGGCGGGTGAGTTGAGACCTCGCAGCAAGATCACTTGGTTGTCTTGACGTTCAGGCAGGAAAGTCCTGAGCTCGGAACACACGCATCGAAAGATGAACAAGAATCACATAGAGATGTGATCGGCAAGTTTGCCTACCGATTGAAGTTCACGCCATGGGTGTTCATCTCGCCGTGACGGCGAATGGAAATGCGGATCTTGAATCACTCACAATCAATTTTGAGAGATGTTGATTTGAGTGGGAGCGCACTTTAGAATAAAATTGTTTATTCACTAGAGCCAAAAATCATTATGAACAAAGTCTAAATGAACTTGTGTTTTCCGTTGTAGATCAAATGGCTCGCAACACCACGTTCAACTTAGGCCCGATGTTAGAGAAAGAGAAGTTAGCTGCAAATGGAAACAACTATGCGGACTGGGTCCGTACCCTGAGGATTGTCCTCAGGAGTGCTAAGAAAGTGTACGTGCTTGACGGACCTCTTCCACCTAAGCCGGCGGAAACAGCCGCGGCAGACATACAAAATGTCTGGGCCACTAAGGATGATGATTTCAACTTAGTGCAGTGCCTCATGCTGTCTTGCATGAGTTCAGAGCTTCAAAAACGTTTTGAATTCCATAACTCCTTTGATATGATCAAGGATCTGGATGCTCTGTACAAGTTTAATGCACGGTCTGAACGCTTGATATCATGAAAATGATGGCGGAGACCAAGATGGCTGAGGGCAGTTCAGTTGGCGAACACGTGGTCAATATGATTGGCCACGCTGAAAGGCTTAAAACCCTGGAATTCCCACTTCCGAAAGAGCATGTTATGGACTTGTTGCTATGTTCCCTCCCCCCGTCTTATGGCGGTTTTATCATGAACTACCACATGAATGGGTTGGACAAAACAGTTCATGAGGTACTTGCCATGCTGAAAACTGCTGAAGGAGGACTGCAGAAAAATCGTAAGCAAGTGTTGCTTGTGAATAAAACTGCCAGTTTCAAAAAGAAAGGCAAGCCAAAGAAGGGCAAGGGGGCCAGTAAGACCGGCTTCCAACGCAAATCTAAGGGCGGAGCCAAGAATGAAACTGAGTGCTTCTACTGCAAGGGCACAGGTCACTGGAAGAGAAACTGCAAGAAGTATCTGGAAGATAAGAAGTCCGGGAAAACCGGAAAAGGTATAATTGTTATACAAGTTAATGTCATTGACGTTTTGCTTGCTAGAGAAAATTCTAAGTCTTGGGTATTTGATACCGGATCGGTTTCTCACATTTGCAACTCGATACAGGGGCTTCAGAAGGTGCGCAAGCTGGCAAAGAATGAAGTCGTGATGCGTGTCGGGAACGGCGCTGGGATCGCCGCTCAAGCCGTCGGCATTATGCCTCTACGTCTCCCTTCAGGATTTATTTTGGAACTTAGTAACTGTTATTTTGTTCCGTTGTTGTGTAGAAACATTATCTCTGGATCATGTTTAGTGCACGATGGGTACTCCTACAAGTCTGAGAACAATGGTTGTTCACTTTATTGTAAGGATATGTTTTATGGATTTGCACCCATTGTTGGGGGCCTTTTCATACTAAATCTTGAATGTGGAAATGATGTCTTTAACGTGAATGCTAAACGCCTTAAGAAGGCTGATACCACCACCACTTATTTGTGGCACTGTCGGCTTGGCCACATCGGAAAGAAACGCATGCAAAGACTCCATAAAGATGGAGTTTTACCGTCCCTTGATTTTGAATCATTTGACACATGTGAAGCTTGCTTGATGGGAAAAATGACCAACACGTCGTTCACGGGTCATCCTGAACGGGCGGGTGAATTATTGGAAATAATAAATAGTGATGTATGTGGTCCAATGAACACGGCCGCACGGGGTGGGTATTTTTACTTCGTGACTTTTACCGATGATTTAAGTCGGTATGGCTATATCTACTTAATGAAGCATAAGTCGGAAACCATTGAAAAGTTCAAAGAATTTCAGAATGAGGTAGAAAATCATCGTGACAAAAAGATTAAGTTTCTGCGGTGTGATCGCGGAGGCGAATATCTTAGTCATGAGTTTGGCCAGCATCTGAGTGACCGTGGAATCGTTTCACAGCTTACGCCTCCCGGAACTCCACAGCGAAACGGAGTGTCGGAGCGACGTAACCGAACCCTGTTAGACATGGTAAGGTCGATGATGTCTCTTACAGATCTACCGATATCTTTTTGGGGTCACGCACTGCTCACTGCCGCTCACACACTAAACAGAGCACCGTCTAAGTCTGTTGAGACGACACCATACGCTTTATGGTATGGGAAGAAACCCAATGTGTCGCATCTCAAGGTGTGGGGTTGTGAAGCTTATGTAAAACGTTTACAACCAAGCAAACTCGACCCTCAGACAAATGTTACTTTGTAGGTTATCCAATAGACACCATTGGGTATTCCTTCTACAACCAGTCCGAGGGCAAAGTGTTTGTCGCAAGGTTTGGACATTTTCTCGAGAAAGAGTTTCTCGCAAAAGAATTAAGTGGGAGGACAGTACAACTTAATGAGATTAGTGAATCTTCGGCAACCGTTGATATGGCTAAAGAACCGGAAGAAATTCCGCTAATTATCCCTACAACCGAGCCGGAAGTTGTCGCATGTGATGCGGAAACTTCAAACACTGTTGTAACTGAACCGCGCAGATCAGGTAGGGCTATCCAGCCACCTGAGTGGTTTCATAACGAAATCTTCATTCTTGAAGACGATGAACCTGCGCACTACAAGGAAGCGATGGCGGGGCCTAGCTCAAGGGAATGGCACAAAGCCATGAGATCCGAAATGGAATCCATGTACGAAAACCAAGTTTGGAACTTGGAAGAACTTCCAGATGGCGTAAAACCCATTGGTTGTAAATGGATTTTCAAAAGAAAGATGGACGCGGATGGTAACATTACTATCCACAAAGCTAGACTTGTCGCGAAAGGGTTCACGCAAGTTCCAGGAGAGGACTACGACGAGACTTTCTCGCCCGTAGCTATGCTTAGGTCTGTTCGGATATTACTAGCAATTGCTGCTTATTTCAATTATGAAATATGGCAGATGGATGTCAAAACGGCTTTCCTAAATGGAAACCTTGATAGGGATGTATACATGATACAGCCAGAAGGTTTTGTCGATCCTAAAAATGCTGGAAAGGTATGTAAGCTTCAGAAAGCCATTTATGGTCTGAAGCAAGCATCAAGGAGCTGGAATATTCGTTTTGATGAAGTGGTCAAAGAGTTTGGCTTCATCAGGAACGACGAAGAATCTTGTGTGTACAAGAAGTTTAGTGGGAGCGCAAAAGCATTTCTAATCTTGTATGTGGATGACATATTGTTGATTGGAAATGACGTGAATTTTCTTAGCGAAATAAAAGACTCATTGAAGAAGAGTTTTTCAATGAAAGACTTAGGTGAAGCGGCATATGTATTAGGCATCAGGATCTATAGAGATAGATCAAGACGCCTGATAGCGCTAAGCCAAAGCACGTACATTGACAAGGTGTTGAAAAGGTTCAACATGGAGAACTACAAGAAAGGCCTACTCCCCATGTCACCTGGCACAGTGCTTTGCAAGAATCAGAGTCCTCGGACCCTTGATGAGCGAGTACAAATGAATGATATTCCATATGCTTCGGCAGTTGGTTCTATTATGTATGCCATGCTATGTACAAGACCGGATGTTTCCTATGCGCTAAGTGTTAGCAGCCGGTACCAAGGTGATCCAGGATTGGAACACTAGGCCGCAGTCAAGGGTATTCTTAAGTACCTCAGGAGGACCAACGATTTACTCCTTGTGTACGGAGGTGATGAAGAGCTCATTGTAAGTTGTTACACTGATGCAGGCTTCATGTCTGACCCAGATGACTTCAAATCTCAATCTAGCTATGTTTTCATATTGAACGGCGGCGCAGTTGATTGGAAAAGTTCCAAACAAAAGACTGTGGCGGATTCTACGACGGAGGCGGAATATGTTGCTGCTTCAGAAGCCTCCAAGAAAGCTGTCGGTATCAAGCAATTTCTTGAAGATCTTGGTGTGGTTCCAAGTGCTCTGGACCCGGTGGAGATCTATTGTGATAATAGTGGCGCCGTGGCTCAGGCAAGGGAGCCATGTTCGCACCATAAGACAATGCATATTCAACGCAAATTTAAACTCATTCGACATCATGTCGAAGAAGGTTTAGTGAAAGTACGCAAAGTTCACACGGATCTGAATGTGTCAGACCCGATGACGAAGCCTCTACCACGAGCAAAGCATGAGCAACACCGGATTGCCATTGGTGTTAGGGAAGCCATGTAACTAGATTATGACTCTAGTGCAAGTGGGAGACTGTAGGAGATATGCCCTAGAGGCAGTAATATCAGTTACTTTTGTATCTCAGAGTTTGTAATGAATGTTTATGATCCATGCTATAACTGCAATGATTCTCGAGTCTACAATAACCACGAGGCTTGGAGGGAAACTCATGTGCACGTGTGGTATAATAAACGGTAAATTGTATTCCTAGTCTTGCCTCTAAGACTGGCTCAAGTATTGCATGATGATCATGTTTTCCTGATCATGGACATGGCTATGCCGGCAATTTTGAGGGCACGATGTTGGTAGAACACTTGTGTTGAATCGACCCAAATTGATGTTATACTATGAGATATATTCATCACAAGTTAATGGTTAAATAACACAGAGATGGTTAATGTTTACATGATTCCTTAGACCATGAGAGTATCGAGTTTCTTCATGCTTGCTTCATGAACTTTGGGGTTTGTTAAACGTCATCCGTAAAAGGGTGGCTATTACGGCTGCTTACAGGTTCATGGAAAAGTATGTCAAGTAACTTGATAGCTCAAGATTGGGATTTGCTCCTCCGACGTTGGAGAGATATCTCTGGGCCCTCTCGGTGTTACGGTATCCATCATCGTCTGGCCAGACACTTTGTGATTTGATCACGGGGATGCCGGAACACGGGAACGAGAAAAGAGAACAATACCGGCAACGAGGTAACTGGCATAGTGGGCAAGTTGTTGATCCACGGGGATGCCAACATGTCTCACCTCGGGTAATTGTAACATATCGCGAAGCAACAGGAATAGCACACGGCAACTGGAGGTTCACTCGAATATTTATTCGTGTGGGTATAGGGATCGATATGGGTGTCCACGGCTCCGATGTTGATCATTGATCGGAAGGGGTTCCGAGTCATGTCTATGCTTCACCGAACCTATAGGGTCACACGCTTAAGGGTCATCTATCTGTTGAATACTAGACAGGGAGTCTGAGAGGAAAACACCGAAAAAGTTTCGGACGCCGGAAAGGTTTCGGACAGCGGAAAAGTTTCGCAGAGAAAGGTCACCGGATGAGTTTCGGTGAAACTGGAAAAGTTGTTTCAGGGGATACCATAAAGTCAAATTGGTCTTGGCACATGCCTGATAATTCTTGGAGGGTGCTAGAATCGTTCTGGAAACTTTTTGGAATTTTCTGGAATGAAAACCGGAAATGTTCCGGAGCTGCCGAAACCGCTTCAGATGCTTTTCGCAGATGAAATCACTAAACCGGAATTGTTCCGGCTCGCGTTGAAAATTATTTTGGTGGGTACTGGAATTGTTCTAAGCCCACATGAATATTTTCAGTTCGATCAGACGCTGAAAAATGTCGTCGTGAATAGTGAAAGTGCTTTTTGGATATTTGTGGAAAAACACCTTTTTGGATATTTCCAAAAAGGCTTCTAGAAGGGATTGGGGAGCAAGCAAGCTCCTCATGGGGGGCCCCCACAAGGGTGGCCGGCCAAGGGAGGTGGGGCTCCATGGAGCTCCACTTGCCACACTTCTTTGCTTTATTCTTTTTAGAAAAGGCATAAAGTGGGGGCACTTTTGGTATTTGTGAATACCATTTTTACCCCGTGGTTTTCCTATAAATAGAGGGGAGGGGGCAGCCCCATATGCTTCATCCTTGCTCTCATACACATGCCATAGAGATTTCTGGCTTCTCTCTCCCTCCCACGAAATAGTTTCGTAGAGCCGAAAGGCTGTCTGGGTTCCGGCAGGAACTAGCTCTGGACGGCGAAGCCCTACCGGATAGCTGTGTTGGGGAACGTTGCATGGGAAACAAAAAATTTCCTACGCACACACAAGATCTATCCATGGTGATGAGCATCTACGAGAGGGAGAGTGAATCTACATACCCTTGTAGATCGCTAAGCGGAAGCGTTAAGAAATGCGGTTGATGTAGTCGAACGTCTCCGTGGTCCAAATCGCAAGTCGTCCCTCGATCCGATCACGAACTAGTGCCGAACGGACGGCACCTCCGCGTTCAACACACGTACGGCTTGATGATGCCTTCACCTCCTCGATCCAGCGAGCGATGATGAAGTAGTAGATGAGTTCCGGCAGCACGACGGCGTGGTGATGTTGGTGAGGAACAATCTCTGCAGGGCTTCGCCAAGCACTACGGAGATTATGACGGAGGAACTAGAGGGTTAGGGTTGCCGCACACGGCTTGGGGAAATCTTAATGTATCCCGTGTGCTAGCCCTGCCCCTCTATTTATATGTTGAGCCTTGGGGTCTAAACTTGGAGTAAAAGCCTTCTCCAGGTCGGTTTTGCCCGCACAAGGTCGGTTTGGCCCGCAGGGAAAGAGTCCAACTCGGATCCCTGCAGTACCGCGCACAAGCGGTAGTACCGCTTACGATAAGCGGTAGTACCGCCTGTAGCGGTAGTACCGCTTACGATAAGCGGTAGTACCGCCCCAGACGCCAGCAAAACTTCCTTTTGCACCTTGCCTAAGCCTCGTGGGCTTTACCCCTTGGCCCAAATAAAGTGTTCTCGTACCCGAACATTTCGGGAAACATCCGGAACCTCTTCCGGTGAATTCCGGAACCCTTCCGGAAACCAAAACACTATCACATATATCAATCTTTACCTCCGGAATCTTCCGGAGATCCTCGTCATGTCCGGGATCTTATCCGGGACTCCGAACAACCTTCGGTCACCAACACAATAACTCAACTATACTAATCGTCACCAAACGTTAAGTGTGTAGACCCTGCGGGTTCGAGAACTATGTAGACATGACCGAGACACCTCTACGATCAATAACCAATAGCGGGACCTGGATGCCCATATTGGCTCCTACATATTCTACGAAGATCTTTATCGGTCGAACCTCTATGTCAAGGATTCAGTTAATCCCGTATACTGTTCCCTTTGTTCTTCGGTATGTTACTTGCCCGAGATTCGATCGTCGGTATCTCTATACCTAGTTCAATCTCGTTACCGGCAAGTCTCTTTACTCGTTCCGTAATACAAGATCTCATGGCTAACACTTTAGTCACATTGCTTGCAAGGCTCATTGTGATGTTGTATTACCGAGTGGGCCCTGAGATACCTCTCCGTCACACGGAGTAACAAATCCCAGTCTTGATCCATGCCAACCCAACAGACATCCTCGGAGATACCTGTAGAGCACCTTTATAGTCACCCAGTTACGTTGCGACGTTTGATACACACAAGGTATTCCTCTGATGTCAGGGAGTTGCATGATCTCATGGTCATAGGAACAGATACTTGACATGCAGAAAACAATAGCAATAAACTGACACGATCATATGCTACGTTTATAGTTTGGGTCTTGTCCATCACATCATTCTCCTAATGATGTGATCCCGTTATCAAATGACATCTCATGTCTATGGCTAGGAAACCTTAACCATCTTTGATCAACGAGCTAGTCAACTAGAGGCTTACTAGGGACACAGTGTTGTCTATGTACCCACACATGTATTTGAGTTTCCAATCAATACAATTATAGCATGGATATTAAACGATTATCACGAACAAGGAAATATAATAATAACCAATTTATTATTGCCTCTAGGGCATATTTCCAACAGTCTCCCACTTGCACTAGAGTCAATAATCTAGTTCACATCACTATGTGATTTACATTGTAATGAATCGAACACCCATGCAGTTCTGGTGTTGTTCATGCTTAGCCCTTGGAAGAGGTTTAGTCATCGGATCTGCAACATTCAGATCCGTGTGTACTTTGCAAATATTTATGTCGTCCTCCTTGATATAATCGCGGATGGAATTGAAACGTCGCTTTATGTGTCTGGTCCTCTTGTGAAATCTTGGTTCCTTGGCTAGAGCAATGGCACCAGTATTATCACAAAACAGAGTCATTGGGTTAAGCGCACTAGGCACTACTCCAAGATCTGTCATGAACTCCTTCATCCAGACACCTTCCTTCGCCGCCTCCGAGGCAGCCATGTACTTCGCTTCGCATGTAGAATCAGCTACCACGCTTTGCTTGGAACTGCACCAGCTAACCGCACCCCCATTAAGAATAAATACGTATCCGGTTTGCGACTTAGAGTCATCCGGATCAGTGTCAAAGCTTGCATCGACGTAACCCTTTACGACGAGCTCTTGATCACCTCCATAAACGAGAAACATGTCCTTAGTCCTTTTCAGGTACTTCAGGATATTCTTGACCGCCGTCCAGTGTTCCATTCCTGGATCACTTTGAAACCTTCCGACCATACTTATGGCAAGGCTGACATCGGGTCTTGTGCACAGCATTGCATACATAATAGAGCCTATGGCTGAAGCATAGGGGATGACACTCATCTTTTCTCTATCTTCTGGAGTCACTGGGCATTGAGTCTTACTCAACTTCACACCTTGCAAAACAGGCAAGAACCCCTTCTTAGACTGATCCATTTTGAACTTCTTCAAAATCTTATCAAGGTATGTGCTTTGTGAAAGTCCTATTAAGCGTCTTGATCTATCTCTATAGATCTTGATGCCTAATATGAAAGCAGCTTCTCCTAGGTCCTTCATTGAAAAACTCTTGTTCAAATATTCCTTCACGCCTTCCAACATTTCTATATTGTTTCCAATCAGCAATATGCCATCCACATATAATATTAGAAATGCTATAGAGCTCCCACTCACTTTCTTGTAAATACAAGCTTCTCCGTAAACTTGTATAAACTCGAACGCTTTGATCACCTCATCAAAGCGGGATTCCAACTCCGAGATGCTTGCACTAGTCCATAAATGGATCGCTGGAGTTTGCAAACTTTGTCAGCATTCTCTGGATCGACAAAACCTTCTGGTTGCATCATATACAACTCTTCCTTAAGGAAACCGTTAAGGAACGCTGTTTTGACATCCATCTGCCAAATTTCATAATCGAAAAAGGCAGCTATTGCTAACATGATTCTGACGGACTTAAGCATCGCTACGGGTGAGAAGGTCTCATCGTAGTCAACTCCTTGAACTTGTGAAAAACCCTTTGCCACAAGTCGAGCTTTATAGACGGTGACATTACCGTCCGCGTCCGTCTTCCTCTTAAAGATCCACTTGTTCTGAATGGCCTTACGCCCTTCAGGTAATACTTCCAAAGTCCATACTTTGTTTTCATACATGGATCCCATCTCGGATTTCATGGCCTCTAACCACTTCTCGGAATCCGGGCCCATCATCGCTTCTCCATAGCTCGTAGGTTCATCGTTGTCTAACAACATGACCTCTAAGACAGGGTTGCCGTACCACTCAGGAGCAGTACGCGTCCTTGTCGACCTACGAGGTTCGATAGCAACTTGATCCAAAGTTTCATGATCATCATCATTAACTTCCTCTTCAGCTGATGTAGGCTCTACAGAAACAACTTTCTGCGCTGCGCTACTCTCAGGTTGAAGTAAAGGTTCAACAACCTCATCAAGTTCTATATTCCTCCCACTCAATTCTTTCGAGAGAAACTCTTTCTCAAGAAATGTTCCGTTTTTAGCGACAAACACTTTGCCTTCGGATCTGAGGTAGAAGGTATACCCAACTGTCTCTTTTGGGTATCCTATGAAGACGCATTTCTCCGCTTTGGGTTCCAGCTTTTCAGGCTGAAGCTTTTTGACATAAGCATCACATCCCCAAACTTTAAGAAACGACAGCTTTGGCTTCTTGCCAAACCAAAGTTCATATGGCGTCGTCTCAACGGATTTTGATGGTGCCCTATTTAAAGTGAATACAGCTGTCTCTAATGCATAACCCCAAAACGATAGTGGCAAATCGGCAAGAGACATCATAGATCGCACCATATCCAATAAGGTTCGATTACGACGTTCGGACACACCATTACGCTGTGGTGTTCCAGGCGGTGTCAGTTGTGAAACAATTCCACATTGTCTTAAGTGACTGCCAAACTCATAACTCAGATATTCTCCTCCTCGATCAGATCGTAGGAACTTAATCTTCTTGTTACGATGATTCTCAACTTCACTCTGAAATTGTTTGAACTTTTCAAATGTTTCAGACTTGTGTTTCATTAAGTAAATATACCCATATCTACTTAAGTCATCAGTGAAGGTGAGAAAGTAACGATAACCACCACGCGCCTCAATGCTCATCGGACCGCACACATCAGTATGTATGATTTCCAATAAGTCACTTGCCTGTTCCATTGTTCCAGAGAACGGCGTTTTAGTCATCTTGCCCATGAGGCATGGCTCACATGTGTCAAGTGATTCAAAATCAAGTGACTCCAAAAGTCCATCGGCATGGAGCTTCCTCATGCGTTTTATGCCAATATGACCTAAACGGCAGTGCCACAAGAAAGTGGTATTATATTTATCAATTCTACATCTTTTGGCATCAATGTTATGAACATGTGTATCATTACTATCGAGATTCAATAAGAATAAACCCCTCACATTGGGTGCATGACCATAAAAGATATTACTCATATAAATAGAACAACCATTATTCTCTGATTTAAATGAGTAACCGTCTCGCAATAAACAAGATCCAGATATAATGTTCATGCTTAACGCAGGCACTAAATAACATTTATTCAGGTTCATCACTAATCCCGATGGTAATCGAAGAGCGAGCGTGCCGACGGCGATCACATCAACCTTGGAACCATTTCCCACGCGCATTGTCACTTCGTCCTTTGCCAGCCTCCGTTTATTCCACAGTTCCTGTTTTGAGTTGCAAATATGAGCAACCGCACCGGTATCAAATACCCAGGCACTACAACGAGAGTTGGTAAGGTACACATCAATAACATGTATATCATATATACCTTGTTTGTTGTTGGCCGCCTTCTTGTCAGCCAAATACTTGGGGCAGTTCCGCTTCCAGTGTCCAGTTCCCTTGCAATGAAAGCACATAGTTTCTGGTTTGGGTCTAGCCTTGGGTTTCTTCATGAGAGGAGCAACTCCTTTGCCACTCTTCTTGGAGTTACCCTTCTTACCCTTGCCATTTTTCTTGAAACTAGTGGTTTTATTGACCATCAACACTTGATGCTCCTTCTGAATTTCAGACTCAGCGGCTTTCAGCATCGCAAACAGCTCGGCGACTGACTTGTTCATCCCGTGCATGTTATAGTTCAACACGAAGCTCTTGTAGCTAAGTGGCAATGATTGAAGAACTCTGTCAGTGATAGCCTCTGGCGGAAGGGGCATCCCCAATTCAGCCAGACAGGTGGAGTACCCAAACATTCTGAGTACGTGATCACTGATAGACCCGTTCTCCTCCATCTTGCAAGCATAGAACTTATCGGAGATCTCATATCTCTCGATCCGGGCATTCTTCTGAAAGATAAACTTCAACTCCTGGAACATCTCATATGCTCCATGACGTTCAAAACGTCTTTGAAGTCCCGGTTCTAAGCCATACAAAATTGCACATTGAACTATTGAGTAATCTTCAGAACGAGCCTGCCAGGCATTCACAATGTCTACAGACTCAACTGGAGCAGGTGGATCACCAAGCGGTGCATCAAGGACATAAGCCTTCTGGGAAGCCGTAAGGATAATCCTTAGATTACGGGCCCAGTCCACAAAGTTACTTCCATCATCTTTCAACTTAGCTTTCTCTAGGAACGCATTAAAATTCAGGGGTGCTACTGCGCGAGCCATGATCTACAACATAAATATAGCAAAGACAACTTAGACTATTGTTCTAGATAATGAGTTTAGTTAATCATATTACTTAAAAACTCCCACTCAAATTGACATCCCTCCGATCATTCGAGTGTAACATGATCCAAATCCACCAACTCAAGTCCGATCATCACGTGAGTTGAGGTGGTTTCAATGGTGAACATCTTCATGTTGATCATATCTACTATATGACTCATGTTCGACCTTTCGGTCTCTTGTGTTCCGAGGCCATGTCTGTACATGCTAGGCTCGTCAAGTTTAACCCGAGTGTTCCGCACGTGTAACATGGCTTACACCCATTGTATGTGAACGTAGAGTCTATCACACCCGATCATCACGGCGTGTCTCGAAACGACGAACTTTCGCAACGGTGCACACTTGGGGAGAACACAATTTATCTTGAAATTTAAGTGAGGGATCACCTTATAATGCTACCGTCGTCCTAAGCAAAATAAGATGCATAAAAGGATTAACATCACATGCAAATCATAAGTGACATGATATGGCCATGAACTTGTGCTTTTGATCTCCATCTCCAAAGCACCGGCATGATCTCCATCGTCATCGGCATGACACCATGATCTCCATCATCTTGATCTCCATCAACGTGTCGCCATGAGGTTGTCGCGCCGACTGTTGCTTCCACGACTATTGCTAACGTTTAGCGATAAAGTAAAGCATTACATAGCGCTTAATGATTGACACGCAGATCATACAATAATTAAAGACAACTCTATGGCTCCTGCCAGTTGCCGTACTCATCGACATGCAAGTCGTGATATTCTATACAACACATGATCATCTCATACATCACATATATCTCATCATGTAATTGGCCATATCACATCACAACATACCCTGCAAAAACAAGTTAGACGTCCTCTAATTGTTGTTGCAAATTTTACGTGGCTGCTACGGGTTTGCAAGAACCGTTCTTACCTACGCAAAACCACAACGTGGTGTAGTGATTGCTTTTTGATCTTCTAAAAGAACCCTCTTCATTGAAATCGATTCAACTAAAGTGAGAGAGACAGACACCCGCTAGCCATCTTTATGCAACGAAGTTACATGTTAGTTGAAGGAACCCATCTCGCGTAAGCGTACGCGTAATGTCGGTCCGGGCCGCTTCATCTCACAATACCGCCGAATCAAATATCAACTAGTAACGGCAAGCAATATGTATACACCCACGCCCACAACTCGTTTGTGTTCTACTCGAGATCTCATCTACGCATAGACCTAGCTCTGATACCACTGTTGGGGAACGTTGCATGGGAAACAAAAATTTTCCTACGCACACACAAGATCTATCCATGGTGATGAGCATCTACGAGAGGGAGAGTGAATCTACATACCCTTGTAGATCGCTAAGCGGAAGCGTTAAGAAACGCGGTTGATGTAGTCGAACGTCTCCGCGATCCAAATCGCAAGTCGTCCCTCGATCCGATCACGAACTAGTGCCGAACGGACGGCACCTCCGCATTCAACACACGTATGGCTTGATGACGCCTTCACCTCCTCGATCCAGCGAGCGATGATGAAGTAGTAGATGAGTTCCGGCAGCACGACGGCGTGGTGATGTTGGTGAGGAACAATCTCTGCAGGGCTTCGCCAAGCACTACGGAGATTATGACGGAGGAACTAGAGGGTTAGGGTTGCCGCACACGGCTTGGGGAAATCTTAATGTATCCCGTGTGCTAGCCCTGCCCCTCTATTTATATGTTGAGCCTTGGGATCTAAACTTGGAGTAAAAGCCTTCTCCAGGTCGGTTTTGCCCGCACAAGGTCGGTTTGGCCCGCAGGGAAAGAGTCCAACTCGGATCCCTGCAGTACCACGCACAAGCGGTAGTACCGCTTACGATAAGCGGTAGTACCGCCTGTAGCGGTAGTACCGCTGCTACGGTAGCGGTAGTACCGCCTGTAGCGGTAGTACCGCTTACGATAAGCGGTAGTACCGCCCGTAGCGGTAGTACCGCTTACGATAAGCGGTAGTACCGCCCCAGACGCCAGCAAAACTTCCTTTTGCACCATGCCTAAGCCTCGTGGGCTTTACCCCTTGGCCCAAATAAAGTGTTCTCGTACCCGAACATTTCGGGAAACATCCGGAACCTCTTCCGGTGAATTCCGGAACCCTTCCGGAAACCAAAACACTATTATCACATATATCAATCTTTACCTCCGGACTCTTCCGGAGATCCTCGTCATGTCCGGGATCTTATCCGGGACTCCGAACAACCTTCGGTCACCAACACAATAACTCAACTATACTAATCGTCACCAAACGTTAAGTGTGTAGACCCTGCGGGTTCGAGAACTATGTAGACATGACCGAGACACCTCTACGATCAATAACCAATAGCGGGACCTGGATGCCCATATTGGCTCCTACATATTCTACGAAGATCTTTATCAGTCGAACCTCTATGTCAAGGATTCAGTTAATCCCGTATACTGTTCCCTTTGTTCTTCGGTATGTTACTTGCCCGAGATTCGATCGTCGGTATCTCTATACCTAGTTCAATCTCGTTACCGGCAAGTCTCTTTACTCGTTCCGTAATACAAGATCTCGTGGATAACACTTTAGTCACATTGCTTGCAAGGCTCATTGTGATGTTGTATTACCGAGTGGGCCCTGAGATACCTCTCCGTCACACGGAGTAACAAATCCCAGTCTTGATCCATGCCAACCCAACAGACATCCTCGGAGATACCTGTAGAGCACCTTTATAGTCACCCAGTTACGTTGCGACGTTTGATACACACAAGGTATTCCTCTGATGTCAGGGAGTTGCATGATCTCATGGTCATAGGAACAGATACTTGACATGCAGAAAACAATAGCAATAAACTGACACGATCATATGCTACGTTTATAGTTTGGGTCTTGTCCATCACATCATTCTCCTAATGATGTGATCCCGTTATCAAATGACATCTCATGTCTATGGCTAGGAAACCTTAACCATCTTTGATCAACGAGCTAGTCAACTAGAGGCTTACTAGGGACACAGTGTTGTCTATGTACCCACACATGTATTTGAGTTTCCAATCAATACAATTATAGCATGGATAATAAACGATTATCACGAACAAGGAAATATAATAATAACCAATTTATTATTGCCTCTAGGGCATATTTCCAACAAGCTGACACCGTATGTGTGCAACCCCGTAGAGAGATTGTAGTTTCGATCTTTTTGCCCGAAGGGCTGTTCGAGTTACCGTTCGGGTTTCCGGCGTCCTCCCGAAGGGCTGTCCGGGTTACTGTTCGGGTTCCGAGGGTCCTCCCGAAGGGCTGCCCACGACATCGTCCGGGGGACTATCCGACCGCCTCCCGAAGGGCTGTCCGGAGTAGGAGTACATCCTTGCGGTTGGGAGGTTGTAAATCCTAGCTGCAGGGATCTGCACTGACGATCTACACCGACTCTTCTTCCGAGTCGGTACGGATCAGATCAAACCTTGTATGCAGTCTCCATAGTGATCCTGGGCGTGCTCGCTGTACCGAAAATTTTTGTTTTCTGTCGCGTTCCCCAACAATAACATCACTAGAGATAACTTTGTAAGAATGTTTTTACTCTTGTGTCATCATAGTCCATCTTTTTTCATACATTGTTCTTAAGAAAAACTAGTTTGCTAACTATGTTATTATAACTTATGTTCTTCAACAGGTACTCCCGCCAGAGACCGTGCCTAAATGGATGCTTACCAAAGGTGATTTGCATATGGTTAGTTTACGGCCAATGCCGATGAGTTACCCTGGTAAATACACGATATCTCGAAGTCGGTCACGCGTCCTGAAAATCAAAGGATGGAGCAAGGCAATAAAAGCATCCAGGCAACCACTTGGAGACTATAACTTGCGCAAGCCACAAGTTGGAGATAGGTTGATCTGTATTCTTCAATGGGGGGATGCAGGAGTTCACCTTTTTTATGCTATTTTACCTAGGAGAGAGGAGTAGTTAGTGTTGGTAACTTGTGATAACTTCGTAAAGAGCTATTTAACTAGCTAGTATGATAACAACTAGAATGATGAGGAGTTGATTAAGATGATGATGAGTTTGTTGGATGTTGAATGCTGATGAGTTGATTAAGATGATGATGATGAGTTGTTATGTGACATATACCAATACAAATTAGATGGATGCAATAGACCAAGTTGAATTAGAGGAAAATACGATGTTGCGATTCGCAACATTCGCAACATCGTATTTTCCTCTAATTAATTCAACTTTGGTCTATTGCATCCATCTAATTTGTACTGAAATTGGATGTTGTTCTTCCATAATTTGTACTGATGTTGTATATTAATATGTGTAACCGCGTGAAAATACAATATAAATATAAAAGAAAATGAAAACACAAAATGAAACACGGTACTGACGTGTGGCTGCCTTTTAGTCCCGGTCGGTGTTACCAACCGGGACTAAAAGTCCTCCTGCCTGGGCGCCCCACGGAGGCCACGTGGAGCTCCTTTAGTCCCGGTTTGTAAGCCAACCGGGACTAAAAGTGATGGGCATTAGTCCCGACCGTTTTGTCCCGGTTGCAGAACCGGGACTAAAGGCCCTCTGAAACCGGGACAGATGCCCTCTTTTCTACTAGTGAACTTAGAAGGTTTCACACCATTTATATAGGAAGAGCGCTTGGAGCTCTTAAATGAGTTAGTTGGTAGGAGAAGTGCCACATGTATAACACAAGCAACTGGCGTTCAACAACCACAAAGCAAGTCACGCAGTTATACAAAGTAAAGGGGACATACGATCATAGGACTATGTAGCATGCGGCGTACAGGGAGATCCTGGAAAATGCTCAAAGATAGAAAAAAAAAAGGATTATGCTAACACCCCATGATATTTAAAAGCTATGGAGACGAAGTGAGAGTATAAAATGTCCCTATGGGAAAAAGACTTGATGAATTCCGAGAAAAGCTGTCTAGACAAAAAGAACTTCTGGGACTACAAAAAAAATGTAGAACATGAAAAGTTTCAAACTGGGAAAACTCTCAAGCCAAAGGAAATTGTTTCACCAAAAACGTGTGTCTCACGTGAAAATTAGTAGACTGTGGTCCTAGCGGAAAATGTCTTCATGAAATATGTCTGAGAAATACTCCCTCCGTCCCAAAATAAGTGTCGCACTACAGAAATCACTGGCTATGCCGACGGTTAAAACCGCCAGCAAAGGGACATAAACCGTCGGCATAGCCCCGTCGGCAACAATAGCGTCGGTATACCTCCCCTTCCCGTCGGCATAGGAAAACCATCGGCATAGAGGAGCTATGCCGACGGTGGCCGTCGGCATATATACCCGTCGGCAAAAACATTTGACGGCACGTCTGTCAAGTGCCGTACGCACACGTGCATGCACCGAACGCCACCACGTGTCAGCGTCTGGTGCCTCCCGTGGCTGGGGATAGGTGCTATCTATGCCGACGGTTAAACCGTCGGCATAGGCCTGCCACGTGTCATCGCCTGGGTGCTCCTGGCCGTCGGCTTAGTTTTGGTCAATTTTTTTGCCTGTTTTTACTTCTGCCCTGGAAATTTAAATTTTTTTTAGAAAAGGAGGATGACCCCCGGCCTCTGCATCTGGGAGATGCATGCGGCCATTTTATTGATTATTCTCGAGGACCTTACAAAATATTACAACAATATGCCTGAATCCGCCATCTTCGCAACATCTGTCGCTACTCCTATCCATATGATGAAGGGGTGCTAGCTGGGCCACATACCCAGACCACTCACCTAAGCCAAACATCAAAAGCCGGAAGCCCCAGCCGAGCCGGTCTAGCCATCTGCCACATACCGGGTCTAGGGCACAAACCGGTCTGACGCACTCGTGTGCTGTCGCCGCCATCTTCCACTGGTCCGTCTTCAGAGCAGATATTGAGGCTTCTACCTTGTCTAGCCACTCTGCCATCGACGTCACCATGACGCCAGACAGCTACCTCCTCCTGCGCGAGTTCATCTTCACACATCGGACGCCGAGTCCCCACAGCGCCATGCCGCCGATATCCGCCGTCATCAATGTGTGAGATGAAGCACCGCTCCACCGAAGAAGCCGTCCGCTGGTCCCTCGAGCCCGAGTGCATCTCCAAGAATGCCGCCCCCAAGGGGGTAACGACACATGATTGCCGCCGTCATCCGATCAGCTGATCTAGGGTTTCCCCCGGAGGTATTGGGTGGGGTTGGGAGCTTCACCTCGATGATGCCTTCATGAAGGAAATCGATGATAAGAGCATCGTCATCACCGGCTCCGGCCACCGACCGAAGACCAGGTTTTCACCCGGATCCGTCCCAAGAAATCCACCTGACAACCTGTGCACTGTCTCGACCGCCTTCAAAGCCCCAGATCTAGCCGCCTAGATCCGGCGACCAACCGCAACAGCAGTGCCACCGTAGGAGCCCTGGCGCACCGGCCACTGCCTGAGTGTGCCACCACTGGAGCTTGGGAGGAGGACTCGCACCCCACCTCGCCAAACCGTGAGAGCCGCCAAGATGAATCCCGCACGCTCGTCACCGTCTCTGATCTGAACCAATCCGTAGCAAAACCACCAGATCGCCGATGCAGATCCGCCTTGGACAGGGACTGTACCACGCCATGCCGCCGCGGAAAGCCTGAGCTTCACCCGCCGCCACCTTCCAGGGCCGCTGCCCCGGGATCCAGACAGAACACCGCCGCTGCCACCGGCCATGTTCCGCCTCCTCCGACAGGCTGAGCCGCCGGCCACCACGACCAAGGCCGCCATGACGCAGCGAGCCCAGCGAGCGGCTACCGCCACCTAGATCTTCCACGAAGCCCAGCCGCTTCGCCGCCTCCGCCCGTCATCACGCCGCCACCGTGCGTCAGCGCGCCGCCGCGACGTAGATTGGGGAAGAAGACGCCCCGGCGCCATGGGTGACCCGCCTCACCCGATCCGGCGCGGGAGGGAAGAGGGCCTCCGCCGCCGCCGTCAGCCGCCCTGGGCTTCGCCCGGCGACCTCCTCCAGCGGCGGCGGAGGGGAGGAGGGTGGAGCATGTGCCCGGCGGCGGCGGGGTTAGGGTTTCCACCCGAGCCGCCCTAGCGGGGGCGACGCGGGGGCCACATGGTATCCCTGGAAATTTAAATAACTACACATGCCACATATATAACAAGGATGCATAGATGCCACGTGTATTTCCTTTTCTTTCCGTACAAGTCTGTAGCATCCAACAGCCTAGTACTAGTATTTGTACTCGCATGATTATTTACCACTTATGACTTTGGACATTGGGAGCATCTGCTGGGAATCAAGTGTTACATGGCTGCAGGTGATACGGTCTGGTAAGGCCCCCTGGATGCGGTGACTTAAACAATTACATTACTCCAGAGTCTGCTAAGGTTCTATTTTAACCATACAATAAGCATGGAGCCCGCAATGTACTCACAAAGTTAGAAAATCTGAAGCACCCATTAGTTTGTTGGCTATATAACTATTTTTGTTGGTGCTCTTGTGTACATTTATAAAAATCTGAAGGTGGTCATGATTTAGCGGACCAGTAGGCTTTTCTTCGGTGTGAAGAGAACCCAAGTAATCGATCCTCTTATGTACATTTGTAGAAATGAATCAGAATAGATTGCAAAGTGGTTCTGATATCATTTTAGAAATAGCATCCAGGTACTCCCCTTTTTTCTTACCATGTGCATGCAAATATCATTTTGGAAATAACATTCAGGTAGTCATGTCGGGTTTTCTATGATCCAAATAAGAGTCCACTTGCCTTTGTTTTAACATACAAATTAAATGTTGAGAAGTATATCATTCTGATTGCTTAGCCAATGCATTGATAATAGTTTGGTGCATGGCGACTCTTCTTCTCTTATCCTTTCCTAAGGAGCACTTCTAAGGATCTAAGGAAATGGTTTTCCTTCCCAAGCTTAACGATTGCATATCTCCTCGTCCTGTCGTTTGATATGTAGCAGTTAAGTTATTTGTTATCCTGTTCTATAACAAATGTATGGCCTGGGAACTAAACTGGAAATCATAGCCTTAGTACATTGATCTTGCCTTTGTTCCTGGAAGCTGAACTAGAAATTATATCCTTAGTGCATTGATCTTATCTTTATTTGATTCATATCTGTTCATCGTTTAGGATTTCAGATTGTAGTGACTGAGAAACATAATTGTACATTTTGAATTTGTTCGACATGAAAACACCTTTCTTTTGTGTGTTCAGATATGCAAGGGTCGCAACTGTAGAAAAGACTTCTATGGTTGGAGAAGGAATTAATCCATCATAGTGCTCCCTAAGGCCTTGTTTGGTTGTAGTGGAACTAATCTCCTAGTGGAACTAATCCACCTAGGGATTAGATTGATCCCTTCTTGTCACCAATCCCCCATCTTTAAGCTCTCGTTTGGTTGACCCAGGAGTAGCAATGGAGAGGAGCAGCTGCAGCGACTCAAGGGGCAGAGAGGGAGCAGCCTCAAGACGTGCCTCGCGTGGATCTGTTCCACGCATCAGAGGCGATTCTGTTACGCCCCGTGGATGGAAGGAGATTGACATGGTTTGGACCGGGAAGTTCCCCGCTGTGGCCCAAACCAAACAGGTCAACTTGGATCCACAGGGAATAGTTCCCCGTCAGAATGAACCACGTGGATCAGGCTGTGATCCATGTCGATCCATGTGGATTGTATCCTAACCAAACAAGGCCTAAGAGGGCACAAGCTGCTGCTATGGTCCTGAAACGACATATTATCTGCAATCCAGCACATGGTAACCTGCTCTGGATGTGCCAAGTACTCTGGACAACTTTTGCTGAGTTTGGCAGGAAGAGTCTCTGTATAAGATTAACAGATATTTGAATACTTTGTTACTTTGTGCTGTTTTGGCATGTCCTAATAAGATTATGATTATCTACTGTGATCCGAGTGCACTGCCATAACACCCTTGCACAGTGGTACTGTGTTCCAACCATGTGTAATTAGTTAGCTATATAATGGTAATTAGAGTACCACTGTCTCTGCTAACCGTTTTACCCTGCCCACCCAGGTGCTTTTTCTAAGTTATAATTGTAACCGGAAACTGCTTATCTTACTAAACCTAATTACGTATAAAATTCTGATGCTCATCTTCCTTACATATCAAAAGAAAGAACTGGTTATCCTCAACAACTTGTGATATAATAGTGATGTTCTTTTTCATGCATGCCAGTGGTGCCATCTATAATCTTACTACTTGAGATTTATAAATGCCTTTAAGCTGGTTTACTACCACCTCATGTGTTAGCTTATTTCAATTTGGCTTCCAGTAGGCTTCGATAAGCACATAACTTTTGGTTAGTTCGTTTTACTATTTATAATATTCAGCCCAGTTATGCACAGATTTGGCATCTAATTCTTCTCCTTGCATGATATTTAAGCCTGCTACATATGTCAAATTGTTTGGTTACCAATTCCCCACAATTAGCACATACCTCTTGGCTATAGTGGGTTTTTGCGCCATTGGCGCAACGGGTCATCTAGTAATACATAAAACAGGCAGTCATGGGCTTTCATCTATAAATCCAGCAGAAGCATGAGCCGTCAGCACATGACCCAGCTGCAGTTACATCGACATCTAAGCCGCTTAGCTCCCTCAAGGATAGCGTAATGAAACACCATTGTCATCATCTAGCCAAGGCATGTTGCAAAGGCAAATTCCAGGTAGATTGCCTATGCATCCCACCTCAAAAACGACGTAGGCAACGCCGATTGACGCCTCACCGCACTCCCACCACCAGCAGACCTGCACACAGGAGCTGGAGCCGGAACTGGAGCCGGAGGACCAAGACGCACAACCACGTTGTCCAATCTATAGGACATCGCCACCGAGACAAATCTGCAGAAGAAAAAGCTAGCTGGCCTGGCCCGCCGATATGTTCAATGTCTATCCGGAATCTCGATCCAACACTTCTAATAGCTAGCCATTTATTCAAATATATACGTTGCCTGTCACACATGGCTGACAACCAATTTATTCAAATTAAACATTCGTGATTGCGTGTGCCTGTCCCTAGGAGTGCGCGGGGGGATGACACGATGTATATACGACAAAAAAAAGTTGACTAACTTTATGTAGTTGTCATCACATTGGGATTGAGCTGCCTCATTGCAAATGTAAGTACAGTGATGAGTTGTGCCCCTTTGAATTATTTAAGCCGGCCGTTAGTTGGCTAATCACTTTCATTCTTATCTATCTAACCTCGATCGTGACACTACTCAATGAACTCGTTCCAACTTCATTGACATATTTGTGGATTGGAATATATACTCTGATTTCTAAAAGCAGCTGGCAAGTGATGTTTCTGGCAGATGGGTGTCCTTCCGTGAGGCTACTCCACTAGCTAGCTTTATATGTAACTAGCGGCTTGGCCTGTGCAT
The DNA here is from genome assembly GCA_039707655.1 of Elymus sibiricus. Lineage (NCBI taxonomy): Eukaryota > Viridiplantae > Streptophyta > Magnoliopsida > Poales > Poaceae > Elymus > Elymus sibiricus. Next base: position 535,580,989 of record CM077675.1, read on the forward strand.
TTGCCCGGCTATTTTTTTCTCGTTATATGTGTTAGAAAACTATTTCTTTGCATTCGAGTGTGTATTTTTTTTAGTGTAAAAATCAACATAGTAGAAAACAACATACTCCCTCCATGTCAATATATAGTTCATATTAGATTTATCCTAAGTCAAACTTTGTAAGTTTATAGAAAAAATATGAACATTTATAATAGTAAAAATATATGATATGAAAATATACTTCATGATGATTCTAATGGTATGGGATTGGTATTGTAGATGTTGATAAATTTTTCTATAACATGGTCAAAGTTTACAAAGTTTGACGTAAGAAAAAACTAACATGCTCTATATTTTGATACATATAGAGGCAGTATTGTATGAGTGTATTTTTATATAATGATGAATAACAAACTGGTTGTATGGTTGTTCTAAAGCGGAAGCACAAAAGCAGGTAATTTGCTTACATCATACCGAAGGTGATATGGCCGGATTGCTCCCTAGCTGCCTTTATTATGTATACTTATGTCCAATACCAATTCATGTTTCTTCCTGCAATTTTTGTTTGCTATGCTGCCGGATTGCTTCCTAGCTGCCATCTAGTCCTATATGAATTCATGATTGCGCTTATTTCCTGATTTGGGGCCGGACTAGGGGATTTCGGACGTCCGGACCGGTCCGACCCAATTTGGGCATCCGCATGGAGGCCTAAAGGTGTCCGGACCATCCAGTCTGGACATATAGGGGAGGTTTGATGAACCGGGTTGGAGATGACGTTACATTATAATGTGTGATATGTAGTAGTTTTTTTTTGTAAGAAACTATATTAAGTACAACTTACATATTACTCTAGTAAAGCAATATATGAGAGCGCGGTAGACCACAATCGGATTATCACAAATAAAATAAAATAAGCCACAGTAGGCAGCAGTGACGACAAGGCGCATTGCCAGAAGCATATTTTTTGCCACTTGCCCCGGCCATGTAACTAGGTTTTTCAACTTTGCCACCCAATGAGGCTATGATCTAGTTCTATATTAATGCAAACCCAACTACCCATACTAATCGACCAATATATCACGGGAAATTGCATGGAATATATCACTTGTTATCAGACGTATGCATATGTACTAGAAAATAAAGGAAAATTTACCACTCGTAGCTAGCAGCAAGTCATGATACATGCATCTATCCCGCCATCTCCTTGCTAGCTTGATTGCAAAATTGATAGCCATGGACTCTTTCCACGTCCTCAGGCTACAAATACCCGTCAAATGTCAGCACTCCACATCGATCTGCAGGCACCTACTAGTCATGGCATCATCCAAGGGCAGTCTTGCAATGTTCGCCCTGGCCATGGCCATGGCCGTGGTGGCCGACGTCTCGGCGCAGAACACCCCGCAGGACTACGTCAATCTGCACAACCGCGCCCGCGCAGCGGACGGCGTCGGCCCCGTGGTGTGGGACAACAACGTGGCCAAGTTCGCTCAGGACTACGCGGCGAAGCGCCGTGCCGACTGCCGGTTGGTGCACTCCGGCGGGCGGTTCGGCGAGAACCTCTTCTGGGGGTCCGGGCGAAGGTGGACGGCCGCCGACGCGGTGAACAGTTGGGTTGCCGAGAAGCGGAACTACCACCGCGGCAGCAATACCTGCGACGCCGGCAAGGTGTGCGGGCACTACACCCAGGTGGTGTGGCGCAGGTCGACCCGCATCGGCTGCCACCGTGTTGTCTGCGCCAGGAACCGGGGCGTCTTCATCATCTGCAGCTACGATCCCCCGGGCAACGTCGACGGCCAGCGCCCGTTCCTCACCCTTGATGCCGCGGCCAAGTAGTACGTGAGTATGAATGTGTGTACGTACGTGTGCTTATGTGTGTGTGTTTTTAAGACGAAAAAAGTTGTGTGTTTTGAATATTTACGTCTACATACGTGATACGTAAATAAGCACACACTCCGGCCTGCATGTGTGCATGCGACAGACTCCGTGGAGCATGTAAATGTAATCATACGCGTATTCAAATGATCGTCCTTTTATTTTATTTCCTTGTTCGAACCCTGGAGCTACGTATCTATCTATTATATATGTACTAAAAGCACAATATGGAAGAAAATAGAGATGTGCTAGAAATTCCCACGAAAAAACAAAACTCATCCTCGTGCTCTGCACAGAACACCCCGCAGGACTATGTAATCACATGTGCTTCCTTTTATCCTCCCTGCCGCTGACCTAGGCTTGACCAAGTTTTTTTTTTCGGTCGAAATTTCCAGTAACCGACCGGTTACCGGAAATCTCGTTGACCCCCGAAAAACTTTGCCACCATTCAAAAAAAATTCGTATGAATTTAAATTTAAATGTTTTTGGCAGTGTCGAATAAAACATGTATGCCTATGTTAACATAGCACAGCCCTTGGCCGAGTGGAAGTGCTAGATCATACTCTACATTCGGGAGGTCGCGGGATCGACTCCCCGTTTTGTCAACCGAATTTTAATGGTATTTGCGTACAAGCACTTCTGAATCTTCAGAGAGCAAGATAACTCAATCTTAACAAAAGTAACTGCATGCGAGTTTTTGATACTGTTTTCGAGATAATTTCTGAGCCGTTTGTTGGAATGACGCATATGATACACCGTTGGAAAGTTATGGATTGGACGAAACATTTTCATATAGAACACTTTTTAAGATTCCTTACGGGTTAAGAGCAGTTTCGAAAACGGTGCGGTAACCGTCGAGTGACATAGAGTGTATTTTCATAAAAAAATCAAACCGTTTGTCGGAATGATGCAAATGATAAACTGTTGGAAAGATATCGACGAGGCGAAATTTTTTCATGTAGAACACTTTTCCTAATTCCTTGTAGTTTAAGAGCAATTTGCTGATCCAGAAACACACGTACTGTGCTACTTGCACAAGCGAATTGCAGCAGGACGAGTGTATTTCCCGGCGGGGGGAAGTGAACTGCGGCAGAAATTAAGTGAACTATATGATATTTTTTGTCTTTTGCCAACATTGTTTTATTAATGTGTCTGAACTACCGAAACGACAAAAGCGAACTGCATTTTTTTATAATTGGTTATTTTTCTTATTCTTTTGTGTTAGAGACCAGCGTGAACTGCAGAATACAAAGACATTGAACTTTTTCTTAGTATACAGATACACACAACCATCCAACCTGGAAAAAAAATAGCCGGAGTGAGACGGGAGCCTCTGGTCCCCCCAAACTGCACCAGAACCGCACGTCGAACTACAAACAGGCCTGCCGCCGAACTGCAACCAACGCGCACACAGGGGAGCTCCACTGGCCATCCTGCTCGTCGGGGAATGGGCACGGCTGAGGAGTAGTGTCGCCTGTCGCCGGAGTGTCGCTTGGGGAAGCCCGCGAGCTGCACTGTGAGTGGTGTTGAACCACATGCCATGCACCGACGAACTGCAGTGATGGCTGCTGGGCCAGGTCGACGGATCCAGGGGCCATGTTCGACGGGCGCGGTGGGGAAGGAGGGCCTCGTTGCCATGCTCATCGGAGTCCATCGTTGAGGCTTCGAACTATTTCTTCCCAAGGCATCGCAGGATCTGGCTCCCCTCCCTACCAAGTCCATCCACCAAAGCACCAGCAAAGGGGTCGCCGCGATCCTGCACCCACAAGCACACATCTCGCAATCAGTAAGGGAGGAGATGGTGTATCGCCGGAGATGCAGGGGTGGACCTCCGTCTGCACCAACACGACGGTGTGAGGGGGAGGCCAGGCTATGGGGAGCTTGCCCAACCCCCCCCCCCCACCCAGTCGCGGTTTGAGGAAATAGGGGCTAGGTCCTGTCGTTTACCGGCGACGCGCCTGGATGCCGATGGAGAAGAGGGGTTGGGGGAGCAGGGAGTGCATGGATCGGGCAGCGGTGGGTTCCCAGGCTCCGGCAGTGGCTCTATGGCGACTGGGTGAGCACGACGTGCGTGATGGCGAGCTAATCTTCGCCTAGATCCGGACCGGGGAGGAGGGAATTCCTCGTCGGTGAGGTGGCCACAGCAGGATCTGGCACCTACGTCGACGGGGGCGATGAAGCACGCCCGAGAGAGCCGCTGGTAGCCAGCGTCGTGGGCCCTAGGAGTGGTTCCTATGTAGCGCTATAGCGGCCAGAGGGGAGGAATGAGGTCGGTAGCGGTGCGGCAGCCCGGCGAGGGGGGGCGGCGCTTCTCTGGCGGAAGGGGAGGAAGGAGGTGGTGCGGTAGCCCGGTGAGGTGGGGTAGCGTGGCGGCCCGGGGAGGTGGAGCGGCGCTGCGGCAGCCGGAGGGGAGAAAGGAGGTGGTAGCTTATGGTGACGTGAGGGCTCGAGGCTAGGTAGTGATGGTGGAGGTAGTTTAGGTGGAACTTTAGTCCCACCTGACCAACCACTAGTAGAAAACAGGGCTTTGATCTGGGCCAGATCAGAGCATTAGTCCCGGTTCTGTTACGAACCGGGACCAATGGGTGCATCAGTCCCGGTTCGAGCGGCCAGGGCGCCGGCCGGGCCTCGGCAGGAACTAGTCCCGGTTCGTGTGACCTCTTTAGTCCCGGTTCCAGACACGAACCGGGACTAAAGGGTCTCGCTCCTGGCCCAGCACCTTTAGTCCCGGTGCTAGCCACCAACCGGGACTACAGATACACCATTAGTCCCAGTGCTAGCCACCAACCGGGACTTAAGAGATGCCTATATATATGCTCGCCCCTGCCCGCTCACTCCTCTGTTTTTTGGCCGGCCGGCGTGTGGGAGGTGTGATGTTCTCTGTTCTCACCTCCTATGCACATGAGGTGTTCGATGAAATGCCGCAGCCACACTTAAGCTTTCTCCACTCCAAGCTCGACCTCCAAGCTACATTTTCCCCAAGATTTGTTTAGGTTTGGCGGTGCACCAACTACACAAGTGTTCTAAAAGGTTAACAACTTCATCGTTTCATCTCTCACTGCTAGTTTAGCTCATTTCAAATGCTCTAGAAGTAGAGTGTGGTTTGTGGGTTTTAGTGGAGAAGTGTATGTGGAAGTTCTTTTGATTTAGACGCGCAATTAGAGCTGAAATTAACTTCTTAGAGTCTGCACATGTGTAGGGTGCGTCCCCGTCCCCGTCCTCACCGCCGTCGATCGCCCGCGCCGATCTCGTCACCGGCACCACAGTGGTGAGCCTCTTGTTCTTATCTTCTTTTTAAATGAAAAAAAATCTTACTTGTATGATATAGATAGATACTTGTATAATTTTCTTACTTTTATTATTGTTTGTTATTATATAGTGCCATGGTTTTGGTATCCTCCCCCGTGGGCCCTCGTCCGGTCTATGATTCAGATGTGGTATATTTTCCTTTATAACTATTTGTTTCATTTAGTGTTTATGACTATTATGCCGACCAACGTGACATAGATGTTTTTATCTAGGAGGTATGTGAACCGGAAATTTCATTCGACCCTATCGTCGAGAGGTTAAATTTGGTTGAAAAAGAAAACAATTACTTGAAAGAAAAATTAAAAAGAGTTGAAGAGGAGAAGATGAAATTGGAGTTGCATGTTGCCGATGTCGTCGACGATCACAAGATCAAGATGGATGCAATGCGCTTGAAGATTAGAAAGATTAGAAAATATGCCATTGATAATGAGGCTAGGTATCATTATGCTGTTGGATCAATTGTTACCTTAGTTGTGATTATGATCGCATTTGTTGTTGCATTTAAATGTTTTACGTAGTTGTATGTTAGTTTCGATTTATGTTTTAATTAGATGCTCTAGAGAGCTGTATGTTATTCTATGAGAACTATGTATGAACTTTATGTATTTATTTTTTCAGTAATAACATTTGATCACTACTGTACTTTGGTTTTAATGTGATGATGAACTTGTATTAATCAGGTCACTTCTCTATTAATGATGTTCTGTAATGGTTTTTGATACATTTAATTATATAATGCACGCAGATGAATCGGCAATGGATGTACGGTGACCGACGCACCTCCGAGTACATTTAGGGCCTGCACAAATTTCTTGAAGTGGCTGAAGCAAACAAGCAGAATGGTTTTATGTATTGTCCATGTACTGTCTGTGAGAATACGAAGGATTTCTCGAAGTTCATTTGGAGTGTTTTTCAATTTCATGATCATTTTAGCTCAAAATAAATCATGCAATGCATGAAAAATAGCAAATGAAGTCAGAAAAGGGTTGAAAAGTGATGATGTGGCTTTGAATGGTGCATATTGAATGCAGAAAAAGTCTTGAGTTAGAATATGTTTAAAAAATGAAATCCCTTTGTAATAGACGAGTTTTCGTCTGAAACCCTGATACTTCGAAAGAGATTGTCCAGTTTGTAAACGAAGTGCATCCAGTTTTTCCCGTAACCCTCTTAACTTTTTAGCACATGCTATGTGGCTGAAATTATGATACCATGCCAACTTTCAACCATTTCAGAGTTCATTTGCAGTGCTTTTCAATTTCAGGATCATTTTAGCTCAAAATAAATCATGAAATGCATAAAAAATAGCAAATAAAGTCAGAAAAGGGTTGAAAAGTGATGATGTGTCTTTGAATGGTGCATATTGAATGCAGAAAAAGTCTTGAGTTAGAATATGTTTAAAAACATGAAATCCCTTTGTAATAGACAAGTTTTCGTCCGAAACCCTGATACTTCGAAAGAGATTGTCCAGTTTGTACACGAAGTGCATCCAGTTTTTCCCGTAACCCTCTCAACTTTTTAGCACATGCTATGTGGGTGAAATTATGATACCATGCCAACTTTCAACCATTTCAGAGCTCATTTGCAGTGCTTTTCAATTTCAGGATCATTTTAGCTCAAAATAAATCAGCAAATGCATGAAAAATAGCAAATGAAGTCAGAAAAGGGTTGAAAAATGATGAAGTGTCTTTGAATGGTGCATATTGAATGCAAAAAAAGCCTTGAGTTAGAATATGTTTAAAAAAATGAAATCCCTTTTGTAATAGACGAGTTTTCATCTGAAACCCTGATACTTCGAAAGAGATTGTCCAGTTTGTACACGAAGTGCATCCAGTTTTTCCCGTAACCCTTTCAACTTTTTAGCACATGCTATGAGGGTGAAATTATGATACCATGCCAACTTTCAACCATTTTCAGAGTTCATTTGCAGTGTTTTTCAATTTCAGGATCATTTTAGCTCAAAATAAATCATGAAATGCATGAAAAATAGCAAATGAAGTCAGAAAAGGGATCAAAAGTGATGATGTGGCTTTGAATGGTGCATATTGAATGCAGAAAAGGTCTTGAGTTAGAATATGTTTTAAAAAATGAAATCCCTTTGTAATAGACGTGTTTTCGTCCGAAACCCGGATACTTCGAAAGAGATTGTCCAGTTTGTACACGAAGTGCATCCAATTTTTCCCGTAACCCTCTCAACTTTTTAGCACATGCTATGTGGGTGAAATAATGATACCATGCCAAAAAGCTTTTATAAAACTCTAATTGCAAAAAGAATGAACTAAAAAGAATCAATTAAATATAATATTCTTCATTGGCAAAAAGAATCAACTCTAATAGCAAAAGGAATCAACTAAAAAGAATCAATAAAAAGTAAAACTTATGCAACTAAAATTATATAAAATTTATGCAACTAAAAATAACATATGCAAAAAATAACATTAAAATTTTAAAAACATAATATATCCAAAAAATAAAAAAAGGCCTGCCTACTAGCCACAACGGCCTCCATACGACTAGAAATCGTAGAAATGGGCCAGGATGCAGGCCCGCAGTGCTAGCAGGTCCAACAGGGCGTGAGATAGGCATGTAATGCCTGCAATAGAGAGGAGCTCGAGAGGGAAGCGGCAGCAGTGCTTATAAACCACTCCGAGACCCTCTCGACTAGCGCGGTGGGACTAAACTTTTGGCTGCGGGAAGCACAGCCCTTTAGTCCCGGTTGGTGGCTCCAACCGGGACTAAAGGGGGGCCTTTAGTCCCGGTTGGTGATACCAACCGGGACTAAAGGGTTGTGCTTCCCGCCCTTTGGGCTGCTGAAATTTACCTTTAGTCTCGGTTGGTGGCTCCAACCGGGACGAAAGGGGGGCCTTTAATTAGTCCCGGTTGGAGCCACCAACCGGGACTAAAGGCGGGGGCTATATAAAGGGGACTTGGAAAAATTTCCAAATCCATCTGCTTTCCTTCTCCCCCGACGGCGCCGAAAACCACATCGACGCTGCGAGGCTGCCGGATCTTGCCGTCGCCTCCCCGACGCCGTCGCCTCCCCGAGCCCGCTCGCTCCTCGTCGCCGCCCCCGACGCCGTCCCCCGTCGCCGCCCCCCGACGCCGTCGCCTCCCCGAGCCCGCTCCGGCCTCCTCCTCCTCCTAGGTGAGCCGCCGGCCACACCGCCGTTCCCCTCCTCCTCCTAGCTATCCTCATTTTTTAGAAGCCTACAGCCTTCCTTTTGATGTGTATAACCAATTATAGCAGCATATTATACTAGTTCTAAACTATATAAAAGATATCGCAAAATATATTGTATTCATAAAAAATGATCATAATTTGGTATTGTTCAACATAAAGAAGTAAAAATTGTTCAACATGTTGTGGCAAAATCTAAGATATATAGAAGATAGAAAATAACAAATGATAAGAAGCCTTACAAACTACAGGATAACTTTGCGATCCGTGATGCTTTGAAAATGAGTGATGATTCCTCGTCCATAACTTGCAAGAAAAATTCCCTTTCAATGATTGTGATCAAGCAATAATTCAAGTATTTTTGCCCCATATTGCTTCTTAGCTTGTTTTTTATATAGCTCATTGATGAGAACACCCTCTCAACACCAGTTGTTGCAACAGGAAGAACTAGCACCAATTTGAGAAGTTTGTAAATATTCTTGCATTGCAAATTCTCATGTCTAAACAATTCATAATTGACTGCAAACGAGTCTCTTGTTTCATTATTATTAAGTAGAAAGACAACTGGTCACTGGTCAAAATAACTTACTTAGTCATGTACTTACTTAATCATGTCACTAGACTTTGTTATTAAAAATGGTATTGTTGTTTTATTGTTGTTAAATTAAATGATATTTGCTATAGCCACAATTTGTTCTCGTCGACGATGCCAATCCCACATCCTCGTCGTCGACTCGGCGCCGACAACCAGTTTGAGAGGCGCCATGTCCGGGACTGGGCTCCGCCGGGTTTGCACTGGGGGGTGCTACCTTCCGGGGCGCGCAGTTTGGTGAGGAATCCGGGTATCGTCGTCGACCCTGAGCTTCTTTGGTGGCGGTCGCGTGGGCCACTATCGGTGCGGAGGCAGCCGCCCCCCGCGGAGGTGGTACGTCGTCGTGTCAGCGAGGAGGACGAGCACGTCCGTCGCTACATGATTGCGTTGGACGTCAGGTTCTCCAATACCTGGTAGGTTCTTCAGGGATCTCACGCGAGTTATGATCCTGAGGTTCTTTGGGTGTCCACCGCCCGCGCGTCAGGAACCACGAGTCAACTAGATTATTTGATAATATTCGAGTTGTATTAGTGATAGTATTCGATAATATTCGATGCTCCATTAATTGGATTATTGAAGATGTATTAGTGATGTTATCTGATACTATTATATGAAGAGTCCCCGACGATCGCCGGTGATATTATATGTATTAGTGATATTATATCATGATCTTGCTAAAAAAAAATTGCCGTCGATTTTTAATCTTAGAATCATGAACAGGAAATGTCGACGTCGTCTGACGACGATGGGAGGATCGCTCCGTGCCCTTCGTGCTGTGATGAAAGGGGTATATGTGACCTTTGTCCTCACCTAGACAACGGTACATCCTTCACCGTCAAGCTAACGGAGGAATTTCCAATTATTACGGTATGTATTTTTTGTTAATAAAGTATGACGTGTGTTTTTTTGCTTTAATTAACCTTTAATCTTTTTTTTGTACGATTCGACTAGTGCGTTTCCTGCCATGCAAGATTCGCTGTCCTGGACAAGTTCCATTTCAAAGAGAAGGACAACGCGGAGCCTAAGATAGCTCACCTAAGAACGGAGCATTACACTTTTGTTGTTAAGGTGAAAAGTAGCGAAGATCACACATATTTTGGTTGTTCTAATTGGAGAGCATTTTGCAAGGCGTGTGCGTTGGATGAGGACATGCACATTACCTTCGATCTAGGTAATGACGATGTTCGTGATAATAATATCGTAATTTGTTTGCATGCGAAGGATGACTTGATTTCAGTTCTACCTCCAGGTGCATTTGTCAACAGATTTGTTAGGTAATTTATATCTATTATCTACTAAAAGCAAAATACAGGTCAAAAATAGAGAATTAGGCTAGAAAATCCCACAATAATCAGAAACATCCAACCTTTAATTTTGTGGGTTAGAAAATTACAGCCGTTAGATCTACTTTAAAGTTGAAAAAAATTACCCACCAATGCCACCCCCTGTGAATTATTCAACATTCGCTAGAAATTGTCAGAAAAACAAAACATCCAGTGCTTCATCTGGTGGGCCGGGTTGTGATTAACACAAAGCTGTTAGTTGATCTCCACCTTGTGATTACACCTTTTAAAAATCGGTTAAAGAACCCTCTCTAACCCTAAAAATATATTTTTCGGTTGTTCTATTTATCTCCAGGGCCATCAGCCTCCTACAGCAACCCCCACTCTCCCTAGAATAATTGATCAAGCAATCGATCAATTCTGTCTTTGACATGAAGCATATGCATCGTCTCCCGTTTCGCCTAGAACACTCGATCCTCGACTGGTGAATTGGCGACACGAAGCTAACACCTTAGCCTGTGAAGATGCGCAGGAGCTAGCCAACTATGATGACAAACGATCGATTCCCATGCACGTAGAGAAGTCAGCACGGCTGATTGATTCCTCGCCGACCTAGCTAGCCAACTCCGACGCCTTAGATTGATTCCGACGCAGGTACATCAGCCAGCTACGCTTGCTTGCCGGAAAACAGGAACGTTTTGCGCGAACGATGACGAAGCAAACTGACTCGATCCTCTCTTCTCCGGATCTGTTAGCAACATGAAGCTAGCACCATAGCCCGGCAAGATGCGGAGAACCTTGCCATAGCCAACTCTGTGTCTTCACGGATTCACGCGGATGTACAGCAGCTATCAAGGCTAATTGATTCCCTGCCGGCCGGAAACATGCATGCATGCCATTCTTCTCAATCTTGGAGCGATTGACCTGCTCCTATATGGCTATATGCAGTCACGACATCATTGCTCTGTTGCGATTGACACTACAGCCAATACCTCTCCATCGCAGAGTAACTAGACTGGCGCCGGTCGATAATCGATGATTGCGACCACCAAAACGTGATGAATAGGTAGCCATGGTTGAGATTATAATATCCACTTATACATCGCACAGTGTTTCTTTACTAATATTGACAACGACGATGGCCATGATGATTATTTATTTATTTATTTTACTAATGTTCAAGTTCAAGCATCCAGGCTGATGTTTTTTTTTTAAAGGAGGATTACCTACGGCCTCCGCTGTGCTTGGACCAGTATACGTGCGGTAGCCAGTCCAACGGGCATGTGAGTTTTTTATTTAATCGGACCAGGTTATCCTATTCTAATCTGTATATTCTATAAAAAAGGGTATATCCTCCTTTTCAAAAAAGAATCTAATTTTTTTTAGTTATGCACGTACAAGCATACCCTCTCAAAACTGATCATATCATGAAATTGAAATTTCTTGAGTACTCAGCCAACTAATTCACTGAAAAGTTCAAGCGCCACATCGATGGCTGCAGCACGACTGGAATTTACCATATGCAGGAAAGGTTTGGAGAGAGTGGAACTTGGCAATATTTAATTACAAAACGGACACATTAATCTCTATTATTTATATCCGTCAAAGGTTGTCCAGCAAATTAAGAACCTAATGTCCTAAACACAAAATTATTTCAAAAATAAGCTTTAACACCTGTTTCTAATGTAACATGTACTCCCTCTCCGTTCCTAAATATAAGTATTTTTAGAGATTCCACTACGGACTATGTACGGATCTGTATAGACATATTTTAGAGTATAGATTCACTTTAGAGTATAGATTCAGTTGTTCCCGCCAAAATAATTTATAGATAAAGTTTTTAAATTACCAAATAGCTGAGATACATTCATTATTTCTGTTGAACAATGAATGCAGAAGATGGTTCATTATTATTATTGTTATTATTATTATTATTATTACTTAATACAGAAGAAAAAGATAAATATGCTAAAAATTCTCACAAAAAAACATCTGGACATTGATTTAGGTATACCCCTCTTATGAGGAGGTTTTTCATGCTCGGATTTAAACTAAGCTTAACCTCCACTCAAGTAACAACCAGTCTGGCCCGGCATGTTATTTCTCCAGTGATGCATGCATGCGATGTATCATGCATTTCTATTTATTTATATTTAAAGAACACGGTCCCTACCCTTCCTATACATTCCCATGCCCATGCAAAAACAATTTTTTTGTACAATGCACATTCATTGAAGAAGCACAATGCATCACGGAACACGTTTTTGTTCTCCCATACTTTCACACTCGGATGATTTGAGTTAATAAAATATTACCATACTAGGACATATCTTTCACACTCGGTTATTTGGTTCTCGGGTTCCCGCAAAAAAAAAGGTTCTCGGGGATCTGTAAAATCTTAACTGAAGTGCTTAGATTCAAGTTTCGGGTTTCAGTTCTTGCTTCGGGGAATGAAAATGTGCATTCAATTGACAATATCTTTCTTTCGTTTTAGGTATTCTTCATTTGAAAGTGTTCCATGTTTAAATAGTAGCGACCATATTTTGCTATACATATTACTTTTGATATAAGTATTGCATGTAATGTACCAGTTATCAGGGTGAGTTTTTTCCCAGTAATTTATATTCATTTCTAGATAATCAACCATGAAACCAAGGAGGACGCTCAAGCTTGCGCTTTGGTGTTGTTGTTCTCTGTATTAGCTACAAGCTACAATTTATTTTCATGAAACGAAAGCCATAAATTGTTTTATAGTCGTTTCATTTTAGTGAAATGGAATAGGGTGTAAGCCTTTTGGTCTAAGAAACTGACATATGTTGAGCAAATTTCATTATTTCTTCGGCCAAGATCATCTACCCGTCATTATATTTTTCTCAACACATTTTCTTCTTACATTCTATACTGCAGTTTTTTTATCTATAGCTTAGACTCATCAAATATCTAAACTAATCTTACATGAAGCCACTTTATCCTTATAGACGTTGCTTGTAATTAACATTAATAGGCTATCATAGGTGCATCATCATTAGTATTTCTCAATTGTATTTCCATCTTACTGGTATTTTTCCTTGCCTTTAGCTGCCCCTAAAATTCATCTATATGTGAACTATAATTATAGAAACTCACTTAATCTTTAATTATTTACCAAAGAACATTAGCTATCACATGTGCGCCATAAAGCTATTTCCTTGTATGTCACTCTTTGTAGTTTTAACTACTTATTTTCCCTAATGTAAAACATTCTTAATTTAAGAAAAATATTAATCATTTTAATCATTCCGAAATAAGATAGTCTTAAATTTTAGTTATTTTCATTGTTCCTTCCACCATAATTTATCAGTGAATGGGGTAGAGCATGCTTATTTTTCTCTTTATATTGTGGAAGTAAGAAGAAAATATTTTATTTGGTATACATTAGCTGCAAGGAAGTACTCAATTTTATATATATTACGGTGTTAAATGTGTGAGAAGGGTTCTAAAAACTCATGATTTGTATGCATTTTGATGCAACAAATAATTTTGGGAACACTTTGAATGCACAGAAGATCTAGCCCTCGCATTTGCGAGGGCCACCTTGCTAGTTGATTATTGAAAAGTATTTGGTACTCATCCCAACTAAATTTGTTTATTTTTAATTATCAGCTTATTTTTGTGCTACAAGAACTACCCGACAGACAATAGATCGTACCTACTACAGTTATGACTCCGAGCTTACTTGTTTGGAGAAAGATCATCTCATCTCATTCATTCATGATGTTCAGCATCATAATAGAAATTACATGCCTGGCAACATTTATCATGGATATGTGCCACTAGTGCACAAGTTGAACCCTTATAACATCACTAGAGATAACTTTGTAAGAATGTTTTTACTCTTGTGTCATCATAGTCCATCTTTTTTCATACATTGTTCTTAAGCAAAACTAGTTTGCTAACTATGTTATTATAACTTATGTTCTTCAACAGGTACTCCCGCCAGAGACCGTGCCTAAATGGATGCTTACCAAAGGTGATTTGCATATGGTTAGTTTACGGCCAATGCCGATGAGTTACCCTGGTAAATACACGATATCTCGAAGTCGGTCACGCGTCCTGAAAATCAAAGGATGGAGCAAGGCAATAAAAGCATCCGGGCAACCACTTGGAGACTATAACTTGCGCAAGCCACAAGTTGGAGATAGGTTGATCTGTATTCTTCAATGGGGGGATGCAGGAGTTCACCTTTTTTATGCTATTTTACCTAGGAGAGAGGAGTAGTTAGTGTTGGTAACTTGTGATAACTTCGTAAAGAGCTATTTAACTAGCTAGTATGATAACAACTAGAATGATGAGGAGTTGATTAAGATGATGATGAGTTTGTTGGATGTTGAATGCTGATGAGTTGATTAAGATGATGATGATGAGTTGTTATGTGACATATATCAATACAAATTAGATGGATGCAATAGACCAAGTTGAATTAGAGGAAAATACGATGTTGCGATTCGCAACATTCGCAACATCGTATTTTCCTCTAATTAATTCAACTTTGGTCTATTGCATCCATCTAATTTGTACTGAAATTGGATGTTGTTCTTCCATAATTTGTACTGATGTTGTATATTAATATGTGTAACCGCGTGAAAATACAATATAAATATAAAAGAAAATGAAAACACAAAATGAAACACGGTACTGACGTGTGGCTGCCTTTTAGTCCCGGTCGGTGTTACCAACCGGGACTAAAAGTCCTCCTGCCTGGGCGCCCCACGGAGGCCACGTGGAGCTCCTTTAGTCCCGGTTTGTAAACCAACCGGGACTAAAAGTGATGGGCATTAGTCCTGACCGTTTTGTCCCGGTTGCAGAACCGGGACTAAAGGCCCTCTGAAACCGGGACAGATGCCCTCTTTTCTACTAGTGAACTTAGAAGGTTTCACACCATTTATATAGGAAGAGCGCTTGGAGCTCTTAAATGAGTTAGTTGGTAGGAGAAGTGCCACATGTATAACACAAGCAACTGGCGTTCAACAACCACAAAGCAAGTCACGCAGTTATACAAAGTAAAGGGGACATACGATCATAGGACTATGTAGCATGCGGCGTACAGGGAGATCCTGGAAAATGCTCAAAGATAGAAAAAAAAAGGATTATGCTAACACCCCGTGATATTTAAAAGCTATGGAGACGAAGTGAGAGTATAAAATGTCCCTATGGGAAAAAGACTTGATGAATTTCGAGAAAAGCTGTCTAGACAAAAAGAACTTCTGGGACTACAAAAAAAATGTAGAACATGAAAAGTTTCAAACTGGGAAAACTCTCAAGCAAAAGGAAATTGTTTCACCAAAAACGTGTGTCTCACGTGAAAATTAATAGACTGTGGTCCTAGCGGAAAATGTCTTCACGAAATATGTCTGAGAAATACCCCCTCCGTCCCAAAATAAGTGTCAGACTACAGAAATCACTGGCTATGCCGACGGTTAAAACCGCCGGCAAAGGGACATAAACCGTCGGCATAGCCCCGTCGGCAACAATAGCGTCGGTATACCTCCCCTTCCCGTCGGCATAGGAAAACCATCGGCATAAAGGAGCTATGCCGACGGTGGCCGTCGGCATATATACCCGTCGGCAAAAACATTTGACGGCGCGTCCGTCAAGTGCCGTACGCACACGTGGATGCACCGAACGCCGCCACGTGTCAGCGTCTGGTGCCTCCCGTGGCTGGGGATAGGTGCTATCTATGCCGACGGTTAAACCGTCGGCATAGGCCTGCCACGTGTCATCGCCTGGGTGCTCCTGGCCGTCGGCTTAGTTTTGGTCAATTTTTTTGCCTGTTTTTGCTTCTGCCCTGGAAATTTAAATAATTACACATGCCACATATATAACAAGGATGCATAGATGCCACGTGTATTTCCTTTTCTTTCCGTACAAGGCTGTAGCATCCAACAGCCTAGTACTAGTATTTACCATCAACACATTCATACATATGTTAATTAGGAATACAATCAGTGTCATCAGGCTCCAGCATGTTAAACAGGACATGTTAATAGTCATTAGGATCAAAGATCATGTACTAGTATATATTCCCTACAAGTGCAGTGAAAATACATACGGTTACAGTCAAATTCGACCAATGGAATCTAGCATAGGTGGTTACAGTAGCTTCGTATGCATGAATACAAGAATCAAGATGAACACCATTTGATCCATAGCTGCGTGCAAAGAATGGCTGCAAAAGGTAAAACATTTGTTCGGTTCCGAATCCAACATCATAGCTTCATTCATGCTTCAGCGACCACTTGAAATGTGGGAGTGCCAAATTTGTCCTAAACTCGCCTGGTGAAGAGCATCCTATTCCCAGAGTGGCATTTCTTTGAGGTAGACTTGCAGCTTCAACCTGGAAAGCTCATCCCTTTTCCCTCTTCTTTTTTTTGAAAGAAAAAGAAAGAGAAAACTCTCAATCTGGAACAAGAAAAATTACTTGTCACAAGTCAGAACAAACTTGACCTCCTCATGGACTTATTAACAAGAGATTTTGCACCTAAAACGGTCAAGATCTAGACCCCAACTTCTTGCAGCAGCCTGACACAGACATACGAGGCATCCATGCCAGGTTTGAGTGACTTCCAACGCCGTTTGCATGCTGCGACACGTCCGGCCATTTATCGGCCCTTTTTCACCGAGAAAACTGTAGAAAATACAAAACTTGTCAAATTTCAAACAATTTGGCATGATGCCTTGAATTCGTCATAGAAGTTGGTGGAAATTTTTTGGGGCCATTTCACGGATGTCGCAAAACAATGTGCTTTCAAGCAGTCCCTTCTGGCCCTACCCGAACACCCTTCGTTGCATATGGTTTATTTTTGGACATCCTTCAAATGACCCCAACTTAGCAAGAGGTGGGCATGACCATGGTAGGCATCCATGCTTGGTTTGAACGACTTTCGACACCGTATGCAAGTTATGGCACGTCCAGCCATTTATCTGCCTTTTTTGACCAAGAAAACTTCAGAAAATGCAAAATTTGTCGAAAACAAAAACAACTTGGCATGGTGCCTTGAATTGGTCATACAAGGCCATACAAAAAAAATTAGGGCCATTTCAAGGATGTCGAGAAATAGCGTGCTCTCAGACGGAGCCTTCTGGCCTACCCAACTTTATATGCATTTTCTAGGGGTTTCCCCAAGCAACCAAATTTGGCTCCATTTGGTTAATGTGAAAAAGAAGGTAGTCCTCCCACGCAAAATTTGAACGAATTCGAACACCGAACGCACGTTGCGTCATGTCCGGCGTGCGTTTTAGGGTTTTTTCACCGAAAAAACCCTAGAAAATGCATAAAATGTCATAAACCAACGAAACTTGGCATGCATGCTGGCCATGGTGACGCCAATGTGTGAAAAAATTGGGTCCATTTGGTGGAGGTAAAAAAAGTGCTTCGAGACTTGCCCTGTCGGCCTACCTGAATGGTTCAGGTTGTACATGGTGTGTTTTCTACCATGCATGAAATGACACCAAATTTTGCCTACGTGTGAGCATGCCCAAGGTAGTCCGCCACACAAAATTTGAACGAATTCGGACACCGAACGCACGTTGCGTCACGTGTGGCAGAATTTTAGGGTTTTTTCACTGGAAAAACCCTAGAAAATGCATATAATGACAGAAAGCAATGAAACTTGGCATGCATGCCTTCCATGGTGATGTCAGTGTGTCGAATTGTTTTGGCTCCATTTGGTTAATGTGAAAAAAAAAACTAGTTCGAGACTTACACTACCGGCAAACCCGAGCGGTCCCGGTTGAATATGGTGTAGGTCTTGCCATGCACGAAATAACACCACATTTTGCCAGCGTGTGGGCATTCCCATGGAAGGCCTCGATGCAAAATTTGAACAAATTTGGACACTAAACGCACGTTGCGTCACGTGCAGGCAGTATTTTAGGGCTTTTTCACGGGGGAAAACATATAAAATGCATAGAATGTCAGAAAGCAACGAATCTTGGCATCCATGGCTTCCATGGTGATGCCAGTGTGTGGAAAAATTTTGATTCCATTTTATGGACTTGAAAAAAAACTGCTTCGAGACTTGTCGTACAGGAAGACCCGAACGATCCCGGTTGAACATGGTGTAGGTCCTGCCATGCATGAAATGACACCAAATTTTGCCAGCGTATGGACATGCCCAAGGTAGTCCCCATGCAAAATTTGAACAAATTCGAACGCACGTTGCGTCACGTGTGGGCAGTATTTTAGGGGTTTTTCCACTGGGAAAACCCTAGAAAATGCATATACTGTCCGAAAGCAACGAAACTTGGCATGCATACCTTTAATTGGTTCGAGACCAAAACAACTTGGCATGATGTCTTTAATTGGTCATATAAGCTCATGGAATTTTTTTTGGGTCATTTGACGGATGCAAAAAGAACGTGCTCTCAAACTGAGCCTTCTGGCCTCTACCCGAACACCCTCCGTTGAACATGGTGTTTTTTTCGACATTCATGAAATGGTGTCAACTTTTGCCAGCAGGTGGGCATGCTAACAAAGTATTTAAATCATAATTTAACACAAGTACTTAAAATTGTTATTTCAATTTTTCCCTCTGTCCGCGCGCGACAATGGAATGGCCCAGTTAGGTGGCCTCCTGTGAACAAAGTATTTAATTTGTGAACTTTTGTCAAATCGATGAACTTTTTTCAATTTCATGATTTTTTGTCAAATTTGTGAAAAAAAATTCAAATCGATGAACTTTTTCCAATTTCGTGAATCTTTTTCATCCTTGGACCTAGGGGTGGGCATAAATACCGACGGACAGAAGACCGAACCGAAAAAACCAAATTTTCGGTCTTTTGTGTTGGTGTTGGAAAATTTCTGCAACATGTAGCGACCAGCGCACGCATGCGGCAGGGACGTCAATTACATGGACCAAGTTGATCACTTGCACAAAAAAGTTCACAAATTTGACAAAAAAAAATCGCGAACTATTTTAAAATCGTGAACTTTTTGTTAAATCCGTGAACTTTTCAAATTCGTGAACATTTTCTTAATTTCGCGAACTTTGTTTTAAACTCCATGCACTTTTTGCCAAATCCACTAACTCTTTTCAACTTTTATGAAAAAAAATTAAAACCCATGATTTTTTTTCAAATTCGTGAACATTATTTTTCAAAATTGATGGACATATTTCAAATCCACGAACGCTTGGGCCGTTTCAACAGGCACCCGACGGGATTGACGAAAATTGCAAATAACGGAGGTATTCAAATTAGGAAAAACTACATGCTCACGGATACTTTCTGACCTACCCAGACACCCTACGTTGAGCATGGTGTTTTTTCTACACAAATACACAAATATTCATGGAAATTAAAAATATGGTTTCAATTTTTTTTTGAAATTCCAAATTTGTTAATGCTTTTCAAAAAATGATTGAAAAATTCATAAAATGTTCATCTTCACAATTTTGTTTGCTCTTTTAAAAAAATGTTCGTGTTTTGACATTCTGAGCTATTTTGAAAGACACGGACATTTTTCCTGAAATTCTGTATAAATTTTTTAAATGTGAATATTTATATTTTATGAACAAAATTTGAAAAATGCACTATTTGTTGAAATTTTGGACAATTTTTTAGAAGGGCGAGAAAATAGACCGGTTCGCTACAGTAAACTAGTCGCTAAAGGATATGGAAGCTTATGGGCTTGTGTGCCTAGCGACGAGCGGTCAGCAGTGTGAGTTACAATTTTGATCCCTCACACTTTCATTTATTTTTTGATATATTTTCCCTGTTTCCGGATGCGACAATCGGCCGGGTCAGTCGGGCGGCCTTCTATGCGTGGTGCCGTTTATATGACTCTACTCCCCGAACGACGAACCCTATATTGCCGCCCGTGGGCGTCATACTATCGCGGCCTCGCTGAAGCGAAGCGTGCGACCGACGTGACACGGGCCGGCCCACTTGGAGCGAGCAACCGATTTTGGGAACCTTTTCGAAGGTTTCCTAAGTTTTTTTTTTGTTTTCTTTTATAGTTTTTTCCGGTTTCTTCATTTTTTTATTTTCCGTTTATCTTTCTGCTTATTTCTTCCTTTTCTTGTTCCTTTTTACCTTATTTTGTTTCTTTCTCTGTTTCCTTTTTGTTTTTCATAAATATAAAATTTTCAAAAAATATTCAGAATTCTCAAAAAAAAAATGAATTCCAAATTTTGCTCACATCATCAAAAATTGTTCATATTTTCCGAATTTACTCACGTTTCAAAAAAAGTTCAGAATTCCAAATCCCAATTTTTTTCATTTTCCAAAAAATGCCCATGTTGAAAGTAGTTCAGCGTATTGAAGAAAAATGTTCACCATACATCGAAAAATGTTCACTGCGTATAAAAAATGTTCATCGTGTATAGAAATATTGTTCAGCATGCATTTCAAAAACATTTTACATATATTTAAAAAAATGTTCAGTGTGTATTTGAATAAGTTTACCATATACTAGGAAAATATTCAGCGTGTATTTTAAATTCACTTTTTTAAAAATTGTTTAGATTTCGAAATTTGTTCGCAATTTTCAAAAATGTTCACATATTTGAAAAAAAAAGTGTTTACGTCTAAGAAAAGAATATTCAAAATTTGTTTACGATTTCGAAACATTGTTCGCATTTTCAAGAAATTTTGTTCACATTTGTTTCTAAGAAATATTGGAAAAGGAAAAGATAAACCCGGATCTGCCGGTTTAATTAGTACTTTAAACTTTAACGCTGTCTGTAAGCCGTCTTTTATATTTTTCGCGAAATTCGCTCAGCGCTTGCGAATTGGGCCGGCCCGTTTGCTGGCCACCTTTAGCGTCCTTTATACGTTTATTAGTTGGGGGGGGGGGGCGAGGGGTTGGTGGGTACCGAAGCGGGTCTCCCTTTCCCCTCGCTCGCCAGAGTCAGCCGCCACCTCCTTCCACACCACAGCACAGCAGCAGAGGGAGTAGATCTGGTCGGACGGCGGACGCGATGGGATGCTCTACTCGAGCTCGGGATGGATGATTTGCTTGCCGCAGCAGCCACCTATATGTCCATCTCGCTCTGCCCTCACCTCCGATCCCGGCAGGCAGGCAGGCAGGAGCCCCTCTCGCGCGTATTCGTCACCTCCATCTGGCAGCAACCAGCAACTTATAGAGGTAAATCCGATTTCTTTCTGCGTAATTAGTACTATTTACTACGCGATTGGTGGGGGAATGACAGACGACATCGACGGCGTCGTGAACGGAGCGTCGGCCTCGATGACTTGAGTCTCTCGGTGGGCGGGCGGCAACGCTGGCTACTGCTGCGGCTGGTCGGGCCGCTTGGTCTGCCCCTAGATCATGGTCCGGAGCGGCGAGACGGTGGGCGCGGGGCGGACGGCCTGGCGCACGGACGTGACCTTGCCGCCCTTGTTGATGATGTCGACGCTGCTCAAGTCGGGGGCGGTCTTGGAGACACTGCTGGGGATGTAGGCCTTGAACCTGACGAAGTTGTTGCGGGTGTTGGAGGCGAGGATCTTCTCGATGGCGGCGTGGGCGGCGAACTCGACGATGGACTTGGCAACGTCGTGACGTCCAGCACCACGTCCTTGCACTGGATGTGCTTGCGGGTGCAGGCAGGGAGCAGCGAGAGGGCAGGAACATGTCCTTCATCCGCGGGTCCGTCCGCGGCTTGTATCCGGCGGCCGGCGTCCTCCACGCGGCCGGAGCTGCCCCGGGTGTTGACGTGGACGAGCACAATGGTCTGGCCCTGGTGCACCAGCGTCTCCATTGTGTACTTGAGCGCGTTCTGGTTGTTCTTGTCCCTGTGTTCTGAAAGCTGCAGTTTCAGAATCTGGCAGAAGGATGCACTGGTACGTGGTGGAGGTAGCTAACGGTTGCCGGTGGCATGGTAGAGCCAGCTGCTAGCCCACAGCAAGGCCGGCTCTGGGCCTAGGGGCTCATATTTTTCTTTGCATAGACTGTCATAGGCCTGTGCATACAAGGTCCATAGACTGATCGTGTTTTGACCTCGTACGAATGCTCGGAAATATCCAATCGCCGCCGCTGCCTAAGGTTCAATCCCGTTGTTGCCCCGTCGCCGCCACTGCTGGAATCGCTGCCGGTTGCCATCCCGGCGTCTTTGCTACTCTTGCATCACTGCTGCCAGTTGGCATCGTTTCAATCCCGCTACGAGTACCACGTGCACAGCCATCGTGGGAGACCTGCCACTCAGCTCTGGAGGACAAGGTGAGTGAGACATCGCGAATTCACATGATTTTGCATCAGGAATTGCCCGAGTGTGATGAGCAATCAAGGCCGTCAATTTGACTTGTCATGGTGCGAGATGGATGACTTGACAAGGAGTGATCTACAAGATGGGAGCTTGTTAGGAATAATCTTGTATTAGTAGAGTCCGATGTGTTTTTAGTAGTGTTTGCTTGGGCAAACAGACGCGTCATGTATTAGTTGGACAGGTTTCCATAGTGTCCAGCGTCTCAGTCTAGTCCTAGTAGTACTAGGAGGTCAGGTCCGAGTCAGTTTCCGTGTTTTTTTTTTTGGCAGAGCAAGTACACGCGTTCATTCGAAAGTCAAAGCAAGTACAAACACGCATGGAAACACTTTATTTCCCAGTAGCAGGGCTTCTCCTGCCATCCATATCTTCTCTTATATGCATGCTCTGGTTCATCATCGCGGCATGTTTGCCATCAATTTTCTGCCAACCTGTTATAGTTAATTACTGACCTAGCTACCCCTTGGTCCAGTAGTAGTGCTTGACAAGGATGGAAAACAAAAGCCTGATAGTGTTTGGTTATATATGTCCATGCTTCAAGGAAATAAGAGCTAGCCTAGTAATGGATTGAGCTCATGTTAGGCATCAAAGTGTTTCGAGCTATTTTCATGATAGAAGATATCTCTTTTGTACATATGTCTAAACTTGGGATGAGGTGTTCCTTAACTTGCAAGTCGAGGAAACGCTTTAATTCTACTGTTCACAGCTAGCTAGCAACTACTCCCTCCGTTCCTAAATATAAGTCTTTTTAGAGATTTCAATAGGGGGCTACATACGAAGCAAAATGAGTGAATCTATACTCTAAATTATGTCTATATACATCCGTATGTAGTCCCTTAGTGAAACCTCTTAAAAGACTTATATTTAGAAACGGAGGGAGTACTATATATAGTCGAAGACTTGATCACTATATGTGTCCATGAAGTCCCCCTTAATTTGAGAGTAGACAATATATGATGTCATGGCCGGCCCCTTCACACATGACATGTGCTTTGGCCTTTGATACCATTTCCAAGATTGCTACTCCCTCCGTTCCTAAATATAAGTCTTTCAAAAGGTTTCACTAGGGGACTACATACGGATGTATATAGACATACTTTAGAGTATAGATTCACTCATTTTGCTCCGTATGTAGCCCCCTATTGAAACCTCTAAAAAGACTTATATTTAGGAACGGAGGGAGTACTTCACAATTACATCGTATTGCTTGATTAGACGCAACGGTAGATGTTTAATTATGATATCATATGGTATAATCGACAACTAGCATTGTAGTTGTAAGTTTAATACCTACTCCCTCCGTTCCTAAATATTTGTCTTTTTAAAGATTCAACTACGGATTACATACGAAGCAAAATGAGTGAATCTACATTCTAAATTATGTCTATATTCATCCGTATGTGATTCGTAGTGAAATTTCTACAAAGACAAATATTTAGGAACGGAGGTAGTAGTTGTTAGCTAGTCGCATGCATGTAAAATATAGACCCAAGTAGCACCTCTATATACAGTTTCCTACTTGACCACTTGAGGTAATAATATAGTAATGACAAGGGGCAGCGAATGCCAGGCATGTTTAGTTGCTGTAGTACAGCTAATTCTTTTTTTTTTTTTTGCGTAAAGTAGTACAGCTAATTAAGGGAACATGCGATGCATGTCGATCGTTTACGTAGGTCAAAGTCTTCCCATCGAAAGATAATAGTTGGAGATTAAGAAGCAATTAAGACTAGCTACTTCACAAGTACGTGCCCGCTGTTGGTTGCATGCATGCTCGTAGGCGCGCGTTCTTCTAATAATTCCCTATATAGTCTTTTGCCTACTACTCCCTCCGTTCCTAAATATAAGTCTTTGTAGACATTTCAACAAGGGACTACATACGAAGCAAAATGGATGAACCTACACCCTAAAATATGTCTACATACATCCGTATGTAGTTCAATAGTGAAATCTCTAAAAAGACTTATATTTAGGAACGGATGGAGTACATGTATTGATCTTATATCAAAGTTTGCATCTTGTTTGATGCAGCTAGCTCTGCATAAATATAGCAGTTTCAGTTCATCTTGACCTGGCTGGCTATCTCTAGCTGTAGATCGACCACCTATGTTATGTACAGGCCGGTCTAATTAAGTGACCTCAAACAGGTATTCACTTCCTTTTCTTTCCATCGCCCCAGTAATTAATTTTGATTGCGCATGCATGTACTAATTAGTCCTTGTGGTTAGAAGAATGGGACAAAATGTATTGGAGCAAATACTCGAGGGGAGCATGAAGCCAACGGATCTGCCGTTAGAAACTTTACGGGAAATCACAAACAATTTTTCAACAGATAGAGTAATCGGTGGGGGTGGATTTGGAACGGTCTACAAGGTAACATAATTCTAGTTCCAGTTGTATTTTCTTAACACTTACAGATCTCAACACTTGACAAAGTTTCAGTTATTTGGGTGTTTATGTGTATGTACACCCAATCACCTTTTTTTTGCAGGTCAATTACCTTCTATTTCATTGTGCTCTGTCTAACAACGTGTGTACATAGTTAAACATGACCCCATTTTTTAATTAATTAAATGCTCACTAGAAATATTAAACAGGGTGTCCTCCGAAACGGTAATAATGTTGCTGTGAAGAGGATTATGAGCAACATGACAATCAACGAGAAGCTGTTTCGTCGTGAGGTTGGCAGCCTGATGGAGGTTAACCATCAAAATGTAGTCCGGTTTCTTGGCTTCTGTTCTCATACAGTGGAAACACCAATGAAAAACCCAGAAGCCCAAGGATATATTTTTGCCGAAAAAAGAGAAAGGTTGCTCTGTTTTGAGTATATCAGTAATGGAAGTCTTGATAACTATATTACTGGTATGATCC
This sequence comes from Elymus sibiricus, assembly GCA_039707655.1. Lineage (NCBI taxonomy): Eukaryota > Viridiplantae > Streptophyta > Magnoliopsida > Poales > Poaceae > Elymus > Elymus sibiricus. The sequence continues at coordinate 535,606,306 of CM077675.1, forward strand.
ATGGAGCTCTTCTCTTTACTTTTTAGTTATAACTGATTTTTTTCTATTCTACTTTAAACTCATGGCCCACAATTAAATTAATGTATGGATAATTTTACGCATTTTTTCTTTTCTTTTGTAGATGAATTAAGAGGACTTGATTGGGATACACGTTTCCAAATAATTAAAGGAATATCCATGGGTTTGTGTTATCTACACATGGAAAAATGTATTCTCCATATGGATTTAAAGCCTGCAAATATACTACTAGATAATCAGATGGTGCCAAAGATTACTGATTTTGGCCTATCAAGACCGGCCGAAAACTCACAAACCACGAGCACAAACCATTTTTGCACACCGTAATCTACAAATCAGAACAACCAATCTACATTTACCCACTTATATATTGCTAATAATGTAATGTTTAAAAGTGCCGTATTACATGCAGGGGGTATGCCGCTCCGGAAAACATGTTCCTTGGTGGTAGGATGTCCGTCAAATCAGACATATATAGTTTGGGCGCAATAATCATCGAATTGGTGACGGGACATAAAGGTGTCCCTTATAATAGAAATAATGTAAGAGTACTTTATCACACAATATTATGCATGGCTTCTTTTCTTAGAATGATGTCAAAATTTAACCTTTGCTTGTTCATTCTTTTTGTTAAGAGTAAAGTGCATTTTTCGTCCCTCAACTTATCGAGAAGTGCGGGTTTCGTCCTTGAGCTGATTTTGGTGCAACCTTCGTCCCTCAACTCCCCTGTGCAGCCCTTTGCCTCGGTCAACAATGTGCGGGGCATCATCTAGTACCATAAATATTTAGTCCTTAACAGCCCTTTGCCTCGGTCAAACCCGTTGAAACCTGGTTTTGTGCTGATGTGGCACGGTGGAGGCAGTATTGACCATGGTTGACAGCCACCTGGCTAATCTTTCTCTTCTTTCCTGACTCCCCTGTGCAGCACCCTCCTCTCCTCCTTTCTCATCTGTGTGAGCACGCTACCGACGCACGTGTGCTGCTCCTCTCCGCTGACGTCCGCTGACGCCCACGTGCTGCTGCTGCTCCTTGCCGTTGACGGCCACCTGCTGCTGCTGCTCCTCACCGCCGACGGCCTCTCCCCGGCATAGGCCACCGCTTCCTCCTCGGAAGCCATTGGAGCCACACGTCCTCGATGGGTTCCACTGCCACATGAGTACATGCACTGGCTTTCGACTCCCCAATCCTAACCGCCCCATCCAGGCACCGGGAAGCGAGCAGAAGGAGTACGTGCAGCGACGGCCGTCTGGTCCGCCATGGCGTTGGGCGCCCCCACCTGGCACCTAGGAGCAAGGAGGGGTTGGATCTGAGGAGTAGAGGACGAGGTCTAGGTCCTCACCGGCGCCCGCGGTGGCTGGTGCCCTGTCGCGGATCACAGCGGGGGCCGAATTGGAGCCGTTGTCGTCGGTGTCGGCCTCGTGCATCATGTCGGTGAGCTCGGCGTAGCAAATGGGGTGCCCCATGCGCGCCATGGAGCGCGCGAGTTTGGCGGTGGAGATGTGTCCGTTGCTGTCACGGTCCAAAGTGTGGAAGGCGTCAGCGAGCTGCGCGGAGGGGCGGCAGCGCCTGAGGGGCAGCTGCGCGAGGGAGGAGGCGAGCTTGTCAAACTCAATGGTGCCGTTGCCGTCGGCGTCCATGCAGGCGATGAGGGTGGGTATCTCGTCCCCTACGGCAGGGCGGAGGCCAAGCGAGCGGAGCAGCGTGGCTATCTCGAGCTTGGTGAGTCTGCCGTCACCATTGAGGTTGAAACGGAGGAAGCGCTCGTGGAGCTGCCGCAGCTGCTCATCCCTGAGCCACACCAGACCTCCCTCGGCCGCCGGGGGGCGGGGGCTCCTTGTCGCCGTCGGAGGGGACGGACATGGATGCTGAGCATCTCGCACGGGTGACGGTTGTCGTCGCATAACGCCGCCGCCGCGTTGTGAGGGAGCGGAGGAATCCCTCCACGTAAGCCGACCGAAGCTGTGTACGAAAAATGCACTGTGTACGTGTCCCCAATACCGCTTTGACCATGCCTAGTAAGAGCTAAACCGGGTTGACCGATGCAAAGGGTTGTTAAGGACTAGATATACCCGGTATTAGGAGTTGAGGGACGAAGGTTGCACCAAATTTTTTTTAGGAACAAAACCTGAACTTCTCGATAAGTTGAGGGACGAAAAATGCACTTTACTTCTTTTCCTAATTACTTGTTACTCCCTCCGTTCAGGCTTGTGAGGCTAGAGATCCAATAGGAGCAATTCAGGATTCTAAGGCCACTAGAGTTAACCATTAATTGCATGAACCAATCAATTGAATTAGTCAATTGATTTCCATTCAATTGCTACTGCATGTCCAAGTGTTCCCTCATTACTGGCAATTTTGCATTAATTAGCAAGAGAATTAAGGGAGATGGAGGGATTAACTAGAGGAATAACTCTCTACCTTGGTCCTGCTGAATTGGCTTCCCAGCCTTACAAATCCGAACGGAGGGAGTACTCAGTTTGAATACTACCATAATATTGAATGGAATTTGTAGTTAAAATGGAATATACAACATAACAAGCGATCACAGATCTCTCACTGAACCTTGTCACTCAAAAAAAAATTGTCCGCTCGATGTAGGTCAAGTCTTATCATTCGGGACTCTGTAATCTTCCTTCCACTGTCATCTTGCTCCAACTAAGAAAGCCTCAATGATACCACAATGGTAAAAATCGCCAGGTCACCAAAAATCTACATAGGCCAACCCACATATATCCCCGGGGTCGAGTTAACACTGCCACCATCTTCCCTTTTTACGCCCTGCTGCGGCCATCCATCTTTAAGTCGAATAAATGCATACTAAAGGTACGAAAGGGACTCACAACTTTGGTCTCTGAAAATTTTCAATTATGATATGCCGTGCTTAGTCACAACAATAAAAACTACTACTCGTGTATTTTTTTTCCTAGCGTCTCCTAAATGCATATGTCGAATTCTTGGAGTGATATAGGAGTATGTTTTACTTGTGATTTGTACAACAGAAATATTTTTTTCAGAATTGAGATGGTTTGAGTGCTTGAACTATGCATATACATATTATTTAGATGAAATATTCTGGTATATATATCACATTAAATTACCTTTGTGGAATGACAGGTCCTTAGAAGATGGAGGCACAGATGGAAAAAATCAGCAAGTGAAATGCAACTAGCATACCAACAGCTAATTAAATGCATCGAAATAGGGTTACTCTGCCAGGCGATTGACTCCAATGAACGGCCTTTAATATCAAAAATAGTGAGCGAAATTGGCGAAATGGAAAGTATGAGTAATCACATCAAGAATGCCGATGAGCCTATAGTTGCCCAGGTAATCTCATGTGCTCCTCCCCAGAACCTCAAGACCTATTTGCTTAGACTAGTATACCCCATCCATTTTTCTTTAAATGCCACTAGTTTGCTTTCTTGGTCTCTGATATGTGGCATTCTGGCATCCATAGATACATCCGTCTTATTGGGAGGATGACATGCTTGGGATTGAGCCGTTGGAGCTACGATTTGCTCATTTTGAGCATAACAAGCATATATCATCATGTTCAGTTGAGCTAAGCAACGATACTGGTGATTTCATTGCCTTCGAGATTCGAACGACGAGCCTGTTGCCATACTCGATAGAGCCAAAAAATGGCATTGTGGGACCTCAATCCAAATTTATCGTGGACATAACAATACCTGCGAGTACACAGGATAATGATATGGCAGCAATGCAGTATACTACCAATCAGTACACCGAGAATTTCATCGTGCGGAGCATTAAGGTGGATGAGGGTCTTAAAACTAAAGATATTAGTCAAGGCATATTTGACACAAGTATGGTTGATGAGGTTTGTTTAACGGTTGTTTCTGACAACCAGCTGGAAGCCCCATGTGTCCCTGGAGAACCCAAAGAGGTATGTATTGTGCCTGATCAGTTATATTCACATATGAAATTAGAAGCGGAAATTGATGATAATGTACGTACCGTAGTTAGCGCACTGGCCAGTAATGACTCATATAATTCAAAGCTAATGCATTTGTGATTATATATTGATGGAACAATTCATTCAAGCTAGCTAATCCGTCATCCATATTTATTTTTAACTGTTGACACCTAAATATATATTTCTACTCCCAAACCAGCAATAATAGTACTTAAGCACTTGATCACAAAATAAATTTAGCCGAGATTGATCTCAATCGCCTGCACAATTAACTTCTGCTTCTTAATCGATCATGCAGGTAGTCCCACTCCCAGCTGAGTACTCCTGTGGGCTACTGAAGGTCCAGCCACTTGAGCTCCGGTTTCCCCTCAAACCCAACAAGCGCATCGCCTGCGCGCTGCGTCTAACAAACAACACAGATGAACATGTGACATTTAGACTTAAGAAGACGGGAGGGGGGCCCTGGTTGGATCGCTTAGGAGAATTGCTGATGCTTGGCATTGTGCCACCAAGGTCCACTTATACTATCGTTGTGACATCAAGAGAGATGAATGAGTTACCAAGAGAAACGGACGTTGATCTCATCCTACAGACCAGTGTGGCTGATGAAGATTTCTTTCCATTCGAACGAAATGAGGTGGCGCTGAAAGCTGTTTGTGATCCGCAAGAAGAAACAACGTCTAAGGTGAGTTAGTTTAAGTACTAACAAAACATTAATTCTCTTCTACTAAATGTTGTTCGTTAGGTGAGGCATTGGTTGGAAATTTAGCAAATAAAAGTCCCTCTTATTTCAGTCTAAAAAAGCCCCTCTTTCCAGTATTTTAGTGTCTTAGAATACAAAAGAAAGCCTTGTTGTACTTTTAGCTGTGGGTTCAGAAATAAGACACGTACTGTTTCTGGTATTAATATCTCAATTGCAAATCGAAGCCATAGGAGAAAACTAAGATACAAATATGAGTTATTTACATAAAATCGCAGCTCAGGGCAACTCATAACAATGACCACAACATTTGGGCATTTCAACGCAAAACCACAACTATTCAACTAATCTTTAATAGCAAGCCCAAATTTGAGGTGATGGACCTCCCTTAACCTCTGCTCCTCCACCCACGGCAAATCCTAAATCCACCACCACCGATCCATCGTGATGGACCACAGCATGAGCAGCAATAGCAGGTGTGGTGGCGGACACAACCAGCACATCAGTGTCAACAAGCTCAGCTAGAACATCCTCAAGGCTATGCCGTCGCCGCCTCAGCAGCAGACGCCAGCCCAGTACGCCTGTCCGCCGCACCCCCTAGCCGCAGGTCTGCAACATCAGCAAAAACCAGTTCCGCAGCATCGTCTAGCAGCTCGCCGCGGCACCCCATCCCCTTCGTCGCCCCAGCAACAGCAGCATGCACACCGCCCCCCGCCGCCGCTCCAGCAGCAGCAGCAGCAGTCCATGCCCGCCTCCAGAAGATCCATTCTTCCCCCATACCCTTCCTCCACCGCCGGTGCCATTGCCCGGGATACTCCCTTCACCGATCGAATTTCTTAATTTGCTCTCTCCGACACCCAGGTCTCCCTACCCACTCCTCTCGTTGGGGTTCTGGCAACTCCCTGCTGTTGGCGCCGCCTCCTCGCAGCGCCGCTTATTCTTCTTCCTTGCGCTGCCTCTCACAGCTTTCTCTTCTCCCAATCTCTATCTAAGGTTGTTTCTCTCAAACACACACACACACATGATGTGAAAGACTCAACACATACACACACGCCAAGGAAGAAGCCATCCAGTAGCTTTGCCGTGAGGCTCTCCTCCTTGTGACACAAACCGCTACATGGTTTCTCCCAGCCCTCACGGCCTTGTTTTTCTCATTGACTCAAAGTAGCACATATATACAGGAGATTAGCCTCATGCCCGCACTAACTGGCCGGACCTCTCGGCCACTAACACCACGACTCTAACTAACCATTAACTCATGCACGCCCATGCACAGCGTGTGCACCTCTCTCTCTCAACGGCCATGCCAAAACCCATGACTCAACTAGTACTAAGACCTTTTCTCTAGCTAACTAACTCACACATAATTCTAGCTGACTAGGACTTGCATGCAGCTCACAACCGGATCAACCAAGCCGGCTCAACATGCTTGTACAGCCCCACGCTCCAGCCTTCGTCGCACTTGCCGCATCACACGGCCATGCTGCCTCACGCAGCACTGCAGCCTCACGCCGCCATCGGCATCTCGCCATCGTCGCCGTATCGCACGACGCCTTGGCATCTCGCCTTCCCCGCACGCCTCTGCCGAAGCTTCGTCGGACAACCTACTCCCTAGACAAACTAGCTACATGCATAACAAAAATCATGTATCTGCATAGTTTGATTTTTGTTATGCAGATACATCAAACTATGCAGATACATGATTTTTGTTATGCATGTAGCTAGTTTGTCTAGGGAGTAGGTTGTCCGACGAAGCTTCGGCAGAGGCGTGCGGGGAAGGCGAGATGCCAAGGCGTCGTGCGATACGGCGACGATGGCGAGATGCCGATGGCGGCGTGAGGCTGCAGTGCTGCGTGAGGCAGCATGGCCGTGTGATGCGGCAAGTGCGACGAAGGCTGGAGCGTGGGGCTGTACAAGCATGTTGAGCCGGCTTGGTTGATCCGGTTGTGAGCTGCATGCAAGTCCTAGTCAGCTAGAATTATGTGTGAGTTAGTTAGCTAGAGAAAAGGTCTTAGTACTAGTTGAGTCATGGGTTTTGGCATGGCCGTTGAGAGAGAGAGGTGCACACGCTGTGCATGGGCGTGCATGAGTTAATGGTTAGTTAGAGTCGTGGTGTTAGTGGCCGAGAGGTCCGGCCAGTTAGTGCGGGCATGAGGCTAATCTCCTGTATATATGTGCTACTTTGAGTCAATGAGAAAAACAAGGCCGTGAGGGCTGGGAGAAACCATGTAGCGGTTTGTGTCACCAAGGAGGAGAGCCTCACGGCAAAGCTACTGGATGGCTTCTTCCTTGGCGTGTGTGTATGTGTTGAGTCTTTCACATCATGTGTGTGTGTGTGTTTGAGAGAAACAACCTTAGATAGAGATTGGGAGAAGAGAAAGCTGTGAGAGGCAGCGCAAGGAAGAAGAATAAGCGGCGCTGCGAGGAGGCGGCGCCAACACCTGCTGCTCATGCCAAACTTCTCCATGTTAATTGTTATGACTTATGAGTTGCACTGAAGTTGTGGTTTTGCGTAATTAACTCTACAAATATAATAGATAAAGGGGTTCTAGCTGAACAAGATAGGAATCACAGTTGATCGAGTTCATATAAGAGATCGATTCTATAAGAACTCAAAGTGACCACGATATCATGCATGCTGTTTGAATGCGTGTTTACTATGCCATGTGCTGATTTAATTTGTTTTTCTTTTGTTTCATTCGTCTACAATATGTACCTGTTAACCCATCTGTAATTTGTAAAAAGATATGAACTTTATTTCCCTTTATCTTGCATATATATTACAAGTTCAAGGTGGTTTCTTTATGTGGATCAAAATTTTATTGATCAGATCATACCCCTTGTGGAACTTACTCCCAACTTACAGTGCCTTGATGCACATCCGATAGAGCCATGGTAAGTAGATACATAATAGGTGAACTGGGAAATTTCCCTAGATTGCATGAGTGTGTTGGATGTTGTTTCCGTACAGTAAATTTCTTCTCATCACAGGATTATATTTGGTGGTCATGGCGGACAAATTCATATATGGAACTATGATACTCAGGCAAGTTAATGCATTCTTTCAGTACAATTTTTTTTTTTTTGCGATAAATTCTTTCAGTATGGTTAGTAGAATGCAACTGCAGTACCGGATTATTTGTATTGTCGAAAAAATACTTTTTTTGAGAAAACGCAAAAACTTTGGGTCTCGATGCATATATATAGAAAAGAGAGTTTTGTTCAAGCCCAAGAGGGCCACACCCAAAAGAACAACACCACACTCCTACAAGCTTGGCGCCACTGGAAGCAGCTCTGCAAGACCCAATGCTCCTGCCTTTGCCCACTGTCGGCCTCAGCCTTGACCGTGTCGAGTAGGCTAGTGATACTGGGTTGTGCGCCTTGGAAGATGACCGTGTTGTGGTGCTTCCAAATCCACCATATGTGCTACAAGAAAATCCGAGAGGAATCCCACTAGAATTTGAAGTCTTTGTTACTTTGGAAGATGCATGCAAGAGAGAACTGAATTAGTTTGTACAAAGGCTATACAATAAGGAGACATCCTTTTGTTCATGTACGTGTTAGGCCACTGCTAAATGTATATATGGAGTCATCACATCTGTAAATGTTTTTTTTTTTGAAATGTACGATGATTTTCATCGCAATGGACTAACAATGTCATCTATGTATTTACTGGCAGAGTATGGGGAGTTCATTTAAAGCCTCAGCGGCTACAGGTATATATATATATGCTTTCTGACTTGTCTATTAGCATAATTTTGTACACAACTACATGCTATGCTAACAAATTATCACTTTAAACGTACAGTTTGGTCCACAAAAATAGTTGCACGGAAGCAATGGGTTTTGGCTGTTGATCGCGATGGTTACATCCATGTGTACCACTATGGAGCAAAACCAAAGAAAATCAGGTCATTTAAAAGTTCTAGTGGTTGCTATATCGCATCACTGGCCATTCATCCTACCAAACCGTACGTGCTGTCGGCAAGTTACGAATATATACACCTTTGGGACTGGGACAATGACTGGAAGCGTATAGAAACATTCAAGGAACACTCCGGCATCGTACGTCAGGTGGCATTTAATCCAAGGGACCACGACAGTTTTGTTAGCGCTTCGGATGATTACACAGTAAAGGTTTGTCCAGGTTTCCATCTTCTTAATTTGTTTGATCACCACAAGTCAACATACACCACACAAATGCAATTAATTTGCTACTTCATTGTGTGTTTGGTGTTCAGGTTTGGAACCTTAATTCTCCTGAATCTAGTTATACTCTGTCAGGCCACTCAGGCAATGTAACGTGCCTGGATTTCTTCACACGTGATGATCAACAGTATCTGATTACTGGCTCAAGTGATCGGACCGCCAAGGTATGCCCCCCCATTAATCCCGTTCAAAATTACGTCCGGTACTAATGCAGCTATTTATAGAAGTACACCACCCGGCTGGAGACATTGCTAGTTAACAATTTGTGCTGCAATTTTTCTTGTCAAATTAGATATGGGACATGCAGGAAAAGACGTGCATCCATACGATTGAAGATTTGACATCTCCATTCACTTGTGCCATTTCCCTTCCCGACCGTCCATATCTAGTTACTGCTTCGGAAGATGGCCTTGTTCGTTTGTGGAGCTCCTCTGATTACAGGTAATTATTTCATCACAGAAAGTTATGGCATGTATTAGTGTAAAACATGCATGATCACACATCCAAATATTTCTTTGGATCGCCTTCACCTTGGTGATTTCTTTGGAAAGTTTGGTAACAGCTAAATAAGATTTATCCGTACTCATCCAAATATTTTTTTCGATAAAGGGCAATATATTAATATTAAGCTGATATCAAGTAGACCCAGCCTCTGCAATAACACAATGTCAAGAGCTAATCAAGACATCGAGGATGCACATAGCCAAATTGTTACAAGAAGAAAAAAACATGACTAGCCCTCAAAGTCACGACGAAGCGATCAACGACATGCAGCAGCAAACATGGACTGATTGACAGTATTCTTTCTTTTTCCAGGTTTGAGAGGATATTTCACGTTGGCATGCTGCAGTCTAGCTTCGCAAGGGATGTTCTCGCACTCCAATACTTGAGGGAGTCAAAACGGTAATGAATACATACATATATTCCATTTCTCGTTTTTCTTGTTGACTTCTGAGAGCATCATATCACTTCCCTTCTAGCTGTGTAGCTACATGTAATGAAACGATAAGAACTTGCATTTGCTTGTAGTATTATATTTTCTTACTTGTTCTCCACTAGCTAGTACTCCCTCCATATCACAAATAAGTAATGTTTAGATATTGACACGGTCTTCAAGATATAACTTTGACCACTAATTTCTATTGAATATATCTATAAAACCAAAAAAATATTATGTTCTAGAAATATACTTTTCAAGACACATCTATACATATGATTTTCAAATTTCCAATCTGTATAATTAAAATGTTATTCGTAGCCAATGTTTTAAATTTTTGACTAAAGGTATGTCGAAAACGTCAGTTATTTGTAATATGGAGGGAGTACATAGAGAACGGACGTTTGGAGGCCGGGCTCCATGGAGCCCGGAATTTTTGAAAAAATCAAAATTCAAACTTCCCGATTTCAAAAAAATCTGAAAACAAATATGCAAGTATGCAAGGATGAAATGTATATGTGTGTAAAAATTCAGGATGAAATATATTGAAATGCGATCTGTAGAAAAGACAAATTCATGGCCTGGGAGGATGAATAGTATCATGTGTTAAAACGCCTCAGATTTGTCTTTTTTGCACAGCACTTATTTCAACGTATTTCATTGTGAAAATTTACACATATGTGCATTATGCCTCCATGTATATCTGTGTTTTTTTTCAGAATTTTTTGAAACGTAGAAAATATGAAATTTGATGAATTTTGATTTTTTCAAAACCGAGCTCCATGGAGCTCGGCCTCCAAAGGCAATATTCGGTTGTACATACTAGTACAAAGTTACGTACGTAGTGCTACTCCATACTTTTATTTATGCTGGTATGACAAAGTTTGCGGTTTTAAAAATGTAACAGGTTGTCCCAATGACATTACTCACTTGCTAGTATCATTTCTCTTTTATTTAATACATATCAATGGTACACATCTTTATGTAATTCTAATAGTATGATTGAAAACGTGTAAATGACATTATCTGACAGGGTCATAATTGGAAAGCGTGAGATGGTAGCAATATTTGACATCGACGACTACAAACCAGTTAGCCAGGGATACAATGAAAAGTCCATATGAGCGACAGATCATGAAATCAAGAGTCTTCATGGCAACGAGAACAATCTTCGATTAATTGTTTTCATTTGGTATTGTGGACCCTCATTTGTTCAGTTGGCAATATTTGTTTTGTCCAATTGAAACCTCTTCGCCTACAGTTAATCTCTGTTTATTTTTACCAACGATCGGCGCCGGTGCCTCATTTACTAGACGGTTCAAAGGTTATGTTTTGTTTAGGCACCCCTAGGCATTGGTCAGGCAGCCTGAACAATTTTTTATCATACGGAGATTAACATACCCGGGGGGGTGGGGGGGGGGGGGGGGGGGGGTGGGGGGGGGGGGGGGGGCGCTGATTATTTCCCAGGCTGCCTGACCAACAGACTCCCTCCGATCCCACTTAGACGACTATTCTAGATCATCTTGTATTTGCAACAAATAATCCTAAAATTTTTTTTGTGTGTGTATGTCACATCATTGTGACATTTTTTACCTGCGGTGTGCTAAAATATTGTAAAAAAATTCAACATTTTAACCACGCCCATCAACAGAAAAATCTACAATAATTCCTCATTTACCGAAAAAGGCTACCGCCCTGCTTTATATATAAAGCAACCATCATCAAATAGTTGAAAAACAGGTTGCAAAATTTACAACATAGAAAAACCAAATATGCAACATGAAATCCATGGATGCAACATCACAATACCTTTGCGAGATGAAAGCAGCCCCTTTAAACATCATGAATCATTCACTAATACAAAAGGTGCTAACTCTGTAGGCTCGTAACCCCTATCAAAGACTGTCAGTGTAGGGAGTCTTTGATGAGGCGACCTCAACGCAGGTATCCCAGATGGTGTCAAATAAAACCGCGTGTGATAAGTTTTATACCACAGGCGGCTCATAATAAGAGCCGTGTATGATAATTTTTTAAGCCTAAAAATATATTTTAATGCCTAGCCTAAAACATGCTAGCCATTAAAACGAAATGGTAGCATCGGAAATACAACACCAAATTCATCACAGCACCAAGTAAAAATAATGATATAGTCAGTTGTACAGGAAAGAAATATAACATCAAATTCATCATAGCAACAAAAACAAAACGGGAACAAGATTGTTGTGTGAAGATGATACAATCGGTCGCTCCTGGCCCTGCACTGCCACAACCATGCACCAACATCATGTATTTTTTTTCTATTTTCTTTTTTCATGTGCGGATTTTTCGGGTTTTTCTTTTTCTGTATCCTTTTCTTTCTGACTTTTCTCTTTTTTTGTTTCCTGTGCGGTTTTCTTTTCCTTTTTTTGGGTTTTCTTTTTTTTCTGTTTGCTATTCTTTTTCCATTTTTTTGGTTTTTTTTTTCTTGTGGGTTCTTTTCCAGTTTTTTTGGTTTTTTTCTCCTTCTTTTTCTTGTTTTGTTTTTATTTTTATTTTTTGAGGGATAATAAGCAAACAAATTTTTTAAGTGCATGAACATTTTTTTAATGTGCACGGATATTTTTCAGAGGTGATTTTTTTAAAAGTGCATGAACATTTTTTTAATGTGTACGGATATTTTTTAATGTGCAGCTGCGTGTTGTCCTGTGATGTCCGCTTATAGCCAGTCTTAGCAGCTCCTCCGTCCCGTCCTGGGCCAAAAGAACGTCCTGGAGCCCTGCCCATCGACACGGCCATGGCCGAAAAAGCATCCGCCGCCGCTACCGGCAGAACCAATGTACCCCCTTTGTCACGCCCCCACCCCCAAGGCCGGGAAGACAGGCTAGCTGTACCCTTGGTCAGCTCGAGGGTCCATCGGAGCGATCAAAGGCGAGGGGTAGGAGCGGAGGACGGTAGGGAAGACTCAACGCCGGCTGGACGCCGGTGGAGTAGGTAAACCCTAGTCGCCATGGCCGGCTAGGGTAGGGACTCGTTCTCAGAATGTTAATACTAGTAATAGGGAAAACACTAGCGTTCACCCGACTGATAACTCTTCGCGTGTCGACGGCCTCCGCTGCCATCGGATCCAAGCTTCATTAGACAGCGCATATCGCAATTCTCTCCCACACGCCCAGGCGGACCGACCCAAATTGGTTTGCAACATGGGCCATGTTGCAAACTCCGAGCGCAACATGGCTAGCTCTCCTCGACTGAATCCCCTACTACATTGAATCAATCCCCTTTGCAACTCCGCTCTTCGCTCCGAGCGGCCCCTTTTCTGCGGCGAGTTGCTGCTCCTCGAGAGCCTCTCCTCTCTCCTTGCCCTTTCCTACTCTCGGCGATGGAGCTCGCCGTGCACTGTTGCGAGGGCAATAGCCACCATGGCTGTTGCTGGCGATGACGAAGGTGCTACAAGCGGCCGCTGCTTGCGTGAGCTACTTCAAGCTCCTAGCCGGTGCTGCAAGACGGTGCTTCTCCATGCTCTTTCTGTCCACGTTGGAGGGATGGGTGTTACCACGAAGGCACACGAACACCACGAAGGCTCACTCTATTCTCCTTGAGATATCACAATGAATGCGATTCTCAAACACTAGTGGTAGACCTTAAGGTGGTCTCCAAACCTTCACAAATTTTTGGGGGTAATCACAAGAACAGATACCTCTCCGAAGAACTCCTACCGCCTAGGAGTCTTCAACCTCCAAGAGTAACAAGATCAAGGGAGAAAAGCTCAAGACTTTGCCCAAATGAAGAAATGCTTTGGTTCTTGGGTTCTTGGGAGTGGATCTATCACTTGGTGAAATCTCTCTCAAGAACTCTCAGGAATCTCTTGGGGATGTAGGATTTGGTGTGGGAGAGAATGAGAGGGAGCACTTGTGTTCTTGGGGGTGTTAGTAATGAACTGGCCAACCCTCTACCAGAGTGGTAGAGGGGTATATGTAGTGCTCATGAAATGGAGCCGTTGGGCTTTATTCTATAAGTGCCCGGATGTCCGGGTAGAAACCCGGACGTCCGGAGGATGCCCAGACAATCCGGCTTGGTCAACTTGCCTAGGAACCAAAGGCAATATAGCCGAACAACTTGTTTCTCCGAGAAACCTTTTGGGCAGGACGTCCGGGCTAGCCCAGACATCCGGGATGAACCCCGGAAGATCCGGCATGGTGGGAAAGCTACTGGTATGGACAACGGGCTGCCCGGATGTCCGGCTAGCAGTCTAGAATGTCTGGGACAGCCCGAAAGAAAACCTTTCTCTAGATCCACGTCCGGGCAGTACTTCCGAGCTGCGGCCAGATGTCCGGGAAGGACCCCGGAAGATCCGGCCCCGGCAAAAACCTTCTGTTGTTATGTGGTAGGTTAGCCGGACGTCGAGGACACAACTCTACCAAAAAGTCTTAGGTCAACCTATGCACAAAGTCAATCTGGTCACAATGGCCATTCTCACTTTCGAGAGGTTAAATTTAGTTGAAAAAGAAAACGAGGATTTGAAAGAAAAATTGAAAAGAATTGAGGAGGAGAAGATGAAATTGGAGTTGCATGTTGCTGATGTCGTCGATGACCACAAGATCAAGATGGATGCAATGCGCTTGAAGATTAGAAAGATAAGAAAATATGCCATTGATAATGAGGCTTGGTATCATTATGCTGTTGGATCAATTGTTACCTTAGTTGCCATTATGACCGCATTTGTTGTTGCATTTAAATGTTTTACATAGTTGTATGTTAGTTTTAATTTATGTTTTAATTAGATGCTCTAGAGAGCTGTATGTTGTTCTATGCGAACTATGTGTGAACTTTATGTATTTATTTTTTCAATAATAACATTTGATCACTTCTCTATTCACTTCTCTATTCATTTGCCCTCGTCCGGTCTATGATTCGGATGTGGTATATATTATCTTTTATAACTATTTATTTTATTTAGTGTTTATGACAATTATGCCGACCAACGTGACATAGATTTTTTAATCTAGGAGGTATGTGAACCGGAAATTCCAACCGACATAGAAATTCTTGTCGAGAAGTTAAATTTGGTTGAAAAAGAAAACAATTACTTGAAAGAAAAATTACAAAGAGTTGAAGAGGAGAAGATGAAGTTGGAGTTGCATGTTGCCGATGTCGTCGACGATCACAAGATCAAGATGGATGCAATGCGCTTGAAGATTAGAAAGATTAGAAAATATGCCATTCATACTGAGGCTTGGTATCATTATGCCGTTGGATCAATTGGTACCTTAGTTGCGGTTATGATCGCATTTGTTGTTGCATTTAAATTTTCTAGTTTCAATGTATGTTTTAATTAGATGCTCTAGAGAGCTATATGTTGTTCAATAATGAGAACTATGTATGAACGTTATGTATTTATTTTGGTCACTACTGTACTTTGGCTTTAATGTGATGATGAATTTCTATTAATTTGGTCACTTCTCTATTCATGATATGCACGCAGATGAACCGGCAATGGATGTACGGTGACCGACGCACCTCCGAGTATATTGAGGGCCTGCATAATTTTCTCGAAGCGGCTGAGGCAAACAAGCAGAATGGTTTTATGCATTGTCCATGTACTGTCTGTGAGAATATGAAGGCTTTCTCCAACTATAAAACCCTTCACTTCCACCTGCTTCAGAAGGGTTTTATGCCACACTATAATGTTTGGACCAAGCACGGAGAAAGAGGGGTTATGATGGAAGACAACGAAGAAGAAGAGGATGACGACAACTACCCGCCCCCTGAATACGGTGATGCTGCAATGGGGGAAGCTGAAGATCAAGAGGAACCAGACGATGTGCCCGATGATGATCTTCGCCGGGTCATTGTTGATGCACAGAGAGAATGCGAAAATGAAAGGGAGAAGTTGAAGTTCGATCGCATGTTAGAGGATCACAAAAAAGGGTTGTACCCAAATTGCGAAGATGACAACAGAAAGCTCGGTACCACACTGGAATTGCTGCAATGGAAGGCAGACAATAGTGTATCTGACAAGGGATTTAGTTCGCTTCTGAAAATAATGAAGAATAAGCTTCCAAAGGATAACGAATTGCCCGGCAGTACGTATGAAGCAAAGAAGGTTCTATGCCCTCTAGGATTGGAGGTGCAGAAGATACATGCATGCCCTAATGACTGCATCCTCTACCGCGGTGCGTACGAGGATTTGAACGCATGCTCGGTATGCGGTGCCTTGCGGTATAAGATCAGAAGAGATGACCTTGGTGATGTTGAGGGCCAGCGCACCGGGAAAAGGGTTCCTGCCAAGGTGATGTGGTATGCTCCTATAATACCACGGTTGAAACGTCTGTTCAGAAACAAAAAGCATGCCGAGTTGATGCAATGGCACAAAAAAGACCGTAAGAAAGACGGGAAGTTGAGAGCACCCGCTGACGGGTCGCAGTGGAGAAAGATCGAGAGAAAGTGGAGCGACTTTACAGGTGACCCGAGGAACGTATGGTTTGGTTTAAGTGCAGATGGCGTTAATCCTTTTGGGGAGCAGAGCAGCAAGCATAGCACATGGCCTGTGACTCTATGTATGTATAACCTTCCTCCTTGGTTGTGCATGAAGCGTAAGTTCATTATGATGCCAGTGCTCATCCAAGGCCCTAAGCAACCCGGCAATGACATTGATGTGTACCTAAGGCCATTAGTTGATGAACTTTTACAACTATGGCATGGAAGAGGTGTACGTGTGTGGGATGAGCATGCACAAGAGGAATTTGACCTACGAGCGTTGCTGTTTGTAACCATCAACGATTGGCCTGCTCTCAGTAACCTTTCAGGACAGACAAACAAGGGATACCACGCATGCACACACTGTTTAGATGACACCGACAGTATATATTTGGACAAATGCAGGAAGAATGTGTACCTGGGGCATCGTCGATTTCTTCCGACCAACCATCAATGTCAAAAGAAAGGAAAGCATTTCAAAGGTGAGGCAGATCACCGGAAGAAGCCCGCCCTCCGTACTGGTGATCACATACTTGATATGGTCAATGATTTACAAGTAATATTTGGAAAGGGTCCTAGCGGACTATCTGTTCCGACTGACGATGCGGGACGCGCACCCATGTGGAAGAAGAAATCTATATTTTGGGACCTACCCTATTGGAAAGACCTAGAGGTCCGCTCTGCAATCGACGTGATGCTCGTGATGAAGAATCTTTGCGTGAACCTGCTAGGCTTCTTGGGAGTGTATGGGAAGACAAAAGATACACCGGAGGCACGGGAGGAACAGCAACGTGTGCATGAAAAAGACGGCATGCATCCAAAGCAGTATGAAGGTCCTGCCAGCTACGCTCTTACCAAAGAAGAGAAGGAAATCTTCTTTGAATGCCTGCTCAGTATGAAGGTCCCGTCTGGCTTCTCGTCGAATATAAAGGGAATAATAAATATGGCAGAGAAAAAGTTCCAGAACCTAAAGTCTCATGACTGCCACGTGATTATGACGCAACTGCTTCCGGTTGCATTGAGGGGGCTTCTACCTGAAAACGTTCGATTAGCCATTGTGAAGCTATGTGCATTCCTCAATGCAATCTCTCAGAAGGTGATCGATCCAGAAATCCTGCCAAGGTTAAGGAGTGATTTGGTGCAATGTCTTTTTAGTTTCGAGTTGGTGTTCCCACCGTCCTTCTTCAATATCATGACGCACGTCCTAGTTCATCTAGTCGACGAGATTGTCGTTCTGGGCCCTGTATTTCTACACAATATGTTCCCCTTTGAGAGGTTCATGGGAGTCTTAAAGAAATATGTTCGTAACCGCGCTAGGCCAGAAGCAAGCATCTCCATGGGCCATCAAACAGAGAATGTCATTGGGTTTTGTGTTGACTTCATTCCTGACCTTAAGAAGATTGGTCTCCCTCAATCACGGTATGAGGGGAGACTGACTGGAAAAGGCACGCTAGGAGCGGACTCAATAATATGTAGGGACGGGCATTCTTGTTCTCAAGCACACTACACAGTTCTACAGAATTCTAACTTGGTGACCCCGTATGTCGATGAACACAAGAATATTCTGCGCTCCAAACACCCGGAGCAGTGTGACGACTGGATTACATATGAACACATCAGGACTTTCGGCAGTTGGTTGCAAACACGTCTCATGGGTGACAACACTGTTTCTGATGAGTTGTACTCGTTGGCCAGGGGACCATCTTCGACTGTATTGACTTACAAAGGGTACGAGATAAATGGGAATACATTTTACACGATCGCCCAAGATCAAAAGAACACCAACCAAAACAGCGGTGTCCGCTTTGATGCAGCAACCAATAGGGGAAAGGACACATATTATGGTTACACAGTGGACATATGGGAACTTGACTATGGACATGATTTCAAGGTCCCTTTGTTTCAGTGCAAATGGGTCAATCTGTCAGGAGGCGGGGTACAGGAAGACCCACAGTACGGAATGACAACAGTGGATCTGAACAATCTTGGGTACACAGACGAACCATTCGCCCTAGCCAATGATGTGGCGCAGGTTTTCTATGTGAAGGACATGTCTACCAAACCGAGAAAAAGAAAAGATAAGGAAGCGAATACATCATACGATGAGCCAAAGCGCCACATAGTTCTTTCAGGAAAAAGAGACATCGTGGGATTGGAGGGCAAGACAGACATGTCTGAAGATTATGAAAAGTTTCATGAAATTCCTCCCTTCAAAGTCAAGGCTGACCCAAGCACCCTCTTAAACGATGAAGATTATCCATGGTTACGGCGCAATAAGCAAAGGACACAAGCGAATAAAAAGTGAAGACTTTCTCTCCACAACTATATCATTGCAGTTACATGTGAAGAAATGAAATGCCTTTTGTAACAAATGAGTTTTTGGATGAAACCCTAATACTTCGAAAGAGATTGTCCGTTTTGTACACGAAGTGCATCCAGTTTTTGCCGTAACCCTCTCAACTCTTTATAACCTTGGGCGGTGAAGGTCGTACCAATTCAGGGATGTGGGTGGGTGAAATTATGTGAAATTATGATGTCATGCCAAATTATGATGTCCGGAGTTAAAATAAGTTATTAAAAATGGAGAGGCGCAATGCTCACCTACACGTTGCTTAGCTTCAGGCCTTGAGAAACTGCAGATATATAGCTCCGTGCAGTTTACACCATTTCCTCAAGGCCTGAAGCTAACGTGCAGGTGAGCATTGCGCCTCTCGCTTCATCGTCTCTGCACTCAGGGCTTATAAACCACTGCGAGTCCCTCTCGCTTGGCGAGGTGGGACTAAATTTTAGCCACTCCCAGGACCAAGGTCGTACCAATCAGGAAGAAGCACACGGATCGTGTGTTTCTTTCAAGCGCTTGTGAGCTGTTGGATCAGCACTATAACTAGTCCCGGTTCGTGCTAGCAACCGGGACTAAAGAGGCACACGACCCTATATATAACCCACCTCTCGGACATGTTCGACACTTAGTATGCAGGGGAAACCGTGTGTTTTGTTGATCTATCTAGAAATCCTTTAGTTCATCGACCGAATACAAATCATTCGGATTCCCTGCATACGGTCCGACGGTGCATTTTATATGCGGGCACTCACGAGCCACCGTCGGGCTGTATGCAGGGGAAACCGTGTGTTTTGTTGATCTATCTAGAAATCCTTTAGTTCATCGACCGAATACAAATCATTCGGATTCCCTGCATACGGTCCGACGGTGCATTTCATATGCGGGCACTCTTGAGCCACCGTCGGGCTGTATGCAGGGGAAACCGTGTGTTTTGTTGATCTATCTAGAAATCCTTTAGTTCATCGACCGAATACAAATCATTCGGATTCCCTGCATACGGTCCGACGGTGCATTTCATGCGGGCACTCACGAGCCACCGTCGGGCTGTAACACATGAGTTTTCGTCCAAAACCCTAATACTTCGAAAGAGATTGTCCGTTTTGTACACGAAGTGCATCCAGTTTTTGCCGTAACCCTCTCAACTTTTTAGCACATGCTATGTGGGTGAAATGATGATACCATGCCAACTGTCAACCTTTTCAGAGTTCATTTGAAGTGCTTTTCAATTTCAGGGTTATTTAGCTCAAAAAAATCATGAAAAATACCAAATAAAGTCAGAAAGGGTTGAAAATTGATGATGTGGCTTTGAATGGTGCATTTTGAACACACAAAAAGTATGGAGTTCAAATAAGTTCAAAAAAGTGAAATCCTTTTGTAACACATGAGTTTTCGTCCGAAACCCTGATACTTCGGAAGAGATTGTCCGTTTTGTACACGAAGTGCATCCAGTTTTTGCCATAACCCTCTCAACTTTTTAGCACATGCTATGTGGGTGAAATGATTATACCATGCCAACTTTCAACCTTTTCAGAGTTCATTTGAAGTGCTTTTCAATTTCAGGGTTATTTAGCTCAAAAAAATCAGTAAGTGCATGAAAAATACCAAATGAAGTCAGAAAGGGTTGAAAATTGATGATGTGGCTTTGAATGGTGCATTTTGAACACACAAAAAGTATGGAGTTCAAATAAGTTCAAAAAAATGAAATCCCTTTGTAAGAGATGAGTTTTCGTTCGAAACCCTGATACTTCGGATGAGATTGTCCGTTTTGTACACGAAGTGCATCCAGTTTTTGCCGTAACCCACTCAACTTTTTAGCACATGCTATGTGGGTGAAATGATGATACCATGCCAACTTTCAACCTTTTCAGAGTTCATTTGAAGTGCTTTTTAATTTCTTTCAAAACATCGTGGGAGTGGAGTTCAAAAAATAATCAACTAAAAAGCTTTTATAAACCTCTAGTATTTTTGAAACTATAATTATATAAAAATTATGCAACTAAAATTATCAAAGTATTTTTTGTTCAAAACATTAATAGCAAAAAGAATTTTCATAAAGAAATTTTTTGTTAGAAACTTTAATAGCAAACTAAAATAACCAAATCTGTTTTTGATTAAAACAGACATTTAAAATAACCTAAACTTACCTAATTGAATATAATGATAAAACACAGTAACATTAAATAGCAGGAAAAAGAATCACTCAAAAATCTATTTTTTTAGTAATGTTATTCACAAACTAGTGATTCACACGAATTTCAAAAAATTCTAATTTAAACTATTCAAATTTGAAAACTAAAGGCACTAACAGAAATTTTATAATTTTTGTGACCTAAAAGCAAAAGGAATCACTGAAAAACTGTAAGTATTTAGCTGTAAGTAGAAACAAAAAAAATAAAGCAAAAAAGAAAAAAAAATGCCACCTACTGGGCCACCACGGCCAGAATACGACTAGGAACCCGGCTAGTTGGGCCAGGATTCAGGCCCGCAACAGGACCAGTAGGCCAACAGGCATAGCAGTGTGAGATTAGGCCCGCAGGCCTGTAGTTCAGAGGAGTTCGAGAGAGATGGCACAACCGCGCTTATAAACAAGTGCCGAAGCCAGTCAGCTAGCGAGGTGGGACTAAACATCCAACCGCACCGCGGCTGTGCCAGGCGCAGGCCATTGGTCCCGGTTGGTTCCACCAACCGGGACCAATGCCTACCTTTGGTCCCGGTTGGTGCCACCAACCGGGACCAATGCCCCCTTTGGTCCTGGTTGGTGCCACCAACCGGGACCTTGTTTCCCGCCCTTTGGGCTGACGAAAAGAGACCTTTGGTCCCGGTTGGTGGCACCAACCGGGACCAAAGGGAGGCATTGGTCCCGGTTGGTGCCACCAACCGGGACTAAAGGCTTTGCTATATAAGCCAACACTTAGGAATTTTTCCCCAAATTCTCACATCTCCCCCGACGCCGCCCGGCTGCTCCTCGTCGCTGTCGCCGTCGCCGCCCGCTCCTCGTCGCCGTCGCCCTCTCCCATCGTCGCTGTCGCCGTCGCCCTCTCCCATCGTCGCTGTCGCCATCGCCCTCTCCCATCGTCGCTGTCGCCGTCGCCCTCTCCCATCGTCGCTGTCGCCGTCGCCGCCCAGCCCCGTCGCCACCCGCTCCTCGTCGCCGCGCCTCCTCGTCGCCGTCGCCCTCTCCCATCGCCGCCCCCAGTGAGCACCCCGCCTTCCCCTGAGCCCTCGCCGTCGCGCCCTCCTCCCCGTCTCCGCGCGCGTGCCCCCCCGAGCCCGCCGTCCTCGTCACCGGCCTCGTCGCCGGCCTCAAGCCATCGCCGCACCCCCCCAGTGAGCCCCC
Organism: Elymus sibiricus; assembly: GCA_039707655.1. Lineage (NCBI taxonomy): Eukaryota > Viridiplantae > Streptophyta > Magnoliopsida > Poales > Poaceae > Elymus > Elymus sibiricus. Next base: position 535,628,241 of record CM077675.1, read on the forward strand.
TTTCCCATGGTCCCCTGCTCCCCGTCGCCGCGTGCCCCCGAGCACACCTCGTCGCCGGCCTCAAGCCATCTGCCACTGCTCCATGGTCGCCGGCAGCCCCCGTTGCTATGTTTTTTATGAGATGTATATTTTCATGTGGAGATAGATGATGATGTTGATAGATAGATAAATGATTTTGTTGATATATATATATAGTTCATTATGTTAGATAATTTGATGAAATGATGATATATATATGATGCTCTGTTGGAAACAATTAATTTTTCTGTTGTTTATATGATGATATATATATATATGATATGATGATATATATATATATAGATGAGATGTATGTTCATGTGGAGATGAGATAGATAGATAAATGGTCATGTGGAGATGAGATGTATGTTCATGTAGAGATGAGATAGATGTATGTCCTCATCGCCGACCTCGTTGGACATGACATGAGGGGGAGCGTCGTTGTTGTCTACCCCCTCCCCGATAACTTCAACATGAGGGGGGACGTCGGACATGACATGAGGGGTGAGCGTCGTTGTCGTCTACCCCCTCCCCGATAACTTCGACATGAGGGGGGACGTCAGACATGACATGAGGGGTGAGCGTCGTTGTCGTCTACCCCCTCCCCGATAACTTCGACATGAGGGGGGACGTCGGACATGACATGAGGGGTGAGCGTCGTTGTTGTCTACCCCCTCCCCGATAACTTCGACATGAGGGGGGACGTCGGACATGACATGAGGGGTGAGCGTCGTTGTCGTCTACCCCCTCCCCGATAACTTTGACATGAGGGGGGACGTCGGACACGACATGCGGGGTGAGCGTCGTTGCCTTGGTTTTCTTGAATGCTTTGACACTAGACAACGTGACATATAGAAGGGTAGATGAGATCAGGAAAAATATGGACCATTTTCTGCACATTCAGAATCGCGCCATTTTGTTAAATCCCTTAAAGGTTAAGAGAATCCCTTGTTTGACATTCATGAGAGAGGCGGTCCGGACGTCGGACATTCATGAGAGAGGTGGTCCGGACGTCGGACATTCATGTTTGTATATTAATTGCCATGTTGTAATATTTGCAGAAACTATGGATCCAAGAGACTTGGAACAAGAACAGTTGTTGGGGGACATAATCCACGACGGACGTGATATCTTGTCGTATCTCAACGACACCGATGGTCTGGAAGGAGAGGTTGATGGCTTCGGTGATCGAACAATGGAGGAGGAAGGACATGATCATGATGGCTCCGGTGACCGAATGCCGGAGGAAGAAGGAGACCATGATGACGGCTCCGGTGACCGAACGGAGGAGGGAGCTGTTGCAAAGTCCGGCGAGGTATATATATTAATTAAGCCCGTGCTGACTAGCTAATTGATGCATTAATTGTTTTGGTATGTACATATATTAATTAACTCTTCTTTCTTCTTTTATAGCCCTCCGGATCGAGCCAAACTTCGGTAACGAGACGAGGCCCGAAGAAGAGGTTGCGCAAGGAAGAAAGGTTCACGATCACAGCACTCGCGCAGGATGGCCATCCGATTGAACCCAAGCGGACCAAGGACGCATTTTCTGCTCAGTGCGGAGCTATTGTTAGGGACTACATCCCGATCAGCATCAAGCAATGGAATAAGCCTAAGGACGGCGCCCCTGATGGTGATTATGTCACCGATAGACAGAAAGATGATCTTTGGACCGCGCTGAAGGCAAATTTCACCCTACCGCCAGAGGAGGATCCGAATAAGCCAGTTATAGAGCCACTGGTCAAGGCGTGTGCTCTTAAGAAGATGGCAGATCTATTCAGGAGGTGGAAGAATGAGTTGAAATCAAAGTTTGTCGACAAAGGGAAGACTCCAGAATTCACCGGCCGATTTGAGAAGATAGGTGATCACTGGCCTGCATTTGTGGCCTACAAGACATCGGACAAGAGTAAAAAAATGTCAGAGACAAACAAGATCAATGCTGCAAAGAAGCAGTACCACCATCACACGGGGTCAGGTGGCTACCTCAAAGCCCGACCGTTGTGGGACAAAACTGAGAATGACCTGATTGCTAAAAACGTCGTACCACAGACATTGAACTGGCCAGACCGTTCAAGGACTTGGTTCTTCGGGGTTGGGGGAACTTTGGACCCTGAAACAGGGAAGTGCCGTTGGATGAACGAGCAACTTGCAATACCCATGAACAAGCTTCAGGAGTATATCACCGCAGCGCAGGAAGGGACGTTCATTCCCGACAGAGAGAAGGACGAGCTGACTAAGGAATGCTGAGCACCCTGGACGAACACGAGGCACACCAGGCTCCGTTCCGTGGAAGGTTGGGTTTCCCGACGCAGGCGGTTACAGAAGCCGGGAGAGAAAGAAAAAAGCGGAGCTGAGCGAAATTCAGAAGCTGAATGCAAGACTACAAAAGCTAGAGGAAGCTGAGAGCCAGCGAGCCGTCGGCCAACCATCTCAGCGGCACGAAGCTACCCCAGAAGCTACCCCGCCATCTCAGCGGAGAAGCAGCGTCGCTTCCACGGAGCCCGTTCAGCCTGACTTCACGGCTCCTATCTACCCCGTGGATACTATCACGGAGGCTCAACATTGCGAGCTCATGACGAAATGCCGGAACCTCACTTTCAAGGCGGCTGTCGGCTCTGTTGCACCTCCTCAACCCAACGGAATTTTTCACTGCTCACCGATTCCACATGGCTATGCTGTTGTGATGGTGGATGAAGTAATTGAGGGATTTGAGGAGCTCGAGCTTGACCGGCCTACAGGTGAAGGAGAGAATAAGCTGGCTCGTGCTCTGAGGAGTACATGTCTATGGCAGAAGGAGTACATCAAGCTTCCAAACTGGACGCCTCCGCCTCCTCCGCCTCCTCCTCCTCCTCAGGCGAATCAGGGCTCTCCGCCTCCTCCTCCTCCGGCGAGTGATCAGGGCACACCGCCTCCTTCTCCGGCTCCTCCGACGCGTGAGGGCACTCCGCCTCCTCCTTCGCCTACTCCGGCATGTCGGAGCAGTACGCCTCCTCCTCAGCCTCGTCGGCAACGGCAGAAGACAGACGCCGCCGCTCCGGCTCCTCCGGCGCGTCGGAGCACTCCGCCTCCTGCTCCGCCTCGTAAGCAACGACGGAAGAGAGACGCCGCCGCTCCGGCGGCTAGCAGTACAAGAAGAGGCGGGAGGGAATACAGATACGGTCCATCTCTCAAGCCTCTGGAAAAGTTACCATATGAGAGGACCGAGTCTGAAAACAAGGAGATATGTCAGGCCGAATTGACGGCCCATTTTGCAAAGAAAACTCCAGCTCCGAAGGAGAAGCTAGATCCGGTGAAAGTGATGCGCACTATCGATGCCCTGAAGCAACCACCACCGCCTCCGCCGGATTCCAACTTTGACCGCTGTGTTAAAAAGACATATCAAGACACGCGGCGGTCGGGAAGTACTTCCAGTGATGCAAGGTTAGCAAAACAAAGAAGTGGGAAAAAAATTCCCCAGCTCGGCGAACAGGCGAACCAATCGTGCCCCCCGCTCAAGGTGTCTAGCGATATCGTCGCTAATCATCCGGGGATGGTGCCCGGTACCAATCCTGGTGATTACCTGAGCGATGATGTACAGTTTGAGCCGTTGGAGGTGGACGAATTCAGTTACCGGTACGGGCGGCCTCTCGTCAAACCTGATCATCCTCCTCTAACAACGATGATGCGAACATTGCATGAATGGTACATGAAAACCTGCCGCGAGTCAGGGAGGGATGCTTTGACGCTGAAGATTAAAGAGGAGCACGACCTTGTTGGAATGGATCTGTTGAATGTTGAATTTGAGGAGATATTCCAGTTATACAATCAAAAGGCCCTCGACAAAACAATCGTGACTTCCTACTGTCTGTAAGTACTACTTCTGTAATTAAGTCTCTCTATATATATAGCTCAGCTCTTTCATTGCATGTATATATAATTATCCTCACTATATTATGCAGATTGAAGATCGTCGAATGTAGAAAAGCACAAATGTATGACATTGGGTTCATTAACCCAAATATCATACAGGAGTATACGGTTAAAAACAATGTCACACAAACCGAGGACAACTTGCTACAATCGTTGCTTAAAAATCAAAACAAAGGGACAATACTCTTTCCTTACAACTTCAAGTGAGTGTTACTGTCTTGTGCATATTCGGTTTCCCTTATTACTCGAGGTTATAGTAATGTAATTGATGAGTTATGCATGCGTGCGCAGCTTCCACTTTATTCTGCTAGAGATTAAGCTTGAGCGGGGAGTAGTAATCGTCTTAGACTCGAAACGAAAAGATCCCCAGGAATATGCGGGCATGACTGAAATGCTCCAGAAGTAAGTTCAATCGATCATTATCGCATCATATCGGCAACTTTGTTCATTTCCTGATATCAAGTAATTATTTTGTTTGTCTGGCAGGGTTTGGAAAGAGTTCACCGCAATTGTTCCGGCACTGCCGAGGGAGCTGCGATTTACACACCCGAAAGTAAGTACTACTAGCTAGTTCCGCGCATCTCCCATTGATTCTAGTTCCATTAATACCATTTATCATGCTTGATTATCAGTTTGATTGAACTCTATTTCTCGTAAAGTGCTTGTGGCAGGAAAAAGGGAATAATTTTTGTGGATACTACGTTTGCGAGTTCATGTACAACGCGACGACCCCTAAGCGGGGCTACTCTGAAAAACAATTTCAAGTGCGTAAGCAATAATATTCACAATTTTATTTTATTACCATTATTTGTGTTGAGTTTCATTCATATATATGTATTGACCCCCTTCTTCAAATTAGACGTGGCAGATGTGGGATGAACTCCTACCACATGATCGCATACGAGCAATTCAGGAGGAATTGGCGGGATTCTTTCTTGACCACGTCATAAATAAAGCCGGAGAATACCATGTGGAATTTGACATTAAATGTTAGGGATTGTAAGAGATCTTATATTGTATATATGTAGCTAGTAGCGTCGGATAGATATACGAAAACTTGTTGTTCGACCAATCTCTCGGAGAAAAAGAGGTCGATCACTTCTCTGTGTATATGTTCATGACGATCTTGTGTACTTAATGGTTCCTTCATTTGCTTACTAGCTAGCGTGACGAGTTCTCTCTATAGTAGCTAGCGTCGACCAAGCACGGAGAAAGAGAGGACACTTCTCTCTATTAGCTAGCTAACACAATATGAAACACCTCAATTAACCCTACAAACCCCCCTAAACCCCCCCCCCCCCCCCCTTTCAAAAAAAAAACAAAAACCCCGGTGCCTTCTGGTCCCGGTTGGTGTTGCCAACCGGGACTAAAGGTCCTGCCTTTTGGTCCCGGTTGGTGTTAACAACCGGGACTAAAGGTCCTCCTGCCTGGGCTCCCAGCACCGGCCACGTGGAGCCCCTTCTGTCCCGGTTGGTAAGCGAACCGGGACTAAAGGTTTTGGGCTTTAGTCCCGACCCTTTAGTCCCGGTTCCAGAACCGGGACTAAAGGCCCTTACGAACCGGGACAAATGGGGGTTTTCCTACTAGTGATATCATCTTGAAATTTACGAAGTCACCATAGGCACCTCGTCATCGACGGGAACGTCTCCTCCCACTGCATGCACATCGCCGGAAATTCTGAAATAAATCCAGAAATAAATGCGAGCAACTGGACTTGAACCCTGATGGGCTGGGAATACCACAGTCACTCTAACCATCCAACCACAGGTTGGTTCGCTTGTACGTTTATAGTTATGCTTGTATAATCGCACAGATTTAAAAGATAAGTTGCTTGCATATTAACTTTTGAGATAATAACACCAGTGGTGCTTGAACTTGCCATGGATGTTCACTTTAGTGCCTGAACTTGAAAAATACGCCGAACTGATTCTTAAACTTAGCATGAACGTGCAAATACAATGCTAATCCCATTTGTATACGTAAAGTATGCTGACGTGGCACCGTATTTGGCTGACCTCCAGTGCTAGCCACTCTACTTGACATAGCTAAGTGGAAACTACGCCTCCTTAGACTCAATGAAAGATAAGGTAAAACGCTTGCGCTACATAAATGGTTCCAGTCAGTGTGGCCCATTTAACACATGTTTTTTTAAAGAAAAACTCTATAAAAACTCTATAAATTATAAACCACAGTAATACAAATAAAGTTCAACTATTAGTGTGGTAATATATATGAATTATTTTAAAAATGTTCATAAATAAATTAAATAAATAACTTCTAAAAATGTTCATGTATTATTTTAAAAACATTCATATAATTGAAATAATATATATGAATTATAAATATCTTTGTATAATATAAAATAGTACAATGTTTTTAAAATTACAGTTCGTAAATATTATTTTCATTATTCAAACAATTGATTAATTATACACACATTTTTATAATTCATAAGTATGTTGTTTAGGAAAAGGTTTTATAAATAAAAATTATTCATAATTTAAAATTTAAAATTTATATATGAATATTCACTCATGGATTATATTTACATTATATAAAAATTAAGAATATAAGCCAAATTATACAACAGTGAATATTAGTAAATATTTAGTAAATGTTGTTATTCATAAATTTCTATAAATTAAATCTAAGCCATGCATGTATAAAAATGTTTGTATTCACTATTTTTAAAATTGTATTTTCAAATGCATAAGTGAATATTTTGAAATTTACAGGAACATTTTTAGCAAGTTATTTTATTGCATACATCTATATAATTATTTTGTGTGCACACGAATATTTGTGTACCACGAGGTTATTATTTATGTACCACAAATATTTATAACCCACGACATGGCATGGGGTCTGGTTTATAGATTTTTCAAAATAATACATGCACATGAATGTTTGTATACCAGGAAGTAATTAATAATACCACATGAATATTTGAATCTAAGTTTATTATTTGATTATAATCTACTGACATTAACGTGTGCAATATGCAGAGTGGTAGGATGTGTATTACTGTGATTATAATTTACAGACTTTTACTGTTTTTGTAAAAAATTAATATGTGCTAAATGGGCCACACTGAGAAGCCCATTTAACTAGCACAAGCATTTTATCTTATAGTATCTACACCTAATATACCCTCAAAAAAAAAAAATCTACACCTAATAATAAAGGGATTATTTCTTCTTGCGGTACGTCATGGAAATTGCCCCTAAATTTGCCAAATATTACCCAAAAATGCCACCTATAAGTGATAAAAAAATGTTTTACACAGGGGAATCCCCGCCTGGGCCGGCCCATGCAGTAAGGACCTCCGATACTGCGCGCTGCGCGCTGGGAGAAGACGCCGCGCGCCCGTTTGGGCCGGACCATGTCCGGGCGGCCTTTTTAATTTTTTTAATTTTTCTTTCCGATTTTCTTTTTTTTCTACTTTAAATATTTCAGGACTTAAAAAAAGTTCCCAAATTAAAAAAAAGAGAATTATGAAATAAAATGTTTAATAAAACATAAAATGTTTGTGGATTCAAAAAATGTTCGTGATTTTATTAAAAAAGTTTGCTTATTCAAAAAATGTTCATGATTTTTTAAAAAGTTTGTGTATTAAAAAATTGTTAATGAAATTGAACAAAACCAATTCAAAAAATGTTTATGAATGGAAAAATATAAATAGTTTATTAATTCATAAAATGTTCGCTGAGTCAAAAAATGATCATGCATTTGAAAAAATATTTGTTAAATAAAAAAATGTTCATTTAATCAAAAAAATGTTCGTGAATTTCAAAAATTGTTCCACCAATTTCCAAAACAATGTTCGTCCATTCTTGAAATATTCGCCGATTCAAGAAAGTTGTTAAAAAATTGTTCACAATTTTAAAAAATGTTTGCAAATAGTATAAAATGTTCATGAATTCAAAAAATGATCTTGATTTTAGAAAATGTTCAAAAATTTGTAAAATTGTTCATGAATTTGAAAAATGTTCACGAGTTTAAAAAAAATATTCATGATTTCACGAAATTGAGAGTGATAGTGTATCTCGGTGATGCAGCAAAATGTGATCATGGCCATTGGAGATTATGATTTTTTTTCTCCCGTTGCAATGCACGAGCCCATTTGCTAGTATTAACCTAAGGGGCCATATTTGGCACATAAACCTATCCGATGGTGTGGCTAGCACAGATCGCTAGCGTACTTGAAGTCGTAGGTTCGAATCCAGGCAGGACCCACTAGTCATACCTGACAAGGTATTCAACTAAAATCTTTTTCCGTCTCTACAAGTGGACCCCATGCCACGTCAGCACACTTTACGTCTACAAATGGGATTAACATCATATTTGCATGTTCATGTCAAGTTTTAGAACCAGTTCGGCGTATTTTTCAAGTTCAGACACTAAAGTGAACATCCGTGAGAAGTTGAAACACCACTAGTGTTATTACCTCTTAACTTTTCTGCACATAACATGTGGCCGTTCTTTTATCCCTTTTAAAAGCATGAATATTTTTTAGTTAAGTAATTAACCGATTAACACATGTAGACTATATATGCTTGGAAAGTGCCTCCGATATTTTCCGTTCAGTCTCACTTACACACACACCCAACTCCTATTTTTCAACTATGTATCTCTATATGTCGACAAATACACCTATATTGCACATATATGGTCCCTTAGCAAAAGAAGGATTAAGCTGAATGAAATTTTTGGTTAAGATGAATCTTGATAGCATCACCGGATCACCGATGCATGAGTGTTCTTCCATTACAAGGCACGGGTCAATGAGTTAGAGACATGGAAGGATTTTTTTGTTCTCCTCTTGCAACGCACGGGCACATTTGCTAGTTAGTCCCCTATATGTATATTGTCATCAACACCAAAATATGATTAAGGGCATGATTGCACTTTCACCGAGTCTGTCCTCCGTGACTATACCCTGGGGGTATGGCATCGTTAGTAGCCCCCAAGTCCTTCAGGATCTAGCTGCTGTGAGTCTTGACTCTTCTTTTGTTTGAACAGAATTTTCTGAGTGGAAACTGGACTGAGTGTGGCGTCTTGTTGTCTGGAGATAGATCTTGAAGGGCTCAAGGAGTCCCTGAAAGATAATTATGATGAAGCATATACTATTCACCCAAAGGGCAGGAATAGCATGTTGAGTGAGCTAATAACGGGTTAGTCTCAGTGGTATGCAATGCTCTCCATTGAGTAGACTGGCTAGTGGCCCGCCGGGGGGATTACCATAAAGTCCGACTGAAAGCATGATGATATCTAGCTATCCAAATGAAACCGGGGCAAGCTATAGTCCCTCGATTTTCAAAATCATAACTAGGACACAGACTGCAGTGCTTGAACCTAAGTGAAATCAGAGTCCAACTAGTGCCCCATGGGCGGAACGCTAAGTCCGCCCTTCTAGCTTATGGACCTCAGGAGGCCAGCCATTCGATACCCATAAAGACATAGTTCCGTCTGGTAAATCCTTCTCATGAGCGTAGCAAATACGCTTCACCTAGTAGTGACATCTCTTGGTGAAGCCAATACAGAACATGCGGAGTGTCCTGGTGGTGCCAGGTGTAAGCTGGCACAAACCCGACTTCTATCTGGTTCGAGGTGTTTGGAGCAGCACTTGGTCGAGGACTGAGCCGTAGCTCAGTGGTTGAGCTCGGCGGTGGCCAGTCAACCCGCCCGAGTTCGATCCCCAGTGGGGATGAATTTCAGGGCGTCTCACCGAGGGCACTGTTCACAGGAACAGTGTTCGACGGCACTGTTCACAGGAACAGTACTCCGCTTATAAGAAGCCTCTCTCGGCGCCTGTGAGCCACATGAGGATATAGAAATCCTGTACCGGGCGTCCTGGATATAGGTTGTAGGTCTAGTTTTGGCTCCTACTTATATCCACTACTTGTATCCCCTTAAGGAGTCAGCAAAAAAAAAAGAGAGCAGCACTTGGTCCAGTCTAGCCTGGTCAAAGCTAGCCCAGGGGAGCACGAAATGACACTGGTCCCTGTCCAGTCAAGTCATGTCACTTCGCCCAATCAGCATGAGCGGATCCTCTTCACGCCTTTCGTATAATGAGGTCTGTCATTGCCGCGTCATGATTTTGTCAGGCTTGCTCTTTTTCTATGGGATTCAGCTGCATAATCCGAATCCCAATAGGATATTGCATATCACGTGCTTTATCACACTCTGCGAGTGTTTCCTGGTGACTCGGCCCCATTTTGCTGGGTAGAAGAGAAGAGGCTCTTTCCTAATGAAGCCACAGCCGAGCAATGAGAACACTTCAGTCTGTGGAGGGGCCGGCATTCAACTAGGGCCGAGGGTCACTTATCTGGATCTGTCGCTGAGGCAGACTCACAAGCAGTGGAACCAAAATTGGTTCTATTGTGCCCATAGCCAGGGTCTACCGCCATTTGACCCCCAACCACCAAGGAAGCACGCGTCCTGGGGAGCAAAGTCGACTGGAGCTAAAGGGCATGATCTGAGAATCATCCAGTCTAAGATGAGGCAAGTCATCTAAAATGGAGTCGCCGGGATCGATGTTCTGCTGGAATTCATCCACCGTCGGATTCAGCAGCTTCAGGCATGGTCACACCCGATATATGAGTACACATTTGTCGACGAGGAGACTCGGGGTGGGCTCAAGGAGCTGTCAGACGCAGTGATCCTGCAATGCGTCCGAGAAATTATGAAGGAGTGCACGACCATCAATATCGATGGCCATTTAGTGCCCAACTCCATCGACAACCCCACTTAGTCGGTAAGTTGTTTATTTTAGTTTGAGTCTTCCGGCAGAGTGTATATCTAATTTCTTCATCTTCAATGTTTATTGAAGCTGGATATCTCTCTCCCGACTCTGCAGGGCCTTAAGGATCTGATTCCATGCCTCCGCTGCCTAAAAAACAGCCAGGGTAGGACCCCTACTTGTGGGACCGACCGACGTGTTGGAAATATGCCCTAGAGGCAATAATAAAAATGCTATTATCATATTTTTTTGTTCATGATAAATGTTTATTATCCATGCTAGAATTGTATTGATCGGAAACTTAAATACATGTATGGATACGTAAACAAATATCGTGTTCCTAGTAAGCCTCTACTAAACTAGCTCGTTGATCAAAGATGGTTAAGGTTTCCTAACCATAGACATGAGTTGTCATTTGATAACGGGATCACATCCCTATTAAGCCTCTACTAAACTAGCTCGTTGATCAAAGATGGTTAAGGTTTCCTAACCATAGACATGAGTTGTCATTTGATAACGGGATCACATCATTAAGAGAATGATGTGATGGACAGACCCAATCGTAAGCTTAGCATCTGATCGTGTCACTAAGTTCAATTTGCCATAGCTTTCTTCATGTTAAGTATCTGTTGCTTAGACCATGAGATCGTGCCACTCCCTAATACCGGACGAATACTTTGTGGGTAGTCAAACGTCACTTCGTAACTGGGTGATCATAAAGGTGCTCTACAGGTATCTCGGAAAGTGTTTGTTGGGTTGCAAGGATCGAGACTGGGATTTGTCACTCCGTATGACGGAGAGATATCTCTGGGACCTCTCGGTAATACAACATTGTGAATAGCTTGCAAGCATGTGACTAATGTGTTAGTCACAGGATCTTGTATTACGAAACGAGTAAAGAGACTTGCCGGTAACGAGATTGAACTAGGTATGGTGATACCGACGATCGAATCTCGGGCAAGTAAAATATCGCGAGACAAAGGGAATTGCATACGGGATTAACTGAATCCTTGACATCATGGTTCAAACCGATAGAGATCTTTTTTGAATATGTGGGAGTCATTGTGGGCATCCAGGTCCCGCTATTGATTATTGATCGGAGAGGTGTCTCGGTCATGTCTGCATGTTCTCGAACCCGTAGGGTCACACACTTGATGTTCGGTAATGCTAGGGTAGTATTGGGATATTCATAATGGTGAGACCGAAGATAGTTCGGAGTCTTGGATGGGATCCGGGATACCACGAGGAGCTTCCTAATGGTCCGGAGATAAAGAAAACATATATGGAAAGTATTTTCAGGGTTACCGGAAAAGTTCTGGATTTTTCGGTATTGTACCGGGAAGGTTCTAGAAGGTTCCGAAGTGGGGCCCACCTACATGGAGGGACCCACATGGACATGGGTAGTGGGGCAAGGCCCCACACCCCTGCTCCAAGAGCACCAAGATCTCCCCCTAAAAGGAATAGGGTCATATCCCGAAGGGATAAGATCAAGATCCCTAAGAAGTAGGGATCACGATCGGTGGGGAAGGAAGGAGGGGATTTCCTTCCCTGCTTAAGGTGTGCAGCCCTTAGTGGTTTGGAGGAGGGGCCAAGCCTCCTCCCCCACGCCTATATAAATAGGGGAGGCGGAAGGGGGCAGCAGCCCATCCATCCCAAGGCGCCTCCCCTCCCTGTTACTCGAACTCCTCCTCCGCGTAGCACTTGGCGAAGCCTTGTCGGAGTTCTGCTGCCACCACCACCACCACGCCATCGTGCTAGCCTAGATCCCATCTACCTCTCCACCCTCGCTTTCTGGATCAAGAAGGCGGTGACGTCACCAAGCCGTGTGTGTGCACATCTCGGTGGTGCCGTTCGTGCGATGCTTGATCGGATTGGATCGCGAAGGGAGTACTACTATGCCAACCACGATCATTAGATCATTAACTCTTTCGGTCTACAAGGGTACGTAGACACTCCCCTCTCGTTGCTAGCATCCCCATAGAATAGATCTTGGGTGTTTCGTAGGAATTTTTTTGTTTTTCATGCAACGTTCCCCATCACGACGATGCAGGATCTGGCAGCGCTGGTGGTGAGGACATTGTTGATGATGACGCCGAGGATGCCACCAATCCACGGACGAAGCGAACGCTGCCACAACCCCGGAAGACATTGCTGTGGGGGAGGAGGAGTAAGAACACGAGAGTCCACTCTGGTTCCCACGGAATCGGAGGAGGAGCAGAGCAGGGAGTCCTCCAACGGGGGGCTGGGAGGATTGCCCATCGAGTCAGAGCCCACGGAGCCAGCCACCAAGAGAAGAAGGGCGGACTCGACCTTTGACTCAGAGGCTCGCGTTCCACCTCCCCCGTCCAAGCCCGCCGCTCCCAAGGAACCAAGGATGAGGTCCACACATCTCCCCCTGGAGTCGAGTCGACGGCCCCAAGGTAGAAGAAGAAAGCGGGCTCTAAGGTGCCCAAATCAAACAGGTAAGCTGCCGACTGGAACTCCTTTGCATTTATATGGCGTCAAAGTGAATGCGTCGGTCCGGTGGTGGTAGGGTTAGGAATAAATTTAGGTTTGTCTCCGATCGGCGAAGGCGAGATGATGGCGTTTTCATTGGTGTGGAATAGGTCTCCCGCCTCGCCCTCATTCAGGTGGTGCTTCTTCATATCATCGGGAGGCGAGGATCGTGTGTCCCCAGATATGGTTCTCTGGGTCCGGCTTTTTCTTTTGTAGGTTTGTCTTGGCAGTACTGCCCTGTAGAGCAAACAACGTGGTTGTTCATCTTGGTTCTCTGGCTCTAGTTCCGACCGACGAAGGTTGGCCAGCCTCAGCCTAGTCGGGGAATGTGTGAGATTTGTGTTCTCTGACTCCGCATGGCCGGACTTGGGGTGTTCTACATGCTCTCTCCGGGGTAGCAATTTTGCTATGGAGACCGGGGCCACCGGCGAGTTCTGGTCAACATCGATGACTTCTCGGCTGCTGCTTCTACAAGCTCCTGGATTTCAACAAGTTTGCTCCACTGAGACGGAGGCCCTGAGGCGGCAACGAGCTTTTCTCATGGCGCACTGCCACTGGATGCAGGAGGAAGAAGATTTCAGCACCCCCAAGGATTTGGATGTATTTTTAATTTTTGAAAGGGAGTTTTTGTAAGGGTCTGTGCTACTTAATATATGGCCTTTTGCCTTTTCGCAAAAAAGGGACTAGTCGGTGGAAGGAGGATGGACCGGGGCTTTCACCGTGGTCCTGACTCCTGAAAACTGGTGTTCGGTGAGGACCAAAGTGTCTCACCGGTGTATCCAAATGTACTGTTGGATTAGGGTGGGTATATATGGTGGTCGGTGGTGGACGGGCGGCTACGGTGCGATGGCGGCGGCAGTAGACTAAAAGTAAGCGTAGCGAGTGCACGAAGAATGGAGCATCGAAATGATGAACGGTAAGCCAGGTGTTAAGAGCCGGTGGACCTGGCAGCCGTCTGAGAGGCGAAAGAAGGCGGGCGGGTGGGCGGGAATGGGGAGAGCGACAGGGGGTTCAATAGATTTGAATAATCGAACTTGTCTCAATGGTTTCATATAGATTTTTAAAAACAAGCAAGAGCAATGCCATTTCTCATTGCGACAACACACCACTTGTGTCAATGGTTACACATAGACTTATTTTTCATAGAAAAATCGCATACCTACACTATAGAGGATTGGGAGGCAATACAACTTGCACGTGTGTCACAGGGCATCAATGCCACATATTTGCCTGCCATATGACCGGGGACCTTGTTTGCCAAAAATAATAGTTGCACCATACGATACTAATGCTTTCACCTAGGATCATAATTAAGTACTAAAAATATTGTCATAACAACTAGCTCATGTTTTGTAATACTTCACGACTTGCATGTCGATGAGTACGACAACCGGCAGGAGCCATAGGGTTGTCTTAATATTATTGTATGACCTGCATGTCAATCATTAAACGCCATGTAATTGCTTTACTTTATCACTATGAGTTAGCAATAGTTGTAGAATCAATAGTTGGTGGAGATAACTACATGATTGCTTCTTGGAGATGACGGAGATCATGGTGCTATGCCGGTGATGATGGAGGTCATGCCGGTGCTTTGGAGATGGAGATCAAAAGCACAAGAAGACAATGGCCAAATCATGTCACATATTGCTTGGATGTGATGTTTGTCTTTTATGCATCTTATTTTGCTTAGAACGACGGTAGCATTATAAGATGATCCCTCCACTTAATATCAGCATAAAAGTGTTCTCCCTTAGTATGCACCGTGGCAAAAGTTCGCGTTTCGAAGCACCCCGTGATGATCGGGTGTGATAGACTCTACGTTCGCATACAACGGGTGTAAGCCAGTTTTACACATGCAAAAATACTTTGGTTAACTTGACAAGTCTAGCATGTACAGACATGGCCTCGGAGCTGAGGGATCACTAGAAGTGTGTCTAGAGGGGGGGGGTGAATAGACTACTAGCAGGAATTTAAAACCTAACCTTTTCCCAAGTTAATTGGTTGGCAGATTTTAACAGTTTTAGCAAGTCTAGCAAGTCTATATACCCTACACATGCATGTCAACAAATATGGCAGCGGAAAGTAAAGACATTGCACATGAAGTAGAGAGTTGAGATAGGAAAATCAAACGCAATAGGAGACACAAAGATTTTTCCCGTGGTTCCGATAGGTGGTGCTATCGTACGTCCACGTTTATGGAGTCTTCAACCCACGGAGGGTAACGGTCGCGAGAGTCCACGGAGGGCTCCACCCATAAGGGTCCACGAAGTAGCAACCTTGACTATTCCATAACGGCTTCCGTCCACGAAGGACTAGCCTCACTATGGGTAGATCTTCACGAAGTAGGCGATCTCCTTGCCCTTACAAACTTCTTGGTTCAACTCCACAACACGAAGTAGGAGGCTCCCAAGCGACACCTAACCAATCTAGGAGGCACCACCCTCCAAAAGGTAATAGGCTCGGCAATGATGATGGACTCCTTGCTCTTGTGCTTCAAGATGATAGACTCCTCAACACACAATCACTCTCTCACAGATTTGGCTTGGTGGAAGAGATGGGATTGGTGGAAAGCAACTTGGGGAGGCTAGAAATCAAGATCCATATGGTTGGAGTGGATGATCTTAACCTCAACACAAGGGTAGGTGGCTCTCTCTCAGAAAACTGGATGGGGCAAGTATGTAATAGTTCTGAGTGCTTCTCTTTCGAGTGGGTGGGTGTGAAGGGGTATATATAGGCATCCCCAAAAATCCAACCGTTACACACAAAATGACCAACTCGGTGACACCGATGTGTTAATCTCGGTGGTACCGAAGTGACCAAAAGGTGGCAACTTTTGAATCTCGGTGAGACCGATATAGGAAACTCGGTTGCACCGATAAGATGACCAACGGTCAGATTGCCCAATCTCGGTGACGCCGATCCAACAATCTCGGTGGTACCGATATTATGAATTTGCGTAACAGAAAGTTGGCAACCTAAACTCGGTGGCACCGAAGCAGAATCGGTTGCACCGAAAGGCTAGGGTTTGGCTTAGGTCTGTCTGAGTTTGGGAATCGGTGGCACCGAGTGGAAAGTGTTGGTTGCACCGATTTTGAATGTTTGACTTTGGACAGACTTTTGTGAAAGAGCTTGTGGGTGTTTTTGGTGACTATCACTTGTGCACGTATGAGCATTTGTTCACCAATCAAAACCTTACCCCCTTTTAATAGTATTGGCTTTCCTATGGACTCAAAGTGATTTCTCACAAATGTAAAATGTAGAGTCCTCTTGCTTGAAGCTTTGCCAATGCTATTCCTTCTTCTTCTCCTTGGGGATACTCTTCACACTCCTTTTGCCAACCCAACTCTCCATGGACTTTTATCTGAAATACACTAGGTAAAAGTATTAGTCCAAGAGACAATGTATGTTGTCATGAATTATCAAAATCACCAAGGGAGCATGTTGTGCTTTCAATCTCCCCCTTTTTGGTAATTGATGACAACATACAATCAAAGCTTCAAATAAAGATATGCATGGATATAATGAAGACTTTGAGAGACACATGACTTAGACTTTCTCCCCCTAAATGTGTGCAATCCCTTTAAAGGATAGTAGCTTTGGAATGCATGGACACACATGTAGTAGAAGGGATATGATAAGTCATGTGTATCTTGGCTATATGCATCAAATGTATATGAATGAGATGTATCCTTGTTCAAGACTTCACTCTTGCAAACAATATGTGCAAGAAGCAAGAGATCATCTTGATCAAAGATATGATGCATATACTTACCTTGAGTTCTTGAGCATTCTTGTAGTAGGAATATACTTGAGAAAACAATGTTAGGAAACACAAGAGTATTCTGCTAGGCAAAAGCAATAGAACTCAACTGTACCAAGATATGGAGAACATATGGAAGATAGTAATCTTTAAGATTGATATGTCTCCAAGATCATTTAGAACTTTCTCCCCTTAGATATAAGAATAGTAAATCATCCTCTCCCCCTGAATCTCAGCATGTAGATATTGGGATTGGATAGGGTGAGAAAAGATCTAAAATGATCACCATTAGAAAGTATGTAAATATCTTTTCTCCCCCTACTTTGGTGTTCTCCCCTTGTCTATATGAGTATAAAAATTGAAAATTCGCTCCCCCCCTTGATCATATCTCCCCCTTTGCATATGCATGTATCTCCCTTTAGCATGAAGCTTTGTTATTATTCTCCCCCTTTGGCATTAACTTCCAAAAAAGGTCAAACACAGGGATAGACACAGGGATCATTGACTAGGAAGGGATCCTTGTGAACAAGGGTCATTGAATGTAGGGTTCATAGAAATGAAAACTGAGGGAATCATGGAAAATAATTTCTCTCCCTCTGAGATTTTGTATGACTTCTCCTCCTTTGAGTTAGGGATCCTTGAATAAAGAATTTCTCCCCCTAAGTTTAGCTTTGTTATTCTCCCCCTAAGTTTTTTTTAATAAGAAGGGATCATTGAAGTAACAGAATCATCACTTGAAGATCCCAAAAGAAACTTAGATTTGCAACTGCGAACTCAAATAAGAAAAGAAAATAAATCGGTGACTCCGAGACAGATAAGTCGGTGGTACCGAGATTTTGTGGTGCAGCTTGTCTGCAATTTCGGTAGAACCGAGTTATTCGTATCGGCGGCTCCGATGCTAAAACAGAAACTTGGCAGAGGGATTTTGAACTCGAGATTTTTCAACCATTGCCAAACACAGTTTCAAAAAGAAATTTTCAAGAAAAATATAAAGGAGTTTTACAATAGGAATATCAACTAGAGAAGATTTGAGTGGTTCCAAGGAATCTTGCAAAATAGAGAATGAACCATCCAAAATACTTAACTAGATGATGGGCGATGACTAGGTCACCTATATTAGAGTATATTGACTTAGGAGCCAAGCAAAAATACTTGATCATAGGTCATACTCTATGTTAAGCTCAAAATGGGGTTACCATTTTTCAATTAAGCATTTTAATGTCTTCATATCTCTTGAGTTGCTTTAGTTCATGACTTGGAGTAAAGCCTTTTCAAGGATATGAGTACATACCTTTGAGTGATGTTGATGACGTGGCTTGTAGGTGAACTTGTTGAGGATGCTCGAGGTTGATGAAGATCATCTTGTGTTGGGAGCAATCCTTCTCATTTGAGTACACTTGTCACCTACAAAGGTTAGTCATACAAGGAAGAACAATAGATATCTCCATTTGACATGATACCAATTGAGATTTAGCAAATATGATCACATCAAGTATATGTCAAGGATATGGTTGAGTTGTCTTCTTCCTTCCATCATCAAGAGGAGTTGTGGATACTTGGTAATGACAAGATTGCTTATGATTGGAGTTTGATGGCAATCTTGTGGAATGAAATTCTTCCAAGTACCTACAAAAGGTTAGATGCAATACAAGGGAGAATATAATTCCATGGCATAACATAACATGTTAGGAGTACATGGAAATATCAGGAAAGCTCATGCCCTTGCATGCAACCGAGTGAGTCTAGCTCAAGTTTGAAGCATCAATGATGTTCAACTCACTCCTCAAATAGCAAAATGTTTTCTCATCAAGTGGCTTAGTAAAGATATCGGCCAATTGCTTGTTAGTGCGAACATGCTTAAGATTAATATCTCCTTTGGCAACATGATCATGAATGAAATGATGTCTAACTTGAATATGTTTAGTTCGAGAATGTTGCACATGATTATGACCAATTTTAATAGCACTTTCATTGTCACAAAGTAATGGAACATTTCTAACATGGATTCCATAATCCTTAAGCGTTTGTGTCATCCAAAGTAATTGCGCACAACAAGATCCAGCAGCAATATTCAGCTTCGGCAGTAGATAGAGATACCGAGTTTTGTTTCTTGGAGGACCAAGACACAAGAGATCTACCCAAAAATTGACAAGTACCCGAGGTGGATTTTCTATCAACCTTGTCACCGGCATACTCCGAATCGGAATAGCCAACAAGATTAAAAGAAGATCCCTTGGGATACCAAATGCCAAAGTTTGGTGTTTGTATCAAATATCTCACAATACGTTTCACGGCCAAAAGATGACACTCTTTAGGTGCAGCTTGATATCTAGCACACATGCAAACACTAAGCATAATGTCGGGACGAGAGGCACATAGATATAGCAATGAACCAATCATAGATCGATAAACTTTTTGATCAACCGGTTCATCTTCCTTGGTAAGATCAACATGTCCACTAGTAGGCATGGGAGTTTTCATACCTTTGCACTCCTGCATGTTGAACTTCTTGATCAAGTCCTTGGTATACTTAGTTTGAGAGATGAAAGTTCCTTCTTTAATTTGCTTGATTTGCAAACCCAGAAAGAATTTCAGCTCACACATCATGGACATCTCATACTTCTCGGACATCAACCTTCCAAATCTTTCACTAAATTGTGGGTTAGTAGATCCAAAGATAATATCATCCACATAGATTTGGCACACAAATAATTCACCATTAACTCTCTTAGTGAATAAGGTTGCGTCAATTTTACCAATTTCAAAACCTTTTTCAATGAGAAACTTCGTTAAGCATTTGTACCAAGCACGAGGGGCTTGCTTAAGATCATAAAGGGCTTTACGAAGCTTGTAAACATGATTAGGTTTCTTAGGATTCACAAAACCAGGTGGTTGCTTAACATAGACTTCTTCTTCAATCTCACCATTTAAAAAGGCACTTTTAATGTCCATTTGATAAAGCGTGATATCATGGTGATTAGCATAAGCAAGAAGAATGCGAATAGCTTCAAGTCTAGTGACGGGGGCGTATGTCTCACCGTAGTCCATACCTTCGACTTGCGTATATCCTTGGGCTACGAGACGAGCCTTGTTGCATACGACTTGACCGTCTTCATCTTGCTTGTTCCGAAACACCCATTTTGTTCCGAGCTTTTTCACGAGTGTCCACACTTCGTTCCTTTCGAAGTTGTGAAGCTTTTCATGCATGGCGTTCACCCAATCCGCGTCTTCAAGAGCTTGTTCTACCTTCAAGGGCTCAATACTAGAGATGAAAGAATAATGCTCACAAAAGTTAGCTAGATGAGTTTTCGAGCGAGTGATTCTCCCTGTTTGTATATCACTAAAGATTTGGTTTAGGGGATGGTTCTTGGTCACTTGTGCTCGAACTCGGGTCAGCTTCCGATTGTTGGATGGTGGAGCTTCTTCTTCATCATCATCTCCTTCATCTTCGTTGTTGTTGAAGGTGTCGTTCCCTTGAGGTGATGGTGAAGGAGGTTGTGGTGGATCTTCATGATGCACTTCCTCCTCTTCATCATCTTGTCGTGTACCGCTTGTGGATGCCTCCATGTCATGTTGTGGTTCACCTTGACGTGAAGTAGGGGCTTCCACTTGAGTTGATGAAGTACTTTCCTTCACCTCCATGGGACGAATCTTGCCGATGGACAAGTCTTGGATAGCTTCCGAAGGGTCCTTATCACCTACATCATTTGGCAATTGTTCGACTTGCGAACCATTAGATTCATCAAACTTCACATCTACCGTCTCTTCAACTTTTCGAGTGAAGTTGTTGTAGACACGGTAAGTGTGAGAGTTCGATCCGTAACCAAGTAGGAATCCTTCATGAGATTTTGGAGCAAATTTAGTACGACGATGCTTATCAAGAATGTAGCACTTTGAGCCGAATACCCGAAAGTATCAAACTTGGGGCTTGTTACCGGTGAGTAGCTTGTATGCCGTTTTACCGAGAAGCTTGTGTAAGTAAAGTCGGTTTGTGGCATGACATGCTGTTTCCACGACTTCTGCCCAAAAGTGTCTTGGCGTGTTGTATTCGTCAAGCATCGTTCTTGCCATCTCAATAAGCGTCCGGTTCTTCCTCTCAACAACTCCATTTTGTTGAGGCGTGTACGTAGCCGAGAACTCATGTGAGACACCTTCTTCGTCAAGAAAGGTATCCACATGGGTGTTCTTGAACTCTGATCCGTTATCGCTCCGAACCTTCTTGATCTTCACTTCAAACTGATTTTGCGCTTTGCGAGCGAAGTTTTTGAAGATCTTTTGAACCCGCGACTTATCATCAAGAAAGAATACCCATGTAAATCTGGAAAAATCATCAACTATAACTAGACCATAGGAATTTCTACCGAGACTGTTGTAAGCATTGGGACCAAAAAGATCCATGTGAAGTAACTCGAGTGGTCTCCTAGTAGTCATGATATTTTTAACGGGATGACTTCCACCTACTTGCTTTCTAGCTTGACAAGCACTACAAAGTCTATCTTTGTCAAAGATAACATCTTTAACACCAAGTATATGATCACCTTTGATAAGCTTGTCTAGATTGCGCATGCCAACATGTCCTAGTCTTCTATGCCAAAGCCAACCTTTAGAAGATTTTGCAATAAGACAAGTACGAGGTTTGGATCTTTTAGTGAAATCGACGATGTATAGATCACCTCTACGCAAACCAGTAAGGACCATTTTATGATTATCTTGACGAAACACTTGGCAATCTACTTTCGTGAATAGCACATTAAAACCAAAGTCGGCTAGTCTAGATACGGAAAGAAGATTGTAGCCAAGAGATTCAACAAGCATAACATTTTGAATAGAGCTATCATGGGATATGGCCACCTTACCAAGACCAAGTACCTTACCCTTGGAGTTGTCTCCAAACGTTACGTACCTTCGCGGTCCATGGTTTGGTGTGATCTCTTCAAACATTTCTCTATCTCCGGTCATATGATCGGTACATCCGCTATCGAGAATCCACTCTTTTCCTCCGGACATGTAATCCTTGAAGTTTGCCATGAGACTTAGATTCTTCATGATCTTCTCATACTCGATGTCGAACAGCTCATCTTCATCATAGTAGCCATGTTCCACATTGTCATCATCAAGTGGGAAATCCTTGTCATAAAGAACAAGAGATTCGTTAGGATTGTGATCATGACAATGTTCAAGTTTATGAATGCGAAGGGCTTCTATAATGATATTGTTGATAGTTGTGACATCTCCTTTAGCACGCATGAGGTCTCTAAGCTCAAATAGACATTCATCAAACTTGAGATCACTAGGCGTCATTTTGTGGAAGGCAATAGTTTTATGAAGAATTTCATCAAGATTACTCAATGAATAACTTGGATATCGTTTCTCCAAGTCATTCCACAAAGTATAAGCACATTCAAAATTCTTCATTTGATTGAGCACATTTCTAGGCAACGCTCTAACAATGAGATTAACAGTTCTAAGATTTCATAGCATATCAATTTCCTCTTCGTGTGTGGGATGTAAAGGATCAATGGGAGGCACATAGGGGCTCTTGACATATTTGCTGAATTGAAATTCATTAAACAGCTCAAGCATCAAGGTTTTCCATTGACTATAGTACTCTCCATCAAGAATAGGCACTCTACAACTCAAACTCCCTATACTAGACACATCCATCTTCCTCCTCGGTGATTAAACCGAAGCAATGGAGACCAAAGCTCTGATACCAATTGAGGGATCACTAGAAGTGTGTCTAGAGGGGGGGGGGTGGGTGAATAGACTACTAGCAGGAATTTAAAACCTAACCTTTTCCCAAGTTAATTGATTGGCAGATTTTAACAGTTTTAGCAAGTCTAGCAAGTCTATATACCCTACACATGCATGTCAACAAATATGGCAGCGGAAAGTAAAGACATTGCACATGAAGTAGAGAGTTGAGATAGGAAAATCAAACGCAATAGGAGACACAAAGATTTTTCCCGTGGTTCCGATAGGTGGTGCTATCGTACGTCCACGTTTATGGAGTCTTCAACCCACGGAGGGTAACGGTCGCGAGAGTCCACGGAGGGCTCCACCCATAAGGGTCCACGAAATAGCAACCTTGCCTATTCCAGACCGGCTTCCGTCCACGAAGGACTAGCCTCACTATGGGTAGATCTTCACGAAGTAGGCGATCTCCTTGCCCTTACAAACTTCTTGGTTCAACTCCACAACACGAAGTAGGAGGCTCCCAAGCGACACCTAACCAATCTAGGAGGCACCACCCTCCAAAAGGTAATAGGCTCGGCAATGATGATGAACTCCTTGCTCTTGTGCTTCAAGATGATAGACTCCTCAACACACAATCACTCTCTCACAGATTTGGCTTGGTGGAAGAGATGAGATTGGTGGAAAGCAACTTGGGGAGGCTAGAAATCAAGATCCATATGGTTGGAGTGGATGATCTTGACCTCAACACAAGGGTAGGTGGCTCTCTCTCAGAAAACTGGATGGGGCAAGTATGGAATAGTTCTGAATGCTTCTCTTTCGAGTGGGTGGTGGTGATGGGGTATATATAGGCAACCCCAAAAATCCAACCGTTACACACAAAATGACCAACTCGGTGACACCGATGTGTTAATCTCGGTGGTACCGAAGTGACCAAAAGGTGGCAACTTTTGAATCTCGGTGAGACCGATATAGGAAACTCGGTTGCACCGATAAGGTGACCAACGGTCAGATTGCCCAATCTCGGTGACGCCGATCCAACAATCTCGGTGGTACCGATATTGTGAATTTGCGTAACAGAAAGTTGGCAACCTAAACTCGGTGGCACCGAAGCAGAATTGATTGCACCGAAAGGCTAGGGTTTGGCTTAGGTCTGTCTGAGTTTGGGAATCTGTGGCACCGAGTGGAAAGTGTTGGTTGCACCGATTTTGAATGTTTGACTTTGGACAGACTTTTGTGAAAGAGCTTGTGGGTGTTTTTGGTGACTATCACTTGTGCACGTATGAGCATTTGTTCACCAATCAAAACCTTACCCCGTTTTAATAGTATTGGCTTTCCTATGGACTCAAAGTGATTTCTCACAAATGTAAAATGTAGAGTCCTCTTGCTTGAAGCTTTGCCAATGCTATTCCTTCTTCTTCTCCTTGGGGATACTCTTCACACTCCTTTTGCCAACCCAACTCTCCATGGACTTTTATCTGAAATACACTAGGTAAAAGTATTAGTCCAAGAGACAATGTATGTTGTCATGAATTATCAAAACCACCAAGGGAGCATGTTGTGCTTTCAGGAACACGGAGAACCGAAAGGTTAAACATGAGTCATATGGATGATATGATCAACATGTAGATGTTCACCATTGAAACTACCCCATCTCACATGATGATCAGACTTGGGTTAGTGGATTTGGATCATGTATCACTTAACAAGTTGAGGGATGTTGATTTAAGTAGGAGTTCATTAGTAATTTGATTAGTTGAACTAATTATCATAAACATAGTGTAAATATCTTTGCAAATATGTTGTAGATCAATGGCTCGCGCTGTAGCTTCACTCAATTTCAATGCGTTCCTAGAGAAAGAAAAACTGAAAGATGATGGAAGCAACTATGCGGACTGGGTCCATAATCTGAGGATTATCATCACTTCTGCATAGAAGGCTTATGTCGTTGATGCACCACTAGGTGTGCCACCCGCTCCCTCGACTGTAGATGCTATGAACATCTGGCGGACAAGGGCTGATGACTACATGATAGTTTAGTGCACCATGTTGTACGGCTTAGAACCAGGGCTCCAAAAACGTTTTGAGCACCACGGGGCCTATGAGATGTTTCAGGAGCTGAAAATGGTGTTTCTGGCTCACGCCCGTGTGGAGAGGTATGACACCTCAGACAAGTTCTTTAGCTGTAAGATGGATGAGAACAACTCCGTTAGTGAGCACGTACTCAAAATGTCTGGGTATGCCAATCGTCTCAATCACTTGGGAGTCACTATTCCTGATGAAGTAGTGATTGACAGGGTTTTCCAGTAACAGCCACCAAGCTACAAGGGCTTTGTGATGAACTATAACATGCAAGGGATGGAGAAGACACTCCCTGAGCTTTTCTCGATTCTTAAAACCATGGAAGTTGAAATCAACAAAGAGCATCAAGTGTTGATGGTCAAAAAGACCACCAGTTTCAAGAAGGGTAAGGGAAAGAAAGGGAACTTCAAGAAGAATGGTAGGCAAGTTGCATCTCCAGTGAAGAAACCCAAGGCTGGACCCAAACCTGACACTGAGTGTTTCTACTTCAAGGGGAATGGCCACTGGAAGCGGAACTGCCCCAAGTATTTGGCAGATAAGAAGGCTGGAAACATCAACAAAGGGATATTTGATATACATGTTATTGATGTGTACCTTACTAGTGCTCGTAGTAGCGCCTGGGTATTTGATACTAGTTCGGTTGCTAATATTTGTAACTCAAAATAGGAGCTACGGAATAAACGAAGGCTAGCTAAGGACGATGTCGTCGTTTTCTCACGGGGGGTGCCTTGGGACGGCAGATGCCATGGGATGGCTTAAGAGGTGAGAGCAAGGCTGCCGTGGAGATCCGGGACGGGTATGCGAATAGCACGCGGTGGTTTACCCAGGTTCGGGGCTCTCCGAAGAGATAATACCCCTACTTCTGCATATCTGTATATATGTGGTACATCTGGTACAGAGTTGCTCCTGGAGCTGTATCTGAGGGGGAAGAGGGAGCTGTGAGCTCCTTACCTTGGCCTCATGTGTCTGCATGTGTGAGTATGAGTGAGGGGGAGAGGATGAGAGGAGGCCTCCCGTGAGCGTGTGTGTGGCTGCCTTTTGGAGGCTCCCCTGGTGCCTCTTATATAGGGAGGCCCAGGGGACAAGGGGCGGCCCACCAGCCAACTATCCACTATTGGAGATGACAAGTGATGCAGGCTACAGTGCGCCACTATTGGAGCGCAGTGAAGTGACAGGTGACGGATGCACAGCGGGGCACTATTCGCCAATAGTGCCCAACTGTAGCGGGGTGGCAGGCTCTGCAGTCCGTCAGCTACAGCGTTGTCGGCTCGTGTCCGACGGGACGCCTGGAGCTGACTTCGCCGGGCCGCAGCCGGCAGCCGGCCGGGAGGAGCCGGACAGGAGCGCTGGACAGGAGGAAGCCGGACAGGAGGAGCCGGTCAGGAGCAGCCGGACAGGAGCAGCCGGACAGGAGGAGCCGGACAGGAGGAGCCGGACAGGAGGAGCCAGCCGGGAGGAGCCAGCCGGACAGGAGCAGCCCGACAGGAGCAGCCGGACAGGAGGAGCCGGACAGGAGCAGCCGGACAGGAGGAGCCAGCCAGAGGAGCCAAGGTTTTGTCTTCTGTCTTCACTTCTTCGTTTGTCTCGTTGATTCATGGGGCTTGGCATACCGGGGGTGGCTCCCCCGATGTTTTAAAATATTGAGTAATCTCCTTGAGCCTACCCGGGAGTAATCCCCCCGACAGTAGCCTCCGAGCCTCTGGGCGACTTGGAGAGTCGGGCGGAGGGTTTTTGCCGTTGGAGTTGCAGAAGTTGCTGATGACGGTCGATTTCGGGTCGGGGACAACGCGGCTTGCTTCCAGGGGGGGCGCGCCAGCGCACCCGCAGGGTGTAGCCTCCGAGCCTCCGGGCGACTCGCATAGTCGGGCGGAGGGTCTTTGCTGTTGCTGAAATAGACGGTGGCGTCGAGGACGCCGGGCGCGGACGCGGAGTCTGCCGGCTGAAGGGCGCGAGGCGCGGCCGGGGGCGAATGCGGAGTCCACCGGCTGGCGGTTTCCAGCGGGGGCGCGCCAGCGCACCCGCTGGGTGTAGCCTCCGAGCCTCCGGGCGACTCCAAGTGTCGGGCGGAGGGTCTTCGCCGTTGCTGACGCAGACGGTGGCGTCGAAGATGTCGAGCGTGGACGTGGGGTCCGCCGTGTGAAGGGCGCGAGGTGCTGCCGGGCATGGACGCGGGGTCCGCTGGCTGACGAGCGCGAGGCGCTACCGAGGGCGGACGCGGGGTACGCCGGTTGATGAGCGCGAGGCGATGCCGGGGGCGGACGCGGGGTCCGCCAGCTGATGCGCGCGAGGCGCTGCCGAGGGCGGACGCGGGGTCCGCCGGCTGATGCGCGCGAGGCGCTGCCGAGGACGGAAGCGGGGTCTGCCGGCTGATACGCGTGAGGCGCTGCCGAGGGCGGACGCGGGGTCCACCGGCTGATGCGCGCGAGGCGCTGCCGAGGGGGGACGCGGGGTCCGCCGGCTGATGCGCGCGAGGCGCTGCCGAGGGCGGAAGCGGGGTCCGCCGGCTGATGAGCGCGAGGCGCTGCCGAGGGCGGAAGCGGGGTCAGCCGGCTAATGAGCGCGAGGCCCTGCCGAGGGCGGAAGCGGGGTCCGCCGGCTGATGAGCGCGAGGCGCTGCCGAGGGCGGACGCGGGGTCCGCCGGCTGATAAGCGCGAGGCGTTGTCGAGGGCAGACACGGAGTCCGCCGGCTGATGCGCGCGAGGCGTTGCCGAGGGCGGACGCGGGGTCCGCCGGCTGGTGAGCGCGAGGCGTTGCCGAGGGCGGACGCTGGGTCCGCCGGCTGCTGAGCGCGAGGCGCCGCCGAGGGCGGACGTGGGGTCCGCCGGCCGATGAGCGCGAGGCGCTGCCGAGGGCGGACACGGGGTCCGCCGGCTGATGAGCGCGCGGCACCGCCGAGGGCGGACGCGGGGTCCGCCGGCCGATGAGCGCGAGGCGATGCCGGGGGCGGACACGGGGTCCGCCGGTTGATGCGCGCGAGGCGATGCCGAGGGCGGACGCGGGGTCCGCCGGCTGATGTGCGCGAGGGGATGCCGAGGGCGGACGCGGGGTCCGCCGGCTGATGCGCGCGAGGCGATGCCGAGGGCGGAAACGGGGTCCGCCGGCTGATGAGCGCGAGGCGCTGCCGAGGGCGGACGCGGGGTCCGCCGGCTGATGAGCGCGAGGCGCTGCCGAGGGCGGACGAGGGGTCCGCCAGCTGATGAGCGCGTGGCGCTGCCGAGGGCGGACCCGGGGTCCGCCGGCTGATGAGCGCGAGGTGATGCCGAGGGCGGACGCGGGGTCTGCCGGCTGGTGCGCGCGAGGCGATGCCGAGGGCGGAAACAGGGTCCGCCGGCTGATGAGCGCGAGGCGCTGCCGAGGGCGGACGCGGGGTCCGCTGGCTGATGAGCGCGAGGCGCTGCCGGGGGCGGACGCGGGGTCCGCCGGCGGATGCGCGCGAGGCACAGCCGAGGGCGGACGCGGGATCCGCCGGTGGCGCGCGCGAGGCGCTGCCGGGGGCGGACGCGGGGTCCGCCGGCTGATGAGCGCGAGGTGATGCCGAGGGTGGACGCGGGGTCCGCCGGCTGATGAGCGCGAGGCGCTGCCGAGGGCGGACGAGGGGTCCGCCAGCTGATGAGCGCGAGGCGCTGCCGAGGGCGGACACGGGGTCCGCCGGCTGATGAGCGCGAGGTGATGCCGAGGGCGGACGCGGGGTCCGCCGGCTGGTGCGCGCGAGGCGATGCCGAGGGCGGAAACAGGGTCCGCCGGCTGATGAGCGCGAGGCGCTGCCGATGGCGGACGCGGGGTCCGCCGGCTGATGAGCGCGAGGCGCTGCCGAGGGCGGACGAGCGGTCCGCCGGCTGATGAGCGCGAGGCGCTGCCGAGGGCGGACGCGGGGTCCGCCGGCTGATTAGCGCGAGGTGATGCCGAGGGCGGAAACGGGGTCCGCCGGCTGATGAGCGCGAGGCGCTGCCGAGGGCGGACGCGGGGTCCGCCGGCTGATGAGCGCGAGGCGCTGCCGAGGGCGGACGAGCGGTCCGCCGGCTGATGAGCGCGAGGCGCTGCCGAGGGCGGACGCGGGGTCCGCCGGCTGATGAGCGCGAGGTGATGCCGAGGGCGGACGCGGGGTCCACCAGCTGGTGAGCGCGAGGCGATGCCGAGGGCGGAAGCGGGGTCCGCCGGCTGATGAGCGCGAGGCGATGCCGAGGGCAGACGCGGGGTCCGCCGGCGGATGAGCGCGAGGCGCTGCCGAGGGCGGACGCGGGGTCCGCCGGCTGATGCGCGCGAGGCGCTGCCGAGGGCGGACGCGGGGTCCGCCGGCTGATGAGCGCGAGGCGTTGCCGAGGGCGGACGCGGGGTCCACCGGCTGATGAGCGCGAGGCGCTGCCGAGGGTGGACGCGGGGTCCGCCGGCTGATGGGCGCGAGGCGCTGCCAAGGGCGGACGCGGGGTCCGCCGGCTGATGAGCGCGAGGCGCTGCCGAGGGCGGACGCGGGGTCCGCCGGCTGATGAGCGCGAGGCGCTGCCGGGGGCGGACGCGGGGTCCGCCAACGGATGCGCGCGAGGCGCTGCCGAGGGCGGACGCGGGATCCGCCGGTGGTGCGCGCGAGGCGCTGCCGGGGGCGGACGCGGGGTCCGCCGGCCGATGAGCACGAGGCGCTGCCGAGGGCGGACGCGGGGTCCATCGGCTGATGCGCGCGAGGCGCTGCCGAGGGCGGACGCGGGGTCCGCCGGCTGATGCGCGCGAGGCGCTGCCGAGGGCGGACGCGGGGTCCGCCGGCTGATGAGCGCGAGGCGTTGCCGAGGGCGGACGCGGGGTCCACCGGCTGATGAGCGCGAGGCGCTGCCGAGGGTGGACGCGGGGTCCGCCGGCTGATGGGCGCGAGGCGCTGCCAAGGGCGGACGCGGGGTCCGCCGGCTGATGAGCTGCTGCGGGCGGACGCGGGGTCCGCCGGCTGATGAGCGCGAGGCGCTGCCGAGGGCGGACGCGGGGTCCGCCGGCTGATGAGCGCGAGGCGCTGCCGGGGGCGGACGCGGGGTCCGCCAACGGATGCGCGCGAGGCGCTGCCGAGGGCGGACGCGGGATCCGCCGGTGGTGCGCGCGAGGCGCTGCCGGGGGCGGACGCGGGGTCTGCCGGCCGATGAGCGCGAGGCGCTGCCGAGGGCGGACGCGGGGTCCATCGGCTGATGCGCGCGAGGCGCTGCCGAGGGCGGACGCGTGGTCCGCCGGCTGATGCGCGCGAGGCGGTGCCGAGGGCGGACGCAGGGTCCGCCGGCTGATGGGTGCGGGGCCCTGTCGGGAGTACCCTCCGTGCCTCCGAGCGAGGAGGTTCCTCATGGAAACGATCATGCAAAAGACAAGTATAGTCGATGCAGATATATCAAATATTTGATTTTGATAGTGCAAGTTTACGCAGAGGGTGCCGACTCGGTTTCGTCCGAGCCCCCTTCAAGCCTTTTCATGTGCCCTCCGCTCTTTGGCTTTTGCTCTTGCTAGCCAGATAGCCGGGAGCCGGTCTTTAGCTGAGGCGAAGAGTGGACCACGGAGTGGAGCGCACAGTACTCAGATTCTGGGAGTAGATTCGACCGAGCAGATACTCATAAAGCAAACGGCCGGGTTGTCCAAGCCGTTATCTCCCGGGGCGTTTTTCGCGTGGGGGGACCTCCAGCTTGTGCTCTTGCTAGCCGGACAGTCACGGTGCGATCTATAGCTGAGACAAAGAGTGGGCCTTCGGTACTGTGCACGCTACTAAACCGTCTCGTGGAACGAACGAACGGGGCCGAGTGGCCAGCCCCGGGCCGAGAGTAGCTGGCGCCGGGGTAAACAGTAAAGTTGCTGAAGTAAATGCGGAGATTGCCCCCGAGGGACACTCGGGGTATCCGCTGTTTGTGCGTGGCACGAGGGTATGTGGGTGGAGAGCTCACATTGCTTGTTGGTGCCGGCGAGGCGGTTTTTGTCAATGTCGGCCAGCGTGGCTTGCAGCCGACATGGTCCGACTGATGCGCGCGAGGCGCCGCCGGGCGCGGACTTGGAGTCCGCTGGCTGGTGTGCGCGGGGCACTGCCGAGGGCGGACGCGGGGTCCGCGGGCTGTTGCGCGCGAGGCGCTGCCGAGAGCGGACGCGGGGTCCGCCGACTAGTGGGCGCGAGGCGCTGCCGAGGGCGGACACGGGGTCCGCTGGCTGTTGTGCGCGAGGCACTGCCGAGGGCGGACACGGGGTCCGCCGGCTAGTGGGCGCGAGGCGCTGCCGAGGGCGGGCGCGGGGTCCACCGGCTGTTGCGCGCGAGGCGCTGCCGAGAGTGTCTTCCAAGCCTCCGAGCGAGGGGGTTCATTAGTTTTTGATGCCGGCGAGGCGGTTGTTGTCGTAGATAGCCGGCACGGCTTGGCGCTTCCGGAGCGCGCCGGCGCACCCGCCGGGGCGCCGGGGCGAACAGTGTTGCAAATTGCTTTGACGCAGACGAGGCGGAGGGCGCCGAAGACAGCCGGCGCGGCTCGGCGCTTGCGGAGCGCGCCGGCACACCCGCTGGGTGTAGCCTTCGAGCCTCCGGGTGCTCGAAGGGGGGGGCCAGTCGCCTGAGCCCGACCGGCCAGGCTGCGCGACGGGACGCGGCCGAGCCGGCCTGGCACAGCCGGCCAGGTGTCGAGGCGGGCATGACCGTCGGCGAAGCAGCATCGCGGGCGGATGGAGGCATCGGGCAGCCTTTTTCTTTTCTTCTTTTTCACTTCTGCCGGCTGTGGGCAGCCGGACGCAAACCCCTTCTTTTTTTTGCAGCAGGGCAGCTGGACCTTTTTTACTAACCAGCCTCCCACTCTTTTTCTGTCCTCAAGCAGGCACGGGAGCACGGGCGAGCCGGCAGCCGGCAGCCTAGCCGGCGGGCAGGACATGGGAGCAGCCGGCGCGGGCGCGTGGGGCGAGCCGGCATAGGCGCGCACGCGGGCAGCCGGGGCGCGGAGGCATAGCGCGGGGGCCAAGACGGCAGAGCCGGCCAGAGGGGGCCGGAGCGGCACGACGGAGGAGCCGGGCGCCACCGGGCCCTGCGGGGCGTCGCGGGCGGAGCCGGCGGCAGGGCGCGGCGACGGGCGGAGCGGAGGCGACGCGTGCGGCGGTGGCGAGCCGGCGCGGGCAGAGGTGCGCGTGCGGGGAGCCGGGGCGCGGAAGCCGGCCGGGAGGCGGAGCGCGGGGGCCGAGACGGCAGAGCCGGAAAGAGGGCGCGGCGATGGGCAGAGCGGAGGCCCGCTGGAAACGTCTGCTCGGTCGAGGATGAGGGAGGCGAGGACGCGGCCGGGGTCGTGGCTGGATGCGGACGTGGACGGGCGCGGGGAGGAGCCAGACGGCCGGGCGCCACAGGTGGCGTGGGAGGAGGCCCCGCGTGTGGAGGCGAGGCGGAGGGCGGCAGCGAGCTCCATGGCCGGGAACACAACAGGCATGGAGGCCCTGAGGCGCGTAGCCGGTGAAGTCGTGCGCGCTGACGGTGGGAACGCCAGGGCCCTTGAGGACCACGAGCGCATGCGAACCGGCCGCGGACGCCGCACGCGTAGATGTCACCAGAAGCAGGAGCGGCGTGACGTGAGTGAGACCTCTGGACTTGATTTCGCGGGGCAGAGAGCACGACGGATGGTGCCGAGGCCGAAGGCGAGGACTGTGTTGTGGTCGGAGCGCGACGGCCAGGAGACCAGGCGCGCCGCCGGTCGGAGTGGACGGCACGCAGACGTGCCATAGGCCGGAATGGTGTGGTATCACAGGGGCGGAGCAGAGGCTCCGGGAGCCTACAACGGCGGCAAAGAAGGTCCCGTCCGAGGAGTGTGCGGCGGCATGCGCGGGGTTGGAGATGACGAGGCCGACGGCGGGGACGCACCGTCCCGAGAGGTCGGAGGCGTGTTGAGCGAAACGGAGGCGGACGAGGCTGACGGCGGGGACGCGGCGCCCCGAGCGTCAGCCCGGGGGGCATGTTGGTGTCGAGCCCCCGAGCACCGCCGGAGAGGTGGCGGTAGCGCCGCGATGGTGATGACGAAGAGGGTCCCGCCCGGGCCGCGATTCCAGCAGCAGCTAGCCCCACGGTGGGCGCCAACTGTCGTCGTTTTCTCACGGGGGGTGACCTGAGACGGCAGATGCCATGGGATGGCTTAAGAGGTGAGAGCAAGGCTGCCGTGGAGATCCGGGACGGGTATGTGAATAGCACGCGGTGGTTTACCCAGGTTCGGGGCTCTTCGGAGAGATAATACCCCTACTCCTGCATGTCTGTATATATGTGGTACATCTGGTACAGAGTTGCTCCTGGAGCTGTATCTGAGGAGGAAGAGGGAGCTGTGAGCTCCTTACCTTGGCCTCATGTGTCTGCATGTGTGAGTATGAGTGAGTGGGAGAGGATGAGAGGAGGCCTCCCGTGAGCGTGTGTGTGGCTGCCTTTTGGAGGCTCCCCTGGTGCCTCTTATATAGGGAGGCCCAGGGGACAAGGGGCGGCCCACCAGCCAACTATCCACTATTGGAGATGACAAGTGATGCAGGCTACAGTGCGCCACTATTGGAGCGCAGTGAAGTGACAGGTGATGGGTGCACAGCGGGGCACTATTTGCCAATAGTGCACGACTGTAGCGGGGTGGCAGGCTCTGCAGTCCGTCAGCTACAGCGTTGTCGGCTCGTGTCCGACGGGACGCCTGGAGCTGACTTCGTCGGGCCGCAGCCGGCAGCCGGCCGGGAGGAGCCGGACAGGAGGAGCCGGACAGGAGCAACCGGACAGGAGCAGCCGGACAGGAGCGCTGGACAGGAGGAAGTCGGACAGGAGGAGCCGGTCAGGAGCAGCCGGACAGGAGCAGCTGGACAGGAGGAGCCGGACAGGAGCAGCCGGACAGGAGGAGTCGGATAGGAGGAGCCGGACAAGAGGAGCCAGCCGGACAAGAGCAGCCGGACAGGAGCAGCCGGACAGGAGGAGCCGGACAGGAGCAGCCGGACAGGAGGAGCCAGCCGGAGGAGCCATGGTTTTGTCTTCTGTCTTCACTTCTTCGTTTGTCTCGTTGATTCATGGGGCTTGGCATACCGGGGGTTGCTCCCCCGATGTTTTAAAATATTGAGTCATCTCCTTGAGCCTACCCGGGGGTAATCCCCCCGACAGACGAGGTGACGATGCACGTTGGAAATGGCTCCAAGGTTGATGTGATCGCCGTCGGCACGCTCCCTCTACATCTACCTTCGATGAACATTATATTTGGATCTTGTTTATTGTGAGACGGTTATTCATTTAAATCCGAGAATAATGGTTTTTCTATTTATATGAATAATATCTTTTATGATCATGCACCCAATGTGAATGGTTTATTCTTGTTGAATCTCGATAGTACTGATACACATGTTCATAATATTGTTACCAAAAGATGCAAAGTGAATGATGATGTACCACATACTTGTAGTACTGCCGATTAGGTCATATTGGTGTGAAGCGCATGAAGAAACTCCATACCGATGGACTTTTGAAATCACTTGACTTTGAATCATTTGAAACATGCGAACCATGCCTCATGGGAAAGATGACTAAAACCCCGTTTTTCGGCACAATGGAGCGGGAAAGTGACTTGTTGGAAATAATACATACCGATGTATGCGGTCCAATGAGTGTTGAATTACGCGGTGGATATCATTATTTGCTGACCTTCACAGATGATTTGAATAGATATGGCTATATTTACTTAATGAAATACAAGTCAGAAACATTTGAAAAGTTCAAGGAGTTTCAGAGTGAAGTAGAAAATCATCACAACAAGAAGATACAATTTCTACGATCTGATTGTGGGGGTGAATATCTGAGTTATGAGTTTGGTATGCATTTAAAACAATGTGGAATTGTTTCACGACTCACGCCACCTGGAACACCACAACGTAATAGTGTGTCCGAACGGCGTAATCGTACTCTATTAGATATGGTGCATTCCATGATGTCTCTTACCGATTTTCCACTATCATTTTGGGGTTATGCATTAGAGACAGCCACATTCACTTTAAATAGGGCACCGTCTAAATCCGTTGAAACGACACCGTATGAATTATGGTTTGGCAAGAAACCTAAGCTATCATTTCTTAATGTTTAGGGATGCGACACTTATGTCAAGAGGCTTCAGCCTGATAAGCTCAAACCCAAAGCGGAGAAGTGCATCTTCATAGGATACCCTAAAGAGTCAATTGGGTATACCTTCTATCATAGATCCGAGGGCAAGATCTTTGTTGCCAAGAATGGATCCTTTCTAGAGAAGGAGTTTCTCTCGAAAGAAATGATTGGGACGAAGGTAGAGCTTGATGAGGTAATCGTACCATCTCTCGAATTGGAAAGTAGTGCAACACAGAAAGATGTTCCTGTGGTGCCTGATGGGGATATGTACCTAGGGTAGGGTCATAGTCCTAACCTACATACCCTACCCAAGGATACTACTTTGCAGGACTTAAAGATTAGAAGGAAGACTCCGACTGAAATCACTATGGCACATGAGTCACTCGACAAACAGTTCACTTGGAGGTTTCCCTCTTCACTCGACAGTTGACTTTCACTCGGCAGAACCAGAAGTCAGTCGACTGCAGAAGACCAGAAGCCACTCCAGGGAGGCCAACGGACAGGCGTTCGGCTGTACATCATTAGTAGCATTTATTACGTACGTTATCAGTAACGTACGCCTTTATTACCACGATCGAACCCTTGGTTGCGGGGTATTCATGAGGGGCAGCGCACTCTATATAAGCCGCCCCTCCCCTCTGGCACAAGGGTTCGCACCCCCTGTAACTCTCATATTCCACACGACAAAAGCTCCCAAGCACCGAGACGTAGGGCTGTTACCTCCACGAGAGGGGCCTAAACTCGTACATCCGTGTGTAATACCTCGCCGTAACTAGGACTCTGCCCTCTCCTTTCGTACCCCTAACCTCTACTGTCAGGCTCGTTCCCACGACAGTTGGCGCCCACCGTGGGGCAGGCGTCTAAGCGACTTCCGGCGAGTTTGCAATTTTCTTCTTCGTCATGTCTTCCGGCGGCGGTTTGTCACTCGGCCGCCCCGCGCGCCGTCACTCTACTAGACGCGTCGTCATCACTCGGCAGCTCCGCGCATCGCCACTCGGCGAGACACGCCATCGTCACTCGGCCGCTCCGCGCGCCGTCACTCAGCTGGACGCTCCTTCGACATTCGGCCGCTCCGCGCGTTGCCGCTCCGGGAGCGACTTCTTCATCGCCCGGCCACTCCGCGCGTCGCCGCTCCGTGAGGCACGTCTTCATCATTTGGCCGCTCGTACGCCGTTAGACAGCTAAGTCATTCTTCACACACGTCATTCAATTAAATAGTTATTTCCGCATTGCCGAGTGTCAAGTAAGTCGCAAACGACGCTCACTCGGAGGCCATGCCACCGAGTGTACCTCTGCGCTCGGTTCTTTATCTTCATGTCAGAGCACTTCACTTCCGCTTCATTTAGGTCTAGTACTTAAAATAAGTTCAGTCGTATCTTTCACTCATTTAGACTCTAGCTGGTTCGGAACCAGCAACCACCTGGCACATCCAGTGGGTGTCTATGGGTGTTATTTACACAAATCATTTTAGCAAACTCAGATTACTTCGAGAACTTTTTATGTTGGCTTGTGTTATTTTTAATACACAAGTTACATAATTACTCGGCGCCTCTGGTGCACCATCTTCATCGCTACTTAGGCTCAGTCGCCGCATCGGTCTCGACGCACGGCAACTGGCATCATCATCGTCTCCGGCCTCGTCCGCGACGCAGCCGACCACACCTTCGCACACTGTCACCAGCTTGGCCGTCCCGCGCGTCGCCACTCTGCTGGATGTGTCTTCATCACTCGGCCGCTCCGCGCGTCGCCACTCCGACGGATGCGTCTACAACACTCGACCGCCCCGCGCGTCGCTACTCTGCTGGATGCATCTTCATCACTTGGCCGCCCCGCGTGTCACCACTCCGCCGGATGCGTCTACATCATACGGCCGCCCCGTGCGTCGCCTCTCTTACGGCCGCGTCTACAACATTTGGCCGCCCCGCGCGTCGCCACTCCGCTGGATGCGTCCTCCTCACTCGACCGCCCCATACGTCGCCACTCCGCACGGCACGTCTTCATCACTTGGCCGTCCCACGCGCCATCGCTCAGTTGCACACATCTACACCACAACCCTCAGTGGGTGAACGACTTAGCTGTGACTCCGTATCACCTAAGTTAAAAACTACTCCGAGTGAGGACATCATCCACACTGGGGGGCTTAGCTGCGACTCCGTATCGCCTAAGTTAAAAACCACTCCGAGAGAGGACATCATCCGCACTCGGGGGCTTAGCTGCGATTCCGTATCGCTTAAGTTAAAAACCACTCCGAGTGAGGACATCATCCACACTCGGGGGCTTAGCTGCGACTCCGTATCGCCTAAGTTAAAAACCACTCCTAGTGAGGACATCATCCACACTCGGGGGCTTAGCTGCGATTCCGTATCGCCTAAGTTAAAAACCACTCCGAGTGAGGACATCATCCACACTCGGGGGCTTAGCTGCGATTCCGTATCGCCTAAGTTGAAAACCACTCCGAGTGAGGACATAATCCACACTCGGGAGGCTTAGCTGCCACTCCGTATCGCCTAAATTAAAAACCACTCCGAGTGAGGACATCATCCACACTCGTTGGCTTAGCTGCGATTCCGTATCGCCTAAGTTGAAAACCACTCCGAGTGAGGACATCATCCACACTCGGGGGGCTTAGCTGCGACTCCGTATCGCCTAAATTAAAAACCACTCTGAGTGAGGACATCATCCACACTCGGGGGCTTAGCTGTGATTCCGTATCGCCTAAGTTAAAAACCACTCCGAGTGCGGACATCATCCACACTCGGGGGCTTAGC
Source organism: Elymus sibiricus (assembly GCA_039707655.1). NCBI lineage: Eukaryota > Viridiplantae > Streptophyta > Magnoliopsida > Poales > Poaceae > Elymus > Elymus sibiricus. The sequence continues at coordinate 535,665,786 of CM077675.1, forward strand.
TGCGACTCCGTATCGCCTAAGTTAAAAACTGCTCCGAGTGAGGACATCATCCACACTCGGGGGCTTAGCTGCGACTCCGTATCGCCTAAGTTAAAAACTCTCCCGAGTGACGGGCACTCCTCTCACTCGGGGACTTAGCCGCGAGTCAGACCTCGCTTAAGTTAAAGGCTGTTCCGAGTGACAGGCAACACTTTCACTCGGAAACTTAGTTGCGAACAAGTTTTCGCCTATTCAAAATTCTTCCGAGTAATGAGCATCCATCTCACTCAGAAATCAAACAAATTCAGCCAAGCAAAAGATTGGAGAGCAAAAAAGCGAACATTGTCTCTATCAGACCCCCGCCGATGCAAGAACTCGACGGCGGTCTCGGGGACTACACCCAGTGGGTGCACTCAGCGTGCCCCCACTGGACCTACTATCACTCGACCAGGTCCGGCCTCTCGAGTGACAAGCGACTGTCAAAACAAATCTAAGACCCCTGCCGATGTCACCGCCATTCGACAGCGGTCTCGGGGACTACACCCAGTGGGTGCACTCAGCGTGCCCCCACTGGACCAGAAACCACTCGACTAAGACCTGATCTACTCGAGGGGAAAACAAGCAAGTATGCAAAGTTCACTCGGACGCATATCAAGACAGAATCGATCAGGGTGAATGACAAAGACTCCGATCGACGCAGACTTCTGTGAAGCCCTAAAATGCACTCGGAATTTTTGTGTCTTATCAGAACTTGCATCGATCCCTTTTCACTCGAACCCCGATCCATTCGGGGGCAAATGATGGGGATATGTACCTAGGGTAGGGTCATAGTCCTGACCTACATACCCTACCCAAGGACACTACTTTGGAGGACTTAAAGATTACAAGGAAGACTCCGACTGAAATCACTATGGCACATGAGTCACTCAACAAACAGTTCACTCAGAGGTTTCCCTCTCCACTCGATAGTTGACTTTCACTCGGCAGAACCAGAAGTCAGTCGACCGCAGAAGACCAGAAGCCACTCCAGGGAGGCCAACGGACAGGCGTTCGGCTGTACATCATTAGTAGCATTTATTACGTACGTTATCAGTAACGTACGCCTTTATTACCACGATCGAACCCTTGGTTGCGGGGTATTCATGAGGGGCAGCGCACTCTATATAAGCCGCCCCTCCCCTGTGGCACAAGGGTTCGCACCCCCTGTAACTCTCATATTCCACACGACAAAAGCTCCCGAGCACCGAGACGTAGGGCTGTTACCTCCACGAGAGGGGCCTGAACTCGTACATCCGTGTGTACAACCTTGCCGTAGCTAGGACTCTGCCCTCTCCTTTCGTACCCCTAACCTCTACTGTCAGGCTCGTTCCCACGACAATGCCTACACCAACTAGAGAGGAAGCTAATGATGATGATCATGAAACTTCGAATCAAGCTACTACTGAACTTCGTAGGTCGACCAGGACATGTACCATCCCTGAATGGTACGGTAATCCTGTCTTGGACGTCATGTTGATGGACAACGATGAACCTACAAACTATGAGGAGGTGAAGATGAGCCTGGATTTCAACAGATGGCTAGAGGCCATGAAATCCGATATAGGATCCATGTACGAAAACCAAGTATGGACTTTGGTGGACTTACCCGATGACCGATAGGCCATTGAGAACAAATGGATCTTTAAGAAGATGACAGACGCTGATGGTAATGTCACCGTCTATAAAGCTCGACTTGTCGCAATGGGGTTTTGGCAAGTTCAAGGGGTTTACTAGGATGAGACTTTCTCACCCATAGCGATGTTGAAGTCTGTTAGGATTATCTTAGCAATTGCTGCATTTTTTGATTATGAGATCTGGCACATGGATGTCAAAACGGCGTTCCTTAATGGTTTCCTTAAGGAAGAGTTGTATATGATGCAACCCCAAGGTTTTGTCGATCCTAAGGATGCTAATAAGGTATGCAAGCTCCAGCCTTCCATTTATGGACTGGTGCAATCATCTCGGAGTTGGAATCTTCGCTTTGATGAGGTGATCAAAGCTTTTGGATTTATCCAAGCTTATGGAGAAGCTTGTATTTACAAGAAAGTGAGTGGGTGCTCTGTAGCATTTCTAATACTATATGTGGATGACATATTATTGATTGGAAATGATATAGAATTTCTGGAAAGCATAAAGGATTATTTGAACAAGAGTTTTTGAATGAAAGGCCTCGGTGAAGCAGCTTACATATTGGGCATCAAGATCTATAGAGATAGATCAAGACGCCTAATAGGACTTTCACAAAGTACATACCTTGACTAGATTTTGAAGATGTTTAAATGGACCAGTCGAAGAAGGGGTTCTTGCTTGTGTTGCAAGGTGTGAAGTTGAGTAAGACTCAATGCCCAGCTACGACAGCAGATAGAGAAAAGATGAGAGTTGTCCCCTATGCCTCAGCCATAGGATATATCATGTATGCTATGCTGTGCACTAGACCTGATATGTGCCTTGCCATTAGTATGGCTGGTAGTTAGCAGAGTGATCCAGGAGTGGAACACTTGACAATGGTCAAAAATATCCTTAAGTACCTATAGAAGACTAAGGAAATGTTTCTCGTTTATGGAGGTGATAAAGAGCTCGTTTTAAAGGGTTATGTCGATGCTAGCTTTGACACTGATACGGATGATTCTAAGTCTGAAACTAGATACGTATTTATTTTGAATGGTGCAGCAGTCAGCTGGAGTAGCTCCATGTAGAGCGTGGTAGCAGCATCTACATGTGAAGCGGAATATATAGCTACTTCGGAAGCGGTGCAGGAAGGAGTCTGGATGAAGGATTTCATATCCGATCTAGGAGTGGTTCCTAGTGCATCGGATCCCATGACTATCTGTTGTGACAACACTGGCGCCATTGCATTGCCAAGGAGCCAAGGTTTCACAAGAAAAGCAAGCATATCAAACGCCGCTTCAACTCCATATGTGATTACATCAAGGAGGGAGACATAGAGATTTGCAAAGTACATACGGATCTGAGTGTTGCAAATCCATTGACTAAACCACTTCCACGAGCAAAACATGATCAACACCAGAACTCTATGGGTGTTAGATTCATTACGATGAAAACTAGATTATTGACTCTAGTGCGAGTGGGAGACTGTTGGAAATATGCCCTAGAGGCAATAATAAATTTTTTATTATCATATTTCCTTGTTCATGATAAATGTTTATTATCCATGGTAGAATTATATTGACTGGAAACTTAAATACATGTGTGGATACATAAACGAATACCGTGTCCCTAGTAAGCCTCTACTAGACTAGCTCATTGATCAAAGATGGTTAAGGTTTCCTAGCCATAGACATGAGTTGTCATTTGATAATGGGATCACATCATTAGGAGAATGATGTGATGGATAGACCCAATCGTAAGCTTAGCATCTAATCGTGTCACTAAGTTCAATTTGCCATAGCTTTCTTCATGTCAAGTATCTGTTCCTTAGACCATGAGATCGTGCCACTCCCTAATGCTAGACGAATAATTTGTGGGTAATCGAACGTCACTTCGTAACTGGGTGATAATAAAGGTGCTCTACAGGTATCTCGAAAAGTGTTTGTTGGGTTGGATGGATCGAGACTGGGATTTGTCACTCCGTGTGACAGAGAGATATCTCTGGGCCCTCTCGGTAATACAACATCATGAATAGCTTGCAAGCATGTGACTAATGTGTTAGTCATGGAATCTTGTATTACGGAACGAGTAAAGAGACTTGCCGGTAACGAGATTGAACTAGGTATGGTGATACCGACGATCGAATCTCGGGTAAGTAAAATATCACGAGACAAAGGGAATTGCATACGGGATTAACTGAATCCTTGACATCATGGTTCAAACCAATAAAGATCTTTGTTGAATATGTGGGAGTCATTATGGGCATCCAGGTCCCGCTATTGATTATTGATCGGAGAGGTGTCTCGGTCATGTCTGCATGTTCTCGACCCCGTAGGGTCACACACTTAACGTTCGATAACGCTAGGGTAGTATTGGGATATTTATAATGGTGAGACAGAAGATAGTTTGGAGTCTTGTATGGGATCCGGTATATCATGAGGAGCTTCAGAATGGTCCGGAGATAAAGAAAACATATATGGAAAGTATTTTCAGGATTACCGGAAAAGTTCAGGATTTTTCGGTATTGTACCGGGAAGGTTCTAGAAGGTTCCAGAGTGGGGCCCACCTGCATGGAGGGACCCACATGGACATGGGTAGTGGGGCAAGGCCCCACACCCGTGGTCCAAGCGTACCAAGATCTCCCCCTAAAAGGAATAGGGTCATATCCCGAAGGGATAAGATCAAGATCCCTAAAAAGTAGGGATCGCGATCGGTGGGGAAGGAAGGTGGGGATTTCCTTCCCCACTTCAGGTGCGCAGCCCTTAGTGGTTTAGAGGAGGCGCCAAGCCTCCTCCCCAATGCGAATATAAAGAGGGGAGGCACAAGAGGGCAACAGCCCATCCATCCCAAGGCGCCTCCCCTCCCTGTTACTCGAACTCCTCCTCCGCGTAGTGCTTGGCGAAGGCCTGCCGGAATTCCGCTGCCACCACCACCACCACGCCATCATGCTAGCCTAGATCCCTTCTACCTCTCCACCATCGCTTGCTGGATCAAGAAGGCGGAGACGTCACCAAGCCGTGCGTGTGCACATCTCGGAGATGCCGTTCGTGCGATGCTTGATCGAATTCGATCGCGAAGGGAGTACTACTACGCCAACCACGATCATTAGATCGTTAACGATTTCGGTCTACAAGGGTACGTAGACACTCCCCTCTCATCGCTAGCATCTCCATAGAATATATCTTGGGTGTTTCGTAGGATTTTTTTTGTTTTCCATGCAATGGTCCCCATCACGACGATGCAGGATCTGGCAGCGCTGGTGGCGTGGACGATGTTGATGATGATGCCTTGGATGCCACCAATCCGTGGATGAAGCGAACGCTGCCACAACCCCGGAAGACATTGCTATGGGGGAGGAGGAATAATAACATGAGAGTCCACTCCGGTTCCCACGAAATCGGAGGTGGAGCAGAGCGGGGAGTCCTCTAGTGGGGGTTTGGGAGGATTACCCGTCGAGTCAGAGCCCACGGAGCCAGCCACCAAGAGAAAAAGGGCGGACTCGACCTTTGACTCAGAGGCTCGCGTTCCACCTCCCCCATCCAAGTGCGCCGATACCGAGGAACCAAGGATGAGGTCCACACCTGTCCCCCTTGAGTCGAGTCGATGGCCACAAGGTAGAAGAAGAAAGCGGGCTCTAAGGTGCCCAAATCAAATAGGTAAGCTGCCGACTGGAACTCCTTTACATTTATATGGCATCAAAGTGAATGCTTCGATCCGGTAATGGTAGGGTTAGGAATAAATTTAGGTTTGTCTCCGATCGGTGATGGCGAGAAGATGGCGTCATCGTGGATGTGGAATATTCGTCGTCGATGTGGAATAAGGTCTCCCGACTCGCCCTCATTCAGGTGGTGCTTCTTCATATAGTCGGGAGGTGAGGACAATGTGTCCCCAGATATGGTTCTCTGGGTCTGGCTTTTTCTTCTGCAGGTTTGTCTTGGTAGTACTACCCTGTAGAGCAAACAACGTGGCTGTTCATCTTGGTTCTCTGGCTCTAGTTCTGACCGACGAAGGTTGGCCAGCCTCAACCTAGTCGGGGAACGTGTGAGATTTGTGTTCTTCGACTCCGTATGGCCAGACTTGGGGTGTTCTACAGGCTCTCTCTAGCATTTTCTTCTCCGGGGTGGCAATTTGCTATGGAGACAGTGGTCGGCGGCGTCTTCTGGTCAACATCGATGACTTCTCGGCTGCTACTTCTACAAGCTCCCAGATTTCAACAAGTTTGCTCCGCTGAGACGGAGGCCCTGAGGCGGCAACGAGCTTTTCTCATGGCGCACTGCCAGTGGATGCAGGAGGAAGAAGATTTCGGCACCCCCAAGGATTTCGATGTATTTTTCATTTTTTGAAAGGGAGTTTTTGTAAGGGTCTGTGCTACTTAATATATGGCCTTTTGCCTTTTCACAAACAAGGGACTAGTTGATGGAAAGAGGATGGACCGGGGCTTTCACCGTGGTCCTGACTCCTGAAAACTGGTGTTCGGTGAGGACCAAAGTGTCTCACCGGTGTATCCGAATGTACTATTGGATTAGGGTGGGAATATATGGTGGTCGGCGGTGGACAGGTGGCTACGCTGCGATGGCGGCGGCGGTAGACTAAAGTAAGCATAGCGATCGCACGAAGAATGGAGCATGGAAACGATGAACGGTAAGCCAGGTGTTAAGAGCTGGTGGACCTGGCAGCCGTCTGAGAGGCGAAAGAAGGCGGGCGGGTGGGCGGGAAGGGGTAGAGGGACAGGGGGTTCATGCATGAGATTTCCGGAGTGTGCGGTGAAGATGGATCGGCGCGGGGAGAGGAGATGCAATAGAGTGGAATAATCAAACTTGTCTCAATGGTTTCATATAGACTTATTTAAAACAAGCAAGAGCAATGCCTTTTCTCATTGCGACAACACACCACTTGTCTCAATGGTTACACATAGACATATTTTTCATAGAACAATTGCATACCTACACTATAGAGGATTGGGAGGCAATACAACTTGCACGTGTGTCACAGGGCATCAATGTCACATATTTGCCTGCCATATGACCAGGGTCCTTGTTTGCCAAAAATAATAGTTGCACCATACGATACTAATGCTTTCACGTAGGGTCGTAATTAAGTACTAAAAATATTGTCATAACAACTAGCTCATATTTTGTAATACTTCACAACTTGCATGTCGATGAGTACGGCAACCGGCAGGAGCCATAGGGTTGTCTTAATATTAATGTATGACCTGTGTGTCGATCATTAAACGTCATGTAATTGCTTTAGTTTATCGCTATGAGTTAGCAATAGTTGGTGGATACAACTACATGACGGCACCTTGGAGATGATGGAGATCATGGTGCTATGCCGGTGATGATGGAGATCATGCCGGTGCATTGGAGATGGAGATCAAAAGCACAAGAAGACAATGGCCATATCATGTCACATATTGCTTGCATGTGATGTTTGTTTTTTATGCATCTTATTTTGCGTAGAACGACAGTATCATTATAAGATGATCCCTCCACTTAATATCAAGATAAAAGTGTTCTCCCTTACTATGCACCGTTGCGAAAGTTCGTCGTTTCGAAGCACCTCATGATGATCGGGTGTGATAGACTCTACGTTCACATACAACGGGTGTAAGCTAGTTTTACACATGCCGAAATATTTTGGTTAACTTGACGAGCCTAGCATGTACAGACATGACCTCGGAGCATGGAGAACCGAAAGGTTAAACATGAGGCATATGGAAGATATGATCAACATGTAGATGTTCACCATTGAAACTACTCCATCTCACGTGATGATCGGACTTGGGTTAGTGGATTTGGATCATGTATCACTTAACAACTTGAGGGATGTTGATTTAAGTGGGAGTTCATTAGTAGTTTGATTAGTTGAACTAATTATCATGATCATGGTCTAAATGTCTTTGCAAATATGTTGTAGATCAATGGCTCACGCTATAGCTTTGCTCAATTTCAATTGATTCCTAGAGAAAGAAGAATTGAAAGATGATGGAAGCAACTATGCGGACTGGGTTCGTAATCTGAGGATTATCCTCACTGCTACACAGAAGGCTTATGTCCTTAATGCACCGCTAGGTGTGCCACCCGCTCCCTCGACTGTAGATGCTATGAACATCTGGTAGACAAGGGCTGATGACTACTCGATAGTTCAATGCCCCATGCTGTACGACTTAGAACCAGGGCTCCAGAAATGTTTTGAGCACCACGGGGCATATGAGATGTTTGAGGAGCTAAAAATGGTGTTTCAGGCTCACGCCCGTGTGGAGAGGTATGACGCCTCAAACAAGTTCTTTAGCTGTAAGATGGAGGAGAACAGCTCCGTTAGTGAGCATGTACTCAAAATGTCTGGGTACGCCAATCGTCTCAATCAGTTGGGAGTTGACGGAGCAATTTCCCTTCAGATCCCTCGGTAGGGTTCATGATGAGATCGGAAGTACCAGGACGGAGCCTGCATACACAATTTACCCAGGTTCGGGCCTCCGAAGAGTAATACCCTACATCTTGCTTCTTCTTGTTATTCGTGGTGAGGGGATAACTCGTGCAGACGATTACAATGGTGTACGGGATGTCTACCGAGACTTAGATCTGAGATTGGATGATGAACACGCACATTATCTTCATCATCTAGGGCTCCTTGATACCCTCTGGGCCTGGTGGGCCCTGTTCAAGGTCAAGGCCGGGGCCCCCTTACGTCCAATACCCTAGGTACAGGACCCCGTCAGTAGCCCCCAAGCATGGCGAAGGTCGCAGGTGCCAGATCTTCGAGGCCTCCGTCGAGCTCCCTTCTTCGTGCGTCCGGCCTTCCCAGCCCCGCATGAGACAGATTCCTTCTTCCTTTTGGCGGCGCTACTGCTTCTCTGGGTAACAGGGCCTGAAGTATCATGGGCTAGCCCACCTTTGACGTGGGTGCCGTTCAAGTAAGATTCGCCTGGCTTGCCTAATTTCAAATAGGGAAGGTGGAACGGCACCCCCTAAAGAGCGGTTCTTCTCCCAGTTCTTCATCGTCCCCGCCCGCAGTCACCATCTTGTGCCTAGGGTAACAAATGTCGACACCTGCCACTGCCTCCACTGATCGCCATGGAGAAGGTGGCTCGACCGATCCGCATGCGGTTTGTCCTGGTGCCGTGCCAGAGTGGGCCAGTGATTGGAGAAGGTCCCTGATTACTAGGGATGATTTAGAGCACTTGGTGGATTTGGGATGGCTGCCAAAGAAATCCTTGATGCCATGGCTAGCGCCCGCCGTGGGGGAGAAGGTTCCGCGCCCATTGCTTTGGAGCTTGGTGGTTCATGAGGCAGTCCTCTTCCGCGGGCTCCGATTCCCTTTGAGCGCCTTCGTTCATGGAGTTCTTGCCCACTATGGGCTCCAGCTTCATCACTTGACTCCGAGCGGGGTGCCGCACCTGTTGTGTTTTGTGACCTTCTGTGAGTGCTTTTTGGGGATCCCGCCCCACTTTGATCTCTTCAGATATTTCGTCGAGGTGGTTCCTCGTCTGAAACGAGGCAAGATACCCTCCTGTGGCATTCTGGCTTCTTCCAGCCGATGATGGCCCTGAGTCATGGGAGCGCAGGTGGTTTTAGGCCACCGATGTTGCCCGGGGTTACCGTTAGGTTGCCATGCCCGTTTTCTCAGACGTCCCATGCCAACCGAAGCCAGAGTGGAGCTCGAAGATGGAATTCGAGCCTGAGACTGGTTCTCTGATCCAGGCGGTCTTCGAGATGCGCCAGAAGGGCATGGCGGGTATCCAGCTTGTGAAGACATGGATGGAGCGGAACGTTCCTCCCCTTAGTTCCGGGATGTCCTTTATGTTCGAATATAGGGGCTTGGACGACCCCGACCGCCTACTCCGGAGGGAGCTCTTCGAGAGTGAAGTCGAAGGCCGTATATACCTGGTGACCGGCTTCCCCCTTGGGGAGATTCACATGGGGTCACCTTCGAGCCCTTCAGCTTGGCGAACCCCCAGTTGCTGGTAAGGGGCGAGTCCGGGCCGTCCTCCTTACCCTTGTTATTTATTACGCGTCACGACGTGAACCTTCTTCGGCCGTACAGCACGGGCGTATTTCAGAGGCCAGTTATGGGCCCGCCGCAGTCAGAGATTCGAGCGGTGAGAGCTCCGGAGGTCGTTCCGGGGATGCACCTGTGGGGAGCCCGACAAAGGATGGGGGGAAAGGAAAAAGGTTGAGCGAGCCGCTGGACAGTGCCCCGGCGGTGAAGGCTGTGCGCCGGCTTCCAATGTCAGCTTCCGTTCTTCCTTGAGAAGCCGGTACATCGGACGCGGGCGGTCTAGGTCCCGCCATCCCGACACCTTTGCCTGATCCGCCCGAGTTTGCTGATGTGGGGGCTGCTGCTTCTGACGGGTCCCACGGGGGAGGATCCCGTGGCTATCCCTGCGCAAAGGCCAAAAGTCACGGCCAGAAAGAAAACCGCAGGTCATCAGGCGTCCTTGTCACCTGCGATCCTGCTTCCTCTGGGGGAATGTCCATGCGACGTTTCGGGGTCGCGTTGTGACTTGTGAGTCCTCCTCTGGTGGGAATAATGCAGGCGGTGTTCGTGGTTCATCGGCCGTGCTCCTTGGGGCCACCCCAGCCGGTCTACCAGCCCTACGTCGCCTGGAAGCTGCCATTGGACTGGGGGAGACCTCGAACCAAGCTCTGCAGACCTCCATCATGCGGTCGAGGTCGGGATCAATGTGAGCAGATTTTGTCCTTCCTGGTAGCCCCCGAACCTGGAGCAGATTTGGTCAAAATGTGCTTGAGGTTGTTGTCATTGTTAGAAGGGAGAGAGAGGGTTTGGTGGAATAGTTGATGTATTGCTTGAGCCTCGTGGGCATATATATAGGAGTACATGATCATCTTGGAGTACAAGTCAAGGCAGGAACAAATCCTAGTCTATCCATATTTCCTAAACAATCACGATACTCAACATCCCCACGCAGTCACAACGGTAGCGACGCAGACGGTGAGACTGGAGAAGAATCCGAAAGTAAGCCGACGGTCATCCCCCCGCAGTCGTAACGGTCGATGCATCGCGGAAGTCATGGCTGGAGTAGAAACCGACGAGGTTGCTAAAGCAAGGCGGTAGCCCTTTATGCCGATGTCGAAGTAGCCGAGAGCGTAGGGTGGCGTAGCCGTCGCTGAGCTAGGCGTGCAAAGAACGCCATGGTCGATGTCGAGTCGGGGTAGCCGGTGTCGAGGTAGTCGCCGAGGAGCCGTGGGCGCAAGGAGGCGCCGTGTTAGTCATGGGCGTAGTGGTGTCGAAATAGTGGTGCGCCAGAAAGAAGACGAAGTTGAGACGCGTCGCGCCGGGATTGCCAAGTCCGGGGACACGTCGTGGACGAAGGCACGCGTTGGTGTTGCCAGCACCGGGCATGCGTAGACGGACGAAGACGAAGTTGACGAAGTGCCGCTCCAGGCTTGCCAGGCCCGGGGGCACGTCGTGGACGAAGGCACGTGTCGGTGTTGCCAGCACCGGGCATGCGTAGACGGGGACCTGCACACAACTTGTACGCCATGTCGTGGAGGCTAGCAGAGAAGGACTCGACGACGGTTGCGGCGAAAATCAGCGGGGGCCCGATCTCGCCCGCGGTGGTTGGAGTAGACGAAGTGGTTGGGGAAGATGACGGCGACGCTGGCGATGGGCTGGTGCTGGACGAAGACGAAGGGGGTGGATGGGCGGCGCGGCTCGGGTGCGCGAGCTGCAGCAGCGTCAAAGAAGAGCGGTGGCAGCGGCCTGACGGCGGCGGTGGCTGGTTAGGTGCGCAGCGGCGATGCTCGAAGTAGGCGAGGAAGAACCCGACAGCGTGACGAAGACCAGCGTGGACGATGGCGTGCCCGCGTCGAGAGAGGTGGCGCGGCGCATAGCACAGGAAGTCGACGCGCGGGGAACGACGGAGTGGACCGCGTGCCGCGGCGGCAACAGCCCGAAGGGGCGACGAAGCGGCAGCGCGCCGGAAGGGGCGACGGCGGGAAGACCTCAGGGCGGTGGCGTGGACCGCGTGCTGCGGCGCGATGGCCCGAAGGGGCGACGCAACGGTAGTCCGCGAGTCGGTGCAGCCGCGGGGACGGCCTCGGGCGGCGGCGGAGACCGCGTGCCACGCTCGCTGCGGCCCGACGGGGCGACATAGCAGCAGCGCGAGGGTCAGTGCAGCCACGGGGACAACCTAGAGCGGACGGCCCCGGGCAGTGGACCGCGGGCCGCGACCCTATGGCCAGAAGGGAAGACGCAGTGGTAGCGCGCAGGTAGTTGCAGCCGTGGGAAGAACCACGGGACGGCGACGCTGCGGCCCGACGGGGCGACGCAGCGGCAGACCGATGCTCGATCCGTGGAGGGCTCGCTGTACTCGGGACAGTCTTCATGGGACCTGCGGAGGCACGCGCAACCGACGGGCCAGGTCGGTCGCACGGCGTAGATGAGGCGGATCGCGGCGGCGGGCGGGTGATCAATCCGATCGCGCGCGAGGTCCGGGATGCCGCTCGGTGGAGGCGGGATGACGACGGAGTCCGAGATGAAGCCGGTGATGACGGCCGACAGGGCCGCCGTACATGCACGGCGTAGAGCGACGGGCGGGCTGGCACGCGAGCGGCGGCTGTGATGGGCCGCCGCATGGCGCGAGGCCGCCGGGTCGGGGCGATGCAGGAGTCCCGATCGGAGCACGGTGGTGACGGCCGGCGTAGATCGACGGGTAGGCCAGCGCGCGAACGACGGATTTGAGGGGCGCCGCGTTGTGCGAGGCCGCCGGGTTGGTGGAGAGGCCAGGTCACGCCGATGTCGGAGTAGAGGCGCGGTGATCGACGGCGGCGGCGGGCGACGCAAACCGATCTAAGATCGAAAAACCAAAAGGAAAACGCCGATCAATGCGACCGACGGAAGAGAGAAAACCCGGATCAACAGATCGGGAAAAAGACTCTCTAGGGCAGCCGGTCAACACGACCAGCGGACGAACCCTAGGTACGGGCGGCGCGGCCCCCGGTGGCGGTCATGGAGACTGACCGCCCCGGGGGCGGCGCGCGGTTCGGAAGCGGTGGGCTGCGGCTAGGGCTAGGAACTTGCGGCAGATACCATGTTAGAAGGGAGAGAGAGGGTTTGGTGGAATAGTTGATGTATTGCTTGAGCCTCGTGGGCATATATATAGGAGTACATGACCATTTTGGATTACAAGTCAAGGAAGGAACAAATCCTAGTCTATCTATGTTTTCTAAACAATCACGATACTCAACAGTCATATATTTGTAGGCCCCCGCGAGCCGCACGACGGAGTTGGTCCAGCGAGCGAAAGAATTGAAGCAGCAGGTCATGGTAGAGGAGGGGCGAGTCGCTCGATTGCGGAGGTCGCTTGCGGACGTCTGCTGTAAGAGCATCTCTAGCAGACCCCGTAAAAAGCCCCGACCCGCAAAATAACCGCCAAAATGCGGGTCGGCGCGAAAAATCCCGTCCGAACAGACCCCGCAAACGCGGCCGGCCCGTAAAATTTTTTGAGGGGCGCGGCAAAATCTCGAACCCAACCCGCGAATACGCAGGTTTCCGCCTCGCCCCTACGGTGCCCCGTATCCCAGGAAAGCGGTTGGCGGGAGGGACATTTCAGCCCGCGCCCTTTCCCCACCTCCTTCCGCCGCCGCCCGCAATTGGTTCCGCCCCTCCGCCGCCGGTGATTCCGGCCAAATCTGCGGGCGGAATCGCGCCTCGAGGGCGCCCCCACCCTCCACCACCGATACGCTGCACTCCCCCCGGATCCGGCGAGACGAGCCGCCCCTGGTCGCCGTCGCCGCCGGGGATCGACCGCCCTCGAGCCACCCCTAGTCGCCGCCCGGGATCGCGCTGCCCACGAGCCGCCGGTGAGTGTTTGCTTGTGCTTTGTGCCGAGCGCTATGCATAGTTGGTTGACACGGAGTGCGATTTCTGTTCATGTAGATGGAATTGAGCCCGTGCGAGAAGTTTTTGCTCGACGATTCATCCGATTCGGACGACTCGGATGTTGAGACGCTGCTTGCGAACTATCGGCATCAGACGTTGGTGATGGCCTTTGCCGTGAAGGAGCACGAAGACGAGAACCGAAAGAGGCGGCGAGGATCGACCGTCGGCCGTCTTTGCATTCCTCGAAATCGCCATCTCGGGAATGAGATGTTGATGCAAGACTACTTCGCGGAGAATCCAACATATCCACCGCACCTCTTCCGGAGAAGGTACCGAATGCGCCGATCTCTCTTTGTAAAAATTGTTCAAGCTTGCGAGGCAATTTGTATTCGGGACAAGTTTTATATTGCATTATTTAGTTTGCTTTGGTGATTTGAATAATTATTTGTAATGTGGATGATTGTTGTATTGTGCTGGTAAAACTCATTTTTCTGAATAATTATTTTGTAGTGTGGATGATTGTTGTATTTTTGTGGTGTGGTATTGATATTTGCGGGCCGGCGGCAGCGGCGTCAGACCAGACCCCACAAAGCTGACCCGTAAAAGAGCATATTCCGCGAATATCCTTTTATACGGGTCCGTTTTGCGGGGTCTGCCTCTGCGGCCGTCCGCGCCGGCCCGCAAAGCCGTTTTTCCGGGAACCACAAACGCGTTTTGCGGGTCGGCGTTATGCAGGGTCTGCTAGAGATGCTCTAAGTCCCCCACTTTTTTTCTGTGACGTGGTTGGTGATGTCATAGTGCTTTCGCTGACCTTACCGGGGTTGCATTGAACTGCAGCTTTCAAGCAACTTCAGCAGCTTCATGCTCAGGTGGGCATTGATCGCAAGGCCGCGGGCCATGCGCGAGATGTTTCCGATGCCTAGAGCGCGGAGGCCCGATCCTGCCAGGAGTTACTGAGGGCAGACAGCGGGGTACTTGAGAGTTGAGACTAACCGTGGTATCGCCGAGAATCTTCGCTCTCAGTTGAGGGAGAGCCGGGAGGCCGAGGCCGACCTTTAACAACGGCTGGAGGCCGCTCAAGGTCGCTCTGCAGACGCGCAGGCCCGCTTGGAGGGCTGCAAGACGCGAGGGGCCGCCCTGGCGGAGGCCGGACAGCGTACAGCAGGAGATCTCCAGGCGCAGCGCGCACGCCAAAGACGGTTGGAGGCCGCCGCAAGTGGTAAGCCTTTTTCCTCTTGCGATTAGTCCCGTCTTTGTTGTTACTGAAATACTGATCACGTGTGGTGGTTTCTTTCTTCCCGTGCAGTTGTGCTGCCGGACTTGATCTGTCAGTCGGGCTCTACGCGGCTTGGCGTTGTGTCGTCCAGTCTTGACAGAATGTCCGAGGCTTTGCCCAGGCCGCGGGAGCTCTGTGGGCCGGAGAGGCCGAGAGCGCCGACCTAACCCAGCGCATTGTGCGCATGCCGGAGGCGGCTCAGCGCTTGATGGATCTCCAGGAGGTCGCGGCTATGGCGGGTGCCCAGTATGTTCTGTCGAGGCTTCGAGCGTGTCGTCCTGAGTGGTCTGTTCGTGGCGTTGTTACCACGGAGCCGCAGGCCAGGCCAACGCAAAGCTTCTATGCAGACGTGGAGTCGGTTGCAGCGTTTGCCACCGAGTGTAGTCGTCATGAGGCATGACTTGGTAGCCTGAAATCAAAGCAATTCGCAGCTTTCTTTGCGAAACTTATTAATACAACCTCTCTTACGTGCTTATGTTTGCTTTGAAAAAATGAGGTGTATATATATTTTTATGCCGTAGAGGTGGTGAAGTGCCTCTGCCCGGGTTAGGAGCAGAGATCCCCTTTGGTGCATGTTGACGCCGTAGGCGTATTTAGTGGGGCTCAGTGTGACCAGAATGCCTAATTCAGTCATCCGGCATCCTCGATGGTTGCTCTCCTCAAAGGAAGGACTACCAACAAAATCGATGCAGCCCCGAAGCATTAAGTTGTGGGAGGTCGGTAGAAGAAACATCCACGAGGGTCCAGAACAAAAAGCAGGAACGTACGATGCAGCCTTCGGGTGGAGCTGTGGGGGGGGGGGGGGGGTTTCCACTTATAGCGATGCAGCCCCCCGAGTCCCTCAACAAAGAGATTCGTTTTTTCTTCCACGATTTGTCCATCCCAAGGCATTCAAGAATGTGTTTTGTGCTGAATAGCAGTGTGTCATGTTACATTTAGCAAACTATAGAAGGGAAATGGAAAAGTGTGGAAGGTCATTGCGACCTCCTTATTTTCCAACCTAATTTTGTTTGAGCTAAAGGTACATGAAATGCAGATTTTGCAGAGTAATTTATGCAGAAAAAGTACATGATACTTAACTGTCTATGCATAAAATAGGCGGAGATGCTCGGCATTCCAGGGTCGTGATGTGATCCGACCTGTTTTCTTGTTGCGGAGGTAGTATGCCCCGTTGTTGAGGACCTCATGAACGATGAAGGGGCCTTCCCATGGGGAAGACAGCTTGTTCTTGCATGGCTTCTGCTTGAGGCGGAGGATGAGGTCACCGACGTTGAACTCACATGCCCAGACATGCCGTCCTTGATACCGTTGCAATTTTTGTTGGTAGATGCTGGTGCACTCGATGGCGAGGAGGTGTGCTTCTTCCATAGAGGTGACGCCGTCTTTCCTATTCTCTTCGGCGACCTCCTCATCGTACGCACGGACTCGTGGCGAGTCGTATTCGATGTCTGATGGGAGGACCGCCTCCGCCCCGTATATCATGAAGAAGGGCGTGTAGCCAAAGGATTTGTTTCGCATTGTGCCCAAGCTCCAAAGGACTGAGGGGAGCTCCTCCACCCAGTTGCCCTTGGCCCTTATCAGGGGTGTGATCAGTCATGGCTCGATGCCTTGCATGATCAGGCCATTAGCCCGTTCGACCTGTCCGTTGGACGGAGGGTGTGCCACAGACGCGTAGTCTATGTGAATCCATCTTTTGTGACAGAAGTCTTTGAACATCGAGGCGCTGAAGTTGGACCCGATGTCAGTGATGATGCTGTGTGGGACGCCGAAGCGGTGGATGAGGCCGGAGACGAATTTCACTGCCATGTCGGCCTCCGCATTTGTTACTGGTTTAGCCTCAATCCACTTGGTGAAGTTGTCGATTGCCACCAGCAGGAATTTGTGTCCCCCTGGTGAGGACGTGAGTTTGCCAACCATGTCTAGCCCCCACACGGTGAACGGCCATGTGAACGGGATTGTCTTCAATGCCGAGGTCGGCATATGTGTCTTGTTGGCGAAGCGTTGGTAGCCCTCGCAGCTGCGGATGATTTCCTTGGCATCACGCACTGCGTGAGGCCAGAAGAAACCATGGCAGAAAGCCTTTGCTGCAATTGTTCTCGGGGCTGTGTGATGCTCGCAAGCTCCCGCGTGTATTTCTTTAAGGAGTTTCTTGCCCTCCTCCTCTGAGACGCAGCGTTGGAAAATGCCCACTTGGCTGCATTTGTAGAGCTCGCCATTGATTATTGTATAGGCCTTGGAACGACAGACAATGCGTCGGGCCTCTGTTTTGTCTTGAGGGAGCTGGCCCTTGGTCATGTAGGCGTGAAGTGGTTGGATCCAGTCTTGGGTTTGGACTACCATTACGGCCTCCTCCGTCGTGGCGGTGGGTGACTGGGTGTCTTTTGGGGCTGATGTGCCGGATGTGCCGGAGTCTTGCGTCCCTTCATCATGGCCTTGGATCCTGATGGATGGCTCGTGTAGTATCTCTAGGAAGGTCTCGTCTTGCATGGGCTCTCTTGAGTGGTACGGGCACACAAAACAGATGTTCATTTGAAGGTTTTAGAGATGGCACATGCAAATTTACATGGAACGACAGGGTAATACCGTATATAGGTAGATATGGTGGACACTCATGGAAGAAACTTGGCTCAAGGATTTTGGATGCACAAGGAGTATTCCCGCTTAGAACAGAATGTTTTTGGCTAGCAAAGATTATAAACAAGCACCACATGTTGCAGGATCCATAACAATATAACTTCTATGCAAATATACCCAAAGATAACTTATTACGTTGTCTTCCTTGTCCAACTTCAACTTATTTGATCAAGTTTGAAAATAATTAATGGGTATTCACAATCATAAAAGATGTCCAAGATAATATATTTGTATGCGAAATTACTCTTCCTTATACTAAACTTTCATGAATTGCTTGTATGACCAATATTGTGATTGTCAAATTTTAATAAATTTTACTTTCTAAACCCAATGTGAAACTATTACTAAGCATATGGAGCATGCATAATTTCAGATTTAGGATATTCAATTCATTCAACAATTCACTCTTAGGATATAAGTGAAGCACAAGAGTGAATGACAAACTACTCCAAAAAGATATAAGTGAAGAACAATGAGTAGTTAAACAATTAAGTAGCTATGTGAAGACTCTCTCCAATTTAAAGATTTCATATCTAAGTATTTTATTCAACCAGCAAACAAAACAAAAATAAAAGGACACTCCAAGAATAGCACATATCTTGTGAATTAATAAAAACTTAGGCTCAACCGAGACTAACCGATAGTCGTTGATGAAGAGAGGTGGGATGCCTACCGGGCATCCCTAAGCTTAGATCCTTGAGACTTCTTGGAATATTAACTTGGGGAGCCTTGGGCATCCCCAAGCTTGAGCTCTTGTGCCTAGGGTAACAAATGTCGACACCTGCCACTGCCTCCACTGATCGCCATGGAGAAGGTGGCTCGACCGATCCGCATGCGGTTTGTCCTGGTGCCGTGCCAGAGTGGGCCAGTGATTGGAGAAGGTCCCTGATTACTAGGGATGATTTAGAGCACTTGGTGGATTTGGGATGGCTGCCAAAGAAATCCTTGATGCCATGGCTAGCGCCCGCCGTGGGGGAGAAGGTTCCGCGCCCATTGCTTTGGAGCTTGGTGGTTCATGAGGCAGTCCTCTTCCGCGGGCTCCGATTCCCTTTGAGCGCCTTCGTTCATGGAGTTCTTGCCCACTATGGGCTCCAGCTTCATCACTTGACTCCGAGCGGGGTGCCGCACCTGTTGTGTTTTGTGACCTTCTGTGAGTGCTTTTTGGGGATCCCGCCCCACTTTGATCTCTTCAGATATTTCGTCGAGGTGGTTCCTCGTCTGAAACGAGGCAAGATACCCTCCTGTGGCATTCTGGCTTCTTCCAGCCGATGATGGCCCTGAGTCATGGGAGCGCAGGTGGTTTTAGGCCACCGATGTTGCCCGGGGTTACCGTTAGGTTGCCATGCCCGTTTTCTCAGACGTCCCATGCCAACCGAAGCCAGAGTGGAGCTCGAAGATGGAATTCGAGCCTGAGACTGGTTCCCTGATCCAGGCGGTCTTCGAGATGCGCCAGAAGGGCATGGCGGGTATCCAGCTTGTGAAGACATGGATGGAGCGGAACGTTCCTCCCCTTAGTTCCGGGATGTCCTTTATGTTCGAATATAGGGGCCTGGACGACCCCGACCGCCTACTCCGGAGGGAGCTCTTAGAGAGTGAAGTCGAAGGCCGTATATACCTGGTGACCGGCTTCCCCCTTGGGGAGATTCACATGGGGTCACCTTCGAGCCCTTCAGCTTGGCGAACCCCCAGTTGCTGGTAAGGGGCGAGTCTGGGCCGTCCTCCTTACCCTTGTTATTTATTACGCGTCACGACGTGAACCTTCTTCGGCCGTACAGCACGGGCGTATTTCAGAGGCCAGTTATGGGCCCGCCGCAGTCAGAGATTCGAGCGGTGAGAGCTCCGGAGGTCGTTCCGGGGATGCACCTGTGGGGAGCCCGACAAAGGATGGGGGGAAAGGAAAAAGGTTGAGCGAGCCGCTGGACAGTGCCCCGGCGGTGAAGGCTGTGCGCCGGCTTCCAATGTCAGCTTCCGTTCTTCCTTGAGAAGCCGGTACATCGGACGCGGGCGGTCTAGGTCCCGCCATCCCGACACCTTTGCCTGATCCGCCCGAGTTTGCTGATGTGGGGGCTGCTGCTTCTGACGGGTCCCACGGGGGAGGATCCCGTGGCTATCCCTGCGCAAAGGCCAAAAGTCACGGCCAGAAAGAAAACCGCAGGTCATCAGGCGTCCTTGTCACCTGCGATCCTGCTTCCTCTGGGGGAATGTCCATGCGACGTTTCGGGGTCGCGTTGTGACTTGTGAGTCCTCCTCTGGTGGGAATAATGCAGGCGGTGTTCGTGGTTCATCGGCCGTGCTCCTTGGGGCCACCCCAGCCGGTCTACCAGCCCTACGTCGCCTGGAAGCTGCCATTGGACTGGGGGAGACCTCGAACCAAGCTCTGCAGACCTCCATCATGCGGTCGAGGTCGGGATCAATGTGAGCAGATTTTGTCCTTCCTGGTAGCCCCCGAACCTGGAGCAGATTTGGTCAAAATGTGCTTGAGGTTGTTGTCATTGTTAGAAGGGAGAGAGAGGGTTTGGTGGAATAGTTGATGTATTGCTTGAGCCTCGTGGGCATATATATAGGAGTACATGATCATCTTGGAGTACAAGTCAAGGCAGGAACAAATCCTAGTCTATCCATATTTCCTAAACAATCACGATACTCAACATCCCCACGCAGTCACAACGGTAGCGACGCAGACGGTGAGACTGGAGAAGAATCCGAAAGTAAGCCGACGGTCATCCCCCCGCAGTCGTAACGGTCGATGCATCGCGAAAGTCATGGCTGGAGTAGAAACCGACGAGGTTGCTAAAGCAAGGCGGTAGCCCTTTATGCCGATGTCGAAGTAGCCGAGAGCGTAGGGTGGCGTAGCCGTCGCTGAGCTAGGCGTGCAAAGAACGCCATGGTCGATGTCGAGTCGGGGTAGCCGGTGTCGAGGTAGTCGCCGAGGAGCCGCGGGCGCAAGGAGGCGCTGTGTTAGTCATGGGCG
Organism: Elymus sibiricus; assembly: GCA_039707655.1. Taxonomy (NCBI): domain Eukaryota; kingdom Viridiplantae; phylum Streptophyta; class Magnoliopsida; order Poales; family Poaceae; genus Elymus; species Elymus sibiricus. The sequence continues at coordinate 535,686,140 of CM077675.1, forward strand.
CAGTGGTGTCGAAATAGTGGTGCGCCAGAAAGAAGACGAAGTTGAGACGCGTCGCGCCGGGATTGCCAAGTCCGGGGACACGTCGTGGACGAAGGCACGCGTTGGTGTTGCCAGCACCGGGCATGCGTAGACGGACGAAGACGAAGTTGACGAAGTGCCGCTCCAGGCTTGCCAGGCCCGGGGGCACGTCGTGGACGAAGGCACGTGTCGGTGTTGCCAGCACCGGGCATGCGTAGACGGGGACCTGCACACAACTTGTACGCCATGTCGTGGAGGCTAGCAGAGAAGGACTCGACGACGGTTGCGGCGAAAATCAGCGGGGGCCCGATCTCGCCCGCGGTGGTTGGAGTAGACGAAGTGGTTGGGGAAGATGACGGCGACGCTGGCGATGGGCTGGTGCTGGACGAAGACGAAGGGGGTGGATGGGCGGCGCGGCTCGGGTGCGCGAGCTGCAGCAGCGTCAAAGAAGAGCGGTGGCAGCGGCCTGACGGCGGCGGTGGCTGGTTAGGTGCGCAGCGGCGATGCTCGAAGTAGGCGAGGAAGAACCCGACAGCGTGACGAAGACCAGCGTGGACGATGGCGTGCCCGCGTCGAGAGAGGTGGCGCGGCGCATAGCACAGGAAGTCGACGCGCGGGGAACGACGGAGTGGACCGCGTGCCGCGGCGGCAACAGCCGGAAGGGGCGACGAAGCGGCAGCGCGCCGGAAGGGGCGACGGCGGGAAGACCTCAGGGCGGTGGCGTGGACCGCGTGCTGCGGCGCGATGGCCCGAAGGGGCGACGCAACGGTAGTCCGCGAGTCGGTGCAGCCGCGGGGACGGCCTCGGGCGGCGGCGGAGACCGCGTGCCACGCTCGCTGCGGCCCGACGGGGCGACATAGCAGCAGCGCGAGGGTCAGTGCAGCCACGGGGACAACCTAGAGCGGACGGCCCCGGGCAGTGGACCGCGGGCCGCGACCCTATGGCCAGAAGGGAAGACGCAGTGGTAGCGCGCAGGTAGTTGCAGCCGTGGGAAGAACCACGGGACGGCGACGCTGCGGCCCGACGGGGCGACGCAGCGGCAGACCGATGCTCGATCCGTGGAGGGCTCGCTGTACTCGGGACAGTCTTCATGGGACCTGCGGAGGCACGCGCAACCGACGGGCCAGGTCGGTCGCACGGCGTAGATGAGGCGGATCGCGGCGGCGGGCGGGTGATCAATCCGATCGCGCGCGAGGTCCGGGATGCCGCTCGGTGGAGGCGGGATGACGACGGAGTCCGAGATGAAGCCGGTGATGACGGCCGACAGGGCCGCCGTACATGCACGGCGTAGAGCGACGGGCGGGCTGGCACGCGAGCGGCGGCTGTGATGGGCCGCCGCATGGCGCGAGGCCGCCGGGTCGGGGCGATGCAGGAGTCCCGATCGGAGCACGGTGGTGACGGCCGGCGTAGATCGACGGGTAGGCCAGCGCGCGAACGACGGATTTGAGGGGCGCCGCGTTGTGCGAGGCCGCCGGGTCGGTGGAGAGGCCAGGTCACGCCGATGTCGGAGTAGAGGCGCGGTGATCAACGGCGGCGGCGGGCGACGCAAACCGATCTAAGATCGAAAAACCAAAAGGAAAACGCCGATCAATGCGACCGACGGAAGAGAGAAAACCCGGATCAACAGATCGGGAAAAAGACTCTCTAGGGCAGCCGGTCAACACGACCAGCGGACGAACCCTAGGTACGGGCGGCGCGGCCCCCGGTGGCGGTCATGGAGACTGACCGCCCCGGGGGCGGCGCGCGGTTCGGAAGCGGTGGGCTGCGGCTAGGGCTAGGAACTTGCGGCAGATACCATGTTAGAAGGGAGAGAGAGGGTTTGGTGGAATAGTTGATGTATTGCTTGAGCCTCGTGGGCATATATATAGGAGTACATGACCATTTTGGATTACAAGTCAAGGAAGGAACAAATCCTAGTCTATCTATGTTTTCTAAACAATCACGATACTCAACAGTCATATATTTGTAGGCCCCCGCGAGCCGCACGACGGAGTTGGTCCAGCGAGCGAAAGAATTGAAGCAGCAGGTCATGGTAGAGGAGGGGCGAGTCGCTCGATTGCGGAGGTCGCTTGCGGACGTCTGCTGTAAGAGCATCTCTAGCAGACCCCGTAAAAAGCCCCGACCCGCAAAATAACCGCCAAAATGCGGGTCGGCGCGAAAAATCCCGTCCGAACAGACCCCGCAAACGCGGCCGGCCCGTAAAATTTTTTGAGGGGCGCGGCAAAATCTCGAACCCAACCCGCGAATACGCAGGTTTCCGCCTCGCCCCTACGGTGCCCCGTATCCCAGGAAAGCGGTTGGCGGGAGGGACATTTCAGCCCGCGCCCTTTCCCCACCTCCTTCCGCCGCCGCCCGCAATTGGTTCCGCCCCTCCGCCGCCGGTGATTCCGGCCAAATCTGCGGGCGGAATCGCGCCTCGAGGGCGCCCCCACCCTCCACCACCGATACGCTGCACTCCCCCCGGATCCGGCGAGACGAGCCGCCCCTGGTCGCCGTCGCCGCCGGGGATCGACCGCCCTCGAGCCACCCCTAGTCGCCGCCCGGGATCGCGCTGCCCACGAGCCGCCGGTGAGTGTTTGCTTGTGCTTTGTGCCGAGCGCTATGCATAGTTGGTTGACACGGAGTGCGATTTCTGTTCATGTAGATGGAATTGAGCCCGTGCGAGAAGTTTTTGCTCGACGATTCATCCGATTCGGACGACTCGGATGTTGAGACGCTGCTTGCGAACTATCGGCATCAGACGTTGGTGATGGCCTTTGCCGTGAAGGAGCACGAAGACGAGAACCGAAAGAGGCGGCGAGGATCGACCGTCGGCCGTCTTTGCATTCCTCGAAATCGCCATCTCGGGAATGAGATGTTGATGCAAGACTACTTCGCGGAGAATCCAACATATCCACCGCACCTCTTCCGGAGAAGGTACCGAATGCGCCGATCTCTCTTTGTAAAAATTGTTCAAGCTTGCGAGGCAATTTGTATTCGGGACAAGTTTTATATTGCATTATTTAGTTTGCTTTGGTGATTTGAATAATTATTTGTAATGTGGATGATTGTTGTATTGTGCTGGTAAAACTCATTTTTCTGAATAATTATTTTGTAGTGTGGATGATTGTTGTATTTTTGTGGTGTGGTATTGATATTTGCGGGCCGGCGGCAGCGGCGTCAGACCAGACCCCACAAAGCTGACCCGTAAAAGAGCATATTCCGCGAATATCCTTTTATACGGGTCCGTTTTGCGGGGTCTGCCTCTGCGGCCGTCCGCGCCGGCCCGCAAAGCCGTTTTTCCGGGAACCACAAACGCGTTTTGCGGGTCGGCGTTATGCAGGGTCTGCTAGAGATGCTCTAAGTCCCCCACTTTTTTTCTGTGACGTGGTTGGTGATGTCATAGTGCTTTCGCTGACCTTACCGGGGTTGCATTGAACTGCAGCTTTCAAGCAACTTCAGCAGCTTCATGCTCAGGTGGGCATTGATCGCAAGGCCGCGGGCCATGCGCGAGATGTTTCCGATGCCTAGAGCGCGGAGGCCCGATCCTGCCAGGAGTTACTGAGGGCAGACAGCGGGGTACTTGAGAGTTGAGACTAACCGTGGTATCGCCGAGAATCTTCGCTCTCAGTTGAGGGAGAGCCGGGAGGCCGAGGCCGACCTTTAACAACGGCTGGAGGCCGCTCAAGGTCGCTCTGCAGACGCGCAGGCCCGCTTGGAGGGCTGCAAGACGCGAGGGGCCGCCCTGGCGGAGGCCGGACAGCGTACAGCAGGAGATCTCCAGGCGCAGCGCGCACGCCAAAGACGGTTGGAGGCCGCCGCAAGTGGTAAGCCTTTTTCCTCTTGCGATTAGTCCCGTCTTTGTTGTTACTGAAATACTGATCACGTGTGGTGGTTTCTTTCTTCCCGTGCAGTTGTGCTGCCGGACTTGATCTGTCAGTCGGGCTCTACGCGGCTTGGCGTTGTGTCGTCCAGTCTTGACAGAATGTCCGAGGCTTTGCCCAGGCCGCGGGAGCTCTGTGGGCCGGAGAGGCCGAGAGCGCCGACCTAACCCAGCGCATTGTGCGCATGCCGGAGGCGGCTCAGCGCTTGATGGATCTCCAGGAGGTCGCGGCTATGGCGGGTGCCCAGTATGTTCTGTCGAGGCTTCGAGCGTGTCGTCCTGAGTGGTCTGTTCGTGGCGTTGTTACCACGGAGCCGCAGGCCAGGCCAACGCAAAGCTTCTATGCAGACGTGGAGTCGGTTGCAGCGTTTGCCACCGAGTGTAGTCGTCATGAGGCATGACTTGGTAGCCTGAAATCAAAGCAATTCGCAGCTTTCTTTGCGAAACTTATTAATACAACCTCTCTTACGTGCTTATGTTTGCTTTGAAAAAATGAGGTGTATATATATTTTTATGCCGTAGAGGTGGTGAAGTGCCTCTGCCCGGGTTAGGAGCAGAGATCCCCTTTGGTGCATGTTGACGCCGTAGGCGTATTTAGTGGGGCTCAGTGTGACCAGAATGCCTAATTCAGTCATCCGGCATCCTCGATGGTTGCTCTCCTCAAAGGAAGGACTACCAACAAAATCGATGCAGCCCCGAAGCATTAAGTTGTGGGAGGTCGGTAGAAGAAACATCCACGAGGGTCCAGAACAAAAAGCAGGAACGTACGATGCAGCCTTCGGGTGGAGCTGTGGGGGGGGGGGGGGGGGGGGGTTTCCACTTATAGCGATGCAGCCCCCCGAGTCCCTCAACAAAGAGATTCGTTTTTTCTTCCACGATTTGTCCATCCCAAGGCATTCAAGAATGTGTTTTGTGCTGAATAGCAGTGTGTCATGTTACATTTAGCAAACTATAGAAGGGAAATTGAAAAGTGTGGAAGGTCATTGCGACCTCCTTATTTTCCAACCTAATTTTGTTTGAGCTAAAGGTACATGAAATGCAGATTTTGCAGAGTAATTTATGCAGAAAAAGTACATGATACTTAACTGTCTATGCATAAAATAGGCGGAGATGCTCGGCATTCCAGGGTCGTGATGTGATCCGACCTGTTTTCTTGTTGCGGAGGTAGTATGCCCCGTTGTTGAGGACCTCATGAACGATGAAGGGGCCTTCCCATGGGGAAGACAGCTTGTTCTTGCATGGCTTCTGCTTGAGGCGGAGGATGAGGTCACCGACGTTGAACTCACATGCCCAGACATGCCGTCCTTGATACCGTTGCAATTTTTGTTGGTAGATGCTGGTGCACTCGATGGCGAGGAGGTGTGCTTCTTCCATAGAGGTGACGCCGTCTTTCCTATTCTCTTCGGCGACCTCCTCATCGTACGCACGGACTCGTGGCGAGTCGTATTCGATGTCTGATGGGAGGACCGCCTCCGCCCCGTATATCATGAAGAAGGGCGTGTAGCCAAAGGATTTGTTTCGCATTGTGCCCAAGCTCCAAAGGACTGAGGGGAGCTCCTCCACCCAGTTGCCCTTGGCCCTTATCAGGGGTGTGATCAGTCATGGCTCGATGCCTTGCATGATCAGGCCATTAGCCCGTTCGACCTGTCCGTTGGACGGAGGGTGTGCCACAGACGCGTAGTCTATGTGAATCCATCTTTTGTGACAGAAGTCTTTGAACATCGAGGCGCTGAAGTTGGACCCGATGTCAGTGATGATGCTGTGTGGGACGCCGAAGCGGTGGATGAGGCCGGAGACGAATTTCACTGCCATGTCGGCCTCCGCATTTGTTACTGGTTTAGCCTCAATCCACTTGGTGAAATTGTCGATTGCCACCAGCAGGAATTTGTGTCCCCCTGGTGAGGACGTGAGTTTGCCAACCATGTCTAGCCCCCACACGGTGAACGGCCATGTGAACGGGATTGTCTTCAATGCCGAGGTCGGCATATGTGTCTTGTTGGCGAAGCGTTGGTAGCCCTCGCAGCTGCGGATGATTTCCTTGGCATCACGCACTGCGTGAGGCCAGAAGAAACCATGGCAGAAAGCCTTTGCTGCAATTGTTCTCGGGGCTGTGTGATGCTCGCAAGCTCCCGCGTGTATTTCTTTAAGGAGTTTCTTGCCCTCCTCCTCTGAGACGCAGCGTTGGAAAATGCCCACTTGGCTGCATTTGTAGAGCTCGCCATTGATTATTGTATAGGCCTTGGAACGACAGACAATGCGTCGGGCCTCTGTTTTGTCTTGAGGGAGCTGGCCCTTGGTCATGTAGGCGTGAAGTGGTTGGATCCAGTCTTGGGTTTGGACTACCATTACGGCCTCCTCCGTCGTGGCGGTGGGTGACTGGGTGTCTTTTGGGGCTGATGTGCCGGATGTGCCGGAGTCTTGCGTCCCTTCATCATGGCCTTGGATCCTGATGGATGGCTCGTGTAGTATCTCTAGGAAGGTCTCGTCTTGCATGGGCTCTCTTGAGTGGTACGGGCACACAAAACAGATGTTCATTTGAAGGTTTTAGAGATGGCACATGCAAATTTACATGGAACGACAGGGTAATACCGTATATAGGTAGATATGGTGGACACTCATGGAAGAAACTTGGCTCAAGGATTTTGGATGCACAAGGAGTATTCCCGCTTAGAACAGAATGTTTTTGGCTAGCAAAGATTATAAACAAGCACCACATGTTGCAGGATCCATAACAATATAACTTCTATGCAAATATACCCAAAGATAACTTATTACGTTGTCTTCCTTGTCCAACTTCAACTTATTTGATCAAGTTTGAAAATAATTAATGGGTATTCACAATCATAAAAGATGTCCAAGATAATATATTTGTATGCGAAATTACTCTTCCTTATACTAAACTTTCATGAATTGCTTGTATGACCAATATTGTGATTGTCAAATTTTAATAAATTTTACTTTCTAAACCCAATGTGAAACTATTACTAAGCATATGGAGCATGCATAATTTCAGATTTAGGATATTCAATTCATTCAACAATTCACTCTTAGGATATAAGTGAAGCACAAGAGTGAATGACAAACTACTCCAAAAAGATATAAGTGAAGAACAATGAGTAGTTAAACAATTAAGTAGCTATGTGAAGACTCTCTCCAATTTAAAGATTTCAGATCTAAGTATTTTATTCAACCAGCAAACAAAACAAAAATAAAAGGACACTCCAAGAATAGCACATATCTTGTGAATTAATAAAAACTTAGGCTCAACCGAGACTAACCGATAGTCGTTGATGAAGAGAGGTGGGATGCCTACCGGGCATCCCTAAGCTTAGATCCTTGAGACTTCTTGGAATATTAACTTGGGGAGCCTTGGGCATCCCCAAGCTTGAGCTCTTGTGTCTCCTTAATTCCTCTCATATCACAATTTTTCCCAAGTCTTAAAAACTTCATCCACACAAAACTTGACAAGAACTCGTGAGATAAGTTAGTATAAATAAATTCAAAACCTCAACATTCTCTACTGTAGAAAATTACTAAAATTATAATTAAACATTGAATACTAAATGCCTCTGCATATTTAATACTCCTATCCTCAAATAGAAACATTAAACAAGCAAACATATGCAAACAATGCAAATATAACAGCAATCTGTCTAAACAGAATAGTCTGTAAAGGATGAACAAGAATCCATACTTATTTAACTGAAAACATTCTGAAGAATTACCACATTGTAGAAAATGTATCATAGCTTACTGTGACAAAATTTCAAGATTTTATCACATTCTGACTTTTCAGGAATATTCAAGCAATAACAGAAAACTTTTTGTTTTGAAACAACAACTCATGAACATGCAAACTAGGCATGGTAAAGGCTATACTTAACAATTTTATTAAATTAAAAGATACAAAACATGATTCTAAATAACAGAAAGCAATGCCAATTAAAATAAAATGACGCTCCAAGCAAAAAACATATCACGTGACGAATAAAAATATAGTTTCGAGTGAGGTATACCGATAATGTTGAAGACGAAAGAGGGGATGCCATCCGGGGCATCCCCAAGCATAGGCGCTTGAATCTTTCTTGAATATTACCTTGGGGTGCCTTAGGAATCCCCAAGCTTAAGGTCTTACCACTCCTTATTCTCCTCATATCGATATCTCACCCAAAAGTTGAAAACTTCAATCACACAAAACTTAACGGAACTTCGTGAGATAGTTTAGTATGATAAAGAGCAAATCATTCACTTTGGTACTGTCAAGACAAGATTCATAATTTTTCGCACATAATGCCTACTGTACTCTATTATTTCTACAATTTTTATTGACCAATATAAGTCATAGAAACTACAAAACAAGCAAACTATGCATCGAAAACAGAATCTGTCAAAAACAAAACAGTCTGTAATGATCTGAACTAGAACCATACTTCGGTAACTTCAAAAATTCTGAAAAATTAGGACAACATAGGCAATTTGTATGGAAATACTGTGTAAAAAGTTCAGAATATTTGGACGCTCCAGTAAAATCTGAAAGTTCAGGCACTGGACGCAAAAGTTTCTGTTTTTGCACAAAATCAAATCAACAAGTACCCACACTATCCCAAAGGCTTTACTTGGCACATTATGGAAATAAAAGACACATAACATGATTACTACAGTAGCTTTATCATGTGAACACACAAAAACAGTAGGGGTAAATATTGGGTTGTGTCCCATCTAGCGCCTTTCTTTAATGCCTTTCTAGCTAGGCTTGATGATTTCAATTATGCTCACATGAAAGTAAAGAATTGAAACATAATGGGAGCATCATGAAGCATATGACAAGCACATTTAAGTCTAACCCACTTCCTATGCATAGGAATTTCATAAGCAAACAATTTATTGTAGCAAGAATCAACTAGTATAGGAAGGCAAAACAAGCATGACTTCAAAACTTTCAACATAAAGAGAGGAAACTTGATGTTGTTGAAATATTTATAAGCATATCTTCCTCTCTCATAATAATTTTTAGTAGCATCATGAATTAATTCAACAATATAACTATCACATAAAGCTTTCTTTTCATGATCCACAAGCATAAAGATTTTGCTACTCTCCACATAAGCAAATTTATTCTCATCAATAGTGGTGGGAGCAAACTCAACAAAATAACTATCATGAGATGGTTGATTGACATAATCAAATTGAACATTAAAATCATGATGACAAGTTTTATGGTTATCATTACTCTTTATAGCATACATGTCATCACCATAATCATCATAGATAGCAACTTTATTGTCATAATCAATTGAAACCTCTTCCAAAATAGTGGAATCATCATTAAATAAAGTCATGACCTCTCCAAATCCACTTTCATAATTATTACAATAAGATTTAACACCGTCCAAAATAGTGCGATCATTACTTCCTAGAGTTGGCACTCTTCCAAACCCACTTTCATCATTGTAATCATCATAAATAGGAGGCATGCTATCATCATAATATTTTTTCTCATCAAAAGTAGGGGGACTAAAAAGATCATCTTCATCAAACATAGCATCCCCAAGCTTATGGCTTTCCGTATCATTACCATCATGGATATTCATAGCAAGTGTACTAACAACATTGCAATCATGCATATCATTCAAAGGAATAACATTAAACATTTTATTAAATTCTTCCTCTAACAATTGAGTACAATTATCGGAATCCATATTTTCAAGGAAGACATCATAAAGGTAAAGCATTTGATGGTACTTCATTTCCATTTTTTTTGTAGTTTTCTTTTATAAGCCAAACTAGTGATAAACAAGAAACTAAAAGATTGAATTGCAAGATCTAAAGATACACCTTCAAGCACTCAACTCCCCGACAACGGCGCCAGAAATAGCTTGATGTCTACTACGCAACTTTATTCTTGTAGACTCTGTTGGGCCTCCAAGCGCAGAGTTTTGTAGGACAGCAACAAATTTCCCTCAAGTGGATGACCTAAGGTTTATCAATCTGTGGGAGCTGTAAGATGAAGATGGCCTCTCTCAAACAACCTTGCAATCAAATACAAGCAATCTCTTGTGTCCACAACACACCCAATACAATGGTAAATTGTATAGGTGCACTAGTTCGGCGAAGAGATGGTGACACAAGTGTAGTATGGATAGTAGATATAGGTTTTTGTAATCTGAAATAATAAAAACAGCAAGGTAGCAAGTAATAAAAGTGAGCACAAACGGTATTGCAATGCTTGGAAACAAGGCCTAGGGTTCATACTTTCACTAGTGCAATCTCTCAACAGTGCTAACATAATTGAATCATATAACCATCCCTCAACATGCGACAAAGAATCACTCTAAAGTTCTTAAAAATAGCGGAGAACATAAGATGAAATTATTGTAGGTAGGAAACCACCTCAAAGTTATCTTTCCGATCAATCTATTGAGCCATCCCTATAAGTGTCACAAACAGCCCTAGAGATCATACTACAATAACATCATTTGATACGCATCAATCAACTCTAATGTCACCTAGATACTCCAATGTCATCACAAGTATCCGTGAGTTAATTATTCGATATGCATCAAACAATTTCAGATTCATAACATTCGATCCAACACAAAGAACTTCAAAGGTTACCCCAAAGGTTCTATCGGAGAAACTAGGACGAAAACGTGTAGCAACCTCTATGCCTAGATTACCCCAATGTCACCACGGGAATCCGCAAGTTGATTACCAAAACATATATCAAGTGACTCAATAGAATACCCCATTGTCACCACGGGTATCCACATGCAAGACATACATCAAGTGATCTCAAATCCAATATTCAATCCGATAACAATGAAACCTCAAAGGGCAAGACTCAATTCATTACAAAAAAGAGAGAGAATACTCCATATGATTCATCTATATTAACAATGCTCATGGTACATTAAGATCGTGCCCTATCAAGATCATGAGAACGAGAGATCAAACCCATAACTACTTGTACATACCCTCAGCCCCGGGGGTGAACTACTCCCGCCTCATCATGGAAGCAGCGGGGATGATGAAGATGGCCTCTGGTGATGGCTTGCCCCCCCCGGCAGGGTGCCGGAACAGGGCTCCGAATGAGATTGCTTCGGGAGAGAGGCTTGCGGCGACAGAAAAACTCATCTTGGTTAACTTTTTTTTATATTTATAGGATTTTTCAGCGTTGGAATCACGCCAGGGGGAGTCCCGAGGGACCCACAAGCTCAGATGGCGCGCCCTGGGGGGGGGGGGGGCGCCAGGTGAGCTTGTGGCTCCCCTGGTCACCTCCTGGCTCCCAACCGAAGCTTCCTGGGTCTCTTATTTTCCATCAAAAATCACCGTACATTTTTGTTGCATTTGGACTTCATTTGGTATGGATTTTTTTGAAAACAAAAACATGCAAAAAATAGCAACTGGCACTGGGCACTAGGTTAATAGGTTAGTTCATGAAAATCATATCAAAGTGCACCAAAACCATGTAGAATTCATATAAATATGGCAGGAATACTTCATAGATTACAGATACGTTGGAGACGTATCAGAGGGCTCCTCCAAAGATTTGATGTGCTCTAGGGGGAGCCCTCCCACACATATCTATAGGTGGAGGAGGGCCAAGGGAAGCCGACCAGGAGGTGGAAACCTCCTCTGGTTCGACCGACTAGGGAGGGAAAGCACCCTCACCTAGTGCAATTCGGCTTGGCCCCCTTCCTTATATAGGAGGTGCCCCCTATTGGGCCCCTATTGGCCCATGTGGGAGGAGCCCCCAAGGGCCTAGCAAAGGGGGTTTCCACCCTATACCCATCCAGAAGTTTCTGCAAGTTTTCGGAAACCTTCCAGACTTTTCATAAATAGACCGAAACTTATCTGGACACATATGGCACACTTCCGGAACTCCCGGAAAACCTCCAGGTCCATCCGAAACACTTTCCGAGCTCATTCTCTCATACTCTTTGACCTACTAGTTCTCATATAAATTACTAGTCATTAAATGTGTGACCCTACTATTTCGAAAATAAGTGGACATGACCCGGAACACCTTCCGCTCAATAAGGAGAAGTGGGATCTGGACACTCTTGTTAATTCCCACATATTTATGATCTTTATTGTCCGAACATTTTGTTCCTGCATACCATTCCCTTTGCTTCGTGAGACGTTACAAAACCCAAGGCGAGACTTTTATCGGTATCCCTTTGATCAACACCTTGATCACTATACCAGTTATCCACATTACTGGTTTTGTTCTCTTTAGTCGTTTCCGTATTCCGGTTTCCCTGTGATCTCGGTCACATGTGTCTAGCTAGATGATGATGATACTGTAATACCGAGTTGGCCAGCGAGTATCTCTCAATCGTCGGAGGAGCAAATCCCAGTCTTCAACTATCGATACTGAGACATACTTTTCCGGTATACCTGTAAGTTACTTTTATTGCCACCTAGTTACAGTGTGACATTTGGCAACCCCAAAGTAACCATCCGGTATGTTGGTATATGATATTCTCGTGGTCTAAGGACGTAAGTAAATGTTAACATCTTATATGAAAAACCAGACAATATAATGACGATGTGATCTTGTAGTAATTTTTTAGTTGGGTCTATCCAACACCATTGTTCTGGTAACAATGTGTTCTCATTATTGATGGCATCCTTGTTACTTTAACAATGCCCATGATCAGGAAAAAGATCATTATCAATACATGAGCTAGTCCTAGATGCTTGACAAGGGATCCATTTGGTGTTTATATTTCCACACATGCAATTGAGTTTTCCTCCGAATCTCATATTCAAGAACAAAGCAATTATAGCATATAAAATAAACTTAATTACTAACATGGAAATATAATAATACATTTTTATTGCCCCGAGGGCATATTTCCAACAGTCTTTCCCTTGCACTAGAGTCAATAATCTAGTTATATAAGTTTTTTTACACTAATGTCATTCCGGTGTCGCTCATGTTTTGCTTGTGATATAGGCTTTGTCAATGGATCTGACACATTCAGGTCCGTGTGTACCTTGCATATATTTGCATCTCCATGCTCCACAAAATCTTAAATTATGTCGAATTGGCTTTGTATTTGTTTGAATTGCTAGATGTACCTTGGTTCCTTAGCTTGGGCTATGATGCCACTATCCTCAATAGTGTTCCGTTGGCTCCAGTGCACTTGGAACCATAACAAGTTTGAAAAGAACTCTTTAATCCAAACACCCTCCTTTGCCACTTCTGAAGTGGCACCATACTTAGCCTCTGTTGTAAAATATGCCACAGTATCCCACTTGGAAAAAATCTAATTTACTGTGCCATCATTTTGTGTTTTCACAAAACACTAATTGAAATCAAAGATCCCCCGGATCAATGCTGAAGATTGCATCAATGTAACTACTTACATCGAGCTTGCATCGGTGTAACGTTTTACAACTTAGCTCTTCATCATATCATTTTATGAGAAATATGTCCTTAGTCCTTCTCAAGTAATTAAGGATAATTTCTGCTGTTGTCCACTGATTAACACCTTGATCATTTTGGTATCTTGCTCGTAACACTTAGAGCACAGGACATAACTGGTTGTGTTCATACCAAGGCATACATGATAAATCCAAACGTAGATGCGTATGGAATCTTACTCATGCATTCTTGCTCATCAGCCTTGTTAGGATACTGAATCTTTCTCAAACCTTTTCCATGTGTCCTCGGCAAGAACACTTCTTGGCATTTCATACTAAACCTTTTAGTATCTTGTTAATATGTATTTTGGTTCAACATTATCATGTTGGCAAACATAGTAAAAAAAATATTCGCCCAACGATCAAGATCCCGGATCACTATGAAGATGCATACAAGGTTAGATCGGATCGTTACCAAATTCGAGTTGCAGCGGAAGAAGAGTTGATGTAGATCATTCTAGAAGTCCCTTGAACCATCCACGATGATCCCTTGAACCGAAGACCGAAAGCATGACCTCTCTATGGATTGCACGCATACGGGCGTCACGATCCGGTAGCGCTTTGCTGTCTAGAGCTTTGCATCACCGGATAACTAGAGGAGGGAGAAGAGAACCTCACGGGGCTTTCTATTATGTGCACAAGAGAAAACTAGAACTAGATCAAGTCTAGAACAAATCTAGACAAGAACTAGAACTAGATAGAGAGAGAATTAGAGAGGGGGCACCCAAGGCAAAGGGACTTGTGTGTCTCTAGGGGGTACCCCTCTAGTATATATAGTTGGAGGGAGGAGGGGGCAGCCGACTAGGGGAGGGATCCTCCCCTTGGTGCGCCCCGAAGGGACAGGGAGGCCCTCTCCCAATCCAATTCAGCCCCCTATTGGGCCTCTTAAGCGCATTAACTTTTCCCTAATAGGCCTTTAGCTATTTTATTTAGCCCATAGCCCATAAATAAATCCTAGAGGCCTTTCATTCAATATTGGAGCCCTCTATTATTTATATTAGGTCCCTGGAAACATTTTCTGACTATATATCATTTCCCGGTATTACCCGGTATTCCCTGAAACACTTCTGGTAACCCCGAAACGTTTCTGGTTTCTCTCAAAACTATTTCTTTTATTCCCGAATCTATTCCGGCAACATTTTTTCATATTCCTCACTCCACTAGAACTCAACATATCATAATTTCCTTAAGTGTGTGACCCTGTAGGTTTGGTGGAATATAGACATGAACAAAACTTCCTTCCGTTCAATGATCAACAGCGGAACCATGGACATCCATGTTGACCCCTATATACAAATGATATTTGAGCGAACCTTTGGTTATCACATGCTATTCCTTTTGCTTCACGATACTTTACAAAACCCGAGGTGAGATATATCGGTATCCTCTTGAGTATCTCATGCTCATTATATCGGTCTGCTTGTTACCGGTTTTGTTCTTCTTTCACCTTATCATGTTCATGCATCCCTATGAGCAATTCACCAATGTCTGGCTAGATGATGATGGATGCCATCCCATCTAGAGGGCCCTAAGAATATCTCTCCATTGTCAGAGGAGCAAATCCCACTCTTGAGCTATCTTGTCCCTTGTCATACTTTCCGATGATCCTGAAGTTGCCGTTATGATTTCCCTGTTACGGATAACATTAGAACAACACCAAAGTGCATCGTCTGGCATGAAGTGACTCGATACTCTCATGGTCTAAGGAACTGATCATACGTTAACTCTGTGTGTTATAGACTATATACTTGCGATGATGCCATCTCTAAGCATAACAAACAAGTTGGGTCAATTCAATATGATTGTTTTTCTAACATCATACTCTCAAAGTTGCCGACATCCTTGTTACACTTAACTTTTTCCTATGATCATGAAAACATAACCATCATGCGACACTTGAGCTAGTCCTAGAGGCGAGACTAGGAATTAGGTTTTACCATTTATAACTCTACACGTGCTTATGAGTTTTCCTCTGAATCACATATTCAAGAACCATGGCAGTTATAGCATAGAGTATAAACATTTAATTATAAATTTGCAAATAAATAATATAATTATTATTGTCTCTAGGGCATATTTCCAACAGACTCCCACTTGCACTAGAGTCAATAATGTAGTTTGCATAACTTCTTTTACACCAATGGCAATCCGGTGTTTGTTCATGCTTTGCTTGTGGTATAGATTTCGTCCTAATGGATCTGACAAGTTCAAATCCGTGTGTATATTTGCATATCCAGGCATTTACATGCTTTCACCATATTCATAATTTGTGTGAAACTGACTTTGTATATATTGAATCACTGGTAGGACCTTTGATTCCTTAGACTGAGCTAAAAGCCACTATTCACAATAGTGTTCTATTTGCACATGCCTTCTTGAAACCATACCAAGTTCAGAAATGAACTATTTGATCCTGCACCCTCCATCGTCGCTTACTAAGCAACAATATACTTAATCTTTTTATCATAGAATTCGCCACAGTAACATTGTTGGACCAATTCCAATTTTACTGTGCCACAATTTTGTTTATAATACAAAAATCCTTAATTGAAATAAAAAAATCAGTTGGAGCACCGATGAAGACTTTATCGATGTAACTACATACAACGAACATATATTGATGTAACTCCTTACAACAATCTCTTCATTTTCTTTGTATGCGAGAAACTTTTCATCTTTCTTACTTTAGTACTTAACGACATTTTCACTGTTGTCCTATGATCGACATCTTGATCACTTTGGTAACTTACTCTTAACTTATTTGGAGTACTAGACATATCTAGTTGTTTACATACCATGGAATACGTGATTAATTCAAAACACAAGTGTGATGGAAATCTCAATCATGTATTTTGCTCATCAGTATTTCAAGATACCGACTCTTACTTTAAAACTCTTTCCATGTGACCTCGGCAAGAAACTCTTCTTGGTATGTTTCATACTAAACTACTTAAGTTTCTTGTTAATATGTATTTTGGCTAAGCCCTATAAGGCACTACGTACTATCTCCATAGATTATTATACCTAATACTAAGGCTATCTTGCCTAAGTACTTCATTGAAAAACTATTTTTAACGAAGTCCTAATTCATGTCAAGAATATTATTTCGAATCAACAATGTGTCATGCACACACATTGTTTAAAAATATGCTCCCACTTACTTTCTTGTAAACACAAGCATCTTCGCTTTCCTCGAAGAAATCAAATTATTTGACCATTTCATCAGAACAAAGATTCCAACTCCATTATGCTTGCTTCAGTCCTTTCTAGGATCTCTGAAGTTCACACACTTACTCGCATCCTCTGGATCGACAAAATTACCTTGGACCCTACCATATATACAACCTTGGGTCTATTTTCATTTCATGAAAATCCTTTTGACGTCCATCTATTATATCTCATATTTAAAATATGTAGCTAGTTTAACCCAAACTGACTTTAAGCATCGCTACGATGAGACTATCTTGCCTAGACAACTCTTTGAACTAGTTTATAAACTATTTGCAACAAGTCGAGCTTTATAAAACAAATTTTATCTTCGTCAATTTATAGATCCATTACTCTATGTTAGACTCTAAGTCTTTCGGAGGGTTCATCAAGTTCTAAACTTGAATCATGAATGTGGATACTATCTTGGATTACTTTGGCATATAGCCATTTCCGGAGTCAGGGCCCATCAACACTCCTTCTTATATTATAGGTTCATTGTTTTTTTTAACAACAATAGCTCGTCTGCAAAGCACGAAGATCTGGACGAGTTTTGCCTTAACCTATATAGTTTAGCTGCAAGTTTGATCGAAATCTCTATATCTCATGTAGAGGCTTCCGTATCAATCACAGTAGGAAATTCTGGAACTATTTCCAGCATTTCTTTCCTTTGACCTGATGATGAAAATTCTATAATCTTGTCGATTTGTACGGTGCTCCCACTCACTCTTTTGCAAAAAAACATTTTCTTCAAAATTTACCGCACTCCGTGGCAAAACACTTTGCCTGGCGTAGTGATAGAGGAATACCCAACCTTTTGGGATAACCTACAAAGTAGCACTTATCTGATTTGGGATTTAACCTCGTAAACACTTTTACATATGTCTCATATTCCCAAATGTTAAGCAAAGACTAAATGGTTTTGCATCCATTCTATATCTTATATGGCGTCATTTCAACAGATTGGATGGTGCTCTTTTCAGTATAAAAGCTACAGTGAGTAAAGCATCACATTTAAAAAGTATAATGGCAAGTTGATTAATGTCATCTTTGATCTCACCATGTCACACATGATTTGTTTACATCTTCTCGAACACACCACTTTTAGTGGTGTTCCGGGAGGTGCAAGTTATGAAACTCTTTTCACAACTCATCAGATATTCGCTAAACTTGTAACTAAAGTATTCCTTTCCATAATCTAATTGTAGAAACATGATTTTCTTGCTAAAATAATTTCCACTTAATTCTGAAAACCTTTTTGAAACATTTCAAAGGATCCAAACTTATGTCTCATTAAGTAAATACAAATATCTACTTGATGTTGGTGAACGTTGCATGGGAAACAAAATTTTTCCTACGCACACGCAAGATCTATCCATGGTGATGAGCATCTACGAGAGGGAGAGTGGATCTACATACCCTTGTAGATCGCTAAGCGGAAGTGTTAAGAAACGCGGTTGATGTAGTCGAACGTCTTCGCGATCCAAATCGCCGAGCATCCCGCGATCCCATCACGATCCATCTCGCGATCAAATCACGATCTGTCCCGCGATACCATCACGATCCGTCCCGCGATCAAATCACGAATCGTCTCGCGATCCTCATCACGGTCCTTCCGATCTAGCGCCGAACGGATGGCACCTCCGCGTTCAGCACACGTACAGCTCGATGACGATCTCCGCCTTCTTGATCCATCAAGAGGGAGCGGAGAGATAGACAAGTTCTCCGCCAGCACAACGGCATGGTGGCGGTGGTGGTGGAGCTGTTCCGGCAGGGCTTCGCCAAGCACTACCGAAACCGATCTAGAGGAGAAATAGATCTAGAGGGAGAGAGAAGCAGCACGTGGCTTTTTCAGCCCTCCCTCTCCCTCTCTATTTATAGGAGGAGGAACAGTAATCCTCTTTCCCAAGTAATGCCTCTTATCTCCTATTTTAAAGGGATTTCATCTTATCACTTGGGATAGCCTCATGGGCCAAGTGGGGCTGCTGCGCCTGGCCCATGAAGGGCTGGTGCGCCCGCTTTAGACTCCATGTGGACCCTCTATGGACTTCCGGACACCTCCGAACCCTCCGGAACCTTCTGGAAGCTTCCCGGTACAATAGCAAAAAAAAACCGAACTTTTTCCGGAACCCAAAATATGACTTCCCATATATAAATCTTTACCTCCGGACCATTCTGGAACTCCTCGTGACGTCCGGGATCTCATCCGGGACTCTGAACAACATTCGGTCACCAACATACTTAACTCAATAATACCAAAACGTCACCGAACATTAAGTGTGCAGACCCTACGGGTTCGAGAACTATGTAGACATGACCGAGACACCTCTACGGTCAATAACCAATAGCGGGACCTGGATGCCCATATTGGTTCCTACATATTCTAGGAAGATCTTTATCGGTTGAACCTCTATGTCAAGGATTCAGTTAATCCCGTACGCTGTTCCCTTTGTTTATCGGTATGTTACTTGCCCGAGATTCGATCGTCAGTATCTCCATACTTAGTTCAATCTCGTTACCGGCAGGTCTCTTTACTCGTTCCGTAATACAAGATCCCGTGGCTAATACTTTAGTCACATTGCTTGCAAGGCTTGTTGTGATGTTGTATTACCGAGTGGGCCCTGAGATACCTCTCTGTCAAACGGAGTAACAAATCCCAGTCTTGATCCATGCCAACTCAACAGACACCCTCGGAGATACCTGTAGAGCATCTTTATAGTCACCCAGTTATGTTGCGACGTTTGACACACACAAGGTATTCCTCCGGTGTCAGTGAGTTGCATGATCTCATGGTCATAGGAACAGATACTTGACATGCAGAAAACAATAGCAATAAACTGACACGATCATATGCTATGTTCATAGTTTGGGTCTTGTCCATCAGATCATTCTCCTAATGATGTGATCCCGTTATCAAATGACATCTCATGTCTATGGCCAGGAAACCTTGACCATCTTTGATCAACAAGCTAGTTAACTAGAGGCATACTAGGGACACGGTGTTGTCTATGTACCCACACATGTATTTGAGTTTCCAACCAATACAATTATAGCATGGATAATAAACGATTATCATGAACAAGGAAATAAATAATAACCAATTTACTATTGCCTCTAGGGCATATTTCCAACTGTCTCCCACTTGCACTAGAGTCAATAATCTAGTTCACATCAGCATGTGATTTACATTGTTATGAATCTAACACCCAATGAGTTCTGGGGTTCGATCATGCTTTGCATGTGAGAGAGGTCTTTAGTCAACGGTCTGCAACATTCAGATCCGTGTGTTCTTTGCAAATTTATATGTCATATAGCAGATGCTACCACGCTCCACTTGGAACTATTTCAAATGGCTGCTCCACTGTACGTATCCGGATTGCTACTCAGAGTCATCCGGATTGGTGTTTAAAGCTTGCATCGACGTAACCCTTTACGACGAACTCTTTTATCACCTCCATAATCGAGAAATATTTCCTTAGTCCTCTAGTTACCAAGGATAACTTTGACCGCTGTCCAGTGATCCACTCCTGGACCACTCTTGTACCCCTTGACAGACTCATGGCAAGGCACACACTAGGTGCGGTACACAGCATGGCATACTATCCAGAGCCTATGGATAAGGCATAGGGGACGACCTTCGTCCTTTCTCTTTCTTCTGCCGTGGTCGAGCTTTGAGTCTTACTCAACTCCACACCTTACAAATCAGGCAAGAACTCTTTCTTTGACTGATCCATTTTGAACTCTTTCAAAATCTTGTCAAGATATGTACTCATTGAAAGTTTTATCAGACGTCTTGATCTATCTCTATAGATCCTGACGCCCAACATTTAAGTAGCTTCATTCCAGGTTTTCCTTTCAAACACTCCTTTTCAAACAACCCTTTATGCTTTCCAGAAATTCTACATCATTTCCGATCAACAATATGTCATCCACATATACTTATCAGAAATTCTATAGTGCTCCCACTCACTTTATTGTAAATACAAGTTTCTCATAAACTTTGTATAGACTCAAAAACTTTGATCACCTCATCAAAGCGTATATTCCAACTCCGAGATGCTTGCTCGAGTCCATAGAAGGATCGCTGGAGCTTGCATATATTTTAGCATCCTTAGAACTGACAAAACCTTCCGGTTGTATCACATACAACCTTTCCTCGCGGATACCGTTAAGGAAACGATGTTTTGACATCCATCTGCTAGATTTCATAATCGAAAAATGCAGCAACTGCTAACATAATTCCAACAGACTTTAGCATCGCTACGGGTGAGAAAGTCTCATCGTAGTCAACTCCTTGAACTTGTGAAAAACCCTTTGCCACAAGTCGAGCTTTATAGACGGTGACATTATCATCTGCGTCCGTCTTCCTTTTAAAGAACCATTTGTTCTGAATGGCCTTTCGCCCTTCAGGTAATACTTCCAAAGCCCATACTTTGTTTTCTTACATGGATCCCATCTCGGATTGCATGGCCTCTAACCATTTCTCGGAATCCGGGCCCATCATTGCTTCTCCATAGCTCGTAGGTTCATCGTTGTTCAACAACATGACCTCTAGGACAGGGTTGCCGTACCGCTCTGGAGCAGTACGCGTCCTTGTCGACCTACGAGGTTCGATAGCAACTTGATCCTTAGCTTCATGATCATCATCATTAAATTCCTCTTCAACTGATGTAGGTTCTACAGAAACATCTTTCTGCGCTGCGCTACTCTCTGGTTGAAGTAAAGGTTCAACAACCTCATCAAGTTCTATCTTCCTCCCACTCAATTCTTTCGAGAGAAACTCTTTCTCGAGAAAGGACCCGTTTTAGCAACAAACACTTTGTGCTTGGATCTAAGATGGAAGGTTTACCCAACTGTTACGTTAGGGTATTCTATGAAGATGCATTTGTCCGCTTTGGGTTCGAGCTCATTAGGTGAAAACCCTTTTTCACATAAGCGTGCAGCCCCAAACATTAAGAAATGACAGCTTAGGTTTCCGCCAAACCAAAATTCATACGGTGTCATTTCAATGGATTTAGATGGTGCCCCTTTTAAAGTGAATGTAGTTGTCTCTAATGCGTAACCCCAAAACGATAGTGGCAAATCGATAAGAGACATCATAGTTCGCACCATATCCAATAGAGCACGACTAAGACGTTCGGATATACCATCACACTATGGTGTTCCAGGTGGCGTGAGTTGTGGAACAACTTCCACATTGTCTTAAGTTGTATACCAAACTCGTAGCTCAGATATTCACCTCCACGATCATATCCTAGACATTTTATCTTCTTGTCACGATGATCTCAAACTTCACTCTGAATTTGCTTGAACTTTTTAAACGATTCAGACTTGTGTTTCATTAAGTAAATATACCCTATATCTACTCAAATCATCAGTGAAGGTAAGAAAATAACGATATCCACTACATGCTACAACACTCATTGGACCGAATACATCAACATGTATCATTTCCAATAAGTCACTTGCCCGCTCCATCATACCGGAAAACGGGGTCTTAGTCATCTTGCCCATGAGGGATGGTCCGCATGTCTCAACCGATTCGAAATCGAATGAGTCTAAAGATCCATCAGCATGGAGTTTCTTCATGCGTTTTACACAAATATGAAATTTAGCGGCAATGCCACAAGTATGTGGTACTATCATTGTTAACTTTGTATCTCTTGGCATCAATATTATGAACATGTGTATCACTACGATCAAGATTCAATAAACCATTCTCATTGGGTGCACGACCATGGAAGGTATTATTCATGTAAACAGAATAACCATTATTCTCTAACTTGAATGAATAACCGTATTGCAATAAACATGATCCAATCACGTTCATGCTCAACGCAAACACCAAATAACATTTATTTAGGTTCATCACTAATCCCGAAAGTAGAGAGAGCGTGCGATGGTGATCACATCAACCTTGGAAACACTTCCAACACTCATCGTCACCTCACTCTCACCTAGCCTTCGTTTATTCCGTAGCTTTTATTTCGAGTTACTAACATTTAGCAACCGAACCGGTATCCTATACCCAGGTGCTACTAGGAGTACTAGTAAGGTACACATCAATAACACATATATCAAATATACTTCTGTCGACGTTTGCCAGCCTTCTTATCTACCAAGTATCTAGGGTTGTTCCGCTTCAGCGACCGTTCTCCTCATAATAGAAGCACTTAGTCTCGGGTTTGGGTTCAACCTTGGGTTTCTTCACTGGAGCAGCAACTAACTTGCCATCCATGAAGTTTCCCTCCTTGCCCTTGCCCTTCTCGAAACTAGTGGTTTTACTAACCATCAACACTTGATGCTCCTTCTTGATTTCTACCTTCGCGGTGTCAATCATCGTGAATAGCTCAGGGATCATTATTTCCATCCCTGGCATTTTATAGTTCACCACGAAGCTCTAGTAGCTTAGTGACAGTGACTTGGAGAACTATATCAATCACTATCTTATCTGGAAGATCAACTCCCACTCGATTCAAGCGATTGTACCATCCAGACAATCTGAGCACATGCTCACCGATTGAGCTATTCTCCTTTATCTTGCAGGCAAAGAATCTTGTTGGAGGTCTCATACCTCTCAACACGGGCACGAGCCTGAGATCCCAATTTCAGCTCTTAGAACAGCCTATATGTTCCGTGACGTTCAAAATGTTCTGGAGCCTCAATTCTAAGCCGTAATGCATGACGCACTGAACTATCAAGTAGTCATCTGAACGTGCCTGTCAGATGTTCACAACATCTACAGACGACGCTTGAGGGGGTGGCGCACCGAGCGGTGAATCAAGGACATAAGCCTTCTGTGCAGCAATGAGGACAATCCTCAGATCACGGACCCAGTCCGCATTCTTGCTACCATCATCTTTCAACTCTATTTCTCTAGGAACATATAAAAATTTAAGGGAGCTACAACGCGAGCTAGTAATCTACAACATAATTTGCAAAGACATTTTGACTATGTTGATGATAATGAGTTTAATTAATCATATTACTTAAAAACTCCCACTCAAATTGACATCCCTCTGGTCATTCGAGTGTCACATGATCCAAATCCACCAACTCAAGTCCGATCATCACGTGAGTTGAGGTGGTTTCAATGGTGAACATCTTCATGTTGATCATATCTACTATATGACTCATGTTCGACCTTTCGGTCTCTTGTGTTCCGAGGTCATGTCTGTACATGCTAGGCTCGTCAAGTTTAACCCGAGTGTTCCGCACGTGCAACACTGGCTTGCACCCGTTGTATGCGAACGTAGAGTCTATCACACCCAATCATCACGTGGTGTCTCGAAACGACGAACTTTCGCAACGGTGCACACTCAGGGAGAACACAATTTATCTTGAAATTTAAGTGAGGGAACACCTTATAATGCTACCGTCGTCCTAAGAAAAATAAGATGCATCAAAGGATTAACATCACATGCAAATCATAAGTGACATGATATGGCCATGAACTTGTGCTTTTGATCTCCATCTTCAAAGCACCGACATGATCTCCATCGTCACCAGCATAACACCATGATCTCCATCGTCACCAGCATAACACCATGATCTCCATCATCTTGATCTCCATCAATGTGTCGCCATGAGGTTGTGGCGCCGACTGTTGCTTCCATGACTATTGCTAACTCATAGCGATAAAGTAAAGCAAAAACGGCGAAAATAATTAAAGACAACCCTATGGCTCCTGCCGGTTGCCGTACTCATCGACATGCAAGTCGTGATATTCTATACAATACATGATCATCTCATACATCACATATATCTCATCATGTAATTGGCCATATCACATCACAACATACCCTGCAAAAACAAGTTAGAAGTCCGCTAATTGTTGTTGCATGTTTTACGTGGCTGCTACGGGTATCTACCAAGAACAATTCTTACCCACGCAAAAACCACAACGGTGATACAAAAATTGCTATTCAACCTTCTCAAGGACCGCCTTTGTCAAATCCGATCCGACTAAAGTGGGAGAAACAGACACCCGCCAGCCATCTTTATGTAACGAAGTTACATGTCAGTTGATGGAACCGGTCTCTCGTAAGCGTACGAGTAATGTTGGTCCAGGCCGCTTCATCCCACAATAACGCCGAAACAATAAAAGACCAAGGGAGGAAGCAATCTGAATATCAACGCCCACAAACTCCTTTGTGTTCAACTTGAGATCTCATCTACACATAGACCTAGCTCATGATGCCACTATTGGTGAACGTTGCATGGGAAACAAAATTTTTCCTATGCACACGCAAGATCTATCCATGGTGATGAGCATCTACGAGAGGGAGAGTGGATCTACATACCCTTGTAGATCGCTAAGCGGAAGCGTTAAGAAACGCGGTTGATGTAGTCGAACGTCTTCGCGATCCAAATCGCCGAGCATCCCGCGATCCCATCACGATCCATCTAGCGATCCAATCACGATCCGTCCTGCGATCCCATCATGATCCGTCCCGCGATCAAATCACGAATCGTCTCGCGATCCTGATCACGGTCCTTCCGATCTAGCGCCGAACGGATGACACCTCCGCGTTCACCACACGTACAGCTCGATGACGATCTCTGCCTTCTTGATCCAGCAAGAGGGAGCGGAGAGGTAGATGAGTTCTCCGCCAGCACAACGGCATGGTGGCGGTGGTGGTGGAGCTGTTCCGGCAGGGCTTCGCCAAGCACTACCGAAACCGATCTAGAGGAGAAATTGATCTAGAGGGAGAGAGTGGCAGCACGTGGCTTTTTCAGGTTTTTTTGCCCTCCCTCTCCCTCTCTATTTATAGGAGGAGGAAACTTGGAGGAGGAGGAATATTGCCGCATGAACAGTACACGCGTGAATAGTACCGCGTGAAGAGTAATCCTCTTTCCCAAGTAATGCCTCTTATCTCCTATTTTAAAGGGATTTGATCTTATCACTTGGGATAGCCTCATGGGCCAAGTGGGGCTGCTGCGCCTGGCCCATGAAGGGCTGGTGCGCCCCCTTTAGAGTCCATGTGGACCCTCTATGGACTTCCGGACACCTCCGGAACCTTCTGGAAGCTTCCCGGTACAATACCGAAAAAAAACCGAACTTTTTCCGGAACCCAAAATATGACTTCCCATATATAAATCTTTACCTCCGGACCATTCCGGAACTCCTCGTGACGTCCGGGATCTCATCCAGGACTCCGAACAACATTCGGTCACCAACATACATAACTCAATAATACCGAAACGTCACCGAACGTTAAGTGTGCATACCCTACGGGTTCGAGAACTATGTAGACATGACCGAGACACCTCTACGGTCAATAACTAATAACGGGACCTGGATGCCCATATTGGTTCCTACATATTCTACGAAGATCTTTATCGGTTGAACCTCTATGTCAAGGATTCAGTTAATCCCGTACGTTGTTCCCCTTGTTTATCGGTATGTTACTTGCCCGAGATTCGATCGTCAGTATCTCCATACCTAGTTCAATCTCGTTACCGGCAAGTCTCTTTACTCGTTCCGTAATACAAGATCCCGTGGCTAACACTTTAGTCACATTGCTTGCAAGGCTTGTTGTGATGTTGTATTACCGAGTGGGCCCTGAGATACCTCTCCGTCACACGGAGTAACAAATCCCAGTCTTGATCCATGCCAACTCAACAGACACCGTCGGAGATACCTGTAGAGCATCTTTATAGTCACCCAGTTACGTTGCGACGTTTGACACACAAAAGGTATTCCTCCGGTGTCAGTGAGTTGCATGA
Source organism: Elymus sibiricus (assembly GCA_039707655.1). Lineage (NCBI taxonomy): Eukaryota > Viridiplantae > Streptophyta > Magnoliopsida > Poales > Poaceae > Elymus > Elymus sibiricus. The sequence continues at coordinate 535,712,388 of CM077675.1, forward strand.
TCTCATGGTCATAGGAACATATACTTGACATGCAGAAAACAATAGCAATAAACTGACACGATCATATGCTATGTTCATAGTTTGGGTCTTGTCCATCACATCATTCTCCTAATGATGTGATCCCGTTATCAAATGACATCTCATGTCTATGGCCAGGAAACCTTGACCATCTTTGATCAACGAGCTAGTAAACTAGAGGCATACTAGGGACACAGTGTTGTCTATGTACCCACACATGTATTTGAGTTTCCAATCAATACAATTATAGCATGGATAATAAACGATTATCACGAACAAGGAAATATAATAATAACCAATTTAGTATTGCCTCTAGGGCATATTTCCAACACTTGAGTCATCTTTGAAGATAGATAAATCCACTGGTTGCAACAACACTTATTGTCATACACACATCTTTATGTATGTTAACCAATGAGTTCATTGCTCGTTCCTTATGGCCTGTGAACGATGTTTTAGTCACTCTACTTTTGGACAAAAAGTTGCAAGTGTCAGATGATTCATAATCTCATCACTTCAAAATCCATCACTATGGAATTTTTCCATGCAGGTTTCTCCAATGTGACCTTAACGCAGTGCCACACACTTGTGGTATTCTGTAAGTCTTGCGACATTTTGTGTTAGGGTTATGGATGTTTTCTAATTTTATCACCAATATTCATAACATACATCCTATTCATAATAAGAGTATGGCCTTTTATATTATTCATAACATCGAACAACTATTGTTCTCTTATGAACAACCTCCTTGCAACCTCTTTGCAATGGGCTAGAGTGTACAAAACTCTAAAACAAATTATGTAAATAAATACAGAGGTAATATGATGATGAAAAGTATCGTAACTTTTACAAAGTTTCCAACATGTATTTTAAACTTATTTTCTACTAGTCATTTTAGGCCGTAGTAGTTCTTGCATCGAGTTGCAACATTATACAATCGAATCGGTATCCTTGTGATCAACTTTTAACCACAATACCAAAGAATTAGCGATTAACGATTTAATCACAATTCCCAAGAATTACATTTACTTGACCAACTTTCTCTACATCTATAACTCGTATGACATTCATACCTGAGCTGGACATTCCAGTTTTCTTTCTTTCTACCTTTTTTACTTCTTACAGTTTTATTTGCAATATTTCTCCTACTCACAGAAGAAGCACCCAATTTTAAGAGTGGCGTGAGCCCCGAACTTCCTATGCGTGTAAGTCTTATTACACCCTCCGGACTTGTCTTTTTCTCTTTAAGTTGTCATTTTATTCACCATCATCACCTGACTGGCGTTCTTTTCGATTCTACTCATTTTAGTCTTTAAGCATAGTGAACAGTTCACTCAAACTTGCAAACAAACACTTTGTTGGAAATCACATATCTTTTAGCCTCTGTTTGTTTCTGAAAACAATTTCCAGTTCCAAGAATATCACATAACTATCCTAAACATTTTGAAGTTCGGGTTTCTTGGAAGCAAGCATACTGCACTTGACCGTTATAGAATTCTAGCCTTTTGGAACGAAGGACGTGAGTCTCATCATCCATAGCATCAGCAGGAGAATAATGTAAGCATGCAATAGGACAAAAGGCCTTCTCGACACTCTTGAGGACAATCCTTACATTACGTTACCAGTCACAAAGATTCAACCAGATAGAAACAGCTAATCAATTTCAACAGGGAAGGTGAAACTGTGAGCCATAATTCTACAACTATAATGCAAAAACACTTAGACAACGTTCATAATTAATTTCACTAATGATTAAACTTATTTAATTCCTAAGTGCACTCCCTCTCAAATTAACATCTCTCGTAATTGACTTTGAGTGATTCAATACCCATATCTTATTCACCGCCATTGATGTGTGCATCACTGATGACGTGAACTTCAATCGGTAGTCCGATCACATCTCCATGTGACTCTTGTTCATCTTTCGATGCGTGTGTTCCGAGCTCAGGACTGTCTTGCTAGAACGTCAAGACAACCTAGTGATCTTGTAGTGAGGTCTGACCTTCACCCGCCTTACACCTCACCATTCGTTCATACTCATGTGTACATGTCGTACCCCGAAAGGCTACGTGTTATAGACGGTGCTACACTAGGCAGAACACTAACAACTTGATATTTTTATGTGAGAGAACACCCTAATAAAATCGACTATTGCGCAATCAAAAGGGTGCAAACAAAAAGGGATAAACATCTCAGGCAATTCAGAATAGCATGATATGGAATAGCCCTGGGCGCCGAGAAGTCTTCATGGTCTCCATGAAATTTGAGCCAAAAACGGTGCCGTGGCAGCAATTTCAAAAACTTCTGCCGTGGAAGCAATTACGAAAATTGCTGTTGTGGCAGCATTTTTATCTCTTCTTGCTCCTGCGCCTGGTACAACCTCCTCACGCCGGGGCCCTCCTTTGCAAGCTTGTCACCGCCTGCTGTAATCTATCTATTACTTTGAAGTTGATACGCAGGTCATAAAAGTGACAATCCTGTGGCTCCAACCATCATGCAGCACTACTAGGGATAATCCTAGAAGTGGCGCGGGGTAAATGGCTAGCAGTAGTAACTTTCTAGTAGTAGCACGGGATACCGCCCCACGCTACTACTACTTCTGCTAGCCATAGCACGAGTCTCACCCGCGCTACTGCTAATTAGCTGTCGCACGGGTCTAGAGCCAGCGTTACTGCTAACTCCGTGTAGCAGTAGCGCTACCGCCGCGCTGCTGCTAGCCTCTAACCCCGTGCCACTGCTACTTTTTTGGTATTTTTTTCTTCTGCGTATTTATGCAGTATTTATACAGGTTTTATACAATACCAACATACACATACATTGAAACTATGTGAGACAACAATGTCTCATCATCATCATTAAGTATACCAACATAGTCTCATCATCATCATAATGATCCAACACAAATGTCTCATCATCATCTCAAAATAGTGATACAAGTTATTACAAGTCTCTAATACATGTAACTACATGGTCACATACACATGTTTCATAATCAATCTAAACTATGGTATAATCACATACAAGAGAAGAGAGATCACTATGAGCAAGAAAGGGATTATGAAGTAGTTCTTGAGCCAGTTTTGATTCCTCTTTCCTGCTAGCGTGAACCTCAAGTAACTAGCTTCCGCTTCGCTTCTACTTTGAAACCCTTTGTGGCCGCTGCCCGGGAAGCGGTGCACTTGGGCTTGACACTCTGGCCACTTGTCATACACTCCTGGAACCCTCCTCTATACACGGCATACCACTTCTTTGTCATGTATCTATATCCCTGACACATATGCGTTATAATCAGGCGAATTCATTGATAATATGCAACATAATATACTTAAGCAACACCAAGAGAAATAGTTAGCAAATAGAAGCAACATATAGTAAACATAAATAACGAAGTTCATCGTACCCAAACTAATTAACTTGAGTGCTACGCAAGTTTAGGAGGACCGTCTACAGCACAAAGTTTCGTCGTATAGAAATTCAAAGTCTTGTCCAACACAAAGTACTAATTAGACGGATATCGTCATCGTCAATCACTTCATCTTCCATGTCTCCTTCAGGATATCCGGGAGAATGCACCCTAGCTTTGTGAAAGGCGTCATGTCCTGACGCTGTAGCTCTATGTGAGTGTTGACGTCAGCCCACGTTTGTGGGCTGCCGTAGAACATCCCATCCTCTGGGACGACATCTTTGATGATGATCGTTGCAATGTCCTGCTGGATGTGATAGAAGTCAAGTCTAAGTTTTTCATCCGGTTCGGCTGCTAAGGTTGCGGCCATTGGCGTACATGGGCATTGGCTGTAGATGGCATGCTAAGTCTTTGCTAATCCCTTCTAAACTCCAGCATGTGATGGATGACGTAGAGTCCATCCCTCATACTTGTTGCCGGTTGCTGGACGCAGCAGAAGTCAGTTTTATGACCGAAACAGGGCATGCCCTTCCTTTGTTGTTTGTTCGTGATGTAGCCACCCTTAAGGATGAAGCCAAAGAGAGCACACTCCAGAACACTCTTTATGTGTGTGTAGTCTTTCTTCGCCGTGTTTTTGGACGAGTCAAAATATAGAGCACGGGATACTTTAGGGTACAGAATGATAAGGACAGAGCGGTGGTCTCTGCGCAAAATAAATCAACCTCAAATTAGACTCCATACGTGTAAAGAAATGATTGAAATGTACGAAAGGATGTGTTATAGTGGCTAACGAATGACTTACTAGGGATGATAAGGCAGGAGAATCACTTCCTTGTCCTTATTCGCGATTATGAAGTCTTCAATGTACTTCGTCACAGCGTCACGTTCCACTTTGCCAGCATTCAAGAAGCCCTCAAACATGTAGCACGGGTCTGCTACCGCGATTTCCGAGATTTCCTCTTTTCTGATCATATAGTTAAGAGGGAGCGCAAATAGGCGGACGAATGTAAAATCGAGCCGCCTCATGTGAAACATGTCGAAGATGTAATCAAACCATAGGAAGAACATGTCCGCGGGGCATGTGTCGACGAAGCCCATGCCACTCGGCACCGCAACCACGTAAAGCGGGTATCCTGGATCCATCGAGAGGAGAAGGCTCTTCCCTGTCAACAGCACATGGTCATGCTGTCTCCTGAGTTCCCCAGTTATGGCCTTGAGCGCATCCCGCAGTACCATCGGCTCGCCCGCAACATGGAGATGCGGTGCATTTCCGATCAGTACCATATCCTTAACCCGTATCACTAGAGGCGGCTGGCTTCTAGAAGTAGCTTTGGTAGCAGGGCCTTTCTTCAGTCTCTTCCTTTGCTTCTTCCTGGGCACAGGTATTGAGCCTACCAAACCCTCCTTGACCGCCGCCCCCATTGTGTTGGGGCTCAGCATTGCACGACGCTCGGCTTCTTGATCCTGGGTTGAGGCATCTGGAGGCATGTGCTGGGAGGATTGCATGAACAGAAACTTCTTGCACTCAACCCGAGGACGTTCCTCCTCCGGTACATATGGCATCTTAGCATCCTGATCATCATGGTCACGGTCATCGCCTGAGTCATATTGCTGACTCATGAATCCTCCATCGTCATAGGCAGTATTCATGTACTTGTTAGGGTCTTCATCCTCATCCATGTCATATTGTTCATCCACGGGGGCGACATCATCAGCCACCAGAACGGTTGGACCTCCTTCCTCACATCCGCTCCGACCGACCAAGACAGAGGGTGGTAATTTGATAGGTGGAGTGATGTTACCTTGGATCAGCGTCGGCCCAAATTGTGTTGCCGTTGGTGTGCTCCCGGCCGACTACAGATGAAGTAGGGCTTTTGGGCACATCATTGGTTAGTTCTTGCTTAGTAATAGGGTTGTCGGGTGATGACCCACAAGTATAGGGTATCTATCGTAGTCCTTTAGATAAGTAAGAGTGTCGAACCCAACGAGGAGCAGAAGGAAATGACAAGCGGTCTTCAGTAAGGTATTCTCTGCAAGCACTGAAATTATCGGTAACATATTGTTTTGTGATAGGATAATTCGTCACGGGTAGCAAGTAACAAATGTAACAAAGGTGCAGCAAGGTGGCCCAATCCTTTTTATAGCAAAGGACAAGCCTGGAAAAACTCTTATATAAAGCAAAGCGCTCCCGAGGACACATGGGAATTACTGTCAAGCTAGTTTTCATCATGCTCATATGATTCGCGTTCGTTACTTTGATAATTTGATATGTGGGTGGACCGGTGCTTGGGTGCTGCCCTTACTTGGACAATCCTCCCACTTATGATTAACCCCTCTCGCAAGCATCCACAACTACGAAAGAAGAATTAAGATAAATCTAACCATAGCATGAAACATGTGGATCCAAATCAGCCCCTTACGAAGCAACGCATAAACTAGGGTTTAAGCTTCTGTCACTCTAGCAACCCATCATCTACTTATTACTTCCCAATGCCTTCCTCTAGGCCCAAACAATGGTGAAGTGTCATGTAGTCGACGTTCACATGACACCACTAGAGGAGAGACAACATACATCTCATCAAAATATCGAACAAATACCAAATTCACATGATTACTTATAACAAGACTTGTCCCATGTCATCAGGAACAAACGTAACTACTCACAAAGCATATTCATGTTCATAATCAGAGGAGTATTAATTATCATTAAGGATCTGAACATATGATCTTCCACCAAGTAAACCAGCTAGCATCAACTAGAAGGAGTAATCAACACTACTAGCAACCCACAGGTACCAATCTGAGGTTTGAGACAAAGATCGGATACAAGAGATGAACTAGGGTTTAGAGAGGAGATGGTGCTGGTGAAGATGTTAATGGATATTGACCCCCTCTCGATGAGAGGATCATTGGTGATGACGATGGCTTCGATTTCCCCCTCCGGGAGGGAAGTTTCCCCGGCAGAACAGCTCCGCCGGAGCCCTAGATTGGTTCTGCCCAGGTTCCGCCTCGAGACGGCGGCGCTTCGTCCCGAAAGCTCCCTTCTGATTTTTTCCAGGTCAAAACCCTCCATATAGCAGAAGATGGGCACCGGAGACCTGCCAGGGGCCCACAAGCCACTACGGCGCGCCCTGGGGGGTAGGGCGCGCCCTCCAGGCTTGTGGCTGCCTGGTGGGTCCGCTCTGGTATTTTCTTCGCCCAGTATTTTTTATATATTCCAAAATAATTCTCCGTAAATTTTCAGGACTTTTGGAGTTGTGTAGAATAGGTATCTCAGATTTGCTTCATTTCCAGTCCAGAATTCCAGCTGCCGGCATTCTCCCTCTTCATGTAAACCTTGTAAAATAAGAGAGAAAAGGCATAAGTATTGCACCATAATGTGTATTAACAGCCCATAATGCAATAATTATCGAAATAAAAGCATGATGCAAAATGGACGTATCAACTCCCCCAAGCTTAGACCTTGCTTGTCCTCAAGTGAAAGCCGAAATCGATAAATATGCCCACATGTTTAGAGATAGAGGTGTCAATAAAATAAAATACGGACATGAAGGCATCATGATCATCTTTTAGAACAGCAACATATATTGACATATAATATCTTATGCTGAAGTAACAATTCGTTCACAAGGTAAAGTATGAATCAAGAACTCTATTGAGAACCAACAAACTATGATCTCAGTCATTGAGGCAATTCCAATTTATCATAACGTAGGAAAGAGTCAATATAAGAGCTTGTAAAGCAAATCCACATACTCAATCATCTTTTAGTCTTTCATAATTGCTAACACTCACGTGGTACCTATGAGGTCAAAGTTTCAATCGAACACAGAGAAAGATAGGGGCTTATAGTATTGCCTCCCAACTATTTACCTCAAGGGCAATGTCAACAGAAATAACTCATGCTCACCCACTTCCGAGTGGATATATGTGTCTAGATCATTCCCCAACACATGACGCTTGCCAAAAGATAAAGGCGAAATAAAGGAAGTGATGAAGATCACCATGACTCTTGCATAAAGGTAAGTACTAGAAAATAAAAGTAACAGATAGGCCCTTCGCAGAGGGAAGCAGAGGTTGTCATGCGCTTTTATAGTTGGATGCATAATCCCTTAATGCAAAAGAACGTCACTTTATATTGCCCCTTGTGATAGAGAACTTTATTATGCAGTCCATCGCTTTTATTTCTTCCATATCACAAGTTCGTATAAAGTTTATTTTCCTCACACTAACAGATCACACATATTTAGAGAGCAATTCTTATTGCTTGCACCGATGACAACTTACTTGAAGGATCTTACTCAATCCATAGGTAGGTATGGTGGACTCTCATGGCAAAACTGGTTTAAGGGTGTTTGGATGCACAAGTAGTATCTCTACTTGGTGCGGAAGTTTGGCTAGTATGGGGTGGAAACAAGCGTCACATGTTGAAGGATCTATAACCATATAACTTCTATTCGGAAATAAGCAAACATAACTCATTATGTTGTCTTCCTTGTCCAACATCAACTCTTTAGCATAAAATATTTTAATGAGTGCTCACAATCATAAAAGATGTCCAAGATAATATATTTATATGTGAACCTCTCTTTCTTTATTACTTCCTTTTAATTGCCACAATGACCAATAGCTATGTTTGTCAACTCACTACAAATTTCAATCGACATACTTCTTATATGTGAAGTCATCACTCCCCATAAGATCATCATATATACTCTTTGCTTTTATTCTATACTTCTTTCTATTTCTTTTTCTCAAGATCATGGCAAACAAGCAAAGCCCTCAACTCAAAACTACTCTTTATTATATAACTCTCGGACTTGCTTACATAGGGGGAACATAAAGCAAAACTCAAAACTAGATCACACGAAAACTTTATTTTACTAGATCAAGATATAACCAAAAGAATCGAACTAAGAAAAACGATAAAAGTAAGAGATGTGATGGTGATACGATACCGGGGCACCTCCCCCAAGCTTGTTCAGTTTCCACTTAAGCATAAAATTTTGTTCCCTCAGATCGTCTACCTCCTGCTCGAGCTTCAATATCCTTTGACATAATTCTTGCTTGCTCTCCTGCAGAAAACGAGAAGGGATAAATAGAACCTTGGGTTTTCTCCTTGTGTTTGGAAGGCCCGACTTCTTGAACTCCACGTGCATATCTCCTGATCGAGGCAGGGGGATCTCCTCTTCATCCGAGCTTTCTTCCTCATACTTGCCTTCCAGTTCCTCCTCCGAGAACAATCCATAAGGATCTAGGTCCCCATAGAGCTTGGGATTGGCAAGATAATGCGATATATATCTCTCCCCATCGGAATCTTTGGACGACATCTTGCTCTAAATCTGCTGCAGAAACAGCTCAAAACGAAAATAGGAGGTATTGTCGTGATACAAAGGTCAAAACCCTCGGGCGATTATATAATGAATTTTTACCGTCCCGAAGGAGCATACCACAAGAAAACGGAGTCCGGATGGTACACGAGGTGGCCACAAGTCACTAGGGCGCGCCCAGGGGGGTAGGGCGCGCCCTCCTGGCTTGTCGCTTCCTCGTGCACTTTTCGGACTACTTCAAATTTTTCTAATTTTTTAAATATTCCAAAACGGAGAAAAATTGCTATTGGAAAAGTTTTGGAGTCGGTTTGCTTAACGTACCACATACCTATTCCTTTTCAGCATCTGAAACGTTCTGGTAGGCCTCCCTAATCTACTCCTCCGGAGTTATGGTATTGATAATATTAGTTTCAACATTTATGGGAGTACCTGAGATATAATGTTTGATTCTTTGCCCGTTTACCACCTTAGGGTTTGTGCCTTCGGCGTTGTTGATCTCGATGGCCCCGGAACGATATACTTCCTCGATAACGTAAGGCCCTTCCCATTTAGAGAGAAGTATTCCTGCAAAAAATCTTAAACGAGAATTGTATAGCAAGACATGATCACCTACATTGAATTCACGCTTTTGTATCCTTCTATCATGCCATCTCTTAACCTTTTATTTAAACAACTTGACATTCTCATAGGCCTGGGTTCTCCATTCATCAAGTGAGCTAATGTCAAATAACCTCTTCTCACCAGCAAGTTTGAAATCATAGTTGAGCTCTTTAATTGCCCAATAAGCTTTATGTTCTAGCTCCAGAGGTAAGTGACATGCTTTACCATAAACCATCTTATACGGAGACATACCCATAGGGTTTTTATAAGCAGTTCTATAAGCCCATAATGCATCATCAAGTTTCTTAGACCAATTCTTTCTAGATCTATTAACGGTCTTCTATAAGATCAATTTAATTTCTCTATTGCTCAATTCTACTTGGCCACTAGACTGAGGGTGATATGGAGATGCAATTCTATGATTAACATCATACTTAGCAAGCAATTTACGGAAAGCACCATGAATAAAGTGTGAACCACCATCAGTCATTAAATATCTAGGGACTCCAAATCTAGGGAAAATAACTTCTTTAAGCATTTTAATAGAAGTGTTATGATCAGTGCTACTAGTGGGAATAGCTTCTACCCACGTAGTAACATAATCAACAGCAACTAGAATATGAGTATACCCATTAGATTGTGGAAAAGGTCCCATATAATCAAAATCCCAAACATCAAATGGTTCAATAACAAGATAGTAATTCATAGGCATTTCCTGATGTCTACTAATATTACCAATTCTTTGACATTCATCACAAGACAAGACAAACTTATGAGCATCCTTGAAGAGAGTAGGCCAATAAAAACCACATTGTAATACCATGTGTGCAGTTCTATTTCCAGCGTGGTGTCCCCCTTAGGCCTCGGAGTGACACTTGCGTAGGATCTGTTCCTGTTCATGCTCAGGTACACAACGTCTAATAATACCATCTACTCCTTCTTTATAAAGGTGTGGATCATCCCCAAAGTAATGTCTTAAATCATAGAAGAACTTTTTCTTTTGTTGGTATGTGAAACTAGGCGGTATAAATTTAGCAACAATGTAATTAGCATAATCAGCATACCATGGAGCATTACGCGAAGCATTTATGACAGCTAATTGTACATCAGGAAAGCTATCATCAATAGGTAGTGGGTCATCAAGAACATTTTCTAACCTAGACAAGTTGTCTGCTACAGGGTTGTCAGCACCCTTTCTATCAATAATATGCAAATCAAATTCTTGTAGTAGAAGAACCCATCTAATAAGTCTAGGTTTAGCATCTTTCTTTTCCATCAGGTATTTAATAGTAGCATGATCGGTGTGAATAGTTACTTTGGAATCAACAATATAAGGTCTGAACTTATCACAAGCAAACACAACCGCCAAAAATTCCTTTTCAGTAGTAGCATAATTTCTTTGAGCACTGTCTAGAGTTTTACTAGCATAGTGAATAACATTTAGTTTCTTATCAACTCTTTGTCCTAGAACAGCACCAACAGCATAATCACTAGCATCACACATAATTTCAAAGGGTAGGTTCCAATCAGGTGGTTGAACAATAGGTGCGGAAATCAAGGCATTCTTAAGGATTTCAAATGCTTCTACACAATCATCATCAAAAATGAATGGAACATCTTTTTGCAAAAGATTAGTGAGAGGCCTAGAAATCTTAGAGAAGTCTTTAATAAACCTCCTATAGAAACCAGCATGACCAAGGAAACTTCTTATACCTCTTATGTCCATAGGACACGGCATTTTTTCAATGGCATCAACTTTAGCTTTATCAACTTCAATACCTCTTTCGGAAATCTTGTGTCCCAAGACAATACCTTCATTAACCATAAAGTGGCACTTTTCCCAATTCAAGACAAGATTAGTTTCTTCACATCTCTGCAAAACTCGATCAAGGTTGCTCAAGCAATCATCAAAAGAAGTCCCATAAACGGAAAAATCATCCATGAAAACCTCAACAATCTTTTCACAAAAGTCAGAGAATATAGCCATCATACATCTTTGAAAGGTAGCAGGTGCATTGCATAAACCAAAAGGCATACATCTATAAGCAAAGGTACCGAAAGGGCAAGTAAAAGTGGTCTTTTCTTGATCCTGTTTCGACACAGGTATTTGAGAGAAACCAGAATAACCATCTAGGAAGCAAAAATGTGTGTGTTTGGATAGTCTTTCTAGCATTTGATCAATGAAAGGTAGAGGGTAATGATCTTTCCTAGTAGCTTTAGTTAATTTCCTGATATCAATTACCATTCTATATCCTGTAACAATTCTTTGCGGGATCAATTCATTTTTATCATTAGGAACAACGGTAATACCTCCTTTCTTAGGAACACAATGAACGGGACTAACCCATCTACTATCAGCAATAGGATAAATTATACCTGCCTCCAGAAGCTTTAGTATTTCATTTCTTACCACTTCTTTCATTTTAGGATTTAACCGTAGTTGGTGATCAACAACCGGCTTAGCATCAGGCTCCATATTAATTTTGTGCTGACATAGAGTGGGACTAATGCCCTTAAGATCAGCAAGAGTATATCCAATAGCAGCACGGTGCTTCCTCAGAGTTTTCAATAATCTCTTTTCTTCATGCTCTGAAAGGTTAGCACTAATAATAACAGGATATATCTCCTTTTCATCAAGATAAGCATATTTCAAAGTATCAGGTAATTGTTTAAGCTCAAACACGGGATCACCCTTGGGTGGAGGGGGATCCCCAAGTATTTCAACAGGCAGGTTGTGTTTCAAAATAGGTTGCTGATCAAAGAAAATCTTATCTATTTCATTCCTTTCATTCATATGCATATCATTTTCATGGTCTAGCAAATATTGTTCTAAAGGATCAGTGGGAGGTACATCAATAGAAGCAAGACCAATAATTTCATCTTTACTAGGCAATTCTTTGTCATGGGGTTGTCTACGAAATTTAGAGAAATTGAACTCATGAGACACATCCCCAAAACTTACAGTAACAGTTTCTTTATCACAATCAATCCTAGCATTAACAGTATTCAAGAAAGGTCTACCAAATATTATGGGACAAAAATCATCTTGTGGGGAACCAAGAACAAGAAAATCAGTAGGATATTTTATTTTCCCACACAAGACTTCAACATCTCTAACAATCCCAATTGGTGCAATGGTGTCTCTATTAGCAAGCTTAATGGTAACATCAATTTCCTCTAGTTCAACTGGTTCATTATCATTCATAATTTCTTTGTATAAGGAAAAGGAAATTGCACTCACGCTAGCACCCACATCACACAAGCCATGATAACAATGATCTCCTATTTTAACGGAAACAACAGGCACGCCAACAATAGGTCTATGTTTACCTTTAGTATCGGGTCTAGCAATTCTAGCAGCTTCATCACAGAAATGAATAACATGCCCATTAATATTATAAACCAAGAGATCTTTAACCATAGCAATACTAGGTTCAACTTTAATTTTTTCAGGGGGTGTAGGTGTTCTAGTACAGCTCTTACGAACCACAGTTGAAGCTTTAGCATGTTCCTTTATTCTAACAGGGAAAGGTGGTTTCTCAATATAAGCGGTAGGAACAATAGGATCAACATTATAAGTTATGGTTTCTTCTTCAACTTTAATAGGTTCAACTACTTTCACTTCAATGGGAGTATGATATTTAAACCACTTCTCCTTAGGGAGATCAACATGAGCAGCAAAAGATTCACAGAAAGAAGCTACTATCTCAGAGTCAAGTCCATATTTAGTGCTAAAATCACGAAAAGCATCGGTGTCTATAAAGGATTTAACACAATCAAACTTAAGGTTTATACCTGAATCCTTACCTTCGTCGAGTTCCCAATCTTCAGAGTTGCATTTAATTCTTTCCAGTAAATCCCATTTGAATTCAATATCCCTCTTCATAAAGGAACCAGCACAAGAAGTATCGAGCATGGATCGATGATTATGAGAAAGCCGAGCATAAAAATTCTGAATAATAATTTCTCTTGAGAGCTCATGATTGGGGCATGAATATAACATTGACTTAAGCCTCCCCCAAGCTTGAGCGATACTTTCTCCTTCACAAGGCCAAAAATTATAAATGTAATTCCGATCACGATGAACCAGATGCATAGGATAAAACTTCTGATGAAATTCCAATTTCAATCGGTTGTAGTTCCATGATCCAATATCATCACATAGCCTATACCATGTCAATGCCTTCTCCTTCAAAGATAAAGGAAAGACCTTCTTCTTGACATCATCCTCGGGCAAACCTGCAAGCTTAAATAATCCGCAAACTTCATCCACATAGATTAGATGTAAATCAGGATGTAGTGTTCCATCTCCTGCATAAGGATTAGCTAGCAGTTTCTCTATCATACCCGAAGGAATTTCATAATAAATATTTGCAGTAGGTGCAGGAGGTTGAGGACCAACTCTTTGTGCTTCCGGTCAAGGTGAAGATACCCCGAACAAGCCCCTCAAAGGATTATTTTCCATAGTAACAAGTGACAGTAAATTTCAGCACACTATATAAAATTTTCCTTACCAAGTCCCACTTACCAAAGGCGCTTCACTCCCCGGCAATGGCGCCAGAAAAGAGTCTTGATGACCCACAAGTATAGGGGATCTATCATAGTCCTTTCGATAAGTAAGAGTGTCGAACCCAACGAGGAGCAGAAGGAAATGACAAGCGGTCTTCAGTAAGGTATTCTCTGCAAGCACTGAAATTATCGGTAACAGATAGTTTTGTGATAGGATAATTCGTAACGGGTAGCAAGTAACAAATGTAACAAAGATGCAGCAAGGTGGCCCAATACTTTTTATAGCAAAGGACAAGCCTGGACAAACTCTTATATAAAGCAAAGAGCTCCCGAGGACACATGGGAATTACTGTCAATCTAGTTTTCATCATGCTCATATGATTCGCGTTCGTTACTTTGATAATTTGATATGTGGGTGGACCGGTGCTTGGGTGCTGCCCTTACCTAGACAAGCCTCCCACTTATGATTAACCCCTCTCGCAAGCATCCGCAACTACGAAAGAAGAATTAAGATAAATCTAACCATAGCATGAAACATGTGGATCCAAATCAGCCCCTTACGAAGCAACGCATAAACTAGTGTTTAAGCTTCTGTCACTCTAGCAACCCATCATCTACTTATTACTTCCCAATGCCTTCCTCTAGGCCCAAACAATGGTGAAGTGTCATGTAATCGACGTTCACATAACAGCACTAGAGGAGAGATAACATACATCTCATCAAAATATCGAACGAATACCAAATTCACATGATTACTTATAACAAGACTTGTCACATGTCCTCAGGAACAAACGTAACTACTCACAAAGCATATTCATGTTCATAATCAGAGGAGTATTAATTATCATTAAGGATCTGAACATATGATCTTCCACCTAGTAAACCAACTAGCATCAACTACAAGGAGTAATCAACACTACTAGCAACCCACATGTACCAATCTGAGGTTTGAGACAAAGATCGGATACAAGAGATGAACTAGGGTTTAGAGAGGAGATGGTGATGTTGAAGATGTTGATGGAGATTGACCCCCTCTCGACGAGAGGATCGTTGGTGATGACGATGGCTTCGATTTCCCCCTCCGGGAGGGAAGTTTCCCCGGCAGAACAGCTCCGCCGGAGCCCTAGATTGGTTCTGCCCAGGTTCCGCCTCGAGACGTCGGCGCTTCGTCCCGAAAGCTCCCTTCTGATTTTTTCCAGGTCAAAACCCTCCATATAGCAGAAGATGGGCGCCGGAGACCTGCCAGGGGGCCCACAAGCCACTAGGGCGCGCCCTGGGGGTAGGGCGCGCCCTCCAGGCTTGTGCCTGCCTGGTGGGTCCCCTCTGGTATTTTATTTGCCTAGTATTTTTTATATATTCCAAAATAATTCTCCGTAAATTTTCAGGACTTTTGGAGTTGTGTAGAATAGGTATCTCAGATTTGCTTCTTTTCCAGTCCAGAATTCCAGCTGCCGGCATTCTCCCTCTTCATGTAAACCTTGTAAAATAAGAGAGAAAATGCATAAATATTGCACCATAATGTGTATTAACAGCTCATAATGCAATAAGTATCGATATAAAAGCATGATGCAAAATGGACGTATCATCGGGCTCTCGTCATCCTCTTCGCGGAGGAGTCAAATCCTCGTAGCCCGCTTCTACATGAGCCACGGAAACCCTGAAGGCATCACCGGGCATCGGCCAACCATGGAACATGTGATCTAACGGATTCATTATTGTACCCTTTGCCACATCCACCAACTGGTCGTTGATGTGGCATAGGAGGGTGCATGGAGTTCCGTCGGCCTGCGAAGACGTGTGTGGCGTCAGAGATCCGAAAGGTAAAGGAACGAAAGATTTAATATGTTGATGAGGGTGCAACGCGTAATTACCCCGAGGGCGTCGAGCTCAGCTAATGTCGAAGCCCCGCCGAGCATGCCAGAGACGGAGGAGGGGCTGCTATGAGTGACGATGGTGGGTGCGTGTGCGGGTGCGGTTGCGAGAGCAGGTACGACTGCTATATTTACCGAGTTGCTCCCAGCGAAGTTGGGAAGGGGAAAATGATCTGCGTTTGGATTTTCTTTCGCCCACTTAAAGACAACCGGAAGCACGGCAGAAGACACAGCTGCAAATTCAACTCTGGCCGTAGCTATCGCTGCCTCGATTGCCTCAGGTTTGGTCTCTTCTCTGGCCGCAACTATGGCTTTCTCGACCGCTTGTGCCACTACCTCGTTGAGAGACACTTCGCTTAGCTTCCTTCTCTACCTACGCGTCTACTTGTCTTCCTTGTAGTAGTGATGGGGATATGTGCCTAGGGTAGGGTCTTAGGCCTGACCTACATACCCTACCTAAGGACACTACATTAGAGAACTTAAGGATTACAAGGAAGTCTCCGACTGAAATCACCATGGCGCATGAGTCACTCGACAGAACATCCACTCGGAGGTTTCTCCCTCCACTCGACAGTTGCCTTTCACTCGAAAGAACCGGAAGTCAGTCGACCGCAGAAGACCAAAAGCCACTCCAGGGAGGCCAACGGGTAGGCGTTCGGCTGGTCGCCATAAATAGCATTTATTACATACGTTATCAGTAACGTTCACCTTTATTACCACGATTGAACCCTTGGTTGCCGGGTATTCATGAAGTGCAGCCCACTCTATATAAGCCACCCCTCCCCTCTGGCACAAGGGATCGCACCTCCTGTAACTCACACATTCCACACGAGAAAAGCTCCCGAGCACTGAGACGTAGGGCTGTTACCTCCACGAGAGGGGCCTGAACTCATACATCCGTGTGTACAATCTCGCCGTAGCTAGGACTCTGCCCTCTCCTTACATACCCCTAACCTCTACTGTCAAGCTCGTTCCCAAGACAGTTGGCGCCCACCATGGGGCAGGCGTCTAAGCGACTTCCGGCAAGTTTGCAATTTTCTTCTTCATCATGTCTTCCGGCGGCGGTTTGTTCCAGGGCCACGAGATCCGTCTCGGTGCGCTCACCTTCGTCGCCGACGACTCGGCATGGCTTCAGGAAGCGCCTCTGGACGTTGAGGCGCTCCCGATCCGCGGGGCGACGCACTTCTGTGCAAGCTCCTGCGGCGTTCTTCTTCGGCAGCCGTCGACTCCGGTATCGATTGCTCTCCCCGCTGTTCATCGCCGCAAGCGATTTGGTCGCTCGCGGCTCCAGCGTTGGGTGAGACATGCGGCGGCTCGCCAAGCATCATCTCCGCAGATTGCGGCTATCGAGCCCGCCGAATCATTTCACGGCGTGTTCGACTCGGCATCGGATCAGTCTGACGTTCCTTCCGAGTGCGAGAGCTGCGATCCAGCGACTGAGGTTCTTATGGCGGGTTGACATCAAAGCCCGCCTGGCTACGGCCGCGGCGGGCACGAGGTTGGAGGACCGTCGAATGAGTAGCAGCGCCGAGATGAGGATATTCTCCATACACCGATCGTCGGTGCAACTGCCGAGGCCCAGGCCTTGGAGGCCACGCGCCTTTGGCTCGAAGAGATGTAGAGGGCACTAGACAAGCGTACCCGCCAGCGTCCACAAGCTTCCGGTCAACGTCAGCGACAGTTGTTTCCGAGTGGGTCTCAGAACAACGTCCAGGTATATCGTACTCCAGTTCTGAATGTTGCAGCCACTGCTAGGATTGCAGATTCCATTCAACCATCACGTTCAGAGGCTGGCAGAGGTTTGCAGCAGATCCAAGCGTTGCTTGGGGCAGCGCAACAGCAGAATTCAGCTGTTTCTCAGTCGCGCAATAGGTTACACAGTAATTCGCCCAGGGCAGACACGGTTCAGTCGGCTCACAGCCCGGGATCACCTCTGCGTCGCAGGGGCGGAGGTTACCGTGGACATCAGTACTGAGATCAGGGACGGGATCAGTTAGCTCCTCGTTATCACCGTGATGACCGCCGTCGAGTGCCTACTCCTCCGCGGGGTGGTTCATATGTGCCCCGGCACTATAATGATCGGCGCCCGTACGGCGATGAGCGGATTCCTGGGTTCGACGCGAGGTCTATCCTCGTGCAGAATCGAATTGACAGGGGCAGAGTTCATAGAGATGGTTATGATAGAGATCATCTGAGTGGAAGTGGTGCCGTTGTCTCTGGGCCCGAGTGTTTCAGCAGAGCCATTCGATCCCTGAGATTCCCCCCAACTTCAGGTGGCGGCTGGAGTAAGCAAGTTCACTGGTGAGTCGAAGCCGGAAACATGGCTAGACAATTACTGAGTGGCAGTGCAGATCGGTGGAGGAAATGACAATATAGCCATGAAGCATTTGTCTTTGATGTTGGATGGTTCGGCCCGAGCGTGGCTGAATCAGTTGGCTCCTTCTAGCATCTACTGCTGGGAGGATCTTGCCCGAGTGTTCATCAGAACTTTCGAGGGCACATGCAAGCGTCCCGCTGGTTTGTCTGAGCTGCAGCACTGTTTGCAGAAACCGAATGAAACTTTGAGGGATTACAATCAGCGTTGGACCACCCTCCATCACACGGTGGAAAATGTTTCCGAGCACCAAGCCGTCTGCGCTTTCAAAGCCGGTGTTAGGTACAGAGAGCTTTATCTGAAGTTTGGTCGGATAGGAGATATGTCCCTGAGCAAAATGATTGAGATTGCCACCCGGTATGCCAATGGTGAAGAGGAAGACCGCCTCCGCAGCAGCAAGGGAAAGGCAGTCGACAATGATGCTGGCGGCGGCAATTCCAATCGGAAGCAAAAGCGCAAGGCCGATGGTTCTGCTCAGGCAGAGGCAACCGCTCTGGCGGCGCAAGGAAAGAATAAAGGGAAACCCAAAGGGCAATTTACCCCCAAGAAAGCAAAGAATCAGTCAGGAACGAACATCCTAGATATGCCGTGTGCACTCCACACGAAGAAGGATGTGGAAGGCAATTTGATATTGCCAAAGCACACCACTCGACAATGTAGATTACTGATCCAGCAGTTCAAGGAAGGACTGTCGAGTGGGAAAACTCCTGAAAAGTTGGATGATAAAGATAAAGAGGATTTTCCTGAGGTCAATGCCACTTTGATGATTTTTGCCGATGTAGAAAGAAAAAGTCGACTGAAAGTTATTAACAGGGAGGTCAACATGGCTGTTCCTGCCACCCCCACGTACCTCAAGTGGTCTCAGACTCCTATCACCTTTGACCAGTCGGACCACCCTGCTCATGTCGCTACCCCCGGTCGGCAAGCTCTGGTGGTGGATCCTGTTGTAGGAGGCACTCGACTCCGCAAGGTTCTCATGGACGAAGGGGGTGGATTGAACATCTTGTATGCAGAAACCCTCAAGGGAATGGGCATTCCGATGTCCCGACTCAGTGAGAGCAACATGCAGTTCCACGGAGTCATCCCTGGGAAGAAGGCCAAGTCACTCGGTCAGCTTGCGTTGTATGTGGTATTCGGCACCGACAAGAATATTCGCAAGGAAAAGTTGACGTTTGAAGTTGTAGACTTCGAGAGCGCATATCACGCCATCCTTGGTCGATCGGCTTATGCCCGTTTCATGGCCCGTCCATGTTATGTGTACCTCAAGCTAAAGATGCCCGGGCCCAAGGGTGTGATCACAGTCACAGGGAATCGACAGAGGGCTGAGGAGTGCCTTCAGCGAGGCTCCAAGATTGCCGACCAGCAAATGGCTGTGGTCGAGTTGGAAGAATACAAGAAGAATACTAATCCTGCCGATCTGCTGCGTGCTAAGAAGCCCGCCTCTGAGTTTGCTTTTCAGTCGGCAGGTGACGTGAAGCAAGTGAACGTTAACCCGACAGATCCTAATGCTGCCCCGACCAACATCTCGACGACACTCGACCGCAAATAGGAAGCCGCGCTCATCCAGTTCCTCCGTGAGAACTGGGACATCTTTGCATGGAAGCCTTCTGACATGCCGGGTGTACCCAGGGAACTGGCTGAGCACCGACTAAGAGTTGACCCGAAGGCCAAGCCTGTCAAAGAGCATTTGCATCGGTCGGCAGCAGAGAAGCGGAAGGCAATCGGCGAGGAAGTGGCTCGACTCTTGGCGGCCAAGTTCATACGCGAGGTTTACCACTCCGAGTGGCTCGCGAACGTCGTCATGGTCCCCAAGAAGGACAAGCCACTCCGCATGTGTATTGACTTTAAACATATCAATCGGGCCTGCCCGAAAGATCATTTTCCGCTCCCCCGCATCGATCAGATTGTCAACTCAACTGCGGGATGCGAGCGTTTATCTATTCTCGATGCATACTCTGGTTACCATCAGATCCGTCCGTTTGGTCCAGATGAAATAAAGACAGCCTTCATCACCCCTTTCGGGTGTTTCTGTTATATCACCATGCCTTTTGGTCTGAAAAATGCTGGCGCTACTTTCATGCGTATGATTTAGAAATGCCTGCTCAAGCAAATCAGTCGGAATGTCGAGGCTTATATGGATGATATCGTATTCAAGTCTCGCAAAGGTTCCGACCTGCTGACTGATTTGGCAGAAACATTTGCCAACTTGAGGAAATATGATATCAAGTTAAATCCGACCAAGTGCACTTTTGGAGTTCCTGGTGGCAAGTTACTCGGTTTCCTCGTCTCCGAACGGGGGATCAACGTCAATCCCGAGAAGATCGGCGCCATCGTCCGAATGAAAAGCCCTGAGCGTGTGCACGATGTCCAGAAGCTCACGGGCTTCCTAGCGGCATTGAGTAGGTTTATTTCTCGCCTCGGAGAGAAGGCATTGCCTTTATACCGACTGATGAAGAAATTTGATACGTTCGAGTGGACTCCCGAGGCAGAAGCAGCGTTTGTCGAGCTCAAAGCCCTGCTTTCCACCCAGCTGGTGCTTGCTGCTCCGCACAGCAAAGAACCCCTGCTTCTGTACATTCCAGCCACTAACCAAGTCGTCAGTACGGTTCTAACTGTCGAGCGAGAAGAAGAGGGCAAGGCGTATAAAGTCCAACGTCCAGTTTACTATATCTCTGAAGTGTTGACTCCTTCAAAGCAAAGGTACCCTCATTATCAGAAGCTCATCTATGGTATATATCTATCAGCAAAGAAGGTGGCACACTACTTCCAAGATCACTCAGTCTCAGTCGTCAGCGATGCTCCATTGTCTGAGATCCTCAACAATCGAGACGCGACTGGTCGAGTGGCCAAATGGGCTATTGAGCTCCTATACTTTGATATCAAGTTTGAAGCAAAGAAGGCAATCAAATCTCAAGCGCTTGCAGACTTCATGGCTGAGTGGATTGAACAGCAGCAGCCAACTCAAATCCACTCGGCGCACCGGACCATGTTCTTTGATGGTTCTAAGATGCTGAATGGGTCTGGTGCTGGTGTGGTATTGGTATCTCCAAATGGTGACAAGCTCAGTTATGTCCTCCAGATTCACTTTGATTCCTCCAATAATGAAGCTGAATACGAGGCACTCCTCTACGGATTACGTATGGCCATCTCACTCGGCGTCCGGCGCCTGATGGTATACGGTGATTCGGATTTGGTGGTCTATCAGGTGATGAAGGAGTGGGATGTCAGGAACCCTGCCATGACTGGATATTGCCATGCAGTGAGAAAGCTTGAGAAGAAATTCGAAGGTTTGGAACTCCACCATATTCCCCGAGTGAAGAATCAAGCAGTTGATGATTTAGCAAAAATCGGATCCACTCGGAAGCCTGTACCTAGCAATGTGATTCTAGAACACCTACATTCTCCTTCGGTGCAAGAAGATCCCTTCACTGAAGAGCCCCTCAAGCAATAAGCACCTCCAATCCGACTGAGGTTGATGTCCCGGCAGTCATAGATCTGGTCATGGAGATTCTGGTGATTACGCCCGATTGGACGGCGCCATATATTGCATACATACTGAGGCAAGAACTCCCAGAAGACGAGGTTAAAGCTCGACAGATCGTCCGTGGGTCCAAGGCCTTTACTGTGATAGATGGACAGCTTTACAGAGAAAGCGTAACTGGCGTAGCTCAACGGTGCATCTCTCCTGAGGAAGGTCGACTGATTCTGGAGGAAATTCACTCGGGGACCTGTGGTCATCATGCGTCCTCTCGGACGATTGTTGCCAAAGCATATCGAGCTGGTTTCTTCTGGCCACGCGCCAACGAGATGGCTTAGGATATTGTTGAACACTGCGAAGGATGCCAATTTTACGCAAACTTGTCACATAAGCCCGCGTCCGCCCTGAAGACTATTCCACTCGTCTGGCCGTTCGCTGTATGGGGTTTGGATATGGTCGGTCCTATCCGAACGGGCCAGAGTGGATTCACGCATCTGCTTGTAGCAGTCGACAAGTTCACCAAGTGGATTGAGGCTAAACCGATAAAGAAGCTGAATTCGTGCACTGCTATCAAATTCATGAAAGAGATAACGTTCTGGTATGGAGTTCCCCACAGTATCATCACAGACAATGGTTCAAACTTTGACTCGGAAGAGTTCAGATACTTTTGCTCCACCCAAGGCACTCGGGTGGATTACGCATCCGTTGCGCACCCCCAGACTAATGGTCAAGCTGAGCGAGCAAATGGCCTTATCCTTC
Source organism: Elymus sibiricus (assembly GCA_039707655.1). Classification (NCBI taxonomy): domain Eukaryota; kingdom Viridiplantae; phylum Streptophyta; class Magnoliopsida; order Poales; family Poaceae; genus Elymus; species Elymus sibiricus. Next base: position 535,734,730 of record CM077675.1, read on the forward strand.
AAGGGTTGAAGCCTCGACTCATGCGAGATCTTGAACATGCAGCTGGAGCTTGGGTTACTGAATTGTCGTCTGTTCTGTGGGGCTTGAGAACGACTCCTAACCGGTCGACTGGGCGCACTCCTTTTTTCATGGTGTATGGAGCCGAGGCCGTTTTGCCGAGTGATCTCCTTCACAATTCTCCCCGTGTAGATCTTTACTCAGAGGCTGAGGATGAACAAGCATGCCAGGACGGTGTAGATCTCCTGCAAGAAGAACGTGAAATGGCTCGTCACTTCCATGCAAGGCATGTCAGGAGTCGGTCATTCCATGAAGGTGATCTTGTGCTCCGAGTGGATCAGCAACGTCCTCACAAGCTCGCCCCCGTGTGGGAAGGTCCTTTCGTCGTCACCAAAGTACTGAACAATGGAGCCTACCACCTTTTCAACCTCAAGAAGAATATCGACGAACCGCGTGCCTGGAACGCGGATTTACTTCGACGTTTTTATACCGGACGACTGAGTTGTTTGATGTAATAAGAGTACTCTAGACAATGTTGTTTATCAAAGTTATGACTCCCGCAGTCCTTTGTCGATTCCGATCGCGCAATCTCAAATTCAAAAACACTCCGAGTGGTGAGCGACCCTCTCACTCGGGGGCTTAGGCGAACAAGTTTTCGCCTAAGTTAAAAATCCTGCCGAGTGAATAGAATCCTATTCACTCGGAAACTTAGCTGCGAACGAGTCTTCGCCTAAGTTGAAAACTCCTCCGAGTGACGAGCGACCCTCTCACTCGGGGGCTTAGGCGAACAAGTTTTCGCCTAAGTTAAAAATCCTGCCGAGTGAATAGCATCCTATTCACTCGGAAACTTAGCTGCGAACTAGTCTTCGCCTAAGTTGAAAACTCCTCCGAGTGATGAGTGACCTTCTCACTCGGGGGCTTAGACGAACAAGTTTTCACCTAAGTTAAAAATCCTACCGAGCGAATAGCATCCTATTCACTCGGAAACTTAGCTGCGAACCAGTCTTCGCCGAAGTGAAAAATCACTCCAAGTGGTGAGCGATCCTCTCATTCGGGGGCTTAGCTGCGAACCAGTCTTCGCCTAAGTTAAAAATCACTCCGAGTGGTGAGCGACCCTCTCACTCGGGGGCTTAGCTGCGAACCAGTCTTCGCCTAAGTTAAAAATCACTCCGACTGGTGAGCGACCCTCTCACTCGGGGGCTTAGCTGCGAACCAGTCTTCGCCTAAGTTTAAAAAATTCTCCGAGTGATGAGCGACCCTCTCACTCGGGGGCTTAGCCGCGAACAAGTTTTCACCTAAGTTAAAAAACCTGCCGAGTGAATAACATCCTATTCACTCGGGAACTTATCTGCGAACCAGTCTTCGTCTAAGTTGAAAACTCCTCCGAGTGATGAGAGACCCTCTCACTCGGGGGCTTAGCCGCGAACAAGTTTTCGCCTAAGTTAAAAATCCTGCCAAGTGAATAGCATCATATTCACTCGGAAACTTAGCTGCGAACCAGTCTTCGCGTAAGTTGAAAACTCCTCCGAGTGATGAGCGACCGTCTCACTCGGGGGCTTAGCCGCGAACAAATTTTCGCCTAAGTTAAAAAACCTGCCGAGTGAATAACATCCTATTCACTCGGAAACTTAGCTGCGAACCAGTCTTCGTCTAAGTTGAAAACTCCTCCAAGGTATGAGAGACCCTCTCACTCGGGGGCTTAGCCGCGAACAAGTTTTCGCTTAAGTTAAAAAAAAACCTGCCGAGTGAGTAGCTTCCCATTCACTCGGAAACTTAGCTGCGAACCAGTCTTCGTCTAAGTTAAAAACTCTCCCGAGTGACGAGAATTCCTCTCACTCGAGGACTTTGCCGCGAGTCAGACCTCGCTTAAGTTAAAGGCTGTTCCGAGTGACAAGCAACACTTTCACTCGGAAACTTAGTTGCGAACCAGTTTTCGCCTAATTTGGAAATCCTTCCGAGTAATGAGCATCCATCCCACTCGGAAACCAAACAGACTTAGCCAAGCAAAGGATTGGAAAGCAAAGTGCAGATAAATCCAGAATCTCTAGCGCGGATAAAAGTTGCCCACGCAAACGGAAGTACTCAGGCCTATGGCCTGAACGAAGTTTTAAACGGTTACACCATCACTCGGCATACCGAGGCAAATAGAGTTTCAACTGCAAGCAAAGTATTTTTCAAGCACCGGTGGGACTCGCGGGCTCGTCAAAGGTGTCCAGATCAATCCCATCGGCGATCCGAGTGACTGCATCGATGAAGGTCTCCATGAAGTCTTCGAATTGAAGTTTCTTCGTGTTGGCCACCTGAAGAGTCTTCAGCTTGTCCTCCTTAGCCTCCTTGCAATGGACCCGGACGAGTGAAAGCACCACGTCAGCTCCGCAGCGAGCAGCAGATTTTTTCCATGCCTGCACTCGACCAGGAATCTCATTGAGGCGGGTCATCATCGACTCGAGGTCAGTCTGGACGGTGTCTTCCGGCCACAGTTCTTTGTCGACATTCTCCAGCGCAGCCCTCAGTCGAGTGATATACCCTTGAACACTTCTAAGACGAGCGTCAAGCCGAAACATGTTCATGGCCACAACGTCCCCGACGGGTGACTTGGTGGGGTCCAGATTTGGCTCGATCTCCTCAGTCTCCTTGTCAAAGTCTTGGCAGAATTCTACACGAAGGGGAAATGAAAAGTTGGTCACGCTGCTGTTCTGAAGAAATTAAAGAAATTCACTCAACAGAAGAAAGTTACCTTCAAGCATGCCGAACATCTTCTTTGCGAAGTCTCCCAAGTATTTCTCCAGACCGTTACTTTTCTTGGTCAGCTGTTCAACCTTTTTGATCCAATCGGCCCGTTCTTGCTTGAGTTTGGTGTTCTCTTCTTCCAACTTATTGGTTGCGGCAAGCTTCTTCTCAGCAGCCTCGGTTTTCTCCCTCGCCAGCTTCTGAGGATCAACGAGCGCCTTGTCTTTATCCTCAAGCGCCTTCCTCAAGCGCCTTCTTCATGAAATAACATTGTTGAGTCGCGCTTGGAGTCGACGGTTCTCATCACGCACGTCTGTTCGAGTGAGGACACTCGGTTCAAAGGATAGAAGATGAAAGTGATAGTGCAATTGGTCGTCAAGAATTACCTCCCAGGGTCTTCAGCTCGGTCTGTGCACGGTCTAGGTCGTTCTTGGTCACCTCCAGATCCTGCTGAACCTGGTTTTTCTCCTTCTCCAGGTCAACGTACTGAGTCCCAAGCTCACAGGCTTTCTGAAATCAGCAAAGAAGTAGTTCAGTCGACACTAATATTTCTCCACTCCCGAGTGGAAAAGAGCAAGTTCAGTCGACTGGATGGCGGCCCGCCGCCCCACCCCACACCCCTGCAAAGCGTCATATCATGGTTGATGGAAATGATGTCCATGAAACCTGTAGGATAGGTCTTGCCAGTTCGGACCTTTCCATCCCTAAGACAAGCATTCAGAGGTGGATATACTAAGAAAAAGAACCCACTCGACGGATCGAGTGACAAGCGTACTCCAAGTACGAAAAAGGACCCCGAGTCCAAGTTCTTAAGACTACTGCCCATCGTAAACGATCGACAGTAGTCTCGGGGACTACACCCAGTGGGTGCACTCAGCGTGCCCCCACTGGATACGAAACCACTCGACCAGGCCCGCCTTGTCCAAAAAAAAAGAGCAAACATGCAACAATTGTCTCTATCAGACCCCCGCCGATGCAAGCACTCGACGGCGGTCTCGGGGACTACACCCAGTGGGTGCACTCAGCGTGCCCCCACTAGACCTACTATAACTCGACCAGGTCCGTCCTGTCGAGTGACAAGCGCATATCAAAGCAAATCTAAGACCCCTGCCGATGTCACCACCATTCGACAGCGGTCTCGGGGACTACACCCAGTGGGTGCACTCAGCGTGCCCCCACTGGACCAGAAACCACTCGACTAAGACCTGATCTACTCGAGGGGAAAACAAGCAAGTATGCAACAAAAGAAAACACCCAGTGGGGGTAGAGTCAAGATGGACGAGAATTCAATCAGAAATGAACTTACAATCGCACTTACTCGGACATTGGCACGAAGCACTGAGCTGGCATCATAAGCCAACTTGCTGGCCTCGTATGCCTCCTTCGTACGCATCATCATTTGCTCAGCCTGGATCATGGCCTCTTTGCCAGCTCCAGTCTGGTCCTCTGGGACGCGGTACAGAGGGAACTCGGGCGTCGGATGAATCGGTGCTGCAGCTGGGGTCACAAGAGTTGCCGGAGGTTGCCCAATTGGCGCTGAGACCACAAGAGTTGAAGTTGCTGGCGGGGAACTCGACAGGGGAACCTCAAGTCTAGCCCTAGCTCGAGAAGAGTTGCCAAGTTCTTGGGATGATGCAGCAGTCGACCTACGAGGCGCCTGCCCCGACGATGTCCTCCGAGCGCGTACGTGCGAGGTGCCCAAGGTCACGCCTTCATCCCCCACACCCTGCTTTGGCTCCTCATCGTCTTCCACGTGAATGACGTCTGCAGCTGCCAATCGACAACGTTAACTTATTCAATCGACGATTCTTCTCCAAAAAACAGAGTAGAGTGAAGATTTGTTATACCTCATTGAGAGGTGGCGGCATCAGTAGTGTCCACTTCCATGTGCTCCTCTTCATCTCGCGGAGGCGACGTCACTGAGGTAGCAGCTCTGGCAAACAAATTCCACTCGATCAGCAAAGACATGAAGTTCCACAACAGCAGAAAAAGGAAAATGAACACTCACGTTGAGGCGATGGGCACGGCAATCTTCATACGGGGCAGAGCCTTCGGAGGTTTTGGTCCGACAGACCTGGGCTGTTTCGCAGCCTTTTCAGTCGACTCAGATGTTGCAGCAGGGTCGCGCTTCGGGTTCCTGGTGCTCGATGCCAAGGTTCTGCTTGGGACGGCCGCTGGGTTTTGGCGCTGCTTGGAACAGTGCTCGGTGCGCGGAGGAGACTGAATCTCTTCCACGCTCTCCTCCGGGTCGTCACGACTGACTTCACTGTCCTCGGCGCAATCAACGTCTACGCTGCCGCCTGCGCTCTCTTCTCCGTCATCAGGCTGCCCTCCGTTCGGTACGGGCAAATACATGTTCGTAAATTCCTGCAAGATACAAACAGTAAAGTCAGTCGGCTGAAGATCCAATCACTCGACGAAACATGAAAGCATTCGACAAAGATATAACTCACCAGGTTCGGCGGCGGGTTCGCAGCAGAGAAGGGCAAGATTCACTTGGCTCTCAGAGGGTTGTCACAGGCTCCGGTGATTATTCTGAGCCACTGTGCAACAGTCTCCTCAAAGACTTCCTCTGGATGTGTCCAAGTCGTGTCTTCGGCGCCCGAATAGTGCCACATAGTGTGGTCCCTCGCTTGAAGGGGCTGGATTTGCCAACTGAGAAACGCCTCTAGTAGGTCCATACCAGTCACTCCGCCACGGATCAAATCTACTACTGCGTTCACTAAAATTCCTACCTGGACTTTCTCTCCCCCTGTCACGTGCAATGTTCTGGGAGTAGTGGGTCGCTCCAATGTGAAGGGGGGAAGGCCAGTCGAAATATTGGGAGATACAACATCTTTGCAGTAAAACCAAGTCGACTGCCACCCCCGAACAGATTCAGGAAAGGTCATCGACTGCCACTCCTGCTCCTTTTTTGGAGTCCCAGGCCACCGCATAGCTGGATGACGTGGGTTTTACTATCACTCGGGTTGGCCTTTTTGACTGACTGAGACCGGATGGTGAAGATGTGTTTGAACAAGCCCAAGTGAGGGGCACAGCCCAAGAAGCATTCACACAGTGTTATGAACGCAGCAAGATACGCAATGGCATTTGGAGGGAAATGGTGAAGTTGTGCGCCGAAGAAATTCAAGAACCCACGGATGAATGGATGGGGAGGCAGAGAAAAACCTCGCTCGACGTGGGTGAGGAGGAGGACTCGCTCGCCTTCGCGCGGCTCCGGCTCGGTCTCTCCCTCCGATAGCCTCCACGACACATCATCAATCAGCCCGTCGGCGACGAGGTTCTGGATGTCCTCCGCCGTGATGGTCGACCGAAGGAAATCCCCTTGGATCCACCCCGGCGGCGCCATGGACCGGGCGCGCGACGGCTTCTTCGCCTTGGCTCCCTTCTTGGCGCGCTCGAGCTTCTCCGTCTTCCCCTTCGTCATCGCGGAGGCGGTCGTCGAGGCGGAGCCGAGCGGCGCGCGTGGAGCAGAGGAGGCGGAGGAAAAGAGGGGAATGGAGGAGGAGCAATGTACCGGCCCTTGCGCCGTCCCGTCTTATAGCTGCCCGAGTGGGTCGCTGACCTGCGGGCCCGCCGGATCTCTGTGAATCCCGATTGCGGAGGAAGCGCAGTACGTGGCATTAAAGACGGTGCGAAAATCGAGGCGTCATGCCCCCACTTGCCCCAGTCGTTGCGTCATCGTCGCGCGGCGCGTGCTTACCAAATTTTTGAATCCCGTGAAATCCGGGCCTGACGAAGCGACCCCTCGCATCAGGAGACCCTGCTGACCACTCGGACCTGAGTCCGCGCTCAAGTTCACTCAGGCGCATTTCAAGACATAATCGATCAGGGTGAATGACAAAGACTCCAATAGACGCAGACTTCTGTGAAGCCCTGAAATGCAGTCGGAATTTGCGTGTCTTATCAGAACCCGCTTTGACCCCTTTTTCACTCAAACCTCGATCCATTCGGGGGCTAATGATGGGGATATGTGCCTAGGGTAGGGTCTTAGGCCTGACCTACATACCCTACCTAAGGACACTACATTAGAGAACTTAAGGATTACAAGGAAGTCTCCGACTGAAATCACCATGGCGCATGAGCCACTCGACAGAACATCCACTCGGAGGTTTCTCCCTCCACTTGACAGTTGCCTTTCACTCGGAAGAACCAGAAGTCAGTCGACCGCAGAAGACCAGAAGCCACTCCAGGGAGGCCAACGGGCAGGCGTTCGACTGGTCGCCATAAATAGCATTTATTACATACGTTATCAGTAACGTTCACCTTTATTACCACGATCAAACCCTTGGTTGCCGGGTATTCATGAGGGGCATCGCACTCTATATAAGCCACCCCTCCCCTCTGGCACAAGGGTTCGCACCTCCTATAACTCACAGATTCCACACAACAAAAGCTCCCGAGCATTGAGACGTAGGGCTGTTACCTCCACGAGAGGGGCCTGAACTCATACATCCGTGTGTCCAGTCTCGCCGTAGCTAGGACTCTGCACTCCCCTTACGTACCCCTAACCTCTACTGTCAGGCTCGTTCCCACGACAAGTAGTACGTCCACGTGTCACCGTCTCCGGCGCCGACTACATAGCCATACTCCGGCAGCTCGTTTGCCGGCTTTCCCTTGAGTTTGTTCAAGGCACGGTTGAAAGGGGTGTCCCACGCGTACTTCATCGACGACTGAGATGATGAGTCACTTTCTGATGCAAGCCTTTTTTGCTCTTTCTGCAAAAGGAACGTGAACCGTTTAGAAATGTAACTAGAACGTAGTCGACTTTATTAGAAGCTAAGGTGGTAAATTAATAATTACCAATAGTCTTATGAACTTCCTCGTCGGCACGTCCGTGACCCATTCCCCGGTCTCCTCGTCTTTCCTGTACTGGGCCCTGATGAAGTCATGTTCCTGCGGGATGGTGAACTCCGCGAAGGGGTATGGTTGCTGCTGATGTTCACGTTCTGCGTCCTCCTTATCCCACATGGGCTTCTTCCCCGTGTAACCATGGCATCCGAGGTGGTGGGCCCCGATGTTCCTAGACTGAAGCTCCTTGAATTTCTCTGACTTGGCCTTGGTTTCAGGGGCAACACAATTAGTCTTGAATGTTTGGTACTCATCTTCCGAAATCATCGGCCACTGAGCACTGATGGTGGCGTATATATGATGAACCCTCTACAACCATCGCTTTTCTCACCCTACCTTTCCAGGAGCTCAGGTCATTGCTAAACTTGCCAAGAACTTTTTGGTTTGTCCGATCCATGTTCGGATCTTTCCATCGATCGACATCGTCATTCCGGCCGGGGAACTTGTATCTCGCGTGCAACTTGGTTAGGAGGAGCCGCTCCAAAGCTACTTTCTCCCTTATGTTTGTCTCATTGATGTTGACGGGCTCTCATAGGATGCATGCTACGTTCTTGGCATAGCCCGCTGACACATTCCTCGGACTTACTGGTTTGAAGTTGCGGGGGTGCACCGAGTGGACCTCCAGTCTTCCGGTGCCAAGCTTATTTGGCTTCTGGGTCCTTTTCTTCTTCTCCATGGTCAGGTTGACACCATCCGTGTCGGTCTCAGTGCGATCGGTGGTTTCGGCGCCACCACCACCCTCCGTGATCCGAAGGGGGCCCTGCGACCCTTTTTCCTAACTTGCCAAAAAGTTGAGGAATGCGTGGCCATCTGCGGCGACGTTAGAACCCCCGGCTTCGTCGTTGTTCGCCATGTTGCCTAGGGTTATATTTGCCGGTTTAATTCAAGAACTAATAAAATGGACTATATTTTTCTAGAATGTCGTTTCATTCCCGTTCCGGCAAATCCCGGGCACTCGATATGTCCTACTTTCTAGCACAAGTCATGCCAAAATTCACGAATTTTCTTGGCATGACCTTTGCTAAAAATAGGACATATTGAGCACCTGAAATTGTCCGGAACGGAAATGAATCAACATTCCAGCAAAACATAGGCCACTCGGAATTTCCCTGCAAACAATAAAAGGCAAGATAGCACTTGGGCAAGCACATACACATGTAGTACACATATCCATCATATTTCCAAATATCCACATCATCACATGTCCAAATATCCATGTGTGACAGCACTAGTACTACACAACATTAGTCCACATATCACATGTCCAAATAGACCATCTTTACTAAGAGCAACTACAGCACTATGTACATGAGCAGAACCACATAGACCATCTTTACTCACTAGATGGCTGTCGAGGATGCGGGTGGCATCGGTGATCTTATGGGCGTCGTCGAGCGGCACGTCGGTGATGTACCTGCTCACACTAGTTCAATCATGGTGGTACAGTACTAAAATCTGAAAATGGACTCATCAGGCCGTGTGACGACCATGACCAACAAAAATCTGCAAATGGACTTATTATTCCATGTGACGACCATGGCCAACGAAGAAATGAACAAAATTAGTAAAACTTCTGAAACTATTGCACTTGATAATCAATTGATAATGAAACTTATGAAATTCAGTATATGTGCTTACACAAACTTCTGAAATTGCAGTAAGCTCTTTCAAAATTCTGTTTTTTATGTACTTACACAAATAAAATTAGTAAAACTTCTGAAATACCTAGGGTTCATACATTCACAGTGCCAAAATAATCCTTCTGAAATACCTAGGGTTCATACCTAGGGTTCATCCTTCTGAAATACCTAGAGTTCCATGGACAGAGAGGAGGAGTGGAGCAGGAGCAGGGATGAGATAGGGAGGAGAGGAGAGGAAAGCTCACCTGAGGGCGGTGGGCCGCAGGAGCTCATTTCATCGCTAGCGGTTTGGGGCGGGGACGACGACGGCAGCAGCGTGGAGGGCGACGGAGGGTCGACGTTGGCGGGGGGCCGGACGAGGAGGAGCGGGGGCGAGGTCGGAGACGATCACAGCAGCGGCAGGGAAGAGCTCGCGGAGGACAGATCGATCGAATGGGGAATGGGGGAGGAAGGAAGGAGGGAGGGCCGCCGCGGGGTACTAAGTCATACTTAGTAGTTGCGCGGGGGTGAAACCCCGCGCTACAGCTAAGTTAGCTATAGCGCGGGTCGGGAGACCCCGCCCTACTACTACATTTTCCTTTTTGTTTTGTTTTTATTACATTTTCTTTTATTATTACTATTTTTTATTTTTTATTTTCCCTTTTATTTTTCTTTTTCTTTTTATTTTTCCTTTTTCTTTTCTTTTTCCTCGCAGTCGACGGGAACATCTCCTCCCACTGAGCAAATATCGCCGAAACCCTGGTGGGCAAGGGATAACAATGTATAAAACTCAGATCGATGCACAATATTAATTAGCGATATTAGTACATAATATATATTACATCATTTGACCGATAACGGTTAAGTGCGTGTACAAAATAGATACATATATAAATGATAGTTTCTCAACGTCGATGACGTTTCACAGTGATCTTCTTTCCTTTTTTGTTCGCTGTCGAATAATTTAGCCCCTCGTCATGACTTTTCCTTTTCCAGTGAGTACGATCTTTCTTAGGTAATGTAGTCTTGCTTCTTCTTTTGACGTATGCTTCATCGTCATCGTCATCTTCCCTCATCGGGTTGCCGTACTGGTCGTAGTCTTCGTCGTTGGCGACTCCATCCATTCCGACGATGCTCCTTTTGCCTCTCCTCACGACAACACGAATAGCATTGCTCGGGTCAGTTATGAAGACGCATTGGATCACGTGCTTAGCGTGTACCCATGGTTCATTTTTCGTGGTGACGTTCATGGTAGCGCTCTTGGCGTCGGGTATAGACATGGTAGTGAAATACCGGTTTTCTCTTTGGATGGCCTTAGCCCATCTGACACGGAACATCGTCACGTTGTGCAGTCCATAGTAGTCAAGCTCCCAGATCTCTTCGACCCTTGCATATATCTTTCAATTACATCGTCGTCGCCGGTCATGGATTCCATCGTCACCCCTGAGTTCTGGTAATCACTGTTTTTATCTTTGGCTTCTGTGTAGAACATGTATCCGTTGATATCATATGCCTGATAAGTCGTGAGGTTGACCGCGGGGTCATGTGCTAAGGCGTATATGAGCTTTTCGTCCGTACAACCCTCTTCCAGGGGATTAGCCAGAACTCGTTGTTTGAACCAACGGAAGAAAGAGGAGTTGTGCTCTCTAATAACTTCGGTGTCCGTCTTGCGCAGCCCCCGGTCATGGTAGTTCTTTGCAATGGTGTCTTTGTGCAGTGTCAACAAAGGATCTAGCACCTGTAGGTGTTATAGCACTACTAAGTTTGCTCTGTCAAAGTCGTTGCATCGACCTGAGTGGTCCACATGCAATTCCCTACGACCGTTGCTGTGACCTGCTCTTGCAAGCCTGCCTAGGTGCTTGTTGACGGGCAAACCAACAACAGGGTTTCCGATGCCTAGATAATTCTCGCAGAAGGAGATGAACTCTTGGGTCAGATAGCCCTGGATGATGCTTCCATCTGGACGGGACATGTTACGAACGAATCCTTTGATGAGCCCATTTATCCTTTTGAACGGCATCATGCTATGCAGGAATGCCGGCCCGAGGTCGATGATGTCATCCACAATGTGAATGCACAAATGCACCATGACGTCAAAGAACGCAGGTGGGAAGTACATCTCAATCTCATTAAGTATGACAATGATCTCTTCCTATAGCCTTCAGAGCTGCTTCAAACTGATCGACTTTCGAGAGATAACACCAAAAAAGTTGTAGAGAATAGTAAGCGTATCACGGATGTGCTTGTCCATTATCTCTCTAAGTGCAACCGGGAGTATTTCTGTCATCATCACGTGACAGTCATGAGACTTCATCCCGCTGAACCTTTTTTTCTTGGTGTCCAGAAATCTGCTTATCTTCCCAGAGTAACCAGAACTAAATTTGATTCCGGTAAGGCACTTGAAGAATTGACCGATCTCCTTCGGACTTTAGGTGAAGCAAGAGGGAGGGAAATAATGCTCTTCCTTCTTGTTGACTTAGGGGGGCGTCCTAAATGGAGATCTTCCCTGATACCTAAAAATTCCAAGTCTCTTCTTGCCTTTGGCCCATCCTTGGTTTTCTCCGGCATGTTCATCAGTGTGCCAAGCAAGCTTTCGAGGACATTTTTCGTGATATGCATTTGATCAAGGCTATGAGGCATGTCAAGTTTGGGCCAGTACTCCAAGTCCCAGAAAATAGACCCCGTTTTCCATACCTATAGCAGCGGCTCTGGCGCATTTTTCTTCTTTCCCGGCGCGAGGCACTCTTTCCAATTTTTCAACAACTCATCGATTTCGACGCCGTTCCTCTTACGTGGAGGTCCTCGGTGCTCAGCCTCACCATTGAACAGATCTCCACGCTTTCTCCACGGGTAATCCTTCTTGCGCCATCTTCGATGCCCCATGTACACGGTTTTTGAAGACCCGCCATCTTTCGGTAGCTGCAGAGACGTTGTATCATCCATGCACCTAGTGCATCCACACTGTCCGTGGCACACCTGGCCTGAGACATATCCATAACTGAGAAAGTCGTGCACCATCATGATCAACGCGCCTCTCATATCAAAATACTCTCCAATGCTAGCGTCCCATGTCTTGACTGGTGTTGTCCATAACATGTGTAGCTCCTCTTTCAGTAGCTCGAGATATAGATTAATATCATTTCCCAATTGTTTCGGCCCTTGAACAGCATACTCATGTGTATGTACTTTGTCTTCATGCACTTCCAGGGTGGAGGTTGTACATCCATACAAACACGGACCATGTGCTATGGTTGGTGTTCTGGTTGCCAAACGGATTCATGCCATCAGTACTCACGCCAAGCACGATGTTCCTTGGATCATCTGCGAAATATGAATATTCAGCGTTTAACGCTCTCTACTGGCTAGCAACTGCGAGGTGTCTCAACTTCGGACCATCTCCATGTTTTGGCTTCACCCTTTCCGTGTGCCAGCGCATGAGCTTTGCTTCCTTAGGATCTACGAAATACCGCTACAAATGGCGAGTGATCTGAAAGTACGATACAACTTTTTGAGGAGCTTTCTTTCCAGCCCTCTTGTATCGAGAAGCATTGCACACAATACAGCTGGTTTTTTCCGCATGCTCGTTCCGATAAATGATGAAATCGTTGATGCATGCGTGGTATCTAATGTGCGGCAGATCAAGAGGGCACACGATTTTATTGGCCTCCTCGACACTAGTAGGACATAGGTTCCCCACGGGAAGAACTTTCTGTAGATACTTCAAATGCTCACCGAGGCTCGCGTCAGTCCATTAGTTTTTTGCCTTCATCTTTAGAAGTTCAAGCGTGAAACTCAAGCGAGTGTCATCGGGATCGCAACCATCATACAATGGAGTATTCGAGTCTTGCTCCAATTGCGCCAGCTTGGCCTCCTCTCTAGAAGCAGCTCTGTCGCTAGTCGTCTTCTTGCGAAGAAGGTCTCGAATATGAGGGTCCTGGATGACTGAACTTAGTAGCGATGAAGACTGCGGCATGTCCGCATCTTCTCCATGTTCGGCCCCTTCTCCGCCATGTCCGGCCTCTTCTCTACCATGTGTGGCACCCTCTTCTTTAGGTCCATCGGTCATCTCTTTGTCTGGCCCCATGTCGTTATTGGCTGCCACGTTGACGTCCTCGTCATCATCTTCACTTATCCACCGAGTATAACCATTCATGAAACCATGCATGAGTAGGTGCGCCTTCAAACGGCCACCCGTAAAGGGGTCGAGCCAGACTCCCTCTTTGCATTCTTGACACGGACATTTTATCTCGCTGCGGTTATTTTGTAACATGTTGGCCACCGCGGATTGCATGTATCTATCCACCATCCTTCCACTGACCTTCATGAGCACCTGTGCGGTATATATAAGCAAAAGAATTATAACCATGCATGCATGCATGAATCAAACTCATACAAAAATTCGGCATGACCTTCCCTAAAGATAGGACATATCAAGTTTGCCCGAAATTCGCCGAAACGGAAATAAATCGACATTTCGGCAAAAAATAGGCAACTCATGTTACGCAGAATTCGGCAAATACATAGGCAACACATGCCATGCACAATTCCATGATATTGCACAATTCGGTCATATCGCACACACACAAATTCCATTCTTGCACAACACTACTTTTTACTTACCTATCTCGATAGAGAGCATGGTGATGAGGCCGGTGTCGCTAGGGATCGAAGTGTACAAAGATATTTAATGCTCCTTCTTCATTAATGAGTGGGAGGTAGATAGCTTACTTTGTTAAATGAGTAGATCTACCTGGGGACGAGATGAGTCTAACTAGTGGAGAGGGAGAGAGAGCTAGTCAGTCAATGGAGTGGAGGGGCAAGAGATAAGGGAAGAAGGGAGAGAGAGAAGAAAGCAAGTGAGAGGAAGAGAGGAAGGGGAGCCATTAATGGAGATGGTGGAGGGGCAAAGGAGAGAGAGGGAGGAGGGGGGAGAAGGAAGAGAGAAGAAATCAAGTGTGAGAGGAAAGCATGCCATGGGAGAAGGAAGGGGGAGGGAGAGGAAGGAGGGGAAAAGGCGGTTGTTTGGCTGGTGCGCTTAGCAGTAGCATGGGGCACAAGGACCGCGCTACTGCTAAGGCCATTACCTGTAGTGCGGGTCTATGTGGCAGCGCTGCTGCTAAGTGGGGCCCACCATCTAGCCCAGTGTATCAATAGTAGCAGCGCGGGGTATAAGACCGTGCTCCTGGTATCAAGTTAGTTGTAGCGCGGGTTTTTTATCCCACGCTGCTACTATGGCCTGCCCCGGGGGGTACCGTGGGGACCACTTAGTAGGAGCGCGGGGTAGCTCCACCCGCGCTACTACTACTTCGTACCTGTAGCGTGGTGTTTTGCCCCGCGCTACTACTAATTAACAGTAGCGCAGTCCTCCTACCCCGTGCCACTATTAAGTGGCTGCCTATAGGGTTTTTCCTAGTAGTGTTGTACTGTGATGCGCGGTTCTCTTCAATAATTACATCATATAACCATCTCATACATAAACTCATTATCATGACGAAGGCTATACGACATCATATGCTCCCTGCAAAACCAAGTTAGACGTCCTCTAATTGGTTTAGCAAAAAATTAATTTACGTGGCTTCTAGGGTTTCGGAGAACACTGGCTACCTGCGTTCATCATCAAGTTTGATTATTCTTGTTGCTAGATTAACTTTGAGAGGCTTGTGAGGCAAGAGACTTAATTAGAAATCTCCAGCCCCAAATTAAACTTCGTCAATATGCATGACCCCCGTGTAGATCAACATCTACATACCCTCTCATTTTGTGACGATTCATCTTTCATGACTAAGGTGTAGCTGAAAGAACTGAGATAGCAAATCGTTGATAGCCAGAATCGCCGATTGCCAGAACTTTGTGACAAAGTTACACCATGCCGCCAAGAACAGAAAAGAAGTAAAACTCAAGGGAAGCAAGCAACAATATTAAGTAAAAGATTGTACCTAATACAATACATCTTATCTTCTACTCGCACAATTTTATTAAGCCCTAGAACTCATCTAGTTCTGAATTCTTTTTAGCAATAGATCCAATTCATTACTAAAAACTTTTGTGTGATACCCTCACAATCACATGTGATCTAGATCGTAACCTGCATCTACTCATAAAACAGCTCATGATGCCACTATTGGGAAACATAGTAGAAAACAAAAAATTCGCCCTACGATCAAGATCCCGTATCACTATGAAGATACATACAAGGTTAGATTGGATCATTATCAACTTTGAGTTGCAGCGGAAGAAGAGTTGGTGTAGATCATTCTTGAAGTCCCTTGAAACGTCCACGACGATCCCTTGAACCGAAGACCAAAAGCACGGCCTCTCTACATATTGCACGCATACGGGCGTCATGATCCGGCAGCGCTTCACCATCCAGAGCAGTGTGTCACCGGAGAACTAGAGGAAGGAGAAGAGAACCTCATGGGACTTCTCTATTATGTGGACAAGAGAAAACTAGAACTAGATCTAGTCTAGAAGAAATCTAGACAAGAACAAGAACTAGAGACAGAGAGAGAATAAGAGAGGGGGTGCCCGAGGCAAAGGGCCTTATGTGTCTCTAGGGGGCGCCCCCCCTCTAGTATATATAGGTGGAGGGAGGAAGGGTCAGACAACTTGGGGAGGGATCCTCCCCTTGGTGAGCCCCCAAGGGAGAGGGATTCCCTCTCCCAATCCAATTCCGCCCCCTCTAGCTTCTCCAAGAAGCTAAGGGCGGCGCTTCCCCCTATTGGCCCTCCTAGGACCATTAACTTTTCCCTAATAGGCCTTTTAGCTATTTTCTTTAGCCCATAACCCCTAAATAAATCCTAGTGGCCTCTCAATCAATATTGGAGCCATATATTATTCATAATAGGTCCCCGAAAATATTTTTTGCCTATATATCATTTCCCGGTATTACCCGGTATTCCCCGAAACACTTCCGATAACCCCGAAACGCTTCCGATTTCTCTCGAAACTATTTATTTTATTCCTGAAACTATTCCGGTAATATTTTCTCATATTCCTCACTCCACTAGAACTAAACAGATCATAATTCCCTTAAGCGTGTGACCATGTAGGTTCGGTGGAATATAGACATAAACAAAACACCTTTCAATCAATGATCAACAGCAGAACCGTGGACATCCATGTTGACCCCTATGTCCACACGAATGATAATCGAGTGAACCTTTGGTTGTTATATGTTGTTCCTTTTGCTTCGTGATACTTTACAAAACCCGAGGTGAAGTATATCAGTATCCTCTTGAGTCATTCTCATGCTCACTATACCGGTCTCCACGTTACAGGTTTTGTTCTTCTTTCTTGTTATCATGTTCCGGCATTCCTGTGAGCAATTCACCTATTACTGGCCAGACGATGATGGATGTTGTCACACTGAGAGGGTCCTAAGAATATCTCTCCTTCGTCGGAGGAGAAAATCCCACTGTCGGTGTCAAAACCGGCAGATCTCGGGTAGGGGGTCCCGAGCTGTAGATCTTGGATCGATGGGTAACAGGAGACGAAGGAGACGGGGTTTACCCAGGTTAGGGCCCTCCTATGGAGGTAAAACCCTACGTCTTGCTTGATTGTATAGATGAATGTGATGGTTACAAGGTCGATCTACCACGAAATCAAACGAGCTAAAACCCTAGATGAGCTGGTCTGCCCTTCTACAATCTAAACCCTCCGGTTTATATAGACACCGGGGGTATCTAGGGTTTACACATGATAAGTCTACAGCCGGAGATAAATGCGCTGATTCCTTCATCTTGACTTGGAGTGCACACCACGTCTTCAGAGGTTTCCTTCTTGAATACGGGGTCTTCTCATAGCTCGGCCATCCTGCGATAGTCAAAGAGCTGCCCAACAAGCCGGCCTATGAGAGATAGGCCGGCGGCCCGAGGACCCCTTAGTCCAGGACTCCCTCAGTAGCCCCAGAACTAGCCACCAATACCAGGGGCCGTGACACTTAGCATCTCCGTGTGCTCAAAGTCTCCGGCTTGCGGGGTGAGTTCTTTTCCCCCTTTATGATCGGCTGGCACCAGTCCGGCCGCCGTGACACTTGGTTATCCAAACATCACGAGTCGCTTAGCCTCGAAGGCAGGACGTCAAAGTGTGAACAGTATTTCCTGACAACCTTTCTAACGAAGGGTCGTGGCCCGCCACGACCACCGAACCAGTTACTCGATTCGCGGTTCGAGGCAGTTTCTCCATTGGCACGTCTCATCAATGTGGAGATCGTGCCCCGTTTCTTGCGGGATATGATTAATGACCTGGGTTATCCCATGCGCACATAACGGCATGATTGTTTCGGGAAGTGGCGAGGCCTGCGGCGCAGTAACGGGGGGCTCTTGGTATTACGGCATCCCATAAAAGGGAGAAAATCCGCAAGGCCTACTTACGCTCCTCAGATTCGCATCCTTTGCCTCCTCAATCTTCCCAAGCTCCAAGAGCCCAGATCCAGTTCTTCCTCAGTCTTCCCCCAAATTCGGCCATGGCGGGCTCCGATTGCATGGGCAAGTGGGAGGCCTCCTCCATCACCGAAAGCGATATACGAGAGCTGAAGCGCGCCGGCTACCTCCCAGCCACCGTCGCCCACCGTGCTCCAGAGGCGAACCAGGTGGTCCCTACGCCGAAGCCGGACGAGAGGGTGGTGTTCGTCCCCCATTTCATTCGGGGACTAGGCTTTCCGCTCCACCCCTTCGTCAGGAGTCTAATGTTCTTTTACGGGTTAGACTTCCATGATCTTCCCCCGAACTCCTTCATGCACATCTCGACATTCATTATTGTCTGCGAAGCTTTCCTACGGGTACAGCCGCACTTCGGCCTGTGGCTTAAGGTGTTCAACGTCAAGCCGAAGACAGTCACCGGCCAGCATGCGGATTGCGGAGGGGCGGTGATCAGTAAACTCCCACGCATTCAGTGGACGGAAGGCACTTTTATCGACACCGTCAAGAGCTGGCAAAAGGAATGATTTTACATCACCGAACCCCGGAGCGCGGATTGGGCGGCACCTTCTGAGTTCAGATCCGGACCCCCCACAAGGCTAACCTCATGGCTCAGGACGGGCCTCGAATGGGGGTCGGCAGCGGAGATAAAGTTGCTGCAGAAGCGCATCTCGCAGATGATTGAGGCCAACATCGAGCTGGTCAACGTGATCCAGATCATGCTCCATCGCCGTCTCCTCCCCTGCCAGCACCGGGCCGCCCCAATGTGGTCTTACAAGACCTACGACCCGGCCACTGTGCGCCAATTCTTCCGCACTACCGACGAGAAATTGTGGAAGGTGTTAGAGAGAATTCCTTATTTGACACTCACTTAAAATCATGTTCCTTATTTGACACTGAAGAAAATTTTCTTCCCTATATGACCTCTAGTCTTAATTTGTTTCCCTATATGAAACTCTAGTTCATTTTGTACACGTGAAAAGACCTTTTTACCCATGTGCACAATGTGACAAGAAATGTGCCCAAGAATAATAATAGCTGTGCACAAGAAATCTATCGTGGGTCAGACAGCACTGAGCCTAATTGATGCCATCTAATATCTTTTTTTCGCCAAGTGGATACATAGGTAAGAAAAGCCAGGCCCGGCATGTGTGTATCCACTGTCCAAGTTCCTCCCGCAACAGAAACAAAAGAAAATGTTAGTTATTATTAAGGGATAAACTAATTATAAACTAACCTTTTGAGTAGCATACTTTGAAAGCTACTATGTATAGAGCTCGCAAATACCGGAATTCACTACCGAACAGCCAGTGCTATGCTACGTTTGGCAACCTAAGCTAGCTGACATGTTTTTTTGAAGATGGCAGACTGGGGCGCGCGGCAGGGGGGAGACCACGTACGTGTTGCGCGCGTCGCCGTTCACTGCGTCAGCTACGGCGCAAAGCGGACCAGCGAGTCAGCGACCGGGACGGGGAGGCCTCCGCGCGCGCGCGCTACGTCCAAAAATTAACCACGACAGATTTCTTGGCACATTTCTGGTCACATTATGCACATGGGTAAAAAGGTCTTTTCACTTGTACAAAATGAACTAGAGTGTCATACAGGGAACAAAATTAAAAGTAGAGGTCATATAGGGAAGAAAATTTTGTCCAGTGTCAAATAAGGAACGTGATTTTAAGGGGGTGTCAAATAAGGAATTATCTCAAGGTGTTATTCAAGCCCCAGAAGAGCTGGCCGGCCGAAGAGGAGGACATCGGCCTCGACGCCGAAACCCCTCCCACGAAGGTATAATAAAACTTTCATTTTCAGGTTCTACTTTTTGACAAAGAACTGAACCCTTCCTTCCTCGTCCTCACAGAACTGGCTGAACAAGGCCGTGCGAATCGACTGTCCGGCCCCGCGGCCCGAGGACCCTTGGACAGATCTGTTGACGGCGATGCTCGTCGTGGCACCGTATTCGGCACCGGAGAAAAAGGAGAAGAAGAAGAAAGGGGAGAAGAAAGAGGCCTGAGAGGGCCTTCGCCCAAGGGGTCCTCCGGACACTAAGTCCGAGGAGACCCATGCCTCTTCCACTCACGAGGAAGAGCACGAGGACGGGGGGGAGTGCGACTCCCCTCCCACGAGGAAGAGGGCGGCGTCAGAACACGCCGAGGAGGATCTACCTCCCCCCGCCCCGAAGAGGACATGCTGGACGAAAGTGTTCCTGTCCGATGACAACTCGGACTCCGATGAGGTGTCCGAGGCTTTCGAAAGGGTTCCCCGGAGGACCCTAAGGGTTAAGCCCCCAGCCCAGAGGTATGAATCCGAAGACTCTCTGGTTTTTTCATTCAGAGCTTTACCGCTAACCGAACGAGCGCCATTCAATCTGCAGCCCGCCATGCGATCTCCCCACCGACCAAGTCTCAGAGGGGGAGTCTCTGCCAGCCGAGCTGGCGGAGAGTGGGACTGCGTGACACCCCACACCTCCTCAGGTCGCCAAGGAGACCGCGGAGGTGTTATCACGCCAGGCCCCTTCTGAGCCGAACACCAGGGGCGAGGGCGATGAAGTCATGGCTTTGGTTAATACCTCGACCGCCAAGCACCAGGAGGAAAAACCCTCCTGACCTATAAAGAGAGGGGACATAGTCTGGTCTAGCCCCCTCTGAAGACATCTCCGGAGCGCTCTATGCCTCCGGAGCTGCCAACCCGATCCTCCGCCGGAAGGAGGGTTGACGGGTCACCACCAGTGCCGCCCGCGGCCGGGTGGCTGGCCGCGATGGAGGAAGCTTTATTCGGCTCCTCCATCGCCGAAGATCACCGCACCCTTATGGGTGCGGTTTTACAAGGCATTCAGTATGTTGATAGCGGACTGAAGGAGGCCTTCAACGGTCTCTTGACAGGCTTCAAGGTGAGCCATGTAATATTCTTCTTTTGAGAAAGTTAATTTATAAGTTTATGCAATCCTTATAAGTGTAGTAGCCCCCGAGCCCTGGGTGAGTTTGAAAAACTCACACGGGGGTCAAAATATCTGAAAAGCACTAATGATGCTCAAAGCATCCTGTGTCCCCAGCTATTCTAATAGTTTCGGAGAAAACTTGGCCAAGGGTTGAAAACCGACAGCTCGGGAGTTTAATGCACATAACTTGTTTTGTAGGCCTCGTCTTCGGTGGCGGTCGCCAATGCAGTGGAGCTCGCCGAGCTCAACCGGAAGCTGAAGAGCTCCGATGAGGAGCTTGACCGCCTGAACAAAAGGTTTGACGAAGCGCAAGGCCAGTCCGAATTGTACCACTCGGGCTATTGTTTATCCTCATTAATTGAGGTATCCGGGATTTTGTCCCTAAGTGTTATTTACCCACTGTGGCTACAGCGGCGGCCGCGGAGGTCGAGAACCTCAAGGCTGAGTTGAAAAAGGCGAGGCGGGAGGCCGCGGATCAGAAGGCGGTGGCCGAACAGGCGGCTGCCGAACTCTCATGCGTGAAGACCGTCAGCGACAAGCACGAGGCCCGGGTGGCAGACGTGCAGCTGGAGCACAAGGATGCCAGCACTAAGTGTGAGGTCCTTGAGCAAAAGAACAAAGACCAGGCCACCGAACTATCCTCGCTGTCCACCGAGCTCAAATCGGAGCGGATTGGTAGGCGGTTTTTTGAAGAAGAACTCCGCCAAGTCAAGGCGATCGCGGATGGTAAGCCATACTTACAGCAGTGTGCCTTTGGTGGTAACAGGTTTGCATTGCTCACACGGGTGTGGCATTCCTCAGGTACCTTTACGGATCTCCCGAGGAGTGCAACGGATGCGGCTAAGTACTTTGCTTCTCGGGATGTGGATGTTGAGCCTCGACTGTTCTGGGCGCAATTTCAAGCCCCCGAGCATCCTCCCCTCCTGAGGAAACAAAAGAAACAGTTGATGGAGCTACACCATATGGCGGAGCCGGCCATGAAGGACCTCTGCATCTGACTGTGGCCTGTAGAGCCATTGCCGAGCAGTTACTTCGGCTTGGTGCAGAAGCTGTGCGACGCTGCGCCCCGGATTGATGCTCTGAAGCATTCCACATGCATCGAGGGAGCTTGGATAGCCTTTGCAAGGACCATGATGCACTGGCCGAAGCTCAAGCCGACCTAGATGGCCACTGCACCTCCACCCCCTGGGAAGGAGCATAGGGGCCCGAGCAATACTTCCCCATCGTGATGGATGGTGCTCGGGCGATAGAGGCCCAATGCCCTAAAGATATAATTTATGAATGAGCGTTCTATCGTGTACCCGATGACTGTACTGCTTTATAATGCGGTTGCATGGTTTATCATGACTTTTAGCTTTGTATTATTTTGACTCCTGTGTGGCCGTTTAATCTGAAAGTGGCGAGTCGTCGGCTTCAGCCCCCATGTAGATACTACAAGAGGTGTTTCTACCTCCGCACTGTGACCCTTAGCCGACGTATCGGTGCCCGGAGGCGGTAGTGTGAGGGGAACAAGGCAATCGGACTATGTGGCGTTAGTGCTTTCACTTAGCCGTAGGAGCTTGACTGCGGGGGATGGTGACTAGCCCCCGGTACTTTGTGATATTCGGATACGCCGAGGTTGAGACCATCATCACATGGTTTGTAATCGTACAAACCCCTTGTATAACACGGAATAACCTCTATCGATTTTTAGTTTGACACTTATGCTCGGATTGCAGACCGGTTCTCGCTTATTATGACAGTCAGTTTTCGGCTTTCTCCACTGAGGTACTTGACCAGGCGAACTGGAAGTACAATCGCAGTGGTTCTCCCTTTACCCTTTTAGCCGAATGAGCGGAATGTAAGAGTGTAAACACAGGAGCCGGGCAACCCAACCATTGACCCAAGACATAATTCGGAACCGATTCATATAACGCAATATCCGAGATGCCAAACACATAAAACAATAGTGTCGGGATGATGCTTGGGCCGATTTTTACACTCAAGCCCCCGGTCTATTAGCCGGTCGCATCTAATATGTACCGAACAGTTTCGCTTTCGGCGTCGGTGAGTGGAAAACAGTTTATGTAACATAAAATACTATGAGGATGCCATAAAAGATAGTCTTTATTTTTGATGAATTCTTATAATTCAAACTGCCGAAGCAACTGTTACAGGTACTTTGATATAAAAATAAAGTTTACAAAGGAGAGGTTTACCCAGGGTCTTCGATGGGTGGTTTGACATCCTCGATGTGCCCTGTTGCACGTCTGCTCCTTTGCGCCCGAGGGTGGTTGTGATCCTTAAAAGGTGATTGCTATCGGCGAGCGGACCTTAGGGAGGGGATCTTGAGAAGTCGCCGCGATATGGATGGGCTTTATGCTTGAGAGGTCCTGGATGGTACCTGCGATTTGTCCAAAGGCGCGTTTTAATAGTAGATCGGTCGAGCCGAATACTTACCCTATGATAGTGGGTCCCCACAGCTGCCCATGGTATTTTGAGTGCGAAGTTGTGCCTTCTAGGCACATACTTTACCGGAAGTGGGGCCATGCTGTGGGGAGCGTATCCCTATTTTTGTTGTGCGGAGGATGTCTTCGGGAGGTCGGGTTGAGCCTGGGCTCGTTTACTAGCCTGACGCGCCTTTATGGCTGATTGGGACGTTAGCATCTCATCGCCGTACTGGAATTCGGCTGCTAGGGCCGCTGTGTGTTCCTCAGTTCGGAGAGAGCGCTCTGTGTTGCCATTGACAGTAATGACCCCCTTAGGTCCGGGCATCTTGAGCTTCAGATATGCATAATGGGGAACAGCGTTAAAGCGAGTGAACGCTGTGCGGCCGAGTGGGGCGTGATAGCCGCTGCGAAAAGGGACAATGTCAAAGATCAAGTCTTCGCTGCGGAAGTTGTCGGGTGAGCCGAACACTACTTCCAAAGTCACGGTGCCCGAGTAGCGGGATTTGATGCCTGGGATCACTCCTTTAAAGGTAGTGTTGCTAGGTTTGATCCTTGACGGATCGATACCCATCTTTTTCACTGTATCTGAGTAAATCAGATTAAGGCTACTTCCTCCGTCCGTGAGTACTCTAGTGAGGTGATAGCCATCGACAATGGGGTCTAAGACGAGTGCTGCCGAACCTCCGTGACGGATACTGGTCGGATGGTCCCTTCGGTCGAAGGTGATCGGGCAAGCCGACCATGGGTTGAATTTTGGGGCTACGGGCTCTACAACGTAGACCTGCCGAAGGGCGCGCTTCCTCTCCTTTTTTGGTATGTGAGTGACGTATATCATGTTCACAGGTTTTACCTCAGGAGGGAATTGCTTCTGTCCTCCATTGCACGGACCGCGGGGCTCGTCATCGTCCTCGCTGCGTGGGCCCTTGCCTTGCTCCTCGGCTGCGAGTTTGCCAGCTTGCTTGAATACCCAGCAATTACAGTTGGTGTGGGTAGCGGGCTTGTCTTGGGTGTCATGGATCTGGCAGGGCCTATCCATGATTTTGTCCAGCGTGGTAGGTCCCTCTCGATTTCCTTTAGAGGGCTTCTTCCGCTGTCCGGATTTTGAGTTGCGGAAACTGGCATTTACGGTCGTGTCCTCGGCGTCGCCGTTGTTGTGCCGGCGCTTGTTTTTGTTGCGTCGTGGTTTCCCATTTCCATCCCGCACTTCGGAGGTGCCGGGGTATTCGGGGTTGTGGCCTCGACGAGCTAGCCAGTTTTCCTCGCCCGCGCAAAAGCAGGTCATAAGGGAGGTAAGGGCGGACATTGTTCTCGGCTTGTCCTGGCCGAGCTGGCGAGCCAGCCACTCATCCCTGATATTATGCCTGAAGGAGGCTATTGCTTCGGCGTCCGGACAGTCAACTATCTGGTATTTCTTGGTCAGGAACCGGTTCCAAAATAGGTCGAGCCGATTCGCCTGCTTTCTAGACAACGTTGCTCAAGTCGGAGGAGTCCGGGGGCCGGACGTAAGTGCCCTGGAAATTAGATCGGAAGGCATCCTCGAGCTCCTCCCAGCTCCCTATGGAGTTCTCGGGAGACTGTTTAACCAGTGCCAAGCTGGCCCTTTAAGCTTTAGGGGCAAATACTTGATGGCATGGAGATCGTCTCCTCGGGCCATATGAATGTGGAGAAGAAAGTCCTCAATCCACACGGTTGGGTCTGCTGTCCCGTCGTCTTGCTCTATGTTTACGGGTTTAAACCCTTTGGGGAACTGATGCTGCATCACCTCGTCTATGAAGCACAGTGGGTGGGCAGCGCCTCTGACCCGAGCTATGTCTTGCCTAAGATCGACAGTCGATCGGGCCTGGTATTGTTCCCGATCTCTATTGTTGCGATCGCGCTGTCGGTGTCAAAACCGGCAAATCTCGGGTAGGGGGTCCCAAACTGTGGATCTTGGATCGATGGGTAATAGGAGACAAGGGAGATGATGGTATTTACCCAGGTTCGGGCCCTCTTGATGGAGGTAAAACCCTACGTCATGCATTGTTTGTATTGATGATGGTGTATCGAGTACAGAGTTGATCTACCACGAGATCGTATGTAGTGGTCTAAACCCTAAGAGCTATGCTCGTATGATGATATGATCTATGATGATCTGATTGTCCCTAATGACTAGCCTGGCCTCGGCTGATATAACACACTAGAGGCCTAGGATAACAAGAGTCCTAGTCGGCTACGTCGGTGGAGAGGAGTCCTTTTCTTGATCACCAAGTCTTGTGGAATCTTCCTCATATGCATCATGGGCTGCCCGAAGTGGCCCATTAGTGAATCGCCTTGGGGGTCCTCGGCCCGACCCACTGGTCGGGAGACGATGTGGTGAGTACCCCCTAGTCCAGGACACCATCAGTAGCCCTCTGAACCAGTCTTCAAGTTGGGGACGCTCCTCGGTTCTTCCGAACTGTTCTTCGTCTTCGGCCGTCGGTCTTGAAAACTGGTTCAACAAATCTTCCCATCTCCGATTATAAGGATCGCCGAGGTGTATCCGAAGAGTTCACATGTCGGGCATCCGAGGAGCCCCTTTAAGTTCTCAGCCTTTATCAATGCCTTGTAGTCTTTACGCCACGCCTCGGGTTTGAAGTGTTCCCGTGTGGTGGTGTCCTCTTGCATCCGAGCTCCAACGCCGGACTGCATCCAAGGTGTCTTTTGAAGCCGAGCTCCGACGATGGTCGGAATCCGAGGTGTCATAGATTACCTTGGCCTCTGAAAATTTGAATGAGTCCATCTGAGCTTAAATGCCGGAATAGTCTTCTACGGAACGAGCCATTCGAAACCGAGCTTTATGCCAGACTGCTTCCGAGCTCCAACGTCGGACTGCATCCGAGCTCTAACGATGGTCAGCGTCCGAGGAATCATAAACTAACTTGGACCTTAAAAAATTGAAGGAATTTATCCAAGCTTAATGTCAGAAATGCTCTCTATGGAGACAGCCACTTGCGCCCGAGCTTTATGCCGGACTGCTTTCGAGGTGGTGCACCACCCCGACCGTGGGCTGATTTTTTGTGGATATTTTCGATTGGTGCAATTTATTCTCTGTCGAGATATATAGCCAGTAGCCCTCAAGGTGTGTGTCGGTCTATAACCCGATATGCGCCTGAAGGAAAAAATAATAATCAAAATAAAACCACTAATCCTAGTAGCCCCTGAGACTTAGGTCGATTTGCAAAATCGGCCTGAGGATCAAGTTCTTACTCGGCGGCATACGTTAGGGATGTAAACGCGGTACGTAGTAATTTCCGAGACTCGGGTTGGGTGCGGCCGACCAACCTAAGGATCGAATCTCCTCGGAAACCATATAGCACTTTGGATTTGCTGCATTGAATAGGTAATGCAATAGCCCCCGAGCCTTAATTTAGGCATGAGCGGTCGAATTAAGGATCGATATTTGTTTGACACAAACTTTGTTACGTTTGACACAATTTATGTTTAATGATTTTATGTATCCAAGTACTTTACATCATTAATGCTCGGATCCGCATTGTACAAGACTTTGCTGACTGACCATCGGCTTGAACCTCCTCGGCTAGTAGACGAGGAGTGTTTGCCCTACTTTATAAAGCCTTTATAAGGGCAAAGATTTATGGCAAACAAGGCAATCCGGCCATACGGTTTTATAAACAAAGGTATGCGGAGAGATATGTTATATTACTTATTTAACGAAAGAAACATCTTCTGGAAAAAAGAGTTCCTTTATAAGTTCCTTTTCCCAGGATATCATGTTGACCATGATCGTGAAACCTCAACTCCGATCAATATGGGAGGAAAATATTGAGGATTTAGTTCGAGGAATTTTCCCGAACTCTATGGTCCTTAATGAACCAAAATATTCACTTCCGTTGTTGCCGACCAATTATATTCTTAAGATGTCTAACTTTCGGCTTCACCCAGTCTGAGGTACTAACCTGGATAACCCGGAAGTAACAATCACAGAGGTGCTCCGTTTACCCCCTAGCCGAACAATCGGGAACGTAGGGGATAAGCACAGGAGCCAGACAACCCAGCTTGGCCAAAATCGTAAGTCAAATTGATGCATATCTATGGCGTTATAACGATGACTACGGAAGGCAACACTCGCATATTGAATACAAATGCTTTTGTGCTATATGCTATTTTGACTCCTTTGTGACTGTTTATAATTTGAAAGTGGCCTATCGGCGGATTCCACCCCTTTGTAGATGCTACGCAGGGTGTTTCCGTACAAACAAGACAACCCTTAGCCGACGTCTTTGTGCCCGGAGGCGGTTGTGTTAGTGGAAACAAGGCAATCAGATACTCGGGCTTTATAACTTTCACTTAGTCAAGGAGCATATGTTTGGGGGCAACTTAATAGCCCCCGGCATACGTCGACTTCTCGGATTATTCGAGGTCGAACCACCCACAACTTGGCCTTTTCAAGAAAGAAAGGCCCTTCGTTTTACTCGGATAACCTCGATCGGCTATATTTGGTTGAACACCGCCTGCGGTTCGCTGACCGATTTATGCTTGTTGTGACAGTCAGCTTTCGGCTTGCTCCAACTGAGGCACTTAACCAGTTAAACCGGAAGTGACAATTGCAGTGGTTCTCCCTTTACCCCTTAGCCGAACAAAGCGGAAACGTAAGGGGTAAGCACAGGAGCCGGGCAATCCAGCTATAGACCAAAGACACAACCCGAAATCAATGCATATAAATGCGAAATACCGAGGACTGCATGGAGTACCTCGGTGTTTGGTGGTTTCGGTGCTAACCGCAGACCCCCTTTAATACTGCCGATGCGTAAAATGCATCTGGCATTGTACTGCAAGAGTTATACTCAGAAATAACAAAAACCTTATGCATAAAAACTTTATATATGTTTAGACAAAACAAAATTGTGCCAATCCAAATTTGGTCTAAAATTTAATTTGTGCTTCGGTCGTGCTTTAACATGATACATCCGATCTCCAGACTTCAAGTGGGTCAGCCTTCGGCTTCAACCACCTCTCCCGAAGGCGGAGTGCTTCTCAGGCCAGTTTAGCGAACTAAACTCAAACGGTTTTAGAGAGAAACTAGGCTACCCGACTATTGACCAAACACTCGCGTCGGAAAAAAGGAGTAGTAGAAAATGACTTTTGCAACGACTAAGAAGAAAACACATTTATTATAAATTGGCTCATATAAATTTAAGATCCCCCGATTAAATCGGGTAAAGAAATTTTTAACAAACAAAGTTTTTTTTTGTTTATCAAAAAATATAATGTTTGGTTGCACCAAACAAAAATTAAAATTTCAAAGAGAGCTGAGCACGAAAATGACTTAGCTGGTTAAAGTGCTCGGTGCGGTTCGGGGTTGTAGCGGGACTAAGACGTAGTCCTCGGCCTGGCTGAGGTCCCAGCCCCCAAGCCCGAGGTAATCGAGCGAAGAGCTCGGGTCGAGAAGTGGCAACGCAACACGGTTGCTGCGGCGAGACGAAGCCCCCGGTCCAGCCGAGGAGAGTAGTTCAGCAGCGTGATGGCGAAGCCCCCAGTTATCTTGGGAAAAGAAAGTGTTTTTAACAAACAAACTTTTTTATTGAACACAAATATAATGCTTGGTCGAACCGAACAAAAGTTAGAAATTGAAAAAAGTTGAGCATGAAAGCGACTTAGCTGGTTAATGTGCTTGGGACATGTGTCCCAGCCCCCAAGCCGGTCACGAGGTAGCCAAAGAAGAGCTCGGCTTCATGAAGTGATGACTCAACACTTCTGAAGAGCCGAGGAGAAACCCCTGGTCTAGTCGAGCAGACGGAGTAGTTTGGCAGCGTGACGACGAAGCCCCCACGTTAGTCGACCATGTCGACGACAGAATTTGGTTGATGGAGGCGAGACGACGATGTAGGCACGCCAAGTTGACCGCATGACACAGCCGAAGTCAATTACCTGAGCGAAGAGTTCGGGTTGACGAAGTGGTGACGCTTCACAGTCGATGTGGCGAGGCGAAGTCCCCGGTCCAGCTAACATGGCGAAGCTGGTCGGCTGGTGATGCCGAAGTTCCTGGAGCGGGTTGATGAAGAGATGGCAAAGCCCCCGGTCTAGCCGAGGTGACGGAGCAGGTCGGCTGGTGACGTCGAAGTCTCATGCCAGTCAAGGTGTCGAAGCAGGTCGGTGGTTGACGCCGAAGTCTCCGGCCAGCCGAGGTGTCGAAGCACGTCGGCTGGTGACGCCGAAGTCTTCGGCCAGCCGAGGTCTCGAAGCAGGTCGGCTGGTGACGCCAAAGTCTCCGGAGCAGGTTGATGAGGAGATGACAAACTCTCCGGTCTAGCCGAGGTAACGGAGCAGGTCGGTAAGGTGACACTAGAGCCCCATGCCAGCCGACGTGGTGGATGTCAGCTTGAAAAAGCGACGGCGCGGTAATGCCGACGCAGGTCGGAATTTGTGACGCGGTTAATGCTGGCTTGATGAAGCAACGGAGCGCCCGACCCGTACAACCCGCGGATGACGGGCTTCTCTTGATGATTATTCGGCCCTCGCGATTCCGAACTTTGGTCGGCTGACCGAGATGATGAGAAAAATTCCTTCAAAAAGGACGTTTCACAACCCGTTCATGAAAAAGATGAACTCGGGTCGGATTCGTTTTCGCGCAGAAAATAGATCCAAAATTCGTTGTACTCATCGGACGTTTCCCGGAGTTTGGACGGTCAGATCAAGCTTAAATTTCGAAGGGTGATCGGTATAGGAATTCCGCAGCCGATGAACGGTGGGATTTCCCAATGGATCTCCGATCTAGAAACTGGACACCTCGCCCTAAACTCATCCAGATTCCCGTCCAGATTTGAGAGGGCTCCGGTATATTGGAGATTGCTGGCGATTACTACATCGGAACGAGACGAAATTTTTCAAGGTTGTTGTAGATACAATTCCGCACAATTTCACCGAAGCAATTGTCAAAGCGACGGTCGAGGAAACGGGGACGACGAACACAAATTCGCTGTCTAGAAAAAACTGCAATCTGCAGAGGATCTCGGGTAGGGGGTCCCGAACTGTGGATCTTGGATCGAGGGGTAACAGGAGACAAGAGAGACGGTATTTACCCAGGTTCGGGCCCTCTTGATGGAGGTAAACCCTACGTCCTGCTTTGTTTGTATTGATGATGGTGTATCGAGTACAGAGTTGATCTACCACGAGATCGTATGTAGTGGTCTAAACCCTAAGAGCTATGCTCGTATGATGATATGATCTATGATGATCTGATTGTCCCTAATGACTAGCCTGGCCTCGGCTTATATAACACACCAGAGGCCTAGGATAACAAGAGTCCTAGTCGGTTACGTCGGTGGAGAGCAGTCCTTTTCTTGATCACCAAGTCTTGTGGAATCTTCCTCGTATGCATCATGGGCTGCCCGAAGTGGCCCATTAGTGAATCGCCTTGGGGGTCCTCGGCCCGACCCACTGGTCAGGAGACGATGTGGTGACTACCCCCTAGTCCAGGACACCATCACGCGCCAAGATTGGTACCCGTCTCGTCTAGCGGGGGAGTACCCTCTAGATCCGTAAATGGATCTTGTGTGGCCTGCTCTATAGTCCAGGTCCTGTCGTAAGTCATATCTGTCCTCAGGCTGTGCAGACTCTTTTCCTCTCCTGCGGAGTAACGCAAGTCTATACTCGGCCTCGCCAGCCGTCCTGTCCCGTCCTCGGGGAGGGCGGTCTGGCTGGTCGTACTGAGTATGCCTGGGAGATGAGGGCTCAAGGGCCTCGTCATCAAACTGTGGCATCAGCCGCCGGCGTGGGTAGCTTTTGTGTTGGTCCGATCGATCGGTGTCGTACCCTTCTTCGGCTGCCAAGACCCTCGTCCATCTATCGTTGAGGGTGTCTTGTTTGGCTTTGAGCTGCTGCTGCTTCGCCTTCAGGCTTCGGGCGGTGGCTATAAGCTGCCGCCTAAACCGTTCCTCATCCACAGGGTTTTCGGGAACGGTGATGTCCTCGGCTTCGAGACTGTCCTCCTCCTCGACAGGGAGGAGGTAGTTGTTGTCCTCGGAATCATTAAGATCCACGGGGTCGCACTGATCTTCGGGCCTTTCCTGGTCTTCTAATGGCTGCTCGGGGATTACAGGGTCGCCGAGGTCTTCCGGGGTATCGTTTTCCTCGTTGCCCGCGATGGCTTCCCTTCCCTTGTTTGCATTAGATCGTTTCCGCTGTTTCCGGCGCCTTGACGGCTCTTCACCGGGATATGTCGCCTTTGTTCTTGGGTGTGCGATCGCCCTTATCGTAAGGGGTGTCTACCATGTAGACGTCATAGGTGGAGGTGGCAGTCCACCGCCCAGTATTGACAGGGGCAGGGGCGTCAACCTCTTCATCCATGTCTTCTGCCTCCTCGGTGGCATAGTCCAACATGTCGGTTAAGTCTTCGACAGTGGCTACCAAGTGGGTGGTGGGTGGGTCAAAAAATTCCTTCTGGCCTACCTCCAGACCGATCTAAGCATGGGTCGAGGTAAGGTCGTCCATGATTTTCATTGACTGGGTCCAATCCAGCGCCTCATTTAACAGCGAGAGTTCGGCCAGGTCGATTCCCCGAGGACCTTCGGAGATGACCTCCGGAGTGTCCGCACAAGGAGTATGTTCGGCAAGAACTGACCCCTAATCCTCGGATGATGTGACCGGGTTCGAGTTCAAAGCTGGATCCCCAGCAGGGATGGGCACGAGGGAGGGGCCGAGCAGGAGACCTGAGGTTAAGGCTTCGGGATTTGCGGGCTCATCGGACAAGGCCGAGAGCCCCGTAAGGAACAGATCGCCCCGGGATTCGGCGGAGAACTCTAGGTTCCCGAACCTGATCTCTTGATCGGGGGCAAAGCTTCCGTTCTGGCCAATACGACCGGTCGGGTCAGCATAAAGCACAATGCTACCGAACACGAAAATCTGTCCAGGGACAAAGGTGTCCCCGTTACAGACTTCATGGCTGATGACTAGGCGAGCCATCAATCCTCCGGCGGTCTTACAACGGAACTCTCAATGAAAGCACCAATGTCGGTGTCAAAACCGGCAGATCTCGGGTAGGGGGTCCCGAGCTGTAGATCTTGGATCGATGGGTAATGGGAGACGAAGGAGATAGTGTTTACCCAGGTTCGTGCCCTCCTATGGAGGTAAAACCCTACGTCCTGCTTGATTGTATAGATGAATGTGATGGTTACAAGGTCGATCTACCACGAGATCAAACGAGCTAAAACCCTAGATGAGCTTGTCTGCCCTTCTACGATCTAAATCCTCTGGTTTATATAGACACCGGGGGTATCTAGGGTTTACACATGATAAATCTCCAGCCGGAGATAAATGCGCTGATTCCTTCATCTTGACTTGGAGTACACACCACGTCTTCGGAGGTTTCCTTCTTGAATACGAGGTCTTCTCATAGCTCGGCCATCCTACGATAGTCAGAGAGCGGCCCAACAAGCCGGCCTATGAGAGATAGGCCGGCGGCCCGAGGACCCCTTAGTCTAGGACTCCCTCACCCACTCTTGAGCTATATTGTCCATTGTCATCCTTTTCGATGATCCTGAAGTTGCCGCTATGATTACCCTATTACGGATAACGTTAGAACAACACCAAAGTGCATTGTCTGGTATGAAGTGACTCGATACTCTCATGGTCTAAGGAACTGATCATACGTTAACTCTCCGTGTTATAGACTATAGACTTGCGACGATTCCTTCTCTAAGTATAACAAACAAGTTGGGTCAATTCAATATGATCATTCTTCTAACATCATACTCTCAAAGTTGCCGGCATCCTTGTTACACTTAACTTATCTCTATGATCAGGAAAACATAACCATCGTGCAACACTTGAGCTAGTTCTAGAGGCGAGACTAGGAATCAGGTTTTACAGTATATAACTCTGCACGTGCTCATGAGTTTTCCTCTGAATCACATATTCAAGAACCATAGTAGTTATAGCATAGAGTATAAACATTTAATTATAAACTTGGAAATAAATAATACAATTATTATTGCCTCTAGGGCATATTTCCAACATATCAGACGCCTCAATCTATCTTTATAGATCATGAAGCTCAATATGTATGCTGTCTATCCCAACTATTTCATCAAAAATTATTTTCAGTGAACTCTTAATTCGTGTCAAGAAATTTATATCATTTCCATAGAAATGTTATTGCAGTCCCACTTACTTCCTTGTAAACACAATCATCTCCACCGTTGTTGTTGAAACCAAACTATTTGACCATTTCATCGAGACGAAGATTCCAACTCGTTCATGTTTACTTCAGTCCATCAGTAGATCTATGAAGTTTGCACACCTTTTAGCATCTTTTGAATTGACAAAACCCTCGGGCTATTTCATATATACGTATTCAGTTATATGCCTGTTTAAGTAAATCCGTTTTGACATTCATCTGCCATATCTCCTAATATGCAGTAATTGTTAAAATTATCCTAATTGACTTAGCATCATTATGGCAAGACAATCTCGTCATAATCAACTCTTTGAACTTGTTGAAAACATTTTGCAACAAGTCAAGCTTTATGGATGTAAAAAAAATTATCCGTGTCTGTTTATAGATCCATTTACATTCGTTAGGTCTAACACCTTCCGGAGGGTCTACTAGGTTCCAAACTTGATTTTTGTACATGGATACTATCTCAGATTACTTGATATGAAGCCAATTTCCGGAGTCAGGGCCCATCATTGCCTCTTTGTATGTCACAGGATTACTATTGTCTAATAACAATATCTCGTTCGTATACCACAATGGTTTGTGTGAGTTTCCCCAACCTGCATGGTTCAGTTCCTAGTTTGACCAAAGTCTCAACATCACATGTAGGATCTTTCATACCAGTCGTAGTGGGGAAATTTCGGAACAACTTCCAATGTTTCGTTACTTTGACCTGATGACAAAGATTCTCTAATCTCGTCGAGCTGCAATGTCCTTACACTCACTCTTTTGCAAGAAACCTTTTCTCTAAAACACACCATTCTTAGGGACAACCATTTGCCTTCGGTGTAGTGATAGAAAAATACCCAACATTTTGGGATAACCAATAAAGTAGCACTTATCTGCTTTGGGATTTGTGTTTGGTTGTAAACATTTTACATACGCATCACATTCCAAAATTTTAAGAAAAGACAAATTGGTTTGGCTTCCCAAGCCATATCTTTTATGATGTCATTTCAACAGATATGATGGCGCTCTTTTCAGTGTAAGAGCCACGATGACTAAAGCATAACCCAAAAAGATAATGTCAAATTAGTTCATAACATCTTCGATCTTACCATGCCAAACATGGTTTGATTACGTCTCTCGGACACTCCAATCCCGAGTGGTGTTTCGGAAGTCGCAAGTTATGAAACTATTTCATGACTCATCAGACATTCACTAAACTTTTAACTCAATTATTCCTTTCCGCGATCCAATCACAGAAACTTCATTTTCTTGTTACAATAGCTTTCTACTTCATTATGAAATTATTTGAACTTTTCAAATGTTTCATACTTTTTTCTTTTTAAGTAATATAAGCATATCTACTTAAATCATAGGTGAAAGTAATAATGTAGAAGAATCCACCATGCGTAACTACACTCATTGGACCGCACACATCTGTATGTATGATTACCAATAAGTTAGTTACCTGTTTCATATTGCTTGTGAACGGCGTCTTAGTCATTTTTCCTTTTAGACAAAAGTTTGCAAGTGTCAAATGATTCAAAATCAAGATGACTCCAAAACCCATCACTATGGAGTTTCTTCTTGCGGTTTCGCTAATGTAACGCAAACGACAGTTCCACAAACATGTGGTATTCGTATCAGTCTGGCACACCAGTGTTATGGATGTCAATATTGCCATCAAGATTCATAACATACAACTCATTCATAATGGAAGTATGGCCCTTATGTTATTCATATCATCTAACAACAATTGTTCTCTGACTTATATGAACAACCTTTCACAACAAATATGATTCTAAAATAATTTTCTTGCACAAGGCTAGAGTGTAGTAACACTTGCTAAATTCTAAAATGAATTATGAAGATAAATGCTGAGATAATATGCTGATGGCGAATTCATTAAGTTTTACTATTTCCCAACGCGTATCAAAACCTCATCCTTATCTTGTCTTTTATGTCTTAGTAGTTCTTGTATCAAGTTGCAAAAGAGCAACCGATCCGGTATCCTTGTTACTAACACTTAGTCATAATACTCAAGAATTACATTGTGGACCAGCATGGAATTCATCTATAACATGTATGACATTCATAGCAGAGCTGGACTTTCCTGACTTTTCTTTTCTGCCAGATACTACTTGTAGTCTTACTTCCAATGTTCTTCCCACTCACAGAAGAAACACCCAACTCCAAGAGTGGCATTAGCCTTGGACTTCTTAGGCGTGTAAGTCTCACTAACACCGTTTGGACCTTTCCTTTCTCTTTTAAGGTCGTTTAATTCACCATCATCATATGACTGGGGTTCTTCTGGATCCCACTTTTGTCAGTCTAAAACATAGTGAACACTTCACTTATACTAACAATCAAACATTGCTTTAGATATCTTATATATTTTAGCCTTTGTTTGTTTTCTGAAACAGTCTTTTCAGCTCCAGGAATATCACATAACCATCCCAAACGTTCTGAAGTTTGGGTCTCATGGATGCAAGCATAACGCACTGAACTGTGAAGGAATTCTAGTTCTTGGATCGAAGGACCTGAGTCACATCATCCGTAGCATCAGCGGGAGAGCACCGAAAGTATGTAATAGGACATAGTCCTTCTCGGCACACTTGAGGACAATCCTCACATTACAGTACCAGTCCGTAATGTTTTAACCAGATATTTGTATATAGCTAATCAAAATCAACAGGGAAGGTGGAAATGCATGCCATTATTCTACAACGATAATATGCAAATTCACATAGACATTGTTCATATTAAATTGCAACTCAAATTAATAATTTAATCAGAGTGTGCTCCCAGTAAAATCAATATCCCTTATAATTGATTACTAGTGATTCAAGATCCATGACTCACTTACTACACCATTGATGTGATATCACTGATGGCAGTAGTAACGAGACCGGTAGGCCAACTTGCCAATTATATCCCCATATAAATCTTGTTCATCTTTCAATAGGCGTGTTCCTAACTCAAAACCATTTTGCTTGCTCGTCAAGAAAACCAAGTGTACTTTATGCCCGAACCATTCGTGCACGCCTCGTACACAACAAATTTATCGTACCCATGTGACATGGCATACCTCAAAGTGACATGTATTACAGACGGTGCTACAGTTGAATGAACACTATCAACTTTATATTTTAGTGAGGGATCAGCTATAAAATAGGTCTAGCGTGCATCAAATAAGGTGCAGAAAAGAATCAACATCACAGATAGTTAATATATGTGATATGGTATAGCCCCTTTGCGCGGAAGAATTTTATTCAACGTCTTCTGGCGGAGAACACCTTCTTCACGTACGGCATAGCATCAAGGTCCATCGAAGCTTGATCATCATTTTTATGTCACCAAGGTTGACACGCAGGTCAACAAATAAAATAAAAGGAAATCATATGGCTCCTGCTGATTGCCATACCATGACTCACAGGTCAAGATAATATTTACAACATATCGTATCTCATGCAAACATGTTGAATCATGAAGGCTATACCACATCACATGCACACCCTACAAAAACAAGTTAGATGCCTCTAATCGCTTTTGCAAATTACCATGGCTGCTAGGGTTTAAGTAGGCAAAATTTTATTTTCCTATGTATTAACTAAGCATTATAGTTCGTGTTGTTGATTTTGTAGGGTAACGCAGCAGAAAACAAAAAATTTCGTCCTACGCACCAGCCCAAGACCACTATGAAGATGCATACAAGGTTTTGATCCAATCGTTACTGACTCGTAGCACAGCGGAAGTAGAGTCGATTAAGATCGTTGGTGTAGATCCCCGCAGCTAGGAATTTACAACCTCCCAACCATGAGGATTTTCTCCCTTGGACAGCTCCTCGGACGGTCCCCCGGACAGCCCTCCGGGAGGCCGTCGAACAACCCCTTGGACGGTCCTTCGGACAGTCCCTCGGACAACCCTTCAAGAGGCCCTCAAGCAGTCCCTCGGACGGTCCCTCGGACAGCCCTTCGGGAGGCCCCTCGAATAGTCCCTCGGATAGAAGATCGAACGTACGACCTTTCTACTTGGTTGCACACATGTAGTGCCACCTATCCAGCAGGGCTTCGCCGCCCAGAGCTAATCCCTACCGGAAACTAGACAGCCCAGCGGCTGTACGAAACTATTTCGTGTGAGGGAGAGAGAAATGGCAGATCATGCATGCCTTGTGTTGAGAGAGTTGGAGTGAGTTGGAGAGCAACTCTTCTCCTCCTTTTATAGTGGTGGAAGGGGTGGAGGGGGGCTGAAAATTTCAGCCCACAAAGGGGCCCCACCCCTCCAAAAACATGCACCCACCAAAGGTGGGGAGTTGCCCCATGGCCCCCCCCCCACCCAACCTTGGTTGGCCATATGTGGCAGCCCTAAGGGGCGCCACCTCCTTCCAACACAGCCCACCATTTGTGGGGGCTGCCCACCAGCATGAGGGCCCCCCCCCCCCCACAACACCTTGTCCACCAACAAGGGGGCTGCCCCCTAAAGGGGGCGCCCCCAAAAACAGACCAAAAATAGCCCCCACAATTCATGGGATCTTGTCCCCTCTCGCTGGGACAAGATGTTTTTCCGCGTCTATTTTCTGGAAAAATTTCCGAAGGTCCCAAAACATTTCCGACAACCTCTAAAATAATTCTGGACGCGTTCCGAAACATTTCGGGTATGATGGTTTAATTCCAAAACATTTCCGTTTTCTCCGAAACACTTCCGGTTTTCTGTCCGAAACTTTTCCATCGTCTCCGAAACTTTTCCGGTGACTTTCTCTCAGACTCCTTGTCTAGTATTCAGTAGATAGATGACCCTTAAGTGTGTGACCCCGTAGGTTCGGTGAAGTATAGACATGAACCAGAACACTTTCCGGTCAATGATCAATAGCGGAACCGTGGACATCCATATTGACCCCTATACCCACACGAATAATTATTCGAGTGAACCTGCACTTGCCGTGTGCTATTCCTTTTGCTTCGCAATATGTTACGAATACCCGAGGTGAGATTTATCGGCATCCCCATGGATCAACAACTTTGTCCACTATGCCAGTTTCCTCGTTACCGGTTTTGTTCTCTTTTCTCGCTTCCGCGTTCCGGCATCCTTGTGATCAAATCACACTGTGTCTGGCCAGACGATGATGGATACCGTAACACCGAGAGGGCCCAAAGAATATCTCTCCATCGTCGGAGGAGCAAATCTCAATCTTGAGCTATCAAGTCCCTTGTCATACTTTTCCATGAACCCGTAAGCCGCCGTAATGGACACCCTTTGACGGATGACGTTTAACAAACCCCAAAGTTCATGAAGCAAGCATGAAGAAACTCGATACTCTCATGGTCTAAGGAATTACGCAAACGTTAACTTTCTCTGTGTTATTTACCATGAACTTGTGACGAATTTATCTCATAGCATAACATCAATTTTGGGTCGATTCAATCACAAGTATTCTTCTAACATTGTGTCCTCAAAGTTGCCGGCATAGACATGCCCATGATCAGAAAAACATAATCATCATGCAACACTTGAGCAAGTCTTAGAGGCATGACTAGGAATACATTTTACCGTTTATTATTCCACACGTGCATATGAGTTTTCCTTCGAGCCTCGTGGTTATTGCAGAGTCGAGAACCATAGCAGTTATAGCACGGAATATAAACATAATTACGAACATGAAGATAAATAATAATATTTATTATTGTCTCTAGGGCATATCTCCTACTGTTTTAACATGAAGGGTGTATGAAACACGAGACTTAATTAAAAATATCGAGCCCCATACTAAACTTCGGCAATATGCCTTCCCCCTGTGTAGATCAAAATCTACAAGCCCTTTTCTTCGCAAAGTTTTTCTTTCTCAACTAAGGTGGAACCCAAAGAATCTGAACCATAACTTTGGTCGGCGATCGGCATAGTCAGGAGCAGCATAAAAACACCTCAGAAATCCAGATCTTTGTAACAAAATCCCTCCTTGCCGTTAAGATCAAAATTTCGCAATTAGAAGGGTTACAACATGAACATCCAGTAATTAGAACTCATCTTATTACCCGCACAAAAATATGTGCAATGCCTGCATATCTCCATATGTTCTAATCGTACCTGCATCTACTCATAGAAAAGCTCTTGATACCACTATAGGGGAACGTGTTACGCAACAAAATTTTATGTTACACGATCACACCTAGGAACACCATGAAGGTGTGGGTAATGATCAAACTCACAAACGAACAGAGTAGCGGAAGCAGTGAAGAAGTTCGTGAAGCGCGACCATTCCCGTAGCTACTTTATACCTCCGAGCCGCGAGAAGTTCTCCGAGACGATCCTTCCGAGGTATCCACACGTTCCTAAATAGTAATCCGGTAGCACTTCGTCGTCAAGGAAGAAGAGCTCCGAGAAAAATTAGAGAGAGAGATTAGCCTAGCGGGGATCCCATCTAATTAGGAGTCTAATTCTATTAGACCAACTAATCTGGGAGGGATTAGAGAGTTGCTATGCGGGAGGGCTCCTCCAAAGATTTGATGTGCACCAGGGGGAGCCCTCTGAGGGAGTCCTGGACTAGGGGGTCCTCGGGAGCCCGGCCTATCTAATATGGGCCGGACTATATGGGCCGTTCGCCGGACGCTGGATCACTCGAAGGACCGGACTCCAGAAGGGAAGTTTCTAGAAGCAAGGCGTGTGCTCCAGGTTTAAAGTAGAATAAGCATGTTTATCCCCTCGACGTGTAACCGACCATGGGTAAACCCTAGGCACCCCCGGCGTCTATATAAGCCGGAGGGTTTTAGATCATTAAGGAGGAGAACTCATCTAGGGTTTAGTCATACGATCTCGTGGTAGCTCACTCTGTAATCTCTATACCATCAATATAATCAAGCAGGACGTAGGGTATTACCTCCATAGGAGGGCCCAAACCTGGGTAAAACCTTGTCCCCTTCGTCTCCTGTTACCATCGATCCAAGCATCATAGTTCGGGACCCCCTACCCGAGATCTGCCAGTTTCGACACCGACATTGGTGCTTTCATTGAGAGTTCCACTGTGATCGCCAGAAGGAATCGATGGTTCGCCTAGTCGTTAACGAAGAGGTCCACAACACAGGGACTTTTGCCCCTGGACAGATCTTCGCTTTCGGCAGCATAGTGCTGCACGCCGACCCGACCGGCCGCCTTGGCCGCGTCGAAAGTTTCGCCCCTGATCAGGAGGTCAGATTCGGGAACTTAGAGTTCTCCGTAGACCCCCGCGACGATCTATCACTAACCGGGCTTGCAGTCTCGCCTGCCATGCCCGAGGACCCTGAGGCTTTAACCTCGGACTCACCTTCCGGCTCCGCCTATGGGATCTGCCCTGGAGGAGGCCCGATCTTAAGTTCGGATCAGGTCATAGCGCCCGACAGCCGAACACCCGTTCTTGCCGAACACACTCCCTGCACGGATGCATCGAAGGTTAACTCCGGAAGCTCTGGGCAGATCGGTCCGATCGAGCTCTCGATTCTCGACAAAGCCTTAGATCGGATCTCGTCGATAAAAATCAACGACGACCCAGCCCCGATCTGTTCTCAGATCGGTCTTCGTACGGGTCGGGATGGATCTGAACAGGATCCAAGAACGCCCTCGCGCGACTCTGGAACAGCGACGCCGCATACCGACCCCACTCGCTTTGGTGACACGCATCCCACCATCGCCTCGTTTCTCAACGAGTTGTTCGATCAGATGGAGACTATGTGAATGGCCGATGACCAGATCCCGGTCTATGACTGGCTCGGGCTTAAACCCGATGACAGGGAAATTTGCGTCCCCACGGTCACCCACCTCGTCGCCACCGTCGAGTGTCCGGCGGAGGGTTCGACCTCCCAGCTACCGGAACTAAAAACGGTCTACACCTCAATTTCCGACCACCGAGATCTTGCCCGTGACCCAGTCACCGGCTCCAGCAATAGTCCGGTGTCGGCCCCCGACCTATCCCGTAGTTCGGAACTTATAGTTCCGGACTCCCATCTTGGTGAGGGACTACCTTTTCTCCCACCCACCTCCCAAGCCGATGACCCGATCATCGCATCAGATCCCAATCGTTCGAATCCACCGGACATTGCGCATTTGCCAGGGGAGTCGGTCCATCATTACTGGGCCAGACTACTCCTCGCACGACACAACGTGCGCGGCCTCAGCGACACAGATATAATGGCAACCTTCAAACGTACATGCCACAACGAGGGAATCCTCAACGCCCTGGCGCGGCGGCACATAACTGACCTTTCCGAGCTATCCATCTTGGTACAGAAGTATTGTGCCATGGAAAGTGCTTGGCAAGCAGAGCGGCTATTTTCGGACCAAACCTCTGCCGAATACCTTAGAGGAGATCGGCAAAAGAGGATACCCCCGAACCGAACAGCCCAAACTCAGCCCGCCAAAAAGAGAAACAGATCCCTTCCTGGGGTCAGTACTGTCCTGGACGGACTATTGGACAAACCTTGCCCTATACACTCCGTATTGCTAAACACAGCTCCAACCCACAGTTTTAGAACTTGCTGGGTCGTCAG
Organism: Elymus sibiricus; assembly: GCA_039707655.1. Classification (NCBI taxonomy): domain Eukaryota; kingdom Viridiplantae; phylum Streptophyta; class Magnoliopsida; order Poales; family Poaceae; genus Elymus; species Elymus sibiricus. The sequence continues at coordinate 535,776,359 of CM077675.1, forward strand.
ACAGATCGCAAAAAGCGGCGAGGCCATCCTCAAGGCGTCACCACCCAGAGGGCGCCCCGCAGACTCATCGGAACATCACACCGAAGTCCTGACGATCTACGAAACGTTCCCTTCGAGGAACAAAAGGAAGAGAGCCCTTAAAGAAATTGGACAGGTGTACCACGTGGCTGCAACAAGTGTATGGGCAGATACACCCATCACCTTTGGAGATGCTGATCGACCAGCCATTCATCCCGACCATTCACCAGCCGCACTAGTCCTGAACCCCGTCATCGACGGCTTCCGGTTACACAAAGTGCTAATGGACGGCGGCAGCGGTCTAAACCTAATTTATGAAGACACGCTAGAAAAAATGCAATTCGACCGATCTCGGATCGAACATAGCAACACAACCTTTCGGGGAATAATCCCAGGGAAGGAGGCACGCTGCTCAGGATGTATTACCCTGGACGTAGTGTTCGGCACGCCCGACAACTACCGATCGGAAGAGCTCCTCTTCCACATCGTGCCCTTCCCCAGTGGCTATCACGGCCTTCTGGGACGTGAAGCCTTGACAAAATTCCAGGCTATACCACATTACGGGTATATGAAACTTAAAATGCCAGGACCAAACGGAGTAATCACAATAGCTGGTGATCCGAATATAGCCCTACGGGCCGAAAACAAAACAGCAGCACTCGCCCTCGAGGCCCTAGCTGAGACCTTTGCTGCAGAAGAGCTGACCGCACTCCGGTCAACGGTAGACAAAGACGACGTGATCCTCAGCAAGAGGCCCAAATCCACGTCCTTCAAGCCAGCAAAAGAAATCATTAAAGTTCAGATGCACCCGACGGACCCTAACAAGACAGCGTCCATCGGAGCACAGCTCGACCCCACCACGGAGGAGGCGCTGCGAGCATTCTTACAAGAAAATTGGGACATATTCACCTGGCATCCTTCCGATATGCCTGGCATCCCACGACGATTGGCAGAACACAGTCTGAACATCATGGCAGGTTTTAAGCCCGTCAAACAGACTCTCCGCCGTTTCTCCGAGCCCAAATGACAAGCTATGGGTGAAGAATTAGCTAAATTGCTAGAGGCCGGATTCATTCGAGACATTAAGCAACCCGAATGGCTGACAAACCTGGTGATGGTACCAAAGAAAGACAAATCCTGGCAGCTGTGCGTCGACTTTAAAGACCTCAACAAGGCCTGCCCCAAGGACCCTTTCCCTCTACCACGAATAGACCAGATCATTGATGCCACAGCCGGACACGACTCGCTGTGTTTCCTCGACGCTTATTCCGGATACCATCAGATTAAAATGAAGGAATCCGATCAAGCGGCAACCGCATTCATCACCCCCTACGGGCCGTTCTGCTTTAACACAATGCCTTTCGGGCTAAAAAACGCTGGGGCTACATACCAGCGCATGATCCAGACCTGTCTTGAGAAACAGATCGGCAAAACAGTCGAAGCATACGTGGACGACGTGGTCATCAAAACCAAACACGTTAGCAATTTAATCGACGACCTAAGGCAAACCTTTGCAAGCCTACGCGAATATGATATTCGGCTCAATCCGGAGAAGTGTGTCTTCGGAGTTCCCGCTGGTAAGTTGCTCGGATTCATCGTTTCCCATAGAGGAATAGAAGCGAATCCGGCCAAGATCCGCGCCTTGTCAGAACTTGCAATCCCCTCAGAGCTAAAGCATGTGCAAAGATTGGCGGGTTGCGTGGCGGCATTAAGCCGCTTTATCTCCCGCCTTGGTGAAAAAGCTTTACCACTGTACAAATTGCTGAAACGGACCAAGACTTTTGAATGGACCGACGAAGCAAAGGCTGCGTTAGAAGATATCAAGACACTGCTGGCAAGTAACCCCATACTCACGGCACCAAGCGCGGGTGAGCCCATGTTGTTATACATATCGGCCACCAACCAAGTTGTCAGCGCAGTGCTCGTCGTCGAACGAGAGGAGGAGGGGCACAAATTCCAGATACAGAAGCCGGTCTATTATGTGTCAGAGGTGCTAACGCAATGCAAGTCAAGATACCCGCACTACCAGAAGATAGCCTATACGGTATTTATGGCATCACGTAAATTAAGACATTACTTCCAAGAGTGTTCGGTCACGGTGGCATCGGAAGTACCCCTGAATGATATAATCAATAACAGGGACGCCACAGGCCGTATAGCCAAATGGGCGATTGAGCTCCTTCCTTTCGAGATCACATACAAACCGCGCCGAGCTATTAAATCTCAGGTATTAGCGGATTTCCTTGCCGAATGGACAGAAGCCGAACTCCCCAGGGAATACAGTACATACTCACATTGGACGATATACTTTGATGGATCCAAAACCTTGGCCGGACTGGGGGCTGGAGTCGTTCTCACATCCCCCACAGGTGACAACGTCCGATACGTGCTCCAGATCATGTATGCCGACTCCAACAACGCAGCCGAATACGAAGCCCTTCTACACGGTCTTCGGATGGCAGCTTCAATGGGCATACATCGGCTGGAGGTACGGGGAGATTCTAATCTGGCCATCTCTCAAGTAAACGGTGAGTTCTACGCCAAAAATCCGAAGATGGCGGCATATCGAAACGCTGTCCTCAAAATATCTGCACGGTTCGAGGGGCTGGAGTTCCACCACGTCGCTCGAGACGACAACCAAGCCGCTGACATACTGGCACGTTTAGGAGCCAAACGCGACCCTGTCCTGCCGAACACTTTCCTGGAACGGCTCTTTAAGCCATCCATGGTTTGGCAGGACGATCAAGCGGGCGCCGATCTCTCAAGCGCACACACGGTTGTTCCCCCTGTTGACGAACCAGACGACAGAATTATCGGCGGCTCCGTAATGAACGAAACGCCCTCGGCCCACGAGGTCATGGCAGTAATCGCTCCTTGGACCGAACCCTTCCTCGCCTACCTCCTTCGTAAGGAACTCCCCGATGATCAAACGGAGGCCCGACGTATAGTCCGGCGCTCCAAAGCCTTTAAGGTACACGAAGGAGAGTTATATAAAAAGAGCACTACTGGAGCACTACAGCGGTGCATATCTGAGGAAGAGGGGTGGGAGCTTCTCGCCGAAGTACACGCAGGGATGGGCGGTCATCATGCCGCAGCAAGAGCCTTAGTAAGCAAGGCCTTCCGGGCGGGGTTCTTTTGGCCCACAGCTCGGGCGGACGCCCAGTCACTTGTCAAATATTGCGTAGGGTGTCAACTTTTCGCAAACCAAAGTCACATGCCCCCAACAGCTCTTCGGACTATTCCGATCACTTGGCCTTTCGCGGTCTGGGGGCTAGACATGGTCTGACCACTTAAAGGGGGGACCAAGAAAAATAAATACTTGCTGGTTATGGTCGACAAGTTCACCAAATGGATCGAGGCTAAACCCGTCAAGTCAGCCAAATCCGGACCAGTAATCGACTTTATATCCGGCGTGATACACCGTTACGGTGTCCCGCACAGTATAATAACTGATAACGGATCCAATTTCACCGCTCAGGAAGTCAAAGACTGGTGTGCAAAGATGGGCATCAAGCTCGATTACGCCTCGATTTATCACCCGCAGACTAATGGACAAGTTGAACGAGCAAACGGCCTCATAATGAGCGGCATCAAGCCGCGTTTGGTCCGGTCTCTGCAAGAATCCGATTGTCAGTGGGTTGAGGAGCTGGACTCCGTACTATGGGGCTTGCGCACCACCCCGAATAGATCAACGGGTTACACCCCGTTCTTTATGGTCTACGGGGCCGAAGCGGTCCTTCCTTGTGATATCATTCACGATGCGCCAAGAGTACGCATGTACGAGGAAAGAGAGGCCAAGTTAGATCGGCAGGACGACTTGGACGCCTTGGAGGAAGAGCGAGACATAGCTCGGGCCCGTTCCACTTTTTATCAGCAGCAGGCCCGGCGTTACCAGAGCAGAGAGGTGAGGGCGCAAGCATACAACGTAGGCGAATTAGTCCTACGACTCCCGGAGAAGCAGAAGCATAAACTCAAGCCCAAATGGGAAGGCCCCTTCATAATCGACGAAGTGCTCACGGGAGGGGCTTATCGTCTTCGGAACCCGTTGGATCACCGCCTCGAACCAAACCCATGGAACGCAGCTCGTCTTCGGCGCTTCTACGGATAAACCGGTGTCGTCGCACTCCTTACTTTATGTTTCTTCCTTCGTGTTTTCCTTTTTATTTTCCAATTCTCCTTTCGCACTAATGTTTGGCAGGTTTGCACCCTTTTTATCCCAACTCTGTGTTTGGCTCATTCAATCTCGTTATAAGAATTTTCGTTTTACACCTTCAATTGTTAAATCCGAACACAGAACTTGGGGCTTCCTTTCCGAAGCCAATGATTTTATATTCTCCGCACTTGTTCACACTCACTGTGGGTGCCCGTTTTCCTTGTCGTTTTCAAGCCATCGTATGCATCAATTCGAACTAAGATTCGCCAAGCTGGGTTGCCTCGCTCCTGTGGTTACCCTCTACGTTCCCGATTGTTCGGCTAGAGGGTAAAGGGAGCACCTCTGCGATTGTTACGACCGGGTCATCCGGACACGTGCCTCAGACGGGTGAAGCCAAAAGCTAGCTATCTTGCGTAGACAATTGATCGGCCCCGACGGAAATAATTTGTAACACTATGGTCGTCATGACCATTACCAGGGTCTTGTCTTCTTACAATCACCCTTAGCCATATACTATCAGTGTACGGGCTACAGCCTACGCCTTACGTAGCAACCTGACGAAAGGTATCGGTAGAGGTACTATTTTCTTCAGAAGATGTTTCTTACGCTAAATAGTAATATAACATATCTCACTGCGTGCTTTCTGTCTGTTCGCACCACATGGCCGGATTGCCTGGTTCCCTGAATATAGTTCGTCCACCCTAGGGTGATACTTTCAGCGGAACACTCCCAAGCTTCTAGCACGGGAGGCTAAAGCCGATGGCCGGTTAAGACAAAGTTTACAACACAGCGGAGCAAATCTTTGATTGATAGTACACAGCTACATACAATCATATACCCGGCTGCTGATCGAGATTATCGATTACAGTGTCCAGGGAGCAGTCCTGTTTTGACAATGGGGCGGCAGGCATCACCTGGTCATAAACAGGTGGAGCGGAATTTCTTGTCCATCTAACCCCACTGGCCCAACCCGAGCCATATGCTCGGGATCAAGTCCGGTATAGCGGGTCTTGATCATCACCCACGCCTCCCTCGCTCCCTCCCGGCATGCCGATGTCTTCCATAGCTGGAACCTAGCTCGAGCTCCCTTGAAACGATCGACTAGCTCGGTCATCCCCTCGGAAGGCTGCTCAGCGGGCCACAGTGCTTTTACCATGCACTTTATGACCTTCCGAGCCCGCTCGTGCAAGGCGGTTAGATCCTTTAGCAAGTTTCCCTGGTAAGATCCGATCTCTTCTTCGGAATGCCCGGTCAGGAGACCTACACATGAGTTATGGCATACAGGTTATATTACATCCATAAAGGAAAAATTACCTTCTGATGTTAGAATCACGCTCACCATACATGCCCCTCTGTAAGATTTGGTTCTCTCCCTGGACCTGGGCCAATTGAGCCTTCAAGCTTTCAATTTCCTCGGCTTGCTTCTGGTTCTCCTCTTTGAAGCGATTCTTCTCTTCAATGTGTCGCGTCATAACGCGACCTCCAGCTTCGTGCTGGGACTCGGCGTACCGCTGAGATTCTTGGGCTACATCCAAATCTTTTTGTAATTGCCCTATTGATTCAGCTGCTACATAGTACCCTCGCGTAAGCATGGGAACATGTTATATATTCGGCTAATATATGCACTCACCGTGTGCCTCCCGAGTAAAGCTCTTCACTTGCTCTAGCTCAGCCTTCACAGATTCGACCTGTGTTTGGCTGGCTTTAAGTTCCTTGGCCAGTTGCTCGCACTGTTGCTTAGAGGCCTGCATTTGCAGAAAGGGATCCTTAATTCGGTCGTGCCGACCAAGTTAAGGCTCGGGGGCTACTGGGTTTACATGCGTGTTCGGATTTTAAATAACCAACAACTCACCTGCAAGCTGGACGATATCAACTTTATAGCTTCACCGAACCCAGTTCGGGCGGCCCCAAGGTATGCATCCGCCGTGCGTAGAGCGCCGAATTCTTGTTCGGAAAAGGCTGGATGTTGCAGGACTTTACGTCGCTGCCGATGACGCATAGTACTCCCAACCTCTGATTTGGTGACCGATATGGCATCGCCCGAATCGTCTGGGGCGGGATTGGCGGTGGAAGCTCCGGCAACAGGATCAACATGGGCGGAAGGCCCTGAACCTTGGGCACCGATGGATGTCTTTACGGTGTCCTCGGCAGGAGACGGCCGAACCTCTTGCCTGAATATTTCGGCGGAATTATCTTTCGACGAGCTTTATCAAATCATGGTGTTAAATCGTGTGATCAAGCGAAATACCTTTGGGATGAGCTCGCTGGTGCGCTTGCCCCTGTGACCGGCCTATCTGCCGGATATTTATTACTTCCCGATTCGGCCACTGTCGCTGCGGCCGGTGTAAGTCGCGCAGATCTACGGCGTTTGATGATAGGAACCGGTATGTCAGGGTCACTGGTGGACACTTGTCTCTTGTGGGACATCTTCTTCTTTTTCTTCTTGTTTACGGCGGGGGAAGGAAAAGATCCAGGGTAGTCGGCAACGATGGCCACTTTGGCGTAATCAAGGCCCTCCTGGTAGAAAACCCCGCCTTCGAATTCGATTGATAGGTCCGGGTCTTCGTGATAGCCCGGATCGTCCTCACGGGCATAGTCTTCGGGTTGAGGAGCCGGACAGTTGACTGTCTGGATGAAGCTCCTCCATTCCTGTTTGCATAAAGTTTGACGGCTTCGGTCAGAAAGGGACATAATGGAAAAACCGAACTATAATTACAGTAGGTATAAAGGCTCACCCATTCGATGGGATTGTGGCAAGAATATCCATCCTTTGATGACCGCTGAACAAAGTCCTCTTGCTCCCCCTTGAATAGATCGGCAAGTGCGGCGGCTAATGCTGTTTGATTGGCAGGACCCAGTCTTCGGGAGCGAGTAGTGTCGCTTGTCCCGTTATAGCGCCACAAAGGATATACCCTCTGCTGAAGAGGTTGGACCCATCGAGTGAGGACGGCGGCCATGACGTCAATCATGGTCAGCTTGTGATGGGCTAATAGCCTCACATGGGTCGATAAACGCAGCACCTCGGCACTTTCCTCTTGGGGCAGGCTCTTCGGACGCCAGTTGTACCTTTTCTTCGGAAAGGCATCGGAGTATTCGGGCAAGCCCCGCCGAGTTGGATCGAACAAAGGAACGTCTTCAATATAAAACCACTCCGAGGTCCACATTTCAAATTCCTTCGGGGTTCCTACGGGGTAACCCGTCCCCGCTATGCGGCATACTTTGGCTCCGCCAACTTCGAAAATTGTCCCGTCCCTTGTACGTGGGACAAGGCAAAAATACTTCCTCCACAATTCGAAATGTGCCTCGCACCCCAGGAACATCTCGCAGAGGGCCACGAAGCCTGAGATGTGAAGGATAGACCCTGGGGTAAGGTGATGGAGCTGGATCCCGTAGAATGCCAATAACCCTCTCAAGAATGGGTGGATGGGAAATCCGAGCCCTCGCAGGAGGAACGGGACGAAGCACACGTGCTCTCCCTTTTGTGGACGGGGGAAGTTCTCCGCAAGGACCACGCCGTTGAATGAATTCAAGCCGGCACGGACGGTCGTCAGATCTGAGGAAGGGAGATACCCTTGGGTCTCTCGTTGGCGAAGACGAAGAGTTGACACGGAACAGCTTCCCCAATCCCCTGGGCGAGATCCATAAGGATCCGAAGAAGAACCAGGGGCGCTCGCCATTTTCTTTTGGTAGAGGTCTTTTTGCTGGGGGTTTCGTCTAAAGGGGGAAGGTGAAGATGTGATTGCGGTCCAGTTTAATTAAATAGATGGTACCCCTTTTCGGAGGGGGGCAGCTCTGTAAAAGAACTGCTAAACCATTCATCTCCTCGCAATGCGCGAGGTTCGAGAAGCATTATTGCAATGGACTTGGCAATCCCGCAACGTCTGGGATTTCGCCGATCACAGGTCGGATGCCAAACAATCAGGGGAAGAGGGACTCGCCTCGCAAGCCGAAGACTTCTCTGTTCAAGATTCTCCGGATACACATCGGCGTTGAAGGCTAGTCCGGGGGCTACTGAGGGAGTCCTGGACTAGGGGGTCCTCTGGAGCCCGGCCTATCTAATATGGGCCGGACTATATGGGCCGTTCGCCGGACGCTGGATCACTCGAAGGACCGGACTCCAGAAGGGAAGTTTCTAGAAGCAAGGCGTGTGCTCCACGTTTAAAGTAGAATAGGCATGTTTATCCCCTCGACGTGTAACCGACCATGGGTAAACCCTAGGCACCCCCGGCGTCTATATAAGCCGGAGGGTTTTAGATCATTGAGGAGAACTCATCTAGGGTTTAGTCATACGATCTCGTGGTAGATCACTCTGTAATCTCTATACCATCAATATAATCAAGCAGGACGTAGGGTATTACCTCCATAGGAGGGCCCGAACCTGGGTAAAACCTTGTCCCCTTCGTCTCCTGTTACCATCGATCCAAGCATCATAGTTCGGGACCCCCTACCCGAGATCCGCCGGTTTCGACACCGACACCCTCCCACACATATATATAGGTGGAGGAGGGCCAAGGGAAGCTGACCAGGAGAAGGAAACCTCCTCTGGTTTGGCTGACTAGGGAGGGAAATCCCCCTCCCCTAGTCCAATTCGGTTTGGCCACCTTCCTAATATAGGGGGTGGCCCCTATTCGTCCCCTTTTGGCCCATGTGGGGGCAGCCCCCTTGGGTCTAGCCAAGGGGGATTCCACCCTATACCCTTTTGGAAGTTTTCAGAACATTCCGGCAACCTTCTAGAACGTTCTGGACTTTCCATAAATAGACCAAAACTTTTCCGGACACATATGGCACATTTCCGAAACTTCCGGAATGCTTCCGGGACCATCCAGAACACTCCCGGATCCATCTGAAACACTTTCGGAGCTCATTCTGTCATACTATTTGATCTCCTAGTTCTCATATAAATTACTAGTCGTTAAGCATGTCACCCTACATGTTCGGAAATAAGTGGACATGACACGAAACATCTTCCGGTCAATAATTAACAGTGGGATCTGGACACCCTTGATAATTCCCACATATTTATGAAGATCTTTATCGAGCGAACTTTTTGTTCCCGCATACTATTCCCTTTGCTTCACGATACGTTACAAAACTCGAGGCAAAACTTTTATCGGTATCCCTGGGATCAACACCTTGATCACTATACCAGTCATCCTCGTTACCGGTTTAGTTCTCTTTACTCATTTCCGTATTCCGGTATCCCATGTGATCTCAATCACATGTTTCTGGCCTGACGATGATGATACTGTAATACCGAGTGGGACCGGAGAGTATCTCTCCGTCGTCGGAGGAGCAAATCCCAGTCTTGAACTATCGATACCGAGACATACTTTTTTGGTATACCCGTAAGTTACTTTTGTTGTCATCTAGTTACAGTGTGACGTTTGGCAACGACAAAGTAACCATCCAGTATGTTGGTATGCGATATTATCATGGTCTAAGGACGTAAGTAAACGTTAACATCTTATATGAAAATACCGACAACATAATGACTATGTGATCTCCTAGTAATTCACAAGTTGGGTCTATCCAACACCATTGTTCCAATAACAATGTGTTCTTAGAAAAACAAGATCATCATCAATACATGAGCCAGTCCTAGAGGCATGACTAGGGATCCATTTGGTGTTTATATTTCCACACATGCAATTGAGTTTTCCTTCGAATCTCATATTCAAGAACAAAGCAATTATAGCATAGAAATATAAACTTAATTATGAACATGGAAACATAATAATACATTTATTATTGCCTCTAGGGTATATTTTCAATAGTCTCCCACTTGCACTAGAGTCAATAATCGAGTAACATAAGTTCTTTTACACTAAATGGCATTCCCGTGTTGCTCATGTTTTGCTTGTGGTATAGACTTGGTCAATGGATCTGACACATTCAGGTTCGTGTGTACCTTGCATATCTTTGCGTCTCCATGCTCCACAAAATCTTAAATTATGTCGAATTGACTTTGTATGTGTTTGAAATTGCTGGTAGGACCTTGGTTCCTTAGCCTGGGCTATGGCGCCACTATGCTCAATAGTATTCCATTGGCTCCAGTGCACTTGGAACCATACCAAGTTCAAAAAGAACTCTTTGATCCAAACACCCTCCTTTGCTGCTTCTGAAGTGGCAACATACTTTGCCTCTGTTGTAAAATCTACCACAGCCAATTGGAACAATTTTAATTTACGGTGCCAACGTTCTATGTATTCACAAAATCCCAATGAAGATTGCATCGATGTAACTACTTACATCGAGCTTGCATCGGTGTAACCTTTTACAACTTAGCATTTCATCATGTTCATTTACGAGAAATACGTCCTTAGTCCTTCTCAAGTATTTAAGGATATTTTCCGCTGCAGTCCACTGATCAACACCTTGATCATTTTTGGATCTTGCTCGTAACACTTAGAGCACAGGACATATCTGGTTGTGTTCATTCCATGGTGTACATCAACTCCCCTAAGCAGACAGAAAGATTACCCGCCAGCAATGAGATTTCCATGCCGACTACGAAAGGGGTGTCTGTAGTAGTGTACCCTCCTCCAACACAAGCAGTGTCCAACGGCTGATATTTAGACTCACTTCTATCAACCAAATTGCTATTTATACTCACTTGTGCCTGTTAGGAGTAATTTTGCCTTATGTATTAAGTTGTAATTAGGTAGGAGTGTACGTGGTGTTAGCTGTATTCGTATTGGTACTAGTCTTAGCTAGATAGGTTAATTAGTAGTCAAGCTAGTAATCGCATGGCTTGGATGCCGTGCTAGCTAGACGTGTCCTAGTAGGTTTCGTGTTCCGTGTTGTGTTACGAAGTATAGAGCGAGTCGGCTTGATAGCCTAGCTTTTATATATATATATATATATATATATATATATATATATATATATATATATGGAAAATCTAAACTGCAGCGTGCGCACCGAGTCGCTCCTGTGCGGCGGCTCGCGGAGATTCGGGCGAGCTTCATCCCGCGGCCGAGACGCGCGGGGCATCTCAACCATGCATCACGTGGGTCCATTTTAATTAGCGCGCTACTGAGCCTACTAGGGAACAGCTCGTGCAGTGTTTCTGAATAACTTTTTGCAACGTTCGTTGCGTCTGCTCCATCAGGCAAAATGGACACAATTAACCTTTGGACACAGCTAAATCACGAAGTGAACTGCGCGCGAAAAAAATTCACTCCCCTGGCCCTTTCGTGTGGCGCCCAACAGAAAGTCGTCACACTACACTGTGTGGCGCCTGAGACTAAGGCGCCACACCTCCGGCCACGCTGGCGCCCCGTGTAAGACCCGACCCCACGCCCGGCAGTGTGACGCCTAAGACAAAGGCGCCACACTTACAATGTGTGGCGCCTAGATCTTAGGCGCCACACTACCCTTACCTAGCCGCGCGTGCCGGCCCTCCCCCCACCCTCTCCCCATTCTTCCCCATCCAACAGCAAGAACAGAGAGGTGGCGGCTAGGATTCGGCCGCCCTCCCCAAATCCCTCTCTCACCCCTCCCCCCCCCCCCCCCCCCCCAATCCTCAGGAACTCTTTGGGGATTTCATCCTAAAGTATTTCTCCTTGATGTGTAGCATTAGCATAGGTATAGTAGTCACTTATGAAAATGTAGATGGTTAATTTTGGTAGAAACAAGCATAGGTATAGTAGTCACTTAGCATAGGTATAGTAGTCACTTATGGACATATTGGTTCATCTTTGGCCATTATATGTATGAGATACTCATGTGATCATATATGTCTATTTTCTTCAAATATGTACGATGGTGTGGCTTTTGGATAATTTCTATGACGTTGAACACCGGGCCTACTTGATGTCGGAGAAGGGGATGGTAATGAGAACATACTATTTTCTTCAAATATGTTGTGTTTATTTGAAAAGATCAAACCGTAATCATCTCACTTCTATGTTTGCAGAACCTGGCGCCTTTGAAGATTCGGTCTCACGGGGCATCGTCGGTTTTCATGCCGTACGATGAGCGGTACACACCGTACGTTGAGATGACATGACTCCTTCCTTTCATTCAGCTTGTGAGCCGGTCGACGCCCAACCTGAACGTTGCGGCAATCACTGCACTTACGGATCGGTGGAGGCCGGAGACCCATAGTTTCCACCTCCGGACCGGAGAGATGACCGTCACTCTTCAGGATGTTTCCATGATCACCGCACTTCCAATCGAGGGGAAGCCTCTTTGTATGAACACTGATTCTGAGGGATGGCGCCAACAAATGGAGGCCCTTATTGGTATGGCTCCTCCAGAGCCGGCACCAGCAGAGGGAGAGAAGAAAGACAGGGTCCCAGCCGGCGCTCCTTTCACTTGGATCGTAGCCCACTTTGCGCATTGTCATCCACTTTGTTTGGCTTTTACTCTTCCCCGTAACTGATCCATGTTTGGCTTTACGTGCAGTTGGACGACGCTTGTCGTAGGTCCTCGAAAGACGGCGGAATTGGTGGTTGTATGCTCCTACTTTCGGTATGGAGTTGGGAACGCCTTCCAGTTGGACGCCCTAAAGGGGTAACGTTCAAGCCCTGGGATGACCACGAGAACCCTATACTGTTTCCCACTTGGGGTTACAAGTGGGACGTGGTAACAGAGATGACGAGTGATGTCAATATCATGTACATGCAATACACCAACGAGATGGATTCGCTTACCGCCTAGCAGGTAAACATAGACATTACATCACTCACTTTACTGATCTACATGAAAGGAAAACATGAATGTTGGCTTTTTGTGCTGTGTTACAGGTGGAATGGCAGCCATATGGTGCCGGGGAGAGCTTTGGTAATGCAGTCACGTTCCAGCTCAATCCACTGTGCTTGCAAGAAAAACATCTTTGGCTTATGCGGTGCCTACTGATATGCAATTGGGCGGTTCAGTTTCATCTCCCGCATCGTGTGTTGCGTCAATTTGGATTGTTTCAGGAGCACCCGTCGGAGTGGGAGGACACGCACCACCAGCTTCACAGGTAACAAATCATGAACAATAAACAACTCCCATCGTCCAAATATAAATGGTGCTAATAATGAGCTATTTAATATGCAGGTCGGATAGGATGAGGAAGCGAAAGATCAAGGATTGGGCTAAGCATCATAAGAAATACGTCACCATGTTTGAGCTATGTGTGGAGCGAGCTAAGAGTATAGTAGGATCGCAGCTTCACGAGTATTGTCCACTTGCGTTCAACAACTACGTTCGATGGCTTCAGGATAATACTCGTCTGGAGATTCGTCCGCTGGCTTTTGAGGAGGAAATATTGGAAGATCCAATTGCCTTCGATGAACTTGCTCAGGACAAATACAACAAGCTTATCCGGGAAGGGTATTGTCGGTGTCAAAACCGGCGGATCTCGGGTAGGGGGTCCCTAGCTGTGAGACTAGAATCGATGGTAACAGGAGGCGAGGGAGATGATGTTTACCCAGGTTCGGGTCCTCCTATGGAGGTAATACCCTACGTCCTGCTTGATTATATTGATGGTATAAGGGTTACAGAGTTGATCTACCTCGAGATCGAATAGCTAAAACCCTAGATGAGTTCTCCTCTTCAACAACCTAAAACCCTGCGGCTTATATAGACGCCGAGGGTACCTAGGGTTTACACATGGTCGGTTACACGTCGAAGGGATAAACATGCCTATTCACTGCTCCAAACGTGGAGGATACGCCACGATCCCCGAAGCTTCTTTCCTGGAGACAGGGTCTTCGATCAATCCAATGCTCGGCAAGCGGCCCATATAGTCCGGCCCATAAGAAATAGGTCGGCCTCTCGAGGACCCCTTAAACCAGGACTCCCTCAGTAGCCCCCGAACTAGCCTCCAATGCCAAGGGTCCTAGCTCCAGCTGCTTCATATGATCAGAGTCTTCGGCTTGCGAGGTGAGTTCCTTTCTCCAAATGGTGATCGGCCGAGTTTAGTTCGGCCTCCGACGACGTGTAGTTTTCCCGATAATGGATTGTCCGGACACCATGAATAACTCGGCCCTAAAGGCCAAACGCCAAGGAGTAAATAGTGTTCTCTGACAACCTTTCTGACGAAAGGTCACGGCCCACCACGACCACTGAACCAGTCGAAAAGACTCGATTCGCAGTTCGAGGCCGTTTTCACCAGCACGATCCATCAATGCACAGATCGTGCTCCGTTTTACACTGGATATGTTTAATCATGCGCGTATAACGGCACACACGTCTTGGGAAGCGGAGGGATTCACGGCGCAGTGAAGGGAGGCTGACCGGCGACAAGCCCAATAAAAAGGGAAAGAAAACCCTAAGGCTTAACTTCACTTCCCATTCGCATCCCTGCTTCCCCAATCTCCTGAGCCTCCAGAGCTCAGATCTAGGTTTTCGACCCTTCCTCCTCCGAGCTCAGCCATGGCCGGCTCAGCCTCCAACGGCAAGTGGGAGGCTTCCACGGTCACAGACCAGGACATCCGGGACCTCAAGGACGCCGGCTACCTCCCCGCCAACATCTTCCACCGCGCCCCGGAGGGGGGCCAGGTGATCCCCACCCCCAAACCAGGCGAGAGGGTGGTTTTCATTCCTCACTTCATCCGAGGACTGAGCTTCCCGCTCCACCCCTTCGTTAGGGGCCTCATGTTCTTCTACAGACTCGACTTCCACGACCTCCCGCCGAACTCCTTCATGTACATATCAGCCTTTATCATCGTCTGCGAGGCCTTCTTGCGGATCGAACCACACTTCGGACTATGGCTCAAGATATTCAATATGAAGCCGAAGTGTGTCGCAGGCGAACACGCAGACTGTGGCAGGGCGGTCATCAGCAAGCTTCCCCGCACAGGATGGCCATCCGGCACCTTCATCGACACCATCAAGACTTGGCAAAAAGAGTGGTTTTACATCACCGAGCCAAGGGAGGAGGGCGAAAATGTTCCTGCCAAATTCAGATCCGGTCCCCAGACCAGATTAACCTCATGGGTCCGAAAGGGCCTCGACTCAGTGTCGGATACAGAGGTGGACGACCTGCAGAGGTGCATCGCCTCCATGATCAAGGACAAAATCGAGCTGACCAACGTGGTCCAGATTATGTTCCGGCAGCGCATCCTCCCCTGCCAGCGCCGGGCCTCTCCCATGTGGACTTATCGGCTTGACGATGAGCCTATGATTCGTCGGCTCTTCCGCACCACTCGGGAGAAGCTGTGGAAGGCGATGTTCAAGGCGCAGGAGAACTGGCCAGCCGAGAAGGAGGACCGGGGCCTGCGCGCCGATAAACCCCCTTCCCAGGTATAACATAGTTTTGTTTGATCCGCTTCGTTTTCCTGAAGAAAATCTAAGCACTTCCCGATCACTTCCGCGGGAATGGTTGAGCAAGGCCACGGGCATCAAATACCCGGCTCCACAGCCCGAAGACCCTAGGTCCCAGCTGCTGTCGGAGATGCTTGTCGTGGCGCCTTACAAGGCGCCAGAGAAAAAGGAGAAGAAGAAGAAACCAGGCCGAGAAGGCCTGCGCATCAGGGACCAGCCGGAGGCTGTGTCCGAGGAAACTCATGCCTCCTCGAATCAAGAGGAGGAGCACGAGGACGAGGGGGAAGGTGATTCCCCCCTCGCAAGAAAGAGGGCGGCGTCATCGGACGCCACAGAGGATGTTCCTCCTCCCGCCCCGAAGAAAGCGCGTCGTACACAGTTAACTCTGTCCGACGACAGTTCGGACTCGGATACCAAGTCCGAGGACTTCGAGAAGGTTCCGCGAAGGAACCTCAGGGTCAAGCCCCCAGCTCGAAGGTAAAGATCCGAAGACTTCCCGAGCTGTTAGTGCTAAGTTTTAAATGTTATTAACATGTGAGCGCATATTGACTTGCACCCCACCACGTGTTCTCCCCACCGATCAAGTCTCGGACAGGGAGACCCTGCCCGCCGAGCTAGCGGAGAGCGGGACCGCGTCGCACCCCTCTCCTCTGGGCTCCACGAAGGATGCCGTGGAGGTGTGATGTCTACTACACAACCTTCTTCTTGTAGACTCGTGTTGGGCCTCCAAGCACAGAGTTTTGTAGGACAGTAGCAAATTTCCATCAAGTGGATGACCTAAGGTTTATCAATCCGTGGGAGGCGTAGGATGAAGATGGTCTCTCTCAAACAACCCTGCAACCAAATAACAAAGAGTCTCTTGTGTCCTCAACACACCCAATACAATGGCAAATTGTATAGGTGCACTAGTTCGGTGAAGAGATGGTGATACAAGTGCAATATGGATGGTAGATATAGGTTTTTATAATCTGAAAATATAAAAACAGCAAGGTAACTAATAGTAAACAGCGAGCAAAATGTTGTATAAATGCTTGGAAACAAGGCCTAGGGTTCATACTTTCACTAGTGCAAGTTCTCTCAACAATACTAACATAGTTGAATCATATGTAAATCCCTCACGTGCGACAAAGAGTTCACTCCAAAGTCACAAATAGCGGAGAACAAACGACGAAATTATTGTAGGGTACGAAACCACCTCAAAGTTATCTTTTCCGATCAATCTTATGAGCTATCCCTATAAGTGTCACGAACAGCCCTAGAGTTCGTACTAAAATAACACCTTAAGATACACATCAACCAAAACCCTAATGTCACCTAGATACCCCAATGTCACCTCGAGTACCCGTGGGTTTGATTATACGATATGCATCACATAATTTCAGATTCATCATGTTCAATACAACACAAAGAACTTCAAAGAGTGCCCCAAAGTTTCTACCGGAGAGTCAAGACGAAAACATGTGCCAACCCCTATGCATAGATTCCCAAGGTCACGGAACCCGCAAGTTGATCAACAAAACATACATCAAGTGGATCAATAGAACATCCCATTGTCACCACGGATATCCCATCGCAAGACATACATCAAGTGTTCTCAAATCCATATGATTCATCTATATTAATAAAGCTCGCGGTACATCAAGATCGTGCCATCTCAAGAACATGAGAGAGAGAGATCAAACACATAGTTACTGGTACATACCCTCAGCCCCGAGGGTGAACTACTCCCTCCTCGTCATGGAGACCGCCGGGATGATGAAGATGGCCTCCGGTGATGGTTTCCCCCTCCGGCAGGGTGCCGGAACGGGCTCCCGATTGGTTTTTCATGGCTCTGGAGGCTTGCGGCGGCGGAACTCCCGATCTAGGTTTGTTTCTGGGGGTTTCTGTATTTATAGGAATTTTTGGCGGCGGAAACAAGTCCAGGGGGGCCACGAGGTGACGACAAGCCAGGGGGGCGCGCCCTAGGGGGGGGTGCACCCCCCAGGCTTCTGGTGGCCTCGTGGCTCTTCTGGCCCAACTCCCAAGCTCCCTGGGCTTCTTCTGGTCCATAAAAATTCACCGTAGATTTTTATTCCGTTTGGACTCCGTTTGATATTTCTTTTCTGTAAAACTCAAAAACAAGGAAAAAACAGAAACTGGCACTAGGCTCTAGGTCAATAGGTTAGTCCCAAAAATAGAATAAAATTGTAGTAAAATGATTGTAAAACATCCAAGAATGATAATATAACAGCATGGAACAAGCAAAAATTATAGATACGTTGGAGACGTATCAGCATCCCCAAGCTTAATTCCTGCTCGTCCTCGAGTAGGTGAATGATAAAAACAGAATTTTTGATGTGGAATGCTGCCTAACATGTTCATCATATTCTTATCTTCTTTGTATAGCATGGACATTTGGACTAGTAAATGATTCAAAGAAATAGTCTAGTTTTAACATAATGACTTCAATA
Source organism: Elymus sibiricus (assembly GCA_039707655.1). Classification (NCBI taxonomy): domain Eukaryota; kingdom Viridiplantae; phylum Streptophyta; class Magnoliopsida; order Poales; family Poaceae; genus Elymus; species Elymus sibiricus. Next base: position 535,794,239 of record CM077675.1, read on the forward strand.
CTCAGGCATGTCAACAAGCAACCATGTCTTTCAAAATATCAACACTAAAGAAAGTTATCCCTAGCCCATCATGCTCAATCATTGATCCATTCATGAAACACACTCAAATATTAGCTATGCCCAATGCTCAAGTACGATCATAGTGCCCCCTAGTTGGTGCTTATAAGAGAAGATGGAGACTCAAAGCAAAAATAAAAATTGCATAAAGTAAATAGATAGGCCCTTCGCAGAGGGAAGTAGGGATTTGTAGAGGTGCCAGAGCTCAAGGTTTAAATTGAGAGAGAAAAATATTTTGAGTGCCATGCTTTTCCTGTCAACGAAAACGACAAAGTAGCTCACAATACTTTCCATGCTAGATACATTATAGGCGGTTCACAAACAGAATGGTAAAGTTTTTACTCCCCCTCCACCAATCAATCACACTCCATGGCGAGCCGAATCCACGGGTACCGTCGATACAAACAACAATCCTGGGGGAGTTTTGTTTCATTATATTTTGATTTGATTTTTGAGCATGGGACTGGGCATCCCAAATACCAGCCACTTTCTCGTGAATGATAGTGAATCAACACATATCGTGAGAATAACCCACCTAGCATGGAAAAATATTGGATACTCCCCACCATTTCATGAGCGGTACGGGCACACAAAAGAGAAAATTTATTTTGAAAATTTAGAGATGGCACATACAAATTTGCTTGGAACGGCATGGAAATACCGCATATAGGTAGGTATGGTGGACTCATAAGGCAAAACTTGGTTTAAGGATTTTGGATGCACAAGTAGTATTTCTACTTAGTACAAATGGAGGCTAGCAAATAGATTGGGAAGCAACCAAACCAAGGAACAAAAAATCACATAAGTGAGCATTGAGTCATAACTAACACCGAATAATGCACCACAAGTAGGATATAACTTCATTGCATAACTATTGACTTTCGTGCATGCATAGGGAATCACAAACCTTAACACCAATATTCCTACTAAGCAAAATTACTCACTAACATAACTCACATATTACTATCATCATGTTTCAAAACTATTACAAAGAATCAAATTTAATTTGTCCCATGATCTTCATGAAAGTTTTTATTATATCCTCCTTGGATATCTATCACTTTGGGACTAGTTTCATACGTTGCCATTGCTTTTTGGCAAGCTCAAGCAAATTTAAGTGAAGCCCATGAGCATAAAGATTTCATCCCTCAAAAAGGTATTGAAAGCACATTTGCTCCCTTGGTGGTTTTGGTAATTAATAACAACATATAAGTCATTGAACTAATGTTTCCACTAAGTATATTTCAGGAAATGTTCAATGATAGGATTGGCAAAAGGATTGTGGAGATTGTGGAATACCCCAAGATGCAAGGAAATAGGTTGGCAAAGCTTCAAGGAAGAGGACTCTACATTTTACATTTGTGAGAAATCACTTTGAGTCCATAGGAAAGCCAATACTATTAAAAGGGGGTAAGGTTTTGTTGGTGAACAAAATGCTCATACGTGCACAAGTGATAGTCACCAAAAACACCCACAAGCTCTCCCACCAAAGTCTGTCCAAAGCCAAATACTCAAAATCGGTGCAACCAACATTTCCATCCCGGTGCCACCGATTCTCAACCTCAGACAGACTTAGCCAAACCCTAGCCACTTCGGTGCAACCGATTCAATCCCGGTGCCACCGAGTTTAGGTTGCCAACTTTCTGTTACGCAAATTCACAATATCGGTACCACCGAGATTGTTGGATCGGCATCACCGAGATTGTCAATCTGACCGTTGGTCACCTTATCAGTGCAACCGAGTTTCCTATATCGGTCTCACCGAGATTCAAAAGTTGCCACTTTTGGTCACTTCGGTACCACCGAGATTTACACATCGGTGTCACCGAGTTGGTCATTTTGTGTGTAACTGTTGGATTTCTGGGGATGCCTATATATACCCCTCCACCACCACCTACTCGAAAGAGAAGCACTCAGAACTATTCCATACTTTCCCCATACAGTTTTCTGAGAGAGAACCACCTATTCTTGTGTTGAGGTGAAGATCTTCCACTCCAACCATATGGATCTTGATTTCTAGCCTCCCCAAGTTGCTTTCCACCAATCCCATCTCTTCCACCAAGCCAAATCTGTGAGAGAGTGATTGTGTGTTGAGGAGTCTATCATCTTGAAGCACAAGAGCAAGGAGTTCATCGACATTACCGAGACTATTACCTTTTGGAGGGTGGTGCATCCTAGATTGGTTAGGTGTCGCTTGGGAGCCTCCTACTTCGTGTTGTGGAGTTGAAGCAAGAAGTTTGTAAGGGCAAGGAGATCGCCTACTTCATGAAGATCTACCCATAGTGAGGCTAGTCCTTCGTGGACGGAAGCCGTTATGGAATAGTCAAGGTTGCTACTTCGTGGACCCTTATGGGTTGAGCCCTCCATGGACTCTCGCGACTGTTACCCTCCGTGGGTTGAAGACTCCATAAACATGGACGTACGATAGCACCACCTATCGGAACCACGGGCAAGAAATCATCGTGTCTACAATTGTGTTTGATCTTCCTACCCTATCCTTTACTACTCATGCTTGTTGTTACTTTCCGCTGCTATACTCTTAGACATGCATGTGTAGGGTGTACTTGACTTGCCATTAAATGCTAAAACTGCCAACTCTAAAATTTGGGAAAAGGCAAGACTTTTATTTGGTCAAGTAGTCTAATCACCCCCCCTCTAGACAAACTTTCGGTCCTACAAGCGGTATCAGAGCTTTGGTCTCCATTGCATTGGTCTCACAACCTAGAAGAGTATGGCGTCTAGTGAGGGTAATTATCACCGTAGAGGTCCGTACTTTGATGGCACTAATTTTGCTAGTTGGAAGCACAAAATGAAAATGCATATTCTTGGTCATAACCCCGCCGTTTGGGCTGTTGTTCGTGTTGGCTTGCAAGGTGAATTCTTTGGAGATGGAAAGGAACCGGATCGTGAAGCGACCGCGGAAGAATTGAAGATGTTGCAATACAACGCTCAAGCATGCGACATTCTATTCAACTGCCTATGCCCAGAAGAATTCAACAAAATCAGCCGTCTTGAGAATGCAAAAGAGATTTGGGATACTTTGGTTGATATGCACGAAGGAACCGAGTCCGTGAGAGAATCCAAGTTGGATGTTCTTCAAGGTCAGCTTGACAAGTTCAAGATGAAGGATGGTGAAGGAGTCGCAGAGATGTACTCTAGGCTAGCTCTCATCACCAATGAGATTGCCGGCTTAGGAAGCAAAGAAATGACCGACAAATTCATCATCAAGAAGATACTTAGAGCTTTGGATGAGAGATACGACACCGTGTGCACATTGATCCAAATGATGCCCAACTACAAAGATCTCAAGCCTACGGAAGTTATTGGAAGGATTGTTGCGCATGAGATGACACTCAAAGACAAGGAAGAGCTTCATCACAAGTCTAGCGGTGCTTACAAAGCCACAAGTGATGCTCCCGCAACCTCAAGCAACAACCTTGTCACCAATGAAGAGATAAGCCTCATGGTCAAGAAATTCAACAAGTTCTACAAGAATAGAGGCAAAGAAAGAAGCTCCAACTCAAGATATGATGAGAAGCGTTCGTCAAGTCATGACCGCAATTGCTACAATTGTGGGAAGCCCGGACACTACTCCAATGAGTGCACGGCTCCCTACAAACGAAGAGAAGAGTCACCAAGAAGATGAAGCTCAAGGAATGAATCACCTCAAAGAGAGAGAAGGAGTAGAGATGATCGTTATGAACGAAGACACTCAAGGAGAAGTAGGGATTCAGAGAAGAAGGACAAGTACACCAAGAGCTACACAAGAAGGAAACATCAAGCTCATGTTGGTGAATGGGTTTCTGGCTCCGACTCCGACGACAACTCCGAGAGAAGCTATCACTCCGACTCCGACTATAGTCAAGATGATGGTGTTGCCGGAATTGCTCTAGTGACTACCAACTCCCATGATCTATTTGACTCACCAAACGAAGGGAGTGGAAGTTGCTTCATGGCTAAAGGCCCCAAGGTATCACACCCCGAGTATCTTGATTTCGATAGTGATGAAGATGATTTGCTTTGTGATGATGACTTGCTCTTTGATAAAACTAGTGATGTTAGTCAAAAAGAACTTGATAATTCTCATGCTAGTCAAGATAAGTCAATTGATGATGATAAGATGAAAATAGAAGAACTAACTAAAGAACTAAACACTCTTAAGTTAGCTCATGAATCTACTCTTGAAGATCATAGAGAGCTTGTAAGAACTCATGAGAAGCTACGCTTCGAGAAGCTCAACTTGGAGCAAGAGCATGAGTTTCTTAAAGCTATCAATGACGATCTCCGAAAGAAGACTTCATCTTATCTAGCCAAACGACTACTCTTGTCTACTTTCATGCCACAAGTTAAATCTAAACAAACTAGTAACAAAGGCAAGAAAGGTTCTTCATCTAGTAGCAACAATAAAAATGCTAAACCCAATGATGTTGCTTCTAGTAGTTCTATTGATTCCACTAATGATGTTTCTCTTCGCCAAGTTACACTTGACCAAGAAAATGCTTTATTGAAAGGAATTATAGAAAAAGGTATCTTCAAGAGTCTTGCCGGGTGTAAGCAATTTGAGGAAATTGTACGCAAGCACGGAGGATACCGGAAGAATCGTGGTGTTGGCTACTTCAATGCAAATGGAGTTGAATGGGAAGAAGGTCAATATCCCGAGCCCAAGTTTGTTCCTCAAAAGGAGAAGTAGGAAAATACTCTTCCCAAGGGGACAAGCACTCAAGATGACCTTCCACCACAATACCACATGCTCAAGGGCAAGAACAAGCTTCAAGAGGACATTGACTCATATGAAGATGGATCCCTAGCTATGGTGGAGTGGGTTCCCAAGGCTACGTCAAGATCAACTTCTACAAAGGCTACTACAACAACAAGGATCCCCATCAACTTGATGTGGGTCCCCAAGAAGAAGAACTAGAGAGTTCTTGAGGGGTGACTCCGCCAATGAAATTCACTCACATTCATTATTGGCAAGAATTATTTGCAATCAACATCAACTCTATGCAATAGTTCAAGGAGTCACACATTCCCTCAAAGGTAAGCAAGGGACAAGGTAATCAACAAATCAATGGACATCATTACACATGCTTTGCACTCCATGTCCATAGATATCCTTGTATTTGTCTCTTGTGTGTTGGGACTAACCCATGTAGGTGATAAGAGTAAGGAAACAACAAGGATGCTCCCAACTCTTGGTGATCTTCATCAACCTTGAGCATCCACCACTACCTCACCAACATGAAGTCTTCTTCGTCAAACCCAAGGTTAGTCTATCCCTCTTATGGGGGGATGTCACATCAAGGGGGAGCTTTACTCTAAGACTTGAGTCAAAGCATCTCTTAGTATGTGACAACATTAAATGCTTTATGTAAAAAGTGGTAACCCCACTTGTGCTTAAACGATGAGTATGACCCATGATCAAGTATTCTTACTTGGATCCTAAGTCAAATACTCATATATAGATGACTTCGTCATCGCCCTAGTGCTTGTTAGACGCTAGTGTGTATGTGCATGTCTGTCATGATTTCATTTGACATCTTGTTGTGTGAGCATGTTGGTCTGTATTTATTTTCTCATTCGAGGACATCCAATTGTTGCTATTTGGCTTTTGTTTATCTTTTGCCAATTGGATGGACAAGAATGCCTAGGACCACTCTTTAGCTATCTATGCTTTCTCACCTCATATTATATTCATGCCGCATCACAAAATTTGAACAAGTACTTTTCGATCCCTCTGTGTGTGGAGCACTCGGAGTTCCGTATCGACAAGGACTGACAATTAAAACCTGCCAAGTGCATCTCGGTGGAACCAACCCCAAAATCTTGGTCTCACCGAATGCCTAGGGTTGATCTGGTTTTCAATCTCGGTACTACCGATTTCATATTCTCAGTTACAACGAGTTTCCCTGTCAGCTGACAGTTGTGGAACTCGGTGACGCCGAAAATTTAAAATCGGGATCACCGACAATGAAGGGTATATAGTCTGTGGTCCCGACGGTTCGAAATTTCAATCTTCAAATCGTCGCACCTCAAACCCTAAGGTGCCGCAGAAGGACCCCCTGGTCATCGTCTTGCCTTCCCGAGCCTCTCCGCCGCTGGGAATCCTCGCCGTCGACGGGAATCTTCGTCGCCGTCACCGCCGTAGCGGATCCGTCACCAAGCTAGGGTACGGATTCGATCTTTCTTGCGCTCCCGTGTGATTCTTGCGCAATAAAGCTATTTTTCTCTATAAGCCATAGTTTGCTCATCGTTCTATCCACGAGAAAGCTTCGTAGATTAGCAAACCATCGATTTTCTAGGGTTTGCCTTCCGCCCGATGGAACTTGATAGAACCGAAGTGAACAAATCGGTCTCACCGATTTGTCTGTCTGTGTTGCTGAGAACTGTCTCGGTGAAACCGAGTACTTCTTTTCGGTCCCACCGAAAAGAGTGCCAAGTTTCTGTTAATGAGATAGTCAGTCTCGGTGGCACCGACAATTTTACTTTGGTTGTACCGATTTGCATGTGACAGAATGCAAAACTTTGAAAATCTTTTGTTCAATCTTTCAAAAATCAGCCACATTTTGTGATGACTTATCCTTTTCTGCTCCTCTATATTCTGTTCACAGGGTCAATATGTCAAGTGCTGAGGACAGTGAGAACGACTTCAGAGAGATGAGTGTTGAATTGGATTCTGGCACTAGTCCTGAATCTAGTTCATCTTTAGATCCAGGCACCCCCAGCTCTCATGGGTTGCCCAAGGCTGCTACAAGGGACAGGAAGAAGCTGAATTCAGATGAGGAAGATTCAGACTTCGTTCGAGAAGAGATTCTTGCTAAGACGCAAGAAAAGGCTGCCAAGAAAGCTGCAAATGAAGCTGCCTCTTCAAGGAGAGCTGTCAGGAAAGTGTATGCTAGCTCTGAGGCTATGAGAGCACCTGAAGGTGCTAGGACAAAGATGGCTCTTCACCTTGAGTCACCCCCTAAGAAGGCAGGGGAGAAGAAGGGTGCTAGGAAGAGGATGGTCTATGTCACTGGCAGGCAGACCTCCATGCTTGAGGAACCTGAGGAGGTTGCTGCTGCTGCTGAGGAGGAGGAAGAACATGTTGAGAAAGCCCCTCCCAAGAAGAAAAAGAAGCTTATGGCTGATGCTATGCCAAAGACTGGCACATCCAAGAGCACTAAATCTGCAGCCAAGAAGCCTGCTGCTGAGAAGCCCAAGAGATTGTCCAGGCAAATTCCAGCATCTGAGAAGAACAAAGGGACTGCCTCCAGAGTTGAGGATGAGGATGCTATGTCTGCCCTAATGAAGCTTAGACCACACCTTCCAGTACATAATGCCAGCTACCCACTTGCTGAGGATATGAAGAAGAGGAAGGACTCTGGCTTGAGGGCATGGAGAGCTGCTGATCCATATGCCCAAAGGAAGAAGACAGCTGTGGACTACAGATTCTTCACCAGAGATCAACTGGATTTCTATGAAACTGTGCTGTTTGACAAGAGTCCAGCTGTGAGCGATATGCGGTATGTGGACTGGAAATTCATCAAGGAGAATGAGGACTATTTTCCAAATGTCCAAGATAATTTCCACTGCATTGGTTTGGATGAGTTTATTGGCAAAGAGTTCACTGCTTGGAATGATGAGATGATCATGCAATTCTACTCCACTGCACATTTCTATGGAGATGGTAGGATTGTATGGATGACTGAAGGTGCAAGGTATGAGTCTACTGTTGAGGAGTGGGCTGAAATCTTAGGAGTCCCAGAGGTATAGGATGGTGACCTGGATGTCTACTCTGAATCCAAGGCAAACCACAATGCTATGGCCAACATGTACAATGAGATTCCTGCTGCTAATGTGAAGTCTCACAGGCTAGGATCTATCTACTTTCTTCAGGCTGGCCTCCGCACCATGAACACCATTCTGAGGCATACCTTGATGCCCAAGTCAGGAGATGACAAGATGATCCGAGGCTACTCCATTAACATGTTGATCCACCTCGACAGACACACCGGGATCAGAGTCATGGACTTGATTGTTGAGACAATCAAGAGGGTTGCTGCTGATCAGAAGCGCTCTTGCTGTTATGCACCCTACATCCAGATGCTCATCAACTCAAAGTTGGAGAAGCACATATTTGCTCTAGATCATCCCCACTTGCCCCTACAGCCAGATCTTGAGGACAACGTTGTGGTGATGAACCCAGATCATCCCACTTCAGCTGCAGCTCAGGCAGAGGCAGAGGCAGCTAGAGCCACTAGTGCTCAGGTCCCCAGATCCAGGAACGAGCAAATGGATCTTTTGATCTCATCAGTTCAGGGCATGAAGAAGGACATTAAGGGGATTCTGGACAACCAGAACAGTCTTGTGAGGATCTTCGAGAATAGGATCAAGACCCTTAATGATAAGGTGGATGGGCTGAGTACGATAGTCAATGAGCTCAAGAAGGAAGTTGACTCAGTGCCTCTTCCTCAGACTTCTTCTGATGATGATGATGAGGAGGAGGATGGTTCTCCTCTCAGGCCAGGCACACAGTTTACCACTCAGGCCAGATCAGCCACTGTGCCAGCTCCAGACTTGAGGCCCTCTTCATCAGCTCCTGCTACTATCACCTCAGCTCCTGCTCCATCAGTTTCAGTTCCTCCAGTTGCCACACCAACTCCATCCACGACATCTGCAGAGATCTTCGCCGACGCTGTTCTCTCGACTCCTTCATCAACATCCGGAGGAGATCAGCCCAAGAACGCTTAGATATATGCCTTTGAACTTTTTGGTAACTTGTCGCCAAAGGGGGAGAAGTGTATATAGATCTTTAGGCTTCGAGTGAGAGAGTGTTTGGTGTTTATTGCTTTTTCAAAACATTTGATCTTTTGGTTGCTTGTGATACATGTTTGTGGTGTTTGATCATACGCGTTATGTGTGATGCTACTATTTCCTATCATCTTAATGCTTATGAGATGATCTTTCACCTTTGCTTGATTGTGTTGTGCTATGATGTTCATTCTAATTACTCTCGCACACCACCAAGATGTATGTGACATGGAAGAAGTGCCCCATGTACCTAATCGATTGTGCATTTGATTCAAACGCAAATTTAAAATAATGCACAAATTTAGGGGGAGCTCTTTCTTATCACATACTTCTCAAAGCGATGATTATATTCATTGATTATATCATATGTCGAAGCTTTGATCTATATGTTGTCATCAATTACGAAAAAGGGGGAGATTCAAAGCACATTTGCTCCCTTGGTGGTTTTGGTAATTAACAACAACATATAAGTCATTAAACTAATATTTCCACTAAGTATATTTCAGGAAATGTTCAATGATAGGATTGGCAAAAGGATTGTGGAGATTGTGGAATACCCCAAGATGCAAGGAAATAGGTTGGCAAAGCTTCAAGGAAGAGGACTCTACATTTTACATTTGTGAGAAATCACTTTGAGTCCATAGGAAAGCCAATACTATTAAAAGGGGGTAAGGTTTTGTTGGTGAACAAAATGCTCATACGTGCACAAGTGATAGTCACCAAAAACACCCACAAGCTCTCCCACCAAAGTTTGTCCAAAGCCAAATACTCAAAATCGCTGCAACCAACATTTCCATCCCGGTGCCACCGATTCTCAACCTCAGATAGACATAGCCAAACCCTAGCCACTTCGGTGCAACCGATTCAATCCCGGTGCCACCGAGTTTAGGTTGCCAACTTTCTGTTACGCAAATTCACAATATCGGTACCACCGAGATTGTTGGATCGGCATCACCGAGATTGTCAATCTGACCGTTGGTCACCTTATCGGTGCAACCAAGTTTCCTATATCGGTCTCACCGAGATTCAAAAGTTGCCACTTTTGGTCACTTCGGTACCACCGAGATTTACACAGCGGTGTCACCGAGTTGGTCATTTTGTGTGTAACGGTTGGATTTTTGGGGATGCCTATATATACCCCTCCACCACCACCTACTCGAAAGAGAAGCACTCAGAACTATTCCATACTTGCCCCATCCAGTTTTCTGAGAGAGAACCACCTATTCTTGGGTTGAGGTCAAGATCTTCCGCTCCAACCATATGGATCTTGATTTCTAGCCTCCCCAAGTTTCTTTCCACCAATACCATCTCTTCCACCAAGCCAAATCTGTGAGAGAGTGATTGTGTGTTGAGGAGTCTATCATCTTGAAGCACGAGAGCAAGGAGTTCATCGACATTACCGAGCCTATTACCTTTTGGAGGGTGGTGCCTCCTAGATTGGTTAGGTGTCGCTTGGGAGCCTCCTACTTCGTGTTGTGGAGTTGAACCAAGAAGTTTGTAAGGGCTAGAAGATCGCCTACTTCGTGAAGATCTACCCATAGTGAGGCTAGTCCTTCGTGGACGGAAGCCGTTATGGAATAGTCAAGGTTGCTACTTCGTGGACCCTTATGGGTGGAGCCCTCCGTGGACTCTCGCGACCGTTACCCTCCGTGGGTTGAAGACTCCATAAACGTGGACGTACGATAGCACCACCTATCGGAACCACGGGAAAAAAATCATCGTGTCTACAATTGCGTTTGATCTTCCTACCCTATCCTTTACTACTCATGCTTGTTGTTACTTTCCGCTGCTATACTCTTAGACATGCATGTGTAGGGTGTACTTGACTTGCCATGAAATGCTAAAACTGCCAATTCTAAAATTTGGGAAAAGGCAAAACTTTTATTTGGTCAAGTAGTCTAATCACCCCCCTCTAGACATACTTTCGGTCCTACAGGTATAAGTGAAGCATGAGAGGAAATGACAAGCTACTCTCAAAAGATATAAGTGAAGATCAATGAGTAGTTAAACAATTAAGTAGCTATGTGAGGACTCTCTCTCTCGCTCAATAAATATTTTCAGATCTGAGTATTTTATTCAAACAGCAAACTAAACAAAAATAGAACTCCAAGAATAGCATGCATCATGTGTACGAATAAAAATTTAGGCTCAACATAGGCTAACCGATAATTGTTGATGATTTGAGGTGGGATTCGTAGCATCCCCAAGCTTAGATGCTTGAGACTTCTTGAAATATTTACTTGGGGTGCCTTGGGCATCCCCAAGCTTGAGCTTTTGTATCTCCTTCAATCCTCTCATATAATGGTTTCACCTATTCTCAAAAACTTCATCCACACAAAACTCGAAAAGAACTCATGAGATAGGTTAGTACACATAACAATAAATCAACTCTTTATGTACTGCCAAGACAAGTTGCATAATAATTTCCAAACATTAGGTACTGTATGCTATCATTTCCAAAATTTATATCTACCAATATAGGGTATGGAAACTATAGGAGAAGTAGATAACAAGACTATGACAGCAATCTGTCCAAACAGAACAGTCTGCAGCAATTTATGAAAACAGTGTACTTCTGTAACTCACAAAAATATGAAAATTTAGGAAATGCTATAAAATTTATATGAAAATACTGTGTAAGCATTTCAGAAACTTTACACGTTCCAGTAAAATATGAAAATTCAAACACTACAGCCAAAGTTTATGTTTTTACACAACACTCATCAAAACATGCAATGCAAGCATCCTAAAGGCAATTCTTGGAACTTTTTATTGAAAAACATGATTATAAATAACACCTAACAGAAAAAAACAAAATAATATGATGCTCCAAGCAAAACTCATATTATGTGACGAATAAAAATATAGCTCCAAGAAAGATATACCGATAGTGTTGAAGACGAAAGAGGGGATGCCTTCCAGGGCATCCCCAAGCTTAGGCACTTGAGTCTTCCAATGGATATTACCTTGGGGGTTCCTTGGGCATCCCCAAGCTTAGGTTCTTTTCACTCCTTATTCTCCTCATATTGGTGTCTCACCCAAAACTTGAAAACTTCAATCACACAAAACTTAACGGAACTTCGTGAGAAGGGTTAGTGTAGTAAAGATAAATCATTCACTTAGGTACTGTCAAGACAAGATTCATAATTGTTACCACATGATACCTACTGTATTCTATCATTCCCATAATTTATATCACTGAATATAATCTATGGGAACACTAAAACAAGCAAACTATGCATGCAAAATAGAATCTGTCAAAAAAAAGAACAGTGTGTGACGATCTGTAGTGTAACCATACTTTCCTCTCTCTAAAAATTCTTAACAATTAGGAAAAACTGAATAAGTTGTATATAAAGACTGTAAAAATGTCAGATCATTATCACGCTCCAGTAAAAAATGAAATTTTTTGTACTGGAGTCAAAAGTTTCTGTTTTGGTTCAGCATCAATTCTACTCATCTTGTGAATCATCCCAAAGGCTTTACTTGGCACTTTATTGAAATAAAAGACACAAAACATGATTACTACAGTATCTTAATCATGTGAACACACAAAAATAGAAAGGAAAAGTGTTGGGTTGTCTCCCAACAAGCGCTTTTCTTTAAGGCCTTTTAGCTAGGCATGATGATTTCAATGATGCTCGCATAGGAATAATAATTGAAACATGCAAAAGAGCATCATGAATCTCATGACAAGCACATTTAAGTCTAAACCACTTCCTATGCATAGGGATTTTGTGAGCAAACAATTTATGGGAGCAAGAATCAACTAGCATAGGAAGGCAAAACAAGCATAACTTCAAAACTTTGAACACAAAGAGAGGAAACTTGATATTATTGCAATTCCTACAAGCATATACTCCTCCCTCGTAGTAATTTTCAGTAGCATCATGAAGGAATTTCACAATATAACCAGCACATAAAGCATTCTTTTCATGATCTACAAGCATAGAAAATTTGTCACTCTCCACATAAGCAATTTTCTTTTCATTCATAATAGTGGGAGCAAACTCAACAAAATAACTATCATGAGATACTTGATTGACATAACCACTTTGAATATTAAAATCATGATGACAAGTTTCATGGTTATCATTATTCTTTATAGCATACATGTCATCACAATAATCATCATAAATAGGAGGCATGCTTTCATCATAATAAATTTGCTCATCAAAACTTGGGGGACTAAAAATATCATATTCATCAAACATAGCATCCCCAAGCTTGTGGCTTTGCATATCATTAGCATCATAAATATTCAGAGAATTCAGACTAACAATATTTCTATCATGCTCATCATTCAAAGATTTAGTGCCAAACATTTTAATAACTTCTTCTTCTAATACTTGAGCACAATTTTCCTTTCCATCATTTTCACGAAAGACATTAAAAACATGAAGCATATGAGGCAACCTCAATTCCATTTTTTTGTAGTTTTCTTTTATAGACTAAACTAGTGATAAAACAAGAAACTAAAAGATTCAATTGCAAGATCAAAAGATATACCTTCAAGCACTCACCTCCCCGGCAACGGCGCTAGAAAAGAGCTTCGTTGACAGGATGTGAGTGCCGCATACCTAGCCTCCCCGGCAACGGCGCCAGAAAAGAGCTTGATGTCTACTACACAACCTTCTTCTTGTAGACTCGTGTTGGGCCTCCAAGCGCAGAGTTTTGTAGGACAGTAGCAAATTTCCCTCAAGTGGATGACCTAAGGTTTATCAATCCGTGGGAGGAGTAGGATGAAGATGGTCTCTCTCAAACAACCCTGCAACCAAATAACAAAGAGTCTCTTGTGTCCCCAACACACCCAATACAATGGCAAATTGTATAGGTGCACTAGTTCGGCGAAGAGATGGTGATACAAGTGCAATATGGATGGTAGATATAGTGTTTTATAATCTGAAAATATAAAAACAGCAAGGTAACTAATAGTAAACAGCGAGCAAAACGTTGTATAAATGCTTGGAAACAAGGTCTAGGGTTCATACTTTCATTAGTGCAAGTTCTCTCAACAATACTAACATAGTTGAATCATATGTAAATCCCTCAAGTGCGACAAAGAGTTCACTCCAAAGTGACAAATAGCGGAGAACAAACGACGAAATTATTGTAGGGTATGAAATCACCTCAAAGTTATCTTTTCCGATCGATCTTATGAGCTATCCCTATAAGTGTCACGAACAGCCCTAGAGTTCGTACTAAAATAACACCTTAAGGTACACATCAACCAAAACCCTAATGTCACCTAGATACCCCAATGTCACCTCGAGTACCCGTGGGTTTGATTATACGATATGCATCACATAATTTCAGATTCATCATGTTCAATCCAACTCAAAGAACTTCAAAGAGTGCCCCAAAGTTTCTACCGGAGAGTCAAGACAAAAACATGTGACAACCCCTGTGCATAGATTCCCAAGGTCACGGAACCCGCAAGTTAATGACCAAAACATACATTAAGTGGATCAATAGAACATCCCATTGTCACCACGGATATCCCATCGCAAGACATACATCAAATGTTCTCAAATCCTTAAAGACTCAATCCGATAAGAAAACTTCAAAGGGAAAACTCAATTCATCACAAGAGGATAGAGGGGGGAAACTCCATATGATTCATCTATATTAATAAAGGTCGCGGTACATCAAGATCGTGCCATCTCAAGAACATGAGAGAGAGAGATCAAACACATAGCTACTGGTACATACCCTCAGCCCCGAGGGTGAACTACTCCCTTCTCGTCATGGAGACCGCCGGGATGATGAAGATGGCCTCCGATGATGGTTTCCCCCTCCGGCAGGGTGCCGGAACGGGCTCCCGATTGGTTTTTCATGGCTCTGGAGGCTTGCGGCGGCGGAACTCCCGATCTAGGTTTGTTTCTGGGGGTTTCTGTATTTATAGGAATTTTTGGCGGAGGAAACAAGTCCAGGGGGGCCACGAGGTGACGACAAGCCAGGGGGGTGCGCCCTAGGGGGGGGTGCACCCCCCCAGGCTTCTGGTGGCCTCGTGGCTCTTCTGGCCCAACTCCCAAGCTCCCTGGGCTTCTTCTGCTCCATAAAAATTCACCGTAGATTTTTATTCCGTTTGGACTCCGTTTGATATTCCTTTTCTGTAAAACTCAAAAACAAGGAAAAAACAGAAACTGGCACTAGGCTCTAGGTCAATAGGTTAGTCCCAAAAATAGAATAAAATTGTAGTAAAATGATTGTAAAACATCCAAGAATGATAATATAACAGCATGGAACAAGCAAAAATTATAATTATGTTGGAGACGTATCAAGGTGTCATCCCAACAGGCTCCTTTGGAGCCGAACACCAGCGGTGGGGCCGACGACGTCATGGTCGAGGATAACACCTCGGCCGCCGAAGACCGAGGGGAAAAGCCCCTCCAGGATACTGAGGAGACCGGACGAGGGGATGTCCAGTCCCTTCCGAGGTCGTCTCCGGAGCGCACCATGCCTCCGGAGGTACCGGTTCAATCCCCGGTTCGATATCGGGTTAACTGATCTTCACCGGCGCCACCGACCAATGGGTGGCCGGCTATGGGGGAGGCTCTGTCAAGCGCCTCCATCTCCGAGGAGCACCACACCCTTATGGGTGCGGTTTTACAAAGCATTTAGTCCATTGATAGCGGACTGAAGGAGGCCTCAAGGGTCTCCTAACGGGCTTCCAGGTAAGCCACGTAATGTTTTGTTAATTTACCATTTTTGTGCTATCGTTATATATATAGCAGCCCCCGAGCCCTAGGTGATTTTGGAAAAACTCACCTGGGGGTCAATCATAGACCATTAACCGGACAATACAAGAGACAATATTTGTCCGGAATGTTCCAATAGCCCTTAAGAGGACCGAACATGTGATCATGTTTATCATAGTTCGGAGGTTTGAATCCATGTAACCTGATAGTGGTTTGTTATGTGTAGGCTTCGTCATCGGCGGCGGCAGTTAATGCCGCCGAGCTAGACGAGCTAAATCAGAAGCTGAAGAGCTCCGAAGAAGAGATCAATGCTCTGAATAAGAGATTCGACGAGGTGCAAGGTAAGCCGGATTATAATATCTGAATTCTTCATCACCGTACTGTCGAAGTAGTATTTTTATATGTTTGATGCTTACGCAGCCTCGGCGAAGGACATTGAGAAGCTCAAGGCCGAGCTCCAGGAGGCGAAACAGGAGGCCGCGAGCGAGAAGGCGGCGGCCGAGTGAGCGGCTGCCGCGCTCTCCGATCTAAAAGCCAGCGGCGGCAAACATGCGGCTCGGGTGGAGGAAATCCAGCAAGAGATCAAAGACGCCGGTCAAAAGTGTGAAGAGCTCGAGCAGAAAGGCACGGAGCAGGCCACTGAACTATCCACTCTGAAAACCGATCTCCAGAAGGCGCGGGTGGATAGGCGGTTCTTTGAAGAGCAACTCAGCCAGGTCAAGGCTATCACGGACGGTAAGCCGTATTTACTGTAGTGTGTCTTCGGGGACAGCAAGTTCGCCTTGCTTACCCAAGTGCGGCGTTCCTCAGGCGCCTGCTTGGACCTCAAGAAGAGCACATCGGACGCGAACCAGTTCTATGCTTCGCGGGGAGAGGGAGACGAAGCTCGACTGTTTTGGGCGCAATTTGAAGCCTCCGAGCGCTCTCCTCTCCTCGTTGAGCAGCTGAAACAGCTGATGGAGCTACACCGGATGGCGAAGCCAGCCATGAAGGATCTCTGCATCCGGCTGTGGCCCGACGAGCCATTGTCGAGCAGCTACTTCGGCCTGATGCAGAAGCTGATTAACGCCTCGCCTCAGATCAACGCACTAAGGCGGTCCTCCTGTATCGAGGGAGCTCGAATGGCTTCGCAAGGGCCAAGGTGCACTGGCCGGGTCTTGATCTGACGAAGATAGCCACTGCTCCGCCGCCCCCTGGAAAGGAGCATAGGTGCCCTGAGCAATACTTCTCCGTAGTTATGGAGGGTGCTCGGGCAATAGAGGCTCAGTGTTCGAGAGAAAACATTTATGAGTAAATGCGTTGTAATATGTCCGAAGACCTTTTAATGCGTTTATATTTAAGATGCATGGTTTATCATGTCTTTCGTGTTTTGCATCCTTTATAACTCCTGTGTGGCCGTTGAAACTGAAAGTTGTGAGTCGTCGGCTTCAGCCCCCATGTAGATACTACGCGGGGTGTCTCTGCCAACGCACTGTGACCCTTAGCCGAGCTATCGGTACCCGAAGGCGGTAGTGTGGGGCGGACAAGGCAATCGGACCATAATGCTTTATTGCTTTCACTTAGACGTAGGGGCGCGAGAAAGGAGTGCGGGGGGCTGATGACTAGCCCCCAGGGGTTTGTGATGTTCGGATGAACCGCGGCCAAAGCCGATATCACATGGTTTGTACTAATACCAAACCCATCGCATGACGCGGAATAACCTCTAACGAGGTTTATTTAAGGTCGGATTCGCAGACCGGTTCTCGCATACTATGACAGTCAGTTTTCGGCTTTCTCCACTGAGGTGCTTGACCAGGCTAGCCGGAAGCACAATCGCAGTGGTTCTCCCTTTGCCCTTTTAGCCGAACGAGCAGAACATATAGGGGCAAGCACAGGAGCCGGGAAACCCAACTATTGACCCAAGCCATAGTTCGGAACCAATGCATATAAAGCCGAATTCCAAGACGCCGAACGCAAAATCAGTTGTGCTTAGGGCGATTTTTTAAGTTCGAGCCCCCGGTCTATTAGCCGGTTGCATCGTAAAGTATACCAAACAGGTTCGCAAGAAGAGGAGGAAAATAGAGAGTGTGCCAAAAAAGACAGCGAGGCGGTCATGTATGATATATCTGTATTTTACTCAACAACTCTTATTATTCAAATTGCCGATGCAACTGTTTACAGGTATTTTAAAAATGAAATATAAACCTTACAGGAGGGGTTGTACCAGGGGTCTTCGATGGGTGACCTGACGTCCTCGATGTGCCCTGTTGTTTGTCTGCTCCTGCGTCTCCTAAGGAGTTGTATACCGCTATGGGTTTTGCTGTTCGGCGAGCGGACTTTGGAGAAAAGTCTTGAGAAGTCGCCGAGGTGTGAATGAGCTTTACGCCTTAGCAGGTACTTTACGGTACCTGTAGTGTGTCCGAAGACGTTCTGATGGTGATAGTTCGGTCCAGCCGAACACTTACCCTTTGATGGTTTTTCCCCACCGCTGCCCATGGCATTTTGAGCGCGAAGTTGTGCCTCCTTGGCACGTACTTTGCTGGTTCTAGGGATGTGCGATGGGGGGCGAGTCCCTATTTATGGGGAGAGGAAGGTTCTGGTACTTCAGGTTGAAACCGAGCTCGCTTCCCAGCCTTACGTGCCTTTACGGCGGATGTCGGCGTTTGCCGATCATCATTGTAATGGAATTCGGCCACCAGGGCCAACGCATGTTCCTCTATTCGGAAGGAGCGCTCTGTGTTGCCGTCGACAGTAATGACCCCCTTGGGGCCGGGCATTTTGAGCTTAAGATATGCGTAGTGTGGGACGGCATTAAAGCGAGCGAATGTTGTATGGCCGAGCAGGGCATGATAGCCGCTGCGGAAAGGTACGATGTCGAAGATCAAGTCCTCGCTTCGAAAGTTATCGGGCGAGCCGAACACTACTTCCAGGCTTACAGAGCCCCTGCACCGGGCTTCAACGCCTGGGATCACTCCTTTAAAGGTAGTGTTGCTGGGTTTGATCCTTGACGGATCGATCCCCATCTTTTTCACCGTGTTTGAGTAAATCAGATTGAGTCTACTTCCTCCGTCCATTAGGACTTTAGTGAGGTGATACCCGTCTATGATGGGGTCTAGGACGAGGGCGGCCGAACCCCCATGACGGATACTGGTCGGGTGGTCACGTCGATCGAAGGTGATCGGGTATGCCGACCATGGGTTATACTTCGGGGCTACGGGCTCTACGGCGTAGACCCCTCGAAGGGCGCGCTTCCTCTCCTTTTTGGGCATATGAGTGGCGTATATCATGTTTACTGTTTTTACCTCTGGAGGGAATTTCTTTTGTCCGCCATCGATCGGACCGCGGGGCTCATCCTCGTCCTCGCTGCGCGGGCTCTTGCCTTGGTCCTCGGATGCGAGCTTGCCGGCCTGTTTGAATACCCAACAGTTACGGTTGGTGTGGTTGGCGGGCTTCTGTTGAGTGTCATGGATCTAGCAAGGCCTCTCCATGATCTTGTCCAGTGGGGTGGGTCTGTCGCGATTGCCTTTAGGAGGCTTCTTCCGCTGCACAGGTCGGGAGTTGCGGAAGCCGCCGTTAACGGCCCTGTCATCGGCATCACTATTGTTGTACCGGCGCTTATTCTTGTTGCGCTTTGGTTTCCCGTTTCCATCCCGAACTTCGGAGGTTCCGGGGTCTTCGGGGTTGTGACTACGTCTTGCTAGCCGGTTATCCTCGCCCGCGCAAAAGCGAGTCATGAGTGATGCAAGGGCGGACATTGTCCTCGGTTTATCCTGGCCGAGCTGACGAGCCAGCCACTCATCCCGAATTTTGTGCCTGAAAGAGGCTATTGCTTCGGCGTCCGGGCAGTCAACGATCTGGTTTTTCTTGGTCAAGAACCGATTCCAGAATAGCCACGCAGATTCTCCTAGCTGCTGGACGACGTTGCTTAGGTCGGAGGAGTCCGGCGGCCGAACATAAGTGCCTTGGAAGTTAGATCGGAATGCATCTTCTAGATCCTCCCAGCACCCAATGGAGTTTTCGGGGAGGCTATTTAACCTGTGCCGAGCTGGCCCCTTAATCTTCAGGGGTAGGTACTTGATGGCGTTGAGGTCATCTCCTCGCGCCATGTGGATGTGGAGGAGGAAATCCTAGATCCATACGGTTGGGTCAGTTGTCCCATCGTACTATTCTATGTTTACGCATTTAAACCCTTCCGGGAACTGATGCTGCATCACCTCGCCCGTGAAGCACAGTGGGTGGGCAGCGCCTCGGACCCGAGCTATGTCGCGCCGGTGATTGGCGTCTGTCCTAGCCCGGTTTCGTTCCCGACCTTTATCATTGCGGTCAAGCCAAGGCCGGTACCCTTCCCGTCTATCGGGTGAGTATCCTCTGGATCCATAGATGGATCGTGTACGACCTGCTCTGTAGTCCAGGTCGTGTCACAGGTCGAACCTGTCATCGTGCTCTAGTGGATCTTTTCCCCGTCTACGGAGTATCATCGGCCTATAGCCGGTATCGTCAGCCGTCCTGTCTCGTCCTTGAGGAGGGCGGTCTGGCTTGTCGTATGGGGTATGTTTGGGAGACGGTGTATGAGTGAGCTCGTCATCGAATTGTGGCAGCAGCCTTCTACGTGGAAAACTCTTAGGTTGGTCCGATAGACCGGTACCGTATCCTTCCTCAGCCGAGAGGACTCTCGTCCATCGATCGTTGAGGTTGTCATGTTCGGCTTTAAGCTGCCGTTCTTTTGCTTTTAGGCTGCGGGCCGTGGCTATAAGCTGTTGCCTGAACAGTTCCTGATCTTCAGGATTATCGGGGATGGCGAAGTCATCGGGTTCCGGGATGTCCTCCTCCTCGACAGGGATGAGGTAATTGTCGTCCTCGGAATCATTTAGATCGTCGGGGTTGCGCCGGTCTTCCGGCCTCTCCTGACCCTCTAACGGGTGTTCGGGGATATCGGGATCGCCGAGGTCTTCCGGGGTGTCTCCGTCCCCGGTGCCGTCGATAGCTTTTCTTCCCTTTTTTCCTTTTGACCGTTTATGCGGCTTTCGGTGTCTTGACGGCGCTTCATCCGATTTGTCGCCATCGTTTTTCGGAGTGTCCACCATGTAGACGTCATATGTGGAGGTGGCAGCTCAGAGGCATAGTCCAATATGTGAGGGCGCGATCCTCCTCATCCATGTATTCTGCCTGCTCAGAGGCATAGTCCAACATGTCGGTTAAATCCTCGACAGTGGCTATCAAGTGGGTGGTGGGTGGGACGAAAAATTCGTCCTAACCCGCCTTGAGCCCGATCTAAGCACAGATCGGGGTTGGATCGTCGGTAATCTTCATCGACGAGATCCGATCTAGGGCTCGTTGATTATCGAGAGCTCGATCGGGTCGGCCTGCTCAGAGCTTCCGGAGTTATCCTCCGATGCGCCCGCGCGAGGGGACTGTTCGGCAAGAACTGGTGGCCGGACATCTGGCACTATGACCGGGTCCGGGCTGAAAGTTGGGTCCTCGCCCGGGCAGATCCCGTGGGCGGGACCGAAACATGGATCTGAGGTTAAAGCCTCAGAGTCGTCGGGCGTGGCAGGCGAGACTGCGAGCCCGGTAAGTGGCAGGTCGCCCCGAGAATGTACGGAGAACTCTAGGTTCCCGAATCTGACCTCTTGATCAGGGGCGAAACTTCCGACACGGCCTAGATGGCCGGTCGGGTCGGCGTGCAGCACAATGCTGCAGAAAGTGAAGATCTGTCCGGGGACGAAAGTGTCCGTATTGCGGACCTCTTCGTTGATGACAAGGCGAGCCATCGATTCCTTTGGCGATCACAGCAGAACTCTCAATGAAAGCACCAATGTCGGTGTCAAAACTGGCAGATCTCGGGTAGGGGGTCCCGAGCTGTGAGACTATAATCGATGGTAACAGGAGGCGAGGGAGACGATGTTTACCCAGGTTCGGGCCCTCCTATGGAGGTAATACCCTACGTCCTGCTTGATTATATTGATGGTATAAGGGTTACAGAGTTGATCTACCTCGAGATCGAATAGCTAAAACCCTAGATGAGTTCTCCTCTTCAACAACCTAAAACCCTCCGGCTTATATAGACGCCGAGGGTACCTAGGGTTTACACATGGTCGGTTACACGTCGAAGGGATAAACATGCCTATTCACTACTCCAAACGTGGAGGATACGCCACGATCCCCGAAGCTTCTTTTCTGGAAACAGGGTCTTCGATCAATCCAATGCTCGGCAAGAGGCCCATATAGTCCGGCCCATAAGAAATAGGTCGGCCTCTCGAGGACCCCTTAAACCAGGACTCCCTCAGGTACCAAACCCCTTTTGCTCTAGTGCTTAACTTTGTGGTAAGTGTGCACTCCTTTGTTATCTATGGACATTATCCGGGAAGGGTACCAAACCCCTTTTTCTTGCCTTACATGTCGTTTTCGTTTCATCCATAGCGCAAGGAGATCAAGAAACAGGCTGATGAAACCCAGGCTATTCTAGACACAACCCAGAGAGGAAAAAAGGGATAATCTGTACTTCGACTATTCATTAAGGTGCTTTGCCATATTTCAACATCGCCTACTTGCGTACTCCTTGCTAAGTTCTATATCTCATTCATCTATCAATGTTACAGCGTCAGGGCCAAAGGTTGCGGTGATTATCCAACATTTTAGGTTGTCGTGACCTCGAATTTTCAGAACCGTCCAAATCCGGTTCATCCCATAGGAATGCCAATCTAGACAATTCTACTACATAGGGAGCTCGTATGGACGACGATGACATTACCTCAGCAGCTCATTTAGAGGCTGATGATGTGGACTCTGCATCGGTATGCCAATATCGTACTATAAACTATCCATACCTCGCCTACAGATGATGATACCAGTTTTCTATTGAAGGTTGCGGACGAGATGACATTGGATGCCTTCCAACGCTCCGCTTACATGTTGAAGCCAAGGACGGGAATCAAGCGGTACACACCGGAGGACTATCGAAACAAAGGAAAGAATGCGGTCCCTGAGGGCTCGCGTATGACAAGAGGGATGACCAGGATGAGAGGTACGGACAATGACGATGAGGAAGAAATAGAGTTGGAGGAACCGCAGCCGGTTGTGAGGAAGAAGCTACGTACTAAGAGGGGACAAGGCAAGAGTACGCGAGGAAGGAAAGATTAGTGATGTTGAACTTTTTGGCGAGGTGTCTTATGTTGTTGAACTACTTGTCTTATGCTGAACTACTAGTCTTATGGGTCGTGTCTTATGTTGTTGAACTACTTGTTGTCTTTGTTATCCGTGTTAAACTCGTATTATTATCAAAACAAGTCGTTGGCTGAATTGTATGTTATGTTGATGTGTTTTGCAGTTTGGTCAGATTGATTATATACTGTGTAGCCTACCTGTTTGTGAAGATTACAAATAATTTGATAAGTATTTATAGATATTAGGAGGTGTGGCGCCATTGTGTAAGGCGCCACACAATGACTTAGCGTTTTTTAGGTCCTGGTGTACGGCTATACCTCTCTGGATGCTCTCTGGATAGCCACTATCACTTATTTTTCGCCAGTGTGGCGCCTTTGGCTCAGGCGCCACACTGTCTAGTGTGGCGCTTGAGCCTAAGGCGCCACACAATGACTTAGCGTTTTTAGGCCGTGGTATACGGTTGTACCTCTCTGGATGCTCTCTGGATAGCCACTGGCATTTATGTTTCGCTAGTGTGGCACCTTAGGCTCAGGCGCCACACTGTCTAGTGTGGCGCCTTAGCCTAAGGCGCCACACTACTGGAAAACGGCTGTAGCTCATTGTTTAGGTACTGGCATTTATGTTTCGCTAGTGTGGCGCCTTAGCCTCGGGCGCCACACTATCTATTTTATAAGAAACTGTAGTAAATTGCTATCTTGAGGCGCAACAATAAGAATTTAGCACATCACAATACATATCAAACACGATTCTTCTAGCACAACATAATTTAAATGTATCCATAACATAAATGAGTACATATAGGTTCATGGGACGACAAGTTACTTCATGGAAGGATATGGTCCAAATAGCAAAGCGCGCAAGACGACAAGGTTCGACAACACAAGAGGTTCAAAGATTAAAGCGCGCAAGACGACAAGAAGAACAATGCTCAATTGTGTCGAGCAAGGCCCATTTCCCTTCTTCTTCTTCCTCTCCTCTTCCTCCTCCTCCTCCTCCCTTTTGCGCATCCTTGAAGCCTCTTGGATCACCCTCTCCGTGAAGCGTTGATGCTCCCACTCTTTCTTTGCGGCCTCCTCTGCCCACAACTTCTAGCACCTCGCTTCAAAATCCTTTTGACACTGCTCATTCCTCTTCTTTTACTCCCTCTTCAACCTGGCTTGGTAGTTGGAATACTCAATTCGCATGTGTATGTCGTCCTCAATCTCTGCTTTAGCTGCCTCTTGCTTCTTCCTCTTTGCTTTGGCTGCATCCTCCTCTCTCAACTTCTTTCCAGCCCTCTCCCACAACCCCGCCTCCTCACCAACCGCGTCCTTCTCCTCCACCCACTCCGTTGTTGCCTTGTTGGGTTGAGACGCTGCCTTACCTATGAACAAATAGCAAGATAATAGTTAGTAAGGACAATAAACAATATGATCATAAACAACAATAGTACATGGTAAACATAGAAGGGAGCATAAAAAACAACATG
Source organism: Elymus sibiricus (assembly GCA_039707655.1). Taxonomy (NCBI): domain Eukaryota; kingdom Viridiplantae; phylum Streptophyta; class Magnoliopsida; order Poales; family Poaceae; genus Elymus; species Elymus sibiricus. The sequence continues at coordinate 535,818,398 of CM077675.1, forward strand.
AAAAGATAAGTGAATAGTAGTGACATACGGAAATGGTCCTCGTAGGTATCCACGCATACCAATCCTAGTCTCACCAACACCGCTTCTACCGCCACCACAAGCTCTACCACCACCACCTCTAGCACCACCACGGCCTCTACCACAAGTACGTCCTCTTGTAAGACCAAGCCGCCTCCCTCTTTGTTCTGTATTAGGACCTTGTTGGCTACTACTTGCACGGCTAGCAAATTGTTGGCTAGCAAATTGTTGGCTAGGAGGTTGTTGGCTAGCAAATTGTTGGGTAGGAACTTGTTGGCTACTACTTGTTTGGCTTGGAACGTGTTGGCTACTACTTGCTTGGCTTTTCCTTGATTCATTTTTTTTGGACTTCATCTTCCGGTTGGTACAAGTTCTTGTGTTGTGCCCTCTACCACCGCTATCTCCACAATGGTCTCTCTCGCTAGGCTCTTGGAATAGGTTGTTCCCCATTTCTTGGCCACCACCATGGCCCCATCCATCCATGTCTCCTCTAAAACGCTTTCTCCTTCATCTTCCCCATTTGATCACCTTCCATTCCGGGTCGGGCCATAGTTGAAGTCCATGATACTCCGGCCATTGTGATTGGTCAAAGTATGGTTCAAGTCTAGGAGCCCATGTATGCTTGGTGGTCACGATAGAGAACTCAGACTCCCTCATGGTGAGCGGATGGTTGATGTCCACATTCCTAGTGCGAGCTACCGTGTACAAGTGCGAGCATGCTAGATGAATCAACGTTGGCCTCCTGCAAGTGAAGTCACACTCCGATAAAGATACCTTGAACGCCCGGTTTCCGTGTTGGTGGCCATCGTTTGTGGTTCCTCTGGGCTCATTCACTTGGTACGTCCAATCCTCGTTATTGTATAATGTAGCTGATTGGGAGTCAGCCTTCCGTGATTCAAATGTCATCCATGTATCAACCTTTGGTGGGAACTTGTACTTGTACCTTTGCTGGTTCTCTCCCGCAATCTGCTTATCCGTTTCAATTGAGTACTTTGGAAAGTATGCTCTCAGCTTGTCAAATGTGTATTGAACTATTGCCGTCACGGGCAACGCATGGACACGCTTGAGCACCCGGTTGAAGCATTCTGCCATGTTGCTTGTCATTTGACCATATCTTCGGCCGTATTCATCATAAGGTCGTGCCCACTTTGTCCTAAGTTCAATGTGCCTATTGAGAAATTCAAGACGCCCTGCATCAAGTTTTTTGTTTGCGACCAAAGCGTTGTACAATCTTGCAAAACGTTTGTCGAAATAAGCTAGAAAACAATCTTGAAGATCATCCATCAACTCCTTGCTACCACATGCCCGATAGAAGTTGGAACAGAAATGCCTCATGCACCATCGATGGTGCAAAGGAGCATGCCCGGGAATGACAATGTCAATCGCGTTAAGAATTCCTTGATGGCGATCCGATATGACACAAATTTCCCTTTCGGACGGTAATACCTTGGTTCTCAAAAGACGCAAGAACCACTCCCAGTTATCATTGGTCTCCGCCTCAACCAAAGGAAAAGCCAAAGGCAACAACCAGTTATTGGCATCATTTCCTTTTGCAACCAAGAGAGTGCCCTTGAATTGTCCGGTCAAGAAGGTGCCATCGATGGAGATGACAGGCCGATAGTGTTGAAAATCCCTCACGCATTGCTCAAATGCCCAAAATGCACGGCCAAAGACTCGGACCGTCCTTCCGTTGTGAATCATTGTCTTCTCCCCATACGGCTCGACCACATGAACCATGCCCGGGTTTGTGGCGGCCATAGCTCCCAACAACCTAGGGAGTCGGTTGTATGCTTGCTCCCAATCACCATACAACATCTTGAATGCAGCTTGCTTCGCCTTCCATGCCTTCCTGTATTTCACCTTGTAGTGAAAGAGGGCTTTCACAAGGTCTTGTACGCTCTTTATGCTCATTGTTGGAAGTGAGGAGATGGACACTGGTAGAAAAAAGGGCTTTCGTCTGGAGCATTTGTCCCGATCGGGTTTTGGACCGGGACTAATGCGACCACTAGTCCCGGTTCCAACGGCTAGTCTTTAGTCCCGGTTCATTTGTGACCTCTAGTCCCGGTTGGTGTTACCAACCGGGACTAAAGGGGTCGTGTCAGGGTTACGTCAGGCCTGGGCCCCAGCGAGCCCCTTTAGTCCCGGTTGGTAACACCAACCGGGACTAGAGGTGGACCTTTAGTCCAAGTTTGTATCACCAACCGGGACTAAAGATATCCCTATATATAGATGCTTCGTCCAGCCCGAGCCCAAGCTCTCCTTTCTCTGTTTTCTCCTTTCTTTCCTCTGTGCTCTTAACCTTGCTCGAGCTCATCCTCCATTTTTGCCAAGATTTGTCAAGATTTGAGGCACCCCTTCTATCCAAGTGTTCACAAAGGTTAGCAACTTTGTCCTTTCATCTCTCATTCCTAGATTAGCTCGTGCAATGCTCTATAAGTATAGTGATTTATGGGTTTTAGTTAGGGAGTAATTATGTGGGAGTTTATTTGATTTATATGCAATTTGAGCTCAAATTAACTTCTTAGTTTGCATATGTGTAGGTGTGGTTTACTTAGTGCCTTCTCGTCCCCGTCCTAACCACCGTCGATTGCCCGCACCGTCATGTCGCCGGCACCACCTTGGTGAGCCTCTTGTTCTTATTTGTGTTTTTAAAAACAAATTCTTATTTCTATGATTTAGATATAGTTAGTTGTATAATTTTCTTACTTGTATTATTGTTTGTTATTATATAGTGCCATGACTTTGATATCCGCCCCCGTCGGCTCTCGTCCGTTCTATGATTCGGATGTGGTATATTATCTTTTATAACTATTTGTTTCATTTAGTTTTTATGAAAACTATGCCGACCAACTTGACATAGATATTTTTTCGCGTAGGAGGTATGTTAACCAGAAATTCCAACCAACCCTCTTGTCGAGAGGTTAAATTTAGTTGAAAAAGAAAACAATTATTTGAAAGAAAAATTGAAAAGAATTGAAGAAGAGAAGATGAAATTGGAGTTGTATGTTGTCGATGTCGTCGATGATCACAAGATCAAGATGGATGCAATGCGCTTGAAGATAAGAAAGAACAGAAAATATGCCATTGATAAAGAGGCATGGTATCATTATGCTGTTGGATCAATTGTTACCTTAGTTGCGATTTTGATCACATTTGTTGTTGCATTTAAATTCTTTAGCTAGATAGTTTTATTTTGTTTTATGAGAATAAGTGTGTATGAACTTTATGTATGAACTTGTATTAATTTGGTCTTTTCGGTGTTGTGTAATGAAGATGAGTCGGCAATGGATGTACGATGACCGACGCTCTCCCCGGTTCATTAATGGCGTGCATAGTTTTCTGCATGCGGCTGAGGCAAATAAGCGGAATGGTTTTATGTGTTGTCCATGCGGTGTCTGTAAGAATGATAAGAATTACTCTAGCTCAAAAGACATTCACGTCCACCTGTTTACGTCTGGTTTCATGTCCGGCTATAACTGTTGGACCAAGAATGGAGAAAGAGGGGTTCTAATGGAAGAGAATGAAGAAGAAGAGGATGATGACAACTATCCTGGGTTCCCTGAATACGATGGTACTACAATGGGGGAAGAGAATGAAGAAGAAGAAGCTGAAGAAGAGGCATCAAATGAGCCCGCTGATGATCTTGGTCGGGCCATTGCTGATGCAAAGAGAAACTACGAAAGTGAAAAGGAGAAGTTGAAGTTGCAGCGCATGTTAGAGGATCACAAAAAATTGTTGTACCCAAATTGCGAAGATGGCAACACAAAGCTCGGTACCGCAGAGAATGGTGTATCTGACAAGGGATTTGGGAAGCTACTGAAATAATGAAGAAGAAGCTTCCAAAGGATAACGAATTGCCTGATAGTACGTACGAAGCAAAGAAGGTTCGTTGCCCTCTAGGATTAGAGGTGCAGAAGATACATGCATGCCCTAATGACTGCATCCTCTACCGCGGTGAGGAGTACGAGAATTTGAATGCATGCCCGGTATGCGATGCATTGCGGTATAAGATCAGACGAGATGCCCTTGGTGATGATGTTGAGGGCGAACGCCCCAGCTAGAAGAGGGTTCCTGCCAAGGTGATGTGGTATGCTCCTATAATACCACAGTTGAAATGACTTTTCAGAAACAAAGAGCATGCCAAGTTCTTGCGATGGCACAAAGAAGACCGTAAGAAAGACGGGAAGTTGAGAGTACCCGCTGATGGGTCGCAGTGGAGAAAAATCGAGAGAAAGTGGCCGGACTTTGCAGATGACCCAAGGAACTTATGGTTTGGTTTAAGTGCAGATGGCATTAATCCTTTTGGGGAGCAAAACAACAATCATAGCACCTGGCCTATTACTCTATGTATCTATAACCTTCCTCCTTGGTTGTTCATGAAGCGGAAGTTCATTATGATGCCTGTACTCATCCAAGGCCCTAAGCAACCCGGCAATGACATTGATGTGTACCTAAGGCCATTAGTTGATGAACTTTTATAGCTGTGGAATAAAAAAGGTGTACGTGTGTGGGATGAGAACAAACAACAGGAATTTGACCTACGAGCGTTGCTGTTTGTAACCATCAATGATTGGCCTGCTGTTAGTAACCTTTCAGGACAGACAAACAAGGGATACCACGCATGCGCGCACTATTTAGATGAGACTAAAAGTATATATTTGGACAAATGCAAGAACAATGTGTACCTAGGACATCGGCGATTTCTTCCAACCAAGCATGCCTTAAGAAAGAAAGGCAACATTTCAAAGGTGAGGCAGATCACCGAAAGAAGCCTGTCCTCCATACTGGTGATGATATACTTAATATGGTCAAGGATTTACAAGTAATCTTTGGAAAGGGTCTTGGCGGACAATCTGTTCCGAATGACGCTGACGGACACGCCCCCATGTGGAAGAAGAAATCTATATTATGGGAGCTAGAATATTGGAAAGTCATAGAGGTCCTCTCTGTAATCGACGTGATGCATGTGACGAAGAATCTTTGCGTGAACCTGCTAAGCTTCCTAGTCGTGTATGGGAAGACAAAAGATACACCGGAGGCACGGCAGGACCAGCAACATATGAACGAAAAAGACAACATGCATCCAAAGCAGTATGAAGGTCCTGCGAGCTACGCTCTTACCAAAGCAAACAAGGAAATCTTTTTTGAATGCCTGCTCAGTATGAAGATCCCGTCTTGCTTCTCGTCGAATATAAAGGGAATAATAAATATGGCAGAGAAAAAATTCCAGAACCTAAAGTCTCATGACTGCCACGTGATCATGATGCAATTGCTTCCAGTTGCATTGAGGGGGCTTCTACCAGAAAATCTTCGATTAGCCATTGTGAAGCTATGTGCATTCCTCAATGCAATTTCTCAAAAGGTAATCGATCCAAAAAGCCTACCAAGGTTACAGAATGATTTGGTCGAATGTCTTGTCAGTTTCGAGTTGGTGTTCCCACCATCCTTGTTCAATAATATGACGCACGTCCTAGTTCACCTAGTCGAAGAGATTGCCATTCTGGGTCCTGTATTTTTACACAATATGTTCCCCTTTGAGAGGTTAATGGGAGTCTCAAAAAAATATGTTCGTAACCGTGCTAGGCCAAAAGGAAGCATCTCCAAGGGCCATGAAACAGAGGAGGTTATTGAGTTTTGTGTTGACTTTATTCCTGACCTTAAGCCGATTGGTGTTCCTCAATCGCGGCATGAGGGGAGACTGCGTGGAAAAGGCACGCTAGGACCAAAATCAATAATATGTAGGGACGGGCATTCTTGGGCGCAAGCACACTACACAGTTCTACAAAGTTCTACCTTCGTGACTCCGTATATCGAGAAACACATGGATATTATACGCTACAAGAACCCAAAGCAGTCTGACCCCTGGATTAAACGTACACACATTGCGGCTTTCGGCGCTTGGTTGCAAACACATCTCATGAATGACAACATTGTTGAAGATGATCTGTACTTGTTGGCCAGGACACCATCTTCAACTATATTGACTTTCCAAGGGTACGAGATAAATGGGAATACATTTTATACGATCGTCCAAGATAAAAAGAGCACCAACCAAAACAGTGGTGTCCGCTTTGATGATGCAGCAAACACCAATAGGGAAAAGGACACATATTATGGTTACATAGAGGAGATATGGGAACTTGACTATGGACGTGATTTTAAGGTCCCTTTGTTCCAGTGCAAATGGGTCAATCTTACAGGAGGTGGGGTAATGGTAGACCCGCAGTATGGAATGAAAACAGTGGATCTCACACAATCTTGGGTACACAGAGGAACCATTCGTCCTAGCCAATGATGTGGCGCAGGTTTTCTAAGTGAAGGACATGTCTACCAAACCAAGAAAAAGAAAAGATAAGGAAGCGGATACATCATACGATGAGCCAAAGCGGCACATAGTTCTTTCAGGGAAAAGAAGCATCGGAGTGGAGGACAAGACAGACATGTCAAAAGATTATGAAAAGTTTGATGAAATTCCTCCCTTCACAGTGAAGACTGACCCAAGCATCCTGTTAAATGATGAAGATTGTCCATGGTACGGCGCAATAAGCAAGGGACACACGCGAAGAAAAAGTTTTATACCCCAAGATCCCACTCTGGGATGCGATCGGCTTCACCGTCATCACTTTCTTCTCTAGTGAGTAGCCGTGATAGGCTAGTTTGTACACGAAGTGCATCCAGTTTTTGCCGTAACCGTCTCAACTTTTTAGCACATGCTATGTATGTGAAATTATGATACCATCCCAAGTTTCAACCTTTTCAGAGTTCATTTGTAGTGCTTTTCAATTTCAGGGTCATTCAGCGCAAAAAAATCATTAAATGCATGAAAAATAGCAAATGAAGTTAGAAAGGGTTGAAATTTCAGGATGTGGCTTTGAATGGTGCATATTGAATGCACAAAAAGTCTGGAGTTGAAATAAGTTTGAAAAAATGAAATGCCTTTGTAACAGATGAGTTTTCGTCCGAAACCCTCATACTTCGAAGGAGATGGTCTAGTTTGTACACGAAGTGCATCCAGTTTTAGGCGTAACCCTCTCAACTTTTTAGCACCTGCTATGTGTGTGAAATGATGATACCATGCCAAGTTTCAACCTTTTCAGAGTTCATTTGTACTGCTTTTCAATTTCAGGATCATTCAGCGCAAAAAAAAATCATTAAATGCATGAAAAATAGCAAATGAAGTAAGTAAGGGTTGAAAATTAAAACTCCTCATGTTCACTAACAGAAACATAGTATAATTTGGCAAAAGAATAACAAGAAAACATAAACTAAAATATTTAAAACAAATGAAGGTATAGAACTAAAAGAGCTAAACAGAATCTATTTTTGATTAAAACACCTAATTAAAATAACCTAAAAATTCCCAAATTGAACATACTGATAAAACATACTAATATTAAATAGCACGAAAAAGAATCACTCAAAAAACTATTTTTAAATTAAAGTTATTCACAAACTAGTGATTCACACAAATTTCAAAGAATTCAAATTTAGACTATTCAAATTTGAAAACTAGTGGCACTAACAGAAAGTTTATATTTTTTTAACCTAAAGCAAAAAGAGTTATTCAAAAACTCTAAATATTCTAAAAGTTATTCAAAATCTAAAAACGGAAACTGTTCTGTTTAGAAAAACTAAACAGAAAAGAAAAAAATACACGTTTAGTCCCGGTTGATGTCACAAACCGGGACTAAAGGTCCCTTCCCGCGCGGAATTTGGGCCGCCGAAAAGGAGGCCTTTAGTCCCGGTTGGTGTCACCAACCGGGACTAAAGGTGCCTGCCGGTGGGCCAGGAGCCCCACCTTTAGTCCCGGCTGGTGGCTAGAGCCGGGACTAAAGACCCTTTAGTTCCGGTTCGTGGCTCCAACCGGGACTAAAGGTGCCTGCTATATAAGCTCGCGCCCTTCCTCTCCCGGTGCCATCCACCGCCCGGGACATATTCAGATCGAACCATCGCGAGCAGCGCTGCCGCCGACGAAATCGCCGCCCCCCCTGCTGCCCGCCGACGAGCCCCTCCTGCCCGCCGACGAGCCCCTGCTGCGCCCCCTCCTCCCACGGTGAGCCTCCGCCTCCTTCCCCCCTCTCTTTTCGCCCCGGCCCCTCGCCGTGCCCCCTCGCCGTGCCCGAGCGCGGCGGCGCCATGTCCGCCGGCACGCCCGAGCGCGGCGGCGCCATGGGCCTGCCACCTGCATATATCATCCAGTCTCGCGCATCGATCGAAATCGCTGCCGCTGCTGCCTTCGCCTCTCATGTGCTCCTCCCACGGCTCGCATGCAAACCTCACCAAAAATGCACAACGAACAGATTGCTTAAAAGGTGATTCCTGTAATGGATCATGACAATTGAATAGGTGAATATGATTCACTGTCCCAAAAGAATGTTAAACGGTTATAGTTACCGATATATCAGTAGATTGGTTCGTTAGTTAAAAGAAACATACATAGAAATATAAAAAATGCAATCTGTAACAACAAGTTAAACTAACCAATTAGCATGGCAAAAATGTGGATGTCACAAACAGATACCAAGATGGGAATGCATGATACAAGGCACAGTGCCTTTATCTATCAGATCTGAAATGCAAAGAAAAAAAAATCAACAAGTAAATTTTCATCAAAGTATTAGTACATCCTGACAAAAAAAATGTGCAAAACGTTGCATCCAAGAGTTATGATTTATAAGGATAGCTGCACAATTCTTTCCGACAAAATATTAATTTATACATAGAAATGGTAAAGAGAAATGTTGCATTGTTCACATCATGGTTTCAGTTTCGGATTGCATACATTTGAACACTTTTTTTTTGTATATGTTTACAGTTACTATTTTTTATGTTCTAATATGGCTGCGGTAGGACAAGATCAAAGTCGAGCTTCTAACTGGAGCTGAACTTCTAGTGCAGCTATCAAACTTCATTTCACTTTATCTCATTTCCCCATGAGAAAGCACTTTACAAAATGTTTAGAATCATGCGCTCCACTCGTAAGTAGTTAGCCACAATTAAGAATGGTGGAAACAAATGTATGCATGAATTTCTTAGTGTCAACTTAAAAATTAAATTCAGTGAATTTGTGGATTTTTCTCTTTTTCGAAAGAAAATAATAGATAATCATATAGTTCACCAGTTATAATGCCCTACATAATGTTTCCATTTTGGTTACCACATACAAAGGATGTAGAAAGCCTGCATATTTTATATAAGGAAAATATAAACATTTAGGTTTAGGAGTTAAGTTTAGGAGTTTGGTTATAAAGAACACATTTTTAGCGGATTCTCTCCAAATGTGCATTGTCACGAGTTATCACACACGAATCTGTAACTGAAGTGTGTGTATTGTATTGCACACTGCTCTTTTTTGTTAATACATGCAATGCCTTCATCGAACTATGCGACGCTAGGGTGTGTAATATATAGGTATCATAGTTTTCATAGGCTCTCTTTTTTCATGTGCCCTAGACTTTATTGATAGAAAATGCCCGGCCCGCATCCTCGTCGTCGAGTCGGCGGCGACAACCTGCTTGAGAGGCGCCATGTCCGGGACTGGGTTCCGCCGGGCTGGCACTGGGAGGTGCTACCTTCCGGGGCGCGTAGCTTGGTAAGGAATCAGGCTCCCGTCGTCGACCCAGAGGTTCTTTGGTGGCAGTTGCGTGGACCACTGTCGGTGCGGAGGAAGCCGGCCCTCTCGTAGGTGGTACGTCGCCGTGTCAGGGAGGAGGACGAGCATGTCCATCGCTACATGGTTGCATTGGACGTCAGGTTCTCTAATACCTGGCAGATTCTTCAGGGACCTCACCCGAGCTGTGATCCTGTGATGGTTCCTTCTCTTTGGGTGTCCACCGCCCGCGCCGCGAGACGTCAACTGGATCTGTATTAGTGATATTATATAATAATATTCAAGATGTATTAGTGATAATATTCGATGATGCATTAACTGGATTATTCGAGATGTATTAGTGATATTATATGATAATATTATATGATCATATTGTTGCATTGCCTTGTATTGATTGCATATCTCCGGTTTTGCTTATTGAATGCATTCTAATTGTTTTATATTTGTTCTGGATTAGTTAAGCTATGGACGGTAGCGACAGAGACCATGATCAAGAGTATGTCATGTTAGACATGATACGCTCCGGAAACGAAGAGAATGAAGAACCAGATGATGGCTCAAAATATCTTAACCCATCCGGTGAGGGAATTGAGGAAGAATCAAGAGACGAAGGGGAAACAAACAATGATGACAAAAATATTTTTCTCGAATTAACAAAGTCCGGCGAGGTATATATATTTGGCCTCTAGTGATCATTACATGTATTAATTGATTTGTGTGTATATATATATATATATATATATATATATATATATATATATATATATATATATATAAAATATATATATATATATATATATATTAATGAATCTTTCTTCTTTTAGCCCTCCGAATCGAGCAAATCTTCTACTAGGGTAGAACGAGGCCCGGCCAAGAAGTTGCCCGATGGCATAATGTACAACATCGATGAAATCAAAGCAGATGGTGAACCGATTGCTCCTAAAAAGCATGCGGACAAATTTATACGTCAATGCGGAGTTATGGTTAAGGACCAAATCCCGATCACCGTTCAAGAATGGAATAAGCCAAAGGAAGATCGAGGAGTTAGTTTTGTCGACGAAAGAGCAAAAAATCTGCTTTGGGATACGCTCATGTCACATTTCACCCTATCAGAGGGTTTCACAGATCTCCAACTAGAGAAAGTCAAGAAGTTTGCTCTTAAGAAGATGGCCACACAATTCCAGTCTTGGAAGAAAAGATTATGGGCCAACTAAGTCAACGCAGGAAAGAAGACTCCAGAATTCACTGGACCACTAGAGAAGGTAAAAGATGAGTGGGACTTATTTGTCCAGTTCAAGGAACGGTCGAGAATAAACAAGATAAATACTAAGAAAAAAAGTTTCACCATGTTCCGGGGCCAGGTGGCTACAAGACTGGGTTGCCTAAGTGGGATGAATCTGAGGAAAAGATGATTGCTGCAGGGGTCACTCCAAAAACAGTGGGTTGGCCTGACAGGTGCAGGACTTGGTTTTATGCGCATGGCGGAAAGTTGGACCCAAAGACAAGGGAGATTATTGAACAGGCAAGTCTTAAAGAAGCCTCGGACGCATTACGTGAAGCAATAGAAGAGGCTCGAATGGGGGCGTTCCAGCCCGAGAGAGAGAAAGATGAGCTTACACGCGCCCTTAAGAATCCTGAACACCCGGGACGAACACGAGGCAAAGGCGTTGTTCCATGGGTTCAGGGGTTTTCGGAGTCGAACGCCAGTTATAGAAGTCGTTCGAGAAAAAAGAAGCAGGATGCAGACCGGCTTCAGAGGGTAGAAATACAGAACAAGGAGTTGCTGAGCGTGTTAAAGCGGCAGCAAGAGCAAATTGACACAATTAGCCAGCAAAGGGCATCTCGGCGGCATGAGCAAGCAGATCCAGCATTGGATAGTACCGTCCCATCTATGCGGAAAAGCAGCGTGGGTTCCACGGGGGTCCCGGCCGATGATGCACTGCTGGCTTGCTACCCTGTGGATGATATCCCAGAGACGACAACTTGTGAGCTACACATGAAAATGAAGAACATGTCCATGAAGGTGGCGGACGGCTTTGCTTTACCGAATGCACCTGAAGCAACCATCCACGACAATCCGATCCCACCTAGCTATGCTCGTGTCGTGGTGGATGAAGTTCTGTCGGGATATGACTCGCTAGAGCTTGACTTTCCTGGAGGTCAAGGGGAGCAGACACTGGGAGAAGCCATACGTGGTCTCATTGTATGGAGAAAGGAATGCATCGTGTTTCCAAACTCGGTGCCAAGGCCACCGACTCCTCCTCCAAGTCCGCCGCGTCAGCCGACTCCTCCTCCAAGTCCGCCGCGTCAGCCGACTCCTCCTCCAAGTCCGCCGCGTCAGCCGACTCCTCCTCCAAGTCCGCCGAGTCAGCCGAATCCACCCCACCCCAAGACGGAGCCTAACGCGAGTCCACGATATCGATCTCCGCCGCGTCAGCCGACTCCAAAGCGGAAGAGAGCACCAAAGAGGAAATCCGAGTCTCCTTCCAAAAAGAAGTTAGCTTACGAGATGACTGTCGAGGAAACCGAAGCCCAAGTGGCTTCCGAAGTGAAGGCCCATTTTGCACCTAGACTGCCCTCGCCGCCAAAGGAGAAAATACCTGAGAAAGCCGTACAACACTTTGTGGATCTTGCTAAACCAGCTGTGGAGAAAAAGCGATCAGACTATGAATGCTCTATTAGCAAGTCATATCATCAACAAAAAAATCAATCGTCGAGCCTTACAGCAGGTAGTAATAAATGCGGGGAAACTGTTCCCCAGCTCGGAGAACAGGCAGTGCAATCGATCCCCCCGCTCAAGGTGAGTACCGATAAGGCGGTAACTGACGCTGATAGAAAGATGGCTATAGAGATGGGTATCACTGTTGAACAACTCTAGGCATCGAGGAAGTCCCCACGTTGGATCCGAAGGAACTAGCATGGAAATATGTCCCCGGGAACCCTCTGGTCAGACCTGACGAGGAGAAGCTTCTATCAACGCAAATGCGCAACTTGCATGACTGGTACCTGAGAGAAATAAAGGTCGGGCAAGAGGGCCTCATGGTGAAACTCGAGCCAGAGCATTACTTCCATGCAAAAGATGTGTGGATTAAATTTCCAGAAATTTTTCACTTATTCAATCAAGACGCACTCGACAAATCTCTCGTCAGTTGCTATTGTCTGTAAGTGATTTCTTTCTATAATTTAAGTCTCTAACTCAGCTAGTTCATTGCCTGTAATTATGCTCACTATATTCTTTTGTGTGGTATTATGCAGAATGAAGATGTTTGAATTGAAAAGAGATGGAGTCTATGGCATTGGGTTCATTGACCGTAATACCGTTAATGAAAAGATGTTAGTTAACCACAAACAAGACACATAGAATAACTTGCTAATGTTTTTGAAGAAATTACATAGCAGACCAGAAATACTTTTTCCTTACAACTTCAGGTGAGTGTTACTGTCTTGTACTACAAATTCTATTTTTGCTTACTCGATGTTAAGTGTAGTTGAGTTATGCATGCCCGCTTATACAAACGTGTGCGTAGATTCCACTCGGTCCTGCTAATCATTAGAGTTGACGAGGGAACTGTTGAAGTACTGGACTCACTAGTTAAAGACCCTGAAGAATACATCAGCCTGTTTTGGATGCTCGACAGGTAATTTCAATCATTATCGCACTATGTCGGCCTCTTTAGTTCATTTCCTGATATCAAGTAATTAATAACTCCTTTATTCATTTTCTTTGCCGGGCAGGATTTGGAAAAAGTTCATCAAAGAGGTTGTTGGTGTCTGGAAACCAGAGCTGAAATCGCGACGGTCCAAGGTAATTAAGTAGTACTAGCTACGTCCACGCATCTCTTTAATTCTAATTTCAATACCATTATCATGCTTGATTATTATCTGATTGAATTCTATTCTCGTAAAGTGTGTGCGTCACGAACAGGGGACTAATTTATGTGCATACTACGTTTGCGAGAACATTCGCTTTATGACCGAAAGGAGCGGAGATGCAAGACATCTTTGGGTACGTAAACACTATTCACAATTTTTTTATCATGACCTAATATATATACACACAACTAGTATATTCATATTGATCTGCTTCTTTAAAGATGGTGGAGATGCGGGATAGGCTCCTACCAAAGGACCGCATACGAGCACTTCAAGTGGAAATGGTGGGATTTTTCCTTGAGCAGGTCATATCTCCCGACGGAGAATACTATTTCACCTAATGCCTGCATGTAATGATCTGCAAATTGTAGGAGAAATTGTATATACCAAACTGTGTATATATATATATGTGTGTGTGTATGCATGGTCCTTTGGTATGATTGGTTCTACAAGAAATTCTATTATATATGCATAACGTGTACAGTATGTAGTAGCATAAAATATGTTTGAAATGAAAAAGAATTAAATGGAAAACACAAAATGAAAAGGAAAAATAAACAATAAACCCTAAACCCCTAAACCTTAATCCCGGTTGGTGTCACCAACTGGGACTAAAGGTCCCCAGCCCCCGGCGCGCGCTGCCGGCCACCTGGCAGGGATTTAGTCCCGGTTGGTGTCACCAACCGGGACTAAAGGTCCCCAGCCCCTGGTGCACGCTGCCGGCCACGTGGCAGGGATTTAGTCCCGGGTCGTGGCCAAAGTGGACTAAAGGGTGGAGGCCTTTAGTCCCGATTTAATAGTCCCGGTTGGTGAACCGGGACTAAAGGCCCTTCCCAACCGGGACTAAAGGCCGTTTCTGCACTAGTGGGAGTTGGAAAGCCTGTAAGCGATGAACTCGGAGGTGAGTTGTCTATGGTTTTGGGACACAAGCTCGCCATCAACCCTCTTGCCTCAACACATGTGAAGTGGTAGACAACTCACAATGTGCCATTCGGGCCCTCCTTTCCATGGTCTTGCACGCACAATCCATGGACATCCTGGATCCTCACATGAAACCGTGTAACGCACCTTCATGTCCGAATGAACAACTTTGTGTGGACGATAATGCGTAACCGAAAAGTCAGCCAACCACATCTTCAATTCTAGGAATGTTTCGAACTTTGACCCGGGCAAAATACCGTTGTTCCCATGTTCGTCCCGGTGAGAATTTGGCCTAACTCCAAGCAATATGCCTTTGCCGCCGTCAACCACGGCTTCATCCGCAAGACTAAGATCCTCGAACAATGGGGTCCGGTGATCCCGCCGTAATACCTTCTTGAAAGCTTCGGCCTCCTTGACCGTGAACCCTTCCTCATCAACTGCTTGATCGGGACCGTCATCGTCCGAATCCGATGCATAGGCACGGGAGTACGGAATGGAATGGTCCATGGTCTCTTGCAAATAGTATTTGTCCAAATCACCAACGTTGTTGTCATGGAGAACAACATCATCATTCTCATCATCCTCATGCTCATTATTCTCCTCTTGCAATGCTTCATCTTGGATCTTCGAAATCGGGGTCAATGTTGGCCTCACTTGTTGGGTCAAAAGAGGTTCAATCATGTCATCTTGGTTCATGCGTGGAGGACTACTATCAACAATCGGAGAGGGAACCCAGTTCAAATCCTTTTTTATGGCAAATAACTCTAGAGCCTTGTCTAGTGATTCGGCCACCGTCTCCTTGTATGCAACCCAACGTTGCTCGGAGTTCACACGCATGGTCTTCCAACGAATGTGCATTCCAAATCCCACATTAGGCCTACCATCAAACCCAATAACATCACTTGGGTCCATCCAATTCAAATCTTTTCGCACTTGTTCCAACAACTCGGCATAGCTAGGACTACACTCAAACACCATATCAACCTCATCCGGGTCCGGGTCAATATTGCATTTCAAAAAGGCATCCTTGTCCACGTGATGAACATAAACACATGTTCTTCCCATCCCTAAAATTTTTGAACAACACAACATAAAACATATTCTATAAGCACTCGTCCAAAGATTACAACATTCACATAAACAAAAGAACAAGCCTTACTCCTAACATATATATTGAACAACCCTAACCCCCATCATAACCCTAACCCCAACATAACCCTAACCCTTACATACAAAGAACCCTAATCCTAACATACCAATAACTATAACCCTTACATACAAACAAGCCTAACCCTAGCAAAGTGCAACAAAAGCATACACATCCCAAAATTCATGAAGAACTAGGGTTTGCTCAAACTTGCAAAAAAGTTAGCAAATGAGAGCATTTTTTTGGATGAGGGGGAGGGGATCGGGGGAGATTACCTTAAGGGAGGGATTGTGGTCGAAATCCCCGGACCAAACGTTCAGATCTGTTTGATTTGGGGAGGTATTTGAGAAGGGAGAAGAGGGGAGCTAGGGGGCCGGAGTAATGTATGCCTCCCGCACCGGAAGTGAGTCTCCGGCACATACTATATTTGACGCTGGAATCTATGCCTGGTATCGTTTTCCATTTATATTTGGCAGTTTCTGCATCCGGAAGTGAGTCTCCGGCCAGAGCACGTACGTACAGATAGCATCAATTAATCTGTCCATGTGGTAAACTCTAGCCAAGCATCGTTTATTTTTGGGTAAAAATAAGCTATATATACATGCATGGCTTCCCAACCATGGCCCTCCATTGAGGAATTTGGGAGAGAAGTCACCAATTCATAGACGGAACGATTACTAACCAACAAATATACACGAGTCACCAATTCATAGACGGAACGATTAGTAACCAACAGATACACACGAGATCATAAGCCAAGTTCACCGTACGTGCGGTGAGCTCCTTAATTTTTAAACCCGTTTCTTTTGTTCTAAGTACGTAGGAGCTACCGAGTTAGGACACCACCAGCAACTTACCAGCAGCATGCTTGGAATCACTGGTTCTCTTCTGCCGACAAGTGTCACCGCAGGCCGGCCTAACATGAGGAGCAGGAGCTAAGATGTAGCCAAGAACAACTCGCCGATCGATCTATGTGTATGATGTATCAATAATATAAATGATGACTAAATAAGTAAATAAGCGTCGATGGATCGATCGGCAAGTCATTCTTGGCTGCACCATAGTCCCCGAGCCTAATGTTAGGCAACGGCCAAGCGAATCCGATCGACAAATATTTCCGTGGCCATGGCTGGTGCATACAGGAGGAAGAGAAAGAAGGGAAGAAGCTGAGAAAGGGGAGAGAATAGATTATTTTATTTAGGAAAGGGGAGAGAATAGATGGAGGGTACTTAGATTGATGGGCCTCCTTCCTATATATAGGTGCAGCAGGGTCCGTGAGAAAATTAAACAAGCTAGAAATATATATTTTCTAGGGACATCGACAGAGCTAGCTATATTGCTCGTCCAGTGACCTGATGCAGTGTTCAGTGTATCTCCGGATCTCCCTGCCTCCCTTTAACAAAGTAGGGCGCACCCCCACGTGGGATCATGTGGCGGATCGCCTACAAATCCTTCAGGATTTTCAGACCTGCACAGGGCAAAAAGACGGCGCTGTTTGCTGAATCACGGGATAACAGCTCCGCTAAGCAAATTAACCGATAGAAAAATTAGCTAAGAGCAACTCCAACCGGCCAACCCAAACGGACGCGCGGTTTGTCCGTCTTTTGTCCGTTTGGGTCGGCCTGTCCGCCCCCTTTCTAAATGGGTCGGCCGGTCGCCCAACGCGCTGACCCATTTTTCGTCCGCAATTTTCAGTTTTCAAATTAAAAAGGACCCGCGGCCATCGATCATGCCAGCGGCCATGCCATCCAAGGTAGAGTTCGCGCCGGCGACATGCGAGCGGCCGGCAAACACATGCCAGCGACCGGCAAACGTATAGAATAGGACAAATAAAAAGAGTAGGGCGTTTTGGAGCTCGGCCTCCCTGGAGGCCGGATTTTTTGAAAAATTCAAAATTCGTACTTTTTAGTTTCAAAAAAATCTGAAAAAAATCATACAAGTAAACAAGGATGTTATGTGTATGTATGTAAAATTTGAGGATGAAATACCCTAAAATGCGATCTGTGCAAAAAAGACAAATTCATGGACTTTGAGGATGAATAGTGCATCTACTAAAAAGCCTCAGATTTGTTCTTTTTGTGTAGCACTCATTTTAAGGTGTTTCGTCCTGAAAATTTACACACATATGCTTTATGTCTCTAAGTATGTGTGTATTTTTTTTCAAAATTTTTTGAAACGTGAAATTTGAATTTTGATCAAGTCAAACTCGGGCTCCATGGAGCCCGAGCTCTAAAGAGCATTTTCGAAATAAAAACATAGTTCTAATAAATAGTTGCAAAACCACATAAATATGGCATAGTTATTACAAACCAAATGAACATTAAATTGTTTCAAATTGCATTTCAAAGAATAGAAGTCCGATACTTCTATTGGTTGCCAACATGAGCCCACATGTGCTCCACCAAATCATCTTGCAGCTGCCTGTGAGTCTGCCAATCACGCATCTGATGATGAAACTCCATGAACTGTGCAAACGTTGCTGGGTCGGCATGCTGAGGCTCAACATTGATACCCTGAAACTGAAACCCCTGGTCGCAGAGGCGCTCTGTGTGCTCATCCTCTACGATCATGTTGTGCATGATCACACAAGCAGTCATCACCTCCCAAAGCTTCTGTGTGCTTCAAGTTTTTGCAGGGTGTCGGACAATGCCCCATCGAGATTGCAGAACACCGAAGGCACGCTCCACATCCTTCCTAGCACTCTCTTGCTCTTGGGCAAATCTCTTTTTCTTCTCTCCTTGGGGGTTGGAGATTGTCTTGACAAGAGTTGTCCACTGTGGATAGATACCGTCAGCTAGATAATATCCCTTGTCGTAGTGGTGGCCATTGATCTCAATATCGACCTGCGGGGCATTGCCTTCTGCCATCCTAGCAAACACTGGAGAGCGCTGGAGCATATTGATATCATTGTGAGATCCAGCCATGCCGAAAAAAGAGTGCCAAATCCAGAGATCTTGTGAAGCAACGGCCTCAAGTATCACAGTGCATTTTCGGACATGACCTTTGTACTGCCCCTGCCAAGCAGAAGGGCAGTTCTTCCACTGCCAGTGCATACAGTCTATGCTACCAAGCATCCCAGGAAACCCCCTGCTGGCATTCATCGCCTACAACCGTTCTGTATCAGCAGCATTTGGCTCTCTCAAGTACTCCGGGCCAAACACAGCTATGACAGCCTTGCAGAAACGGTACATGGACTCAAGGCAGGTGGACTCACTCATCCGGACATACTCATCAATGAGATCACCGGGAACTCCGTATGCAAGCGTCCGAATGGCAGCAGTGCATTTCTGGTGTGAGGAGAAACCAAGCTTTCCAAGTGCATCTGTCTTGCACTCAAAATACTTGTCATACTCCACCACCCCCTCCCGAATACGGTTGAACACATGCCTAGCCATACGGAAACGACGTCGGAACATGTGATGTTTGTAGAGGGGGCTCGGGGTCTCGAAGTAGTCATTCCAGGGTAGGATATGGCCACTCTCCCGGTTGCGATTCAACGCCGGCGTATGCCCCGGTATAGAGCCCCTGAACATAGGCCGCTGCCTACCGAGGTGGTCATGGATGACCAAGGCAGCTGCCACGATGTCCTCATCGTCGGATGAAGAATCATCCGAGTCCATAAGAACATTGTAGAAAAAGAACTCGTCGTCGGAGTCCATTTGTGCCTTGGGGCAAACTGTCAAACAGCTTGCGGGCGTCGTGGAAGGAGCCGGCCGATGACGAGCTCCGCGCGACACCGAGACAAGGCAGAAGCCCTGCCGCCTACCGGCGAGCGCGCCGGCGTCCTGTGGGCGTGCCGGCGTCCGGGAGAGAGGAGGGGCTGCCGGGGTCAGCGGAACGGGGCGGCGGCGTGGGGAGGAGGGGCGGCCATCGGGATGACCTATCTATGGACGGATGGCCGGCGGTGTCGGCGAAAAATGGGCGGCGGCGGCGGGAGGCGGAGGCGGCCGAGTGGTGGGGGGCGAAGAGAGGACAGAGGAAATGGCCCTTGTGCTGCCGACAGGGGGCCAGGGGGAGGAGAAGGGCGGGCGACGCGCGCGTCCGTCTCGTGTCCGCGCCGACGCAAATGCGGCCCAATTTGGGCCGCGAATGGGTCGCGGGCGGACAAAAAACGGACGCGCGTCCGTTTGAGTCGGCGCGTTGGGTTATCTTTTCTGTCCGCGGCGACCCAAACGAACGTGGGCGGACGAAATGGGTCGGCGCGTTGGAGTTGCTCTAACAGCTCCACCACGCTGGCAGCAGCACGAGTTTTTGTGAAATGGCAAAAACCAGTGGCTGGTGTGCTGAGTGAGGACAAACTAGCGCGGACCCGGCCGGGGATATGGATGTGATTGCATCCGGTGCGGCGCATATGCCGAATATGATTCCGCTGAACAAGATCATGCGGCGGATCGCCTACCATGTTGGAGTAATCCAAACCGAGTCGAGTTAAGCAGGTACTAGTTATATGTGTTAGTTTGGTTATTAGTATTTGTGATCAAGGTTTGCCGGATCATTAGTTTAGGAAAGTTTTGAGTGGGCTTGCATGTCATGGATATTAGTCCGTGTCCTAGTAGTCTACGTAGAAGTAGTACGTGCACGCGTGGTATGCTGTATAGCGAGCTATGTGCTGGCCATAGTTGAATTAGAGTACGTCTAGGATTAGTAGTATGAGTACTACATATTAGTTGGTTCTATCTATGTCAAGTTCGAGTCGGCTTTGTAACTTGTAAGCCATTGTTCCTGGCCCTGGCGTGTATATATACACAAGCAGAGCTATCTTTTGTACTGTGAGAAAATAGAAAAGAGAAATAAAGAGAGAAAAGAGGCGCGACACGTGCCCTAGGCTATCAGTTTTTCGTACGCGTGCGTTCGTGTGTTATGATGTGATCGATCCTGTGGCGGAATTCCGACATACCATTCCTTCAGGATGTTCAAGTCTGCACAAGGCTGTCAAAATAATCTTGCTTGACCAACTAATGTGCATCATTTAGACAGTGTACTCAAAATATCAGGATGTCGGCAAGGAGCATTTGGTACGGCAGCTAGCAGCAACATATCAATGCAAGTCTGCAGAAGCTTAGCTACTAAGGAAGCAACGTGTCTTTAGTAGAATAGTGCATGCATGAGGTGTACATGCATGTAATAAATTCTAGTACGTGGTGTAGACTCTAGGTGTGTGAGCTGGTTGTACACGTGCAGTTCCAAAGCAGCTTGTAATCCCCTATAAAAGGACCCGAGTCCTTCAGTTCAGTTGTAACCAAGCACTCAAGCAATAAAGCAAAGTGAGCAGTGTACGTGAGCCTCTCCAGTCCAAGTGTATGTGACTATGTGAGCGTGTATACTATCACTCCGTTCCTTCAACGATTTCACTATAGACTACATACGAAGCAAAATGAGTGAATCTACACTCTACAATATGTCTATATACATCCGTATGTAGTCCGTGGTAAAATGTCTATAAAGACATTTTTGTGCCTCTGTTCGAGTATAACCTTCCCTCTGACCTCTCCGAGCCTCTTCGTTTGGTTCTGGGGAAGCTAGCTACGTTGTAGTCTAGTTAACAAAGGCAATAAGAAATTTGCCTCTCCCCAGCTTTCACCACGACTAGATTTCACCATATATCGTGGCCACGGAGATCAACTAGCTAGTCGCAATACAAAGGTAAACAAGCAAGAAAAACGACACGAGACGGAAGGTCCAGTATTCGCTAGCTAATGATGTCCAGCTAAAGCTGCCTCTTATGTGGCGGCTCCATCCCATGCATGCACAACGCCGACTTCTCAGGCCTGACAGATCTGACCGCCCTGAGTACAATATGATGTGTCCCTCTCGAAAGTGCTCTTCTCAGCCTGACTCGTGAACAGTAAATTCAAAAAAATAGTAAAAAAAATAAAAAAAATTTGAAATTTTTTCGTGAGAAACATTGATGTTTTTTCTACATGCATGCAAAATTTCACTACGAAATCACATTCGTGTAGGTGTGGGCAAAAAAAAAAAATCGATGCTCCAAAAAGGCTTTTTTTCAAAAAAAATTGATTTTTTAACTATTGTTTTTTATTTTACTGTTCAACCGAGCTCACATGAGCTCGGGAGCAGAAGCACCAAGTCCGTGTCCCTCTCTCTTTTTTTGGCGGGAATAATACTATATATGATGTCTAAGCAGTAGTAGGAAGAACTAGGAACTACCATCATCAAGTCCTATTGTTTTGAATTGTCAACCAAGATTCTAGAATATTTCTTTTTTTTACAGTGTAAGTAACCTTTTATTGCTCAAAAATCAACTAGTCCTTTGCAGGCGTAGGCGTAAGGAAATTTGGAGGTTCATTTAGCCACCTACCAGAAGGCATGCCGAGCTAGAGCATATGCGGCCTTTGAGAAAAAACTGTTGGGCCCCGTGTCGCACACGTGAGGGTGACACCGCCTGCGCGCGAACCCTAGCCACCAGGCCCCTCCTCCTCCCCTTCCTTCCTTCCACCGCAGCAGGAGGACGTCACCGGGCGAAGCCCGTGCGGCCAATGGCGATGGGGGGGGGGGGGGTCTTCATCTCGCGGCTGCGTCTGCTCTTCGGGGCGTGGAGAGCGGGGTTCAGGGCATGGGGAGCGAGGTTCCAAGTGGTGCAGCGGTGGGATTTGGCTGGCGGCGGCGATGCTCCCCTGCTGGCTGGCGTGGAGCTTGACGTCCGATGGCGCTCGGTCGGCTGCTTCCATGGTGGGCGTGGGGTGTAGGATTCGCCTCGCCGGCACGGCGGAGGTCCTCGGCGAGCGGCGTGACGACCGGTGAGGTGGGCGCGTCTCTGGTGGGAGGCGCCCGAGGATGGTGGGGCTCGTGGAGGCCGGTGAAGGGCGCGGTGTCCTGGGTCCCTCCTGTGCCGATCTGGAGTGGCAGATCTGGGGTGGCGGCGGCGGAGCGTTGTTCCGCCGTCGCGGGTCATGTTGTAGCTCGGGGCTGCAGGGGCGGCCGCTGCTCGGCGGCGTGCCAGCCGGGGCTGGCCCTGGGTGTCGTGGTCGGTTCCTTCCGTCCATGGCCGTTTCCGGGAGACCGAGGTGCGGAAGGAGGTGCCTTCCGGTCTCTCCATTGGTGGCCATCATAGCGGGTGGCGGTGCTTGCCCTCGGTTGGCTGATGTGGCACCCCTGTTTGGCGAACCGGAACGCCCCCACATGCCAGCCCAACGATCGGCATCTCTTGGCATGCAGGTACCAACTGGCATCATAGAGAACTACTCCCTCCGTTCCATAATGTAGTGCATATAGATTTTCTGAAAAGTCAAACTTTACAAACTTTGACCAAGTTTATAGAGAAAACTATCGATATTTATAATACAAAATATATACAATATGAAAGTACATCTTGTGATGAATCTAATTATATGTATTTGGTATTCTAGATGTATATATATTTTTCAACAAACTTGGTCAAAGTTCGTAAAGTTTGACTTTTAAGAAAATCTATATGCACTACATTGTGGAACAGAGGGAGTATAATGTACTACTTCGCAAGGGAATACAACAAGTTTGGTGGTTTTGAATAGATTATAACAATGGGTGAGGCGAAAGCTAAGAACATAAATGGCCTCAAAAGATAGCAGCGGAATATCCTACGATGGTGGCATGATGAAAATGGTAGGCTCCATTCCCAAAGGGGGACTGGTACTGGGACACACCCTAGAGCGCTAACTCAGAATCCTCGCAACAAGCATACACGGCAATACCTGCAACTAGAGTAAAAAGTCAGGTAAGTACTTTGAATGTACTCGCAAGCTCACACCAATCAAAACCAATAACAAGGCAAAGATATGATGTGCACATGCATGCTCATGACAGGTTAATGCATCTTATTAGGGTTGTAGTCGATGATTAATGACCTGCTGAACCTTTGTGTAAACACCTGCAAATAATCGGCGGCCGCCAGATCTGCCATTACAGCTCAGATGTAGGGCATCACGGGAATAGATCAATAGTTGCCCAGGACAGTCGGCTTCACGAGGGGCACTTACTGTACGAACCTGGGTACAGTGCTTAGATAACAGCTGCCCGAGACGGCCGGCCAAGAGGAATCTTGCTGCACGAACTCGGGGTCAGTGCCACCCAACAGTTGTCCAAGGCGGCAGGCCACAAGATGGTGTCGGAAGTGTTTAATACATGGAACTTCGGAGCAGTATTGATAAGAATAATGTAGCAGCTCCCTAAGAGCAACTCCAAGAGGCGCGCTACATAAGCGACGCCCTGGAAAAATAGCCATTTTAGCGCGCGCGGAGCCGTGTTGGGCGCTCCAGACATTGAAAAATTGCGCGTCCTATATGCGGTCCAGCGCGCGGATCAAAACCGCATCGCGCGCGGCGTATTTGGTGCGTCCGCTCCCGCGCGCTGGACAGCAGACGACGCGCGAGCGACTCTCCTCCTCCCCCTCCCCCCAACCAGGCGCTGGCGCCGCCGCCCGAATACTTCCCCCCTTGCTCCGGCGCGCTGCTGCCGCTTTCCCCGCCCTTCCCCGCGTTCGGCCGCTGCTTTCTCCACCTCCCCCGCTCGCCGCCGCCGCTCAAGATCACCATCCTTTCGACGAACAGCGCCCGGCAGCCGGTTGGAGCTCATCGCCCACAAGGTGTTTGACAAAACGCTTGCAAGGTATGTATATTTCAACTTTATATTTTGTAGATGAATTTGATGCATTTTGTTCGTAGTTTTAAACGAGTTTAAATACAATATTGTAGATGAGTTCGTCCTACGATTCTTCCGACGAAAAATTTGATATTCAAGAGGAGGAGGACCTCGCAATAATCGTAGCTATGCACGTCAATAAAAAACCGAGGCACGGTGGTTCAGTTATGGGTCGTCAGAAATTATGAAGGGATAAGATCGATGCCCATAACAGATTGATAAGGAACTATTTTGCGGAGGATGTCACATACCCCGAGTCTTACTTTCGACGTTGTTTCAGGATGAGCGTCGAGCGGTTCAAACTCATTGCAGAGAAACTGACGAGCCATGATCGGTTTTTTTAGCAAAGGAGGAATGCCGCCGGAGAACTTGGGCATAACACATTTCAAAAGGTGACAGCCGCTTTGCGTATGTTGGCATACGGTATTCCGGCGGATCTCGTTGATGACCACTTGGCCATGGGTGAGAGTCAAGCCATCATGTGTGTCAAGCGCTTCGCAGTCAGAATTGTGCAAGTGTTTGGTAAGGAATATTTGAGAGCTCCCAATGCTGAAGACACCGCAAGTAATTTGGAGATGAACGAAGCTCGCGGGTTCCCAGGTATGCTTGGCTCAATAGATTGCATGCATTGGAGTTGGAAGAACTGCCCTAAGGCATGGCATGGTCAATTCCACGACCAAAAAAAAGGTTCCACTATAATCCTTGAAGCAGTGGCCAATCAGGAGACTTGGATTTGGCATGTTTTTTTGGGAATGCCTGGATCTTTGAATGACATCAACATTCTTAATCGGTCACCACTCATGAATAAGATTGCAAATGGTGAAACTACACCGGTGGAGTTTGTAGCAAATGGCCATACATACAACTTTGACTACTATCTTACGGATGGCATCTACCCAAGGTGGCAAACATTTGTGAAGCCGTTGTCGGTACCACAAGGTAAGAAAAATCTTGATTTTCACAATGCTCAGTCGGCGGCTAGGAAAGATGTGGAGATAGCTTTTGGGATTTGCAAGCCCAATTTGCAATTGTGAGAAGACCAACTAGATTTTGGAATCAAAAGATCCTTTGGTACATCATGACCGCTTGCGTGATCATGCATAACATGATCATCGAGAATGAGCGTGGGCAAGATTTAGATTATTCTCAGTACGAGTTGATGGGACAACCCGTGCGAGTGCGGAGGAGGGCTGCGAGGGTAGACCGCTTTATTGCCTCCTATCATGCCATTCGACGTGCCGAAACGCATGATGATCTTCAGAAGGATCTAATCGAGGAGTGATGGGCATGGCATGGCCGCCAAAATTAGTTTGATGTTGTATGTTTCATGTTGTATTGTTAAACTATTTGTTGTATTAAAAATTAAACTATTTATTTGAGTTGTAATAATTGAACTATTTATTATTGATCTATTTTTTTCTGTTTGATCTTCTTGATTTTATTGTGATGAGAGAAATGTTGTTTGGATAGGTGCGGGCGCTGTAAATATAGCGCGCCTGCTGGAGCTGCATCGCCGCGCCCTTTTTTCTAGTGCCTGCTGGAGCTGGCGCCATGCCGCGGCTAAAAAAGCCAATTTCGGCACCCTAAAAAACTTATAGCGTGCCGCTCCGTTGCGCGCCTGTTGGTGTTGCACTAAGACGGCCGGAACAGAGCTCAGGGCTTGGGGTCACTGCTATGAAAAGAAACACAACAACTGCCCAATACAGCCGGCCACAAGGGGCTCTTACTATGTGGAACTTCTCGAAACAGGCTTTCGCCCCGCTTTATATATAAAGCAAACACCGAATCAAGTACACGGCCCAACGATACAAGATGGTGAGGTAACCCTCATACAATGCTGATCCCAAGATCACTGGCCCACGCAGAGCATGACAACTACACTACCGAAAGAAAGCATTGGGAAAACCGAGTACAACGCCACACAAAGTCCTAAACAGCTAAGCTCCACAACAACGCCCCCAAGAAGGAAAATGGCGCAAAGCGTCGTCGCTGCCGAGTCCAGAAGGGACTAAGGTCTTCAGCCGGAACCATGGCACGAAGAGGAGCACCACGACGACGTCTTCAGGAAGATAGTGGCGCCCGCAAGCGTCGCCGTCGTCGGCGACAAAGAGCAGAGCTTTCGCTCGGTAGCTCCCCCGTTCCACACGAGGTCTTCAGGACAGGCGTAACGAGTTCAGCTCCCCAGGTCCAGATCGGGGCGACGCCACTGCCAACGACAGGGAGAGCGCCCGGGCCACCCATCACTGCCCTCCTGTCGCCCACACGACGAAGAGGGAGAGCCACCACCACCGACATGGTGCCCGCTGGAGAGCCAACCATGCGGAGAGCCATCCGAAGCCGCCGCTCCGGCATCCACGTCCAAGCCACCACCATCCATCCACATCACGGAGCACCAACCTCGGAAGGAGGAAAGAAAGGGGTCTCCTTTCATTCCTAGCCCGGCATCAGTCACAGGATCTGGGTCGATGCCCCCACAGTAGGGGGAATCCACACCTGCATCCCGAGCCAGTCCCGGTGGATCGGAGGGGACACAATTCCGTGACTACCGACGGCCGCCGCCGAGCTGGCTCGCGCGACGCCTCAACCATGGTCACCGGCACCGATCTGCCCGACGGAATAGCAGAGAGCCGACCACCATGCCCGCGAGGAGAGCACAAGCACCACCCGCAGGCACACCCCGGGCCAAGCCCGACCTCTCTTACCCAAAGCACACGCTTGGATCTGCCCCGGGCCCAGACCTGGCCCGCCCGAGCACAAACCCTAGATCTGCACTGGCCGCCGGCACACATCCAGGAGAAGGAGGTCGCCACCGCAGCCCCGCGCCGCTTGCATCGTCGCAACAGCCACGTCGCTGCACCCCTGCTGAGACCCCAGCGGCCTGGCAGAGCAGAGCCCCCCGACACCATCCATCCCGCCCGCGAAGCCGAGCCGAGGCATCCAGCCAGAGCCACCTAGGCCGGCGCCACCTGCCTGCCAGGACAGCCGCTGTGGCCAGGCACGCACCACCCGCCATGCCGCCCCCGCCCCGCGCCGCGAGCAGCTGCCATCGCGCAGATCTGGCGGCGCCATCCCCGTCGCCACAGCTGCCACTGCACGCCCTGCCACCAACCGTGTCGTTCGAAGCCCGGCAAGAGCACTGGAGCCCACCACAGCCCCAAGCGCCGCCACGCCACGACGCCCGGCGTGGTGCCATCAAGTCAGCAGCCCCCCCCCCCCCCCCCCCAATGCATATCCAAACTTATTTAGCTAGCCAAGCAATCATGCATGCAATTGATCATATCCAAATTTCAAACATGCTTGCCTTGTCCAAAAGAGGCAGTAGGTGACTCCAGAAAATCTTCGACAAAGTTTTCCCCTTCCTTTTCTATATAACAAAAATCACAAGAAACCCATAAATTTCACAACAATACTGAAAAGTTTGTGATAAAATATCCAAATAAATACTAGAATAAACTAAACTGTGTTGAAATGAAAATTATGGGTGTGCGAAAAATGAAAATTTTGAGAAAAAAGAATCATTGAAAAAGGTGTTGAAATGTAGAAGTTATGGATGTGCGAAGGACAACTAAACTGTGCCCATTTCTGTTTTAGTAAAATAGAATAAAAGAAAACGGTTCGGTAGAGATTACGCTTTCCTAGAGTGAAAACATATTTCTGAAATGGTATAAAGCGTACATCACAGAAAAGAATAAAACCCTGATAGGTGGGACCCAACTGTCGGTTTTGAATTAGTCCTAATTGGCGCCTAATCACAGAGGAACTCCGGCGAGGTACCGGCGGTGATTGCCGGCGAGGCTGGGGATGGCGAGGTGACTGACGGACTCAGGAGACCAAGCTGCATCTATGGGAAGTAGAGGCGGTCGACGGCGTGCCCTGTAGCAACGGCGGCGGCGTCTCCGGTGAGGGGTGGTGGCAGTGGATTTTGATCTCCTCAATCCAACCTGCAAACGTCAAATTGACACGCGGGTTAGATTCAGGGGTCAACTAAGGCGCTCTGTCTGAAATTTGGGAGGTGGATTTGGCTTAACGGTGATGCACGGTTGCAGAGAGTGGTGGAGGAGTCCTCTGCCGGAGGTGGGGAAGATGACCTTCCCGGGGTCGATTAACTCCTCGGGAATTCGATTGGGGATGTGGTGAGGTCGTGCGGAGATAGAATTGAGCCAGGGGTGTCCGTGAATAGGCTGGAGCAGGCGGTCCGGCGAGGTTGCTTTATGGGGCAGTGATTGCGGGAGGTGGAGGTGGTTGGCGTCGGCTAGCGATGGTCGGTGAGCTTCATTGAAGTCGAATAAACCTCCCCGAGGTGCCATCTGCGTGGGGGTTGAGCTCAATCCACTCCCGCGGCAGTGGAGCTTACGGGCGGCAATGGCGCACGTCTACTTCTCCGGTGACTGACAGCTAGGGCCGCTGGGCTCGGCTGGGTGTGCTGGCGACGTAGAGAGATGTCGCCTGGCAGAAGGAACTCGAAGGACGGTTCAGCAGGGCATTGGCTCGTTGGTAGCCATGCATATCTGAGGTTGGCCGAGATTCTGGTTCGTGACCGTTGCACCGGTCATCTGCCTTGCTGGATGAACAGGAGAGACTTGCAAGGGGCCAGGTAGGCTAGCATTCATGGCCAGGAAGAATGGTGCACAAGGCAGCTCGATTTCTACCAGATTCCTCCAAGTTTGTTTGATGCACTGAAGATATTCGATGGAATGTCAAAGCGACCTAGAGATTTTATTTGAATTTGAAATTTTGCATGGTAGTGATTCAATCCAAAATAAAGCTACTGTGAATTATGAACATTTTTGGGAGCTAGAGAAAATGGGGTTCCTTCACAAGTCATAAAATTGATCCAAAATTCAGTTAGATGAATTTTGAAAAATTTGTACTTGTGATTATGAAGTTTTGGCAAGAATAGTTCATAGGTACTGATCTAGCTCTAGTATAGTTTTTTTGGAATTTTGGAAGCTAAGAAAAATATAGTTCCTTCACAACCCTATAATGGACTCCAAGTTCAAATAAATTTAAACTTTGATTATTCTTGAACTAGGCCACAAGAGATCTTTCCAAAAGTGAAGTCTAGGTACTGTCCTAGACCTAGGATGGTTATTTGGTGGAATTTGGGAGGAAAGAATTGAGGTGATGAAGAAAGAACGGTTTTAGAAATAAAGAAGTAAAATAAAATAATTGCCAATAAAAAGAATAATTGAAAGAAACATATCTTTTCTTTCTTTAAATCCAAAAATGAAAACTTATCCAACCACAAAGCTAAAGTTCCCAAGTCACAAGCCTCAATTCTGGGATCCAAATAAAAATTCAAATGAAAGATCATCCAATAAAAGAAACAATAGAGAGGAAAAATTCCAAAGAGTTTTATTTTTAAGAAAAAAATAGGGAAAATAAAATAACACTCCAAAATGGGGTGTTACACATGGCCGTGGTGCCGTGTCATTCGGAGGGCATCTCGGATGCCATGTCAGATTTGCACCAAGGCGATCCCGGGTAACCCTGGGAGAGTCATTTTCTTACGAAAAAACAATGTGTCGCTCTTCGGGTTGTGCGGAAGAAAGCGAATGATATGAATCTCATGGTGATGGACCTGGCGGTTGCCTTCACGACTGACATGGAGGTAAGAATTTTTTCTTGGGTTTTCATTTCAGAGTATCACAACATATACTCAGTAGCCCTTAAGAAGCAAATTAGTGTAAAAACATAATTTGCAGCCTAAATTTTTATTGCACTTCCATCACCCAGTAGCCCCCAAGCCGTAGTCCAGTTTGGTACAAATCGGCCTTCGGCTCATTTAAAAATATGAGGACTTAGTGATAAACGCGCACTGGATTAGCTCCCGGGACTCGGGCAGGTCTGCAAAGGCCGACCGGAGGATCGAATCTATATTTTTTGATTGTTAAATGTTATTATATTATCACTTTTATATGCCTTCTATATCATTATATATTATTTTTGTGGACTAACTTATTAATTTAGTTCCTAGTGCCAGTTCCTGTTTTTTTGCTTGTTTTTGGTTTCGCAGAAAATCCATATCTAGGAAGGTCCAAATATGATGCCAATTTTTTATGATTATTTCTGGACAATAAGAGACACTAAAAGATTCGGGAGAGGTTGAGGGGACCCACGAGGCAGCCACATGGCCTGGTGGCGTGGCCAGGGGGTGGCTGCGCCACCTATCCATGTGGGCCCCATGAGGCTCCGTTTGACCTAATTCCAAGCCTATAAACACCCCAATATTCCGTAACCTTCAGAAGGGAACTCGAAACAATTTTATCGCCGCTGCAAGCCTCTGTTCTGAAGTGATCCCATCTGGAGCCCTGTTCTGGCACTGTAGGAGGATGGAATCATTGGGGAGGCCATCTTCATCAACCTTGCTGCCTCCATGATGATGTGTGAGTAGTTCTTTCGGGACCTATGGGTCCATAGTAGTAGCAAGATGGCTTCTTCTCTCTCTCTTTTTAATCATCAATACAATGCTCTCCTCTGAGATCAATCCGATGTAATTCTTGTGGTGTGTTTGTTGGGATCCGATTAATTGAGGATTTATGATCAGATTGTTCATTGAATTTATATGAATCTCTTGAAATTTGTCTGGTGTGCAAATTCTATAGCTATGTATGCTTTCCGATCTATGAGTCTTCTCTAGCCAAGATAGACGAGTAGTTCTTCAGAGGGAGTGGTGCATCGTAGTGGGTTCAAGCTTGCGGTGATCTTGTCCAGTGACAAAAAGGACGAACGCACGTATTGTATTGTTGCTACTAAGGATAAAACGATGGGGGTTAATCTTATTGCTAGGTTTTCTTCTGTCTGCATTATGTCATCTTGCTTATTGCGTTACTCTGTTTCTTTTAAACTTAATACCACGCGATGCATGCTGGATAGCGGTCTTTGGGTGGAGTAATAGTAGTAGATGTTAGTAAGTTTAACGGTCTACTTATCACAGATGTAATGCCTATGTGACATTATGCCATGAATAATCATCGTTATAATTTGCGCTATTCTGTCAATTGCCCAACAGTAATTTGTCTACCATGTCCCTACTTGCTTTCGAGAGAGATGCCACTAGTGAACCTATGCCCCCCGGGTCTATTTTCCATCAATACAAAAACTCCTACAATTTCATGTTTACTTTCTTTCACTTCCTTGCTGCTTTGCCCTATCACTATTTGGTTTTAATCTTGTGGCTAGTTAGAACAAGGGGATTGACAACCCTCCTGCCTTTGTTGGGTGCAGGCAATTTATTTGTTTGTGTGCAGGTACTACCAACTGATTTGTTACCTTAGTGACTCCTACTGGTTTGATAAACCTTGGTTCTTAAACGAGGGAAATATTTTCTGCTGCTGTGCTACATCATACTTCCTTTTCGATGAAATCCAACAACTCCCTCATGAGTAGTAGAAGAATTTCTAGTGCGGTTGCAGGGGAGTCAATATCTACCAAATCAGGTAACTTCGCATAAGCATTTTATTTTTTCTTGTTTTATTTTCTTGCCTTTTGCCTTTTGCCTTTTTATTTGCCTTCTTCTTTGTTTGCCAAAAATTTCCAAAATACCAAAAAAAAATCTTGTGTTACCTTTCTGCTTGTCTTGTCATCATGTCTAGTTCCTTGCTTGTTGTTACCTCACCCGAGCGTGAAGTACTTAATTTTAAACAAAGGGGTGGAGAGAGTTTGAAAGATGCTTGATATAGGATTTGCGATGCTCAAAATAGATCTACTCATAAGCAATCCACCACTATTCTGCTTAGAAATTTTTATGTCGGTGTCACTACTTGGAATAGATTTGTGCTTGATACTATTATTGGAGGAAGCTTCTTATGTAGTCCCCCTTTGGATGCTTTTAATGCTATGGGAAATTTGTTGGGATCACCACCTATTAAAATCAATGAAACAGAAATAACATTGGAACATCTTATGCAAAGATTGTATATTATTGAAAATAAAATATCTACTAGTCAGCAACTAGAGGAATTGGATAAAAAGATACATAATCATATGACTAAGTGAGGTTCATCGGTAGGCATTGCTTTAAAATCTTTGAAGGAGAAAGAATCTATTATCAATAGAATAGAACAAAGTCCCACTAGAATTGATAAATTGGAAGAAGTTATAAATGTGCTGGGTTCAGATTTTTCTTCCATAAAAACTAGTGAGGAGGTTTCTACAAATAAAAATCTGAAATCTACTTGTGTGTCAAAGGTTCCTAAACCAATTAAGGGTGCTTCTTCTAGTAAGGGAGACCTAAAAATGATAAGTGTTCACCCTAGCTTTATAGAGATAAAAAGGGAACCTATCTTTGACACTCATTTCTTGAACTTTATGCCTAGAAGTGTTATGATTAATACGATGCTTGCTAATTCTCCTAAGAATTCAAGTTGCCTTATTGAGGAGATAAAAGAAGATAAAACTTGATAGATTGCATTATGACTAGCTAAAGGGCATTAAACAATAGCGCTTGTTGGAAGGCAACCCAATAGTTATCCTTTGTTTTATTTTATTTTCAGTGTGTCAACATGATTATTGCTACTGTAGTAATTGTGTTTGTATCTTTTATTTTATTTTTGTGCCAAGTTAGACCTTTGGGATGTTGCAAATGCTTGTTTATTAGGTTCTGTGCAGAAACAGAAACTTTGTGTCCAGTGATTGAATTGTTTCTCTTTACTGGAACGTGATAAATTACTGAAATGTTTACACAGTACTGAATTACAATTTTTTTGTAGTTTCCTAAGTTTTCAGAATTTTAGGAGTTACAGAAGTATGATTATTAATTGGAGCTTTACATACTGTTCTGTTTTTCACAGATTCTGTTTTCTTTTCTTTTTTTGCTTGTTTTAAAGTTTCCATGGCATATATTTGGGGATATAAATTGTGGAAATAATAAGATATAGTAGACATCAATTGGGAATGATTATGAATTTGGTCTTGGCAGTACCTAAGTATATGATTTATTTATGTTATTCTAACCCATCTCACGAGTTCTGTTAAGTTTTGTGTGAATGAAGTTTTCAGGTTTTGAGTGAGTTGGAGATATGAGAAGAATAAGAAGCTGCAAGAGCCTAAGCTTGGGGATGCCCAAGGCACCCCAAGTTAATATCTAAAGAAGACTCAATCATCTAAGCTTCCGGGGCATCCCCTCTTTCGTCTTCAAAAATAACGGTAATCTTACTTGGAGCTATATTTTTATTCTTCACATGATATGTGTTTTGCTTGAAGCATCTTTTATGTTTGTTTTCTTGTTTGCACAATCATTGTTTCCTGAGCACACCTTTTAGGAGAGACACACATTCATCTCATATTTATAGAATTCTCATTTGTTCTTCACTTATATCTTTTTGACTTGAGGCAATTGTCGAGGGAATGAGTCTAACAATAGTACCGGGTGTACGAACGAAGGGGGCGGAGCCTAGCTACGGCATAGGTGTTCACTTGGATTTGTACGAGTTCAGGCCCCACTCGGGAGTGGTAAAGACCCTACGTCTTGAACCCTTAGGCTTAGTGTTTGCTTATGGGGAGTGTATGATTACAGGGGGTCGAAAAACCCAAGCTATGGCGCCCGGGGGTGGATTATATAGAGTGCGCCACCACCGGCCGAGCGCCATTACTAGGGCAATAAATGTTACTAAATGCAGCGTTACAGGAACGGCGGATTAAGTAAGGCGTTACTGGTAACGTAGAATTAACAGCACGACGTGCGTCTCTTCAAGTCCCTCGGACGTTGCATCTTCCGTGTCGCCTGAGCTCCTATCTGACCGAGTGCTGGTGCCCGGCCGAGTGAAGGATTGTCCTCCAAGTGACTTGGTTGATCCGAGTGGATCTCTAGATGCATCCAAATGCACCTCTAGCCCATGGGCTTGAATGATAATGTGGGACCCCTGGTGGGCCCTAGATGTCAGGTATGTGACCCTACCCATAGTAGGTGACCTCATCAGTAGCCCCCGAATCCATTGAGGTTTAAGTGGCCGAGTGAACGACGCTGGGAAACGCCGCCGGTGCCTCGGAGGCACCGAGGAGAAACGGTCTGAGACGTTTCCCACTCGGCCTCAAGCCATGATGGATTCAGGAATAACAAATTCCGACTATCCAGACCAGCTCGGCCATTTAACAGTCAGATGGAATCGAAAAGTTCCTCGGAAGAAACAATCCGAGTGTTTCGTTGACTTGTCCGAGTGTTAACCAGACTCGCACTGACCACTCGGCAGGCCGGAGTGAGACGAGGGAGTCCTCTGAGCTCAGAGCTCGCTCGGACAACGGTGTGGCGAAATTTCCTCGCGTTCGAAAATGCGAGGGATGCGCGCAGGCATGTGTGGAACGGTCACGTCACGGAAATTTGGGGGTAGTGGGGCACGATGCCTCAATTTCCGCACCGAGATTTTCGCCACGTGTTCCCGGGGCTCTGAACAGTAGATCCGCGGATATCGCTCCGTTCGCGGATTGACGGCCGGACATCTTTCCGATTTTTCGCATAAAAGGACGGTTGGACTGTACAGATGGGAACAGATCCCATTTCCGCCTCCGCCCTCGACTCCTCCGACGCCTGCTCACGCTAGCCCTCACCGCTGTTCCGCCAAGGCCTCAACTCCGAATCATCGGAGATGACGAAGGGAGCGACCGCGAAGGCCGAGCGGGCGAAAAAGGGCTCGCGCGGCTCCTCCTCGATGGCAGACCTGCCGGCGGGATGGTCCCAGGGCGACTGGCTATCGCCGCGGGTCACCGCGGCCCGGCTGCACAAGCTGGAGACCCAGGGGCTCCTGGCCGCCATGAGCTGGGTGCTGCCGGAGGTGGGCGAAGATGAGCCTTCGCCGCGTGGGAATGAGTGCGTGCTCCTGGTGACCCACCTCGAACGAGGTTTTGCTCTTCCGCCTCATCCATTCTTCCGCCGGTTTTTTTGGATTTCTTTGGTGCTAAACTCCATCACCTTCCCCCCAACGCCATTTCTTATCTGGCTGCATTCGTCTCCCTCTGCGAGAATTTCTTGGGCTGTCATCCCCATTGGGGATTGTTTAAACATAATTTTACTTGCCGAATGATGACTGTGAAGAAGGCCACTTGGTCGGGGGAGAAGATGAGTGTAGCGCAACTATGCGGGCGGTTTGGAATCCAACTGAGGGGAAAGGGTAGTTTCCCCCACATGACATTTTCAGACTCGATGAAGGGTTGGCAGGACTCCTGGTTCTATTGCCAGGACGTCCCAGTCGGTGAAGGACAGTCGAGCCTTCCGCCATACTCATCAGAGCGCATTCGGCCAGTCCCTTCCATGACCGTGTCCAAGGAGGAGAAGGTGGAAGTAGACATCCTGGTGATAGCGCTGGTGGCTCTGGTGCGGAAGGGTGTC
This sequence comes from Elymus sibiricus, assembly GCA_039707655.1. Taxonomy (NCBI): domain Eukaryota; kingdom Viridiplantae; phylum Streptophyta; class Magnoliopsida; order Poales; family Poaceae; genus Elymus; species Elymus sibiricus. Next base: position 535,853,927 of record CM077675.1, read on the forward strand.
AACGGCCTGGACCTTCTGGAGGTCTTTTTGCATAGAAGGATCCAACCGCTGCAGGCCAGATCTCACCCCATGTGGCAGTACACGGGGCCGAGTGACGACACCCGAACGCACCCGGAGGAGCTTGAGGCGGAGGAAGTGGAAGCCAAGATCAAGGCGATCACTCCGGCTCGCAACAATCCCAGGGGGACCAAGCTGGTGCTTCCGTTTTCTACTGAGAATCCACCAAATGAGGTAACTTTCGAGAGTTCTTTGTCCGAGTGACTTCAACTCTTGTCGTACTTGAGCTGATTGATTTATTCTTCATTCGGCAGGCTTTCACAGAGATGATCAGTCAGGTGCATGTTGTTAACCGAGCGCCGGTTGACGTGGCAAGTGACACCGACCGCCAGGAGGATTCGGTAGAAGAAGGAGAATATGAAGAAGATGACGAGAGCGACGAGGATGAGGACGACTCGGACGATGGCGACGAAGTGGAATCTTCTCGCTCGGACGATCATGTGCCCGAGACCCGCTCCAAGGCGCGCCAAGACCCAGGGGTCCGAGGTGGCAACACCAAGGGGTCGAGTGTCGCCAAGCCGACTGTGCCTGCCCTCCCGACCGGCAACTCGAAGCGGGGGCGTGGAGAACTTGCCTTGTCGCTCGAGAAGGAGGCCAAACAGGCCAAAGTCACCACAGTCAAGCCTCGGAAGGCAGTCTTCGTCCCGAAGATCAAGATGCACATCCCCATGGCCTCAGCGTAAGTGTTTCCACTTCGACAGTTGTTGTCATGATTCAGCCAAGTGATGTGATATCCCGAGTGTTTTCTTCGCAGTGCTGACACTTCGACTGCTTAGCCTGACCCTCAAACCTTGGAGAAGGATCGGGCCGACGCCGATGTTGCGTCTTCGAAAGGTAAGCTTCGAATTCACTCGGGCGTACGTCGTGGTTTTCTTTGTGCATACTCCCGAATGATTTCTGAATATCTACAGCACCGCGTGAGGTGATCGACATCGATGCGGATGACAGGGTCGACCTGCCGAACCCCCGCGCCGACGCAGACGTCGTTATGCAGGAGCCTTCACCCACCACGGCCTTGTCGCTGGCTCGGGGAACAAGCTCGGGGGCCGGGGCTGCACTCGGAACTGGTACGTCGACCCCTTCGCTAGTTCCTCCCGCGGCCAGCATCTTCGCGCTGCATCATGTCCCGAAGGACCAGGTGGGGGCGAGCAAGGAAGCGGTGATCCAGCTAGAGGTGATGAGCGAACGACTGAAGGCGGCTTACGATGCCAGTGAAGCGCTGAGGAAGAACGTCCGAGTAAGTATTCTTGTAAGTACCATCTTCAGTCGGGTATATTGAACCGTGTGTCGTTTGTTTTTTCTTTCGGTACCGAGTGGGTTTGCTTTGAGCACACCCACTGGGTGTTCCCGGGTTCCAGTGGGGGCGCGCTGAGCGCACCCACTAGGTGTAGTCCCCGACACTGCCATCGACTGAAGCAGTCGGCGGGAGTCTAAGAGTCCGAATGATCCCGGTGTAGAGGTTGTTCTTGTGGAAGTACCTTGTACTGGTACTCCAGTGGGGGCGCATTGAGCACACCAACTGGGTGTAGTCCCTGAGACTGCCGTCGAGTGAAGCAGTCGGCGGGAGTCTGAGAGTCCGAATGATCCCGGAGTTCAATCCATTGTTGATCTTGAAGAAGTGTCTTGTATTTGATCTTCCAGTGGGGGCGCGCTGAGCGCACCCACTGGGTGTAGTCCCCGAGACTGTCGTCGACTAAAGCAGTCGGCGGTAGTCTTAGAGTTTTGCTGAAATTTGATCAGTGTTTTTTTATTCCTGTTGGCAAGCCGTTTGTGAGCTCGGAAGCCACTACAACGCCATGGAAAAGGAGGAACAGGACCTGCGCCTCAGCCTTGAAGCCGAGAGGGCCAAGAGCGCGCGCTTAGAGAAGGAGAAAAGTGCACTCGAAGGTAAGCGCCCTCCGCCCGACTGCCGTAGCACTTGTTTTCCTCCCTGTCCGACTGAATTCACTTCACCAGATCTTCGTGGCGAAAACCGTAAACTTGTCGAGAGGCTGAAGAATTCTATTTCTTTAGAAACTGTGAACACAGCCCCCGAGAAGAAAGACACGGAGCTGGTGGTTGCCCAGAAGGATGCCAGCCGAAAGGCCAAGGAGGCCGAGGAGAAGCTGAAGTCTGTCGAGAGACTGGAGGAGGAGAAGAAGACCTTGGAGGTCGCTGCAAAGAAAGCCAAGGAGGAGATCGCCGAGCTGAAGGCATTGTACACCGAGTGGGAGACCAACTCGAGCGCGTCACTGCCAAGAAAGCCGAGCTGGAGCAGTTCATCGAGGAATTCGGCGACGCCGCGTGTGAAAAACTCAAAGGTGAGGCACTCCCGAGTGATTCTTGTGCAGCTTCGCTAAGTCGAGTGAATTTTGTTTGTCTCTGATACCTTTCTCCCCTTGACCGAGTCCAGAATTCTGCGACGACACTGCCGAAGAAACCGATAAGATCGAGAAGGAGATAGACCCGTCCCGGGAACTACTCAAGGACAGCGCTGCTATGGCCCTTCTCCGTTTGGAAGAACGCGTCGAGTAGGTGGTTGTGTATATCAAAAGGCTCAGTACCGCCATCTCGGATATTGATCGGGATGTCTTCCCTGACGAGGAGTCCTCAAAGGACCTGGAATCCATTCTCACCCGACTAAGAGATGTTCCGAGCCGAGTGAAGGCCTGGAAGAAGTCAGCAGCCCGAGCTGGAGCTGACATCACCCTCTCACTCGTCCGTATCCATTGCAAGGGGGTGGACAAGAAGAAGTTGAAGTCCCTCGGGGTCGCCAACAGGAAGAATGCCAAGCTTGAGGACTTCATGGCGATGTTCATGGAAGCCGCCACTCGGATCGCAGACAACATCGACTTGGACACCTTCGTTGAAGCGGTGGTCCCACCTCGTCCCGAGTGATCGTCGGGTTAAAAACTCTTTAGATTTTGCCTCGGAATGCCGAGTGGTAGCTGTTACCGTAAGACTCTGAGCGAGCCTGAGGCTCCTGCTGACCGTACTTTTATCCGTACTTTTACTTGGAGGATGCAGTTTCTATTTGCTTTATCTTCGTTCGATCTTTGATCTCTAAATGTTTATACTTAGGCAATTGCGGGATCGCAGCTAAGTCACCGAGTGTGAGTGATACTCGCACTCGGAGAAGTTTTATACTTAGCTCCTGAGTGCGGGGGATGACCACACTCGGAGTAGCTCGTACTTAGGAAAAATCAGGTTCGCAGCTAAGAATGAAGGTAGTTCCAGTGAACAATGATGGTCCTGTCCATCCTGGCGTCCGAGTGCGGAGCATCTCCCGACTCGAAGCAGTTCTAACTTAGGCGAAATCGGGTTCGCAGCTAAGCCCCCGAGTGTGGGCGAGACCCACACTCGGAGTAGTTTGTGCTTAGGCGAAATCGGGTTCGCAGCTAAGCCCCCGAGTGTGGGCGAGGTCCGCACTCAGAGTAGTTCGTAGTTAGGCGAAATAAGGTTCGCAGCTAAGCCCCCGAGTGTGGGCGAGGTCCGCACTCGGAGTAGTTCGTCCTTAGGCGAAATCAGGTTCGCAGCTAAGAATGAAGGTAGTTCCTGCAAACAATGATGGTCCTGTCCATCTTGGTGTCCGAGTGTGGAGGATGTCCTCACTCGAAGCGGTTCTAACTTAGGCGAAATCAGGTTCGCAGCTAAGCCCCCGAGTGTGACCGAGACCCGCACTCGTAGTAGTCCGTACTTAGGCGAAATCAGGTCCGCGGCTAAGTATTTTACACCCACAGGGGGCAATAAGGGGGATTAATTCACCGGAGTGAAAAGGGGTTAAATTTCGATAGAATATAAAGAAACGAAACTTTTATTCATCGAGACCACTCAGATTCATTACGGGAATGAAAAACTAAAGTTGACATGTTCTATGTATAGAACTTGCGGAGCAGGTCCGCGTTCCAAGTTTGGGGCTCTTCTACGCCATCCTCGATATTGTAGAGCCAGTAGGCTCCGTTGTGCAGGACTTTGGAGATCGCGTAAGGCCCTTTCCATGGAGGTGCTAGCTTGTGGGGTTTTTGCTGGTCCAGTCGAAGGATAAGATCCCCTTCCTGAAAGGCGCGACCCCTGACCTGTCTGTCATGATAACGCCTCAAATCTTGCTGATAAAGCGTTGATCTGATGAGGGCTAGCTCTCTCTCTCTTCCTCCAGGAGATCCAGATCATCCTGACGTGCTACTTCAGCTTCAGCTTCATCATATTGTTCCACTCGGGGGGAATTGTGTTGAAGGTCACTCGGCAGCACGGCTTCGGACCCGTACACCATGAAGAAAGGAGTGCGCTTGGTAGAGCGGTTCGGGGTCGTTCGCATGCCCCATAGGACGGATGGCAGCTCTTCGACCCAGGCCTCCGCAGCATACTTCAGGTCCCTCATCAATCGGGGCTTCAGTCCCTGGAGGATCATCCCGTTTTCTCGTTCTGCCTGTGCATTTGACTGCGGGTGAGCCACGGAGGCATAGTTAACCCGAGTGCCCTGGGAGTAGCAAAACTCGCGGAACTCGTCCGAATCAAAATTAGACCCATTGTCGGTGATGATATCATGTGGGACTCTGAATCTGAAAATAATCTGCCAAATGAAACTGACAGCAGTTGCTGAGTCCAGGCTCTTGATGGGCTTCGCCTCATCCCACTTGGTGAATTTGTCAACTGCCACAAGCAGGTGGGTGAATCCACTCATCCCAGTCCATGTCGAGACCCCACACGGCGAATGGCCAAGTGAGCGGGATCGTCTTCAGTGCGGATGCAGGCTTGTGGGATTTGTTCTTATAGAATTGACACCCGACACACAGCTCGACCAAATCTCTTGCTGCCTCATTGGCACGGGGCCAATAAAAACCAGCCATGAAAGCTTTGGCAACCAGCGTCCGAGAGGACGCATGATGGCCACACATTCCCGAGTGAATCTCATGTAGGATCTGCAGCCCTTCCTCTGGGGAGATGCATTTCTGATTGACTCCTGTAGTGCTTTTCTTGTATAACTGTTCTCCCATCACTTCAAACGCCTTAGATCGACGGACGATTCGGCGAGCTTCTTCTTCGTCTTCAGGGAGTTCTTGCCGGAGCAAGTATGCTAAATAGGGTTGAGTCCACTCGGGAGTGATTACCAGCATTTCATGGACCAGATCGACCACAGCTGGGACGTCAACCTCAGTCGGAATTGATGGGCCGACTGCTTGCGGGGGCTCCTCAGTGAAAGGATCTTCTTTAATTGTAGGGGCGCGCAGAAGTTAAAGGAATTTGTCCTTAGGAACTGCTCGCCGAGTGGATCCGATCTTGGCCAGGTCGTCTGCTGCCTGGTTCTTTGCCCGGGGGATGTGATGCAGTTCCAAGCCTTCAAAATTCTTCTCCAGCTTTCTGACCGCATTGCAGTAACTAGTCATAGCTAGGCTCTGAATGTCCCACTCTTTCATCACTTGGTTGACGACAAGGTCCGAATCTCCGTAGACCATCAAACGACGAATGCCGAGTGAGATGGCCATACGGAGCCCATACAGGAGGGCTTCGTATTTGGCCTCGTTGTTTGACGAATCGAAATGGATCTGGAGAACATAGTTCAGTCGGTCTCCCCTGGGGAAAACAAGAACCACTCCAGCCCCAAGCCGTGGAGCATCTTGGATCCATCGAAGAACATAGTCCAGTGCTCGGGGATGTTTGGGGCTGGCTGTGCCTGCTCTATCCACTCGGCCAAGAAATCCACCAGTGCCTGGGACTTGATTGCCTTCTTGGCTTCAAACTTGCTCTCCAACGGGAGGAGTTCAATTGCCCACTTTGCCACTCGGCCCGCAGTGTCTCTGTTATGCAAGATCTCTGACAGGGGAGCGTTGTTGATGACCGTAACCGAGTGATCTTGGAAGTAGTGAACCACCTTTTTTACGGCCAGGTAAATACCATAGACCAGCTTTTGATAATGTGGGTACCTTTGCTTGGAGGGTGTCAAGACTTCTGAGATGTAATAGATGGGTTTTTGAACCTTGAATGTTTTTCCCGGCTCTTCGCGCTCCATTGTAAGGACGGTGTTCACCACTTGGCTAGTGGCCGCGATCTACAGGAGTAAGGGCTCCTGGCTGCCCGGAGCAGCTAACACAGGCTTGGTGGAAAGCAATGCCTTGAGTTCTTTGAACGCGGCTTGCGCTTCAGGAGTCCACTCGAACTTATCTGACTTTTTCATCAGTCGGTACAGAGGCAATGCCTTCTCGCCGAGTCTTGAGATGAGTCGGCTCAGGGCCGCAAGGCAACCCGTCAGCCTTTGCATGTCGTGTAGGCGCTCTGGCTGCTTCATTCGGACTATGGCACCGATCTTGTCTCGGTTGGCATCGATCCCATATTCGGAAACGAGGACGCCGAGCAACTTTTCGGCTGGCACTCCGAATGTACACTTGGCCGGATTCAGCTTTATCCCGAAGCGCCGCAGGTTAGCGAAGGTTTCGGCGAGGTCGGTCAGGAGGTTGGAACCTTTCCTTGACTTGACCACGATGTCATCCATATACGCCTCCATGTTCCGACTGATCTGCTTTTGCAAGCATTTCTGGATCATGCGCTGGAAAGTAGCACCAGCATTTTTGAGACTGAATGGCATAGTGATGTAGTAGAAACACCCGAATGGGGTGATGAAGGCCGTTTTTATTTCATCGGGTCTATACATTCGGATCTGGTGGTACCCGGAGTATGCATCCAGGAACGACAAGCGTTCACATCCGGCAGTAGAATCTACTATTTGATCTATGCGGGGTAAAGGCAAATGATCTTTCGGGCATGCCCGATTGAGGTTCTTGAAGTCGATGCACATGCGGAGTGACTTGTCCTTCTTTGGCACCAGAACAACATTCGCGAGCCACTCGGAGTGGTATACCTTGCGAATGAACTCGGCAGCTAGGAGCCGAGTGATTTCTTCGCCAATCACCTTGCGCTTCTCGATAGAGGATCGGCGCAAGTACTCCTTGACTGGCTTGGCCTCGGGATCAGTTCGGAGTCGGTGCTCAGCTAGTCCCCTGGGAACACCGAGCATGCCAGATGGCTTCCATGCGAAGATGTCCCAGTTCTCACGGAGGAACTGGATGAGCTCGGATTCCTATTTTTCTCCGAGTGATGTGGAGATGTTCGTCGCGGCGGCACTCGGATTGTTTGTATGAACGTGGACTTGCTTGGTCTCGCCGGCTGATTGAAAGGGCGATTCAGTAGCCGGTCGCTTTGACCTGAGCAGGTCAGCTGTGTCCACCGCCTTCTTGTATCCTTCGAGCTCGATTGCGAGCACCTGCTCGTTGGCGATTCTGGAGCACTGCTGGAGGCACTCCTCGGCGACATTTCGGTTGCCTGTCATAGTGATCACACCTTTCGTCCCTGGCATCTTAAGTTTAAGATACATGTAACATGGTTGGGTCATGAAACGTGCGTAGGCGGGCCTATCCAGGATGGCGTGATAAGCACTGCGGAAATTCACCACCTCGAAGGTCAGTCGCTCCTTCCGGAAATTCTTTTCGCCTCCGAACACAACTGTAGCACCCCTGGATCCATGCTACAGTGATCAGTGTAATCAAGCTACAGTAACATGAGGATTAAGCTAATCCATTTTTGCTAATCCAAGTTTGATCACTTTGTGAATCAATTCTCAATTCATTTTCCTTTTCCATTCAAATTTATTTCAAAAGTGGATTTAAAAGTTTTGCAAAGCAGGAAATAAAAATCATGAATAAGTTTCAAATAAGTTTCAAATATTCCCTAGTGCCTCAAATCTATTTTAGTAGTGGCCAAAATAATTAATTAAATGCCTTTCAAGCTATATGAATTTCCAGAACAGTTTCAAATGCCCCCAATCTTTTTGTGGCGCTGTTTAAATTTGCACTTTGAATTATGGGCCTGATCACATATTTTGCATAGGTCCAATAGTGCTAAAATAAATAAATAAATAAATAGATTTTTTTTTAAAAAGAAAAGCTGCTGGCCTCGGCCCAGCTGGCCGCTAGGCCGACCAGGCCCGCGCCCGTCGCCCGCGCCGCTGCCTCCCCAACGCCCGCTCCCCTCGCCGGCGCTAGCTCACCCCGCCGTGGCCTCCTCCCCGTCGGACCCCACCGACCCTCGCCGCCCCAACCTCCCTAGAGCCGCCGGCGAGGCCATGGCTTCTCCCCCCGGGCCACGCTCGCCGCCCTCCGGCCCCGCGCTCGCCACGGTCCGGCCGCGCGCGCCCCGCAGGCCGTCGCCGCGCCCGCGTCGCACTCCCGCCCTGTACAGCTGCTGCTGCTCACCGCAGCGCCTGCTGCCACCAGCCCTGGCCTCGGCCGTGGCCTTGTGCGTGTGTGTGTGCGTTGTGTGTGTGTGTGTGGGCTCACCCACTGACCGAAGGGGCCCACGCCCCTGAAAACGACATTAAAAAATCTATATATATATAATAATAATAATAATAATTAAGAAAATAAATAATAATATTAATAATTAATTAATTAGGTTAATTAAATAGTTAATAGTAGATTAATTAATTAATTAGCTTTATTAATCAAACAGATTAGTCTAATTAATTTTGTTAATTAGTTAATTAACTTAATTAACCCTAGGTTAATTAGATAAGACTATGATAGTGGGACCCACTGGTCAATTTGACCAGTCAACATGAATGTTGACTGCTGATGTCATGAGGACATCATGCTGATGTCATAATGGAATTTTCGAATTTAATTAATTTTGTTAATTTCAGAAAATCATTAAAGCTTCTAAAAATCATATAAAATAATCCATAACTCGGATGAAAAAGTTTTGTACATGAAAGTTGCTCAGAAAAATCCCACGAATCCGAATACGCTTTCCGTTCATCTGTCACATGCCTCTAGCATGATAAACATGGACATCCGGCGTTAGGATCATCTGTCCAGTAATAGCCCAAGATCCGGGAAATTTCGTCAAATATTTCCCCGCTCCGTCATCAACGTGTAGTACAACGTTAGAGCATCCCTAGCCCCGCATATTGTCATGACATGCATTGAGATGCATCTGCTTGCTTTATATCTATTGTTTCTTCCCCCTCTTCTCTCCGGTAGAGACTGACGCTACTACCGGGTACGACTACGCCCCTGACGACCAGTGCAGCAGAGCAACAAGGCAGGCAAACCCCCCTGATCATTCCGATATCACCTATTCTTTCTCCCTCCTGCTTGCATTAGATTTTACTATTATATTTGATAGTACATATTCTCATGCATAGCCTATTTTTGATTACCACTATTATATTCCCTGCTATCATAAAGTGCCTAGCATAGGTATGGTTAGTGATACATCAGTGACCCCCACATACCTTGACCCAGTTGCCCCTGCTTTATCATCGACGTCATCGAGGACTTGAAGACAGAAGATTTGGTCTTCATGGCTGACAAGCCGTTACCGACACATCACCTCACACCCCTTAAGTATGGCACTGCAGAGCTACTATCGAGTGCCGAGGGTGATACCTCACTTAGCACTCCCGATGTTAATTCTATAGCGTAGCTAATCGGTCATGGGTATCGAGGGTGATTCCTCATTCCCATTTATCGATAGCGACTCTTTTCATACACATACCTCGAGTGGGATCCATCGAGGGCGATTCCTCGGATATCCGCTTGGCGTATAAACACATAGTTACTTTAACTTGACACTGAAATACTTAACAGAGACGGGTCGGCCCCAAGGGTACCCGTGTGTGAGATGTGGTGGGGTGCACCGGAAAGGCACCCGAGGGTTAATTACGAGGCGTGGCCGGACATGTGTTGTCCTTGCCACAAGTTCTCGAGAGGAGGCGACGAGATGGGGGCACCGATCATCACCGCAAACTATTAATTCACTAACGGGTTTGGATATGTGATCTGAGAAGGCTTCTGGCCTCTTTCGCACTAACCACCACGCGGGAATACGTATGGGCACTCTGCGACTGTACATTCGACCGAAAGCTCTTCAGATGTTACATTGAGCGACACGCGCCTGGGTGGCCCGCGTAAGCACCGCGCTTGTATTAAGGTGTGCTAGGACTGACACCGGCCGTGGGCGTAACGTGAAGGATTGCGTGGGCGATGGCCCAAGACCCTGAGCAATTAGGATGTAGACCGGCGTGCTGGCTTCTCTGTTGAGACTAGGTAGGATTACGGCGTGTCGATCGGCCGAGGCCGGGTATGACCAATAAATTGTGACCGGCCGGAGTTTATCGAGCATGTTGGGTAAGTTTGTGCACCACTACAGGGAAGTATTATCTATTCGAATAGTCGTGCCCACGGTAATGGACGCTCAGAGAGTATCTTGATCTATGATAACTAGAATTGGATACTTGTGATGTTGGCTCCGGGATTGCTTTCTTGTAGGGAGTCGAGAAAGAATCTCTGGGCCTTGCCTTGATATGCTTTAATTATAAAATGCTAATCTGCACTCTTCTAATGATGGAAGACACTGAAGATGCTAGTCTTCGATAGGACTAGGCCTTCTCCCTCTTCTGGCATTTCTGCAGTTTAGTCCAAACATATAGCCCCATTCCTTTGACACTAGTGCATATCTAGTTTAGTTCTGATGTCAGTCTTGCAAGTACTTTGGATGAGTACTCACCGTTGCTTTGCTCTCCCTTTTCCTCTTGATACGATTGCCGCGATCAGATGACGGAGCTCAGGAGCCTGCTTACCCCGTTGACGACTACGACTACTACCCCGACGGAGGCCACTACTACCAGGATGGACCCTACTACGATGTGGATCTCGCTGATGGCCAGGAGTAGTTCGGAGGCTCCCAGGTAGGAGGCCTATGCCTTTTCGATCTAGTGGCGCCGTTATGCTCAGCCTTCTTAAGGCAAACTTGTTTACTTTAATGTCTGTACTCAGATAATGTTGCTTCCGTTGACTTATGTACTCAGGCTTTTGTATTCGAGCCCTCGAGGCCCCTGTCTATAATATGAAGCTTGAATTATTTTAATTTGTGTTTAGAATTGTGTTGTGATATCTTCCCGTGAGTCCCTGATCTTGATCGTGCATAATTGCGTGTATGATTAGTGCACAGTTAAGACGGATGGACGTCACAACAACGTCCAGGGCAATCTGGCCGAGTGACTCTACCTTCTTCCCAGGGATGATCCCGTGGAAATGCATGTTACTCTTGCTCAATCAGGACAACGGGATGTCCATCGCCTTGAGCGTGTCGGCGTAGATTATGTTGAGCCCGTTGCCTCCGTCCATCAGGACCTTGTGCAGTCGGACTCCGTTGAAAGTTGGGTCGATGACCAGCGCCTGCCTCCTAGGGGTGGCTATGTGGGCCGGATGATCTGACTGATCAAATGTAACGGGAGTCTTTGCCCAGTCGAGGTATTTGACGACAGTCGGAGCTGCCATGTTGACCTCCCGATTGACGACCTTCAATCGGCTCTTCCTTTCGACATCGGAAAAGATCATGAGGACTTTAACGACATGAGGGTACCCGGAAGTACCTTCATCCTCTTCGTCATTGTCTTTTTCACCCGAGGGCTCTGCACACATCTCCTGCCGGAGCAGGCGACATTCCCGAGTGGTGTGCTTTGGGAGCACCACGTTGCCTTCTTCATTCGTCTTTGTATGAATTTGGCAGGGCTGGTCGAGGATGTCGGGTTTCGAGTCGGACTTCTTCTTGGGAGTCCACTCTTTCTTCTTTTTCTTCGACTTGGGCTTGCCTTGGCCTTGCCCAGGAAAAGCCGCAACCTCTGCCTTGCCGGAGGCATCGGCCTTCCGCTTCTGCTTTTTCCCAACGTTGCCCCCCGACTGAGGAGCATCGCTGGATCGCCCTTTGCCGCTACAGAGGCGGTCTTCCTCTTCACCATTGGCGTACTTGTTGGCAATCTCCATGTCCCGACTAAGGGACAGATCCCCAGCTCGACCGAACTTCAAGATGAGCTCTCGATACCAAGTGCCCGCCTTGAAGGTGCACACGGCTTGATGCTCAGTCACGTTTTCCATGGTGTTGTACAAAGTGGTCCAATGCTGGATATACTCTCGGAGAGTCTCATTGCTCTTCTGGACACAATGCTGCAACTCCGTCAGTCCACCGGGCGCTTGTACGTGCCCTCGAATATCTTAACGAACACTCGGGCCAAGTCTTCCCAGCAGTATATGTAGCTAGCAGGCAGCTGGTTAAGCCACGCCCGCGCGGAACCTTCCAACATGAGAGGAAGATGCTTCGTCGCGACGAAGTCATCGCCGCCGCCGATCTGGACGGCCACTCGGTAATCCTCGAGCCAAGTCTCCGGCTTCGATTCGCCGTTGAACTTTCCGATTCCCGCAGCCAACCTGTAGTTGGGGGGTATCTCAGCGTCTCGGATGTACCGACTAAAGCACCCAAGACTGGAAGTTCCCCAGCCGCTCACTCGGTCCCTGTTTTCCCTATTCCGATCCACCACGTTCTGAGTGATGATGGACCTGGCGTTGAGCTGCGGGGGTCGACGGCCGTCTTCCCCATAACCCTTATGCCGAATGGGACTCCGCTCGCGGTCCTCCGCGTGGGGCCGGCCGTCGTCGTAAGTCCGTTGGCCATATGAACCGCCCCTCGAATGGTGCGTCCGACTGAAGTCACGATCGTCACGCCAGCGTCCTCCGGTCTGGCCTCTCGAAGGAGGAGGAGGTCGCTGGGTTTTCCTCGGCGCGAGAGGGCTATGGGCAGAATGCACCGTGCCCGCTCGGACGGACTTGCTATGAATGCATTGGTGCGATTGCGATACCTCAGAGTTTTGTTGCAGGGCGGTCTTCAGCAGAGCCTGGATCTGCTGAATGCCTTCCCCGGCCACCGAGTCAGACGGATGAATTGAGTCAGCGATCCGAGTGGTCGCGGCTAAGTTTAGCAACGGCGTGCGCATCACTGGGATGGTGTACGGTCGATCTTCTGGAAACAACTGACAGCGACTGCGGCTCGCGTTCAGCCAGAGTGGCTTGGCGCGTGGCCTCCAGGGCTAACTCCTCCGGGTTAGTTCTCGTGATGGGGGTGAGTAGAACCTGATCGTTCCTGCGCCTAATGTCCTCCCGCTGCTTCTGAGTGAGGTGTTGGGGGACGTAGGCATCGGTGCTGGCGTTGTTGCGACCACCGTCTCGCCCACGAGCATTGCCCGTAGAGTGCCCAGGAGGTGTACCTTTGATGGCGTCGGCCATCAGGACCTCTGCAGCATTTCCGCTGCTCTCGCACTCGGACGCATCAGAAGATTTGTCGCCTGAGGAAGGGAAAAGGCTGTGGACAGGCTCGTCGGCGTCGAGCACGGCCACTTGTCTGACCGCGGCCTGGAGTGCCGCGGCGTGCTTAATCCACCGCTGCAGCCGTGAGCGCCCAGAGCGCTTGCAACGGGGCGCAGCGGGAGAAGGGGGTGCTGATCGATACGGCACCGACGGCTATCGGAGAAGAACTCCAAACATCGTCGCGCTGAAATGCACTGCACCACGGGCGGGCAGCGCATCGGTGTCCAACGGCGCATCCTGCAGCCACGCCGAATCGTCGGCGATGAAGCTGAGGGAACCGAAGAGGATCTCGCCGCCGAGTGTCATCATGATGACCGGAAAAGTGAAATCTCCACTTGCACCGAAATTCGCTAGACGCGCAGCATCACGGTGGGCGCCAACTGTCGAGGGAATGAGTCTGACAATAGTACCGGGAGTACAAACGAAGGGGGCGGACCATAGCTATGGCACAGGTGTTCACTCGGATTTGTACGAGTTCAGGCCCCACTCGGGAGTGGTAAAGGCCCTACGTCTCGAGCCCTGAGGCTTAGTGTTTGCTTATGGGGAGTGTATGATTACAGGGGGTCGAAAAACCCTTGCTATGGCGCCCGGGGGTGGCTTATATAGAGTGCGCCACCACCGGCCGAGCGCCATTACTAGGGCAATAAATGTTACTAAATGTAGCGTTACAGGAATGGCGGATTAAGTAAGGCGTTACTGGTAACGTAGAATTAACAGCACAACGTGCGTCTCTTCACGTCCCTCAGACGTTGCGTCTTCCGCGTTGCCTGATCTCCTATCTGACCGAGTGTTGGTGCCCGGCCGAGTGAAGGATTGTCCTCCGAGTGACTTGGTTGATCCCAGTGGATCTCTAGATGCATCCGAATGCACCTCCAGCCCAGGGGCTTGAATGATAATGTGGGACCCCTGGTGGGCCCTAGATGTCAGGTCTGTGACCCTACCCATAGTAGGTGACCTCATCAGCAATTGCTCTTGTACTTCACTTATATTTGTTGGAGCATGGTGACATGTTTTGTAGAAATTATTTGCACTCTTTTGCTTCACTTAAATCTTTTTGAGAGTTAAATAGGAAGTGGTAATTTGCATGAGTTATATAGTTGGTCCAAAGATAATTGGTATATAATGGTGGTATAATAAAAACTAGCATGGACTTGTAGATCATTGAATATGATAAGTTTGATTCCTTTTAATAGTTTTGCGATATTAAGGTAGTAATATATGAGTGTGTTGGCAAATGATTAAAGCTAAGTATTAATATTGGTGTTATGGTTTGTGTGTCTTTATGCATGAAAGTGGTTGCCGCTGGCATTAGCGAGGAAGTCAGAGTATGATTTATCTTCGATTGACATTCTTTGTGCATTCGAATCGGGGACACGCTATGGTTAACTCCTCCCAATCTTCCCCTAGGGGCATGCGAGTTATGCTTTGCTTCGAGGGATACTAATTTTTTTGCAATAAGTATTTGAGTTCTTTATGATTAATGTGATGTTTTTGGTCTATAAGCACTTCCACCTATCCATATTTTGCTAGCCTATACGGTATCGTGCATTGCCCACTCTCACCTTGATACATGGTGCAAAATTTGCCGGTGCATCCAACTCCGTGAGATGAGACGCTCTCTCACACATAAACGTCATTATATCCTTCCTCAAAACTGCCACCATACCTACCTATTATGGCATTTCCATAGCCATTCCGAGATATATTGCCATGCAACTTCCATTCTTACTATTCATCACATGACTTGAGCATTCATTGTCATTATGCTTTGCATGATCATATAGAGCTGACATGATATTTGTGGCAAAGCCACCATTCATCATTGTTATACATGTTACGCTAGATCATTGCACATCCTAGTACACTGCCAGAGGCCTTCATATGTAGTCATCATTTTTAGTTTTGAGTTGTATGTAAATAAAAGTGTGTTGATCATCATTATTAGAGTGTGTCCCTACCGGTGAGGATAAGAAAAAAAATGAAATAAGATGAAAAAAATGGACAAAGTGCCCAACAAAAAAAGAAAGAATAAATATGAGAGAAAAAGAGAGAGGGCACACTACTATCCTTTTTCCATACTTGTGCTTCAAAGTAGCACCATGTACTTCATATAGAGAGTTTTCATATACTTCATGATTATGCTAGTGGGAATTTCACATTATAGAACTTTGCTTATATATTCTGATGACGAGCTTCCTGAAATGCTCGAGGTCTTCACGAGCAAGCAAGTCAGATGCACACCCACTTAGTTTCATATAGAGAGCTTTCATACACTTATAGCTCTAGTGCATTCGTTGCATGGTAGTCCCTACTCCTTGCAATAACATCGATTGTAAGGCCTCTCCATTGCCTAACGATCAAGCCTC
Source organism: Elymus sibiricus (assembly GCA_039707655.1). Taxonomy (NCBI): domain Eukaryota; kingdom Viridiplantae; phylum Streptophyta; class Magnoliopsida; order Poales; family Poaceae; genus Elymus; species Elymus sibiricus. Next base: position 535,869,519 of record CM077675.1, read on the forward strand.
ATTGATGTGATACTTTCTTATACCTTTTTTTATTCCCTTATAAACCCCCATAATCATTCTCTTTCCCATCCAAAGTGCTAAGAACATAGCTTACGCTCAAGTATTGCGTAAAAGTTGAGAAATACCTGAAGCGGGAAAAGTATGATTTAATTGCCTGGTTTGGCATCGGAGTTTGTTCATGATTTGATATCTCTATTGTAGGAAGACTAAGCGTGCCATGCTTATCATGATTAAGTGTGTAGGGATCACGTTCTTTAGCATCTTTTTTTGAAAGACAATTATTGTTTACTTGCAGGTTTATGTATTATTGTTTTGATGTCAAATTGATAGACTATTGCCTTGAATCATTCGTATCCCAATATTCATACCATGATTACATCATTTGATGAAGGACATGTTAGATAGCATTCAACATCAAAGATTATTTTGTTGATCATTTACTTACTCGAGGACGAGCAGGAATTAAGCTTGGGGATGCTGATACGTCTCCAATGTATCTATAATTTTTGATTGTTAAATGATATTATATTATCACTTTTATATGCTTTCTATATCATTTTATATTATTTGTTGGACTAACTTATTAATTTAGTGCCCAGTGCCAGTTCCTGTTTTTTGCTTGTTTTTGGCTTCGCAGAAAATCCATATCTAGGAAGGTCCAAATACGATGCCAATTTTTGACCATTTTTTCTGGACAATAAGAGACCCTAGAAGCTTCGGGAGTGGTCAAGGAGACCCACGAGGCAGCCAAACGGACTGGTAGTGCGGCCAGGGGGTGGCCGTGCCACTTGCCCATGTGAGCCCCCTGAGCCTCCGTTTGACCTAATTCCTAGCCTATAAATACGCCAATATTCCATAACCTTTAGAAGTGGACCCGAAACAATTTTATCGCCACCGCAAGCCTCTGTTCCGAAGCAATCCCATCTAGAGCCCTGTTGTGGCACTCTGCCGGAGGAGGGAATCATTTGGAAGGCCATCTTTATCAACCTTGCTACCTCCATGATGATGTGTGAGTAGTTCTTACAGGACCTACGGGTCCATAGTAGTAGCTAGATGGATTCTTCTCTGTCTCTCTTTTTGATCCTTAATACAATGATCTCCTCTAAGATCAATCTAATGTATTTCTTGCAGTGTGTTTGTTGGAATCCGATGAATTATGGATTTATGATCAGATTGTTCATTGAATTTATTTGAATATCTTGAAGTTTCTCTGGTGTGTAATTTTGTAGCAATGTATGATTTTTGACCTATGAGTCTTCTCTGGCCAAGATAGATGAGTAGTTCTCCTGAGGGAGTGGTGCATAGTAGTGGGTTCAATCTTGCAGTGATCTTGTCCAGTGACAAAAAGGACAAAGGCACGTATTGTATTGTTGCTACTAAGGACAAAATGATGGGGTTAATCTTATTGCTAGGTTTTCTTCTATCTACATTATGTCATATTGCTTATTGCGTTACACTGTTTCTTGTAAACTTAATACCACTAGATGCATGCTGGATAGCGGTCTTTGGATGCAGAAATAGTAGTAGACGTGAATAAGTATAATGGTCTACTTATCACGGACGTAATGCCTATGTGAGATTATGCCATGAATGATCATAGTTATAATTTGCATTATTCTGTCAATTGTCCAACAGTATTTTGTCTACCATGCCAATACATGCTTTCGAGAGAGATGCCACTAGTGAACCTATGGCCCCCGGGTCTATTTTCCATCAATACAAAAACTCCTACAATTTCACATTTACTTTCTTTCACTTCCTTGCTGCATTGCCCTATCACTATTTGTTTTAATCTTGTGGCTAGCAAGAACAAGGGGGTTGACAACCGTCTTGCTATTGTTGGGTGCAAGCAATTTATTTGTTTATGTGCAAGTACTGCCAACATTGTTAGCTTAGTGACTCCTACTGGTTCGATAAACCTTGGTTCTTAACTGAGGGAAATAATTTCTGTTGCTGTGCTGTGTCACCCTTCCTCATCGGGAAAATCCAACAACTCCATCGTGAGTAGAAGAAGGCCGGGCAGATGATCGAAAAATCTTTAGGAACCCTTAATCACCTTCTTCTTTTCTTGAAAAAAGGGTGTAGTAGCCCCCAAAACTCAGGTTGGGCAAAATGGCCGACCTGAGGATCGAAATCTTGGATTGACTTATAATTTTTGCTCTTAGGCTGCGGTCCTTGAGCTAAAGAAGCTTGCTGACGAAGTGAAGAAGCTCAAGGCCTTGCTCAGACAATACAAGCAGGAGAAAGACAAACTCTGCAATAGAGAGGAAAAATTCCAAAGAGTTTTCTTTTTAATATAAAAATTGAGAAAATAACATAACACTCCAAAATGGGGTGTTACAACACCTACCCCCCTTAAGAAAAATTTCGTCCTTGGGATTTGGCTGTTCCTCAAATAGATATGGATATTCAGTCCTCAGGTAACGCTCTTGTTCCCAAGTGGCTTCTTCCTCGGAGTGGTTACTCCACTGAACTTTGTAAAACTTGATAACACTCCGGCGGGTTCTGCGTTCAGCCTCATCAAATATCTTTATAGGGCATTCCCTATAGCTGAGGTCTGGTTGTATATCCAATTCTTGACGACGAGCTCGTTTCTCTCGATTACTAACACATCTCCTTAGTTGTGATACGTGAAACACATCTTGTACGTCTGACATCTCCGTGGGGTAATTCCAATTGATAGGCAACCTTGCCCCTTCTTGCCAACACTCTAAAAGTTCCATAAGTAGGGACGCAAGCTCTTAGCATGTCTTCCAGTATCTGGTTTATCCATTCAGTATGTCCTCCTGTTTGTGGGTGGTATGCTATACTAAACACTATTTGCATCCCTAAAGCTTGTTGTAGACTTTCCCAAAGTCTTGAGGTAAATTGAGTGCCTCTGTCAGAGCCTATTTTCTTGGGAATACCATGCAAGAAAACTATAATAGAGAGGTAGATCCTTGAGAGTCGTCTTGTTGAATATGTTGTCTTTACAGGGATGAAATGTGCTACTTTGGTTAGTAAATTTGTAATAACCCAAATAGTTTCATTTCCCCATTGTGCCTTGGTAATCCAACAATGAAGTCCATTCCAAATTCATCCCATTTCCATTCCGGTACTCTGAGTGGTTGCAATAATCCTGTAGGCGTCTGATGTTCTGCTTTAATGCGCTGACATGAATCATAGCCTGTAATAAATGAAGCTATCTCCCTCCTCATTCCGCGCCACCAGAATCTGTCCTGAAGATCCTTGTACATTTTTGTCCCTCCTGGGTGGATGGAGTAGGGAGTAGTATGAGCCTCTACTAGAATTTTTTGTTTCAGTTCCTCCTTGTTAGGCACACATAATCTCTTCCCAAACCAAAGAATTCCTTGTGCATCAACTGAAAAGCCTGATGCTCTTCCCAAGTCAATATTTTTTTATTCCTTCTTTGCTTGGGTGTCCCTTTTGGGCTTCTTTAATCTGATCCTCCAAGGTTGGCTTTATCTCCAATTGAGCCACAGATCCATCCATTACAGAACCATGTTGAGTTGGGCACACTCTTGGTTGAGTACATGTTGCCTAAACTTTACACTGTCATCCGTGGGGCAAGGGTTTCTGCTAAGTGCATCTACCACAATATTAGCTTTGCCTAGGTGGTAGTGAATTCCCACATCATAATCTTTTAGTAATTCTAACCACCGTCGTTGTCGCAAGTCCAAATCTGGTTGAGTGAAAATATACTTGAGACTTTTATGATCCGTGTATATCTCACACCTGTTTCCAAGAAGACAGTGACACAATTCCTTTAAGGCATGCACTACAGCTGCTAGCTCCAAGTCATGAGTGGGATAATTCTCTTCAAGGGGTCATAGTTTCCTTGAAGCATAGGCTATCATTTTGCCTTCTTCCATTAATACACATCCAAGGCCTTTCTTTGATGCATCACAATATACCTCAAAATCTTTGTGTACATTAGGCAAGATTAAAACTGGTGCCATTGTCAATCTTTTCTTTAATTCTTGGAAGCTTTGATGAGAAGTTGAGTCATGGGTTTGGCTATATTGGAGAATCCTTCAATGAACCTTCGATAATATCCAGCCAAGCCAAGAAAACTTCTGATTTTTGTTATATTAGTAGGTTGTTTCCAACGTAGAACATCCTTCACTATGCTTGGATCCACAACAATTCCATTTTCTGTTAGAACATGACCCAGAAATCCAACTTCTCGTAACCAGAATTCGCATTTACTGAAGTTGGCATAAAATTGATTTCTGCGTAGCTCCTCCAAGACTATCCGAAGATGTTGCTCATGCTCCTCTGTTGTCTGGGAGTAAATGAGTAGATCATCAATAAATCTAACCACAAAGTTATCCAAATACTTCATGAAAACCTTGTTCATAGGGTGCAAAATGTAGGTGGGAGCATTGGTTAAACAAAAAGGCATCACTATAAACTCATAAAGTACATATCTGCTGGTGAAAGCAGTTTTGGGTACATCTGACAATAGGATTTTTAGTTGATGATAACCTGATATTAAGCCTGTCTTTGGAAATTTGTTGCCTCCGGCGAGTTGGTCAAATAAATAATTAATCCTAGGAAAAGGATATTCAAATATTTATAGTGGCTGCATTTAATGCTCGATAATCCACACATAACCTCAAGCTTCCATCTCTCTTTTTTTAGTTGTATACTCATCATTGGCATAACAGCTGAGTGAGCTGGCCAAAATACTCTGTTACTGTCGTGCCTCACTGTTTAAGATCCTCAAACTCTCTTCTCTTAATCCTCATGAGGCAACTTGGAATATGGGCCCCATGAAATTTTTCCTTAAACTGTTCTCAGGTGATGTCATCTTCATTGGGATGTAGGTGGCAGAAATTTTACCACCAAGATGCTGCAGCTCCAGCGAGGTAATGGGGTACATAAAGTACCTGCTAATGATCCATGCATTGAGCTCTGTTCGGTTTGTTCTCCATATCGCGTAACCAATCATCAGCTTCCAATGGCTTATCTGTATGTGAGAATGTTGATTGGTTGGTCTTCTAAAGTTATGACAGTCTGGACCTGGGTTCATGATGTCCTTGTTGATTTCCCATATTGATTAGTTGCTGCATCATTTCCTGATGGTGTTTGCTGATTCTTCTCATACATGCGATACATCTGTGTCATTACAGTGTCACCAGTTTTTTGACTTGTGTGCCCTTGGGTTGATGTAAAATTGTTGCCCAAGTGAGTGAAGTTAATTTTTCCGGTGGACTGGGCATGGAGCGAGTCCAGGGACGACCCATTTTTCATCACAGGGGTGTTGGTGCAAAACTAATAAGAGATTCAAAATAATTTAAAAGATTGGAAAGGCAACTTCCCAAAGGCTGGAACAAAAGCAAGCGAATCATAGAAGGATAAGCAAACCATATGCAATACCCTAACCTGACTAATCTGCATGTAATGCAACTAAAACAACTAAAACTGACTCCTAACTCTAGCAGCCATATCTAGGGTTTCCTACAGTCAGCCTAGCTCTGATACCAAGCGGGGTTTTGACATCCAGATTATAAAATCCGAAAGCCAGCCGTGTTATCTTACTAGCCATGATCTAGTAAGCACGGTCTTGGTACAGAATTTTGCCATACATTACTTGGGTAATATTACACTGGGTTGAGGCTAAGGGCTCAACATTATTACAAGCATACTGATACAGACTTAGGTGGTGGTCATGGTACAAAGGTATGGTGGGGTTTACAAACCAAGTACTATGATACAAGTCAAATTCTACGGTATAAGCTTGGCTAACTTTATTTATGTAGCGGAAGCTTCCATATAGGGTGCATGCTCCATGCCACTGGACAGCTGACTGGGAAGATCCTAGACATCGATCTCACTATCATACTCCGCATTTGAAAAATCATCCACATTCACATCAGGCCAAATCAAAAAGCCAATTGAGTACTTTGAATGTACTCGTAAGACAGTTTGGACAAAAGATATACTGAATGCATGAAGAATGCGTATGACAAGTCATATTATTATCTTGAGAAATTTTTATCACGGCATGTATAAATATTACTCAGGAAAACATAATGTAATATATGGGTTAGTGAGCAAGCATAAGTAATTATATTGCTAAAAAAAATAAAGGCGGGTTTCAGGAGGTAAAACCGTCCGAGAAGATCCCAAAAAAAGTGCCAAACGAGTATCTTCGTGAGGCCTCGAATGGTCTGGAAAAGAAATGCCAACCGGGTGTCTTCGCGATGCCTTGAAAGGTCATTGAATCAATATAAAAAATAAATTGGAGATTCAGGAGGTAGAACCGTCCATAAGAATCTCCAAGAGAAAAGAATAAAATAATGCCATAGTCAGATGTCTGTGTGCCGTAACATAAAGGGATTTAAAACAAATGAGAAAAGAATAGAAAATAACAGAGTATCAAGGAGGTAGAACCTTCCCAAAAGATAGTCCGACAGTATATAAAAGAAAAGGTTAATCCACAATAATATCATGATCGGGAAAATAATCAATAATAATTCTCTTCTTTATTTTAGAGTTGTTGTTTCCTCCGAAGACCGACTTATAGACTGACTCTTGACCTCTCCTCACTGTAGTCCTTAACCGCCGACATAGCTATTCGAATAGGTTGTTACACTCTGCAGAGGTTATACTCTTTACCCACATGTAAGGGGGTTACCCATTATGACCGTTAGGTTGCAAACACACCTTACCCAACACACCTGCTGAACTTCCCGAGCCAGGAATCACCCAAAGCATTGATAAAGCAAACATTGAGTGGGAAGGCTACAACCTCCAATAGCATGAACCAATACATAACAATTTATAACACGCGCAGGACCTCCCTGGGTCAAGGGGAGCTACCCCTCTTCGGCTACAACCAGACGTTGATGCTCCCGGACCAAGTCACTAGATTTAGCCACTACCATGGTACCTTTACATGGCCTCTCTATAGGTGTGTGTAGGTAAGGGTGTTACACAACTTACGAAGCCACACCCTCCCAAATAGGGACACGTGGTAGTATGCTCAAGTGTGGAGTTATGGTAACAACACCCGATCTATGGTCGACTCTAGAGGTTTATATTCCCTGCATCTTGTTAGTGTATTTAATCATAATCCAATGTCAGCACCAAGAAAGGGCTACAACCCTAGCATGCTCCAACACGCTTTAATCTCAAAAGGAAAACCATGCTACAACGTGGTTGGCCATCTCCGATCACTTCCTTTTGTGTCTGTTTCTTTCCTGCAAGTTAGACAAGGTACGTATAGCAAGATAGCATATATTATCATAGTTTAACTTGAAATCTTTTATGGTGAAAGTTTTATCCATGTTATGCATATTGGTGTCATGCTATGATCACTATATACCCAACCAAACCTATCTTTCCTACCCAATACATATCCAAATTAATTTTTGTAGCCAAGCAATCATGCATGCAATTCACCATATCCAAAGTTCAAACATGCTTGCCTTGTCCAAAAGAGGCAGTAGGTGACTCCGAAATATCTTCGACAAAGGTTTCCCCTTCCTTTTCTATATAACAAAAATCACAAGAAACCCATAAATCTCACAACAATACATAAAAGTTTGGTATAAATATCCAAATAAATACTAAAATAAACTAGGTGAAAAATGAATTTTTTGAGAAGAAGAATGGTTGAAAAAGGAGTTGAAATGTAGAAGTTATGGATGTGCGAAGGATAACTAAACTGTGACCATTTTTGTTTTAGTAAAATAGAATAAAAGAAAATGGTTCGGTAGAGATTATTCTTTCCTGCAGAGAAAACGTATTTCTGAAATGGTACAAAGCGTAATCCATAGAAAGAAATAAAATCTAGATAGTTGGGACCCACCTGTCGGTTTTGAATTAGGCCTAATTGGTGCCTAAGCATAGAAGAACTCTGGCGAGGTATACCGGCGGTGATCGGCAGCGAGGATGGGGATGGCGAGGCAACTGACAGACTCAGGAGACCAGGCTGCGTCTCTGGGAAGTGGAGGTAGTCGACGGCATGCCCTGTAGCGATGGTGGTGGCGTCTCCGATGAGTGGTGGTGGCATTGGATTTCCATCTCCTCGATCCAACCTGCAAACGTCAAATTAACGCGCGGGTTGGATTCGGGGGTCAATGAAGGGTCTCTGGTTGAAATTTGGGAGGTGGATTTGGCTTAATGGTGACGCACGGTTGCAGATAGTGGCAGAGGAGTTCTCTGTCGGAGGTGGGGAAGATGACCTTCCTGGTGTTGATTGACTCCTTGGGAATTCTTGGGATGTGGTGAGGTCATGCGGAGATATAATTGAGCCAGGGGTGTCCTTAAATAGGCTTGAGCGGGAGGTCCGGCAAGGTTGGTTTTGTAGGAGATATGCCCTAGAGGCAATAATAAATGTTATTGATTATCTCCCTGTTCATAATTATGTTTATGTTCCATGCTATAACTGCAATGATTCTCGAGTCTGCAAATAAAACGAGGCTTGGAGGGAAACTCATGTGCACGTGTGGGATAATAAACGGTAAAAAGTATTCCTAGTCAAGCCTCTATGACTGGCTCAAGTATTGCATGATGATCCTGTTTTCCTGATCATGGGCATGACTATGCCGGCAATTTTGAGGGCACAATTGTTGGTAGAACACTTGTGTTGAATCGACCCGAATTGATGTTATGCTATGAGATACATTCGTCATTAGTTAATGGTTAATAACACAGAGATGGTTAATGTTTGCATGATTCCTTAGACCATGAGAGTATCGAGTTTCTTCATGCTTGCTTCATGAACTTTGGGGTTTGTTAAACGTCATCCGTAAATGGGTGGCTATTACGGCGGCTTACGGGTTCATGGAAAAGTATGTCAAGTAACTTGATAGCTCAAGATTGGGATTTGCTCCTCCGACGATGGAGAGATATCTCTGGGCCCTCTCGGTGTTACGGTATCCATCATCGTCTGGCCAGACACTTTGTGATTTGATCACGGGGATGCCGGAACACGGGAACGAGAAAAGAGAACAATACCGGTAACGAGGTAACTGGCATAGTGGACAAGTTGTTGATCCACGGGGATGCCTACATGTCTCACCTCGCGTATTTGTAACATATCGCGAAGCAACAGGAATAGCACACGGCAACTGGAGGTTCGCTCGAATATTCATTCGTGTGGGTATAGGGGTCAATATGGGTGTCCACGGCTCCGATGTTGATCATTGATCGGAAAGTGTTCCGGGTCATGTTTATACTTCACCGAACCTATAGGGTCACACGCTTAAGGGTCATCTATCTGCTGAATACTAGACGGGGAGTCTGAGAGAAATTCACCGAAAAAGTTTCGGACGAAACGGAAACGTTCCAGAGAGGATATCGGAATAGTTCCGGTGAAACTGAAAAGTTGTTTCAGGGTATTCCATAAAGTCAAATTGGTTTCGGCACATGCCTGGAAATTATTGGAAGGTACCAGAATTGTTCCGGTAACTTCTGAGATTTTTCAGAGACAAAAACCGGAAATGTTCCGGACTGCCGGAACCGCTTTAGTTGCTTTTCACAGATGAAAATCACTAAACCGAAAAGTTGTTTCGGAGTACACCATAAAGTCAAATTGGTTTCGGCACATGCCTGATAATTCTTGGAGGGTGCCAGAATCATTCTGGAAACTTTCTGGAATTTTCCGGAATGAAAACCGGAAATGTTCCGGAGCTGCCGAAACCGCTTCAGATGCTTTTCGCAGATGAAAATCACTAAACCGGAATTGTTCCGGCTCGCGTTGAAAATTATTTTGGTGGGTATTGGAAATGTTCTAAGCCCACATGAATATTTTCAGTTCGATCAGACGCTGAAAAATGTCGTCGTGAATAGTGAAATCAGATTTATGGATATGGTTGGAAGTTGGCTTTCCACAAATATCTTCCCAAGATATTTTGGGATGACATGGCATTTTGGATATGCCCATCCTACCCCTTGTTTTTCCTATAAATAGAGGGGAGGAGGCAGCCCCATATGCTTCATCCTTGCTCTCACATACACATGCCATGACATTTCTGGCTTCTCTCTCCCTCCCAGCGAAATAGTTTCGTAGAGCCGAAAGGCTGTCTGGGTTCCGGTGGGAACTAGTTCTGGACGGCGAAGCCCTGCCGGATAGATGACACCGTATGTGTGCAACTCTGTAGAGAGATCGTAGTTTCGGTCTTAGTTCGAGAGTGCCTCCCGAAGGGCTGTCCGAGTTACAGTTTAAGTTTCGGGTGTCCTCCCGAAGGGCTGTCCGAGTGACCCGCCCGAAGGGCTGTCCGTGAGGCCTCCCGGAGGGCTGTCCGAGGATCCGTCCGGTGGGACTATCCGAAGGATTGTCCAGAGGCCTCCCGGAGGGCTGTCCGAGGATCCGTCCGGTGGGACTATCCGAGGGACTGTCCAGGGGCCTCCCGAAGGGCTGTCCGAGGATCCGTCCGGTGGGACTATCCGAGGGACTGTCCCGATGCCTCCCGAAGGGCTGCCCGGAGATCCGTCCGGTGAGCTGACGTGGGAGTACATCCTCGCGGTTGGGAGGTTGTAAATCCTAGCTGCAGGGATCTGCACCGCCGTTCGTCATCGACTCTACTTCCGCTGCGCTACGAGTCGGTAACGAAAATGATCAAACCTTGTATGCAGTCTCCATAGTGGTCCTGGGCTGGTGCGTAGGTCGGAAATTTTTTGTTTTCTGCTGCGTTGCCCAACAGTGGCATCAAGAGCCGTGCTATGCGTAGATGCAGGTTGCGATCTAGAATACATAGAGATGTATGGGTGTTGCACAATATAATTAAGTAGTAGATGAGATCTATTGCTGAAAATTATTTGTGCGGGTAGCAGATGAAGTCTGTTACCCGTTGTTCTTATTGCTTCCCTAGAATTTGCGTTTGCTTAATCTCGAGACAGTATGGTGGAATTTCACAAAGTTCTGGCAATCCGCGATCCTGATTGATCAACGAAGTGCTTCAGTTCTTTGGGTTCCGCCATAGTCAAAAGAAAGATGAAATTCGCAGATGAAAGGGCAATGCAGATATGATCTGCACGGGGGTCACGCGTATGACGAAGTTTAGTATGGGGCTCGAGATTTTATTATCTCGTGTTTCATACACCCCGCAATGTTAATCTAGCGACTTGGATTATCATGCTTGATGATGGACGTTGGTAGCTTCGGTTTGTTTCGAAACCTTAGAAGCCACGTAAAATAAAATCTTGTATAAACCGATTAGAGGCGTCTAACTTGGTTTTGCAGGATGGTTTGCATGTGCATGTGATGTGGTATAGCAGTGCTCATTATAATTTGATTATGTATGAGATGACTATATAATGTAAATTGATTAACATGACCTGCGTGTCATGATTCGGCATGATGGCTGGAGCCATATGATTGTCACTTTAATGACCTGCGTGTCAACCTTCAGTAATGCACTTTTTTTATTAGCTATAGAGATAGCAATATTATCTGGTGCATCGACAAGGTGGTGGCAATCTTCGCGAAGGTGAACACCGACGCAAATGCCGAAGACGAAGAAATGAAAGACTTCTCCGTCAGAAAGGGCTATACCATATCTTGCTATTATGAATTGCCTGAGATGTTTATCCCTTATGATGCACCCTTGTGATTGCGCGGTAGTCGCTTTTATTAGGGTGATCTCTCACAACAAATATCAAGTAGTTAGTGTTCTCCCAAGTGTAGCACCGTCACGGCACCTAACTTTTCGGGGTGTCACATGCTAACATGGGCACGAACGATTAGAGAAGTGTGAGGCGGGTGAGTTGAGACCTCGCAGCGAGATCACTTGGTTGTCTTGACGTTCAGGCATGAAAGTCATGAGCTCGGAACACACGCATCGAAAGATGAACAAGAGTCACATAGAGATGTGATTGGCAAGTTGGCCTACCGGTTGAGATTTTTCGTCATCTGTGATGCTACCATCGTGGCAAACAATCAAAAATCGGGTCTTGTATCACTCATAATCAATTTTGAGAGATATTGATTTGAGTGGGAGCGCACTATAGAATTACCTTGTTTAATTCTCAGTGCAATTAATCTTGAACACTGTCTAAGTGTGATTTGCATAATAAGTAGAATAATGGCTCGCGTTTCCACCTTCCCTATTAAATTGAATAGCTGTTAAATATCTGGTTAAAACTTTACGGTTGGTAACGTAATGTGAGGATTGTCCTCAAGAGTGCCGAGAAGGACTTTGTCCTATCGCATACTTTCGGTATTCTCCCGCTAATGCTATGGATGATATGACTCTCGTCGTTCGATCCAAAAGCTAAAATTCCGTTACGGTCAAGTGAAATATGTTTGCTTCCATGAGACCCGAACTTCGAAAGTTGTGGGATAGTTATGTGATATTCATGGAACTGAAAATTAATTTTCAGATACAAACAAAGGCTGAAAGATATGAGATATCTAAAGCCATGTTTGTTTGCAAACTATTAATAAAGTGTTTACTAGGCATTTGACTGATAAGAGGGGATCCAGAAGAACGCCTGTCATATGATGATGGTGAATAAAACGACAACTTAAAGAGAAAGGAAGTGTCCGAAGGGTGTTAGTGAAACTTTCACGCCTAGGAAGTCCGGGGCTAACGCCACTCTTAAGTTGGGTGCTTCTTCTGAGAGTAGGAGAAATACTGAAAGTGAAACTGTTAGAAGTATAATGGCAAAAGGAAAGAAGACTGGAATATCCAGCTCATGTATGAATGTCATACAAGTTTTTGATGTATAGAAGGCTGGTCAGAGATATAGTTCTTTGGAATTATGGTTAAACATGTTAATCACTAATTCTTGGGTATTGTGAGTTAATCACAAAGATACCCGCTCGATTGCATTCTGTTGCAACTCGATGTAAGAACTACTATGGCTTGAAAGACTAGCCAGGAATGAGGTTTAGATACACGCAGGGAACATAGTAAATGTTACTATACCTTCCATAGGTGTATTCCCTATGTATTTACTTTCATAAATCATTTTAGAGTTTTACACACTCTAGCCCATTGCATAAAGTATCTTGCAAGAAGGTTGTTCATAAGAGAACTTTTAATGTTCGGAGTTATGAATAACAAAAGGGCCATACTTTCATTATGAATGAGAAGTATGTTATGAATATTGATAATAATACATTACCTCTGTATTTACTTTCATAATTCATTTAGAGTTTCAATACACTCTAGCCCTTTGCATAAGGTATCTTGCAAGGAGGTTATTCATAAGAGAACTTTTGATGTTCGGTGTTATGAATAACATGAAGGGCCATGCTTCCATCCAGGATGGGATGTATGTTATGAATATTGATGGTAATATGATACATCCATAACACTGACGCTAAATGTCGCAAGACTAAAAGAATACCACATATGTGTGGCACTGCATTTGGTCACTTTGGAGAAACCCGCATGGAAAATTCCATTATGATGGATTTTAAAGTCATTTGATTTTGAATCATCTGACACTTGCAACTTTCCTCCGAAAAGTGAAGTGACTGAAATACCGTTCACAGGCCATAAGGAACGAGCAAAGAACATATTGGTGATCATACATTATGATGTGTGTAGTCCAATAAATGTTGTTGCAAGTAGTGGATTTATCTATCTTCAGAAATGACTCAAGTAGATATATGGATATTTACTTGTTGAGACGTAAGTCTGGATCTTTTGAATTCATTCAGAAGGTTTTCAAAAATGAAGTAGAAATTATTGTAACAAGAAAATTATGTTTCTGCAATTGGATTGCGGAAAGGAATATTTGAGTTACAAGTTTAGCGAATGTCTGATGAGTTGTGAAAAGAGTTTCATAACTTACACCTCCCGGAACTCCACTGAGAGTGGTACGTCCATGAAGATGTAATCAAACCATTTTCGACATGGTAAGATCAAAGATGACATAAATCAATTTGCCATTATCTCTTTTAAAGTAATGCTTTAGTGACTACGGCTTTTACACTGAAAAGAGCGCCATCAGGTCTGTTGAAATGACGCCATGGTATGGTACGCCCAACCATGCTTGGTCTTTCCTTAACATTTGGAATATGGGGCTTGTGTAAAAGGTTACAAACCTATTCCAAATCAGACAAGAACTACTTTGTAGGTTATCCCAAGTAATTGGGAATTCCTCCACCACGATACCGAGGCAAAAGGTTTGCCACAAAGAACGGTACAATTTTGAAAGAAAATGTTTCTTGCAAAAAGGTGAGTGGGAGGACAGTGCAACTCGACGAGATAAACAGTATCTTCATCATCAGATCAAAGGAAAGGAACCTTGGAAGTGATTCCAGAGTTTCCTACTACGACTGATACGGAAGTCTCTACAATAAAATGTGTGGACTTCGGTCGAACTTGCAGCTGAACCACGTAGGCAAAGCTCGTGCAAACCTATCAGGTGCGCAAACGAGATATTGTTGTTAGACAACAGTATACCTACAGTACACAAGGAAGCGTTGATGGGCCCTGACTCCAGAATTGGCCAAATGCCAATACAATCCGAGATAGTTTCCATATAAGTGATTCAAGATTAAAATCTTGATACACCTTTCGGAAGACTTAGAGTCTAACGAATATTTATGGAACTAAAGACTGATACGGATAAAATGTTTTATCCATAAAGCTCGACTTGTTGCAATAACAAGTTCAAGGAGTTGACTACGATGAGATTGTCTCACCGTAGCGAAGCTTAAAATCGGTTCGGGTTGAACTAGCAATTAATACATATTTCAATCATGAGATATGAAACATAGATGACAAAAGGATTTCCATCTGATGGAAATGAAACCTAGGACTTGTATGTGATACAGTCCAAAGTAATTGTCGATCCAGAGGATGCTAGTAAGTATGCAAACTTCAGAGTTCCAGCGATGGACAGAAGAGAGCAAAGTGGAGTTGGAATCTTCGTTTTTGATGGAATGGTCAAAGGGGTTTGACTTCATCAAATGGGTATCGAAGATGCTTGTGATTCAAGAAAGTAAGTGGGAGCATAATAATATTTCTAGAAACCTTGTGTACTTGACACATTGTTAATTGGAAATAAATTTCTTGACACGAATTAGGACTTCATTTGAAAATAGTTTTTCGATGAAGTGCTTAGGCTAAATAGCCTCAATATTAGGCATGATGATCTATGGAGATAGATTTACCTAATGGGGCTAAGCTACGAATACATATTGACAAGATGTTAAAACCTTTTAGCATTGAAAACCGTCAAGGAGTGATTCTTGCCGAAGTCACATGGAAAGAGTTTTTGCAAGACTCGGTGTCCCAAAACACTGATGAGAAAAATACATGATGGTGATTCCACACACTCTTGTGTTTGGATTAATCATGTATTCCATGGTATGTAAAAACAACCAGATATGTCCAATACTCCAAAGTTGTTGCGAGTATAGATACCAAAGTGATCAAAGTACTGATCATAGGACAACAGTGAAAGAAGTCATTGAGTACTAGAGTAGTAGTGATGACATGTTTTCTCGCAAGCGGAGATTATGAAGTACTCGTTGTAAGTAATTACATCGATACAGTCTTCATCAATGCTCCATGCGATTTTCGATTTAAGTTAAGGGTTTTGTGTAATACACAATATGGTGGCACGGTAGTTGGAAATTGTTCCAAACAAGATACTGTGGCGAATTCTATAACAAAGGCTAAGTATGTTGACGCTTAAGAAGTGACAAAGGAGTTGTTGAATCATATAGTTCATTCATGAACTTAGTATGGTTCCAAGATGGCTTTGGTCTATGGGACACTATTGCAGATAGTTGCTCCATAGCTCAGTCTGAGGAATCAGGTTTCGACCAATGATTCACACATATGCAAAGCCAAGTCCACACAAAATATGAATTTTGTGAAAGCGTGAAAACGAGGGGATATGCAAAGTTACACACGGAGCTGAAGTCGTCAGATCCGTTGGACATCAGGCTATACCACATGCGAAGCATATTTTACACCAGTATGCCATAGGTGTAAAGTGCATTAGCATTGACTAGATTATTGACTCTAGTGCAAGTGGGAGTCTGTAGGAGATATGCCCTAGAGGCAATAATAAATGTTATTGATTATCTCCCTGTTCATAATTATGTTTATGTTCCATGCTATAACTGCAATGATTCTCGAGTCTACAAATAAAACGAGGCTTGGAGGGAAACTCATGTGCACGTGTGGGATAATAAACGGTAAAAAGTATTCCTAGTCAAGCCTCTATGACTGGCTCAAGTATTGCATGATGATCCTGTTTTCCTGATCATGGGCATGACTATGCCGGCAATTTTGAGGGCACAATTGTTGGTAGAACACTTGTGTTGAATCGACCCGAATTGATGTTATGCTATGAGATACATTCGTCATTAGTTAATGGTTAATAACACAGAGATGGTTAATGTTTGCATGATTCCTTAGACCATGAGAGTATCGAGTTTCTTCATGCTTGCTTCATGAACTTTGGGGTTTGTTAAACGTCATCCGTAAATGGGTGGCTATTACGGCGGCTAACGGGTTCATGGAAAAGTATGTCAAGTAACTTGATAGCTCAAGATTGGGATTTGCTCCTCCGACGATGGAGAGATATCTCTGGGCCCTCTCGGTGTTACGGTATCCATCATCGTCTGGCCAGACACTTTGTGATTTGATCACGGGGATGCCGGAACACGGGAACGAGAAAAGAGAACAATACCGGTAACGAGGTAACTGGCATAGTGGACAAGTTGTTGATCCACGGGGATGCCTACATGTCTCACCTCGGGTATTTGTAACATATCGCGAAGCAACAGGAATAGCACACGGCAACTGGAGGTTCGCTCGAATATTCATTCGTGTGGGTATAGGGGTCAATATGGGTGTCCACGGCTCCGATGTTGATCATTGATCGGAAAGTGTTCCGGGTCATGTTTATACTTCACCGAACCTATAGGGTCACACGCTTAAGGGTCATCTATCTGCTGAATACTAGACGGGGAGTCTGAGAGAAATTCACCGAAAAAGTTTCGGACGAAACGGAAACGTTCCAGAGAGGATATCGGAATAGTTCCGGTGAAACTGAAAAGTTGTTTCAGGGTATTCCATAAAGTCAAATTGGTTTCGGCACATGCCTGGAAATTATTGGAAGGTACCAGAATTGTTCCGGTAACTTCTGAGATTTTTCAGAGACAAAAACCGGAAATGTTCCGGACTGCCGGAACCGCTTTAGTTGCTTTTCACAGATGAAAATCACTAAACCGAAAAGTTGTTTCGGAGTACACCATAAAGTCAAATTGGTTTCGGCACATGCCTGATAATTCTTGGAGGGTGCCAGAATCATTCTGGAAACTTTCTGGAATTTTCCGGAATGAAAACTGGAAATGTTCCGGAGCTGCCGAAACCGCTTCAGATGCTTTTCGCAGATGAAAATCACTAAACCGGAATTGTTCCGGCTCGCGTTGAAAATTATTTTGGTGGGTATTGGAAATGTTCTAAGCCCACATGAATATTTTCAGTTCGATCAGACGCTGAAAAATGTCGTCGTGAATAGTGAAATCAGATTTATGGATATGGTTGGAAGTTGGCTTTCCACAAATATCTTCCCAAGATATTTTGGGATGACATGGCATTTTGGATATGCCCATCCTACCCCTTGTTTTTCCTATAAATAGAGGGGAGGAGGCAGCCCCATATGCTTCATCCTTGCTCTCACATACACATGCCATGACATTTCTGGCTTCTCTCTCCCTCCCAGCGAAATAGTTTCGTAGAGCCGAAAGGCTGTCTGGGTTCCGGTGGGAACTAGTTCTGGACGGCGAAGCCCTGCCGGATAGATGACACCGTATGTGTGCAACTCTGTAGAGAGATCGTAGTTTCGGTCTTAGTTCGAGAGTGCCTCCCGAAGGGCTGTCCGAGTTACAGTTTAAGTTTCGGGTGTCCTCCCGAAGGGCTGTCCGAGTGACCCGCCCGAAGGGCTGTCCGTGAGGCCTCC
The DNA here is from genome assembly GCA_039707655.1 of Elymus sibiricus. Classification (NCBI taxonomy): domain Eukaryota; kingdom Viridiplantae; phylum Streptophyta; class Magnoliopsida; order Poales; family Poaceae; genus Elymus; species Elymus sibiricus. Next base: position 535,887,411 of record CM077675.1, read on the forward strand.
CGGAGGGCTGTCCGAGGATCCGTCCGGTGGGACTATCCGAAGGATTGTCCAGAGGCCTCCCGGAGGGCTGTCCGAGGATCCGTCCGGTGGGACTATCCGAGGGACTGTCCAGGGGCCTCCCGAAGGGCTGTCCGAGGATCCGTCCGGTGGGACTATCCGAGGGACTGTCCCGATGCCTCCCGAAGGGCTGCCCGGAGATCCGTCCGGTGAGCTGACGTGGGAGTACATCCTCGCGGTTGGGAGGTTGTAAATCCTAGCTGCAGGGATCTGCACCGCCGTTCGTCATCGACTCTACTTCCGCTGCGCTACGAGTCGGTAACGAAAATGATCAAACCTTGTATGCAGTCTCCATAGTGGTCCTGGGCTGGTGCGTAGGTCGGAAAATTTTTGTTTTCTGCTGCGTTGCCCAACAGGTTTATCGGGTAGTGATGGTGGCTAGTGGAGATGGTTGGCGTCGGCTAGCGATGGTCGGTGAGCTTCATGGAAGTCGAAGAAACCTCCCCGAGGTGCTAGTTGCATCGATGTTGAGCTCTATCCACTCCCGCGGTAGTGGAACTTACGGCAGTAATGGCACATGTCTGCTTCTCCGGTGACTAATAGCTAGGGCTGCTGGGTGTGGTCGGGATGCAGAGAGATGACGCCTGGCAGAATAAACTCGAAGGACGGCTTAGCAGGGCATTGGCTCATCGGTAGCCATGCATATCCGAGATTCGCTGAGATTCTGGGTGGCGGCCGTTGCACTAGTCACCTACCTTGCTAGATGAAGAGGAGAGGCTGACAAGGGGCCAAGTAGGCTAGCATTCATGGCTAAGAAGAATGGTAAACAAGGCAGCTCGATTTGTACCATATTCCTCCAAGTTTGATTGATGCACTGAAGTTGTTCGATGGAATGTTAAAGTGACCAAGAGATTTTATTTGAATTTGAAATTTGGCTTGGTGGTGATTCAATCCAAAATAACACTACTATGAATTTTGCATATTTTTGGGAGCTAGAGAAAATGGGGTTCCTTCACAAGTCATAAAATTGATCCAAAATTATATTAGATGAATTTTGAAAATTTTGCACTTGTAATTATGAGGTTTTGGCAAGAATAGTTTATAGGTACTGATCTAACTCAAGTCTATTTTTTGTGGAATTTGGGAAGCAAAGAAAAATATAGTTCCTTCACAACCCTATAATGGACTCAAATTTCACATAAACTTAAACATTGAGAATTCTTAAACTAGGCCACAAGAGATCTTTCCAAAAGTGAAGTCTAGGTACTGTCCTAGTCCTAGGATGGTTTTTTGGTGGAATTTACGAGGAACAGAATTGAGGTGATCAAGAAAGAATGGATTTAGAAATAAATAAGTAAAATACAATAATTACCAATAAAAATAACAATTTAAAGAAATATATCTTTTCTTTCTTTAAATCCAAAAATGAAAACTTATCCAACCGCAAATCTAAAGTACCCAAGTCACAAGCCTCAATTCACGTATCCAAATAAAAAATCAAATGAAAGATCATGCAATAAAAGAAACAATAGAGAGGAACAATACCAAAGAGTATTCTTTTTAAAATAAAAATAGAGAAAATATAATAACACTCCAAAATGGGGTGTTACACATGGCCATGGTGTCGCGTCATTCCGAGGGTGTCTCGGACACCATGTCAGATTTGTACCAAGGCGATCCCGCGAAACCCTGGGAGAGCCATTTCTAATGAAAGAACAACGTGTCACTCTCTGGGCTGTGCGGAAGAAAGCCAATGACATGAAGCTCATGGTGAAGGACCCGATGGCTGCCTTCGCGACTGGCATGGAGGTGAGAATTTTTTCTTCGGTTTTCATTTATGAGTTTTGCAACATATACTCAGTAGCCCTTAAGATGCAAATTAGCAAAAAAACTTAATTTGCAACCTAATTTTTTAATGCACTTCCATTACCCAGTAGCCCCCGAGCCATAGTCTAGTTTGGTACAAACCAGGCTTTGGCTCGTTTAATAATATGAGGACTTAGTGATAAATGCACAATGGAATAGTTCCCGAGACTCGGGCTGGTCTGCAAAGACCAACCGGAGGATCGAATATCCTTGGATAGCCGTGATCCTAGATTGAACACATTGATGCAGTAGTCCCCGAGACTCAGTCCGGGCTGACAACGTTGGATTGAGGATAAAAATTCTTTAGGAGCCCTTAATCACCTTGTTCTTATCTTGAAAAAGAAGTTGCCGTAGCCCCCGAGACTCAGGTTGGGCAGAATGGCAGACCAGAGGATCAAAATCTTGTGTTGACTTAAATTTTTTGCCCTTAGGCTTCTGTCCCTGAGCTGAAGAAGCTTCCTGATGAAGTGAAGAAACTCAAGGCCCTGCTCAGACAATCCAAGCAGGAGAAAGAAAAACTCCGCAAGAGTGTCAGCGACACCGATTGTGAGTACTGCTCCCTTTGCATTTCCTCTAGATAGGTTATTAATTGCTTTGCTTGATCGGCTCAATCCTTGCACGTAGTACCCGAGAAGACTATTTCTGAGCTGCGCAAGCAGCTTGAGGACATGGTGCTTGATACATCTCAAACATATCTATATTTTTTGATTGTTTCATGCTATTATCATACCACTTTTATATACTTTTGGCACCACTTTTTATCATTTTTCTGGACTAACCTATTAACTCAGTGCCAAGAGCCAGTTGTTGTTTTTTGCATGTTTTTGGCTTTTCAGAAAATCATTATTTTCAGAGTCCAAAACACCATGGGGATTGTTGAGGAATTATTTTACGAGGCAAAGGTTCCAGAAAGCATTGAAGGCACCTGGGTGGGTGGCCCCATGCCTTGGCACGACCTCATGGCATTGCTATGGGGGCCATGCTAATGGCTCAAGAATTTACTAGCAGTTGCGAAGGGTTTTTATCTGGTTTTCACCGGATTCATACCACTTCTTGATTATTTCTAATACTAATCCTTCGAAACAGAAGAAAATCCATTTTTCCATTGTTTGGCAGGAAGTATCATATATGGAAGGAAACCAAGGAGAATTATTGCAAATCAAGTCAAATGGAGCAACTTCTGTGTTGAAGGCCAAGTCATCAAACGTAGCAGAACAAAAGACGGCCTTCCATGCAAGCATTCCCACTTGCATGGATGGTGGTATGAGATGCTAGAGGCTCCACCACATCTATACAACACACTTTTGTAAAGGGGAGGAGAGCAATTGGAGAACCCTAGCCGCCACCATCACACCATAACAGAGAGAGAAGGAACCCGGAGAACTACCGGAGATCTTCTTAGTTTTTGTCCTTTCATTTCCATCATCATTTCATCTTTGACCTTTGTAAGAGGAATTCCAATTGTAAGAACAAGTTGTAAAGCCTATTCATACTCGTCTGGAAATCAAGACTATTTGGATCATTCATTTCATCAAGGATCTTTCGTGTGTTATTGATATGATCTCTGTTGGTTTATTCTCTGAGATGATTGGTTATTCTCTTATGATGCATGAGTAGTAACCCCTAGGCGTAGGATATGTAGGTGAGTGCTGAGATTCATTTGTGCATGATCTATATGTCGTCATTTGTGTTTGTAGTCTTATGATCTGTCTAGTATGTTGTTATACTGTGGTGAAATCTATGCATGTTGTCCAATTTAATGGCCCAGGCAACATGATCTCAAGAACTACGTAGGTAACACATATTGTTTAGGAAATCTGCGACCTCTGATGTGACAGGTGGAGATATCTATGAGGACCGAAGACAACATGATATAACGGTGATCCATTAAACTTAATGCTTTGTTCCGGTCTAAGAACCTTAATAGTGGAGATGACCACTCTATGGCAATGGCAAAGCAGCACTATAGAATGGAATATAATCCCGCGACGAGGAGTTCCAAAACATTAGGGTGATCCGCCTACCGAACGAACAAATCAAATACTATGAGCATGATACAAGGTAACTGGTATCACCGTTGCACTGGCACACTTGTTGTATACCATGAACTGAATTCTCTCCGCGCCTAACCTCTCCATTGTAGGAAACACAACTTTATTTTCAGTTTTATTTATGTTATTTACTTTCAAGAATTATTATTCTCATTGCTACAAACTTATCATCCTTATCAATCTTGTTTATTTGTCTCTTAGGACAGTAACCGTATTTGCAGAATCCCAAGCAGTTACTTCACATAAGAATTGTGACAACTTGTGTGTGATAGAAATGCTCCTATAAATACTCTCCTCTGCTCTTCGTTGGGACGATAACTAATTGGGATACTTCTGCGAAAGTGCTACACCACCCTGTGTGTCTTGCAGGCCATCAAGCATTTTCGGGCGCCGTTGCCGGGGAGGTAAGCGCAAAGTATTTATTTTGTAATTGTTTTGCAGGTATTGTTATTGTAGATGCTTCCTGTTGGTGACAGGGGCTCTACTCGTTCTAGTAAGACTTATTTGCCATAATATATTTCCCCTTTTTTATAGGAGCAACAAGCTTCATTAATAGAAAAATACAAAAAGAATTAGACGTTTGAGCTTAACACTTTGTTTGCAGAAATGTCGATTACTCATAAGCCAGAAAAATCTGTGAGAGAACATTGTGCTCCAGTTATGATCTCAAGATCTCCCATAGTCTATCCCACTAACTATGTAACTGAGGATTCGATTGACTGTGATCTCATTATGGAAGTAAAAAAGCGTGCCTTTGCAGGAACTGAAGAGGAGGACCCTCAAGCACACCACATGTTTTTTGACATTTTATGCGGGACTTTTAAAATGAAAGATGTGTCTCGGGAATTTGTTTTATTGAGACTCTTCAGGTTTTCTCTCAAGGATAATGCTAAGTGTTGGTTTAATCGATTGCCATGTGGTAGTATAACCAGCTGGAAAGTGTGTGCAGAAAGATTTATTATTAAATTTCTTCCTGGCTCTAAGATGACCTAATTACGAAGATATCTTACTTCATTTGTTCAAGGAGTGGAAGAAAGTTTATATGAAGCCTGGGAGAGATATTTTAAATTTCTGAATCTCTGCCCTCATCATGGTTATGCAGAGCATGTTATACTTCATATGTTTTATCATGGAATTAACGTTGAATCCAAGTCTACTCCAGATTTGAGTGCAGGTGGACACTTTATGGCTTTAACTCTTGAAGAAGGGAGAACACTCATTGACAGGATTATGATTGCTAAGGAGCAATGGAATATTGAGGAACCAGTGAAGCCAACTGGCAAAATTTATCATGTTGAAGACATGGAAGAATTTAAAAAGGTTGCTCAAGAAAAAGGTAAACCTGTTGAACAAGCTATTAATGAAAAAGTGGATATATTTAGTATCTATCAACAGAAGGACGAGCTCCGTGAGACAATGAACAAATGTAGGCTCCACCAAGACAACTTCAACTGAGACCTCCGAAAGTGCATCTACCATAATGAAAAGGTTATCGCTTACCTCTCTGAAGAGTTAGATGGGTTGAGTCATGCTATAAAGAATCTCGATAAGCACTCTCGCATGATAAAAACCCAATGCTCACAAATTTCTGAGAATCTTTGATCCTTGCTCAATTAGATAAAGATAATCTTGTTTCCTCTAACTGGATTGGCACTCGTAGTGGTAAAAGAACGCAGGACCCCGAAGGACCTGCATGGTACGAGAAGGAACAAGCAGTAAGGAGGAGAGAAAGTCAGAGCCAAACCAAAGAGCATAAATAAATCCTCTCTAGTGAATAAGAAAAGGAAGAATCAGCCCAACAGGATGCACAAAATAATGACGAAGAAGGAGAGATTAACAAGGAAGATAATCCCGACATAGAAACCATCGATGGTGATAATAATGAAGAAGAAGACGGCCCAGAAGCTGACAAGACTAAAGAACCTAGGGTGGAAAAAGAAACCAGGCCATCCTATCCAACTAGGGGAGAAAGTAATCAAGCTTCGAGAAATCAAAATAAAGGTAAAGAGAAGGAGAAAGAAAAAGAGAAACGTAAAAAGAACAAAACCCTTTCTTATCCTAAAGCTGTTAGACCACCTTCAAATGATGAACTCTATTCCTCCTTCTTGCAAGCAATTGCGAATATTAGAGTTTCACTACATGTGACTGATATATTGAAAATTCCTACCATTGCTAAGTTCATTCATGATATTGTTAACAATAAAAGAAGCTTGAATATGAAAGAACAGATGGCTATGATAACCAAGTACCCATTTGAGGACAAGGTACTAGCAAAGCTAGGAGACCCAGGTATACCTACAATCTCTCGTTCTATGGCAATCTTGATATTAATAACGATCTTTGTGATATTGGACCTGGGGCCAGTGTGATGCCCTTACCTCTCTATCGCAAGTTGAATTTGGGAGAAAGCATTCCCACGGGTATAACCTTGCAGATGGCAGATAAATCTACAAGGAAGCCAATAGGAGTGGCCGAAGATGTCCTTCTACGATTAGATGGGCATATAATACCTACTGACTTTATTATACTTGATATGCCTGAAGATGAAAAGTTATCCATCATTCTCGGGAGACCGTTTTTGAATACTACAGGTGCAGCTTTGGATTGTGCAGAAGGAAAGGTGAGCTTCAGAATCTATGACGAAGAAATTGTGAGATATTTCTCGAAAAAGCCTCGAGAGAAGGAGAAGTATATTCCACCTCCTAAGAGAGTATGTGCGGTAAGTAAGGAGAATCTCAGGCCATCGGAGACCTAAAGCACCTCTGAGGTATAAGGTTGAGCTTAGGAACCTAAAAAGCAGCGCCTAATGGGAGGCAACCCATCATTTTACATAGTTTAAGAGGTTTTATTTTAGTTAGAATGCTCTCATAAAAGATGTTGGATAAATAACACTCGATGGAGTTTATTTTGACTTTGTGTTGCACGAGAAATACTGGAGATAGAAAAAGGGAGAAGGAAATATTGCAGAGAGAAAAACAGAGAAAAAGACGGCCTATCGTACGAGAAGTATAGCTCGTACGAGTGCTCGCACAAATGAAGTGAACCAGATGTCAAAGGGACTAGAGAGATCGACGTCCTTTCTTACGGGCATGACTGCTCGCATGACTGGTCGTATGAAACTCTGGCCATAATGCATCAACAGACCAGAGAGATCGATGGCCTATATATTATACGGACACAACCGCCTGTATGACCGGTCGTATGAGACCTCTGCCGAAATGCAAAAAAGGAACAGAGCAGACGACAGTGTATCAAATGAGCATAGGCTCTCGTATGAAAGATTGTATGAAGCTCTGCCTCAAACGACCGCGACGTCCACAACAAACGATGGCCTTCCATACGAGCGGCCGCACTTGTATGGTTGGTCGTCCTAGGTACACAAACCCTAGATCGAGTAGTTTGAACACGAGACGGCGTTCCATACGAGCGCTCCCGCTCATATGGGCGGTCATATGGTGTGCAGACTTTCATATTAACGCCACCGGTGCAAGGGGATCTTCTTCTTCCTCACCCTTGCGCCCCCAACTCCTCTCTCTCTCTCTCAAACCCTCAATAGAATCCTCCAAAACCCTCGTTTCTTTGCGGATTTCATTTGTTTGATCCGTGCACCTTCATTCTCGGTAAGTTTGTCCTCCGATCCATGGTTATTTTTGTGATTCTACGGTAATTTCATGCTAGTTCTTGCCCTAGATGAGATGCAAATAATTTCAGTTTTCTGTTCGATTTGTACATTAGGATTCAAAGTAATTGTTTAGGATCAATCTTAGGAAGTATTAGAACTCGATCCCCTTGTAAACCTTATGTTTTTCTATTCTTATTTGTGTTGTGTGTAGAAAATGATGAAATAGGTGATCGCCACGGGGAAGAAGGCAATGGGCTCGCGCTCCAAGCGCTCCCGGAACGAGGGGGATAACCTCCGTGCAGCTGTGAACAACGACTACGCACGTGTCAACGGCCGAAAGATGTTGCCACGAAGTGGAAGTGTGATTCGTTCCTGGAGTCACAGGGCATCCACGACGACTTTGCCTGGCTATCAAACAATGCCGGGATGGGAGTTTTTAGCAACTTCCATTACCTGACCAATCGGGCCATCACCCTCGAGTTCGTCGCCAGCTTCAAGCACACTCTCGATCACTCGAGGGTGCCGGCAAGATGCTCCTTCACACTCGGAGGGGTGCGACGTTCGATGATGCTCGCAGAGTGGTGCACTATCTTTGGGTTCGAGAACTGTGAGGTTCTCAACAGCAAGGACGTGGCCATCGCCGAGGCGTTGGGGACATGGGATCTCATCTCCGTCAAGGATGAGCATGACTTCACCTGCAAGAAGGTATCGAGCACTCAGAACCCCTTCATTCGTTACTTCATGGCTTTCATTGCAAACACCATTTTCTGTGGGGAGAATCTTGGGGGCATGTTGAGCTATGACATGTGTGTGCTTCATGCAGCACTCCACCCCAACTCAATTCCCAAGCCAAACTTGGGAGCTTTTCTTATAATCCACCTCCGACGGTAGCACAAGCAGCTGTCTGGCACTATATTTGTTGGTGGCCTAGTGACTCACTTAGCTAAGCACTTCGGCCTAGAAATGGAGGATGTTGAACATGTTGCCGGACCCACTGAGCTTAACCGAAGGGTTATGACTAGTTACAAGTTTGTAGGGCCTGTACATGGGGACATTTGCTACAAGTGCCCCCTACCTAACACTAACACTATGACCATGCGCTTGCCTTTACAGCAAGCTTTTTCTTTTACGACGCATCGGATGAGGGTTCTCTCTATTGAGGAACTCAATGAGTTTAGACACGTAGTAGGGTTCGGGAATGATGTTCATCATGAACCAACGCCAGAGTAGGACGCCACAGCTGAGGGTGTTGCTCACAACTGGGAGCCCTAGGGCAATGCACTAAAGTATGCCCCTTAGTAGCACTACAAGCACAATAGTGACTATGTGCCTAGGGTGGAGTTTCAGCAGCTGCAGCAGCAGGTCGGAGGGATCCGTACGGACCTCCGTAAGACAAACAACAACATCAACCTGCTTAGTGGGAACATGCAGTCCATCTTTTCTTTCTGGCAGCCACACCCTGGCACGCGAGGTCAGTCCTCTAGAGGACCATCTCAGAGACAGTGGCCTTCCACTGCTCCAAGTGGCCCCGATGATGAGGGCATGGACTAGAGACTAGGCCAAGAGCCTAAGCTTGGGGGAGCTTATCCCCTAGTTCATTCATATTTAATTTTTGTTCTTGTTCTTTCTTTTATTTATTTATTAGCATGTTTATTTTCATTTTACATAATAAATTTATTGAGCAAACTTCGCTCTTGCTTGGTTGGAATCCTCTTCATTTGTGTTTTTCTTTGGACGAGCCTACAGATTTGTTCACCGCTAGCAAGTTGGAAATAAAGAAAATGAAGTGGAGAGTTGAGTAAGGGAAAGAAGCAAACCAGCGCAAGAAGGTCTAATATACGCATACTCACTCCTCTCGCAATTTTATTTGAGAAAGTATTTTCATTTGGCTGGTTGCACTTGAGCTTCGTTCCCCTCGTTAGTCGAATATCATTTAGTCATAACTCCCAACTTCAAATTTTGCTAGTGAAACCTTGTTGTGAAGCATGATTTTGCTCCAAAAATAAATAAAAAATTCTCAGACAAAATTTAGGGGCTCAGATTTTTGAAGAGAACTAGCACTCAAGCACTTCAGCTCCATAGTACTAAATGTGATTGTCTTGATGATACTCATTGAAAGAATTTTTGGGAGGAATGAATATTTGAAGTGGCTGAGGTTATGCCAAAATTTGTCTGCGATACTAAAATCATGGAGTTTCAGCTTCTCGCTGGCTTTATGTCCCGTTGCAATATGTAGAGATAATTTGTATAATTGCAACTTCATCACCGATTTGGAGATTGAGTGGTAAATGTGTACGTGATAAATAAGGGAACTGATGACTGATCTCGAAAGAGACAACCAGCTTGATCCTTAGTGCACAAAATTAAGCCGCAGTGGAACCCTATTGCATTTAGCAAATTTTGGCATAACCCCATCACCGAAGATTGAAGTTCCAAAGAATAATGATTGACAAAGGGATTTGAAGGTCATGACTAGGAGGTACATGTGGGTGTTATTGAAATGTTTGAATACTATGTTTTCCTCTCTTCCAAAACCCTTTGGTCATATTTGCTTTATAAGAACCCCAAAAAATTTCCATTCTCTTGAGAAAATAAAAACACTTTTGCTAGCCTAGCACTTGCTTAACGATGAAAAATTTGGTTTGTGAAATTATCACTAGTGATTGGAGACTATACGTGGCTCGGTAACGAGCTTAAGTGCAACTATTCAAGCGCAAATATTCTCTTAACTGAAATTGCAGGATGGGTGAGAATGTATATATCATATCTTCGCAAACCTGTAAAATCTCTCTCTACTCATGTCAAACTCCCTTTCATTCTATAGATTTCTTAGTTGCTCGGGGACAAGCAAGTCTTAAGCTTGGGGGAGTTGATGGTTCGAGAATTTACAAGCAGCTGCGAAGGGTTTTTAGTTGGTTTTCACTGGATTCATACCATTTCTTGATTATTTATAATACTAATCCTTCAAAAGAGAAGAAAATCCATTGTCCATTATTTGGCAGGAAATAACATATATGGAAGGAAACCAAGAATAATTATTACAAATCAAGTCAAATGGAGCAACTTCCGTGTTGAAGGCCAAGTCATCAAACGCAGCAGAAGAAAAGACGGCCTTCCATGCGAGCATTCCCGCTCGCCTGGATGGTCATATGAGATGCCACAGGCTTCACCACATCTATACAAGACACTTTCGTAAAGGGGAGGAGAGCAAGTGGAGAACCCTAGCCACTGCCATCATACCAGAACAGAGAGAGAAGGAACCCGGAGAACTATCGGAGATCTTCTTAGTTTTGGTCCTTTCATCTCCATCATCATTGCATCTTTCACCTTTGTAAGAGAAATTCCAATTATAAGAACAAGTTGTAAACCCTATAAATACTCGTTTGGAGATCAAGACTATTTGGATCATTCATTTCATCGAGGATCTTTCGTGTGTTATTGATATGATCTCTGTTAGTTTATTCTCCGTGATGATTGGTTATTCTCTTATGATGCGTGAATAGTCCCCCCAGGCATGGGAGATGTAGGTGAGTGGTAAGATTCATCTATGCCTGATCTATATGTCGTCATTTGTGTGTGTAGTCTTATGATCTGTCTAGTACGTTGTTATACTGTGGTGAACTCTATGCTTGTTGTCCAATTTAAGGGCCCAAGCGACATGATCTCAAGACCTACGCAGGTAACACATATTGTTTAGGAAATCCACGACCTCTGACGTGACAGGTGGAGACATCTATGAGGACCGAAGACAATATGAGATAACGGTGATCCATTAAACTTAATGCTTGGTTCCGGTCTAAGGACCTTAATTCTGGAAATGACCACTCTGTGGCAACGGTGAAGCAGGACCGTAGAATGGAATATAATCCCGCGAGGAGGAGTTCCATAACATTAGGGTGATCTGCCTACCGAATGAACAAATCAAATACTATGAGCATGATACAAGGTAACTGGTATTTCCATTGCAATGGCACACTTGATGTATACCATGAACTGAATTCTCTTTGCGCCTAACCTCTCCATTGTAGAAAACACAACTTTATTTTTAGTCTTATTTATGTTATTTATTTTCAAGAATTATTATTCTCGTTGCTACAAACTTATCATCTTATCAATATGGTTTATTTGTCTCTTAGGACAATAACGGTATTTGCAGAATCACAAGCAGTTACTTCACATAAGAATTGTGACAACTTGTATGTGACAGAAACGCTCCTATAAATACTCTCCTCCGCTCTTCGTTGGGACGATAACTAATTGGGATACTTCTGCGAAAGTGCTAGACCACCTTGTGTGTCTTGCAGGCTATCACATGCCATGGGCTCGTGCCACCACCTCGGAAACTGCCTTACACCCCCCTTTGGCCTGTAAATCCCATATTTTCTAAAGCCCTCCTTGCCATGGGAACTCTGTCGACGGGGGAATCTACTTCCAAAGCTATCTTCATCAACCTTGCTGCATCCATGGAAATGTGTGAGTAGTTCCCTTAAGACCTTGGCTCCATAGCAGTAGCTAGATGGCATCCTCTCTCCCTTCTTCGTCAATACAAAGTTCCCATGAGCTGCCCTACATGATTGGGATCAATATGATGTAATATGAGTTGTATTTATTGAAATATAATGAAATGTCACTTTATGATCAGATCTAGTCATGATTTCTATTGAGATTCCTTTGGTTTCTTTGCTGCATAATTGGTAGTCATATATGCTCACCGATCTATTTGTCTTTCTTTGGCTAAGTTTGATGGGTAGTTCTTTAGAGGGAGTGGTGTATGATAGTGGGTTCAATCTTGCATTGATCTGTATCCTGGTGACAGTAAGGGACAAGGCTTGCAATGTGTTGTTGCCACTAAGGATAAAATGGTGGTTTCATTATCACACTTGGATGATTTTGTTACTGTCTGCATTATGTCGTCATGCTTATTGCAATACTCTGTGTTTATGAACTTAATACTTTGAGATGCATGCTGGATAGCGGTCTTGTGGTAGAGTATTAGTTATAGATGTTGTTGGATTAACGGTCTATATATCTTGGATGTAATGCCTATATGAATTTTTCCATGAATAATCATAGTTATAGAAACTACAATTTAATCACTGCTCAACTGTAATTTGGTCACCACAACTCTATTATCTTGTTTGGAGAGATGCCTCTAGTGAAACTATGGCCCCTGGTCCATTCTCTTATCATTGCAATCACCGTTTATTATTCATTTTCATATTACTTTCCTGCTGTACCTTCTTTTATTTATCTTTTATTTATCAATACCTATCACACTATACAATTTACCCTTGTAACTAGTACGACAGGAAGCTTGACAACCATCCTGGATCGTTGGGGACGAGTAGTTTGTTAGTTCTGTACAGGTACTTATCATTAGTTGCTATTACGAAGTTCCTACTTGTTCGATAAACCTTGGTTCTCAATCGAGGGAAATACTTTTTGCTGGGCTACATCATCCCTTCCACTTGGGGGTACCCAACGAGCTTCTACGGAAGTAGCAAGACAATTTCTGGTGCCATTGCCGGGGAACTTTCATCAACAACTATCGGTCCTACATACCACTACCTTGCTTTGTTGTTATCTATCTTTCTTAACCATCAGATCCAGGACTAAGGCGGCCCTCCCGTTGTGACGTACACTGGTCGGATGGTCAGACTGGTTGAAGGAGATCGACTGGTCTGACCACGGCATAAACTATGGGACCATTGTCTCGACGGTGCATATGTCTTTGTACTCGACCTTTCTTTCCCTTTTAGTATTGTGATAGGTGAATATCATATTCACGTCTTTGACCTAAGGGGGGAATTTCTTTTGTGCACCGCCACCTTGACCACCTCGGACGCCGTGCTTGTTGCTTGTATTGCGGTCTTGATTATCCCTAGGCGGCTCTTGCTTGTCATTGTTGTTTTTGTTTCTCATCTGCTTGGCTGCCTTTAAGAGCATCTAGCATTTTCTATTTGTGTGGGTTGGCGGGAGGCCGTCGGGCTTGAGGGTCAGGCGATACGCACATGGTAGGTCAATGATCTTGCTGAATTCCGCACTAGCGCCATTGCCTTTCTTGCCCTGCCACTGCCTTTTCTTCTGGCCTCCACCGCCGTCATCGCCCTGGCGCTGACTTCCAAACCCTATGTTGACCTCGTCGTCGCTGGTGTCTTCGCCTTTGCGCTTTGTGGTTCTTCTGACGTCGGGTGAACTCGTCCTTCACCCCGGAAGTGCCGAGATCCTAGCACCTCTTCTGCTTAGAAGTCCAGGCATCTTCTCCTGAGCAAAACTTGGTCACCATCTCCATCAGTTCCGGCATGGTCCTTGGACTGGTTCTTCCAATGATTCTGGTGAGCAGCTCATCTTTTAACCCATGCTCGAACGCGTTGATGGCCTCGACGCCCTGACATTCGATGATTTTGTTTTTCTTTTTCAAAAATCATGTCCAGAAAGCACGGACTGACTTGTCTTTTTCCTGTTTAACGTACTTCAGTTCTCTACTAGAAGCAGGCCAGACGTACGTACCCCCAAAATTTTCAAGGAACTTGTCTTGCATGTTGTCCTAGGAGGAGATCGACTAGGGCAGTAGTGTGTTTAGCCATGCCCGGGCTGATCCCTTCAGTAGGAGAGGTAGCTGCTTGACAGCGTGCCACTCGTTGTTGTTCACTTCCTGGACTGTGACGAGATAATATGTAGCCCAGAGATTGGGGTCCTGCGTCCCGTCATACTTGTCTACTGCTTGATTGACCTTGAAGACGTCGGGGAACTTGCGCTGGATGATTTCATCAATAAAGCATGCCGGGTAGATCGTTGACCGACGTGTCGCCAAGGTCAGACTGGGGGCTGGCATGCGGATGGTTGATACATCTCCGATGTATCTATAATTTTTGTTATGTTCATGCTATATTTATATCAATTATACATGCTTTTTGTACATTTTTATATCATTTTTATGGGACTAACATATTAATTTACTGCGAAAGGCCAACTGATGTTTTCTAGTGTTTTTGACAGCTTCATAAATCAATATTTTCATAGCCGGAAAAAATTAAAAAAATATACGATGATTTTTTTTGGAATAAAAGAGACCTGTAGCCAAAAGATGGGTCAGGGGGATCTCCAGGGGCTCCATGCGGCCTGTTCCCCCCAGCCAGGGTGAGCCGCGTGGAGGGGCCACATGGACAACCCCTAAGGCGGTTGGTCCTCTACTATGGGTGCTAGAAAGCTCTGGTAGTTTCTGAACCGCCATAATTTTTGTAGATTTTTCTCACTTACGGATCTCCAGGAATCTATAAAATGGTGAAATTACACAGAAAACAGCACTAAGAGAAATTCCAGAAAATAGAGTGATCCAATCGGAGGGGTTCGCGCACTCCAGGGGCCAAGAACACCATGGACCAGAGGGGGAAACCTCTCCACATCTAGGGGAGAGTCCAAGGAAGAAGAAGGAGGGGGGTCTCTATCCCCCTCTATTCCGGTGGCACCGGAGTGCCGCCGGTAGAACTGTCATCACCGCCATCGTCTCCATCAACTCCACCGCCTTCACCACCATCTCCATCATCTTCCTCCACCTCTATACAGTGGTCCACTCTCCCACAAACCTCTGTAATCCCCTACTTGAACATGGTGTTTGATGCTATAAATTATTATCTAATGATTTGTTTCATTGCTCTAATGTCTTAGTAGATTATTTTTGTCCTATGGTTAATTGGTGAATTTATATGGTTGATTTTGTGTTGCATATTGTTATGTTGTTGTCCTTAGGTACCCATCATATGAGCATGCATGGATCACACCTTAGGGTTAGTAGTATGTTGAGAAAACTATACATATGACGGCCGGAGTGACAGAATTACCGTGCTTGACTATAGGGATTGATACATATGGGATGAAGGGGGGCCACTATATCTTAATGCTATGGTTGGGTTTTACCTTAATGAATCTTTGGTATTTTCAGATGCTTGCTAGGGGTTCAAATCATAAGTATGTATGAGTCCAAGTACGGATCGTATGTTAGCAGAGGCCTCTCCCACATATAAAACTCCAATAGATGATTATCGGTCTAGTAACTTAGCCAATTAACTAAGGAAAATTCCGCAACACCTACCACCACTACTCCACAGTCTTTATCATTTAATTTATTGTTCCTTTACATTACAGCAACTAACTTTATTTTCTTGTACTTTATTATATTGCAAAGTTATTCTTTCATACCCACAGAGTACTTCTAGTTTTATTTCCTTGGTAAAGCAAACGCTTGGTGTACGTAGGGTTGTCTCAGTGGTCGATAAAACCTGAGAGAATATGAATCCTTGCACTTGGAGATTATCAATGTAGTTGATGGTGTTTCTGGCATCGTCCCGGCCTACCCTACACTCATATTCATTAAAAATTGGTTGGTCGTGATCCCTGGCATTCCAGCGCCACCGGTTTGCTCGTTCTTCCTCGGTTTTGCTGAGGTTCGTCATACTTGTGGTGTGATGAACCACACGTATGGAGGATCAGTCATAGTCCTTTCGATAAGTAAGAGTGTCGAATCCAACGAGGAGCAGAAAGAATTAATAGGCAGTTTTCAGCAAGGACTTTATTGCAAGTGCTATAAGATAGTTTTGACAGATAGTTTAATAGCAAGATAATTTGTAACAAAGCAATAAGTAACCCAATAGCAAGGTGCAACAAGGTAATCCAATCCTTTATTATGCCAAGGACAGGCCGGTGATACTCCCTATACTGATTAAAATGCTCTTGAGGACATACGAGAATATTGTCAAGTTAGTTACACCACGATTCATCGACCTACGTTCATTGCCTTGATAAGTGTTATGTGGGTGGACCGGAGCTAAGGCACTATTCTTACTTGAACTAATACCTACTTATGATTATACTCTCCATGCAAGCATCCGCAACTACAAGAGAAGTATTTAAGATAAATCTAACCATAGCCTTGAGCAATTGGATCCAAAACAGCCCCTTACGGAATAATTCACAAACTAGGGTTTTAGTTTCTATCACTCCCGCAAACCCATCATCCACAAACCTATTCCACAATGTCCTCCCCAAGGCCCAAACATGGTGAAGTGTCATGTAGTCGACATTCACATAACACCACTAGAGGAGAAACAACACAACATAATATCAAAACATTGAACGGGCATCAACTTCACATGATTACAAATAATAAGACTTCTCCCATGTCCTCAAGAACTATAAGAACTACTCACAACTCATCATATCGATCATTTTGAAAAGGATAAATTATAATAAGAAATAATGATGCAAAATGGACATATCGTGGTGCTGTGTAAACAACGGGCGAGGAGCTGGGCCCTTGACTTTGTCGCATTGCGGATCATATTCGCGGGCCTCCTCCCTGTGGCTTTTACGCCTTGGGGGTTCCCGATAATGATTTCTTGACTTTTTACTGTGCCAGGAGGTCGAGCTCGTCATGTTGCCAGACGTCCCAGCGTGGCTTTTGGACAATGCATACTTGTTTGGCAATACTACCACATTCTTCAGTAACTCCATCCCTGGATCAATTTCTTTCTTGTTTGGATGGTTATCGGGAAGCTTTACGGTCATTAGTGCTCCTGCGGCTGCCTGCATGCTCTTGGTCGGGGTATGATAAGTCCCCCGGCATGGAGACACGATGCCATCAAATGCCTTCTTCATCCGCCTACTCTTGAGAGCTAGGGCTGCTTTATTTATGGCTAGTAAAGTTTTGTGGCCTTGTTGGGTTTTCATGAGAGCTTCCTCGGATTCTAGCAACATGGCCCATATTTTCTTCAGATGTCTTTTCTCTTTGGAGACATTGGCGAGATTTTTCAAGGTTTTTACCTAAGCTGCCTGCTTTGCCGAATCACTAAAGACCGGCCTGTCCAGAGCTTCGATGTCTCGATCTAAGAATTCCGCGTATTCATCATTCCCTCTAGGCTCCTCGGGTTCCTCGCGTTCTTTGCGTTCCTCATTTTGGTCGGGCTCTTCTTGCTCATTGGGCTCCTCACGTCCGTCACTGCCTTCTTCGCTCGAAACCGGCATGTCAACCATGTAGCAGGACTGGAGCGAGGTCGCCTGCCATGTTCGTAGGGACGCCGAGGCTGGCGAGCTGCTCTCGGCTGAGTCAGCCATCTACTCATAAGGATCTTTGAGCTCCATGGTTTCTTCAAGGATGGTAGTTAGATCTTTAGTGTTGGCGATCAAGTGGGTGGTGGGTGGGTTGAAAAACCCGATCTATCGATCCTAGGACCGGCATGATGCCAGGCCTTGGAGGACGAGCTTGCTACAGGAATCCGTGAAAAACTCCAAATTGCTGAAATGGATGATCTGGCCTACCGCATAGTTCTCGACATACTCTAGGCGGCCGGCTGGGTTGGCGACGCAAGACATCGCGCCGAAGATGAACATCTACCCAGGCACGTAGACGATATCGGCGTCGATCTCGAATCCCATCTGATCCATGTTTTCACCTAGCGGGACCTGTATGGGCCACCACTGTCAGAGTAGAGTCTGATAGATCCCTTGAGGGGTGTCCCAACGTGGTGAGTAGATCGAAAGGGAAACATGAGACAAACTATTTACCTAGGTTTGGGCCCTCAGTACAGAGGTAATACCATACTCCTGCCCTTGTTGATATTGCGATAGGGGTGTGAACAGAGTACATAATACAAATGAGGGATTGAATCTATGTCCTCTAGCGGCTAGCTTGGTCCTGGTTTATATAGGTAACCGGGGCCCCCCGGGTTACCTATCCAAGTTGGCTACGTCGGTGGAGGGGTAGTCCTCCACGGATCTGGCTTCTTGTCTTGTATGACATGTCTTCCGGAATATTCCTAATACAGGCCCCGTGGGTCGGCGTGATGGCCCTGGGCAGAATGGACCTAGGGGCCTTAGGCCAGCCTACTAGGTCCATCTATGCCCAAGGTGAGGCACCCCTAGACCGTGACACTATTAGAGATCACTAGGCCCTATGTCAAATCCATGACACTGCCAACTCCATGGCACTACCACATCCATGGCCTAAACTATCCCCTTTCGGGATTCTATAATTTATATAGCGCTTAACCATACCAACCCAGGCTCTCGGGCATAGATGTCGTCTACTTGATCAGAGTAGCATGCACATCTAACCTTCCCAATTCTGGTCATACCAATAAGAGGCATATGAATAGACCAAGCTAGGGCCTTCCCATATGGGAAAATGTGGTTGCACTTTGGTAAGTTTGGTTTGGTGGAACCATGACTTGACCAAGCCAATGAAGGATTCATCTAGTTCATATTTATTAACTTGCAAGCCGGGGATCGAAATGTGTAGTGCAACCATCGTCCGGGAACCACAACCCCCCTCCACTTGTGGCAGTGGGTTCACGCAAGGGAATGAGCACAAGTAGAAAACAGACCTTTCGTCCCGAGCATTAGTCCCGGTCTGGTCACGAGCCGGTACTAAAGATGGTATTAGTCCCGGTTCGTGCCGGCTCCAACGGCTAGGAGCAGGGCAACCTTTGTAGGAGATATGCCCTAGAGGCAATAATAAATGTTATTGATTATCTCCCTGTTCATAATTATGTTTATGTTCCATGCTATAACTGCAATGATTCTCGAGTCTACAAATAAAACGAGGCTCGGAGGAAGACTCATTTGCACGTGTGGAATAATAAACGGTAAATTGTATTCCTAGTCTTGCCTCTAAGACTGGCTCAAGTATTGCATGATGATCCTGTTTTCCTGATCATGGGCATGGCTATGCCGGCAATTTTGAGGGCACGATGTTGGTAGAACACTTATGTTGAATCGACCCATATTGATGTTATACTATGAGATATATTCTTCAATAGTTAATGGTTAAAATAACACAAAGATGGTTAACGTTTGCATGATTCCTTAGACCATGAGAGTATCGAGTTTCTTCATGCTTGCTTCATGAACTTTGGGGTTTGTTAAACGTCATCCGTAAATGGGTGGCTATTACGGCGGCTTAGGGGTTCATGGAAAAGTATGTCAAGTAACTTGATAGCTCAAGATTGGGATTTGCTCCTCCGACGATGGAGAGATATCTCTGGGCCCTCTCGGTGTTACGGTATCCATCATCGTCTGGCCAGACACAGGGTGATTTGATCACAGGGATGCCGGAACACGGCAACGAGAAAAGAGAACAATACCGGCAACGAGGTAACTGGCATTGTGGACAAGTTGTTGATCCACGAGGATGCCTACATGTCTCACCTCGGGTAATTGTAACATATCGCGAAGCAACAGGAATAGCACACGGCAACTGGAGGTTCACTCGAATATTTATTCGTGTGGGTATAGGGATCGATATGGGTGTCCACGGCTCCGATGTTGATCATTGATCAGAAGGGGTTCCGGGTCATGTCTATACTTCACCGAACCTATAGGGTCACACGCTTAAGGGTCATCTATCTGCTGAATACTAGACAGGGAGTCTGAGAGAAAAACACCGAAAAAAGTTTCGGACACCGGAAAAGTTTCGGACAGCGGGAAAGTTCCGCAGAGAGGTCACCGGATGAGTTCCGGTGAAACTGAAAAGTTGTTTCAGGGGATGCCAAAAAGTCAAATTGGTTTTGGAACATGCCTGATAATTCTTGGAGGATGCCAGAATCGTTCTGGAAACTTTTTGGAATTTTCTGGGATGAAAACCGGAAATGTTCCGGAGCTGCCGAAACCGCTTCAGATGCTTTTCGCAGATGAAAATCACTAAACCAGAATTGTTCCGGCTCGCATTGAAAATTATTTTGGTGGGTACTGGAAATGTTCTAAGCCCACATGAATATTTTCAGTTCGATCAGACGCTGAAATATGTCGTCGTGAATAGTGAAAGTGCTTTTTTGGATATTTTTGTAAAAGTACCTTTTGGGATATTTTCCCAAAAGGCTTCTAGAAGGGATGGATGGATGGGGACCACCTTGGGGGGCCCCCACAAGGGTTGTGGCCGGCCAAGAAGTGGGCTCCACCTTGGAGCCCCACTTGCCCACTTGCTTTCCCATTTTGCCCTTGGAAAGTGTTTCCTTCATGAGCAAGTTTTGATATTTTTGAAATGCCCATCCTAGCCCTTGGTTTTCCTATAAATAGAGGTGGAGAGGGCTGCCATATCTTCATCCTTTTCTCACATACAAGTGCCATTGCAATGATCTGGCTTCTTCTCTCCCTCCCAGCGAAATAGTTTCGTAGAGCCGAAAGGCTGTCTGGGTTCCGGCATGAACTAGTTCTGGACGGCGAAGCCCTGCCGGATAGATGACACCGTATGTGTGCAACTCTGTAGAGAGATCATAGTTTCGGTCTTAGTTTGAGAGTGCCTCCCGAAGGGCTGTCCGTGTGACCGTCCGAGTTTTGGAGGTCCTCCCGAAGGGCTGTCCGAGTGACAGTCCGAGTTTCGGAGGTCCTCCCGTAGGGCTGTCCGCGACACCGTCCGGGGGACTGTCCGACCGCCTCCCGGAGGGCTGTCCGCGGGGCAGATGAGGGTATACATCCTCGTGGTTGGGAGGTTGGAAAATCCTAGCTGCGGGGATCTGCACCGCCGATCGTCATCGACTCTACTTCCGCTGCGCTACGAGTCGGTAACGAAAATGATCAAACCTTGTATGCAGTCTCCATAGTGGTCCTGGGCTGGTGCGTAGGTCGGAAATTTTTTGTTTTCTGCTGCGTTCCCCAACAGTGGCATCAAGAGCCAGGCTATGAGTAGATGCATGTTATGATCTAGAATACATGAGATGTATGGGTATTGCATAGTATAATTTTGTAGTAGATGAGATCTATTGCTGAAAATTATTTGTGCGGGTAGCAGATGAAATCTATTACCCGATGTTCCTGTTGCTTCCCGTGAATTTGCGTAGTCCTGATCTTGATGGCATGGTGGAATCTCACAAAGTTCTGGCAATCCGCGATCCTTTCATGCTGCTCCTGAGTATGCTGATTGACAGATCAACGAAGTGCTAACAGTTCTTTGGGTTCCACCATAGTTAGAGAAAGATGGATGTTTCGCAGATGAAGGGCAATGCAGATATGATCTGCACAGGGGTCACACGTATGACGAAGTTTAGTATGGGGCTCGAGATTTTATTGTCTCGTGTTTCATACACCCTGGAAAGTTAATCTAGCAACTTGAAGTATCATACTTGATGATAAACGTTGGTAGCTGCGGTTTGAGTCAAAACCTTAGAAGCCACGTAAAATCAAATTTTGCATAAACCGATTAGAGGCGTCTAACTTGGTTTTGCCGGATGGTTATGCATGTGATGTGGTATAGCAATGCTCATATTAAATTTGATTATGTATGAGATGACTATATGATGTAATTAACATGACCTGCGTGTCATGATTCGGCATGATGGCTGGAGCCATATGATTGCACTTTAATGACCTGCGTGTCAACCTTATGTAATGCACTTATTTTATTAGCTATAGAGATAGCAATATTATTTGGTGCATCGACAAGGTGGTGGCAATCTTCGCACAGGTGAACACCGACGCGAATGCCGAAGACGAAGAATACTTGACTTCTCCGTCAGAAGGGGCTATACCATATCATGCTAATTATGAATTGCCTGAGATGTTTATCCCTTATGTTGCACCCTTTTGATTGCGCGGTAGTCGCTTTTTATTAGGGTGATCTCTTACTTAAATATCAAGTAGTTAGTGTTCTCCCAAGTCTAGCACCGTCACGGCACCTATCTCTTTGGGGTATCACATGGTTGCATGGGTACGAACGATTAGAGAAGTGTGAGGCGGGTGAGTTGAGACCTCACAGCGAGATCACTTGGTTGTCTTGACGTTCAGGCATGAAAGTCATGAGCTCGGAACACATGCATCGAAAGATGAACAAGAGTCACATAGATATGTGATTGGCAAGTTGGCCTACCAATTGAAATTCTCGTCACTTGAGATGGTTGCATCCTTGACGCTGAATTGAAAGTTGGGTCTTGCATCACTCACAATCAATTATGAGAGATATTGATTTGAGTGGGAGCGCACTGTAGAATTAACTTGTTTAAATTCTCAGTGCAATTAATTTTGAACACTGTCTAAGTGTGATTTGCATAATAGTTATAGAATAATGGCTCGCGTTTCCACCTTCCCTGTTAAAATTGAATAAGTTGTTAAATATCTGGTTAAAACTTTACGGTTGGTAACGTAATGTGAGGATTGTCCTCAATAGTGCCGAGAAGGACTTTGTCCTATCGCATACTATCGGTATTCTCCCGCTAATGCTATGGATCATGTGACTCTCGTCCTTCGATCCAAAAGCTAGAATTCTGTTACAGTCAAGTGCAATACGTTTGCTTCCATGAGACCCGAACTTCGAAAATTTGGATAGTTATGTGATATTCATGGAATCTGAAAATCATTTTCAGAGACAGACAAAGGCTAAAAGATATGAGATATCCAAAGCAATGTTTGTTTGCAAACTATTAGTAAAGGAGTTTACTGTGCATTAGACTGATAAGAGAGGGATCCAGAAGAACGCCTGTCATATGATGATGGTGAATAAAACAACAACTTAAAGAGAAAGGAAGTATCCGAAGGGTGTTAGTGAAACTTTCACGCCTAGGAAGTCCGGGGCTATCGCCACTCTTAAGTTGGGTGCTTCTTCTGAGAGTAGGAGAAATACTGAAAGTTAAACTGTTAGAAGTATAATGGCAAAAGGAAAGAAGACTGGAATATCCAGCTCATGTATGAATGTCATACAAGTTTTTGATGTATAGAAGGCTGGACAAAGATATAGTTCTTGGGAATTATGGTTAAACATGTTAATCACTAATTCTTGGGTATTGTGAGTTAATCACAAAGATACCCGCTCGATTGCATTCTGTTGCAACTCGATGTAAGAACTACTATGGCCTGAAAGACTAGCCAGGAATGAGGTTAGATACACGCAGGGAACATAGTAAATGTTACTATGCCTTCCATAGGTGTATTTACTTTCATAATTCATTTTAGAGTTTCACACTCTAGCCCTTTGCATAAGGTATCTTGCAAGAAGGTTGTTCATAAGAGAACTTTTGATGTTCGGTGTTATGAATAACATAAGGGCCATACTTTCATTATGAATGAGACGTATGTTATGAATATTGATAATAATACATAACCTCTGGTTTTACTTTCATAATTCATTTTAGAGTTTCACACTCTAGTCCTTTGCATAAGGTATCTTGCAAGAAGGTTGTTCATAAGAGAACTTTTGATGTTCGGTGTTATGAATAACATAAGGGCCATACTTTCATTATGAATGAGACGTATGTTATGAATATTGATAATAATACATAACCTCTGGGTTTACTTTCATAATTCATTTTAGAGTTTCATACACTCTAGCCCATTGCACAATGTTTGTTGCAAAAGAGTTGTTCATGAAAACAACAATTGTTGTTCAGTATTATGAATAACATGAAGGGCCATGCTTCCATCCTAGATGGGATGTATTTTATGAATATTAATGGAAATATGATACATCCATAACACTGACGCTAAATGTCGCAAGACTAAAAGAATACCACACAAGTGTGGCACTGCATTTGGTCACATTGGAGAAACCCGCATGGAAAATTCCATTATGATGGATTTTTGAAGTCGTTTGATTTTGAATCATCTGACACTTGCAACTTTCCTCTGAAAAGTGAAGTGACTGAAATACCGTTCACAGGCCATAAGGAACGAGCAAAGAACATATTGGTGATCATATATTATGATGTGTGTAGTCCAATAAATGTTGTTGCAAGTAGTGGATTCATCTATCTTCAGAAATGACTCAAGTAGATATATGGATGTTTACTTGTTGAGACGTAAGTCTGGATCTTTTGAATTCATTCATAAGGTTTTCAAAAATGAAGTAGAAGTTGTTGTAACAAGAAAATTATGTTTCTACAATTCGATTGCAGAAAGGAATATTTGAGTTACAAGTTTAGCGAATGTCTGATGAGTTGTGAAAGGGGTTTCATAACTTGCACCTCCCGGAACACCACTGCAAGTGGAGAATCCGTGTAGATGTAACCGACCATTTATGACATGGTAAGATCAAAGATGACATAAATAGATTTGCCATTATCACTTTTAAAGTGATGCTTTAGAGACTGCGGCTTTTACACTGAAAAGAGCTCCATCGGGTCTGTTGAAATGACGCCATGGTATGGTACGCCCAACCATGTTATATATTTTCTTAACATTTGGAATATGGGGCTTGTGTAAAAGGTTACAAACCTATTCCAAATCAGACAAGTGCTACTTTGTAGGTTATCCCAAGTCATTGGGTATTTCCCCACCACTATACCGAGGCAAAGGGTTTTTGCCGCAAAACGGTATGCTTTTAAAGAGAATAGTTCTTACAAAAGGTGAGTGGGAGGACAATACAACTCGACGAGACAAGGAAAGGAACCTTGGAAGTGATTCCGGAGTTTCCTACTACGACTGATACGGAAGTCTCTACAATAAAATGTATGGACTTCGGTCGAACTTGCAGCTGAACCACGTAGGCAAAGCTCGTGCAAACCTATCAGGTGCGCAAATGAGATATTGTTGTTAGACAACAGTATACCTACAATACACAAGGAAGCATTGATGGGCCCTGACTCCAGAATTGGCTAAATGCCAATACAATCCGAGATAGTTTCCATATAAGTGATTCAAGATTAAAATCTTGATACACCTTTCGGAAGACTTAGAGTCTAACGAATATTTATGGAACTAAAAACTGATACAGATAAAATGTTTTATCCATAAAGCTTGACTTGTTGCAATAACAAGTTCAAGGAGTTGACTACGATGAGATTGTCTCACCGTAGCGATACTTAAATTCGGTTCGGGTTGAACTAGCAATTAATACATATTTCAATCCTGAGATATGAAACATGGATGACAAAAGGATTTCCATCTGATGGAAATAAAACCTAGGACTTGTATGTGAAACAGTCCAAAGTAATTTGTCGATCCAGAGGATGCTAGTAAGTATGCAAACTTCAGAGTTCCAGCAATGGACAGAAGAGAGCAAAGTGGAGTTGGAATCTTCGTCTTTGATGGAATGGTCAAAGGGGTTTGAATTCATCAAATGGGTATCGAAGATGCTTGTGATTCAAGAAAGTAAGTGGGAGCATAATAATATTTCTAAAAACCTTGTGTACTTGACACATTGTTAATTGGAAATAAATTTCTTGACACGAATTAGGACTTCATTTGAAAATAGTTTTTCGATGAAGTGCTTAGACTAAATAGCCTCAATATTAGGCATGATGATCTATGGAGATAGATTTAACTAATGGGGCTAAGCTATGAATACATATTGACAAGGTGCTAAAACCTTTTAGCATTTAAAACGCCAAGGAGTGATTCTTGCCGAAGTCACATGGGAAGAGTTTTGCAAGACTCGGTGTCTCAAAACACAGATGAGCAAAAATACATGATGTGATTCCACACACTCTTGTGTTTGGATTAATCATGTATTTCATGGTATGTAAAACAACCAGATATGTCCAATACTCCAAAGTTGTTGCGAGTATAGATACCAAAGTGATCAAAAGTACTGATCATAGGACAACAGTGAAAGATGTCACTGAGTACTAGAGTAGTACTGATGACATGTTTTCTCGCAAGCAGAGATTATGAAGTGCTCGTTGTAAGTAATTACATCGATACAGTCTTCATCAATGCTCCATGCGATTTTCGATTTAAGTTAAGGGTTTTGTGTAATACACAATATGGTGGCACGGTAGTTGGAAATTGTTCCAAACAAGATACTGTGGCGAATTCTATAACAAAGGCTAAGTATGTTGACGCTTGAGAAGCGACAACGAAGTTGTTGAATCATATAGTTCATTCATGAACTTAGTATGGTTCCAAGATGGCTTTGGTCTATGGGACACTATTGCAGATAATTTCTCTATAGCTCAGTCTGAGGAATCAGGTTTCGACCAATGATTAACACATATGCAAAGCCAAGTCCACAAAAAATATGAATTTTGTGAAAGCGTGAAAACGCGAGGATATGCAAAGTTACACACGGAGCTGAAGTCGTCAGATCCGTTGGACATCAGGCTATACCACAAGCAAAGCATATTTTACACCAGTATGCCATAGGTGTAAAGTGCACTAGCATTGACTAGATTATTGACTCTAGTGCAAGTGGGAGTCTGTAGGAGATATGCCCTAGAGGCAATAATAAATGTTATTGATTATCTCCCTGTTCATAATTATGTTTATGTTCCATGCTATAACTACAATGATTCTCGAGTCTACAAATAAAACGAGGCTCGGAGGAAGACTCATTTGCATGTGTGGAATAATAAACGATAAATTGTATTCCTAGTCTTGCCTCTAAGACTGGCTCAAGTATTGCATGATGATCCTGTTTTCCTGATCATGGGCATGGCTATGCCGGCAATTTTGAGGGCACGATGTTGGTAGAACACTTGTGTTGAATCGACCCATATTGATGTTATACTATGAGATATATTCGTCAATAGTTAATGGTTAAAATAACACAGAGATGGTTAACGTTTGCATGATTCCTTAGACCATGAGAGTATCGAGTTTCTTCATGCTTGCTTCATGAACTTTGGGGTTTGTTAAACGTCATCCGTAAATGGGTGGCTATTACGGCGGCTTACGGGTTCATGGAAAAGTATGTCAAGTAACTTGATAGCTCAAGATTGGGATTTGCTCCTCCGACGATGGAGAGATATCTCTGGGCCCTCTCGGTGTTACGGTATCCATCATCGTCTGGCCAGACATAGGGTGATTTGATCACAGGGATGCCGGAACACGGGAACGAGAAAAGAGAACAATACCGGCAACGAGGTAACTAGCATTGTGGACAAGTTGTTGATCCACGAGGATGCCTACATGTCTCACCTCGGGTAATTGTAACATATCGCGAAGCAACAGGAATAGCACACGGCAACTGGAGGTTCACTTGAATATTTATTCGTGTGGGTATAGGGATCGATATGGGTGTCCACGGCTCCGATGTTGATCATTGATCGGAAGGGGTTCCGGGTCATGTCTATACTTCACCGAACCTATAGGGTCACACGCTTAAGGGTCATCTATCTGCTGAATACTAGACAGGGAGTCTGAGAGAAAAACACCGAAAAAAGTTTCGGACACCGGAAAAGTTTCGGACAGCGCAAAAGTTCCGCAGAGAGGTCACCGGATGAGTTCCGGTGAAACTGAAAAGTTGTTTCAGGGGATGCCAAAAAGTCAAATTGGTTTTGGCACATGCCTGATAATTCTTGGAGGATGCCAGAATCGTTCTGGAAACTTTTTGGAATTTTCTGGGATGAAAACCGGAAATGTTCCGGAGCTGCCGAAACCGCTTCAGATGCTTTTCGCAGATGAAAATCACTAAACCGGAATTGTTCCGGCTCGCGTTGAAAATTATTTTGGTGGGTACTGGAAATGTTCTAAGCCCACATGAATATTTTCAGTTCGATCAGACGCTGAAATATGTCGTCGTGAATAGTGAAAGTGCTTTTTGGGATATTTTTGGAAAAGTACCTTTTGGGATATTTTCCCAAAAGGCATCTAGAAGGGATGGATGGATGGGGACCACCTTGGGGGGCCCCCACAAGGGTTGTGGCCGGCCAAGAAGCGGGATCCACCTTGGAGCCCCACTTGCCCACTTGCTTTCCCATTTTGCCCTTGGAAAGTGTTTCCTTCATGAGCAAGTTTTGATATTTTTGAAATGCCCATCCTAGCCCTTGGTTTTCCTATAAATAGAGGTGGAGAGGGCTGCCATCTCTTCATCCTTTTCTCACATACAAGTGCCATTGCAATGATCTGGCTTCTTCTCTCCCTCCCAGCGAAATAGTTTCGTAGTGCCGAAAGGCTGTCTGGGTTCCGGCAGGAACTAGTTCTGGACGGCGAAGCCCTGCCGGATAGATGACACCGTATGTGTGCACTTTATGGAACCAAAGGAGGTAACACCCAAGGAAAGCCTTATGTGCACTTTATCGCCAAGTGAAAGCCTTCTAGAACTTTATGGTTCCATAAAGTGCGATCGCCAAGAAGACCGTGACGCCAAAGGAGGTAATACCCAAGGAAGTCCAAGAGCACTTTATGGAACACTTTATTGATCGACCCCCGGCATATGTCGAGCGTATGCCGACACACTATGAGCGACAGATTCAGAAGGCAAGTGAGCAGAGAAGTCGGCCCAGCCCAAGGAAGAAGTCGGGAAGTACGGCATCAACGACAGGTGGTACTACTACCGGGAAAATAGTTCCCCAGCTCGGAGAACAATCCAAGCAATCGATCTCTCCGCTCAAGGTGAGTACCAATCCAAGCAAGCAATCGATCCAACCAGTCGACGTGCAAGGCAACCCAATTGACCTCAAAGAAGTAGAGGCTGCAGGTCTCACTCTTGGCCAAATCCTTGGCACCGAGGAATTCCGCCGGTACGGTGCAACTGAGTACGCAATGCAATATGCCGTCGGAAAATCACTTGTCACACCCGAGCAGTACAAGGAACTACCAACTGCGATGCGACGGTTGCATGATTGGTACCTGCGTGAAGTAAAGCGAGGGGGACGGCGGTCATGGTCAAAGTAAGGAAAGAGCATTACGTCAATGCATGTGACATATGTCTTGAATTCTCAGAACTTTTCCAGTTATACCACAAGGACTCTATCGACAAAACTCTCATCAGTTGCTATTGTCTGTAAGTGATTTATATCTTTAATAATTTAAGTCTCTAGCTAAGATATCGTTCATTGGCTTATCCTCACTATATATGTTCTTTTCTACGCTATTATGCAGATTGAAGATGTGGGAATTGAAACAAGAGGGAATCGATGACATTGGGTTCATCGACCCAAATACCGTTAATGGTCATGTGGTAAAACATTATGCCAAGGACACAGAAGATCTCTTGGAAAAATTTCTAGAGGCACTAATGAATACCAAATCTACTATAATATTTCCTTACAACATGGGGTGAGTGTTTACTCTCTTGTATACTAAAAATTCTATTTTTGCTTACTAGCTCGCTGTCAAGTGTAGTTGATGAGTTATATGCATGCCTGCTTAATTATATAAACTTCTGCGCAGAGACCACTATATCCTCCTAAATATTATCCTTGCGGATGGACTTGTTCAAGTGTACGACTCACTAGATACACTAGAACAATCATACATGGACTTGTATTTTATGATAGAACGGTAATTTCAATCTTTATCGACCTCGCTTTCTTTCATTATTTCCTGATATCAAAAGTAATTATAATAACTCTTTCGTTCTTTTTCTTTGCCGCGTAGTGTTTGGAAAAAGATGATAGAAAAAAACCATCACGGTCGTCAATGGAAACCGAAGCTAAAGTGGAAAAAGATGCAGGTAATTAAGTAGTACTACTAGGTCCGCTCATCTCTTTAATTCTAATTTCAATACCATTATCATGCTTGATTATTAATTATCTTATTGAATTCTATTCTTTTGCAAAGTGCGCGAAGCAAGATCAGGGGACAAATTTATGTGGATACTTCCTCTGCGAGAACATTCGCCTCCAGACCGAAGGCCGTATACGTCGCAGAGGAGCACGTGAAAGACAACTCCAGGTTTGGCAGATGATGTCGAAGCTCTCACCCGAGAAACGCTTTGTAGCACTTCAAGAGGAATTTGCGGCATTTCTTCTTCAACATGTCATTGATGTAAACGGAGAGCACTGTTACTTACCGCCGCCTCAATAATGCCAGCAAATCAGTAGGAGAAAACTGAGATTTCATCCGGAGCACTAGCTAGCTAGTCC
This sequence comes from Elymus sibiricus, assembly GCA_039707655.1. Lineage (NCBI taxonomy): Eukaryota > Viridiplantae > Streptophyta > Magnoliopsida > Poales > Poaceae > Elymus > Elymus sibiricus. Next base: position 535,917,671 of record CM077675.1, read on the forward strand.
CGGCCGGGTTTTGGGCCTTAAGTTATAAGTCCAGAATATATATGGATGTGTAATTCCATTTGTATATATACTGTGTATGAGATATTGTATATTATATTACATATATATATATGCATCAACTTGTGTAATTAATGTTTACAGTATGTAGCACCGTAAAATAAATTTGAAATGAAGGGAAAACACAATAAATAGAGAGGAAAACTAAAACCTAATTAAAAGCGAAAACAAACAAAAAACAGAACACTTAGTACCGGTTGGTATCACCAACCGGTACTAAAGGTCTTCCACCACCAGCCCCCGCAGGCAGCCACGTGGTGGGCCTTTATTACCGGTCCGTGGTCCAACCGGTACTAAAGGTCTGGACCTTTAGTCCCGACCCTTTAGTACCGGTTGGGGAACCGGTACTAAAGGCACATCCCGACCGGGACTACTGATCGACATTCTACTAGTGGAGGTTAGGTGACCGGGGTTAGTTGCACTGACGGGAGGAAAGGGACAAGGGGGAGCGAATATAAGGAGTCCACGGAGGGTTAGAGGGGGTCAGTGGCGCAAACGGATGAGCAGGGGTGGCCCTAACAGGTCGGTTGATTCAGGGTTTCCACGGAGCACTATTTTTTGCATGCCGATAGCACGGTCACTACGTGAACCCGTCCTGTGCTTGGTGTCTCTCGGTGAAACGATGTCTAGCTTGTTACTTGATGCTAGCATAAGGTTCTGGAGTGATGTGAGAGCCAGTGGACCAATGTGCTTAGTGCAAGGAGCTAAGAACACTTCTGTACAGCAGGCGTTTGTAGTGTGGTGTGTGAACTTGGATGGGTAAAATGAGCTGGATTTTGGTGGGTAGTGATAGAACATGGAGGTGAATCCATCTGCAAGTTTTCAGGCCAATTGGAATACGGCAGATGGCACTTGATGTGAAAGGTGCAAAAGTGGCCAAAATTGGGGTTTGGATATTGTGCTCAATTATTGAACTATGAGATCAAATGTTTTGGTGCACATGGGTGAGGTAGATGTAAATGAAGATATGGGAGTCATTGGAAAGACCTGAGGATCAAAAAAAAAGGGAAATGCTTCACAACACCTGGATATGGAGCATGTTCCTTTGGATGAAAAGGAATATTTATTTGGTATATAAATTGTGGGTGAGATTTAATGGATATGCCAAGGCTTGGGAGAAGTTTGGAGAGGTTCGATTAGATGGAAGACAAAGCAGAAAAGTTTTGAGCTCAAGTCCAAAAGATTTTCTCAAATTTTGAAGATCCAAGTAAAAGTTCAACCAAGATCCAAATGAAATTCAAAGAAAAAGAAAGTTGCAAAAATTGGGGTGTTACAACTCTACCCCCCTTAAGGTGAATCTCGTCCTCGATATTTCGGTTGCTCAAAACTTACTTGCGGATAAGATGACTCACGAACATTCTTCCATTTTCTAGGTGGCCTCTGCCTCAGTACAGAGTTCCTACTTAACTATATGATATTTTATTAACATGCTCTGGTATATCCTTTTTTACTTATCCAACATTCTGACAGCTCACTTTCCATATGTCAGATCCTAAGTTGATTCCAAAACTTTCATATCTACCTGTCAGACGGGCGAGACTGGATATTTCCTCAGCTGAGATATGTGACATACATCATGAACTCTTGACCATCCTGGGGTAATCCAACTGGCTTATGTGGCTCGTAGTGGGTCGTGTATCACTGGAAAAGGTCCAATGGGTTTTCTGATGCTTGCTACCATAATAACTCTGTTGATGGGATTGTGCGGCTCGTAGTGGGTCGTGTATCACTTTTACTTGCTTTTCTGCCTCGGGTATCCAATATGTGCCAAGGATGTGGATAGCTCAAGTCTGGGACCAGTTGAGGGGAGCACGGCATCTGTGTCCACACAAAGCCTCAAATGGTGACATCTCGAGGCTTGCTGGGTAACTATCTATCGAGGGATGGTATGTAGTATTGTCCCTCAGTCCAGTCCTCAAGGCTTGCTGAAGATACAACCAGAGATTTGAGGTGAACTTTGAATCTTGGTCTGATAAAGTAGACTTTGAAATCCATGAATGCTAAGAATTCTGACATGTATATCTGAGTTAGCTAATCTGTCCACTAAGTGGTCTTCATTGGAATAAAGTGTGCCACTTTAGGGAGTTGGTCTATCATAATCCATGAAAAATCACTGCCTCAGGCTGATTTGGGGTGACCCTCGGCGAAGTCCATGCATACATCATCATTTTTCCCACTATGGAACTGGTAAGGGTTGAAGCAGGCCAGTGGGCTTCCGATGCTTGGTCCTGACTTTGTTGCATACTTCACACCAGGCAAGGTGATATGCAATGTCTTCTCCCATACCATGCCACCTAAATGATTCCTTCAATGGCGCAACGATAGTAATCTACCAATCCAGAAAATTGTTGACTCTAGTCACTATGGTCGGTGCCTTCCAATCAAGTACTTCTGCCACATTGTGTGGATCGTCTGCTAGGCCTTGTTCTGATGGGATGAGACCCAAGAAGGAAACTTTCTTCGACCAAAATTTTTGTGAACCTGGCATACCAGTGAGATGCTCTAAGCTTGCCAAAGATAATATGGAATTGTTGACCAGTATCTTCTTCATTCTTGGAATAAATGCAAATGCCATCTATAAATACCACCATAAACTTGTCCAAATATTCCATGAACACTTTGCTCATGATGCTCATAAAATAGACTGAAGCAGTGGCCAATCCAAAGAACATTACAGTGAACTCATATAATCCATAACGGGTGGTGAAAGTAGTCTTAGGGATATCCTCTTGTCTGATTTTTTAACTGATGATACCCTGTTCTGAGATCGAACTTGGGGAATATCCGGGTACCGTTTAACTGGCCAAGTAAACTATCGGTGTGACGCAGGGCAAACATATACTTGTTCTTGATAGTGACCACTTTCAACGAGTGGTAATCTATGCACAACCTTAAACTGCCATCTTTCTTGTTGACAAACAATATTGGCGATCCGCCTGGTGATGTGCTGGAACAAATATACACTTTATCTTGTAATTCATCCAACCGTTTCCTTAACTCTACCAATTCTAAGGATGAAATATGGTAATACTTCTTGCATAACGGTGTCGTACATGGGACAAGTTTGGGGTAAATTCTTTCTTGCGATCTGGCGGTAACACAAGAAGTTCTTCCGAGAATACTTCAAGATTTTTCTCCCACAACAAGAATCAAACTCTATGTATGCCATACCTTAACTTGGGATGTTCTACCTTCTTGCTAAGTTGGTTACAGTCACTTTACAAGTGGCACAATAAATGCATACTTTCCTACCGAGTCATTCAATTCATATCAATAATTGGCTTCAAATCAGCTGATTCCAACCAACTGATACTGACTGGAAGGTTCACATCGTTCATCTCCAAATTTCTAAAGACCATTTTGTTCTCAAAACATCGTGTCCAGTTGATAGGCAACATCCATAAGGGGAAATAATGTAACACCAAAGATCCAAATAAGAAACAAATGAAATGGAAAAACGAATAAGATAGCACAACATCACACAACATACATTAAGCAAGCATATAGACACCATCACAACTTATTATGGTTGATACATCTCAAATGTATCAATAATTTTTAATTGTTCCATGCCAATATTATATCACTTTTATATACTTTTGGCATGAATTTTTATCATTTTTCTGGACTAATCTATTAACTCAGAGCACAGAGCCAGTTGTTGTTTTCTACATGTTTTTGGTTTTTCAAAAAATAAATATTTCTAGAGACAAAAAAAATCCAATGAAATTCGAGGAAATTTTTGACGTCCAGAAGCATCCAGGAGGCACCGGAGGAGGCCAGGGCAGGGCGCATAGCCTCCACATGGCCTGGCACCCCCAGTAGGGGGCGTGGTGGGCCCGCATGGTGTCCCTGCACCGTCTTTTAGCCGCCTCCCGACGCCTATGCCTCTATATAATTCCGAAACCTTGCCTCGTATCTAATCAAGAATGTTTTCGCCACCGCAAGCTCCTATTCCATGAAAATCCAATTTGGAGGCCTGTTCCGGCACTCTGTCGGAGGGGGAATCCACTTCTGGAACCATCATCATCAACCTTGCTGCCATCATGAACATGTGTGAGTCGTTCCCTTAGGACCTTGGGTAAATAGCAGTAGGTAGATGGCATCTTCTATCCCTATGTGCTTCAATACAATGATCTCATGAGGTGCCCTACATGATTGAGATCCATATGATGGAATTTACGTTGTCTTAGTTGCGATATGATGAATTGTCACTTTATGATCAGATCTATTCATGAATTTTATTGAGATCCATTCTATTTCTTTGCTGCATAATTGATAGGCATATATGCTCTCCGATCTATTTGTCTTGCTTTGGCCAAGTTTGATGGTTGATCTTCAGAGGGAGTGGTGTATGATAGTGGATTCAATCTTGCATCGATCTATATCCCTGTGACAGAAAGGGACAAGGCTTGCAATGTGTTGTTGCTAGTAAGGATAAAACGATGGTTTCATTATCACACCTGGATGATATTGTTATTGTCTACATTATGTCATCATGGTTATTGCAATACTCTGTTTGTATGACTTAATACTTTGAGATGCATGCTGGATAGCGGTCTTGGGGTGGAGTATTGGTTATAGATGTTGTTGGATTAATGGTCTATATATCTTGGACGTAATGCCTATCTGAATTTTTCCATGAATAGTCATGCTTATAAAAACTAAAATTTAATCGGTGCCCAACTATAATTTCTTCACCACAACTTTGCTATCTTGTGTGGAGAGATGCCTCTAGTGATGCTATGGCCGTTTAACAGGCAATGGTTCACAATAGATTCAGAAGGTAGAGGGCCAAACACTTCGTAACAAAAGAGTTCAGAATGTAAATAGAGTTGCGAGAAGGTAAAACCTATAGGCTCGGTGAAGACAATGATTTGTTCACCCCGTTCAAGTTGCTGACACAACTCTATGTCGGGTTGGAGGGGCTGTGAATTAACACTAAGGCAGTTGCTTTCCTCACCCTATTCTCCTTGAGCTATGGCCTCTCAGACCATGCCGAATCACTCAAACAGGATTTCAATTAAATCCCCAAACCGTCACAGACACGTTCCTTGGCGATCCACAATGACTCTTGGATGCTCGGAACTGGACGCCTAACCATCTAGGAGGTGTTCAGCCTCCAAGAGTAATAGGTCTCAGATCAAGCTCGATCTCATTCTCAAATTGATTGCTCAATCACAGTTTTAGGTTTGGCCTCACTAGGATAAACTCTCGCTTTGAGTGGCTAAACCAGGAAGCTCAAATGACTCAACTCAAGTCAAGTTTTTGCGTGCAGTGTTCCAACCATTTCTGGTAGGAGGGGGGTGGCTATTTATAGCCGTGGGAACAAACCCAAGGGCCGACATGACCGTTGGAGGTGCACTGGCGCACTCGCAACTTGACACGTGTATAAATCCCTACTCTCACTACTAGGGAAAACCCTATAGGTAGACCAATAATAATGGCCCGGGGTAAGTGGCCCACGCTACTGTTAAGTAGTAGTAGCGTGGGTCAGAACCCCACGCTACATGTACAGTGTAGTAGTAGCGCGTGTAGATATACCCCGCGCTGTTGCTAAGTGGGCCCCAGGGTACCCTCGGGTCGAGCCGTAGTAGCAACATTGGGTATAAGCCCCACGCTACAACTAACCTGGTAGTTGTAGCGCAGGGCTTGCACCCAGCTCTGCCACTACTTGTACACGGGGCCAGCTGGTGGGCCCCATTTAGCAGCAGCACGGGGTATATGCCCCGCGCAACAGGTAATATGCATAGCAGTAGCGCTGGCCTTTTGCCCCGCGCTACTGCTCAGGCGCACCAGCCAAACCAGCCATCTTTTTCTCCCCTCCTCCTCCCTCTCCATCCCCCTTCCTTCTCCCATAGACTGCTTTCCTCTCCACTTGCTCTCTTCTCTCTTGCTTCTCCACTCTCCTCCCTCTCTCTCCTTTGCCCCTCCATTAATGGCTCACCTTCCTCACTTGCTTTTCTTCCCCCTCTCTCTTCTTCCCATATCTCTTGCCCCTCCACTCCATTCACTCACTAGCTCTCTCTTCCTCTCCACTAGTTAGATTCATCTCCTCCCCAAGTAGATCTACTCATTAAATGAAGTAAGCTAGCTACATCCCTCTCATTAATGAAGCAACATTAAATATCTGTGTCCACTTCGGTTCCAAAAGTGACACCAGCTTCATCACCGTGCTCCTTATCTAGATAGGTGAGTACAAAGTATTGTTGTGCAAGAATGGAATTTGTGTGTGTGCGATATGACCAAATTGTGTGTGGCATGAGTTGCCTATGTGTATTTGCCGAATTGTGCGTGACATGAGTTGCCTATGTTTTGCCGAAATGTCGATTTATTTCCGTTTCGGCGAATTTCAGGCAAACTCGATATGTCCTATTTTTAGGGAAGGTCATGCCAAATTTTTGTATGACTTTGATGCATGCATGCATGCGTGGTTATAATTCTTTTGCTTATACCGCGCAGGCGATCACGAAGGTTAGTGGAAGGATGGTGGATAGATACTTGCGATCCGCGGTGGACGACATGTATGAAAATAGCCGGAAGGCGATTTTATGTCCCTGTCGAAGATGCAAAGGAGGAGTCTGGCTCGACCCCTTTAAGGGTGGACATTTGAAGGTGCACCTGCTCATGCATGGTTTCATGGATGGCTATACTCGGTGGATAAGTGAAGATGATGATGAGGACATCGATGTGGCAGCCAATAACGACATGGTGCCAGACGAAGAGATGACCGATGGACCCGAAGAAGAGGTCAACGGACATGGCGGTGGAGAAGAGGCCGGACATGGCGGAGAAGACACGGACATGTCGCAGTCTTCGTCACTACTAAGTTCAGTTGTGCGGGACCCTCATGTTCGAGACCTCTTGGCAAGAAGATGACTAGCTACAGAGCTGCTTCTAGAGTGGAGGCCAAGCTGGCGCAACTAGAGGTAGACTCGAAGACTCCATAGAATGATGGTTGCGATCCCGAGGTGACCTGCTTGAGTTTCACGTTCGAACTTCTCAAGACGAAGGCAAAAAACAAATGGACCGATGCAAGCCTCGATGAGCATTTGAAGTACCTACAGAAAGTTCTTCCCGCGGGGAACCTGTGTCCTACTAGTGTCAAGGAGGCCAAGAAAATCTTGTGCCCTCTTGATCTGCCGCACATTAGATACCACGCATGCATCAATGACTGCATCATTTATCGGAAGGAGCAAGCGGAAAAAAATCAGTTGTCTAGTGTGCAATGCTTCTCGATACAAGAAGGCCTGAAAAAAAGCTCCACAGAAAGTTGTATGGTACTTTTCGATCACTCCCCGAATATCGATATTTTGTAGATGATCCAAGGAACATCATGCTTGGCGCGAGTACTGATGGCATGAATCCGTTTGGCAACCAGAATACCAACCATAGCACATGGCCCGTGTTTGCATGGATGTACAATCTTCCCCCTGGAAGTGCATGAAGACAAAGTCCATACACATGAGTATGCTGATTCAAGGGCCGAAACTACCAGGGAATGATATTAATCTATATCTCGAGCTACTGAAAGAGGAGCTACACACATTATGGATAGCACCGGTCAAGACATGGAACACCAGCGCGATAGAGTATTTCGATATGAGAGCCACGCTGATGACGACGGTGCACGACTATCTCGGTTACGGATATGTCTCAGGGCAGGTGTGCCACGGATATTGCGGATGCACTAGGTGCATGGATGATACAATGTCTCCGCAACTAACGAAAGATGGCGGGTCTGCCAAAATCGTGTACATGCTGCATCGAAGATGGCTCTAGAAGGAGGACCCATGGAGAAAGCATGGAGATCTATTCAATGGTGAGGCTGAGCATTGAGGACCTCCACGTAAGAGGAGCGGCATCGAAATCGATTAGTTGTTGGAAAACTAGGAAGAGTGCCCCACGCTGGGAAAGAAGAAAAAGGCGCCGGAGCCGCTGCTGAAGGTATGGAAAACGAGGTCTGTTTTCTGGTACTTGGAGTACTGGCCCAAACTAGACATGCCTCATAGCCTTGATCAAATGCATATCACGAAGAATGTCCTCGAGAGCTTGCTTGGCACACTGATGAACATGCCGGAGAAGACCAAGGATGGGCCGAAGGCAAGAAAAGACTTGGAATCTTTGAATATCAAGAAATATCTCCACATGCCCTGTAAAAAGTCTTCGGAGGAGACGGAGATGGATGCGGAGGACAGGGGCAAAAAAGTCAACAAGAAGGAAGAGCATTATTGCCTCCCCTCATGCTTCACCTTAAGTTCGAAGGAGATCGATCAATTCTTCAAGTGCCTTACCGGAATCAAAGTTAGTTCCGGTTACTGTGGGAAGATAAGTAGATTTCTAGACACCAAGAAGAAAAGGTTCAGCGGGATGAAGTCTCACGACTGTCACGTGATGATGACGCAGATACTCCCGGTTGCACTTAGTGGGATAATGGACAAGCATGTCCTTGACACGCTTACTGGTCTCTGCAACTATTTCGAGGTTATCTCTCGAAAGTCGATCAGTGTAAAGCAGCTCTGAAGGCTACAGGAAGAGATCGTTGTCATACTAAATGAGCTTGAGATGTACTTCCCACCCACGTTCTTTGACATCATGGTGCATTTGTGTGTCCACATTGTGGATGACATCATCAACCTCGGGCCGACATTCCTACACATCATGATGCCATTCGAGAGGATGAATGGGGTCATCAAAGGATTCGTTCGTAACATGTCCCATCCGGATGGAAGGATCGCCCAGGGCTATCTGACCCAAGAGTGCATCTCCTTCTATGAGAATTATCTAGGCGTCGAAAACCCTGTTGTTGGTTTGCCCGTCAAGTAGCACCTTGGGAGGCTCGGAGGAGAAGGTCACAACAATGGCCGGAGGGAATTGCATGTGGACCACTCGGGTCGACGCAACGACTTAGACAGAGCAAACTTAGTAGTGCTACAGCACCTAAAGGTGCCAGATCCTTTCATGACACTGCACAAAGACACCATCTGAAAGAACTACCGTGACCGGGGGCTGCACAAGACGGGCACCGAAGTTATTAGAGAGCACAATTCAACTTTCTTGTGTTGGTTCAAAGAGCAAGTTCTGGCTAATCCCCCGGAAGAGGGTTGTACGGACGGAATGCTCATATATGCCTTAGCACATGGCCCCATGGTCAACCTCGCGACTTATCAGGCATACGATATAAACGGATACACGTTCTACATGGAGGCAAAAGATATAAACAGTGATTACCAGAACTCCGGGGTGACGATGGAATCCATGACCGGCGACGACGACATAACTGAAAGATACGACCGAAGGGTTGAAGAGATCTGGGAGCTTGACTACTCTGGATTGCACAACGCAACGATGTTCCGTGTCAGATGGGCTAAGTCAGTCCAAAGGGAAAACCGGTATTTCATTACCATGTCTATACCCGACGCCAATAGCGCTACCGTGAATGTCGCCGCCAAAAATGAGCCATGGGTACACACTAAGCACGTGACACAATGCTTCTTCTTAACCGACCCGAGCAATCTTAGTCGTGTTGTCGTGAGGACAGGCAAAACGAGCATCGTCGGAATGGACGGAGTCGCCAACGAGGAAGACTACGACCAGTACAGTGACCCGATGAGGGAAGATGATGATGATGAAGCATACGTCAAAAGAAGAAGCAAGACTACATTACCTATGAAAGATCGTATTCCCTGGAAAAGGAAAAGTCACGACGAGGGGCTCAATTATTCGACAGCGAACAAAAAAGGAAAGAAGATCACTCTGAAATATCATCCACGCTGAGAAACTATCATTTGTGTATCTATTTTGTATACGGTCTTAACCGTTATCGCTCAAATGATGTAATATACATTATGCACTAATTAATATTGCTAAATATTGTGCATCGATCTGAATTAGTGGGAGGAGACATTCCTGTCCACTGCGAGGCATCTTTCGGAGGTGCTCATAGGGTGTTATTCCTAGAAAAACAACCCTATCCCTAACCCGCGCTACAACTTTAAACAGAAAAAGGAAAAGAAATTTTTTGAAGAAAAGAAAATGAAACAGAAAAATAAAAATAAAATTTTACTATTTTAAAAACAGAATAAAAGAAAAGTACATTTTAGAAAAAGAAAAAGAAAAAAAATATGCGTTAGTTGTAGCGTGGGGGTACAGTACCCCACGCTACAGCTAATTTAGCTGTAGCGCCGGTACAGTACCGCGCGCTACAGCTAGGTTACACTTACATTACCGTGCAGGCCTCACTCCTCCTCCTTCCTCCCCATTCCCTCTATCCCCCACTCTCCTCCCGACACAGCCGCCGCGCCCATGGTCAATGCCAACGCCCGCGCCCATCGTCCGCCCGTCCTCACCCTCGCCGCCTCTATCCTCGTCGTCATCCTCGGTGGTGGTGGAGGACCTCCTCGCCGGCGGTCCCTCGACGTCCACGCTGCCCCGCTGCCTCCCTCTGTCGTCCTCAACCCCCTCCGCTGCCGTGCCGTTCCCAATCCCCCCATCGTAGGTAGCCTCCCTCCTCTGTCTCTCTTCTTCTCCGTTTAGGGTTCTGTCCCCAATTCTTACCGCTAGCTAGGGTTACAAATTAGGGCCTGTTAGGGTTTCTATTAAGGTGTTAATTCAACCAGCAGGCAAGGTTCTGAGTACTTGGGTTCTAGTTTCTGTTAGGGTGTTAATTCAACCAGTAGGCTAGATTCAGGGTTGCACGATGCACTAACATCGATGAGGTACCAATCGCGTCCCGGTGAGGTATGCCCGATCTTCCTCCTTTTTCCCCATGATTGTTTCTATTGCAAAATGTTATCTGGCAAACATGGCAGAATTTTCTGAAATATTTTGTACTGGTGCATGGCAAATTTAAGAAAAAAATGTTCTCTACAACATAGTAAATTTAAGAACTTTTTTTGCTAACTAAATTATGGCAATTTTCTAAACCTGGCAACTTTACGATTTTTTTCATATGTAAACATGGCTACTTTTTGAACATGTTTTTCTACTGGTCACATGGCACTTTTTAGAATTTTTAGTTTTCTACAACATGGCAAATTTCGAAGAAAAAAATGTTTATTCACATGCCAAAGACAGAAAACATTTGCCTGCTACATCATGACAAATTTAGAGAAATGTTTTTGTACTGGTCACATGGCAAAATATTCGATTTTTGTCCTACAATACATGGCAAATTTTGACCATGCTTCCTACTGGTCACATGGCAGTTTTAGAAACCTTTCGTTTTTGTACAACATGGCAAAAATTTCAAACCTTAGTTCAGTCACTTGCCAATTTTAGAAAGTTATGTTTCCTAAATCATAACATATTTTTTTTTAAAATGTTTGTAATAGTCACATGACAAAAATGTAGGATTTTGGTCCTATAATACATGGCAAAAAATTAAAATGTTTTCTACTGGCCACATGGCACATTTTTAGAAGAAAAAAATTGTGCACAACATGGCAGAATTATCATGTTTTGTACATTCTCATGGCAAATTTTAGGACATTTTGTCCTGAATCATGGCAAATTTTGATCGAATGTTTGTAATGGTCACGTGCCAAATGTAGGAATGTTGTTTTCTACAACATGGTAAATTTTCAAAATGTTATTGTACTGGTCACATGGCAAATTATGGAAAAAAAATCATGTTTCACATGGCAACTGTAAGATTGTGTATTTTGCCATGTGTATTGCCTGAAATTTATATTTTTTTATAGATAACATGTAAAAAAGTTTCCCAATACACATGGTCACATGGCACATTCAGATAATTGTTTTGTACAACATGGCAATTTTTATAAGATTACCATGATCTAGATAACATTTCTCTTAAAGTTCCCATGGACCATGGCAATTTTAACTTTCCATGTTTCGTTTGGTACTGTACCATGGCAATTTTACATGTATATTAATTTGTTTGTATTCGATCGTGGCAATTTGTTTTTCTATACCAATGCACAACAATTTGACATGTGATAAGTATAAACTTTATATTCTACATGCCATGGCAAATTTATTGTGCATACCGTGGAAATTTATTGTACATACCATGGCAAGTTTGTCTCTGTTTTTTACATATATACCCATTTATATGAAATATTTAACATGGCAAATTTTTCATGTTACATATTGCTGGATTTAATCATGAACACGTCAAACTTACTGTTTTGCGTCATTTCTTAATCTAATATACATGTTTGCCATGTGATGATTACAATTTTTTTGCAATTAGTTGGCATGATTTCGAGAACAAAATTCTTTAATTTGCCATGTGACATTACAAATTTTCTAAAATTGGCCATGACTACATGACTGTTAATTTTTTTATGTTACCACGGCAACTAAATATATGATGCCATGGCAACTTTGTTTTTACTTCTTCATGCCAACTAAAAATGTGTTGCCATGGCAACTTATAGGATAATTATATTTTTGCCATGGCAGTTTTTATATACGTAGCATGGCAATTATATATGCTGTCCCCTGGCAATTATTGAATATGTGGCAAATTTCACTACATATACGGCAAACCATTTGATAATAACGCGCATTTTTGTTTGTAACTTTTCCCTTTTTACATGTAATGAATAACCTTGGGTATTTTTTAGAGAGAGGTAGGTGTTGGCAACACAACATGGCAAAACATCCCTTATGCGCGTGCGGTTGGTCGCGTTAGGGAGCCATTGCGGTTGTTCTGCTTTTGCAAATTCCCCTTCTTGCCCCTCTACGGCAATTTCCTTTTTATTCTTGCCAATTTCCCCTTCTTGCCCACTACCCCCTATGGCAATTTACTTTTTATTCCTGCCCATTTTTTATCCTCTTCAGGGGAATTCAATGGCAGTATAAACCCTATTTTTTCTCAGAGTGTCATGTCAACTTCAAGCTTTTTTCACATGACAATTTGCACTTAATGTCTTGGTAATTTTTATCAAGAAACTTAATGATATGTAGAATGTGTGGAAGGGGAGCAGGGGGTGTAGAGGGAGCGGGAGAGTAGGGGATCAGGTGGGGCTTGGGGAGGAAGAAGAAGGTACAGACAGCGCAGGGGGGGGGGGGCAGAACGATGGGTCGCGCTGGGATCTCAAGGAGCGAATGTTTCCTGCCTAGGAAAAGCGTACGCTCGTTCCCCCATCGCTGGGGAACGATCCTTCGCTCTCGCGACCATCCAAAGGGGACGTCAGCTAGCTATTCGCGTCCATAATTAATCGAGAAACGTAGCGGTTCTTCTTAATGCCTGGAGAAATAAGTATATCATGCGTGGAGCGCATGGATTAGGGTGTGTTTGGTAGCCTGCACTGAGGGTGCACGAGGCTGAAAGTTCCCTGTTCGACCCACTTTTCGCTGTTTGGTAGGGTGGGTGGTCTCTGTTGGGCTATGTCGATCTCATGATGTGGATCTAATCGTATGCTTAATTGAAATATGATAATTTTATTTTGTTTACTGTCTATCTTCTGTACAGAGAGTGTACTATGGTTTAGACAAAAAATTATGCATGAAGGAATTTGTGAACTATCTATCTTCTGTTCATTGTTTGTGATGCTGAATTTTTGTTGTTGTGCTAAGTTTACTGTTATTTGTTTGTATTGTCATAAATGGATGAATTGGCAAGAAAACGAAGGCAACTAATTGTGAGAGGAGCCGGTCTAGTGGCTGGATTGTATGCTTACATGATGCTCATGTTTAGAAGATCTAGGCAACAAACACCGAGGATAACTGTGGGCAGCATGGCCGATCGTGCCATATCTAGAGAGTCAAATTTGAGATATATTTATCACTCTAGCGATATAAATTGTTCTAATCAACTAAGAATGAGAAAAGCTCCTTTTTTTCGTTTGTGTTCTACTGATGCACTGATATAAATTATGGTGATTATGTCTTATGTTAAATGTTAATTTTTTCTTCATATATCACTGTTCAGATTATGTTGGCATGGTAATGGTTTGGTGCTCGAATTGTTTAGATTATCTCATCGAACGTAAGGCCAAAATTCCGTTCATGCAGCCTACCTCATACAGGCTACCAAACACAGTCTCAGCACACCATGTCTTGTCTGATGCAGGCTACCAAACACAGTCTCAGCTCAGCATGCGTCAGTACATACATTGCTACCAAACAGCCGCAGTTGCATGTACTCAGCATGTCTAGACTAAGTATGTCTCAAACCAGAACAACTATGCTAAGGTGGGAATAGCTACCAAACACACCCTTAGTGCTCTGAAAATGACGTCACACACGAGCGCATGCATGGAGGTGAAAAAAGAAGGAACACAAGACATGTGCTCCAGCACCGACATGTACTTGCTCTATGTACGCACGCACGTGCGTGTACGTGTATGCACCGACATATACCAGCCGGCTAGCTAGCTTGACGGACTGTTTTTGTGTTTCCCTCGTTCTTGCTTCGGCAGGTTGTATTGCCCCTCGAGTTGTATGGTTTTCGATCTGTTTTTTCTCATAAACGGAATCAAGGTTTATTTTCTTTCAATGAGATCAAATTCAGGTGGGGAACCGCCCCCTCCCCCCCCCCCACCCACCCGGTGACTGTTCAAATATATATATATATACACACGGAAATCCACTTTGGCTCATAGGTTTATATGCACCCATTGTCTAAATACACATTTCAAAATGCAAACATAGGATGTCCGGATGTATACGCGGGATTTTTTCTTGAATTTTTTAAAGATTTTGAAATGTGTTTTTTATACATATTTCATTATAGGTGTATATACACGTAGGAGCCAAAACGCTATACACACACACGTGCACTTCTAATTTGTTTTTTTCTAGGATAGTGCACTTTTAATTTGGGCAACAGCGAGCCTAGCCTTGTACAATGCAAGGTGCTTAGGGGAGGTGCTTAGAGAAATAAACCAGGCTTTCCTTAAGGACCGGTGCTTATTTGTACAGGGTAGGCGCTTAGTTAGGCGTCTCTCCAGTAAAAATAGGCACGGGTGCTCCAGAAAAACCCGGTTTATTTTTCTAAGCACCTCCCTAAGCACGTAGCATTGTACAAGGCCTAGCAGTAGCGAGATACTCACGTGCTAGCAACCAACTAATGGTCGACGACTTAACTAAAGAGTGGAATTAGAAGATGAAGTTATCTGATGGCTGCCTCGGATGTTGGGGAATACCATTGGTGATGTTTGGTTACTGAGAGTATATCTGGTAGTGTGCTGAATAACATTAAAAAAAACAGTGAACTGAGAATACTACTCTTCCACAGGACACGAGTAGACATCGCGTACGGATCACTCGGGTATATTAACTATCCTCACTAGCTAGGCATCAAAAAACATAAAGTTGATTTATATTTGGTAACACCATGCCACCGCCACCTCGTCGCAAGTCATATGTCACACGGAAATTTACGCGAGCGCACCCGCTGTGTGTGTGGGGTGCAATGCTCTCTTATCACCTCATTTGAATGGACTATTGAGAGGTCACTTTATATGTTGGCCCAAAACTTCGTCCATTGACGATGTGAGGCTAAACTACCACATGCCCTACCACCCATTTGACTTCTCTCCATTTTCTGAAATTCAGATGAGCCAAGCCCATTAACTCCAACACTACACATGGATTGCGGCAGGACATGCTGAACAGATGACCCTGTTGGGTCGTTCCATTTATCTACGTGCTGCTCCTTCTAAGTTGATGATTCGAGGATAAGTTACGAGGAGGATGACTAACACCTGGTGTTGATGTGTTGTCCATGCTACTGCTGCCTCTACATGTGCAAACCTACTAATCATACAAGTACTACAAAAGTAGTATATATGTTCAGGATCCTATGTCCCTTTCCTATCTTGAAAAAAAACTCCATACGTTACAACTCACTTATTTTTTTTGCGAAAACATTACAACTCACATTGTTTCTCATGTTTTAAGATTCGACTGTTGTAGAAGTTATATTCAGTAATGTAGACATAGAGTTTTGTTGGATTGAATTATCAAGAGAAGAGCTAGACAACCGAATTTACGTAATAAAATGAAGGAACGAAGGAAGGAATTGCAGATCACATACGGCAGTAGGTATGAAATCAATCGGTTGGCAAATTGAGGAGAAAAATCTAGGGAGCTAAATAATTCAATTGGAAACAATGGTGATCCTCGATGGATATATAAGCGTACATGCGTGCATCAGAGTTCACCGGATTGGATTGGTCGTCTTACTCTGAAAAGTCACACGAAAAAAACGATTTTCTGGTAATGTGATGAAATCAAGACAAAATACAGGATAAACAAGTGGGACATTATATGTAGACCAAAGGACCAAGGTGGGCTAGGGATTGAGAACTTAAAAGGTAAAGAATAGATGTCTGCTCAGCAAATGACTGTACAGGCTTTCTGTTGAGACCGAAGGAATATGGGTACAAATTTTGCATAATAAGTACCTGCAATCTAAGACCCTGGCCCAGGTCACCGTAAGACCCAATGAGTCGCCTTTCTAGAAGGGGTTAATGAGAACGAAAGCAGCCTTCTTTCACAGGACTAAATTTATCATTGAAAACGTTAACACGACTAAATTCTGGGAAGATACATAATTAGGGGAGACACCACTAGCCACACAATATCCTTCTCTCTATAATATTGTACAACATAAGGACACTTATATTGTTACAATATTACAGTCTGTCCCTCTAAATATCCAGTTCAGGAGGTCCCTAGTAGGAGACCGATGGGACAGTTGGCTGCATCTCGTGCGGAGGTTGATGGACGTTCACCTCTCTGATGAGCCAGATATGATTCACTGGAAATTATCCGTGAATGGGATATTTTCCGTGAAGTCTACGTATTTAGGCTTAATAGACTCTGGTCCAATTCCGAAATCAATCCATATTTGAAAGATTAAACTACCATTAAGAATCAAAATCTTCATGTGGTTTGTGCACACGGAAGTGATTCTGATTAAGGATAACATGGCAAAGCGAAGATGGGAGATAGTAAAAGATGTTGCTTTTGTGATCAAGATGAAACTATACAACACCTCTTTCTCAAATGTCCTCTCGCCAAACTCTTATGGCGTACGATTCATGTACCCATTAATGTTAGCCCTCCAAATAGTATGAACACGTTATTTGGGACGTGTCTCAATGTAGTGGAGCCAAGTACTGCGGGACTTATTCGAATAGGAGTATGCGCATTACTTTGGACTATATAGAACTGCAGAAATGACATGATTTTTAACAAACAAGCTCTTATAATTTTTTTGCAGGTTATATATAGAACCACTGCTTGTGTGCAACCGTTGGGAGACGGTAGCACGGGATACTTACAACCGGTTTGGATGGCGGTCCAATAATAGGCTAGATGTTTAGTCATCTTCACCTGTTTTCGCCAGTTGTGGCAACTTTTATTGTCAATTTACTTTGGCTCTTCTTGTGAGCTTGTACCGAATCTAAGACCTTTTTAGACCTTTTGCTTAATAATATGACTGCATGCATCATTTTCATGCAGAGGTCGGGGGTGACCCTCCTTTTAAAGAAAAAATGGAAAAAAGGAAAAAAAGACCTCTGCAAAGTCACCTCTTACATAGTTGCAGGCTTGAGGATTGCGGCATGGCACCCTCCGGAGCATTGACATATGCGGTGATGCTACATGCCACCCCGCCAGCCTGACATGCTTACGCGTTGCGCTCGCAGTCCTGGACGCTCTGCTCCAATTTTGCAACCCGCAGCCTGGTGACCTACTCCATGACGCCTCCACCGCACTGCAAATGGTAAACGTTTAGAGCCGGAGCGCCGGCGGAACGCTCGGGTCGGTCATGTGCGAGCCAATCGATCCCAGGACCACCTTATCTTCTACCACGTTCCTTGCCTTTCCCTGCCACTGCGAGCGCGGGACTCCAGCTAGCGCGCGGCGAGCAGCACCGGCGAGAGCGCGGCCCTAGTGAGCGCGCAGCCCCGGCGAACGGTGACGGCGCACGGCCCCGGCGAGGTAGCCGTCTACCCCGCATCGACGGTGAGCAGCCACGGCAAGCGACCCCGGCGAGGCCGCCGCCTCCCCGTCCTCGCACGCACGATCACCTCTTATCCACAGCTCCGGCTATTCGAGCGCAACGTCTTCAGCTCTAGCATTTTCCCAGCTCCGGCGGAGGAGCTGCATAACTGTGACGGTGAGGGACACCCACGACGCAGGGGATGCTGGAACTAACATCGAAATTTGCTAGGTACTTCAACCGGCATCACAATTTGCTATAACCAGCATCGTATTTTGCTACCATCGGTGTCGCATTTTGCTACATCGCACATGGCATCGTGATTTTTGCTACAACCGGCAATGAAAAAAGCTACAACCAGCGGATAGTTTTGCTACAACCACAAATTTTTGCTACAATCGACGTTCAAATCGTTGTTGCAACCATTGCTGCATTTTGCTACCATCGGCGAGGAATTTTGTTACATCCATCATGCCAGAGCTGAGACCGGAGATGGTGGCGAGATGTTTTGCAGCAACCGTACTTTGATTTTGCTACTACCGATAGATTTTTTTGCTACATCAATCACGCTGAAGCTGAGATCGGTGGCAGCGGCGAGATGATTTTGCTGCAACCGTTGTTTCGGTTTGCTACTACCGAGAAAAAAAATGCTACAATGTGGCATTTGTATTTGCTGGTGGTGCATCCATGGTGTGCGCCGGCGGCGAGCGCGGGATCCATCCATGGCGAGCGCGGGACGCGGAGCTGCATCCGAGGAGAGCGCGGGCAGGTAGGGGAGCTGCATCCATGGCGAGCACATATCTCCGACGAGCGTGGACAGGCAGGGGAGCTGCATCCATGACGAACGCGGATCTCCGACGAGGACGGGCGGCCGGCAAGCGCAGGGATCTCCAGGAAGTGCGGGCAGGCATGCGCAGGAATCTCAACGCGGATCTCCGACAAGGATGACGAGGAACGAGACTCCAAAAAAAGGAGTCTGTGCGGCTTAATCAGACGGTTAGGAACGCTCGTATCGTACGGGCGGCCGGCCGAAACTTTGGGCCGGCGCGCCGGCGCCCAGTACTGCCCACTGCAAATAGCATCGCCGAAAGCTCCCGGTCTACTTACTCATCCATCAGTCATCACACACGACCAAGGTTTTGGATTTCGTTTTGTAAAATATACCGTCCCAGAACGAAATTGGCGAAATTCGTTTTTTCGCTAAATTTTCAGAAAATTCCGGACGAAAAGCATCATCCAAAATTTGAATTCCTGAACAAAAAATGACCGAATTCTGAACGAAATTATCCAAAAAAATTGAAATCCTACAGCAATTAGAAGACAACAGAATCAAGTTGAACAGCAACGACTCATTGATTACTTATACACAGATGAATTGAAAACTGTTCAACCAGTAGGAATCAAAGAATCGATCTGCCCACCTGCTGCACTATATGGTTCAGTTCCGGCCGGCCGGACAAGCGCATCTGCGCCCTAGCCAACAGCTAGCGCTCCACTCCATGGAAGAGTCCACGCACCGCCGCCGCCGCCGCCGCCGCTTACAGTTTCTTAGGGTTCGTAGCTCAGTTTCAGTCTTATATATATCACCAGAAGAGCAACATAGGTTGGGCCAGAGGCGTGGTTGGGCCAAAAATTCAAATTGGGCCGAAATTTTAGGCCGGCAGACACATCTACCCGGGCTGAACGAAACGGGCGGATTTCGTTGGAATTTCGTTTTTTCCGGACGAAATCCAAAACTCTGCACACGACACAAACGCCATGGTTGTTGTTCCAGTGGTCGTGCCGCGCATGACGCTGGGCTCGCAGGGGCTGGAGATCTCCGCCCAGGACCTCGATTGTATGGGCATGTCTGCGGCGTACGGCGAGCGCTAGCCCGAGCAGGACATGATCGCGCTCCTCGGCCATGCTGTCGCCGCCGGCGTCAACTTCCTCAACACCTCAGACATCTACGGCCTAAACAGCAACGAGCTCTTACTCGGCGAGGTTGACTAGATATATACGTTCTTACTATAGCCGTCTGACGTGTTCCTCGGCTCCTTGCTTGTTGCCATTCTCCAATCACCATTTGCACGTATTCTCTGTGCAATAAAGCAGGTACTGCAGGGAGGGATGAGGAAGAGGTCCAATTGGCCACAAAATTCAGCATCACGGCCACCCGGGAGGTCCACGGTGACCCAGCATACGTGCGGGCAGCATGCGAGGGCAGCCTCTCTCGGCTCGGTGTTAGACTGCATCGACCTCTACTACCAGCACCGCATTGACAAGAATGTCCCCGTCGAGATCACGGTTAGTATTTGATTTCCTATCAATCATTCAGGTTAATTTCCAGATATTCAAGATTGACGATTTGTAGATAGTATTTTTTTAATGGACCCCTTAGCTGGCGAACGTTCGCGAGGAGGGGGTGGCATTTGCGAACGATTTCGCTGGCATTTTTAGTTGTGAGGGGTGGTAGTTTTTCAGAGCGACATGGTAGTTTCTGTCAGAGAAGGCAATTTTTCGTTTAAAACTACCACTGTTTGATCTCGTCTCAGAACTAAAATTGCCATCAAAAGGAGTTCGTTTGCCACCCGTCTCCCAGCGAAGGTCGCCAGATAGGATTTCCGTTTTTAATAAAGACTGAGGACTTGACCAGCCTACTGTATTGACTTCTATATATATATACCTATATATATATATATACCTATATATATGGTATATATATATATATATATAAGAAGGAAAGGTGAAATACGCGGATTACGTGAAGCCTCGGCGTCGACTATAAGAAGGTCACACGTGGTCAATCCGATTATCGCCGTCCAGCTGGAGTGCTCTGTCTGATCAAGAGACGTTGAATCGCCTAGCTGGAGTGGTCTGTCTGATCAAGAGACGTTGAAGAAGATATAATACCAACTTGCAGGTATTCGCAACTGCATTTTGTTCATAATTTCTTTCCAAATTTTTTTTTGGAGAAAGGATGCTTGTATTCAGATCTCATCACATTACAAATCAACATACACCTACAAGCAACACAGCCACATATAAATACGCCCCTATACGGTACAGAAGGGACAGCTGTAATAGCCAAACACACAGAAACCCTTTACACTTTATAGAAATTACTAGGAAGTCCTTGGGATCATCTGTGGAAGCCGAACTCGCCGCACTTTGCCAATCCCTGTCGTCGCCGTCTTGGTCATCGGAACAAGGGGAAGCCACTCACGCCTAGAGCAAGAGAAGCACCATCTCAAAGTTTTTGTGAGCCGCAAGAACTACCTGCAAAGCGGGATCGGATTGGCAGTTGAAGCTCTCGGACAGGGATCCCCCTGTGCTTCATTGCTCCTGGTTCCACCACCTCCGCCGGACACCGGGAAGAAGAGGCAGAACCAAACACCACCCAGCCACAGATCCACCAGCCACCCCCTCCCTGCAAAACATAGCACAAGCACAACTATACAACACCTCCACGTACCTGATCATGCAGATCTGGAGGAAACTTCCATCCCTGGCCCTACAGTAACACCGACCATGGTGCTGCGGTGGCGAGGAGAGGGCCAAATGGCCTTATTTGACCGCATCGGTGTCTTCACCGCCTGAGGTACCGATGCTACGAGACCCAGCAAAGGTCCTAGACCTAAACCCCTACCCGCGTGACCTCCCCGCGGTCTCCCTAGCCTCCCAGTGCCGAAAAATAGCCACCGGAGGCAAGGGAGACCGGCGAATTTTACAAAAATAGTTTCTTATGAGCCGTTATCCTCCTCTATGTATAATACCAACATAAACTTACAAGTTGTGTTATGTTTGTTTCAGAGAACTTGGCATTGGAATTGTGGCCTACAGTCCACTAGAGGCACAGGGATCTTATCTAGTGGACCTTAACTGGTCGACACATTACCTGACGACGATTTCCGCAAGGTGAATGAAGTACCATTTAAAGTGTAAAAGTGAATGATTGAACTGTCATGATTCTCATTGATCTCAGACTATTTATACAGGAGAAGGTTACAAGTCTATGAGAGTAATTCTAACCGCAAGTAAGCGTTGCTAAAGTTTGAGACAAAATAGCAACTCCAATTAGCAGTTGTTAATATCAGAGAGAGATTAGTAACTGCTAATAGAAGTTAGGTTTTACAATGTCGGTTCCCTAATCTGCACATGGTAATTAGTAATTCCCCATGTGATCTAATCCTGTTCCTAACACTCCCCCTTGGACCACACATCTTCTAGAAGTATCCATCATCTAAGATTTCTTGTATATTCGTCATCGATCTTGAGAATCATTTGTACAATTTGAGAACCTCCCCCAAAAACCCTGTGGGGCAAATATGAGGAGTAATAGATACACCATTGAAAACTCCTTAAAACCCCGTGGGAAAAATATAAGGAGAAAACGATATGGTATAATTTATATTGCCTCATTAAAAACCTCTTATGAGAAACCGAATGGAAAAACTCATAAAGGAAAAGAGTACAATATTTATTATCTGATGATAATTAATGGGTTATAGTTCTAGGAGTTTTCTCCCCCTAGAATTTGCAAATCTTGAAAACCTCTCATACCAATTCCGTGAATACATTTTTGGAATATTGAATTTGGTAAAGACTTTGTGAATAAATCTGCTACATTGTCACATGATTTGGTTTGCAAAATATCAATCTCTCCATCTTTCTGTAATTCATGAGGAAAGAACAACTTACGAGAAATATGTTTTGTAATATTACTTTTTATATAACCCATTTGCATTTGAGCAATGCAAGCTGCATTATCTTCATAGATAATATTTGGTGATCCTAATGAACCAACATCACATGAAGTTTGAATGTGGTCAATCATCCTGCGAAGCCATGCACATTCTCGTGATGCTTCAAATAATGCAATAATTTCAGAATGATTAGTGGAAGTTGCTACGAGAGTCTGTTTTGTTGACTTCCATGAAAAAGCAGTTCCACCATATAAGAAGACGAAACCTGTCTGTGACCTTGGCGTTGTGAGGATCAGATAGATAGCCAGCGTCAGTATAACCTACCATAGTCATATCTTGGTTTTTCTGATAGAATAAGCCAAGATCTTTTGTGCCATTTAAATATTTAAGGATATTCTTTACTCTTGTCCAATGACGTTTTGTTGGAGCAGCGCTATCATCTAGCTAGTAAATTTACTGCAAATGCAATATCAGGCCTGATGCAATTTGCAAGGTACATAATCGCACCAATGGCACTGAGATACGGGAACTCAGGTTCTAATATCTCTTCGTCATCATCCCGAGGTCTAAAAGGATCTTTATTCATATCGAGGGATCCGACAACCATGGGTGTTTTGGTTGGATATGATTTATCCATATTGATTTTTTCCAAAACCTTTTGAATATAAGCAAGTTGGTATACTAAAATTCCCGAGGGAAGTTGTTCAAGCTGTAAGCCTAAGCAAAATTTGGTCTTTCCCAAATCTTTCATCTCAAATTCCGTCATTAAATGGTTGCGTGCTTCGTCTATATCATGTGTACTACCAATGATATTAAGGTCATCAACAAACACCAAAATGATACAAAATCCATTTGAGGACTTCTTTATAAATATACAAGGGAAATCATTATTATTTGAGTAACCTTTCTGAACAAGGAACTCACTCAATCGGTTATACCACATTCTACCCGACTGTTTTAAGCCATAGAGTGACTTTTGTAATTTTACACAATATGTGTTGCGATTTGCTTTTGGATTCGGTATTTTAAGTCCTTCAGGGACTTTCATATATATATATATATATATATATATATATATATATATATATATATATATATCCAATTTGAGTGACCCATATAAGTATGCAGTCACTACGTCCATCAACCGCATAGATAAATTCATTTGTACTACCAAAGATATTAAGTATCGAAACATTATTCCACTCATGACAGGAGAGTATGTATCATCGTAATCGATGCCGGGTCTCTGCGTGAACCCTTGTGCTACATGCCTCACTTTGTATCTCACCACCTCATTGTTTTCATCCTTTTTCGAACAAAAACCCATTTTGCTCCCACAGGGAAGACATTCTGAGGAGTACGTATTACTGAGGAAAATACATCTCTTTTGTTGAGCGAGCGCAGTTCTGCCTCAATTGCTTCCTTCCATTTAGGCCAATCAGGGCACTTGAGGCACTCCTTGACGGTCTTTGGTTTTGGATCCAGTTGAAGGGTTTCAGCAATTTTAGAGGCGAAGTATATGTTGACAATTGTATTCTCTCTGTTGTATGATTCTCCTGATTCTATATAGTTTATGGAAATTTCGGTTATACCTTCAGACTCTATGTGATTTTCCATAACAATAGAGTCATGGTGTTCCGATGTCCCAGTGATTATGTTTGTATGTGCATTTATGCTGGGTTCTAGATGTTGAGCATCTGGTTGGTGTCCTTCAACTTGAGGTTGAATTACATTTATTGGCAGAGGATTTGATTTCCTTTGTTTCCGCAGAGGCTTTTGAGAAGCTATATTCCGGTTAATCAGATTTCTCCCCCTCTTATCTCATTTGGGGTTTGAGTGGTTTTACTTGGTACCTCCACATGTTCTGGTGCATTAACTGCCGGAATATGTTATTTAGTGACACCTTTATGGTCAGTAAATGCATCTGGCAAGTTGTTTGCAATGTGTTGCAAATTTATAATCCTCTGAACTTTAGTTTCAGATTCTTTAGTACGTGGATCTAAGGACTAAATGCCTGTTACATTCCATTCTATTTCCTGGCATTCTTCCTGGTTTGATTCTCCCCCTAATGCCGGGAAATAGTCATCATCAAAAATAGAATTAGCATAGCGGGCAGTAAACAGGTCCCCTGTAAGAGGTGCAAGATATTTTATAATTAACGGAGAATTATAACCCACATAGATTCCTAGTTTTCTGTGGGGGCCCATGGATGTACGCTGTGGTGGTGATATCGGTGTGTATACTACGCAACCAAATTTTCACAGATGGAAAATACTTGGCTGAGTGCCACGTACTAGCTGCAGCGGGGGGGCTATGTGATATGCAGTTGGTCTGATAGGTATCACATCTGGGGCATGTAATACCGCATGTGCCTAATAAGATGTTGATAAATTACAATTCTGTAATAGTGGTCGAGCAATTAATTTTACTCTTTTGATGAGAGATTCAGCCAATCTATTTTGAGTATGAACATAAAGCACAGAATGTTCTAAATGAATGCCCATAGACATGCAATAATCATTGAATGCACGTGAAGAAAATTCAGTGGCATTATCCATTCAAATTGTTTTTATATTATTTTTCAGGATGATTTGCTCTTAATTTGATAATTTGAGCAATTAGCTTGGCAAAGGCATGATTTCGTGTGGATAATAGACACACGTGTGACCATCTAGTAGATGCATCTATGAGTACCATGAAATACCTAAAGGGTCCTGATAGTGGTTGAATTGGACCACATATATCTCCTTGAATGCGTTCAAAGAAATTAAGTGACTCATTTTTTACTTTAAGATAAGATGGTTTTATAATTAATTTTCCAGTTGCACATGCGGCGCACATAAAATCTGATGATTTTGGGAATCTATTAGTTGGAAGGTTGAGACCAATAGAATTGTCAATAATTTTTCTCATCATCCCTATGCCAGGATGACCTAGGCGATCATGCCAAGTCTTGAATTTATCAAGGTCTTGAAAAAATATTTTTTAAGCAACATGTGGTACGGGTATTATATAACTGTAATACAATCCAGATGAAAGTGAGGGGAATTTCTCAAGAATTTGTTTCTCATACCCATTGCTCTTTGTTAAAAGCAAATATTCAGTATAATTTTCAGAGATTGTGTCTAGATGGAAATTATTTGATCGGATGTCTTTGAAACTTAGAAGGGTACGTGTAAATTTAGGATACAAGAGTGCATCCTCAATTACAATGATAGTACCCATAGGTAGAACGAGTGTTGCTCATCCTGATCCAATAATTGATGCATCATGGCCGGCGATGGTCATAATATTCACTTTTCACTTAGTTAGAGTTTGGAAATATTTTATTTCCCTTAGTATTGAGTTAGTGGTACAACTGTCCACCAAACATAGTTCTTCTTCCATAGGATTATTTTCCTGTAAAGTCTATATAGAGTAAGAGAATATTTTAGGATGAAATTTTATTCATATTACTCACATATAGATACATACAAAGTATTCATATTACAGTTACAAATATAAATATAACATTACGTCTGAATTACATAATATGATTGGTCTGTAGGAGTTTATTCTACTTAGAGTTATACAAATTATAACATCCATTATTATAATAAAATAGCTGATAACATCAAATGAGTGGTGTGGAGATTATATGAGATCTCCATATGCGTCTTGGGTGTATTCCACCATCATGTTGTCGACATCAAGAAGATCTTCATCCTTTTGCCTTGTTTCCTGAGGCGCGCTTTGAGAAGTGCTAGCTTCAAGGTTCTCTTCTTGTTGTAAAGCGTCGAAGTGAGCTTCAGCTTTTCCATGAACTTGTTTGCCTTTCCCGCTGGATTTGAGGTATAAATCTGCTAGATGCTTGGGAGTACGGCATTTGCTAATACGATGGTTAGTACATCCACACATTCGACAAATCTCGGAGTTGGTGTTCCGGTCATCTTTCTTGAAGTGACCTTTACCTTTAGATTGACCAAATATTTTCTGCTTATTGTTCGTTTTCCACTTTCTGTTGAATTTCTTGAAATTCTTTTTGTTGCCCCCATACTTTTTAGTAAACTGAGTGTTAGCATGTGCTTCAGGGAGTGGCATAGAGCCCGTTGGGCGTGTCTGATGATTCTTCATGAGAAGTTCATCATGTTTCTCAGCCTGAAGTAAAGTGTATATGAGCTCAGAATACTTTTTGTATTTTTGTTGATGGTACTGCTGTTGTAGTACTCTCATTGAGGGGTGGAAAGTGCACAAGGTTTTCTCAATAAGATCTGCTTTGGAAATTGCTTGATTGCAAAACCTTAGTTTTGAGTTAACCTTGTGAACTGCAGAGTTGTATGCTACCACAGATTTGAAATCTTGGAACCAAATGAGGGACCATTCTCTCCGTGCTTCTGGCAGCATAACCGCTCTTTGTTGGTCATATCTCTCCTCGAGAGAGTTCCATAATGCAAGTGGGTCTGCCTCCATTAAATATTCTGTTTTTAAATCTGAATGGAGGTGATGCCTTATAAAACTTAATGCTATATATTTGTCTGCTTGTGGTATTTCCTCAGCGCCTTCAGCAGGTGTGATAATTGTGGAACCAAGTTTACGACATTCTAATCCTATCTTGGTATCCATATCCCATGATAAATAATTACTACCATCTAGCTCAAGTTTATGAAATTCTCTATTCATGACGCCAGCCATTTCCTGCATGTTGTGATCATGCATGAATTAGTTTTACTATGAGAGTAAAATATAAGTAACAACAAATGATTTGGAGCAGCAAGGTTTTGAAGTATAGCTGATGCTTTTATACCTATATGTGTAGACCTCATTTTATGTAGATGACACATTGAAGATAGTCACCATTACGGTGTAGATCTCACAGCAATGGAGAACATAATCTGGCCTTTACCCGTAGATGTTGATATTTCCATTACCTTGTGTCATACTACATTTGACAAAACACTTTGAAGGTAATCATCTTTCAAATGACTAGATGTAGACCTCACAACAATAGTGGATAGTTTGCAATTTGATGCAGTAGAGCACACTGTTACCTTGTGATTTGCACGTAAAATATTCTAGGTAGTCACATGAATTCGCATATTTGGTAGAGCACTTCAAGATAGTCATTTTGCCAAACAAAAGAAAGAGGCAAAATGTAGATCTTACAGTAATGAGGATAATCTGCAAAGTGCAGTAGATGCCTCATTTACCTTGTGATCTCAAACTTTGAATTGTAAATAAAAATTGTTGTACTTAAGAATTACATATTCTAAAAAAAATGTTGAAGCAATCATACAGAATATGTATACATAGTCTGAAACTTTATTCTAGACAATACATGGTCTAAAATACAGATAAACAGAGGTTCTAAATACAATAAAATATCACTCTGAAATAAACAGGACGGGCAGCTCTGCAATATACGGATACTATGGGCTCTTTTCTGATGAAAATACCACAGCACCAACAACCTCTTATTATTATTTTTTGTTGTTGGCCAGTAGGCCTAATTGGGTGAGGAAGGGGCGAGTGGGCTGGCCCAGCACCGACAGAAGAAGGGATAAGGAGGGCAACGATCGAGGGTTTTCCCAGGACCGCCACTCCCGATCCCCTTTCTGTTTGATGGTGTGCCAAGCACCAGCAGCACGTCGGCCCTCCCCTGCCCCATCGCATCGTCATCAAGGGAGGCGGGGTGGGCCCCACGCCGCAGCACGGCCTACTCCGTTGTTGCTGGCCCCGGGGACATCGGGGTGCTTGCCCATGGAGTCGGTGGTTGCCGTGGCGTGCATACCCACGGCGACAGTTCTGGTGATGGTTCCTGGTGAAGAAGCGGCCACGAGGGCCACTCCTTGGACCAAGACCATAACGGCGATGTGCAGCACAGTGGCGATGGGTGCGAGGAAAGCGATGACTTTCCCTCTGGATGAAGCGTGCAAAAGCGAAGGCCAGTGACGGCAGGTTTCTCCCTGCGATGATTCTTACATTTCCTTTTCTTTTCCCGTGATGGCTCTCTGTCTCTCTCGGCTGAGCAGTGCTGATAACGTTTTAAAGTGTAAAAGTGAATGTTTGAACTGTCATGATTCTCATTGATCTCGGACTATTTATACAGGAGACGGTTACAAGTCTGTGAGAGTAATTCTAACCGCAAGTAACGGTTGTTAAAGTGTGAGACAAAATAGCAACTGCAATTAGCAGTTGTTAATATGAGAGGGAGATTAGTAACTGCCAATAGCAGTTAGGATTTACAATGTCGGTTCCCTAATCTGCACATGGTAATTAGAAATTCCCCATGTGATCTAATCCTATTCCTAACAGTACCCATGATCCATCAGGACTACATGGGGCTAGCTTAATTCCTCTAACAAATATATCCCATTGCATTTCTAGAATCCCCCAAGATTTCAACTCGAGAACATGGAGAAGAATGCCATAATATTTGAGCGTGTGAGCGAGATGGCCACGAGGAAAGGATGAAAGTCCTCGCAGCTCGCGCTGGCCTGGGTTCACCACCAACGAGCTGACGTCTGCCCCATACCTGGCACAACAAAAGTAGAGAATTTCAACTAGAACGTGAGAGTGTTATCTGTAAAGCTCACACCCGAGGAGATGGCTGAGCTTGAATCATATGCCGCCATGGATAATGTCCCATCTGATCGGTACCATAGCACGTTTCTTAACACCTGGAAGGACTCCGAGACCCCTCCCGTGTCATCTTGGAAAGCCACTTGAAACCCACTACGCTGATGATTCGTATCACCGGTCTAAAATAGTTGGGAAATAAATTTTGAAATATATTGCATTGCCCCCCTTTTGCCATTAGATTAGGCTTTTGGGTGAATAGGTTCGGTGCATGCAATTTAATATGGTATCAGAGCCAAGAGGTCTCGAGTTTAAGACCTGGCCAAGGCAGTATTTATAAAGATATTTGTGGCCTACATCAGTCCCACGCCTAAGGCCCAAGGAGGCTAGACGCGAGGGGGAATATTGAAATATGTTGCATTGCCGGCTTTACCCGTTAGCTTAGGCTTTTGGGTGAACTGGTTTAGTGGATGCAATTCAATGTAATCAAATAATCATTTCGTGGATAGGACCTTCAAATGTTTACGCATGTTTGTTTTTTTCTTTTTCTCAAAAAATAATCATACAGCCATAATTTTATTATTAAAGTTGATGCAAGGGAACAAGACCAAAGCATAAAAAAAGTAGAGTATATTAAATACATAAAAATGGTAGGACCATGTCAAGATATGGCATAAACATCTATGACTAAGTCATCGTTCTTTCGCAACTACGCCTTCATTAGGGGAATACGCACTTGAGCCAACCTTGCCAAATCCAGCATGTGACGGCTAGGAGAAGGATTTTCATTTAGGATGTAGGGTCCAACGAGTGAAGTCTAGAACATCGGCATGAAGACGCCTTCAACAAGATAATGACGCAAGTGTGTCGCTGCATGCTCCAATCAGTAAAGGCAAGATCGCGGCGGTGTTTTAGTCAACATCTTGATGGAGATCTTCCAAGAGCTATGCCATCCTGTGCTCCGCATGAAACCACTATCGTGTCCTCCAGAGATAGCCGCAAAGAGGCCACCATGGAAACTCTACGCACATGTGCACCAGGCTAGCCCTGATCCACTGATTTGGATGGACTACACATGTCGGAAAGAGCCAACGAGCCGACCTCCATCCAAAGGAGAATAGCCCCGTTGCTGCCGGCGGCAGCAAGGGAAAAGAGTGGTGCTAGGTAGCAAATGGGCAGGATGCCTCCAACACCGAACTAATGCCATTGGCCTCAGGACTCTCCAATGTAGTCGTGGATCTGGAGTCTCCACTCCAATGCCGTTGGCCACAGTCCCTCCTATTCCTGTTCCAATAGGTGACATCCAGGTCAGGTCCATTACCGACTAGGCAACGGCGCAGGCTACACGCCTACCGTCACTCAATCCAGCGGAGCTCCCATCCACTGCAGGCCGGAGCTGCCACCGTCGTGTTGACATGGGACCTTATCGGCCCCCCGACTTGTTCGAGAGGAGTGCCCTGTTGCCACCATCAATTGCGGGCTTTGCCCAGCGCCGACCCTTAGCGGCGGCGACGAGAGGACATGCCGTTGAGCAGCCTCGATCGATGGTTAGTGTTTGTCACTCGAGTTGCCTAGGATGGTGCGGGTGTGAGATGCGTTCCTCCAGTGACCTAGAAAAGGTGGCGGCGGCGGTGGAGGTGATGGCGGAGCTGCACACCGGCGGCAAGGCTCTCTCCCCCGAGCACGTTCCTCCTCCAGCTTCCTCTCCACCCGCAGCAAAGCTCTCTCCCCTGAGCTCATTCCTACTCTAGGCATTGGAGGTGGCAGCCGCGCCGGCGATGGAGACGATGATAGCCACAAGCTCTGGCTGCCAACAGCATACGGCATGAGGCGTGGGCAGTGGCGGCGAGGGGTGCTCGGTGGGGAACACCTGTCACGACTCCAAATCAAGCAGCTAGCAGCACGGCTTGTCATGGCTCCCGGGGGCGTCGTTGTTGTGCTTACCATCACTGACAAGTGACGACCTTGTCGATGGCACGCAGCGGGGACAGTGGTGCTCTCACGAGCTCTACCTCCCTACCCATCGAGCCTTCTCCCTCACCTAAATCCGGGAGGTAGGCCATCCTCGGCAACGCGGCGCTAGTGGCCGCGTCACGGTGCTGCTGCTCCCTGGAGTGCAAGGGCCCGGTGAGCGGCACGAGGTGGCACAACGCGAGCGAGAAGGCGGCGATAGCGATGGGGATGGGGACCACAGTGAGCTCGCGGCGCCGTGGAAGAGGGCGACTGCGACGCGGAGAATAGGAAGCCCGGGTCGGCGCGGGCAAGTTCGGTTATGGGGCTGACAAAGTCCATCACCGTGTGCTGGAGATGTGGACGAGGAATGCTGGCTCTCGTGGGGGGGGGGGGGGGGGGAGCTCGCCCTGCCGGCAAAGCCTTCACCTGCTGCCATGGCCAGCGTGGCCTCTCAATTCTACGACGGCGGCGGGAGCTCGAGGTCCTCCTTCTCCGATGACGTTTCCTAGTGCGGATGCCCGATACCAGGGAAGCCCGAGGTCGAGCGGGATGGAGTTGTAGGAGCTCTTGCTCAGGTAGAGGTCTCCGGCGTCGCCATATCCACTCTCTGGCTCGATGTGCTTGGAAAGGGGAGAGAGGAGATAAAGATCGGCTCAAGCCGATATAAGCCAATCCACTCCCCTAGTCACTGATTTGTGGGTCCCACTAGTCAGATTTCACGTCAACTGGCTAATTGCCCTGATTATGGTTTTTTTTTGTTACTAATTAGTCCTAGACTTGTGAATATTTTTTTTTAAATCCCCTAGGGTTGTGGTTTTGTGTTACCTTAGCCCCAAAAAGTTGAGTATTGGTGCAGTTTCCTCTTCTTAAAATGGGAGTCATGGCGCCGATGCCTTGTGACCCTAGTAGCGTAGTACCATCCAATCCTATGCATGTATGTATACCTCTCATAATGATGCTAGGCGTGAAACATTGGGAAACGTGTGTCTAGTACTTCAAGAGAGGCCCGTGATGTTGTGTTGTTAAGCCACTTAAGGCAAAGAGGGACACACATATGCTTGCTTGCTAGTTCATTATAGGGAAACACGTTACATCATACGTCTGAATTCTCTCCATCGCCAGACCATTGTTTCTCCGTTGATTCACTTTACATCTCACGGTCCAGATATCTCTCGGAACTGCCATGTTACACGCTAAAAAAACTATACGGAGAAATCCTCACGATCCCCAAATCCAGCAGATTACCATCGCACCCCTTTCCTTTCTCCACTCCCGTCGCCGTTGTTTCCTTGTTTCGTTGTCCAATCCAGTGATCGCCATCTCCACCACATCGTCGACGAGCTCACCTCCCCTTCGTCCCTGGATTTCTTGTAGTAGGCAAGCAGCTTTATCTCGAGTTTGAAAGAATGAGCTCCCGATCGATCTGTGGTGGTAGCGTACCATCTTGCCCATCACGGTGGACCGCAGTGCCGACGGCCTCCCTGAGGCGGCCATGATGGTGTTCTTGTGAGCAGCTCCCAATCTGAACCTGATCTTGCTGCTCCGTGCCCAGCTCGCTGCAGCATCGTCGTCGACCTATCTAACTGCGCAGGCCTTCAGCAGCGGTGCAGCAGGCCGCGTAGAGCTTCACCATGCCACAGTAGAGGTCACTATTGCCGGTGGCCGACACCAGGGTCCCTTCTTCGCAACGACGACAGGGCGGTTGCCGGTCTGTACGAAATCCATACGTTTTCCCATTTTTTTGTTGATGTAATTTTGTTATCAATGCACAAATTCTCCAGTTAGGAACAATAAAATTGGTTATCGATGCACAAATTCTCCACCCAAATCATGCAGGCATACATGCAAATTTGTGCTTCCACCAACTCTTAATTTTGTTGTGATAGAGTAAGTCATTGCTTCATGTTACATGAATAAAATGAATAATGGTGGTATTAAACATCACATAATTATGCATCCAAGTGTTGGCATCGAGTATTGCTTTTTTGCTAAGTTCAAAAGCCTATGCTTCTAAATGGTATTAGTTATGTGGTGGTAGCTCAAAATTGATGCTTCAATTATCCATGATTCGCAAACACCATACATTTGTTTCCTCGATGCATTTTGTTTCGATCAGTAGAACCATGCTTCTATCATTTTTATCATCTTGATGTTTAAAATCGTCCAAATCATTGTTTTCAATACTAGCTCGGAGCTCCCTACATTTCAAATATATACTTTCCATATGTCCTTATTGTCCCAATTTTGAACTCCCATGCATTTATATGGTTCTACATATGTTGACATAACTTAACTTTTAACTTCCAAATGCCATGTCCTTATGCATACTACATGTGTTTCTTCATTCCACATAGTTTGCATCAGTACAACCATGCTTCTACTTTTTTGAATTTGTTGTTTAACCATGCCCATTTGCTTCCTACATTTCTCACAAATATATATATATATATATATATATATATGTTTCCCTTGCTTCTAGTCTATATTTCACATTACCTTTTTCTCCAATTGCCACACTGAGCTTACCAAGCTAGCTTGTTACTTCTTATGCCATGCTTCTGCACTATGCTTCTTTTTTCTTTTCCTGGATTTCGTTACAGTCTGTCTGTTCGATGAAGCATGCAAGCTACCATGACTTCGAAGGAAATTTCATTTTCATTAGATGCAAATTTTGATTGTGGCGTGCTTCCATTTATTCCAACAATGCTTTAAGGTTCCAGTGTGCTTCCATTTATTCCGACAATGCCCTAAGGTTGCAGTGTGCTTCCATTTAATCATATATTTGCTTCAACCATTACCAAAAATGTTTCATTCTTTCTCGCATTTTTATTCCCAGTGGTAATGCTTCCATTGCTTCTTACATATGCTTCTATTGTGTAAACAGTTTGCTGCACACAACGATATACATTCTTCCTTGACCTTACATGTTTCTCTGGTTCAGATTGCCTACCTGTGATGCAAACGGGGCCAGGCGCCGCTAGTCGCCGACAATTACTGTGTTGGCCACAAGAAGTTTGCGGCGTGTGAAGTGCTTATCAATGATCAGCCCATTCAACACATTCTGCGGGTTCGCTGGGTGGAAATGGAAATAACATCGTTGTAATAATGTTTCATTTTTACTAAATGAAATACCTGTATATTGTTGCTCATACCGAGTGGATTTATCTCAATTTGTGGTGCTTCTTGTTGTGCTTCCACATGGGATTTTTGGCTATTAATACTAGTCGTCAACCCGTGCAACTGCACGGCTAGCTATTACAAATATAGAAATCATAGAAAACTAAAGATACATTTTTGATATATCCGAAATTGTACAAATGCAAATTATCATAGCAGCATAAAAGTAAATAACATGTACTAATTATTTGATCCATCTGGTATTAAATATATCATGCATACTCTATTTGACAAAAGTCCAGTGAGTGGGAGACATATATCTAGTGCCTTCATGTTTCAAGAAAACAACATATGGTCATCTTGTGCATGACTGAATGCCTAACATACATGTATGCATGTTGTAAATAGGAAAGGTGTGGCCATAAATATATTGATAAATCATCTCAATTTGTAATTGTAGATCCATTTGTATTATATTTTAATCATTTCTTCAAGCGCTGCCTGGTCCAGTCTATTGTACCTGATGTAGGTCGAAGTTGTTGCACACCATAGTGAATGATAGCTTCCACTATTTAAGGTCCGGCATTGGCAGAATACACATTTCTTATATCATGTAGTGCATATACCAGTGGATTTGCACAATATGTACACACCTATGTTTAGTATCGCGTCTCCCTTCATGTAGGATACTGGTCAAAGCAAAATTAATAATCCCTATGATCCTATTATAGAGGTTGTACTATGTGCGCGTCAATTAATCTGGATGGAAGGGAGTATATATAATATAATAGTAATTAATTTAGTGTCGATGAGTATAATTTAAAAGCTAATATACATGTATACACATGTTTTCTACTGTGGAATAAGTTATTAAGCATAGCTTCTAAGTTTATAATTTTCATTTGTAACAGAAGAAATTAGTCCATGGGAAATGGTTTTTAAGCAATAGGGATAGTAATAGGGAGATATCTAGGAAACTTTAGAATAACAAATTCATTAATTTGAGTGCATAATATCCCTAGGAAAATATAGTTAGAATACAACAAGTATCAAAAGCCTATGTAATTTTACTTCTTCCGCTATGGCACACAGATCTTCTGTCGTGTTCTTGTAAGAAAACAGTATATAGATAAAGCAAGAACCGGAATATACCTTTCGTAAACTGAAGAAATAATGATTTTTTTAAACAACTTATATATCCTGTCAAAAAATGACAGCAATGGAATCTAATTTAAAACTATTTAAGGGACGTGTTTCGATCAGACCACTAAAGTAACAATACTACTATATGATTTTTAGAGTTTAGTATATCGAGAACTGGATTACCCAATAGAGTGTTCATTGTGACACCTCATTCTTCTATAGCAATTCAGGTAGAAGGGACTTTGCTATTTAGACTTTTGGCTCACACAACTGAGATATCAATGTGGTTGGAATAAATTACTTAAATAAGTCAAAGAACAATTTTCTTACAGAGAGCAGGTGAGAGACAAATAGCAAGCATACGGTGTATGATCTTTTGGGTTTGGATGGTTTTGTTTTTATACCTTGAACCACTATGCCCTAACATCTGGTCGTCTGTTTAAGAAACAGACAATTGGATAGTAGGCAGAAATAAAGGAAACTATAGTCTGTACTCATTGATTAGATGACATATGCAGTTGTAAGATTATAATGAAGTGAACATGGGAACTTGTACATCATATTAAAACTTTATAATTTAATTATTCTTATGCAAAGAAAATTAACTGATGTACTTACACTAATGGGTGGGTTACACAGATATTATGCATTACGTAGCTTGCATCTTCTCTTGTGCAGCAACTGTTGCCGCTAGAACTCACTGCATGTCGCACTCAACCATTCGTCTATCACGACGCCCGGTTCTCTCTCTTCTTGCTGCTGCTGTTGATCTTCTGTAAAGAGCCTCTTTCTTCTAGTTCTTACTGCTGAGCGTAAAGAGCCGCTTTCTTACTGATGATCTTCTGCTAACCTAGTCGTACGTACCTCCCACATGTGAGACCTCAGACCTCAGCAATCATAAGATGCATCGATCCGTGGTACATGTGCCTACTCATGCATCCAGAAAATAAATAATTTCAACTTGCATGGGCTAAATTACGTGATGTGCATTACGGTGCCAGTCGACCTACACAGTTCTGAACCCAGCGTCGGGTCCGTTGGTGTGCAAGTTGACCTACACGGTTCTGAACCCAGTGTCGGATACGGGTCTTCAGTTGCCATGAGTTCATCAACGCCCACGATCCCGGCAGTACATGATGTAAACCGTGAACCCTAACCAAAATTGCGGTTGACAATAATTCGGCAACGCGGACGACGCCGGCAGTAGATGATGTAAATCCTGAACCCTAGCACAAAGGAAAGAGATATCGTACAAAGTCGGATGAGAGAAAAAATTGATTTTTCTGCTTCAAGAAAAGACAAACTGAAGCACAAAATATGTTTCTTTAGAGATTTACTAATGGTGCAATTGGACGCGGTGGTTGCCGGATGGACCTGCAGCCCTGATGGGGAGACACAAAGTGGAAAAGGATGAAGGACATGGGGCTGCAGCGCTGGGTAAAGTCGCTATGTGATGAAAAGGAAAACGTACATGGATGGAAAGGTTGTGTACAATCTTGCAATAAAAAAGGAAAAAGATAACGCCCACACGTGTCGGCGTTTGCATCTCGCCCACATGCATTGATCGCCGTCGATGTGCACTTGCACGAATCTTGGCATGCAGTGTCTGGTTTTTGTTGCCACGTAGGATCCGGCCGATGTGTGGACGTTACCCCACCTCGCCCACACGCCCGTTCTTTCTCGGAGTAGTCGCAGTTGCCAAGCCGGCGTGCGGCGGTTCCGCTGTTGCGCCCGCACGCCCTCCTCCTCTCTTATTCTCTTCTTCCAGAATCCTTCCCCATTCCCGGCTCATTCATCCCCATCCCATTTCATCTCCCTTCATCTGGCAGTTTCTAGGTGGAGGCAGAGCAGAGGAGAAGGGGCGGCGGAGGCAGAGCATAGAAGAAGGGGCGGCGGCGGCGGACGAGCAGACGACCGATGTTTCGTCGCCGTCGGTGGTGTTCCAGCAACCGGAACGTCGTCGCGGTTCAGTCACCGCGCGCAGGTAGGGCGTCGGCTACTCCCCTGGTATAAATCTGTCGCATCCCGCCCGCTCATCCGCCCCCCACCCCACCCTCCCCTCCGGCGAGATTCGCGTGGTTCTCGGGATCGATTCCCCGTCGACGAGGGGAGTAGAAAATGTGCCGTCAGGTCGTCACTTTCTAGTTCGTTCCCCGCTGATATTAAGGCCACACCGGTGATGCTCGGTGTTCCTCGCGCGGTACAGTTTCTGTTCTGACAGAGTAGATCCGCTCAGTTTTCTGCTCTGATTTTCTTACTTCACGGGGTTGCACGCAACGATTTTCGTAATTTTTAGGAGTTTTTAGTGCCGATGTTCGTGCCTGAGAGCACGGTATGATACCTAGATCTACATTTCCAGACATTTGGTTGTGCAAAGCAATGTAGGTTTGTTTTCCTTCAAACTGACTTGTTTGCCATGTTGTTCTCTATAAACTTGGGAGTTTAGCCTACTGGTTTATGCACAGATTGCCCCAACGTTTGTTATGTACATGGCAACTGATCAGTTGAACTCACACTGTCAGTTGCCATTCGCTTTTCCACTGATTCATGAGAACATGGCAATTTTAGACTTCTGGTTTATGCACATATTGCCATATGTTTTGATATGTTCATGGCAACTGATCAGTTGAACTCACAATGTCAGTTGCCATTCGCTTTTCCACTGATTCATGAGAACATGGCAATTTTTAGGCTACTGGTTTATGCACATATTTGCCATATGTTTGTTATGTTCATGGCAACTGATCAGTTGAACTCACACTGTCAGTTGCCATTTGCTTTTCCACTAATTCATGATAACATGGCAATTTCGTACCTGCTATTCAGTTAATCATATGGCAACAAATTGGTACTCATCTAGACTTCATTTGCCATTTGCGTCAACTCCGTTTGTAAACGAGATGGTCGACGCGGTCTTGTTGCACTAGTAGAAAACGGGCCTTTAGTCCCGGTTCCAGAGGGCCTTTAGTCCCGGTTCTGGAACCGGGACTAAAGGGTCGGGACTAAAGGCCCCCCCCTTTAGTCCCGGTTCGCTTACGAACCGGGACAGAAGGGTCTCCACGTGGCCGCTCTCTGTGCGTGGGCTGGAGAACCTTTAGTCCCGGTTGGTGTTACCAACCGGGACTAAAGTCCACCTTTAGTCCCGGTTGGTAACACCAACCGGGACTAAAGGATCAAAAAAAAATTCAAAAAAAAAAATTCAAATTTTTTTTTAAATTTTTTTCTTCTGATTTTCAAATCTTTGAATTATTTGACAATTTAATCTCTAATCACCCCTCCTCATTGCTTCAGAATTTAATCTCTAATCTCTAATCAGCACTCATTCCAAATCGTCTAACTTCCCGGCCGGTCACCCATCCTCTCACTACTCCAGCCCCAGCACGCTTAACTTTCAGGTTCTATTCCCCCTAGTTTCCAAGTCTGCACTTGTTGTATTCCTGACAATAGTAAGCAATCAATCCTGTTAACCCTTAGGTCTTGATATCACATGATTTAATTTTTTGAATTCCAAACAATTATTA
This sequence comes from Elymus sibiricus, assembly GCA_039707655.1. Taxonomy (NCBI): domain Eukaryota; kingdom Viridiplantae; phylum Streptophyta; class Magnoliopsida; order Poales; family Poaceae; genus Elymus; species Elymus sibiricus. The sequence continues at coordinate 535,956,628 of CM077675.1, forward strand.
AAATAAACAACAATGATTAATTTAGAAACTAAAAAATACTTCAAAAAAAGGAAAAAAATTCAAAAAAATAAAAAATTCTCAAAAAACAAAAAAAATCCAAAAATCCAAAATAATACAAAAAGTTCAAAATAAAACAAGTAATAATAATATTGAATTTCAATGAAAATAAAGTAAGTATTATTATTATTATTATTATGCCGTTTATTCATTTAATATGGCATAATTAATATCTTTAAATCTGTAAATCGAAATTCGACAAATAATATATCCATTATTATCAGAAAAATGTGACCATGATGTCACACGCTTAACCGTTTGAGTTTGAAACTATTATTCTGAAGAACAATAATTATTTAGTCGTTTGACCACAGTTTGACCACTATTTAATCAGAGTTTGACCACATTTCATTTTTTTAAACTTATATTAACTAAAGAATTTTTGTGTGTTCAATATGAACCATTCAAAGCCACATCCTCAAATTTCAACCATTTCTGAATTCATTTGCCATTTTTCATGCATTTAATGATTTTTTGAGCTAAATTAGCCCGAAATTGAAAAGCACTACAAATGAACTCTGAAAAGGTTGAAACTTGACATGGTATCATCATTTCACCCAAATATCTTGTGCTAAAAAGTTGAGAGGGTTATGGCAAAAACTGGATGCACTTTGTGTACAAACTGGTCCATCTCTTTCGAAGTAACAGGGTTTCAGACGAAAACTCAGCTGTTATAAAGACATTTCATCTTTTTAATCTTATTTCTACTCCAGAATTTTTGTGTGTTCAATATGAACCGTTCAAAGCCACATCCTTAAATTTCAACCCTTTTTGACTTCATTTGCTATTTTTCATGTATTTAATGATTTTTTGAGTTAAATTAGCCTGAAATTGAAAAGCACTAAACCCGGGACTTAAAACGTCCGAAAACCCTAAACCCGGGATTTAAAACGTCCAAAACTCTGTTACAAACAGTAAAATTGTATGTTCAAACCCTAAAACCTAACCCTAAACTTAGAAATCTAAACCCTAGCCCCTAACCCTAAAACGTCTAAAACGTCGAAAAACTCTATTTTCCCTTTGGAATTTGGTGATTTAAAAAATTGTCGAAACGGAAAACAGGACTAAAGGGGGGGCCTTTAGTCCCGGTTGGTATCTCCAACCGGGACTAAAGGGGGGGCCTTTAGTCCCGGTTGGAGATACCAACCGGGACTAAAGGGGCTGGCACCGTTCGAAGCCGGTCACAAACCCTTTAGTCCCGGTTGGTGTGTCCAACCGGGACTAAAGGTCCCGTTCGAACCGGGACTGATGCCTGCGCCGCTCGAACCGGGACTAATGCTCACATTAGTCCCGGTTCCTAATGCAACCGGGACTAATGTGCATATTGAGCTGTGACGAAAGCCCTGTTATGTACTAGTGTTGGTTCATGTACATTTTCCCGTCGTGCTTTATTGGTTTGTGGCAACTGGCTGTTCAAGCTAACATATCAGTTGCCATGCTCTGTGTTCACTGATTCATGTGTGTGAACTATCTGTTGTGGTCACAGAATACATAACATGTTTTTCTTGCCATTCACTCCCATTGTTACATGGCAATTCCCCTATACTATATACAGTTTGCAGGTGGCAATTCATTCTTTGCACGCAACACACCTTTTCTGCCTCTGCTTTTGGTAGTGCTGCACGGCAAATGTCTAATGCACTTTATGTAGCAGCTGGCAAACACACCAGATTTTATAGCAATGCTTTAGTTATCAAAATGTGCTAGTCGGTCTTTGTTTGATCAAAGCAGTTGCCATCTGTATGTCTCTTTAACATGGCAGTTTCCTTTTGCTTTTTTGTTTGGATCTCGCTTCTCCATGTCTTTCATCATGTACCTTTCTCTTTTAGGTGCGTACTCACGTGTGCTTTGTTCTTAACACAGCATAATGGTTCGCGTTGACCAGCAAGACGACGACGACGACTTCGTGGAGCCACTCCCACGGCAACGTGCGGATGCTCCCGGGAAAGACGGTGATGAGGTTCTTCACTCGTCCCCCTCCCCGCCCCTTCCCCAAAAATGTTTTATTGTGTGATATGCACGTTTTCCATTCATTTCTTGAACTTGCCAAGAGTAACCGTGCTTCTTCTTTTTTTTTGGCAGAAGAGGAAAACTACGCGGCGCAATAGGGCTTCTCAAGAACGGCTGACTTTACTGACCAAGGGCTTCAGTGCTGACCAGAAGAATGCCGCTGGCGATATGGGGATGCAGTCTTTGATGAATGTCCTGTGCCCAAATCTGGTGAACCCTCTCTGTGATTGGTTTGGGAAGATGTATGACCCTGCATCCAAGGAATTTGTCATTCCTGGACATGGAAGACTCCCTTTGGACGAGGAGTCTGTTTTCTGTACATTAGGTGTACCCCGTGGGGAATTGATTGTTCCTTACGAGACTAACAACGGCATTGAGCAAGAATTGTTCCCTCGTTTGTTTCCTAGCGAGGCAACCATGCCTAATAAGACGGTTCTAGCAGATTCGCTTGAGAAGATGAAAACCCACGGCGATGTATTCAAGATGAAGCTTCTAATGTACTTGATTTCATCTGTCTTTGCGCCTACCACTTCGCTACGGCCAAGCAACAAATGCTTCCCTATCCTGGTGAATGTTCTTCATCTTTTTTTGTTCTCCTGTAATGACTGACTATGTTTTCTTGCGTATGTGTTGATGTTTTTCAAATCTTTTGCTTTTTTTGCGGGCGAGAATTGATGATGTGAAGAATATGAATTGGTGCAAATTTATTGCTGACTTCCTGCATGACGCCCTTGCAAACAAGATGTACCAGAAGGGCTGCCGCCTACACCTAATGGTATTCTTGTTTTGTTCTCATTATGTGTTTTTACCATGTGTTCATTCTTTTCTTGTCGGCACTGCATAAAACATAATAATATATGGGGCATTCAAGCTTGATATGGCAACTGCAATAGATCATGTATGGCAACTGCAATAGATCATATATGGCAACTGTAATAGATCATGTATGGCAACTGCAATAGATCATGTATGGCAACTGCAATAGATCATACATGGGGCATTCTTTTCTTGTATCATAATTGTATGTTTTTTTCCAGTAGCAAAATATGCGGCAAACGCAATAGATCATGTATGGCAACTGCAGTTTTGCAGCTGCGGCAAGCCTAGTTTTTCATGTACTACAAACTCAGCTGTCCGCACATGGCAACTTCTGCTTGACTTTTTTAGAACCTGTTACATGGCAATCATTACAATACGTAAAATGGCACTCCTTGAATTCTGAAATGTCTTTCTTTTTGTGTGTTTTTTCTTGTCAGCTCATGTACGTCGATCGCCTTGATTTATCTACCGTCGATCTCGATGCGGTAGGAGGTCTGCCTCCCCCACACAAATTTGCTGTGTCCGCTTGGACGTCCGAAGCTGTCAAAGCTGTGCTTGCTGCGGACATGATAACCGACAACACGTATGGCAAACTGCAGGTTAGTGATATAGTACTTCTTGCATTCGTTAATTTGGAGCATATTTCTAACAACTGAATATTTAAAAAAAAAGTTGTTTGTCCATCCATACTACTTTTCCCAAAATGGGTTGTAAAACCTAAAATACATGGCAACTCTCCCATTTTTCAGTTGATGGCCAAGCATGCCACTGACTACAGTGTGTTCGGTGGTCCAAGTAATTTCGCCAAGTGGATGGACGTGCATTCAGCTCCATCGTGCACCCCTGAGGTTTTTTACAGTTGCATCTGTTTTTAATTACTCTTTTTCCAAGGGAGTTCTTTTCATCTCTCGCAATTTTTTGTCGAATTGTCTTTTAAACACTTTTTCTGTATCTGAAGTTGTTTACCGTCTTACTGTCATTTTAGGCCAGGGCTCCCGTGGAACATCTTGTTGGACAGTTTGCATCAGGCATGACCAGTTTTCTTGGGATGTTGGTTCAAGGTTGGACAGCATTAACCAGTTCCGATGCTGATGAAGTTGTCAGGCAATTTACCTCTTAGGCTGGAGAACGCACACATCGTCCAAGTGGTTGACGTGGTCGGTACGATTACAACAGCTCTCAGGAGCTACCTGATACCCAGGAGGACACATTTGGTGCTGACTTTGGTGGAATGCATGATGGCCCTGCAAGGGGCCCTGATGGCCAGGATGACACGGAGAATGTGCAGCATGTGAGTAATCAGTTGAAATCCCGTCAAGTTCCTCCTGGCAAAACCAATGTCAAGGCTCCTGCTGTTGTTACTGCATCGAAGGGAGGCAATGCATCAACCGCTGCGAATGACGCGGGCGTTTCTCCCTCAAAGAGGGGTAGGACTACAGAGGACGATGCTCAGGGTCCTGATGGCAAGAAGCGTAGGATTGATCCTGTTGCTGCTAGGATGAGGTTTAGTTTTTTGTTTGTTGTGCCGTATCACACGCTTTTATTTTTTTATGAGCTGCATGCCACAATTTACTTCATCTAACTCGGTTGTTGGCATTTCGTCCACTCGATCGTCTCCTCGTGCGCCATTGTCAAATACCAGTGATCCTGTTGTGCTTGAAGACATGAGGAAACATACCAAAAAGTATGATTTCCTTTTTAGTAATTGTTGTGTAGTCCCCTCCTAATCTTAGTGTTATTTGAACAAGCGCATGTTGTGGCGTTCATTTTTTCCTGAAAAAATCACATGACATTCGTAGCATGTGCATCATGGCTAATCGTAAGGTATGTTTGATGCATTCCAGATCCATAGTCAACTTTACTGCATTTCCCATGGCAACTGTTCATGTCCCAATATGGCAACTTCTACCTGACAATAATGGCAGATAATACCTTACTCACATGGCAACTATCATGCATCACACACTGAACTCCATTATTCTTCCCATGGCAACTGTACATGTCCCAACATGGAACTTTTACCTGCCATACATGGCAGATAATACCTTACTCACATGGCAACTACCATGCATCACACATTGAACTCCATTATTCTTCCCATGGCAACTCTACATGTCCCAACATGACAACTTCTACCTGCCATACATGGCAGATAATACCTTACTCACATGGAAACTATAATGCATGACATATTGAACATCATGATTCTTCCCATGGCAACTATACCTGTTCCAACATGACAACTTCTACCTGCCATACATTGCAGACAATAGCTTACTCATATGGCAACTATCATGCATCGCACCTTGACCTCCAAGATTCTGCCCATGGCAACCCTACCTGTTCCAACATGGCAATTTCTACCTGTCATACATGGCAGATAACAGCTTGCTCACATGGCAACTATCTTGCATGACAGATTGAACTCCATGATTCTGCCCATGGCAACCCTACCTGTTCCAACATGGCAACTTCTACCTGCCATACATGGCAGATAACAGCTTGCTCACATGGCAACTATCTTGCATAACAGATTGAACTCCATGCTTTGTGATACATTTGCTACTTCTTCCACGTTAACTTCGAATTTCTATGTTCACGTACATGGCAGTTTGTTTTTCCTTTTGATCACATTTTTATTTGATACGTGCTTCCTTTTTTCACTAATATCTGTTCGTTCCACATGTTTTATAGGGTAAAGAAGACCGTTTCACGCCCGACCACAGCTGCTAACAAAGACCCATTAGAACGCATTCACTCGAAGTTTGCGACGTTCGGCAATGTGGACATTCATGTCCCGCCAGCTAACAAACCTGCTACCGCCGCGCAAAATGCTGCTGCTAGCTCTGACGCACCTGAGCATCCATTTGTGCCAGCTGTAGAGGTACACACCAATAGTGGAACAATTGGTATGTCTGAGGCACGTCTGTCTGGCAGCGATGAGACAGTGTCTGCCAGGACTGCTGAGGTTGTGCCTACGCTGCTGTCAATGAGGGATGCTACCACTATCCCATCTAGCCGCTCGGCAAGTGATGAAGTCACTGCCCCAGATCTCATCTTTAGCAAGGAAGATTCCCGCTCATCTGGTACGGATTCCACGCGTGTGGCTGATGGTACTGCTATGCCCACGAAAGATGGTGCTGCTGCTGAAATTCCAGATCAGAGCACATCCACGGACGACGTTCGCCGCACAGCTCCTATATCAGCTCCCATTGCCCAGGCTGCTCCAGCAAAGGTTTTGCGAGCTGTCCTGCCTCCTAGGCGCAGCCCTCGCAAGAATCCTACAAAGGCATCTGCTGCAGTGGAGATTGTTAAAAGCAGAACTGACACGGGTTTCGTGTCTGCTTCAACTCTATTCCCACCTGTCGAGCAAAGAAAGCCTTCAGAGACGGTGGAAGTCGGGACTTCCGGAGATGCCACACAGGGTAAGCAGGACTCTACTGACGGAGCTGCACGTACACAGCAGACGGCGCCCCGTACAACCCAGAAGGACCCCATTTTGAATCTGCGAACTTCCAAGATTCCTGTCAACGTTGGCGTACCGTACAGTCCTAACAAGAAGATAGGGAAGAAGGATGTGATTGAAATCACCGACAGCTCGGCTCGTCCTACCAACAAGCCTGATTCTCGTGCAACTTTGATGGTGATATGTTTGTTCATCTTTCACCTCTAGATTCTGCTAATCAGTTTATGCGGAACCCGTCTGAGCCGCAAGAGAGGCACCCCATGGATTTCACCCCCCCAAGTTACAGCCTTGGTATAGATCGCAGTCAGGATGAACCACCAATTGATCCCATTCCGGTTGCTTTTGCTTTTCCAGGAGGCATGGCCCCTACGATGGCACAACCCATCATTGATGGCCGGAAGGCCGTGACGTTTGCAGAGCCTATAGTACAAGGTAAACTGTGTGTTTCATTTTTGTTTTTTTGTTATCTGCATGGCAACTTTGTTTCACACTGCATGGCAAATCTTATTTGTTGTACATGGCATTTGAAGTTGATTTTGGATGGCAACTCTAGTTTTTTGTTGATATTTTCATCCCGTTTTTAACAACGATCTCCTACGGTCATTGTTCTCACTATCAGATGGCATTTTTAGTTAATTATACATGACAGAATTTGATGATCTCACGTGGCAACACTATGTTCGAAATTGTGATCGCTCATATTATGTGCTGCACATGGCATTTTCATACCCGACTTTGCGTGCCAACTCCATTCTTTGTTGTTGTCATTTTCATAATATATGCATGCCAACTTAAAAATAACATAGTATATTGATTTCATACCATAACTGCTTTTTTGGATGCCAACTTTATGCGTGTGTTCATTAATTTTGTTGTGCATTTTTTTAACAGCAACCACAGAGGAGATTTCGCCATCACTTGAAGAAGCTTTCCACAGGATTGAGAAGGATGCCATTTATAAGAGGTCTTTGCGCAATCAGGGCAAACCGAGGTCTGCTGACCCTGCTGAATCAGTGCATGATGACGCCATCAGAAGTGCAACCCCTGGTTCTGTGAAGCAGGCGAGGGTCGTTCATGCACCAGTAGCTGATGATTGCCAGCCCGAGCTGAGGGCTACCAGGGAGCAGACTGGTCTATACGATACTGTCAAGCGTTTCGGTAATGCGAGGGCGAGCAGGAAACACATGAAGCAGCTGAAAGAGTAATGCACCTTGCAAAACTCACCCCCATCCCCTGTTCTTGTTTATGTACATTTCTTTTTAATTGTTCCTTTCCGAAGATTTATTTTCTTTCATGTAATATCATTTTCATACAGCTCATGTTTGGACAGAACTAAAATCATTCAATGCGAGTCGACGTTCGTTGACCTTGGTGATCTTGCTGAGTCTGTGAGGCCCACTGGTAAGATGTCGCTGAATGTAGCTGCTTGTGGGATCGACTACATCAAGAATCACATGGACATTTGTGTTGATAAGACCATCATGTCCTACAGCGTGACGTGCAAAATATGGGACGGTGACTTCCACCATTCCATTATCAGGAAAAATTTCGCCGCACATGGCGATTTGAAGCTCACATTGAAACATTTTGTGAGTGTTTAACCTTGATGTATTTCTTTTTCTGTGTTATACATGTTATTATTGCTCGTACCTACTTGTTATCTGTCTATGTTTTTGTAGAATTTTTTAAGGTTACATCTTCTCTGAATTTAGTGGTAACTTTTCTAATATGAACTGATGGCAACTTCACTATGGCACACATGGCATTTATTTTTATTTGCACCCGGCAACTACAAGTCATATGCACACATAAGATGGCACCAACTTCTCTTTTTTCCAGTTTTTAGAAAATATGGTCAGTTAGACACTTTGTTCCTTCATGCAGTTTCATGGCAAATTCACTGCATACCACATGGCAACTATGCCCATAGGTTTTTCGATGCTAACATTTCTCGTTTTTTATTTTTCCCCATTATAGGTCATGTTCCCGATGTTCCAATTCCTTGAGCCAGAAAACCCAGTCGATAAGTGCGGTCACCACTACACCATATGCCTTGACCTCAAGCACTAGCGGTTCGAGGTGCTCGATTCCCTTCGCTCAGGAGATGATACCAGCTTCACTTCCCATGCTGAATTCTTCGTGAACAACCTCAAGGAAACGTGGAACCGTCATTACGGAAACTCAAAGGTGCAGATCAGCCACTTTCCAATCGAGTATGTCCTGACCGATAAGCAAGGCAACGGGTAAGGATGCATCATATAAGCACCGACATTTTCTGTCCTTTATCTTAAATGATCCTCAGTTTTCTGGAACGTTTTCTTTTTTTGCTGCAGGTATGACTGCGGATTCTAAATGTTGGAATACCTCGCAAAGTGGGAAGGAAGAAAGGTTCCGGCCATCTCAAAGGCAAGTGTTGTCGAGCTGCGTAAAATATTGACGTGGAACTGGGTGACGAACGGAGATTTCAACAAGCGGCCTTCAGCACGAGAATTCATCGACGAAGCTGTCAAAACCGCCTGCAGGAAGTACAAGTGATCACATTGTGGCTGATCTCCCACGCCTTATATTCTGTGTTGGATGAATGTAAGGTACTGTCCGCATGTCTTAAAAAGCTTACTTGTGTGTGCTACGTTATGTCTTTTCACCGTAACCGTACTACTTTAGAGATGGCTTGGATGCCTTCTCTTATCTTTGTAATATAAGTGTGCAACCGAATCTGTTTTAGTTATGACAACTAGCATCCTTATGTGTTTTAGCTTGTGTGTGTGAATGTTTGTGCTGATGTTCGAAATTGACGTTTGTGTGCATCATTTAGAAGGAATGATGACTATTGTTCATATTTCTTTGTTGTGCTTTTGCGTCTATGTGGAATGCACCATACGAGCACTTGGCAGTCAAAAGATTTTAACATACGTAAATACGATCGTTCTGTACAGAACAACTATTTTTATTCATGGCAGATGTAGTTTTCATATACAAGTGCAGTCGAGCAAAAACATGATGCTTGCAACTAAGCACATATGGCAACTAGGGTCACACGACACATGGCAATTGCAGTTACCCATTAATGGCAATTTCAGTTGACCATGCATGGCAGCTACAGTTATTCATGCATGGCAACTGCAGTTGTCCATACGTGGCAACTTCAATTTGTTCATACATGGCAAATTTATCTTCTTCATACATGAAAACTGTTCACATGCGATGGTGAACTTCACTACAGAACTTTTGTCATGTATTACTGACAAAATACTCGAACAATTTCCTACACGGTTTTTTTTCCATAGGTAAATGCAAAATGCGTTCGTACCCCACGGCAATTTTTTACCATCAGCTTCATTGCTAATTTTTCTGTTTTGCAAAAATCTATGCAACATACATGGCAATTCTATGTAAGAAAACCGTAGTACTTGTGACATTTCTCTAAACCATCAACATTTGTTGTGCTGCAAAATTGTCTCTAACCGCAAGTTGAGCCCCCATACATCTCCTTACGGGTTGCCACCTCCTTTTCTTGGTTTCTTGTGCTTTGCTTGAATATCTACTCCTGACTTGTATCTCACTTCTCTTGGACGCCCTTTCGTGACGGAGCGTGGCGGGTTCCTGATCTGCGTATGCGTATTTGATGCTCCTGACCCGACTTCCGAGTTTTAAGAGGATGGACCCGTGGATGAATTTGCATTTGAACTGCGTGGGAATCTATGTAAGGCCTCCTCAGCCTTCCTTTTCTTGAACTCTTCAAGGTCTCTCTTGAAGGCCTTCCTGTGCTTGTCTGCAACTCTTGCCATCTCATCGCTCTTGCATGCTTCATCTATTAGTTCAGCAAAACCCTTAGTCAGTACCACGTGCCTCACGGAGTCCATTGTTGCTTCTGGCCTGTCCTCATGTATTGCCAATACTGCATTCGATGTTTGTGGCCCCAACGCCTCGTCAGCGTCCCATGTCCATCGGCGACGTATGAAATGGCGGGGTAAACGCTTCACTGTGTGCTGTTCCATAACTTTGAGTATGTGGCAGCACACAATCCCATCACGTTCAAACTTGCAACATTCGCAATAGTACTCACCTTCTACTGTGCCTGTCTTCACAAAGTAGTTTCTACCCTTGTCCGGATCTTCAGTTTCTGAATCGGACATGTCCCTGAGGCTGCACACCTTGAATGTCCATTCGTCAACCTGAATAGCTGCGTACGAGGTTGCCCACTTTATTTCTTCTTGGAACCTGCATGATTTGTGGTCGTTAGTTTCTCACTTCCTTTTTTATCAGCTTTTTATTGTTTCGTAGCGGGACAGAAAATAGAAACCGTACTAAATTGAACATGGCAAAAGAAAGGATTCTATTCACGGCAATATTATTTATCGTTCTCACATGGCAACTACATCACAAATTGCGATGAAACATATCGCCGTATGCACTTTATTTGTCCTTAGTACCCATTTGCATATGTGAATCTAGTAGGTGCATGAGCCATATCAAAGTAGCGTCAGCAATGGCAACTCTTTTGTTCATTTTTCATGGCAAGCAGAGTGCAATGCACATGGCAAATACAGACGTTTTAGCATGGCAACTGTAACAACTTCTTCTCGTGGCAATCATTGTTGATGTTTTCTACTGTACACACATTGAATTTCAGATGGCAAACAACATTTCTACGCAAACCAGTACAAATTGCAATTACACTACGATCCAGATGGCACTCATACGCCATCACACATGGCAACTAATTTTTTTGCCCACTATCTAGCCAAGCTTATTTTGCACTCCATTTTTCATGCTCAGAATGTTGTTCACTGTGCCACGGCAGCTTTGTTCCATCGTCCATGGTATTTCATTCTGTTTTTTGAACACCTTTTTTTCAAAAATAAATAAAAATAAATGCTTGTAGCATGTTTCTATGTTGTTTGTTTCACATTTTTACTTTTTTACTACTTATGGTTGTGATCGCATTCTGCTATACTTTTGGCATCTAAGGATAGTGCGAGCAGACACTTACTTGAAAAAGATCTTGTTTGTGTATATTTTGCTCATTTGCCTCTCCATTGGGCCATATGTGAGAAGTTTAGGCTGCTTGAGGGCTGTGTTTGCTTCTTGCTGTAGCTCTGATCCCAATATTTTCTGTTGCAAAGCTGAATACTGCTTAGCAAACTGTAGCAATGAGTTGCTGGGGCTCACGTAACGCTTCAAAACAGCATTGAAACCCTCACTACGCTGCGTAGTTTGTAAGAATGGGTAGAAGCATTGCATAAAGTAGGCTGGGACCCAGAACATCCGCTTCTCCCATAGGCTTTGTAGTGTCTCGTTGTCCTGAACTTGGTATTTTCCAATCATAGCTGTCGAGCTCCGTTCGAACTCTTCCACTGTCAAGCTGTGGTTGACACATAACACGAAAGCCTTGTGCAATTCTAGACGGTCAGCAAAGAATGTTCCTAGCGTCTCTTCTGCCTTCTTAATTATATGCCACCTGCAGTGCCTATGAATTGCCGTGGGGAAGACTTCACTTATGCCTCCACGCATGCTGAAGTCTTGATCTGTTATTATGTTCATCGGAGCAAGTCCGCCCATGCACTCCAAAAAAGTCTTGAACAACCAGGTGTAGCCGTCGATATCTTCGTTGCGCACAAGGCCGCAACCGAACTGCAAAGACTGGTTGTGGTTATTTATTCCAATGAATGGAGCACATGGCATCTTGTACATATTTGTCAGATATGTCACGTCGAACGAAATGCAGTCAGGGTAATGCTTGTACGCTCTCCTCGCTGCACCGTCGACCCAATACATGTTCCTCACACGGTCTTCGTCATCGAGTCTTATTCTGAAGAAGAAATCAGGATCTTCTTTTGATTTTTCTTCGAAGTATGCTATGGTGTCTTCCACATCAGCCAACTTGCTTTCTCTGCGGTACTGTGCCTTCAGGTTTGTGATGTCTGCTGGGAGGTAGGGCATGCTACTCAGTTTCCCATCTTTGCTGTGTATCAGGGACAGTATCTGGACCATTCTTGAAGTGCTTACGTTACAGTCGTGCAGCAGTTTTATGAAACTCCTCTCTTGGGAGCTGAATCCTCGATGGGCGCTCAGAAATTTTACCAGGCCAAACTTCTTTATCATATCGTGATTGTGTTAGGCGTCAAACTCGGTGACCACCCACCAGGATCCATCTATGTTTAGCTTCAATCTTGCAGGGCATTGTGTCTTGACAGTGATGCCTCTTCTCCGCTCTGGCACGACTGGCACGACACCTTTAGATTTCTTGTTTTTTCGTGCCTTGTAGCACCTAAACTCCCCTCTGCTGTACTGGCCAGTATCTTTTTTCATCCTATGGTATTCTGTGTTTATGGAAAATCCATTTAACAATGCATAGCTCTGCTAGTATTTCCTGGCATCTTCAAATGAACTAAATCTCTGTCCAATATAAGGTGGCTGTGTTATTATGAATTCAGGCTGTTCACTTTCTTCTCCCATTTGCATTTCGTCATCAGTGTTATCACTCATAACTTCAGTATTTGTGGTTGAACCATCTGTTAGGACGTTGCTCATGCTGGTGTGCCCTGGTGTGCTTGTTGTCGTTGCTGGAATGATGGCAAGTTCTGAAACTGTCCCTGCATTGTCCGTGACAGGCTCGTTGACCGGCTCGTGGAACTTCTCTTTTGTGTGATCTGAGTTGCCTTCAACAGCCGCGTGCGGGATGCAGTTGGACGTTGTCATAGCTCCTGCAAAATTTTATCAAGTAAGTTCACAATCAGTATTCCTGAATGGCAAGTCTCTAAGGTGACCTCTTTTTTTTCAACTGGGCATGCCAATAAGTAGTTGAAATGTTTCTGGTATAAGCAATTGGCCTGTCATGGCAAGTGCAACTGTCCATACATGGCAACTGCAGTTATACACACATGGCAGCTGTTGTTGACCATACATGGCAACTGCAGTTACACACACATGGCATCTGCTGTTGACCATACATGGCAACTGCAGTTGCCCACACATGGAAAATGCTTACATGTGATAGTGAATTTCATTACACAACTTTGTCATTCATCCGTAACACACTATTACAGTTGCCATTCATCATTTTCATTTTGCTATAACACCCAATGTAGTTGCCATGTTTTAACAGTTTTTTGCACGATACATTGCATGCTAGCAGTTTTTATTTTCTTGTTCTCACCTGTCATAGATGTCGATGGCAGGTCTGTAGATGCCAGCTGTTGCCATGCGCTGCTCGATGCTCCTGCGTATTGAAAATTTGTAAGTTTAGCAGTTCATTAGTTTCAGGGATTGTTTGTGTGTTTGCCACTTCCATTTGTTAGCATGTTCCTTCTCTTTTTGTGGCACGTTACCTTGAGTTGGGAAATGCACTTCTTCGAATTGGTGTCCTCTTTCTGCATTACGATAGCTGCAAGTGACGCAACTTGCCATGGGATACCTGTATTCATGCAAACGTAAAACATTACATGGCTCGCCCTATATAGAAAAACCTGTATGGCTAGTGTACTTTGATAATTCTCTGGCAAGTGTGTACACGTGGCAGTCCAGCAAAACATGGTAGTTTGATTCAAGCACAGATGGCAACTACATTCACACAATAGATGGCAACTGCAGTTGTCCATGCATGGCATCTGCAGTTGTCCACATATGGCAAATGTAGTTGCCACACATGGCAACTGCTTACATGTGTCGTCGAACTTCGATACCCAACTTTGTCATTCATTTACTTTCAAAAATCTACTACAATTGCCATTCTTTACAGTTTTCCACACGATACATTACGGGCCAGCAGTTTTCCTTTTTTTTCACACCTGTCATAGTTGTTGATGGCAGGTTTGTAGATGCCAGCTGCTGCCACGTGCTGCTCGATGCTCCTGCGTATTGAAAATTCGTAAGTTTGTCAGTTCATTACTTTTCCAGGGACTGTCTGTGTGTTTGCCACTTCAATTTGTTTGCATGTTGCTTCTTTTTTTGTGTCACGATACCTTGAGTTGGGAAATGCACTTGTTCGAATTGGTGTCCTCTTTCTGCATTACCGGTAGCTGCAAGTGGCGCAACTTGCCATGGGATACCTGCATTCATGCAAACGTAAAACATTACATATGCGAAATCTGGCAGTAGTGGTAGCAAAACCATGGAATCAAATATGTAAGTTTAGAGCTGGCAGCACATGTAGGTGCCACTTTTAAAAACACAGCAACAAAATAGCCCAGGATGCATGGCATATACAGCATACCCTGTATGGCAAGTGCAGTTTCATAAGTCTCTAGCAACTGCACTTGCCCAATATGCCAAACTACAGTTGCCCAGCCATTTGAGCTGCAGTTTATTTGACATGGCAAGCACATTTGTGCATGCATGGCAAATGCAGAACAACCTCCCTGACAAATGTACATATTCGTACATGGTAATTGTGTCAGACAGTACCATTGGTTTCTCTAATAGCTTGATTTGCCATTTGCATCAATTGAAACTGCTGCCCTGCATCTGCACTGAGGGTAGTTCCTTGTGGTGTAGCTTGCCACGGGTCTCCTGGTGGTGCAGACGTATTGTCATAACCTGGATACATGTCAACGAAGAACATAAGACGGATTGCCGTTTTTTCATCCCTACAAACAATCTACATACAACTTGTTTTTTCTTTTTTCACACGTCCTTACCTATGTTTCCGTATTCTTGTAGTAGTGGTAGAAGTGGACCCGATGAAATTAGTTCGCTGTAGTCCAGTGCATTCTAAGTAGGGATATAAATGGTACGGATAATTCCCGTTCCGAATTCGCTTCCGCATCCGTTTTTAAGGATATGGTATGCACTTACACAAATCCGGCGGATATGGATGCGGATACGGATTTTGTTAACCGGATATCCGGCGAATATGGTAAAGGATATGGTATTGGTAATATCCGACGGATGTGGATTCTCCGATCATTTTTACGGATTATCCAAGGTTATTTAATAGGATTATCCGATAAATTTTGCCCAATCAAAAAGCCCAAATACACGTGTGGACCACTAATTAAAATTACCGCATATAATAGAATTTAACCACAATCACAATTTACGGGCAGTCGCGTAGACGTCGTCTTGTCTTGCTCCGCCAGGACGCGTCTCTTCAGCAAGTCGGTTGTCTTGCATAATTGGCAATGATGTCAGCGCCGGTCCGACCAACGGAGGTGAGGACTCTGTTTGAACCTTTCATGATTTTTTTAGATGTAATGAATCACGTAAGTTCAGGGCACACCGGTATATGACGATGGGCAAGTCCACCTGCAGCCCTAAACGATGCACATATATGAGTTGAGGAGACAACGGTCTATGTACGTCGGTGGTGCGTACATGTATGCATGTGGTGCGTCTAGACGGTGATCTGCATAAATATATGCCGGTGGCCCGTTGAGACAGCGGTCTGCGTACATATACATATAGAAATACTGAACGATCACTCGTAGTGGTTTGCTTGCATGCACGTACAAGTGTGCTAATAGAATTGAGAACACATATTGGACTAGCTAACCTAGCTAATATTTGAACCCTTGTGGCTGTG
Source organism: Elymus sibiricus (assembly GCA_039707655.1). Taxonomy (NCBI): domain Eukaryota; kingdom Viridiplantae; phylum Streptophyta; class Magnoliopsida; order Poales; family Poaceae; genus Elymus; species Elymus sibiricus. Next base: position 535,972,503 of record CM077675.1, read on the forward strand.
TAATAGATTTCAGAATACTAAGTTTGTATTAGTCGGGTAGGCCTCATCTTAATAGAATATAAATCATGTTTCTTTGCATGTATTACTACAAATCATGTTTCTTTGCATGTATTACCCGGTATTTTTTGTCCATTTCCATTCCGACTCCGCTCCGAATCCGTAATCCGATATAATCCGCATTCGAATCCGCATCCGGTCATTATCCGCTCCGCTCCGAATCCGACAAAAAAATACGGTAAAGGATATGGTAAAAGCATTATCCGATCCGATCCGATACGTTTACATCCCTAATTCCAAGGGGGCGCTTGTGGCTGTCCTAAAAACCAAGGACTAGTCCCGTCTCCAGGATTCATTTCTGGGTCCCCCCCTACCCTGTTTTTGAATACCTGCACAATGTTCAATCACGGCTTGAACGAGTATGCGTTGGGATAAACTATGAGTAAAATGTCAAGCTTATTGCATCATTGGCATAAACTCCTAGCATGACATGGCAAGTAGAACATGTGTAGTTGCGCAACTTTTTTCCTGGTACTGCACGAAGTTGAATAGTGCTTGTGTTGATCTGCATGGCAACTAGCATGGAATTTGATGGCAACTAACACTATAGCAAGGCGGCAACTATCAGCAAATTTGGATGGCAACTATTTTCCTACCATCTCCCCTGCCGAACTACTCTGCTATGACCCTGCTCCTCCTGTATCCGCCTATCTCCTCACACACACCATATTATGCTTGGGGTATTTGGTCCAGCCTGCTAGCACTTCATTCTGATTGCCATGGCAACTATGGATACCAACAATCTACTTGCTGCTATAGGGTTCTTCTACATTGTTTTTTCATGACCAATTCAGATGCGTGATGCCCGTTATGTGGTCAATTTCATGGTAGGAGATAGTACATTGAGCAGGGCATACCTTTGTGGGTCCTTTAGCCGTCGATGGATCAGCAATCGCTAGATCTGATCTACCGTGGTTGCCATGGCAATCAAACTGCAAGAGGTAGGAGACGGCTCGATCGGGAGGCGGGCAACGGCTCGATCGGGAGGCGGGCGACGGCAGGATCGGGGGGCGGGCGATGGTTGGATCGGGCGGCGGGCGACGGCTGGATCGGGGGGCGGGGCGACGGTGGGGAATTTCTGGCGTGCGGGCCAGTGGGTGTGAAGCCCGGACGTGGGGCAGCGACGGTGCGAAACAGGTTGTGCGGGGCGATCTGCCAATCCACCGGACGTGCGGGCAGCAATTTAGAAGCCCGGACGCGCGCGTGCGGGCCGACTTGCGTCGATGCCACACAGGGCGTGCGGCAGGTATCTCCCACCTGCCGCACGTGTGGCAGATATCGCGACCCATAAAAAATCCTAGGATTTTATTTTATTTTACAGCTAGGAGTGCATTAGCTGAATAGGTCTCTAGAGAGGACATGGGAAATTGCATCAGGACTCTTGAAACCTCATCCAACGGTTGTAAATAGTTAATATGGTTATCCGATGGACAATTTTTTACTATATGAGGATTAACGTGGAGCCTCGTATGGTGCATCCAATTAGTAAATATAAGATATAAGATGTTCCATCACATCAGAAAATGATGCTTATAAGGCACTTGCGATTATGTTCGTAGAACAGAAAAAATGTTTCCTAGCACACGTTCAGTTTGTTCCATCATACTAAAAAATACTGCTTCCATGCATCAAGAAGTGTGTGTCTGTGGTATAAAAATCATGTTGCCATCGGTAAAGAAACACGTCTTAAAAAGATCGTGTTTGGTTGCTGGATTTAGTTGTGAGATATAATTACACTTTTGTACGTCCAAAAAAATGAGATTAGGAAGCAAGTTAATAGGAGCAGTTACCGGAAAACAGGCAACAAATGAAGGAAACTAATCTACCACGCACGGGACTGTAGTAGTAAATCGGACGACCAACATGCTTCTAATCCTACGGCCTTCCACTAGTCTGATAGGAAGCAGGGATCAGTAGTCTCATCCCTATCGGCTTCATTATAAATGGATCATGCAGCTCCGTGAAAAACGTTTAATCGAAGCACGAGTAACGAGTCAAGGACTCTAGACAAGCTTCCTGTCATTCAAAGATCATCGTCCTTGAGCCACCTACCTTTACTAGTATCTTGTTGGCTGTAGCTAATAACAACACTATTGATCGATGGGGCCAGGGCATGCAGTACAAACATATCTTCATTTTGAAAGATTGGTGGTGTCCATTAATTTGCAAAGACAGGCCGGTATGCTAGAAGAGCTGACTACTATTGTTGCTTTCTTTCTGACTGTAACAGTCAGTTGGATGTAGTTTGGGGGATTAAAGAAGTCTTTTAAGAACTTCCGGAAAGAGAAGATCCAGATCTGATTATGGATGACCCATGCGTCAAAATGCTATTGCAAGTAAGGGCATGTTCGGTAGTTGTCAGGCTCCCAAACTTCCGAATTCACAGGTGGAGTTGGACGGTCCGGCTCTGCGAAGCTGGCTTTCCGAATCTGAGGCAGGCAGGGCTATGTACAAAAACGGGGGTCCGGCTCCGCGAAGCTCTTGGATCTGAGGCAGGGCTATGTACAAAAACCAATGAAAAAGATAACGTGCTATTTCTGCGCTTAGCGCGCTATAGCATATGGGGAGAGCCCACACTAAATTTTCGCAATTTTCTTGCTATAGCACGCTATATTGCGCCAAAATGGGATAGCGTGTAGCGTGCTATTTTTTTTTGGCAGCCCATCAGCCCAAATACCCGAGTCTGACCAAGCCCAAATAGGCAAAATACTCAATCCTCCACCGGACCAAGCGCTCCCAGTGCCCAACACTCCACCTCTGTTAGACTATATAAATACGTAGCCTCTGTATACTTCTGTAATCTGTATTGTACACCTTTGTGTACCCCTATGTATATATGAGATAGCCACACCCGTTAAGGGTGTCGTGCAGTTTCCCAAACCCTATGTTTTACATGGTATCAGTTTAGGTCGATCCAATGTCTTCCGCTGCCGCCCCGATCGCAGCTGCTCCGACCTCGGCCGCCGCGGCCGCCGCCGCTGCTGCGTCGTCCTCGGCTGCTGCCCCTGCATTGCCGTTCCTCTCTTCGCGTCCGCTGGTCTCGGTTTACACCGGTCCGTCTATGGCCGGGGCCTCTACTGATCAGCCGCCGCCACCGGATGTGGCCGCGCCTCTTTCTTTTGGCGCAGTCCCGTCGCCCTACGGAGCTCCTGCTGCGGCTTTGCACGACGCTCCACCGCCGCCGGCGTCCTATGGCGCCTTCCAGCCCGGACGCTGGGTGGCTCCTCCACCGATCTACAGCACGCCCGCGGCATCATACGGTGCCTCCGTGCCATCTCCCTACGGCGCGTGCCCCTCGGTCCCCTCCATGGGGACGTCCTATGGTGCGCCTCCTCCGACCTATGGTGCCCCTCCGGTGTTGTATCCGCGCCGGCCACGACCCGATCAGCGGAGTTGGCTCCTACCTCGCCGGTGCCTGGTGGTGCTCCTCATCAGGGTTACTACCTGCCGCCGCGCCGTTCTACTTCGCGCATCTCATCCCGGTGAAGCTCACGGCGGCCAACTATCTGTCGTGGCGTGCGCAGGTGCTGCCCCTCCTTCGTAGCCACTACTTGGAGGGTTACGTTGATGGCACCCTGCCGTGCCCGCCGCCGCATCATCCGGCTTATCATGCGTGGGTGGCTCAGGATCAAGCCATCCTCTCTGCGATTCAGTCGTCTCTCACTGATGGGGTTTCGTCGCTAGTTCTCTTTGCTGGCACCTCACGAGAGGCGTGGTCTACTCTGCACATGAGCTTTGCGTCTCAACAGCAGGCGCGTGCTCACACTATCCGTACGGAGCTCGGGGAGACCAAGCTCCTCGACCTCAGTATCACCGACTACTTCAACAAGATGATGCGCCTTGCGGATACTCTTCCTTCTATCGGCCAACCTCTCTGACCTGAGGACTTTACCACTTTTGCATGAACGGGTTGGATAACGACTATGATAACCTCGCCGAGAACATGAATGCTCGTGATACCCCGCTTCATCCACGCGAGCTCTACTCACATCTCCTCGCCACGTAACAACGTGTTAAATCACGCCGCCAGAACCCTAGTTTTGTGTCTGCAAATGCCGCTACTCGCGGCCAAGGGAAGCCCTTCAAGCCGCCGGCTGGTGGCAAGGTGGCGCCTCCGACTACCCAAAACACACGGTCCTCTGCGGGTGGTTCCACGCCCACGACCGGGGGCGGTCGCCCCTGTGCCTGCTGCCCTTCATGCAGGATCCAGCTCCCCTGTCAGACGTGTGGTATTCCGGGACACATCTCCTGTCGCAACCATCATCGCTTCAAGAAGGATTTTCTTGGTATCGGCAACAACGGCAAGGGCAATGAGAAGCAAGCTGCCCTCGCAACTCATGAGCATGGACATACTCCTTCCTATCCTATCGATCCGACATGGTACATGGATACTGGAGCTACTCATCATCTGACCAGTGAGATGGGCAAGCTCTCCACTCAGGAGCCGTATCGTGGTCATGATTAGGTCCACACCGGCAATGGAGCAGGTATGCACATCTCCCATGTTGGTCAGGCTTCGCTTCTCACTTCTAGACACAAGTCTCTTCATCTTCGTAATGTTCTTAGAGTCCCCTATGCTACTCGTAGTCTGTTGTCTGTTTCTCAACTTACTCGTGACAATAACGTTCTCACTGAGTTTCAACCTTTTTATTTTTTATCAAGGATTGGGACACGAGGGACGTTCTACTTAGCGGTCGTCTGCACCATGGACTCTATGCCCTTGATATGTCATCTGCTCCTCAGGCTTTCAGTGGTTTCCGTGTGTCGCCAACTCATTGGCATGCACGGCTTGGTCATCCTGCCATCCCCATAGTTCGTAGTGTTCTCCATCGTCATGATCTTCCAGTAGTGTCCAATAAAAATGCTGCCACCGTTTGTGATGCCTGTCAGCAAGGCAAGAGTCATCAGCTTTCGTTTTCAGACTCTAGTCGTGTCATCAAAGATCCACTTGAGCTTGTGTTTTCTGATGTATGGGGGCATGCGCAAACTTCTGTTAGCGGTCATAATTATTATGTCAGTTTTATTGATGCTTATAGTCGTTTTACTTGGCTTTATCTTATCAAATGCAAGTCGGATGTGTTCGATGTTTTTATACAATTCCAAGCTCATGTTGAGCATCTTCTTAAGCATAAAATTATTCATGTCCAGTCGGATTAGGGGGGTGAGTATCACAACCTCAATGCGTTCTTTAATAACCTTGGGATTTCACATCGTGTGTCTTGTCCTCATACACATCAGCAGAATGACGCCGCTGAACGTAAGCATCGTCATATTGTTGAAACTGGCCTCACCTTGTTAGCTCATGCCTCGGTTCCTTTTCGTTTTTGGAGTGATGATTTTTCCACCGCTGTTTTCTTATTAATAGGCTAACTACGAGATGTCTTGATATGAAAACACCACTTGAACTCTTGCTCAATGAAACTCAAGACTACATGTTTCTAAAGGTTTTTGCATGTGCATGTTGGCCTCATCTTCGCCCCTATAACAAGCGTAAACTAGAGTTTCGCTCCAAACAGTGTGTTTTTCTTGGGTATAGTTCCCTTCACAAAGGGTACAAGTGTCTTCACATTCCGTCTAACCGCGTCTACATTTCACGTGACGTAGTGTTTGATGGAAATGTGTTTCCCTTTTCTTATTTCCCATCCAACCACACTACTTCTCAATCACCTGTGTCGTCTGTCTTACCGTCGCCTGATCAATTTGTTGATGTTGCATATTCTCCTGTGTTGCTTCCTAATCATGCTGCAGGTATCGGTCGTTGTGCTCGTCATGAATTGCTGGAGGATACAACACCAGTCGCTGGTCCGTCGCGTGGTCGGGTGGATGTGCCATGCACGCCTGTCCCGTCCTCGCCTCCTTCACCTGGGCCGGCTTCGCCCACCTCGCCAGGCAAGTCCGGGCTTGACTCTGCTGGAGAGCCGCCCGGTCACGCGTCCTCGGCTGCATCCTTCGTGCCCTCCGTCCCGACTCCTGCTGGGCTGTCCTCTCGGTCGTCTTCACCGGGCCACGTACCTGGTTCGCCTGGGTCGTCTGATACATCCTCCTCGACTGCGCCGACCACGCCGTTGACTGCATCCTCTGATGAGTTGACTGCGGTGCCTTCGCCACCACCAGCACCACCCGTGTCTGCTCCGTTGCGGCCTCATACACGCAGTCAGTCTGGGATTGTCCGCCCCAAGGAACGTACTGATGGAACAGTTGCTTGGATTGCAGCTTATGTGGCTCGGTTAGCCGAAGATCCGTCTGCCGAACCGCGACATTTTCAGGCTGCTCTTGGGATTCCGCACTAGCGTGATGCCATGGAGCTGGAATATCAGGCGCTCTTGAAGAATGGTACTTGGCAACTGGTTCCTCCAATTTCTGGTGTCAATGTTTTCAAGGTCAAGAAGTATGCTGATGGATCTATTGAACGATACAAAGCACGGTTGGTCGCTAAAGGCTTCAAACAACTGTATGGTCTTGATTGCGAAGATACTTTCAGTCATGTTGTTAAGCCCACTACCATCCGTCTTCTGCTCTCTTTGGCGGTTACAAGAGGCTGGTCTCTTCGGCAGTTGGATGTTCAGAACGCTTTCCTTTATGGTGTGTTGGAGGAGGAAGTTTACATGCGCCAGCCTCCGGGTTTTGTTGATCCTGCTCGTCCTCATCATCTATGTCGTTTGGTCAAGGCGCTTTATGGGTTGAAGCAGGCTCCTCGTGCGTGGCATGCTCGGCTTGGCTCTGCTCTTCGGACTCTTGGCTTTGTTCCGTCCACTGCCGACACATCGTTGTTTCTCTTTCATCGAAAGGAGGTGACGATGTATCTTCTGGTCTATGTTGATGATATTATTCTCATTAGCTCCTCAGATGCTGCTGCCGATCGTCTTCTGACTGCTCTCAGTGGTGAGTTTGCCGTGAAGGACTTGGGTGCTCTACACTACTTTCTTGGATTGGAAGTCTCTCGGTCTTCTGAGGGGTTGACTCTCACACAGCACAAGTACTCGATGGACTTGTTGCTTAGGGCAGGTATGCTTAAGTGCAAGCCAGCTCCAACCCCAATGTCTCCCACTGATCGGTTGTCTGCTCTTGATGGGGATCCTCTCTCTTCTGAAGATGCCACTGAGTACCGGAGTATAGTTGGAGGTCTTCAGTACTTGACTATCACACGGCCGGTATCTCGTTTGCAGTAAATCGTGTGTGTCAGTATCTTCATGCTCCTCGGACTTCGCACTAGTCAGCTGTTAAGCGTATCCTCCGCTACATCTGCCTCACTGTCTCTTATGGATTATTTCTTCAGCCCGCATGCTTTGGCGACCTTTCGGCCTTCTCGGATGCGGATTGGGCTGGGTGTCCTGATGACAGGCGATCCACGGGGAGATATGCAGTCTTCCTTGGTCCCAATTTGATCGCCTGGAATGCTCGCAAACAGTCTACAGTGTCTCGCAGTAGTACTGAAGCTGAGTACAAGGCGGTTGCTAATGCCACAACTGAGATCATTTGGGTACAATCATTGTTGAGAGAGTTGGGCATCTCTCAAGCTCAGCCACCGGTCCTTTGGTGTGACAACATTGGTGCAACATATCTGTCGTCTAATCCTGTTTTTCATGCTCGTACCGAACACATCGAAATTGACTATCATTTTGTAAGGGAACGCGTTGCACAGAAGCTACTTCACATCAAGTTCATCTCCTCTACAGATCAACTTGCTGACATCTTCACGAAGCCACTACCACAGCCACAGTTTGTAGGTTGTAGGCGCAATCTTACCTTGCTTAGCACCTCAGGCCATAGTTAAGATTGAGGGAGGGTGTTAGACTGTATAAATACGTAGCCTCTGTATACTTCTGTAATCTGTATTGTACACCTTTGTGTACCCCTATATATATATATGAGATAGTCACACCCGTTAAGGGTGTCGTGCAGTTTCCCAAACCCTATGTTTAACATGGTATCAGAGTCTAAGGTCTTGAGTTCAAGTCCTAGCTTTCGCAGTTTATCTAAAAAATTGCTATTGCCCCCCTTTGTCCACGTATAGGCCTATTGAGCCATACCTCTGAGTCTGTCCACGTGTTGACTTTCCGCGTCACACGTGAGAGGGGGTGTTGAAGTGTATATGTGGATTGTCTAGCCCTTTCCATCAGTTCAGACTTTGGTTGTGTTGGCTAGTGCATGAAGCTTAACAACCTCTCCATTCTCCACCCGACCACGTGCTCCAGTGGCGTCTCGTGCGGCGGTGGCGGTGGCATCTCGTGCGGCGGTGGCGGCTGCTGCTTCCTCTAGCTCGACCGGTCTTCTTCCGTTCCCCGCCGGCCTTCCACCGTTCCCCGCCAGTCTTCCCCCATTCGCGGCGGCACGATGTCGCAGCCAGCTGCGCCTCCGGCAAGTGAGGCACCATGCAAGTTCTTTATGCTTGCAGATCCCTGATGTGTGTGTTGGATCAGGATGTTTGCTAGATGTTAGTGTGTTTCGTCCGGCTGTGTTGCAAACATGCAACTTGCAAGTAATCCATATTAACTCCTAGCACCTGATTGATCATCACTTTGTTAACTAGCTTCCTAAACTTCCCCTGTTGTAATTGGAAGACGTGAAACAATCGAGAAATCAAATGTGTTCCTTCCGGGCTTGAGGTGCACGCTGCTGTGCGAGCATTATGCAATCAAGAAAGGCAAAAGTAAAATTGAGAAGTGCCAGTGTGCTTTTGCACATTTCAAATAGGTGTCACTCCATACATGCAGTCGTTTATTCAAGGGCACACGCGTGCACCCACACTGCCCCATGGTGACCCCTGGGCATGACCACGAGCCCGCCACGGGACGGGCCAAGTCGAATGATCTATAAGATACTCTAGAATATGCCTTAGGGATAGGGCTGAAAAGAAAAAAACTACCCCTAGCAGGACAATTGCTTAGGGGCACAATTGTAAGTTCACACTAGTTCCCTTCCAAGCCGCGCACACACACCCCCCCCCCCCCCCCCCCCCGTCAATTGAGGGGAGGATTTTCCAGTTGACAACTCTTGCTCTCTAATTCCTGCTAACTATCGAAGTCCGCTCTCGCGTGTATCGTTTCTTGCCCACGCAGACCCGAGTAACCCTGCAGTCGAACGAGGGTGCTACAGGTTTAGTTTTCGGAACCATACCCGACGACAGGTTACGCCGACCGTGGGGATATACCATCCCGGGGAGACACGTCGAAGGAGCCAACCCTGAGATGACATGCAGAAGGAGAGCACCCTGGCGAGCTCGTGGCTACGGAACCCACCCCGAGGAGATGTGCCGAAGGAGACTACCCCGGGGGTACACGTAGGAGAAGATCACCTCTGGGAAATGAGACAAAGGAAACCACCTCCGGGTCACTCAGTCGACACCGCCACTGGAGCAACGTGTGAAGGTGTAGTTTTGTTGTCGCCTTGCTGGTCCCGGGGTATTTTTCTTCTGTTGTCCCTATACCGCCTCACTCTTGTCCGCTTTGTGCTTCCTCTTGTTTCCATTGTGAGCTAGTGTTTCACAGCTTATGTTTGAAGATTAAAAACGCTGATGAAATGTGTTGGTACGACATGCGCCTCCATGGTTCTGAAGTTGTCGGGGTGGAATGTTAAGCGTGTCACGTTCTTGCATTGTAGCCTTTGGTCATAATAAGGTGTTAACATAATAAGGTGCCAATATGTCATACTCCTAGGGTACGACAATGAGTGTGCACCAACGCGGTACCCTAGAGCCAATCCTGGGGTATGATGACGACTGCGCACCCGCGCGGTACCACGGGCTAAGGCCACGAGCATGCATCCGCGCTACCCAATGGTGAACCATGCGCAAGACCACGAGCCTACCGCGGGACGAGCCGCGTCAAAGGGTCTAAAAGATGTTCCAGAATATGCCTAAGGGGTAGTACAAAAAGGACCAAAGTACACCCAATGGGACAATTTGATGAGGGGTAGCACCATAAATTGCCTAAGGGCACAATTGTAACTTCACACTAAAGCCCTGTTTGTTTGGGCTTATGCTTCAGCTTTTGCAGCTTTTTCACTTTGGCTTAAAAGCCAAAAATAAACTCCTAAATAGGGGTTTTTGGCTTCGGCTTTTGGCCTATGAATCAATATTGTTATATGATGACATAAGCCAAAAGCCAAAGCCGAAAACCCATAAATAGGAGCTTTTTTTGGCCTTTTAGCCAAAGTGGAAAAGTTGCAAAAGCCAAAGCATAAGCCCAAGCAAACAGGGCCGAGTGTCCCCTCAATTGAGGGGAGGATTTTTCTGTTCACAACTCTTTCTCTCAAATTCCCGCTGACTGTCGAAGTCTGCTCTCGCACGTTTCATTTCTTCCCCATGCACACCCGAGCGACTGCGTAGTCGAACTGTGGTGCTAGAAGTTTACTGTCCGGACATGTATCCAACGACAATAACATGACTTATGCATTATTGGTCAAATTGATGGTGAAAGGTAAATCATGAAATACGAGAGCGCCCTATGAATAGAAACAGAGGGAGTACTACTCAAATAAAAGAAACCTGAACGTGAGCATTTTTCTTGGGCCAAGCATCTGTGTCCCCTTTGCCTCCTAGTCCTACGCCATGCTGCTAAGTGATGTTTCCTAAGCAAATGCTAATGCTAAGCGGTTACGATGCATTCAATTCACACAGACTAGCTTGTGCAGCTTTTATAAAGCCACACATGCATGCATAGCGAACATATGTAGTACTCCCAGCCATCGAGTACTTTCGATTCACCCGCATTATTTCGCCTATTTAGAATTTGCTAAAAATTGAGAAATAAATTCACGACACTAATATTACATGTATCTATTATGCCATAAATTTTCAGAATCAAACTTAGTATGTAGCTCGAGAAAAAAACTTAGTGTTCAAAGTGTTAATGGGCCGAATTCATAGCCCAATTTGAACTAGCTACTATTCATACATATATTTCTCTTTTTTGTTTCTAGAGCTAGGTTTCATATTTGGATTAAAAAAATTGTGACATGATTAATACATTTTAAATTTTCGAACTTGCATGTTGATGGTGTCCTGGATAAGGGGGTGCTAACCATGTCGGCTACCAGACATGGGTTGGGCCGAGGACCCCCAGACGACCAACCAGTGGGCCATGTTCATCAGGCCCCGTGGAGTAATCAAGGTGGACTCTCCCGAAGACTTGGCGCATACTCCAAGGCACGAATGCAATCTTCGGCATGTTTATCCCCGGATGTAACCGACCTATGTGTAAACCTAGGTACCCCCGGCATCTATATAAGCCGAGGGGTTTTAGCCCGTGAAGGTAGATTCATTCACACATACGATCTCGAGGTAGATCAACATGTACTCTGTACCACATCCACAATCAATGCCATAGAAACAACACGTATGGTTTTACCTCTTCGAGAGGGCCTGAACCCGGACAAATATCATGTCCCCTCTCTGTCATGTTATCATCATGCCAAGATCACCAGCTCGGGACCCCCTACCCGAGAACTACCGGATTTGAGTCCATCATTGGTGGCCCATGTAGGTCCCTCTGTTTGGTCGAAGCTGCTCGATGGCGTCATCGTCCGATGATTAGATCTGTGCCGATGCAGTTTCTGCGCCGGAGCACTTTCACTTCGGGTTAGCCGAAACTTCGGAGAAGATTGAAGCTCCAATCCCTCGTCGAGACGTCGATCTCGACGACTCCAATCCCGCGGACACGTCCTCTCCCATGACACTAGATCTGGGCAAGGAGCCGCAGGCGATCTTTGCCCGAGCGCCGGTTTTAATCCGACCATGGGGTGATAATCGCACTTCACCGGACCAAGCCTGGAGCTCGGATCCGATGATGCACTATGACGGCCAGGTTAGCCAGGCCCCACAAGCAGTACCGAGGCAGACAATAGATCGATCTCGAAAAAATCTGCTCGGGAGACTGATGTAAGATCGGAACGGAATAAAATTTTCTCTCCCACCCATTCCCCATGTCGAGTACCACCCCGATCACTCAGGGCCGACCGACATCTGGGATCTAGCATTTGTCATACAAAAAACAAAAGAAACAGTCTGGCAATTCTGGACATGGTTCTTGTCTAAAAAAATAAGATCCCAGATTGCACGGATCAGGAGGCCCTAGCGGCATTCCGTCATAACTGCTATGATAAGGCAATCTGAAGGGCTGTTACACGGGAATGCCCTAGAACGTTTGTCGAGCTATCCGACATAGTAACAAAATATTGCGCTATGATGGACGCCTAGTCAGCCAAGCAATGGCACCATAACTGCAGTTCGGATCAACCTGAATTAGGGGAAGATAGCGGGTGCCCCCGCCGTAATCGGCGTTCCAAGCGCACCAGCACCAATAAGCCCCACGATCAGCCTTCTCCGAAGAAGAAGCGATCAATCAAGGGGACCAAGTCAACGCTAGACGCGCTGTTGGAAGAACCATGCGTGATTCACTCCGCTTACTCGGAAAAAACCACCTACAAATAGGCTGAGGAGCTGTTGGATTGTAAGGCAGGTGGCAAAAGGAGGAGTGGAATTCCTAGACAACCACAGCAAGCAGATGAGCCGAGGTGCCATACTCAACCACAATCCAATAGAGCAGCCGTTCGAGGATGAGAATGTCCTAATGATCTACGAGACCAGCTCCTCCAGAAATCAGTGGAAGAGAACTCTTTGAGAGGTCTGCCACGTTGACCTTGTAACAACCTCGGAAAATAGATGGTTGGACACTCCGATCAGCTTTGCTCATGAAGACCAACCGATAGGAGACCACAGTCGAGGATTTGCGGCTCTCGTCTTCGCCCATATCATTGACGGCTATCGACTGTCCAAAGTCCAGATGGACGGCGACAACAGCCTAAAACTCATTTATGAGGATACCCTGTAGAAAATGCAATTTGATAGATCTCGTATTCAACCAAACCGGACTACATTTAAAGGTATAGTTCCCGGAAAAGAAGCACAGTGCACCGGCAAGGTCATGCTGGACGTAGTGTTTGGAACACCCGACAATTACCGGACTGAGGAATTAATCTTCGACATAGTCCCATTCCGGAGTGGATACCACACATTGCTCGGACGAGCAGCGTTTGCTTAATTTTGACGCCGTACCCCACTATGCATACATGAAGCTAAAAATGCTGGGGCCCAATGGCGTGATCACCGTAAACAACTGTTCGGATCGATCGCTTAAAGCCGAGGACAAAACCACTACTCTAGCTCTGGAAGCCGAATCTGAAGCCTTAGCCACCGAGGAGCTATCCGAGCTGCGGGCAACTGTTGACAAAGATGGCGTTGTCCTGGCAAAATGATCAAAATCAACGTCGTTCAAACCAGCTGATGAAATTGTCAAATTCCAGGTTCATCCCGCGGATTCGTCTAAAATGGCCTCAATCGGAACCCGCTTAGATGTTGCACTGGACGAAGCATTGCGCGGTTTTCTTCGGGAAAATTGAGACATCCTTGCCTGGCACCCCTCGGATATGCCAGGCATCCCAAGAAACCTTGCGGAGCACAGTCTCAATATTATTGAGGGATTCAAGCCAGTTAAGCAGACACTTCGGTGGTTCTCGGAGCCGAAGAGGCAAGCAATGGGAGAAGAACTGGCCAAACTGCTAGAAGCCGGATTCATCTGAGAAATCAAGCACCCGAGCTGGTTAGCGAACCTCGTCATGGTACCGAAAAAGGACAAGTCCTGGTGCCTGTGCATCGATTTCAAAGATGTCAACCAGGCTTGCGCAAAGGACCCCTTCCCGCTGCCGCAAATCGACCAAATTGTGTACGCTACAGCCGGGCATGACCTCTTGTGCTTTCTCAATGCATATTTGGGATACCACCAAATAAAAATGAAGGAATCCGACCAGGAGACCACAACTTCCCTAACTCCCTATGGCCCGTTCTGCTTTAACACGATGTCCGTCGGGCTAAAAAATGCGGGTGCAACCTACCAGCACATGATACAAACGTGTCTCCAGCCATAGATCGGGAAAATAGCCGAGACCTACGTGGACGACGTGGTTATCAGAACCAGACTGTCGAACACACTCATTGATAATCTGTGAGAGACATTCAAAATCTTCCGAGCATATAACATCAAACTCAATCCGAAAAATGCCTCTTCGACATTCCTTCTAGCAAGTTGCTCGGATTCATCATCTCTGAAAGAGGGATCCAGGCCAATCCTGACAAAAGCAAGGCACTGGCACGGTTGCAAACGCCGACTGACCACAAGCAAATTCAGAGGCTGGCAGGATGTGTAGCTTCACTGAGCCGATTCATCTCACGGCTCGGCAAAAAAGCAGTCCCGCTGTACTGGCTGCTTAGACAGACCGGGGGCTTCAAATGGACAAGGGAGGCTAGTGCGGCTCTAGAAGAAATTAAAACACTACTGGCCACCAACCCGGTCATAGCCGCGCCTCACCCTGGTGATCCAATGCTATTATACATCTTGGCGACCAGCCAGGTGGTCAGCGGAGTCCTAGTCGTCGAACGGGACATGCAGGGCCACAAGTTAAAGGTACAGAGGCCAGTTTACTACATCTCCGAGGTGCTTACCCTGTGTAAAACAAGGTATCCACATTATCAGAAGATAGCCTATGTAGTCTTTATGGCTTCTTGGAAACTTAGGCACTAGTTTCAGGAGTGCTCGATAACTGTGGCCTTGGAAGTACCATTGAACGATATCATCAACAATCGTGATGCCACCGGCAGAATCGCAAAATGTGCCATCGAGCTCTGGCGTTTCAAAATCATGTATCGACCACGTCAGGCTATTAAATCCCAGGTACTGGCCAACTTCTTGGCCGAGTGGCTAGAGGCCGAGCTCCCTAGAGAGCATGGAACCTACATAAATTGGGTGATGTACTTTGATGGCTCCAAAATGCTCGCTGGGCGAGGAGCAGGAGAGGTCCTAACTTCGCCAATTGGTGATACTATGAAGTACGTACTGCAAATCATGTACAGTGAATCCAACAATGCGGCGGAAAATGAAGCACTGCTTCATGGACTTCAGATAGCAGTCTCCATGGGCATCCAGCGCCTCGAGGTTCGAGGTGATTCCAACCTCGCAATCTCCCAAATCAACGGCGAATTCGACGCTAAGAACCCCAAGATGGCCGGATACCAAAACGCCGTAATAAGCTTATCGGCTCGCTTC
Source organism: Elymus sibiricus (assembly GCA_039707655.1). NCBI lineage: Eukaryota > Viridiplantae > Streptophyta > Magnoliopsida > Poales > Poaceae > Elymus > Elymus sibiricus. The sequence goes on from CM077675.1 coordinate 535,987,658, forward strand.
GAAGGCCTGGAGTTCCATCATATCCAACGAAATAGCAATCAGGCCGCCGATGTCCTCGCTAGAATGGGCGTAAAGTGGGAGCCAGTACCTCCGAACACCTTCCTCGAACGATTGTTTAAACCATCGGTCAAGTGGCAAGGTGATGCCGAGCAAGATGCCAAGAATGCCAAACACCGGCGCCCAAATTGATCACCCCGCCAGACATAGAGCCAGAGGAGAAGATAATCGGGGTCTCGGCCCATGAGATCATGGCAGTAATTGTGCCTTGGACCGAGACGATCCTTGCGTACTTAATACAGAAAGAACTACCTGAGGACCAGACAGATGCGCGATGAATCGTTCGACGATCAAAAGCATACAAGGTCCATGAAGGGGAACTATACAAACGCAGCGTCACTAGTGTGCTCCAACGCTGTATTTCCGAGGAGGAAGCAAAAGAGCTCCAATCAAAAATTCACTCCGGTATGTGCGGGCACCACGCAACAGCTTTAACTTTGGTAAGCAAAGATTTCCAAGCCGGGTTTTATTGGCCCACACCGCGCCTCGACGCACGAGATCTCGTAGATGCATGGGTGGGGTGCCAACTCTTCGCTAAGCAAAGCCACATGCCGGCCATAGCTCTAAAAACCATCCCGATAACCTGGCCGTTCGCGGTCTGGGGGCTGGACATGGTCGGACCACTCCGTCAAGGGACAGGGAAGAAGAAATATCTCCTGGTCATGATCGACAAGTTCGCAAAATGGATAGAGGCAAAACCTATGGCATCGGCTAAAGCCAAACCAGTGATCAATTTCATCTCTGGTGTGGTGCACCGATATGGGGTAACCCCATAGCATCATCACGGACAATGGATCCAACTTAACTGCCAAGAAAGTAAAAGCGTGGTGCGCCAAGCAAAATATTAAGCTTGACTACGCCTCTGTTTACCATCCCCAAACCAACGGTCGAGTTGAATGAGCCAATGGCTTAATCTTAAGCGGCATCAAACCTTACCTGATTCGATCTTTGGAGGAGGCTGACACCAAATGGGTCGAGGAGCTCGACTCCATGCTATGGGGTCTGTGAACTACACCTAACTGATCCACACACTATACGACATTCTTCATGGTTTACGGTGCTGAGGCCATACTCCCTGGTGACCTCATTCATGACGCATCATGAGTATGTCTGTACATGGAGCAGGAGGCCGAGCAGAGTCGGCAGGACGATCTCGATGCCCGGGATGAGGAGCGAGACATTGCCCGAGCACGCTCCACCTTTTACCAACAACAGGTACGGCGCTACTAGAATCTCAAGGTCCGGACGAAGGCATATAACGTTGGTGATCTAGTCCAGCGATGCCACTCGGACAAGCCAGATCAGCATAAACTATCTACACCCTGGGATGGACCGTTCATTATTGACAAAGTGCTCACTGGAAGGGCATACCGGATCTGAAATGTCAAGGAAAACCGCCTGAAAACCGCACCGGCGGAACGCCGCCCTGCTACGCCGATTTCACGGCTAGATAATTTTTATCTCATTTTTTTTGCTAGGAAGTTTTATTCGAACAAAGTTAGAATTGATGTATCGTACCCTCAATAACTGTTGTTTTCTCCTGGCCCTTTTCGAATAACATGACATGCACGATGTAGCTCATGGCCACACATTATGTGTCATTAACTCGAACCGGGGGCTCTTCGAAGCTCCTCGGCATAAACACCTCAAATCTGTCAAAGTATCCGACAAACCCATGACACACTGCGTGTCATCAACTAACAACCGGGGGCTCTTCGAAGCACCCCGGAAGAAATACTTCGGATCTATTAAAGTATCCGACGACCCTGTGGCACAGTATCAATCCGATATGTGACCACCCTTCCAACTTCGTTTAAGCCACAATATGCATCAATTTTGACTTGAGACTTTTTGCCGGGTTGCCTGGCTCCAATGTTGACCCCTTACATTACCGTAAGTTCGGCTAAGGTGTAACGGGAGGACCTCTGCGATTGTTACTTCTGTGGTCATCCTAGTTAAGTACCTCAGGTAGGAGAAGCCAAAAGCTAGCAGTCACATGACACGAAATTGGTCGGCGTGAAGGAAGTGAAAATTTCCTACCTAGCAATGCTAAGGTAATCGTAGGACTGGAACCTACCCTATGGGCTTGCTATAGCTCTATCCCTCCTTCTCGGACAACTACCGAGACAATGGCATAAAGCCGTAGCATAGACGGCATTTCGGACAAGGAACCGATGGAGGAACTCTCTTTCCGAGAACTTGGGTTGTGTTAAGTAACAACACCATACCGCTCCCTGTAGACTTGCGTTTTGACCTAATGGCCGGATTGCCTTGCTTCATAATGGGTCACCCGAGGAATCAGGCTGACATCAGGAGTACTCTTCGTTGTCCTTTGGCCGAAGAGGTAGAAGCTAATGGATGGTTAGCAAAAGTATTCTAGATGAAAATTTGAGTGTTACCGACAACGTTATCGGCATACAAATAAAAATGTCATAGTCAGCCTAGACTGAAAAAGTAAAATAAAATAAAACTTTACAGGCCAACTATCAGTTTGCCTAGCCGGCAAGCCTGCTTGGATATGCGTACAAACGGCATGACTCTCTCATAGTTAACCTTTGGCTTGATTTCCTTCCCATCCGGACGCTTGGGGCCGACCCTGACAAACTTCTGGAGATCCATTTTTGGGTAGTGTGTCTTCACCATGGCCCAGACCTCCCGAGCACCTTCTCGGCAGGCCGATATCTTCCAGGTCTCGATCTGCTCACGTGCTCCTTGAAGACGTCGGGCGAGCTCGGACAGGTCCTCGGGCAAGCTCTCCTTCGGCCATAGAGCCCGAAAGATCCCCTCCATGGATGACTGGGTAAGTTGGTGTAGCTCGCTGAGCTTCACCATGATGTCATTTAGCGATATCTCGCCAGTTCCGGTCTGCCAGTCGGGAAGAATAGCTATAATTCAAGTCATATGTGTCTTAGAACAAATATGAGCAGAAAAAGGGGCATAAAAACTAGACGAATGATAGATACCTGCAGGGAACTTGCAGGCTTGCTTGGTCTCTTGTTCGAAGGCCCTGATCTGAGCCTTGAGCCTCTCCAGCTCTAGCCCCCGTTGGGTTTTCTCCTCGGCAAGCTTGGCGTTAGCTTCCTTCAACTGGTTGCATTCCTCGGTCTTATAACTAAGGACTCGGTGGCCTTTAGACTCCTGTGATTGGGAGTAGCGCGCGTCCTCCCAAGCTCGCTCAAGGTCCTTCTCGAGCATGCTTGTCCGCTCCGGTGCTAAGAAAAGTCGTGGATTAACCATAGCACTTAGATCATAAGTCACAATGATAGCCAGATGTGGCATCCTACCGGTAGCCTCCTGGTTAAACCTCTTGATATACTCCACCTCCTTCTTAGAGTCCTCCAGCAGGGTTTTGACCTGCGCCAACTCCTCGGCTAGTTGGTGCGCAAGCTACCGCGACTCCTGGCAAAGGGGTCAGTAGGGTTAGGCCTAGGATATCGACCCTTAGGTCGGCCGCTCGCGCCCCACCTAAGGCTCGGGGGCTACTGGGCTTTGCGAATTTAAAATAAATGCAGCTAAGACAAAGGAAACATGTCGATCCTATGGCCGGGCACATCTACCCAGCGATAGTCTCGGGGGCTACAGGGCTATGCAATTTTAACATGTTTATCCTCGGCTCGGACACACCCCGGATGAATACCTTGGCAGAATCACTTCCCATCCGGTATACATCAAACATTGTTTTTTGACGTGCACCTTGAGGGCTACTAGAGGATAAAGGGACTCAGCCCTTTTTAGCTTTTTTTACCTTTAAATCTTGGGCAAGCACGTCGGTGACATCCCTGAGCCCCGCTCGCGCGGCGCCGAGATGAGCATCCACTGATTGAAGCACTTCACACTGCTAGTCGGTGAAAACTTGGTCGATCAGCGAAGCCTTTCTTGCTCGATGACGCATCATACTCTCAGCCTCGAAGGGGGTCGCCGACCATTCCGTCGAGGACTCCACCAGAGGAGGATCCTCAGGAACCTCGGAGTGCGCCGGCTGGGCGGGAGCCACTTGGCTGGCCGAGATGTTTGGTTCAGGCGCTGGAGCACTGGAGGTCTCTTGTGGCCTCCAAATCAAAAACTAAATAAATCTCGCAGTTTGATAGAGAAAAATATCTATTAGAGACTCGGGTAAGTCATATTTACAAAGTGGAGGAGGGTACCCCTTGAGGCACTTCTTCCTTGGCAATGGCCTAACCGACGACCGGTCCAGGGTTACTCCTCGGGCGATTCCCTTCTTGGGCCGAGGACTTCTTCGAACGCTTGGTCCGACGACCCTTGGTAGAGGGGGCACGAGCGCCCTTAGTGGAGGCTGCGTTTGGAGTAGCTCGCTTGCGAGAGGGCGGACGTTCAACACGGGTTGTGTTGGCCGAGGGCAGACGTTCAGCACGGGTTGTGTTGGCCGAGGGCGGTGGAACACCAAGACGATCAAAGATGATGGACACATCGGCACCATCGATGCCCTCCTGGTAAGAGACACCGTCTCGGAAGATAATGTCAACGTGTGTGTCATGTGTGTCCTCGGCAAAACCCAGGTTGCAGTTGTCATCCCTAACCTCCGGTTGAGGAGCAGGGGAGCTGACCGTGATAATCCACCGTTTCCAACCCTGTTTCGACGTATTGAAGAGCTGATCTGGAAGATATATAACCTGTTCAGAAAAAGTAAGACCTCGGACGTATAACTTACAGCTTCAGCGGGGCTGTAGCTGGCGAAGCCATCGAACATCGGCTACTTGATGAGGTCGGCTTTCTCACCTTTGAACATGGTTTCCAGTGCTACTCTGAGGGCTTGGCGATTTTTGAATCCGCACCGGATCGCCCGAGTCGAATCGTCGGTCCCGTTGTACTCCCACATTGGGTGCACGCATTGCTGAAGAGGCTGGACTCCTCGGGCAATAGCCACCGCCATCATATTGATGAGGGTGAGCTTGTTGGGGCCAAGACATGTCACCTGGGCAGCCAACCCAGCCACAACGGAACCTCCATCTCGGGACTGGGCTCTCGGCCGCCAGTTGTACCATTTCGTTGGAGGAATGAGTGAGAAAGGAGGAAGTCCTTGCCGAGGGGGGCCCTCAAGTGGCATGTCAGAGAAATAGAACCAGTCCCCCTACTATTGGAAATATGCCCTAGAGGCAATAATAAAAGTAGTTATTATTATATTTCCTTGTTCATGATAATCGTTTATTATCCATGCTATAATTGTATTGATTGAAAACTCAATTAGATATGTGGATACATAGACAACACTGTGTCCCTATTATGCCTCTAGTAGACTAGCTTGTTGATCAAAGATGGTCAAGGTTTTCTAGCCATAGACATGAGATGTCATTTGATAACAGGATCACATCATTAGGAGAATGATGTGATGGACAAGACCCAAACTATGAACGTAGCATATGATCGTGTCAGTTTATTGCTATAGTTTTCTGCATGTCAAGTATCTGTTCCTATGACCATGAGATCATGCAACTCGCTGACACCGGAGGAGTACCTTGTGTGTATCAAACGTCGCAACGTAACTAGGTGACTATAAAGATGCTCTACAGGTATCTCCAAGGGTGTCTGTTGAGTGGGCATGGATCAAGACTGGGATTGGTTACTCCCTGTGACGGAGAGGTATCTCGAGGCCCACTCGGTAATACAACATCACTAGAAGCCTTGCAAGCAATGTGACTAAAGTGTTAGCCATGGGATCTTGCATTACGGAACGAGTAAAGAGACTTGCCGGTAACAAGATTGAACTAGGTATAGAGATACCGACGATCAAATCTCGAGCAAGTAACATACCGAAGAACAAAGGGAACAGCGTACGGGCTTAACTGAATCCTTGACATAGAGGTTCAACCGATAAAGATCTTCGTAGAATATGTAGGAACCAATATGGGCATCCAGGTCCCGCTATTGGTTATTGACCGTAGAGGTGTCTCGGTCATGTCTACATAGTTCTCGAACCCGCAGGGTCTGCACACTTAACGTTCGGTGACGTTTCGGTAGTATTGAGTTATGTATGGTGGTGACCGAAGGTTGTTCAAAGTCCCGGATGAGATCCCGGACGCCACGAGGAGCTCCGGAATGGTCCAGAGGTAAAGATTGATATATAGGAAGTCCCGTTTTGGTCAACGGAAAAGTTTCGGGTACTTCCGTAGTGTACCGGGAGTGCCGGGAGGGTATCGGGGGACCATCGGGAGGGGCCTCTCGCCCCAAAGGGCGTCATGGGCTGTGGGAGGAGGTAAACCAACCCCTAGTGGGCTGGACGAACCCCCTCAACAAGGCCTATGCGGCTAGGGGTGGGAAAGCCCAAGTAGAGGAAAGGAAAACCAAGTGGGGGAGGAATCCTACTCCTAGTAGGATTGGAGTAGGACTCGTCCACCTCCCCATTTCGGCCGACCCTAGGGGAGGATCCCTAGGGCGCCGGCCCCTCCCCTCCCTCCTATATATACTAGAGGGAGAGAGGGCCATAGCACTTCAACCCAATAGGCCACGGTGCAACCCTCTCTCCCGATAGATTAGTTCCTCTAGTTTTTCAGCAGTGCTTAGGCGAAGCCCTGCTAGAATAGTTCCACCACCACCGCCGCCGTGCCGTCGCGCTGCCGGAGAACTCCTCTACCTCTCCGCTCCCTCTTGCTGAATCAAGAAGGCGGAGATCATCATTGAGCTGTACCTGTGCTGAACGCGGAGGTGCCGTCCGTTCGGCACTAGATCGTAATTGGATATGGGGACGTTCGGCGATTTGGATCGCGAAGACGTTCGACTACATCAACCGCGTTTCTTAACGCTTCCCGCTTAGCGATCTACAAGGGTATGTAGATCCAATCTCCCTCTCGTAGATGCTCATCACCATGGATAGATCTTGCGTGTGCGTAGGAAATTTTTTGTTTCCCATGCAACGTTCTCCAACAGTGGCATCATGAGCTAGGTCTATGCGTAGATGAGATCACGAGTAGAAAACAAAGGAGTTTGTGGGCGTTGATGCTCAGATTGCTTCCTCCCTTGGTCTTTTCTTGATTCAGCGGTATTGTGGGATGAAGCGGCTCGGACCAACATTACTCGTACGCTTACGAGAGACCGGTTCCATCAACTGACATGTAACTTCATTGCATAAAGATGGCTGGCAGGTGTATGTCTCTCCTACTTTAGTTGGATCGGATTTGACAAAGGCGGTCCCTGAGAAGGTTGAATAGCAATTTGTGTATCACCGTTGTGGTTTTTGCGTAGGTAAGAATCGTTCTTGCTAGATACCCATAGCAGCCACGTAAAACATGCAACAACAATTCGAGGACGTCTAACTTGTTTTTGCAGGGTATGTTGTGATGTGATATGGCAAATTACATGATGATATATATTTGATGTATAAGATGATCATGTATTGTATAGAATATCACAACTTGCATGTCGATGAGTACGGCAACCGGCAGGAGCCATAGGGTTGTCTTTAATTTTTTTTCGCCGTTTTGCTTTACTTTATCGCTATGAGTTAGCAATAGTCGTAGAAGCAACAGTTGGCGCGACAACCTCATGGCGACACGTTAATGGAGATCAAGATGATGGAGATCATGGTGTGATTCCGGTGACGATGGAGATCATGCCGGTGCTTTGGAGATGGAGATCAAAAGCACAAGTTCATGGCCATATCATGTCACTTATGATTTGCATGTGATGTTAATCCTTTTATGCATCTTATTTTGCTTAGGACGATGGTAGCATTATAAGGTGATCCCTCACTAAAATTTCAAGATAAAATTGTGTTCTCCCCGAGTGTGCACCGTTGCGAAAGTTTGTCATTTCGAGACACCACGTGATGATCGGGTGTGATAGACTCTACGTTCGCATACAACGGGTGCAAGCCAGTGTTGCACGTGCGGAACACTCGGGTTAAACTTGACGAGCCCAGCATGTACAGACATGGCCTCGGAACACAAGAGACCGAAAGGTCGAACATGAGTCATATAGTAGATATGATCAACATGAAGATGTTCACCATTAAAACCATCTCAACTCACGTGATGATCGGACTTGAGTTGGTGAATTTGGATCATGTGACACTCGAATGACCGGAGGGATGTCAATTTGAGTGGGAGTTTTTAATTAATATGATTAACTAAACTCATTATCTTGAACAATAGTCTAAATTGTCTTTGCAATATTTATGGTTTAGATCAATGGCTCGCGCAGTAGCACCCCTGAATTTTAATGCGTTCCAAGAGAAAGCTAAGTTGAAAGATGATGGAAGTAACTTTGTGGACTGGGCCCATAATCTAAGGATTATCCTTACGGCTTCCCAAAAGGCTTATGTCCTTGATGCACCACTTGGTGATCCACCCGCTCCAGTAGAGTCTGCAGACGTTGCGAACGCCTGGCAGGCACGTTCTGATGATTACTCAATGGTTCAATGTGCAATGTTGTATGGCTTAGAATCGGGACTTCAAAGACGTTTTGAACGTCATGGAGGATATGATATGTTCCTGGAGTTGAAGTTTATCTGTTAGAAGAATGCCCGGATCGAGAGGTATGAGACCTCCGATAAGTTCTATACCTGCAAGATGGAGGAGAACGGGTCTGTCTGTGAACACATCTCAAAATGTCTGGGTATTCCACCCGTCTGGCTGAATTGGGGATGCCCCTTCCGGCAGAGGCGATCACTGACTGAGTTCTTCAATCATTGCCACCTAGCTACAAGAGCTTCGTGTTGAACTATAACCTGCATGGGATGAACAAGTTAGTCGCCGAGCTGTTTGCGATGTTAAAAGTCATTGAGTCTGAGATTCAGAAGGAGCATCAAGTGTTGATGGTCAATAAAACCACTAGTTTCAAGAAGAATGGCAAGGGTAAGAAGGGTAACTCCAAGAAGAGTGGCAAAGCAGTTGCCCCTCCCGTGAAGAAACCCAAAGCTGGACCCAAGCCAGAAACTGAGTGCTTTCATTGCAAGGGAACTGGTCACTGGAAGCAGAACTGCCCCAAGTATCTGGCTGACAAGAAGGCGGCCAACACCAAACAAGGTATATATGATATAAATGTTATTGATGTGTACCTTACCAACTCTCGTTGTAGTGCCTGGGTATTTGATACCGGTTCGGTTGCTCACATTGCAACTCAAAACAGGAACTGCGGAATAGACGGAGGCTGGCAAAGGACTAAGTGACGATGCGCATGGGAAATGGTTCCAAGGTTGATGTGATCGCCGTCGGCACGCTCGCTCTTCGATTACCATCGGGATTAGTGATGAACCTGAATAATTGTTATTTATTGCCTGCGTTAAGCTTGAACATTATATCTGGATCTTGTTTATTGCGAGACGATTACTCATTTAAATCGGAGAATAATGGTTGTTCTATTTATTTGAGTAATATCTTTTATGGTCATGCACCCAATGTGAGGCATTTATTCTTATTGAATCTCGATAGTGATGATACACATGTTCATAACATTGATGCCAAAAGATGTAGAGTTGATAATGATAGTACCACTTTCTTGTGGCACTGCCGTTTAGGTCATATAGGTGAAAGCACATGAAGAAGCTCCATGCTGATGGACTTTTAAAGTCACTTGATTTTGAATCACTTGACACATGTGAGCCATGCCTCACCGGCAAGATGACTAAGACCCCGTTCTCTGGAACAATGGAACGGGCAAGTGACTTGTTGGAAATCATACATACTGATGTGTGCGGTCCGATGAGCATTGAGGCGCGCGGTGGATATCGTTATTTTCTCACCTTCACTGATGATTTAAGTACATATGGGTATGTTTACTTAATGAAACACAAGTCTGAAACATTTGAAGAGTTCAAGCAATTTCAGAGTGAAGTTGAGAATCATCGTAACAAGAAGATTAAATTCCTGCGATCTGATCGAGGAGGAGAATATCTGAGTTATGAGTTTGGCAGTCACTTAAGACAGTGTGGAATTGCTTCACAATTGACACCGCCTGGAACACCACAGCGTAATGGTGTGTCCTAACATCGTAATCGAACCTTATTGGATATGGTGCGATCTATGATGTCTCTTGCCAATTTTCCACTATCGTTTTAGGGTTATGCATTAGAGACAGCTGCATTCACTTTAAATAGGGCACCATCGAAATCCGTTGAGACGACGCCATATGAACTATGGTTTGGAAAGAAGCCAAAGTTGTCGTTTCTAAAAGTTTGGGGATGTGATGCTTATGTCAAAAAGCTTCAGCCTGAAAAGCTGGAACCCAAAGTGGAGAAATGCGTCTTCATAGGATACCCAAAAGAGACAGTTGGGTATACTTTCTATCTCAGATCCAAAGGCAAAGTGTTTGTCGCTAAAAACGGAACATTTCTTGAGAAAGAGTTTCTCTCGAAAGAATTGAGTGGGAGGAAGATAGAACTTGATGAGGTTGTTGAACCTTTACTTCAACCAGAGAGTAGCGCAGCACAGAAAGATGTTTCTGTAGAGCCTACATCGTTTGAAGAGGAAGTTAATCATGATGATCATGAAGCTTCGGATCAAGTTGCTATCAACACTACTAGGGAAAACCTTATACACAGAATCTTAGCAGCAGCGCGGGACAGGATGGGGCGCTACTGCTAATTAGCAGTAGCGCGGTATGCAGACAGGCGCTACCGGTACTAACTTAGTAGTAGCGCGGCTAGGTAGAACCACGCCGCTACTAAAATTGACCGACCATTCCCGCCACGCTAGGTTTAGCAGTAGCGTGTCCACGATAACCGCGCTACCGCTAATGTGATAGTAGTAGCGCGCTTTTTTTTCAACTCGCTACTGCTAATTTTGAAACTGGCCACATGGCGGGCCCCTCTTAGCAGTAGCACGTGTTACAGACGAGCGCTACTGCTATCTTATTAGCAGCAGCGCGTTTTGCACCCAGCGCTACTGCTAAGCCGCAGCCATACCACCTTTTTCCTCCCCCCTCCCCTCCTCTCTTCCTCACTTTCCCCTAGCTCCCACCTCCTCTCTCCCTCACTTTGCTTCTTCCTCACTACTTCTCCCCCCATTACTCTCCTTCTTCTACCTATCTTTCTCTCGCTTTATTACTCCTAGCTAACTGCACCAACCTCCATTAATGCATCTCCTTTCTCTTTTTCCTTCCCCCTCCACTAGTTGAACTTGTCTCCTCCCAAACTAGCTAGCTAGGTAGATCTAGCTAGGATTTAGTGAAGTGACCTATGTACCTCCCTAACTAGATCTATAGCCTTATCAAGAAGAGCTTTGTCCACTTTTGATCATTCCATAGGTGTGTGTGGCGACACCTATCAACATCATCATCACATAGCTCGATCTCAAGATAGGTGATTAAAAATTTATGCTTTTGCAAGAATGGAAATGTGTGTATGTGTGCGATATGACATAATCGGGCGATATGATGGAAATTGTGTGTGTGGCATGAGTTGCCGCCGAATTGTGCTTGTGAGTTGCCTATGTTTTGCCGAAATGTCGATTTATTTCCGTTTCGGCGAATTCCGGGCAAACTCTATATGTCCTATTTTTAGGGAAGGTCATGCCGAATTTTTGTATGACTTTGATGCATGCATGCATTTTTATAATCAATTTGTTTATTATTACCATGCAGGCGTTCATGATGGTCAGTGGAACGGTGGTGGACAGGTGGTTGCGGTCGGCGGTGCAGGACATGAAAGAAAATAACCTGATAGAGGTTTTATGTCCGTGTCGAAGATGCAAAGGATGAGCTTGGCTCGACCCCTATGACGATGGTCGTGTGATGGCGCACCTGCTCATGACTGGTTTCATGGATGGCTATACTCGGTGGATAATTGAAGATGAGGATGATGATGTTGAGGACGCCGACGGGGCAGGCAATGACGACATGGGGCAAGACGAAGAGATGATCGATAATGGCGGCGGGGAAGAGGCCCGGCATGGCGGCGGAGAAGGGGCCGGACATGGCGGCGGAGAAGGGGGCGGACATGGAGGAGGAGAAAACGTGGACTCCACGCCACAGAATTCGTCGGTACTAAGTTCAATCGTGCGGGACCCTCATGTTCAAGCACTGCTTCGCAAGGAGACGAGTACTGAGAGAGCTGCTTCTAGAGAGGAGGCCAAGCTGCAGCAACTCGTGGTAGACTCGAACACTCCATTGTATCATGGTTGCAATCCCGAGGTGACCCGCTTGTGTTTCACGCTCGAACTCCTGAAGACGAAGGCTAAAAACAAATGGACCGACACTAGCCTCGATGAGCTTCTCAAGTACCTAAAGGATGTTCTTCCCGTGGGGAATCTATGTCCTACTAGTGTGGATGAGGCCAAGAAGATCGTGTGCCCTCTTGATCTGCCGCACGTTAGATACCATGCATGCATCAACGATTGCATAATTTATCGGAAGGAGCACGCGGAAAAAACAAGCTGTCCGGTGTGCAATGCTTCTCGATACAAGAAGGCCAGGAAGAAATCTCCCCAGAAAGTTATATGGTACTTACCGATCACTAGCCGTCTCCAGCGGTATTTCGTAGATCCCAAGGAAGCAAAGCTCATGCGCTGGCACGCGGAGAGGAAGAAGCCCGACGATGGAGATGATCCGAAGCTGAGACACGTCGTGGATGGAAGCCAGTGGAGAGCGTTCAACGGCGAATATCGGTATTTCGCATGTGATGCAAGGAATATCGTGCTCGGCACGTGTACCGATGGCATGAATCTGTTTGGCTCACCAACCATAGCACATGGCCCGTGTTTGTATGGATGTACAACCTCCCCCCCTGGTTGTGCATGAAGTCGAAGTACATACAAATGAGCATGCTGATTCAAGGGCCGAAACAACCGGGAAATAATATTAATCTATATCTGGGGCTACTTCAAGAGGAGTTAGACACGTTATGGAAAACACCGGCCAAGACATGGGACGCCAGCAAAGGCGAGTATTTCTATATGAGAGCCGCGTTGATCACGACGGTGCACGACTATCTCGGTTACGGATATGTCGCAGGACAGGTGTGCCATGGATATTGTGGATGCACGCGGTGCATGGATGATACGACGTCTCAGCAGCTAACGTCAAGGAAAGATGGCAGGTCTGGGAAAATCGTGTACATGGGCATCGAAGATGGCTCGAGAAGGACGACCCGTGGAGAAACCGTGGAGATGTATTCAATGGTGAGTCTGAGCATCGAGGACCTCCACGTAAGCGGAGCGGCGCCGAAATCGATGAGCTGTTGAAAAACTGGGAACAGTGCCCCGCGCCCGGAAAGACGATGAAAAAGGCGCCGGAGCTGCTGCTGAAGGTATGGAAGACGAGGTCTGTTTTCTGGGACTTGGAGCCGCTGCTGAATGCATATCTGTATGAATGTCCTTGAGAGCTTGCTTGCGACACTGATGAACATGCCGGATAAGACCAAGGATGGGCCGAAGGCAAGAAAAGACTTGCAAGATTTGGAGATCAGGGCAGATCTGCACATGCTGCCATGTAAAAAGTCAGAGGAGACAGAGATGGATACAGAGGCGCGGGAGAAGAAGGGCCAAAAAGTAAAGGAAGAGGATTAATTCCCCCCTTCTTGCTTCACCTTAAGTCCGGCTGAGATCGATCAATTCTTCAAGTGCCTTACCGGAATCAAAGTTAGTTCCGATTACTGTGGCAAGATAAGCAGATATCTAGACACGAAGAAGAAAAGGTTCAGCGGGATGAAGTCCCATGACTGTCATGTGATGATGACGCAGATACTACATGTTGCCCTTAGAGGGATAATGGAGAAGCACGTCCGTGACACGCTTATTGGTGTCTGCAACTTTTTCGACGTCATCTCTCGAAAGTCGATCAATGTGAAGCAGCTCCGAAGGCTACAGGAAGAGATCGTTGTCATACTATGGGAGCTTGAGATGTACTTCCCGCCCGCGTTCTTTGACGTCATGGTGCATCTGTGTGTCCATATTGTGGACGACATAATAGACCTGGGGCCGTCATTCTTGCACAACATGATGCCGTTCGAGAGGATGAATGGGATCATCAAAGGATTCGTTCGTAACATGTCCCGTCCGGATGGAAGCATCGTCCAGGGCTATCTGACACAAGAGTGCTTCTCTTTCTGCAAGAATTTTCTATATGGTGTAGACCGGCCGCCTGGTGTTGGTTTGCCCGTTAACAAGCATGATGGGAGGCTCGAAGGAGAAGGTCACTCCAATGGTCGCAGGGAACTGCATGTGACCTACTCAGATCGACGCAACGACTTTGACAGAGCAAACTTGGTTGTGCTACAACACCTACACCAGGTAGATCCTTTCGCGGCACTGCATAAAGAAACTATCGCAAAGAAGTATCGTGACCGGGGGGTATGCAGGACGGACGCCGAAGTTACTAGAGAGCACAACTCCACTTTCCTGCATTGGTTCAAAGAGCATATTATTGTTAATCCCCCGGAAGAGGGCTCTAAGGACCGATTGCTCATATACGCCTTAGCACATGGCCCCTCGCCCAACCTCGTCACCTATCAGGCATACGATAACAATGGATACACGTTCTACATGGAGGCCAAAGATATGGGCAGTGATGATCAGAACTCAGGGGTGATGATGGAATGCATGACCGACAGCGACAACGGCGCAACTGAGAGATTTTACGGAAGGGTCGAGGAGATCTGGGAGCTTGACTACTCTGGACTGCACAACGCGACGATGTTCCGTGTCACATGGGCTAAGAATGTCGAAAGAGAAAACCAGTATTTCACTACCATGACTATACCCGACGCCAAGAGCGGTACCGTGAACGCTATCGCAAAAAACGAGCCATGGGTACACGCTAAGCACGTGACACAATGCTTCTTCATAACCGACCCGTGCAATCCCAGCCGTGTTGTCGTGAGGAGAGGCAAAAGGAACATCATTGGAATGGATGGAGTCGCCAATGAGGAAGACTACGACCAGTATGGCAACCCAATGAGGGAAGATGATGATGACGATGAAGTATACGTCAAAAGAAGAATCAATACTACATTACCTAAGAAAGATCGTACTCCATGGAAAAGGAAAAGTCACAATGAGGGGCTCAATTATTCTTCAACGAACAAGAAGGGAAAGAAGCTCACTCAAAAACGAAAACGTTGACGCTGAGGAACCGTTATCAGTCAAATGATGTAATATATTTGTTCCTATTTTGTGTGGACACTAACAGTTATGCATGGGTCAAATGATGTAATATATATGTTCCTATTTTGTATACATACTTAACCGTCAAATGAAAAGAAAAGAAAAGAAAAAGAATAAAAGAAAAGGAAGAGAAAATAAAGGAAAAGACAATAAAAGAAACAAACAGGAAAACTGCTATAGGTATTGGTTATAGCAGTAGCGCTTTTCCGAAAAAGAGCTATAGCTAGTCAAAATAGCAGTAGCGCTTTTCCGAAAAAGAGCTATAGCGCGTTTTTAGGAAACGCACTACTGCTATGTCGACTTAACCCCCGGATCCCCACTCTCTCTTCCTGCAAATCCCCGTTTCCCGCCTCTGCTTCCCCCAAATCCCCACTCTCTCTTCTCTCCGGCCCCTCGTCGCCGCCGAAGCCCTGCCCTCGCCGGAGTCCTGCCCTCGCCGGAGCCCTGCCCTCGCCGGAGTCCTGCCCTCGCCCCCGACCCCGGCGCTCGCCCCCGACCCCCCGACCCCGGCGCTCGCCCACGACTCCCCGACCCCGGCGACCTCGCCCTCGCCCCCGACCCCGGCGCTCGCCCCCGACCCCCCGACCCCGGCAACCTCGCCCTCGCCCCCGACCCTGGCGCTCGCCCCCGACCCCGGCGACCTCGCCCACGCCCCCGACCCGGGCCCCGGCGCGCCACGCCTCCCTCCTCTACTTCCTCCCCTCCCAACCTCGCCCCTGCACCCTCTGTAAGCCCCCCACCGCTCCTCCTCTCTCTGCTAGTAGGTTAATTTGGCTATATTATGAACCCTAGTTAGTTAGGGCAGTAGGTTAATTAGGTTCTTCGTCAAATTAGGACAGAAATTTAGGGTTAGGTGTTTTAGGTGTAGTTAAAAGAAAAAACAGAATTGATTATATAGGTTTCTTGCATTTTTTAGTTTAAGCAATTGCTGCTATTTAAAAAAACAGAATTTGAAGTGGACATGTGATATGTGGACATGTGATTTCGACATGTCATATTTGGAATTTGGACATGTGATGTTTTGGACATGTCATATTTGGAAAATGATGATTATGTGCAGGGTAAATGATCCGAGTGGCCTATGTTTCGCTAGAATGTCGATTCATTTCCGTTCCGGTGAATTTCAGGCGCTCGATATGTCCACTTTTTAGCAAAGGACATGCCGAAATTTTCCGTGAACTTTGGCATGACTTGTGCTAGAAAGTAGGCATATCGAGTGCCGGGATTTGCTGGGAAACGGCATTCCTGCAAACATAGATCTTTTTTTAACTCATTTCTCATTTTTTTATAGTTTTAGAATTAAACGAGGAGACTTAATCATAGGAAACATGTTGAACAACGAAGAAACCGGGCCTTTTGACCAAGATCCAGACGAGATGGATTATGAGGGTGAACAACAGTACCTCGACTTTTTGTCTGCTAAGCACAGTCAAGGTTTGCAGGTCGGCCTAGATGATGGTACTGGCACCGACACCGACACCGACGGAGCCGGCACCGATGGCGGCACCGAGACCGGCGGGGATGGTACCGGCGCCGATGCCGCTACCGAAAAGAAGAAGTAGAAGAAGCAGAGGATACGAAAACCTTACAAACTCGGGATCGGACGACTGGTGATCACAAATATGGCCCCTGGCAAGTTTGAGCCATTAGAGCCGGAAGAACCTCGCAAGTGCTATGGAAACCAAGTAGGATGCATCCTACGGGAATGCGCGAGCATCAATGACGATGACTTAAGGAGTAAAGAACATTTGAGGCAGTTGCTCCTGACGAAGTTGCACAAGAGATTCAAGTTCCCCGACCAGGATGACACCATAGAACACCCGTGGGATGATAAGAAGATGAAAAAGATTAACAATCACGCCATGGGCATGTTGAGCAATGATTTGGCCTCCTGGAAAGGGAGGGTGAAACGAGCTATTGAGGCTGAGGAAGCCCTGTCCAAGATTCTGGAGGAAAATCCGACACTTACGGAAGAGGAGTTCGAAAAATTCAAGCACACTTGCGCTACCGAGGCAGCCAAGGCTAAGGCTGCGAAATTCAAGAGCCTTCAGCAAAGGAACACGGGGAAGCATCGCCTCGGAAGCCGTGGCTACCTTGGCAAAAGGCCCATATGGGATAAGGAGGACGCGGAACGTGAAGCCGCGGGTCTCCCAGACCCCTTCGCGAAGTTCACCAACCCCTTGGAGCGTGACTTCATCAGGGCCCGCTACAAGTGGGACAAGGAAGAGAAGGTTTTTTACATGGACCCGATCACGAGGAAATTGATTAGAATATGGTAATTATTCTTTTACCACCTTACATTTAGCTTCTGATCAAGTCGACTACACATTCGTAAACGGTTCACGTTCCTTCTGCAGGAGAAGCAACACGAGCTTGCAGCCGAAAGCCCTACATCGCCGATGAGGCCCAAGTGGGACACCCCTCTCAACCGGGCCTTGAACGAACTTAAGGGACTCCCTTTGGGCCAGCGGCCGCAATATGGATGTGTGCACGGCGCCGGAGACGTCGCCACGTGGAAGGTGTTTTACAACGAGGCCCCGAAGGCCAAGAAGCAGAAAAAGAAGTTTAGTCAGACGGACATCGACGCGAAGGTGAAGCTTGCGTTCGAGAAAAGAGCAGCTGAGACCACGGAAAAAGTAGCCGAGGAGAAAAATGAGTTGCTACAACAGGCAGTCGATGCAGCTGTACATGCCTGCAGAAATGATTTCGCTACTAACTTGATCCCGGCTATCATCAACTGGACGAAGGAAAATCCAGACAAGACGGTACATGATTTCCCCATGCCCAGTTTCGTCGGGAGCAACTCGGTGAACAACACCACCGCACCATCACCTGCTCACGCAACCGGTTCTGCTCCCGCTCCCGCACCCGCACCCGCTCATAGCAGCCCGTCCTCATTCTCTGGCGCGCTAGGCAGGCCTTCGTCTTTGGCTGAGCTCGACGCCCTCACGGTAATTACATGTCGCACCAACATATATCTAGAATATTCCATTTTCGTTGCCTTTCGGATGTTTTACACCGCAGACATGTGTTTGCAGGCCGAAAAAACCCCGTGCACCGTACTCTACTTGATCAAAGGCCAGAAGGTGGACGTGGGAAAGGGGGTCATAACGAAGCCCTTGGAACTCACGTTCCACGGCCAGCCGATGTCCGGTGGGCACTTCAGGGTTACCTTGTCGAGTGTGAAATCGGGGCACGAGGATTTGCCTCCTCCAGTACGGCTAGGGGGAGAGGACGACGAGACCCCGTCGCGGATTGGAAGCTGCAAGGGTTGGGTGCTGCTATGGCCGAAGAATCTTCTTCGTCTGGAGCCGGCCGAGGGCACACCAATAACCACACATCAACAAGCAGGTATGGACACCACCACCCCGCCTACGCAATTACCAGCGCATGTAGTGCCGGGTGAGAGCGGCGGACGATGAGATGAAGGGGGTGTTGGGGAACGTTGCATGAGAAACAAAAAATTTCCTACGCACACGCAAGATCTATCCATGGTGATGAGCATCTACGAGAGGGAGAGTGGATCTACATACCCTTGTAGATCGCTAAGCGGAAGCGTTAAGAAACGTGGTTGATGTAGTCGAACGTCTTCGCGATCCAAATCGCCGAGTGTCCTGCGATCCCATCACGATCCATCTCGCGATCCAATCTCGATCCGTCCCGCGATCCCATCACGATCCGTCCCGCGATCAAATCACGAATCGTCTCGCAATCATGATCACGGTCCTTCCGATCTAGCGCCGAACGGACGGCACCTCCGCGTTCAGCACACGTACAGCTCGTTGACGATCTCCGCCTTCTTGATCCAGCAATAGGGGCGGAGAGGTAGAAGAGTTCTCCGGCAGCGCGACGGCGTGTCGGCGATGGTGGTGGAACTAATTCCAGCAGGGCTTCGCCTAAGCACCGCTGAAACGATCTAGAGGAGAAACTGCGATCTAGAGGAGAGGCTAGCACGTGGCTATTAGGGTTGTTTTTCTCCTCTAAATCCTCTAGTATATATAGGAGGGAGGGAGGGGAGGAGGCAGCCTCAAACCCTCAAGGGCTGGCCGAAATTGGAGGTGGAGGAGTCCTACTCCAATCCTACTAGGAGTAGGATTCCTCCTCTCCACTTGGAAACACTTTCCACCTTTCCACCTTTGGGTTTTTTCCACCTCCAGCCACATGGGCCTTAGTGGGGGGCTTGGCCAGCCCACTACGGGCTGGCTTGACTCCTCCCACAGCCCATGAGGCCCCTTGGGTCGAAATACCCCTCCCGATGGTCCCCGGTACCCCTCCCGGCACTCCCGGTACACTACCGAAGTACCCGAAACTTTTTCGGTGACCAAAACGGGACTTCCTATATATCAATCTTTACCTCCGGACCATTCCGGAGCTCCTCGTGACGTCCGGGATCTCATCCGGGACTCCGAACAACCTTCGGTCACCACCATACATAACTCTACTATACCGAAACGTCACCGATCCTTAAGTGTGCAGACCCTGCGGGTTCGAGAACTATGTAGACATGACCGAGACACCTCTACGGCCAATAACCAATAGCGGGACCTGGATGCCGATATTGGTTCCCACATATTCTACGAATATCTTTATCGGTTGAACCTCTATGTCAAGGATTCAGTTAATCCCGTATGCTGTTCCCTTTGTTCTTCGGTATGTTACTTGCCCGAGATTCGATCGTCGGTATCTCTATACCTAGTTCAATCTCGTTACCGGCAAGTCTCTTTACTCATTCCGTAATTCAAGATCCCGTGGCTCACACTTTAGTCACATTGCTTGCAAGGCTTATAGTGATGTTGTGTTACCGAGTGGGCCCTGAGATACCTCTCCGTCACACGGAGTAACAAATCCCAGTCTTGATCCATGCCAATTCAACAGACACCCTCGGAGATACCTGTAGAGCATCTTTATAGTCACCAAGTTACGTTGTGACGTTTGATACACACAAGTATTCCTCCGGTGTCAATGAGTTGCATGATCTCATGGTCATAGGAACAGATACTTGACATGCAGAAAACAATAGCAATAAACTGACACGATCATATGCTATGTTCATAGTTTGGGTCTTGTCCATCACATCAATCTCCTAATGATGTGATCCCGTTATCAAACGACATCTCATGTCCATGGCTAGGAAACCTTGACCATCTTTGATCAACGAGCTAGTTTATTAGAGGCATACTAGGGACACAGTGTTGTCTATGTACCCACACATGTATTTGAGTTTCCAATCAATACAATTATAGCATGGATAATAAACGATTATCATGAACAAGGAAATATGATAATAACTAAATTATTATTAAGCCTCTAGGGCATATTTCCAACAGTCTCCCACTTGCACTAGAGTCAATAATCTAGTTCACATCACCATGTGATTTACATTGTTATGAATCTAACACCCAATGAGTTCTGGGGTTCGATCATGCTTTGCATGTGAGACAGGTCTTTAGTCAACGGGTCTGCGACATTCAGATCCGTGTGTACTCTGCAAATCTCTATGTCATACTGTAGACACTGCTACCACAATCCACTTGGAGCTATTCCAAATGGCTCCTCCACTATATGTATCCTGACTGCTACTCAGAGTCGTCCGGATAAGTGTCAAAGCTTGCATCGACGTAACCCTTTACGACGAACTCTTTATCACCTGCATAATCGAGAAATATTTCCTTAGTTCTCTAGTTACTAAGGATAATCTTGACCGCTGTCCAGTGATCCACTCCTGGACCATTCTTGTACCCCTTGACAGACTTATGGCAAGGCACACACTAGGTGCAGTACACAGCATGGCATACTATACAGAGCCTATGGATAAGGCATAGGGGATGACCTTCGTCCTTTCTCTTTCTTCTGCCGTGGTCGAGCTTTGAGTCTCACTGAACTCCACACCTTACAAATCAGGCAAGAACTCTTTCTTTGACTGATCCATTTTGAACTCTTTCAAAATCTTGTCAAGGTATGTACTCATTGAAAGTCTTATCAGACGTCTTGATCTATCTCTATAGATCTTGATGCCCAATATTTAAGTAGCTTCATTCCAGGTTTTCCATTGAAAAACTCCTTTTCAAACAACCCTTTATGCTTTCCAGAAATTCTACATCATTTCCGATCAACTATATGTCATCCACATATACTTATCAGAAATTCTATAGTGCTCCCACTCACTTTATTGTAAATACAAGTTTCTCATAAACTTTGTATAGACTCAAAAACTTTGATCACCTCATCAAAGCGTATATTCCAACTCCGAGATGCTTGCTCCAGTCCATAGAAGGATCGCTGGAGCTTGCATATATTTTAGCATCCTTAGAACTGACAAAACCTTCCGGTTGTATCACATACAACCTTTCCTCACGGATACTGTTAAGGAAATGATGTTTTGACATCCATCTGCCAGATTTCATAATCGAAAAATGCAGCAACTGCTAACATAATTCCAACAGACTTTGGCATCGCTACGGGTGAGAAAGTCTCATCGTAGTCAACTTCTTGAACTTGTGAAAAACCCTTTGCCACAAGTCGAGCTTTATAGACGGTGACATTACCGTCCGCGTCCGTCTTCCTTTTAAAGATCCATTTGTTCTGAATGGCCTTTCGCCCTTCAGGTAATACTTCCAAAGCCCATACTTTGTTTTCTTACATGGATCCCATCTCGGATTTCATGGCCTCTAACCATTTCTCGGAATCCGGGCCCATCATCGCTTCTCCATAGCTCGTAGGTTCATCGTTGTCCAACAACATGACCTCTAAGACAGGGTTGCCGTACCACTCAGGAGCAGTACGCGTCCTTGTCGACCTACGAGGTTCGATAGTAACTTGATCCGAAGCTTCATGATCATCATCATTAACTTCCTCTTCAACTAATGTAGGCTCCATAGAAACAACTTTCTGCGCTGCGCTACTCTCTGGTTGAAACAAAGGTTCAACAACCTCATCAAGTTCTGTCTTCCTCCCACTCAATTCTTTCGAGAGAAACTCTTTCTCGAGAAAGGACCCATTTTAGCAACAAACACGTTGCACTTGGATCTGAGATAGAAGGTACACCCAACTGTTACGTTAGGGTATTCTATGAAGATGCATTTGGTCGCTTTGGGTTTGAGCTCATTAGGTGAAAACCCTTTTTCACATAAGCGTCGCAGCCCCAAACATTAAGAAATGACAGCTTATGTTTCCGCCAAACCAAAATTCATACAGTGTCATCTCAACGGACTTAGATGGTGCCCCTTTTAAAGTGAATGTAATTGTCTCTAATGCATAACCCTAAAACGATAGTGGTAAATCGATAAGAGACATTATAGTTCGCACCATATCCAATAGAGCATGACTACGACGTTCGGACACACCATCACACTATGGTGTTCCAGGTGGCGTGAGTTGTGAAACTACTTCCATATTGTCTTAAGTTGTTTACCAAACTCGTAACTCAGATATTCACCTCCACGATCATATCGTAGACATTTTATCTTCTTGTCACGATGATCTCAAACTTCACTCTGAATTTTCTTGAACTTTTCAAATGATTCAGACTTGTGTTTCATTAAGTAAATATACCCTATATCTACTCAAATCATCAGTGAAGGTAAGAAAATAACGATATCCACCGCACGCTACAACACTCATTGGACCGTATACATCAACATGTATCATTTCCAATAAGTCACTTGCCCGCTCCATCATACCGGAAAACGGGGTCTTAGTCATCTTGCCCATGAGGCATGGTCCGCATGTCTCAACCGATTCGAAATCGAATGAGTCCAAAGATCCATCAGCATGGAGTTTCTTCATGCGTTTTACACCAATATGACATTTAGCGGCAGTGCCACAACTATGTGGTACTATCATTATTAACTTTGTATCTTTTGGCATCAATATTATGAACATGTGTATCACTACGATCAAGATTCAATAAACCACTCTCATTGGGTGCATGACCATTGAAGGTATTATTCATGTAAACAGAATAACCATTATTCTCTAACTTAAATGAATAACCGTATTGCAATAAACATGATCTAATCATGTTCATGCTTAACGCAAACATCAAATAACATTTATTTAGGTTCATCACTAATCCCAAAGGTAGAGAGAGCACGCGATGGTGATCACGTCAACCTTGGAAACACTTCCAACACTCATCGTCACCTCACCCTTCGCTAGCCTCCGTTTATTCCGTAGCTTTTATTTCGAGTTACTAACATTTAGCAACCGAACCGGTATCTAATACCCAGGTGCTACTAGGAGTACTAGTAAGGTACACATCAATAACACGTATATCAAATATACTTCTGTCGACGTTGCCAACCTTCTTATCTACCAAGTATCTAGGGTTGTTCCACTTCAGCGACCGTTCTCCTCATAATAGAAGCACTTAGTCTCGGGTTTGGGTTCAACCTTGGGTTTCTTCACTGGAGCAGCAACTGACTTGCCATCCATGAAGTTTCCCTCCTTGCCCTTGCCCTTCTCGAAACTAGTGGTTTCACTAACCATCAACACTTGATGCTCCTTCTTGATTTCTACCTTCGCGGTGTCAAACATTGCGAACAGCTCAGGGATCATTATTTCCATCTCTGGCCTTTTATAGTTCATCACGAAGCTCTAGTAGCTTAGTGACAGTGACTTGGAGAACTATGTCAATCACTATCTTATCTGGAAGATCAACTCCCACTCGATTCAAGCGATTGTAGCACCCAGACAATCTGAGCACATGCTCAACGATTGAGCTATTCTCCATCATCTTGCAGGCAAAGAATCTTGTTGGAGGTCTCATACCTCTCAACACAGGCACGAGCCTGAGATCCCAATTTCAGCTCTTAGAACATCTCATATGTTCCGTGATGTTCAAAACGTTTTGGAGCCTCAATTCTAAGCCGTAATGCATGGCGCACTGAACTATCAAGTAGTCATCAGAACGTGCCTGTCAGATGTTCACAACATCTACAGACGACGCTTGAGGTGGTGGCGCACCGAGCGGTGCATTAAGGACATAAGCCTTCTGTGCAGCAATGAGGACAAACCTCAGATCACGGACCCAGTCCGCATTATTGCTACCATCATGTTTCAAATCTATTTCTCTAGGAACATATAAAAATTCAAGGGAGCTACAGCGCGAGCTAGTAATCTACAACATAATTTGCAAAGACATTTTGACTATGTTCATGATAATGAGTTTAGTTAATCATATTACTTAAAAACTCCCACTCAAATTGACATCCCTCCGGTCATTCGAGTGTCACATGATCCAAATCAACCAACTCAAGTCCGATCATCACGTGAGTTGAGGTGGTTTCAATGGTGAACATCTTCATGTTGATCATATCTACTATATGACTCATGTTCGACCTTTCAGTCTCTTGTGTTCCGAGGCCATGTCTGTACATGCTAGGCTCGTCAAGTTTAACCCGAGTGTTCTGCACGTGCAACACTGGCTTGCACCCGTTGTATGCGAACGTAGAGTCTATCACACCTGATCATCACGTGGTGTCTCGAAACGATGAACTTTCGCAACGGTGCACACTCGGGGAGAACACAATTTTATCTTGAAATTTAAGTGAGGGATCGCCTTATAATGCTACCGTCGTCCTAAGCAAAATAAGATGCATAAAAGGATTAACATCACATGCAAATCATAAGTGAGATGATATGGCCATGAACTTGTGCTTTTGATCTCCATCTTCAAAGCACCGGCATGATCACCATCGTCACCGGCATGACACCATGATCTCCATCATCTTGATCTCCATCAATGTGTCGCCATGAGGTTGTCGCGCCGACCGTTGCTTCCACGACTATTGCTAACTCATAGCGATAAAGTAAAGCAAAAACGGCAAAAATAATTAAAGACAACCCTATGGCTCCTGCCGGTTGCCGTACTCATCGACATGCAAGTCATGATATTCTATACAATACATGATCATCTCATACATCACATATATCTCATCATGTAATTGGCCATATCACATCACAACATACCCTGCAAAAACAAGTTAGACGTCCTCTAATTGTTGTTGCAAGTTTTACGTGGCTGCTATGGGTATCTAGCAAGAACAATTCTTACCTACGCAAAAACCACAACGGTGATACAAAAATTGCTATTCAACCTTCTCAAGGACCGCCTTTGTCAAATCCGATCCGACTAAAGTGGGAGAAACAGACACCCGCCAGCCATCTTTATGCAACGAAGTTACATGTCAGTTGATGGAACCGGTCTCTCGTAAGCGTACGAGTAAGGTTGGTCCGGGCCGCTTCATCCCACAATACCGCCGAATCAAGAAAAGAACAAGGGAGGAAGCAATCTGAATATCAACGCCCACAAACTCCTTTGTGTTCTACTCGAGATCTCATCTACACATAGACCTAGCTCATGATGCCACTGTTGGCGAACGTTGCATGGGAAACAAAAAATTTCCTACGCACACGCAAGATCTATCCATGGTGATGAGCATCTACGAGAGGGAGAGTGGATCTACATACCCTTGTAGATCGCTAAGCGGAAGCGTTAAGAAACGCGGTTGATGTAGTCGAACGTCTTCGCGATCCAAATCGCCGAGTGTCCCGCGATCCCATCACGATCCATCTCGTGATCCAATCTCGATCCGTCCCGCGATCCCATCACGATCCGTCCCGCGATCAAATCACGAATCGTCTCGCAATCCAGATCACGGTCCTTCTGATCTAGCGCCGAACGGACGGCACCTCCGCGTTCAGCACACTTATAGCTCGATGACGATCTCCGCCTTCTTGATCCAGCAATAGGGGCGGAGAGGTAGAAGAGTTCTCCGGCAGCGCGACGGCGTGTCGGCGATGGTGGTGGAACTAATTCCAGCAGGGCTTCGCCTAAGCACCGCTGAAACGATCTAGAGGAGAAACTGCGATCTAGAGGAGAGGCTAGGACGTGGCTATTAGGGTTGTTTTTCTCCTCTAAATCCTCTAGTATATATAGGAGGGAGGGAGGGGAGGAGGCAGCCTCAAACCCTCAAGGGCTGGCCGAAATTGGAGGTGGAGGAGTCCTACTCCAATCCTACTAGGAGTAGGATTCCTCCTCTCCACTTGGAAACACTTTCCACCTTTCCACCTTTGGGTTTTTTCCACCTCCAGCCACATGGGCCTTAGTGGGGGGCTTGGCCAGCCCACTAAGGACTGGCTTGACTCCTCCCACAGCCCATGAGGCCCCTTGGGTCGAAATACCCCTCCCGATGGTCCCCGGTACCCCTCCCGGCACTCCCGGTACACTACCGAAGTACCCGAAACTTTTTCGGTGACCAAAACGGGACTTCCTATATATCAATCTTTACCTCCGGACCATTCCGGAGCTCCTCGTGACGTCCGGGATCTCATCCGGGACTCCGAACAACCTTCGGTCACCACCATACATAACTCTACTATACCGAAACGTCACCGATCCTTAAGTGTGCAGACCCTGCGGGTTCGAGAACTATGTAGACATGACCGAGACACCTCTACGGCCAATAACCAATAGCGGGACCTGGATGCCGATATTGGTTCCCACATATTCTACGAATATCTTTATCGGTTGAACCTCTATGTCAAGGATTCAGTTAATCCCGTATGCTGTTCCCTTTGTTCTTCGGTATGTTACTTGCCCGAGATTCGATCGTCGGTATCTCTATACCTAGTTCAATCTCGTTACTGGCAAGTCTCTTTACTCATTCCGTAATTCAAGATCCCGTGGCTCACACTTTAGTCACATTGCTTGCAAGGCTTATAGTGATGTTGTATTACCGAGTGGGCCCTGAGATACCTCTCCGTCACACGGAGTAACAAATCCCAGTCTTGATCCATGCCAATTCAACAGACACCCTCGGAGATACCTGTAGAGCATCTTTATAGTCACCAAGTTACGTTGTGACGTTTGATACACACAAGTATTCCTCCGGTGTCAATGAGTTGCATGATCTCATGGTCATAGGAACAGATACTTGACATGCAGAAAACAATAGCAATAAACTGACACGATCATATGCTATGTTCATAGTTTGGGTCTTGTCCATCACATCAATCTCCTAATGATGTGATCCCGTTATCAAACGACATCTCATGTCCATGGCTAGGAAACCTTGACCATCTTTGATCAACGAGCTAGTTTATTAGAGGCATACTAGGGACACAGTGTTGTCTATGTACCAACACATGTATTTGAGTTTCCAATCAATACAATTATAGCATGGATAATAAACGATTATCATGAACAAGGAAATATGATAATAACTAAATTATTATTGCCTCTAGGGCATATTTCAAACAAGGGGTCCAATACTGGCTGATGTAATCGCCCCCGTTGAACAAAGAATGGATGATGAGATGGAGGAGGACCCTCTTCGGTTCCTCAATACAGGCACCTATGACTGTGACTTAGATATGATGAGTCAGCCATATGACGACTCAGGCTATCAGCATGCTAATGAGGAAATGGATGATCTGCCCGGGCAGGAACGTCCTAGCAGGGATTGCAAGAAGTCTCTCTTCATGCAATCCTCATAGGACACGCCTAAAGATGCAGGGGGTCGTACAGTGCTTAGTCCGACAACACTGGGGCAGGGGTTAAGGAAGGGTCTGGAAGGTCAGCCCAAGAAAAAGGAGAGGAAGAGAACGGGGAAGATAGGCTCAGCTGCCTACAAACAAGCCAGAGCACATAGCAGACAGACGGTGGCCATGTTCCATGTCACGGGCGAGCCGATGCTACCGCCGAAACCGCTGGAGGCAATATACGGGGATCTCAGGAGACTGCATGACCATGTGCTGTCGACTGAGAAAAGCCTACTAGCCTCGAAGGATCCAGGATATCCGACATACGCGGCTCGTGTGCCTGAGGGGAAGTGCTACGTCGACACACGGCCCGCGGAGGTGTTCTTCCTACGGTTTGATCATATCTTCGAGATGTTTCTGACAAGGCGGCTCGATTGTACAATCGTCCGCCCTTTTGCGCTACATATGAGCTCCGTCATGAAGAGAGAAGAAGTCTCGCAAATCTGTGTGGTAGATCCATACTACATGCACGAGTCCTTCTTGAGTCTCGGCGACTTTGAGCGTAAAACTGCTAGGGAGTACCTCGAAAACTTCATGGTACAGAATAAGGACCAGGAAATTGTCCTCCTGCCTTATCATCCAAAGTAAGTCAGTGCCGGCAACCCTTTCGTACATTTCAATCATTCCTTCTCGCTCATATGGAGAATAATTTGAGGTGTTTTTTTCCCCGCAGCAACGGTCGCGCCGTCCTTATCGTTCTTTACCCGCGAGTCTTCCACGCCGTGTATTTCGACCCTACCAGAAACTACGAGAAGAAGGACTACACCCACGTAATGCATATTCTAGATGATGCTCTCCAAGGCTTCAGCTTGAGGGGTGGCCACATGCAGATCAGGAAACAAAGGAACCGCAAGACTGGTTTCTCGCATAAAACCAACTTCTGCTGCATCCATGTCCCGAAATCAAGTAGGAACGATGGATTCTACCTCCTCCATCTCATGATGGAGTTCAGAAGGGATCACCAAAAGCTTCGCATGACAACCAGAAACGATGATCATATTCGCAAGTGGGTAGAATCTCAAGGAGATGCGGATTATAAACTTAAAGATGACTTCTTTCGCATCCAAAGGGACATTGAGACGATCATCATGAAAGAAGTCGTCGAAGTGAAGGGGATGTTCCACCACGGCCCTATATCGCGAGCTGACGTCCGAACTTGCATAGGCATGCAACGTTAGGACCTCATGCCGTTCAAGAAGCTAGGGTCCACTCTCGATGATCTGGAAGGATGGAAGTTCTAGTGATTTACGATGCCGATGATGATGATATGTGTTGGTTGAACTTGTATACTTTGTATAGCGATGAAACTTTGTGATGTCCACGGTCCCTACCGAACTTGCGTAACACTACTTTGTTAGTTTGGGTACGATGACCTGCGTACCTCTAGTTAATTAGTTTGCGTACGATGAAACTGCGTTGATTATTTATGTTTACTATATGTTGCATCTAGTTGCTAACCCTTTCTTTTTTGTGTTGCTCAAGTATATTTTGTTGCATATGATTGTACATTCTCTTGATGAAGATGCATCTCTAACAGGTACCTAAATTCTTGATGGCGAAGTACCGGTGCTATGTCGTGTACAAAGGAAAGGTTCCGGGAGTATATGACGAGTGGTCCGAGTGTCAGGCGCAAGTGGAGGGGGTCTCGGGCGCCAGCCATAAAGGCTTCAAAAGCAGACAAGAAGCAGAAGCTAGTTACGTGAGAAGGCTCACGCTAGCGCGAGAGAGGACTCATAACCGCCGCCTCATGTACTACACAGTTTCGCTCTCACTCATAGTGATAGCTCTTCTCGCGTATATCATTATTTAGATGGATGACGATGTAGTTGCAAGTATTCGAGACTTGTATCGCTATTTTCGAGATGATGACGAGAGACCACTTTGTGTTGGATTATGATTATGACGACGACATGATTTGATGAGACTATTTGTATGTATATGCTATGATAACATTCGTCGTCTCGCAGCCATTTGTATGTGTATGATGATGACATTTGTATGTGCTAAAGATTCTTGTATAAAGCCTGTTCAAATACAAAACAAATATGCAGAAAAAAAATCAGAAACTAATAAAGTTAGCAGTAGCGCGGGGAGTAAAGTTAGCAGCAGCATACCATTACCAGTAGCGCGGTCTAACTCAAGGCGCTATAGATATTACCAGTAGAGCTCTTCTTTGGAGCACGCTACTGCTACACATGTATAGCAGCAACGCGGGACAACACGCGCTACTGCTACATGTTAGCTGTAGCGCCGTATCAGTAGCGCGGGTGCCCGCGCTACTGATAAACATAATACCCGCGCTACTGCTAGGGTTTTCCCTAGTAGTGCAAACCTCATAGGTCGACAAGGACGCGTACTGCTCTAGAGTGGTACGGCAACCCTGTCTTAGAGGTCATGTTTTTGGACAACGATGAACCTACGAGCTATGGAGAAGCGATGATGGGCCCGGATTCCGAGAAATGGTTAGAGGCCATGAAATCCGAGATGGGATCCATGTATGAAAACAAAGTATGGGATTTGGAAGTATTACCTGAAGGGCGAAAGGCCATTCAGAACAAATGGATCTTTAAGAGGAAGACGGATGATGTCTACTACGCAACCTTCTTCTTGTAGACTCGTGTTGGGCCTCCAAGCGCAGAGTTTTGTAGGACAGTAGCAAATTCCACTCAAGTGGATGACCTAAGGTTTATCAATCCGTGGGAGGCGTAGGATGAAGATGGTCTCTCTCAAACAACCCTGCAACCAAATAACAAAAAGTCTCTTGTGTCCCCAACACACCCAATACAATGGCAAATTGTATAGGTGCACTAGTTCGATGAAGAGATGGTGATACCAGTGTAATATGGATGGTAGATATAGGTTTTTGTAATCTGAAAATATAAAAACAGATGGGTAACTAATGATAAAAGTGAGCACAAACGGTATTGCAATGCTTAGAAACAAGGCCTAGGGTTCATACTTTCACTAGGGAAAGTTCTCTCAACAATAGTGACATAGTTGAATCATATGTAAATCCCACACGTGCGACAAAGAGTTCACTCCAAAGTGACAAATAGCGAAGAACAAACGAAGAAATTATTGTAGGGTACGAAACCATCTCAAAGTTATCTTTTCCAATCAATCTTATGAGCTATCCCTATAAGTGTTACGAACAGCCCTAGAGTTCGAACTAAAATAACACCTTAAGATACACATCAACCAAAACCCTAATGTCACCTAGATACTCCAATGTCACCACAAGTACCCATGGGCTTGATTATACGATATGCATCACACAATTTCAGATTCATCATGTTCAATCCAACACAAAAAACTTCAAAGAGTGCCCCAAAGGTTCTACCGGAGAGTCAAGACGAAAACGTGTGCCAACCCCTATGCATAGATTCCCAAGGTCACGGAATGCGCAAGTTGATCACCAAAACATACATCAAGTGGATCAATAGAACATCCCATTGTCACCACGGATATCCCATCGCAAGACATACATCAAGTGTTCTCAAATTTTTTAAAGACTCAATCCGATAAGAAAACTTCAAAGCGAAAACTCAATTCATCACAAGAAGATAGAGAGGGGAAAACTCCATATGATTTATCTATATCAATAAAGCTCGTGATACATCAAGATCGTGCCATCTCAAGAACACGAGAGAGAGATATCAAACACATAGCTACTGGTACATACCCTCAGCCCTGAGGGTGAACTACTCCCTCATCATCATGAAGACCGCCGGGATGATGAAGATGGCCTCCGGTGATGGTTTCCCCCTCCGGAAGGGTGCCGGAACGGGCTCCCGATTGGTTTTTCGTGCCTCTGGAGGCTTGCGGCGGCGGAACTCCCGATCTAGGTTTCTTTCTGGGGGTTTCTCGATTTATAGGAGTACTTGGCGTTGGAATCACGTCAGGGGAGTGCTCGAGGGGCCACAAGCCAGGGGGCGCGCCCTAGGGGGGGCGCTCCCTAGGCTTGTGGCCTCCTCGGGACTCCTCTCCGGTATCTTTTTGCTCCGGTATTTTTTATATTTTCCAAAAATATTCTCCGTAAATTTTTAGCCCGTTCCGAGAACTTTTATTTATGCAGAAAAACAACACCACGGTAGCTCTGCTAAAAACAGCGTCAGTCCGGGTTAGTTCTAATAAAATCATACCAAAATCATATAGAATTATTGTAAACATGGCATGAATACTTCATAAATTATAGATACGTTGGAGACGTATCAGCATCCCCAAGCTTAATTCCTGCTCATCCTCGAGTAGGTAAATGATAAAAGAAATAATTTATGAAGTGTGAATGCTAGCAAACATTTTCATCATATTCTATTCTTCTTTGCATAGCATGGACATTTGGACTTGTAAATGATTCAAAGCAATAGTCTAGTTTTAACATAATGACCTCAATACTCAAGCATGTCAACAAGCAACCATGTCTTTCAAAATATCAACACTAAAGAAAGTTATCCCTCGCCCATCATGCTCAATTATTGATCCATTCATGAAACACACTCGAATAGTAGCTATGCCCAATGCTCAAGTACGATCATAGTGCCCCCTAGTTGGAGCTTATAAGAGAACATGGAGCCTCAAAGCAAAAATAAAAAAATTGCATAAAGTAAATAGATAGGCCCTTCGCAGAGGGAAGTAGGGATTTGTAAATGTGCTAGAGCTCAAGGTTTAAATTGAGAGAGAAAAATATTTTGAGTGGCATGCTTTTCCTGTCAACGAAAATGACAAAGTAGCACACAATACTTTCCATGCTAGATACATCATAGGTGGTTCCCAAACAGAATGGTAAAGTTTTTACTCCCCCTCCACCAATCAATCCCACTCCACGGCGAGCCGAATCCACGGGTACCGTCCATACAAACAACAATCCTGGGGGAGTTTTGTTTCATTATATTTTGATTTGAATTTTGAGCATGGAACTGGGCATCCCGAATACCAGCCACTTTCTCGTGAATGATAGTGGATCAACACATATCGTGAGAATAATACACCTAGCATGGAAAAATATTGGATACTCCCCACAGTTTCATGAGCGGTACGGGCACACAAAAGAGAAAAAATATTTTGAAAATTTAGAGATGGCACATACAAATTTGCTTGGAACGGCATGGAAATACCGCATATAGGTAGGTATGGTGGACTCATAAGGCAAAACTTGGTTTAAGGATTTTGGATGCACAAGTAGTATTTCTACTTAGTACAAATGGAGGCTAGCAAATAGATTGGGAAGCAACCAAACCAAGAAACGAAAATTCACATAACTGAGCATTGAACATAACTAACACCGAATAATGCACCACAAGTAGGATGTAACTTCATTGCATAACTATTGACTTTCGTACTTGCATAGGGAATCACAAACCTTAACACCAATATTCCTACTAAAGCAGAATTACTCACTAACATGACTCACATATTACTATCATCATGTTTCAAAACTATTACAAAGAATCAAGTTTAATTTGTCCCATGTTCTTCATGAAAGTTTTTATTATATCCTCCTTGGATATCTATCACTTTGGGACTAGTTTCATATATATTGCTATTGCTTTTTCGACAAGCTCAAACAAATTTAAGTGAAGCACATGAGCAAATGACAAGTTACTCTCAAAAGATATAAGTGAAGATCAATGAGTAGCCAACAATTAAGTAGCTATGTGAGGACTCTCTCTCTCAACAAATATTTTCAGATCTGAGTATTTTATTCAAACAGTAAACTAAACAAAAATAGAACTCCAAGAATAGCACGCATCGTGTGAACGAATAAATATTTAGGCTCAACATAGGCTAACCGATAATTGTTGATGAAGAGAGGTGGGATGCGTAGCATCCCCAAGCTTAGATGCTTGAGACTTCTTGAAAAATTTACTTGGGGTGCCTTGGGCATCCCCAAGTTTGAGCTTTTGTATCTCGTTCAATCCTCTCATATCATGGTTTCTCCTATTCTCAAAAACTTCATCCACACAAAACTCGAAAAGAACTCGTGAGATAGGTTAGTACACATAATAATAAATCAACACTTCATGTACTGCCAAGACATGTTGCACAATAATTTTCAAACATTATGTACTGTATACTATCATTTCCACAATTTATATCTACCAATATATTCCATGGAAACTAGAGGACAAGTAGATAACAAAACTATGACAGCAATTTGTCCAAACAGAACAGTCTGTAGCATTCTTTTAAACCAGTGTACTTCTGTAACTCAAAAAATTATGAAAATTTAGGACATTCTATAAAATTTAGATGACAATACTGTATAAAAAGTTCAGAAACTTTCCACATCCCAGTAAAATATGAAAATTCAAACACTACAGCAACAGTTTCTGTTTTTACACAGCACACATCAAACATGCAATTCAAGCATCCTAAAGGCAATTCTTGGAACTTTTTATTGAAAAACAATATTATAAATAACACCTAACAGAAAACAAGAAAATAAAATGACGCTCCAAGCAAAACTCATATTATGTGACGAATAAAAATATAGCTCTAAGTAAGATATACCGATAGTGTTGAAGACGAAAGAGGGGATGCCTTCCGGGGCATCCCCAAGCTTAGGCGCTTGAGTATTCCTAGGATATTACCTTGGGGGTGCCTTGGGCATCCCCAAGCTAAGGTTCTTGTCAGTCCTTATTCTACTCATATTGGTGTCTCACCCAAAACTTGAAAACTTCAATCACACAAAACTTAACGGAACTTCGTGAGATGGGTTAGTATAATAAATAAAGATCATTCACTTAGGTACTGTCAAGAAAAGATTCATAATTGTTCCCACATGATACCTACTGTATTCTATCATTCCCATAATTTATACCACTAAATATAAGCTATAGAAACACTAAAACAAGCAAACTATGCATGCAAAACAGAATCTGTCAAAAACAGAACAGTCTGTGAAGATATGTAGTATAACCATACTTCCCTGTCTCTAAAAATTCTGAAACATTAGGAAAATCTAGGAAATTTGTATATCAATCATGTGAAAAAAATTCAGATCAAAATTACGTTCCAATGAATTTACAAAATTCCTGGACTGAGAGCAAAAGTTTCTGTTTTTGCACAGAATCAAGTCAACTATCATCCATACTATGCCAAAGGCTTTACTTGGCACTTTTTTGAAATAAAAGGCACAAAACATGATTACTACAGTACATTAATCATGTGAACACACTAAAACAGAAAGTAAAAGTGTTGGGTTGTTTCCCAACAAGCGCTTTTCTTTAATGCCTTTTAGCTAGGCATGATGAATTCAATGATGCTCGTATAAGAATAGTAGTTGAAACATGCAAAAGATCATCATGAATATCATGAAAAGCACATTTAAGTCTAACCCACTTCCTATGCATAGGGATTTTGTGAGCAAACAATTTATGGGAGCAAGAATCAACTAGCATAGGATGGCAAAACAAGCATAACTTCAAAACTTTGAACACATAGAGAGGAAACTTAATATTATTGCAATTCCTACAAGCATATGTTCCTCCCTCATAATAATTTTCAGTAGCATCAGGAAGGGATTTCACAATATAACCAGTACATAAAGCATCCTTTTCATGATCTACAAGCATAGAAATTTTACTACTCTCCACACAAGAAAATTTCTTCTCATGACTAATAGTGGGAGTATCATAATAGAATTGAATACTACAAAATGGTTCCACATTAATAGAGTAATATTCAGAAAAAGGATATTCATAATTATGACAAGTATCATAATAGTAATCATCACTCTTTTTCATCGCATAAGTATCATCACAATAATCATCATAAGTAGGAGGCATGCAATCACTATAACAAATTTGATCATTCAAAGTAGGGGGAATGAAAAGATCATCTTCATTAAGCATAGCATCCCCAAGCTTGGGACAAACATTAAGTGCAGCAAATAAATTCTCAAACATGTCATTTTCATCAAACATAGCATCCCCAAGCTTGTGGCTTTGTATATCATAAACATAACCACTCTCATCATTAATAGTATGAATAGCACCAATAGTATAGCAATTATTATCATCCTCCAAGTTGGTGCCATAAATATTTTCAAGATTATAAGAAGTATCATTATCTTCCCAATCATAATTATCACAACAAGCAATAGGCATAACAAAATCATCCTCAAGTGTATCATCTTCCACAACTATTTTTGATTCATTCTGATGAGGCCTATCAATAATGGGAGCAACATTATTTGTGAGAGATACCTCTTTACCTTTACTTTTCCTTCTTTTCTTCTTCTTCACCACATTATGTGTGGGTTTTTTTAATTCCTCCAAGCTTCTTTTTGAAGAGGTTGGTTGACTAAAAAGCTCCTCCTCGTTACCTGATTCATCATAAGAAAAAATAGGAGGATATTGGGAAACCTCTTCCCCTTCATTAGTATTCTCTTCATCTTCTATTTATTTTCTTGTCTTTAAGTAATTGGCAATATAAGGATTCTCAATGCAATTTACCACGCAATACATATAGATTTCATTTAGATCAAAATCAATCATTTTCATGAGAACCCAAGCTGGAACATCCTTAGTTTTATGTTTCATTTCTTCATACACCAAAAATAGACTAAGTTCATTATGATGCTCAAGGGTAATGAGGTTATCACAATTTTTGGACACAATTCGATCATGAAATAATTCACATTGGAAATTAAAATGACCACTTTCATTGCAAAGTTCACAAGGACGGCGAAAAATATTAAGTCTTTCAGCACAAACATATAGCCTCTCTTGCAACCATTTAGTTTCTAAATATTTATGCCTCTTACAAAATCTATGTTCCCTTTTAGGCATGTCTTCACAAAGTCTATGCACTCCGCAAAAATTGACCTGCTTATAAGAAATCTTTTTATCATGACTAGTGCAATCATCATTAGTACTATGGATATTCAAAAAATTCATACTAACAACATTGCAATCATGCTCATCACTCAAAGATTTAGTGCCAACCATTTTAATAAATTCTTCTTCTAACACTTGAGCACAATTTTCCTTTCCATCATTTACACGAAAGACATTAAAAAGATGAAGCATATGAGGTAACCTCAATTCCATTTTTTTTTGTAATTTTCTTTTATAAAACCAAACTAGTGAAAAACAAAAAAACTAAAGGTTTAATTGCAAGATCTAAAGATATACCTTCAAGAACTCACCTCCCCGGCAACGGCGCCAGAAAAGAGCTTGATGTCTACTACGCAACCTTCTTCTTATAGACTCGTGTTGGGCCTCCAAGCGCAGAGTTTTGTAGGACAGTAGCAAATTTCCCTCAAGTTGATGACCTAAGGTTTATGAATCCGTGGGAGGCGTGGGATGCAGATGGTCTCTCTCAAACAACCCTGCAACCAAATAACAAAAAGTCTCTTGTGTCCCCAACACACCCAATACAATGGCAAATTGTATAGGTGCACTAGTTCGGCGAAGAGATGGTGATACAAGTGTAATATGGATGGTAGATATAGGTTTTTGTAATCTAAAAATATAAAAATAGCAAGGTAACTAATGATAAAAGTAAGCACAAACGGTATTGCAATGCTTAGAAACAAGGCCTAGGGTTCATACTTTCACTAGTGCAAGTTCTCTCAACAATACTGACATAGTTGAAGAATATGTAAATCCCTCACGTGCGACAAAGAGTTCACTCCAAAGTCACAAATAGCGGAGAACAAACGAAGAAATTATTGTAGGGTATGGAATCACCTCAAAGTTATCTTTTCCGATCAATCTTATGAGCTATCCCTCTAAGTGTCACGAACAGCCCTAGAGTTCGTACTAAAATAACACCTTAAGATACACATCAACCAAAACCCTAATGTCACCTAGATACTCCAATGTCACCACAAGTACCCATGGGCTTGATTATACGATATGCATCACACAATTTCAGATTCATCATGTTCAATCCAACACAAAAAACTTCAAAGAGTGCCCCAAAGGTTCTACCGGAGAGTCAAGACGAAAACGTGTGCCAACCCCTATGCATAGATTCCCAAGGTCACGGAATGCGCAAGTTGATCACCAAAACATACATCAAGTGGATCAATAGAACATCCCATTGTCACCACGGATATCCCATCGCAAGACATACATCAAGTGTTCTCAAATCTTTTAAAGACTCAATCCGATAAGAAAACTTCAAAGGGAAAACGCAATTCATCACAAGAAGATAGAGAGGGGAAAACTCCATATGATTTATCTATATCAATAAAGCTCGTGATACATCAAGATCGTGCCATCTCAAGAACACGAGAGAGAGATATGAAACACATAGCTACTGGTACATACCCTCAGCCCTGAGGGTGAACTACTCCCTCATCGTCATGAAGACCGCCGGGATGATGAAGATGGCCTCCGGTGAAGGTTTCCCCCTCCGGCAGGGTGCCGGAACGGGCTCCCGATTGGTTTTTCGTGGCTCTGGAGGCTTGCGGCGGCGGAACTCCCGATCTAGGTTTCTTTCTAGGGGTTTCTAGATTTATCGGAGTACTTGGCGATGGAATCACGTCAGGGGAGTGCTCAAGGGGCCCACAAGCCAGGGGGTAGGCCCTAGGGGGGGGCACCCCCTAGGCTTGTGGCCTCCTCGGGACTCCTCTCCGGTATCTTTTTGCTCCGGTATTTTTTATATTTTTCAAAAATATTCTCCGTAAATTTTCAGCCCGTTCCGAGAACTTTTATTTCTGCACAAAAACAACACCACGGTAGCTCTGCTGAAAACAACGTCAGTCCGGGTTAGTTCTAATAAAATCATACCAAAATCATATAGAATTATTGTAAACATGGCATGAATACTTCATAAATTATAGATACATTGGAGACGTATCAACGGACGCGGACGGTAATATCACCGTCTATAAAGCTCGACTTGTGGCAAAGGGTTTTTCACAAGTTCAAGGAGTTCACTACGATGAGACCTTCTCACCCGTAGCGATGCTTAAGTCCGTCAGAATGATGTTAGCAATAGCTGCCTTTTTCGATTATGAAATTTGGCAGATGGAAGTCAAAACAGCGTTCCTTAACGGTTTCCTTAAGGAAGAGTTGTATATGATGCAACCAGAAGGTTTTGTCAATCCAGAGAATGCTGACAAAGTTTGCAAACTCCAGCGATCCATTTATGGACTGGTGCGAGCATCTCAGAGTTGGAATCTTCGCTTTGATGAGGTGATCAAAGCGTTCGGGTTTATACAAGTTTACGGAGAAGCTTGTATTTACAAGAAAGTGAGTGTGAGCTCTATAGCGTTTCTAATATTATATGTGGATGACATATTGCTGATTGGAAACAATATAGAACTTTTGGAGAGCGTAAAGGAATATTTGAACAAGAGTTTTTCAACGAAGGACCTAGGAGAAGCTGCTTTCATATTAGGCATCAAGATCTATAGAGATAGATCGAGACGCTTAATAGGACTTTCACACAGCACATACCTTGACAAAGTTTTGAAGAAGTTCAAAATGGATCATCCAAGAAGGGGTTCTTGCCTGTATTGCAAGGTGTGAAGTTGAGTAAGACTCAATGCCCAGTGACTGCAGAAGATGGAGAAAAGATGAGTGTCGTCCCCTATGCTTCAGCCATAGGCTCTATCATGTATGCAATGTTGTGCACAAGAGCGGATGTCAGCCTTTCCATAAGTATGGCCGGAAGGTTTCAAAGTGATCCAGCAATGGAACACTGGACGGCGGTCAAGAATATCCTGAAGTACCTGAAAAGGACTAAGGACGTGTTTCTCGTTTATGGAGGTGATCAAGAGCTCGTCGTAAAGGGTTACGTCGATGCAAGCTTTGACACTGATCCGGATGACTCTAAGTCACAAATCGGATACGTATTTATTCTTAATGGGGGTGCGGTAAGCTGGTGCAATTCCAAGCAGAGCGTGGTAGCTGATTCTACATGCGAAGCGGAGTACATCGTTGCCTCGGAGGCGGCGAAGAAAGGTGTCTGGATGAAGGAGTTCATGACAGATCTTGGAGTAGTGCCTAGTGTACTAAACCCAATGACTCTGTTCTGTGACAACACTGGTGCCATTGCTCTAGCCAAGGAACCAAGGTTTCACAAGAGGACCAGACACATAAAGCGACATTTCAATTCCATCCGCGATTACATCATGGGGGACGACATAAATATTTGCAAAGTGCACACGGATCTGAATGTTGCAGATCCGATGACTAAACCTCTTCCAAGGGCTAAACACGATCAACACCAGAATTGTATGGGTGTTAGATTCATTACAATGTAAATCACATAGTGATGTGAGCTAGATTATTGACTCTAGTGCAAGTGGGAGACTGTTGGAAATTTGCCCTAGAGGCAATAATAAAAGTAGTTATTATTATATTTCCTTGTTCATGATAATCGGTTATTATCCATGCTATAATGGTATTGGTTGGAAACTCAATTATATGTGTGGATACATAGACAACACTGTGTCCCTACTATGACTCTAGTAGGCTAGCTTGTTGATCAAAGATGGTCAAGGTTTCCTAGCCATAGACATGAGATGTCATTTGATAACAGGATCACATCATTAGGAGAATGATGTGATGGACAAGACCCGAACTATGAACATAGCATATGATCGTGTCAGTTTATTGCTATAGTTTTCTGCATGTCAAGTATCTGTTCCTATGACCATGAGATCATGCAACTCGCTGACACCGGAGGAGTACCTTGTGTGTATCAAACGTCGCAACGTAACTGGGTGACTATAAAGATGCTCTACAGGTATCTCCAAGCGTGTCTGTTGAGTGGGCATGGATCAAGACTGGGATTGTTACTCCGTGTGACGGAGAGGTATCTCGGGGCCAACTCGGTAATAAAACATCACAACAAGCCTTGCAAGCAATGTGACTAAAGTGTTAGCCACGGGATCTTGCATTACGGAACGAGTAAAGAGGCTTGCCGGTAACGAGATTGAACTAGGTATAGAGATACCGACAATCGAATCTCGGGCAAGTAACATACCGAAGAACAAAGGGAACAGCGTACGGGATTAACTGAATCCTTGACATAGAGGTTCAACCGATAAAGATCTTCGTAGAATATGTAGGAACCAATATGGACATCCAGGTCCCGCTATTGGTTATTGACCGTAGAGGTGTCTCGGTCATGTCTACATAGTTCTCGAACCCGCAGGGTCTGCACACTTAACGTTCGGTGACATTTCGGTAGTATTGAGTTATGTATGGTGGTGACCTAAGGTTGTTCGGAGTCCCAGATGAGATCCCGGACGTCACGAGGATCTCCGGAATGGTTCGGAGGTAAATATTGATATATAGGAAGTCCCGTTTTGGTCAGCGGAAAAGTTTGGGGTACTTCGGTATTGTACCGGGAGTGCCGGGAGGGTACCGGGGGACCATCGGGAGGGGCCTCTCGCCCCAAAGGGCCTCATGGGCTGTGGGAGGAGGTAAATCAGCCCCTAGTGGGATGGCCGAACCCCCTCAACAAGGCCCATGACGCTAAGAGTGGGAAAGCCCAAGTGGAGGAAAGGAAAACCAAGTGGGGGGAGGAATCCTACTCCTAGTAGGATTGGAGTAGGACTCCTCCACCTCCCCACTTTGGTCGACCCTAGGGGAGGATCCCTAGGGCGCCGGCCCCACCCCTCCCTCCTATATATACTAGAGGGAGAGAGGGCCATAGCACTTCAACCCAATAGGCCACGGTGCAGCCCTCTCTCCCGATAGATTAGTTCCTCTAGTTTTTCAGCAGTGCTTAGGCGAAGCCCTGCTGGAATAGTTCCACCACCACCGCCGCCGCGCCATCGCGCTGCCGGAGAACTCCTCTACCTCTCTGCTCCCTCTTGCTGGATCAAGAAGGCGGAGATCCTCATCGAGCTGTACGTGTGCTGAACGCGGAGGTGCCGTCCGTTCGGCACTAGATCGTGATTGGATCGCAGGACGTTCGGCGATTTGGATCGCGAAGACGTTCGACTACATCAACCGCATTTCTTAACGCTTCCCGCTTAGCGATCTACAAGGGTATGTAGATCCACTCTCCCTCTCGTAGATGCTCATCACCATGGATAGATCTTGCGTGTGCGTAGGAAAATTTTTGTTTCCCATGCAACGTTCTCCAACACCTACTTGGTCTCACTGTTCTCTTTGGGTGTGCCGAGGCGATAGTCGGACCTTGCAATTCTACATACCTCAGCTCCGCCGCACTCAAATAGGTTGCCATCTCGGGAACGTGGGACCAAGCAAAAATATTTGCACCAGAAATCAAAGTGAGCCTTGCATCCGAGAAAAGCTTCGCAGAAAGTAACAAAGCAGGCTATGTGAAGGATAGAATTAGGCGTGAGGTGGTGGAGTTGGATCCAGTAAAAATGCAGAAGACCCTTGAGGAAGGGGTGGATAGGAATGCCCAGGCCACGAAGAAGGAAGGGAACAAAGCACACTCGCTCGTGAGCCTGTGGTGTGGGAAGGTTGTCATGAAAAATGTCGCTGTCCAAGGTAACCAACCCTGGGTGGATCTGCACGAACTCCGGCTCGGGCAGATATCCAGAGGTAGAAAGCCGGTTCAGCTGCCCTTGACCTACCGAACAGCTCTTCCAATCTCCCTTGAGGGGCCCGGTGGGGCGAGAAGATGAGCCCACATCGTTCTCCATGGCAGCGAAACTCCTGAAACGACGATGGAGCTAGGGAGGAGGACGAGATTCGCGGGAGGTAGAGAAGTTTTGAAGGGTGTAAACACTCTCGTCCTTTTTAGCCTTATATGGAGATCTTTAGTCGTGGGTCGATGGGACGCTTGAGTCCCGCAGCGGTAAACCCATGTGTTTCCTAGGCGTCGTGCCCTATGTGTGCACACAAATCAAGGAAAGAGATTAATGATGCCGCTAAGCGGATTTCGGGGCCCACTACAACCCGTCTGATTGGAAACATCGATGGTGGGCCCCTGTTTGGACAACATGCTCAAAAAACCATCAGGGTGGGGCCTGCAGTCTGTCCTCGGCAGAAGCTTACTTAGCTCTTATGGCACCCACCTCGGTGCAAAGACTTCAGATCCGATAATATTCTCGGGCATGGCGCTAGCTCTGAAGACAAGGATATCGGGTTTGTTGAACTAGCCTACGAAGCTGGAGACTGAAGATGGAGGGATGCATCTAGGGGAGCTTGTTTGGAGTTCCTCGGATATCCGAGGTATATATTTCCTCGGACGAAGTTCTGGTCGCCTCGAAGATAGACGTGCGAAGAAGGTATCGAACCAGTTTGCAAGGACGAAGACCAGAAACGAAGAACAAGCCGTCTGAAGACAGTACTCGACTTGAATACCGGTTTAGGGGCTACTGATGGTGTCCTGGATAAGAGGGTGCTAACCACATCGACTCCCAGACATTGGTTGGGCCGAGGACCCCCATTGGGTCATGTTCATCAGGTCCCGTGGAGTAATCAAGGTGGACTCTCCCGAAGACTTGGCGCATACTCCAAGACACGAATG
This sequence comes from Elymus sibiricus, assembly GCA_039707655.1. Taxonomy (NCBI): domain Eukaryota; kingdom Viridiplantae; phylum Streptophyta; class Magnoliopsida; order Poales; family Poaceae; genus Elymus; species Elymus sibiricus. The sequence goes on from CM077675.1 coordinate 536,030,725, forward strand.
CAATCTTCGGCATGTTTATCCCCGGATGTAACCGACCTATGTGTAAACCTAGGTACCGCCGGCATCTATATAAGCCGAAGGGTTTTAGCCCGTGAAGGTAGATTCCTTCACACATACGATAATAATCCTTACACCTACGTACCCATCTACGTAAACTTACCTAAACTTCCTAATCTGTTTCTCTGCCCCCCCCCCCCCCCCCCTGATTTTCATGGGGTGGGGCCCGGGCTATTTTTCCTTCCAATCAAATCACCCCAAACCAGTTTTCACGTAGCTTTACGTAGAATAATTACGTAGGTGTAGCAAAGCCCGTGTGCTATGTTACCTTGTCCTTCAAGTGCATGCGTCGGCAGTCGCAAAAAAAAAAAAAAAAAAAAGTGCATGCGTCGGCGTGTCGCCTTGTAGTGAATATATGCGTCGGAATTGGCAATCGGAAATGGGTAACCAGTGATTGGGGATCGGGATTTGCTGCCCAATGACGTGATTAATGTGGGAGAGTGCTTTGAGATTAGCAATGCCACTCGTCGCATTCTGGAGGGGGCCTTTCTTGACGAAGAAAGAGACCAGGTCCTATAGGCTTTTCTTCCATGACAGGATGCCAGGACCAAACAAATATATAGTAATACATTAATTAGGTCTGTCATGGGCACTGATGGATCGGCATCACGACGTACGTCACGGAATGAAACGAAAGCACAGTCGCCACCGTCCATCGATCATTATATTACTGTCTGGGGCCGGTATTAAACTAGCTTTGATTTCTCAAAAATCCAAAAAGCAATGATAAGATGCCAGGACCAAACAAATATATAGTACATTAATTACCTTTCATTCTCTCTACATGTCTTGAGGCAGCATATTAGACGTCATGTTGAGAATAATGCTACAAGGACCGATACGACAATGACTGCGCACCCGAATCGACAAAGAGCGTCGAGGTTCTGTGGTATCCCTGGTGGCTTCGCGCAGGTTCCTCCACGGGAGGTGCGGCGGCGGGCATAGCTTCACTGTCGATTCGTGTATCCTGCTCGGCGGGCACGTGTCGTGCTAGATCGAGGTTCGACGGACGCATGTCGCAGTGCGTCGGTGGCGTCCTGACGGCCGTGGCGGTTGTCTTCGGTGGGAGACGTACCGCCCAACCTTCAGCTGGAGCCGCTCCCTCCTATTGTCGCCGCCGGCAAGGCAGGGCACTCCTCTCCAGAGGCGGTCGGCTGGGTGGGCTTTCTCGGTCATGTCTCTCTGGTCACATGGTACCAATGCGGTGGTGTGGCATAGGCGCGCTCATCTCTAGGCGCGTCAATGGCATGCCCACGACTTCATTTGGATCAGATAATCCTTGTGTGGTTCGTGGCGTCACCACCTTCGTTTAGCGACTTTGATTTGGGCCTACGTTGGTGCACGGGCACGAGGAGTTCCGGTGGAGTTTGCGGCTATCTCGAGTGGACACCACGGTGCTTTGTGCAGAGTACTGGATGGCCGGCGCAGCTCTCGGAAGATCGGCCATCGGGCAAGATGTGACAACGTCACCGCGAGTGCGTTCTCCCTTCCTGAAGGCGTTGCTGCAGAAGAAGGCGACTTAGTCGTAGGTGTTTTTTCATATCTTGTCAGGGTTCCGCCATTGTTGTCCATCTAACGTACTCTGCTTCTTCTTGATCACTTTGGTCTCGTTGCCTTGCATCAACTTTGATAATATGGATGTGTGCATCCGCGGATGTAGAGGCCGGGAGGTTTAACCTTCCTTTTCCAAGAAAAATAAAACTTGTGGATACCAGGAGAATATATCTGGATCGACTGCTTGCAACTGATTATTCGTACGTTCCTAGCTTCTCACCTGTCCATGTCCATGAATTATGGTATATGAATCGATCAGTAACACTTGCCTAGCTTAATTGTGTGTGCGTGCGCTGTGCTAGCTGCTGCTGGTAAGTGATAAGGGCAGGGCAGGTGATGGATGATGTGATACGCCTGCATGATGCAAGCGCCCTAGCACTAGCTGCTGCATACCCCGCCCATTGTGTATAAATAGCTAGCTGCTGCATATGCCGGCACCCACATGCAGCTAGCTAGCAAGCTCTAGATACTAGTACTAGCTAGCTAGCTCCGTGCAAGGAGCAGATTAAGTAAAGGCTGCCTGGATAGATACTCATCGACCTCGAATCCTCGACCCCTAGCTAGCAATAGCATCATATGGAGGATGAGAAGGAGCTAGGCATGTACCGCGGCGTGAGGAAGCGGCCGTGGGGCAAGTTCGCGGCGGAGATCCGGGACCCGGAGCGCGGGGGCTTACGCGTCTGGCTCGGCACCTTCGACACCGCCGAGGAGGCTGCGCGGGCATACGACCGTGCCGCTTTCGCACAGAAGGGCGCCACCGCCGTCCTCAACTTCCCCACCGGCGCCGAGGCTGCTACCAGGATGAGCTGCACTGCTGCAGGGTCATCTTCTTCGTCGACGGTGGCCGGTGGGGCCAGAAAGAGCGGCGCGGACAAGGACTGATACTGACGACTACGCATCCGACTTTCCGCCCACCTCCCAATTCCACGCTAATAAAAACATTGGGCAGTGAAGCGACTGCATGTTGGCAACAGAAACATAATCGATAGTACAAATATGTTCTTGAGACCGATCGATTCAAATGTTATGGATGTGCGATGTCGATCAGTACCTGGGTTCATGCATGTATGCAGTACTGAACTGAGAGTATTGCAGAACTCGCTGTCCTGATTTTAGCTGGGTTGATGCATATACCTAATTATCCTGATACAACTTAATAAAGTAGAGATCGATGGAGCCGGTGCATCCACTAGAGCACCTGCGTGCATGTGCGGCCTTTAAATTTGCTGTTAGTGCATTACCAATAGATACCCTTGTAAGGTCACGGTAGCATAGTCTAAAAAAGGGTCACGAACATTTCAATTGTAGAGTATATAACTACTGCACTTTTTATTGGAAAAAGATTCTGCAGCCATGCACACAAATAATCGATCGAACAAGAATGCAAAACATTTTCACCACATATGTGTATAATGTGTCGTTACAAACTAGCTAGTGTGTCAATGCCGTTAGCAAAATTTCGACAAAACGATTACGCTCATAGTGAAGGAAAAAAAAGGTAAACTCCAGCTAAGCTATGAGCATCAATGCTTAACCTCCTACTAGATTTCCACTAGAGAAGCACTCAAACATGGAGCCCCATCTTCAGGTTCTAGTTCCCCCTCCACACGAGCTCCTGACTTTCGGCTTCTTTAGCAAAAAACAATATGTAGTAAATATGACCAAACAATAATTCAATAAGCTGTTTTTTTTACCGCAAATAGACTTTATTTCTCAAATAATAGACATGTCATTTACAAGCAGATGAGAAATAAAATCAGGGATCTCATCATCCCAAGAACTAGAGGATCTAGTAGTAAAAGAGTTCTTTGCTAATTCATCTGCCACCTGATTGGCCTCTCTATAGCAATGTTTGAAGGATATGGATGCAAATTCCATCATAAGCTGTTTACACTCTGTGATGATAGCTACCTCCGGGCCTAAATAATCATCAACTTGGTTCACCGAGTCCACCGCGAAGGAACAATCTGATTCAATTTCTATGTTTTTGCATCCAATGTGAGTTGCCAAGTACAGCCCGTTTCTGATGGCAGTTAGCTCAGCTGGGTCAACTCCATTGATGTTTGGAACAAACCAACTTGCTGCAGCAATAAAATCACCCCGGTCGTCCCGAGCCACAGCACCACAAGCACCTGAAAGTGTTTCATACTGAAAGGAAGCATCAACATTTATCTTCACTATCCCATGTCCTGGTTTCCTCCACATGTGGTCATTCTTCCTTATTGGACCTTTGGGTATTGTTGACGTGAGGTAATTTGTCGCCAAAACCTTGATGGCTAGTGCAGTTTTTTCCGGCGTTTGGACTTTTACTCCCTTTAATATCTGTCGGCGCTGCCACCATATATACCATGCTGCTACAACTGGTGTGGTTCCAATTCTTCCTTCCGAAGCCGGGTTAGCGGGGTGTGCTCCTCTCCGGACCACTTCGTTCCCGTATGACACCTCTCTCCTTGCAGGTGTTGTTGGGTGGCGACCAGACGGCCAACGTTCAAGGCTCTCCTTGCTTGGTCAGATGAAGATGGAAGTTGAGGCCACCTTTGTGCTGGTTGTGCTGGCTGTGTTATTCTCCATGTCTTTCTCTTCGGCTGCCCTTTGGGTGACCTCCGTGCTGGCTAAAGACGCTACCATGGTAGCCGTTGTGCTGCGGCGAGCTTCGGGCTCTTGGTGTGGTCTTGGTTCACCTTTGCTCAATGAGGAACCAATGATGCCTCCCCAACTTGCTAATCGTGTCGACCGCGTGTGGCGGATCTCCCAGTCAAGGTTCGTGTTCAGTTTGGCACTCGTTGGTTTTGGTTGATCCTCTGTTGTGCCGTGGGGCTCGATACGCACGCCGGTCTGGTGCGTTAGGTTGTTTGCAGAGTCTTGGTATTGTGATCCTTCGACAACACCCCACATCTACTTGTGTCTTTCGTGGTGTTGGTCTTTCTGCCTGCTAGCTAGGTCATGCCTTCTCCGGGGTGACAATTTTTTCTCATCTTCTGTAACCTTGTTACCTGTACGGTTTTTCGGCCCGGTTTCCCTCATAAACGGGGTCAACTTGTTTAGGTTTTCGATCCGGTTTCCCTTATAAACTGGATCAGCCAAAGCTCAAGGGGTGACTCTTGGCTTTGGTAGCTTTTTGAGCAATATATTTAGGTGGGGATCCTCTCCCCCCCGGTGACCGTTCAAAAAAAATGCTGCTACAACTGCAAGGTCCGCCGTTGGTACCTCCGCATCATTGCCCTGAAGCTTTGATAAAATTTCGATCGTAATAGACCCTGATCTGTCCTCGGCGACAGCTTCCCGTATGACTTGTAGCAAGCCCAGCCGCTCCCAAACATCCGTCGCTCGTCGGCACTTAAATAAGCAGTGTTGAATGTCTTCCGCCCTGACTAAACAAACTGGACATTGAGCTGAGCATGGGATGTGTCGGTTTGCTAATACATCAAAGCATGGGAGGGCGCCATGCAAAACTTTCCATGCAAAATGTTTTATCTTCCCTGGTATTTTTAGCTTCCACATATCCTTCCAAACTGAGTTTATATTTTCTGTACCTTGCCCATCGGCTCGCACCCACTGTGCCCCATATTGACGTTCAAACTCCTTATGATAAGCCGATCGCACGGAAAACATGCCTGATCGTGTATAGTTCCAAGCCACAAAGTCTTCCGTCAAGTGATAATTCAAAGGGATTTCTAATATCCTATGAACATCGACAGGAGAGAAAACATCACGAATTAGATCCTCATCCCACTGGCCTGTGTACGGGTTTATTAACTCATCAACCTTTGAAAGCATTGTTGCACCCCTATTCGTGATTACTTTCCTTGTGACACTTGATGGAATCCATGGATCATGCCAGATATCAATTTGAGCTCCACTTCCAACATGCCAAATGCAACCCCGCTTAAAAGTCTGAATACCTGCGACAATACTCTGCCAAGTATAAGAAGAGCCTTTCTTTGGTCCAGCTTTCAATATGTCGCCATCTGGGTAATATTTTGCCCTCAGAACTTGCGCACACAAAGAATCCGGGTTTTGGATTAGTCGCCAGCACTGTTTTGCTAACATAGCAAGATTAAAACTGTGCAAGTCTCTAAAACCCAATCCCCCTTCCTTCTTCGGAATACACAACCTCCACCACGCAAACCAATGCATTTTCTTTTTCTCCTCATTGTCACCCACCAGAACCTAGCAATTTCATCAGTGATAGAATTACAAATTCCTTTAGGCAATTTAAAAACTGACATTGCATAAGAAGGTATTGCTTGGGCTACCGACTTTACAAGTACCACTTTACCTTGCATCGAGAGTGTTTTCTCCTTCCATCCCTTCAACCTCTGGCAAACTCTATCGATCAAGTGCTGGAAACAGTCAGTTCTGTCGATGCCCACCATTGTAGGGAGACCCAAGTATGTGTCAGATAGAGCTTCTGTCACAATATTTAAATCTCTGCACGCATTCTCCCTGGTATTGACATTAGTCTTAGGACTAAAATAGATACTCGATTTAGCATTACTAAGTAGTTGCCCAGAACTAGCACAATATGTATCAAGAACCCTTTTGAGTGTACTTGCATTATGTGACTCTGCCTTCATTAGGATCAATGAGTCATCTGCAAACAGTAAATGTGAGATAGGGGGAGCATTTCTACAAACACGGACCCCTTCCAGTCCTCCAATTTCCTGTTCATGATCTAATAAGCTTGAAAGACCCTCAGAGCACAAGAGAAATAAATAAGGTGATAATGGGTCACCCTGTGTGAGCCCTCTCGTGGGAGCGAATTCTTCAGTTTCTGTATTATTGAACCGGACCCTATAGCTTACTGAAGATACACACTCCATTACTAGGACCAACAAAAAGCAGCAGGTCGTGTAGGATGTGTTTTCCGTCGTGCTAATTACTAGCAGATTGTGAGTTCGTTTATCAGCAGTCAAGGCGCCAAGTTCGTTTATCGCGCTGCTAAGTAGGCCTCCAGCTCCCACGTGTTCGCCGTCCCCAGTTTCGCCAGATCCCGATTCGCCGCCGGCTGGCCATGGCTCGGCCTCCGCCTTCGAGGAATTTATCCCTTACTCAAAGCCGTTCATGATGTCTTCGGGCCAACCCTAGCTGGGTCGGGGCATGCCGCTCCAGCAGAAGTTGACTCGCGCATTCAAGCCGGGGCTGGCCTTAACTGCGAGGGAGAGGGGCAACTGGCCTCCTCCTCCCATCATGCTGCAGGCGCGCCTTCAATGCCGGCGGTGCAGACAGGCATGGGGCGCGAGGCTGAGGTGACCGGCGGCTGGCAGCTCGCCACGTCGCGTAAAGGCCTGCGCCGCCCGGCTTTGGCTCGCCCGGCATTCAAGTCAGCACCCATCCCCCGCTGGCTCTTCGGCCGATGCTGTCCGTGCCTCCTCCATGGGCTTTGGCGTGCCGTGATCTAATCCGCTGCTCCCGCTGCCTACAAAACAGGCACAAGTCACGCGGCCGGCCGCCAAAACCAGTGGAAGGCACTAAGCTCCCTTGACTGCCTCGCCGTGCCATGACATCCACTCCCCTGACCCGCTGCTACTTCTGGCCAAAAGGTACCTCTGTCACGCCCAATATGCGGTCCGATCCTCACGGAAACTTTGAAGTCCCAATAAGGTAAGAAGCGCATATCAGAGACGCTTTTGCAAGGTGGATATCATCACAAATACATGTACTGAGAGGAAGAGAATACAAGATACAGGCTTACACTCGCTGCAAGCTACATCATGAATATCTCAATACAAAAATACATCTCAAACAACATTCAAAAGACAGGATCCGACTACGGATGAAAACAAATGAAAGAAGACGACGTCCACCCTGCTAATCACAGGCTGCCAACCGGGAACCCATCCTATGATCGTCGAAGAGGAAGAAGAAGAACTCCAAATAGAACAAGCATCGCTCTCACGTGAAATCATCGCTTTACCTGTACCTGCACCTGTTGTTGAAGTAATCTGTGAGCCTTTATGGGACTCAACAATCTGATTACCAAGTGTATCAAGACTAGCAAAGCTTAATGGGTGAGGAATGTTTAAGTGGTGAGGTTGCAGCAAGCACTAAGCGTTTATATCTGGCTAACTTACGAATACAAGAATAAGAAGAGTGTTCTACGCATCAACGGACGTGAACAATAATGATCAAGAAGTGATTTTGAACACCTACTTACGAGTCAATAATAACCCCACCGTGTTCTCTTCTTGTTTCAAGCCTCACAAGAAGAGACGGTCACGATTACGCACGTGGTTGGCAAGTTTTAATTTAGTTTAGTTTGAAGTTCTCTTCAACCGGATATTATAAATTTCCAAGTCGCCACATAACCACAGGTACGGCTTTCCGAAAGATTTAACCCTGCAGGGCTGCTCCAACTCGTCCATCACAAATTAACCACAATCTGCGTTGGAAGACTTCAACATCGGGATAGCCCGAAGTATCGTCGGAATCCCGGTGCACAAGACATTCGACTAAGGTAAAACAAATCCAACAAGACCACCCGGTGTGTCGACACCCCGATAGGAGCCGAGCATACAGCAACTGATACCCGAGTTGCCCCGGTGGAAGCCGCACACGACTCTGTTTCGGACCAGCACCCTCAGCACTGGCCCACCTGCTTATGTGGAATTCAGAATCCTCGGGTTGATCACTCCCTATGCATTAATTGATTTCAGTATAATTATGTGGGAAAATTTTAGTATCAAAGTTGGGCCTGCCTAGAAGAGTTTTATTCAAAGATGAATTATCAAGGGGGCCCCATAAACCCCAAACATGTTAGGAGCGCTCATCAAGGAACATAACACCGGTATACCGAAAACTAGGGAGGCAAGAGTGGAACAAAACACCAAGTAAAAGGCCTAGCCTTCCACCCTTTACCAAGTGTATAGATGCATTAATTAAATAAGCAAGATATTGTGATATCCCATGACATCCATGTCCCAACATGGAACAAACTGCACCTGCAACTAGCAATGCTATAAGGGACTGAGCAAGCGGTAACATAGCCAATCAATGGTTTGCTAGGATAGTGGATGTTTAGAGGCTTATCATGGCATTTTGTGAGGCTTGACAAACAAGTGGTAGGTAGTGAGACATAACGATAGCAACGAGACATCTAGCATAGCAAAGATAGTAGTGATATCCAAGGTAATGATCATCTTGCCTGGAATCCCGCTTTGAAGAAGATTGAATCCGTGAAGTAGTCGAACAATCGTAGTCAAGAGAATTCTCACACTCCGCAACGTTATCGGAACTCTAGCGGGAAGAAGTGAAACCGGAAAGAAGCAAACAACACACGGTAAACAAACACGCATAATCATGGCATGATGCACAACCAAGTATGATGCGTGTCCAATTAAATATGCATGAAATGGCAAGGTGCAACATGCAAATACTACACATTAAGTGGAGTTCAATATGCAACGGGTTGCATATTAACGAAACTCCATGTTCGAATTATTTAGTTCACTCTCGTTTATTTACTCATCAATATTAAATGTTGTCAAACATGCATGGCAAAATGTGAAACATACGTAAACAACATCTTTAGGCATTTTAAATGAGGCCGGAAACTTTATATATCATTTCCGATACGACCCCATATGCAAATTTAGTTGAATTACAAATCTGGACAGAATATATGTTTGGTTTAATTACGATGCATGAACACGGAAAATCATGATTTACTCGGAAAACAAATGTTTGCATGCATATGAAGATCATCGCAAAAGGAGTTACGGTTTAATAGTGATGACATAAACCGTTTAGCAAGGCATGAATGCAAAATGCATGCAAACAACAATTACAAACATTTAAAACATGGATGCAAATGGATATTATGAAACTACATGCAATTCTAAGCAAGTTTCATATATGACATGATCAAAATGGAGCCATGGATCAACAACTACAATCAACACAAGTTTTAATTATAATCTGCCAAAAACAGGGATGCCTACTTAACAGCAACAAAACATCAATCTGCATGATACTAACTTACATGAAAAGGATATGCACTTATAGTAGACTTAACATGCTACAATTTTCATATAAGGTTCACATTCATAAGCATCAAGATTAATTAAATATGATTTATGCAAACTACAACTTTCTGTTAAAGTTTTGGGACTTAGTGAAAATATGGGATTTGAAAACAGTAACATTATGATGCTGCTTTGGGATGCACAAAACAGTAGGTAAGCAATTTTAAGTTTTATGAAAATGATATGTACATGTAGTATACATGGCAATGTTCATTTTACTCCATTGGCACAAATTCATAGGACGCATGGATTAATTACTATGATTTTTACAAGATGGAACTTTCTGTTAACAGGAAACCAGTTTTATCACGATTGCAACTTTAGTGCAAAACAATAACATGCTACAGATGTTTATTATGGCAACCAATGGCATGGAATGAAAATACACATCACATAGGCCAAAACGCATGTTGGAACCATATGCATATGTTCTATAGATTAGTGGCAATGATCAAAGAAAGTTTGAATGTTTTAACAGTTTCTGCAGATTATTTCATGAAGCACTTTTGGAACAGATATTACAGCATGTAAATGAATCCTAATATGCATGCAAATGGAACCATCATGTAGAGCATAAAGTGTAGATCATTTTACATGTAAGAATCATCTCCACACGATGGACAGGTACAAAGTTACAATACTCACAAGATGCCTATATAATGATAAATCAGACAGTTTCGGGGACTTAGTGGAATTTACCCAGCGCGAAAAAACGGGACGGAGCTGAGTGGGACGGAGGCATGCGGGCGTTTGGTTGGTGGGACGGGCCGGTCCCTGGACAAAACAGGACGGGGCGGTCCAAGCGGAGGCGGTTCACGGGCGGTTCGGTTCACGGGAGGTAGCCAGCGGCATGGCAACGGGCACCGGCGGCGGGCCGATGGAGGAGGAGGCCGGGGACGGGCGCCGGGGGGGCGGATCCAGGGACGGTCGCTCCGTTCCCGGTGACGGCGAGATCCGACGGTGTGAGGGTGGCCGGCGGCTTGCTCCCATCCATGCCATGTTGTAGGTCAGGGAGTGAGAGATAGCGAGGGAGAGAGAAAAAAGGGGAGGAAGGAGAGAAGATGAAGGGCGAGGGGCTGGCCTGGGTTGTCGCCGGTGGTGGCATGGTCACCGGAGGGGCGCGGCGGCGGGGTCAGCGAGGTGACATGGGGCAACGCGGGAGGAAGTACGGGCATGACGTCGGCGGGCGGCTTCGGGCTCGGATGGGCTCGGGCGGGCTACGCGCGGGCCCGTGCGGGCCACGGCGGCTGGGGGAGGAGGGTGGTTGGTGGCGGCGCGCCAAGTGGTGGCTGGGGCTTGGAGTGGCGCGGAAAACGAAGCTGTAGGTGGCGGCTGGCTAGGGGCTAGGGTTTCTCTGCCGTTTTGGACAGGGATGCCTGCCTTTTATAGCAGGGGGGCTAGGTTTTGGGATTTTAGTCCGTTTTTGGACCGTTCGATCTGGATCGGACGGCTCCGGTCATGGGTTAGAGTAGGTGGGTCTAGTGGCCTGTGTAGATGGGCTAGTATTAAGATGAGTGGGAAAACGGGTAACCCGGCAGCAGGTTTTATTTACGAAAAACGTCCGATAATTTGACCGGCGACGGTGCCGCTATAGTTAACCGTTGGGGGTATCAAACGAACTACGAATGCGACGAAATTGGACAGCGGGTCTACCTACAATATAGTTAACCGCACGTCAAATTTCACCCCATTCCGAGAACGTTTTAATACCACTTATAAAATAATATTTTCATGATGCCACGGCTGCGTGCGAGTGTGTTTGGTCTCGAAACGGTCAACGATGAGAACGAGGAGAACCGGCAACTACAAACGGATGCAAGTTTTCGAAAATAACTACAACGAACGAAATAATCAGCGAGACGATAACGAAAAATAATGGAAGGCAATGCCAATGCGATGATGAATGCAACAAACAAATAATCAGCGAGACGATAACGAAAAATAATGGAAGACATCTGGAGAATCGGTCTCGGGCTGTTACAACCTCCTCGCCCTGGCCATGGCTGGGAAGCCCCTCGTTCGCGCCCACTGCTGCCGATCACCGCCGCCCTGGCCACGATGCCATGCCCTGGTGACGCAACGCTCAGGCCGGCGGAGGACTTCGTCATTGTCCCGACAACCCCCGAGATGCAGGCAGAAGCTGCCGTTCTCTCCTTCAACGGTGTTTTTGCTTGGCTCAAAGGTGCTCGACAGGACATCTCCTGCTAGCCGGTCGCCGCTGAGCTTGCGTCTGCTCTGGGCGCACACTAGGCGGACGTCGAGGTGGTCAAGCACTACCCCGAGCAGTTCTTTGTCCGATTCATGCATCAACACCACTACACCGACGCCGTGTCCCGCGTTGATCTCGCAGGCGCTGGCTACCGCATCTATGTCCTTGAGTGGATGCTCGAAGCGAACGCCGACAATGATGACATGCTGCACCACGTCCGGCTCAGCATGGAAGGCGTCCCGCTGCATGGCTGGAACGAGTACATCGCCACCTTCCTCATCGGTGTCGGCTGCTCTCTCGACTACCTTGAGCCACGCTCTAGTCACAAGGAGGACATGAGGGACATGGCGCTCTAGGCTTGGATGGCTGATCCGAGTGCCATCCCCAAGGTGAAGTGGCTCACGCTCCCGGTCCGTGGTCACCGTCGTCTTGGATGACGCGGGTTCCATCATCGCATCCTCATCCACCTCGATCTTCATGAGGATCTCTCCAAGGCTGGTGATCTCCACTAGTTCACTTGGTACAGGAAAGTTGTCGACGGCACGTTCATCCCAAGAAACCGACGGCCTGCGCAGGGGTGTGCTTGTGGATAGAGAGGAAGATTTGGGCAGTGCACCTTGGGTGCAATCGCATATATATAGTGTTACAGGGGAGCGCCGGGCGCGCTGGGTACATGCGCGACGTGCGCGACGTGCAGCAGTTGGAGCGGGAACGTGCCTAGTGCACGACCAGACCAGCTAGCTACGTGGGCAGAGAACGAGGTTGACTAACACCCCGCCACAGCTGCAGCGTCCGGATGCACAAGCTGGACCGAAATTCTTCGAACGCCGGTGTTGGGAGCCCCTTTGTAATCACATCCGCGAACTGCTGGGTGGTGGGCACATGGAGCACACGGAGCTGACCGAGGGCCACCTTTTTGCGGACGAAGTGGATGTCCAACTCGATGTGCTTTGTGCGTCGATGATGAACGAGATTAGCAGCCATGTACATGGAAGAGATGTTGTCGCAGTACACCACGGTGGCCGTGCGCAGGGGAATGTGAAGCTCGCCCAGCAGTTGACGGAGCCAGCAGCACTCCGCGACCGCGTTGGCGACAGCGTGGTACTCTGCCTCGGGGCTGGAGCGGGACATGGTCGGCTGCCGCTTGGACGACCAGGAGACCAGTGCATCGCCAAGGAACACGGCGTAACTGGATGTCGAAAGGTGTGTGCCCGGGCAGCCGGCCCAATCGGCGTCGCAGTAGGCGACGAGGTCCAGCGGCGTCGATCGCCGGAGATGCAGGCCATGGGTGGATGAGCCGCGGACATAGCGAAGAATCCGCTTTACCAACGCCAGGTGTTGCTCGCACGGGTCGTGCATATGGAGACACGCGTGCTGCACGGCGTATGCCGGGTCGGGCCGCGTCATGGTGACGTATTGGAGAGCGCCCACCAGGCTGCGGTACTTCGAGGGGTCGAACACGGGCGCCCCCACATCAACGCTGAGCTTGTGGCGAGTGTCGACGGGTGTACTGACGGGCTTGCATGCCGCCATGTTGGCACGATCCAGGAGCTTCTCGGCGTACTTGTGCTGAGAGAGGAAGAAGCCGTCGGCGCCGCGTGTGACGCTGATGCCGAGGAAGTAGTGCAGCGGGCCGAGGTCCTTCATGGAGAACTCCGTGAGGAGTTGCTGTTGAAGTCGTCGCAGTAGAGCTGGTGTGGACGCGGTGAGCACGATATCATCCACGTAGAGGAGGAGGTACGCGACCTCGTCGGCTTGGCGAAGGACGAATAGGGAGGGATCCGAGCGAGCGGCGGCGAACCCAATGGCGCGGAGGAATGCGGCGAAGTGATCGAACCATGCACGGGCGGCCTGCCATTGTCCATAGAGAGATTTGTCGAGGAGGCAGACATGGTCGGGGTGGCGCTCGTCGACGAAGCCGGCAGGTTGTTGGCAGTAGACACGCTCGGTGAGCAAGTCCTGCAGGAAGGCATTGTTGACGTCCATTTGGTGGACGGGCCACTCCCAAGTAGCTGCGATGGTGAGCACCGCGCAGATCGTTGCCGACTTGACAACCGGCGACAATGTTTCGTCGAAGTCCATGCCGGGGCGCTGTGAGAAGCCACGCACTACCCAACGGGCCTTGTACATCTCCAGCGTGTCGTCGGACTTGAACTTGTGGCGGAAGAGCCACTTCCCGGTGACGATGTTGGTGCTCGGCGGCCGTGGCACAAGCGTCCATGTCTGGTTCACCATCAACGCTCTGCATTCTTCCTACATAGCGGTTAGCCAGTGGGGATCTCGCAGCGCGGTGCGCACGGATTTGGGAATGGGCGAGACAGTGGGAGTGGCGACGGTGGTGTTGGCATCCGCGTAGCGTGGGTTTGGCTGGAAGATGCCGCATTGTGCACGAGTGGTCATGCCATGGGTAGGTACGTGGCGGCTTGGTCGAGTATGACGGTGGTGTTGGCATCGGCGTAGCGTGGGTTTGGCTGGAAGATGCCGCATTGTGCACGAGTGGTCATGCCATGGGTAGGTACATGGCGGCTTGGTCGAGTAGGAGGGTGAGCGATGGCCGGAGGCTCGGGTGAGGGGGTGGCTGCCATGGCAGGGGAAAGAGGCGGCGGGGAGGGTGCCGAAGCGGCTGCCACGGCAGTGTTGCCGGGAGCTGGTTGTGCTGCCACGACAGTGTTGTCGGGAGCTGGTTCTGCTGCCATGGTAGGGGTTTCGGCAGCTGGTTCTGCTGCCGTATCAGGGGTGGTGGGAGCGGCAACAGTGGGTCGCAGGTGTGGCGTACGAGCACAGCGAGGGACAGTGGGGTGGATGAGTGGTGGTGGTTCGTCGTCGATTAACGATGAGCGAGAGGGAGATGGAGCGGCAAATGGGAAGTGGTGCTCGTCAAACGTGACGTGGCGGGAGATGATGACCCGACCTGTCTCTCGATTGAGACATCGGTATCCCTTGTGATCGGGAGAGTAGCCGAGGAAGACACACGGATGGGAGCGTGGTGCCAGCCTGTGTGGCGTGGTGGAGGCGAGGTTGTGGTAGCAGAGGCACCCGAACACGCAGAGAGCGTCATACGCCGGATGAACGCCGTGCAGGAGGAAAAAGGGAGTGTGGTTGTGACGCGCACGACACGGCCTTCGGTTCAGGAGGAAGGTGGACGTGGCGAGTGCTTCCACCCAGTAGGTGTAGGGCATGGAGGCATGGGTGAGCAGGGTTCATGTGATGTCATTGAGCGTCCGGAGGACACGTTCTGCACGCCCGTTCTGTGGCAATGTATAGTGACACGACATGCGTAGTTGGATGCCCTCAGTAGAGAATAACTGACGAGAAGAGCGATTGTCGAACTCGCGTCCATTGTCACTTTGGATGGTGAGGATGTTTATGTGAAAGTGGCACCGGACGAGCGCGTGGAAGTTTTGAATGGTGGGTAGGACGTCCAATTTTTGTCGCAATGGGAAGGTCCAAACAAAGTGGCTATAATCATCCAACAACACAAGGTAATACTGAAATCCCGAAATGCTAACAACAGGCGAGGTCCAAACATCACAATGAATAAGTTGAAACGGAAAGAAAGATACATGGTCCGAAGACCCAAATGGCTGTCTAACGTGCTTCCCAAGTTGGCATGCATGGCACACAGACGACAGGGCACCGTGGGTGGGCGTGGACGACGAGCGGATCGTGCTGAGGAGGGAGTCATGGCCGGGGTGGCCAAGCCGCTGGTGCCAATTGTCGGTGGAGACGGCGGTGAGGGCATGGTGCGATGGCGTGGACGTGGACCCAGCCTGTGAGGACAAGGGGTAGAGATCGCCGTCGTCGTTACATCGGAGGATCACCCGCTTCGTTCTTCGTTCCTTGACAGAGAAACCGTAATCATCAAACTCGACATTAACAGGGTTATCACGAGCTAGGGCTTTAACAGAAAGAAGGTTTTTGATGAGGTGGGGGGAGACGAGGACGTTGCGGAGCGAGAGAGGTTCTGCGGTGGTGGGAATGGTAGTGTGCCCAGTGTGTGTGACCGCGAGCTAGGTCCCGTCACCAACCGTAATGCCAGAAGAAGTATAGGGGTAGGAGACGGAGAGCATACCGGAGCTTGAGGCCATGTGCGTTGAGGCACCTGTGTCGAGGTACCAGTCCGCGGTGGGCGCCGCCGGCTGCTGCTGCTGGACGTGGACGTTGTTGAGGGCCTACATGAGGCCGTGCTGGTCCCACGCCGGCGCGGGCGGCGCGCCGTACAGGGGATGCGACGTGCTGGCGCCCGGAGTCCACTGCAGCGGGGGAGCACCAGGCGGGATCGGGTGCGGTGCGGCAGTCGGGGGTGCCATCGTGTTGTAGTGGTGGGAGACGGCGCCGGCGAACGGAGGAGGGGCCCCAGGGCGAGGCCCTAGCACGCCGGCTCCCGACGCATGAG
Organism: Elymus sibiricus; assembly: GCA_039707655.1. NCBI lineage: Eukaryota > Viridiplantae > Streptophyta > Magnoliopsida > Poales > Poaceae > Elymus > Elymus sibiricus. The sequence continues at coordinate 536,046,965 of CM077675.1, forward strand.
GACGCCCCGCATCGGCCAGGCATGCACCATGCCGGTCCATGGGGTGGTGTGGTGCGCCGGCAAGGCGGGCGCGCGGGACGAGGAGCCCCCGCCGGAGTTGGAGCCTTCGGTAGAGGTGTCGACGGCCTTGCCCTTCCCGTGGTTGCGGCCGCCGCCCCCGCCGGAGTTGCGGCCACCGCGGTTGCCACCCCCGTTGCCAGAAGGGGGTGCAGGAGAGCGCGTGGCGTGGAGAGCCGTCTCGTTGGAGATGTCCGCAGTCTGGTGGCTTTCTTCAAGGAGGAGGAAGGTCCGGCAACAAAGAAAGGACCGGAACGGCGTCTGCATGGTGAGTATGGTGATCGCATAGCGCAGGCACGGGTGCAGCCCGCGAAACATGTTCAGTACCTGCTCGCGATCGGTGACGGGCTTACCGAGGTCAGCCAAACGGTTAGCACACTCCTTCAGGCGCCCGAAGTAGTGGATGATGGAGGAGGAGCCCTGCTCAATGCGCAGGAAGTCCGTCGCGAGGAACACCGCCTGGTGCTCCTGGTTCTCCATGAACAGGGAGGTGATCGGGGCCAGACCTCCGCCGCGGTCGCGTGGCGCTGGTGGATAAGTCCAAATATCTCCGGGCTCACACGTGTTAGAGCCAGGAGAGAATGTGGGCGTCATCCTGGAGCCAGGCGGGGTCGCCGGGACGGGGAGCGCCAATGATGTGGTGGACGACGCCGCTCTTCTGGAACATCACCTCGAAAAGCATATGCCACTGGGAGAAGTTGGGTGGTTGCAGCGTGAGGACGAGGCGGACATGGTGATTGATGAACACACCAGCAAGAGGGGAGAGGGGTGGTGCCGGCGCGGTGGACGGCCCGGCGGCGAGGGCGTCAGGACGCACGCCGAGCGCGAGTGCGGAGGGCATGAGGAGTGGAGGTGCAGGGGCCCGAGGGGTGGCGGAGGTGGCATCATCGAGGGCACCGGCGAGGCCAGGGCGAGGTGGAGGAGGAGGGGGTGGGGTAGGCGGCGGCGTAGACATGGCCGGCGTGGGAGGAATGGCAGGCAGCGGAAGCGGCGTCAGGCGCTAGACGAGGCCGGCATCTGATACCATGTGGACAGAGAGGAAGATTTGGGCAGTGCACCTTTGGGTGCAGCCGATGAATGCAATCGCATATATATAGTGTTACAGGGGAGCGCGGGGCGCGCTGGGTACATGCGCGACGTGCGCGACGTGCAGCAGTTGGAGCGGGAACGTGCCTAGTGCACGACCAGACCAGCTAGCTACGTGGGCAGAGAACGAGGTTGACTAACAGCGCTGAGTGGCGCACGAACATGCGTGATGATTGTGGCGACTGCGATGGCCGGCTTGGGTGCGATGGTGGATGCCCACGCGAGGGATGGGACGCCGAGGTGCAGCGCTCGATCTCCTGCAACACACGTGAACGCCACCGTGAGGATGGCCAAGACCGCACCAGAGAGCGCTCTGGTGGCCGCCGGCGCGGCGGCAACCCTCCTGCATCAGTGCCTGTTGCCAGCCCACTCCGACCAACCCCAGCAGCACCCGACCCCTCAGGGCAACCACCTGGTGCTCCCGAACCCTTTCCCTGCCCGAATCATTGCCGGAGACATCGATTCCGACGACCACCGTAGCATCCTGTTGCCGGAGAAGAAGGGGGCGACGCCGTCTGGCCACCTCCCATCAATCTATGGGTACCTACGGCCTCGCCTCCACCCGCCCGACCCATTTCCGTCATCTCCCAGCCCCACCACCATCTCCACGCTGGCGAACGACCACCGGTGAGCGGCCTCGCCTCAGCTCTCTCTCTCTCTCTTCTTTTAAACTGAGCCGAGGCCCCACCCGTCAGTGGCCCAGCCCCACGGCCGAACTGTTTTAAGTGGAGGCGCCTCTCCACTTTACGTGTTCGACGTGGCCGGCTGAGGATTTTCTGTTTTTCAGTTTAAAATCAGATTTGACCAGGAAATTTGACCAACTTTTATTTTTAAACCAGAAGGCCAAATGAGATGATTCTTTTTGCAATACTTTTATTTCGAGCTCCTTTATCTGCTGGTAAAATTTGGTATTTTTCCAATGTGTCTAGAATTTTTGGTCAACCAAAATGCTTTATGTGACATTTTCTTTTGCTATTTAAAAATATTTTCAGAAGGAAATCACTTTGGTATTGGAGACCAGGAGTTTTGTGACACTCCATTTGATCAAGGCAAGCCACATCATCCATTTGCATGAGGCATTGCACGAGCATTGATTTTAAATAGACTCTTGCTTCATTTGATCATATTAAATTTTCATCTTGTTAAGTTCTGGTTTAATATGGCGTTGATCAACTTTATCTATTTCACTTGGTGTGGTTTAACTAAACTTAAGATAGTCTGTTGATCAAGTACTACCGACCCGAACTTACCAGTGGAACCACATTTGCCTTTATGGGAACGCCTTGACTTGGTCTATCGTCGTGCTCTTGTATTAGTACCACCAAAGAGGGAAGGTTATGCGTGCGTGCTACCCTGGCCTGGTAGGCAACGATAACCTAGTGATCCCGAGTTATATGGCCATGGGTCCCCAATTGGGACAGTTTAGTTTGTAGCCACGGGGTGACACAGGTGTCACGGGGTGACACAGGGGACACATAGGACATGACCCGAGAGGTATGTCGGTGGTACGATAGAAGTGCCATGGGTTAGATAAGTTTCGTTGCACGGATGTCCATGGTGTGGGTAAAGTGTGCAACCTCTCCAGAGTGTATGAATCTATTCGAATAGCCGAGTCCATGGTATTGGACACATTTCGCACTAGGTCACACTATCTGATCAACAATAATGATGGTCATGACTGTTCCAGTGATCATGGGATGATCCCGGAGAAAAGTAAGTTGGTCCATGAGACCTTAACGATGATTCTAAGTACAGTAAGTTTTGTAGTAACATACTATTTCATGACTGTTTAATCTTGTCATTGCCATGCTGTTGTCTGCCATATTGTTTTGGTTGCTGTGAGCTTGCGAGTACATTCCAAGTACTCACCTGGCTTATCATACCAGATTTAGGAGAAGCTGTGTGTGGAGATACTGAAGGTCAGTATGTTGCTAACTAGGCCGTGGCCTAGCAGTGTCCCTAGGGGATGGAGTTGCGCTACCCGTCGTTCAGCTACACTGTGTTGTTTCCGCTACTAGTATCCGAGGCCCTTGAGATGTCATATAAATAATGTAGATACTGTCCAAGCATGAGATGTGCCCCTGGCCTCATACCTTTATGTAATGCTGCACCTTGTACCTGTATCATATCAATAAAGTTATGTTCTGTTCTGTTCCAAGTTGTTGTGCATTTCCAGAAGACTTGATCTCCGGGCTGGGAACATAGGGTAAACCGGTCCTCTGAGCCGGGGTGCCACAACGCTTGGTATCGGAGCAACGCTAACTATAGGACACCCTAGTTGGCACAAGTGCTAGATTACCGTTAGGTCTAGGGGTTGGATTGTGTCTGAGTGTGTTTTGATTCCTGGATTTGCTTGTTGCATACATGCATTTAGATTCATTTGTTTCGCTAACCGTTGGTCTTATGAGTGTAGCTGGCACCTGTTCCGTACCACTAGAACCATGAGCCTACGCTAAGCTTTCTGCCACTGCTTCACAACATCTGGCTTCGACTCTACCCCTATGGAGAAGATCCAGTATACCAGGTGTACCGTGAGCAGATTGCAGATTCGGTATATGAGTATTACGCGGAGGCTTACCTATTCGCCAGTTTTGAGGTCGGCAGCTATTCTCGCTCTTCCAAGGCTATCCAGTTTGCTGCTATTAAGGCTCTCACTGATATGCGCTACCATGAGACTGAGATGCAGACGCACCCATGTTTCTTTTATTATCCCACTCTGTCGCCTACGACAAGGCGGGTTCTTTTTGCGTCTATTGATCCGGCGAGGGATCAAGCGGCTAGTCATCTGTCCCGCTATCTGACCGCTGGGTATCTGCTGATCAACAACCTAGCGGAGGAACTGTCTCGTGCTAGGGAGGCAATTGCAGATGCCAGAGCGGCACAGCCTCCTATTCCTCCTACCTTTGCACCTATGACCACTACACCTATCCTACCTCCACTCGCGTCTGAGACTCCTTCTAGCTCGCTCTGGTAGACAGGCACCCTGTTCGATACTCATCGTGAGTCCCAAGCTGAGTGGGCTTCTTTGCTTGCTACTCCAGCTGCCTCGATGCTGAGGCATCGTTCCTCCTCCCCTCCCGAGGGAGAGTCTTCTCGTCAGCGTCGTTGTGTTTCCTTTGCTCCGGAGGACACAGTTCACATTATCAGTTCCTATTTTGAGACTGCATCAGATGACGAGGAGTCTTCAGTGTGCCAGTGTCCGTATCATCACCGCGACTAGAAGTTGACAATCGTGCTTCAGCATGAGTATGCATCACATCTATCATAGTACCCTTGCATATGTCAACTGCCGTATGAGCAGTACCAGCCTTGATATCCTCTACTAGGTTGACATGTATGATGTTGGGTTGCTATGTGTAATTATGTTGTTCATTTGGTTTCCCTTTATTTGGCTTCATGTGGTGTCACTTTATTTTCCCTTATGGACATTGCTCATCAATTTGGTATTCCACAATGGGAACGGATATAGGATGAAGAGGTCTACTAGCAAAAGTCATGCTGGTGATGATACCCAAGTTCGTCGATCCACCCGATAGGCAGGACAACCACCAGATGATTTGCCCCCTCCTCCACAGCAACCACCCATTACAGACCAGATTATGAGGATTGTTGAGGAGAAGAGAAACCAGGATATTATGGACTTCCTTAAGAGCATGCAAACTATGGTAGGACAGAACCAATATAACGGGTCGCATTCAAAACTCTCAGACTTCCAACGGACCAAGCCTCCCAGCTTTAACCAAGCGGTAGACCCGATGGAAGAAGACGACTAGCTGAGGACCATGGAAAAGAAACTAGAAATAGCCCGTTGTGAGGAGTCAGACAAGGTCCCTTTTGCCACTCACTACCTGGAAGGATAGGCAGCTATATGGTGGGACAGCACAAAGACTGTGTGGCCTTCCGAGGAAGAAGTTACCTCGGAGAAATTCAAGGAAAAGTTTCGCAACTACCATATCCCCACCAGAATCATGAAGGTTAACTAGAGGGAATTTATTGCTCTCACTTAGGGAAGCATGATGGTGGGTGAATACCTGAACAAGTTCAACAACCTGGCACAATACTCCGCTCATGATGTATCCACGGAAGAAAGGAAAATAGACAGATTCCTAGGAGGACTCAATCCTACCCTCCATTACCAACTCATTATGCTGGACTTTCTAGACTTCCACGCACTGGTCAGCAAAGCCCTTATAGGAGAACGAGATCACAAATCGGTCTATGAACACAAGGCTGGTTATGAGGTTCGCAAGCGTAAGTTTGAACCTAAAAAGGACAACCGTGAGCAGTTCTTGCAAAAGCAACGTGTTTGGCAGCCTACCCAAACCGAGTATAAGCCTGTTTGGAACAATGGTAACAACAACAAGTCAGGCAACCAAGATATGATCTATGGCAAGCATCCAGTACTGGAAGACTATCGACACGACAACACTTGCTTCACTTGTGGATAAGCCAGCATTACTCCAAGCAATGCCCCACAAAAGTTAGGAAACCCCAGCCACAAGTCAACAACATTGGACGCCGCCCCAAGCAGGACTTCCGTCATGGTTGAGTCCATCATATCTCTGCTGAAGAAGCCCTCGACTCACCAGACGTAGTCCTCGGTATGTTTCCTATTAACAGCATACGCGCAGCAATTTTATTTGATTCCGGGGCTTCCCATTCATTTATCTCGCAGAGTTTTGCAACCTTGCACAACTTTTCTCTTTCTCTTTTGCACAAAATTAAGGTGGTACACTCCCTTGTTTCCATGCTCAGAACAAATATCATATGCAAACATTTGGAAATTGTGATAAATGGTGTTAGATTCCAAGCCACCCTCATCTCAATTGAATCCTTAGGACTGGATGCAGTAGTAGGGATGGATTGGCTGACCCGGCATCAAGTTTGCATCAACTGTGCAACTAGGATGGTAACATTGGTTAACCCGACATGCCGAAAGAGCCCAGTTTATCGCCAACAGAATACCACCAAAGAAAGGAATGGCATGTAAGACTACCGTTGCAGATATGAACATGATTCCAGTAGTCAGTGAATTTCCATATGTGTTTCCTGAAGAGTTACCAGGAATGCCACCCAACTGAGAATTGGAATTTGCCATTGATGTAGTTCCCGGGATGGCCCCAATATATGAGAAGTACTATCGGATGCCGTCCATAGAGCTGGTAGAACTAAAGAAGCAATTGGATGAATTACTGCAGAAATGGTACATCCGTCCAAGTATTTCACCATGGGGGTCGCCTGTGCTATTTGTAAAAAAAAGATGGCAACCGACGGACGTGTGTGGCCTATCATCCAGTGAATGAGCTCACCATTAATAACAAATACCCACTCGCTCACATCGACGATCTATTTGATCAATCGAATGGTGCCCGGGTGTTTTCCAAGACCGATCTCCGAACGGGATATCACCAGTTAATAATCAACAAAGAAGATATACCCAAGACAGGGTTCACTACCCGATATGGTCTGTATGAATCTACAGTCATTTCGTTTGGACTGACCAATGCCCAGCTTACTTCATGAGCATGATGAATAAGGTCTTTATGGACATCTTGGATAAGTTTGTGGTAATATTCATTGATGATATTCTCATATACTCCAAAAGCGAAGAAGAGCACAAGCAACACCTTTATGCTGTGCTGGAAAGAAGTAAGATTCTTGGGGCATATTATGTCAGAACAAGGTGTCGCCGTCGATCCCAGCAAGGTGAACTATGTGTTAAATAGGAAGACACCAGTCACAGTGACTGAGGTCCGTAGTTTCTTGGGATTGGCCGGCTACTATCATCGCTTCATAGAAGGCTTCTCCAAGATAGCCAAGCCACTGACAGAACTTCTGAAAAAGAACCACAAGTTTGTTTGGACAGAGGAATACGAAGATAGCTTCAAGGAGCTAAAGACAAGGCTGACAACAACACCCGTCTTAATCTTGCCAGACATTCACCAGAGCTTTGACATATATTGTGATGCTTCTAGACGTGGAATTGGCTGCGCACTAATGCAAGAAGGTAAGGTTGTAGCGTATACATCCCGACAGCTATGACCACATGAACAGAATTATCGCACCCATGACCTGGAGTTAGTTGCCGTGGTTCACGCCTTAAAAATCTGGAGGCATTACCTTATTTGAGAGCGATGTGAGATATACATGGACCATAAGAGTCTCAAGTATATTTTCACACAACCGGATCTTAACCTCAGGCAAAGAAGATGGCTTGAGCTAGTCAACGACTATGACCTTGGGATCAACTATCATCTGGGAAAAGCTAATGTGGTTGCCGATGCTCTCAGTAGAAAACCTGGCACTGTAAACACAATAGTAGAAAGCATCAATCCGGAGTTACAAGAAGAGTTTGCCAAGCTCAACTTGGTACTCTATGGTCTGATTAACCCAGATACTCTGGAAATCACTCCAACACTTGTGAAGGAAAGCAAGCAAGCTCAAAAAGAGGACATGAGCATACAAGAGATCAAGGAGAAAATACGACAAGGAAAATCTGAATTTTTCCGCATTGATGATCAAGGTATGCTATGGTACAATAACTAAATATGCGTGCCCAATCAGGAAAACCTAAGCAGCAAATACTTCAAGAAGAGCATGAGGCGGCATATTCCATTCACCCAGGAGGTACGAAAATGTAACTGGACTTGAAGGAAACATTTTTATGACCAGACATGCAAAGGGATATTGCATATTATGTTGCATGCTGTGACATATGCAATAGAGTTAAGGCCGAACACCAGAAACCAGCTGGATTGTTACAACCCTTACAGGTTCCTCAGTGGAAATGGGAGGACTTCATTTTTGGACTACCCAAGTCAACAAGAGGCCATGATGCTATCTGGGTTATCGTGGATATACTCACTAAAGTAGCCCACTTCATCCCGGTAAGGACCACCTATCGAGCTGACCAGTTTGCACAGCTCTATATGTCCTGAATAGTCAGTCTTCACTGAGTACCCAAGTCCATTACGTCGGACAGAGGATCCTTTTTCACTTTAGCATTTTGGCTACGTCTGCATCAAGCTCTAGGAACCGTACTGAAGCACAGCACGACTTATTACCCACAGATGGATCCCCTTATGGAAGACATGCTTAGATCCAGTGCCCTCACTTATGGTTCCAAGTGGGAGGATAGCCTTCCATACACAGAAATCTCCTACAACAACAGTTATCAGACAAGTCTCAAGATGTCACCATTCGAAGCATTGTACGGGCGTAAATGTTGCGCCCCTTAAATTGGTCTCAGACAGGGGACAACTGTATCTTTGGTACAGATTTGATGCTCGAGGCCAGGAAGCAAGTTAAGTAGATTAAGGATCGCCTACGAGGAGCCAAATCCTGTCAAAAGAGTTACTATGACCCTAAACACCGAGAATTAAACTTTGAACCTGGAGAGTATGCCTATCTTCGAGTAACCCCCATCAAAGGAGTAAAGAGGTTTCATACCCAGGAAAACTTGCACCCAGATATATCAGACCCTTTCCAGTGATAGCTCGCAGAGGCAGAGTGGCCTCTCAGTTGGAGTTACCTCCGGAACTATCCGAGGTTCGCGATGTTTTTCACATATCACAGTTAAGAAAGTTCATTGCACCACCGTTCAAGCAGGCAGACATGAGTCAACTAGAGCTGACCAAGTACTTGACATACGAAGAAAAGCCTGTCAGACTCTTGGATGAAATGGAAATAACTACCCAGAGTAAGGTGATCAGGTTTTACAAGGTACTGTGGGATCACCATAATGAAGATGAAGCTACCTGGGAAAGAGAAGATTTCCTAAAGTCAGCATATCCGTATTTGTTTCCTGAGCAACCGAATCTCGAGGACGAGATTCATCCTAAGGGGGGTAGGTTTGTGACTGTTGGGGAACGTTGCATGGAAAACAAAAAAAAATCCTATGAAACACCCAAGATCTATTCTATGGAGATGCTAGCAACGAGAGGGAGAGGTGTCTACATATCAGGTCTGGTGCATAGCATGTCATACATGATAGAGCCTATGGCTGAGGCACAGGGAATGACCCTCATCTTTTCTCTATCTTCTGCCGTTGCTGGGCATTGAGTCTTACTCAACTTCACACCTTGCAACATAGGCAAGAACCCCTTCTTCGACTGGTCCATTTTGTACTTCTTCAAAATCTTGTCAAGGTATGTACTTTGTGAAAGTCCTATTAAGTGTCTTGATCTATCTCTATAGCTCTTGATGCCTAGTATCTAAGCTGCTTCTCCGAGGTCTTTCATTGAAAAACTCTTGTTCAAGTATCCCTTCACGCTTTCCAGAAGTACTATATCATTTCCAATCAATAATATGTCTTCCACATACAGTATTAGAAATGCTATAGAGATCCCACTCACTTTCTTGTGAATACAAGCTTCTCCATATACTTGTATAAATCCAAAAGCTTTGATCACCTCATCAAACGAATATTCCAAGTCTGAGATGCTTGCACCAGTCCATAAATGGATCGCTGGAGGTTGCATACCTTTTTAGCATCCTTAGGATCGACAAAACCTTCGGGTTGCATTATATACAACTCTTCCTTAAGGAAACCATTAAGGAACGCAGTTTAGACGTGCATCTGCTAGATTTCATAATCGAAAAATGCAGCAATTGCTAACATATTTCTAACAGACTTCAGCATCCCTACAGGTGAGAAAGTTTCATCGTAGTCCATGTTGGAAATATGCCCTAGAGGCAATAATAAAATGGTTATTATTATATTTCCTTGTTCATGATAATCGTTTAGTATCCATGCTATAATTGTATTGATTGGAAACTCAAATACATGTGTGGGTACATAGACAAACAATGTGTCCTTAGTAAGCCTCTAGTTAACTAGCTCGTTGATCAAAGATGGTGAAGGTTTCCTGGCCATGGACATGAGATGTCATTTGGTAACGGGATCACATCATTAGGAGAATGGTGTGATGGACAAGACCCAAACTATAAACGTAGCATATGATCGTGTCAGTTTATTGCTATAGTTTTCTGCATGTCAAGTATCTGTTCCTATGACCATGAGATCATGCAACTCACTGACACCGGAGGAATGCCTTGTGTGTATCAAACGTCACAACGTAACTGGGTGACTATAAAGATGCTCTACAGGTATCTTCGAGGGTGTCTGTTGAGAGGGCATGGATCAAGACTGGGATTTGTTACTCCGTGTGACGGAGAGGTATCTCAGGGCCCACTCGGTAATACAACATCACTATAAGCCTTGCAAGCAATGTGACTAAGGTGTTAGCCACGGGATCTTGTATTACGGAACGAGTAAAGAGACTTGCCGGTAACGAGATTGAACTAGGTATAGGGATACCGACGATCGAATCTCGGGCAAGTAACATACCGAAGAACAAAGGGAACAGCATACGGGATTAACTGAATCCTTGACATAGAGGTTCGACCGATATAGATCTTCGTAGAATATGTAGGAACCAATATGGGCATCCAGGTCCCGCTATTGGTTATTGACCGTAGAGGTGTCTCGGTCATGTCTACATAGTTCTCGAACCCGCAGGGTCTACACACTTAACGTTTGGTGACGATTAGTATAGTTGAGTTATTGTGTTGGTGACCGAAGGTTGTTCGGAGTCTCGGATAAGATCCCGGACATGACGAGGATCTCCGGAAGAGTCCAGAGGTAAAGATTGATATATGTGATAATAGTGTTTTGATCTCCGGAAGGGTTCCAGAATTCACCGGAAGGGATTCTGGATGTTTACCGAAGTGTTCGGGTGCAGCAACACTTTATATGGGCGAAAGGGGTAAAACCCACGAGGTATTGGAAAGTGCAAAAGGAAGTTTTGCTGCTGCCTTAAGCGGTACTACCGCTGGTAAGGCAGTACTACCGCGTAAGCGGTACTACCGCTTGTGTGAAGCGATACTACCGGTCAAGCGGTACTACCGCTCACGAGCGGTACTACCACTTGTACGCGGTACTGCTGGAATCCGAGTGGGACTCTTTCCGTGCGGGCCAAACCGACCTTGTGTGGGCAAAACCGACCTTGTGGATGTTTTCTCTCCAAGTTTAGACCCCAGCACTCAACATATAAATAGAGGGGTAGGGCTAGCACACGGGACACATCAGGATTTCCCAAGCCGTGTGCCGGCAACCCTCACCCTCTAGTTCCTCCCGTCATAATCTCCGCAGTGCTTGGCGAAGCCCTGTAGAGAGTGTTCCTCACCACCATCAGCACGCCGTCGTGCTGCCGGAACTCATCTACTACTTCACCATCGCTCGCTGGATCGAGGAGGTGAAGGCGTCATCAAGCCGTACGTGTGTTGAACGCGGAGGTGCCGTCTGTTCGGCACTAGTTCGTGATCGGATCGAGGGACGACTGGCGATTTGGATCGCGGAGACGTTCGACTACATCGACCGCGTTTCTTAACGCTTCCGCTTAGCGATCTACAAGGGTATGTAAATTCACTCTCCCTCTCGTAGATGCTCATCACCATGGATAGATCTTGCGTGTGCGTAGGAAATTTTTTGTTTCCCATGCGACGTTCCCCAACAGTGGTATTAGAGCTAGGTCTATGCGTAGATGAGATCTCGAGTAGAACACAAAAGGGTTTTTGTGGGCGTTGATATTCAGATTGCTTCCTCCCTTGGTCTTTTCTTGTTTCGGCGGTATTGTGGGATGAAGCGGCTCGGACCAACATTACTCGTACGCTTACGAGAGACCGGTTCCTTCAACTGACATGTAACTTCGTTGCATAAAGATGGCTAGCGGGTGTCTGTTTCTCGCACTTTAGTCGGATCGGATTTGACAAAGGCGGTCCTTGAGAAGGTTGAATAGCAATTTTTGTATCACCGTTGTGGTTTTTGCGTAGGTAAGAATTGTTCTTGCTAGATACCCGTAGCAGCCACGTAAAATTTGCAACAACAATTAGAGGACGTCTAACTTGTTTTTGCAGGGTATGTTGTGATGTGATATGGCCAATTACATGATGAGATATATGTGATGTATGAGATGATCATGTGTTGTATAGAATATCACGACTTGCATGTCGATGAGTACGGCAACTGGCAGGAGCCATAGAGTTGTCTTTAATTATTTTCGCCGTTTTGCTTTACTTTATCGCTATGAGTTAGCAATAGTCGTGGAAGCAACAGTCGGTGCGACAACCTCATGGCGACACGTTGATGGAGATCAAGGTGATGGAGATCATGGTGTCATGCCGGTGACAATGGAGATCATGCCGGTGCTTTGTAGATGGAGATCAAAAGCACAAGTTCATGGCCATATCATGTCACTTATGATTTGCATGTGATGTTAATCCTTTTATGCATCTTATTTTGCTTAGGACGACGGTAGCATTATAAGGTGATCCCTCACTTAAATTTCAAGATAAAATTGTGTTCTCCCCGAGTGTGCACCGTTGCGAAAGTTCGTCGTTTCGAGACACCACGTGATGATCGGGTGTGATAGACTCTACGTTCGCATACAACGGGTGCAAGCCAGTGTTGCACGTGCGGAACATTCGGGTTAAACTTGACGAGCCTAGCATGTACAGACATGGCCTCGGAACACAAGAGACCGAAAGGTCGAACATGAGTCATATAGTAGATTTGATCAACATGAAGATGTTCACCATTGAAACCACCTCAACTCACGTGATGATCGGACTTGAGTTGGTTGATTTGGATCATGTGACACTCGAATGACCGGAGGGATGTCAATTTGAGTGGGAGTTTTTAAGTAATATGATTAACTAAACTCATTATCTTGAACAATGGTCTAAGTTGTCTTTGCAATATTTATGTTGTAGATCATGGCTCGCGCAGTAGCACCCCTGAATTTTAATGCGTTCCTAGAGAAAGCTAAGTTGAAAGATGATGGAAGTAACTTTGTGGACTGGGCCCGTAATCTAAGGATTATCCTTACGGCTTCCCAGAAGGCTTATGTCCTTGATGCTCCGCTTGGTGATCCACCCGCTCCAGTTGAGTCTCCAGACGTTGTGAACGCCTGGCAGGCTCGTTCTGATGATTACTCAATAGTTCAATGTGCAATGTTGTATGGCTTAGAACCGGGACTTCAAAGACGTTTTAAATGTCATGGAGCATATGATATGTTCCAGGAGTTGAAGTTTATCTTTCACAAGAATGCCCGGATCGAGAGGTATGAGACCTCCGATAAGTTCTATGCTTGCAAGATGGAGGAGAATGGGTCTGTCAGTGATCACATACTCAGAATGTCTGGGTACTCCACCCGTCTGGCTGAATTGGGGATGCCCCTTCCGCCAAAGGCTATCACTGACAGAGTTCTTCAATCATTGCCACCTAGCTACAAGAGCTTCGTGTTGAACTATAACATACACGGGATGAACAAGTCAGTCCCCGAGCTGTTTGCGATGTTGAAAGTCGCTGAGTCTGAGATTCAGAAGGAGCATCAAGTGTTGATGGTCAATAAAACCACTAGTTTCAAGAAGAATGGCAAGGGTAAGAAGGGTAACTCCAAGAAGAGTGGCAAAGTAGTTGCCCCTCCCGTGAAGAAACCCAAGTCTGGACCCAAGCCTGAAACTGAGTGCTTTCATTGCAATGGAACTGGTCACTGGAAACGGAACTGCCCCAAGTATTTGGCTGACAAGAAGGCGGCCAACAACAAACAAGGTATATATGATATACATGTTATTGATGTGTACCTTACCAACTCTCGTTGTAGTGCCTGGGTATTTGATACCGGTGCGGTTGCTCACATTTGCAACTCAAAACAGGAACTGCGGAATAGATGGAGGCTGGCAAAGGACGAAGTGACGATGCGCGTGGGAAATGGTTCCAAGGTTGATGTGATCGCCGTCGGCACGCTCGCTCTTCGATTACCATCGGGATTAGTGATGAACCTGAATAATTGTTATTTAGTGCCTGCGTTAAGCATGAACATTATATCTGGATCTTGTTTATTGCGAGACGGTTACTCATTTAAATCTGAGAATAATGGTTGTTCTATTTATATGAGTAATATCTTTTATGGTCATGCACCCAATGTGAGGGGTTTATTCTTATTGAATCTCGATAGTGATGATACACATGTTCATAACATTGATGCCAAAAGATGTAGAATTGATAATGATAATACCACTTTCTTGTGGCACTGCCGTTTAGGTCATATTGGCGTAAAACGCATGAAGAAGCTCCATCCTGATGGACTTTTGGAGTCACTTGATTTTGAATCACTTGACACATGTGAGCCATGCCTCATGCGCAAGATGACTAAGACGCCGTTCTCTGGTACAATGGAACGGGCAAGTGACTTGTTGGAAATCATACATACTGATGTGTGCGGTCCGATGAGCATTGAGGCACGCGGTGGTTATCGTTACTTTCTCACCTTCACTGATGACTTAAGTAGATATGGGTATATTTACTTAATGAAACACAAGTCTGAAACGTTTGAAAAGTTCAAGCAATTTTAGAGTGATGTTGAGAATCATCGTAACAAGAAGATTAAATTCCTACGATCTGATCGAGGAGGAGAATATCTGAGTTATGAGTTTGGCAATCACTTAAGACGGTGTGGAATTGTTTCACAATTGACACCGCCTGGAACACCACAGCGTAATGGTGTGTCCGAACGTCGTAATCGAACCTTATTGGATATGGTGCGATCTATGATGTCTCTTGCCGATTTGCCACTATCGTTTTGGGGTTATGCATTAGAGACAGCTGCATTCACTTTAAATAGGGCACCATCGAAATCCGTTGAGACGACGCCATATGAACTATGGTTTGGCAAGAAGCCAAAGATGTCGTTTCTTAAAGTTTGGGGATGTGATGCTTATATCAAAAAGCTTCAGCCTGAAAAGCTGGAACCCAAAGCGGAGAAATGCGTCTTCATAGGATACCCAAAAGAGACAGTTGGGCATACCTTCTATCTCAGATCCGAAGGCAAAGTGCTTGTCGCTAAAAACGGAACATTTCTTGAGAAAGAGTTTCTCTCGAAAGAATTGAGTGGGAGGAAGATATAACTTGATGAGGTTATTGAACCTTTACTTCAACCAGAGAGTAGCACAGCGCAGAAAGATGTTTCTGTAGAGCCTACATCAGTTGAAGAGGAAGTTAATGATGATGATCATGAAGCTTCGGATCAAGTTGCTATTGAACCTCGTAGGTCGACAAGGACGCGTACTGCTCCTGAGTGGTACGGCAACCCTGTCTTAGAGGTCATGTTGTTGGACAACGCTGAACCTACGAGTTATGGAGAAGCGATGGTGGGCCCGGATTCCGAGAAATGGTTAGAGGCCATGAAATCCGAGATGGGATCCATGTATGAAAACAAAGTATGGGCTTTGGAAGTATTACCTGAAGGGCGTAAGGCCATTCAGAACAAATGGATCTTTAAGAGGAAGACGGACGCAGACGGTAATGTCACCGTCTATAAAGCTCGACTTGTGGCAAAGGGTTTTTCACAAGTTCAAGGAGTTGACTATGATGAGACCTTCTCACCCGTAGCGATGCTTAAGTCTGTCAGAATCATGTTAGCAATAGCTGCCTTTTTCGATTATGAAATTTGGCAGATGGATGTCAAAACAGCGTTCCTTAACGGTTTCCTTAAGGAAGAGTTGTATATGATGCAACCAGAAGGTTTTGTCGATCCAGAGAATGCTGACAAAGTTTACAAACTCCAGCGATCCATTTATGGACTGGTGCAAGCATCTCGGAGTTGGAATCTTCGCATTGATGAGGTTATCAAAGCGTTCGGGTTTATACAAGTTTACGGAGAAGCTTATATTTAGAAGAAAGTGAGTGGGAGCTCTATAGCGTTTCTAATATTATATGTGGATGACATATTGATGATTGGAAACAATATAGAAATGTTGGAAAGCGTGAAGGAATACTTGAACAAGAGTTTTTCAATGGACCTAGGAGAAGCTGCTTTCATATTAGGCATCAAGATCTATAGAGATAGATCGAGACGCTTAATAGGACTTTCACAGAGCACATACCTTGACAAAGTTTTGAAGAAGTTCAAAATGGATCAGTCCAAGAAGGGGTTCTTGCCTGTATTGCAAGGTGTGAAGTTGAGTAAGACTCAATGCCCAGTGACTGCAGAAGATAGAGAAAAGATGAGTGTCGTCCCCTATGCTTCAGCCATAGGCTCTATCATGTATGCAATGCTGT
The DNA here is from genome assembly GCA_039707655.1 of Elymus sibiricus. Classification (NCBI taxonomy): domain Eukaryota; kingdom Viridiplantae; phylum Streptophyta; class Magnoliopsida; order Poales; family Poaceae; genus Elymus; species Elymus sibiricus. The sequence goes on from CM077675.1 coordinate 536,063,229, forward strand.
GCACAAGACCCGATGTCAGCCTTGCCATAAGTATGGCCGGAAGGTTTCAAAGTGATCCAGGAATGGAACACTGGACGGCGGTCAAGAATATCCTGAAGTACCTGAAAAGGACTAAGGACATGTTTCTCGTTTATGGAGGTGATCAAGAGCTCGTCGTAAAGGGTTACATCGATGCAAGCTTTGACACTGATCCGGATGACTCTAAGTCGCAAACCGGATACGTATTTATTCTCAATGGGGGTGCGGTTAGCTGGTGCAGTTCCAAGCAAAGCGTAGTTGCTGATTCTACATGCGAAGCGGAGTACATCGCTGCCTCGGAGGCGGCGAAGGAAGGTGTCTGGATGAAGGAGTTCATGATAGATCTTGGAGTAGTGCCTAGTGCACTAAACCCAATGACTCTGTTCTGTGACAACACTGGTGCCATTGCTCTAGCCAAGGAACCCAGGTTTCACAAGAGGACCAGACACATAAAGCGACGTTTCAATTCCATCCGCGAATACATCAAGGAGGACGACATAAATATTTGCAAAGTGCACACGGATCTGAATGTTGCTGATCCGATGACTAAACCTCTTCCAAGGGCTAAACATGATCAACACCAGAACTGTATGGGTGTTAGATTCATTACATTGTAAATCACATAGTGATGTGAGCTAGATTATTGACTCTAGTGCAAGTGGCACACTGTTGGAAATATGCCCTAGAGGCAATAATAAAATGGTTATTATTATATTTCCTTGTTGATGATAATCGTTTATTATCCATGCTATAATTGTATTGATTGGAAACTCAAATACATGTGTGGGTACATAGACAAACAATGTGTCCTTAGTAAGCCTCTAGTTAACTAGCTCGTTGATCAAAGATGGTGAAGGTTTCCTGGCCATGGACATGAGATGTCATTTGATAACGGGATCACATCATTAGGAGAATGATGTGATGGACAAGACCCAAACTATAAACGTAGCATATGATCGTGCCAGTTTATTGCTATAGTTTTCTGCATGTCAAGTATCTGTTCCTATGACCATGAGATCATGCAACTCACTGACACCGGAGGAATGCCTTGTGTGTATCAAATGTCACAACGTAACTGGGTGACTATAAAGATGCTCTACAGGTATCTCCGAGGGTGTCTGTTGAGTGGGCATGGATCAAGACTGGGATTTGTTACTCCGTGTGACGGAGAGGTATCTCAGGGCCCACTCGGTAATACAACATCACTATAAGCCTTGCAAGCAATGTGACTAAGGTGTTAGCCACGGGATCTTGTATTACGGAACGAGTAAAGAGACTTGCCGGTAACGAGATTGAACTAGGTATAGGGATACCGACGATCGAATCTCGGGCAAGTAACATACCGAAGAACAAAGGGAACAGCATACGGGATTAACTGAATCCTTGACATAGAGGTTCGACCGATATAGATCTTCGTAGAATATGTAGGAACCAATATGGGCATCTAGGTCCCGCTATTGGTTATTGACCGTAGAGGTGTCTCGGTCATGTCTACATAGTTCTCGAACACGCAGGGTCTACACACTTAACGTTTGGTCACGATTAGTATAGTTGAGTTATTGTGTTGGTGACCGAAGGTTGTTCGGAGTCTCGGATAAGATCCCGGACATGACGAGGATCTCCGGAAGAGTCCGGAGGTAAAGATTGATATATGTGATAATAGTGTTTTGATCTCCGGAAGGGTTCCGGAATTCACCGGAATGGGTTCCGGATGTTTACCGAAGTGTTCGGGTGCATCAACACTTTATATGGGCCAAAGGGGTAAAACCCATGAGGTATTGGAAAGTGCAAAAGGAAGTTTTGCTGCTGCCTTAAGCGGTACTACCGCTGGTAAGGCAGTACTACCGCGTAAGCGGTACTACCGCTTGTGTGAAGCGGTACTACCGCTTGTACGCGGTACTGCTGGAATCCGAGTGGGACTCTTTCCGTGCGGGCCAAACCGACCTTGTGCGGGCAAAACCGACCTTGTGGAGGTTTTCTCTCCAAGTTTAGACCCCAGGGCTCAACATATAAATAGAGGGGCGGGGCTAGCACACGGGACACATCAGGATTTCCCAAGCTGTGTGCCGGCAACCCTAACCCTCTAGTTCCTCCCGTCATAATCTCCACAGTGCTTGGCGAAGCCCTGCAGAGATTGTTCCTCACCACCATCACCACGCCGTCGTGCTGCCGGAACTCATCTACTACTTCACCATCGCTCGCTGGATCGAGGAGGTGAAGGCGTCATCAAGCCGTACGTGTGTTGAACGCGGAGGTGCCGTCTGTTCGGCACTAGTTCATGATCGGATCGAGGGACGACTTGCGATTTGGATCGCGGAGACGTTCGACTACATCAACCACGTTTCTTAACGCTTCCGCTTAGCGATCTACAAGGGTATGTAGATTCACTCTCCCTCTCGTAGATGCTCATCACCATGGACAGATCTTGCGTGTGCATAGGAAATTTTTTGTTTCCCATGCGACGTTCCCCAACAGTTCACCCCTTGAACTTGCCGAAAACCTTTTGTGACAAGCCGAGATTTATAGATGGTGATATTACCATTAGTGTCTGTCTTCTTCTTGAAGATCCATTTGTTCTCAATAGCCTTTCGGTTATCGGGTGAGTACTCCAAAGTCCATACTTGGTTATCATACATGGATCCTATCCGGATTTCATGGCCTCTAGCCATTTGTTGGAATTCGGGCCCATCATCGCTTCCTCATAGTTCGTAGGCTCACCATTGTCTAACAACATGACTTCCAAGATAGGATTACCGTACCACTCATGGGCAGTACGTATCCTTGTCGACCTACAAAGTTCGGTAGTAGCTTGATCTGAAGTTTCTTGATCATTATCATTGGCTTCCTCTCCGGTTCGTGTAGGCACCATAGGAACAAATTTCTGTGTTGCACTACTTTCCAATTCAAGAGAAGGTTTGATAACCTCATCAAGTTCTACCTTCCTCCCACTCTCTTCTTTCGAGAGAAACTCCTTCTGTAGAAAGGATCCATTCTTGGCTACAAAGATTTTGCCTTCGGATCTGTGACAAAAGGTATACCCAATTGTCTCTTTAGGGTATCCTATGAAGACGTACTTCTCTACTTTGGGTTCGAGCTTATCAGGCTGAAGCCTCTTGACATAAGCGTCGCATCCCCAAACTTTAAGAAATGACAACTTAGGTTTCTTGCCATACCATAATTCATACAGTGTCATCTCAACGGATTTAGATGGTGCCCTATTTAAAGTGAATGTGGCTGTCTCTAATGCTTAACCCCAAAACGATAGTGGCAAATCGGTAAGAGACATCATAGAAAGCACCTTATCCAATAGAGTACAGCGTTCGGACACACCATTACGCTGAGGTGTTCCAGGTGGCGTGAGTTGTGAAACAATTCCACATTGTCTTAAATGCATACCAAACTCGTAACTCGGATATTCAGCACCACGATCAGATCGGAGAAATTTTATCTTCTTGTTACGACCATTTTCTATTTCACTCTGAAATTCTTTGACCTTTTCAAATGTTTTAGACTTGTGTTTCGTTAAGTAAATATACCCATATCTACCTAAGCCATCTGTGAAGGTCAGAAAATAATGATATCCACCGTGTGCTTCAACGCTCATTGGACCACATACATCGGTATGTATTATTTCCAATAAGTCACTTGCCCGCTCTATTGTACCGGAAAATGGGGTCTTAGTCATCTTGCCCATGAGGCATGGTTCACATGTTTCAAGCAATTCAAAATCGAGTGATTCCAGAAGTCCATCAGTATGGAGTTTTCTCATGCGCTTTATGCCAATATGACCTAAGCAGCAGTGCCACAGGTATGTGGTGCTATCATTATTAACTTTGCATCTTTTGGCATCAATATTATGAGCATGTGCATCGCTACTATCGAGATTCAACAAGAATAAACCATTCACATTGGGTGCATGACCATAAAAGATATTACTCATATAAATAGAACAACCATTATTCTCTGATTTAAATGAATAACCGTCTCACAATAAACAAGATCCAGATATAATGTTCATGCTTAACACATGCACCAAATAACAATTACTTAGGTTTAAAACTGATCCCGAAGGTAGACGTAGAGGGAGCATGCCGACGGCGATCACATCAACCTTGGAGCCATTTCCAATGCCAATCGTCAGCTCGTCCTTAGCTAGTCTCCGTTTATTCCGCAGCTCCTGTTTTGAGTTACATATATTAGCAACTGAAGCAGTATCAAATACCCAGGCGCTACTACGAGCACTAGTAAGGTACACATCAATAACATGTATATCAAATATACCATTCTTGACATTGCCAACCTTCTTATCTGCCAAATACTTGGGGCAGTTTCGCTTTCAGTGGCCATTCCCCTTGCAATAGAAGCACTCAGTCTCAGGTTTTCGTCCAGCCTTGGGCTTCTTCACGGGAGCAGCAACTTTCTTTCCATCCTTCTTGAAGTTCCCTTTCTTTCCCTTAGCCTTCTTGTAACTAGTGGTCTTTTTGACCATCAACAATTGATGCTCTTTCTTGATTGCTACTTCCGCGGTCTTAAGCATCGCGAAAAGATCGGGGAGTGTCTTGTTCATCCCTTGCATATTATAGTTCATCATGAAGCCCTTCCAGCTTGGTGGGAGTGACTGAAGAACCCTATCAACCACAACATCCCCAGGAATGTTTTGTCCCAACTGATTGAGGCGATCGGCGTACCCAGACATTTTGAGTACGTGCTCACTAATGGAGCTGTTCTCCTCCATCTTACAGCTGAAGAACTTTTCTGAGGCTTCATACCTCTTCACACAAGTGTGAGTCTAAAATATCATTTCCAGTTCCTCCATCATCTCATATGCCCCGTCGTGCTCAAAATGGTTTTGGAGCCTTGGTTCTAAGCCATAAAGCATAGCGCACTGAACTAGCGCATAGTCATCATGCCTTGCCTGCCAGACGTGCACAACATCCACTGCCGAAGCTGGGGGGAGTGGCGCACCGAGCGGTGCATCAAAGACATAAGCCTTGTGTGCAGAGTGAGGATAATCATCAAATTACGGAGCTAGTCTACATAGTTGCTTCCATCATCTTTCAACTTTTGTTTCTCCAGGATGCATTAAAATTGAGTGGAGCTACAGCGCGAGCCATTGATCTACAACATATTTCAAAGACATATTTAGACTATGTTCATGATAATTAGTTCAACTAATCAAATTACTAATAAACTCCCACTTAAATCAACATCCCTCAAGTTGTCTAATTAAGTGACACATGATCCAAATTCACCACTCCAAATCCGATCATCACGTGAGATGAGGTGGTTTCAATCGTGAACATATCCATATTGATCATATCTTCTATATGACTCATGTTCGACCTTTCGGTCCTCTGTGTTCCGAGGCCTTGTCTGTACATGCTAGGCTCGTCAAGTTAACCAAAGTATTTCCGCATGTGTAAAACTGGTTTACACCCGTTGTATGTGAACAAATAGTCTATCACACCCAATCATCACGAGGTGCCTCAAAACGACGAACTTTCGCAATGGTGCATACTAAGGGAGAACACTTTTATCTTGATATTGCAACACCCCAAATTTTTTAATTTGGTTTAACAAAATTTTATTCCTTTGTAGATGGAATATTTGAAATTTTGGGCATAATTTTCTTTTTCAATCCTATTGGTGAAAAAAAACTTTTATAAACTTTTTATCATTTTTGGTTCTAGACCCTCTATATTTCAGATGGTGTTCATTGCAAAACAATACTTTACTTGGTATTATTATTATTTTTATTTAAAGGACCACTTTTGGGAAATTATTTCAAAGACCTTTCTTCTTAGGCCATTCAATATTTCAAAATCCTTCTCTCTAAAGTTTCACTCTTTGACCCAAGGCAGCAACCACAGCTTTTCCACAAAGGACCCTAGCCTAAATTATATTTTATTTCATCAAAAATTGCATAAACTAATTTCTGCCTTTTATTTTAGACCCATAGGATTTGCAAAGGAAGTACTAGATTTTCTTGAGCTCTTGACCCCAAATTTATTGCCCCTGCTAAACCTTAGTGTCCACAACCAGAATGTCCAAAAAATCCCATGACCACTAGTTCAAAATTTTCAAACTGTTTTCAAAAGAAATTTGGACCAGATTTGTAATTCTTGCTAGATACCCTCCTTGCTCTTTTTCAAAAATTCTGAGAAAGTTCAGGGGAACTCTAGAAGCACCAGTAGGCAACCCCTCCAAATTTCAGCCCCAGCAAAATTTCCTAAATGCCATTGGCATTGTGTCGAACAGTTGGCGTGCATGGAGTGCAGAGTTCAGTCAACATCGACTCAATCTCACCAGTGCGCGCCCTGGCTTCTTCTCTCCTGTTCCCCTCACTTATCCAGAGCACCGCACAGTTCCTTGGCTACTTCTACACATCGATGGTGAGCTGGCACGCCGGTGCCGGCCTCACCTGTGGCGACAGTGGCGCCCGTTGTGGCCACCAAGGGGGTGCTTCTAGATGGACGGCGCCGCCCAAGCCTCTGGAGTGCTCCGCGTGTCCGTCCTCCCTCAGCAATCGCTGCACAACCGTCGTCGTGGCCTGGGATCCAGAGAGCGCGCCGACTGCCGCCGCGGCGCCCGTGAAGCCATTCCTTTGAGCGGCGGCACTAGTTGGAAGATGAGCTCGATTAGGTGCAAAACGGGAACCCTGGAGCCTGCAGAAGCATTCCCCGCCACCATAATCACCTGCAAAGCTCCTACCTCGCCGTGATCCGCATCGGAGCAAGTCGGTCCACGGCAACCGCCTCGGCCGCCTATAAATAGAGCTCCCCCGGCTATGCTGCAACCCCGCACCACTCCACTGAGACCCCAGCCATGGGCCAGACCTCATAGAGGGCCTCAGGGAGGTCTTCTTCCCCACCTACGGCCACCCCGATCCGCCTCGGGTCCCGGCTAAATTCACTCGAGGTAGTGGATGCCCGTAGCCCAAACTAATACCGTAGTCTCCTACTCAAGCTTTAGCTCTGACCCGCGCTTCATTTCGGCGGTTGCAGGTCTCTCTGGTGAGATCCATCTGCACCCGAAGCCGCCGTCCACCGGCGTGGAGGTTGCCATCAACGTGGTGCTCGCCGGAATGCGATTTAGTAAGTTGCAAACCACTCTCCATGTACACACCAAATAGAGGGGCCATGATGAGGGTTCCATGGCCCTGGAATAAGGCCAGTCATCCGGTTAGGGGGCATGGGTGTTTCCGGCTGAGGCCGAGAGGGGGGCACCCCTTAGTTGCGCGGGGTATAAATTTGATCCCATGCTATTCGAGGTGTTGGCCTCCCCATCTCATAGTTTTTCTTGAACGTTGCTTGGGTGATTCCAAGCATCGTAAGGTGAAATGGGTGTGTACTGGTTATGTGTGTTTACTTCCAAAATACCATAAACGAAATTAGTCATTTGGTTACTGAAATTCATTAGTTGTGGGTAAAGAGTACGACCTCTGCAGAGTCAAAACTATTCAAGTAGCCGTGTCCAAGGTCGAGAACGTTTGGTTAGCAGGTCAAGTGTCGGTCTCTGGAGAACCAATATATTTTAAGGCAGAAATAAGTCAGTGTTTCATATGAATATTATTATCAATTTTTGTTATGGACTAACCTTTCTATCATATGAGTTTGTCAAGTATCCCTGGGAAGGTTATGCCACCTGGATACTCGTATTTTTATTATTGAATATAAGCCCTTTATGTGGTGTCGCGCAGACGCCCGACTGTGGCACTCCTATATTTACTTTTGATATAAGCCCTTTATGTGGTGTCGCTCAGACGCCCGATTGAGGTATGTTCTGTAATTTATCCTTTCGAGGCGTCGCTTCAGACACCCGATCAGTACATTTTACTTTCTTCTTTACATTTCGAGGCGTCGCTTCAGACATCGGATCGATACATTTTACTTTCTTCTTTACCTTTCAAGGCGTCGCTTCAGACACCCGATCGATACATTTATTTTACCTTTCGAGGCGTCGCTTCAGACACCCGATTGGCTCCTTTATATTCATTGGAAATTTTGGGAGGACTATCGCCCGATTCTTCCCTTATCATGCTTTATATCTTTATGATGCTTAATTTTATTGCAAGATGAAAAATGCATTCTATATGAACCTAACATATGCATTATGTCTGCTTTCATTATATCCTAAGTCCAAACTGTCTTGCGAGTACATTCAAAGTACTCACCTGGCTTGTTGATTTGGCCAGATGTTGACGAAGAGTACGCTAGCGAGTCCGACGCCTAGAGGAGTCCTAGTCAGTCTTGCGATCTTGGAACCTACCGCTTGTATTATACACCGATGCTTCCGCCACATGAATAAATTGTCAAGCCTCACCTCGATGCTTAACTTATGTACCGTAGTAGAGTCATGTCACCCACTTCATTGTGACATAACCACCACCACTATATATTGCGAGTCAGTAGTACTACCACCATCTCCCCTGTAATATAATCGCCGATATACTGTATATTGGTGAGCTTGTAATAAAATTGTTGAGCAACCTCAGCTCAACCATGTGAAATAATATGTACTACTGGATATCTGTATCAAGGAATGGCCTACCAGTCTGAATTTAACTTTATACCGACATGATAACAAGGACTATTTCCGATAAGTGTTTTATTGGAAAACCGGTCCTGACAACCTTGGTATCAGAGACAGGCTGACTGTAGGCAGCCACTAGGTACAACCGCTAAACCGTTAAGTCAGCAAATATATTTTTGCAGCATCTCACATGTGTAGCAATTTTTCTGTTAGTCATCATATATTTATGATATGACTATCCAGAATTTTTGTCTACTTTTGTAGATGGCTGGCGGTAACTGTCCATCGCAGGTGTTCGCCAATGAGCTGGCAGGGTTTTCGCGATTTCTCGCCATCATCACGAGGCTCGCGATTGGACCTTCAGCCCGCCCCGAGTATTCCATTTACCGCCACAAGATCAATGACACTCAGACTATGTACCAGGCCTCGGTACATATAAAGGGTGGACGCAACGATACACGCCGCCTCCGCTTCATCGGGAGAGCCATGCCTACGGAGAGGCATGCTGTGCAGATGGCTGCCCGGGAGGCCATTGCCCGCCTCCGGGACACCCTTCCAGCGATGAAGACCCGTCCTTACCATTACCTTCCATGCCACATTCCCTACACCAATCACTACGCATATGCATGCACCGTGGGTGAGAGAGATGCCGCAATAGAGCCACTCGTGAAGTATCTCATGGCACTGGAGTCAGCTTTCGATTGCCTAGTGGATGATTATGTGACAGCACGCATGGACCTAGCCAATGCTAGCGCACCTTACAGGGATGAGCATCTCCTCCCTGCTCCACCACTGACATACCGCACCTCTACAGCTTCATACACTCCATCCATGCTATCCACAGCTCGCCGTCTTCCCACTACTGAGGAATTCAGTCGGGTAATTGGTCCTACCCCAGTTAGAGCTGCACCTCCTATGAGCACCATTCCAGCACCGAGAGCCGTGCAGACACGCGCCTCTCGCCTAGAGACGATTCCTGAGGAGGTTGAGTCCTCGGCGCCTGGTCTAGGACTTACCCTCGACAGGACCAATGACGTTGCCACAGCGTCAGGCTAAGTACGCGAACGGCAGTACGATACCCCTATAAGAGAGTGTAACTGTTGTAAAACTATGCTATGGTGTGCTTATTTTCCATGTAGGCTTAAAGAGCAGTAGTCTGTGTGCGCGTCATGTTAGGAGTAAGGAGAAGTGCACTAGCTTAAATAACAAGTCAGACATGCGTACGCCCATCCTGAGTGACGTACTGTATAATTATGGCTTGATTGTAATATATGAATCATGCGGTCCTTCTCCGTACGCATTTTGTGTTTATTTGAAAATCAAAACACTTACAAATTTTATTTCTTTTAAAGCTATTTTTCTGAGTTTTATTTATATCTTCTTACACCAATACCCCAGTGTGAAAAATGCATCGTCCCTGGACTCGCTCGATGCCCAGTCCGCCAGAAGATAACCACTTTGCTCAGACAGGCAATAATTTCACACAAGGATAGTCAAGCCAGCAAGTCAGTGATGCGGCATTTTCACAGGTCTGTCGCCTTTATGAACAAAGTCAGCAGCAACATCAAGAAATGATGAACCACCTGATCAACATGGGAAATCACAGAGAAAATTATCAGCAACGTACCAGGCTATCCGAGTTACAGAAAACTCGTCCTACGGTTTTCTCTCACACAGACAAGCCTCTGGAAGCCGACGACTGGCTGCGTGACATTGAGCGGAAACTTATTATCGCTCAATGGACGGACCGAGAAAAGGTATTATATACGCCACATTGTTTATCAGGAGCAGCAGCATCATGGTGGGAGAATTTTCTCCGCATGCATCCTAATGAAAATGATATCACTTGGAAAGATTTTAAAGAAGGCTTTCGAGGAACGCATATTCCCAAAAGTATTTTGAAAATTAAGAAGAGAGAATTTGAGGATCTCGGCCAGTGCAGTAAATTAGCCCGTTATGCCAACGATGAATATATGACTGAAGACAAGAAGATGGAAAAAAATTAGATGGACTCGCGCCAGCACTAAAATGCCAACTGATTGTCCACACCTTTCCAGATTTCAAGACATTGGTGGACAAAGCTATTGTACTAGAAAATGAATGCCGCAGTATGGAGGATATCCGCAAACGTCGCAAGGATCACTCCTCACAGGCACGCAACAACAAACCTAGAAATGAATACCAGAAAAATGTGGCAACCCGAACGCCAACAGCAGCATCACGCCCGAACAATAACTACCATGCCACGAACAAGGAGTTCACATATCGTCCAGGTGTTACGTGTTTTGCTTGTGGAGAAGAAGGACATTACGCCAAGCAATGCCCGAAGCACGAAAACACAGCGCCCAAGCCCAACAATAATAATTCAGCACCAAAGTGCAACAATTTTAATCCCAGTAACAACCACAGGAAAGGCCACGTAAATCATGTGGCCAGGGAAGAAGCTCAAAATGCACCGGACATCGTGCTCGGTACGTTTCCTGCCATGGTTTTGTTTGAGTCTGAAGCTTCTCACTCGTTCATTTCAAAAAGATTTGCATTGAAAAATCATTTTTCGATCCTCCCTTTGAGAAATTCAATGACTATCAAGTCGCCGGGAGTGAAGCAAATCACTCAAAGTTACTGTCAAGGTGTGATTATTTAGATTGAAGGATTAAAATTCTGGGCAAACCTCATTGTTATAGAAAATCAAGGACTCGATGTTGTGTTGGGAATGGATTGGCTGACTACCAACAAAGGCTTTATCGACTGTTTTAACCGGACAGTGACTCTCACACATCACCACGGGCAAACAATAAGAGTCGCAACCATGAAAAGACCGAAGTCACCACAAGGGAGATTAAATAAAGTTGATACTGCTGAGTTAGGTAAAGTTCCAGTGGTATGTGAATTTCCAGATGTATTTCCAGAAGAACTACCGGGTATGCCACCTGATCGGGAGATAGAGTTCGTCATTGAGCTAGCACCTGGCACCACTCCAATTTATAAAAAACCGTACCGAATGGCACCGATTGAGTTGGTAGAATTAAAGAAGCAAATAAAAGAATTGCTGGACAAAGGTTATATTCGACCCAGCTCATCACCATGGGGATCACCTGTATTATTCGCCAAAAAGAAAGATGGAACTCTAAGACTGTGTATTGATTATCGAGCTCTCAACATGGCTACTATCAAGAATAAATATCCACTGCCATGAATCAATGATTTATTTGACCATCTAGCACAAGCCAAGGTGTTCTCCAAAATAGACCTGAGGTCAGGATATCATCAATTAAAAATTAGAAAGGAGGACATACCCAAAACAGCATTCACCTCCACGTATGGACTGTATGAGTTTACAGTGATGCCCTTTGGACTGACCAACGCCCCAGCATATTTTGTGCATCTCATGAACAAGGTCTTTATGAAGAATATGGACAAGTTTGTCGTGGTATTTATTGATGACATACAGGTTTATTCTAAGACGCCAGAGGAACATGCACAACATCTCAGAATTGTGCTGGGGGAATTAAGGAAACACCAATTATATGCCAAATTCAGTAAGTGTGAATTTTGGCTAAAAGAAGTTTGTTTTCTAGGTCACATCATGACCCAAGACGGAATTGCCGTGGATCCCAATAAAGTGAAGGATGTGCTTGGATGGAAGCAACCAACCAATGTAACAGACGTCAGGAGTTTTCTGGGAATGGCCGGTTATTATCGAAGATTTATTGAAGGATTTTCCACCATAGCCAAACCCATGACGCAGTTACTCAAGAAGGACAAGAAATTTGAGTGGACTGAAGCCTGCGAGAAAAGATTCCAAGAATTGAAGAAGAGGTTGACAACAGCATCAGTATTAATTGTACCGGATGTACACAAGAATTTTCAAGTATATTGCGATGCATCCAGAAAAGGCCTTGGGTGTGTATTAATGCAAGAAGGCAAAGTTGTAGCCTATGCTTCAAGGAAACTCCGACGACATGAGGAAAATTATCCTACCCATGACTTGGAGTTAGCAGCTGTAATACACGCACTCAAGGAATGGCGACATTTTCTCCTTGGCAGACGTTGTGTAATATACACTGATCATAAAAGTCTCAACTATATTTTCACACAACCAGAACTCAACTTGCGACAACGTCGCTGGTTGGAATTAATCACGGATATGATGTGGGAATTCATTACCACCCAGGTAAGGCAAATGTTGTGGCAGATGCTCTCAGTCGAAATCCAGGCCCAGGTAATGGCAGTTTATAATTTCTACGACCTGAATTCAACCGGGAGTTTGCTAAACTCATTATGATTTTAGTCCCAGAAGGTACAGTTGCACGCCTTGAGATACAACCCATGTTGGTGGAACAAATCAAGAAAAATGCCAACTTTTGACATTATACATGTGATGGTTTATGTTGAGCGTGGAAAAAGTTTAAAGGTCAAAGACCGATGCAACCAATATTTCCCTTTCAAACCCGACTCGTTCCCTCTCGAAGCCATGATTCTTCCTCGGAGATGTTCCGGTTTCCAAGCAGTGTATGTTACATCTTTTATGAAACCTTCTCAATTTTTTACCACAATCTCTAGGCATCATATGAGGTTACCAAGTCAAGTTCCATGTGTTCCTAACTTTGTTTGCATGATCTAGAATTAAAATAAATGTAAGAAAAGTTACATTTGCGATGTAACGTAATCAAAGTCTTTGTGCATTTGAAAAAATGGTCATGCTTACCTCTTCAACACAAAGAAAGTGTTTGCATTTCGTAGAATTTATCATTAATACCACATAATATTTTTAATACACATTTTCCATTTTCAAACAATTTTGTATTTTAAAGAATACAGTGCATATACACAATAATTGTATATATGCTGATGTGACTGACCAATCAGCACACAGGATTCGTTTCACACATTTACATTGCATAGAACCCGGATGATATTCAAAGAAGAAGACCGAACATTTTTTAAATATTTTGACATATGATTTATAATATTATGAGTCTTCAAGGACAAGTTATGAATATTCTTGATTTAAACTATCTGTATTATCCCGTGTTTTAATTAAATGGTTAAATGTTTGTTACTTAATGGTGGCCTAGCCACAACACACGTGGTGTTGCGACCCATATGGCAAGAATTTATAATTGTCATGGGCATTACATATCTAAGGTGTTGTGTAGGAGAGAAAAGTACTAGACTTAGTAAGTCTGAATCGTTTGTATATACGAAAGGCAACCCGGCAGGGTAAGGAACTATTCACAAAAGGTGTGAGTCCTTGATTTGAACCTAAGTGGTATGTTAATTTATTTTTGGTTTTTTGTATAGTACTAAAAGAATCTAAGACCATTGGTATCACAACAATATCTTAGCATGTATACATCGATGTACCTCTTCAAGCGATTTTTCCTTTCTTTTTTGATGAGTACAAGCGATTTTTCTGACGTCCATTTTCTGTTTGTTTTATTTATTATTATTTCCAAGTTCATGTTTATATTTGTTGTTGATTTTATTTTTTCCATTTGGAAAAAGAAATATAATAAAAAATGACCATTGCCACAATAATACGTAAGATAAGTGTTATTGCATTTGAAAAAAATGTTCAACATGTTTACGAAAATGTCTCATATGTACTAAAACATTGTTTGTGTTTTTTAAAAATATTTGCCATGCATTAATAAAAATGACAATGTGTATTATAAATAATTGTTCAATGTGTTTTTACGAAAGGTTAAATGTGTATTAAAAATTATTCTGTTTTAATTTTGCATGCTTTTGGTCCTGAATGAGTATACATAAATTTAAAAAATAATTTTTACACATTGAACTGTTACAATCCATGTAAATTTAGGAAAAGTGAATGTCTAGCTCTTCAGGGTATGCAGTAATGAAAAGAAATAAAAATTAAAATTGACAATATTTATTATTTTTATATGACAAAAAATAAAATTTAAGATAAACACAAAGTTGGAAAAAATAAAAAGGTAGAAAATGCACTAGGAAAATCGCTCAATTTTTTTTATATATGAAAAGATGTATGCTACACTGCTATGTTGCCCAATTATGTGCACTCTGCGAGCCATTCGTAGACTGTATCTATATAAGTATCTAGGCCTGAGTTAACAAGGAAGCATATGTGGCGTGATGGTTAGAAGGTCACGCGGTTATTCAATAGTGCTCAGGTTCGACTCTTGTTGCCACCAATTATTTCTCTCCGTCCTAATGACATGTGGGACCAAGACTTTACTGTTCGCTGACGTGGACTCTGGTTGGGTGCCTCCCGGACTCTCTTTGGGTGTCTTCGGTAATGTGAGACAGTAGCCACGAGCATATTATTCTCGTATTTCTTGTAGTCCTTCGAGAGCAACTCACACTAACCACGAGTGTATTATTCTCGTATTTATTGCAGTCCTTCGAGAGCAACTCACACTAACCACGGCCATATTATTCTCGTATTTTTTGCAGTCCTTCGAGAGCAACTCACACTGACATGTGCGTCATACAGTGGAACCTGCGTATACTCATGATAGTTTGGTCTGACTAACATGTGGGCCAAACAAAGGGCATGCACACCACATAAACAGGAGTAGTCCGTGACGCTCTGGATATGTAGTGTATAAAGGGAAATGTTAGGTTCAATTCGTCGATCAGTGACGGATTTTCCGACGGTATCTCGATGTCCGTCGTGAAGGGGCTAACGTTTTTTGGGCTCATTCCCATCTTGCTGATAGGTGACTATTTTTATGACGGATCAGAGAAACCGTCGTCGACTATGACGGATTTCAAAAACGTCATCGGAAATCCGTCATAGATTAACATATTTCTTGTAGTGTTTCCTTGTTGCTATGTAGCATAGGATTGCATATTTAGACGCTTAGTACATTGCATGTTGCTATATAGCCTAGGATATATAGATATTGCCCTAGTTAACCTCCGCTAAACGGGTGACCGATAAATTTAGTTGAACGACCGATTCGCCGATTAATCCCTACTCAGCACCCAACCGATATGGTACCAGTTACCGATATCCTAAACATTGCCTACAATGCACTCAAAGAGCAGGTGATACAGTGGCTCAATTTCCTTGCAGTGCACACACTCAAGAGGTTTGGTCATTCCCCTTCTCCTAACATTATCACAAGTCATGATTTTATTTTGAGAGAACAACCACAACCTCAAAGACGAGCGGGAACATGGCGAGGTATGGGCGACGACGACGCAGCTGCTCGGGCGCCGCCGACGCACCAGGCGCCAGCGCCTGGGGCGAAGGCGCGACGCGGCGGCGAAGACGCACCGCGCCGGGGGCGAGCATAGGGTTCGAGCAGAGGAGGGGCGAGATTGGGAAAATTTCCCCAGGCCCGCCCGCTACTTATATAAAGGTAATAAGCTAGTAGTGTGTGCAGACTTCTAGACGCTGCTAGTTTAGGTACACTAGCAGCGCACGTCGGTCGGTAAACGCTGCTAGTTATGTACATATAGCAGCGTGTTCTTCTTGCACGCATTGCTAATTTGTTGCTCTAAAAAACAACAGTGCACATCTAGTTTGGTGTTTTTGATGAAATTAATTGAAAATTACAAACACTGATCATATTACATATTTATAGGATAGTTCAAATACTTAAATGCCATATACTAGCTATAGCCTTTAAAAAACATAATGTGCTTAATTAAAGAACAACAATTCGAAAATAAAGTATTTATCAAAGTGTAACATCCCCAGCCCTTAGTCATGTCATTAAACTAATTAATGTGTCATGTCATCATGATTATCATAAATAAATTAAAACCAGGAATTAAACGAACCCACAAATTCAAATTCAAAATAAAAAATAAAAAATGTTTTGTCAGATTGTCATTTAAAAATGTTCACATTATTGCGTAAAATCCACAAACAATTATCAATATAAAATCAACCCAATTTGGGTTATTGACTTGACTCTAGCAACAATTTAATCGGACCAACAATATTAAATTTGAGTATTTAAATCCAATAAAAAATTATGTAATTCCAAATGACATGAAAGCTTGTGTGTCATATAGTAATATTGCCTTTGATTTATACAAAAAAATTGATCATCAACTAAAATCATTTAATACCTAAACTAAATAAAGACATTAGCTAAATAAATAAACAGAAAAGAATTAGGAAAAAGGCACTATGCACTTTGGCCCATTTAGCAACACAAGCTGGTCCAGCCCACATCCCCATCGTCGTCTTCCCCGTGTCACTCCCTCACGCCATTGTCATCGCTGCGGCCGCGCGATGCTTGATAGCACGACGACCCAGCGTATCTAGAGAGGATAAGGGCGACGCCGGGCGCCCCTTCGACCCCCAGTGCCACCCTAGCCTCTCCATTGCCCCCTCGCTCCCCTCTCTCTCGTTTACGGCGGCCCCTGAGAGCACCGTTGCCGTGCTGCCTTCGATGCCGTGCTCCGGAGCACCACACGCCGCCAGTTTATATCCAGGAGCACCCTCGTCGTCAGCTTCATCGTCTACACCACCGGATCAAGACCGAGGAGCTGCCACGACGTCACCCATCTCCTTCGTCTCTAGCCGCGGTCGTCATTGCCCCGCTCGAGCCATAGCCTGCCATCCACCCTGACACTACTGAGCTAGCCACAGGCTCCAAAGTGAGCTTCCCTCTGTATCTCCCCTCTCTCTTAGTTCGATTTCATCACCTATGTCGGGACCCGGAATCTAAAGTACATAAGATCTAGCTCGTAACATATCATATAATCACGCGAGACCTCATGCATGGTTCACATGGCTGCCACCTTACCTTGGCCAGACCGTTTGTGCCTTTTTGTTCACTTATATGAATATTTCGCTAGCAACCATATGCCAAAGAATCCGACTCGGCGTGGTTAGTTATAGACCAAGGTGGCACAATCGTACAGGGATAGACATTGGTAATCCAACAAGGCACGTGTCGATCATCAGCGTGTGTAACCGAGTCGTAGCAAGCTACAAGGACTCTAGTAAATACCGCGTGACATTTCCCCGTAGGGACAGACAGATGAGCCATGAAGGATACATTTGATCAATCCATGTGTTCTCGAGAAGTAGTGAACTACCAGGGCTCAGTGGAAGCACAAGAGGCATTTCCCTGTAAGAACAGCTACCAAGGCTTACAACTAGGTGTCGAACCCCATACATAACAATGCATTTCAAACATACACACATTATGCACGTATGTGTTGATACAACATGGCATCACAACATAACTCTATGACTCAAGTATTTATTAAAGGATCAGAAGGGCCAACATAGTATGATATTACAGGCAGGGGTCACATGACCCAACACACATAGCATACATGCAACGGAAGCTTAACATGTTTGAGTACAGACATGTAAAATGAAAAAGGCTGAGAGAGCCTGTCTGTCCACAAGACCCTCCATAGGAGCCAGACCTCTGTTTGGGATTCCCAAGCTACTCGGTCAACATCGAACTCATCGTCGAACCCGTAGTGAGACTAAGGTTTCTTCTGCAAAAACATAAATTAAACAACCGTGAGTACAAAGGTACTCAGCAAGACTTACATCAGAACTAACTACATATGCATCAGTATCAATAAAGGGGGTTGTGGAGTTTAAAGCAGCAAGCCAGCTTTGACTCAGTGGCAATCCTATACTACGACTACCAGTAATTTATTTGAGGTGAGAAAGCGCACACGATTCCACTAGTCACCACATCAATACACCACATTGGATCCTCTCCCGTCTTCCTACGAGAAGGACAACCATAGCACTCACATTTCTCTGGCATCTTTTAAGTAACCCTTGAAGTTGTCTATGAACCATATAGGTTTCCAAGTAGTCCATATCCGCGGACGCGGCTATTCGAATAGTTTGATAACCCTGCAGGGGTGTACTTCTTGTCACACGCTCTCACCACTTAACGCCCCTTACACATCATGTACGCCACAACCGTTAACCAAGCACGACTTTAGTCCAGGTTTATCGCCTATTTGAGGTTGTATCCGCAAAGGAAGTCCGGCCGAAGTTTCTAGTATGGCCTCAAATGATGTGTGCAGGGTTCCCAAGCCCACCTCGTCGGATGGTACTTCACTTCGTTCACCGTGCCATAGGTGCATCTACCGCAACATAGCCCACCCCGTCGGGCAGCACTAAGCACAGCCCCCAGCACATCCTACAAACACCAGAAACTAGTTGCAACTCTAGGACAGAGATCGAGGCGAATAATAAGCTGAGAGGGTCAGGGTCACTGGGTCCCAATGTCTGGTAGTAGCTAGTCTTGGATAACATACACAGAACTCAGATCTTAAGGAGGGTCTCAATGAGACAACCCACCATGTACTCCTACATGGCCTCTCATCAATACCTTTACCAAATCGGGTTCACACACTTAGCTCTCATCAATAGGACATGAACACAACCATTCCGATTCATCACCCAGATGGATCAGATCCAACACAACTCTAAGCATAGCAGGCACGGCATGATGAATGGTCACAACATGGCTTCAAGCAACTTCTAATCATGCTAGGATTGTGGTTCAGCTATTTACTATGACAATGACAGGTCATGCGGAGGAATGGGTTCAACTATCAGAACAAGGAACAGTTGAGTCATTATTGCCCTAATGCAGAAATAGAGAGCAAGAGCAAGAGAGTAGGATTGTATCGGAATGAACAAGGGGGTTTGCTTGCTTGGCACTTCTGAAGATGGTAAAGCTCTTCATTGGTGTCATCGATCACTATGTCGGAAACATCGGCTACCGAGAAGGAACAACACCAACAAACAAGAAAAGGAGCACATTCAATGCAATTGTGACACCCTGGTTTTCAAAACTTTTTTGCTTTTCAAAAACTTTCTTGGTTTTGACATAAGATTTGTTATTTGACTTGTTTTCGGAATAACTCTTTGGGCTTGAAACTTGGAATGCTTCTATTTCTTTTCTTCAAGTAAGTCAAAGTTCTCAAAACCTTGCCAAAACCATATCTCATGCCCGTTGGTCCAAACCCTACTCTATATTCTTTATAGTTATTCCTTTTTCTTGAAAAGGAAATATCTATTACCTATTGTAGGTCATGAAGCAACCTATATTTTTATGGCTGAGAAAATTCTCAAATTAATTCCTAAAATACTAGGGGCCATATCTTTCCACAACATCCAAGAATATTTCATAGTCCAGTTCAACATTTCAGCAAAACAATTCCTCCCAGCTTCTGGTCATTTCAAACCATTGTGAAGGAAGTACAAGCTAGGAGCATCTATTTGATCTGTAATTTTTCCAGCATCTTTCTACCATCAAATAACTCTCAAATACCAAGTTTCACTTCAAGGCTCTGATCTATTTGAGTGTAGGGTCACAAACTAGTTTTTGGAATAAATTGGAGGTTTGTATAGGAACTATGTCTGACACTTTGCAAACATTGCTGAAATTTATCCAACATATACTCCTTCCAACCCTAGATCTCTGAGACAACTCCTCTACCCCAAGCCCCAACTCGTTTCTGCCCTGGAACCCACCCAAAATCCTATCCGGAAGGTGTTCTGGATCATCTTGAGCAATCTAAGCTACTCCTAGCCCTACCCGTGACCTAGACCACCGATTTGACCTCAGGTTGACATGTTAGACAAAGTTTGGCAGGCTGGCATGGCCTACAGGTGCCAGAGCATGCGGTGATCACGAGAATGGCATGCAGAAGAGGCACTCTGCACACACAGCGGCTTCGGACGTGACCACTCTGGCCGTCCCTCGCTGTCCCTCCTTGTCTCATCGTGCTGGCATCGTCGCCGGCGTCCACCTGGACCCTCTAGTACCTTCCTCCCCTCCGATGGTGCCCTCATCGGACGCAGCCGAGCACCGCCACTATTGGATCCGTGCGGACATTGTGGCCACGCTGGCAGTCGTCTTCCTTCGCCGAACCATCGCATCTCATTTATTCCTCTGCTCTCCTCCATCACCTCGTCTCGCTCCACGATGGCCAGCTCGCCATCCTTGCTCTGGCAGCTTCTCCACGGCAGCATCCGGCTCGGGTAACCGTCAACCATTTATAAAAGCCACTGCCCCAGCCTCCCTCTCCTCACCACTCCACCTTTCCTCCTCCCAATCACCTATAGAGCACCCCATTGAGGGCCGGGAGCCCTTCTTCCCCAGCTCCAACAGGAGCATCGCTGCCCGACCCTTCTTTGTTGCCAGCCCACTCCGCCCAACCCCAGCAGCACCCGAGCCCTCAGGGCAACCACCTGGTGCTCCCGAACCCTTTCCCTGCCCGAATCGTTGCCGGAGACATCGATTCCGATGACCACCGTAGCATCCTGTTGCCGGAGAAGAAGGGGGCGACGCCGTCTGGCCACCTCCCATCAATCTATGGGTACCTACGGCCTCGTCTCCTCCCGCCCGACCCATTTCCGTCATCTCCCAGCCCCACCGCCATCTCCACGCTGGCGAACGACCGCCGGTGAGCGGCCTCACCTCCGCTCTCTCTCTCTCTTCTTTTAAACTGAGCCGAAGGCCCCACCAGTCAGTGGCCTAGCCCCACGGCCAAACTGTTTTAAGTGGAGGCGCCTCTCCACTTTACGTGTTCGACGTGGCCGGCTGAGGATTTTCTGTTTTTCAGTTTAAAATCAGATTTGACCAGGAAATTTGACCAGCTTTTATTTTTAAACCAGAAGGCCAAATGAGATGATTCTTTTTGCAATAGTTTTATTTCGAGCTCCTTTATCTGCTGGTAAAATTTGCTATTTTTCCAATGTGTCTAGAATTTTTGGTCAACCAAAATGCTTTATGTGACATTTTCTTTTGCTATTTAAAAATATTTTCATAAGGAAATCACTTTGGTATTGGAGACCAGGAGTTTTGTGACACTCCATTTAATCAAGGCAAGCCACATCATCCATTTGCATGAGGCATTGCACGAGCGTTGATTTTAAATAGACTCTTTCTTCATTTCATCATATTCCAATATGAACTTACTATGGCCAATATTGCTTGATATTTTGCATAAACCCCTGCCATGATAATGCATCCACTTGTGATGACTAGTATGTAGATGATTGATATCGATCATACTTGAGTTAGTTGCTATACCAGACATGCTAGTAGTAATACCATTATGATCATATTAAATTTTCATCTTGTTAAGTTCTGGTTTAATATGGAGTTGATCAACTTTATCTATTTCACTTGGTGTGGTTTAACTAAACTTAAGATAGTCTGTTGATCAAGTACTACCGACCCGAACTTACCAGTGCAACCACATTTGCCTTTATGGGAACACCTTGACTTGGTCTATCGTCGTGATCTTGTATCAGTACCACCAAAGAGGGAAGGTTATGCGTGCGTGCTACCCTGGCCTGGTAGGCAACGATAACCTAGTGATCCCGAGTTATATGGCCATGGGTCCCCAATTGGGACAGTTTAGTTTGTAGCCACGGGGTGACACAGATGGCACGGGGTGACACAGGGGACACATAGGACATGACCCGAGAGGTATGTTGGTGGTACGATAGAAGTGCCATGGGTTAGACAAGTTTCGTTGCATGGATGTCCATGGTGTGGGTAAAGTGTGCAACCTCTCCAGAGTGTATGAATCTATTCGAATAGCCGAGTCCATGGTATTGGACACATTTCGCACTAGGTCACACTATCTGATCAACAATAATGATGGTCATGACTGTTCCAGTGATCATGGGATGATCCCGGAGAAAAGTAAGTTGGTCCATGAGACCTTAACGATGATTCTAAGTACAGTAAGTTTTGTAGTAACATACTATTTCATGACTGTTTAATCTTGTCATTGCCATGCTGTTATCTGCCATATTGTTTTGGTTGCTGTGAGCTTGCCAGTACATTCCAAGTACTCACCTGGCTTATCATGCCAGATGTAGGAGAAGCAGTGTGTGGAGATACCGAAGGTCAGTATGTTGCTAACTAGGCCGTGGCCCAGCAGTGTCCCTAGGGGATGGAGTTGCGCTACCCGTCGTTCAGCTACACTGTGTTGTTTCCGCTACTAGTATCCGAGGCCCTTGAGATGTCATATAAATAATGTAGATACTGTCCAAGCATGAGATGTGCCCCTGGCCTCATACCTTTATGTAATGCTGCACCTTGTACCTATATCATATCAATAAAGTTCTGTTCTGTTCTGTTCCAAGTTGTTGTGCATTTCCAGAAGACTTGATCTCTGGGCTGGGAACATAGGGTAAACCGGTCCTCTGAGCCGGGGTGCCACAACGCTTGGTATCGGAGCTACGCTAACTGTAGGACACCCTAGTTGGCACAAGTACTAGATTACCGTTAGGTCTATGGGTTGGATTGTGTCTGAGTGTGTTTTGATTCCTGCATTTGCTTGTTGCATACATGCATTTAGATTCGTTTGTTTCGCTAACCGTTGGTCTTATGAGTGTAGCTTTCACCTGTTCCGTACCACTACAACCATGAGCCTACACCGGTAAGCTTTCTGCCACTGCTTCACAACATCTGACTTCGACTCTACCCCTGTGGAGAAGATCCAGTATACCAGGTGTACCACGAGCAGATTACAGATTCGGTATATGAGTATTACGCGGAGGCTTACCTATTCACCAGTTTTGATGTCGGCAGCTATTCTCGCTCTTCCAAGGCTATCCAGTTTGCTGCTATTGAGGCTCTCACTGATTTGCGCTACCATGAGACTGAGATGCAGACGCACCCAGGTTTCTTTTATTATCCCACTCTGTCGCCTACGACAGGGCGAGTTCTTTTTGCGTCTATTGATCCGGCGAGGGATCAAGCGGCTAGTCATCTGTCCCGCTATCTGACCGCTGGGTATCTGCTGATCAACAACCTAGCCGAGGAACTGTCTCGTGCTAGGGAGGCAGTTGCCGATGCCAGAGCGACACAGCCTCCTATTCCTCCTACCTTTGCACCTATGACCACTACACCTATCCTACCTCCACTCGCGTCTGAGACTCCTTCTAGCTCCCTCTGGTAGACAGGCACCCTGTTCGATACTCATCGTGGGTCCCCAGCTGAGTGGGCTTCTTTGCTTGCTACTCCAGCTGCCTCGATGCTGAGGCATCGTTCCTCCTCCCCTCCCGAGGGAGAGTCTTCTCGTCAGCGTCGTTGTGTTTCCTTTGCTCCGGAGGACACAGTTCAAATTATCAGTTCCTATTTTGAGACTGCATCAGATGACGAGGAGTCTTCAGTGTGCCAGTGTCCGTATCATTACCGCGACTAGAAGTTGACAATCGTGCTTCAGCATGAGTATGCATCACATCTATCATAGTACCCTTGCATATATCAACTGCCGTATGAGCAGTACCAGCCATGATATCCTCTACTAGCTTGACATGTATGATGTTGGGTTGCTATGTATAATTATGTTGTTCATTTGGTTTCCCTTTATTTGGCTTCATCTGGTGTCACTTTATTTTCCCATATGGACATTGCTCATCAATTTGGTATTCCACAATGGGAACGGATATAGGATCAAGAGGTCTACTAGCAACAGTCATGTTGGTGATGATACCCCAATTCCTCGATCCACCCGATAGGCAGGACAACCACCAGATGATTTGCCCCCTCCTCCACAGCAACCACCCACTACAGACCAGATTATGAAGATTTTTGAGGAGAAGAGAAACCAGGATATTATGGACTTCCTTAAGAGCATGCAAACTATGGTAGGACAGAACCAATATAATGGGTCGCATTCAAAACTCTCAGACTTCCAACGGACCAAGCCTCCCAGCTTTAACCAAGCGGTAGACCCGATGGAAGAAGACGACTAGCTGAGGACCATGGAAAAGAAACTAGAAATAGCCCATTGTGAGGAGTCAGACAAGGTCCCTTTTGCCACTCACTACCTGGAAGGATAGGCAGCTATATGGTGGGACAACACAAAGACTGTGTGGCCTTCCGAGGAAGAAGTTACCTCGGAGAAATTCAAGGAAAAGTTTCGCAAGTACCATATCCCCACCAGAATCATGAAGCTTAAGCAGAGGGAATTTCTTGCTCTCACTCAGGGAAGCATGATGGTGGGTGAATACCTAAACAAGTTCAACAACCTGGCACGATACTCCGCTCATGATGTATCCGCGGAAGAAAGGAAAATAGATAGATTCCTAGGAGGACTCAATCCTACCCTCCATTACCAACTCATTATGCTGGACTTTCTAGACTTCCACGCACTGGTCAGCAAAGCTCTTATAGGAGAACGATATCACAAATTGGTCTATGAACACAAGGCTGGTTATGAGGTTCGCAAGCGTAAGTTTGAACCTAAAAAGGACAACCGTGAGCAGTTCTTGCAGAAGCAACGTGTTTGGCAGCCTACCCAAACCGAGTATAAGCCTGTTTGGAACAATGGTAACAACAACATGTCAGGCAACCAAGATATGACCTATGGCAAGCATCCAGTACTGGAAGACTATCGACGCGACAAGACTGGCTTCACTTGTGGATAAGCCAGCATTACTCCAAGCAATGCCCCAAAAAAGTCAGGAAACCCCAGCCACAAGTCAACAACATTGGACGCCGCCCCAAGCAGGACTTCCGTCATGGTTGAGTCCATCATATCTCTGCTGAAGAAGCCCTTGACTCACTAGACGTAGTCCTCGGTATGTTTCCTATTAACAACATACCCGCAGCAATTTTATTTGATTCCGGGGCTTCCCATTCATTTGTCTCGCAGAGTTTTGCGACCCTGCACAACTTTTCTCTTTCTCTTTTGGACAAAATTATGGTGGTACAGTCCCTTGTTTCCATGCTCAGAACAAATATGATATGCAAACATTTGGAAATTGTGATAAATGGCGTTGGATTCCTAGCCACCCTCATCTCAATTGAATCCTTGGGACTGGATGCAGTAGTAGGGATGGACTGGCTGACCCGGCATCAAGTTTGCATCAACTGTGCAACTAGGATGGTAACATTGGTTAACCCGACATGCCGAAAGAGCCCAGTTTATCGCCAACAGAATACCACCAAAGAAAGGAATGGCATGTAAGACTACCGTTGCAGATATGAACATGATTCCAGTAGTCAGTGAATTTCCATATGTGTTTCCTGAAGAGTTACCAGGAATGCCACCTAACTGAGAATTGGAATTTGCCATTGATGTAGTTCCCGGGATGGCCCCAATATATGAGAAGTACTATCGGATGCCGTCCATAGAGCTGGTAGAACTAAAAAAGCAATTGGATGAATTACTGCAGAAAGGGTACATCCGTCCAAGTATTTCACCATGGGGTCGCCTGTGCTATTTGTAAAAAAAAGATGGCAACCGACGGACGTGTGTGGACTATCATCCACTGAATGAGCTCACCATTAAGAACAAATACCCACTCGCTCACATCGACCATCTATTTGATCAATCGAATGGTGCCCGGGTGTTTTCCAAGACCGATCTCCGAACGAGATATCGCCAGTTAATAATCAACAAAGAAGATATACCCAAGACAGGGTTCACTACCCGATATGGTCTGTATGAATCTACAGTCATTTCGTTTGGACTGACCAATGCCCAGCTTACTTCATGAGCATGATGAATAAGGTCTTTATGGACATCTTGGATAAGTTTGTGGTAATATTCATTGATGATATTCTCATATACTCCAAAAGCGAAGAGCACAAGCAACAGCTTTATGCTGTGCTGGAAAGATGAAGAACTCACTGGTTATATGCCAAGTTCAGCAAGTGCGAATTTTGGCTAAAAGAAGTAAGATTCTTGGGGCATATTCTGTCAGAACAAGGTGTGGCCGTCGATCCCAGCAAGGTGAACTACGTGTTAAATAGGAAGACACTAGTCACAGTGACTGAGGTCCGTAGTTTCTTGGGATTGGCCGGCTACTATCGTCGCTTCATAGAAGGCTTCTCCAAGATAGCCAAGCCACTGACAGAACTTCTGAAAAAGAACCACAA
This sequence comes from Elymus sibiricus, assembly GCA_039707655.1. Classification (NCBI taxonomy): domain Eukaryota; kingdom Viridiplantae; phylum Streptophyta; class Magnoliopsida; order Poales; family Poaceae; genus Elymus; species Elymus sibiricus. Next base: position 536,089,631 of record CM077675.1, read on the forward strand.
GTTTGTTTGGACAGAGGAATACGAAGATAGCTTCAAGGAGCTAAAGACAAGGCTGACAACAGCAACCGTCTTAATCTTGCCAGACATTCACTAGAGCTTTGACATATATTGTGATGCTTCTAGACGTGGAATTGGCTGCGCACTAATGCAAGAAGGTAAGGTTGTAGCGTATGCATCCCGACAGCTATGACCACATGAACAGAATTATCGCACCCATGACCTGGAGTTAGCTGCCGTGGTTCACGCCTTAAAAATCTGGAGGCATTACCTTATTTGACAGCGATGTGAGATATACATGGACCATAAGAGTCTCAAGTATATTTTGACACAACCGGATCTTAACCTCAGGCAAAGAAGATGGCTTGAGCTAGTCAAGGACTATGACCTTGGGATCAACTATCATCTGGGAAAAGCTAATGTGGTTGCCGATGCTCTCAGTAGAAAACCTGGCACTGTAAACACAATAGTAGAAAGCATCAATCCGGAGTTACAAGAAGAGTTTGCCAAGCTCAACTTGGTACTCTATGGTCTGATTAACCCAGATACTCTGGAAATCACTCCAACACTTGTGAAGGAAAACAAGCAAGATGAAAAAGAGGACATGAGCATACAAGAGATCAAGGAGAAAATACGACAAGGAAAATCTGAATTTTTCCGCATTGATGATCAAGGTATGCTATGGTACAATAACTGAATATGCGTGCCCGATCACGAAAACCTAAGACAGCAAATACTTCGAGAAGAGCATGAGGCGGCATATTCCATTCACCCAGGAGGTACGAAAATGTAACTGGACTTGAAGGAAACATTTTTATGACCAGACATGCGAAGGGATATTGCATGTTATGTTGCATGTTGTGACATTTTTATGATTCAACAAGAATAAACCATTCACATTGGGTGCATGACCATAAAAGATATTACTCATATAAATAGAACAACCATTATTCTCTGATTTAAATGAATAACCGTCTCACAATAAACAAGATCCAGATATAATGTTCATGCTTAACACATGCACCAAAAAACAATTACTTAGGTTTAAAACTAATCCCGAAGGTAGACGTAGAGGGAGCGTGCTGACGGCGATCACATCAACCTTGGAGCCGTTTCCAATGCCCATCGTCAGCTCGTCCTTAGCTAGTCTCCGTTTATTCCGCAGCTCCTGTTTTGAGTTACATATATTAGCAACTGAACCAGTATCAAATACCCAGGCGCTACTACGAGCACTAGTAAGGTACACATCATTAACATGTATATCAAATATACCATTGTTGACATTGCCAACCTTCTTATCTGCCAAATACTTGGGGCAGTTTCGCTTTCAGTGGCCATTCCCCTTGCAATAGAAGCACTCAGTCTCAGGTTTTGGTCCAGCCTTGGGCTTCTTCACGGGAGCAGCAACTTTCTTTCCGTCCTTCTCGAAGTTCCCTTTCTTTCCCTTAGCCTTCTTGTAACTAGTGGTCTTTTTGACCATCAACAATTGATGCTCTTTCTTGATTGCTACTTCCGCGGTCTTAAGCATCGCGAAAAGCTCGGGGAGTGTCTTGTTCATCCCTTGCATATTATAGTTCATCATGAAGCCCTTCCAGCTTGGTGGCAGTGACTGAAGAACCCTGTCAACCACAACATCCCCAGGAATGTTTTGTCCCGACTGATTGAGGCGATCGGCGTACCCAGACATTTAGAGTATGTGCTCACTAATGGAGTTGTTCTCCTCCATCTTACAACTGAAGAACTTTTCTGAGGCTTCATACCTCTTCACACAAGTGTGAGTCTAAAATATCATTTCCAGTTCCTCCATCATCTCATATGCCCCGTCGTGCTCAAAATGCTTTTGGAGCCTTGGTTCTAAGCCATAAAGCATGGCGTACTGAACTATCGAGTAGTCATCATGCCTTGCCTGCCAGACGTTCACAACATCCACAGCCGAAGCTGGGGGGAGTGGCGCACCGAACGGTGCATCAAGGACATAAGCCTTGTGTGCACAGTGAGGATAATCATCAAATTACGGAGCTAGTTTACATAGTTGCTTCCATCATCTTTCAACTTTTGTTTCTCCAGGATGCATTAAAATTGAGTGGAGCTACAGCGCGAGCCATTGATCTACAACATAGTTCAAAGACATATTTAGACTATGTTCATGATAATTAGTTCAACTAATCAAATTACTAATAAACTCCCACTTAAATCAACATCCCTCAAGTTGTCTAATTAAGTGACACATGATCCAAATTCACCAATCCAAATCCGATCATCACGTGAGATGAGGTGGTTTCAATGGTGAACATATCCATGTTGATCATATCTTCTATATGACTCATGTTCGACCTTTCGGTCCTCTGTGTTCCGAGGCCATGTCTGTACATGCTAGGCTCGTCAAGTTAACCAAAGTATTTCCGCATGTGTAAAACTGGTTTACACCCGTTGTATGCGAACAAATAGTCTATCACACCCAATCATCACGAGGTGCCTCAAAACGACGAACTTTCGCAATGGTGCATACTAAGGGAGAACACTTTTAACTTGATATTGCAACACCCCAAATTTTTTAATTTGGTTTAACAAAATTTTATTCCTTTGTAGATGGAATATTTGAAATTTTGGGCATAATTTTCTTTTTCAATCCTATGGTGAAAAAAAAGCTTTTATAAACTTTTTATCATTTTTGGTTCTGCACCCTCTATATTTCAGATGGTGTTCATTGCAAAACAATACTTTACTTGGTATTATTATTATTTTTATTTAAAGGACCACTTTTGGGAAATTATTTCAAAGACCTTTTTACTCAAAAGTCTTTGTTCTTCTTAGGCCATTCAATATTTCAAAATCCTTCTCTCTAAAGTTTCACTCTCTGACCCAAGGCAGCAACCACAGCTTTTCCACAAAGGACCCTAGCCTAAATTATATTTTATTTCACTAAAAATTGCATAAACTAATTTCTACCTTTTATTTTGGACCCATAGGATTTGCAAAGGAAGTACTAGATTTCCTTGAGCTCTTGACCCCAAATTTATTGCCCCTGCTAAACCTTAGTGGCCACAACCGGAATGTACAAAAAATCCCATGACCACTAGTTCAAAATTTTCAAACTGTTTTCAAAAGAAATTTGGACCAGATTTGTAATTCTTGCTGGATACCCTCCTTGCTCTTTTTCAAAAATTCTGAGAAAGTTCAGGGGAACTCTAGAAGCACCAGTAGGCAACCCCTCCAAATTTCAGCCCCAGCAAAATTTCCTAAATGCCATTGGCATTGTGTCGAACAGTTGGCATGCATGGAGTGCAGAGTTCAGTCAACATCGACTCAATCTCACCAGTGCGCGCCTTGGCTTCTTCTCTCCTGTTCCCCTCACTTATCCAGAGCACCGCACGGTTCCTTGGCCGCCTCTACACGTCGATGGTGAGCTGGCACGCCGGTGCCGGCCTCACCTGCGGCCACAGTGGCGCCCGTTGCGGCCACCAAGGGGGCGCTTCTAGATGGACGGCGCCGACCAAGCCTCTGGAGAGCTCCGCGTGTCCGTCCTCCCTCTGCAATCGCTGCACAACCGTCGTCGTGGCCTGGGAGCCAGAGAGCGCGCTGACTGCCGCCGTGGCGCCCGTGAAGCCATTCCGTTGAGCGGCGGCACTAGTTGGAAGATGAGCTCGATTAGGTGCAAAACGGGAACCCTGGAGCCTGCAGATGCATTCCCCGCCACCATAATCACCTGCAAAGCTCCTACCTCGCCGTGATCCGCATCAGAGCAAGTCGGTCCACGGCAACCGCCTCGGCCGCCTATAAATAGAGCTCCCCCGGCTATGCTGCAACCCCGCACTACTCCACTGAGACCCAAGCCACGGGCCAAACATCATAGAGGGCCTCAGGGACGTCTTCTTCCCCACCTACGGCCACCCCGATCCGCCCCGGGTCCCGGCTAAATTCACTCGAGGTAGTGGATGCCCGCAGCCCAGACTAATACCGTAGTCTCCTACTCAACCTTTAGCTCTGACCCGCGCTTCATTTTGGCGGTTGCAGGTCTCTTCGGTGAGATGCATATGCACCCGAAGCCGCCGTCCACCGGAGTGGAGGTTGCCATGAACGTGGTGCTCGCCGGAATGCGATTTAGTAAGTTGCAAACCAATCTCCATGTACACACCAAATAGAGGGGCCGTGATGAGGGTTCCATGGCCCTGGAATAATGCCAGTCATCCGGTTAGGGGGCATGGGTGTTTCCGGCTGAGGCCGAGAGGGGGGCACCCCTTAGTTGCGCGCGGTATAAATTTGATCCCATGCTATTCGAGGTGTTGGCCTCCCCATCTCATAGTTTTTCTTGATCCCATGGGTGATTCCAAGCATCGTAAGGTGAAATGTGTGTGTACTGGTTATGTGTGTTTACTTCCAAAATACCATAAACGAAATTAGTCATTTGGTTACTGAAATTCATTAGTTGTGGGTAAAGAGTACGACCTCTGCAGAGTCAAAACTATTCAAGTAGCCGTGTCCAAGGTCGAGAACGTTTGGTTAGCAGGTCAAGTGTCGGTCTCTGGAGAACCAATATATTTTAAGGCAGAAATAAGTCAGTGTTTCATATGAATATTATTATCAATTTTTGTTATGGACTAACCTTTCTATCATATGAGTTTGTCAAGTATCCCTGGGAAGGTTATGCCACCTGGATACTCGTATTTTTATTATTGAATATAAGCCCTTTATGTGGTGTCGCGCAGAAGCCCGACTGTGGCACTCCTGTATTTACTTTTGATATAAGCCCTTTATGTGGTGTCGCTCAGACGCCCGAGTGAGGCATGTTCTGTAATTTATCCTTTCGAGGCGTCGCTTCAGACACCCGATCGGTACATTTTACTTTCTTCTTTACATTTTGAGGCATCGCTTCAGACACCGGATCGATACATTTTACTTTCTTCTTTACCTTTGAAGGCGCCGCTTCAGACACCTGATCGATACATTTATTTTACCTTTTGAGGCGTCGCTTCAGACACCCGATTGGCTCCTTTATATTCATTGGAAATTTTGGGAGGACTATCGCCCGATTCTTCCCTTATCATGCTTTATATCTTTATGATGCTTAATTTTATTGCAAGATGAAACAATGCATTCTATATGAACCTAACATATGCATTATGTCTGCTTTCATTATATCCTAAGTCCAAACTGTCTTGCGAGTACATTCAAAGTACTCACCTGGCTTGTTGATTTGGCCAGATGTTGATGAAGGCCATCTCATGGATGAAGAGTATGCTAGCGAGTCCGACGCCTAGAGGAGTCCCAGTCAGTCTTGCGATCTTGGAACCTACCGCTTGTATTATACACCTATGCTTCCGCCACATGAATAAATTGTCAAGCCTCACCTCGATACTTAACTTATGTACCGTAGTAGAGTCATGTCACCCACTTCATTGTGACATAACCACCACCACTATATATTGCGAGTCGTAGTACTACCACCATCTCCTCTGTAATATAACCACCGATATACTGTATATTGGTGAGCTTGTAATAAAATTGTTGAGCAACCTCAGCTCAACCATGTGAAATAATATGTACTACTGGATATCTGTATCAAGGAATGGTCTACCAGTCTGAATTTAACTTTATACCGATATGATAATAAGGGCTATTTCCGATAAGTGTTTTATTGGAAAACCGGTCCTGACAACCTTGGTATCAGAGACAGGCTGACTGTAGGCAGCCACTAGGTACAACCGCTGAACCATTAAGTCAGCAAATATATTTTTGCAGCATCTCACATGTGTAGCAATTTTTCTGTTATTCATCATATATTTATGATATGACTATCCAGAATTTTTGTCTACTTTTGTAGATGGCTGGCGGTAACTGTCCATCGCAGGTGTTCGCCAATGAGCCGGCAGGGTTTTCGCGACTTCTCGCCATCATCACGAGGCTCGCGATTGGACCTTCAGCCCGCCCTGAGTACTCCATTTACCTCCACAAGATCAATGACACTCTGACTATGTACCAGGCCTCGGTACATATAAAGGGTGGACGCAACGATACACGCCGCCTCCGCTTCATCGGGAGAGCCATGCCTTCGGAGAGGCATGCTGTGCAGATGGCTGCCCGGGAGGCCATTGCCCGCCTCCGGGACACCCTTCCAGCGATGAAGACCCGTCCTTACCATTACCTTCCATGCCACGTTCCCTACACCAATCACTACGCATATGCATGCACCGTGGGTGAGAGAGATGCCGCAATAGAGCCACTCGTGAAGTATCTCATGGCACTGGAGTCAGCTTTCGACTGCCTAGTGGATGATTATGTGACAGCACGCATGGACCTAGCCAATGCTAGCGCACCTTACAGGGATGAGCATCTCCTCCCTGCTCCACCACTGACATACCGCACCTCTACAGCTTCATACACTCCATCCATGCTATCCACAGCTCGCCGTCTTCCCACTACTAAGGAATTCAGTCGTGTAATTGCTCCTGCCCCAGTTAGAGCTGCACCTCCTATGAGCACCATTCCAGCACCGAGAGCCGTGCAGACACGCACCTCTCGCCTAGAGACGATTCCTGAGGAGGTTGAGTCCTCGGCGCCTAGTCTAGGACTTACCCTCGGCAGGACCAATGACATTGCCACAGCGTCAGGCTAAGTACGCGAACGGCAGAACGATACCCCTATAAGAGAGTGTAACTGTTGTAAAACTATGCTATGGTGTGCTTATTTTCCATGTAGGCTTGAAGAGCAGTAGTCTGTGTGCGCGTCATGTTAGGAGTAAGGAGAAGTGCACTAGCTTAAATAACAAGTCAGGCATGCGTACGCGCATCAGTGATGTATTGTATAATTATGGCTTGATTGTAATATATGAATCATGCGGTCCTTTTCCGTACGCATTTTGTGTTTATTTGAAAATCAAAATACTTACAAATTTTATTCCTTTTAAAGCTATTTTTCTGAGTTTTATTTAATCTTCTTATACCAATACCCCAGAGTGAAAAATGCATCGTCCCTGGACTCGCTCGATGCCCAGTCCGCCAGAAGATAACCACTTTGCTCAGACATGCAATAATTTCACACAAGGACAGTCAAGCCAGCAAGTCAGTGATGCGGCATTTTCACAGGTCTGTCGCCTTTATGAACAAAGTCAGCAGCAACATCAAGAAATGATGAACCACCTGATCAACATGGGAAATCACAGAGAAAATTATCAGCAACGTACCAGGCTATCCGAGTTACAGAAAACTCGTCCTACGGTTTTCTCTCACACAGACAAGCCTCTGGAAGCCGACGACTGGCTGCGTGACATTGAGCGGAATCTTATTATCGCTCAATGCACGGACCGAGAAAAGGTATTATATACGCCACATTGTTTATCAGTAGCAGCAGCATCATGGTGGGAGAATTTTCTCCGCATGGATCCTAATGAAAATGATATCACTTGGAAAGATTTTAAAGATGGCTTTCGAGGAACGCATATTCCCAAAAGTATTGTGATTATTAAGAAGAGAGAATTTGAGGATCTCGGCCAGTGCAGTAAATTAGCCCGTTATGCCAACGATGAATATATGACTGAAGACAAGAAGATGGAAAAAAATTAGATGGACTCGCGCCAGCACTAAAATGCCAACTGGTTGTCCACACCTTTCCTGATTTCAAGACATTGATGGACAAAGCTATTGTACTAGAAAATGAACGCCGCAGTATGGAGGATATCCGCAAACGTCGCAAGGATCACTCCTCACAGGCACGCAACAACAAACATAGAAATGAATACCAGAAAAATGTGGCAACCCGAACGCCAACAGCAGCACCACGCCCGAACAATAACTACCATGCCAGGAATAAGGAGTTCACATATCGTCCGGGTGTTACATGTTTTGCTTGTGGAGAAGAAGGACATTACGCCAAGCAATGCCCGAAGCAAGAAAACACAGCGCCCAAGCCCAACAATAATAATTCAGCACCAAAGCGCAACAATTTTAATCCCAGTAACAACCACAGGAAAGGCCACGTAAATCATGTGGCCAGGGAAGAAGCTCAAAATGCACCGGACATCGTGCTTGGTACGTTCCTGCCATGGTTTTGTTTGATTCTGGAGCTTCTCACTCGTTCATTTCAAAAAGATTTGCATTGAAAAATCATTTTTCGATCCTCCCTTTGAGAAATTCAATGACTATCAAGTCGCCGGGAGTGAAGCAAATCACTCAAAGTTACTGTCAAGGTGTGATTATTTAGATTGAAGGATTAAAATTCTGGGCAAACCTCATTGTTATAGAAAATCAAGGACTCGATGTTGTTTTGGGAATGGATTGGCTGACTACCAACAAAGGCTTTATCGACTGTTTTAACCGGACAGTGACTCTCACACATCACCACGGGCAAACAATAAGAGTCGCAACCATGAAAAGACCGAAGTCACCACAAGGGAGATTAAATAAAGTTGATACTGCTGAGTTAGGTAAAGTTCCAGTGGTCTGTGAATTTCCAGATGTATTTCCAGAAGAACTACCGGGTATGCCACCTGATCAGGAGATAGAGTTCGTCATTGAGCTAGCACCTGGCACCACTCCAATTTATAAAAAACCGTACCGAATGGCACCGATTGAGTTGGTAGAATTAAAGAAGCAAATAAAAGAATTGCTGGACAAAGGTTATATTCGACCCAGCTCATCACCATGGGGATCATCTGTAGTATTCGCCAAAAAGAAAGATGGAACTCTAAGACTGTGTATTGATTATCGAGCTCTCAACATGGATACTATCAAGAATAAATATCCACTGCCATGAATCAATGATTTATTTGACCATCTAGCACAAGCCAAGGTGTTTTCCAAAATAGACCTGAGGCCAGGATATCATCAATTAAAAATTAGAAAGGAGGACATACCCAAAACAGCATTCACCTCCACGTATGGACTGTATGAGTTTACAGTGATGCCCTTTGGACTGACCAATGCCCCAGCATATTTTGTGCATCTCATGAAAAAGGTCTTTATGGAGCATATGGACAAGTTTGTCGTGGTATTTATTGATGACATACAGGTTTATTCTAAGACGCCAGAGGAACATGCACAACATCTCAGAATTGTGCTGGGGGAATTAAGGAAACACCAATTATATGCCAAATTCAGTAAGTGTGAATTTTGACTAAAAGAAGTTTGTTTTCTAGGTCACATCATGACCCAAGACGGAATTGCCGTGGATCCCAATAAAGTGAAGGATGTGCTTGGATGGAAGCAACCAACCAATGTAACAGACATCAGGAGTTTTCTGGGAATGACCGGTTATTACCGAAGATTTATTGAAGGATTTTCCACCATAGCCATACCCATGATGCAGTTACTCAAGAAGGACAACAAATTTGAGTGGACTGAAGCCTGCGAGAAAAGTTTCCAAGAATTGAAGAAGAGGTTGACAACAGCATCAGTATTAATTGTACCGGATCTACACAAGAATTTTCAAGTATATTGCGACGCATCCAGAAAAGGCCTTGGGTGTGTATTAATGCAAGAAGGCAAAGTTGTAGCCTATGCTTCAAGGAAACTCCGATGACATGAGGAAAATTATCCTACCCATGACTTGGAGTTAGCAGCTGTAATACACGCACTCAAGGAATGGCGACATTTTCTCCTTGGCAGACGTTGTGTAATATATACTGATCATAAAAGTCTCAAGTGTATTTTGACACAACCAGAACTCAACTTGCGACAACGTCGCTGGTTGGAATTAATCACGGATATGATATGGGAATTCATTACCACCCAGGTAAGGCAAATGTTGTGGCAGATGCTCTCAGTCGAAATCCAGGCCCAGGTAATGGCAGTTTATAATTTCTACGACCTGAATTCAACCGGGAGTTTGCTAAACTCATTATGATTTTAGTCCCAGAAGGTACAGTTGCATGCCTTGAGATACAACCCATGTTGGAGGAACAAATAAAGAAAGCTCAAAAGGGACACCCCAGCATAGAAGGAATAAAAAGGAAAGTAAGTCTAGGCAAGGCCTCAGAATTTACCATTGACGATCACGGGAATTTATGGTACAGAGACAGGCTATGTGTACCCAGTCAAGAAGAGCTTAAACAACAAATCTTGACAGAAGCTCATACCATACCATATTCCATCCATCCAGGAGGAACCAAGATGTACAAAGATATTTAAGAAAGATTTTGGTGGCACGGCATGAAGAGAGATATAGCCTTATTTATTGCCTGATGTGACTCATGCCAACGCATTAAGGCAGAACATTAGAAACCAGCAGGACTACTGCAACCACTCAAAATACTTGAATGGAAGTGGGATGTGATAGGTATGGATTTTATTGTCAGACTACCACGGTCGCGACACGGGAATGATGCCATATGGGTCATTACTGATTTATTAACCAAGGTGGCACATTTTATTCCCATAAAATCAACCTACTCCACGCAGAAGCTTGCCAAGCTTTATCTTGCCCGCATCATCTGTTTACATGGAGTTCCAAATACCATAGTGTCAGATAGAGGCACCCAGTTTGTCTTAAGATTTTGGGATCCCCTTCAGCAAGCCTTGGGAACTCAGCTGGTATTCAGTACCGCGTATCATCCTCAAACTGGAGGCCAAACTGAACGTGTAAACCAAATATTGGAAGACATGCTAAGGGCATGTGTTCTTACTTATGGAACCAGTTGGGAAGACAGCCTACCATATGCCGAGTTTTCGTACAACAACAGTTATCTGGCCAGTCTACAAATGTCACCTTTTGAAGCCCTGTATGGACGAAGGTGTCGTACGCCACTTAACTGGTCCGAGACGGGAGATAGCCGTATCTTTGGCCCAGAAATGCTCCAAGAATCCGAGGAGAAAGTTAAGATCATCAGAGACAGACTGAAGGCAGCCCAAAGTCGACAGAAGAGCTATTACGACAAAAAGCATCGTGACATCAGTTTTGAACCAAATGAATATGTGTACCTCCGAGTATCCCCAATGAGAGGTCTACAGAGATTTAAAGTCAAAGGAAAATTGGCACCTCGATTTATCGGACCTTTCCGGATAATTGCGCGGAGAGGCAAGGTGGCCTACGAGCTAGACCTACCCACAGAATTGTCAGACGTCCACGACGTATTCCACATATCACAGTTAAGGAAGTGTGTGAGTAACCCGGAGAAGCAAGTACCAGTGGCACCCCGATAGAGGGCCGATGCACGCCAGCCCCAGGATAAGACCTGGCGCACGTCAAAGACATGATACAGCAATTCCAGGCATAAAAATGGCTTTATTAATTTATAATGGAGTATTACAATACTGTTGCTTACAACAATATTACATAACTCCAAAACTAACTAAATGGTCTCAGAGGTCTTGGTTCCGCGGCAATGACGTCTCTGGCTAGGCTCCATAACCCGCAGGACTGGCTAGGTTACGGTCTAGCACGACGGATCTTCCCCTGCAACTGGCCACGTGCAAGGCCAGGTGAGTACTTTGAATGTACTCGCAAGACAACCAAATACATAGCATCCAAACAAACAAATGAGAAAGCAAGCCCTATGCTATGCATGAATTAATCCTAAGCATGGCATGAATTCTAACAAGGAAAGCATGGCATAACAGGGATCAGTCAGAAAATCTACCTAGCAAAGCATGGCAATGATCACATTAAAGTCTTAGAATACTTACTGTACCGAATACCGACTTACTCTCTTCTGGGTTGTCCCAATACCCTCGAAATACTCATGATCCAACCTGAACTAGCTTACATCCAATCCAAAACATGTGGCCATCCGACCACTTCATCCTATAGCCATTCTTTGGCTAACATATCATATACCCGACATCATCTGATGTCTACCCAAGATGAGTTCTTCCATCATTACTAACACTGCTGCGGTTGACCACCTAGTGAGGCCTAGACGGGCTGTCCAATACCGTGGACTTGGCAATTAGAATAGATTTTGACACTCTGCAGAGGTTGTACACTTTACCCACACCATGAAGCACCTGGCCTCGTGATCCCATTCGGGTGGACCAGCGTTGCTTCAACAAAACCTGCCTGACCCGTGACTCTTTCATCGTACCATCGGCACTTTTCCTCCCCCGGAGGTCAGCCTTGGGTGGCCCCTGTGTCCTCATGACACCTGCCACCGTCGTGGCCAAACTATGTAGACCCAAATGGGGGCTACTGTCCCAAACGGGGACCGCGCGCAAAACTCAACAACAACTGGGCTCACAGGGTTATCACCGCCTACCTGATCAGGGTAGCGCGCGTGCATAACCCTCCCTCTTTGGAGGTACCGATGAAAGATCACGCAATCAAGCCCGGTCAGGGCCGTCCCATACCGGCAAATGTGGTTGCACGAGTATGCCCGGACAGGTGACTCAAGATCAACCGACTAAATATCCTTTATTCAACCCACTCAACATATCCATCATCGTACTATTCCACTGACAATAGTAAGTGCTATCATAGTAAGATCATAGTACTGATAATCAGGGCATGAGATCAATCATAATACTAACATGGCAATGATATTAACAATATCATTATTATGGCAATATGGAAATAAGACATGGCACTGGATGAATGGAAATGCTAGTGTCTAATATAGATGTCACCACCGGTGCATGCAAGTGCAGCCTAACAGGCGACACAGATAAACACACAGGTGCAAGCAAAGTCATCACGCAAGTCCGGAGCTCATGGTAAGAGGTTGGCTTGCCTGGGGGTCGACGAATATGCCGGGAGGAAGAGCGGTCACTTCGCGGAAGAATTCGCCGGAAAGGGGTTTCTCTCTCAGAGGGCTCGATCGGAGGGCAAGGGCAAAACAGTTATTTCCATTGTGTGAACATATTATGTAAATGATGCTATCGGAACGGGCTCGACGAGACGAAGACGTGGGTGTTGGTTTCACCTGATTCCAAGCTACGGTCGCGGAGAAACGGACGTTCGTTCGTTAGGCGGTGAAATGGACAGAATGGTGTCCATTTCAGCTTTAACGGGTGAACATTCATAAAATAACCCCTTCGGCCGTCGGCTGAGAAAATAAAAGTACATTTCTGCGATTATGCTTTCACTATAGAGAAAACGTACTTCCCTCTGAGGCTGCGGGAGAATACGCTTCTCGAACAGGAAAGCATATTCACGGAGTTACGCCTTCACTTAAAACCGACTGGGCCCGGGTTGACTTTTCTTTCTCCAGCTGACACGTGGGCCCCGCCTCATCTCTTCCTCTCTCCTTCACCCGGTCATCTTCTTCCCCCGACAGAGAGACAGGGGAAGGCTGCGGCCGCTCGGGCTGGGCTCGTCACCGGCGCTTCCTCACCCAGCCGTGCCTGCCGGCGAGCGAAGGACGGCCGCCAAGCCTTGTCGTGCTCGGTTAATGAGCTTGCGACCACTAGGGTCAAACGAGACGGCGGCATCTGGCGGTGAACAGCCGCCACGCCCATTGGAGGAGGCGAGCATGGCGGGCTCCTCCGGCCGAATTAGATGGGGCAAAATGGTGAGGTGGCTCCGGGAGAGCTCATGGACCGTTCGTGGGCTGCGGGGAGGCTTCCTTGCTCGGCTCCGATGGGAGGCCGAAGCAATGCCGACGGTGCTCGGTCGCGGCGATGAAGGGAGGGCGCCCAAGGCTCGATTAGGTGGGGGCTAGGCTGGATGGGGAACGGGAGGGGCTCGGGCACGCCCTTAAATAGCTCGGGGATGGCGGTCTCGCGACGACGGCCGATGCTTCGAGACGGCGGCGACGTGGCCGTGCTGCACCAAAGCGACGGAGCCGGCTAGAAGCTAGAAGACGAGGGGGAGAGGGCTCTGGAGGGTTCACGCACACGGTGGGAAGCTCTCCGACACTCCCGGACGGGCTGGAACCAACTGGAGACGCGCTCCCATCAACTCCAATGCACAGGGCACGACTTTGCCATGCTCTGGTCGTGGTCACCATGTGGGCAGAGCCTTGCCACGCAGCACGCGAGGCCAAAACATGTCTAGTATATTCTCCTTCCTATTCTGAGTTGACCTATGCAACTGAATGACAATAGGGAGGCATGAGGTGACTGAACCAGGGTCAAATAGTTGCCAACAGCAACCTGTTTGTGCTATGGTGTGGCCACCACAATGCACCTCTTGGCCTGGTCTTGGGCAGGGGTCAATCATCTACTAAGGTCATCTACTTGGCAAAGTCTCAGCTCAATTGGGCAAAGCAAAAGGATACTTCCTTTGCAACTTGGCATTCTGACCAGATATGAAGAAGATGATGCTGGGGTCAAATGGCTAGATGGATATGGATAATTTTTGGTGGAGATCAATGATTTGGGCATATGGAGGCACTGTAAAGATTTCATACCATTTGCATAAATAGAAATGATATTTCCTTCACAATGCTCCAATCTGGACAGAAACTTGGATAATGTGCTGAGGAAGATTGGCTAGATGGAATGGGCTAATTTTTGGAGGACAAGGGTAATTTATCATGACGAATCACCCTGTAAAATTTTAGCCCAAGGAGACAAAGGAATCATGCACTTCCTTTGCAAATGGGAAATCTGGACAGAATTTGCAAATGGAAGTGGTGCTCAAAAATTGAATTGGGGAACTTTAGATTTTGATGGAATTGATGAAGATATGGATATGAGAAGCTCCACAAATTATTTGGGATTTTTCCTAGCTACCAAAATGGTAGTTTCTTTGGAAATGCCCCAAATTGAAATATTGGCTTTAAATAGGAAAAGGCAATTTCCCTAATTTAATTATGGCCAATATTTTATGAGAGCTCAATATATCCACAAAGAATATCTCCACAAGTTTTCATGAACTCTGGAGATGGATAGATATTTTCCGGGATTTAATTCCTCAGAAAGGCAGAATAAGGAATTAATTCTAGAAGGAAAATATTGCATATGACTTGGCAATATTTTTGCACATCTAGGGTTTATGAGAGAATAAGGGTTTCTGGAAATTTTGGGAGGATCAACAGATCAAGGAAAATGATAGCTCCTTTGTAAACACAAAGGCAGGATTTCCAGTTCCAATATTTGGAACTAGGGTTTGGATAAGATCCAGGGTTTACGGACAAGAGCTTGGCTGGCACATGAGCATGGGAAGGCACTGAGAGGTTGAGGATAGACTGGATTCATCTGGTCACTTGCCAAATTCCAGAGGAAAAAATTGGGAGAGAAAAGCTAGGAAGGAATAACAGCACAAAAATCGATAACCCGATTTTTGGGGTGTTACAGTACGACACGAAAGCATAGACATTCAGCCAGACCTCACATACAAAGAGTGTCCTATAAAAATATTGAAGGAATCTGAAAGAAGGACACGTCAGAATGTGGTAAATTTTTACAAGGTTCAATGGAGCAATCATACCGAAGATGAGGCAACTTGGGAAAGAGAAGATTTTCTACGAGCAGAACATCCACACATATTTGAGGAACAGCTGAAATCTCAGGGACGAGATTTTTCCTAAGGGGGTAGGTGTTGTAACACCGTAGAAATTTTAATTGGTTTAACAAAATTGTATTCCTTTGTAGATGGAATATTTGAAATTTTGGGCATAATTTTCTTTTTCAATCCTATTGGTGAAAAAAAAAACTTTTATAAACTTTTTATAATTTTTGGTTCTGGACCCTCTATATTTCAGATGGTGTTCATATTGCAAAACAATACTTTACTTGGTATTAGTATTATTTTTATTTAAGGGACCAATTTTGGGAAATTATTTCAAAGACCTTTTTACTTAAAAGTCCTTGTTCTTCTTAGGCCATTCAATATTTCAAAATCCTTCTCTCTAAAGTTTCACTCTCTGACCCAAGGCAGCAACCATAACTTTTCCACAAAGGACCCTAGCCTAAATTATATTTTATTTCCTCAAATATTGCATAAACTAATTTCTGCCTTTTATTTTGGACCCATAGGATTTGCAAAGGAAGTACTAGATTTCCTTGAGCTCTTGACCCAAAATTTATTGCCCCTGCTAAACCTTAGTGTCCACAACTAGAATGTCAAAAAAATCCCATGACCTCTAGTTCAAAATTTTCAAACTATTTTCAAAAGAAATTTGGACCAGATTTGTAATTCTTGCTGGATACCCTCCTTGTTCTTTTTCAAAAATTATGAGAAAATTCAGGGGAACTCTAGAAGCACCAGTAGACCACCCCTCCAAATTTCAGCCCCAGCAAAATTTCCTAAATGGCATTCGCATTGTGTCGAACAGTTGGCGTGCATGGAGTGCAGAGTTCAGTCAACAACGACTCAATCTCACCAGTGCGCGCCTTGGCTTCTTCTCTCCTGTTCCCCTCGCTTACCCAGAGCACCGCATGGTTCCTTGGTCGCTTCTGCGCGTCGATGGTGAGCTGGCACGCCGGCGCCGGCCTAACCCGCGGCGACAGTGGTGCCCGTTGCGGCCACCTAGGGGGTGCTTCTAGATGGACGGCGCCGCCCAAGCCTCTGGAGAGCTCCGCGTGTCCGTCCTCCCTCTGCAATCGCTGCACAACCTTCGCCGTGGCCTGGGAGCCAGAGAGCGTGCCGACTACCACCGCGGCGCCCGTGAAGCCGTTCCGTTGAGCGGCGGCACTAGTTGGAAGATGAGCTCGACTAGGTGCAAAACGGGAATCCTGGAGCCTGCAGAAGCATTCCCCGCCACCGTAATCACCTGCAAAGCTCCTACCTCGCCGTGATCCGCACCGGAGCAAGTCAGTCCACGGCAACCGCCTCGGCCGCCTATAAATAGAGCTCCCCCGGCTATGCTGCAACCCCGCACCACTCCACTGAGACGCCAGCCACGCGCCAAACCTCGTAGAGGGCCTCAGGGAGGTCTTCTTCCCCACCTCCAGCCACCCCGATCCGCCTCGGGTCCCGGCTAAATTCACTCGAGGTAGTGGATGCCTGCAGCCCAAACTAAAACCGTAGTCTCCTAGTGAAGCTTTATCTCTGACCCACGCTTCAATTCGGCGGTTGCAGGTCTCTCCGGTGGGACCCATCTGCACCCGAAGCCGCCGTCCGCCAGAGTGGAGGTTGCCGTCGACGTGGTGCTCGCTGGCGACCCTTTTCACCACTCACCGTCACGGAATAAACCCCTGAGTGCTCCTGCATCTTTCTCTCCCTCTGGTTCGCAGCAGATGAACGCCGGTGACCACCGCGAGCTCTCTGTCGCCGGTGAGCTTTTTAAACCTGACATGGGGGACCCACCCGTCAGGTTCTTTTTTTTTCAAATCGTTTTCTGAAAGCGCCTTTCGCCTGAAGATGTTTTATCCTCTGGCTAGCGTAGTTTTCCCGAAGCGTTTTCTGCTTTCTCAGACCACCCCTGGAAAACTTTATATCCATTACAGATGGGTCCCTGGCCCTATTTCTTTAATAACTTTTAAACAGAAACTGATTTTGAGTTGATTCTTTTTCTAAAATTCTTATTTTTCTATCTAGTTTTTTATGATATTTATTTGACAAAATTTAGGAACAACTTTTTTTATGGTCACGATATTTATATAGCATCGCAAAGTTTTGGTATAGATACCAGAGAGGAAAACGCTACCGTCAATTTCATCGAGTCATCATCCGACTACGTTGATCCAGGCAAGCATGTTTGAACCTTTGATATGGTGATTGTTGTCATGTTTGCTTAATAAAACTTTGCAGCATGAAGACACGGTAGCATATAGGAATGGTATGTTTGCATGCATGAAAGCGGTATATAAGAACTGAAACTTGGCTAATACTTGATGAGATATGATGACCTAGTCACGTGGTGACGTGGTAGGTTATGGCCTGGTCATGTTGCAGCATGCCGGTCCATCACTACTAGAAAAAAGGGTGTTAGTGGCGCACCTATTTTGGCTATTAATGGCGCACTATAGGTGCGCCACTATTATCACGCCACTAGTAACAAATACTAATGGCGCACCACTGGTGCGCCATTAGTATCCCAGATAATAGTGGCGCACCACATAGTGCGCCATTACTATGTCAACGGTGCGCCATTACCATGCCTCCTAGGGGGCCATATATACCTTCACATATGCCCCCAAGTGCACCATTACTATGCCCCATAATGCGCCACTGGTATTTAGACTTGGTGCGCCACTAATGTTCAATATGGTGCGCCACTACTATGAATATTAGGAATTTTTTTTTTTGATTTTCTGGTATTTGCACAGGTTACAAAATACAATATACAGCACAAAAAAAATATGCACAGAATAAACAGTACAATACAACACCACAATTAGTCAAGTATAAACATCACATAATATATACAATTCATCACATTAGTCTCCGAATTCAAAATAGCGAACAAAGTTCAAATATTAGACAAGTTTAGGTCTCGAGACCGAGTAGCGAGTTTGTCGTCACATTACAAAGTCGATATCGATCATCTAAACTACCATCACATAGAAGAGAGCTGCGGTCACGATGAGCATCATCGCGATGAAACTGGTCTTCATCTGGTTCCTCCTCCGCTCCCTCCTCTCTCCCGCTAGATAGCGCGCGTATCTAGCTTCCGCCTCCGCCCTAGTGGTGTACCCTTTGTAACTGTTACCACTGAAACGGTGAACCTATTTCCGACACTCCTCCCAGTCGTCGTAGACTCCGGGAACCTTACCCTTGTACACGACATACGACGGCATCTCTATGCACTAGACAAACAAAACGTTAGTAGCAATTCACAGATAATATATAAGCAATATATAAGTATGCAACAAAAGGATCGGAAGAGAAAAGCAACACATTAATAGCACGATTCATGGTCCTACTAATAAATAGCATCGATTACATATAAGTTGAACGACTGTCCAAACTAAAGAGACATACAAGTTCATTAAAGTTTAATTACAACATGAGCTAATTGATATTTCAGAACTACATAGCATCAATACTTTCGACTCGACTCAGGGACCGGAGCGTGGATGAAGCCGCCGTCTTTCGTGATGGTCATGAATGTGCGGTCGTTGTCAGCCTGCATTTGTAGCGTTGTTTCTATTTCACTGTAGGACGGTTGATTGTTGAGGTAGAACTGCCCCGAGGTACGAAGGACATCTTCATAGATGATTTCCGCAAACTCCGACTGGATGCGAAAGAATTCTTGTCTGATGTCGGTGTCCTGGATTGCCGACAAGCGTGCAGCCCATTCTTTGAGATTATTTGGTAGCATAAGCTGATGCTGGTCCCGTACGATCGCCCGCATGTGATGGAGGGCGTAGTAGGCATCCTTCTGACTGCCAGGCGGCTGCTTGACACAGGGGAACGTCGTTACGTGGGTGAACACGTGCTTGCCGTAGCTACAAATTGGCCTCCTGAAGGTGCCTCCAGATTTGGCTGCCCAATATAGCTACTGCTCCCAGGTTACCAGTGGCGCACCTCTTCTACATGCGCCACTAGTAGCCAGGCATACTAGTGGCGCACCAGTGAAGGGGTGCGCCACTGCTATTTTTTTTTGGGACCACCCTGCCCAGGCTTACCAGTGGCGCACCAGGTCCAGGTGCGCCACTACATTCAAAAATAGTAGTGGCGCACCTGGACCTGGTGCGCCACTGGTAAGCCTGGGCAGGGCTGGTCCAAGCCCAAAAAAATAGTAGTGGCGCACCCCACCCCTGGTGCGCCACTGGTAATATCACTATTAGTGGAGCACCTGTTTATGGTGCGCCACTGCTATATAGTAGTGGCGCACCACATCTCTGGTGCGCCACTAATAGTGATATTAGGGATAGCCCTTTTTCTAGTAGTGTATGCCACATCATTCTCGGAGAGACGCCGCTTCTCCATAGAAAGAACACCGTCATGTAGACTCCGCATAGCACCGGTTGCAGCATTGAGCAGATTAGTCGGTAGCATCGGCCTACTCGCCACATGCACCCTCCTCGAGATATCCTTAGGTATTGGTGGCCCGTCTTGAGCACGGATCGTACTCGGTGCCGGCTGGCTAGCACCCTTGTTAGTTTTTCTTTTCCGTCCCTTCGGCTTCTGCTGCTGTAATGGGATTGAGTTCTGCTCAGAGACCACCTTCTTGAGTGTGTTGGGGCTGATAATATTTCGCACCTCGGCTGTTTGAGTCTCGGTGAAGGCGGCAGCTGGAGGTGTCTCCTGAGAACTGAACAAACGACGCCTGTTGCAATTGGGTTTCTCCGCGGTACCAGCTAGATCGCGATCGTCTTTTGCAGGGTTGGGTTCTTGAGAAGGAGGCCCCAAGAATTCGTCATCGTACCCATGTTCGTTGATGTACTTATCAACGTTGGAAAATGTATCGTCGTCGTCGTCCGGATCCTGTGCCATATGCATGTCCGGATCAGCTGACGGCGGTAGCGTTGCGGCGGTCTTGCCATGGCTTGGCGCCGGCACGACTGGCGGTGTTGTCTGTGGGGTGGTGTCTCCCGCCCCCAAACGAATCTGGCTCTTCGGCCTAAGCATGGACCAGTTTAAGCAGCCACTGAGGGTCATCACATCATCTTCGTCGGCCCCAGGGGGCGATACGGAGGTAACAAGTCGTCGCAGCCCCGCAGCACCCGAACCAGTTGAACCCTATACACAGTGGGTGGCATCGGATTACTGTGGAACACGCGGTTGCCGGGTTCAATGATTTTGGCCTTGGCGACATCGATCAACTCGCCGTCCACGAAGTGCAGGAGAGTGCATGGCACGTTGGCGGCGCCCTGCGAAAACATGTAGGGCGTCAGGGATGCCCAGTCAAAGGCAAGGAGATGAAGTCATCGGCCGAGGCTTAGTTACCGTGATGGCGTCGAGCTCGGCTAATGTCGAGGCACCGCCAACGGCGGGCGTGCAAGTGACGGAGGGGCCGCTTGCTGCCGAGGTGCCGGCCAGCTTATTCTTCCCACACCCGGGTGCATTAAGCTCCAATACCGGCGCCGACGCCGAAGACACCAATGCCGCCTCCGCCGGAGACACAAATGCCGGCGCGTTGTGCGAGTTGCTGCCCGTGAAGCTGGGAATCGGGGGCGGCCCCTGTTGGCCGCCCGCAATCCACCCCCACAGCCCCTCAAGCAAGGAAGGCATAATGGCGGTGATCGTCGCTCCCAGTTGGTCTCGCACTTGCTCTTGGACTATCTCCGGAATCCGCGCCACTTGTGCCTTGAGTTCTTTAACCTCGCGCTCCTGGCTTTCCGAGCTGGTCTTTCTCTCCTTTCGCCCAGCCTTATAGTATTCCGACCATTTTGTGGACAAGCCTTCGCCGGCCACACGACCAGCTGACGACGGCTTACTGAACTTATCCTTGTGTTTCATTACGTTCAACGCCCTATTTAAAGTGGTGTCCCAAGGGGCAGACGGGGAGCTCTGAGACCCCGCGCTACTGCTTTCAGTTTCCTGCGGAAGGAACGTGAACCATTTAGAAATTTGGCTTCATTAATTAGAATGCAACCATATGGAGCTAATTACGCGGGGGTGTATTCCTTACCAGAACACGCTCAAGATCCTTCACCTTCGGATCCGTGGTAAGCTCCTTTGTTACCGGGTCCACCTTGTACCGGGCCCTGACATAGTTCTTGGTCTGCTTTTCATGGTATTTATCGAAGAGGGGCGGTAGGACTTGCTCGGCACGCTCCGCGTCCTCCTTGTCCCATTTAGGTTCCGCCACTCTGTAACCGCCGGGACCGAGTTTGTGGACCCCTAAGTTCAAGTCCCGCATATCTTTCCCCCACTGACTTGATTCCGCGGATGCGTTGCTCTCGCACTTGATCTTGAACTCCAGGTAGTCAGCTTCGCTGATCGAAGGATTTGTCTCCTTGATCTTCTCATAACTATCACCTCTTAGAATCATTCTCTTCACCGCGGCTCTCCAAGTAGCCAGGGCCGTGCTCATCTTCGTGAGGGCGGCACTGTTCACTTTATTCCCTGAGAGGCGTGTGTTTGCGAAGTCACCGGGGAACTTGTATCGTTCGTGCAGCTTCGTGAAGAGGAGGTTGCGCAAATTCCCTCGGTCACGATGCCTTAGGTTCCCGGTGTTGATCGAGACGGTGCTCCGGAGAATGCACCCGAGTTGTCCCGCGTACCCACCGACTAATTCTTTGGGCGCCGTTGGATGCCCACTGGAGGACACTTCAGTAAATTCCTCCTTTACGGTGCCGAGCACGTTCAGGCGCCGGTCCTTCCGTTGCCTCTTCGGTTGGATGCCATCTGTGCGTTCGCTGCCATCATTAGTGGTGCCATCCCCGGCGGCACCATCAGTGGTGTCATCCTCGACGCCACTAGGGGTTGTGTAGTCGGGATCGGTGTCTTCCGCGGCGTCCTCGTAGCGGTGAGGTTCTTCCTCCATCTCCTGGGACAGCTCCCAGAATGGCTTGCCCGAACCGCCGGGCTCATCGTTGTCGGCCATGTTCGCTCTAAATAGGAAAAAATGGCTAATAATTAGTGCCATGGTGATCTACAATTAATACTAGTAGCTGAAAGCCTGAGATGATACTTTCAGGGGATGAATACTAGTAGTAAAGGTTGTCAGGCTTTCACCCATAGCTACTAGTCTTGATAAAGAGAAGCACACTATCCATCTTCTCATCTTTAGGTTTACCATCTAGTTTGCCTGAAGATGGTGGATGGATACTACTGATGGTGCTCAAGATACAATGTCTACGGCTAATTGACATGGTTGTGCTCCTAGTTATTTAGTGCAGGGCTGTGGTGTGTATCTCTACTGAGATATTGCACAGCTAGCCTATAGCTAGTGAGTACTATTACTTCTACTCTCTCTCTCTACTATCTACTCTAAAGAGAAAAGGTTTACAACCCAATAAGGAGGATTTTTACTGCTGCTGCTATTCATTGGTTTGTTGTCTATCTAAACTACTGTTGCTACTAATTAGCTGGCAACATAAATTCTAGGAAAAATTCGGCATGACCTTTGCTATTTTCTTGACCTAGAAGTGCCCGTTTTTCGCCGAAACGGAAATGAATCAACATTTCGGCGATAACGGGCACAAATCCCTGCTAGTATCCATCATAGACGACATTGACTTAGGTGACTGGATCAGATTTACTCCCAACCAGAGAAGGGAACAGCGTCGCTCATGGTCGCCCAAACCCGACAGACGGTACCATCGATGTGTGTAACTACACACTGGCTTGGCTTCTTCCAGTACAGAAAGGAAGCTTGATTATCCTGCCATTTCAATATGAATTACTAAGGTTTTCTAAGGAGAACCCAACATGTAAAAAGTAACAAAGTCATTACATCAAATCAAAAAGAGGTAAACAGAATCTGGATACAATAAAAAGTGCCACGGTCCAGAACTGAACATGTTATCTAGCGAACGGTGAAATTCTAGTTGTATCTTCACACAAACACTAACAAATGTCTAATTGTAGAAAGAAAAAAAGGACGCCAGATACCCATCCATGCCTTCAGCACCTACAAACGAAAATTACACACGAATACATAATTCTTATCATCTAAGTTGACAAACTGGAAGACTAATTTAGCTGCACATCAGGAAGAAAATCCAGTCAAATAGAATGTTTAGAGCTTCAGCATCATTTTCAGCCTATAGAACTAAAGAGCAGCTAAATTTCATCGCTGATATCAGTAGTGGTACAGACAAACTTATGTAACTTTGTCTACTAATGTAGTAAAAATGAGCACAACTAAAGAAAGCTTAGGTGTTCCTTTTCCATTCGTGCTTATTTCCCCCTTATATATGTGAGTTAAAACAATTATACAACAAGCTAGTTCTGCAGGTTTTTGGATAGCAGCGACCCAAAGAGGAGTGGGAGGGGCATGGGAGCACGCGGGGAAAGCCGGAGCAAGAGATGGCCGCCGGAGCTCGGGAAGAGGAGCGGCGGCGACGACGGACGGCTTAGGCAAGGCCGTGCCGGCCACGGGCAGAGGTGAATGACCAGAAGGACCGGCTTGGGCAGGGCAGCTACCACAGGGGAGGAGGAGGGGCGGCGGTGCGGACGGTCTGCCGGAGTACGGGAGGAGGAGGGCGGCCAGCGGCGCCTTACCTGCGCGTCGGCGTCGTCTGTGGCGCAGCCGGGAGGGGGCGTCCGGGCGGGGTCGAGCGGCGACCGGCAACGGAGCGGGGTCGGATGGCGAGGGGGACGCCGTCCTGCGGCGAGGCGGGGCGGGGCGGGGTCGCCAGAGCGGGCGCCGGTGGCGGGCTGCGGCGGCTCTCCTCCTGATGCGTGAGCGAGCAGAGAGGGGATCGATGGGGTGTTTGCGTGCGTTTCCTGTGTATAGATCGAGAGGAAGAGTTAGCAATGGCGCACTAGGCGGGGTGCGCCATAAACAAGGATAGCAATGGCGCACTATTGCGAGGTGCGCCATAAACAAGGATAGCAATGGCGCACCTTTTAGGGGTGCGCCATAAAAATTGGTATATCAATGGCGCACCTTTTAGGGGTGCGCCATAAACACCGTGATAGCAATGGCGCACCTTCTCTTGGTGCGCCATTACTAACTTTTTTTTATTTTTTTGGATTTTTAGTTGCATGTAATAATTTAAGATTTGAGATAAAAGAAAAGGAAAATGCAAATGGAGTGATAAAACCATTGTGCAAAGATTTAGAATTAGATGACATGGTTGAAATCAAGTGACATGAAATAACAGTCATCAAAGATTGAGCTTGCCACTGACACACACACGCGGCCGACACGTCGTGATTCGATCTTAGCTATCTTTTCACAATCTTCTTGCCCTTCTTTCTCGCGGTTGAATAATTTAGCCCCGGAACCCCTTGAATTCTTCTCTTGAACGGATGTCCTTTAGGTAGGGTGGTCCTGCTTCTTCTTGTGGTGTATGGTACTTCATCGTCGTCGTCATCTTCCATCTTCGGTTCGCCGTACTTGTCGAAGTCTTGCTCATTGGCGACTCCATCCATTCCGATGATGTTTCTTTTGCCTCTCCTCACGACAACACGACTGGGCTTTGACGGGTCGGTAATGAAGAAGCATTGGTCCACTTGGCAAGCCAGTACCCATGGCTCATTTTTCGCGGTGACGTTTGCGCCCGCGGTCTTGGATTTGGCTTCGGGTATAACCATGGTGGTGAAATACCGGTCTTCTTTTAGGACGCTCTTGGCCCATCTGACACGGAACATCGGGACCTTCTCTCCAGCGTAGCTCAACTCCCAGATCTCCTCGATCCTTCCGTAGTATCTGTCCTTGTCGTTACCGGTGTAGGATTCCATCGTTACCCCGGAGTTCTGATAATCGCTCTTCATGTCCTTTTCCTCGGTGTAGAATGTGTAGCCGTTGATATCGTACGCCTCATAGGTCATTAGGTTGTGCTCGGCGCCCTGTGACAAGGCGAATATGAGTTTTTCTTCCGCGGAAGAATCCTCATGTAAAGGGAACGACAGAAGCTTGTCCTCGAACCAACGCGTGAAACATGAGTTGTGCTCTTTGATTATATCTCCGTCCGTCCTCTGTTGGCCTCGGTCATTGTACGTCTTCTCAATAAAGGTTTTGTGCTCTACCACCCAAGGATCGACCACGTCTATGTGTTGTAGCGTGACTAGGTTTGCTCTTTCAAAGTCGGCGAGTCGACCCTTGAAGTCGACATGCATTTCGCGGCGACCCTCGCGGTGACCCCATCCAGCGAGCCTGCCGAGGTGCCTGTTGACGGGCAGACCAACGGGGTTCTTGATGCCTAGATAATTCGTGCAGAAGGAGATGCACTCTTCGGTCAGAAAGCCCTTGGCTATGCTTCTATCTGGACGTGCCCTGTTGCGAACGTATCCTTTGATGACACCATTCATCCTTTCGAACGGCATCATGCTGTGCAGGAACGTCGGCCCGAGTTGGATAATATCCTCCACGATATGGACCAGCAGATGCACCATAACGTCGAAGAATGCGGGCGGGAAGTACATCTCAAGCTCGCATAGTATCACCACGATCTCTTCCTGTAGCCTTCTGAGTTGCCTCACGCCAACCGACTTCCAAGAGATGACGTCGAAAAAGTTGCATAGGCCAAATAGCGTTTCACGGACGTGCGCGTCCATGATCCCACGGATTGCAACTGGAAGTATCTGCGTCATCAGCATGTGACAGTCGTGAGACTTCATCCCGCTGAACTTCTGCTTCGCTGAGTCTAGGTATCTGCTAATCTTCCCCGCGTAACCGTAAGGAAGTTTTACTCCTACGAGGCAGGTGAAAAACGCAGGAGCTTTGCTTGCTTAGGGTCCGCGAAAACCCGCTGCAGACGAGGAGTGATCGGAAAGTACCACACCACTTTTCGAGGAGCTTTCTTCCTCTTCTTGTTTCGAGTGACGCCGCACACAGCACATATGGTAGACTCCGCATGCTCGTCCCGATAAATGATGCAATCGTTCATGCACACATGGTATTTCACGTGCGGTAAATCCAGAGGACACACGATTTTCTTCGCCTCCTCGAAACTGGTCGGGCACTTGTTCCCCTTGGGAAGACGTTCGTGCCAGAATGACATGTTCTCGTCGAACCATGCATCGGTCATTTTGTGTTTTACCTTCATCTCCAGAGCCATGAGCGTTACTTTCAGGCGGGTATCCTCGGGCCTGCATCCTTCATACAATGGAGTAACCGCGTCTATCTCCAGTTGATCCAGCTTGGCTTTCTCTCGGGTGGCAGTTCTTGCGTTACCCATCTGCTTGAGAAGCAGCTCTTGAATATGAGGGTCCTGCACCCAGCCCATCGATGGTCCATCGTCGTCTGCTCCAGCATCTTCATCTTCATGATCATGCCCTTCGTCTTGATCTTCCTCATCATCATGTCCGGCATCTTCTACATGATGACTGTGTCCTGCATCTACTTCGTGATCATGTCCTGGAGATTCTTCGTCTTCTCGCCCGCCCTCGCCGCTATTGTCTTGCTGCCCTTCCTTATTTCTTGCCCGGCCCCCATGGACGACTTCATAATCATCTTCATCATCTTGCCACCGATAGCCATCCATGAAACCACGCACGAGCAGGTGGTCCCGCACCTGTCTGGAATACGGGTCCATAAGGCTCTTCAGCTTGCATCTTCGACACGGACATCTTATCTCCGTCTCGTTCTTTTGAAGCATCTCGGCCTTCGCGGAGCTCAAAAACCTATTCACGATGCCTTCGGTCATCGTGCGGACCATGGTCGCCTGCGGGGTAGAGCAAAACGATATTTTAGAACCAAAACAAAATTTGGCATGACTTTGCCTAAAAATAGGACAAAAAAGAATGCATAGTGCCAAATTCTCGCCGAAACGGAAATGAATCAACATTCCGGCAAAATATTGGCAACTATCGCATTTCAAATACCGGTACCTGGAAACACAAACATATGCAACACCACAAACATACGTAGATCTAGCTCAATGAGAAAAGTGTAGATCTAGGCCATAAAAAGTGTGTACGTTGGAGGGAGAAAAAAGTAGATCTAGAACATAAAGAAAGCTTTCTCCCCTTACTTACCTATCAAAAAAAGAAAATTTAACCACTTAATTTGGGTGAATCTATGGTGCAAATGAGGTGAGGAGGAGGAGGCAGCCGAGACCAAGCTTGGTAGAGGTGGAGAGAATGAAGTGGGGAACGTGAGTGTGGTAGGTGGCTGTCAAAAATATCTAGCTGCTCTCAGGTTACCAATGGCGCACCTCCTAAGAATGCGCCACTAGTAACCAGGGTTACTAATGGCGCACCTGGTGTGTGGTGCGCCATTACTAGTTTTGAAAAAAAAAATTGTTAGTAGTGGCGCACCGTGGGTGTGGTGCGCCATTACTAGTTAAAACTAGTAATGGCGCACTTTCCCCTGGTGCGCCACTGCTAAGTCTGGGGAGGGGTGTGGGGCCAGGACAAACTTCGTAGTGGCGCACCGTGGGTGTGGTGCGCCATTACTAGTTAAAACTAGTAATGGCGCACTTTCCCCTGGTGGGCCACTGCTAAGTCTGGGGAGGGGTGTGGGGCCAGGACAAAACTAGTAATGGCGCACCACACACCAGGTGCGCCATTAGTAATATGGCCATTAATGGCGCACCTATATCTGGTGCGCCACTGCTATATAGCAGTGGCGCACCACATACATGGTGCGCCATGAATGTCCATATTAGCTATAGACGTTTTCCTAGTAGTGCATTAACCAGCTAAGTAACTCTAGTATCGGCCTAGATCGAGTCTTGCCCCCGTGCTACCTTATTTTTCCATGCTGCCACATGCTTTCCTACAAGGGAATGCGGTTTAGTAAGTTGCAAACCACTCTCCATGTACACACAAAATAGAGGGGCCGTGATGAGGGTTCCATGGCCCTGGAATAATGCCAGTCATCTGGTCAGGGTGCATGGGTGTTTCTGGCTGAGGCCCAGAGGGGAGCACCCCTTAGTTGCGCGCGATATAAATTTGATCCCATGCTATTCGAGGTGTTGGCCTCCCCATCTCATAGTTTTTCTTGAACGTTGTTTGGGTGATTCCAAGAATCGTAAGGTAAAATGGGTGTGTACTAGTTATGTGTGTTTATTTCCAAAATACCGTAAACTAAATTAGTCATTTGGCTACTGAAATTCGTTATCTGTGGGTAAAGAGTACGACCTATGCAGAGTCAAAACTATTCGAGTAGATGTGTCCATAGTCAAGGACGTTTGGTTAGTGGGTCAAGTGTCGGTCTCAGTGTCGGTCTCTGGAGAACCAATATATTTTAAGGCAGAAATAAGTCAGTGTTTCATATGAATATTATTATCAATTTTTGTTATGGACTAACCGTTCTATCATATGATTTTGTCAAGTATCCCTGGGAAAGTTATGCCACCTGGATACTCGTATTTTTATTATTGAATATAAGCCCTTTATGTGGCGTTGCACAGACGCCCGACTGTGGCACTCCTGTATTTACTTTTGATATAAGCCCTTTATGTGTTATCGCTCAGACGCCCGACTAAGACATGTTCTGTAATTTATCCTTTCGAGGCGTCGCTTCAGACACCCGATCGGTACATTTTACTTTCTTCTTTACCTTTCGAGGCGTCGCTTCAGACACCCGACCGGTACATTTTACTTTCTTCTTTACCTTTTGAGGCGTCGCTTCAGACACCCGATCGGTACATTTATTTTACCTTTCGAGGCGTCGCTTCAGACACTCGATTGGCTCCTTTATATTCATAGGAAATTTCGGGAGGACTACCGCCCGATTCTTCCCTTATCATGCTTTATTTCTTTATGATGCTTAATTTTATTGCAAGATGAAACAATGCATTCTATATGAACCTAACATATGCATTCTGTCTGCTTTCATTATATCGTAAGTCCAAACTGTCTTGCAAGTACATTCAAAGTACTCACCTGGCTTGTTGATTTGGCCAGATGTTGACGAAGGCGATCTCATGGATGAAGGGTACACTAGCGAGTCCAACGCCTAGAGGAGTCCCAGTCAGTCTTGCGATCTTGGAACCTACCGCTTGTATTATACACCGATGCTTCCGCCACATGAATAAATTGTCAAGCCTTACCTCGACGCTTGACTTATGTACCGTAGTAGAGTCATGTCACCCACTCCATTGTGACATAACCACCACCACTATATATTGCGAGTCAGTAGTACTACCACCATCTGCCCTGTAATATAACCGCCGATATACTGTATATTGGTGAGCTTGTAATAAAATTGTTGAGCAACCTCAGCTCAACCATGTGAAATATTATGTACTACTGGATATCTGTATCAAGGAATTGCCTACCAGTGTGAATTTAACTTTATACTAGTATGACAATAAGGGCTATTTCTGATAAGTGTTTTATTGGAAAACCGGTCCTGACAGATATTAAGTGGATAGATCATCTTATAATTCTACCGTCGTCCTAAGCAAAAGAAGATGCATAAAGGATAAACATCACATGCAATCAATATGTGACATGATATGGCCATTATAATCTTGTGCTTTTGATCTCCATATCCAAAGCACCGGCATGATCTCCGTCATCACCGGCATAGCACCATGATCTCCATCATCTCCGAGGTGCCGTCACATAGTTGTCTCCACCAACTATTGCTAAGTCATAGCAATAAAGTAAAGCAATTACATGGCATTTCATTATTGACATGCAGGTCATACAATAAATTAAGACAATCCTATGGCTCCTGCCGGTTGCCGTACTCATCGACATGCAAGTCGTGAACTATTACAAAACATGATCATCTCATACATCAACATATATCAAATCACATCTTGGCCATACCACATCACATCACATGCCCTGCAAAACCAAGTTAGACGTCCTCTACTTTGTTGTTGCATGTTTTACGTGGCTTCTCGGGCTGCTAATAAAAACCGTTCTTGCCTACGGAAAGCCACAACGGTGATATACATGTGGCCTTTTAACCTTCCACAAGGACTGCCGTTGTCAAATCAGATTCAACTAAAGTGAGAGACAGACACCCGTCAGCCACATATGCAATACAAGTTGCATGTCAATTGTGGAACCAGTCTCTTGTGCGAGGACAAGTAAGGTTGGCCGCTTCATCCGACAATACCGTCGAATCCAAAATAACTAAGGAGGTAAGCAATCTGAACATCAGTGCCCACAATCAATTTGTGTTCTACTCGTGCATAACTTCTACGCATAGACCTCGCTCATGATGCCACTGTTGGGGAACGTTGCATGGAAAACAATTTTTTTTCCTATGAAACACTCAAGATCTATTCTATGGATATGCTAGCAATGAGACGGAGAGGTTTCTACATACCCTTGTATACTAAAAGAGTTAACGATCTAGAGATCATGGTTGGCGTAGTCGTACTCGCGTCGTGATCCAATCTGATCCAAGCACCACACGAGCGGGACCTCCGAGTTTAGCACACGTACGACTCAGTAATGTCTCCTCCTTGTTGATCCAGCAAGTGGGAGAGGAGAGGTAGATGAGATTAGAACCAACACAACAGCGTGGTGGTAGTGATGGCAGCGGAACACCGGCAGGGCTTCGCCAAGTCTTGACGAAACGAGGTAGTGGAGGGAGAGGGAGGGGCAGCTGCCGTGTGAAGGGATGGGCTTCCCCTTCCACCTCCCCACCTTTATATAGACGTGGGAGGGGCTGGTGGCTTGCCCTCCAAGCCCCTACGGTCCTTGGTCAATGGGGGAGAAAGGAAATCCCTCCTTTCCTTCCCCACCGATCGCTGTACCCCCTTTTTAGGGATCTTGATCTTATCCCTTTGGGATTTGATCCTATTCCTTTTAGGGGCGGATATTTGTGCCCCTAGACCAGGGGTGTGGGGCCTTGCCCCACTACCCATGTCCATGTGGGTCCCCCATGTAGGTGGGCCCCACTCCGGAACCATCTAGAACCTTCCCGGTACAATACCGAAAAATCCTGAATATTTTCTGGAACCCTGAATATGACTTCCCATATATAAATCTTTACCTCCGGACCATTCCGTAGCTCGTCGTGACGTCCGGGATCTCATCCGGGACTCCGAACAATATTCAGTTCTTGCCATCATTATCTCAATATTACCCTAGCATTACCGAACGTTAAGTGTGTGACCCTACGGGTTCGAGAACATGCAGACATGAACGAGACTCCTCTTAGATCAATAATCAATAGCGGGACCGGGATGTCCATATTGACTCCCACATATTCAACGAAGATCTTTATCAAGTTGAACCACGATGTCGAGGATTCAGACAATCCCGTATGCAATTCCCTTTGTCCAGCGATATGTTACTTGCCCGAGATTGGATCGTCGGTATCATCATACCTAGTTCAATCTCGTTACCGGCAAGTCTCTTTACTCGTTCTCTAATATAATATCCCCATGACTAAATTCATTAGTCACACGCTTGTAAGCTACTTTGGATATCATGTTACCGAGAGGGCCCAGAGATATCTCTCCGTCATACGTAGTGACAAATTCCAGTCTCGATCCATGCAACCCAACAAACACTTTCTGAGATACCTGTAGAGCACCTTTATGATCACCCAGTTACGAAGTAATGTTTGGATACACACAAATCATTCTTATGGTGTCAGGGAGTTGCACGATCTTATGGTCTAAAGAACAAATACTTGACAAGAAGAAAGCTGTAGCAATTAAACTAAGTGATACGTGTAGGAAATATGCCCTAGAGGCAATAACAAATTGGTTATTATGATATTTCCTTGTTCATGATAATCGTCTATTATCCATGCTAGAATTGTATTGATCGGAAACTCAGAAACATGTGTGGATACATAGACGACACCGTGTCCCTAGTGAGCCTCTAGTAGACTAGCTCGTTGATCAAAGATGGTGAAGGTTTCCTAACCATAGACATGAGTTGTCATTTGATAACGGGATCACATCATTAGGAGAATGATGTGATGGACAAGACCCAAACCATAAGCATAGCATTTGATCGTATCAATATTTTATTGCTACTGCTTTCTTCATGTCAAGTATCTGTTCCTATGACCATGAGATCATGCAACTCCCTGACACCGGAGGAATGCCTTGTGTGTATCAAACGTCACTTCGTAACTGGATGATCATAAAGATGCTCTACAGGTATCTCCGAGGGTGTCTATTGGGTTGGCATAGATCGTGACTGGGATTTGTCACTCCGTATGATGGAGAGGTATCTCTGGGCCATCTCGGTATTACAACATCACAAGAAGCTTGCAAGCAATGTGACTAAGGAGTTAGTCACGGGATCTTGTATTACGGAACGAGTAAAGAGACTTGCCGGTAACGAGATTGAACAAGGAATGGAGATACCGAGGATCAAATCTCGGGCATGTAACATACCGCTCGACAAAGGGAACTGCATACGGGATTGATTGAATCCTTGGCATCGTGGTTCGACCGATAAATATTTTCATGGAATATGTGGGAACCAATATGGGCATCCAGGTCCCGCTATTGGTTATTGACCAGAGAGGTGTATCGGTCATGTCTACATGATTCTCGAACCCGTAGGATCTGCACACTTAACGTGTGGTGACGCTAGAGTAGTATTGGGATATGTACGTTGGTGACCGAATGTTGTTCGGAGTCCCGGATGAGATCCCGGACGTCACGAGGAGCTCCAAAATGGTCCGGAGGTAAAGATTTATATATCAGAAGTCACATTTTGGCTACCAGAAAAGTTTCGGGCTTTGCCGGTATTGTACAGGGAAGCTTCCGGAAGGTTTTGGAAGCTTCCGGAGGGTTCCGGAGGAGTCCGGAAGGGTCCCTCCAGCCCTTAGGGCATGCATGTGCTGTAGGGGGGCGCCTTCGCCTTATTGCGCCAGGAGCACCAGCCCCACAAGGCCCATGCTCCTAGAGGGAAGGGATTCCCTAAGGGGGAGGGCCCTCCACTTGGATTGGAGGGCACTCCTCCTCCCTAGGGCCGCCGCCACCTCCTTGGAGGAGGGGCAAAGGGGGGCTGCACCCCTCCCCCTTGCTCCTATAAATAGAGGAGGGGTGGGGAGGGCAGCTACGCACCAATCCCTTCTCCCTCCCTTGGGCAGCCCCTATTCCATCTTCCCGAGTTCTTCCTCGTTCGCAGTTCCGGAGGCGCTTTGCGAAGCCCTGATGGCACTGCTCCACCACCATCTCCACCATGCCGTCGTGTTGGTCGAGATCCCATCTACCTCTCCGTCCTCGATTGCTAGATCAAGGAGGTGGAGACGTCATCGAGCTGCACGTGTGCAGAACGCGGAGGTGCCGTCCATTCGGCGCTAGATCGGATTGGATCGCGATTTGATCGTGAAGAGTACGACTACATCAACCGCGTTTTTAACGCTTCCGCTTAGCGATCTACCAGGGTATGTAGACACACTCCCCCTGTCGTATCTATGCATCTCCATAGATAGATCTTGGGTGTTCGTAGGAAAAATTTGTTTCCCATGCAACGTTCCCCAACAGTGGTTTCAGAGATAGGTCTATGCGTAGATGGTATGCACGAGTAGAACACAAAGTGTTTGTGGGCGTTGATGTTCAGATTGCTTACCTCCTTAGTCTTATCTTGATTCGGCGATATTGTGGGATGAAGCGGCTCGGACCAACCTTACTTGTCCTCGCACAAGAGACCGGTTTCACCGACCTACATGCAAACTTGTTTGTATAAAGGTGGCTGGCGGGTGTCTGTCTCTCTCACTTTAGTTGAATCGGATTTGACAGATGTGGTCCTTGCAGAAGGTTAAAAGGCAACTTTAGTAACACTGTTGTGGCTTTGCGTAGGTAAGAACGGTTCTTGCTAGTTGCCCATAGCAGCCACGTAAAACTTGGAACAACAAAGTAGAGTACGTCTAACTTGTTTTTGCAGGGCATGTTGTGATGTGATATGGCCAAGACGTGATTTTATATATGTTGATGTATGAAATGATCATATTTTGTAATAGTTATCACGACTTGCATGTTGTTGAGTACGGCAACCGGCAGGAGCCATAGGGTTGTCTTTAATTTATTGTATGACCTGCGTGTCAATCATTAATCACCATGTAATTGATTTTACTTTATCGCTATGCGTTATCAATAGTTGTAGAAGCAGTAGTTGGCGAGACAACCTCGTGACGACACGATGATGGCATTTTTTTGTATGGCATGTTTGACTCTTCGTATGTCTGTATTAGCATCCTTCAAACTTAATCTCTCTAAAGTATAACCATCAGGGGTATATCAATTTGTTTTGCGATGGCCAAGAGCCGTCAAGAAAATAGAAAAGCTTCAAACTTGTCTCTCTAAAGTGTAACGGTAAGGAAAATACCTCGATTGTGTCGTCTCCAGTAATTTCAGATAAGATTGTGACATGGACATATATGAAACAAAGGTGTCTCTGCCAGAAATAATCCATACATACATTCACTGACAAGTGGAACCTGTAAATGATTTTGTACATATTTCAAAATGCAAAACTTGAACTATTGATCACTGCATCTTATTTGTAAAATGGTATGCTCGCTCCTATGATGTGCACCCATTTTTTACCACTGGGACCAATCAAAAGTTCTGTCGGGTGGTCCTTGTACCTACCAAGGCGACCATATATTTTCTTGGGGCCATGTAAAGCCGGGTCGAATAAGTCCGTTTTTTGTCCTTTTTCATCCATGGAAAAGTCTATCAATGAATATTGCACATTATTTGGCAATTGCGCAGAGTTTTCCACACAAACGGCTTCAATATTATTTTAAAGGTATAGTGCCTCTTCGAAGGCGAAGATTGTGTTTTACAATGAAGTGTCAAATTAGGTGTAGTTCTTTTTTTCTATGAAAATGACAGAAGATAAACTCTACTTAAAATTATGTCCAAAGTCTGACATTTCTTTGTGATGCCCCCGAACAATTCTTGCTTGTGAACTTGATGCCTTGTCGAGATGTTGATTTGTGGCCTTCTTTCACTATTTCCAACAACCAAGCAAAGCCGAAGTGTCCTATGGCCAATAAGATCATTCTGTACACCAAGGCATTTTCAGGATGAAACTTACTTTGCCTCAAAGGTCCATGTAAAATTCCAAAGACTTGGTAAACCCCACTATGAACAGCAAGACATGGTACATAGACTGCCGTGAAATCTACTGTCAACTTTTACAAGTAGGACAAATAGAACAAGTCAATGATTTCCACTTAATACTAATTTACAAAGTATATTTTCTTACAAATACTTCTCCTGTGCACCATGCCTAGTGGGAACAAATTAGATGATGTTTTTTAATTTTCATCCATGGAGAAGTGCATCAACTGACTTTACATAGTATTTTGCTCGCTTTACCACAAAAATATAACAGCTTCACCATTTTTTGCATGGCGTGTTGACACTTCATAGGCCACTTGCTTAAACCCTACAATCTGCATGAACGGGAACTAGAGTTTACTTAACCGTATGGTGCATTATTAGCATATATCCATATGTGTCGAGTCATGATAGCGGAGAACCATCAAGAAAAAAGGAAATCGTCAAAACTTATGTTATCTCTCATTGCTAGCTCCACATTAGTAGGTAAATGTAGAACTTTGTATAAGTTAGCTCGTGATTAATCATCTGATCCGTGTTTCAGAATCAAGTACCAAACTAGGTGTAGTTATTTTTTTCATAATCAAAATAATAGAGGTTGTGAGAAAAAGGCAAAATATTTATTTATTTTTCAAATTTTAGCCAGAGGTTTGACAATAATTCAGTCAAGAATGGGGTTGAGCAACAATACCTGTTTGTAGTTAGCACATACTTCTTAGTGATGACCCCCAATAATACATGCATGCTTATATGAAGTTGAAGCCTTCTCGACATGTTAACTAGCTAGTGGCCTTTTTTTTCCTTCTTCAACAACCAAGCGAAAGATGATAGAGCTATGCACAATAGAATCATTGCGTACATACACAAATGCGTACGTCTTCCCCATGCAAGTGGTCTCCTTTTGAGAGTCTTCCATTCTATTCCATTAATTCCAAAGACTTGGTAAATAAATAAAAAATGACAGCAAGACTTGGTACATATATGGTTGTGAAATTCACTTTATACTTTAATTTCCAAGTAGATAGAAGAGAAGAAGTAAATATATTTTGCTTAACAGGGGCATAGTGCTAAAAGGATAAATTAAGTTCATCTTTATTGACGAAATGGGCATGAACAGATGGAAGTCAAAGGAAACGCAATATATGCCTTTCATCAAACCATGGCTTGAAATGGTCGAGATCACCAACACGAAGAAAAATGTATCTACTACCAGATTCAGGGACGGTTTTATTCTAGAGCGATAAATTTTGACGATTTTCTATTTTCATGACGGTTCTTGGCCGCCACGAAAGATATGGAAACATCCTAATGAATGGAGGAGTTGCTCTCGAGCGTTGATAATATATCCTACGACCCTGATTGATCGCATTAGCTGTTTGGCTTGTATGGTAAAAGGACAAAAAAGGGGATCAAGTCAATAAAGCAATATGCAGCCAAACCAGTAGCTAGATACTAGCAATATAATCCTCGTATTTGATTATTACTCAGTCGGTGTGCCACGTGTCTGGACGTGTCGAGCTACATGTCTTGTCTTTGTTTACAAAACGACAAGGATGGAGCTCACAAAAGCAGAGACTATGCACTGAAGAACAGCTCTCAAGGGTAACTACTACACGATAATGACATATACTGTGCATCCATCTATAGCTAGCTAGAGAAGTCAAATTAACCAGGTAAGACTAGGACCAAGCACGCGTGAACCTTCGTGCCTCCATCCTAGCTCAGTCCAACCCAGGGCTAGCTCAGTACGTGCACCCACAGCATATATATATATAAGATACGAGAATCACTCCCTCCGCGTCGTCTCCCGCGAGGCGACCAGGAGGCCACCCCTAACCCTCGCCGCCGTCCCCTTTCTTCCCCCTCCTCCTCCCTTGCCGCCGCCCGGGGGCGCGGCCGGGCAAAGCTCTGCTGTTGCCGGCGGCGGCGGGGCCCCTTTGTCTCCCCGTTCGGACGGTGCTGGCGCGGGCCGGCGCCCCGGGCCGGGACGTGGCGCTGCGGCCGGGCTCCACGGCGGCGCGGCGGGCTGATGCGGCGCTCTGGCGTCCCTGCCTCCCCGCGGCGGGCGGCTAGGTGGGTGGCGCGCCTTCGGTGCTTGAGACGGCGGCGGCTTGCGCGGCCAGATCTGGCTCGAGGCGGCGCGGGCTGCGTGCGGCGCGGGCTGCAGGTGACCGCCTCTACTGTAGCCGCAGTAGGTGGTGGTGGCGATGTAGCAGTTGGTGGTGGTGGTGCGGGCCAGAGGTTGGAGACGATCTCTAGGCGGCAAGGAGGTGGATGGCACCGGATCTCCTGGCTGTGCGTGCACCTTGGGGGATCTGGGGCCCGGTCTTGGGGGCTGGCGGCGGTGGATCTGGGGCCTCCGGCCCTGATCCGATCTCCTCCGGCGGCGGTCCTAGGGTTCCAACTCACGCCGAGATTTTGATCGACCGGATGCATGTCCCCATCGATCTGGCTGCAGTGTCGTGTTCCGGAAGGCTCCGCCGGGAACTCCCTTGGGCGATTCATGCCTGGAGTTTGCTGGATCGGGTGGGATTCGGTCGTGCGCACCCGTGTTTTTCTCTGACCGTTTGGTTTCAGAGGGAGCGCTGCGAAGCTCTGCTGGCTGTTACCATCATGGGGTATGCTTTCTCGTTCCATGGTGAAGTCAGCTGGCGGAGAATGTCATGGAAGCTGAGATCTGAGGACTAGCAATGGTGTTTCGAGTCTCTGTGGCGATGAGGAATTGGCTTGGTGATTCGTGACTTGGAGCAGCGGCATGCTAGTGGGGGCGACTGCACAGGAGAAGTCCACAGTCTTTCTTTCAGGGTGAAAATCCAAGGTCTGGCCTTAATTGGTTGTGCCTGGCAATGGCCTTGTTGAAGGCATTGTTTTTGAGAGCGAGGACTTTCTTCAGGGTGAAAACCTAAGATCGATGATCGGGCGACGACGGTGTTTGTGCACTGTTCCCTTATTGGAGGCGTCGCCTTTGGAGAAGCTGGACTTCTGGTGCTGTCTTGGTGGTGTTAGTGCTGCTGTTTCAGGGAATAGATCATTGCAGCGGGACTTTTCTTTTTCGTAATTCTTCTTTCTTTTTTTGGCTGTGTGCATCCGTAATGTCGCTAGGGCATTGCGTTGTTGCAGAGGCTGGGTGTAATTGGTATCTCCGCGATATTAATATATGCTCTTTGTCGAAAATATAAGACACTTGCATCATTGTCCAAGGCAAGTGTAACAAAGCAAGACGTACAGTTCGATGGATTGGAGAGGAAGAGCGCAAGCAGAAGAAGAATAAGCAACAAATTGATCAAAATTAATGGTGCGAGAGGTAGCTGTGAAGGAGAGCATGGGGAAGGTGATGGAGAGTGATCAACACCATGGACGTGCGCTCGAGGGAGAGGTAGTTGTAGGAGAAAGGGAAGAGGAGCTGCTGGAAGAGGAAGAACAAGGCGATGACGACCTGGTGCTACCTGGGTTCCGGTTCCACCCCACCGACGAGGAGCTCGTCACATTCTATCTCCGGCGTAAGGTGGCCAGGAAGCAACTGAGGTTTGAGATCATCAAGGAGATGGACATCTACAAGCATGAGCCCTCTGACTTGCCAAGTAAGTACACAAGTATCTTTTCGCAGGGGAGCATGCCTACAAAGTAGTTAATCTTGCATGCATGAGTCCATGAATCATGATGTATAGTTCATTAACCAATCACATCTTTTTTACTTGATCCAAAATCCTTTCTGTGCCACCTAATAACAATCGGTTCGGTGATACACGATTTTAACTTTTCTTTCATCTATGATATCGTTGTGACCATTTTTTGCATTGTCTTATATAGCGTGGATAAATATTTATAGGCAGTGATGGTCACAACCTAATAATTCAGAAAGCGATGGAGGTTTGGAGATGTTCTAGACAAGATCATCATTTACATTTGTTCATGGTCTTCACTTATTTAGTCCGTCATGCATGCCAAGATTTTCTATGTACGATATTATAAGCATGCTTTTCAGATTTTTTCTAATTTTCTATCTATTTTTTGAATTTACTGTTCAAAAAGGATGTAGGGAAACCCGGGAGCTATTACACCTTTCTCCATGTACAAACTACCAACCCTGAAAGTTAATAGACAATGACATCTAAAAATGGTTAATACACAATAAACAAAATAATATCATAGAAACCTAAATTTGCTGCAAATTAATTGTGTGCAGAGGCGAACACGGTTGGAGGTGACGAGGAATGGTACTTCTTCTGCCTGCGGGGAAGGAAGTACCGGAACAGCATCCGGCCTAACAGGGTCACCGGCGCAGGCTTCTGGAAGGCCACCGGCATCGATCGGCCGATACACGCTGGCGGCGTCTGTGTCGGCCTCAAGAAGTCGCTCGTCTACTACCGCGGCAGCGCCGGCAAGGGCACCAAGACGGAGTGGATGATGCACGAGTTCCGCCTCCCTCCATGCCCCGCCACCGCCGCCCACTCCTCGCCGTGCTTTCTAGAAGCGGTATGTCGCGTCGTCATCTCAGATCTCTCTTTCTCTCCCGCCGGCGGCCATGGTTAATGTTCCATCGTGACTTCTAAGCTGGACTCATGCCTGGAAAAAACTGCAGGAGGTGTGGACCATATGCCGGATCTTCAAGAGGAGTATGACCTACAAGAAGCACCCGCAGCAGCAGGTCGCCGGCAGAGTGGCCATTACAGCCGCGCCGCAGCCAGACTCGAGCTCTACCACTGGCTGCAGCCTCGAGTCGGACTACACCGGGGAGTACGAATACGAATACATGAATTGCATGCAAGCGCCGTTGCAGGGTCCGGCCGCAGCGAACAACGTGAACAGTGGATACAACGGCCAGCATTTCGAGGGGCTGCAACATTGGAACAGCGCCGCTCCAGCGGTCCCGCAGCCTCTCCCAGCAATGGCCGCCTTCCGTGCGAGCGTTCCCAGCTCGCCGGCGGCGAACGATGATTGCTGGGACGACATTGTCACGATGGTGATGGAGCTCACTGATCCGAGTGTGTTCTACGATTGTAGATATTGACCTACGATTGTAGATATTGACAGACCAATTACAACTATATATAGTACTACTACACAATACACGATAGCAAAACCTGCGGCCAAGCAGGCAAGACACGTGCATGTGGGACCCACCTGTCAGGGTCCTAAAACAGGTGTCCACCATTTCCATGATAGCTCGTGCCAGCGAGAGTTTGTTAGTTTCTTCGTCGGCAGTGTTAGAGTATATGTGTTGTGCATATTTGTGTATTGGGCCCACCTCCTAGTTGCCTGTATAG
Organism: Elymus sibiricus; assembly: GCA_039707655.1. Classification (NCBI taxonomy): domain Eukaryota; kingdom Viridiplantae; phylum Streptophyta; class Magnoliopsida; order Poales; family Poaceae; genus Elymus; species Elymus sibiricus. The sequence goes on from CM077675.1 coordinate 536,130,165, forward strand.
TTGAGGTCGTGGCCCACCATTGTACTTCATATATATATGCGTTTGCACCTGAGTAATACATCGTGCAATTCACACAACATACATGGTATCAGTTTTCTAGGTTTCAATCCTAGCTTCCGCTGCCGCCGCCGCGCCTCTCCTTGTGCGCCGCCGCCGCTCCAGCCGCCGCCGCCGCGCCTCTCCCGTTGCGCCGCCGCCGCCGCCCTTCCCTACTGCCGCCGCGCCACCCTGCCGCCACTGCTCTCCCCGCTCGCCCCGGCCGACCCGATCGCCGCCACCGCGACCCGCAGCCGCCGCCCTACCCCGTGCACCGCCGCCGCGACCTCCTCCTTCCCACCCAAAGCCGCCGCTGTTGCTCCTCTCACAGCCGCCGCCGCTCACCCAACCCTAACCCTAGCCACACCCAACGCCGCCGCCACTCGCCACCATGTCATCCGTCACTTCGGGCGCCTCCACCAACTCCAACCCGTTCGCCGACGCCAACCCGCCCGACGTCAACGACATCCGCAACCTCAACATCCACGAGCGGGTTCCGGTTCGGCTCTCCCAGACGGACTCCTCCTACTACACGTGGAAGACCTACTTCTCCTCGTGCTCCGGGAGTACCATCTCGTTGATCATGTGGACGGCTCCGTCGACTCCAGCCTCGTCCCCGACTTCCATGACTAGTCCACCATCGACACCACGATCATCCGGTGGTTTTTCCTCAACATCTCGCCGGACCTGTTTCAGACGGTCGTGTCGGACGGTGACGACGCCCACGCCGTGTGGACTAAGCTGAACGGGCTCTTCACCGACAATCGCCTTCAACGTCGTGTTTTTTTGCAGCAAGAGTTTTTTGGGTGCCACCAGGACAACTCCTCCGTCGACGACTATTGTCGCCGCCTCAAGACTCTCGCTGACGAGCTCCGCGATATTGGCGCGAAGATCGATGATGACATCCTCCTCAGCACGCTCACCGCCGGGCTCAACGAGGACTTCGGCAACGCGGCGGCGAACCTCTCCCTCATCCCCGAGCCGTCCTTCACCAAGTTCGTTGTGTACCTCCGGCTGGAGGAACGGCGGATGAAGCAGGTGAAGGCGCGGGCCATCCACACCGCCCTTGCCGCCGGCACCACCCGTGGCGGGCCCCCGCCGCCTCCCGCTGCCCCGGCCGCGCCCCCAGGCGCCGTACCCGGCGCCGCAGCCGCAGCCGGGGCTACTGCCCCTCCCGTACGTGCCTCCCGCCCCTCCCGCGCCTCCCGCCACCGGCGTCGCGGAGGCCGGCACGGCGGCCAGCAGCAGCAGCAGCAGCAGGGCGCAGGTGCACCGCGTCCGCAGCAGTCGCAGCAGTTCCAGGTGCCTCCTCCGTGGGCCTCCGGTTATAACCCGTGGACCGGTGTCGTTCATGCGTACACCATGCCGGTCCCACGGGACCCTGCGCCGAACCTTCCCGTACCTCGTCCGCCGGCGCATCAGGCGTACTACGCGGCCCCGCAGCTCTATGGAGGGTACCCATCGCCACAGCCGAGCGGCGGTTTCCCGATGGCGTCTCCGTCCCTCTCGCCGGCGCTGCCACCGGTGCCTTGGGATCCGGCGCTCCTCGCCGCGCTGCACACCGCCCCTACGCCGACCAACTACACTGGAGACGGTGATTGGTACATGGACACCGGGGCCACGGCTCACATGTTTGCTCATCCTGGTAATCTTGCCTCTTTCAGTCCAGTCAACACCGATCGCCGCATCATTGTCGGCGACGGTTCCACACTTCCCATTACACACGTCGGGCACGCTTCTTTTCCTTCTAATTCCATGCCTATATCTATGTCTAACATACTTGTGTCTCCTGATCTTATTAAGAACCTTGTCTCTGTTAAATGTCTTGCTCGTGAAAATCCTATTACTGTTGAATTTGACGGGCTTGGTTTTTGTGCCAAGGACGCTCGAACCAGGATGGTACTTCACCGATGTGACAGCCCCGACGAGCTCTATCCGGTGCATCCACCCTCCTCCAACACCACCGCACCGGTTGCTCTCTCCGTTGGCATCGATCTCTGGCACGCTCGCTTGGGTCATCCCAACCCCGTCACACTTCGTCATATTCTTAGGAGTTTCAGTTTCAGTTGTAATAAGATAGAGGATCATACTTGTCATGCCTGTCGTGTTGGCAAACATGTTCGCCTTCCATTTCATAACTCCACCACCATTGCTTCTTTTCCTTTTCAGTTGATTCATAGCGATGTGTGGACCTCCCCAGTTCCTAGTAATTCGGGCTACTTATATTATCTGGTTATCCTTGATGATTATTCCCATTATGTGTGGACTTTTCCTTTGCGACGAAAGTCGGAAGCACTCTCCACTTTGACGGCTTTTTACTCCTATGTCATCACACAGTTTGGGCGTCCCATTCTTGCTCTTCAGACTGACAATGGAAAAGAGTTCGACAACCTTGCTTTCCGCACCTTGTTGTCGCATCATGGCACAGTTTTTCGTCTCACATGCCCGTATACTTCAGAGCAGAACGGTCGAGCCGAACGCGTGTTTCGCACTCTGAACGACTGCGTTCGCACGCTCCTGTTTCATGCTAATGTGCCGCCTCGCTTCTGGCCGGACGCACTTGCTACCGCCTCACTTCTCCTTAACCTTCGACCCTGCCGCCCACGGTGGAATTTCGCACCTCACCACCTTCTCTTTGGTACGCCACCGTCTTATGATGGTTTGCGTATTTTTGGGTGCCTTTGTTATCCTAGCACTGCCGACACTGCTCCTCACAAACTTGCACCCCGTTCTGTTGCATGCATCTTCATCGGCTACCCTTCTAACTCCAAGGGCTATCGGTGCTACGATCCCATCTCCCACTGTGTGTTCCCTCCCGGCACGTTTACTTTGATGAGCATGTGTTTCCGTTTCACCAGGTACCCCCGGCTGTTCCACCCGCCACTGATGACATGGGAGCCTCGACGCCTCTCCCAGGGCGCTCGCGCGCCGCTCTTGGCCCGCCCCCTGGCTTTGAGGCGCGTCACCCGCCGGCGTCCTTCGGGTCAGCGCGGTCCCCGACCGCGGCCCCGGCGCCTTCGGCGTCCCTTCTGCCCGCGGCTCCCGCGGCTTCTGCACCCGCGGCCCCCGCGCCCGCGGCCCCGGCGCCCGTGGCGCCCTCTTCACCGGCGACTGCGGCCGAACCCGCAGTCGGTCCGGTCACTCGCGCCCGTACGGGTGTGTTTTGTCTGAGCTCGCGCTATGCCCCAGACGAGTACGTCCATGCAGCATCCACCTCTTCGCCATCGCCCTTGCCGTCTTCCGTACGAGCCGCTCTTCGTGACCCGCTCTGGATGGCTGCGATGCAAGAGGAGTTTGATGCCCTGCTGCGCAACCGGACGTGGCAGCTTGTTCCCCGTCCCCGGCACGCTAACGTGATGACCGGGAAGTGGGTCTTCAAACACAAGCTTCGTCCTGATGGTACCCTCGACCGCTATAAAGCGCGCTGGGTTGTTCGCGGCTTCCGGCAACGTGCCGGCATCGACTTCACCGACACCTTCGCTCCGGTTGTTAAGCCCGACTCGATTCGCACGGTTCTCCACCTTGCGGTCTCCCGTGCTTGGCCGGTGTAACAGATGGACGTCTCCAACGCCTTCCTTCATGGTCACCTTGAGGAGCAGGTCTTCTATCAGCAACCCACGGGGTTCGTTGATCCATAGCTTGCCCCGTGGGCCACAACGCCTTCCTAGCATGTATGTTGTGTGAATTGCACGATGTATTACTCAGGAGCAAATGCACGTATATATGAAGTACAATGATGGCCACGACCTCAACTATACAGGCAACTAGGAGGTGGGCCCAATACACAAATATGCACAACACATATACTCAACAGACAGTACTAATTATTTTGTCTATGTACATTATACTCCATCCATTCCAAAATATAAGGTGTATTAAATTGTTGAAAAGTCAGACTTCTCTAACTTTCACCAAATTTATAATGAAAATTATGAATATTTACACTACCAAATCAGTATCATAATAAAGTGTAGTTTAGAACCGAAATCCTAATAAACAAAATGAAATTGGATGGCACAATTAATCTAGCTTGTTGAAAGATTCAAAATAAGAGAAAAATATATAACGGTGCCCCACTTGTAGTGTATCGAGGGTGAAATTACACCACTATAGGAAACAGAGCATTAGCCGACGGCCGCCATTGGCATAGCAGCATGCACACCGACGGACAGCACAAAACCGTCGGCAAAAAATCACCGTCGGGAAATCTCCGGCTATGCCGACGGTACCTGTGCCGTCGGCAAAATCCATATCTAAGCCTACGGCCGCCGTCGACAAAGGCCGAATCTAAGCCGACGGCCACCGTCAGCATATAGGTGGTCGGTGGCCGTCGGCATGTGTGCCATCGGCTGACGGAAGACTGATGCCGTTACATCTATGCCGACAGCCCCTGACGGCGGCCGTCGGCATAGTTTTTTTCTTTTTGTTTACTTTTTCCTGTTTTCAAATTTAAGTTCTCTAAACTTAAAACATAAACAAATTATATATCAATTTGGGGTAGAATTTTGCATAGAGTATGAATATACACTTTGTTTATGATTTTGAAAATGTTTAAAATGTGACCTCACGTACTTTTGCAATCGCTGCACAACCGACGTCGTGGCCTGGGAGCCAGAGAGCGTGCCGACTGCCGCCGCGGCGCCCGTGAAGCCGTTCCGTTGAGCGGCGGCACTAGTTGGAAGATGAGCTCGACTAGGTGCAAAACAGGAACCCTCGAGCCTGCAGAAGCATTCCCCGCCACCGTAATCACCTACAAAGCTCCTACCTCGCCATGATCCGCACCGGAGCAAGTCAGTCCACGGCAACCGCCTCGGCTACCTATAAATACAGCTCTCCCGGCTATGCTGCAACCACGCACCACTCCACTGAGACCCCAGCCACGCGCCAAACCTCGTAGAGGGCCTCGGGGAGGTCTTCTTCCCCACCTCCGGCCACCCCGATCCGCCTCGGGTCCCAGCTAAATTCACTCGAGGTAGTGGATGCCCGCAGCCCAAATTAAACCATAGTCTCCTAGTGAAGCTTTATCTCTGACCCGCGCTTCAATTCGGCGGTTGCAGGTCTCTCCGGTGAGATCCATCTGCACCCGAAGCCGCCGTCCGCCAGAGTGGAGGTTGCCGTCGACATGGTGCTCGCATCCTTCTCTCCCTCTGGTTCGCAGCAGATCAACGCCGGTGACCACCGCGAGCTCTCTGTCGCCGGCGAGCTTTTTAAACATGACATGGGGGACCCACCCGTCAGGTTCTTTTCTTTTTCGAATCGTTTTCTGAAAGCGCCTTTCGCCTGAAGATGTTTTCTCCTCTGGCTAGCGTAGTTTTCCCGAAGCGTTTTCTGCTTTCTCAGACTACCCCTGGAAAACTTTATATCCATTACAGATGGGTCCCTGGCCCTATTTCTTTAATAACTTTTAAACAGAAAGTGATTTTGAGTTGATTCTTTTTCTAAAATTCTTATTTTTCTGTCTAGTTTTTTATGATATTTATTTGAAAAAAATTAGGAACAACTTTTTGTATGGTCACGATATTTATATAGCATCGCAAAGTTTTGGTATAGATACCAGAGAGGAAAACGCTACCGTCAATTTCATCGAGTCATCATCCGACTATATCCAGGCAAGCATGTTTGAACCTTTGATATGGTGATTGTTGTCATGTTTGCTTAATAAAACTTTGCAACATGAAGACACGGTAGCATATAGGAATGGTATGTTTGCATGCATGAAAGCGGTATATAAGAACTGAAACTTGGCTAATACTTGATGTGATATGATGACCTAGTCACGTGGTGACGTGGTAGGTTATGGCCTGGTCATGTTGCAGCATGCCGGTCCATTAACCAGCTAAGTAACTCTAGTATCGGCCTAGATCGAGTCTTGCCCCCATGCTACCTTATTTTTCCATGCTGCCACATGCTTTCCTGCAAGGGAATGCGGTTTAGTAAGTTGCAAACCACTCTCCATGTACACACAAAATAGAGGGGCCGTGATGAGGGTTCCATGGCCCTGGAATAATGCCAGTCATCCGGTCAGGGGGCATGGGTGTTTCTGGCTGAGGCCGAGAGGGGCGCACCCCTTAGTTGCGCGCGATATAAATTTGATCACATGCTATTCGAGGTGTTGGCCTCCCCGTCTCATAGTTGCTTGGGTGATTCCAAGCATCGTAAGGTGACATGGGTGTGTACTAGTTATGTGTGTTTATTTCCAAAATAACATAAACGAAATTAGTCATTTGGCTACTGAAATTCGTTAGCTGTGCGTAAAGATTACGACCTATGCAGACTCAAAACTATTCGAGTAGCCGTTTCCATAGTCAAGGACGTTTGGTTAGCAGGTCAAGTGTCGGTCTCAGTGTCGGTCTTTGGAGAACCAATATATTTTAAGGCAGAAATAAGTCAGTGTTTCATATGAATATTATTATCAATTTTTGTTATGGACTAACCTTTCAAGGCGTCGCTTCAGACACCCGATCGGTACATTTTACTTTCTTCTTTACCTTTTGAGGCGTCGCTTCAGACACCCGATCGGTACATTTATTTTACCTTTCGAGGCGTCGCTTCAGACACCCGATTGGCTCCTTTATATTCATTGGAAATTTCGGTAGGACTACCGCCCGATTCTTCCCTTATCATGCTTTATTTCTTTATGATGCTTAATTTTATTGCAAGACGAAACAATGCATTCTATATGAACCTAACATATGCATTCTGTCTGCTTTCATTATATCCTAAGTCCAAACTGTCTTGCGTGTACATTCAAAGTACTCACCTGGCTTGTTGATTTGGCCAGATGTTGACGAAGGCGATCTCATGGATGAAGAGTACACTAGCGAGTCCGACGCCTAGAGGAGTCCCAGTCAGTCTTGCGATCTTGGAACCTACCGCTTGTATTATGCACCGATGCTTCCGCCACATGAATAAATTGTCAAGCCTTACCTCGACGCTTGACTTATGTACCGTAGTAGAGTCATGTCACCCACTCCATTGTGACATAACCACCACCACTATATATTGCGAGTCAATAGTACTACCACCATCTCCCCTGTAATATAACCGCCGATATACTGTATATTGGTGAGCTTGTAATAAAATTGTTGAGCAACCTCAGCTCAACCATGTGAAATATTATGTACTACTGGATATCTGTATCAAGGAATTGCCTACCAGTGTGAATTTAACTTTATACTGGTATGACAATAAGGGCTATTTCCGATAAGTGTTTTATTGGAAAACCGGTCCTGACAGATATTAAGTGGATAGATCATCTTATAATTCTACCGTCGTCCTAAGCAAAAGAATATGCATAAAGGATAAACATCACATGCAATCAATATGTGACATGATATGGCCAGTATAATCTTGTGCTTTTGATCTCCATATCCAAAGCACCGGCATGATCTCCATCATCACCGGCATAGCACCATGATCTCCATCATCTCCGAGGTGTTGTCACATAGTTGCCTCCAGCAACTATTGCTTCTACAACTATTGCTAAGTCATAGCAATAAAGTAAAGCAATTACATGGCGTTTCATTATTGACATGCAGGTCATACAATAAATTAAGACAATCCTATGGCTCCTGCCGGTTGTCGTACTCATCGACATGCAAGTCGTGAACTATTACCAAACATGATCATCTCATACATCAACATATATCAAATCACAACTTGGCCATACTACATCACATCAGATGACCTGCAAAAACAAGTTAGACGTCCTCTACTTTGTTGTTGCATGTTTTACGTGGCTTCTGGGGCTGCTAATAAAAACCGTTCTTACCTACGGAAAGCCACAACGGTGATATACATGTTGCCTTTTAACCTGCTACAAGGACTGCCGTTGTCAAATTAGATTCAACTAAAGTGAGAGACAGACACCCGTCAGCCACATATGCAATACAAGTTGCATGTCAATTGTGGAACCAGTCTCTTGTGCGAGGACAAGTAAGGTTGGCCGCTTCATCCGACAATACCGTCGAATCCAAAATAACTAAGGAGGTAAGCAATCTGAACATCAGTGCCCACAACCAATTTGTGTTCTACTCGTGCATAACTTCTACGCATAGACCTAGCTCATGATGCCACTGTTGGGGAACGTTGCATGGAAAACATTATTTTCCTATGAAACACTCAAGATCTATTCTATGGATATGCTAGCAATGAGAGGGAGAGGTTTCTACATACCCTTGTATACTAAAAGCGTTAACAATCTAGAGATCATGGTTGGCGTAGTCGTACTCGCGTCGCGATCCAATCTGATCCAAGCACCGCACGAGCGGCACCTCCGAGTTTAGCACACGTACGACTCAGTAATGTCTCCTCCTTGTTGATCCAGCAAGTGGGAGAGGAAAGGTAGATGAGATTAGAACCAACACAACAACGTGGTGGTAGTGATGGTATCGGAACACCAGCAGGGCTTTGCCAAGTGTTGACGAAACGAGGTAGTGGAGGGAGAGGGAGGGGCAGCCGCCGTGTGAAGGGATGGGCTGCCCCTTCCACCTCCCCACCTTTATATAGGCGTGGGAGTGGCTGGTGGCTTGCCCTCAAAGCCCCTACGGTCGTTGGTCAACGGGGGAGGAAGGAAATGCCTCCTTTCCTTCCCCACCGATCGATGTCCCCCCTTTTTAGGGATCTTGATCTTATCCCTTTGGGATTTGATCCTATTCCTTTTAGGGGTGGATATTTGTGCGCCTAGACCAAGGGTGTGGGGCCTTGCCACACTACCCATGTCCATGTGGGTCCCCCATGCAGGTGGGCCCCACTCCGGATCCTTCTAGAACATTCCCGGTACAATACCGAAAAATCATGAATATTTTCTGGAACCCTGAATATGACTTCCCATATATAAATCTTTACCTCCGGACCATTCCGGAGCTCCTCGTGACGTCCGGGATCTCATCCGGGACTCCGAACAATATTCAGTTCTTGCCATCATTATCTCAATATTACCCTAGCGTTACCGAACGTTAAGTGTGTGACCCTACGGGTTCGAGAACATGCAGACATGAACGAGACTCCTCTTAGATCAATAATTAATAGCGGGACCGGGATGTCCATATTGAATCCCACATATTCAACGAAGATCTTTATCAAGTTGAACCATGATGTCGGGGATTCAGACAATCCCGTATGCAATTCCCTTGTCCAGCGATATATTACTTGCCCGAGATTGGATCGTCGGTATCACCATACCTAGTTCAATCTCGTTACCGGCAAGTCTCTTTACTCGTTCTGTAATATAATATCCCCATGACTAAATTCATTAGTCACACGCTTGTAATCTACTTTGTATATCATGTTACGGAGAGGGCCCAGAGATATCTCTTCATCATACGGAGTGACAAATTCCAGTCTCGATCCATGCAATGCAACAAACACTTTCTGAGATACCTCTAGAGCACCTTTATGATCACCCAGTTACGAAGTAATGTTTGGATACACACAAATCATTCTTACGGTGTCAGGGAGTTGCACGATCTTATGGTCTAAAGAACAGATACTTGATAAGAAGAAAGCTGTAGCAATTAAACTAAGTGATACGTGTTGGAAATATGCCCTAGAGGCAATAATAAATTGGTTATTATCTCATTTCCTTGTTCATGATAATCGTCTATTATCCATGCTAGAATTGTATTGATCGGAAACTCAGATACATGTGTGGATACATAGACAACACCGTGTCCCTAGTGAGCCTCTACTAGACTAGCTCGTTGATCAAAGATGGTTAAGGTTTCCTAACCATAGACATGAGTTGTCATTTGATAACGGCATCACATCATTAGGAGAATGATGTGATGGACAAGAACCAAACCATAAGTGTAGCATTTGATCGTATCAATAGTTTATTGCTACTGCTTTCTTCATGTCAAGTATCTGTTCCTATGACCATGAGATCATGCAACTCCCTGACACCGGAGGAATGCCTTGTGTGTATAAAACGTCACTTTGTAACTGGATGATCATAAAGATGCTCTACTGGTATCTCCGAGGGTGTCTGTTTGGTTGGCATAGATCGAGACTGGGATTTGTCACTCCGTATGATGGAGAGGTATCTCTGGCCCTCTCGGTAATACAACATCACAAGAAGCTTGTAAGCAATGTGACTAAGGAGTTAGTCACGGGATCTTGTATTACGGAACGAGTAAAGAGACTTGCCGGTAACGAGATTGAATTAGGTATGGAGATACCGATGATCAAATCTCAAGAAAATAACATACCGCTGGACAAAGGGAACTGCATACGGGATTGATTGAATCCTTGGCATCGTGGTTCGACCGATAAAGATTTTCATGGAATATGTGGGAACCAATATGGGCATCCAGGTCTCGCTATTGGTTATTGACCAGAGAGGTGTATCGGTCATGTCTACATGATTCTCGAACCCGTAGGATCCGCACACTTAACGTGCGGTGACGCTAGAGGAGTATTGGGATATGTACGTTGGTGACTGAATGTTGTTCGGAGTCCCGAATGAGATCCTGGACGTCACGAGGAGCTCCAAAATGGTCCGGAGGTAAAGATTTATATATGGGAAGTCACATTTTGGCTACCGGAAAAGTTTCGGGCTTTGCCGGTATTGTACCGGGAAGCTTCCGGAAGGTTTTGGAAGGTTCCTGAGGGTTCCGGAGGAGTCCGGAAGGGTCCCTCCAGCCCCTAGGGCATGTATGGGCTGTAGGAGGGCGCCCTCGCCTTATTGGGCCAGGGGCACCAGCCCCACAAGGCCCATGCTCCTAGAGGGAAGGGATACCCTAAGGGGGAGGGCCCTCCACTTGGATTTGAGGGCACTCCTCCTCCCTAGGGCCGCCGCCACCTCCTTGGAGCAGGGGAAAAGGGGGGCTCCACCCCTCCCCCTTGCTCCTATAAATAGAGGAGGGGTGGGGAGGGCAGCCACGCACCAATCCCTTCTGCCTTCCTTGGGCAGCCCCTATTCCATCTTCCCGAGTTCTTCCTCGTTCGCAGTTCCGGAGGCGCTTGGCGAAGCCCTACTGGCACTGCTCCACCACCATCTCCACCATGCCGTCGTGTTGGTCGAGATCCCATCTAGCTCTCCGTCCTCGCTTGCTAGATCAAGGAGGTGGAGATGTCATCAAACTGCACGTGTGCAGAACGCGGAGGTGCCGTCCGTTCGGCGCTAGATCGGATTGGATCGCGATTGGATCGTGAAGAGTACGACTACATCAACCGCGTTTTCAACGCTTCGGCTTAGCGATCTACAAGGGTATGTAGACACACTCCCCCTCTTGTAGCTATGCATCTCCATAGATAGATCTTGGGTGTTCGTAGGAAAAAAATTGTTTCCCATGCAACGTTCCCCTACAGTGGTATCAGAGATAGGTCTATGCGTAGATGGTATGCACCAGTAGAACACAAAGTGTTTGTGGGCGTTGATGTTCAGCTTGCTTACCTCCTTAGTTTTATCTTGATTCGGCGATATTGTGGGATGAAGCGGCTCGGACCAACCTTACTTGTCCTCGCACAAGAGACCGGTTTCACCGACCTACATGCAAACTTGTTTGCATAAAGGTGGCTGGCGGGTGTCTGTCTCTCTCACTTTAGTTGAATCGGATTTGACAGATGTGGTCCTAGCAGAAGGTTAAAAGGCAACTTTAGTATCACCATTGTGGCTTTGCGTAGGTAAGAACGGTTCTTGCTAGTTGCCCATGGCAGCCACGTAAAACTTGGAACAACAAAGTAGAGTACGTCTAACTTGTTTTTGCAGGGCATGTTGTCATGTGATATGGCCAAGACGTGATTTTATATATGTTGATGTATGAAATAATCATATTTTCTAATAGTTATCACGACTTGCATGTTGTTGAGTACGGCAACCGGCAGGAGCCATAGGATTGTCTTTAATTTATTGTATGACCTGCGTGTCAATCATTAATCACCATTTAATTGATTTTACTTTATCGCTATGCGTTATCAATAGTTGTAGAAGCAGTAGTTGGCGAGACAACCTCGTGACGACACGATGATGGCATTTTTTTGTATGGCATGTTTGACTCTTCGTATGTCTGTATTAGCATCCTTCAAACTTAATCTCTCTAAAGTATAACCATCAGGGGTATATCAATTTGTTTTGCGATGGCCAAGAGCCGTCAAGAAAATAGAAAAGCTTCAAACTTGTCTCTCTAAAGTGTAACGGTAAGGAAAATACCTCGATTGTGTCGTCTCCAGTAATTTCAGATAAGATTGTGACATGGACATATATGAAACAAAGGTGTCTCTGCCAGAAATAATCCATACATACATTCACTGACAAGTGGAACCTGTAAATGATTTTGTAAATATTTCAAAATGCAAAACTTGAACTATTGATCACTGCATCTTATTTGTAAAATGGTATGCTCGCTCCTATGATGTGCACCCATTTTTTACCACTGGGACCAATCAAAAGTTCTGTCGGGTGGTCCTTGTACCTACCAAGGCGACCATATATTTTCTTGGGGCCATGTAAAGCCGGGTCGAATAAGTCCGTTTTTTGTCCTTTTTCATCCATGGAAAAGTCTATCAATGAATATTGCACATTATTTGGCAATTGCGCAGAGTTTTCCACACAAACGGCTTCAATATTATTTTAAAGGTATAGTGCCTCTTCGAAGGCGAAGATTGTGTTTTACAATGAAGTGTCAAATTAGGTGTAGTTCTTTTTTTCTATGAAAATGACAGAAGATAAACTCTACTTAAAATTATGTCCAAAGTCTGACATTTCTTTGTGATGCCCCCGAACAATTCTTGCTTGTGAACTTGATGCCTTGTCGAGATGTTGATTTGTGGCCTTCTTTTACTATTTCCAACAACCAAGCAAAGCCGAAGTGTCCTATGGCCAATAAGATCATTCTGTACAGCAAGGCATTTTCAGGATGCAACTTACTTTGCCTCAAAGGTCCATGTAAAATTCCAAAGACTTGGTAAACCCCACTATGAACAGCAAGACTGCCGCCAAATCTACTGTCAACTTTTACAAGTAGGACAAATAGAACAAGTCAATGGTTTCCACTTAATACTAATTTACAAAGTATATTTTCTTACAAATACTTCTCCTTTTCACCATGCCTAGTGGGAACAAATTAGATATTGTTTTTTAATTTTCATCCATGGAGAAGTGCATCAACTGACTTTACATAGTATTTTGCTCGTTTTACCACAAAAATATAACAGCTTCACCATTTTTTGCATGGCGTGTTGACACCCCATAGGCCACTTGCTTAAACCCTACAATCTGCATGAACGGGAACTAGAGTTTACTTAACCGTATGGTGCATTATTAGCATATATCCTTATGTGTCGAGTCATGATAGCGGAGAACCATCAAGAAAAAAGGAAATCGTCAAAACTTATGTTATCTCTCATTGCTAGTTCCACGTTAGTAGGTAAATGTAGAACTTTCTATAAGTTAGCTCGTGATTAATCATCTGATCCGTGTTTCAGAATCAAGTACCAAACTAGGTGTAGTTATTTTTTTCATAATCAAAATAATAGAGGTTGTGAGAAAAAGGCAAAATATTTATTTATTTTTCAAATTTTAGCCAGAGGTTTGACAATAATTCAGTCAAGAATGGGGTTGAGCAACAATACCTGTTTGTAGTTAGCACATACTTCTTAGTGATGACCCCCAATAATACATGCATGCTTATATGAAGTTGAAGCCTTCTCGACATGTTAACTAGCTAGTGGCCTTTTTTTTCCTTCTTCAACAACCAAGCGAAAGATGATAGAGCTATGCACAATAGAAAAGTGGTCTCCTTTTGAGAGTCTTCCATTCTATTCCATTAATTCCAAAGACTTGGTAAATAAATAAAAAATGACAGCAAGACTTGGTACATATATGGTTGTGAAATTCACTTTATACTTTAATTTCCAAGTAGATAGAAGAGAAGAAGTAAATATATTTTGCTTAACAGGGACATAGTGCTAAAAGGGTAAATTAAGTTCATCTATATTGACGAAATGGGCATGAACAGATGGAAGTCAAAGGAAACGCAATATATGCCGTTCATCAAACCATGGCTTGAAATGGTCGAGATCACCAACACGAAGAAAAATGTACGTACTACCAGATTCAGGGACGGTTTTATTTTAGAGGGATAAATTTTGACGATTTTCTATTTTCATGACGGTTCTTGGCCGCCACGAAAGATATGGAAACATCCTAATGAATGGAGGAGTTGTTCTCGAGCGTTGGTAATATATCCTATGACCCTGATTGATCGCATTAGCTGTTTGGATGGAGCTCACAAGGATGGAGCTCACAAAAGCAGAGAATATGCACTGAAGAACAGCTCTCTCAAGGGTAACTACTACACGATAATGACATATACTGTGCATCCATCTATAGCTAGCTAGAGAAGTCAAATTAACCAGGTAAGACTAGGACCAAGCACGCGTGAACCTTCGTGACTCCATCCGAGCTCATTCCAACCAAGGGCTAGCTCAGTACGTGCACCCACAGCATATATATATATATATATATAGAAAAGAACACTTGGATCATTGTCCAAGGCAAGTGTAACAAAGCAAGACGTACAGTTCGATGGATTGGAGAGGAAGAGCGCAAGCAGAAGAAGAATAAGCAACAAATTGATCAAAATTAATGGTGCGAGAGGTAGCTGTGAAGGAGAGCATGGGGAAGGTGATGGAGAGTGATCAACAGCATGGAGGTGCGCTCGAGGGAGAGGTAGTTGTAGGAGAAAGGGAAGAGGAGCTGCTGGAAGAGGAAGAACAAGGCGATGACGACCTGGTGCTACCTGGGTTCCGGTTTCACCCCACCGACGAGGAGCTCGTCACATTCTATCTCCGGCGGAAGGTGGCCAGGAAGCAACTGAGGTTTGAGATCATCAAGGAGATGGACATCTACAAGCATGAGCCCTCTGACTTGCCAAGTAAGTACACAAGTATCTTTTCGCAGGGGAGCATGCCTACAAAGTAGTTAATCTTGCATGCATGAGTCCATGATGTATAGTTCATGAACCAATCACATCTTTTTTACTTGATCCAAAATCCTTTCTGTGCCACCTAATAACAATCGGTTCGGTGATACACGATTTTAACTTTTCTTTCATCTATGATATCGTTGTGACCATTTTTTGCATTGTCTTATATAGCGTGGATAAATATTTATAGGCAGTAATGGTCACAACCTAATAATTCAGAAAGCGATGGAGGTTTGGAGATGTTCTAGACAAGATCATCATTTACATTTGTCCATGGTCTTCACTTATTTAGTCCGTCATGCATGCCAAGATTTTCTATGTACGATATTATAAGCATGCTTTTCAGATTTTTTTTTAATTTTCTTTCTATTTTTTCAAATTACTGTTCATAAAGGGTGTAGGGAAACCCGGGAGCTATAACACCTTTCTCCATGTACAAACTACCAACACTGAAAGTTAATAGACAATGACATCTAAAAATGGTTAATACACAATAAACAAAATAATATCATAGAAACCTAAATTTGCTGCAAATTAATTGTGTGCAGAGGCGAACACGGTTGGAGGTGACGAGGAATGGTACTTCTTCTGCCTGCGGGGAAGGAAGTACCGGAACAGCATCCGGCCTAACAGGGTCACCGGCGCAGGCTTCTGGAAGGCCACCGGCATCGATCGGCCGATACACGCTGGCGGCGTCTGTGTCGGCCTCAAGAAGTCGCTCGTCTACTACCGCGGCAGCGCCGGCAAGGGCACCAAGACGGAGTGGATGATGCACGAGTTCCGCCTTCCTCCATGCCCCGCCACCGCCGCCCACTCCTCGCCGTGCTTTCTAGAAGCGGTATGTCGCGTCGTCATCTCAGATCTCTCTTTCTCTCCCGCCGGCGGCCTTGGTTGATGTTCCATCGCGACTTCTAAGCTGAACTCATGCCTGGAAAAAACAGCAGGAGGTGTGGACCATATGCCGGATCTTCAAGAGGAGTATGACCTACAAGAAGCACCCGCAGCAGCAGGTCGCCGGCAGAGTGGCCATTACAGCCGCGCCGCAGCAGGACTCGAGCTCTACCACTGGCTGCAGCCTCGAGTCGGACAGCACCGGGGAGTACGAATACGAATACATGAATTGCATGCAAGCGCCGTCGCAGGGTCCGGCCGCAGCGAACAACGTGAACAGTGGATACAACGGCCAGCATTTCCAGGGGCTGCAACATTGGAACAGCGCCGCTCCAGCGGTCCCGCAGCCTCTCCCAGCTATGGCCGCCATCCGTGCGAGCGTTCCCAGCTCGCCGGCGGCGAACGATGATTGCTGGGACGACATTGTCAGGATGGTGATGGAGCTCACTGATCCGAGTGTGTTCTACGATTGTAGATATTGACCTACGATTGTAGATATTGACAGACCAATTACAACTATATAGTACTACTACACAATACACGATAGCAAAACCTGCGGCCAAGCAGGCAAGACACGTGCATGTGGGACCCACCTGTCAGGGTCCTAAAACAGGTGTCCACCATTTCCATGATAGCTCGTGCCAGCGAGAGTTTGTTAGTTTCTTCGTCGCCAGTACCAATTATTTTGTCTATGTACATTGTACTCCATCCATTCCAAAATATAAGGTGTATTAATTTGTTGAAAAGTCAGACTTCTCTAACTTTCACCAAATTTATAATGAAAATTATGAATATTTACACTACCAAATCAGTATCATAATACAGTGTAGTTTAGAACCGAAATCCTAATAAACAAAATGAAATTGGATGGCACAATTAATCTAGCTTGTTGAAAGATTCAAAATAAGAGAAAAATATATAACGGTGCCCCACTTGTAGTGTACCGAGGGTAAAATTACACCACTATAGGAAACAGGGCGTTTGCCGACGGCTAAAGCTATGCCGACGGCCGCCGTTGGCATAGCAGCATGCACACCGACGGAGAGCACAAAACCGTCGGCAAAAAATCACCGTCGGGAAATCTCCGGCTATGCCGACAGTACCTGTGCCGTCGGCAAAATCCATATCTAAGCCTACGGCCGCCGTCGACAAAGGCCGAATCTAAGCCAACGGCCACCGTCAGCATATAGGTGGTCGGTGGCCGTCGGCATGTGTGCCATCGGCTGTCGGAAGGCTGACGCCGTTACATCTATGCCGACAGCCCCTGACGGCGGCCGTCGGCATAGTTTTTTTCTTTTTGTTTACTTTTTCCTGTTTTCAAAACTAAGTTCTCTAAACTTAAAACATAAACAAATTATATATCAATTTGGGGTAGAATTTTGCATAGAGTATGAATATACACTTTGTTTATGATTTTGAAAATGTTTAAAATGTGACCTCACGTACTTTTGCAAATAGGTCCTTATACTTTGTATAAATCACAACTAATTCATAATTGCATCGGTTTTGACAAACCTTATATGTTTTTCGATCAGAATCTGGAAAGGATTTTGTTATTATACTATGTTTTGAAATTTGAACAAACTATAATCATGTTTGTTTCAAAATTTCTAGAAAACACCCTCTTGTTTTGATTTGTTTGTATGTTTTTCATTCCTTGGCCAACAATCAAAGTTTTTGTCTATTTGAATCATAAAGTTTCAACGATTTCAAAAATCATGTGTTCAATATGAAATGTTTTATTATAACTTTGATGCTTTGCTGCAATAGAAAAAGTCAAAGGGGTAGATCTCGGGGTCAAACTGTAGGGTAACGCAGCAGAAAACAAAAAAATTCCGACCTACGTACCAGCCCAGGATCACTATGGAGACTGCATACAAGGTTTGATCTTTTTCGTTACTGACTCGTAGCGCAGCGGAAGTAGAGTCGATTACGATCGGCGGTGCAGATCCCCGCAGCTAGGATTTACAACCTCCCAACTGCGAGGATGTATACCCTCATCCGCCCCCGGACAGCCCTCCGGGAGGCGGTCGGACAGTCCCTCGGACGGTGTCACGGACAGCCCTTCTGGAGGACCATCGAAACTCGGACAGTCACTCGGACAGCCCTTCCGGAGGACCATCGAAACTCGGACAGTCACTCGGACAGCCCTTCGGGAGGCACTCTCAAACTAAGACCAAAACTATGATCTCTCTACAGAGTTGCACACATACGGTCTCAACTATCCGGCAGGGCTTCGCCGTCCAGAACTAGTTCCTGACGGAACCCAGACAGCCTTTCGGCTCTACGAAACTATTTTGCTGGGAGGGAGAGAGAAGCCAGACAAGTCTATGGCATGTGTATGAGAGCAAGAATGAGATTTGGGCTGCCCCTTCCACCTCTATTTATAGGAGAAGGAGGGGTGGAGGGGCTGAAATTTCAGCCACATCCATCCATGTCATCTCCAAGATATTTTGGAGCAAAAGCCCAAAAAGGTGGCTTTCCAAAAAGTAATCCAAAAAGCACTTTCACTATTCACGACGACATATTTCAGCGTCCGTTCGAACTGAAAATATTCATGGGGCCTTA
The DNA here is from genome assembly GCA_039707655.1 of Elymus sibiricus. NCBI lineage: Eukaryota > Viridiplantae > Streptophyta > Magnoliopsida > Poales > Poaceae > Elymus > Elymus sibiricus. The sequence continues at coordinate 536,148,587 of CM077675.1, forward strand.
GAACATTTCCAGTACCCACTAAAATAATTTTCAACACGATCCGAAACAATTCCGGTTTAGTGATTTTCATCTGCGAAAAGCATGTGAAGCGGTTCCGGCAGCTCCGGAACATTTCCGGTTTTCATCCCGGAAAATTCCAGAAAGTTTCCAGAACGATTCTGGCACCCTCCAAGAATTATCAGGCATGTGCCGAAATCATTTTGACTTTATGGTGTACTCCGAAACAACTTTTCGGTTTAGTGATTTTAATCTGTGAAAAGCAACTAAAGCGGTTCCGGCAGTCCGGAACATTTCCGGTTTTTGTCTCTGAAAAATCTCAGAAGTTACCGGAACAATTCTGGTACCTTCCAATAATTTCCAGGCATGTGCCGAAACCAATTTGACTTTATGGAATACCCTGAAACAACTTTTCAGTTTCACCGGAACTATTCCGATATCCTCTCCGGAACGTTTCCGTTTCGTCCGAAACTTTTTCGGTGATTTTCTCTCAGACTCCCCGTCTAGTATTCAGCAGATAGATGACCCTTAAGCGTGTGACCCTATAGGTTCGGTGAAGTATAGACATGACCCGGAACCCCTTCCGATCAATGATCAACATCGGAGCCGTGGACACCCATATTGACCCCTATACCCACACGAATGAATATTCGAGTGAACCTCCAGTTGCCGTGTGCTATTCCTGTTGCTTCGCGATATGTTACAAATACCCGAGGTGAGACATGTTGGCATCCCCGCGGATCAACAACTTGTCCACTATGCCAGTTACCTCGTTACCGGTATTGTTCTCTTTTCTCGTTCCCGTGTTCCGGCATCCCCGTGATCAAATCACAAAGTGTCTGGCCAGACGATGATGGATACCATAACACCGAGAGGGCCCAGAGATATCTCTCCATCGTCGGAGGAGCAAATCCCAATCTTGAGCTATCAAGTTACTTGACATACTTTTCCATGAACCCGTAAGCCGCCGTAATAGCCACCCATTTACGGATGACGTTTAACAAACCCCAAAGTTCATGAAGCAAGCATGAAGTAACTCGATACTCTCATGGTCTAAGGAATTATGCAAACGTTAACCATATTTGTGTTATTAACCATTAACTTATGACGAATGAATCTCATAGCATAACATCAATTCCGGTCGATTCAACACAAATGTTCTTCTAACATTGTGCCCTCAAAATTGCCGGCATAGACATGCCCATGATCAGGAAAACAGGATCATCATGCAATACTTGAGCCAGTCTTAGAGGCCAGACTAGGAATACATTTTACCGTTTATTATTCCACACGTGCATATCAGTCTTCCTCCGAGCCTCGTGGTTATTGTAGACTCGAGAACCATAGCAGTTATAGCATGGAACATAAACCTAATTATGAACAGGGAGATAATCAATAACATATATTATTGCCTCTAGGGCATATCTCCTACACAAACTGGCCAGGGTTAGGCCGCTCGGGGGTCTTCAGAGGGTAGCAATGCCACCAAATCTTGCATTGGGTCCTAGTACATGTCTAAAAGTGCGATGGGAGGAGTAAACACTCAACACACAGCTCCGGAGTGTGACCCCCTTCACGGACGGCACTACCGCTAGCACTTAGAGGGGGAAAACTACCACAGAGGGTAGCCCGAAGGGAATCTTTTGATAATCTGGGCTCAAAATTTGTTTCAAAATGTTCCTATGGGCTAACCTAGCATAACCAGGTAGAAAAGTCCATTGGTCTAATGCCATCCGTCAAAAGTCAAAGGGGGTAGACTTCCCGGTCAAACGGGCCAGGGCTAGGCCGCTCGGGGTTCTTCAGAGGGTAGCAATCCCACCAGAAATTGCATTTTGTCCTACTACATGTCTAAGAGTGTGGTGGGAGGTTTAATCACCAACACCCAGCTCCGTAGTGTGACCCCCTTCACGGACGGCGATACCACCGAAGTAACGTTCATCGTTTTTGGTGTTGTATGAATTGTCCTCAATAGTCAAAGCGTGATCAATTCATGAAATTTTTACACTGTAGATACACAATAGCTACAAGCTATGTGCCAATTTTTCATAGTTTTTAGAGATGTAGAAGTATCTTAATTAACTCCTCTTTACAGATTGTTCTTTACTACGATTGTTGTTATAGCTGCATTGGCTGCTCATGTTGGTTTGTTTTATGATTATATTACTGGATAGTAATTTTAAATAAGTGTTCAATATGAAATGTTTAATTATAACTTTGATGCTTTGATGCAATAGAGAAAGTCAAAGGGATAGATCTTGAGGTCAAACTGGCCAGGGTTAGGCCGCTCGGTGGTCTTCGGAGGGTAGCAATGCCACCAAATCTTGTATTGGGCCCTAATACATGTCTAAGAGTGTGGTGGGAGGTGACCCCCTTCACCCACCACAGTAGCTACAAGCTATGTGCCAATTGTTCATAGTTTTTAGAGATGTAGAAGTATCTTAATTAACTACTCTTTACAAATTGTTCTTTACTACGATTGTTGTTATAGCTGCATTGGATACTCATGTTGGTTTGTTTTATGTTTATATTACTAGATAGTAGTCAGTATGAAATATTTAATTATAACTTTGATGCTTCGCTGCAATAGAGAACGTCAAAGGGGTAGATCTCGGGGTCAAACTGGCACTCAGGCTCCATCAATGGGACCACCACCACCAAATCTTGGACCGGCCCCAATAATGCTAACGATAGAAGAATTGTTGGCACGTGATGGTGACGGGACTCCGGCTAGTACATTGCCAATCTAGTCAAGCATTACCTATCAGTTTTTTAACAAATAGCTTGAGATCTCTCCTTAATGTCTCTTTCGAACACAATGTAGGATAGGATCACATGTAGCTCGTGGTGATGGTACTTCTGCTTCACGGAGCCCAGTCACCCCAGTTTATCACCGAGGTGGTGATGCGGGTGGTGGTTCGAGCTCGACCCGTGGCTCGCCCCTTCTGGTTAGTCCCCTACTCTCAATAGCTTCATTTTCAACCGCAAACTTAGAACTAGTCAAAATGCCATGCGAAATGCCATCCTAAATGGTTGTCCTTCTTCATTTTGTAATGACGATGCTCTTTGTCGGTGGTCTTCGGGTTCTGGTGGTGGGCGGCGCTCGAAGGACTTGGTTTCATTATGTCTTAGTTGGTTGAGTTGATGGTACTATGTGTTATGATATGATGATAATGTTTCATACTTGATTTCATGTTTTATATTGCTATGTGATGATATGATGCTCTATGTGTTATATAGTGATGATATGATGCTCTATGTGATGATACGTGGCATCAATATATGTGCGATATAGTTGATGTGATGATGAGGTTATATCTGTGATGACAATGAGGATGAGGTTATATGTGTGATGATAATGATGCAGTAGCTGTAGGCTATTAAATCTGCAAGGCAGAACTAAATTCAAACAAAAAAATTGACCAAAACTATGCCGACGGCATAGATGCCACGTGTCGGCAACTGTTAAATTTGACCAAAACTATGCCGATGGCAACGCCGTCGGCTTACTTTTCATCAAGCCACCAGTTAACGACACATGTCCACCCCTATGCCGACAGTAAAAGCTATCGGCATAGATTCTACATATGCCGACGGCTTTTACCGTCGGCATAGAGGCCAGCCACGAGGCACTGGTTGTTGCCATGTGTCCATCTATGCCAATGGTAAAAGCCGTCCGCATAGATTCTATATATGCCGACGGCTTTTACGGTCGGCATAGGTGGGAGACGTGGCCCATCCTTACTTTGACACGTGTCCGAACGGCATTAGGCGGCGTGCCATCTATTTTTTTGCCGACAAAAAACTATGCCAACGGCCAGAGCTTTAGCCGTTGGCATAGATGACTTATGCCGTTGGCACGAAGTGTTGATTCCTATAGTGCACCTTCCTGAAGTTACATTAGAACAAAGGATAATTGTTTTCCTTAGAGCCTATATATGATGTTGTGGATGTGAGAAAGTAGTGAAGAACTACATGCATTGCCATGAAGATGAGAAAAACAAACAATACAAAGCAATGAAGAACTACATGCACTACCAAGAAAGTGAGAAAGAGCCAATATCTTACATGTCAAAATTTGAAAATTTTCATGATTGGTGAAAGTTAGTGTCGAGGTGTTCTGCAAATTCAAACACTTATGTGGAAAAATTCACACCCTATTTCATCTTACATGTCAAAATTTGAAAATTTTCATGATTCATTTGCTATTTTTAAGGCATTAAATGGATTTCTAGATATTTAATGCATATATTTCAAATTTGAACTACATGTACATGAAAAAATGCCAACAAATTGGTTGAAAAATCGTATTTAAGTTTTTGAATATATTTGTAGGTCTTATCCAAGAAATGTTTTCAAAATACAAACATTTAGGTGGGAAAATTCAAACAGTAACTTTGAGGTTATAGATTTTGGAATTTAAAAAAATGTAGATGAAGACTGAAAACTATGGAACTTGGTATTGTGTCATGATATAACCTCGAGAGGATCTGTTTAAATTTTGAAAAAGCTTTCACAAAAGTTGTGATATACATTGTAGTTTTGAAAGGGAAAGTGTTAGGTTTGAAGGCGAAGTCACAGTTGTTTCATCATTGGACCTTGGAATTTTTTCGTCATTCAACATACACCATTACATATTCCATATCAAAAATTGGCATCCTTCAGGGTTCATTTACTATTTTTAAGGCATTAAATGGATTTCTAGGTATTTAATGGATATAATCAAAATTTGAACTACAAGCACATGAAAAAATGCCCACAAATTGGTTTAAAATCATATTTAAGGTCTTGAGTATATTTTTAGGTTTTATCCAAGGTTGTTTATGAAAATTCAAACATTTAGGTGGGAAAATTCAAACAGTAACTTAGGGGTTATTCGTTTTTGAATTTTAAAAAATGTAAACGAGGTCAGAAAATTATGAAACATCGCTTGGTGTCATGATAGGACCTCGAGAGGATGTGTTTAAAATTTTCAAGAAAAATAAGAATGGAAAAAACATTTTAATAGTTTATTTTAATCCTTTACCGAGTGTTCCATTTTTTCTGAGTGTAATATATCGGTCACTCGGTAAAATAAGTCTTTACCAAGTGTCCAAGAAAAGATAGTTGGCAAATGCCTAGACTTGTTGCTATGCTTCGGCAGGCCGTCGCCTAGCGGGTGCCTCGATCCCCTTCTGGCACTCACGAATGCTCCGCCACCACGATCCATCGCTGTCGTCCTCGTGCCTCCCTCCACTTTTGCCACACCCCTAGTAAGCTTTTAGGGTATTCAGTAAATTTGGTGATATTTTTAGGGATTTAAATGGTACGGGTGTGTCATAATTTGTTATAAGAGTTTTTGAGTATGTATTACATCAATAGTAATAATTGCTTCGTTGTCCGGGGAAGGATCGTATAATTTCAAATGGTAAAGTGTAATAAGGCTCGAGGGAGAGCTGATATATAGTTTGATATTACATCAATGGTTAATTAACTGCAAATAGAAAAGAGACACAACAATGCATGTCAGCGTCATTTCACAATCTTCTCAACGGTCATCTTGCACTTCTTGGTCTCCCTGGTATACTTTAGCCCCACACTGCGACTCAGCCTTTTGAAGGGAGGACCTGTCTTGGGCAATGTAATTCTGCTCCTTCTGGTGGTGTATTTTTTACCATCATCTTCTTCTGCTGGGTCGCCGAATTAGTCAAAGTCTTCCTTGTCAGTGACTGCATCCATTCTGACGATGCTCCTTTTGCCTCTGCTCATGACCACACGGCTCGGCTTTGCCAGGTCGGTTATGTGGAAGCATTGGGCCACGTTCTAGCTAATACCCATGGCTCATTTTGGACGGTTATTCCTTTCACATTCTTCTCATTCTTTACGGGTATAACCATGGTAGTGAAATTATGGTCTTCGTGTATGACACTCTCAACCCATCTGACATGGAATATTATGACCTTGTACTCTCCCGAGTAGTCAAGTTCCCATATATCTTTGAGCTTGCCATAGTATCTGCCCTTTACATTACTGGTCAAGGCCTCCATCGTCACCCCCGAGTTCTGCTAATCACTATCCTTTTTGTCTCTATCCTCTGTATAGAATGCGTATCCACTGATATCATATGCTTGATAAGTCATGACATTGCAACTGGGGCCATGTGCCAAGGCAAAGATGATCTTTGCTTTTTCATCACTCTCTAGTAATGGCTTCTTCAGAATGTCATCATTGAACTAAGCCGCGAAGGAGGAGTTGTGCTCTCTCATGATTTGGTCATCGGTCTTTGTTTGCCCAAGGTCCTTATTCTTTTTTCTTATTGCCTTTTTGTGCTTTTCCAACCAAGAATCAACCACTTTTAGGTGTTGTAACGCTACTATGTGTGATCTTTTGAAGTCTTTGCATTAGTTTGGTTTATCAATGTCCACATGGAAATTCTTCTTTGATGACATGTGACCTACTTCTTCGAGCCTATGAACGTGCTTCTTAACGCGCAGACCAATAGGTTTTTTCACATCCATGTAACCCATGCAAAATGCGATGCAGTCCTCTGTCCTAAAAACCTGGATGATGCTTTCATCCGGACAGGCCCTGTTACGAACGTATCCCTTGTTGACCCCATTCTCTCTCTCTCTCTCTCTCTCTCTCTCTCTCTCTCTCTCTCTCTCTTGTGTGGTAGACAATGTTCCTCCGATGCCTCCTTCATGCGCTAGAGCAGTCGTTTAATCCTCCAAGAATGAAGAGCGCCAAGGAGAAGCAGCTATGACTGAATATCCTTACTAAGCAGTGGCGCAACCAGGAATTGTGTGCGTTCGTGATGGCCTAACTTTGCCAATCAGAGGGCTGACCGGCCTTGCTCCTTACCTACAGCTAATTAGTTAGGGTTTTTTCCTGAGTTCGCATCGTAGATTTATTTCTGAATAATGAAATATATTAATATCAAGAAGATACCAATTACACCCAGCCTCTGCAACAATATGGTATCAAGAGATATTCAAGACATCGAGGATGCACATAGTCAAATTATTACAAAATGATAAAGAAAAAAGGAAAAAAGAGCAATGATGATCCACGCCAAGCAGCCACACCGACCACCCCTGACAACACCATGACTATGAGATTGGTTCTCCAAAAGTAATACATCTAGGAAGGCAACGACGCGCTAGCGCCGCCATTGTGAAATCCAATCAGTAAAGGCCAGATCATGGGTTTTCACCCTGAAGATCAAGTCCGAGCAACCTCCAAGCAAGCTCCAAGCAATGTCTTGAGCAAGGAAACAGTGCGAAAACACCGCCATTGCCAGGTACAACCAATTAAGGTCAGATTTAGGGTTTTCCCCCGAAGCTCGAGACCGAGTACTCGAGGAAGCACCCCCGGAGCCAAAAAAATTGTACAGGGTGTGCCACTCCCAAAAAAAAATTTAACATCACATGTCTAATCCATAAAATTAACTAAAATAACAATGTAAATAGATTAATCAAGTCTCACAACATTATAGCTTATTGAAGTCTCACAAAATAACAATACAAATAGCCTTACATAAATAAAAGATTGAGTGAATACCAGTTTCACTATTGGAATCGATGTCTTTGCCTAGTGTCAAAATCTTTGCCGTGTGTACATTTTCAGGGACTCGGCAAAGTCGCCAGCCTAAATAGTGTGACAGGAAAAACACTTGGTAATGACGAAACACTCGGCATAGTCATCGCTTTGCCGGGTGTCGATCCCGAGACACTTGGCAAACGGGTGGACACATGTTCCTACTCGCCGCTGGTGACGGCGGAGTGACGGCGCGTAATTTATGTTAAATGGTGTAATTTTTGTCACAAATATCAAACTAAGAGGTAAAAAATAGAACCTACTGTAAAAGATAACATAAGTAAATAAATAACAACACCAGACTACTACTTTAAGATTTCGTATTGCCGTGAAAGCACCAAGTATATCTTCTTCGCTTACTTCCAATAATAGAGCTCCCTCAATATATGTCACTAAGTAATACAAATACTCTCTTCAGCTTGCCCTTTAGCCACAACCGACGGTGATGAAGAAGTTACAATTTTCTTGGGTTTAGCTTCCTGTTTCCAAAAAGGGGCATAATGTCACCGTTCCTCTTTATGTTTTGATTCTACAATCACAATCCAAAATAACACAAATCAAGTAAACAACTGGCCATGACTACAACTATACAAATCAACTAATCAAGTATTTTCTAATTTCTACGATCAATCTAGACACTAGTCAGTTCAGCCCAACGGTACGAAGTACACTAGATACCTCCGCTAGAGCAGTCGAGCTCAGTGCCTCGATGGTGTTCAATAGTCAGTAGTGGTAGCCAAGTTTGAAGTCACCACTCGCCGAAGGTCATGCTTCATAGTCGCATAGTTCGGAGTTAGGTGCCGGTGTGCTACCACCGCAGCGGGCCATGGCTGTGCGACGATACAAGAGTGAGGACCTGGACCGGGGGGTGGAAGGACACTACCGAACATGGGAGCAAAGGAAGGCACCGAGGTGGGGCGGGGTGGGCTGCGTGCCGTGGCTTGGACAGTCGTGGTCCGTGGAGGTGGGAGGCGGAGCGGCTAGGCTAGTCGTGGAGGTGGCAGTCAGGGTTCGGTCGATCTGGAATTCATGATGGGGACAGCACGGGCGAGTGACAACATGCCCGCATGACACCATCATGCCCTTTGAGACCATGATGCGGTATCCAGAAAAGACTCCCGTCTCCTAGAAAAAAAGGCATCTACCAGCGCCACCACCCAAAACATTAGGCACCACCTGATACGTCTCCAATGTATCTATAATTTTTGTATGTTTCATGCCTATTATCATTTAAGTTTGCAATATTTTTAAAGCTTTTTGAGGGACTAGCCTATTAATTCAGTGCCCAGTGCCAGTTCCTATTTTCTACTATTTTTTAAATTTTAGGAAATCACCGTACAAAAAATCCTTAGAAAAATATAAGAAAATTCGAGTGTTTTTGCATCACCGGAGGACCAGTGGGCCTTGGACCCCCACCTGGAGGGGCCCACAGGGCCTAGGTGCCCAACTTACAGGGGCGCCAAAGGGGGGCGCCTATGCTATGTGGGACTCCCCCGAGGTGCCTCCGGTGCCTGATGGCTTTATATACCCCCAAATCCTATGTGGGAATTATCGTGCATTTTTTTGCCGCCGCCACTTCATGATCCGATGGGATCTTCATCTTTAGCCCTTATTTGGTACTCTGCCGGAGGGGGAATTCATCTCCAGCATCACCAACATCGATCTTCGTGCTCCAAGATGAGTTGTGAGTCCTCCAACCCCTAGACTATAGATTCATAGAACTAGCCACGATGTAATCTCTCCACTTTGTTGTTCAATACAATAGCCATGTGAGCTGCCCTACATGATTATGGTTAATCTGATGTAATCCTTAGCGGTGATGTAGATCATGTGATGAATTATTTCTTTATGTTCTGATTTATGGATGCCTTTATGTTTGGTTTATAGATGCATATTTCTCGCTGGTTTTTTGTTTACTCTTGGCCTGTTTAGATCGGTAGCCAGTAGAGGGAGAGGTATGCATTAGTTGCGTTCAATGTTGTAGGTAAACTACTGATGTGACAGAAAGTGGAAAAGGCTTGTAGTGTATTGTTGACACTAAGGATAAATGGTTATAGGAGGACTAAAACGAGTCATATAGAACACAGTATGTCATTGTACTTAAAGTCCTATTTTATTGTGCCCTTTTTGACATGGTTATGTTGCTTACCACACTTTTATACATTGGAGGGTTATACTTGGGGAAACTATGAAACCCGGTCCAATTTTTAGCATAATAATCACCTTCCAACAACTTTTATACACACTTTTTTTTTCAGTTTTGTTTTATTCCGAAAATACAAAAATATTATCTACCACCTTATCTTTTAATTATCTTGTGCAACTAGCAAGACTAGCAAGGTTGACACCCTTGTTAGAACTGTTGGGGACACAAGTGAAGCTTTATATGTGTTGCAGAAACTTACCCCTATTGCAGAATGTTGTTACCTCCACTTATTGATACCATTGTTTCTCACCAAGCGAAAACTTGTTGCTTGCTATAAAGTCCTGCACTTGGGAGCTCAACTCGTTGTTAGGATATACACCTTGCAATCAGCAACCCTATTCTGGTGCCGTTGCCGGGGAGGTAAAATTTCTGTAATAGGTTCTGTAGCACTTTTATTATCTTCCTTGTTTTACATCATCTTTAGTTTTTTTTTTATCCTTGTTAGTGTTATTATCTTGCAAAAATATCAAATGCTCCAAAAGGTTTTATAATTTCAGTACCTATTTACTTTTTGTTTCTTAGTTGTAATGGGTACTTCTGCTGCAAACATGAAGTTGCGTGACTACACCACAAAAAACAATAATTTCACCAGTACACCTACCACATCACCCACTATTATTGCTGAATCTTATGATATTAGCTTTGCTTTGCTTAACTTGGTTATGAAATATCAATTTTCTGGCTCATTTAGTGAAGATGTTGCTTCTCATTTGCACAACATTGTTGAATTATGTGATATGCAAAAAATTAATGATGGAGAGGCCGATAATGTGAAACTTAAATTGTTTCCTTTTTCACTATGAGCTAGAGCTATAGAATGGTTGCAATCTTTTCCTAAAGGTAGTACTGATTCTTGGAATAAGTGTAAGGAACTTTTTATTGGAAAGTATTATCCCCTGCTAAGATAATACAACTCAGAAATGCTATCATAAATTTTAAGAAAAGTGATAATGAACATTTAGCACAATCATGGGTAAGAATGAAAAGCATGCATTGAAATTGTCCAAGTCATGGATTAGATGATTGGATAATGCTTACCACCATTTATGCTAGACTTAATGTTATGTCAAGGAATGTTTTTGATTCAGCTGTAGGTGGAACCTTTATGAACACGACTCAACCAAATGCTAAAGGTCTTTTGGAGAACATGATGACGAACTATGCCCAATGGCATACTGATGACCCACAAGTGTAGGGGATCTATCGTAGCCTTTTCGATAAGTAAGTGTGTCCAACCCAACGATGAGCAGAAGGAATTGACAAGTAGTTTTTAGCAAGGTTTCACAGTAAAAGTTGTATTGATAATTTGATAGGTTGTTTGATAGCAAGATAATTAATAAAATGGTAAATAGTAACAAAAGTAATAGAGTGCAGCAAGTGGCCCAATCTTTATGTATTCTAAGGACAAGATGGTTGTGTATCTTATAATGATTAAAATGCTCTTGAGGGCACACGGGAATTTCGTCAAGTTACTTTCACAAAGTTACATTGAGTTACCGTTCATTGTTTTGATGGGTGTTGTGTGGGTAGACCTATCCTAAGGTATTGTCGTTACTTGAAAAAAATACCAACTTATGATTATATCCTCCAGGCAAGCATCGGCAAATACAAGAGAAGTAATTAAGATAGCACTAAACGTTGGATTCCAAAATAGCCACTCGTGAAACAATTCATAACTCGGGTTTAGGTTTCTATCACTCCCGCAACGCATCATCTACAAAATAATTCCACAATGCCTTCCCCTAGGCCCAATGATGGTGAAGTGCAATGTACTCGATGTTCACATAACACCGCTAGAGGAAGAACACCACAACATAATATTAGAACATTAAACGGTATTCAACTTCACATGATTACTAGCAACAAGATTTGTCCCATGTCCTCAAGAACTAATGGATCTACACACAAGACATCATATGGATCATAATTACTGGGTATGAATATATGCTAAACAATCTGAACATAACAATCTTTCACCGACAAAACTCCTAAGCATCAATTACAAGATGTAATCAACACATAAAAGTACTCTTAGCAACCGATCTGAGGTTATGATACACAGATTGGATAGATGGATGAACTAGGGTTGGAGATCGAGATGGTGCTAGTAAAGATGTTGATAGAGATGATGATCCCGACGATGAACGGAGTGTTGGTGATGACGATGGCCTCAATTTCCCCCGCTTGGAGGGAAGTTTCCCCGGCAGAATCGCTCCATCGGAGAGCAAAAGTGCTCTGCCATGGTTCTGCCTCGTAGACGGCGGCGGAAAGCCCCGAAAATGTTTTGTATTTTTTTCTAGGGAATTTCTTAATTTATGGCCAAAGGGCATCGGGAGAGGAGCTCCCGGGCCTCCAGACGGCCTCCCCACGTGGCCACGCGGTGGCCTGGCCATCTGGGGCCCTGGTGGCTCCCCTCTGTCCCATCTTTGGTCTCTGGTCGTCATATTTTCTGGAAATAATTCACAAAAATCCCCAGCTGATTTGGAGCTTTGGAAAATTGCTTTTTCTTCTATTGTAAATTTGGTGCAGATTGCTAGTTGTCTGGTAATTTCCCTCTCTCTGTATACCTTGCATTTTAAGAGAGAAAAAGCATTAGAAATGCATCATAATGTGAAATATATCATTGAAATAGGATAAATTATAATAGGAAATAGTGATGCAAAATAGACGTATTAGCTCCCGCAAGCTTAGAGTCCGCTTGTCCCCAAGCGAATACCGAGCTCAGTAAACATGACCACAAGTTTATGAAGAGAGGTGTCGATAATAAAGAATACGGTCATGACAGCATCACACTTACTAACATCATTATATATCCTAAACAGCAATTCTTTCTCATAAAACTTCTCATGAACAAGTAATGATCAATTCACATGTAAAGGTTTAACAAGCAAAGTCTCATGTGTCCAGCAAACTATGTTCGTAGTCATTACACAATCACAATTTCATCCATATTTTTCCAGAAGAGTCTATGTAAGAGCTTTGATTTAGCAAATGCCACATGCTCAACTACCATTTAGTCTTTAGATGATTATTAGCACTCAGGAGCATATTTTTAGAACAAACAGTTTCATTGGACACAAAGGAAGATAGAAGTTTAGCAATGTTTAACTATCCAACTTTCTTATCTCGGGGATAATGTCAAGAATAATGAATCGTGATTATATATATTCAACTCGATATATGTGCCTGTATCTTTCCCCACCATACAATGTTTTCCAAGTGGAGAATAATGATGTTGGAATAAGAGGTTGACTCAGCATAAAAAAAAGATAGGCCCTTCGCAGAGGGAAGCAGAGGTTGCCATGCACTTCTGATGTCGAATGTCTGAGTATTTAATGAAAAGGAACTTGACTTTAGAATTTTCATCCCATCACAAGATCGTACAAAGGCTACTTCCCTTCCAATAAAAGTTCACCCATATTTAAGGACATTTTTATTGTGTACACCGATGACAACTTACTTGAGGGGACTTACTCAACCCATAGGTAGGTATGGTGGACACTTGTGAAAAAACTTGGCTCAAGGGTTTTTGGATGCACAAGCAGTATTTCCGCTTAGTGTATAAATTTTTGGCTGGCAAAGATTATAAGCAAATAATGTGATGTTGGAGGATCCATGACAATATAACTTCTATGCAAATATACACAAACATAACCATTATGTTGTCTTCCTTGTCCAACATCAACCATTTGATCAAATTTGAAAATATTCATTCAGTGTTCATAATCATAAATCATAATCATCACAAGATAGTATATTTGCATGTGAAATTTCCCTTCCTTGCACTAAGCTTTCATGAATTGTTTAAATGACCAATGCTATGTTTCCTAAGCCTCAATAGATTTTTATTTCCTAAACCCAATGTAAAGCCACTACTTCCCACACGATCAACATATGAGATCGATTTGCAATGTTAGAATACATAATAATGAAAAAGTAAACTAGAAATTTTCATACTACAATTTATTATAGATACTCTCGCCAAAGTATACAACAATAACTCTGAAGGAACGATAAAACACATTGCAAACTATCTCATACTATAACTTCCCTAAACCATGATATAACTACGGAGCGAGCTAATAGATAATAATAGTGATAAAATATGGTGATACGATACCGGGGCACCTCCCCAAGCTTGGAACAAGCTATGGGGAGTTCCCTTAGGCATGTCCTCATGCTTCGTCCTTTGGTGTCGATGGAGATCCGTTGTCGCACTCTTTAACAATGCTTAAAAGAATCTCCTTCATGCCCCTAATCTAATTGGCCAATGCTTGTAGCAACATGGTGTTATTCTTTACCTTCACCATGATATCTTTATTTTCCAGTCCCCACGGATTCTTCTTTCCTGCATCACTTTCGCTAGGACGCCGGATGTCCCAATTTGAAGGTATGTGCGCACGTGAAGTATTCCCAAACCCATAATTAAGAACCAGATTGTGAAAATTCTTGTATATCCTGGATGTGGACCTTTTGGAATGGTATCCCCTTGGTATGTTACCACCTATTCGCATCCTTGTTGTCCTCCTCGTGCTTTCGGAGGGGACATGGGTGGTGAAGATACTGGCGAGAGTCTCTGACGGAGGTTCAGGCACCGGAGACTCCGACGCCTCCTCTGATTCAGCAACTCCGTCAACAACCTCCATCACTTCATCCTTGATCTTCCCCTTCCACTTTTGGTCATCCTCTTCCCCATTGCACACATGATCATGGAGGTAGCAAAGTTGATGTAGAGGCCTGCGGTGATGGCTTCCTCCTCTGGCAAGGCTCCGGAACAGGGCTCTAGATTAGATTGCTTCGGAACAGAGGCTTGCGACCGCGATAAAATACTTCTAAAAATATGTCGGAGGGTTTCTGAATTTGTAGGGAATCATGGCAGTGGAATTTGGTCGGTTGGTGTTCCGTGGGGCCCACACGGCATAGGGGAGTTGGGCGCACAGCCTGGCCATGTGGGGCCTCTGCAGCTCCTCTCGATCTCTCCCGAAGCTTAAATCGGCAACGTATTTTGACCTCCGTAGATATTGATTTCCTGCGAAACCAAAAACAGGCCGAAAATAGGAACCGACACTGGACACTAAATGTATATAAAAGGGATAATATAATAGCATTTAACAATCAAAAATTATAGATACGTTTGAGACGTATCAGGACCTCACATTATAGAACATGGCTTGTATATTCCAATTATGAGCCAGCTCAAATGAGCTCTAGGTCTTCACGAGCAAGCAAATTGGATGCACCCCTACTAGTCCATAGGAGAGCTTTCATTCATATATAGCTCTACGTGCATCCTAGTTGCATGGCAATCCCTACTCCTTGCATTAATATTGATCATAAGGTCTTCCTCTTGTTTTAAACCCCAACATTATGTTCTCATGTCCATGATTAGGGCATGGGACTCAGGCTTGCACTGAAATTCTTATAAAATGAACATTGTGAAATAAAGCAAACAAGCAACAAGTGATTGTATTCGATCTTGTATTGAGTGTTTGCCTAGAAGTGATTGGCATGCATACATACTTTGCATAGAAGATTATCATTGTGTTCCCAATAAATATTGACAATCTTTCTAAACCTTTGGCATTGGTGATTTTGGCTTGATGCATTTGATTATCAAAGAATAGGTGGAAACTTCTTTTGTATGCATTGAAATAGTTGCAGATTGTTAATATAAACATTTTCCAAACATCTTTACTCACTAGTAGAAAACAGACCTTTCGTCTGGATCTCTAGTCCCGGCTGGGTTTGGGCCCGAGACTAATGTGAGCATTAGTCCCGGTTCCAACGGCTAGGAGCGGACGGGGGCACGAGCCCCTTTAGTCCCGGTTCAAATGGGACATCTAATCCCGATTGGTGATACCAACCGGGACTAAAGGGGTTGCGGCAGGTTGGGGCCCTGCGAGTCCC
This sequence comes from Elymus sibiricus, assembly GCA_039707655.1. Classification (NCBI taxonomy): domain Eukaryota; kingdom Viridiplantae; phylum Streptophyta; class Magnoliopsida; order Poales; family Poaceae; genus Elymus; species Elymus sibiricus. The sequence continues at coordinate 536,164,269 of CM077675.1, forward strand.
TTTAGTCCCGGTTGGTATCACCAACCGGGACTAAAGAGAGACCTTTAGTCCCGGTTGGTATCTCCAACCGGGACTAATGTCTTCCCTATATAAATTAAAGCTGCTTCCTCCAGCCCGAGTCCAAGCTTTCTCTCCTCTCTGTTTTCTTCCCCAAGCTCGAGTTCATCCTCCATTTTTGCCAAGATTTGTCAAGATTGGCGGCACCCCATCTATCCAAGGGTTCTAAAAGTTTAGCAACTTCATCCTTTCATCTCTCATTTCTAGTTTAGCTCGTTTCATGCTCTATAAGTATAGTGATTTGTGGGTTTTAGTTTGGGAGTAATTATGTGGGAGTTTATTTGATTTATATGCAATTTGAGCTCAAATTAACTACTTAGTTTGCATATGTGTAGGTGTGGTTTACTTACTGCCTTCTCGTCCCCGTCCTCACCGCCGTCGATCGCCCGCGCCGTCCCGTCGCCGGCACCACCTTGGTGAGCCTCTTGTTCTTATCCTTTTTGTAAAAACAAAATATTATTTGTATAATCTAGATAGTTACTTGTATCATTTTCTTACTTGTATGATTGTTTGTTATATATAATGCCACGGTTTTGATATCCGTCCCCGTCGGCACTCGTTCGGTTTATGATTCGGATGTGGTATATTATCTTTTATAACTATTTGTTTCATTTTGTGTTTATGACAATTAGGCCCATCAAGTTGACATAGATATTTTTATCTAGGAGGTATGTGAACCGGAAATTGCAACCGACCCTCTTGTCGAGAAGTTAAACTTAGTTCAAAAAGAAAACAATTATTTGAAAGAAAAGTTGAAAAGAATTGAAGAAGAGAAGATTAAATTGGAGTTGTATGTTGCCGATGTCATCGATGATCACAAGATCAAGATGGATGCAATGCGCTTGAAGATTAGAAAGATTAGAAAATATGCCATTAATAAAGAGGCTTGGTATCATTATGTTGTTGGATCAATTATTATCTTAGTTGCGATTTTGATCGCATTTGTTGTTGCATTTAAATGCTTTAGATAGTTGTATGTTGTTTTATGAGAAGTATGTTATGAACTTTATGTATATATTTTTGCAGTAATAACATTTCGTCACTACTCTACTTTGGTTTTAATGTGATGAACTTGTATTAATTTGGTCACTTCGATGTTGTGTAATGAAGATGAGCTGGCAATGGATGTACGATGACCGACGCTCTCCCGAGTTCATTAATGGCCTGCAAAATTTTATGCGTGTGGCTGAGGCAAACAAGCGGAATGGTTTTATGTGTTGTCCATGTGGTGTCTGTAAGAATGATAATGATTACTCTACCTAAAAAATCATTCACAGCCACCTGCTAAAGTCCGGTTTCATGTCCGGCTATAACTGTTGGACCAAGCATGGAGAAAGAGTGGTTATGATGGAAGACAATGAAGAAGAAGAGGATGATGACAACTATCCGGGGTTTCCTGAATACGATGGTACTACAATGGGGGAAGCTGAAGAAAAGGCATCAGATGAGCCCGCTGATGATCTTGGTCGGGCCATTTTTTATGCAAAGAGAAAGAGCGAAAGTGAAAAGGAGAGGTTGAAGTTAAACTGTTGTACACAAAAAAGCTGGGTACCACACTGGAATTGCTGTAATGGAAGGCAGAGAATGGTGTATCTGACAAGGGATTTGAAAAGTTGCTGATAATGATAAAGAAGATGCTTCCAAAGTATAACGAATTGCCCGCCAGTACATACGAAGCAAAGAAGGCTGTCTGCCCTCTAGGATTAGAGGTGCAGAAGATACATGCATGCCCTAATGACTGCATCCTCTGCCACGGTGAGGAGTACGAGAATTTGAATGCATGCCCGGTATGCGGTGCATTGTGCTATAAGATCAGCCGCGATGACCCTGGTGATGTTGAGGGCGAGCGCCACAGGAAGAGGGTTCCTACCAAGGTGATGTGGTATGCTCCTATAATACCACGGTTGAAACGTTTGTTCCAAAACAAAGAGCATGCCGAGTTGTTGCGATGGCACAAAGAAGACCGTAAGAAAGACGAGATGTTGAGAGTACCCGCTGATGTGTCGCAGTGGAGAAAAATCGAGAGAGAGTTCCCGGACTTTGCAGATGATGCAAGGAACTTATGGTTTGCTCTAAGTACAAATGGCATGAATCCTTTTGGGGAGCAGAGCTGCAGTCATAGCACCTGGCCTGTGACTCTATGTATGTACAACCTTCCTCCTTGGTTGTGCATGAAGCGGAAGTTCATTATGATGCCAGTGCTCATCCAAGGCCCTAAGCAACCCGGCAATGACATTGATGTGTACCTAAGGCCATTGGTTGAAGAAATTTTACAGTTGTGGGATAAAAAAGGTGTACGTGTGTGGGATGAGCACAAACAGGAGGAATTTGACCTACGAGCGTTGTTGTTTGTAACCATCAATGATTGGCCTGTTCTTAGTAACCTTTCAAGACAGACAAATAAGGGATACCATGCATGCACGCACTGTTTAGATTAGACTAAAAGTATATATTTGGATAAATGTAAGAAGAATGTGTACCTGGGACATCATTGATTTCTTTCGATCAGGCATCTCTTAAGAAAGAAAGGCAAGCATTTCAAAGGTGACGCAGGTCACCGGAAGAAGCCTAGCCACCGTACTGGTGATTATATATTTGATATGGTCAAGGATTTAAAAGTATTCTTTGGAAAGGGTGCTAGCAGACAATCTGTTCCGAAAGACGCTAACGGACATGCACCCATGTGGAAGAAGAAATCTATATTTTGGGAGCTACCCTATTGGGAAGTCCTAGAGGTCCGCTCTGCAATCGACGTGATGCACGTGACGAAGAATCTTTGCGTGAACCTGCTAGGCTTCTTGGGCGTGTATGGGAAGACAAAAGATACAGCGGAGGCATGGCAGGACCAGCAAAGTATGAATGAAAAAGATGGCATGCATCCAAAGCAAACGCTCTTACCAAAGAAGAGAAGGAAATATTTTTTGAATGCCTGAGCAGTATGAAGGTCCCGTCTGGCTTCTCATTGAATATAAAGGGATTAATAAATATGGTAGAGAAAAAATTCCAAAACCTAAAGTCTCATGACTGCCACGTGATTATGACGCAATTACTTCCGGTTGCATTGAGGGGGATTCTACCGGAAAATGTTCGAGTACCCATTGTGAAGCTATGTGCATTACTCAATGCAATTTCTCAGAAGGTAATCGATCCAGAAATACTACCAAGGTTATAGAATGATTTGGTCCAATGTCTTGTTAGTTTCGAGTTGGTGTTCCCACCATCCTTCTTCAATATTATGACGCACATCCTAGTTCACCTAGTCGAAGAGATTTCCATTCTGGGTCATGTATTTCTACACAATATGTTCCCCTTTGAGAGGTTCATCGGAGTCTTAAAGAAATATGTTCATAACCGTGCTAGGTCAGAAGGAAGCATCTCCAAGGGCTATGGAACAAAGGAGGTTATTCAGTTTTGTATTGACTTTATTCCTGACCTTAAGCCGATTGGTGTTCCTCAATCGCGACATGAGGGGAGACTGAGTGGAAAAGGCACGCTAGGAAAGAAAGCAGTAATAAGTATGGACGGGCATTCTTTCACTCAAGCAAACTACAAAGTTCTACAAAATTCCACCTTGGTAGCTCCGTATATCGAGGAACACATGGATATTGTACGCTCCAAGAACCCGGAGCAGTCTGACTCCTGGATTAAACGTACACACATGGCGACTTTCGGCGGTTGGTTGCAAACATATCTCATGAATAACACCACTGTTGGAGATGAGTTGTACTTGTTGGCCAAGTCACCATCTTCGACTTTTTTGACTTTCAAAGGGTACGAGATAAATGGGAATACATTTTACACGATCGCCCAATATAAAAAGAGCACCAACCAAAACAGTGGTGTCCGCTTTGATGCAACATACAACAATGGGGAAAAGGACACATATTATGATTACATAGAGGAGATATGGGAACTTGACTATGGACCTTCTTTTAAGGTCCCTTTGTTTCGGTGCAAATGGGTCAATCTGACAGGAGGTGGGGTAAAGGTAGACCCGCAGTACGGAATGACAACAGTGGATCTCAACAATCTTGGGTACACAGACGAACCATTCATCCTAGTCAATGATGTGGCTCAGGTTTTCTATGTGAAGGACATGTCTACCAAACCGAGAAAAAGAAAAGAGAAGGAAGAGAATACATCATACGATGAGCCAAAGCGCCACATAGTTCTTTCAGGGAAAAGAAACATCGTGGGAGTGGAGGACAAGACAGACATGTCAGAAGATTATAATAAGTTTGATGAAATTCCTCCCTTCAAAGTGAACACTGATCCAAGCATCCTGTTAAATGATGAAGATTCTCCATGGTTATGGCGCAATCATAAGCAAGGGACATACGCGAAGAAAAAGTCTTATACCCCAAGATCCCACTATGGGATGTGACCGGCTTCACCGTCATCACTTTCTTGTTGGGGAACGTTGCATGGGAAACAAAAAATTTCCTACGCACACACAAGATCTATCCATGGTGATGAGCATCTACGAGAGGGAGAGTGAATCTACATACCCTTGTAGATCGCTAAGCGGAAGCGTTTAAGAAACGCGGTTGATGTAGTCGAACGTCTCCGCGATCCAAATCGCAAGTCGTCCCTCGATCCGATCACGAAATAGCGCCGAACGGACGGCACCTCCACGTTCAACACACGTACGGCTTGATGACGCCTTCACTTCCTCGATCCAGCGAGCGATGGTGAAGTAGTGGTTGAGTTCCAGCAGCACGACGGCGTGGTGATGGTGGTGAGGAACAATCTCTGCAGGGCTTCGCCGAGCGCTACGGAGATTATGACGGAGGAACTAGAGGGTTAGGGTTGCCGCACACGGCTTGGGGAAATCTTGATGTGTCCCGTGTGCTAGCCCTGCCCCTCTATTTATATGTTGAGCCTTGGGGTCTAAACTTGGAGTAAAAGCCTCCTCCAGGTCGGTTTTGCCCGCACAAGGTCGGTTTGGCCCGCAGGGAAAGAGTCCAACTCGGATCCCTGCAGTACCGTGCACAAGCGGTAGTACCGCTTCACACAAGCGGTAGTACCGCTTGGGCGGTAGTACCGCTTCACACAAGCGGTAGTACCGCTTGGGCGGTAGTACCGCTTCACAAAACGGTAGTACCGCTTATGCGGCAGCAAAACTACTTTTTGCACTTTCCAATACCTCGTGGGCTTTATCCCTTTGGCCCATATAAAGTGTTGCTGCACCCAAACACTTCGGTAAACATCCGGAACCCATTCCGGTGAACTCCGGAACTCTTCCGGAGATCAAAACACTATTATCACATATATCAATCTTTACCTCCGGACTATTCCGGAGATCCTCGTCATGTCCGGGATCTTATCCGGGACTCCGAACAACTTTCGGTCACCAACAAAATAACTCAACTATACTAATCGTCACCAAACGTTTAAGTGTGTAGACCCTGCGGGTTCGAGAACTATGTAGACATGACCGAGACACCTCTACGGCCAATAACCAATAGCGGGACCTGGATGCCCATATTGGCTCCTACATATTCTACGAAGATCTTTTATCGGTCGAACCTCTATGTCAAGGATTCAGTTAATCCCGTATGCTGTTCCCTTTGTTCTTCGGTATGTTACTTGCCCGAGATTCGATCGTCGGTATCTCTTATACCTAGTTCAATCTCGTTACCGGCAAGTCTCTTTACTCGTTCCGTAATACAAGATCTCGTGGCTAACACTTTAGTCACATTGCTTGCAAGGCTCATTGTGATGTTGTATTACCGAGTGGGCCCTGAGATACCTCTCCGTCACACAGAGTAACAAATCCCAGTCTTGATCCATGCCAACCCAACAGACACCCTCGGAGATACCTGTAGAGCACCTTTATAGTCACCCAGTTACGTTGCGACATTTGATACACACAAGGTACTCCTCCGATGTCAGGGAGTTGCATGATCTCATGGTCATAGGAACAGATACTTGACATGCAGAAAACAATAGCAATAAACTGACACGATCAAATGCTACGTTCTTAGTTTGGGTCTTGTTCATCACATCATTCTCCTAATGATGTGATCCCGTTATCAAATGACATCTCATGTCAATGGCTAGGAAACCTTAACCATCTTTGATCAACGAGCTAGTCAACTAGAGGCTTACTAGGGACACAGTGTTGTCTATGTACCCACACATGTATTTGAGTTTCCAATCAATACAATTATAGCATGGATAATAAACGATTATCATGAACAAGGAAATATAATAATAACCAATTTATTATTGCCTCTAGGGCATATTTCCAACAGTCTCCCACTTGCACTAGAGTCAATAATCTAGTTCACATCACTATGTGATTTACATTGTAATGAATCGAACACCCATGCAGTTCTGGTGTTGTTCATGTTTAGCCCTTGGAAGAGGTTTAGTCATCGGATCTGCAACACTTAGATCCGTGTGTACTTTGCAAATATTTATGTCGTCCTCCTTGATGTAATCGCGGATGGAATTGAAACGTCGCTTTATGTGTCTGGTCCTCTTGTGAAATCTTGGTTCCTTGGCTAGAGCAATGGCACCAGTGTTATCACAAAACAGAGTCATTGGGTTAAGCGCACTAGGCACTACTCCAAGATCTGTCATGAACTCCTTCATCCAGACACCTTCCTTTGCCGCCTCCGAGGCTGCGATGTACTCCGCTTCGCATGTAGAATCTGCTACCACGCTTTGCTTGGAACTGCACCAGCTAACCGCACCCCCATTAAGAATAAATACGTATCCGGTTTGCGACTTAGAGTCATCCGGATCAGTGTCAAAGCTTGCATCGACGTAACCCTTTACGACGAGCTCTTGATCACCTCCATAAACGAGAAACATGTCCTTAGTCCTTTTCAGGTACTTCAGGATATTCTTGACCGCCGTCCAGTGTTCCATCCCTGGATCACTTTGAAACCTTCCGACCATACTTATGGCAAGGCTGACATCGGGTCTTGTGCACAGCATTGCATACATGATAGAGCCTATGGCCGAAGCATAGGGGATGACACTCATCTTTTCTCTATCTTCTGCAGTCACTGGGCATTGAGTCTTACTCAACTTCACACCTTGCAATACAGGCAAGAACCCCTTCTTGGACTGATCCATTTTGAACTTCTTCAAAACATTGTCAAGGTATGTGCTTTGTGAAAGTCCTATTAAGCGTCTTGATCTATCTCTATAGATCTTGATGCCTAATATGAAAGCAGCTTCTCCTAGGTCCTTCATTGAAAAACTCTTGTTCAAATATTCCTTCACGCTTTCCAACATTTCTATATTGTTTCCAATCAGCAATATGTCATCCACATATAATATTAGAAACGCTATAGAGCTCCCACTCACTTTCTTGTAAATACAGGCTTCTCCGTAAACTTGTATAAACTCGAACGCTTTGATCACTTCATCAAAGCGAAGATTCCAACTCCGAGATGCTTGCACCAGTCCATAAATGGATCGCTGGAGTTTGCAAATTTTGTCAGCATTCTCTGGATCGACAAAACCTTCTGGTTGCATCATATACAACTCTTCCTTAAGGTAACCGTTAAGGAACGCTGTTTTGACATCCATCTGCCAAATTTCATAATCGAAAAAGGCAGCTATTGCTAACATGATTCTGACGGACTTAAGCATCGCTACGGGTGAGAAGGTCTCATCGTAGTCAACTCCTTGAACTTGTGAAAAACCCTTTGCCACAAGTCGAGCTTTATAGACGGTGACATTACCGTCCGCGTCCGTCTTCCTCTTAAAGATCCATTTGTTCTGAATGGCCTTATGCCCTTCAGGTAATACTTCCAAAGTCCAGACTTTGTTTTCATACATGGATCCCATCTCGGATTTCATGGCCTCTAACCACTTCTCGGAATCCGGGCCCATCATCGCTTCTCCATAGCTCGTAGGTTCATCGTTGTCTAACAACATGACCTCTAAGACAGGGTTGCCGTACCACTCGGGAGCAGTACGCGTCCTTGTCGACCTACGAGGTTCGATAGCAACTTGATCCAAAGTTTCATGATCATCATCATTAACTTCCTCTTCAGCTAATGTAGGCTCCACAGAAACAACTTTCTGCGCTGCGCTACTCTCAGGTTGAAGTAAAGGTTCAACAACCTCATCAAGTTCTATCTTCCTCCCACTCAATTCTTTCGAGAGAAACTCTTTCTCAAGAAATGTTCCGTTTTTAGCGACAAACACTTTGCCTTCGGATCTGAGATAGAAGGTATACCCAACTGTCTCTTTTGGGTATCCTATGAAGACGCATTTCTCCGCTTTGGGTTCCAGCTTTTCAGGCTGAAGCTTTTTGACATAAGCATCACATCCCCAAATTTTAAGAAACGACAGCTTTGGCTTCTTGCCAAACCAAAGTTCATATGGCGTCGTCTCAACGGATTTCGAAGGTGCCCTATTTAAAGTGAATGCAGCTGTCTCTAATGCATAACCCCAAAACGATAGTGGCAAATCGGCAAGAGACATCATAGATCGCACCATATCCAATAAGGTTCGATTACGACGTTCGGACACACCATTACGCTGTGGTGTTCCAGGCGGTGTCAATTGTGAAACAATTCCACACTGTCTTAAGTGACTGCCAAATTCATAACTCAGATATTCTCCTCCTCGATCAGATCGTAGGAATTTAATCTTCTTGTTACGATGATTCTCAACTTCACTCTGAAATTGTTTGAACTTTTCAAATGTTTCAGACTTGTGTTTCATTAAGTAAATATACCCATATCTACTTAAGTCATCAGTGAAGGTGAGAAAGTAACGATAACCACCGCGCGCCTCAATGCTCATCGGACCGCACACATCAGTATGTATGATTTCCAATAAGTCACTTGCCCGTTCCATTGTTCCAGAGAACGGCGTTTTGGTCATCTTGCCCATGAGGCATGGCTCACATGTGTCAAGTGATTCAAAATCAAGTGACTCCAAAAGTCCATCAGTATGGAGCTTCCTCATGCGTTTTATGCCAATATGACCTAAACGGCAGTGCCACAAGAAAGTGGTATTATCATTATCAATTCTACATCTTTTGGCATCAATGTTATGAACATGTGTATCATTACTATCGAGATTCAATAAGAACAAACCCAGGCGTCCAGTGTAAGCTAAGGGCCATGCCTTCACCATACGTAGTGCATATAGGCTGGCACTTGAGGAGGACATGCGTGCACATGACAATGGTGCTTCAAGTACCATACCACGTGGTGATCGTGCTGATTAGAAGCTCATATGGCAGGCTGCTGTACCACCTAAAGTACGTATATTTGGCTGGAAGCTGGCGTCTGATGCCCTTGCCACCCAGGCTAACCTTTGAAACGAGGTATGGAAACGGACCAAACATGCATCATATGCGCAAGGGTGCCGGAAGATGATTTCCATGCCATGTTTCGCTGCACCCACGCCCGTGAGCTTTGGCGAGTGATGCGCCAAGAATGGAGTTTGCCTGAAGAGAATATTTTCACACCATCAGGACCGGAATGGCTCCTACAGGCACTTCATGTGACAACAGAACAGCAGCGGGCTATGGTCCTGATGGTTCTCTGGCGAATTTGGCACATTCACAATGAAATCACGCACAACAAACCTGCGCCTACAGTCGAGGGATCGAAGAATTTCCAGCCCAGTTACCTGAAATCGCTCCTGCTCATCGAACAACATCCCGTCGTTGACGTTGCCAAGGGTAAACAGGTTGTCTCATATTTGCAAAGCAGCAACACGATGAGGCAATCGTCAGGTGGTCGCCAAAAGGTATGGCAGAAGTGGACTCCGCTGCCGACGGAGATGGCGAAGTTGAATGTTGATGGGTCCTTCAAATCCGACGGCGTGGCTAGGACGGGGATGGCACTGCGAGACCATACATGCTCTTCTATTTTTGCTGCATGCAGATACCTCTTCGGCTGCGCAGATGCGGTCGATGCCGAGCTAGCAGCAATGGAGGAAGGCATGGCCCTTAGCTTACACTGGACGCCTCTGCCACTGATCTTGGAGACGGACCGTGCCGAGTGTTAAGCTTCATGCACTAGTCAACGCAACCAAAAGTCCGAACTGATGAAAAGGGCTAGTGCAATCCACATATACACTTCAACACCCCCTCTCACGTGTGACGTGGAAAGTCAACACGTGGATAGACTCAGAGGTATGGCTCAAGAGGCCTATACGTGGACAAAGGGAGACAACAGCAACTTTTTAGATAAATTGCGAAAGCCAGGACTTGAACTTAAGACCTTGAGCTCTGATACCATGTTAAGCTTCATGCATTAGCCAACGCAACCAAAAATCCGAACTGATGAAAAGGGCTAGTGCAATCCACATATACACTTCAACACAGAGGCCATCACAGTGGTGGATACTTCTACCCCAAACTTCATGGTACTCGTCACGTGTGCAGGCTATTCGTGAGCTTGTTAAGGAAAGAGATGTGTCTATTGTGACAACTTGAGAGACGAAAAACATACTTTTCTCTTGCTAAAATTACTTGCGAAACCGACTCTTCGAGTCATGGCTTAGCACAACTAGGTAGAGAACAAGTCAAAACGGCAGATTGGCTCCATCATTACCCCCATAAATCACTGAAGCCATGAACTCTGATTGTATCTCTATTTTTAGATAATATAAATTATATAATCACTCTTGCCCGGCAAAAAAAAAAGAAAAAAAGAGCAATGATGATCCACGCCAGACAGCCACACCAACTACCAAAGGCGGAGCTAGGATCAGCGCGCGCCCCAGGCCAGCCCTTATATCCATAGTAGCTCCAGAGCACTATAATGCTACAGTACATTACAGTCAACGAAGAGTTCCTCCCCCACGCCCCAGGCGGCGGCCCGGGTTGCCTAGGGCCTGGCGCCGCCCCTGACAACCAGTGGCGGACCCAGTATAGGGGAAAGCAGGGGCAGCCACCCCGGGTCGCCGGCGGCAGAGCAGGTGCCCCTGTTGCCTCCCTGCCAGCCCTTTTGCCCTCAAATCGTCATGGCCATGGTTGTTGCTGCGTTCCGGTGGTCAAACCGTTTTTAGAGGAGGAAGAAAGCGATAAAACGGCATGGGCTTTAGTTGGTCTGTTTGGCTGTTTCCTATTGGCCTTTAGCCTAGCATCCCACCCCAGAATTGGATGAAACGACACAGCCACACACGCAGCGCATCGACTATTTTTCGCCTTAAGCGACGCGAGAGGGATCGATCGCGTCGTGAGCTACAGTGTCGGGCCAGCCCGTTAAGCGCGCGCAGTCTTGAAAAAGAGAAAAGGGATCGATCGCGTCGAGAGCTACAGTGTCGGGCCAGCCCGTTAAGCGCGCGCAGTCTTGAAAAAGAGAAAAGGGATCGATCACGGCAAGAGCTACAGTGTCAGGCCGGCCCGTTCAGCGCGTGTAGTCTTGAAAAAGAGAAAAGGGTCGATCGCGTCGAGAGCTACAGTGTCGGGCCGGACCGTTAAGCGCGCGCAGTCTTGAAAAAGAGAAAAGAAATGGGAGAACCTAGGAAATCGATCCCTGGTCTTCTCATTGTTGCGCAGCGCTCCTAGCCACTACGCTAATGTCGATTTCGTGTTAAAGTACTTGTGCGCGCCCTACTTGAGGCTTTTTCGAGCTGTTTTTTGTTTTTTGTTTTTCCTTTTGTTTCTTTTATTTTTTCTTCTCCCTTTTTTTTAATTTTTTCTTGCATTTTGATTCTTCGTCTTTGGTTTTTGCCTTTTGTTTCTTCTCCATTTTTTCTTTGGTTTTCTTTTTTTCTTCTTCATTTTTTGTTTTTCTTTTGTTTTTTCTAACGTTTGTTTTCGTTTTCACTCTACAATTTCGTATGTGTAAAAAACATTTTTTTAGAGGTAATCAACATTTTTTGTATACACGTTCAACATTGTCCGAACGCTTATTCAACATTTTTCAAATACTTGTTCAACATTTTAGTACCAATTCAACATTTTTCAAATACTTTTTCAACATTTTTCAAATACTCGTTCAACATTTTAAAATGCCTGTTCAACATTTTGAATACTTATTCAACATTTTTCAAATAGTTGTTCAACATTTTTCGAATACTTCTTCAACATTTTGTCAAATACTTGTTCAACATTTTTAATACTTATTCAAAATTTTCAAATACTTGGTCAACATTTTTCAAATACTTATTTAACATTTTTTACTACTTATTCAACATTTTCAAATACTTTTCAACATTTTTTAAAATGTGTTTTTGAAGAGTGTTTTTTTATATATATGTAGAATGTTTTAAAGTATAAAGAAAAGTACAAAAATAAAGCAAAAAACAAGAACAGAAAAAAGAAAAAAGAAAAAGGCCGCGTCCTCCCACGCGGCTGGGCCGGCCCATCTGGGCTCCCCCCGACGCGAGGCTTGCCCCTGTGCTCGCTTAAAGCGAGACATAGGGGCGCCCCACACGCAGAGAGAAATCGATCCCAAATTCCCAGTTCCCAAATCGACCCAGTACCCTTGAGCCATGCACGCCTCCGCCGGACGCTAGCCGGCAGCCCCGTCCTTCGCGCCGTCGCGTCCTTGGCTACTCCTCTCCACGGACCACGCCACTGCCGCTGGCCTCCTCCTCGGCTCCCCTGCGCTGCTCCACCGCCCGCTGTCGGCCCCGCTGCTCGCCTGCTCCACCGCTACTTGCTGCGCGCCTGTGCCGCCGAGGCTAATCTACTGCGCCGCCATCCGCCGCTCTGTGCAGTGCCGCCGCCCTCCGTTGCTGCACTGTCTGCCGCCAAGCCCAGTACATTTTAAAATTTAAAGGTATACTACCATCTTATCAAAATATACATCAGTTAGTTTTACGGTGTTTATGATTTCAGAAATATGAAAAACGTGGACTGTGGAATAACTTTGAGACTGTTGAATGATGTACATCTGTATCCAGTTTATATATCTAAATAACTCTTAGAAGCAAAAGAAAATTTAAAGGAAATATCAGTTTTCCTGAAAATAAGGAGACCCACGAGTGAAACTCTGATGGACTATGTCCATCATGTCTACTCAGAGCTATTTAGTAGCTCACCCTTACTGGATAACCAATACGGACGTACTGTTCCTATTCTCTCCATAAATGATTAAATGTAGACACCAGTATATTTGTTGAAAAGCTGGCTCACTAGTCATTACTGTGTTATGTGTTCATATCATAGTTTTAAATAGCGCGCTATGCCTCTTAGTGTCAGACCTCTTCTAAACGCTACAGATATAGCGTGCTATTTAAAATATTTATTCATGTGTTAGGATCAAGGTCCCTTAGCGCAGGACCTCTTCTAAACGCTATGGCGCTCTATTTAAAACTATGGTTCATATATAGTACTTATGGTAAAGAAGAAGAGGCCATCCAGTGTATTCAGGCTGTACACAATTTTGTCTTGGAAGGGAAAGTGATAAGGTTAGCCTTATACCTTGTCTCTACTCTCTAGCAGTTTTGCACAATATTGTTTTTCTAATGGTTTTCTATTGTTGCAGAGCATGCTTTGGTACTACGAAATATTTCCATGCATGGCTACGGAACATGGTACAATTGATGCTTCATTCTGACTGCTTTCACTAAAGATGAGATAATCTGAGCACATACAGGGTAACACTTAACTTCCTTTTAACTTGCAATGTGGAACCGCAGTTCTTGCTCTGCTTGCTTCATCTGTTTTGGCTCCAAGCATGGAAATCCTGGCTGGTATAATAATGCATCTTGTATTTATTTATTTTGCAACTTTGCACTCTTGCTATATATACCTTTCTCTTTATTTTAGAAGAAGCCCCTGGTCTAACATTCACGCTTGAAATTGTGGGATCATATTGTGGCAGCAAGCGAGCTTTTCAAGCGACAAGAGTCCATATTAGTAGTTTCTATGAAGCACCGATACAGTGATACGGATACGGGGATACGGGATATGGCAATTTCTAAATACAGCAATACGGCGATACGACCAGTATATATAAATAATTAAGAAAATACCATGACATGAAGACAAAGTATAATTGAATGCCTGAGATGAGATCAAAATACGTCCCCATTTGTTGCATTCATGCCTCTTTTCATCAAATCCTCGTTCCCTCAATGATTGAATGACCACCAATTTACCGAATCCTCGTGGTACTTGCAGCAATGGCTAGCGCCCAGCAGCAGCCAGCAGACTCAGCAAGCACGCACGCATGCAAGGTGCAGCAAGCACACACAGCCTTCACGCACGCAGCACGGCACCAGCAAGGCAGCAAGCACGCGCGGCGCGGGAGGACCGGACACCACCGGAGGAGAGCAGCGATTGGGAAGGGAAGAAATTACCTTTGCTGGCGACGGACATGGGCGGCAGAGACTTCAGGCGGCGGCGAGGCGAGTCCACGGGGCGGGAAGATGATTACTGACGGCGACGAGGCGAGTCCACGGGGTGGCAAGGCGAATCCAGCCGGCGGCGGCGGTGGCAGCAACAGGGGCGGCGCGGTCGTGCGCGAAGGAAGAGAGTGCGCTGGCTGTTTAGGGTTACGAGTGCTGCTGTGGGTTTGTACTGGGCTTCCCGTGTCCCCGACGTGTCCGCACCGTCCCGGCGGCTGTATTGCCATGTTTTTTCTTTCTTTTAAAATCGAAAAACATGATACTGCATGGATACGCATATCAGCGCCGTATCGGATGTATCGGCGTATCGGTGATGTATTATATGCGGACATGCTGATCTTGGATGTATAGGTGCTTCAGAGGTTTTTGGTAGTTCAATGTAATGATTTTTAGTTGAGTAGACTTGAATTTATACCTAAATTTTTTAGCTCTTAAATGTTCGCCCCGGCTAACTTCAAATCCTGGGTACGCCACTGTTGACAACACCAGGACTATGACAATGGTTCTCCAAAAGCAATGCCTCCAGGAAGGGAATGACGCGCCAGCACTGCCGTTGCCAAATCCAACCAGTAAAGGCTAGATCATGCGTTTTCCCCCTCAAGATTAAGTCCGAGCAACGTCCAAGCAATGTCTTTAACAAGGAAACAGTGCAAAATACCGCCATTGCGAGGTACAACCAAACTTTTAAATAGCGCGCTAAAGTATCGCTATAGCGCCGCTATAGCGTCCAAGACATACGCCGCGCTACGCGAAGCTCGATTTCACCTACGACGGGTTAGCGTGCTAATAGCGCGCTAGAGGTCACTTAGCGCTAAAATTGGGCCTCTAGTGTTAGCGTCCCGCGTCTCTGGCCTAAATTTTTTGGTCCAAAATTGAATCGCTACGCGGGCCAAAGCCCAAGCCTACCAAGTCGAAGACCCCAATCCTCCTCTCGAGCCAAACCGTACAACCAAATAAGGTCAGGCCTAGGGATTTTTCCCCGTAGCTTGAAACCGGGTACTCGAGGAAGCACCCCCAAACGAAGTCCACCAATGATGCATCCACCAGTTCCTGACCCAATGAAGATGATGCAGACATGGACGATCCTGACGTGCACAATGCCACACGACTGATAACCGTGCCCGCACAAAGCAGGCAGCCCAGCCGTCATGAGCCACCCATGGAGCCATGGACACCCGTCAACGCACACACGACGCAGATCGCGGAACAAACTAGTGAGAGAGGAAGGTTACTGGTACCACCAAAATCCCACACTGGGGACGCTCCGGTAGCCCCACACCTTCGTAGCAAGTGCTCGTCAGTGGTAGATCTGGGCTTGGCCCCCAGTCCCGAGACGATACACCAGGTGCGGCCACTTGTCGCCGGTGTTGAAGAAATTGAATGGCTTTAACTGGAAGTGCTATATATGTGGCAACCTGAACAAATACATTGCTTATGACAGCAGCAATTTGCTCAGGAATCCGTTTTGTCAATGACGTTTCCTTCCTTTTGTGTTTCCCCATGTTCTACTTCTACACCAGGATTAAGGAGACAAAAGAATAGGGGACGGTAGTGTTGTGCGGCACAACTCCACTTTGTCATTACAACAACCAATGCAAGTGCTCAGTTAATTACGGGCATGTTTGTTTTTGCATGTGTACTGATGTTTGTGTACAGCAATCCCAGGTACTTGGTTTACATATATATTTATAAGATGAGGCTGCATGTTAGTCTGAATCATGGAATTTGGCGACTGAAAACCCAACTTGCTGACTGAAGATCGCAAACGACCAATTCACATTAACACATACGCACATCGAACTCGACCGACGTGCCTTAGGCAGCAGGTCGGTGTCGTGGTCCAAACGGTCTGACCAAAAGAAGCCATGCGCTCCGCCCGCCAAAAAAAAACAAGAATAAGAAACCATGCTCAGAGACAATCATATAGCGGAGCGCAGACAACTACCGGATAACATACTTGTGTTCAGATAATGATAGTAATATCAGTTAGTAGATAGATATACTAGCAGGTAGTAAATTATCAGTCACATAGACAAGCCACGTTGGTGGATCGGAGCTCCTTCATCTCATCTCAGTCTGATGATACCACCGGAGCAAACCCATCAACCAAGTCGCCAAGCTCATTATCTCGTTAAAGCGATCGGGAATCATCCAAGCGTTCTGCTCCTCTCCTCCTCCACCACCACCCCTACCTCCTCTACCCTTTGCAATTGTCAATCGCCACCTCCCTCTACATCCAGGATTTGGTGGGAGTCGCCGCTCTCTTCTTCGTCTTCCATGCCACTCCACCCTATTTCGACCGTGCCTTGGTTCAAACAGCAAGCGATAAGCCTTCAAGCAAGCCGGATGAGCAGCATTCTATCGCTTTGAAGCAGACATTGACTATGAAGTCAGCACGGCCTCGCACCGGCGGATCGGCGTAAAGCCAATCCCCGAATTTTTGATACTTTTCATCAAGTATACCTGATCACACTCCTTGTGATCATAGCCAAGTATACCACAAAATCTACAGAAACTTGCCAGTTTCTCATACCTTAAAGCATAAATTTGCCTTTGTTTTGGCCGTACAATGCTCATAAACTTTGTCAACGGCTTGTGACATGGCGAACCCTAACTCTGATGTAATCCCCTCTTGTATTGCATGTGATCCTTATTTCCAACACTTTCCCGGCCTTCTTGATGAGTTTCTCCACTAGCTCATTACTGCAATAGCCTTCTGGTAACTTATGGATTTGTAACCAGATCGACATATAGTTTATCTGGACATCCTCCGCTTTGGTGAATCCATCGTAGGGTTCGAACAACACAGCCCAAAACCGGAACAGCCATGGTCCTTGTTCCTTGATTCGCTCCCAGTCAACTAACCAAAATACCTAGACGACGAACAGATTGGCGCTTATGGCTCTGAAGCACACATCCTTGGCCAGATTCCACACAGCTTGCATCTCACGGAAGAGGGTAGCCTGACTAAAATAATTTTCTGTTTTTACCTTCGCAAGGGCAAGCCAGCACACGCTATCCTTCAAGGATGGATCCTCCTCATCGATCTCTACGTCATCGAATTCCTCCTCTTGGAGGTCAAGTTGCTCAAAAAAATCTCCAAGGTCCTTAGGGTTTCCCCCCTTAGACCCGTCGCTTGTTGCCAAGTGGGCATCAGATGCCGAGGCCATCATGCTTGGAAACCCTAGCCTCCCAAGGGAGGAACCAGGGCTGTAACGTGGAAGGAAGGAGCCGATCTCGGCGTTGGTTGATCGGTTCTAGGTGGGGACTCAGCGGCGATGCGGGATCGCCGATGATATTTAAGCCTAGACGTCGCGTAGGTAACTCATCACCACCATAACAGACACAAAGTTACGCTACGGGTAAAACTATCGGCCTAAAAATTCCATCGAGTGTCAGGCCATGGGAACAGCAAAAAAAATTGAACCATTGATTGATTTCAGTGGTGAGAAAAGCAATACACTATCATCGATGCCTTCTATCCCCCGTCCCAATCCTGACATCTCCATCTCCGATGGGAACTGCCGCTTGCCAGACCTAGAAAAGAAAACACTTTCAAAAAGAATAGAAAAACTTTCAACTACAAATTAAGGAGCTTTCGAATGAAAATTAAGGCGCTTCACCTAAATTTCCAAAAGTTTCACCTAAATTAAGAGAACTACAACTACAATTCATAGATGTCAATCATATTTCAGAGAACTTTCAACCTGACAAAGACCAACTTTCAAAATTAATCAATATGAGCTCTCCACCACATCCAAACCAGCTTTTAAAAATTTCAATGACCACAACCATTTTCAACACAAGCTTTCAGAAACTTGATCTTTCCACCACATAAGTGTCAACTTTTACAAATTTGTATCACAAATTTCGACCATAAAAAATCTCAACTACTGGTAAAAACACAAAAACTTGCTATAGCCAACCGTACCTCCTCCCACGGCAGCTGTGACCAGCCATGGTGAAGGCTCGACTATGCTATAGCGGCACAGGTCCTGACGGTGGAGAATAAAAGAGGAAGTAAAGTCGCTGGCCAATCCTATCATGTGGGACAACGGCAACCCATTGGGAGGGAGCCAGCAAGGCAGCGGTGTTCGCCTGCTCTCCTCTCTCTCTCTCTCTCTCTCTCTCTCTCTCTCTCTCTCTGTCTCTCTCTGTCTCTGTGTGTGTGTGTGTGTGTGTGTGTGTGTGTGTGTGTGAGTTTTAACAGATGGCAACAGATCTATGACCCAAACTAGTCTAGATCCTACGATCTTCCTGCGACTTGCACGGCCTGATGGCTTTCACAATGAAGTCAGTGCTGCATGGCCAGCAAGTGTGTGTGTCACAGCCTAAACAGCCGAGTTCTACGGACCTCGTACGGGAGGAGGTTAGGCTGCCTGTGGCAAGGGTGCACGTCCTCCACATCCGACAATGACTTCGAATATAAGAGGCCTTGCATGAGGGACAAACTCAATTAAATACGGGGCAAAAGTAGGCAAAAGCGGGTGGTGCAAACAGGATTATGATAATCCACCGCAATGCCAAACACAGCCTGAAGATGGGTTTGTGCTGTGCATTTTGACGTATGTAACAGGGGTCACAAAACAACAAATTGCCCTCCTGTAACAATTCCATTGTACAAACTGGATTGAGCCGAATCTAATCTTTTTTCCACGTTAATCTGGGTCAGTTTTGAATCGGCATTTCTGCATAACCATCTAGTGCACCCCAATTTTTTTTTTATGTAAACATGTCATACTATACCAAACTCCTGGTCCAAAATGGAAGTACTCTATGTATATTGGTATTTTTGCCAAATACAACAAGTCAAATAGTTCTTTGGACAAATATAGTCTACTTGTCGAAATATTTAAATGGAATACTTGTGAAAATCATCTGAGTAGATATGTCTCGAAAACATATTCATATATAATATAATATTATTGTTCAAAAACTAAAAGGATAGCACATGTTCCCAAATGAAAAAGAAATCAGAATGTTGATAAATTTAAAAGCAATTTGAAACTAGCTACCAAACTTGTGTTTAATAACTTTGCCAATGTAAAAAATAACAAGTTTTAGAGGACTAAAGGATTATTTTTACGGAGTCATGTGTGAACACTATATGCAATATACACACAATTCAATTTCAACTCCAGATTTGGGTGTACTTTGAAATTCATTATCTGCTCAAACAATTTAATTTCCCTTTTTGAATTAGACGTCAAGTCAATGTCTGCCTTCATATACAATCCATATTTCGGTGTATTTGGTCGATATTGACTTCATATGTATTACCCATCTGAAAGTTAAAGATCAATTTGATTTAGTGACAAATTGAACTTAAATTTTAAAAGTTATTATAATGCGTAACTTAGTATATGGTTTCAAAATGGATTTTGTATACATTTCAGAATTTAACTTACTTTTTTTACGGGAAAGTAACTTATTTCTTGATTGTAGATAGCTTGGGGCAGCGAGCAATTGACTTCCGACGAAGAGGAGCTATCACGAAAGTGTTGTTCTAATGCCGAGCTCATGTGAGCTTGGATGAACAGTAAAAAAATGAAAAAAAGTTCAAAAAATTCTGAATTTTTTTGTGTGAAACATTGACAAATGTTTTGATAGCTTGCAAAATTTCATCATGAAACGACATTCGTGGAAAACGTGCCTTTGGAGCATTGTTTTTTTTTGCCACATTTTCCACGAACGACATCTGGTGATGAAATTTTGCATGCTATAAAAATATTGGTCAATGTTTCACAAAAAAAAATAGAATTTTTTGAATTTGTTTTCAATTTTTTTTGATTTTACTGTTCACCCCAGAGCTCACATGAGCTCGGGATCAGAACAGCCGCGTCCGAGCTTTCAAGACTCACCACGACCAAGTGTGGTGGACTACCCAAAGTAATAGCTGCTATAGGCATGTACTGCCACACATCCTGCATACCAGAAGCTAATGTGTACATGCCCTTCTCTACCGATCGAAAAAATGGTGGTTGGAGATTATCAATGCATACTTCATGGGCACGTTGGGGACCGATCAAATATCCCATAGTGTAAGGGGTCTATTTTCTTGGATGCAGTCCTACTTTTGATAATTTCCCGGATTCACTCAAGCAATGTATCTTCTATATGTCAGTCTTCCTTCTAGGCCACAATATTCGGAGAAGGCGCTTGCTGAGGTGATGGATCGCCGAGGGTTACTCGAGGGACACACCTGGTAGAACCGCGAAAGAGAACGGGGAAAAGTTAATCTCCGAGCTTGTCAAGTTGAGCACAATCCAGCAGCAGCAGTCCCCAAGCAAGGCAGATGTGTGCCAAGTCAATCGTTTCTTCCGTGAATACATCATTTCACGACCAATGCAAGATAATCTTCTGTTTGCGCTGGAGGAGCATTGCAGCCTCAACTCACAACGTGCTGGACAACACCTCTGGACAGAGCCAAGGTATTGTTGGAGAATATGGACTTGTCACGGCTGCGGTCATTTACGGTGTTTGGGGAGTGGAGGTCATTCTTCATCTCTGCTGATGTCACTATGAGATTGCTCCGCATGCTGGATCTAGAAGACACATTGGGTGTAATAGATGGGGATCTCGAGCAGATCGAAAACCTACTACCACGCCTCATGTTCCTCTCCCTACGAGGAGGCAAAGATATAACCCGTCTGCCGAGTTCATTGGGTGGCCTAAGGCAACTGCGGACTCCAGATATCAAAGGCACCTCCATAGTCACGCTGCCACCAGCTATCATGAAGCTAAAAATCCTACAGTATGTTCATGCTGGCACCACTCGTTGTATATCGACATCAACACAAGCTGACAATGACACAACCATAGGCGTAGCAACGCTATCACCGGCGGATGGTGATGGCGTCAGCACAAGCCAACCACCAGCGGCAGCAGCACCAGCACCAGTGAACGGTGATGGCGTGAGCACAAGCCAACCACCAGCGGCAGCAACACCAGCACCAGTGAACGGTGATGGCACGAGCACAAGCCAACCACCAGCGTCAACAGCAGATGATGAAGGTGGGACGTCAACACCATGGAGCAGCAGGTCATGTGGTGGCTTGGGATTCAGCTCCGTCGTCTATGTGTCAGGTAAGGAATAGGATCAGCTCTGTCGTCTATGTGTCAAGCCGATTCAAAATGACGAGCTCTAGTTTCATCGGGGATTTCACGGTACCAATGTCCTCAAGATTGATTGCGGCAACTACAGGTTGGCGATAGCTTTTGGTGATTCGATACCAACAGATGTTGAGGTCCTCTACAACTGAGGCATCTTTGGAGCTTTCTGGGCTAGAGAATCTATGGAATCTGAAGGAAGTCAGGCTCAAGGGTTCCTACAGCGAAGCAGTCAAGCAACACCTGCAGCAGAAACTTGCCGAGCTGCCATGGTGGATGAGAAACAAGGTTGTGTTGAAGCTGGAGGAGCAACAGTCCGCCCTACCCTTCCTTCTGCATGCTGAAATACGTACTTACATAGATGCTTCTGCTACTTCAATGTTATCTGCATTGATGTACGTTGTTGTACTATCTATAGTTTACATTGACAGTGTACATGGGGACAACAACTTTCCCCTAATCTTTATTCATAGTTTATCGTTTATGATGATCGATATTCAGAACTCACAAGAGGAGCTATCATTTTCTATTTTTCTTTTTACAAAAAGAGCAAGACAAGTTACACTAGTACTGTTCCAAAACTTGTTCATCACTTTTCCTCCAGGAAAATCTTCTTCTTTTGATCAACTCATTCCCAGCGTATAGGACATGTGTTGTTAGAATGCTCGAAACATGTTTGTTTGTCATGGTGAGATTAATTTCTGCTTAACAGAGGTGCCAAAAAATGTTTGAGAAAAAAGGATAAATATGGCATGAAGTAGAATTAGATAATATAGTCATGATTTCCCATTCGTAGATCTATTGCTCACTGAGTCATACCCAAGAGATCAAACAAGAATCATTCAGTCTATCCATTTCAAACTTACTGCTTACAGTTTACAATTTTACTACATGGGGACATCAGCTTTTGCATCTAATTGTCATGATACTAGGAACTTTGTGCAGAAAAGAATCATCTATTGCACCATGACTTCGATCATCTCCTGTCCTGGGAAGGCTCAACCCCAGGATATGTTGTTCTTTTGCTCAATTATTTCCCAGACGCAAACTGTTGGAGGCTTTAGTATTTCAACTTCTGTTCTGTAAGCTGAGGAATTCTTGCTGGCGCAACACATCCCATTTTGGCCAACGTGTAACCTGAAAACCCAAGCTAGGATCTCCCTAGGTTCATGTAAATACATCATATGCACATCATTTCAATGCCCTTTTCAGTTTGCTCTCAATTTTGTAATCATGCCGGTGCAAACCGTTGGAGCTGGTCATACCCAGCAAGAACTCCAATTCCTGCCATTCCTGAGAGAACATTTGCACCGACCCCTCCGAACAAAGTGAAGAACCATTCGGTGGAAACTATCTGTGTTATGGAGTGGGCACTTCTGTATTTAAAGGGCTGCCCTAAAGTTAATAACATTCTTCGCCTGAGTGTGTCGAACGGATACGCACGGGCCCCAGAGAATGTAGATATTGTTCATCTCAAGGTGAAACTGGCCAGGAAATTTCCCTGCAAAAGCACTCAATAAAAAGTAAGTGTGTCCAACTGATTTCATGGGAATCTCATCTGCGATATGTCATAATCAATAATGGTGCTACCTCCAATGGCCCTACTAGGACGAGAGACTTCATGGTGTCGCAGATCCCGAAATAGAGATCCCGGTATAGAGTGATACCCACAATCGACACACTGAAACCTCGGTACAGTCCAGAAATACCATCAGTTTTGAGTGTCTTCTTGTAGACATCCAGCAAACCCCTGAACTGATGCTTATTTGCCCAGGATTCAATCGCATCTGTAGCTAACCGTGTCCGTGCATAATCCAGATGGTACAGCAGGGACGATGTCTTAGCTCCTGCAGCACTGCCGCATGCTACATTGCCAGCTAGCCATTTCCATTTCCCATCTCTCTCCTTGTCATAGCCGAACAAGCTCTTGAAATAGCTTTTGAACGCGAAGTTACAGGCCTGCACATGAAGTGCAAACTATGTGAGGCTTCATTCCATCTTTGAGCAGCACAAGGTTTTCATGACAAGAGTGTTTCCTCACATCAACGGGTTAAGGGTATATACGTCAACATCGTTTGGCAGTTGGGCATGAACCTGCAATGTGTAGTTCTCACTCTTAGCTATTGCACAGAACCTGCAGAACATAAAACAGCAGCAGCAGCAGCAGATTCTTCTGCAATGGCATACTATCCGCACAGTAGCTGTTTTCCTAATTCCACTATATACACCGCCCATCAGAATCCACGATAAAAAAGATGGCTATAGAACTATAGTTTTATTTTACGCATGCTAAAGATTGAGTCCCCCCACCTATATGATTCAGCTGCATCACCATTATAAGACTACACCGCGTGTGACCATAAACCCCAGATGCTTCCCAGTGCTAGATGTACAATTAGAAACTGGCCTTTGTAAAAGGCAGGGATTTTGTATTTTGTGGCGAGAAAAAGATGGGAGCTGCCACAGAGTTGTAAGCAACTTGTTAACTCTGCTGCCATATGACTGAATGAATACTGGCATACACCATGGTTCAAACATCAGTTAATCAGAAGTTCCGAAGCAGCAGCCCATGCAATCGATGTAGAATGTAGAACGGATGGGCCAAGCAAGGAAGGAAGTGGAAAGTGAGCAGTTGAGGCGTTGGCCTGGTTCCCTCGCCAGAGCGCGGCGGCACCCTCCTTCCGGATCACGCGCGCCAAGGCATCCCCGCCCCTGGTTCTGCAGCAGCAGCTTCACCTGCTCCACAGGCCCTGGACGGCGACCTGCTCCCCGGATGCTACTGCTGCTAGTGGGGATGCCAGCTCCTGGCTCGATCGACGGAGGGAGACGATGATGGATTGGGCTTTATTGATTGTTGTTGCTGCTGTTAGCAGCCTAGCCCGCTCCATGCACGCCCGATAAGTTATGATTCATAATTGTCGCGGGCCCGCATGACAGTCCACACACAGTCCATAACGGTTTTGTCATTTGACGAGCTATGGAGGAAGCAAGTCGAATCTTTTGTACAAAAAGGGAGTGTTGGAATTAAAGTGAATGAGGATATAGGTCATTTTTTCCAAACTCACAAAGGTCTCCGGCAGGGAGACCCTACGTCCCCTATCCTATTTAATGTTGTTGCGGATATGCTTGCAATACTAATAGGAAGAGCTAAACAGGAAGGTATGGTAGGTGGATTAGTGCCTCATCTAGTTGAGGATGGGGTGTCCATCTTACAATATGCTGATGACACGATCCTCTTTATGGAGCATGACATAGCAAAGGCTAGAAACATGAAACTTATCCTCTGCCTATTCGAACAGCTCTCGGGCTTAAAAATCAATTTTCACAAGAGTGAATTGTTTTGCTTTGGGAGAGCCAAAGAAGAACAAGAGAACTACAAACAGCTGTTCGGATGTGAATTGGGTAGCTTATCGTTCAGCTACCTGGGCATTCCTATCCACCATTGTAAGTTATCAAACCAAGAGTGGAAGAGAATAGAGGACATATTCGAAAAGAAGTTGAGTTGCTGGAAGGGCAAGCTTTTGTCATATGGAGGAAGGCTAATATTAATTAACTCGGTTCTTAAGAGTATGCCCATGTTCCTCTTGTCATTCTTTGAGATACCAGTAGGGGTACGCAAAAGATTGGACTTCTATAGGTCCCGTTTCTTTTGTCAGAGTGATGAGGTTAAGAAAAAATATAGACTTACCAGATGGGACATTATTTGCCGTCCCAAAGACCAGGGGGGTCTGGGGATTGAGAATTTAGAAGTTAAGAATAGATGTCTGCTCAGCAAGTGGTTGTTTAGACTATCTGTAGAGACGGAAGGGATGTGGGTGCAAATCTTACGTAATAAGTATCTGCATTCCAAAACACTAGCCCAGATCTCTGCTAGACCGACTGACTCTCCATTCTGGAAAGGCCTGATGAAGGTTAAGGCTCAATTTTTCCATCGAACTAAGTTCATCATTGGAAATGGAGAGACAACTAGATTCTGGGAGGATACGTGGTTGGGGGAGACGCCCTTGGCCGTACAGTATCCATCTCTGTATAATATTGTGCAACGTAAGGAGAGATATGTTGCCACAATATTACAGTCCACTCCTCTAAACATTCAGTTTAGGCGCACGTTGATAGGACATCGTTGGGCGGAGTGGATGCACTTAGTTACAAGACTTATGGAGGTACATCTATCGGAAGAACCCGACGAGATTACGTGGCAGCTCACAGCTTCTGGTATATTTACAGTAAAATCAATGTATCTTGACCTTATTGACACGACGGCTGTGCCCAAGTCAATTCATATTTGGAAGGTCAAGGTTCCTCTGAGAATCAAAGTCTTCATGTGGTTTGTTCACAAGAAGGTGATTCTCACTAAGGATAATCTTGCAAAGCGTAATTCGCCAGGGAGTATGCGATGTAGTTTTTGTGATAATCAGGAGACCATCCAACACCTCTTTCTCCATTGGCCGTTAGCGAAACTTTTATGGCAAACTGTTAGAGTTACTTTTAATATTGATCCTCCAGATAGCATTGACACGTTGTTTGGCACGTGGCTAAATGGAGTTGATATAAACGCTGCTAGACATATACGCATAGGTGTTTGTGCACTACTATGGGCTATATGGAATTGCAGGAATGACATGGTTTTTAACAGACAAATACATATACATTTCTTGCAGGTACTACACTGGGCGTCGGCGTTGATCCGTACGTGGTCGTTACTCACTCCTGCGGAAACCAGGGAGCCTTTGGTTACCGGGTCTGCCCGGTGAGAGATGGTAGCTCGGGATATATTCAACCGGTTTGGATGGCGGTCCAATAATAGGATAGGTGGTTAGGCATCTATGCATATTTTCGCCGGTTGTGGCTTTTTCTTTCATTTGTTTCTGGAACCATAGTACTGCTCCTTTACAGCTTGGCTGAGGCCGTGAACTATTTGTTTACTTGTATCTTTAATAAAGAGGCCTTATGCATCATGCTGATGCAGAGGCCGGAGGTAACGCTCCTTTTCTAAAAAAAAATATATGCCATACTTGTTCCGTCTGACGCGCACAATGTGTTTGTTGTGTGTGCACGTATAAATTCGGTCCACAATGAACAATTAACCAACGTGCCATCCATCCATCTTCGCTATTACACGGGACGGGACGTGCAGAAAATAATTGCAACAGCAGAAGCATAGGTTTCTTTTGCAATAGCAAACTATCACCCCAACTAGTAATTTCCGTGATCTCACTATATAGTATATACACGCAACACCCATTAGACTACACGTACCCTTCGCAGAAAGTTTCTTACTCCGCACTTTCGCAATACAAAAAATATGCATCGCCAATGTGTTCGTCGTCGTATCTTGATTATTCATATTGCCACCAGAAACTATTTTGAAGACACGATGAGGTTTCCGTTTTCTTGACGTAAAGACAGCCCTAGGGCTGTATTTCATTGATGCCGTAGGAAAATAAAAAAAAGTTCAGTACAAAGTGAGGGTTGGAAAATTAGAAAAAGAATAAGAAGGCCGGTACTGGCATCCGGCATAAACAACCAGTACGTCGTTGCTCAAGGTGGCTGGAAATTCTTTCTAGCTAGCTGGTGCATGCCCGCGGCCGACCAGCACCTCACCTCGTCGGAGATGCGGTAGATCACCTGCAGCACAGTGCTTCTAACATTGGTGAAGACGCATGCATTACGTCGCAGTATCTTCTGGCCGCAGGTTGGACCTATCTGTTGGCGCCACCTCGTCGTAGCGCTGCTCTTCTTCTACTTCTCGTTGTGTCTCACAACTCTCTCTTCTATCAAGAGCACAAGAACACACACACAGGGGAATACACACAGACACGCAGGCATACACCAAGGAGAAAACCAGCCGCTGCTTTGCCGAGGCACTCTCTCCTTGGTCACACGGAGGCTACATCTTTTCTGCTGCCCTCTCGGCCTCCTCATATTCATTGTTCAACTTATATAGCAGTACAAGAGACTCAAGTATGCACAAGCTGGACACCGGCCACTAACACCATGACCTGCCCACTCACCCACTAACTCCACGCACACACATATGGTCAAGGCACTAACTACTTGACCCAATAAACACTCCACTAACCAGCTGCATGCACGTACAACTTGAGTGACAACCAAGTCTGCAGAACCTTTGGATGCCCATGTTCAGGACCAAGTCACAACTAATGGCTCCCGATTCTTGCTCCACACTGATCTGCCATGCGACTCGGCTGCTCCAGCTCCGCAGTGTATGGGCGCGTGCAGCCAGCTGACTAACACGTATCCATGCAGATAGACTACTTCCTAATGCAACGACACTCACACATTAGTGCCACTACAACACATGCACGGCGTCATGGGCACACACAACTTCGCATGACTAAACCTGCCCTGATCTAATCTGCATGCATGACTCTATAACAATAAATAATCAGTCTAGCACTAATAACAAGATTAGTCCCAACATTCACCTCCCTAATCTTGTTAACTTATTTCTCTCTTGAAGCCTGTAGTCATCGATGTTGCCGGTGAAACACGGAGACGGCCGCCATTGCCATCTTGTCACGCCGATTACCGCCGCCGCCGTCGGCCTCGATGAGAGCCACACCTCCTACGCCTTCACCATAAGCACCCCGCCGTGGGACGCTCGTTGTCGCACGTTTTCCACCGGTGCCGCAGCTCACCAGTGACTCGCCTCCATGTTCGCCACCGGTGCCGCAACTCGCCGGTGATTCGCCTCCTTGTTCGGCACCGGTGCCGCAACTCGCCGGTGACTCACCTCCATGTTGTCGACGATGACGCATCTTCTCGACGACTCAGACATGGAACTCCTGATGGCAATGGCCTCCGCTTCATGGCCATCACCTCTTTGCCGCCAGTGACGCAACTTACTGGGCAGCCTACCTTTCTCCATCGCTCGTGACGCAGCTCGACGAAGATGAAGACACGCACCGGCCGCTAGCAGCATCGCGCCGCCAACGGCGTCCACCTTGCGCCGACGACCTCCACTTCACATGGAGTCCGCCGTGCCACCACCACCGCCTCGGATCGACAAGGCTCTGATGCCAACTGTTGGCGCCACCTCGTCGTAGCGCTGCTCTTCTTCTACTTCTCGTTGTCTCTCACAACTCTCTCTTCTATCAAGAGCACAAGAACACACACACAGGGGAATACACACAGACACGCAGGCATACACCAAGGAGAAAACCAGCCGCTGCTTTGCCGAGGCACTCTCTCCTTGGTCACACGGAGGCTACATCTTTTCTGCTGCCCTCTCGGCCTCCTCATATTCATTGTTCAACTTATATAGCAGTACAAGAGACTCAAGTATGCACAAGCTGGACACCGGCCACTAACACCATGACCTGCCCACTCACCCACTAAGTCCACGCACACACCTATGGTCAAGGCACTAACTACTTGACCCAATAAACATTCCACTAACCAGCTGCATGCACGTACAACTTGAGTGACAACCAAGTCTGCAGAACCTTTGGATGCCCATGTTCAGGACCAAGTCACAACTAATGGCTCCCGATTCTTGCTCCACACTGATCTGCCACGCGACTCGGCTGCTCTAGCTCCGCAGTGTATGGGCGCGTGCAGCCAGCTGACTAACACGTATCCATGCAGATAGACTACTTCCTAATGCAACGACACTCACACATTAGTGCCACTACAACACATGCACGGCGTCATGGGCACACACAACTTGGCATGACTAAACCTGCCGTGATCTAATCTGCATGCATGACTCTATAACAATAAATAATCAGTCTAGCACTAATAACAAGATTAGTCCCAACACTATCTTGCTTTGCTTTCTATATAAGTAGAGCTGCCGGTTGCCGGCGCTTGTGGTTGACTGTTTGGCATCGGCCGACGCAGGCCTCGGCGCTTGTCTGCGGTGTGGGCTCCTTCGGTGGTCGTCGGTGGTGGAGTCGGAGTCGCCCTCGCGGAGGCGTGATGACGATGACGCCGGCTTGCAACCTCGACGGTGCTTTCTTCTCGGCGGCGTGTGTGCGTTCTTGTGTGGGTGGCCAGGTCGCCTAGTGTGCCTTGTTTTTTGCGGGCGTGTTGTAACGGTTTTCGCCCGGTTTTCCGTTAATTAACTGGGCAATTCTCTTCTTCTTTATTAATGAGATGAGGCAAATCTTTTGCCTCCGTTTCGAAAAATATAAGTGGAGCAGAGGGGAAACCCCTTTCATTAAAAAAAAAAAATCTTCTGGCCGCAGCGCCCGAATTTATCATCGCCATGTGCACCCGAGGGATCTGTTCGGGTCTGCCGTTGCCGTAACCGTCGCGGCCTGCATGAATTGAGGTCCCAGCTTCTGGTAGATTGTTGCCCAGACCGCCTTGGTGAAATTGCATGTGGCCAGAAGGTGCAGGGCTGTCTCCATAGCATGCAGGTTGGATTATATATGGGGTATACCTCTGATGGCCAGATTGTCAGCCGTCCGCGAGCTGCAAGCCACGTGAAAGTTTTGACCTTGGGGAAGACCTTGGCTGACCAGATGATCGTGGCGTCTTGGATTGGAGACCGTGGAACGACGTCCATGGCGTGGAGCCTTGGGGCGCGCCGATTGCGGCCTTGGCAGGATCACAGGTGTGATTGGCTCGGGCATGCTGTTGATCAGGTCTTGCGCTGACCCGTGGCCCGTCGGTCCCATGCCGTCGGTGGGGCCGATGTTGACAGGTGGTCGAGTTGCGCTCTTCATGCCCCGGTCCGTCTTGTGATGGCATGCCCTCTTGACCAGTCCGCGTGTCCGGCCGCACTGCCTTGCATAAGGGGACTACCTCCACCTAGCCCTGCCTCTTGACCAGTCCGCGTGTTCGGCCGCACTGCCTTGCATAGGGGGACTACCTCCACCTAGCCCTGCCTCTTGACCAGTCCGCGTGTCCGGCCGCACTGCCTTGCATAGGGGGACTACCTCCACCTAGCCCTGGTGGCCCATCTCTAGCTCTGACATCCTTGAGTAGACCCTTGGTGCTGGCGCTTCAGTCAAAGGCAACACAGGCATGTCTGTGGTGCCCGAGACATTGCCAGGCGCCGAACCGGCCGACAGATAGGGCGTCAGGCCCTCTGAATCCTTCACTAATTTAGTATTAAACACTATGTAATTATTGAATATGACCCCATTGCCATAGGCATGACCCCAGCTAACATTTTTTCTAGCTTCGTCCCTGCTCTGAATCATGAGAACAGAAAGTTTCCATCTGCATGGCCCCGATCGACGTGGGCGGCCAAGCCCTTTCGTCCACCGCATGCACCACATCCGATGCAACTGTAGCAACAAGGCTCCTCCAGCACTGCAGCCTATTAATACGTCTCCAATGTATCTACTTTTACAAACACTTTTGTTCTTGTTTTGCCCTCTATTTTGCATGATTTGAATGAACTAAACCGGACTGACACTGTTTTCAGCAGAACTGCCATGGTGTTGTTTTTATGCAGAAATAAAAAGTTATCGGAATTGGACGGAGATTTTTGGAGAATTATTTGGAATAAATAAAAAATGCTGGAATGAACAAATACCGCAGAGGAGCCACAGGGGGCCCACAAGGGCAGGGGGGCACGGCCACGCCCCCCGGCCACCCCACCCAGGCTTGTGGGGCCCCTGGACATTGTTTTGACCTAATTTCAACGCTATAAATTGACATCCACCGAAAAAAATAAGAGAAAAAGTTTCATCATGTTTTACGATACGGAGCCGCCGCCATCTCTTGTTCTTCGTCGGGAGCCCTGATCTGGAGTCCGTTCGTGGCTCCGGAGAGAGGAAAAGTCGTTGTCGTCATCACCAATCCTTTTCCATCAACAATTTCATGATGCTCACAACCATGTGTGAGTAATCCCCTTGTAGGCATACTGAAGGTAGATGGGATTGGGTGAGATTTCATACGTAATATTGTCAATTTGTTAGGACTTGCTCCTTAGTATCCACTATATTCTGAGATTGATATTGCTATGACTTTGCTATGCCTAATGCTTGTCATTGGGGCCCGAGTTTCATTATTTCAGATCTGAACATATTATGTTTTCAGGAATATATTTGTCTTCTTGATCATACCTCTAAGTTGTATGCACCTGTTATTGTTCTGAACCCTAGACCCCCAAGGTGACAATGATTGGGATATCGACGGGGACGACTGTAACTTGAGGAGTTCATATATTCACTATGTGTTAATGGTTTGTTTCGATTCTCTATTAAAAGGAGCGCCTTAATTATCCTTAGTTTCTATTAGGACCCCGCTGCCACGGGAGGGTAGCACAAAAGATGTCATGCAAGTTCTTATCGCAAGCACGTATGATTATATACGTAATACATGCTTATATATGATTGATGAATTGGAGCTATTATGTATCGCTCTAGGTTGTGATAGTTACATATTTAATCTCATCTAAATATTCCATCGCTACTCCATGCCTACTGAAAGGACGTGGATGTCACCTAGAGGGGGAGGGGGGTGAATAGGCGCTTTAAAATAATTACGGTTTAGGCTTGAACAAATGCGGAATAAAACTATCGTTTAATTAGTCAAGCACACAACCTAAAACAACTAGGCTCACCTATGTGCACCAACAACTTATGCTAAGCAAGATAGACAACTAAGTGATAGCAAGATATATAACAAGAAACAATATGGCTATCACAAAGTAAAGTGCATAAGTAAAGGGCTCGGGTAAGAGATAACCGAGGCACGCGGAGACGACGATGTATCCCGAAGTTCACACCCTTGCGGATGCTAATCTCCGTTCGGAGCGGTGTGGAGGCACAATGCTCCCCAAGAAGCCACTAGGGCCACCGTAATCTCCTCACGCCCTCGCACAATGCAAGATGCCGTGATTCCACTAAGGGACCCTTGAGGGCGGTCACCGAACCCGTACAAATGGCGACCCTTGGGGGCGGTCACCGGTACCCGTACACTTTGGCAACCCTTGGGGGCGGTTCACCAGTACCCGTACAAATTGCTTGGGGCAATCTCCACAACCTAATTGGAGACCCCGACGCTTGCCCGGAGCTTTACACCACAATGATTGAGCTCCGAGGCACCACCAACCGTCTAGGGCGCCAAGGCACCCAAGAGGAACAAGCTCTAAGGTGCTCAAACACCCAAGAGTAATAAGCTTCTCAACTTCTCACTTCCACGTATCACCGTGGAGAACTCAAACCTATGCACCAAATGCAATGGCAAGGGCACACGGAGTGCCCAAGTCCTTCTCACCCAAATCCCACCACAACAACAAATGTTATGGAGGAAATGAGAGGAAGAACGAAGAAGAACATGAAGAACTCCAAGATCTAGATCCAAGGGGTTCCCCTCACTTAGAGGAGAAAGTGATTGGTGAAAATGTGGATCTAGATCTCCTTTCTCTTTTCCCTCAAGAACTAGCAAGAACCATTGGAGGGATTGAGAGTTAGCAAGCTCGAAGAAGGTCAACAATGGGGGGCAAACTCGAGCTCTAAGGATAAGATGCATTGGGGAAGAAGACCCCCTTTTATAGGTGGGAGAAAATCCAACCGTTACCTCCCAGCCCGCACACAAGCGGTAGTACCGCCCATGGGAGCGGTAGTACCGCCCACAGGCAAAACTCAGTAGTAGAAGGGGCAACGGTAGTACCGCTTAGTACTACCGCCCCTACTACCGCTCGGGCGGCACTGGTCACCAGACACGAAAATCCAACCGTTACCCCCACAGCCCGCGCTCAAGCGGTAGTACCGCCCATGGGGGCGGTAGTACCGCCCACACGCAAAACACAGTAGTAGAAGGGACAGCGGTAGTACCGCTTAGTACTACCGCCCCTACTACCGCTAGGGTGGCGTAGGTCACCAGACACCAGGCAAAGCAGTGTCTGATGCCCTGCGCAAGGAGCCGGAACCCCCCAGCGGTACTACCGCTGTGGCAAGCGGTACTACCGCTGTGGACAGCGGTACTACCGCCCCCGGGAGGGTAACAAAGAACCAGAGCAGCCAGATGGAACCAGAAAAACCAGAACTGCCATAACCTTCGCATATGAGCTCCGAATTGAGCAAACCCAAGCTTGTTGGATTCAGGACGACAAGAGCTATCCAACAGGCTAGGTGAGTACTTGTCCTCAGAATCTCGCCAATCAACAAGCTAGGTGAGTACTTTGAATGTACTCGCAAGCTATCATGGGCAAACGATATAATGGAAGCAGGCAGAGTGCATGCGTTAATTATTAAGCTGATTGGCTGTGTTGTCACGTGGCATAGGGCAATCAAAGCATGTTTGTTAATTTAATCAAGACACATGATTAAAGGTAGGTTGCCTACTCATCTTTAGCAAGTTACTGGAAATTTCATACTTGTGATAGTTACTACTCCATTTCTAGTTCATAGTCTAGAATTGTTTCCCCCGAATAATACAATCACAACCAAATCTAGATGATCTCACACTTGTGATGGAAATCCAACTTCATCTTAATCATGGATTATGACAAGCAATTCAAGTAAGGTCAGTTACTTCCTTCAAACGTTCCTACTACCAATCTAATACAAGAGCATGACATCAAACAATTCCAAATATAAGAACAAAATAACATT
This sequence comes from Elymus sibiricus, assembly GCA_039707655.1. Taxonomy (NCBI): domain Eukaryota; kingdom Viridiplantae; phylum Streptophyta; class Magnoliopsida; order Poales; family Poaceae; genus Elymus; species Elymus sibiricus. The sequence goes on from CM077675.1 coordinate 536,198,270, forward strand.
GTGATGTGGTCATATAATAATGTTATATCTGCAGATGAATTAAGGGTTAGTCAAACAATATCAACAGAGTATATAATAGTGAAGTGATTCCTAGGAGGTAGAACCATCCCAAGAGAATCTTAAATTAAATGAAACAAAAGTTTAAGCAGATTCCAGGAGGTACAACCGTCCCAAGAATCCTAAAAAGAATGCCAGTCGGGTGTCTTTGAGACGTCTCGAAGGGTCTTAAATAAATGTAAAAGCGGAAATTCAGGCGATAGAACCGCCCGAAGATCCAAAAGAAAAGAAACACACAAGCTAGTCGGGTGTTTTCGCGACACCACAAAAGATCTTAAATAAATATATAAACGGAAATTCAGGCGGTAGAACCGCCCGAAGATCCAAAAGAAAAGAAACACACAAGCCAGTCGGGTATCTTCGCGACGGCACAAAAGGTTTTAAATAAATGTAAAATTGAAAATTCAGGCGATAGAACCGCTCGAAGATCCAAAAGAAAAGAAACACACAAGCCAGTCGGGTGGCTACATGACGCCACGAAAGGTCTTGAAAATAAGGTAAGTACAGTACATAGAGGAGTATCCAGGAGGTAGAACCTTCCCAGAAGATACTCCGACAATATAAGAGAAAGGTTAGTCCATAATAACAATATATATTTAATAATCATCATCAATAAAATTAGTTCAGGTTTAAAGTTATTCCTCGAAAGACCGACACTTGACACTTCCAAACTAACGTCCTTAACCGCAAACACGGCTGTTCGAATAGGTTTTATACTCTGCAGAGGTTGCACTCTTTACCCACATGTAAAAGATTTCTTTTGCCAACACCGGAGTGTTAACGAGAGATTTCCAATTATGGCCTTTGGGTAGCACACCTGACCTACACACTCCAGCTTTAAGTATCCAAGCCAAGAATCACCCGAAGCATCGAACGAATAGAACCTTAAGTTGGGGAGGGTAACAAAGAACCAGAGCAGCCAGATGGTTATCTTAAGAAGAGGCAGTATGAAAATACCAATGATATAGAGATGTGAAACCTCTATCAATGAAGAACCGGCAAAAACTCCAACATCGAAAACATCATAGAAGATGCATATGGACTCCGTTTTCGATGAACTTGAGCTTGTCATGAAGCTGACCATAAGCTCAAGAACCCACATAGAGAAAAGCCAACCAAGAACCAAGAAAGATGATGATGCCAAGAATGCAATGGTTTGAGCTCTCAACGAACGATACGATCAAGCTACTCACTTGAGAGCCCCCCTTGATAGTACGGCTATCGATCCTATAACCCGGTCTCCCAACTACCACCATGAGACCGGTAAAATAGAAAACCCTATCAAGGTCAAACCTTAGCCTTGCGCATAGTCCACTTGAGCTAGATGATGACGATCTTGACTTCCTCAAGATGGACCACCTTTCTTGATTGCGTTGGCTCGATGAAGACTAGATGATTGCTCCCCCATACTCCACTATGGGTGAGCCACTCTTTGGCACATCTTCACAATTCCATTGTCACCACAACGGACGGCAAGCTTCAAGCATGATCTCTCTGTGATGCTTCACTTGAACTTGCACACCGCAACCTTGATGACGATCACCACTTGATGTCATCCTTCATGGGTTGTATGAGATCTTCCTCTTGACGCAAACCCATGGAAATATACCTAACCCCACAACGAACTCTCACGTAGACCATGGGTTAGTACACAAAGCGTAATGGACAATGCTTACCATACCATGGGATCACTTGATCCCACTTGGTACATCTTCTACGCTTTGTGTGTTGATCAAATTGAATCATTCTTTGCCTTAATCTTGATCAACCTTGTGTCTTATCTTCTCTCTTCATAAAGATGATGTCTTGAAGGTAAACATGAATGCTCACACAATCTTCTTCTTCAAGACATGCTTGCAATAAGCTCAACTCCCACATGACCAATCTTTGGATAAACCTTGAATACCACCTTGGTCACCATATAAACTCCTTAAAACCAACAGATGGACTTCAAGAAGTACCTACGGACAAATCCTTCGAATATAACTCAAGGCAACCATTAGTCCATAGGGATTGTCATCAATTACCAAAACCACACATGGATAAATGTGCTCTTACACCTACGCTTTTCTGTTATTGCCACTGTTTCAATTGCTACGGTTCTACTTGCTACAAACTTGTTACTATTGCTGCTACAGTTACTATTACTCTGCTATCACTACTATCATATTACTGTGCTACTAATAAATTGCTGCCAGAAAGTTATCTCTCCAGTCGTGGTTGAATTGATAACTCAACTGCTAAGTTTTATAAATATTCTTTGGCTCCCCTTCTGTCAAATTAATAATTTTGGGTGAAATACTACCCTCGAAGACTGTTGCGACCCCCTATACTTGTGGGTCATCAAGACTATTTTTTGGCGCCGTTGTCGGGGAGCATAGCTCTATTTATTAAGTTCACTTGGGATTTATTTATCTATTGCAATTTATCTTTACTATGAAGTTTCTCACAGACTCCAAGACAAAGATCATACCCTCTAAAACTAGAGGACGTAAGAACCTTCCGACTAGCTCTACACTTGATTCACCAACTATTTTGAGTCGACTTGCTACACCACCACAACATACTTCACAGGCTTCTATGTCACATACAGTAGGCACTAATTCTGTTATTGATGATATTCATGATGATGCCTCTACTCTACATGTTACTACTATTCCACTTGGTGAATTATTAGATGCTCATATTGCTAAAGCTAAAGAAACTGAAATTACTGAAGAACATGAATCACCTGCTACACCTCGCTCTCTTACTAGAAGTAAAATATCTGATTTTCCTGGTACACCGATTGAACTTGGTGAGGAATTTACTAGAGAACTTATGGCTTATGATTGTTCTCAAGGTGTAGAGGGCTTAATTGCTATAATGAAAGAAAAGGCCATGAATAGGAGGATGAAACTTGATCCTAAATTTGCTACTTACCCTATTTTTGTTACTGATAAGGATTATGAATTCTCTGTTGATCCTGAATTTATTACTTTGATAGAATCGAATCCTTTTCATGGTTATGAATCTGAAAGAGTTGTTGCACACTTAACTAAACTAAATGATATTGCAACCCTATTTGCTCAAGGAGAAAATATTGGCTAATATCATATTCTTAAGTTGTTTTCTTTTTTTTAAAGGGTGATGCTAAAGTGTGGTTTAATAATCTTGCCCCTGGTTGTGTGCGTAGTCCCCAGTACATGATTTATTACTTTATTGAAAAATATTTTCCTGCCCATATGAGGCAAGCTGCTTTGTAGCATATCTATAATTTTAAACAACATGAGGAAAAATGTCTCCCTCAAGCTTGGGAGAGACTTCTCACATTATTAGAAGCTTTACCAGATCATCCTATTAAAAAGAATAAATTTTTTGATATCTTCTATAATGGACTAACCAATGAATTTAGGGAGTATCTAGATAGTTGTGCTGCTTGTGTTTTCAGGGAAATGACAGTTGAGCAAGCTCAGTAATTATTAAATAACTTATTGAAAAATGTCGATGATTTGACACTTCCCAAACCACCACCCAAGCCAACTCCGAAGAAGAAATGTATTTTATTTCTCAATCCTGAAGATATGCAAGAAGCTAAGGAATTATTAAATAACTTATTGAAAATCGAGTGGTACAGGAAGCATGTGCACGTAAGGCAGCGAGGGTATTCCCAACCCCGGGCAAGACGGCAACGGTACAGTCAAGCTAGCTCCAACTTGCGCGATTGATGCATCAATTCCACAGTTTCGTAGGGTTAGCGAAGGAGTCCACAGTACACACGTACGAATGGGGTACGTGGACGATGGCCAACTTCCTTCCTTCCTTCCTATGGAGGGAAGCAGCAGGAGATGTTTTGGGAAAGCAACGGGAGGAGACTGAGAGACTCCAAGTCAATTTATTTCAAAAGAGACTCCAGGTCAAGCTCCATCTCTCGGTGCCGTCACAAGTACGTACGTATGTACATGCCGCCACACGATCAATTCCACAGTATGAACAGAGGAGTCCAGTCCTCGCTGTGGAAAAACAAAGGATCAGTTTTTGTTGCTTTTGATTCTCTGGACGTGACAATTAATGCCCGGTACAAATAAAGTCTGAATATTTGGGATAATCGAATAAATAAGGCCAGCTGAATGAGCTAGCTGCAGCATGCATGCATCTGCCAATTTCTTATACTATGCGGGATATATTCCGCTTCTCCATACATTTTGCTCACACCAGCTAAATACACATGCTCGTCACTACGGATTGAAAAACAAAAATCTCCAGACACCGAGTAGAGGTACTTTTGCTATGAGTATGAGACACGCGCGCCGAACAATTAACTATTTTCTACAAGTACATCGAACGAACACGTGGACTTTGCACTAGTAAATTCTCAAGTCTTCCAACTTCCAAGTCGAGGCGCCAAACTAGGATTCATGGCACTTAAGAGACCATTTCACAATAGGACGTACATATACTTGTACCTCGATGGAGATGACCGGCATGACTTCCCGGCCAGGAAGAGCTGCAGGCCACATCACTGGAGCCACGCCGATAAATCGAGGTGGCGAGTCTGTTTATTATTATTATTATTATAGCCGGTGCAGGTGATGATGAAGCATGTCGGTGGCGAACTTAAGTTTACTGCAAAAAATACCAAGTGCAGTGCAGGGGATCTGGCCGTGGACGACTTGGAAAGTCCTTTTGTTTCTTGGCTTTATGTTGCCGAATTTTAGAAAATTCCCAAGGAGGAGGGTAAGAAGGTGAAGGCAAAGCGACCGTTGAGCTGGCGTACATTGGTTAGGACAACGTATACATACATCGAAGGAGATCGACTTGCACTGGAGTCAAGCTAGCTTGCTCCAACGTATTAATATATTCCCCTTTCAAAGAAAAAAAAAAGCTTGCTCCAACGTGCTTAATTAATGAATTCCACAGTTTGGTATGGTGTAGGAAAATACGTATATTTGTTAGTTTATTATAAAGGAGTGTCACACGATTATTTCCACAGTGCGTATGAACGGGGTAGAGGATGACCAACTTCCTATGGAGAAGTTTAGGGAAAGCAACGGGAGGAGACTGGAGGCTCCAAGGCAAGCTCCGTCGCTCTGTACGCTTGCTTTCACAATTACGCGTGCTCTGTACGGCATAAGTACGTTCGTCCGTGTGGAATTTTCGAACAGCGTCACAAGTCTAGGCGCCAAACTTGGAACCATTCAATAATCTGTGCCTATAAAAAAAATGGTACCCACAACGACTACACCAACAAACAAATCACGTACACTACCACACGAAGCATTCGTACGTAGAAGGTTCACTGTCGCCGTAACTAACGATGGCTTGTAAGCTCAAGTGGTCTCCTCTACTCCCCATTCTCCTCCTCGCCGGCACGGCAGGCATCTCCCATGCCGGCAACATCGCCGTCTACTGGGGACAGAACGGTGGCGAGGGCAGCCTCGCCCAAGCCTGCAACTCCGGCCTCTACGCGTACGTCATGATCTCCTTCCTCAGCACCTTCGGCAATGGCCAGACCCCCTCCATCAACCTCGCCGGACACTGCAACCCACCCTCCGGCAACTGCAACGTCTTCAGCTCCGACATCACTACGTGCCAGTCCAAGGGCGTCAAGGTGCTCCTCTCTCTGGGCGGCGGCGCCGGCAGCTACGGCCTCTCCTCCACCGAGGACGCCCAGAGCGTCGCCACCTACCTGTGGGACAACTTCCTTGGCGGCAGCTCGTCGTCCCGCCCGCTCGGCGACGTCGTCCTGGACGGCATCGACTTCGACATCGAGACGGGCAACTCGGCGCACTACGACGAGCTGGCCACGTTCCTGTCCCAGTACAGCGCGCAGGGCAAGAAGGTGTACCTGACGGCGGCGCCGCAGTGCCCCTACCCGGATGCGTCGCTGGCCCCGGCGCTGCAGACGGGGCTGTTCGACAACGTGTGGGTGCAGTTCTACAACAACCCGCCGTGCCAGTACGTGAGCGGGGACCCGAGCAACCTGCAGAGCGCGTGGAACACGTGGACGAGCAGCGTGAAGGTGTCCGGGGGCTTCTACCTCGGCGTGCCGGCCTCGGCGGCCGCGGCCGGGAGCGGGTACGTGTCGCCTGGCGACCTGACGTCGGCGGTTCTCCCCGGCGTGAAGGGCGCCAGCAACTACGGTGGGATCATGGTGTGGGACCGCTACAACGACGTGCAGAACAGTTACAGCAGCCAGGTGAAGGATAGCGTCTGAGTCTTCGCGCGCGCGCGGGAAGTGCGAGCATGCACACTACACAATCGGTTGCATAATTTACTTTAGTTATTACATATATACTACCTATTACATGCCCATGAAGTGGCTAAGTTGATTTGGGACTGGATAATAAGAGCGGGCGAGCGAGGGTCTTAGTAGAAATGATATGGATGCTTCGTGTACACTTGCAACACATGCCCTGAGATAAATAAAGTGATTTGGTATCCATCAGGGTTCGTATTACACTATTTCTACATTCGTAAACAAAAAAGTATTTCACTATTACTAAGTTTTTTTTTTTTTTTGCGTGGGTACTAGGTGATATGTGTTGCTATCGTTACACCAAAAATATTTGGCATTTCAAAAGTTATTTGGCATGCATGTGGTTTTGCTATAGTTTGAAGTGACACCAAAGCTAGCATTACAAAAAATATTAGGCACTCTATCTTATTTTCGCCAAATCGCGTGCGCACCGAAAACGTGAACCAAAAATCTGGCAGCCTTATTGTGCGCACTTATCACCGAGATACAAAGTTAGGGTAAAAAGCATCAACCAATATTTGATAACTAATTATACATATTATTGCACTAGCAAATGTGCCCGTGCGTTGCAACCGGGTAAACAAATCCATGCACGCCCTAGTGATCCATTCGTGTTGCCACGTCTCATGTTCGTCACCGTCGCCGATGGTGGTCACGTTGTCCAACTATTCATGACAAACGTGATCAATCGCAAGTCGATGATCTTGATCATCACACTCTAGCGCAACGTTTTCGCGAGCCCCTACCTGCACCAACTAGTAATTCCTCGGACTTGTAAAGATGGTGGACGCCACCACCGTCTCATCTCTTATTTTCAAGGAAATACGTAATAAAGACATCAAAGAGAGTAGATCTTAAAATGAAATTAAAGAAATAATGGTTGGAGCTGAAAACCACAACAGAACCAACTGCAAGATACTTTTTTCTTTCTCAAAAAGTAACATGGTTTAAGATATACACAAACACACAAAGGAATATGTAGTCCAACTCACCGATGCATTTTCATCAAATACAACATATCAAGAAATATGTACCTCACGACCGTGACAAAATGCATAGTTGCTCCTCTCTCAGACATATACGCAAGCAACTTTTGTGCTAGAAAGTATGAAGCAGAACAGAAATAATGAAATCAGAAAGAGAAGTATTTTTGCATTCTCAACGCAAACACTTGTGCTACTGGAAACCAGAACTGCTCATCAGAATCAAAAGAAAGTAGGAAGCATGCTCGGTAGCACTTATGGTACTGATTCTTGAATCAGCTGATATATGTGTGCCTGTTCGAGCTTGCCGAGCCCGCCCAGCGCCACCTTCCCGAAGCTGTCAAACTCCACGACGATGCGGGAGACGCCGCTGTCTTTGCTCATCTTGTCCATCCCGCCAATGGCTTCGCATGAACTCTGCACAATCCAAGTGGTAAATCGGATTCGGAGCAAGGGGAGGTGGCTCACGTGTCGACCGCCCAAAGCAGGTGCAAGGGCGGGGAGCAGAGTGGAGGGCGGCTGCTCTCTCACTGGCCAGCACGGCGCGAGTTCGGTGGCGCCTCACGGTTGGAGCGGAGGGCCTGGCCACCCGATGCTGTGGTGAGTGTTGGTCGGCGGCAGCGTAGACCCCTAGGGTGGAGAAGGGAAAGGATTCCAGTTGCCGGAGATCCCTCGGGTGGCGGCATTGGTCGGAGGAGGGCAGGGAATCCGGTCGCCAGAAATCCCTCGGGTGGTGGCGGCTGCTCGGCGACAGAAAAACAGGGTGGGGATTTTCTGGGTCGGGCATGAGGTGATAAGAGGAGAGAGCCACCACTAGTAGAAAACATGGCACTAGTTCCTGTTCCAGAGAGTCTTTAGTCCCGGTTCTGGAACCGGGACAACACGATCGGGACTAATGCCCAAAACCTGTAGTCCCGGTTTGCTTACGAACCGGGACCAAAGGGACTCCACGTGGCCGCTGCGGGGCGCCCAGGCAGGAAGACCTTTTGTCCCGGTTGGTAACACCAACCGGGACCAAAAGGCGGCCACGCGTCAGCAGCTCGCAGGCGCTGGGTTTTTTTTTTGGGAGGGTTAATTTAGGGGTTTCATATTGTGTTAGCTAGCAAATAGAGAGAAATGACCTCTCTTTCTCCTTGCTTGGTCGACGCTAGCTACTATACATATAGAGAGAACTCGACGCTAGCTAGTAAGCAAATGAAGGAAACCATTAATTACACAAGATCGTCATGAACATATATAGAGAGAAGTGACATCTCTTTCTCCGTGCTTGGTCGAACAACAAGTTTTCGTATATCTATCCGACGCTACTAGATATGTACAATAAAACATCTCTTACAATCCCTAACACCTAATATCTAATTTCACATGGTATTCTCCGTGTTCAGGTATGACGTGGTCAAGAAAGAATCCCGTCAATTCCTCTTGAATTGCTTGTATGCGATCATATGGTAGGAGTTCATCCCGCATCTGCCAGATCTAATTTAAAGAAGGGGGTCAATACATATATATGAATGAAACTCAACACAATTGATGGTAATATGTAAAATAAAATTATGAATATTGTTTACGTACTTCAAATTGTTTCTCAGAGAAGCCCCGCTCAGAGGTATAGTAGCGAATGAACTCGCATACGTAGTATCCACATAAAGTAGTCTTGGGTGACTGGTACACGCACTTTACGAGAATAGAGTTCAATCAAACTGATAAGCAAGCATGATAATGGTATTGATGAAACTAGAATCAATGAGAGATGCGCGGAACTAGCTAGTACTACTTACTTTGGGGTGCGTAAATCGCAGCTCCTTCTTCAGACCCGGAACCATAGTGGTGAACTTTTTCCAAACCCTGGCAGGCAAAGAAAATGATTACTTGATATCAGGAAATGAACGAAAGTTGCCGATATGGTCCCGGTATTGATTGAACTTACTTCTGAAGCATTGCAGTCATGTCCGCATAATACTTGGGATCTTTACGGAGCGAGTCTAAGACAGTTACTAAGGCCCCGTCAAGGTTAATGGATAGCAGAATATAGTGGTAGCTGCGCACGCATAACTCATCAATTACATTACTTAACCTCGAGTAAGCGAAACCGAATATGCACAAGACAGTAACACTCACTCGAAGTTGTAAGGAAAGAGTATTTCCCTTTTTTTGATGTCTAAGGAACGATTCTAGCATGTTCTTCAAGGTATCTTTGGCCTCCTTTTGTACCGACCATTCATTTATGGTATTTGGGCTAATGAACCCAATGTCATAGATTTGTGCTTTTTCCCATTCGACCATCTTCAATCTGCATAATATAGTGAGGATAATTATATATACATGCAATGAACGAGCTGAGCTAGAGACTTAATTATAGAAGTAATACTTACAGACAGTAGCAAGTCATGAGTTGTTTGTCGAGGGCCTTTTGATTGTATAACTGAAATACCTCCACAAATTCAACAGGCAGCACCTCGACTCCAGGGAAGTCGTGCTCTTTTTTAATTCCGACAAACAAACTGTCGGTCCCGGACTTCCTGCAGGTTTCCATGTACCAGTCATGCAATTTTTGCATCATCGTTCTTAGATGAGGATGATCAGGTTTGACGAGAGGCTTCCCGTGCTCGTATCTAAAGTCGTCTACTACTACCTCAGCCGTTTCAATTTCTACATCATCGGGCAGGTAATCATCAAGAGTGGTACTAGGCAGTAGCACCGGATGATTAGCGATATCGCTAGACACCTTGAGCAGGGGGCACGATTCCATCTCCTGTTCACCGAGCTGGGGAATTGTTTTCCCACTTCTTCGCTTTTTCTCTCTTGCAGCACTAGAAGTACTTCCCGACCGCTGCGCTTCAGCATGTGTCTTAGTAACTATGCGGTCATAGTTGGATAGCCGAGTCCGTGGTGGCCGCTTCAGGGCATGCAGAGTTCGCTTCGCTTTCACTGGATCTACCGTTTCCTTCGGAGGTGGATCTTTCCGTGCAAAATGGGCCTTCACTTCGACTGCACTGATTTCAGCGTTTTCCTCTTCGGACCTCTCATATGGTAACTTTTGAAGAGGCTTGAGGCTTGCACCATATTTGAATTTCTTCCCGCCTATTGTACTGCTAGCCGCCGGAGCGGCGGCGGCGACTCTCTTCCCCCGCTGCTGACGCGCCGGAGGAGGCGTAGTGCCCTGACGCGCCGGAGGAGGAGGAGGAGGCGGAGTGCCCTGACGCGCCGGAGGAGGCGAAGGAGGAGGCAGAGTGCCCTGACGCGCCGGAGGAGCCGGAGTGCCCTGACGCGCCAGAGGAGAAGGAGGAGCCGGAGTGCCCTGACGCGCCCGAGGAGGAGGAGGCAGAGTCTACCGAGGCATCCAGTTTGGAAGCTTGATGTACTCTTTTCTCCATAGACAGGTACTCCTCAAAGCATTTTCCAAAAGGATAATATCCTCTTCACCTGTAGGGTTGTCAAGCTCCAGCCTCTCAAATCCATTCATTATTTCATCCACCGTCACAACAGCATAGCCTTGTGGAATCGGACGGCAATGGAAAGTTCCCTCAGCTCGAGGAGGTACAACAGAGCCGACCACCGCCTTGAAGGTCAGGTTCTGGCATTTCGTCATTAGCTCGCAATGTTCAGTCGCTGTGATACTATCCACGGGGTAGCGAGGAGCCGTGAAATCAGGCTGAACGAGCTCCGTGGAAGCCACGCTGCTTCTCCGATGAGATGGTGGGGTAGCGTCGAAGGAAGCATCTTCGTGCCGCTCAGATGGTTGGCCGGTAGCTCGCTGGCTCTCAAGTTCCTCTAGTTTTGCTAATCTTGCACTGAGCTTCTGCATTTCGCTTGCTTCCCGTTTCCTTTTTCTCTCTCGGCTTCTATAACCACCGCTGTCGGGAAACCCTTGCTTCCACGGAACGGAGCCTGGTGTGCCTCGTGTTCGTCCAGGCTGTTCAGGATTCGTGAGGGCCTCTGTCAGCTCGTCCTTCTCTCTGTCGGGAATGAACGTCCCTTCCTGCGCTGCCTTGATTGCTGCCTGAAGCTTCCAGAAGGGTATTGCAAGTTGCTCGTCAGTCTAAACACACTCCCCTGTTTCTGGGTCCAAAGTTCCCCCAACCCCGAAGAACCAAGTCCTTGAACGATCTGGCCAGTGCAATGTCGCTGGTTAGACATTCTTAGCAAGCAGGTCTTGCTCAACTTTGTCCCACAACGGCCGGGCTTTGTAGTAGCCACCTGACCCCGTGTGATGGTGAAACTTCTTCCTTGCAGCATTTTTCTTGTTTGTCAGTGACCATTTCTTACCCTTCTCCGATTTCTTGTAGGCCACAAATTCGAGCCATTGATCTTTTATCTTCTCATATCGACCGACGAATTTCACAGTCTCCTCTTTCTCGACAAACTTTGTATTCAACTCTTTCTTCCAGTTCCTGAATAGTTCTGCCATCTTCTTAAGAGCAAACGCCTTGACCTTTCGCTCTATAACAGGGTTATTCGGATACTCCTCTCGCGGTAAGCTGAAATTTGCCATCAGCTCGGTCCAAAGATCATCTTTCAGTCTATCATGGACATAAGAAACTTCATGGTCCTTATTATTCTTATTCCAGTGATATGTGTTGATCGAGACATGGTCCCTAACAACAACTCCACAATGATGTACAAATGCGTCCTTGGTCCGCTTGGGAGCAATTGGTTGGCCATCTATCGCGACTTATGTGATCGTGAACCTTTCATCTGGGCGCAACCTTTTCTTCGGGCCTCGTCTCCTTACCTCGTTGGACTTTGAAATAGTTGAGGCTCCCTCCTCCGTTCGGTCACCGGAGCCGTCATCATGATCTCCTTCCTCCGCCATTTGGTCACCGGAGCCGTGATCATAATCGGAGTCGTTGAGATACGACAAGGGATCACCTCCGGCATGGATTATATCCCCCAACAACTTTTCTTTTTCTAAGTCTCTTTGATCCATAGTTTCTACAAATATTATACAACGTGGCAATATACTAACATGAGATATATATGCAAATCAATACAAGGCAATGCAACAATACGATCATAGCGCCTCTCAAGCAGGTGGTCGCCGGCGCCAAGTCGACGACGAGAGGATGCGGGCCGGGCATCGTCGACGTCGAGAACAAATTCTACAACTATTTAAATTCCTACTATTTAATTAACTTTAATAAAGATGATTGCATTTGACAACTATGACAATAATAACATATTTAACAACAATGACACATTTTCTACTTCAGCGATCGTCGGGGACTCCTCCCCGGCGATCGTCGGGGACTCCTCCCCGGCGATCCTCAGGGACTCCTCGGGTTCGCCGACTAAAACAACTAAAACTTTTTTACAACTAAAACAACAAATTAATAAAACAAACTAAAACAACTAATAAAACAAACTAAAACAACTAATAAAAATAGTAAAACAAACAAAAAAAATAAAACGCGTGCGAGGGCCGGGGCAGGCCAGCGACGCCGGCGCACGCGGCCGCGGTGGCCACATAGGAGGGGGCAGGAGCTCACTGGCGACGACGGGCTCGGGGAGGAGTAGCGGGCGGCGACGACGGGGCTCGGGGAGGTGGCGCGGGCGGCGTCCGGCGTCAGGGGCGGCGACGACGTCGACGAGTACGAGGAGGCGCGCGGCGACGGGCTCGGGGCGGCGGTGAGGAGGCGCGTGGGGACGGGCTCGGGGCGGCGGCGAGGTCAGGCTCGGGGGCGGCAGCGATGACGAGCTCGGGGGCGGCGGTTAGGAAGAGCTCGGGGGCGGCGGCGACGACGAGGACGGGCTCGGGGACGGCGGCGACGACGAGGACGGGCTCGGGGGCGGCGGCGAGCTCCGGCAGCCTGGCGGCATCGGGGCAGGGCGTCGGCGTCGGGGCGAATGGGAGAGATTGGAGGAAATTTCGACAAGTCCCACCTTATATGCGAAAACCTTTGGTCCCGGTTGGTGGCTCCAACCGGGACTAATGCCCACCTTTAGTCCCGGTTGGTGCCACCAACCGGGACCAAAGGTCAATTTCAGCAGCCCAAAGGGCGGGAAGCAGAGACATTTGGTCCCGGTTGGAGCCACCAACCGGGACTAAAGGGTGTCATTAGTCCCGGTTGTAGCCACCAACCGGGACGAAAGGGTTGGTCTTGGCTGTGGGGGGAGTTTAGTCCCACCTCGCCAAGCGAGGAGCGCTCATACTGGTTTATAAGCCCGCCCCTCTCTGCCTTGTTGAGTTCCTCTTAAAGTGAAAATAGATTTCCTTATATGGGAAATTTGACCTGAAATCAAAGTGAATTTCACTCTGATTTCAGGTCGAATTTTCCCTATAAGTGCATCTATGTTCATTTTCGCTATTTTTATGTTATTTTTTTGCATATTAAAAGTTCTTAACAAAAAATACTTTATAAATATTCTTTTTGCTATTAAAGTTTTTAACAAAAATAACTTTTGGAAGATGTCTATCTCGGACCGTATCGTCTATTACAAATAACCTTGGGAAAACACGTCTATTACAAAGGTATTTCACTTTTTTAAACATATATTTTAACTCAAGACTTTTTCTGCATTCAATATGCACCATTCAAAGCCACATCATCACTTTTCAAACCTTTTCTGACTTCATTTGCTATTTTTCATGCATTTCATGATTTATTTTGAGCTAAGATGACCCTGAATTAAAAAGCACTGCAAATGAACTCTGAAATGGTTGAAAGTCGGCATGGAATCATCATTTCACCCACATAGCATGTGCTAAAAAGTTGAGAGGGTTACGGCAAAAACTGGATGCACTTCGTGTACAAAATGAACAATCTCTTTCGAAGCGTCAGGGTTTTGGACGAAAACTCATCAGTTACAAAAGGATTTCAAATTTTTAAACATATTTCACCTCAAGGCTTTTTATGCATTCAATATGCACCATTCGAATCCACATCATCACTTTTCAAACCTTTTCTGACTTCATTTGCTATTTTCATGCGCATTTCATGATTTATTTTGAGCTAAGATGACCCTCAATTGAAAAGCACAGCAAATGAACTCTGAAATGGTTGAAAGTTGGGCATGGTATCATCATTTCACCCACATAGCATGTGCTAAAAAGTTGAGAGGGTTACGGCAAAAACTAGATGCACTTCGTGTACAAAATGAACAATCTCTTTCGAAGTGTCAGGGTTTTGGATAAAAACTCATCAGTTACAAAAGGATTTCAAATTTTTAAACATATTTCAACTCAAGACTTTTTATGCATTCAATATGCACCATTCAAAGCCACATCATCACATTTCAATCCTTTTCTGATTTCATTTGCTATTTTTCATGGATTTCATGATTTATTTTGACATAGATGACACTGAATTGAAAAGCACTGCAAATGAACTCTGAAATGGTTGAAAGTTGGCATGGTATCATCATTTCACCCACATAGCATGTGCTAAAAGGTTGAGAGGGTTACGGCAAAAACTGGTTGCACTTCGTGTACAAAATGAACAATCTCTTTCGAAGTGTCAGGGTTTTGGACGAAAACTCATTATTTACAAAAGGATTTCAAATTTTTAAACATATTTCAACTCAAGACTTTTTATGCATTCAATATGCACCATTCGAATCCACATCATCACTTTTCAAACCTTTTCTGACTTCATTTGCTATTTTCATGCGCATTTCATGATTTATTTTGAGCTAATATGACCCTCAATTGAAAAGCACTGCAAATGAACTCTGAAATAGTTGAAAGTGGGCATGGTATCATCATTTCACCCACATAGCATGTGCTAAAAAGTTGAGAGGGTTACGGCAAAAACTAGATGCACTTCGTGTACAAAATGAACAATCTCTTTCGAAGTGTCAGGGTTTTGGACGAAAACTCATCAGTTACAAAAGGATTTCAAAATTTTAAACATATTTCAACTCAAGATTTTTTATGCATTCAATATGCACCATTCAAAGCCACATCATCACTTTTCAATCCTTTTCTGACTTCATTTGCTATTTTTCATGGATTTCATGATTTATTTTGAGCTAAGATGACACTGAATTGAAAAGCACTGCAAATGAACTCTGAAATGGTTGAAAGTTGGCATGGTATCATCATTTCACCCACATAGCATGTGCTAAAAGGTTGAGAGGGTTACGGCAAAAACTGGATGCACTTTGTGTACAAAATGAACAATCTCTTTCGAAGTGTCAGGGTTTGGGACGAAAACTCATTATTTACAAAAGGATTTCAAATTTTTAAACATATTTCAACTCAAGACTTTTTATGCATTCAATATGCACCATTCTTCACCACATCATCACTTTTCAAACCTTTTCTGACTTCATTTGCTATTTTCATGCGCATTTCATGATTTATTTTGAGCTAAGATGACCCTCAATTGAAAAGCACTGCAAATGAACTCTAAAATGGTTGAAAGTTGGCATGGTATCATCATTTCACCCACATAGAATGTGCTAAAAAGTTGAGAGGGTTACGGCAAAAACTGGATGAACTTCGTGTACAAAATGAACAATCTCTTTCGAAGTATCTGGGTTTCAGACGAAAACTCATCAGTTACAAAAGGCATTTCATCAGAATAGTTGTGGAGAGAAAGTCTTCACTTTTTCTTCGCGTGTGTCCCTTGCTTATTGCGCCGTAACCATGGATAATCTTCATCGTTTAACAGGGTGCTTGGGCCAGCCTTCACTTTGAAGGGAGGAATTTCATGAAACTTTTAATAATCTTCAGACATGTCTGTCTTGTCCTCCACTCCCACGATGTCACTTTTCCCTGAAAGAACTATGTGGCGCTTTGGCTCATCGTATGATGTATTCGCTTCCTTATCTTTTCTTTTTCTCGGTTTGGTAGACATGTCCTTCACGTAGAAAACCTGCGCCACATCATTGGCTAGGACGAATGGTTTGTCTGTGTACAAGATTGTTCAGATCCACTGTTGTCATTCCGAACTGCGGGTCTTCCTATACCCCGCCTCCTGACAGATTGACCCATTTGCACCGAAACAAAGGGACCTTAAAATCATGTCCATAGTCAAGTTCCCATATGTCCACTATGTAACCATAATATGTGTCATTTCCCCTGTTGGTTGCTGCATCAAAGCGGATACCACTGTTTTGGTTGGTGCTCTTTTGATCTTGGGCGATTGTGTAAAATGTATTCCCATTTATCTCGTACCCTTTGTAAGTCAATATAGTCGAAGATGGTCCCTTGGCCAACGAGTACAGCTGATCTGCAACAGTGGTGTTACCCATGAGATGTGTTTGCAACCAACTGCCGAAAGTCCTGATGTGTTCACATGTAATCCAGTCGTCACACTGCTCCGGGTGTTTGGAGCGCAGAATATTCTCGTGTTCATTGACATACGGGGTCACCAAGGTAGATTTCTGTAGAACAGTGTAGTTTGCTTGAGACCAAGAATGCCCGTCCCTACATATTATTGAATTCGCTCCTAGCGTGCCTTTTCCAGTCAGTCTCCCCTCATACCGCGATTGAGGCAGACCAATCGGCTTAAGGTCAGGAATAAAGTCAACACAAAACCAAATGCTTTCCTCTGTTTGATGGCCCATGGAGATGCTTCCTTCTGGCCTAGCACGGTTATGAACATATTTCTTTAAGACTCCCATGAACCTCTCAAAGGGGAACATGTTGTGTAGAAATACAGGGCCCAGAATGCCAATCTCGTCGACTAGATGAACTAGGACGTGCGTCATGATATTGAAGAAGGATGGTGGGAACACCAGCTCAAAACTGATAAGACATTGCACCAAATCACTCTTTAACCTTGGTAGGATTTTTGGATCGATTACCTTCTGAGAGATTGCATTGAGGAATGCACATAGCTTCACAATGGCTAATCGAACGTTTTCCGGTAGAAGCCCCCTCAATGCAACCGGAAGCAGTTGTGTCATACTCACGTGGCAGTCATGAGACTTTAGGTTCTGGAACTTTTTCTCTGCCATATTTATTATTCCCTTTATATTCGACGAGAAGCCAGACGGGACCTTCATACTGAGCAGGCATTCAAAGAAGATTTCCTTCACTTCTTTGGTAAGAGCGTAGCTGGCAGGACCTTCATACTGCTTTAGATGCATTCCGTCTTTTTCGTGCGCACGTTGCTGGTCCTCCCGTGCCTCTGGTGTATCTTTTGTCTTCCCATACACTCCCAAGAAGCCTAGCAGGTTCACGCAAAGATTCTTCGTCACGTGCATCACGTCGATTGCAGAGCGGACCTCTAGGTCTTTCCAATAGGGTAGGTCCCAAAATATAGATTTCTTCTTCCACATGGGTGCGCGTCCCTCAGCGTCATTCGGAACAGATAGTCCGCCAGGACCCTTTCCAAAGATGACTTGTAAATCATTGACCATATCAAGTATGTGATCACCAGTACAGAGGGCGGGCTTCTTCCGGTGATCTGCCTCACCTTTGAAATGCTTTCCTTTCTTTCGACATTGATGGTTGGTCGGAAGAAATCGACGATGCCCCAGGTACACATTCTTCCTACATTTGACCAAATATATACTATCCGTGTCATCTAAACAGTGCGTGCATGCGTGGTATCCCTTGTTTGTCTTTCCTGGAAGGTTACTGAGAGCAGGCCAATCATTGATGGTTACAAACAACAACGCATATAGGTCAAATTCCTCCTGTTCGTTCTCATCCCACACACGTACACCTTTTTCATTCCACAGTTCTAAAAGTTCATCAACTAATGGCCTTAGGTACACATCAATGTCATTGCCGGGTTGCTTAGGACATTGGATGAGCACTGGCATCATAATGAACTTCCGCTTCATGCACAACCAAGGAGGAAGGTTATACATACATAGAGTCACAGGCCATGTGTTATGCTTGCTGCTCTGATCCCCAAAAGGATAAACGCCATCTACACTTAAACCAAACCATACGTTCCTTGGGTCACCTGTAAAGCCCCCCCCCCACTTTCTCTCGATCTTTCTCCACTGCGACCCATCACCGGGTGCTCTCAACTTCCCGTCTTTCTTACAGTCTTCCTTGTGCCATCGCATCAACTTGGCATGCTCTTTGTTTCTTAACAAACGTTTCAACCGTGGTATTATAGGAGCATACCACATCACCTTGGCAGGAACCCTCTCACCGGTAGAATGTCGACCAGTAGTCCCGGTCGGGAAGGGCCTTTAGTACCGGTTCCCCAGCCGGTACTAAAG
This sequence comes from Elymus sibiricus, assembly GCA_039707655.1. Taxonomy (NCBI): domain Eukaryota; kingdom Viridiplantae; phylum Streptophyta; class Magnoliopsida; order Poales; family Poaceae; genus Elymus; species Elymus sibiricus. Next base: position 536,216,675 of record CM077675.1, read on the forward strand.
GGTCGGGACTAAAGGTCCAGACCTTTAGTACCGGTTGGACCACGGACCGGTACTAAAGGCCCACCACGTGGCTGCCTGCGTGGGCTGGTGGTGGAAGACCTTTAGTACCGGTTGGTGATACCAACCGGTACTAAGTGTTCTGTTTTTTTTTGTTTTCGCTTTTAATTAGGTTTTAGTTTTCCTCTCTATTTATTGTGTTTTCCATTCATTTCAAATTTATTTTACGGTGCTACATACTGTAAACATTAATTACACAAGTTGATGCATATATATATATGTAATATAATATACAATATCTCATACACAGTATATATACAAATGGAATTACACATCCATATATATTCTGGACTTATAACTTAAGGCCCAAAACCCGGCCGGGACTAGCTAGCTAGTGCTCCGGATGAAATCTCAGTTTTCTACTACTGATTTGCTGGCATTATTGAGGTGGCGGTAAGTAATAGTGCTCTCCGTTTACATCAATGACATGTTGAATAAGAAATGCCGCAAATTCCTCTTGAAGTGCTACAAAGCGTTGCACGGGTGAGAGCTTCGACATCATCTGCCAAACCTGGAGTTGTCTTTCACGTGCTCCTCTGCGGCGTATACGGCCTTCGGTCTGGAGGCGAATGTTCTCGCAGAGGAAGTATCCACATAAATTTGTCCCCTGATCTTGCTTCGCGCACTTTGCAAAAGAATAGAATTCAATAAGATAATTAATAATCAAGCATGATAATGGTATTGAAACTAGAATTAAAGAGATGAGCGGACCTAGTAGTACTACTTAATTACCTGCATCTTTCTCCACTTTAGCTTTGGTTTCCATTGACGACCGTGATGGTTTTTTTCTATCATCTTTTTCCAAACACTACGCGGCAAAGAAAAAGAACGAAAGAGTTATTATAATTACTTTTGATATCAGGAAATAATGAAAGAAAGCGAGGTCGATAAAGATTGAAATTACCGTTCTATCATAAAATACAAGTCCACGTATGATTGTTCTCGTGTATCTAGTGAGTCGTACACTTGAACAAGTCCATCCGCGAGGATAATATTTAGGAGGATATAGTGGTCTCTGCGCAGAAGTTTATATAATTAAGCAGGCATGCATATAACTCATCAACTACACTTGACAGCGAGCTAGTAAGCAAAAATAGAATTTGTAGTATACAAGAGAGTAAACACTCACCCCATGTTGTATGGAAATATTATAGTAGATTTGGTATTCATTAGTGCCTCTAGAAAATTTTCCAAGAGATCTTCTGTGTCCTTGGCATAATGTTTTACCACATGACCATTAACGGTATTTGGGTCGATGAACCCAATGTCATCGATTCCCTCTTGTTTCAATTCCCACATCTTCAATCTGCATAATAGCGTAGAAAAGAACATATATAGTGAGGATAAGCCAATGAACGATATCTTAGCTAGAGACTTAAATTATTAAAGATATAAATCACTTACAGACAATAGCAACTGATGAGACTTTTGTCGATAGATTCCATGTGGTATAACTGGAAAAGTTCTGAGAATTCAAGACATATGTCACATGCATTGACGTAATGCTCTTTCCTTACTTTGACCATGACCGCCGTCTCCCCTCGCTCTACTTCATGCAGGTACCAATCATGCAACCGTCGCATCGCAGTTGGTAGTTCCTTGTACTGCTCGGGTGTGACAAGTGGTTTCCCTTTGGCATATTGCATTGCGTACTCAGTTGCACCGTACCGGCGGAATTCCTCGGTGCCAAGGATTTGGCCAAGAGTGAGACCTGCAGCCTCTACTTCTTCGAGGTCGATTGGGTTGCCTTGCACGTCGACTGGTAGGATCAATTGCTTGCTTGGATTGGTACTCACCTTGAGCGGAGAGATCGATTGCATGGATTGTTCTCCGAGCTGGGGAACTGTTTTCCCGGTAGTAGTACCACCTGTCGTTGATGCCGTACTTCCCGACTTCTTCCTTAGGCTGGGCAGACTTCTCTGCTCACTTGCCTTCTGAATCTGTCGCTCATAGTGTGTCGGCATACGCTCGACATATGCCGGGGGTCGATCAATAAAGTGTTCCATAAAGTGCTCTTGGACTTCCTTGGGTATTACCTCCTTTGGCGTCACGGTCTTCTTTGCAAAAAAGGCTTTCACTTGGCGGTCGCATTCAATTTCGTTTTCCTCTGGTGTCATGTCGTAAGGCAGCTTCCTTTTGGCCGGAGGCTCGGGTTTCTTCTTTGCTTTCCTCCGAAGAGGACTGCTGGTGGCCTTCCTCTTTTGGGAGCCCTGCTGGCGGGACCGCTGCCGGGGTGGAGTCGGCTCACGCGGCGGAGATCGATATCGATGATATGGACTCGCGTCGTGCTCCGTCCCGAGGTTGGGAGGACTGCTGGCGGGGTGGGGAGGACTGCTGGCGAGGTGGGACGCCTCTCGAGGTGGGGAGGACTGCTGGGGAGGTGGGGAGGACTGCTGGCGAGGTGGGGAGGACTGCTGGCGAGGTGGGGAGGACTGCAGGCGCTGCGATGCCTCTGGCTGGGATCCCTCGCGCTGGACATCGATACTAGGAGGAGCCGGTGGCCTTAGCGCCGTTTGTGGAAAGACGATGCAGTCCTTACTCCATAGAATGAGACCACGGCCGGCTTCTGCCAGTGTGGACTCCCCCTCACCTCCAGGGATGTCAAGCAATAGTTCATCATATGCTGGCTCTATTGCGTCCACCGCGACACGAGCATACCCAGCTGGAACCGGATTGCAATGCCAGAGAACACCAGGTGTATTTGGTAAAGCATAGCCCGTCGCGACTCGCACGGGTATGTTCTTCATTTTCTGGATTAGCTCACAAGATGTCTTCTCGGTGATATCATCCACGGGGGTGTGACCCAGCGGTGCCCCCGTGGAACCCACGCTGCTTTTCGGCAGTCAGTAGTGGAAAACAGGGCTATAATTCCGGTTTGGGAGGGCCTTTAGTGCCAGTTCTACAACCGGCACTAAAGGGGGGGGGGGGACTAAAGGCCCCCCCCCTTTAGTCCCGGTTCGTCACGGCCCGGCACTAAAGGGGCTCCACGTGGCGCTGCTGGGGCGATTAGAGGGAGGACCTTTAGTCCCGGTTGGTGTTACCAACCGGGACTAAAGGCTCCACGTGGCGCTGCTGGGGCGGGGGAGGGAGGACCTTTAGTCCCGGTTGGTAACACCAACCGGGACTAAAGGTCCTTGCCAGGGGCGTTAGGAATTTTTAGAAAAAAAAAATTGGATTATTTTTTTTGAACATTTTTTGATTTGTTTTTAAGTTTTCTTCCGATTTTCAAATCTTTGAATTATATGACAATTTAATCTCTAATCACCCGTCCACACTGCTCCAACGTGGAGCACTCATTTCAAATCGTCTAACTTCCCGGCCGGTCACCCATCCTCTCACTGCTCCAGCCCCAGCACGCTTAACTTCCCGGCCGGTCACCCATCCTCTCACTGCTCCAGCCCCAGCATGCTTAACTTTCAGGTTCTATCGACCTTAGTTTCCAAGTCTGCACTTGTTGTTTTCCTGACAATAGTAAGCTATCAATCCTATTAACCCTTAGGTCTTGGTGTCACATGATTTAATTTTTTGAATTCTAAACAATTATTAAAATAAACAAAATAAGTACTAATAATATTGAATTTCAATGAAAATAAAATAAGTAATAATATTATTTTATTCATTTTTTTGCCATTTATTCATTTAATATGACATAATTAATATCTTTAAATCTGTAAATCGAAATTCGACAAATAATATATCCATTATTATCAGAAAAATGTGAGGAATCCAAATATGACATCATTTATTTATTTTAAATAAAATTAATTTTTAAAATTATTAAAATTATTATTTTTGATTTGAAATAACTTTTTTTACTTTTGGAATTTTGAGAATCTGAGAAAACTTCACCGGGTAAACCCGGGTTAAATCGAGTCCCAATTTTTCTCTAGTTTTTTTTGATATATTAAACTTTTTTTTCCGACGTCGTATGCAAAAGTTATGGCCGTTTTAAATTTTTTTTTTCGTTTTTTTTGCAAAAAAGGTCAAAATTCATATTTCAAAATTTCTATACCAACTAGACACTAAAACCTAACTACACCTCAAAGGATTTTATTTTTTGAAGATTTTATCATTTTTGTTTATTTTCTACAAAACTAAAAAAGGCGGTCCACGGCGGGGGGGGGGGGGGGTAGAGTTTGAAAATTTCAGAACACCTTTAGTCCGGGTTGGTGTCCATCCAATCATACCGTCGACTACACATCTGCTAGCACCGTCCCAGCCAGAGTCACAACTAAGGTTAACCAAGTCAGAAAGGTATGCGGCCGTCGGCTTCGAAGTATCAGGGTTTCAGACGAAAACTCGTCTGTTACAAAGGCATTTCATTTTTTTAAACTTATTTCAACTCCAGACTTTTTGTGTGTTCATTATGCACCATTCGAAGCCACGCCCTCAAATTTCAACCCTTTCTGACTTCATTTGCTATTTTCATGCATTTAATGATTTTTTTGAGCTAAATGACCCTGAAATTGAAAAGCACTACAAATGAACTCTGAAAAGGTTGAAACTTGGCATGGTATCATCATTTCACCCACATAGCATGTGCTAAAAACTTGAGAGGGTTACGACAAAAACTGGATGCACTTCATGTACAAAATGGACAATCTCTTTCGAAGTATCAGGGTTTCAGACGAAAACTCGTCTGTTACAAGGGCATTTCGTTTTTAAACTTATTTCAACTCCAGACTTTTTGTGTGTTCAATATGCACCATTCAAAGCCACATCCTCAAATTTCAACCCTTTCTAACTTCATTTGCTATTTTCATGCATTTAATGATTTTTTTGAGCTAAATGACCCTGAAATTGAAAAGCACTACAAATGAACTCTGAAAAGGTTGAAACTTGGCATGGTATCATCATTTCACCCACATAGCTTGTGCTAAAAAGTTGAGAGGGTTACGGCAAAAACTGGATGCACTTCGTGTACAAACTGGACCATCTCCTTCGAAGTATCAAGGTTTCGGACGAAAACCCATCTGTTACAAAGGCATTTCATTTTTTTAACTTATTTCAACTCCAGACTTTTTGTGCATTCAATATGCACCATACTACAACATGTTAAAATCTACAGAAAGAACTAACTAAAAATAATAAAAAACAACAATTAAATGACTAAAACAACTATATAAGCAAAACAATATTGTTTTAATTAAAATCCTAATTTAAATTATTCTAAAAATAACCAAATAAATCTTACTGTGACAACAATCTAACACGTGACTAGGAGCAAAAAGAAGTAAATTAAAAACAATTTGTAAACTCAAGTTATTCACAATCTAGGGTTTGAAGCAAATTTGAACAAATTCAAATTTAAACCATTCAAATTTGAAAACTAATGGCACAAACAGAAACTAGACAAAATTTTGAATCTAATTCAAAAAGAATCACTCAAAAACATCAAACATCTTAAAAGATATAAGCAATTTAAAACAGAAACTAAAAACAAAAAAAAATTCAGAACCCCTTTAGTCCCGGTTGGTGTTACCAACCGGGACTAAAGCCTCAACCCCTTTAGTCCCGGTTGGTGTTACCAACCGGGACTAAAGGGGGGGCCTTTAGTCCCGGTTGGTGATACAAACCGGGACTAAAGGGGCTCGTGGGGGCCCCAGCTGACACCAGCCTGGCACAACCCCTTTAGTCCCGGTTCGTGTTACGAACCGGGACTAAAGGTCCGGAACGAACCGCGACTAATGATGCCTGTTCCAAACCGGGACTAATGGTCACATTAGTGCCGGTTCAAAACCAAACCGGGACTAATGCTGCGGACAAAAGGTCCGTTTTCTACTAGTGAGTGTAGATGGGACGGGTTCCCCTGCCTCCTGCTACGGAGTTTCCCTTTGCTAGGTCAGTAACTATATCTGCCTCTGCTGCTGCTCGTATTTCTGTTCCAACTTTGAAAGTCGGTCTGCTTCCACCTTCTTTTTTCTCGAACGGCTTTTATAACTGTCCTTCCATCCCACAAACCCCTCGTACCACGGAACAACGCCCACGCCTCGTGTTCGTCCTCCGTGTTCGGCATTCCCGAGGGCGAGTGTAAGCTCGTCGTTCTCTCTATCGGGGTGAAACCGTACTTCTTGGGCAGCTTTTATTGCTTCAATCAACTCATCTGATGCATGCTTCAGACTGGCCAGTGCAATAATCTTCCCTGTTGCTGGGTCCAACTTTCCCCCATGCGCAAAAAACCAATTCCTGCACCTCTTGGGCCACTTGAAGGTTACTGGAGTGATCCCTTCAGCAAGCATCTTATTCTCTAATGCATCCCACTTAGGAATGGCTGAGTTGTATCCACCTGTCCCTAGTTTATGGTGATACTTTTTTTTCTTCGCATTTATCTGATTCTTTGCCGACTTCTCCATAGCATCTTCCGATGTCTTGTACTCGATAAATGCGTCATAGTGATTCCTTACCTTCTCGTATATTCCTATGAATTTGGGCGCCTTCTGGCCTCTAGCGTTAAACTCGGTCCATAATCTTTTCTTCCAAGTCTGGAACGCGTCGGCCATCTTATGGAGGGCAAACTCCTTGACTTTGTTCCTTTGGCGCTCCGAGAGAGAATCTGGTTGGATGAAATGCTCCATGAGATCTCGCCAAAGGGCATCTTTAATTCTTGTATCGACATAATTCACTCCTGGTTTTGGGTTGTTTGGTTGAATCCATTCTTGCATTGTGATCGGGACTCCATCCCTAACAACCACTCCGCATTGACGCACAAATGTCCTGGCATTCGCATCAGGGTGAGTCGGTGCGCCATTAGGTTTGAAAGCATCAAGATTGAGCTTTACGTTGCCGTCCAATATTTTGGCACCGCCTCGTACCTTTCTACTAGATTGGCTCGATCCGGAGGGCTGATAATTAAAAGAAGAAAGATTTGTTAATATATATATATATATATATATATATATATATATATATATATAAATCAATTAATACACATGTAATGATCACCAGAAGCTAATATGTGTATATACCTCGCCGGACATTGTTAGTTGTTCCGGATTTTGGAACATAAGTTGTTCTTCCTCGGCCTCACATCCATCACCGTAATCGTCCAGATATTGTGAGCCGTCATCATCATGTGATTCACCCTGAAGGTCCGCTGGGTTTTCGGAGTAGCGTATCATGTCGAAGATGTCCTCTTCATGAGCTCTGCCGGTATTGTCCATAGCTTAATAACTAATCCATAATAATATAGATAAAACAAATGAGTATTCAAATTAGCATGCATTCAAGAAGCAAAATAACTGATTGTTAATTAATAATGCATCATCGAATACATATATAGTAGTTCTTAGAAAAGATCTCATCTCATAATCTCGGATAATTGTTAATACATCGGCTAATCCATCGATCTAGCTAATACATCATAATAATACATATATAGTAGCTAATATATCGATCTAGCTAGAACCCTAGCGCCCGGCGGATATCGGGGCGAGCGGTGGACACCCAAAGAGAAGGAACCATCACAGGAACATAGCTCCAGTGAGATCCCTGAAGAATCTGCCAGGTATTGTCGGACCTGGCCTCCAAAGCTGCCATGTAGCGACGGACGTGCTCGTTCTCCTTGCTGACATGGTACTGTACCACCTCCGCGGGGGAATCATGCCTCCGAATCGTCCGTGGCCCATGCGGCCGCCACCACAGAACCTCCGGGTCGACGACGGGCTGGCTCCTCACCAAGCTGCGCTGCCCGGAAGGCAGCACCTCCCAGTACCAGCCCGGCGGAGCCCAGTCCCTGACAGGGCCCCTCGGCTCAAGCAAGTGACCTCCTCCGGCGACTCGACGACGAGGATGCGGGATCGGCATCGTCGACGTCGAGAAGAAACACTTAATTATGAAAACAAATTAAATAAAACTTAGCAAAATTAACACTTAGCATCTAACAAATTAAATAACACTTAACAAATTAAATAACACATAGCATCTAACAAAATTAACAAAATTAACACATACCCTAATAACCTAAGAACCTAACTAACTAACTAACTAAACTAACCTAACCTAACTAACTAAACTAACCTGATAACCTAACTAACTAACTAAATAGGGGTGCTGTGTCGTGGTCGGGGTCGGGGTGTCGGGGGTCTCGTGTCGGGGTGTCGTTTTCTTCTTCTTCCCCTCTTCTTCTTTTTTTCCTCTTTTTCCTTTTCTTCTTCTTCCTCTTCTTCCTTTTCTTCCTTTTCTTCTTCTTCTCCTTCTTCTTCTTCTTCTCCTCCTCCTCCTCCTGTCCTCTTTTTTTCTTCTTCTTCTTTTTTTCTACTCCTCCTCCTCTTCTTCTTCTCCTCCTCTCCTCTTTTTTTCTTCTTCTTCTTCTTCTTCTTCTTTTTTCTTCTCCTCCTCCTCTTCTTCTTTTTCTTATTCTTATTCTTCTTCTTCTTCTTATTTTTTCTTCTTTTCCTTTTTTCTTTTTCCTTTTTTTCCTTCTTCTTTTCTTCTTTTTTTTTCTTCTAGTTTTTTTACATTAACATTTTATTTTTCCTTTAAGCTAAGTAACCCTATCATAGACACGGAGTTTATCTAGAGTTAAAATAAACTAAAACTAATTAGCTAGGGGGTCCCACCTGTCATAGACTAAAACTAAAACTAATTAAACTAAAACTAATTAGCTAGGGCCGGGGGTCCCCCTGGGGGTGGGGCTGGCCGGCCACGTCAGTAGGCCGCGCCGGAGTTGCTCCGGCGAGCCGCGCCGGAGTTGACTGGATCGGGTGGGCGCGCGGAGGGGCAAGGGGGAGGGGAGAGGCTCACCGAGGGAGCTCGCCGGAGGGGGGAGGACGCGTCGGGGCGGTGAGGTCGGGGCGGCGCGCGGCGTCGATCGGGGCGGCGGGCTCGGGGCGGCGCGCGGCGTCGGGGCGGCGGGCTCGGGGCGGCGGGCTCGGGGCGGCGAGCGGCGTCGGGGCGGCGGGCTCGTGCGTGACGGGCGGCGGCGATGGCGATGGGCGGCGGCGACGGCAGATTTCGGCAGCCTGACGGCGTCGTTTTGTCCTTGTCCCGGTGCGTGGGTCGGCCCGGGACTAAGGGCGTTCCTATTTATACCACGCACCCCTTTAGTACCGGTGAGTGGCTCGCACCGGTACTAAAGACCCTTTAGTACCGGTGCGAGACACGCACCGGTACTAAAGGTCCTCCCAAAAAAATGCGCGGGGCGGCAGACCTTTAGTACCGGTGCGTGGCTCGCACCGGTACTAAAGGTTTTTTAATTCAAAATTCATTATTATTTTCAGGAAAACCCCTAAACTTTAAAAAATCATAGAAAAAAATCTATGACTCCAATGGAAATAAATAATATATGAAAAAATATCAGAAAAATATGAAGAATCTGTTTATGGCATTTCCATGCTTGTTTGAACAACTTCAACTGCTGTATAAGACAATTTGATTAAATGGCATTTGAAATGTCATATCTCGAGTTAGAAAAGCAGTATAAATGAACTCTGAAAAGGTTGTAACTTGGCATGACATCATAATTTCACCCACATAGCAACTTCTAAAGAGTTGAGAGGGTTACGGCAAAAACTGGATGCACTTCGTGTACAATTAAACTGGACAATCTCTTTCGAAGTATGAGGGTTTCGGACGAAAACTCATGTGTTACAAAGGGATTTCATTTTTTTGAACTTATTTGAACTCCAGACTTTTTGTGTGTTCAAAATGCACCATTCAAATCCACATCATCAATTTTCAACCCTTTCTGAACTCATTTGGTATTTTTCATGCACTTACTGATTTTTTTGAGCTAAATGACCCTGAAATTGAAAAGCACTACAAATGGACTCTGAAAAGGTTGAAAGTTGGCATGGTATCAGAATTTCACCCACATAGCAACTTCTAAAGAGTTGAGAGGGTTACGGCAAAAATTGGATGCACTTCGTGTACAAACTGGACAATCTCTTTCGACGTATGAGGGTTTCGGACGAAAACTCATGTGTTACAAAGGGATTTCATTTTTTTGAACTTATTTGAACTCCAGACTTTTTGGGTGTTCAAAATGCACCATTCAAAGCCACATCATCAATTTTCAACCCTTTCTGAATTCATTTGGTATTTTTCATGCACTTACTGATTTTTTTAAGCTAAATGACCCTGAAATTGAAAAGCACTACAAATGGACTCTGAAAAGGTTGAAAGTTGGCATGGTATCATAATTTCACCCACATAGCAACTTCTAAAGAGTTGAGAGGGTTACGACAAAAACTGGATGCACTTCGTGTACAAACTGGACAATCTCTTTCGAAGTATGAGGGTTTCGGACGAAAACTCATGTGTTACAAAGGGATTTCATTTTTTTGAACTTATTTGAACTCCAGACTTTTTGTGTGTTCAAAATGCACCATTCAAATCCACATCATCAATTTTCAACCCTTTCTGAATTCATTTGGTATTTTTCACGCACTTACTGATTTTTTGAGCTAAATGACCCTGAAATTGAAAAGCACTACAAATGAAGTCTGAAAAGGTTGAGACTTGGCATGGTATCATAATTTCACCCACATAGCAAGTGCTAAAAAGTTGAGAGGGTTACGGCAAAAACTGGATGCACTTCGTGTACAAACTGGACAATCTCTTTCGAAGTATGAGGGTTTCGGACGAAAACTCATGTGTTACAAAGGGATTTCATTTTTTTGAACTTATTTGAGCATCATCCTTTCCCCTGCACAGCACGACGGTGGCTCGTGAGTGCCCGCATATGAAATGCACCGTCGGACCGTATGCAGGGAATCCGAATGATTTGTATTCGGTCGATGAACTAAAGGATTTCTAGATAGATCAACAAAACACGCGGTTTCCCCTGCATACAGCCCGACGGTGGCTCGTGAGTGCCCGCATATGAAATGCACCGTCGGACCGTATGCAGGGAATCTGAATGATTTGTATTCGGTCGATGAACTAAAGGATTTCTAGATAGATCAACAAAACACACGGTTTCCCCTGCATACAGCCCGACGGTGGCTCGTGAGTGCCCGCATATGAAATGCACCGTCCGACCATATGCAGGGAATCCGAATTATTTGAATTCGGTCGATGAACTAAAGGATTTCTAGATAGATCAACAAAACACACGGTTTCCCCTGCATACAGCCCGACGGTGGCTCGTGAGTGCCCGCATATGAAATGCACCGTCGGACCGTATGCAGGGAATCCGAATGATTTGAATCCGAATGAGTACGCACACTAAGTGTCGAACATGTCCGAGAGGTGGGTTATATATAGGGTCGTGTGCCTCTTTAGTCCCGGTTGCTAGCACGAACCGGGACTAGTTATAGTGCTGATCCAACAGCTCACAAGCGCTTGAAAGAAACACACGATCCGTGTGCTTCTTCCTGATTGGTACGACGTCGGTCCTGGGAGTGGCTAAAATTTAGTCCCACCTCGCCAAGCGAGAGGGACTCGCAGCGGTTTATAAGCCCTGAGTGCAGAGACGATGAAGCGAGAGGCGCAATGCTCACCTGCACGTAGCTTCAGGCCTTGAGGAAATGGTGTAGACTGCACGGAGCTATCTACAGTTTCTCAAGGCCTGAAGCTAACCAACGTGTAGGTGAGCATTGCGCCTCTCCATTTTTAATAACTTATTTTAACTCCGGACATCATAATTTGGCATGACATCATAATTTCACATAATTTCACCCACCCACATCCCTGAATTGGTTACTGTTACACTTCGTGTACAAACTGGTTACTGTTACAAACTGTTACACTTCGTGTACAAACTGGTGGATGCACTTCGTGTACAAAATGTTACAAAGATACCATGCTAGAAAATGCATGCATGTCCTTCACATAGAAAGTGATGACGGTGAAGCCGATCACATCCCAAAGTGGGATCTCGCGGTGTAAGACTTTTTCTGCGTGTTTGTCCCTTGCTTATGATTGCGCCGTAACCATGGAGAATCTTCATCATTTAACAGGATGCTTGGGTCAGTCTTCACTCTGAAGGGAGGGATTTCATGAAACTTTTCATAATCTTCTGACATGTCTGTCTTGTCCTCCACTCCCACAATGTTTCTTTTCCCTGAAAGAACTATGTGGCGCTTTGGCTCATCGTATGATGTATTCGCTTGCTTATCTTTTTTTCTCCTCGGTTTGCTAGACATGTCCTTCACATAGAAAACCTGAGCCACATAATTGGCTAGTACAAATGAGTCGTCTATGTATCCAAGATTGTTGAGATCCACTGTTGTCATTCCGTACTGTGGGTCTGCTAGCTGTACCCCGCCTCCAGTATATTTGACCCATTTGCACCGAAACAAAGGGACCTTAAGATCAGGTCCATAGTCAAGTTCCCATATCTCCTCTATGTAACCATAATATGTGTCTTGAAAGTTGGTTGCATCATAGCGGACAACACTGTTTTGGTTGGTGCTCTTTTTATCTTGGGCGATCGTGTAAAATGTATTCCCATTTATCTCGTACCCTTTGAAAGTCGTTACAGTCGAACTTGGTGTCTTGGCCAACCTGTACAGTTCATCTGGAACATCGTTGTCATTGATGAGCTTTGTTTGCAACCAACCGGCAAAAGTCTCCATGTGTTTACGTTCAATCCAGGGGTCAGACTGCTCCGGGTTCTTGGACCGTACAATATCCTTGTGTTCCTCCATATATGGAGTCACCAAGGTGGAATTTTGTAGAACCGTGTAGTGTGCTTGAGTGAAAGAATGCCCGTCCATATTTATTGCTTCTTTCTTTCCTAATGTGCCTTTTCCACCCAGTCTCCCCTCATGCCGCGATTCAGGAACACCAATCGGCTTAATGTCAGGAACAAAGTCAACACAAAACACAATAACCTCCTCTGTTCCATATCCCTTGGCGATGCTTCCTTCTGGCCTAGCACGGTTATGAACATATTTCTTTAAGACTCCCATGAACCTCTCGAAGGGGAACATATTGTGTAGAAATACAGGACCCAGAATGTTAATCTCTTCGACTAGGTGAACTAGAACGTGCGTCATAATATTGAAGAAGGATGGAGGGAACACCAACTCGAAACTGACAAGACATTGGACCAGGTCATTCTGTAACCTTGGTAGGATTTCTGGATCGATTACCTTCTGAGAAATTGCATTGAGGAATGCGCATAGCTTCACAATGGCTAATCGAACATTTTCCGGTAGAAGCCCCCTAAGTGCAACCGGAAGTAATTGCGTCATAATCACGTGGCAGTCATGAGACTTTAGATTTTGAAATTTTTTCTCCGCCATATTTATTATTCCCTTTATATTCGACGAGAAGCCAGACAGGACCTTGATACTGAGCAGGCATTCAAAAAAGATTTCCTTCTCTTCTTTCGTAAGAGCGTAGCTGGCAGGACCTTGATACTGCTTTGGAGGCATGCCGTCTTTTTCGTTAATTCTTTGCTTGTCCTCCCGTGCCTCCGGTGTATCTTTTGTCTTTCCATACACGCCCAAGATGCCTAGCAGGTTCACACAAAGATTCTTCGTCACGTGCATCACGTCGATTGCATTGCGGACCTCTAGGACTTTCCAATATTCAAGTTCCCAAAATATAGATTTCTTCTTCCACATGGGTGCGTGTCCATTGGCGTCATTCGGAACAGATTGTCCGCCAGGACCCTTTCCAAAGATTACCTGTAAATCCTTGACCATATCAAATATGTATTCACCAGTACGGAGGCCAGGCTTCTTCCGGTTATCTGGCTCACCTTTGAAATGGTTGCCTGCCTTTCTTAAGATATGCTTGATCGGTAGAAATTGACGATGTCCCAGGTACACATTCTTCTTACATTTATCCAAATATATACTTTCAGTATCATCTAAACAGTGCGTGCATGCATTGTATCCCTTGTTTGTATGTCCTGAAAGGTTACTAAGAGCAGGACAATCATTGATGGTTACAAACAGCAACGCTCGTAGGTCAATTTCCTTCTGTGTGTGCGCATCCCACACACGTACCCCTGGTTTTTTCCACAATTGTAGAAGTTCATCAACTAGTGGCCTTAGGTATACATCAATGTTGTTGCCAGGTTGCTTAGGGCCTTGGATGAGCACTGGCATCATAATGAACTTCCGCTTCATGCACAACCAAGGAGGAAGGTTGTAGATACATAGAGTCACGGGCCAGGTGCTGTGACTGGAGCTCTGCTCCCCAAAAGGATTCATGCCATCTGTACTAAGACCAAACCATAAGTTCGTTGCGTCAGCTGCAAAGTCCTCGAACTCCCTCTCAATTTTTCTCCACTGCGACCCATCAGCGGGTGCTCTCAACATCCCGTGTTTCTTACGTTCTTCTTTGTGCCATCACAACAACTTGGCATGCTCTTTGTTTTGGAACAAACGTTTCAATCGTGGTATTATAGGAGCATACCACATCACCTTGGCAGGAACCCTCTTCCTGTGGCGTTCGCCCTCCACATCACCAGGGTCATCGCGGGGGATCTTATAGCGCAGTGCACCGCATACCGGGCATGCATCCAAATTCTCGTACTCCTCACCGCGATAGAGGATGCAGTCATTAGGGCATGCATGTATCTTCTGCACCTCTAATCCTAGAGGGCAGACAACCTTCTTTGCTTCGTACGTACTTTTAGGCAATTCGTTATCCTTTGGAAGCATCTTCTTTATCATTATCAACAATTCTTGAAATCCCTTGTCAGTTACACCATTCTTCGCCTTCCATTGCAGCAATTCCAGCGTGGTACCCAGCTTTTTCTGGTCATCTTCACAATTTGGATACAATAATTTCTTGTGATCCTCTAACATGCGTTTCAACTTCAACCTCTCCTTGTCACTTTCGTAGTTTCTCTTTGCATCAGCAATGACCCGACCCAAATCATCAGCGGGCTCATCTGATGCCTCTTCTTCAGCTTCCCCCATTGATGCCTCTTCTTCAGCTTCCCCCATTGTTGTATCGGCGAAAGGATAGTTGTCATCATCCTCTTCTTCTTCATTGTCTTCCATTATAACCCCTCTTTCTCCGTGCTTGGTCCAAACATTATAGTGTGGCATGAAACCCTTCTCAAGCAGGTGGACGTGAAGGGTTTTTGAGTTAGAGTAATTCCTATCATTCTTACAGTCAAGACATGGACAACACATGAAACCATTCTGCTTGTTTGCCTCAGCCACACGAAGAAAATCATGCATGCCATTAAGAAACCCTGGACTTAGTCGGTCATCGTACATCCATTGCCGGCTCATGTTCACTACACAACATCGAAGTGACCAAATTAATACAACTTCATCATCACATTACAACCAAAAGTAGAGCCAGCAGTGACCAAATGTTACTGCAAATAATAGATACTTATAGTTCATACATACATCTCATAAAACAACATACAACTATCTAAAACATGTAAATGCAACAACAAATGCGATCATAATCGCAACTAAAGTAACAATTGAGCCAACGGCATAATGATACCAAGCCTCTTTATCAATGGCATATTTTCTAATCTTTCTAAGCTTCAAGCGCATTCCAACCATCTTGTTCTTGTGATCATCGACGATATCGGCAACATGCAACTCCAATCCCATCTTCTCATCTTCAGTTCTTTTCAATTTTTCTTTTAAATGATCAATTTCTTTTTCAGCTTGTGTTAATTTCTCGAGCAGAATTGCATAGTCGGATGGAATTTCTGGTTCAACTACTTCCTATAGATAAAAACATCTACGTCAATTTGGTGGCATAATTAATTGTCATAGACATTAGATGATGTGTGAAATAGTTATAAAAGATAACGACATACCACATCTGAATCATAGACTGGACGAGGGCCGACGTGGGCTGATACCATAACCATGACACTACAGAATAACTAACAATAATACAAGTAAGTAAATCGTACACGCAGCTATCTAAATCATACAAGTAATTTTTTTTAACAAAAATGTTTTAAGAAGAACAAGAGGCTCACCAAGGTGGCCGGTGCCGCGACGAGACGGTGCGGACGATCGACGGTGGTTAGGACGGGGATGGGAAGGCACCAAATAAACCACACCTACACATATGCAACCTAACAAGTTAATTTGAGCTCAAATTGCATATAAATCAAATAAACTCCCACATAATGACCACTCCTCCAAAACCTAGCTAAAACCCACAAATCACATATCTTTGAGCATACCACAAGCTAATCTAGCAATGAGAGATGAAGGAGCAAAGTTGCTAACCTTTATGAACACTTGGATAGATGGGGTGCCTTTAAATCTTGACAAATCCTTGGCAAAATGGAGGATGAGCTTCGAGCAAGAACAAGAACAGGGGAGAAAACAGAGAAATGAGAGCCCCTTCGATATGGCTGCGGACGAAGCGTATATGTAGGAAGTCTTTAGTACCGGCTGGTGACAGCAACCGGTACTAAAGGTTTCCCTTTAGTACCGGTTGGTGTCACCAGCCGGTACTAAAGGTGCAAGCGGGGCCCAAGTCTGACCAACAGCCTGCCATGCCCCCTTTAGTACCGGCTCGTGACACGAACCGGTACTAAAGATCGCTCACGAGCCCGTACTAAAGGTCGCCCTGCTCCTAGCCGTTGGAGCCGGCACGAACCGGGACTAATACCATCTTTAGTACCAGCTCGTGACCAGACCGGGACTAATGCTCGGGACGAAAGGTCTGTTTTCTACTAGTGTCTTCCCGGTGCGCTGGCCCTCAACATCACCAGGGTCATCTCGTCTGATCTTATACCGCAATGCACAGCATACCGGGCATGCGTTCAAATCCTCGTACGCACCGCGGTAGAGGATGCAATCATTAGGGCATGCAGGTATCTTCTGCACCTCCAATCCTAGAGGGCAGACAACCTTATTTGCTTCGTATGTACTGTCGGGCAATTCGTTGTCCTTTGGAAGCTTATTCTTCATTATTTTCAGCACCTTTTCAAATGCCTTGTCAGATACACCATTCTCTGCCTTCCATTGCAGCAATTCCAGTGTGGTACCGAGCTTTGTGTTGTCATCTTCGCAATTTGGGTACAACCCTTTTTTGTGATCCTCTAACATGCGATCGAACTTCAACTTCTCCCTTTCACTTTGGCATTGTCTCTTTGCATCAAGAATGACCCGGCGAAGATCATCATCGGGCACATCGTCTGGTTCTTCCTCTTGATCTTCAGCTTCCCCCATTGCAGCATCACCGTATTCAGGGGGCGGGTAGTTGTCATCATCCTCTTCTTCTTCGTTGTCTTCCATCATAACCCCTCTTTCTCCGTTCTTGGTCCAAACATTATAGTGTGGCATGAAACCCTTCGCAAGCAGGTGTATGTGAAGGGTTCTCGAGTTAGAGTAATCCTTCGTATTCCCACAGATAGTACATGGACAATAGTCGACCCAGAGAAATACTTGCCCGAACTTGATGAGAATGGCGAGCCTGTTGCGGAGGATTCCTTCGGCGTTCCCGAGGGAGCCGAAGAGGAGGAGACCGAAGGGACCGATTCCAGCATGGGGAGCGGCGCTGAGGACGCGCCGGCCGTGGGCGTGGATCCAAAGACGGCGGCTTCCCCCAGCCGGCCCGCGGAGCGTGCCGGTGGCGCGCCTGATGCCTAGACGGCTCTGCCTCCAATCCTGTTAAACTTAGTTTTCCTTTTGTGCGAGACTTTGTTAGAGCGCAGTTCCACCCACAGGGGGTGTATTGTGAAGAATTCCTGGCCTGTGACCCTTATATTTTATTGGAGGGTGCTTGATCTATTTAACACTTGCGTGCCAGCTTGCCCGTTGCTTTTGCTTTCTGCCTCTATCTCTTGCGTTTGTTCCTCTCCGGCCTCCGCCTCACCTGCCGAGTAGCCGGGAGCCGGTCTGGGGCAGGGGCGGGACATCGGCCTCGGAGGAGACTGTCCAATCGTTAGAGACGTCCGGCTTGAGCTAGGGTGAGCCGCCAGAGGCCAGCTAGTGGTAGCCGTGGGGTGCCGAAGGCAAAAGAAAAAAGTTTCGGGGTGGCCGGCAGCCCCGAGCCGGTCACTCCCCCTAGGCGTTTTTTGTGCGGGGTCCTTTGGTTCGGTACTCTCGCCAGCCGGACAGCCGGGAGCCGGCTGTGGCTGGAGCGGAGAGTGGACCTTGGCGTTGTGCGCACAGCTAGCCATTCGGGGGAGTGGGGGGGCTTGGGGCTGGCTGGCCAGTACCCGGGCCAGGGGAGCCGGTCGCAGAGCCGAATTAGAGAGAATGCTTGGAAAGTAATGAAAAGGTAGCCCCCGAGAGTCTCTCAGGGTACCTGCTGCATTCATTAAGCCCAAAAGGCGTGGGATACATACACGCTTTCGCTTAGCTGTAAAACGGGCGGAGGAGTTCCGCGTTACATGGGCCCTCCGTCTCTTCGCCGGAGGCATCCCTCTTGCGCTTCCACGCCTTCTACGCATCTAGGAGATAGTATGTGTTATTGTGCACCGCCTTGCTGATGACGAACGGGCCTTCCCATGGGGAAGCCAACTTGTGCTGCCGGCTGTCCGCTGGACCAGCCGAAGCACCAGATCGCCCTCGCAGAAAGCGAGGGACCAGATTTTCTTAACGTGGTAGTGCCGTAGTTTCTGCTGGTAGATGGCCGACCGGCTCAGGGCCAACTCGTGGGCCTCTTTGATTAGGTCGATGCCATCCTCTCTTGCCTCCCTTGCTTCTGCCTCCGTGTACAAGGTGACGCGAGGCGAGTCGAATTTGACATCCGTGGGGATGACCGCCTCGGACCCGTACACGAGGAAGAAAGGGGTGAAGCCGGTCGACCGGTTGGGCATCGTCCTGAGGCTCCAAAGGACCGCCGGTAGTTCGTCGACCCAGCAGCCGGCCGATCGCACCAGTGGCTCCATGAACCGAGGTTTGATGCCGGCCAGAATCAGGCCGTTGGCCCTTTTTGCCTGGCCGTTTGACTGAGGATGGGCTACCGACACGAGGTCGAGCCGGATGCCCTGGACAGAGTAGAAACGAGCCAGCGCGCCCTTGGCGAAGTTGGTGCCGTTGTCGGTGATGATGTTGTGGGAATGCCATAGCGGACGGTGATGTCCTTGATGAATCGGACGGCCGTCGGGCCGTTTAGCTTCTTGATGGCTCTGGCCTCGATCCACTTTGTGAACTTGTCAACAACCACTAGCAAATGCGTCATTTCGCCCCGTGCGGTTTTGAATGGCCCCACCATGTCGAGCCCCCTGATGGCAAAGGGCCATGAGATGGGGATGGTTTGCAGGGCCATGGCCGGCAAGTGACTCCGGCTGTCGAAACACTGGCAGTCCTCACACTTGTCTACCAGGGCCTTAGCGTCGTCCAGGGCCATTGGCCAGTAGAAACCATGGCGAAACGCCTTGGCCACCAGGGACCTCGAGGCGGCGTGGTGCCCACACTAGCCCTGGTGGATGTCTCTGAGGATCTCGCATCCTTGGGCCGCCTCCACGCAGCGCTGGAAGATGCCGGTCGCGCTGCGCTTGACGAGCTCGTGGCTGATGATGGCGTAGGCAGGGGCCCGACGTTGGACTTGTCGGGCCATGGCCTCGTCGGGCGGGAGCTCACCGCGCACGAGGAAGGCGAGAATTGGCTGGACCCAGCAAGGGGCGGATATTGCCATTGGGACCGATGCCTGCGTGGCATCAGCGGGGTCCTGAGCCGAGCCGGCAGCCCCCGAGAGCGAGCCGGGAGCCTCCGTGGGTGAGCCTGCAGCCCTAGGGGGTGG
Source organism: Elymus sibiricus (assembly GCA_039707655.1). Classification (NCBI taxonomy): domain Eukaryota; kingdom Viridiplantae; phylum Streptophyta; class Magnoliopsida; order Poales; family Poaceae; genus Elymus; species Elymus sibiricus. The sequence goes on from CM077675.1 coordinate 536,236,322, forward strand.
GGCGGCAGCCGGGGGCGACCTTTCTATCACCAAGGTGGCCGCGGGGGCGGCGTTGGCCATCTCCGAGGCGTAGCCGACCGCCGGTGAATCGGTGCCTGGAGCCTCTGGGGTTGCCGGAGGAGCTTTTGAGCCGGAGGCGGCTGCCGTTGGATCAGCCAGAACGAAGATGGACTCCGACTCTGGAGAAGGCTTGATCGAAGGCTTGAGCAAGCGTTCGAGGGAGACCCCGGCTGGGATGGCCTGCCGGGTGGAGCCGACCTTGACCAGCGCATCTACCGCCTCGTTGCCGCTCGAGGGATGGGGTGGAATTCGTAGCCATCGAAAGAGCCGGTGAGCTGCTGCACGAGGAACCGGTAGCTCGCAATGTTGGCATCCCTGGCGTGCCACTCGCCGGTGACTTGTTGCACCACGAGGTCCGAGTCGCCGAAACAGAGGATGTGCCGGATACCAATTTCCCTGGCGAGCCGGAGGCCGTGGACGAGCGCTTCGTACTCGGCCACGTTGTTGGAGGCGGCAAAGTGGATTTGCAGCGCATACTTGAGCTGGTCTCCCTTAGGGGAAAACTGGACGATGCCGGCCCCCAAGCCGGCACGCATCTTCAAGCCGTAGAAGTACATGCGCCACTGCATCAAGTCAGGAGGCACCTGTACGTACTGGGCTTCCGCCCAGTCGACGAGGAAGTCGGCCAGTGTCTAGGTCTTGATGGCCGTGCGAGGCTCGTACTGGACGTCGTGGTCGGAGAGGGCGATGGCCCACTTGGCGATCTGGCCGGTGACGTCCCGGCCGCCCATGATCTCTAAGAGGGGAGCCGTGCTTACCACGGTGATGGTGTGCTCCTGGAAATATTGCTTCAGCTTCTTAGCGGCGAAGTCCACGCTGTAGCACATCTTCTGGTAATGGGGGTAGTTCTGCTTGGAGTTGGAGAGGAACTCGCTCAGGTAGTAGACGAGGCACTGGACTGCAGTACCCGGCCCTCCTCAGGCTGCTCCACCACCAGCACGACGCTGACCACACGTGTGGTTGCCGTGATGTATGCGAGCATGGGCTGCTTTTCCATCAGCACAGCTAGAACGGGCGTGGTGGACATCACGCGCTTGAGGTCGCGGAAAGCCTCGTCCGCCTGGTCAGTCCACTCGAACGGGTCATCTTCTTCATGAGTTGGTAGAGGGGCAGGGCCTTCTCTCCCAACCGTCTGACAAACCGGCTGAGCAAGGCCAGGCAGCCGGAGAACTTCTGGACGTCACGTAGTTTGGCCGGCTTGCGCATGCGCTCGATGGCTTGGATCTTCTCCAGGTTAGCCTTGATTTCGCGGGCAGAGACGAAGAAACCAAGGAGCTGGCCGGCTGGCATGCCGAACATGAACTTCTCTGGGTTGAGCCGCACCTTGTACTCATGTAGGTTGGCGAAGGCTTCCCGGAGATCGTCGAGGAGGCTGAAGTGCTTCTTGGTCTTGACAACGATGTCGTCCACGTATCCTGCCAATCTGTGGCAGGAGACACTTCTGTATGCAGCGCTAGAAGGTGGCGCCGTGGTTCTTCAAGCCGAACGACATGGTGATGTAGCAGTAGGCCCCAAAGGGCGTGAAGAAGGAGGTCTTGAGCCAGTCGGGAGGGTCCAGCTTGATCTAGTGGTAGCCGGAGTAGGCATCCAGAAAGGACAGCAGGTCGTAGCCGGCGGTGGAGTCGATCACTTGGTCGATCGGCGGCATGGCGAAAGGGTCCTTGGGACAGGCCTTGTTCAGGCTGGTGTAGTCGATGCACATGTGCCAAGTCTTATTTTTCTTCAGCACCAGGACTGGGTTGGCCAACCAGTCCAGGTGGAAAACTTCCATCATGAAGCCGACTGCGAGCAGCCGAGCGATTTGTTCACCTATGGTATGCTGCTTCTCCTCGAGAAACGGCGGAGCGGTTGCTTGACCGGCTTCGCATCCGGCCGCACATGGATTTTATGCTTGGTGTACTTCCTCGGCACACCCGGCATGTCCTTTGGAGACCATGCAAAGATGTCTCGATTCTCACGGAGGAAGTCGACGAGCTCGCCTTCCTATTTGCTGTGGAGGTTGGCGCCCATGAAGACGCACTGCTTGGGGTTGGCCGGGTCGAGCGGCACCTGCTTGGTGTCCTTCGATGGTATGAATGCCACCTCGTTGGCCGATTGGCTGGGCGGAGAAGGCACGGCCGGCTGCGCCCCGGCCAGCGCCACGAGCCGGTCGAGCTGGCGCCGCTCCTCAGCGATGAACAGGGATTCGGCCAGCCGGCTGCCGTCTTGAGCGCACTCAATGGATTTCTTGTAGTTGCCATTGATGGTGATGATTCCCTTGTGACCTGGCATCTTTATCTTCGGGTAAGCATGGTGGGGGACTGCCATGAATTTGGCCTGCGCGGGGCGGCCGAACAACGCATGGTAGGGGTTGTTCAGGTCCACCACCTCGAACCAGATTGGCTCGCGGCGGAAGTGGCTCTTGGTGCCGAAGAGGACGTCGAGCCGGATCTTGCCGATGGGGGAGCAGGACTGCCCCGGCAGGATGCCGTGGAAGACCGTCTGGGTCGGCTGCAGGTGGCCCTCCTTGAGGCCTAGCTTGAGCAGGGTGTCATGGTAGAGGATGTTGTTGCTGCTGCCGCCGCCGACCAGCACCCGCGAGAACCGCCAGGTGAGCCTTTCGGACGCGAAAGTGGGGTCAAGGATGAGAGCATAGCTTCCGGGGTTCGGCATCCCGGCCGGATGGTCCTCCCGGCTCTAGGTGATTGGTTTCTCGGAGCAATGCATGTACTGGGTGACCGAAGGAACATGGCGTTCACCTCGTGCCGGCGCTTGCGCTGGCTGTGCTTGCTGTCATCTTCGCTGGTGAAGAAGACGCATGCTCCGTCCTGGTCGGGGAAGCGATCCAGGAGTCGACCATCATTCGGAGCCGGAGCCGGAGCCGGGGCCGGGGGCCGAGCCGGAGCCAGAGCCCACGGAGGCGGAGGAGGGGGCGTCGGAAGACCCTCGCCCCGGGCCAGCCGCTGGGAGAAGCTGCACTGTTTGAGCATGTGCATGGCCGGCTTCGCGCCGGTGTGCATCTTGCACGGTGCGTCGAGCATCTGCTCGAAGGTAAGCTTGGGCTGCCAGGCGGCCTTGCCAGTTCACTGCCGCTGGTTGCCGGGCTGGCCAGCCGGCTGCTCTTCTTCGATGGTGGCAATCTGCCGGCTCCCGTAGCGGGGGTCCGGCTGGTCGGTCTTTCGCTTGTTGTTCGGCTGCTGCCGGTTGTCGCCGGTTGCCCGCGTGGCAGCGGGCGGAGTCGGAATGGCCTTGCCGGTAGAGTTGACCTTGACATGTATCGCGGAGTCGGCCATAGCGTACTTGTCCGCCTTGACCATGAGCTCCGCCAGGGTGGCCGGCTCTGAGCACATGAGCTTGTGCATTAGCAGGGTGCCGTCGCGGCAGCCCTCGGAGAAGTACTGGATCGCCTGGACCTCATGCAATCCTTCGCAGGAGTTGCGCAGCTCGGTCTAGTGTGTGAGGTAGTCACGAAGGGCCTCGTCCGGCCCCTGGACGCACATGGCCAGCTCGCGGGGACGGCCGGGCCGCTTGTAGGTGCCGATGAAGTTGCGGACGAACGTTTCCTCGAAGTCCACCCATGTGTTGATGCTGCCAGCCGCATCCTGTTGAGCCACGTCCGGGCCGAGCTAAGCAACATCAAGGGGACGTAGCGGACCGCCATGCGCTTGTTGCCTCTGGTGATGCCGACGTCAGTGGTGTAGTCGATCAACCAGTCCTCCAGCTTGGCGGAGCCGTTGTACTTGGGGGTGTCGCGCGGTAGCATGAAGCCGATCGGAAACGGCTCGTTGCGGATGCGCGGACCGAAGCATGCCGGCCGGATCGGTCCTTCCTCCTCCAGAAAGGAGGATTCCGCCAGCCGGTCGAGGCAGCGGCGAGCGTCGTTCTCGCTCTGGGGGACACGAGGACCCAGCCGTGCGGCGAGCTCCGGGCGCACAGCCGGCCCGGGCGAGACCGCTCGGTCCCATCGGGGCGGCTGGGACCGTGCGGCAGCCCGAAGGCGGCCGTCCTCCGTGTCGTTGTTCCGCCGGCTAGAGACAACCGGTGGCTCGTCGCGCTGTCGGGAGCGACCATCACGCTCCCGCCCGGCTCAGAGGCTGGAGTAGGCGTCCAGAAAGGACAGCAGGTCGCAGCCGGCGGTGGAGTCGATCACTTGGTCGATCGGCGGCAAGGCGAAAGGGTCCTTGGGGCAGGCCTTGTTCAGGCTGGTGCAGTCGATGCACTTGCGCCAAGTCTTGTTTTTCTTCAGCACCAGGACTGGATGGGCCAACCAGTCCGTGTGGAAAACTTCCATGATGAAGCCGACTGCGAGCAGTCGGGCGATTTCTGCACCTATGGTATGCTGCTTCTCCTCGAGAAACGGCGGAGCGGTTGCTTGACCGGCCTCGCATCCGGCCGCACATGGAGTTTATGCTCGGCGTAGTTCCTCGGCACACCTGGCATGTCCTTTGGAGACCATGCAAAGATGTCCCGATTCTCACGGAGGAAGTCGATGAGCTCGCCTTCCTATTTGCTGCTGAGGTTGGCACCAATGAAGACGCACTGCTTGGGGTTGGCCGGATCGAGCGACACCTGCTTGGTGTCCTTCGATGGCATGAACGCCACCTCGTTGGCCGACTGGCTGGGCGGAGACGGCACGGCCGGCTGCGCCCCGGCCAGCGCCATGAGCCGGTCGAGCTGGCGCCGCTCCTGAGCGATGAGCAGGGATTCGGCCAGCCGGCTGCCGTCTTGAGCGCTCTCAATGGATTTCTTGTAGTCGCCATTGATGGTGATGATTCCCTTGTGACCCGGCATCTTTATCTTCGGGTAAGCGTAGTGGGGGACTGCCATGAATTTGGCCAGCGCGGGGCGGCCCAACAGTGCATGGTAGGGGCTGTTGAGGTCCACCACCTCAAACCAGATTCACTCGCGGCGGAAGTGGCTCTTGGTGCCGAAGAGGATGTCGAGCCGGATCTTGCCGATGGGGGAGCAGGACTGCCCCGGCACGATGCCGTGGAAGACCGTCTGGGTCGGCTGCCGGTGGCCCTCCTTGAGGCCTAGCTTGAGCAGGGTGTCATGGTAGAGGATGTTGCTGCTGCTGCCGCCGCCGACCAGCACCCGCGAGAACCGGCAGGTGAGCCTTTCGGACGCGAAAGTGGGGCCGAGGACGAGAGCGTAGCTGCCAGGGTTCGGCATCCTGGCCGGATGGTCCTCCCGACTCCAGGTGATTGGTTTCTCGGAACAATGCATGTACTGGGGGACCGAAGGAACGTGGCGTTCACCTCATGCCAGCGCTTGCGCTGGCTGTGCTTGCTGTCATCTTCACTAGTGAAGACGACGTATGCTCCGTCCTGGTCGGGGAAGCGATCCAGGAGTCGACCATCATTCGGAGCCGGAGCCGGAGCCAGACCCCGCGGAGGTGGAGGAGGGGGCGTCGGAAGACCCTCGCCCCGGGCCAGCCATTGGGAGAAGCTGCACTGTCGGAGCATGTGCATGGCCGGCTTCGCACCGGTGTGCATCTTGCACGGTGCGTCAAGCATCTGCTCGAAGGTAAGCTTCGGCTGCCAGGCAGCCTTGCCGGTTCACTGCCGCTGGCTGCCGGGCTGGCCAGCCGGCTGCTCTTCTTCGATGGTGGCAATCTGCCTGCTCCTGTAGCGGGGGTCCGGCTGGTCGGTCTTTCGCTTGTTGTTCGGCTGCTGTCGGTTGTCGCCGGTTCCCCGCGTGGCAGCGGGCGGAGCCGGAATGGCCTTGACGGCAGAGTTGACCTTGACGTGTATCGCGGAGTCGGCCATAGCGTACTTGTCCGCCTTGACCATGAGCTCCGCCAGGGTGGCCGGCTGAGAGCACATGAGCTTGTGCTTGAGCAGGGTGCCGTCGCGGCAGCCCTCGGAGAAGTACTGGATCGCCTGGACCTCGTGCACTCCTTCGCAGGACTTGCGCAGCTTGGTCTAGTGCGTGAGGTAGTCGCGGAGGGCCTCGTCCGGCCCCTGGACGACATGGCCAGCTCGCGGGGACGGCCGGCCCGCTTGTAGGTGCCGGTGAAGTTGCGGACGAACTCTTCCTCGAAGTCCACCCATGTGTTGATGCTGCCAGCCGGCAGGCTGTTGAGCCACGTCCGGGCTGAGCTAAGCAACATCAAGGGGACGTTGCGGACCGCCACGCGCTTGTTGCCTCTGGCGATGCCGACGTCAGTGGTGTAGTCGATCAACCAGACCTCCGACTTGGCGGAGCCGTTGTACTTGGGGTGTCACGAGGTAGCGTGAAGCCGATCGGAAACGGCTCGTTGCGGATGCGCGGACCGAAGCATGCCGGCCTGATCGGTCCTTCCTCCTCCAGAAGGGATGATTTCGCCAGCCGGTCGAGGCGGCGGCGAGCGTCGTTCTCGCTCTGGGGCACACAAGGACCCAGCCATGCGGCGAGCTCCGGGCGCACAGCCGGCCCGGGCGAGACCGCTCGGTCCCATCGGGGCGGCTGGGACCGTGCGGCAGCTTGGAGGCGGCGCCGTCCTCTGGGTCGTTGTTCCGCCGGCTAGAGGCAGCCGGCGGCTCGTCGCGCTGTCGGGAGGGACCGTCACGTTCCCGCCCGGCTCAGAGGCCGGAGCCGGGCGGGGAAGACGCCTGCTGCGTTTGCCGGCGACCGCCGACCGGCAACTGCCCGTTGCCCCGTGGGCGAGGGGACTCGGAGCCGGCCTGGGTTGTCTCGAACTGGCCTGCTGTGTGTTGGCGGCGGTGATGAGCTCATGGACGCGCTACTCCTGCAGCAGGCGTTCCTCGCCCTCTAGGAAGGCCAGGTCAGCCGCCGGGGTATCGTACGTGGGGTGGTTCCCGCCGAGAATGCCAGCGATCAAGCGGCCGCGGTGACGTACCTCGCCACGGCGACTGGGCTCGGTGCCAGCCGGAGTGAGGCCGTAGACGTTGTTGTACTCACGTTGCGTGGACTCCATCCGACGCCGCGTGGAGGCAAGCGTGGAGGCCTCCGTGAACAGCTGTTTGCGTGGAGGCCTCCGTGAACAGCTGTTTGCGAGCTCGGTCGTGGTAGCGGCTGGGTCGGCCATGGGCGCAATGGGAGGGCGCAAGCCCTCGATGGTGGCGAGCAAGGGGTTGGACTAGCTGGCGCGGGCCATAGCCGTGGCCGCCGCCTTGCCGCGCGCGGAGCTGGTGGTGGACCCCGTGGTCATCACCTCGACGTGAACGGGGTAGCCGTCGGCGTCGTTGAGAGCGCCACCGCCGGAAGAAGGCGGCGGGTCGGCGAAGACGAGCACCTTGCTGGGGTACTCGTCAGGGGCCGGAGCGGCACTGATGCGCAGCTCCGCGAAGCAAGCGGAGGGATCGTCGACGTTGATGGGAGGGACGACGGTGCCGCCTGCGGGGCAGGCGGAGCCGGTGCCGCGCGAAGCGCCGTCTCCCGCAGAAGTGGACGCCGCGGGCGTGCAGAGAAGCCCGGGCGCGATGCGCTCGTCGGAGTCGGCGATGGGTCCCGCCCAGAACGTGTCTCCGGCCGACGCCGCACACGACCCCACGGTGGGCGCCAACTGTCGTCGTTTTGTCACGACAGATGTCATAGGGTGGCTTATCTCGAGTGGTTGGGGCCAATGTGCACCGGCGGGCTCTGGAAACGGGATTGGGGACATGCCATGTGTGACACGCGGTGTACCCAGGTTCGGGGCCCTCCGTGGGAGGTAACACCCCTAGTCCTGCTAGATTTGCTAAGGTGGAGAACAAATGTTACAATGGTGCTCCTTGAGCTGTTTGCTGGAGGAGGAAGAAGGATCTAACTCTCTCTCTCTCTCTACCTCTCCCGTAGGTGTGTGATGGTGTGTCTGTCTGCGTTAAGAGTCCCCCGTCGCTAGGGGGAGGGCCGGGGGGGTTTATAGGTCAACTCCCCGGTTTACAATATGCCAATATAACTTGGGCAGGCCCCGGCTGGCAGTCTCACTCGCCGGCCGGCGGGGCCCGCCAGCCGCATGGTCTCGTCGCTGGTAGGGCCCGCCGGCTGCGGAGTCCCGTCGCGGGGGGCCCCGCTGTCCGGAGCCACTATAGCCACACCTGGCCGGCGTCATCGAGTAGGTGAACGCACGCCGGCTACAGGGCCGGTCACGTCTTGTCGTCGTACATCGACATGGACGGATGGGACGGGCATTCGGCCACCTGCCGTCATAGTAGGCGGCCGAAGGAGCGGCCGGCCACCAGCCAGCCGGCCATAAGTCAGCCGGCCAGGGGGTGGGGCGGCCAGATGGGCTGCCGCCCCGCAGGGTGAGCCGCCGTCCTGCCAGGGCAGCCGTCTAGAGGCCCAGACGGCGCGGGAAACCAGCCGGCTCGTATGTTTCAAAAGCTCGTTTCCCCTGCTTTGGCATAACCGGGGGTCATATCCCCGACAAGTAAAAAGCATTCAAGCTCACTGTGAAAAAGAAAAATAAAGACTAACCTAAAAGCAGGCTAGAAACTTGGTATTACCCAACATACAGACAAGATGACAAAGTTTGTTTTCCAAGGTCACAGTCACATGAATAGATTTTTGAAGAAGATTCCAACACATGAATCATTGCTTTCTAGAAATGGACATGAGAGAAGTTGCAAGTAAACCAACAGGAGTTCTCTCCTGCAGAAAATAATGTGTTTTGAATTAACGATTTGATGGCCATATCCTCAATGATCTATGATACCATTTCCGTCCAATCGGACTGCCGGCACTTCCATAGTCCTTCAGGAAACCAATATAGAGCTAGTTTTACTTGTAAAATTGCAGATCAAGGAGCCTCCAAAGTCACAGTCATATCATATCTACCCCTGAAGGCTACACATGGAGTCTGTGGCCAGAAAAAAGGTGCTCTCATTTAGTTTTGACTGAGAGGGGTCTATAGCTCCATCCAGTAACCAAATCAAACCAAGATTTTTCTGATGTGTGTAGCTATCTACCAATATTTGTGCCCTATCCTCTGATCCTTACATTACATACTATGTGTTGTTGGGGCCCTTTTTCTCTTGTTTGATTCTTCTAGATCTAGAATACTGAAGGCAATGATTCGTTTATTACTGTTGTAAATGATTTTTTTTCGTGTGTCGACCGTGTGCATCGTGCTATGCAGAGGCCGGGCATTCTCTCAATGCGGTTGTATCACCTTGATATATCAACTGAATGAAATGTCCTTTATCGAAAAAAAATTAGATATGCAAATGTGAGCTAACAGGCTAAAAATGATGTACTCCTATGTAGGAGTAATTGATCCACAACAATTAACGAGGCCCAGGCACTTGGCACTTGATAAGGAGGTCCAAGCATCACCGAATCATTCTTTTAGTTCAGAATCTGAACTATCATGAACCGAAGAAAGGGCAAGACTGAACAATGTTGTACCACTAGCATGCACATCAACACCCACACCTTGATATCGCTAGACGAAGAATCCAAAGACGAAATAGCCTTTTAGAACTGATGCGCAGCCTGCCAAACAAAAGGCTCGATTCATGAAGCAAATCTGAACAATCTTCCACAGAAGAAAAAAAATGCAGAAAATTCAGACTTGAAGAGGAGACCCAGGCAGAATGTATGATAAGCCAAAATAGTAATGAATGTGCTTCCTTCCGAATTATTTGTTCTTGAGAATCTGAAGAATCCTCAACAGGAAAGCCAACAAGACTGAACTTGGTGTTGGGAACTTATAGCAACGTAATACGGTACACTGACAGAGTCGGCTGATGAATAGATCATCAGAATGGCGTGGAAATTAAGCATAAAAACCAAATTACAACAAGATAACACTGAGTAGATTATTTCTTATCCGATGGTGGGCCCGTCGTTCATGTCGTCGCTGAGAAGCGGCTCAAGGGCTTCCACGACGTCCTGCATGGACGGCCGATCCTCGAGCACTCTGCCCAGGCACCGGCCCGCGATCTCTGCAGTGCGCCACGCTGCACGCACCGAGTAGCGCCACTCCAGGCTCGGGTCCATGATATGTTTCAGGCACACATCGTGAAAATCACTCTGCCCAGGCTCGGTGCCGAACACGTAGCATTGAAACCACTCCACCAGATTTCTTTCCCGATCGTGTCTCTTCTCGTCGAGGCACGGCCGCCCAGCCAGCAGCTCTAGGAGCACCACACCAAATTCGTACACTTCCCTCATTTTTCCGCCCGACACCGTGAGGTCATTCTGCATCGCGAGCCCAAAGCCCCACAGCTTCGCTGTGTAATCCTGAAAATTATAGAGGATCACAAAACACAAGGTTAAAAAAATAATAGTACATGCAAGGCCCCTACTACATACTCCCTCTCTTCCCGTTTATAAGGCCTACGCGTACCAATAAAACACAAGTTACATGTCACAAAAATGTACACCGTTGAATTCATATATATTCGAAACAAGTTTCTAATGGCACATATTTTGTGATATATAACTCGTATTTCGTTGGTCAAATTGCCGATCTAGGGACTAGGGATACGCGCGGGCCTTACAAGCTGGAAGGGGGGAGTACCAAGAAGAATGTTTCCAATATCACCATGGTCCATAACTATACATGCATGATTATTTCCAATATCTATCCTTTATCTACCGATTTCAGTTTCTTGAATTCCATGAGACTCCTCTCGTCTTTGTTTTACACATGACAACCTCTTTTAATACTCATTATGGCTTTGCCGCCTACAATTGCCAACATTTGATTCTTCTCAACACTACAAGCAATTAGCTAATCCCTGACGGATTTCTGGTAACGTTCTCAGAAACTGTCATATATTGGCCTAAACCGGTGACTGTTCCAGAATTTCCCGTCACAGATCAAAACAAGGCTCATGAGATCCAACTGGGTGATTTTTTAGGAAGAAATCTGGAAACCATCATAGATTACAAACCATCACATATTATCACCGACTGTGCCATGGCCCAATAAGGAAACCGATGACAGCCCAATAAAGACTTTTTTCTTTTTCTTTTTCTCCCTTTTCAGAAAAAATTAAAACCAACAGTCTTGTAAGAAATCATGTTTAATTTAGACGAACTCGCAAAAATATGAGTAATATATGGAATATTTCATTTGTCTATTCATGTCATTTCCATGCATGTTAAAAGTAGGATTTAATCTGTTGTTAATACAAAAATGCAATTCAAGATTCCAAATAGAATTCAAATAAGCCTGCTATCCATTCGAATTTTCCATATATTTTTTATAGAAGCTGACAAGTTATAGGAGTACTTAAATATGATTTTTTCTTGCTTTCTAAGGCCTTTTTAGATACATGTAGTTTACTTTTGAATTATATCCAGTAAATCGCTAGAAATCCATTTAATGCCTGAAAATAGCAAATGTTTTTGGAAAAATGCCTAATTATGACAAGAGCTATGTAATGTAGTATGTTCCGTGCAGAAATTTTGGAGCATTTTAAATGAATATTTTTGAAGGTGCTACATATGGTACCTTAGCTTGGCATCTCAAAAAATAGAAAATATAAATTATTACATAACAAGATGGAACATAAACTTATATTAGTGCATACCAGTGTCAGATCAAATTGTGGTCTAAATCTCAAGTGAAAATGATGAATAAAATGTTTTTTGGAGTTCAAACTTCATAGTTTACCTTTGAATGCTATGATGTTGCATGAGTTACAAAGCAATATACAGTCAAAGGTTTATGAATTTGTCTGAAATTTTAAACACGGTCGCATGACGCTATAACATGAACCCATGCAAATTTTCATATTTTTTAGACCACATTTAGATTTAATATAAGATGCATGTAAAGGTTTGAATTTTCTCAAGCAAACATTTGAATTGTTCATGTATAGTCTCGATATGAGCTAAAAATTTATAGGAGTACTTAAATATGTTTTATTTTGCATTTTTAGATACATGTAGTTCAAGTTTGAATTATATCTAGTAAATAGCTAGAAATTCATTTAATGCCTAAAAATAGCAAATGTTTAAAAAAATGCCTAACTGTAACATGAGTAAAGTAATGTAGTTTGTTCCATGTAGAGAAAGTATGGAGCAGTTTATATGAATATTTTTGGAAGGTGCTACACAAGGTACCTTAAGTTGGTATCTCAAAAAATAGAAAGTACAAATTATTACAAAACAAGTTGGAACATGAAGGTATATTAGTGCATAATAGTGTCAAATCAAATCATAGTCTGAATCTCAAGTAAAACTGATGATTAAAATGTTTAGTGGAGTTCAAACTTCATTGTTTGCCGTTGAATGCTATGGTGCTTTCTCAGAGTTGCATGAGCTACAAAGCAAATGCACGGTCTACATTTTGTGAAATTGTATAATATTTTAAACACGATCTCATAAGGTCATAAGATGATCCCATGCCAATTTTCATATTTTTTAGACAATATTTATTTTATGAAAAATTGAAAAAAATAAGATGCATGTAAACATTTGAATTTTCTCAAGCAACGTTTGAAATTCTCATATATTTTCTAGATAGGAGCTAAAAAGTTACTGAAGAACTTAAATATGATTTGTTTTCTTGCATTCATCGGACTTTTTAAAGATACATGTAGTTCAAATTTCAATTATATCCAATAAATAGCTAGAAATTTATTTAATGCCTTGAAAATAGCAAATGTTTTCAGAAAAATGCCTAACTATGGCATGAGCAATGTAATATAGTCTATCCGTGTAGAGAAAGTTTCGAGCAGTTTAGATGAATATTTTTGGATGGTGCTACATAAGATATCTTAACTTGGCATGTCAATTAATAAAAAATACAAATTATTACATGGCAAGATGGAGAATGAAGGTATATTAGTGCATATTAGTTTCAAATCTAGTCGTAGTCTGAATTTTAAGTGCAAATGATGAATAAAATGATTTGTGGATTCGAACTTCATAGTTTGCCTTTGAATGCTATGATGCTTACTAGGAGATGCATCAGTTACAAAGCAATGTACGGTCTAAGTTCTGTAAAACTATCTAAAATATTAAACAAAGTCTCATGAGGTCATAAGATAACCCATGCCAACTTTCATATTTTTTAGACCACATTTAGATCTTATAAAAAAAACAATAAAATTAATACAACTTCGAAGTGACCAAATTAATACAACTTCATCATCACATTACAACCAAAAGTAGAGCCAGCAGTGACCAAATGTTACTGCAAATAATAGATACTTATAGTTCATACATACATCTCATAAAACAACATACAACTATCTAAAACATGTAAATGCAACAACAAATGCGATCATAATCGCAACTAAAGTAACAATTGAGCCAACGGCATAATGATACCAAGCCTCTTTATCAATGGCATATTTTCTAATCTTTCTAAGCTTCAAGCGCATTCCAGCCATCTTGTTCTTGTGATCATCGACGATATCGGCAACATGCAACTCCAATCCCATCTTCTCATCTTCAGTTCTTTTCAATTTTTCTTTTAAATGATCAATTTCTTTTTCAGCTTGTGTTAATTTCTCGAGCAAAATTGCATAGTCGGATGGAATTTCTGGTTCAACTACTTCCTATAGATAAAAACATCTACGTCAATTTGGTGGCATCATTAATTGTCATAGACATTAGATGATGTGTGAAATAGTTATAAAAGATAACGACATACCACATCTGAATCATAGACTGGACGAGGGCCGACGTGGGCTGATACCATAACCATGACACTATAGAATAACTAACAATAATACAAGTAAGTAAATCGTACACGCAGCTATCTAAATCATACAAGTAATTTTTTTTAACAAAAATGTTTTAAGAAGAACAAGAGGCTCACCAAGGTGGCCGGTGCCGCGACGAGACGGTGCGGACGATCGACGGTGGTTAGGACGGGGATGGGAAGGCACCAAATAAACCACACCTACACATATGCAACCTAACAAGTTAATTTGAGCTCAAATTGCATATAAATCAAATAAACTCCCACATAATGACCACTCCTCCAAAACCTAGCTAAAACCCACAAATCACATATCTTTGAGCATACCACAAGCTAATCTAGCAATGAGAGATGAAGGAGCAAAGTTGCTAACCTTTATGAACACTTGGATAGATGGGGTGCCTTTAAATCTTGACAAATCCTTGGCAAAATGGAGGATGAGCTTCGAGCAAGAAGAAGAACAGGGGAGAAAACAGACAAATGAGAGCCCCTTCGATATGGTTGCGGACGAAGCGTATATGTAGGAAGTCTTTAGTACCGGCTGGTGACAGCAACCGGTACTAAAGGTTTCCCTTTAGTACCGGTTGGTGTCACCAGCCGGTACTAAAGGTGCAAGCGGGGCCCAAGTCTGACCAACAGCCTGCCATGCCCCCTTTAGTACCGGCTCGTGACACGAACCGGTACTAAAGATCGCTCACGAGCCCGTACTAAAGGTCGCCCTGCTCCTAGCCGTTGGAGCCGGCACGAACCGGGACTAATACCATCTTTAGTACCAGCTCGTGACCAGACCGGGACTAATGCTCGGGACGAAAGGTCTGTTTTCTACTAGTGTCTTCCCGGTGCGCTGGCCCTCAACATCACCAGGGTCATCTCGTCTGATCTTATACCGCAATGCACAGCATACCGGGCATGCGTTCAAATCCTCGTACGCACCGCGGTAGAGGATGCAATCATTAGGGCATGCATGTATCTTCTGCACCTCCAATCCTAGAGGGCAGACAACCTTATTTGCTTCGTATGTACTGTCGGGCAATTCGTTGTCCTTTGGAAGCTTATTCTTCATTATTTTCAGCACCTTTTCAAATGCCTTGTCAGATACACCATTCTCTGCCTTCCATTGCAGCAATTCCAGTGTGGTACCGAGCTTTGTGTTGTCATCTTCGCAATTTGGGTACAACCCTTTTTCGTGATCCTCTAACATGCGATCGAACTTCAACTTCTCCCTTTCACTTTGGCATTGTCTCTTTGCATCAAGAATGACCCGGCGAAGATCATCATCGGGCACATCGTCTGGTTCTTCCTCTTGATCTTCAGCTTCCCCCATTGCAGCATCACCGTATTCAGGGGGCGGGTAGTTGTCATCATCCTCTTCTTCTTCGTTGTCTTCCATCATAACCCCTCTTTCTCCGTGCTTGGTCCAAACATTATAGTGTGGCATGAAACCCTTCTCAAGCAGGTGTATGTGAAGGGTTCTCGAGTTAGAGTAATCCTTCGTATTCCCACAGATAGTACATGGACAGTAGTCGACCCAGAGAAATACTTGCCCGAACTTGATGAGAACGGCGAGCCTGTTGCGGAGGATTCCTTCGGCGTTCCCGAGGGAGCCGAAGAGGAGGAGACCGAAGGGACCGATTCCAGCATGGGGAGCGGCGCTGAGGACGCGCCGGCCGTGGGCGTGGATCCAAAGACGGCGGCTTCCCCCAGCCGGCCCGCGGAGCGTGCCGGTGGCGCGCCTGATGCCTAGACGGCTCTGCCTCCAATCCTGTTAAACTTAGTTTTCCTTTTGTGCGAGACTTTGTTAGAGCGCAGTTCCACCCACAGGGGGTGTATTGTGAAGAATTCCTGGCCTGTGACCCTTATATTTTATTGGAGGGTGCTTGATCTATTTAACACTTGCGTGCCAGCTTGCCCGTTGCTTTTGCTTTCTGCCTCTATCTCTTGCGTTTGTTCCTCTCCGGCCTCCGCCTCACCTGCCGAGTAGCCGGGAGCCGGTCTGGGGCAGGGGCGGGACATCGGCCTCGGAGGAGACTGTCCAATCGTTAGAGACGTCCGGCTTGAGCTAGGGTGAGCCGCCAGAGGCCAGCTAGTGGTAGCCGTGGGGTGCCGAAGGCAAAAGAAAAAAGTTTCGGGGTGGCCGGCAGCCCCGAGCCGGTCACTCCTCCTAGGCGTTTTTTGTGCGGGGTCCTTTGGTTCGGTACTCTCGCCAGCCGGACAGCCGGGAGCCGGCTGTGGCTGGAGCGGAGAGTGGACCTTGGCGTTGTGCGCACAGCTAGCCATTCGGGGGAGTGGGGGGGCTTGGGGCTGGCTGGCCAGTACCCGGGCCAGGGGAGCCGGTCGCAGAGCCGAATTAGAGAGAATGCTTGGAAAGTAATGAAAAGGTAGCCCCCGAGAGTCTCTCAGGGTACCTGCTGCATTCATTAAGCCCAAAAGGCGTGGGATACATACACGCTTTCGCTTAGCTGTAAAACGGGCGGAGGAGTTCCGCGTTACATGGGCCCTCCGTCTCTTCGCCGGAGGCATCCCTCTTGCGCTTCCACGCCTTCTACGCATCTAGGAGATAGTATGTGTTATTGTGCACCGCCTTGCTGATGACGAACGGGCCTTCCCATGGGGAAGCCAACTTGTGCTGCCGGCTGTCCGCTGGACCAGCCGAAGCACCAGATCGCCCTCGCAGAAAGCGAGGGACCAGATTTTCTTAACGTGGTAGTGCCGTAGTTTCTGCTGGTAGATGGCCGACCGGCTCAGGGCCAACTCGTGGGCCTCTTTGATTAGGTCGATGCCATCCTCTCTTGCCTCCCTTGCTTCTGCCTCCGTGTACAAGGTGACGCGAGGCGAGTCGAATTTGACATCCGTGGGGATGACCGCCTTGGACCCGTACACGAGGAAGAAAGGGGTGAAGCCGGTCGACCGGTTGGGCATCGTCCTGAGGCTCCAAAGGACCGCCGGTAGTTCGTCGACCCAGCAGCCGGCCGATCGCACCAGCGGCTCCATGAACCGAGGTTTGATGCCGGCCAGAATCAGGCCGTTGGCCCTTTTTGCCTGGCCGTTTGACTGAGGATGGGCTACCGACACGAGGTCGAGCCGGATGCCCTGGACAGAGTAGAAACGAGCCAGCGCGCCCTTGGCGAAGTTGGTGCCGTTGTCGGTGATGATGTTGTGGGAATGCCATAGCGGACGGTGATGTCCTTGATGAATCGGACGGCCGTCGGGCCGTTTAGCTTCTTGATGGCTCTGGCCTCGATCCACTTTGTGAACTTGTCAACAACCACTAGCAAATGCGTCATTTCGCCCCGTGCGGTTTTGAATGGCCCCACCATGTCGAGCCCCCTGATGGCAAAGGGCCATGAGATGGGGATGGTTTGCAGGGCCATGGCCGGCAAGTGACTCCGGCTGTCGAAACACTGGCAGTCCTCACACTTGTCTACCAGGGCCTTAGCGTCGTCCAGGGCCATTGGCCAGTAGAAACCATGGCGAAACGCCTTGGCCACCAGGGACCTCGAGGCGGCGTGGTGCCCACACTAGCCCTGGTGGATGTCTCTGAGGATCTCGCATCCTTGGGCCGCCTCCACGCAGCGCTGGAAGATGCCGGTCGCGCTGCGCTTGACGACCTCGTGGCTGATGATGGCGTAGGCAGGGGCCCGACGTTGGACTTGTCGGGCCATGGCCTCGTCGGGCGGGAGCTCACCGCGCACGAGGAAGGCGAGAATTGGCTGGGCCCAGCAAGGGGCGGATATTGCCATTGGGACCGATGCCTACGTGGCATCAGCGGGGTCCTGAGCCGAGCTGGCAGCCCCCGAGAGCGAGCCGGGAGCCTCCGGGGGTGAGCCTGCAGCCCTAGGGGGTGGGGCGGCAGCCGGGGGCGACCTTTCTATCACCAAGGTGGCCGCGGGGGCGGCGTTGGCCATCTCCGAGGCGTAGCCGACCGCCGGTGAATCGGTGCCTGGAGCCTCTGGGGTTGCCGGAGGAGCTTTTGAGCCGGAGGCGGCTGCCGTTGGATCAGCCAGAACGAAGATGGACTCCGACTCTGGAGAAGGCTTGATCGAAGGCTTGAGCAAGCGTTCGAGGGAGACCCCGGCTGGGATGGCCTGCCGGGTGGAGCCGACCTTGACCAGCGCATCTACCGCCTCGTTGTCCGCTCGAGGGATGGGGTGGAATTCGTAGCCATCGAAAGAGCCGGTGAGCTGCTGCACGAGGAACCGGTAGCTCGCAATGTTGTCATCCCTGGCGTGCCACTCGCCGGTGACTTGTTGCACCACGAGGTCCGAGTCGCCGAAACAGAGGATGTGCCGGATACCAATTTCCCTGGCGAGCCGGAGGCCGTGGACGAGCGCTTCGTACTCGGCCACGTTGTTGGAGGCGGCAAAGTGGATTTGCAGCGCATACTTGAGCTGGTCTCCCTTAGGGGAAAACTGGACGATGCCGGCCCCCAAGCCGGCACGCATCTTCAAGCCGTAGAAGTACATGCGCCACTGCATCAAGTCAGGAGGCACCTGTACGTACTGGGCTTCCGCCCAGTCGACGAGGAAGTCGGCCAGTGTCTAGGTCTTGATGGCCGTGCGAGGCTCGTACTGGACGTCGTGGTCGGAGAGGGCGATGGCCCACTTGGCGATCTGGCCGGTGATGTCCCGGCCGCCCATGATCTCTAAGAGGGGAGCCGTGCTTACCACGGTGATGGTGTGCTCCTGGAAATATTGCTTCAGCTTCTTAGCGGCGAAGTCCACGCTGTAGCACATCTTCTGGTAATGGGGGTAGTTCTGCTTGGAGTTGGAGAGGAACTCGCTCAGGTAGTAGACGAGGCACTGGACTGCAGTACCCGGCCCTCCTCAGGCTGCTCCACCACCAGCACGACGCTGACCACACGTGTGGTTGCCGCGATGTATGCGAGCATGGGCTGCTTTTCCATCAGCACAGCTAGAACGGGCGTGGTGGACATCACGCGCTTGAGGTCGCGGAAAGCCTCGTCCGCCTGGTCAGTCCACTCGAACGGGTCATCTTCTTCATGAGTTGGTAGAGGGGCAGGGCCTTCTCTCCCAACCGGCTGACAAACCGGCTGAGCAAGGCCAGGCAGCCGGAGAACTTCTGGACGTCACGTAGTTTGGCCGGCTTGCGCATGCGCTCGATGGCTTGGATCTTCTCCAGGTTGGCCTCGATTTCGCGGGCAGAGACGAAGAAACCAAGGAGCTGGCCGGCTGGCATGCCGAACATGAACTTCTCTGGGTTGAGCCGCACCTTGTACTCATGTAGGTTGGCGAAGGCTTCCCGGAGATCGTCGAGGAGGCTGAAGTGCTTCTTGGTCTTGACAACGATGTCGTCCACGTATCCTGCCAATCTGTGGCAGGAGACACTTCTGTATGCAGCGCTAGAAGGTGGCGCCGTGGTTCTTCAAGCCGAACGACATGGTGATGTAGCAGTAGGCCCCAAAGGGCGTGAAGAAGGAGGTCTTGAGCCAGTCGGGAGGGTCCAGCTTGATCTAGTGGTAGCCGGAGTAGGCATCCAGAAAGGACAGCAGGTCGTAGCCGGCGGTGGAGTCGATCACTTGGTCGATCGGCGGCATGGCGAAAGGGTCCTTGGGACAGGCCTTGTTCAGGCTGGTGTAGTCGATGCACATGCGCCAAGTCTTGTTTTTCTTCAGCACCAGGACTGGGTTGGCCAACCAGTCCAGGTGGAAAACTTCCATCATGAAGCCGACTGCGAGCAGCCGAGCGATTTGTTCACCTATGGTATTCTGCTTCTCCTCGAGAAACGGCGGAGCGGTTGCTTGACCGGCTTCGCATCCGGCCGCACATGGAGTTTATGCTTGGTGTACTTCCTCGGCACACCCGGCATGTCCTTTGGAGACCATGCAAAGATGTCTCGATTCTCACGGAGGAAGTCGACGAGCTCGCCTTCCTATTTGCTGTTGAGGTTGGCGCCCATGAAGACGCACTGCTTGGGGTTGGCCGGGTCGAGCGGCACCTGCTTGGTGTCCTTCGATGGTATGAATGCCACCTCGTTGGCCGATTGGCTGGGCGGAGACGGCACGGCCGGCTGCGCCCCGGCCAGCGCCACGAGCCGGTCGAGCTGGTGCCGCTCCTCAGCGATGAACAGGGATTCGGCCAGCCGGCTGCCGTCTTGAGCGCACTCAATGGATTTCTTGTAGTTGCCATTGATGGTGATGATTCCCTTGTGACCTGGCATCTTTATCTTCGGGTAAGCATGGTGGGGGACTGCCATGAATTTGGCCTGTGCGGGGCGGCCGAACAGCGCATGGTAGGGGTTGTTCAGGTCCACCACCTCGAACCAGATTGGCTCGCGGCGGAAGTGGCTCTTGGTGCCGAAGAGGACGTCGAGCCGGATCTTGCCGATGGGGAAGCAGGACTGCCCCGGCAGGATGCCGTGGAAGACCGTCTGGGTCGGCTACAGGTGGCCCTCCTTGAGGCCTAGCTTGAGCAGGGTGTCATGGTAGAGGATGTTGTTGCTGCTGCCGCCGCCGACCAGCACCCGCGAGAACCGCCAGGTGAGCCTTTCGGACGCGAAAGTGGGGTCAAGGATGAGAGCATAGCTTCCGGGGTTCGGCATCCCGGCCGGATGGTCCTCCCGGCTCTACGTGATTGGTTTCTCGGAGCAATGCATGTACTGGGGGACCGAAGGAACATGGCGTTCACCTCGTGCCGGCGCTTGCGCTGGCTGTGCTTGCTGTCATCTTCGCTGGTGAAGAAGACGCATGCTCCGTCCTGGTCGGGGAAGCGATCCAGGAGTCGACCATCATTCGGAGCCGGAGCCGGAGCCGGGGCCGGGGGCCGAGCCGGAGCCAGAGCCCACGGAGGCGGAGGAGGGGGCGTCGGAAGACCCTCGCCCCGGGCCAGCCGCTGGGAGAAGCTGCACTGTTTGAGCATGTGCATGGCCGGCTTCGCGCCGGTGTGCATCTTGCACGGTGCGTCGAGCATCTGCTCGAAGGTAAGCTTGGGCTGCCAGGCGGCCTTGCCAGTTCACTGCCGCTGGTTGCCGGGCTGGCCAGCCGGCTGCTCTTCTTCGATGGTGGCAATCTGCCGGCTCCCGTAGCGGGGGTCCGGCTGGTCGGTCTTTCGCTTGTTGTTCGGCTGCTGCCGGTTGTCGCCGGTTGCCCGCGTGGCAGCGGGCGGAGTCGGAATGGCCTTGCCGGCAGAGTTGACCTTGACATGTATCGCGGAGTCGGCCATAGCGTACTTGTCCGCCTTGACCATGAGCTCCGCCAGGGTGGCCGGCTCTGAGCACATGAGCTTGTGCATTAGCAGGGTGCCGTCGCGGCAGCCCTCGGAGAAGTACTGGATCGCCTGGACCTCATGCAATCCTTCGCAGGAGTTGCGCAGCTCGGTCTAGTGTGTGAGGTAGTCACGAAGGGCCTCGTCCGGCCCCTGGACGCACATGGCCAGCTCGCGGGGACGGCCGGGCCGCTTGTAGGTGCCGATGAAGTTGCGGACGAACGTTTCCTCGAAGTCCACCCATGTGTTGATGCTGCCAGCCGCATCCTGTTGAGCCACGTCCGGGCCGAGCTAAGCAACATCAAGGGGACGTAGCGGACCGCCATGCGCTTGTTGCCTCTGGTGATGCCGACGTCAGTGGTGTAGTCGATCAACCAGTCCTCCAGCTTGGCGGAGCCGTTGTACTTGGGGGTGTCGCGCGGTAGCATGAAGCCGATCGGAAACGGCTCGTTGCGGATGCGCGGACCGAAGCATGCCGGCCGGATCGGTCCTTCCTCCTCCAGAAGGGAGGATTCCGCCAGCCGGTCGAGGCGGCGGCGAGCGTCGTTCTCGCTCTGGGGGACACGAGGACCCAGCCGTGCGGCGAGCTCCGGGCGCACAGCCGGCCCGGGCGAGACCGCTCGGTCCCATCGGGGCGGCTGGGACCGTGCGGCAGCCCGAAGGCGGCCGTCCTCCGTGTCGTTGTTCCGCCGGCTAGAGACAACCGGTGGCTCGTCGCGCTGTCGGGAGCGACCATCACGCTCCCGCCCGGCTCAGAGGCTGGAGTAGGCGTCCAGAAAGGACAGCAGGTCGCAGCCGGCGGTGGAGTCGATCACTTGGTCGATCGGCGGCAAGGCGAAAGGGTCCTTGGGGCAGGCCTTGTTCAGGCTGGTGCAGTCGATGCACATGCGCCAAGTCTTGTTTTTCTTCAGCACCAGGACTGGATGGGCCAACCAGTCCGTGTGGAAAACTTCCATGATGAAGCCGACTGCGAGCAGTCGGGCGATTTCTGCACCTATGGTATGCTGCTTCTCCTCGAGAAACGGCGGAGCGGTTGCTTGACCGGCCTCGCATCCGGCCGCACATGGAGTTTATGCTCGGCGTAGTTCCTCGGCACACCTGGCATGTCCTTTGGAGACCATGCAAAGATGTCCCGATTCTCACGGAGGAAGTCGATGAGCTCGCCTTCCTATTTGCTGCTGAGGTTGGCACCAATGAAGACGCACTGCTTGGGGTTGGCCGGATCGAGCGACACCTGCTTGGTGTCCTTCGATGGCATGAACGCCACCTCGTTGGCCGACTGGCTGGGCGGAGACGGCACGGCCGGCTGCGCCCCGGCCAGCGCCATGAGCCGGTCGAGCTGGCGCCGCTCCTGAGCGATGAGCAGGGATTCGGCCAGCCGGCTGCCGTCTTGAGCGCTCTCAATGGATTTCTTGTAGTCGCCATTGATGGTGATGATTCCCTTGTGACCCGGCATCTTTATCTTCGGGTAAGCGTAGTGGGGGACTGCCATGAATTTGGCCAGCGCGGGGCGGCCCAACAGTGCATGGTAGGGGCTGTTGAGGTCCACCACCTCAAACCAGATTCACTCGCGGCGGAAGTGGCTCTTGGTGCCGAAGAGGATGTCGAGCCGGATCTTGCCGATGGGGGAGCAGGACTGCCCCGGCACGATGCCGTGGAAGACCGTCTGGGTCGGCTGCCGGTGGCCCTCCTTGAGGCCTAGCTTGAGCAGGGTGTCATGGTAGAGGATGTTGCTGCTGCTGCCGCCGCCGACCAGCACCCGCGAGAACCGGCAGGTGAGCCTTTCGGACGCGAAAGTGGGGCCGAGGACGAGAGCGTAGCTGCCAGGGTTCGGCATCCTGGCCGGATGGTCCTCCCGACTCCAGGTGATTGGTTTCTCAGAACAATGCATGTACTGGGGGACCGAAGGAACGTGGCGTTCACCTCATGCCAGCGCTTGCGCTGGCTGTGCTTGCTGTCATCTTCACTAGTGAAGACGACGTATGCTCCGTCCTGGTCGGGGAAGCGATCCAGGAGTCGACCATCATTCGGAGCCGGAGCCGGAGCCAGACCCCGCGGAGGTGGAGGAGGGGGCGTCGGAAGACCCTCGCCCCGGGCCAGCCATTGGGAGAAGCTGCACTGTCGGAGCATGTGCATGGCCGGCTTCGCACCGGTATGCATCTTGCACGGTGCGTCAAGCATCTGCTCGAAGGTAAGCTTCGGCTGCCAGGTAGCCTTGCCGGTTCACTGCCGCTGGCTGCCGGGCTGGCCAGCCGGCTGCTCTTCTTCGATGGTGGCAATCTGCCTGCTCCTGTAGCGGGGGTCCGGCTGGTCGGTCTTTCGCTTGTTGTTCGGCTGCTGTCGGTTGTCGCCGGTTCCCCGCGTGGCAGCGGGCGGAGCCGGAATGGCCTTGACGGCAGAGTTGACCTTGACGTGTATCGCGGAGTCGGCCATAGCGTACTTGTCCGCCTTGACCATGAGCTCCGCCAGGGTGGCCGGCTGAGAGCACATGAGCTTGTGCTTGAGCAGGGTGCCGTCGCGGCAGCCCTCGGAGAAGTACTGGATCGCCTGGACCTCGTGCACTCCTTCGCAGGAGTTGCGCAGCTTGGTCTAGTGCGTGAGGTAGTCGCGGAGGGCCTCGTCCGGCCCCTGGACGACATGGCCAGCTCGCGGGGACGGCTGGCCCGCTTGTAGGTGCCGGTGAAGTTGCGGACGAACTCTTCCTCGAAGTCCACCCATGTGTTGATGCTGCCAGCCGGCAGGCTGTTGAGCCACGTCCGGGCTGAGCTAAGCAACATCAAGGGGACGTTGCGGACCGCCACACGCTTGTTGCCTCTGGCGATGCCGACGTCAGTGGTGTAGTCGATCAACCAGACCTCCGACTTGGCGGAGCCGTTGTACTTGGGGTGTCACGAGGTAGCGTGAAGCCGATCGGAAACGGCTCGTTGCGGATGCGCGGACCGAAGCATGCCGGCCTGATCGGTCCTTCCTCCTCCAGAAGGGATGATTTCGCCAGCCGGTCGAGGCGGCGGCGAGCGTCGTTCTCGCTCTGGGGCACACAAGGACCCAGCCATGCGGCGAGCTCCGGGCGCACAGCCGGCCCGGGCGAGACCGCTCGGTCCCATCGGGGCGGCTGGGACCGTGCGGCAGCTCGGAGGCGGCGCCGTCCTCTGGGTCGTTGTTCCGCCGGCTAGAGGCAGCCGGCGGCTCGTCGCGCTGTCGGGAGGGACCGTCACGTTCCCGCCCGGCTCAGTGGCCGGAGCCGGGCGGGGAAGACGCCTGCTGCGTTTGCCGGCGACCGCCGACCGGCAACTGCCCGTTGCCCCGTGGGCGAGGGGACTCGGAGCCGGCCTGGGTTGTCTCGAACTGGCCTGCTGTGTGTTGGCGGCGGTGATGAGCTCATGGACGCGCTACTCCTGCAGCAGGCGTTCCTCGCCCTCTAGGAAGGCCAGGTCAGCCGCCGGGGTATCGTACGTGGGGTGGTTCCCGCCGAGAATGCCAGCGATCAAGCGGCCGCGGTGACGTACCTCGCCACGGCGACTGGGCTCGGTGCCAGCCGGAGTGAGGCCGTAGACGTTGTTGTACTCGCGTTGCGTGGACTCCATCCGACGCCGCGTGGAGGCAAGCGTGGAGGCCTTCGTGAACAGCTGTTTGCGTGGAGGCCTCCGTGAACAGCTGTTTGCGAGCTCGGTCGTGGTAGCGGCTGGGTCGGCCATGGGCGCAATGGGGTTGGACTAGCTGGCGCGGGCCATAGCCGTGGCCGCCGCCTTGCCGCGCGCGGAGCTGGTGGTGGACCCCGTGGTCATCACCTCGACGTGAACGGGGTAGCCGTCGGCGTCGTTGAGAGCGCCACCGCCGGAAGAAGGCGGCGGGTCGGCGAAGACAAGCACCTTGCTGGGGTACTCGTCAGGGGCCGGAGCGGCACTGATGCGCAGCTCCGCGAAGCAAGCGCAGGGATCATCGACGTTGATGGGAGGGACGACGGTGCCGCCTGCGGGGCAGGCGGAGCCGGTGCCGCGCGAAGCGCCGTCTCCCGCAGAAGTGGACGCCGCGGGCGTGCAGAGAAGCCCGGGCGCGATGCGCTCGTCGGAGTCGGCGATGGGTCCCGCCCAGAACGTGTCTCCGGCCGACGCCGCACACGACCCCACGGTGGGCGCCAACTGTCGTCGTTTTGTCACGACAGATGTCATAGGGTGGCTTATCTCGAGTGGTTGGGGCCAATGTGCACCGGCGGGCTCTGGAAACGGGATTGGGGACATGCCATGTGTGACATGCGGTGTACCCAGGTTCGGGGCCCTCCGTGGGAGGTAACACCCCTAGTCCTGCTGGATTTGCTAAGGTGGAGAACAAATGTTACAATGGTGCTCCTTGAGCTGTTTGCTGGAGGAGGAAGAAGGATCTAACTCTCTCTCTCTCTACCTCTCCCGTAGATGTGTGATGGTGTGTCTGTCTGCGTTAAGAGTCCCCCCTCGCTAGGGGGAGGGCCGGGGGGGTTTATAGGTCAACTCCCCGGTTTACAATATGCCAATATAACTTGGGCAGGCCCCGGCTGGCAGTCTCACTCGCCGGCCGGCGGGGCCCGCCAGCCGCATGGTCTCGTCGCTGGTAGGGCCCGCCGGCTGCGGAGTCCCGTCGCGGGGGGCCCCGCTGTCCGGAGCCACTATAGCCACACCTGGCCGGCGTCATCGAGTAGGTGAGCGTACGCCGGCTACAGGGCCGGTCACGTCTTGTCGTCGTACATCGACATGGACGGATGGGACGGGCATTCGGCCACCTGCCGTCATAGTAGGCGGCCGAAGGAGCGGCCGGCCACTAGCCAGCCGGCCATAAGTCAGCCGGCCAGGGGGTGGGGCGGCCAGATGGGCTGCCGCCCCGCAGGGTGAGCCGCCGTCCTGCCAGGGCAGCCGTCTAGAGGCCCAGACGGCGCGGGAAACCAGCCGGCTCGTATGTTTCAAAAGCTCGTTTCCCCTGCTTTGGCATAACCGGGGGTCATATCCCCGACAAGTAAAAAGCATTCAAGCTCACTGTGAAAAAGAAAAATAAAGACTAACCTAAAAGCAGGCTAGAAACTTGGTATTACCCAACATACAGACAAGATGACAAAGTTTGTTTTCCAAGGTCACAGTCACATGAATAGATTTTTGAAGAAGATTCCAACACATGAATCATTGCTTTCTAGAAATGGACATGAGAGAAGTTGCAAGTAAACCAACAGGAGTTCTCTCCTGCAGAAAATAATGTGTTTTGAATTAACGATTTGATGGCCATATCCTCAATGATCTATGATACCATTTCCGTCCAATCGGACTGCCGGCACTTCCATAGTCCTTCAGGAAACCAATATAGAGCTAGTTTTACTTGTAAAATTGCAGATCAAGGAGCCTCCAAAGTCACAGTCATATCATATCTACCCCTGAAGGCTACACATGGAGTCTGTGGCCAGAAAAAAGGTGCTCTCATTTAGTTTTGACTGAGAGGGGTCTATAGCTCCATCCAGTAACCAAATCAAACCAAGATTTTTCTGATGTGTGTAGCTATCTACCAATATTTGTGCCCTATCCTCTGATCCTTACATTACATACTATGTGTTGTTGGGGCCCTTTTTCTCTTGTTTGATTCTTCTAGATCTAGAATACTGAAGGCAATGATTCGTTTATTACTGTTGTAAATGATTTTTTTTCGTGTGTCGACCGTGTGCATCGTGCTATGCAGAGGCCGGGCATTCTCTCAATGCGGTTGTATCACCTTGATATATCAACTGAATGAAATGTCCTTTATCGAAAAAAAATTAGATATGCAAATGTGAGCTAACAGGCTAAAAATGATGTACTCCTATGTAGGAGTAATTGATCCACAACAATTAACGAGGCCCAGGCACTTGGCACTTGATAAGGAGGTCCAAGCATCACCGAATCATTCTTTTAGTTCAGAATCTGAACTATCATGAACCGAAGAAAGGGCAAGACTGAACAATGTTGTACCACTAGCATGCACATCAACACCCACACCTTGATATCGCTAGACGAAGAATCCAAAGACGAAATAGCCTTTTAGAACTGATGCGCAGCCTGCCAAACAAAAGGCTCGATTCATGAAGCAAATCTGAACAATCTTCCACAGAAGAAAAAAAATGCAGAAAATTCAGACTTGAAGAGGAGACCCAGGCAGAATGTATGATAAGCCAAAATAGTAATGAATGTGCTTCCTTCCGAATTATTTGTTCTTGAGAATCTGAAGAATCCTCAACAGGAAAGCCAACAAGACTGAACTTGGTGTTGGGAACTTATAGCAACGTAATACGGTACACTGACAGAGTCGGCTGATGAATAGATCATCAGAATGGCGTGGAAATTAAGCATAAAAACCAAATTACAACAAGATAACACTGAGTAGATTATTTCTTATCCGATGGTGGGCCCGTCGTTCATGTCGTCGCTGAGAAGCGGCTCAAGGGCTTCCACGACGTCCTGCATGGACGGCCGATCCTCGAGCACTCTGCCCAGGCACCGGCCCGCGATCTCTGCAGTGCGCCACGCTGCACGCACCGAGTAGCGCCACTCCAGGCTCGGGTCCATGATATGTTTCAGGCACACATCGTGAAAATCACTCTGCCCAGGCTCGGTGCCGAACACGTAGCATTGAAACCACTCCACCAGATTTCTTTCCCGATCGTGTCTCTTCTCGTCGAGGCACGGCCGCCCAGCCAGCAGCTCTAGGAGCACCACACCAAATTCGTACACTTCCCTCATTTTTCCGCCCGACACCGTGAGGTCATTCTGCATCGCGAGCCCAAAGCCCCACAGCTTCGCTGTGTAATCCTGAAAATTATAGAGGATCACAAAACACAAGGTTAAAAAAATAATAGTACATGCAAGGCCCCTACTACATACTCCCTCTCTTCCCGTTTATAAGGCCTACGCGTACCAATAAAACACAAGTTACATGTCACAAAAATGTACACCGTTGAATTCATATATATTCGAAACAAGTTTCTAATGGCACATATTTTGTGATATATAACTCGTATTTCGTTGGTCAAATTGCCGATCTAGGGACTAGGGATACGCGCGGGCCTTACAAGCTGGAAGGGGGGAGTACCAAGAAGAATGTTTCCAATATCACCATGGTCCATAACTATACATGCATGATTATTTCCAATATCTATCCTTTATCTACCGATTTCAGTTTCTTGAATTCCATGAGACTCCTCTCGTCTTTGTTTTACACATGACAACCTCTTTTAATACTCATTATGGCTTTGCCGCCTACAATTGCCAACATTTGATTCTTCTCAACACTACAAGCAATTAGCTAATCCCTGACGGATTTCTGGTAACGTTCTCAGAAACTGTCATATATTGGCCTAAACCGGTGACTGTTCCAGAATTTCCCGTCACAGATCAAAACAAGGCTCATGAGATCCAACTGGGTGATTTTTTAGGAAGAAATCTGGAAACCATCATAGATTACAAACCATCACATATTATCACCGACTGTGCCATGGCCCAATAAGGAAACCGATGACAGCCCAATAAAGACTTTTTTCTTTTTCTTTTTCTCCCTTTTCAGAAAAAATTAAAACCAACAGTCTTGTAAGAAATCATGTTTAATTTAGACGAACTCGCAAAAATATGAGTAATATATGGAATATTTCATTTGTCTATTCATGTCATTTCCATGCATGTTAAAAGTAGGATTTAATCTGTTGTTAATACAAAAATGCAATTCAAGATTCCAAATAGAATTCAAATAAGCCTGCTATCCATTCGAATTTTCCATATATTTTTTATAGAAGCTGACAAGTTATAGGAGTACTTAAATATGATTTTTTCTTGCTTTCTAAGGCCTTTTTAGATACATGTAGTTTACTTTTGAATTATATCCAGTAAATCGCTAGAAATCCATTTAATGCCTGAAAATAGCAAATGTTTTTGGAAAAATGCCTAATTATGACAAGAGCTATGTAATGTAGTATGTTCCGTGCAGAAATTTTGGAGCATTTTAAATGAATATTTTTGAAGGTGCTACATATGGTACCTTAGCTTGGCATCTCAAAAAATAGAAAATATAAATTATTACATAACAAGATGGAACATAAACTTATATTAGTGCATACCAGTGTCAGATCAAATTGTGGTCTAAATCTCAAGTGAAAATGATGAATAAAATGTTTTTTGGAGTTCAAACTTCATAGTTTACCTTTGAATGCTATGATGTTGCATGAGTTACAAAGCAATATACAGTCAAAGGTTTATGAATTTGTCTGAAATTTTAAACACGGTCGCATGACGCTATAACATGAACCCATGCAAATTTTCATATTTTTTAGACCACATTTAGATTTAATATAAGATGCATGTAAAGGTTTGAATTTTCTCAAGCAAACATTTGAATTGTTCATGTATAGTCTCGATATGAGCTAAAAATTTATAGGAGTACTTAAATATGTTTTATTTTGCATTTTTAGATACATGTAGTTCAAGTTTGAATTATATCTAGTAAATAGCTAGAAATTCATTTAATGCCTAAAAATAGCAAATGTTTAAAAAAATGCCTAACTGTAACATGAGTAAAGTAATGTAGTTTGTTCCATGTAGAGAAAGTATGGAGCAGTTTATATGAATATTTTTGGAAGGTGCTACACAAGGTACCTTAAGTTGGTATCTCAAAAAATAGAAAGTACAAATTATTACAAAACAAGTTGGAACATGAAGGTATATTAGTGCATAATAGTGTCAAATCAAATCATAGTCTGAATCTCAAGTAAAACTGATGATTAAAATGTTTAGTGGAGTTCAAACTTCATTGTTTGCCGTTGAATGCTATGGTGCTTTCTCAGAGTTGCATGAGCTACAAAGCAAATGCACGGTCTACATTTTGTGAAATTGTATAATATTTTAAACACGATCTCATAAGGTCATAAGATGATCCCATGCCAATTTTCATATTTTTTAGACAATATTTATTTTATGAAAAATTGAAAAAAATAAGATGCATGTAAACATTTGAATTTTCTCAAGCAACGTTTGAAATTCTCATATATTTTCTAGATAGGAGCTAAAAAGTTACTGAAGAACTTAAATATGATTTGTTTTCTTGCATTCATCGGACTTTTTAAAGATACATGTAGTTCAAATTTCAATTATATCCAATAAATAGCTAGAAATTTATTTAATGCCTTGAAAATAGCAAATGTTTTCAGAAAAATGCCTAACTATGGCATGAGCAATGTAATATAGTCTATCCGTGTAGAGAAAGTTTCGAGCAGTTTAGATGAATATTTTTGGATGGTGCTACATAAGATATCTTAACTTGGCATGTCAATTAATAAAAAATACAAATTATTACATGGCAAGATGGAGAATGAAGGTATATTAGTGCATATTAGTTTCAAATCTAGTCGTAGTCTGAATTTTAAGTGCAAATGATGAATAAAATGATTTGTGGATTCGAACTTCATAGTTTGCCTTTGAATGCTATGATGCTTACTAGGAGATGCATCAGTTACAAAGCAATGTACGGTCTAAGTTCTGTAAAACTATCTAAAATATTAAACAAAGTCTCATGAGGTCATAAGATAACCCATGCCAACTTTCATATTTTTTAGACCACATTTAGATCTTATAAAAAAAACAATAAAATGCATGTAAACGTTTGAATTTTCCCAAGCAAATGTTTATTTTTTTATATATTTTATGGATAGGAGCTAAAAAGTTAAGATATGAATTTTGGTTCCATTTATATGCCTTTTTATATACATTTAGTTCAAATTTGAATTATCTCTGATAAATAGCTATAAATTCATTTAATGTTTAAATAATAGCAAATGATTTTAGAAAAATGCCCAAATTTTACATCAACAATATAATGTAGTATGTTATATGTACAAAAAAATTAGAGCATTTTATAAAAATGTTCACGTAAATACCCAAAAAAGAAAAAAAGAAGAAAAGCAAAGGTGAAAAATAAAATTAAAACAGACTCCCTCCGATTCAAAATATTTCGCAGAGTAGCTCTCATTAGGACAAGCCTTTGACCAAAGATTACTCTTTTATATATTTTATGTGACATAAAATTGATGTCATTAAATTCGTATATGAAAAACATAATCCCTCTATTCCAAAACACAACGCATATTAGGTATCGTTGGGATAAGAGAAGTACCGTAAAAAAATAAACATAAACAAAATTATAAGATGAAAAAAGAAAATAATAAGAGAAAAACTAAAAAGAAAATCAATAAAAAGAGAAAAAAAGAAAGAAGTTTTTTTACCAGAACCACAGCCCAACAGACACATTAGCTGTTTCTTTATAATCCTGGCCAAAACCCTAGCACAACTCTCCTCACACCTGCACCGCCGCCACCTCTCTCTCTCTCTCTCTATCTCTCACATCTGTCCTATCTCGCTCCTGATCCGTGTCCGTCGCCGCAGTTCCAGCCTCTCTCCCTCACCATATCGCTGATGACGTCCTGCTGCGACGGCCACTGTAGATGCTCCCTCCCGCCGCCATAACCCCGCACGCACCCCCGCACTAACCCCTCTCCTCCTCCCACGGCATCCCTTCCACCACCTATCCTCCACCCATTCCCCCGAGTCGTCTACTATGGCGACGAGCTCACATATCTATGGTGGAAGCAGACGGCGGCCGCGGTGCCGCCGTGCCCGCGTCGGTCGCCAGTCAAGCCGTAGGGCTTCTGCTCCATCTCCGATGTGATCCGCCGGTTGCTTTATGTGAGGCTGACCTCCTTCGCGGGCGCGGCGGTGGCCGCCGCGACCATCGGTAGTGGCTACGTCAGCTGCATGGACGACAAGCTTGCACATGACTCCATGGGCCTCAAGGTTCGTACCTTCCTCCCCTTACCTTCCCGCAACAGATCTCTGACATGTCTAGGAAGAATGGGATTAGGGAAACCCCCTCTCTATGTGTGGAAATCACTTACTTAGGAGATTTTTGAGCTGTGGGGCTTTTGGTTTGTCCTGAAACTGTTGTTAGATTGTTCCCTTGAATGATTATGGTTGTGATAATGTATCTGTACTATTATAATTTTGGATGCATCATCATCACCATGGGGTGTTGCCGGATTCACTCTACGGTTCCTCATACCACACTGTGTGCTGGACTATCAATGGTTTAAGTCATGAAGATGGTTAAATATGATTCAAGCATTCGACACTTTTTTATTTTGTATAGCAATCGCGTACTAAAATTTGACAATCTGAATTCGACCTATTCACCTGTGCATCAATCTGTTTCCTCTTGTGCAATATCCATATGCAGTAACCTTGCATGTGATTTAACTCATGAAGATGGTTAAATAATATATTTGCTCTGCTCTTTATCCATCTCTGAATGTGTTTGTCTGTGCCATATAACTTAACTACTAGTTCTGCAGTAGTAGGCTGATTATTTTTGTACTTTTGAGACCAAAACATTGGGTTTAGCTCTTGTTAGATTGATTGTGCTGCCAACCATGCTATTCAATTGATAGGCCAGCTCTTGTGATAACCATGCAATTCAAATAATAGTATAAACTTGTAGAGATATAGAACATGTCATATTAATCATTTGGGTTTATCCTAAATTCTTGTAGAGATGTAAAAAAAATCCTATTCTGTATTTGGTAAATGTTTTTTGATATATCAGTATGCTGAATTGAGCTTTTGATTGTTGCTGTCTTTATCTTCTGAATAATCATAAGTGGTTGTACGGGGCATTTGTTTCCCTTTTGTTGCGTGCATTCTAATACTCCTGTGTAATTCTTTCAGGTGATTGCATAAGGAATGCACAAAGACCGGCTTTGCGCCCTTCGCAACAACCACAACCAACATCAGGGGATGCATTTTGTGCATACTTTACAGCCGGTAGATATAGGTTGACATATTTTATGCATAAGAACAAGAATGTATGTGGTGTGATGAAGTGATAAATTGTAATTTGCTACTGACGATGATCCGTGTGATTATGATATTTGTAATGTTGATTTTTGGATGTTTCGTCGATGATACAAATACTATCTTATCTTGGGCCAAAATTGGTAGGGAAAATTGCTAGTATGATCTGTGTAATGATTATGATCTACAGTAGCTTTCTGGGCCAAAAATGGACTGGGTCAAAATGTTAATGGGCCAAACTGGAGGAAATGGACTAATGGGCTGAACCAAAAAATGAAAATGGGCCAAACACGTGTTGGGCCAAAATGATGGCTGCCATGTCAGATCCACGTTGGTAGCCATGTCATGCAAATCTGTGATGGTCAGTTTCGTCACGAAGTTCCTGGGCCTAGTTCGGGCCAAATGGGATTGGGCAGATCTGTGAAGATCAATATCCATCACTGATTGTGCTAATCCTTGACAGTTTGGAGGTCCGTCACAGTTCAATGAATAATAGGGAATACATGACATATCTCAAAACCGTGAGATGCACTTTTGTGACGGTTTGGGGCCGTCATGATGAATATATTTCTTGTAGTGCAATTGATGTGTTTGCCAATATTAGAAGGCACTGCTAATCGATGCGGCAGAATTTAAATCAAAGAGTAGTTGGTAGTTTGTAGAGAAAGTAAGTCTAGTAGCTCACTTTGGGTGGGTGGCAGTGCCGAGCACACAGAACGCTAGATGAAAAAAATTTCCATGATTGCTGATGTCAGTAATGACATCATCGCATGCATTCTAGCACTGCAATTCTTGCACCAACCGGATTGTTGTTATTTTATTTTCACCTGCACCAATCAGATTGCTACGACCGGACAATTGAAGTTGTGATCCGTATCCATTGACTTACCCATCTTGTTGAGCTTTAATCTCAAGCGTTATAATTTGGACCCACTATAAAATGGACGGAGCAGATTATTTAGCCTATGTGGACGAATTTGTTGGCTTATTTGTCTTTTATTTTAATATAATATAATAATAGATAGATAGATAGATAGATAGACAGACAGATAGATCATTTTTTTTCCGCATTACTACTTCATGCAATGTTTCAAAGAGTGTTATCCAAGATAATCTACTATTTATCAGTTTCCAGAAATGCCAGTATAGGCACACCAGTTCATGACTAACTACAGTTCCCTGAACTATGGAACATGCGCGGTGATCGCACAAATCAAAATTGCTTGTGAGATGCAGTAGTAGGTGTTTTAATTATGGCAAAAGACAGGAATATACTATGACCAACCTGGTGATGTGAAACTTACCGAGGCAAGCAGAACGCTGGAAGCGGTGAAACGAGTGTAGAACATCATCTGCTTGCGTGACTTGTGTAGAACAGACAGCCCCTTGGCCGCTCCGACGGCTATGTTGAGCCGTGTTAACCATGGTAACGACCCAATGAGATCTGCAGCCATAGAATCATGCATATATACACTGTTAGCAAATTAACCCTGCATGCTACTAATCAGTTAAATCCAAATCCGTTTGCTGCAGAACCGCAACTGGACCGCTGACCGTCTCAGTGCAAGAGGTTGCTGCTGCCTGCGTGATCAGGAGCCGTAGAGTGTGCTTTATCTCGTGCTCAATTGCTCCTACGCGAAGGAGGTGTGGCACCAGTTCTAGAGCTCTAACCCTGAAGTCTGTACCATAGTGCTTACTTCCTCCACGATCGGAAGCGGTGGTGGAGAATTTCCAAGGGCTCAGGTGCTGCCAGGGACCATGGAGAGACTTCCCTTGCTGTCTATGTGGTATGTCACACTTGGAAAGAGCGAAGCCGGTGGATTTTTGAGCGGAAAGAGGTGTCTGCTGCTGCGCTGGCTAGTTTGATCACAGACGACGTTAGGTTTTTTCGGTTGCCTTGAGTTGAGTTTGTTTGCAGGGTTGTGCC
Organism: Elymus sibiricus; assembly: GCA_039707655.1. NCBI lineage: Eukaryota > Viridiplantae > Streptophyta > Magnoliopsida > Poales > Poaceae > Elymus > Elymus sibiricus. Next base: position 536,270,969 of record CM077675.1, read on the forward strand.
AGCTTTTTTGTTTTCTTGGGTGTTGGGCGCTGCTAGGCCCTTCGTTGTACTCTTTTCCCCCCTACTTACTATAATAATGCAAAAGCAGAGCTCTTGCTGTTCCCCGCTCAAAATAAAAAATTTAAATGCAAATCACCATGCATGCTTACTGGTCTCCAAGAGGTGGTACTTGAGGCTGCCCCTGGGCATGTACTCGTGGATGAGTATATTGTCCTCGCCTTGGTCACAGTAGCCCAGCAGCCTCACCAGATGAGGATGGCGCATCGTCCCAAGATACTCCAACGCCGGCTGATCGATCACACAAATGAAAGAACCTGGCGGCCAGTTGGCGCAGGTGAATTTTGTGATGGCGAGCATGTGCTTGCCGTCGACGGTGCCCTTGTAGATGGTACCGTATAAGCCCTCGCCGAGGAGGTTTTCCTCCGAGAAGTTGCTGGTGGCGGACATGAGCTCGTTCATGGTGAAAACATGCAGAGTCAGGTGACCTTGAAATCCAGATTACAACAACCGTTTAGCTAGCTTCGTTACAACATGAAGCATTAAATCAGGTTAACTGAATAATCAAAGTTAAAGTAGAGGAGGACATATTTCCTTGTTTTTACAATCAACATTGGTAGTACCTTTTAACCACAGGAGATTCGTAGGCCTCCTCCTTGAACTCTCGCAGGTGCTCCATCAATCAGAACTTAATTTTCTCGGTCGGTTCAGCAACTCAACAGCAGCCATGGCCAGATAAAGTCCAGGATACCACCTACAATTTTATTAGCAATAATGTTTACCCGTCACATCACATCAAACACAGATTTTTTCAGGGAAGAAATCAGCCACATAGAATTTCCTAAGGGAAGATATCAGCCACAAATATTTTTTCTTAGGGAGGACCACATAGAATTTTCTAAGGGAAGATATCAGCCACATAGATTTTTTTTTAGGGAGACATCAGCCACATAGATTAGTAGAAGAAACAAGGCGCCTGGAGAGTCAAGTCTCAACCACAGCCACAAACCCAGTGGCATTTAATTGTTTATCCTCATGGTCATGGCAGCTCATTTTTCTCTTTATATTGTCGACCACACCTTCTGCAATGGTGTTATTCGCAATGTGTCCTCTCTGCATCTATCCTTTTAGACACACAATCATAGGCAGAAGCGGAGAGATATTGGAGGGTCCTGATAGGCACGTATCGTTGGGTTCCATGGGTTCCCTTCTTTGGGAGTTTCACATGCCCTGATGCAGGCTGCCGAAGAGAGAACACGGACGGGTTGTAGCTTGTATGTACCTCACTTCAGGGAAGGGAAGAATCAGTGTCAGCACACAGTAGTGATCTGATCGATCAAGAGGCCGGGGGTGGTGTCAGTGGCGGAGCTATATGGAGGTCAACGGCGGCCACTGCCCCCGAAACATGAGGGGTCTTAAATGAGCAGTTTTAACATGCTCCCTTTTACCCTCTCTTTTCACATGAGAGGTAAGAGTATATAACAGATCTGAGCCGTTGATCTCATTAATTAGTGGTCGAGAGCGGCTTTTCGGCTCTCGGGTGCATCTGCACCCGCGCCGACGGAAAAAATCAAAACAAATACTAACAAAATTCAAAAAATTCCAATTTTTTTTGTGTGGTAGGTAATTTGATGCGTGAGGAACGCTCCAAAATTCAACTTATTTGAAGATCTGAGCAGCTCTCGGCAAAAAAGACAAATCGGGGTCTCTAAAAAAGGTTTACTGTTCACGAACTTTTCTGACCCGATTTGACTTTTTTGCTGAGAGCTGCTCAGATGTCCAAATAACTTGAAATTTGGAGCGAACCTCACGCGTCAAAATATCTACCACACAAAAAAAATTGAATTTTTTTGAATTTTTCTAGTATTTTTTTTGATTTTTTTCGTCAGCGGGAGCAGCTGAGCCCGAGCTCAGAGTTGGATTTTCGTCTGATTAACTCTTACCTTCTTACCTCACATGTAAAAGAGGGGGTAAGAGGGAGCATGTTAAAATTTGAAGTCTTAAATTGAGGAAATTGAGTCATTTGCCCCCTCCCCCCCCCCCCAGGCGTTGGCACCGCTGATGGTAAGATCGTGCCTAAGGTCTTGGAGTTCCCAGTAAAAATTACAAGCCGCGGGCAGAGCTGGAGCATGATATCCGGTACATCAAGTTTCTGATGATTTATGCCGCCATTCGAGAGGATGATGATCGTCGCCACAGGCAGAGGAGTTGTGATGGTGGTGGCAACGACGTGCATAGTGCCTGGATTCAAATGGTGCATGACTTGGCGCATGATATCGAGGATTGCATCGACCTCTTCACGCACCACGTGGCTCTCAAGAGCGACGCGTCGTGGTTCCGTCAGAAACTCCATCGGGTGAAGACTCAGGAAGACATCAAAGGAGGCATCCACACTCATAAAAAGGTAGAACGAAGAGGCATGCAAGCTGAGAACAAACTACGGCACCAGCCATGGTGGCGGTGGCGGACTCATCACACTAGTACATAACAGGGCTTTGGTCCAGCCCTGAGAAGCCCATTAATCCCGGTTCACTCACGAACCGGGACCAATGGGGGCATTGGTCCCGGTTCGTGAGGCCAGGGCGCCGGCCGGGCCTCGTGGGCCATTGGTCCCGGTTTGTCTGACCCCTTTGGTCCCGGTTCCAGACACGAACCGGGACCAATGGGTCTGGCTCCTGGCCCACAACCATTGGTCCCGGTTTGTGGCTGGAACCGGGACCAAATGGTGTCCTTTAGTCCCGGTTCCAGCCACAAACCGGGACCAGTGGTCGGCCTATATATACCCCCTGCCCGCGAGCAGAGCAATGCACTGCTCACTTTTTTTTGGCCGGCCGTGGGAGAGCTTTGTGGTGTTCTAGCTCACCTCCTATGCACACGAGGTGTTCGATGAAATTCCCGAACCACACTTAAGCTTTATCCTCTCGAAGCTCCTTGTCCAAGCTCCATTTTCCTCAAGATTTGTTTAGGTTTGGCGGTCCGTCCTGTCCCGTCCCCGTCCTCACCGCCGTCGATCGCCCGCGCCCATCTCGGCGCCGGCACCACCGTGGTTAGCCTCTTCTTCTTATCTTCTTTCTAAAAGAAAAAAGTTCTTACTTGTATCATTTAGATAGATACTTGTGTAATTTTCTTACTTTTATTATTGTTTGTTATTATATAGTGCCATGGTCATGGTATCCGCCCACGTCGGCCTTCGTCCGGTCTATGATTCAGATGTGGTATATATTATCTTTTATAACTATTTGTTTTATTTAGTGTTTATGACAATTATGCCGACCAACGTGACATAGATTTTTTAATCTAGGAGGTATGTGAATCGGAAATTCCAACCGACATAGAAATTCTTGTCGAGAAGTTAAATTTGGTTGAAAAAGAAAACAATTACTTGAAAGAAAAATTACAAAGAGTTGAAGAGGAGAAGATGAAGTTGGAGTTGCATGTTGCCTATGTCGTCGACGATCACAAGATTAAGATGGATGCAATGCGCTTGAAGATTAGAAAGATTAGAAAATATGCCATTCATACTGAGGCTTGGTATCATTATGCCGTTAGATCAATTGGTACCTTAGTTGCGGTTATGATCGCATTTGTTGTTGCATTTAAATTTTATAGTTTCAATGTATGTTTTAATTAGATGCTCTAGAGAGCTATATGTTGTTCAATAATGAGAACTATGTATGAACGTTATGTATATATTTTCGTCACTACTGTACTTTGGCTTTAATGTGATGATGAATTTCTATTAATTTGGTCACTTCTCTATTCATGATATGCACGCAGATGAACCGGCAATGGATGTACGGTGACCGACGCACCTCCGAGTATATTAAGGGCCTGCATAATTTTCTCGAAGCGGCTGAGGCAAACAAGCAGAATGGTTTTATGCATTGTCCATGTACTGTCTGTGAGAATACGAAGGATTTCTCCAACTATAAAACCCTTCACTTCCACCTGCTTCAGAAGGGTTTTATGCCACACTATAATGTTTGGACCAAGCACGGAGAAAGAGGGGTTATCATGGAAGACAACGAAGAAGAAGAGGATGACGACAACTACCCGCCCCCTGAATATGGTGATGCTGCAATGGGGGAAGCTGAAGATCAAGAGGAACCAGACGATGTGCCCGATGATGATCTTCGCCGGGTCATTGTTGATGCACAGAGAGAATGCGAAAGTGAAAGGGAGAAGTTGAAGTTCGATCGCATGTTAGAGGATCACAAAAAAGGGTTGTACCCAAATTGCGAAGATGAAAACAGAAAGCTCGGTACCACACTGGAATTGCTGCAATGGAAGGCAGACAATGGTGTATCTGACAAGAGATTTAGTTCGCTACTGAAAATAATGAAGAAGAAGCTTCCAAAGGATAACGAATTGCCCGGCAGTACGTACGAAGCAAAGAAGGTTCTATGTCCTCTAGGATTGGAGGTGCAGAAGATACATGCATGCCCTAATGACTGCATCCTCTACCGCGGTGCGTACGAGGATTTGAACGCATGCCCGGTATGCGGTGCATTGCGGTATAAGATCAGAAGAGATGACCCTGGTGATGTTGAGGACCAGCGCACCGGGAAGAGGGTTCCTGCCAAGGTGATGTGGTATGCTCCTATAATACCACGGTTGAAATGTCTGTTCAGAAACAAAAAGCATGCCGAGTTGATGCAATGGCACAAAAAAGACCGTAAGAAAGACGGGAAGTTGAGAGCACCCGCTGACGGGTCGCAGTGGAGAAATATCGAGAGAAAGTGGAGCGACTTTACAGGTGACCCGAGGAACGTATGGTTTGGTTTAAGTGCAGATGGCGTTCATCCTTTTGGGGAGCAGAGCAGCAAGCATAGCACATGGCCTGTGACTCTATGTATGTATAACCTTCCTCCTTGGTTGTGCATGAAGCGGAAGTTCATTATGATGCCAGTGCTCATCCAAGGCCCTAAGCAACCCGGCAATGACATTGATGTGTACCTAAGGCCATTAGTTGATGAACTTTTACAGCTACGGAATGGAAGAGGTGTACGCGTGTGGGATGAGAACGAACAGGAGGAATTTGACATACATGCGTTGCTGTTTGTAACCATCAACGATTGGCCTACTCTCAGTAACCTTTCAGGACAGACAAACAAGGGATACCACGCATGCACACACTATTTAGATGACACCGACAGTATATATTTGGACAAATGCAGGAAGGATGTGTACCTGGGGCATCGTCGATTTCTTCCGACCAACCATCAATGTTGAAAGAAAGGAAAGCATTTCAAAGGTGAGGCAGATCACCGGAAGAAGCCCGCCCTCCGTACTGGTGATCACATACTTGATATGGTCAATGATTTACAAGTAATATTTGGAAAGGGTCCTGGCGGACTATCTGTTCCGACTTACGATGCGGGACGCGCACCCACGTGGAAGAAGAAATCTATATTTTGGGACCTACCCTATTGGAAAGACCTAGAGGTCCGCTCTGCAATCGACGTGATGCACGTGACGAAGAATATTTGCGTGAACCTGCTAGGCTTCTTGGGAGTGTATGGGAAGACAAAAGATACACCGGAGGCACGGGAGGAACAGCAACGTGTGCATGAAAAAGACAGCATGCATCCAAAGCAGTATGAAGGTCCTGCCAGCTACGCTCTTACCAAAGAAGAGAAGGAAATCTTCTTTGAATGCCTGCTCAGTATGAAGGTCCCATCTGGCTTCTCGTAGAATATAAAGGGAATAATAAATATGGCAGAGAAAAAGTTCCAGAACCTAAAGTCTCATGACTGCCACGTGATTATGACGCGACTGCTTCCGGTTGCATTGAGGGGGCTTCTACCGGAAAACGTTCGATTAGCCATTGTGAAGCTAGGTGCATTCCTCAATGCAATCTCTTAGACGGTGATCGATCCAGAAATCCTACCAAGGTTAAGGAGTGATTTGGTGCAATGTCTTGTTAGTTTCGAGCTGGTGTTCCCACCGTCCTTCTTCAATATCATGACGCACGTCCTAGTTCATCTCGTCGACGAGATTGTCGTTCTGGGCCCTGTATTTCTACACAATATGTTCCCCTTTGAGAGGTTCATGGGAGTCTTAAAGAAATATGTTCGTAACCGCGCAAGCATCTCCATGGGCCATCAAACAGAGGATGTCATTGGGTTTTGTGTTGACTTCATTCCTGACCTTAAGAAGATTGGTCTCCTTCAATCGCGGTATGAGGGGAGACTGACTGGAAAATGCACGCTAGGAGCGGACTCAATAATATGTAGGAACGGCCATTCTTGGTCTCAAGCACACTACACAGTTCTACAGAATTCTACATTGGTGACCCCGTATGTCGATGAACACAAGAATATTCTGCGCTCCAAACACCCGGAGCAGTGTGACGACTGGATTACATGTGAATACATCAGGACTTTCGGCAGTTGGTTGCAAACACGTCTCATGCGTGACAACACTGTTTCTGATGAGTTGTACTCGTTGGCCAGGGGACCATCTTCGATTGTAATGACTTACAAAGGGTACGAGATAAATGGGAATACATTTTACACGATCGCCCAGGATCAAAAGAGCACCAACCAAAACAGTGGTGTCCGCTTTGATGCCGCAACCAAGAGGGGAAAGGACACATATTATGGTTACATAGTGGACATATGGGAACTTGACTATGGACATGATTTCAAGGTCACTTTGTTTCAGTGCAAATGGGTCAATCTGTCAAGAGGCGGGGTATAGGAAGATCCACAGTACGGAATGACAACAGTGGATCTGAACAATCTTGGGTACACAGACGAACCATTCGTCCTAGCCAATGATGTGGCGCAGGTTTTCTATGTGAAGGACATGTCTACCAAACCGAGAAAAAGAATAGATAAGGAAGCAAATACATCATACGATGAGCCAAAGCGCCACATAGTTCTTTCAGGAAAAAGAGACATCGTGGGATTAGAGGGCAAGACAGACATGTCTGAAGATTATGAAAAGTTTCATGAAATTCCTCCCTTCAAAGTCAAGGCTGACACAAGCACCCTGTTAATCGATGAAGATTATCCATGGTTATGGCGCAATAAGCAAAGGACACAAGAGAAGAAAAAGTAAAGACTTTCTCTCCACAACTATATCATTGCAGTTACATGTGAAGAAATGAAATGCCTTTTGTAACAGATGAGTTTTCGTCCGAAACCCTGATACTTCGAAACAGATTGTCCGTTTTGTACACGAAGTGCATCCAGTTTTTGCCGTAACCCTCTCAACTTTTTATAACATGCTATGTGGGTGAAATGATGATACCATGCCAACTTTCAACCTTTTCAGAGTTCATTTGAAGTGCTTTTCAATTTCAGGGTTATTTAGCTCAAAAAAATCAGTAAGTGCATGAAAAATACCAAATGAAGTCAGAAAGGGTTGAAAATTGATGATGTGGCTTTGAATGGTGCATTTTGAACACACAAAAAGTATGGAGTTCAAATAAGTTCAAAAAAATGAAATGCCTTTGTAACAGACGAGTTTTCGTCCGAAAGCCTGATACTTCGAAAGAGATTGTCCATTTTGTACACAAAGTGCATCCAGTTTTTGCCGTAACCCTCTCAACTTTTTAGCACATGATATGTGGGTGAAGGTCGTACCAATCAGGAAGAAGCACACGGATCGTATGTTTCTTTCAAGCGCTTGTGAGCTGTTGGATCAGCACTATAACGACTAGTCCTGGTTCGTGCTAGCAACCGGGACTAAAGAGGCACACAACCCTATATATAGCCCACCTCTCGGACATGTTCGACACTAAGTGTGTGTACTCATTCGGATTCCCTGCATACGGTCCAACGGTGCATTTCATATTTCCACCGTTGGGCTGTATGCAAGGGAAACCGTGTGTTTTGTTGATCTATCTAGAAATCCATTAGTTCATCGACCGAATACAAATCATTCGGATTCCCTGCATACGGTCCGACGGTGCATTTCATATGCGGGCACTCACGAGCCACCGTCGGGCTATATGCAGGGGAAACCGTGTGTTTTGTTGATCTATCTAGAAATCCTTTAGTTCATCGACCGAATACAAATCATTCGGATTCCCTGCATACGGTCCGACGGTGCATTTCATATGCGCGCACTCACGAGCCACCGTCGGGCTGTATGCAGGGGAAACCGTGTGTTTTGTTGATCTATCTAGAAATCCTTTAGTTCATCGACCGAATACAAATCATTCAGAATCCCTGCATACGGTCTGACGGTGCATTTCATATGCGGGCACTCACGAGCCACCGTCGGGCTGTAACACATGAGTTTTCGTCCGAAACCCTGATACTTCGAAAGAGATTGTCCGTTTTGTACACGAAGTGCATCCAGTTTTTGCCGTAACCCTCTCAACTTTTTATAACATGCTATGTGGGTGAAATGATGATACCATGCCAACTTTCAACCTTTTCAGACTTCATTTGTAGTGCTTTTCAATTTCAGGGTCATTTAGCTCAAAACAAATCATTAAATGCATGAAAAATAGCAAATGAAGGCAGAAAAGGGTTGAACATTGATGATGTGCCTTTGAATGGTGCATAATGAACACACAAAATGTCCGGAGTTAAAATAAGTTATTAAAAATGAAGGAGAGGCGCAATGCTCACCTGCACGTTGCTTAGCTTCAGGCTTTGAGAAACTGCAGATAGCTCCGTTCAGTCTACACCATTTCCTCAAGGCCTGAAGCTAAGCAACGTGCAGGTGAGCATTGCGCCTCTCCTTCATCGTTCTTCGTCTCTGCACTCAGGGCTTATAAACCGCTGCGAGTCCCTCTCGCGTGGCGAGGTGGGACTAAATTTTAGCCACTCCCAGGACAAGGCCTTTAGTCCCGGTTGGTGGCTCTATTAAAATATTTTGTTATTATCAACTAAAACAAAACTATAATATTGTTCAATAGCAAAAAGAATCAACTAAAAAGCTTTTATAAACTTAAAATTATATAAAATTTATGCAACAAAAATATATATAAAACACCCATTTAAAATAATCCAAAACTTACCAAATTGGATATAATGATAAAACACAGTAATATTAAATAGCAGGAAAAAGAATCACTCAAAAATCTATTTTTTTAGTAAAGTTATCAAATTATTAACTAAAATTACCAAATTATTAACTAAAACTGTCAAATTATTTATTTGTTAAAAAGAATGAACTAAAATATTAACTAAAATTATCAAAGAATTTATTTGTTAAAAAGAATGAACTAAAAAGAATCAACTAAAATATTAACTAAAATTATCAAAGTAATTATTTGTTAAAAAGAATGAACTAAAATAACAGAAGAAAAATACTGGAAAAAAATTAAAAAAAAATAAAGAAAAAAACAAAACAAAAAAATGGATTTTTTTTAAGAAAAATGCCACCTACTGGGCCCGCAGAAGGCCCAATAGGCCCACAGGCAGTGACAGATTAGGCCCGGAGGCCTGCAACTGAGAGGAGCTCTCGAGGGTATGCGCACCAGCGCTTATAAACCACTCTCGAGCTGTCTCGGCCAGCGAGGTGGGACTAAAAATTTGGCCCCGGGCAGCACCACCCTTTGGTCCCGGTTGGTGCCACCAACCGGGACCAATGCCCCCCTTTGGTCCCGGTTGATGCCACCAACCGGGACCAATGCCCCCTTTTGGTCCCGGTTGGTGCCACCAACCGGGACCAAAGGTCCCTGTTTCCCGCCCTTTGGGCTGACGAAAAGAGACCTTTGGTCCCGGTTGGTGGCACCAACCGGGACCAAAGGGAGGCATTGGTCCCGGTTGGTGCCACCAATCGGGACTAAAGGCTTTGCTAAATAAGCCAACACTTAGGAATTATTCCCCAAATCTCACATCTCCCCCGACGCCGCCCGGCTGCTCCTCGTCGCTGTCGCCGTCGCCGCCCGCTCCTCGTCGTCGTCGCCCTCTCCCATCGTCGCTGTCGCCGTCGCCCTCTCCCATCGTCGCTGTCACCGTCGCCCTCTCCCATCGTCACTGTCGCCGTCGCCCTCTCCCATCGTCGCTGTCGCCGTCGCCCTCTCCCATCATCGCTGTTGCCGTCGCCACCCAGCCCCGTCGCCGCCCGCTCCTCATCGCCGCGCCTCCTCGTCGCCGTCGCCCTCTCCCATCGCCGCCCCCAATGAGCACCCCGCCTTCCCGCGAGCCCTCGCCGTCGCGCCCTCCTCCCCGTCTCCGCGCGCGTGCCCCCCCGAGCCCACCGTCCTCGTCACCGGCCTCGTCGCCGGCCTCAAGCCATCGCCGTGCCCCCCCAATGAGCCCCCCTTCCCACGGTCCCCTACTCCCCGTCGCCGCGTGCCCCCGAGCACACCTTGCTCTGCCACTGCTCCATGGTCGCCGGCAGCCCCCGTTGCTATGTTTTTTTATGAGATGTATATTTTCATGTATATGTATATATGTTCATGTATATGTGTGTATATGTTCATGTAAAAAGTCTTCGTTGTTTTTCATATGTACGAAAATGTAGAGTCCACCCAAACATTCGACATGAGGGGGGGGGTCGATATACCCCCTCCCCGATAACATTTTTTTTTAAGTTTCTAAGGTAAAATGTTCACACCCCTCTCGATATACCGAGCGACCAACTCTCGAGGCCACCCAAACCCTAGAAAAAAAGCGTTGTCGATATACCCCCTCCCCGATAACATTTTTTTTCTAAGTTACTAAGGTAAAATGTTCACCCCCCACTACTGGAATCAGGGACTTTGCCATCTGCCCGCTCTTTGCCGTCTGCTGACAGATGGCAAAGAGGATATTTGCCGTCTTCTTTTATAAAGCAGACGGCAAAGAACATGCTGATGGCAAAGAGGCTCTTTGCCATCTGCACTTCGTTACCGTCTGCTGGCAGACGGCAAAGAACAAAGTGGGCCCCACTTGGTACTGCACCTGCCAGGTCACACGGGCCACTTCTTTGCCGTCTGCTGGCAGACGGCAAAGAACTCTTTGCCGTCTGCCAGCAGACGGCAAAGAGGTGAGGGGGCCCCACAGTGTAACGGCGGGGACGGGCTAACGGCCCCCCTCTTTGAAGTCTGCTGGCAGACGGCAAAGAACTTTGCCGTCTGCCAGCAGACGGCAAAGAGGGGGTTAATTTTCGCCATCCCCCCGCCCCCTCCCCGCCCTCTCGCCGCCGCCCCCTCCCCCCCTCTCTTACCGCCGCCGCCGCCCCCTCCCCGCCCTCCACCACCGCCTGCCCCCCTCCCCGTGGCGCACCTCCACCACCGCGGCGCCGCCCCCTCCTCACGGCCCTCCTGCCGCCGCCGCCCCCTCCCCGGCGGCCTCCTCTCCTCGCCGCCGGCCTCCTCTCCTCGCCGCCGGCCGCCCTGCCCCCTGCCCCTCTCTGGTGAGCTTCCCCTGCCCCCCTTTTAATTTTTTTTTCTGTTTTTCTAATTAGATTTTTAGTTTTCTGTTTTTAGATGTTTTGCAAATAGTTGTTTAGGTGTTTGGGTAAATAGGAAAAAATATTTAGACATTTAGGTAGAAAAAAAACCTAGAAGAAAAAAAAGAAGAAAAGAAGATGAAAAAAAAGGAAAAATAAAAAAGAAAAAGAAGAAAAAATAATAATAAGAAGAAGAAACAGAAGAAGAGGAGGAGGAGAAGAAGAAGAGGAAAAAAGGAAAGGAAGAAGAAGAAGAGGAGGAGGAGGAGAAGAAAAAAGAAGAAGAGGAAGAAGAAGAAGAAAAAAGAGGAGAGGAGGAGAAGAAGAAGAGGAAAAAGGAAAGGAGGAAGAAGAAGAAGAAGAAGGAAAAAAAGGAAGAAAAGGAAGAAAAGAAAGAAGAGGAAGAAGAAGAAAAGAAAAAAAAAGAGAAAAAACCCCGACCCCGACACGGCACCTCGACCCCGACCCGACAACCCGACCCCGTCCCGACACCCCGACCCCGACACCCCGACCTCGATCCCGACCCCGACACGGCACCCCGACCCCGACCCGATAACCCGACCCCGACCCGACACCCCGACCCCGACACCCCGACCCCGACCCCGGCACAGCACCCCGACCCCGACCCCGACCCGACACCCCGACACCGACACGGCACCCCGACCCCGACCCCGACACGGCACCCCGACCGCGACACCCCGACACCCCTGACACCGCGACACCACGACACCCAGACACGACACCCCCCGACACCCCGACCCCGACCCCGACCCCGACACCCCGACAACCCTGACACCCCGACACCACGACACCCAGACACGACACCCCCCGACACCCCGACCCCGACACGACACCCCGACACCCCGACACCACGACACCCCGACACCACGCCACCCAGACACGACACCCCCGACCCCCGACACCTCTTCGGCCTCCTGTTGACCGAAAAGGTGCTCTTCGGCCTTCCAGAGGCCGATGGGGTCATATATTTGTGAATTATGAGTTAGGAGGTATATTTCCCGATTTTGTTAAGAAAAACATCATATATATTTGTGTTGATCGGGTGGATTTAAATGTGCAGTTCTTTCGGGGCTGCGAGGGTCTGGTGTTCGACGACCTCCCCGTGCGTTCGACGAGCTCCGCCCCTGCGTTCGTGGGTGAGCACAAATGACATCTCCTCCTCCCCCCTTCATTTGCTCTGTTCCGGTCTTCGTGCCGATGAAACTTGCTAGCTATAGGTGTCAATCATCAGTATGCGTGACCACTATGTGTCTCCCGTTCGAAAGGGTTACATCTATAAATATGCATGCATTTGCATATTTATAACCGGGATTCTTTCGAATTGTCCAACGTTATCCATGGACAGCCCGAGTATGTGTAGATTGGGTTCGTTTTCCCATATGCTCTGCTCCGGATCCGATGCAGAATTTCGTCAGTGCCTCCCTGTTGTTCTCCGGGTACACATCCTATCTGCTTATTGCCGAGACGTGTATCAGGAGAACAGCGGGGAGGTGCTGCCGAAATTTTGCGTCGGATCTGGAGCAGAGCATGGGAAAACGAACCCAATCTACACATACTCGGGTGGGATTAGGACCTATCTTTACCTACTAGCATCTTGGTTGCATGGACATAATAAAACTGACAAACTCTATTAACTGATGAATATGGTTTGCTAAATTATGTATATATTTCTTGTGTGTCCAGTAGCTAGGCAAGATGAGTGATCGTGCGTGGATGTACACCGGTCACACTAGTCAAAAAGACATGACCCATGAATGGCTATGAAAACCCAAGGGGTTTGTGAGAGCCGCATTTGCAAATGGACAGGAAACAAACTGGTGCCCCTGTGTCGACTGCGACAACTTTCATAAGAAGTCCGAGTTTGAAATGATCAAACACCTGCAGAAGTTGGGTTTTACGCCTGATTATACGGTCTGGACATTTCATGGTGAGTCTGCCCAACGTGCCAGAGCTGAGGAGGGCCGTCGTCGCACCGACGAGCATGGTACCGGGATGGAAGACATGGTGGAAGACTTTGATGATGCTCGGGATTCGGACGATGAGATGGAGGAATCTGCAAAGGCCTTCAATGATATGTTGGAGTCTTCAAAACGTCCTCTCCACGAGCACACTGAGCTTTGTCAGCTGGATGCCATCGCACAAGTAATGGCTCTGAAGGCTCAATTCAACTTGGGCAGAGAATGCTACGACGCGATGATGACACTATTTGGACGCTTTCTACCCAAAGGCCATGTAATGCCTGCAAACCTGTACCAGTCGGACAAAATCCTCCGTGCACTTAAGATGCCCTATGAGAAGATAGATGCCTGTGAGAAAGGATGTGCCTTATTTAGGCTTGAGTATGCGGACTTGAAGTATTGTCCCGTTTGCCAGTCTTCCAGGTATGTTGAGGTAGACAACGGTATGGGTGAGAAGAGTCAGACAAAAATCCCAGTTAATGTTCTTCGGTATATGCCAATCATACCAAGACTTCAACGTCTTTTCATGGTCGAAGAGACGGCCAGACAGATGACATGGCACAAATTGGGCAAAAGAACCGAACTAGATGCAGATGGGGAGCCGATGTTGGTACACACATCGGACGCTTTTGCGTGGAAGCGCTTCGATGCAATACATCATGCTAAAGCGGCAGATCCAAGGCATCCTCGAATCGCCATAAGCACAGATGGGTTCAATGTGTTTGGTATGATGGCAGCTCAATACAGTTGTTGGCCTGTATTTGTCATTCCACTCAATCTCCCCCCCGGACAGATTATGCAAAGAAAGAACATTTTCCTGACGTTGATAATTCTGTGGCCCAACTATCCGGGGAAGAATATGAATGTGTACATGCAGCCGCTTAAGGATGAACTGCAAGAAGCTTGGGATAATGGGATCAAGACATACGACGCCGCTACAAAAAAAACTTCCTAATGCGTGCGTGGTACATGTACTCGATGCATGACTTGCCGGCGTATGCGCTATTCGTTGGCTGGTCTGTGCATGGAAGGTTCCCGTGCCCCACATGCAAGGCAGCTCTTGAGTTTCGTCGGCTGCAGGCGGGTGGCAAGTTTTCTTGCTTCGACATGCATAGACAGTTCCTGGATCCTCGCCATAAGTTCAGAAAAGACAAGAAGAACTTCATCAAAGGTAGAGTTGTCAAAAACTCTGCACCACCTGCGTTGACAGGCCAACAGACCCTGGATCAGTTCAACTCTCTCGAGCCGGATCCGGAGCATCTAGGGTATTTCAAGGGGTATAATTCCGAACACGCCTGGACTCACAAGACATGCTTGTGGGATCTGCCTTACTTCAAAGACCTCCTTTGCCCACACAACATCGACGTGATGCGCACTGAAAAGAATGTCGGCGAGGCCCTCTTTGGTACATTGTTCGACATAGAGGGGAAAACAAAGGATAATCCTAAGGCTAGAGTTGATCAGGAGGCTCTATGTGATAGACCGCTACAAAATATGCGACAACCGAAAGGAAAGCAGAACTGGACGAAGCCAAAGGCATGGTTCAATCTTGGAAGGCCAGCTATGAGGGAAATTATCCTGTGGGTGAAAAAGGAGTTGATGTTCCCCGATGGGTATGCAGCGAATCTAAAGAGGGGAGCGAGCCTTGAAAAATTGAAAATATTTGGTCTCAAGAGTCATGATTGGCACATATGGCTTGAGCGGGTAATGCCGGTGATGTTGCGTGGCTTTATCCCTGAGGATGAATGGCTAGTACTGGCAGAGCTGAGCTATTTCTTCCGTGTTCTTTGTGCGAAAGAACTATCGCCTGGCTTGCTAGAAGAACTGGAAGAGTTGGCGCCGGAGTTGATCTGCAAGTTAGAGAAGATCTTTCCACCGGGCTTCTTTAATCCAATGCAACATTTGATTTTGCATCTCCCGACCGAGGCACGATTGGGGGGGCCCGTGCAGAATCGTTGGTGCTACGCAACTGAGAGGATGCAGAAGACGCTTCGAGAAAAATGTAAAAATAAACGTCGAATTGAAGCATCGATGGCCAAGGCATTCATTACTGAGGAGGCGGCAAACTTCGTGACAGCACACTACGAAGCCAAAAATCGTCATTTGCATAATCCGAAGCCTCGGTACAATGCTGGCAACCCTAAAAAGGGTGGATCCAACCTCAGCCTATTCAAAGGGAAGCTCGCACCAGCCGGTGCTTATACTTCCTTATCGCTGGATGTCGACGAATGGCGGACCATTACGTTGTATATCTTGAACAACCTAACAGAAGTGCGGCCGTACATCGAGTAAGTTCTCGGTACATTGTTTCGCAACCTCTAATTCCTTTGAACTGCTCTTATTCCCGGATATTTGATACAGTCGATACGTCGCCAAATTCTCGTATGGAGCGGTGATCCAAAAGGATTCCGTCGAAGAGTATGAGCTTCTGGCAATGCATGGAGGCGGCTATCCCGGTTTCATCTCTTGGTTCAAACAAACGGTAATTTCCATTAGACCATTTCATTTCTTCGTCTAATTTCCGGCTAATGCAACAATCCTATTGAGTCTATGGACGCCGAATTGAGACAAGTCGCTAATGGTTTTGACTATAAGGTCCGTTGATTTGACAAATACGACATCAACGGGTATCGCTTTCGTACCTATGGCAAAGAGCTATCTATGGCCGACCGAAAGTCTACAAATTGTTGTGTCTCTGCTATCGGCGAAGGAGGTACCGAGTATTATGGAAGAGTTGAAGCAATTTATGAACTTCTATTCTATGGTGCAAACCCACCGAAAGTCGTAGTCTTCAAATGTTATTGGTTCCAGCCGAAGGAGACTAGAAGGACTCATGAACATCTAGGGCTAGTCGAAATCAAACAAAGCACCCATTTGGATGTTCCCAATGTCTATATTACGGCTCAATAGGCAACCCAAGTTTTCTATCTACAGTGGGCCTGCCAGATCCAAATCTCAAAGGTTGGGATGTCGTTTATGAAGTGCCGCCACATGTTAGACCACCTCCCCCCAATGAAGAGGATTATGAACCTCACATTAACCCAGACACATATGAAGGAGAATTCTTCCAAGAAACACGTCTTTCCAAAAAACGTTTCAAGAACCGCTCTACTTCACCTCAGAACATTGAAGTAGACAGCGGCAGTGAATCCGAGCCTGAACCGGAACAAGAAGAGCCGGAACAAGAAGTGGTTACTGCTGCGGATGACCTGTCAATGCTTGACCGATTACGTACAGGAGGCCTTCCACATGTTGATGCATTTATTGATGATGATGATGAGCACGTCATTACTGATAGTGATGATGATGATGCATTTATTGACCCCGAAGCATATATAGACGATGACGATGCATTTATTAATGATGACGATGAAGATTAATATTATAGTTCATGTCAGGTATTCAATTATTATTATGTACATATATATTATTAATTGGTTCATGTTAGGTATTCAATTTTTTATTATGTTCATGATGATGATACACTTAAATTATATTCATGTCAGGTATTCATTTTTTTAATGTTGTACTAACTTCGTTTACTCTTTGTCATTGCAGGTGTTGACAGATGGTGGGCGCGGGTCGAGAGCGCTCCGAGGCTCCTTCCTCGGCGCGTGGTGGGAGGGGTACTTCCATCCCACCCCACCACCTCCGGAGAGCGCTGGATCTCAGTATGCAGACACCGGCAGGCGCTTCTTCTTCGACCGGGAGAGGTCGGGGGGGGGGGGAAGAAGGTTGGTAGAGGTGGACGTGGAGGCGGGAGATGGAGTAGCCTGAGGTCCAGCCGTCTCGGACTCCGGTCCACGAGCCTCAGGCCGACGAGCCTACGACAGACGAGGCTACGACAGACGCGCCTACGGCCGACGAGCCTGGGGCCGACGAGCGTCGGGCCGCCGAGCCTTCGTCCCACGAGACTGGGGATCACGCTGAGTCGCAGCAGAACCCAGGTGCGGGCTCGTCGAGTGGCCGTGCTGAGGGTGGCTATAGTTCTGATAGCTATAGCGAGAGTGAGTGGGTTGAGGGGCGCAAAGTCTACCAGCGTGGTGGTACAAAGCTCCCGCCCACCCCGGCGACCCCCGACTAGAGGTGGTTGATTGCGCCGCAGGGGGAGAAGTAAGTGCATTTACTCTTTTTTAACCTTTTGTCTTCACGTTTCTTCGAATATCTAATGCGTTGGCCTTGTCATACTGCAGGTCTTGGACACACGGGCCTGGTTGCCGCAAGCCCAACAGTGTCCTTGGCGTGATTTGTCGCCAGAACTTCCCGGGGTGGGTCACGTTGCCCGGTGAGGGCCGGGTTCCAGAGCTAGGAATGACCTGGGAGCACTACTTGGCTGCCCCGGCCCCGCCGGGGCATAGGATCGGCGATGTCAAGTGCCACACGGTCGCCGACATTGTGATCCAGACGTTTTGGGTAATTTCTCCTTTGCCGTCTACGTTGTGTTTTCTTCTTTGATTGGCAACCCTAGTGATTGTACTAATCCGTGTTTTCTTGTTTGATTGCAGACCTTCTACAGGTGTGCTGAGGGACAGGAGGAGGCCGCGGCTCGGGTTATCAAC
Source organism: Elymus sibiricus (assembly GCA_039707655.1). Taxonomy (NCBI): domain Eukaryota; kingdom Viridiplantae; phylum Streptophyta; class Magnoliopsida; order Poales; family Poaceae; genus Elymus; species Elymus sibiricus. The sequence goes on from CM077675.1 coordinate 536,288,847, forward strand.
AACGAGTGCAGGCGCCTACTTCAAAATTTTCGGCACGAGGCTCGGACGCAGGCTATTCGAGACTACTACGCCTCGACTGGTATTCGGAGGAAAAAAGAGAGGTGCCGCCTCAAGTATCTGAGTAAGGAGAAGTACATGAAGGTAATTACCTATTCTTAAGGCCTTGTACTTAGTTCCTTGATTTGATTCGTATGCGTAGCGCTCAAATTTCTCTTGCTTAACTTAGGTGCCCCCGAGATGGTGTGCGGATAGGATGGACTGTTGGGAGGCGTTGGTGGATGAGTGGTGCACTCCCCAATGGCGCAACGTCCACGCCGGTGCAAAGGAGAAGCGTGCCCAAATGAAAGGTGTCCCACACCATCTAGGCAGCGTCAACCTACGTGGGTTCGGGGAAAACTGGGTATGTGGTTTGCTTCATGATTCATGCAAATTCATTCTTCATGCTAGCTTGAGCCCTTAACTAATACTCTGTTCCTCTCTTTTAGGCGCGGCACAACAAGGCTCCAGTGCCAGAGTTGTTCGACCTCTATGCCATGTCCAATACTGCCTCGTACAAGAAGGCCAAGGCATTCTCTGAGTCTGACCTCGATGATCCAAAGAAATTCAGCAACCGCGCCTCCCACAATAAGCTTGTGAGGTACAGAGACGAGGGGAAGGCGAGGAAAGGGCCGGAGTTTAACCCGAGCCAGCAACCTCTTGATCCAGAGCTGGTGATGATATCTGGTGGCGGGAGGCACCATGGCTTGTTAGCCATTGGGGATGGACTGATACGTTGTACTAGCACTCTCCCGCAGATCAAGAAGCGCCAGACCAGCTCCGATCCTGATATAAGGCCTCGTGCACGGCCAATGGAGCTCGAATTCCAGGTTAGTTATACGGACTCAGATACCTTTCCTCCATTACATTGTGTGTGCGGCCGTCGATGATTACAATGCTAACGAGTGGTGTTGCAGGCTGCTATTGAGGCAGAGAGAGCGAAGACCCAGGCTGCTCTTGAGGAAGCAGAAGCGAGGACCCAGGCGCTTCTAGAGGAAGAGAGATGGCAGGCGGCGGCGAGGGAGAGGGAGGCGGAGGAGAGGACGGCTAAGCTATTGGAGGAGGAGAGGAACCGGAACGAGGCGGGTCAACGGGCCCTATACGAGCTCTTCGTGGTAAGTTTCTTCTGCATATTAGCCAAATCATGCACGTAATGTTCCTTTCATTACTAACTAATATGACTGACTCGAGAAAACCAAATGTGCAGAGCATGTGCGAAAAGAATGGCACGACCCCTCCGCCGATGCCAGTCATTGCTCCGGCGGGCACGGTGAGTTTCATTTGAATGGTCATTAGTTACTAGTCTTCACATTTGAGTTGCATCATGCTAACGATACACTGCAAATGATCTTTGGTGCAGCATAACTCCCGACAAGCATCGACCGATGCTTCTCCGTCTGCCACTGGCGCGACCGGTCCTTCACCTACATCTAAGTGATGACGGTAAGTTTTCCCAAGTGTTTAGCTTAACAAAATGACTCAATATGCTTAGCTAGCTAAAAAATGACATAACAACATTAATTAGCTCCAAAATGACCTATTTAACCTAGGATAGCTCTAAAATGACGTATACTTAGCATTTATTTCTCCAAATAATGAATAAGATGAAAGAAAAACAAGGAAGAGGAGGAAAAGAAGGAATAGGAGGAAGAAGAAGAAGAAGAAGAGCTCCTCTTCTTCTTCTTCTTCATCTTCTTCATCATCATCTTCTTCTTCTTCTTCTTCTTAGCATTTATTCCTCCAAAATCACTTAATATGCTTAGCTAGCTCAAAAATGACATAATAACCTTAATTAGCTCAAAAATGACCTATTTAACCTAGGATAGCTCTAAAATGACCTAAACTTAGCATTTATTTCTCCAAAATGACTTTAATATGCTTAGCTAGCTAAAAAATGACATAACAACCTTAATTAGTTCCAAAATGACCTATTTAACCTAGGATAGCTCTAAAATGACCTATACTTAGCATTTATTCCTCCAAAAATGGATTTATATGCTTAGCTAGCTCAAAAATGATATAATAACCTTAATTAGCTCCAAAATGACCTATTTAGCTCCAAAATGACTTAATATGCTGCAAAATGACTTAATATGACCTATTTAGCTCCTCCTCCTCCTTCTTCTTCTTCTTCTTCTTCTCCTTCTTCTCCTTCTTCTCCTTCTTCTCCTCTATTCCTTCGTCTTCTTCTTCTTCTTCTTCTCCTTCTTCTTCTTCTTCTCCTTCTCCTTCTCCTTCTCCTCCTTCTCCTTCTTCTCCTTCTTCTTCTCCTTCTTCTTCTTCTTCTTCTCCTTCTTCTTCTTCTTCTTCTTCTTCTTCTTCTTCTTCTTCTTCTTCTTCTTCTCCTCTATTCCTTCTTCTTCTTCTTCTTCTTCTTTCTTCTTCTTCTTCTTCTTCTTCTTCTTCTTCTTCTTCTTCTTCTCCTTCTTCTTCTTCCTCTTCTTCTTCTCCTTCTTCTTCTTCTCCTTCTCCTTCTCCTTCTTCTCCTTCTTCTTCCTCTTCTTCTTCTTCTTCTTCTTCTTCTTCTTCTTCTTCTTCTTCTTCTTCTTCTTCTTCTTCTTCTTCTTCTTCTAGTCTTCTTCTTCTTCTTCTTCTTCTTCTTCTTCTTCTTCTTCTTCTTTTTCTTCCTCTTCTTCTAGTCTTCTTCTTCTTCTTCTAATTTCTTACTCCCATTTTTGCAGGTTTGATTCACTTCATGGAAGGGCAGAATGCTACTGTTTACATATTAGATGTTTGTGAAACTATGTATATATGAATTGGATGTATGATGTTTGATGACGATGGTGAAACTATGTTTGATGTTTGAAACTACGTTTGATGTATGATGTTTGATGTTTGAAACTATGTGATTCTGAATATATATATATGTGTTTGAATATCTGTAAAAATGAATTGATATAACAAAAAACAGAAAAAACAGGGGCTATATAGCCACTTTGCCGTCTGCTGGCAGACGGCAAAGAGGCCTCGTGGCAGCAGCCTGTGCAACCTGGGCTGGCCTATGTGGCCTCTTTGCCGTCTGCTGGCAGACGGCAAAGAAGGAAAGTTCTTTGCCGTCTGCCAGCAGACGGCAAAGAGCCTGCCTGGGCCCAGCTGAAGCCTGACGTCAGCTGACGTCATCTACAGCTCTTTGTCGTCTGCTAGCAGACGGCAAAGAGCCTGCCTGGGCCCAGCTGAAGCCTGACGTCAGCTGGCAGACGGCAAAGAGCGCCGTTAGCCACCTAACGGGGATGGATCCTTTTCTGTGCCGTCCACGCTCTTTGCCGTCTGCTGGCAGACGGCAAAGAAGGAAAGTTCTTTGCCGTCTGCCAGCAGACGGCAAAGCGGCATTTGCCGGCAGCCGTTCAGCCGGAGTGTTTGCCGTCTGCTGGCTGACGGCAAAGCCTTTGCCGTCCGCCAAGCATGCCTTTGCCGTCTGCTATAGCAGACGGCAAAGTGCCTGATTCCAGTAGTGTCCCTCTCGATATACCGGGCGACCAACTCTCGAGGCCACCCAAACCCTAGAAAAAAAGTGTTGTCGATATACCCACTCCGCGATAACATTTTTTTTCTAACTTACTAAGGTAAAATGTTCATATAGAAAACTCCGGTAATATAGATTTATCAAGAATGCCCCCATTATGGATGTGCACAAGTTTCGGATAGAATAATTCGCATTTTCTTAAATCCCTAAAAGGTTAAGAGAATCCCGGCCCTCTCGCCCTACCCAATAAATTCTCGAGGCCACCCAAACCCTAGAAGAAAGAGCGTTGTCGATCTCCTACCCCGTCCCGTCCCTACCCGATAAACTCTTGAGGCCACCCAAACCCTAGAAGAAAGAGCGTTGTCGAGGCCACCCCAAACCCTAGAAGTGTTGTCGAGGCCACCCCAAACCGGACGTCGGATATTCATGAGAGGGGCGGTCCGGACGTCGGACGATATTCATGTTTGTATATTAATTGCCATGTTGTAATATTTGCAGAAACTATGGATCCAAGAGACTTGGAACAAGAACAGTTGTTGGGGGACATAATCCACGGCGGACGTGATATCTTGTCATTTCTCAACGACACCGATGGTCTGGAAGGAGAGGATGACGGCTCCGGTGATCGAACAATGGAGGAGGAAGGACATGATCATGATGGCTCCGGTGACCGAATGCCGGAGGAAGAAGGAGACCATGATGACGGCTCCGGTGACCGAACGGAGGAGGGAGCTGTTGCAAAGTCCGGCGAGGTATATATATTAATTAAGCCCGTGCTGACTAGCTAATTGATGCATTAATTGTTTTGGTATGTACATATATTAATTAACTCTTCTTTCTTCTTTTATAGCCCTCCGGATCGAGCCAAACTTCGGTAACGAGACGAGGCCCGAAGAAGAGGTTGCGCAAGGATGAAAGGTTCACGATCACAGCACTCACGCACGATGGCCATCCGATTGAACCCAAGCAGACCAAGGACGCATTTTCTGCTCAGTGCGGAGCTATTGTTAGGGACTACATCCCGATCAGCATCAAGCAATGGAATAAGCCTAAGGACGGCGCCCCTGATGGTGATTATGTCACCGATAGACAGAAAGATGATATTTGGACAGCGTTGAAGGCAAATTTCACCCTACCGCCAGAGGAGGATCCGAATAAGCCAGTTATAGAGACACTGGTCAAGGCGTGTGCTCTTAAGAAGATGGCAGATCTATTCAGGAGGTGGAAGAATGAGTTGAAATCAAAGTTGTCGACAAAGGGAAGACTCCAAAATTCACCGGCCGATTTGAGAAGATAAGAGATCACTGGCCCGCATTTGTGGCCTACAAGACATCAGACAAGAGTAAGAAAATGTCAGAGACAAACAAGATCAATGCTGCAAAGAAGCAGTATCACCATCACACGGGGTCAGGTGGCTACCTCAAAGCCCGGCCGTTGTGGGACAAAGCTGAGAATGACCTGATTGCTAAAAACATCGTACCACAGACATTGAACTGGCCAGACCGTTCAAGGACTTGGTTCTTCGGGGTTGGGGGAACTTTGGACCCTGAAACAGGGAAGTGCCGCTGGACGAACGAGCAACTTGAAATACCCATGAACAAGCTTCAGGAGTATATCACCGTAGCGCTGGAAGGGACGTTCATTCCCGACAGAGAGAAGGACGAGCTGACTGAGGCCCTAGGGAATGCTGAGCACCCTAGACGAACATGAGGCACACCAGGCTCCGTTCCATGGAAGGTTGGGTTTCCCGACGCAGGCGGTTACAGAAGCCGGGAGAGAAAGAGGAAAGCGGAGCTGAGCGAAATTCAGAAGCTCAATGCAAGACTACAAAAGCTAGAGGAAGCTGAGAGCCAGCGAGCTGCCGGCCAACCATCTCAGCGGCACGAAGCTACCCCAGAAGCTACCCCGCCATCTCAGCGGAAAAGCAGCGTCGCTTCCACGGAGCCCGTTCAGCCTGACTTCACGTCTCCTAGCTACCCCGTGGATACTATCACGGAGGCTCAACTTTGCGAGCTTATGACGAAATGCCGGAACCTCACTTTATTGGCGGCTGACGGCTCTGTTGCACCTCCTCAACCCAACGGAACTTTTCACTGCCGTTCGATTCCACATGGCTATGCTGTTGTGATGGTGGATGAAGTAATGGAGGGATTTGCGGAGCTCGAGCTTGACCACTCTACAGGTGATGGGGAGAATCGGCTGGGTCGTGCCCTGAGGAGTACATGTCTTTGGCAGAAGGAGTACATCAACCTTCCAAACTGGAGGCCTCCGCCTCCTCCTCCTCCTCCGGCGAGTCAGGGCACTCCGCCTCCTCCTCCTCCTCCTCCTCCTCCTCCGGCGAGTGATCAGGGGACCCCGCCTCCGTCTCCGGCTCCTCCGACACGTGAGGGCACTCCGCCTCCTCCTTCGCCTACTCCGGCACGTTGGAGCAGTACGCCTCCTCCTCAGCCTCGTCAGCAACGGCGGAAGACAGACGCCGCCACCCCGGCTCCTCCGGCGCGTCGGAGCACTCCGCCTCCTTCTCCGCCTCGTAAGCAACGACGGAAGAGAGACGGCGCCGCTCCGGCGGCTAGCAGTACAAGCAGAGGCGGGAGGGAATACAGATACGGTCCATCACTCAAGCCTCTGGAAAAGTTACCATATGAGAGGACCGAGTCTGAAAACGAGGAGATATGTCAGGACCAATTGAGGCCCCATTTTGCAAAGAAAACTCCACCTCCGAAGGAGAAGCTAGATCCGGTGAAAGTGAAGCGCACTATTGATGCCCTGAAGCGACCACCACCGCCTTCGCCGGATTCCAACTATGTCCGGATTATTAAAAAGACATATGATGAAGCGCGGCGGTCGGGAAGTACTTCTAGTGATGCAAGGTTAGCAGAACGAAGAAGTGGGAAAACAATTCCCCAGCTCGGCGAACAGGAGAAGCAAACATGCCCCCCGCTCAAGGTGTCTAGCGATATCGTCGCAAATCATCCGGGGATGGTGCCCGGTACCAATCCTGGTGATTACTTGGGGGATGATGTAATTTGTCAAACGGCTGAGGTAACAAAAGAAAAATATGAATACATGCACGGGAAGCCTCTCGTCAAACCTGATCATCCTCCTCTAACAACGATGATGTACAAATTGCATGAGTGGTACATGAAAACCTGCAGGGAGTCTGGGAGAGACACTATGTATATGGCAGTGAAACCAGAGCACGAATTCATTGGACTTACCGTGATGCCTGTTGAATTTGTGAAGTTATTTCAGTTATACAATCAACTGGCCCTCGACAAACAACTCATGACTGCCTACTGTCTGTAAGTATTACTTCTATAGTTAAGTCTCTAGCTCAGCTCGTTCATTGCATGTATATATAATTATCCTCACTATATTATGCAGATTGAAGATCGTCGAATGCAAAAAACTAGGAATCATTGATGTTGGGTTCATTAGCCCAGATGCCGTAAATGAATGGACGGTACGAAACTCAATCAAAGAGACCGAGGAGAACTTGCTAAAGTCGTTCCTTATACATCAAAACAAAAGGGAAATAATCTTTCCTTACAACTTCAAGTGAGTGTTGTTGTCTTCTCTGTATACTCGGTTTTGCTTACTCGAGGTTATGTAATGTAATTGATGAGTTATATATGCGTGCACAGTTTCCACTTTATTCTGCTATCCATTAAGCTTGACGGGGCATCAGTAACTGTCTTAGACTCAAGACGTAAAGATCCCGAGGATTATGCGGACATGACTGCAATGCTCAAGAAGTAAGTTCAGTCAATACCGGGACCATATCGGCATGCAACTTTCGTTAATTTCCTGATATCAAGTAATCATTTTCTTTGCCTGGCAGGGTTTGGAAGAAGTTCACCCGAAAGGTTCCCGGTCTAAACAAAGAGTTGCGATTTACGCACCCCAAAGTAAGTAGTACTAGCTAGTTCCGCGCATCTCTAATTGATTCAAATTTTCATCAATATATCATTACCATGCTTGCTTATCAGTTTGATTGAACTCTATTCTCGTAAAGTGCTTGTACCAGAAAGAAGGGACTGTTTTATGTGCATACTACGTATGCGAGTTCATTCGCCACTCGACCTCTGAGCGGGGCTTCTCTGACAAACAATTTGAAGTACGTAAATAATATTCACAATTTTATTTTATATATTACCATCAATTGTGTTGAGTTTTATTCATATATATGCATGTATTGACCCCCTTCTTTAAATTAGATCTGGCAGATGCGGGATGAACTCCTACCACATGATCGCATACGAGCAATTCAAGAGGAATTGGCGGGATTCTTTCTTGACCACGTCATACCTAAAGACGGAGAATACCATGCGGATTTGTGATTGGATCTTAGGTACATGATGTTAGGGATTGTAAAAGATGTTATATTGTATATATGTAGTACCGTCGGATAGATATACGAAAACTTGTTGTTCGACCAATCTCTCGGAGAAAGAGAGGTCGATCACTTATCTCTGTATATGTTCATGACGATCTTATGTACTTAACGGTTCCTTCATTTGCTTACTAGCTAGCGTGTCGAGTTCTCTCTATAGTAGCTAGCGTCGACCAAACACGGAGAAAGAGAGGACACTTCTCTCTATTAGCTAGCTAACACAATATGAAACCCCTAAATTAACCCTACAAAACCCCCTAAACCCCCCCCCCCCTTTAAAAAAAAACAAAAACCCCAGCTCCTGCCAGATACTGACGCGTGGATGCCTTTTGGTCCCGGTTGGTGTTACCAACCGGGACTAAAGGTCCTGTTGCCCGGGCTCCCCGCAGCGGCCACGTGGAGGGCCTTTGGTCCCGGTTCGTAAGCAAACCGGGACTAAAGGTTTTGGGCTTTAGTCCCGACCCTTTAGTCCCGCTTCCAGAACCGGGACAAATGGGCCTTTTTCTACTAGTGTCACCTTGGAATCAGGGTCACCATCCGATGAGGAGACAGAGACGGATGGCAAATTTTAACATGTTCCCTCTTACCCCCTCTTTTTACATGTGAGGTAAGAAGATAAGAGTTAATCAGACCACTAATTAATGAGATCAACGTCTCAGATCTATTATATACTCTTATCATGTGAAAAGAGGAGGTAAGAGGGAGCATGTTAAAACTGCTCGAGACGGATACCTTGGTGGCTGCCGTGGGTATATATGGATGCGTCCCAGGACCAGCTTCTGGAGTGGATCCACCATCAACAGCAGCAGGAGCTCAAGGTGATCTCCATAGTTGGGTTCCATGGTATAGGGAAAACTCTCCTTGCCAGTCAAGCGTACGACGACACAATTCAGAGCCAATACGAAGTCACCCGCAAAAAAAAAAAAAAAAAAAAAAAAAAAAAAAGAGCCAATACGAAGCACGGGCTTTGGGAAGCGAGGAGCAGGGTTGAAACGGGGGAGGTGATGAGAGAAACTGTGAGGCTGCCGGTTGCTTCGGGAAGAACATAGATGGGCGACTGAGGAGAGCGAGTAGTGGTGCACGGGCACCAACTGAAAGTTAGACCGTCCGTTCCGCATATCAACACGGAACTAAATTTGTATACATGCATCTTCTATCAAAATCTGATCACCCTCGCGTAATTAAAACCCGTCCCGGTCGCATGCATCAATCGGTCACGGACACACTCAAGTCTGCTTGGTGATCCGTCGTGTGGTTCTTGGAGCGCTGGCGACACAGAGATTCTCTGTGGCCGAAAGGACTACACGGCGCACCACCGAGCAATGCTAGAACGACGGACAGATTTTACATACTTTACGGAATGGTGCTAGCTGGCAGTGTTTGATTGGAGATTAGAGAGGGAGACGGGCCCCACCCGCCTGAAATTCAGGGGGAGAGAGATAATTAGTGTGGAGACGCCCGTGAACCCTCCGTAATTGTCCGTGCCTTTATATAGAAGTAATAAAGTATGTAAAATCTGTCCGTCGTTCTAGCATTGCTCGCACCACCCTATGATACTGAGACCGCGCGTGCCTGCAACGAGGAAAATCAAACATTTAGACCGCGCGCACTAACGACTCTTGTGCATCGAGTACATTTAGAGTATCTTCTTCAACAGATGATGTAAAATAGCCTCGTGTCCAAAAAACTACCATTTAGATTGTTTTGGAAAAAAAAACAGCTCCAACAGATGCCCTATACCATACGATGCCCAAATTTTTTTATAGCAGGCCCAAAATTTTGCTACAAGTGCTACATATTTGCAGCACCTCTAGCTGCTGCCGCTAAACTGAAAACGTTGCCGCGCGAACCGAACCGCCCCCGCTGAAACTTGCCCGCCGCCCGACCGTCGCCACTCCACGCTGATTCCGGCCGAATCTCGCCGCCGCGACTCCGTCACTCATTCCCGCCGCCACCCCCGCAACCGTCGCCGAATCGCGGGACGCCGCCGCCCGATTCCGGCCGTTCCCGCCCCGCCGCCACCCAAGATGGTCGCCGCCGACGTCAATTAGCCGCCGCCGTGAGCCCCACGCGACCGCCGAGCTGCTGCTCCTTCTGAGCTCTTGGCTCTCGGCCGGCGCGGCGCTGCCGGATTTGGCCGCAACCCCCGGCTCCCCTCCGGCCCCTGGAAGACCTGGATTTGGCCGTAAGTGGGTGTATGATGAATGGCGTAGTAATGGAGGTATGTCCGATGAGTGGCTCGATAAGGCCTGGGATTTTGTGAATTTTACATTTGCTACTGAAACTGGGGCTAGTGGAACTTGGTGCCCCTGCAGTGTTTACGACAACAAAAGGAAGTTTCCAAAGCATGAAATGGCTGTACATCTTTGTAGGAGTGGGTTCATGCCAAACTACCACTGGTGGTTCATGCATGGTGAGCCCGACCCTAAAGGGCGTCCACTCGTAGGGAAAGTTGAGCTTCGCCCCACTCCCTAACAGGTCGACCATTGTGAAGTGTTCTCGGTGTCGGTGTCGAACGTGCCAAGCCATCTCTTCTTCTTCTACCCTGGGACACAAATCTCCACCGACCAACGGCTAGTTCGACGGAGCATTACGCCATAGTACTTCGATGACCGCGCCATCACCTCGTGGTCGGTGCTAACACCTAACAATCCATTAACATAAAAATGTGTCTCAAAGGAAATATAACCTCAGTTAAGGGGGTTATCCTAGGTTTTACGGTCGCCTTCGACGTCGAGGCAACCAAAAGGGTTTACCCTATGGTTCGACGTCGAGGCAACCAAACTCTAACCCTTAAACCCCTAAACGTCGACTATGGCTATGACTAGGACTATGCGAGAATGTAAATAGCATTTTTTTTCTCTTTCTTTTACTTTTATTTTTCCAAAGTTAAACGCTTTGTTTTGTCATAGCATGGCACACATACACAGATCACATCACTTGCATTTGCACTTGCACTTGCACAACAGCACATCACATGTAATATATTTCCAATTTCCAATTTCTTGTTCTTTACTTTTTTTGTTTTATTTACATCACAACACATCACATCACATGTAATGTAGAAAAACACACCCGCATACATGTAACATAGCACTTCCAATTTCCTTTTCTTCACTTTTTTTTGTTTTATTTACTTTTATTTTCCATTTTCTTTTCCTTTCTCTTCTAGGCATATCAACATCACACATGGGAGCGACACTAGCACAATTTTTTCCTAAAATTTCTTCCTAAAATTACCTAAAATTTTGCCTTGCACTACACCATCACACATTGCACTATCGCCATCACACATTGCACTACACTAAAAGTACCAAATTTTACACTAATAGTAACAAATTGGAGTAGATCTAGAGGGAGAGAGAGAGAGAGAGAGAGAGAGAGAGAGAGAGAGAGAGAGGAGCTCACCGAGGGAGGAGGTGGCCGACGGAGGTGGCGTCGACGCGGAGGTGGGCCTGGGCAGGCGTCTGACCCGGCAGTAAGGAGGTGGCTGTCGGAGATGGCGTCGGTGCGGAGGTGGAGCGAAGAGAGAGAGAGAGGGGGGAGTTTGGTAGAGAAGAGGGGGTCGGGAGAAGAGAGAGAGAGGGAGCGCCGTTGGATCTTAGAGATCCATGGGAGGGTCACGCTGACCAATAAGAAAGCAGCTAGGACTTTGCCGAGTGTTGCATTCGGCAAACACCTAAGACTTTGCCAAGTATTACAATTGGCAATCTCAATTTATATGACTTGCACAAAAATATAACTTGTATATGCAATACAATTTTTATCTTATATACCTCAATACATATTTTAGATCTAATGTACTACATATAAGTTGTTTTTGAGGAGTTTCCATAATTTTCGAACTGATTTAATATTTTCTAAAGTTTAAATGCCTAGAAATACACTTAACGGCTTAAATATAGCAAAGGGATCCCGAAAAAGATCAAAATTTGACATGTAAGATGTAATAGTGTATGTTAAGTGTAGAAAAAGTTTCAAGGCCAATGGATAAATCAGCGGTAACCTGAGCCGTTCCCACTCGAAACCTAGGTTCTTCCTCGGAGATGGTCCGGTTTCTAAGCAGTGTATGTGACAAATTTTCTGAAACATTCTCAATTTTTTACCACAGCCTCTAAGGCTCATATCATGACACCATGACAATTTTTTTATTTTCTGGCTTCGTTTGAAATTTTCAGAATTAAATAACCACTAAGCTCCATGTTGGTGCCCGAGTCTAGGCCCCTGGTGTTTGACACTCCTTTTATTTCATTATATAAGTCCTATACATAGACTAAAGACCACCAATAAGTTTTTTCAACCACTTCTGGGCATAATTTTATGTACCTACAGTTCAAATTTGAATTATATCTATTAAATTCCTAGAAATGCATTTAATGGCTTAAATATAGCAAACAGGCCCTGAAAAAAGCCAAATTTTGACATGTTACATGTAATGTTGTATGTTGAGTGTGGAAAAAATTTCAAGGCTAACAGATGAAGCAGCGGTCGCTTCGCTTGCAAACCTCACCCGTTCCATCTCGAAACTTAGGTTCTTCCTCGGAGATGGTCTGGTTTCTAAGCAGTGTACGTGACAACTTATGTGAAACATTCTCAAATTTTTACCACAGCCTCTAGGGGTCATAGCATGACACCATGCCATGTTTCGTGGTTTTCTGGCTTCATTTGAATTTTTCAGAATTAAAAAACCAACAAGCGCATGTTGGTTGCCAAGTCTTGGCACTCCTCTTCTTTTGTTGTATAAGGTCTAAACATATACCCAAGAACACAAATAGTATTTAAACCCATTTATTGTGATTATTTCATGCACATGCAGTTCAAATTCGAATTATATCTACTAAATGACTATAAATGCACTTAATGGCCAGAATATAGCAAACGCACCCGGAAAAATGCCAAATTTGTACATGTATGATGTAATGGTGTATGCGGAGCATAGAAAAAGTTTCAATCCCAATGGACGAAGCGACCTGATAGTTCGCATGCAAACCTGACCCGTTCCCTCTCGAAACCTAGATTCTTTCTCGGAGATGATCCGGTTTTCAAAGCAGTCCACATGACAACTTTTGTGAAACATTTCCAAAATTTTACCACAGCCTCTAGGGGCCATGTCATGACACGATGCCAAGTTTTCATGTTTTTCTGGCTCCGTTTGCATTTTTTTAGAATTAAAAAACCAACAAGCACCATGTTGTTGGCCTAGTCACTAGTAGAAAACAGGGTACTAGTCCCGGTTCCAGAGGGCCTTTAGTCCCGGTTCTGGAACCGGGACAAACCAAATGGGACTAATACCCAAAACCTTTAGTCCCGGTTTGCTTACGAACCGGGACCAAAGGGGCTCCACGTGGCCGCTGCGGGGCGTCCATGCAGTAGGACCTTTAGTCCCGGTTGGTAACACCGACCGGGACTAAAAGGCAGCCACGCGTCAGCACCTGCCAGGCGCTGGGGTTTTTTTTTTAAAGGAGAGGTTTAGGGGTTTTCCTATTGTCTTTCCCCCTTTTATTTTTGTGTTTACCATTTTTATTTTACGCTTTTCATTCAACTCGACGCTAGCTACTACATATAGCAATGAAGGAACCAGTACACAACATTGTCATGATCAATATATAGAGAGAAGTGACCTCTCTTTCTTCGTGCTTGGTCGAACAATATGCAACAAGTTTTCGTAAATCTATTCGACGCTATTACATATAGTACACGTTCATGCATATATACAATATAACATCTCTTACGATCCTAACTTCTATTACCAATCCTGATGGCATTCTCCGTCTTTAGGTATGACATGCTCAACAAAGAATCCCGCCAATTCCTCTTGAATTGCTCATACGCGATCAGTTGGTAGGAGTTCATCCCGCTTCTTCCGGATCTAATTTAAAGAAGGGGTCAATAAAACTCAACACAATTGATGGAAATAAAATAAAAATGTGAATATTGTTTACGTACTTCAAATTGTTCTAAAGATATGCCCCGGCCCCGCTCAGTGGTCGAGTGGCGAATGAATTCGCGAACGTAGTAAGCACATAAATTAGTCCCGGCTGCCTGCCACAAGCACTTTACGAGAATAGAGTTCAATCAAAATGATAATCAAGCATGCTAATGGTATTGAAACTAGAATCAATGAGAGATGCATGGTACTAGAGTAGTACTTACTTTGGGGTGTACAAATTCCAGCTCTTTCTTCTATTTGACACCCTTAACCTGTTTGGTGAACTTTTTCCAAACCCTGCCCGGCAAAGAAAATGATCACTTGATATCAGGAAATGAACTAAAGTTGCCGATATGGTGCGATAATGATTGAACTTACTTCTGAAGCATTTCCCTCATGCTCGTCCACTCCTTAGGGTCTTTACGTCTCGAGTCCAAGACAGTTACTTTTCTCTCTTCAAGATGAATGTCTAGCAGAATAAAGTGGAAACTGCGCACGCATAACTCGTTAATTGCACTTAACCTCGAGTAAGCGAAACAGAATGTGCACAAGATAGTAACACTCACTTGAAGTTGTAAGGAAATAGTATTTCCTTTCTGGTTTGTTGTCCAAGTAACGCATCTAGCAAGTTTTTCTCTGTATCGGCGGGATAATCTTGTAACGTACGTTCATTTATGAAATTTGGGTCAATGAACCCAATTTCATAGATTTGTAGTTGTTTGCATTCGAGGATCTTCATTCTGCATAATATAGTGTGAGGATAATTAATACATGCAATGAATGAGCTGAGCTAGAGATTTAATTACAGAAAAAAATACTTACAGACAATAGGAACTGACGATAGTTTTGTCGAGCTCCTTTTGGTTGTATAACTGAAAAATTTCTACGAATTCAATGAACAACATCTGCTTTCCATTGAAGAAGTGCTCATTTTTTATTCCCACCAAGATTTCGTTCTTCCCCTCCTTGCAGGCTTCCATGTACCATTCATGCAAATGTCGCATCCTCGTTGGTAGACCCTTGAGCTCCTCACGTGTGACGAGAGGCTTCCCGTGCTCGTAGCTTAAGGATGGTACTACCTCAGCCGTTTCGAACTGTACCGAATCGGGTAAGTAATTATCTGAAGTGATAGCAAGACAACCGGCCACTTTCTCTGGAACATTAGCGATATCGGTAACCACCTTGAGCGGAGGGCACGATTGCAGTTCTTGTTTGCCGAGCTGGGGAATTGTTTTCCCACTTCTTGAGCCACTTCTACTTAAGCTTCCCGACCGCCTCGCTTGATCATGTTTCTTTTGAATACATCGGTCATAGTTTGATGGCAGCGGAGGCCATGTGGTCGCCTAAGGCCATCCAGAGTTCGCTTCGCTTTCACCGGATCTATTTTCTCCTCTCCAGGTGGGCTTTTCGGTGCGAGCTGACGTGTCACATCGGCATCCACGATCTCGTCGAGTTCCTCCTCAGACCTTTCGTAGGGTAACTTGGGAAGAGGCTTGAGGCTTGGGCCATATCTGAATCTCCTTTTTTTCATACTGCTGCTAGCCGCCGGAGCGGCGGCGCCTCTCTTCCATTGTTTCTTAGGCGGCGGAGGAGGCGGAGTCCGATGACGCGGCGGAGACAGGTGAGGCGTAGGAGGATTCTGCTGAGGGGCCTCCTCCGTCGGAGTCCACTGAGGTGGCGGAGACGGCTGACGGTCCGGAGACGGCTGACGCATCAGAGATGGCTGACGCACCGGAGACGGTTGACGCACCGGAGACGGCTGACGCACCGGAGACGACTCAGGCACCGGGGCCTCCTCCACCTGAGTCTGCTGAGGCGGCGTCCAGTATGGAAGCACGATGTGTTCCTTTCTCCATAGATAGGTAGTCCTTAAGGCATATCGAAGAAGAAGCTCCCCTTCACCTGTAGCGTACTCAAGCTCCAGCCCATCAAATCCGTTCATTATTTCATCCACCCCGACAATAGCAAAGCCAGCTAGAACCGGAGTGCAATGGAAAGTTGCATCAGGTCGAGGAGGTAAGACATGGCCGACCGCCGCCTTCAAGGTCAGGTTATGACATTTCACCATTAGCAAACAATGTTCATTTTGCGTGATACCATCCAGGGGGTAGCGAGGAGCCATTCTATCAGGATGAACGAGCTCAGTGGAAGCCACGCTGCTTCTCCGCTGAGACGGTGGGGTAGCATCGTGGGTAGTCTCCAATGAAGGATCTTCGTGCCGCTGAGATGGTTGGCTGGTAGCTCGCTGGCTCTCAAGTGCCTCTAGTTTCACTAATCTTTCATTGAACTTCTGCATTTCGCTTGCTTCCTCTTTCTTCTTTCTCTGTCGGCTTCTGTAACCAGCGCTGTCGGGAAACCCAACCTTCCACGGAACGGAGCCTGATGTGCCTCGTGTTCGTCCAGTGTGTTCAGGATTCCCGAGGGCAAATGACAGCTCGTCCTTCTCTCTGTCGGGAACGAACGTCCCTTCTAGCGATTTCTTGATTGTTTCCTAAGCTTTTTGAATGGTATTGCAAGTTGAGCTTTCGTCCAGACACACTTCCCAGTTTCTGGGTCCAATGTTCCCCCAACCCCGAAGAACCAAGTCCTTGCCCGATCTGGCCAGTGCAATGTCTCTGGTTGGACCTCTTTAGCAAGCAGGTCTTGCTCAGCTTTGTCCCACGTAGGCCGGGCTTTTCTGTAGCCACCTGACCCCGTAACATGGTGATACTCCTTCCTTGCGACATTTTTCTTATTTGTAAGTGACACATTCTTAGCCTTCTCCGATTTCTTGTAGGCCACAAATGCGGGCCAGTGATCTCTCATCTTCTCATATTGACCTCTGAATTCTGGAGTCTTGACTTTCTCAACAAACTTCCTGTTCAATACTTTCTTCCAGTTCTTGAATAGTTCTGCCATCTTCTTAAGAGCAAACGCCCTGACCTTTCGCTGTATAACTGGGTTATTCGGATCCTCCTCTGGCGGTAGACTGAAATTTCTCATCAGATTGGTCCAAAGATCATCTTTCAGTCTATCGTTGACATAAGGAACTTGAGGGTCCTTCTTCTTATTCTATTCTTGGCAGCTGATCGGCACGATGTCCCTAACAACCACTCCCCACTGATGTATAAATTTGTTCTTGGTCCGGTAGGGAGCAATTGGTTGGCCTTCTGGAGAGACTTCTTCGATCGTGAACCTTTCTTGCGCGTCAAACCTTCTCATCGGGCCTCGTCTCCTTACCGAAGTGGAGCTCGATCCGGATGGCTAATTAAAAGAAGAAAGAAGCGTTAATATATATACATACAAAAAAATTAATGCATCTAGTCAGCAGAGGATTAATTAATATATACCTCGCCGGACATTGAAGCAGTTATGGCTCCCTTTTCCATTCGATCACCGGAGCCGTCATGATCTCCTTCGTCCCTAGTTCGATCACCGGAGCAGTCATGATCTCCTTCCTCCTCACCGGAGCCGCCATCCTCTCTTTCCACACCATCGGTCTCGTTGAGAAACGACAAGCAGGTGAGATCGATATCACCCTCTCGTATTATATCCCCCAACAACTGTTCTTTTTCTAAGTCTCCGTCCGCCATAGTTTCTGCAAATATTACAACGTGGCAATATACAACCATGAGAGATGGATTAGTGGGAAACATCATGCAAAGTTCACAAGTTTTATAACAGTCAGTTTCAGACGATCGTCGAGGACTCCTTCCCCCTTTTGTCCTTAATCTTGTTTTGACCACACAAATTGCATATGACCTCGGATTTAGACAATTTTTATATCAAAATCCACCATTTCTAGCTGCCGACCAAGCTACGCGTTCGCAAGGTGGGCGCATCGACCATCCGCCGTCGGGCATCAGAGCAGCTTCAAGTGCCACAGCGGAGCACGACCAGGACGGCACACGCAAAGGGTGACAACACGGTGCATGCAAGTGCCACAACGGAGCACGACCAGGACCGCCTCTCTCATGGTCGTTTGTAGTGAAGGCTGAATGGCCCAATATGCTTAGCATAGTATTTTGACGGGGATGGTGGGTTTCGGGTTCGGGTATTACTGAAACGGGATTGAACCCGAGACCGCCTCTCTCATGGTCCTCGAGGATACTTGCGGACCCCCACCCCCCTCATGTCGAAGTTATCATTCTACGAACATATGAAAAATTCTCAAGTGCATTATGTTCATATGGTGGGACTGGCAACCTACGAAGCACCGATACAGCGACATTGTTACGGGTACGCCGATACGGTATACGACAATTTCTAAAAACAGCAATAAGGCGATACGGTAAACATATATAAGTAATAATAAAATGACATGGACTGTCTCATTTTAAAATCTCACTGTGGGCGATACAACATAGTAAACATATGTAAGTAATAATAAAATGACATGGACTGGAAATTGATACGGTAAACAAATACGGTAAACATATATAAGCAATAAGGCGATACGGCGATACGGGATATCGCAATAAATAAACTAGAACTCTCAAAAAGCAACAAGCCATCAGCATCAACATGCAAGCCATGTTCAATGGGCTCACTGTGGGGGCCGGCGCAGCGACGTCGAGGCCGGCAGGGGCGCGGCGATGGCGACGCGGCAGGGGGAGGCGACGGCGGGGCAGGGCGAGGCGACGCGACATAGGGGCTGGGCGCGATGACGGCGACGACGACGTAGGGGCAGGGGCGCGACGACGGCGGGGCAGGGCGAGGCGACGGCAACGGCGGGCGAGGCGACGGCGACAACGGGGCAGGGCGAGGCGACGACGACGTAGGGGCAGGGCGCGGCGACGGCGACGACGATGGCGGGGCAGGGCGAGGCGACGACGATGGCGGGGCAGGGTGCGGCGACGGGGACGGGGAGGAGGGCGTGCGAGGAAGTCCGGCGCCGGCGACGGTCAGCGGGCTCGGGGACGGCAGGGCGATGGCAAAATCCGGCAGCCTGGCGGCGTCGATGTCGCCGTCGGCGCCGAGGAGAGAGGAAACTGCAATAGATTGGAAAAACTGCTAAGTCCCGCTTATATAGCCCCCCCCCTTTAGTACCTATTGGAGCCACCAACCGGGACTAATGCCACCCTTTTGTCCCGGTTGGTGGCACCAATCGGGACTAAAGGTCAATTTTTAGCAGCCCAAAGGGCGGGAAGCAGGGACCTTTAGTCCCGGTTGGTGGCTCCAACCGGGAGTAAAGCATTAGTCCCGGTTGGAGCCACCAACCGGGACTAAAGGGCTGTGCTTTCCGTACCAAAAGTTTAGTCCCACCTCGCTAGTCGAGAGGGGCTCGGAGTGGTTTATAAGTGATGCGGCCGGTGCTCTCTCGAGCTCCTCTCTAATGCGGGCAGTACATGCCTATTTGACGCCCTGTTGGGCCTGCTAGCATTGCGGGCCTGCATCCTGGCCCATTTGTAGGGATTCTAGTCGTATGCAGGCCGTTGTGCCAACTAGGCGGGCCTTTTTTTGCATATATTAAGATTTTATTGTTATTTTTTGCATATGTTATTTTTAGTTATATAATTTTAGTTGCATAAATTTTATATAATTTTAGTTGCATAAGTTTTATTTTTTATTGGTTCTTTTTAGTTGATTCCTTTTGCTATTAGAGTTTTATAAAAGCTTTTTAGTTTCTATTAAAGCTTGTAACAAAATATACTTTATGAAAATTCATTTTAGTATTCAAATATTTTTAACTAAAGATTTTTTCTGCATTCAATATGCACCATTCAAAGCCACATCATCACTTTTCAACCCTTTTCGGACTTCATTTGCTATTTTCCATGCATTTCATGATTTATTTTGAACTAAGATGACCCTGAGATTGAAAAGCACTGCAAATGAACTCTGAAATGGTTGAAAGTTGGCACGGTATCATAATTTCACCCACGTAGCATGTGCTAAAAAGTTGAGACGCTTACGGCAAAAACTGGATGCACTTCGTGTACGAACTGGACAATCTCTTTCGAAGTGTCAGGGTTTTGGACGAAAACTCATCTGTTATAGAAAGATTTCAATTTTGTAAACATATTTGAACTCAAGACTTTTTCTGCATTCAATATGCACCATTCAAAGCAACATCATCACTTTTCAAACCTTTTCTGACTTCATTTGCTATTTTTCATGCATTTTATGATTTATTTTGAGCGAAAATGACCCTGAATTGACAAGCACTGCAAATGAACTCTGAAATGGTTGAAATTGGCATGGTATCATCATTTCACCCACATAGCATGTGCTAAAAAGTTGAGAGGGTTACGGCAAAAACTGGATGCACTTCGTGTACAAACTGGACAATCTCTTTCGAAGTATCAGAGTTTTGGACAAAAACTAATCTGTTAACAAAAGATTTCAATTTTTTAAACATATTTGAACTCAAGACTTTTTCTGCATTCAATATGCACCATTCAAAGCCACATCATCACTTTTAACCCTTTTCTGACTTCATTCGCTATTTTTCGTGCATTTCATGATTTATTTTGAGCTAAGATGACCCTGAGATTGAAAAGCACTGCAAATGAACTCTGAAATGGTTGAAAATTGGCATGGTATCATAATTTCACCCACGTAGCACGTGCTAAAAAGTTGAGAGGGTTACGGCAAAAACTGGATGCACTTCGTGTATGAACTGGACAATCTCTTTCGAAGTGTCAGGGTTTTGGACAAAAACTCTTCTGTTACAAAAGGATTCCAATTTTTTAAACATATTTGAACTCAAGACTTTTTCTGCATTCAATATGCACCATTCAAAGCCACATCATCACTTTTCAAACCTTTTCTGACTTCATTTGCTATTTTTCATGCATTTCATGATTTATTTTGAGCTAAGATGACCCTGAGATTGAAAAGCACTGCAAATGAACTCTGAAATGGTTGAAAATTGGCATGGTATCATAATTTCACCACGTAGCATGTGCTAAAAAGTTGAGAGGGTTACGGCAAAAACTGGATGCACTTCGTGTACGAACTGGACAATCTCTTTCGAAGTGTCAGGGTTTTGGACAAAAGCTCTTCTGTTACAAAAGGATTTCGATTTTTTAAACATATTTGAACTCAAGAGTTTTTCTGCATTCAGTATGCACCATTCAAAGCCACATCATCACTTTTCAAACCTTTTCTGACTTCATTTGCTATTTTTCATGCATTTCATGATTTATTTTGAGCTAACATGACCCTGAGATTGAAAAGCATAGCAAATGAACCCTGAAATGGTTGAAAATTTGCATGGTATCATAATTTCACCCATGTAGCATGTGCTAAAAAGTTGAGAGGGTTACGGCAAAAACTGGATGCACTTCATGTACGAACCGGACAATCTCTTTCGAAGTGTCAGGGTTTTGTACAAAAACTCTTCTGTTACAAAAGGATTTCAATTTTTTAAACATATTTGAATTCAAGACTTTTTCTGCATTCAATATGCACTATTCAAAGCCACATCATCACTTTTCAACCCTTTTCTGATCTCATTTTCTATTTTTCATGCATTTCATGATTTATTTTGAGCTAAAATGACCCTGAATTGAAAAGCACTGCAAATGAACTCTAAAATGGTTGCAAGGTTGGCATGGTATGATCATTTCACCCACATAGCATGTGCTAAAAAGTTGAGAGGGTTACGGCAAAAACTGGATGCACTTCGTGTATAAACTGGACAATCTCTTTCGAAGTGTCAGGGTTTCGGACGAAAACTAATCTGTTACAAAAGGATTTCAATTTTTTAGTTCATTATTTTTAACAAATAATACTTTGATAATTTTAGTTAATATTATTTTGATTCTTTTTTCATAATTCTTTTTAGTTAATGTTTTAGTTGATTCTTTTTAGTTCATTCTTTTTAGTTAATATTTTAGTTGATTCTTTTTAGTTCATTCTTTTTAACAAATAAATACTTTGATAATTTCAGTTAATATTATATTTAACTGCAGTGATATTGTAGATCAAAGATATCATCAGAATAGTTGTGGAGAGAAAGTCTTCAGCTTTTCTTCGCGTTTGTCTCTTGCTTATTGTGCCGTAACCATGTACAATCTTCATCACATACATCACAATGCTTCAGAAAGCTTGCTCACATCATACTAAATATTCTTACACACAAACCGTACTTAAACAGGGACATAATAGAAATAATAGTTCAGATATCCATTACAGAAAGTACTGCATAATTGAAGATACCAATCCTACTCTTCCGGATTGCAAATCTACTCGTCCGAAATAGGAGACCCCCAAGCACTACATAATAGAGCTAAAAGTGTTCGCCATTGCAAACACTACTCGTCGTCCGGATCATAATACCCCCAAGCAGGAGATACTAGCGGTACGAGGTCACGCTACCCATAATTGAAGATTCCAATCCTGTGGTACAACTCGTATGCAACGTACCCATCTATTGCTGCATACTGAATGTTGATAGGGTCAAGTGGGGTCTTCTTCCAATGTTGGTGCCCTGACTTGGGGAATTTTGTCTTCATATCAGCGTAGTCCTCGTCGATCAGGGCGGCTGCCATATCAACCATTGAAGTCTTGTCATACTCAAGCCTGAACCAGCCCTGAAGATCAATGTGGCATTCAGCTGGTATCACGATACCCCAGGTGCGCCTCATCTTGATCTTGTCATTAGTTATATCAACGCTAGCAAAATATATGCCGCTGCGAAGGAACTCCATGAGTTTTGGACAGTGCTTGTCACTACTGCAACAACAAAATGGAATAAATGTGTTAAATACTGCTGCAACAAGTATATTTTAGAACAAGTATAATAAGAATCATAACAAGTATATTTTAGAACAAGTATAATAAGAATCATAACAAGTATATTTCGGCGCAAGTATAATATAAGAATCATAACAAGTATAATAAGAATCATATAATTAACAAGTATAATAAGAATCATAACAAATATAATTCGGAACAAGTATAATAAGAATCATAACAAGTATAATAAGAATCATAACAAGTATAATTCGGAACAAGTATAATAAGAATCATAACAAGTATAATAAGAATCATAGCAAGTTTCCTATTCCAATGCATTTCCTATCCTATGAATCAAAAGAAGCCCCTAAACTATGACATGTTCTCCCACGATGGCCAATATGCAACTACAAGGAAAATTCTTATGCAATTTTCCTATCCTCCTATTCCTATTCCTATGCAATTTTCCTAATCCTCCTATTCCTATTCAATTTTCTATTCCTATGCAATTTTCCTATGATCGAATCAAAGAAAAGCCCCAATTTTCCTATGAATCAAAGAAAAGCCCCAATTTTCCTATGAATCAAAGAAAAGCCCCAATTTTCCTATGCATTTTTCCTATGAATCAAGGAAACTATGACATGTTCTCGACATTCCCAATCCCCCTATTCCTATGCAATTTTCTTATCCTATGAATCAAAGAAAAGCCCCAATTAAAACTATGACAAGTTTCGTATTACCTTGCCCACTGGAAGACCATGACATGTTGCTTCAAACAAAGTTTGACGACGGCAACATTGCGACCATCGACCGTGTACTCGAGATCGAGGCCCATGAACTTGTGTTTCTCCTTTTGAAGCCATTCCTCGAACATGGAAAGAAAACCCTCGACTTTGGCGCTGTCGTTCGTGTAGACGACATGGAGATTGGTCGTGCGATGTGCGAGCACGTTCCCGTAGCGAGTTCGTGGATTCATGGTGGAGGATGGGGAAGAAGCAGAGAGGCGAGGGAGACGAACACAAATGGAGGCCGGTCGCGTTACTGTAGCGTTTCCGATGTATATGATCTCGTGCGGAACAACTTCGAAGGCACGGGATTTGAACGGTTGGGACCTTAAGTCCCGGTTTGAGCCACGAACCGGGACTAAAAGGGCTCGCGGCAGGCGAACGGTTGCCACCGCCGCTTTAGTCTCGGTTGGTGTCACCAACCGGGACTAAAGGTCCCGTTCGAACCGGGACTGATGCGTTACGAACCCCGGCCGGCGTCCTAGCCGCTCGAACCAGGACTAATGCTCACATTAGTCCCGGTTCGTAACACGACCGGGACTAAAGCTCTGATCCGGCCTGGACCAAAGCCCTGTTTTCTACTAGTGAGTCTTGCCACCCTGGTGTCTGGCACTCCTCTTCTTTTGTTGTATAAGGCCTAAACATATATTAAAGACCATAAAGAGTATTTGAAAACCCATTTCTTGTGATTATTTCATGCACCTGCAGTTCAAATTTAAATTATATCCATTAAATGCTTATAAATGCACTTAATGGCCAGAATATAGCAAATGGACCCGGAAAAATACCAAATTTTGACATGTTACATGTAATGGTGTATGTAGAGTGCATAAAAAGTTTCAAGGACAACAGACGAAGCCACCCAATACTTCGCATGCAAACCTGTTGGGTATACTTCACATATAGAAAAAGCAAAGCAAAGAAAAGAAAGAGAAGAAAGAAAAGAGATAAAGAAAAGAAAAGAAAAGAGAAGAAAGAAAGAAAATAAAAGAGAAGAAAGCAAGGCAAAGAAAAGAAAAAAAGCAAGGGAAACAAAATAAAGAAAAGAAAAGAAATGTTTGCCGAGTGCTGCTAGTCGGGCACATGACAAATAGTTGTGTTTGCCAAGTGTCCGTTAGGTGACACTCAACAAACTTCGACCCGCCGTCACAGAACCATCACTCGCGGCGGGAAGGGACACGTGGCCTTGCCTTTACCGAGTGTCAAGGCCGTGCCGAGTGCTCTCCGCAACATGTGCCGAGTGTTGTATGTTTGCCGAGTGTTTTCTTTGCGGTACTCGGCAAAGCATGAGCGTGGCCGAGTGACACACGTTTGCCGAGTGTTTTCTTCGCCACACTCGGCAAAGGCCTTGTTTGCCGACTGCTCGTGAAAAGGCACTCGGCAAAACCGTAGGCACTCGGCATACAAACTTTCTCCCGTAGTGTGGGTTGGGTGGAAAACGCATGTAGTTTGGTTTGGTCTAGATGCTAGCTTAATTATTTTGGCTTGGTTTGCTTTGGTTGCTGGAGGTGTAGTCCTACGGTCTAGGCTGGGTTTAGTTTGGATGTCAATCTATTCCCAGGTTTAGCTATACTGCACGTCGTCGAAGCGGTTCCACACCATGATCCCACCGTAGTTGCCTTCACGCCCGGGAGCACCGCAGACGTCAGGTCACCAGGTGACATGTACCTGGCCGCCTCCGGCTTGGCCAGCATGCCGAGGTAGAAGCCCCCGGCCCCGGACAAGTTCACGCTGCCCGTCCACATGTCCCACGCGCCTCCGCAGGTTGCCGCTCGTGTACTGGCATGCCTGGCTTTTAACTATATAGAAAAAAACTAACATCTGCAATATCAAACCAATACCAATAGATACATCATAAAATATATTTTCAAAGTATATTTGCTTGGTTTTCCAGATGTTGTTATTTATTTATGGAAATTGGATCAAACTCAAAAAGGTTTGACATCAAGGCAATCTACGTAGGACTTACATTTTGGGATGGAGGGAGTACAACACATGATGTGGAACCCATCTTATGGCCTCCTTAAATGTTAAGTATTAATGATGCCATAAGGCTCAAGGTGTCCACTCGGTTGTAATGGCGTGGAGACCCTCGTGGAAGCCACAAGTTTCTTTTTGGAAAGTCAAAATGCTAGCTATGTCATCACAAACGCCAACATGACAGGTCCAATGTTTCAGCTTAGCAGCCTGATTGTGTATTGCCTCCCTTACTTGTTGGTTTCCACCTTGTACCTGACTCATCTCTATAGCGGAAGATTGCTCGTCATCACCACTGGTTTTATCTCGCAAGGCGTTTTCATGTAAATCCTTGTGTCTCCCCTTGATTGTCATACTTGTTGCTGCTCAAGTCCTTGCTTGCTGTTGGTACCTATTGCTTAAGTTTTGCACAGTTTGGTTGTGTTGACCTTGGAGGCATGACAGGACATACATGCGTTTTTTGATATGTTGATGATTATGTTAAGTTGTTGATGTTGTAGTAAGCTTATTTTACAAGTATATTGTTGTGGTGAAGATTGGTAGCTTGGTGCTTATGGATTTCATGATATGGTTCTGTTTTTTTACATGCACATAAAATGTTTGTTGAAATGCTTGTAAAGAACTAGCTTGCTATTTTGGTCGTTTCCGTTGCCCCTTTGCGCTCATGGCTCAGGTGGTGGTCCTCGAGCTCGTGGGAAAGTAAGCTATCTAGTTGCTGCGGAGATAGTAGAGAAAGAAGTCTTTTATATTCGCTATGGCCGAGCCATATGGCTATGAACGACCTAAGCATTTTTGGGCTTGAGGCCGACGCCCGCGATGTAGTAATATAAGGCTGCATAAAGTCAACTAAAAGCCGTATAGCCGACTTTATTTTCATATCGGAGGTCGAAATGTGATCACAAACACCCACATGTCAGGTCGATAGTTTCAGCTCAGTAGCCTGAACTTGGCAGCCCTGAATTCGATTCCTGGTTCTTGGGTCAAAGTCAATGATCTACTCGATTTGTTTTGGCGTGATCCGATATCATTTATTTGAACATTTTCTTTTCAGCAGCTTAATTTAAAAGGCTTGTCCTCTCGCCAAAAAAAAAAATGCTTGTCAAAGGTGGCGACGTCATAGTGCCGACATGTCTTGTGATAAGCACGCACACTTTCCGCACCTTTCCTCCAAACTCTCAGCTCAAAAGATACAATTTTTTTTTAGAAAGATGCCAACACTATTGGGTTTGGGAGATGAAGCATGCACCAAGATTACATCTCGTTTCAACCTCGACGATCCAATATACGCACGTCTGTATCATGGACCCATATGTCATGGAGCAAAACTGTTTCATGTTCTAGGCTTCCGGCTAGGCCCATTTGGCGAGCATGGACATGAGGCCTGCACCGACCAGCATGGAGACGTTGATGCCCAGCTGCAGCTTCCCCTTGCTCTGCACCTTGGGGTTCATGAAGTCCTCGGCGAGAAGGTCGACGAGGGCCATGTAGACGAGGATCCCCGCTGCCAGGGAGTTGAGGCTGCCCTCCACCACCAGCGCCGTCGGGCTGTTCTCTTTGTACACTCGCGATGTGCCAAAGCCGATGATGATGCCCACCGGCGTTGTGAGGCAGAAGAAGAGGATCATGGTCACGATGGACCTCGCCTTGAACTTTGCCTGTATCATCGTCAGGAACTAATCAGGACTAAATTCCGTCGTACCAGGTTATTAACAGAATGGTGCTAATAATCGTGGTCTTGTGAGGATATTATTGGTTAAAAACAGTGAGTCAAAACTGGCAGGAGATTCCCATAAAGTGGTTCACTTTCTTGTTCTCAAACATCGATCTAACCACATATGTAGTTATTATGATTCATTTGCTTTGTTCTCCAGGCCACCCGAAGTGCTCTCTCATGTATTATAACTTCTTTTTAGAAGAAAACTCCGAGTATTAGTACTACTCCGGAACTGTGACAAAGCCCATAATAACTATACAAACGGCAATAACTACAATTCAGGGGACTAGCTAGGGGGTATACCTGAACTATGCAGCCACCAAGGCCCATTCCCTCGAACATCTGGTGGAAGCTCAAGGCGACCACGAGAGGTTTGATTTTGTCCGGGTCCTGAGACACGCCGAGGGAGATGCCGATGATCACGGAGTGCACCACAATACCCAACTCAAGTACCTACAACTAACATCGTTATTGTCACAACAGGATACAAGAATCTGTTTCTCTAACTATGTCATCGCTAGTAGTACGTTCGTCGCTGCTCTAAGCAGTAAATGAAACACCAACCTGAGAGATTACGCGATGCCGGATAGTGTCCTTTTCGGCCTCAACGAGCGCCGCCGACCGGTGCGTGTGCGTGTGCACGTGCTCCCCGCCCCCGCCGTCGTTGTTCAAGTGGGCACGCGTGAAGTACCGTGTGGCTACGGTGTCCACGACGAGCGTGCCGATGGCGCCGACCATGGCTCCTAACCCGGCGAACGGGAAGTCCTTCCACGGCCCGCCGGCAGGCAGGCAGTCTGACTTGAGCTTCTCGAACGCGTCGGGGAGGATGTGGATGAACCCCGTGGCAAGGATGACCCCGGCCGCGAACGCTTTGACCAGGAAGAAGACGTCGCCGTCGGGCTGGAGCGTGGGGACGCGCCGCCCCAACACGGGCAGGGAGCAACCCAGCGCCCCGCAGACCAGGATGGAGAAAAAAGCCGCAATTTTGAGAGGCTTCGCCCGCGCGCGGTCTTGTGCCGCCCACTCTGGCGACCCGCAGTCGTCATCGCCGCACACGGTGGAGACCAAGAGCAGCGCCACGACGGTGGCGAGGAGGACGGTGGCCCTCGGCTTCATGGCTAGGCTGTCGCGATGCACGCCGAGTAGAGGATGACGCGAGGGAGATGAGGAAACGGAAGAGCTTCGCAGCTAGCTACGCTGGTTGCCCCGGGCGGGTTCATATAGTTTGAGGAACAGCTCGGCTGCACCCAGCGACGTCATGTCGCGGTAAATTAGGGTTTATAGAGTCAATTACCTGAGAAATTAGGCTATCCGTTCAGATGAACACGACTGTAGTCATAAGGTGACAAAATGCATGAGAATATACGGCGAAGCACAAGCGAGCTCGATTTAACCGGCGGATGATGTGTTAATTAGCCAAGGAGATTGTTTTCCTGATTTATTTGGGACCACACTCTATCGTTCACCGAGGGAGTAATTTTGCTGGCATGTAAGCGCCGTACGTAGTTGTCTTGGACCCTGGTAGTTGTTTGATCCAAAATCTCATATTTGTCGAGATCTTTCTTTCTCCCAAGCTATATAGCAGTAGTAGGAAGTTTCTCTGTCCAAAATTGTAAGACATATTTTCATTCATTTGACTTTGCTCAACCATTATTTTGTATTTGACTTTTGGAGTTAAAAGCATAAAACAACCACATTACTTTTTTTTTGAGGGTTAAAGCAAAGCTTTATTACGTGAACAGGTTCGGCATTTCGCCTAGCAAAAAACCACCGGTCCACGTACTCACGTCGTAGAAAACATGGATGGCTCTCTAAGCGACGCTCTTCCTGACGCGTGGGGCCCAGCTATAAACGCTGGCAGAAAATATCAACACCTTTTGTTTGGACTGTTAAGTTGGACGTGGGTCCCACCCATCAGCATCTTCCCACCTCTCTCTCTCTCAACTTAGAGATCCCATCGTGCCCCGTACCTGTTCGGGAGGTTCAATCTCGACATCCAGCTCATCGCCGGCCATGAGTGAATGAGGAGCCGTCGGCTGCCGTGGGGTGCCGACTGCTGCGGCACAGCAGAGTAGTCGTCTTTGAAGAACGTGGCAGCATCGGCGGCCTAGTAGGGGTAGCTGGTGAAGACGGCGCCCAAGGCAACGGCTCCACTCCGTACTAAGCGGTAGGTGCTGGCGGTTGTCAGCAATCCTTAGTTGAAGCAGAGGGACGGGTGAAGGCCGCCGCAGTCGGTGTCCTGATGACAGCCAAAATCAAAGGCGTCGAAGATCAAGGCGATGCCAGGCCCGAGCGAGCCACAAGCCCCATGGGGGACAGCCACAACTGGCGCTCGGGAGGCGTCCATCCTGGGCGCAGCCGCAGGACTGAGCGGGACAACGTCCATCGAGGCCCGCTGAGCGACCATGTGGGTCACCGTCGATGCCTCGGACGACGGACACGTGAGTCTCAGCTCCCGTGGTGACAGCGCCCCATGTAGGAGATATGACCTAGAGACAATAATAAAAGTTATTATTTATCATCAAGTTTATAATTAATGTTTATATTATGTGCTATAACTGTCATGGTTTTCGAGTCTACAATAACCACGAGGCTCGGAGAGAAACTGATGTGCACGTGTGGAATAATAAACGGTCAAATAGATTCCTAGTCTCGCCTCTAAGACTAGCTCAAGTGTTGCATGATGGTTCTGTTTTCCTGATCATGGGCATGTCAATGCCATCAACTTTGAGGACACAATGTTAGGAGAACAGTTGTGTTGAACCGACCCAATTGTTGTTATGCTATGAGATCCATTCGTCACAAGTTATTGGTTTATAACACAGAGAATGTTAAGCGTTTGCATAATTCCTTAGACCATAAGAGTATCGAGTTCCTTCATAATTGCTTCATGAACTTTGGGATTTGTTAAACGTCATCCGTAACAAGGTGGCTATTACGGCAGCCTACGGGTTCACGAAAAAGTATGACAAGGGACTAGATAGCTCAAGACTAGGATTTGCTCCTCCGACGATGGAGATATATTCTTTGGGCCCTCTCGGTGTCACGGTATCCATCATCGTCTGGCCAGACACAACGTAATTTGATCACGGGGATGCCGGAACACGAGAACGAGAAAAGAGAACAAAACCGGTAACGAGAAAACTGGCATAGTGTACAATTTGTGGATTCACGGGGATGCTATTAAATCTCACCTTGGGTTTTTGTAACATATCGCGCAGCAACAGGAATAGCACATGGTAACAAGGGTTCACTCAAATATCCATTCATGTGGGTATAGGGGTCAATATGGATGTCCATGATTCTCCTATTGATCATTGATCGGAAACAATTTCGGTCATGTCTATATTTCACCGAACCTACAGGGTCACACACTTAAGGGTCATCTATCTGCTGAGTACTAGGAGGTTAGGAGCTTGAGAGAAAGGCACCGGAAAACTTTCGGAGATGATGAAAATGTTTCGGAGAGAAAACCAAAAGTGTTTTGGAGTAACGGGAAAAGTTTCAGAGAAAACTATAAATACCATCAAGCCAAAAATGTTTCGATGTGCGTCCGGGATTTTTTCGGGACGTCCAGGAATTTTCCGGGAGGCTCCAAGAGGTGTTCCCCCTTGGGGGACAGCCTCCCCCTTTTTGTGAGCTGGTTTTAGGAGGCGCCCCCTTTGGGGGGCAGCCCCCTTTTTTGGTGGGAACATGTTGGGGGGCCGCCCCCCCCCCCACCCATATGGTGGAGTAGTGTTGGGAGGGGGGCCCCCTTGGGGCAGTCCCTCCAAGGGAATTCGGCCAAGATGGGGGGCCCCTGTGGGGACATGCTCCCCCCCTTTTTGTGGGGCTATGTTGGTGGGGGTGGGGGGGGGGACTTTTGGGCAGCCACCTCCTTGCCTCCCCCACCCCTTCTCCTCTTATAAATAGAGGAGGACGGGAGCCCTCCAAACTCACTCTAACTTGAGCCTTTGAGCTCTCACCAAATGGCATGCAATGATCTACCTTCTCTCTCTCTAGCTACTGCACGAAAGAGTTTCGTAGCGCCAAAAGGATGGCTAGTTTCCGGTAGCAATTAGTTAAGGGTGGCGAAGCACTGCTGGATAGGTGACACCGTATGTGTGCAACCCGGTAGAGAGATCGTACGTTCGATCTTCTGTTCGAGGGACTGTTCGATGAAAAAAATTCTCGCGGTTGGGAGGATGTAAATCCTAGCTGCGGGAATCTGCACCAACGATCTTCACCAACGATCTTCACCAACTCTTTCCCCGCTTCTGCTACGAGTTGGTATCGATCAGATCAAACCTTGTATGCATATTTATAGTGGTCCTGGGCTCGTGTGTAGGATGGATTTTTTTTGTTTTCTGCTGCGTTACCCTACAATGGCATCATGAGTCGTTCTATGCATAGATGCAGGTTACGACCTAGAATATATGTGATTTATGGGTATTGCACAAGATGTTTTATTAGTAGATGAGATCTATTACTTGATAAAAATTTATGCGAGTAGTAGATAAGATCTATTGTTAGTAGATGCAATCTATTACTTGATGTTCTTGTTGCTTCCCTTGAATTTGTGTTATTCTGATCTTGACGGCATGGTGGAATTTTGCTACAAAGTTCTGGCTATCAATGATCCTTCTATGTTGCTCCTGAGCATGCTAGTTGTCAGATCAACGATGTGCTTCAGTTCTTTGGGTTCTACCTTAGTTAAGAAAGATGAATTTTCACAAACTAAAGGGCATGTAGATGTGATCTACACGGGGGTCACGCGTATGACGAAGTTTAGTATGGTGCTCGAGATTTTTCATTAAGTCTCATGTTTCATACACCCTGCAAAGTTAATCTAGCAAACTTGAATAATCATACTTGATGATGAACGTTGGTAGCTACGGTTTGTTTCGAAACCTTATAAGCCACGTAAAATAAAATTTTGCATGACCGATTAGAGACGTCTAATTTCGCTTTACAGGATGCATGTGCTTGTCATGTAGTATAGCCTTCATCATTATTAATGAGATTATGTATGAGATGGCTATATGATGTAATTAATTAACATGGCCTGCGTGTCACAATTCGGCATGATGGCTGGAGCCATATGATTATCACTTTAATGATTTGCGTGTTAACCTTAATGTAATGCATTATTTTATTAGCTATGGAGATAGCAATATTATTTAGTGCATAGACAAGCTGGTGACAAGTTTTGCGGAGGTGAACCCCAACGCAAAAGCCGTACAAAAAGATGGAGGAGAAAAATCTAAAGAAACAAACATTGGCAGAAAAGTTCTGCCACGGCAACTGTTTTTGAAACTGCTGCCACGGCAACGTTTTTGGCTGAAATTTCATGAAGACAATGAGTACTTCTCCGACAGAAGGGGTTATACCATATCATGCTATTATGCCTTGCCTGAGATGTTTATCCCTTATATTTGCACCCTTTTGATTGTGCGGTAGTTGATGGCCCACAAGTATAGGGGATCAATCGTTGTCCTTTCGTTAAGTAAGAGTGTCGAAGACAACGAGGAGCAGAAGGAAATGATAAGCAGCTTTCAGCAAGGTATTCTCTGCAAGTACTGAAAGTAGTGGTAACGTGTAATTAGGTAGCAAGATAATTCGTAGCAAGTAACAAGTGACAATAGTAACAAAGTGCAGCAAGATGGCCCAATGCTTTTTATAGCAAAGGACAAGCCGGAAAGTTCTCTTATATTAAGCAAAGCATTCTCGAGGACACCCGTGAATTCTCGTCTAGTCACGTTCATCATGTTTAGTTGATTCACGTTCACTACTTTGATAATTTGATATGTGGGTGGACCGGTGCTAGGGTGCTGTTCTTACTTGAACAAGCATCCCACTTATGATTACCCCCTCTCGCAAGCATCCACAACTATGAAAGAAGAATTATGATAAATCTAACCATAGCATGAAACATATTGATCCAAATCAGCCCCTTACGGAATAACGCATAAACTAGGGTTTAAGCTTCTGTCACTCTCGCAACCCATCATCTAATTATTACTCCGCAATGCCTTCCCCTAGGCCCAAGCATGGTAATGTGTCATGTAGTCAACGTTCACATGACACCACTAGAGGAAGAACAACATACATGTCATCAAAATACTGAACGAATACCAACTTCACATGATTACTTATATCAAGACTTCTCCCATGTACTCAAGAACAAACGCAAATACTCACAAATCATATTCATGTTCAAGATCAGAGGAGTACAATTTATGATTAAGGATCTGAACATATAATCTTCCACCAAATAAACCAACTAGCATCAACTACAAGATGTAATCAACACTACTAGCAACCCACATGTACCAATCTGAGGTTTTGAGACAAAGATTGAATACAAGAGATGAACTAGGGTTTGATATGAGATGGTGCTGGTGAAGATGTTGATGAAGATTGGTCCTCCCATGATGAGATGATCGTTGGTGATGTCGATGGCTTCGATTTCCCCCTCCCGGAGGGAAGTATCCCCAGCGAAATCGCTCCGTCAGAGAGCAAAAGTGCTCCTCCCCAGGTTCCATCTCGAGACGGCGGCGCTTCGTCCCGAAAGTCTTCTCTTGATTTTTTTCCTACGGCAAATGGCATCATATAGGAGTAGGAGGGCCATGTAGGCCTACTGGTGGGCCCACAAGCTCACATGGCGCGTCCCGGGGCGCCACCTGTGCTTGTGGCTCATTGGTGGGGCCCCTCCTGGTGATTCTTCTTCCAATACTTTTTATTAATTCAAAAATAAATCTCCGTAATTTTTCAGGTCATTTGGAGCTTCGGAGAATAGCTATCTCTGCTGTAGCTCTTTTCAGGTCCAGAATTCCAGCTGCCGGCAGTTTTCCTTTTCATATAAATCTTGCATAATAAGAGAGAAAAGGCATAAGAATTGCATCATAAAGTGAAATATTGATCTAAATCATTATAAATAATAGTAGGAAAACATGATGCAAAATGGACATATTAACTCCCCCAAGCTTAGACCTCGCTTGTCCTCAAGCGAATACTGAACTCAGTAATCATGACCACATGTTTATAGAGAGAAGTGTCGATAAAACAAAAATATGGACATAACAACATCATGATCATTATTATAATAGCAATTATTTAACCTAAAACTCCTTATGATCAAGTAACGGTTCATTCACAATGTCCAAGTATAAGCAATAAACTTTCTTGAAAACCAACAAACTATGTTCTCAGTCATCAAGACAATTACAATTCATCATATTTCAGGAAGAGTCTATGGAAGAGCTTTTGATTTTGCAAGTTCCACATACTCAACTATCATATAGTCTTCCATGATTGCTAACACTCAAAGCATATTTTTAGAACAAATGTTTTAGTCAGACACGTAGGAAGATGGGGGTTTATAGTTTCACCTCCCAACTCATTTATCTCAGGGATAATGTCAATAATAATAACTTATGATCACCTATATCCAACTGGGTATATGTGCCTGGATCTTTCCCCGCCACATGATGCTTGCCAAGTGGAGAATAATCAAGAATGGACCGAGGATGAATACTTTTGACTCTTGCATAATAATAAAAGTTGAAAGATAGGCCCTTCGCAGAGGGAAGCAGAGGTTGTCATGCGCTTTTTCATTTTGGATGTGCAAGCTCTTAATGCAAAGGAATGTCACTTTGTATTTCCCCTTGTGATAACAACCTTTATTATGCAGTCCGTCGCTTTTATTTCTTTGACAAAGCTTATTTTCCTTTACAATAAAAGATCATACATATTTAATAGCAATTTTTATTGCTTTGCGCCGATGACAACTTACTTGAAGGATCTTATTCAATCCATAGGTAGATATGGTGGACTCTCATGACAAGAAACTAGGTTTAAGGGTTTTTGGATGCACAAGTAGTATCTCTACTTAGTATGAAACTTTGGCTAGCAAAAGATTATAAGCAAGCACCACATGTTGGAGGATCCATGACAATATAACTTCTATGTGAATACAAGCAAACATAACCCATTACACTGTCTTCCTTGTCCGACATCAACCATTTGATCAAGCTTGAAAATAATTAGTGGGGGCTCACAATCATAAAAGATGTCCAAGATAGTATATTTGTATGTGAAACTTCTCTTCCGTTACTGTTCTTTCATGAATTGCATCAATGACCAATGCTATGTTTGTTAATTTCCAATAAATTTTATCAATTATACTTTTCATAAGTGAAGTCATTACTCCCCATGGGATCAGTATATGCTCTTTTTATTTTCATGCTATGATTGATGCAAGAAAGTAAAGAAGCTAAACTCAAACTACTCTTTATTATATAAATCTCACACACGATTACAAAGATAGATCACGAAATAAGCATTCAAAAACTACTTCATACTAATACTTTATTCGTCTAACTCAAGCAATAACTAAGGACCGAACTAAGATAGACAATGATAATAAAGGTGATGGTGATACGATACCGGGGCACGTCCCCCAAGCTTGGAGCAAGCCAAGGGTGGTGCCCATACCCTTGTACTCAAATTTCCTTCTTTGGTGATGGTGGTGATGAAGTGGTGCACTTGTCCTCCATCTTACAAGGCATGGACTCCCCATCAAAGAAAGAGGAACAGGTCTCTGGAATCCTAAAATCTACAGCTAGGCTCATCCTTTTGAACCTGGATTCATACTCACAGTTTTGGTTTTGTAGGTCATAGATTTGCGCTTGGAGATGATCAATCCGGTCATGAAGGTTGAAGATGGCTTCTTCAATCTCCTTGCTGTCCCACTTATGTTCACGAATAAAATCCGTAATCATGGAGTGGTTGGCACTGAGTCCGCGCTAAACCATCATTTGACACTTGAAGATTTCCTGCTCCACTGCTTCAAGCCTGCCTTCTAACTACCCTCCTTCTTCGGTCGTTGAACATCCCGGATGTGAAGCACCCCCTCACAAAGCTCCATGTTTTGAGGGTGCTTCATCACCTCTAGAAGGTAGGGATTGATGACCTTCTCGAAGAACTTGTCCTTGGACGAGCTTGATGAAGACATGACGATCTGGATCTGCCAGAAAAATAGCCCGAAATTAGAACAGAGGAGAAACTCACGATACGGAAGTCAAAACAGCGAAACATATGTATAATGAATGTTTTCCTTGCAGGACAGGTCTTCAGGAGGAATACGGATTCGGGAAGGTGTTGGGGAATGTTGCATGGGAAGCAAAAAATTTCCTATGAACACCCAAGATCTATTCTATGGAGATGCATAGCTACGAGAGGGGGAGTGTGTCTACATACCCTTGTAGATCGCTAAGCGGAAGCGTTAAAAACGTGGTTGATGTAGTCGTACTCTTCACGATCCAATCGCGACCCAATCCAATCTAGCACCGAACGGACGGCACCTCCGCGTTCTGCACACGTGCAGCTCGACGACGTCTCCACCTCCTCGATCCAGCGAGCGAGGGTAGAGTAGTACATGAGTTCTCCGGTAGCACGATGGCATTGTGGCGGTGGTGGTGGAGCGATCTCAGCAGGGCTTCGCCAAGCACTGCCGCAGACGCGATCGGAGGAGAAAACGATCTAGGGAGAGAGGGAGGGCTGCACCTATGGCTTTGGGGTGAGCCTGCCCTCCCTCTCCCTCTCTATTTATAGGAGGAGGAAACTTTGGGGTGAACAGTAATCCTCCTTCCCAAGTAATGCCTCTTATCTCTTATTTTAAAGGGATTTGATCTTATCATTTGGGACAGCCGCATGGGCCAAGTGGGCCTGCTGTGCCTGGCCCGTGAAGGGCTGGTGCGCCCCCTTTAGAGTCCATGTGGACCCTGTGTGAACTTCCGAACACCTCCGGAACCCTCTGGAACCTTCTGAAAGCTTCCCGGTACAATACCGAAAAAAAAACCAAACTTTTTCCGAAACCCAAAATATGACTTCCCATATATAAATCTTTACCTCCGGACCATTCCGGAACTCCTCGTGATGTCCGGGATCTCATCGGTCGAACCACGATGTCAAGGATTCAATAAATCCCGTATGCAATTCCCTTTGTCCATCGGTATGTTACTTGCCCAAGATTGGATCGTCAGTATCTCCAAACCTAGTTCAATCTCGTTACCGGCAAGTCTCTTTACTCGTTCGGTAATACAAGATCCCGTGACTAACTCCTTAGTCACATTGCTTGCAAGCTTCTTGTGATGTTGTATTACCGAGAGGGCCCAGAGATACCTCTCTGTCATACGGAGTGACAAATCCTAGTCTCGATCCATGCCAACCCAACAGACACCCTCGGAGATACCTATAGAGCACCTTTATAATCACCCAGTTACGAAGTGACGTTTGATACACACAAGGCATTCCTCCGGTGTCAGGGAGTTGCATGATCTCATGGTCATAGGAATAGATACTTGACATGAAGAAAGTAGTAGCAACAAACTATTGATACGATCAAATGCTATGCTTATGGTTTTGGGTCTTGTCCATCACATCATTCTTCTAATGATGTGATCCCGTTATCAAATGACATCTCCTGTCTATGGTTAGGAAACCTTAACCATCTTTGATCAACGAGCTAGTCTAGTAGAGGCTCACTAGGAACACGGTGTTGTCTATGTATCCACACATGTATCTGAGTTTCCGATCAATACAATTCCAGTATGGATAATAGACGATTATCATGAACAAGGAAATATGGTAATAACGACTTTATTATTGCCTCTAGGGCATATTTCCAACAGAAGGTCCATGAGGGCCCCACAAGCTTAGGTGGCACACCCCGGGGGGGGGGGGGGGGCACCTGAGATTGTGACCTCCTCGTGCACTTTCCTGGCTATTTCTTATTTTCCTAATTTTTTATATATTCCAAAATGAACAAAGAGTATTTTTATGGAATTTTTTGAGGCGGTTTACTTACCGTATCACATACCTATTCCTTTTTCATAATTCTGGCGTCCTCCGAAAGGTATCGTTTAGGTATTCCTCTGGACTAATTACTTAAATAATATTAGTTTCAACGTTAACGGGGGTACCTGCAATATAGTGTTTAATTCTTTGTCCATTAACAACCTTCGTACTAGTGCCTTCGGCATTGTTGATTTTGATAGCTCCGGAGTGGTAGACTTCTTCAATGACATAAGGTCCTTCCCATTTGGAGAGAAGTTTTCCTACAAAAAATCTAAAATGAGAATTGTGCAATAGAACTTTTTCACCTACGTTAAATTCCCACTTTTGGATTCTTTTATCATGCCATCTTTTAATATTTTCTTTAAATAACTTAGCATTTTCATAAGCTTGTGTTCTCCATTCATCCAAAGAGCTAATATCAAATAATCTCTACTCACCAGCAAGTTTGAAATCATAATTGAGTTCTTTAAACGCCCAATAAGCCTTATGTTCTAACTCAAGAGGTAAATGTCACGCTTTTCCATAGACCATTTTATATGGGGACATACCCATAGATTTTTATAAGCAGTCCTGTAAGCCCACAGTGCGTCATCAAGTTTCTTAGACTAATTCTTCCTAGATCGGTTAACGGTCTTTTACAAGATTAACTCTATTTCTCTACTGCTCAATTCAACTTGACCACTAGACTGAGGATGATAAGGTGATGCAATTCTATGGTTGACATCATATTTAGCTAGGATTTTATGGAATGCACCATGAATGAAGTGTGAACCTGTGACGCCCCCATTCTCGTCCGTACGCTAATCATGCACACAAAGCGTACGACGAAGATTAGGGACTCACTGATTGATATCACAACACAACAGAAGACACAAATATAAAGTCATACAGTTTCATATTACAAGCCAGGGGCCTCGAGGGCTCGAATACAAAGCTCGACAAGCACGAGTCAGTGGAAACAAGTTTTGCCTTAAGAAGGCTAGCACAAACATAAGCAGCGGATCGAAAGAGGCGAGGCCTCCTGCCTGGGAACCTCCTAACTACTCCTGAGCATCGGGGGCAGCCTCCACGTAGTAGTAGGCTCCAGCGGTGGTGTAGTAGTCGTCTCCGGCGTACTCCATCTCCTGGGCTCCATCGTCTGAACGCGGTAATCGTATCGAGGGGAAAGAGAAAGCAAAGCGGCGGTGAGTACTCATCCAAAGTACTCGCAAGGCTGACATCAGAACTATGCTAAATATGCATCATTATCAAGGGGAGGGGTTATATCTGGACTGACTGCAGAAAGCAAGAATAGGGAGAAGGCCTAGTCCTATCGAAGACTAGCATCTTCAACATCTTGCAGCATTAGAAGAGTGCAGATTGGTATCTCACATAAAGTCATATTATTGTAGCAAGTTTTAATTAAGTAACCACGCCCAGAGATTCTTCCTCGACTCCCTGCGAGGAAGCAATCCCGGAGCCACAATTCATTTCAAATTAAAGTCACCATTATAGTTGTATAAGGTCAAGGTACAACTCCAAGTCGTCCTGTTACCGTGGACACGCCTATTCGAATAGATTATTCAGCCCTGCAGGGGTGCACCACAATTCCAACACACCTGATCACCTCTGGCCGGACACACTTTCCTGGGTCATGCCCGGCCTCGGGATAGCAGCACGTCGTCGCCCCACCTAGGCTCAACGAAGAGGCCAGCCCGCCGGTCTAAATCCTAAGCGCGCAGGGGTCATGGGCCAACCGCCCTTTGCACACCTGCACGATGCGAGGGCAGCCGAGGTCAGTCCTAGCACCCCTTATTAACAAGCGCGGTGCCGTTGCGGACCACTCGGGCGCGTGCCGCTCCATTGCTGACGTCCGAAGAGCTTCGGCTGATACAACGACGCTGAGTACCCATAACTTCTCCCACGCGATGGTGTGGTGCGTACAAAGGCCAACGACCCAACTCAAATCAAATACCCAACCCATTAGCATTTTATTAATGCGGGGAAAGCATGACCCATGAAGTGCGGTCCCGTCGCCCCGTCTCGAGGATGTGTGGCAAGGGCCTCTCTTGCCCGTCCACGCCTCATCGACATCAAATCATGGGTACCCCTCAGGGCCGACCCATCACCAATATGTTTCAGTAACCCGGTCATAGTAACCTTGTGTATAAAACATCAAGACGGAACCTGAGGAATCACCCTCAAAGGGCCCCGCTCGATGTAACCTTGAAGGTGGAACTAGAGGAATCACCCTCGAGGGTCCCACACTTGAGGGGTTGCACGACAGAGTCATCGTCGGGAGTGGTGAAGGAGGAATCACCCGCGATAGACACGACCGACTAGCTACACTAGAGAGCTAGCATCATGAGTAACTACTAGAAAAAGGGCTATAGCTAATATAGACATTAGTGGCGCACTATGTATGTGGTGCGCCACTGCTAAATAGCAGTGGCGCACCACACGTGGGTGCGCCACTAATCTCTATATTACTAATGGAGCACCACACACACGGTGCGCCATTGCTATTTTTTTTCTGAGTCCACCCCCTCCCCAGGCTTACCAATGGTGCACCACAGCCAGGTGCGCCACTCCTATTTTAGGTAGCAGTGGCGCACCTAGATGTGGTGTGCCATTACTAAGTCTGGGCATAGTGGCGCACCTAGATGTGGTGCGCCATTACTAAATCTGCCCAGACTTAGTAATGGCGCACCTGGCAAAGGTGCGCCATTGGTCAGCCATTCACTCCTCTCTCTCACCTTATCTCTTCAATCCCACCCCAGTACCCCACACGCTCTCCTTTTCTCTCTTATCTCTCTCCCACCTCCCCACTCCTCCCGATCTCTCCCATCTCTCCTACTACCGGCCGGAGATGCCGGTCCTTGCCTGTCAGGCCCCGCCCGGGAGCCAGGGAGATCCAGGGAGGGCAAGCGGTCGCAGCCACGGGCCCGGGGCCGTGCGCTTGCCCGCGGCTGGGGAGATCCAGGGAGGCAACCGGCGACGGAGAGCAGTCGGGGGCGCGGCCGCGCACTCGCGCAAGAGGACAGCAGGGGGGCCGTGGGTGCTGGGCAGTGGGAAGGCCGGGAGGCCGGCCTGCGGCGCCATGGGAGCAGGCCTCCTGGATCCATGCCGGCGACGTCTTGCCACTGGATCCACGCCGACGCCGTCTCCGTCTCGCCACTGGATCCACGCCGGCGACGTCTCGCCCACTAGATCCACGCCGGCGACGTTCTGGCGACATCAACATCGACATCGGTGAGCCCTTCCCTTTCTTCCTCTTCCCCTACCTACGGAGAGGAGAGCTCGAGGTGTTGGCACAAGTGAGATCCGTTTTTCCCTCCTTTTCTCATGTTCCCTCCCTGTATTTTGGTTTCTTGATTTATGGGTGGCAGAAGAGGAGTCCGGCGGCATGGTGAAGAGGAGAGTCTGGGGAAAAGGAGGGGATCGGGGGAGGAGAGAGGAGACAAAGACTGGTCGAACCCCCACCCTGGCGGCTAACTACAGAGAGGAGAGCGACATAGGTGAGCTCCCATTCTCCTCCTTTTCTCATCTTCCCTCCCTGTTCTGTGATATTGATTTATGTGTTTCCAAATACACGAGTGCAGATCTGAGAAAAAGAGGAGAAGAGGATGGATTATTGAGAGAGAGAGAGAGAGAATTCACCAGGTGTAGAATATTTGCAGTTTGATTATCAAATTGTTATTATCTTTTGGTTTCACCATAATTTTAGCCTCAGTACCGACAATAAAACAACAGAGATGGACATGTATGGATAGTTTGATACTCAAACTCGCAGGAATGAAGATCAAGAAGAAGAAAAGATCAATATTGAAGAAAAGATCAAGAAGAAGAAAAGATCAATCTTGAAGAAAAGATCAAGAAGAAGAAAAGATCAATCTTGCTGTTCATGATTCTTTTTTGCTGTCTTCGAATAATTTTCTAGTTGCTGTAGTGTCAGAATGGAAATATTGTGTATTGTATAATATATATTGTGTAATCTGTGTTTGGGCAGTTGCTGTAGTGTATAATATATATAGTGTATTGTTGATTGAGGAACCATGCCGTTGGGGCAGGGTGTATTTTTTTATCCAGGCATCACTCTACCAGTGGCGCACCACCTAGTGCGCCACTGGTATGGCAGATTTCTTCAATTCACTACCAGTGGCGCACCTACCAGAACTACCAGTGGCGCACCTACCAGAACTGCCAGTGGCGCACCTAAATTTCTACCAGTGGCGCACCTGACAGAAATAGTAGTAGCGCACCCTAGGGATAT
The DNA here is from genome assembly GCA_039707655.1 of Elymus sibiricus. Classification (NCBI taxonomy): domain Eukaryota; kingdom Viridiplantae; phylum Streptophyta; class Magnoliopsida; order Poales; family Poaceae; genus Elymus; species Elymus sibiricus. The sequence goes on from CM077675.1 coordinate 536,330,899, forward strand.
CAATGGCGCACCAGGTGGTGCGCCACTGGTATTTTGATTAGTAATGGCGCACCAGAGGTGCGCCATTACTAACCATTACTAATGGCGTGTTAATAGTGGCGCACCCATAGTGCGCCATTAATAGTAATATGTGGTGCGCCACTAATAGCCTTTTTTCTAGTAGTGGTACTTCACGAGGTGTCACCCTTGGTACCCGATAGTAGTGCTGCAGAGTCGTACAACTAAGGGGTGTGCGGTTATGTGAGGGGCCTGGCTTGTCGGTCGGATGACCGAGTCTTCAAGTCTTCGAGTCGTCGATGAAGAAGCATGGGCAACTGGGACTAAGGGGGGTTCACTGGGGTTTCACTGATCAACCTATACTAAACAGTTGATATTATTGCAGGTATAGTAGCAGTTTATCAAAAACAGGCTATGCATCAGAATAGGAGCTAGCCAATACAGTAGCAAAATTCTAATGCAAGAATAAGAGGGAAAGGAATAGGCGATACCGGAATGTTCAAGGGGGGTTTGCTTGCCTTGCTGCTCTGCGACAAAGGCCTGATCGTCAATGATGTAGTCGTACCCGGCAGCATCTACCGGTAAGAGGAGGGGGGAGAAACAATAAATACAAAGCACAGATGCAACACGATGCATGACATGGCAATATGTAGAGCTAGGCATGCACTGACGCAGTACTACACGTTGCAGACGGAGCAGGAGAATATCTGACGATATTTCCCGGGTCTTTGTATTTATCGGACAGACGATCCGGAGGGGAAAAGTTCCATGTTCATCATGCTAGGAGCATGTAACAGATGAATGGAGGGCATATTTGGATTCGTGGGATTTTTCTGAACAACTTTCATATATAAATTATTTTCATCTAAGCTACAGATTATTTTCTATGATTTTTCAAAGTTTTAATCAATTTCTGGAATTAATTCTATTTATTAAATCCAACATTATCCAGAACAGTGAATGATGATGTCAGCATGAGGTCATCATTGCATCAGCAGTCAACAGTGGGACTGACCAGGTCAAACCTGACCAGTGGGTCCCACATGTCATAGACTCAGGGTTAATTCATTTTAATTTAAACTAAACAGAGACTAAATAGCAAGTGGGGCCCATCTGTCAGTGAGGGATTAGTGCTAATTAATTATTTTCAATTAACCTAATTAACTAAATTGATTAACTCACAGGGCTGGCCTATTGTCATACACACAGGGGCGAGGGGCCCCACCAGCCAGTGACTGGGCAGCGCCCAGTCAGCACGTTGACCTGGTCAACAGGTCAACGGGGTCGCCCTGGCCCACTGGCCAGTGACCCTGACTGTGGCCCCGACCGGCCAGGTGAGCTCCGGCGACCGGAGTTGATCCGGTGAGCTCCCGACGCGGCGGAAATCGCGTACAAGCGACCAAATCGCGTGTTTTCGGGCGCGTTCGAACGGCCGTTCTACCCCGCGTCGATCTACGGCATCAGAACGGGCAGGCGAGGCCGGCAGGGCCGCCGGCATTGAGCCGTTGTGGCGGTGGTTCTGGGGCGAACTTGGATACGGCGATTCCGGTCACGGCAGGCAGCGGCAACGGTGGTTCTCAGGCGAGCTCGACAACGGCCATAGCGATGGGAATGCCAACGGCGGCGGAGCTTCGTTCGGGCAACCATGGCACGACGGCTACGGCGAGCTAGCGAGCAAGAGAAGGGACAGGGGAGGGAGGAGAGGCTCACAGTGAGGTGTAGCCGAGCAAAGCGTGCGTGAGGACGGCTTGACGGCGACGGAGAGAAGCAAAATGACGGCGACGATCTCGTGGGTCCGAGGAAGAAGACGACGGCGTGGGGGCGCTGCAGGGCTCCTGGGGCTCGGGCTCGTGGTCGAGGAGGACGGGGCGGTCGCGGCGAGGTTCGTGGACTTCTTGGTGAGGCACGGGTGGGCGTGTGGCCATGGGTTCTACGGCGGCGGCACCATGGCAGCGCTCGGGAGTGAGAGGAGCGGGCGATGGAGAGGGGGGGAGAGGCGATATAGGCATCCAGGGGAGAGGGGGGCTTCCCTCTTATCCATCCACGGTGGCAGGGGAGCGAGGGAGCGCAGGGGGGGGGGGCGCCGGGCGGGCGCGCACGCCAGGCGCTCGACAGCGAGCCTGGCGTCGCCAGAGGTAGGGGATGGGGGGTCTAGTTGGGCCGGGCCTGGCACTGTAGCCCACATGCTTTAGTGCATAGGAGCCCATTTACCCTTTTCCTTTTCTTTTTCTGTTTTCTTTTCTTTGCTTCTGTTTTATTTATTTTAGGCCAATATTCCTTTAAGCAAAAATGTGTCATATGGTCCAACAATTAACTTGCAATATTTTGGAGGGCCACATCCACTTTGAGCATTTTTAGTAACTGTTTTCATTTTCCAATGCAATTTAGCGCACTTTTAAAATGCTTTTAGCTACTGTTATTGATAGTGGGGTCCACACCAGAAGCTTGGTGATGTTGTTTTCCTCAACATTACATGTTTTGGAATATTTCACAAGTTTGGAACATTTTACTTTTGTTTTCTGCAGAATTATTTTTATCACAATAATTCCTAGGCCATTTTGAAATGGAATTTGAATTGGAATTTGAACTTCAACTTGATCATATCTTGTTTAGCAAAATGATTAGGCACTGATGATGGTCATTACTGTGCTTAATTACAATGATCACTGTAGCATAAAACCAGGGTGTTACAATTCTCCCCTACTAACAAGAATTCTCGTCCTGAGAATTAAGAAGTAGAAGGAAAGAGCCCGGGGTATTCTGCATGAAGATGATCTTCGTGTTCCCAAGTGGCTTCATCTTCAGAATGATTTGCCCACTGCACTTTGAAGAACTTGGTACCCTTCTGACGAGTTCGACGTTCAGTTTCATCAAGAATGCGGGCTGGTTGCTCCTTGTAAGAGAGGTCTTGTTGCAGCTCAAGCATATCATGATCCACTGCTCGGATAGGATCCTTGAAGCAGTGACGAAGCTGTGACACATGGAACACATTGTGAACCTGAGAAAGGTTTGGCGGTAGTTCCAGTTGATATGCCAATTTACCATGCCTTTCGAGAACAGTGAAAGGACCAATATATCGAGGAGCCAGCTTGCCCTTGATTCCGAAACGATGTGTACCTCTCATTGGCGTGACTCGAAGATAAGCCTTTTCGCCAGGTTGATAGACCATATCTTGGTGATGACGGTCATACTGACTCTTCTGACGAGACTGAGCAGCCTTCAGATTTGCATGAATAATGCGGACTTGATCTTCGGCATGTTGAATAATATCCGGACCGATAAGTGTACGTTCACCAGTTTCTGACCAATTCAGAGGAGTTCGCCACTTACGCCCACTTCAAAAGGAGCCATCTTCAGACTAGCTTGATAGCTATTGTTGTAGGAGAACTCGGCATACGGGAGAGATTACTCCCATTTCTTGCCGAAAGAAATGACACAAGCTCGAAGCATGTCTTCGAGAATCTGATTGACCCTTTCAACTTATCCCTAGGATTGAGGGTGAAAAGCGGTGCTGAAGGACAAATGAGTTCCCATAGCTTCCTGGAAACTTGCCCAGAATCTTGAAGTGAATAAACTGCCACGGTATGAACTGATAACCAGTGGAATACTGTGAAGTGAAACAATTCTAGACATGTTGAGAGTTGCCAGCTGACTTGCAGTAATAGTTTCTTTGACGGCTAGCAAATGTGCAACTTTGGAAAGTTGGTCAATGACGACAAGAATAGCATCATTACCTTTCTGCGATCTGGGAAAACCAGTAATGAAGTCCATTTCAACATGATCCCATTTCCATTCAGGAATAGAAATAGGTTTTAGAGTTCCAGCAGGCCTTTGATGTTCTGCTTTGATACGACGACACACATCACATTCAGCAACATAGCGGGCAATGTCTTGCTTCATGTTAGGCCACCAGAATCTTTGCCGAATGTCTTGGTACATCTTGGTACTACCAGGATGAATAGACAGCGGAGTGTCATGTGCTTCTTTCATGACCTCCTGAGTCAAATCATTGTTTTTCTCCTTACACGATACCACTAGGCGGTCTTTGAAGTACAAAGCGCCATCCTGAGCAATAGTGAAGGGTGAAGGCTTTCCTTCTGCGAGATCGAATTTAATCCTCTTGACTTCACTGTCACACTTTTGGATCCACTTGATGACGTCCACAAGATCTGGTTTAGCAACCAGGGTATTAAGAGAACCCTGGGAAACAACGTGGAGGTTCATTTTGTATGACCCGTTAGGAGGGGGAGCGAGATAACCCTGAGGAACAATATGGAGGTTCAGCATGCGAAATTCCTCTTGAAGACGGGGATGAACCTTATGAACCCGAAGGTGATTGCAGTACGACTTGTGGCTCAAAGCATCAGCCATCACATTAGCCTTGCCTGGGGTATAAGAAATACCCACATTGTAATCTGCTATTCGTTCCATCCATCTTTGTTGACGGAGATTCAGATCTGGCTGAGTAAACAAGTACTTCAGACTTTGATGATCGGTGTAGATCTCGCAACGATTTCCAACAAGGTATTGCCGACACTCTTTCAGTGCATGAATTACTGCTGCTAGTTCAAGGTCATGAACTGGGTAGTTCTCTTCATGAGGACGCAATTGACGAGATGCATAAGCAACCACTCTATGTTCTTGCATTAGGACACAACCTATTCCCTGACGCGAAGCGTCACAATAAATGGCAAAGTCCTTACGAGTATCCGGAGGAGCAAGCACTGGAGCAGAGGTCAGCTTGTCCTTAAGTGCCTGAAAGCTCTCCTGACATTTTTCTGTCCACTCGTATTTAACACCTTCGTGAAGCAAATTGGTTAAGGGCTTTGCAATCTTGGAGAAGTTCTCGACGAATCGACGGCAATAGCTGGCGAGTCCGAGAAAACGCCTGACTTGCTTGACATTCTTCGGGGGAGTCCAGTCAAGAATAGGCTAAACTCGTTTAGGGTTGACCGCAATACCATCCTTGGAACTCACATGACCAAGGTAGGTTACTTCGTCCATCCAGAACTCACACTTCGAATACTTTGCATAAAGTTGATGTTCTCGAAGCCTATCAAGTATAAGACGAAGGTGTTCAACATGCTCTTCTTGATTCTTGGAGAATACCAGAATATCATCCAGATAAACCACGACGAATTTATCGAGGTAGTCCATAAAAATATAATTCATCAAGCGAGAGAAGGTAGCTGGAGCATTGGTTAAGCCGAAGGACATGACGGTGTACTCGTATGAACCATAGCGAGTAACAAATGCAGTCTTGGGAATATCTTCCTCACGAACTCGGATTTGGTGGTATCCCAACCTCAAGTCGAGTTTAGAAAATACTGATGATCCAGCAAGTTGATCATACAGATCGTTGATCCGTGGAAGCGGATATTTGTTTTGAATCATTGCTTGGTTGATGGGGTGATAGTCTTGGACCAAGCGATTTGTACCATCTTTCTTCTTGACAAAGAGAGAAGGCGCTCCCCAAGCAGAGGAACTTGGACAAATAAACCCCAGACGAAGTGAATTATCAATTTCTTGCTTAAGTTCTAGGAGTTCATGTGGTGGCATCTTATACGGACGCTTGGCAATAGGGGTGGTGCCAGGTACCAAGTCGATGACAAACTCGACAGCTCTAGCAGGGGGAATCCCTGGAAGTTCTTTTGGAAAAACATCTTGGAAATCCCGGACCACTGGAATGTTTTCAATTCCTTCGAGAGAGGTGACTCGTTTAATGCATTCATGGCAAATAATCGGGCTTCAGCATCTCGAACAAGATGAGCATGGTAGCTGACTATCTCATTCGAAGGATGCAGAAGGTGGACGGTTTTGGTGGCACAAACGACGGAAGCAGTGTGTGCTTTCAACCAATCCATCCCCAGAATAAGGTCGATTTTGGAAGACTTCAATATAATGGGGGAAGCATGGAATTCCATTCCTTCTATTTCAATGGGGACATCTTGACAAACCATTGAGGTTCGACATTGGCCAGCGGGGGTGTTTACCACTATTGGAATGTTCATCTCCTCGTACTTAATGCCATGCATGTATGCAAAATCTTCAGACATGAAAGAATGCGATGCTCCTGTATCAAACAATATAGAAGCTAGTACGAAGTTAACGAGAAGAGTACCCATCACAGTAGTAGGCTGGTCTTGAGCTTCATTCAGTTTAGCATTGTTAGCTTGAGCACGACCCTGAGTAGGCCTGACATTGTTGTTGCGGGGCTGGTTGGTAGGTAGTGCAAGTTGATTCTGACCCTGCCTGCATTCTCTAGCACGGTGTCCTAGACGACCACACTTGAAGCACAGCCCTTCCTCAGGACGAGAAGGGGGAACAGGAGCTCGTGGTGCCGGAGCTGGGAGCCTCGACTGCCTAGGTGGGGGTGGAGGCAAATGAGGTGCAGCATAGGACGGCCGCGGAGCAGGAGGCGGTGCATGGTACATGTTGTGGGGTATCCAGATCTTGCACTTCTGAGCGGATCGACCCGAAGATGAACCCACGTCACGGTTGCACTTGCTGCTGTCTTTGTAGTCCTGCAGACCTGTTTCCACTATAATAGACTTGTTCACAAGGTGGCAAAGTTTCCGAAGTCTTGGGCAAGGAGTGCCAGCTTGATATCCGGGTGGAGGCCTTCACGGAACTTCTCCTGCCTACGAGCATTAGTTGCAACGTCTTCTTCAGCATAGCGAGACAAGTCCAGAAATTCCCGCTGATAAGCATCCACAGTCTTGTTGCCCTGGACTAAGTTGCGGAATTCACACTTCTTCTTATCCATCATTCCCTGAGGAATGTGACGAGCACGGAAAGCAGCTTGGAACTCTGGCCAGGTGATGATTGTTCCAACAGGCTGTGAGCGCCTATGACTGTCCCACCTTTGAGCAGCGAGACCCTTCAGAAAGTACGAGGCGAAGGTGACATAGTTAGCCACTAGGGCGCCTGAAGACTCTAGCTCATAAGTGATGTCACGGAGCCAGTCATCTGCGTCAAGGGCTGAGTTGAGCTGCGGTAGGTCGTAGGGTTGAGATGCATGAAGTCTTGCAGAGTCATTGGGGCTGGCTGCTGATTCATATTCGGCCTTGGGAACTGGTCCATAAGCCCTTGCATAAACTGGCGATTCAGTTGAAACTGTTGCATCATACCAGCCATGTAGTTCGGTGGTGGTGGTGGTTCAGGTGCACCACGACCACGAGCAGTTGGCCTAACCATTCTATCAAATTTTAACAGTGGTAGGTTAGCATTTGGTAATTGCAAAATCAACGAATCATTCATGAAGTAAATTGCACAAAGAAGGAAGTGCAACAATTACGACATAGTAGTTCAAATTTCAACATACAGATCCATACCTAGTTCTATTACAAACCATAAGTTCGTTACAAAACAGACGATAGGTCCGGCATGAAAATAACCTAGACAACTAGGCGGCATGCAGGCACGCGGTGGAGGGATACAACAACGCGACATAGCGACATGCTACATCTACGTCCGGGACAACGAAAGTAACCACAGAACTGCAGATGACCCTAATTGTGAAACCCGATGGCAGGGTCCTGCATCCCGTGTACACTTCGATGCAGAACCTGCATACTAAGCGGGAGCGTAGGTCCACATGCCGGAGTACAACCTCCAACCTCAGGCCATTCAAGACCTGGAGGAAACTCAGTCCGAGGCGGGTAAAGGATGTGCTCCGGATGTATCCTCGCACGGACTGCTGGCAACAAGTGCTCCATAGCCTGATGAAGACGAGCTCGGGTGGCATACAACTCGAAGTTAAGAGCCCTGACAGTGCAATCCAGTGCCTCTGTACTGGACTAGAACCTGTGGGTCGTAACGACGACTCACGTAGGTGGTGCAGACAACAGTGTTGGACCGGTCGTTGCGCTGCGGCGCGAAAGGGGTCAAGACCTCATCGTCGGCCGCAGTATCAATTCCAGCAGGAGCATACGGGATGTATCAGTATGCCGTCTCCTCCAAACAAGGGTTCGCTGCACGGAGACGAACAATAGCAGCGTAGGCAGCATCCTGTACCACCATCTCAACAGTCACTCCAATGCCACGGAAAGTGTGCAGTTCAGTGATGGAGAGGTCCCGTCGATCCCAGATAACCATCACAGCCTCATACTGTTCCTGGTTGAACTCGCGGTAATCCTCGTAAAGAGTGTACTCGGGGTACCAGCGATATCCCAGCTTCTTCAAGAGGTCGACCAGAATGGCTGGAAACCCAGTCGTATCGTGCGCGTAGGTCAGACGAACGATCTGCCTACCGGGACGCATCTGTAACAAGGAGATTCAAGATGTCAAATGACAGTGCTTGCATCATAACTTCAAAGAAGACAATTTTCGACGAAACAATTCTCCGGTGGATGTGATCACGAGAACCTAATATTAGATTTAGTAAAATCTTTAACCTGAAAGAGAATAGAGATTAGATCCGACAGTATAGACGAGGAATAAAAGATCCTAATACCACCCGATTGAGATGTGGGCCCGTAAGCCACACAACTATGTTAGTCAAAGTTTTTCAATGACTAGACTCAACTTCGGCCAATGAGTTGGAAAGGGGGCTACCTACAGGCAGTCAGCTCTGATACCAACTTGTGACGCCCCCATTCTCGTCCGTACGCTAATCATGCACACAAAGCATACAACCAAGATTAGGGACTCACTGATTGATAACACAACACAACAGAAGACACAAATATAAAGTCATACAGCTTCATATTACAAGCCAGGGGCCTCGAGGGCTCGAATACAAAGCTCGACAAGCACGAATCAGCGGAAGGAAATAATATCTGAGTACAGACACAAGTTCAACAAGTTTTGCCTTAAGAAGGCTAGCACAAACATAAGCAGCGGATCGAAAGAGGCGAGGTCTCCTGCTTGGGAACCATCTAACTACTCCTGAGTGTCGGGGGCAGCCTCCACGTAGTAGTAGGCTCCAGCGGTGGTGTAGTAGTCGTCTCCGGCGTACTCCATCTCCTGGGTTCCATCGTCTGAACGCGGTAATCGTATCGAGGGGGAAAGAGAAAGCAAAGCAGCGGTGAGTACTCATCCAAAGTACTCGCAAGGCTAACATCAGAACTATGCTAAATATGCATCATTATCAAGGGGAGGGGTTATATCTGGACTGACTGCAGAAAGCAAGAATAGGAAGAAGGCCTAGTCCTATCGAAGACTAGCATCTTCAACATCTTGCAGCATTAGAAGAGTGCAGATTGGTATGTCACATAAAGTCATATTATTGTAGCAAGTTTTAATTAAGTAACCATGCCCAGAGATTCTTCCTCGACTCCCTGCGAGGAAGCAATCCCGGAGCCACAATTCATTTCAAATTAAAGTCACCATTATAGTTGTATAAGGTCAAGGTACAACTCCAAATCGTCCTGTTACCGTGGACACGGCTATTCGAATAGATTATTCATCCCTGCAGGGGTGCACCACATTTCCAACATGCCTGATCACCTCCGGCCGGACACACTTTCCTGGGTCATGCCCGGCCTCGGGATAGCAGCACGTCGTCGCCCCACCTAGGCTCAACGAAGAGGCCAGCCCGCCGGTACTGGGCTGGGGTCATGGGCCAATCGCCCTTTGCACACCTGCAGGATGCGAGGGCGGCCAAGGTCAGTCCTAGCACCCCTTATTAACAAGCGCGGTGCCGTTGCGGACCACTCGGGCACGCACCGCTCCATTGCTGACGTCCGAAGAGCTTCGGCTGATATAACGACGCTGAGTACCCATAACTTCTCCCACACGATGGTTTGGTGCGTACAAAGACCAACGACCCAACTCAGATCAAATACCCAACACATTAGCATTTTATTAATGCGGGGAAAGCGCGACCCATGAAGTGCGGTCCCGTCGCCCCGTCTCGAGGATGTGTGGCAAGGGCCTCTCCTACCCGTCCACGAGTCATCGACATCAAATCATGGGTACCCCTCAGGGCCGACCCATCACCAATATGTTTCAGTAACCCAGTCATATTAACTGTGTGTATAAAACATCAAGACGGAACCTGAGGAATCACCCACAAAGGGCCCCGCTCGATGTAACCTTCAAGGTGGATCTAGAGGAATCACCCTCGAGGGTCCCACACTTGAGGGGTTGCACGACAGAGTCATCGTCAGGAGTGGTGAAGGAGGAATCACCCTCGATAACCACGACCGACTAGCTACACTACAGAGCTAGCATCATGAGTACTTCACGAGGTGTCACCCTCAGTACCCGATAGTAGCGCTGCAGAGTCGTACAACTAAGGGGTGTGCGGTGATGTGAGGGGCCTGGCTTGTCGGTCGGATGACCGAGACGTCAAGTCTTCGAGTCGTCGATTAAGAAGCAGGGGCAACTGGGACTAAGGGGGGTTCACTGGGGTTTCATTGATCAACCTATACTAAACAGTTGATATTATTGCAGGTATAGTAGCAGTTTATCCAAAACAGGCTATGCATCAGAATAGGAGCTAGCCAATACAATAGCAAAATTCTAATGCAAGAATAAGAGGGAAAGGAATAGGCGATATCGGAATGTTCAAGGGGGGTTTGCTTGCCTTGCTGCTCTGCGACAAAGGCCTGATCATCAACGATGTAGTCGTACCCGGCAGCACTGTTAGTCTCGGGGTCTACCGGTAAGAGGAGGGGGTAGAGACAATAAATACAAAGCATAGATGCAACACGATGCATGCCATGGCAATATGTAGAGCTAGGCACTCACTGACGCAGTACTACACGTTGCAGACGGAGCGGGAGAATATCTGACGATATTTCCCAGGTCTTTGGATTTATCGGACAGACGATCCGGAGGGGAAAAGTTCCATGTTCATCATGCTAGGAGCATGTGACAGTCGAATGGAGGGCATATTTGGATTCGTGGGATTTTTCTGAACAACTTTCATATATAAATTATTTTCATCTGAGCTACAGATTATTTTCTATGATTTTTCAAAGTTTTAATCAATTTCTGGAATTAATTCTATTTATTAAATCCAACATTATCCAGAACAGTGAATGATGATGTCAGCATGAGGTCAACATTGCATCAGCAGTCAACAGTGGGACTGAACAGGTCAAACCTGACCAGTGGGTCCCACATGTCATGGACTCAGGGTTAATTCATTTTAATTTAAACTAAACAGAGACTAAATAGCAAGTGGGGCCCATCTGTCGGTGAGGGATTAGTGCTAATTAACTGTTTTCAATTAACCTAATTAACTAAATTGATTAACTGACAGGGCAGGCCCACTATCATAGACACAGGGGCGAGTGGCCCCACCAGCCAGTGACTGGGCAGCGCCCAGTCAGCACGTTGACCTGGTCAACAGGTCAACAGGGTCGCCCTGGCCCACTGGCCAGTGACCCTGACTGTGGCCCTGACCGGCCAGGTCAGGTCCGGCGACCGGAGTTGCTCCGGTGAGCTCCCGATGCGGTGGAGGGGCTCAGCCAGCGGTAGAAATCGCGTACAGGCGACCAAATCGCGCGTTTTCGGGCGCGTTCGAACGGCCGTTCTATCCCGCGTCGATCTACGGCATCAAAACGAGCAGGGGAGGCCGGCAGGGCTGCCGGCGTTGAGCCGTGGCGGCGGTGGTTCTCGGGCGAACTTGGATACGGCTATTCCGATCACGGCAGGCAGCGGCAACGGTGGCTTTCGACTCCTACGGCAACGGTGAGCACGACCGCGAGCTCAGGCGAGCTCGACAGCGGCCACATCGATGGGAATGCCAACGGCGGCGGAGCTTCGTTCGGGCAACCATGGCACGGCGGCTACGGCGATTTAGCGAGCAAGAGAAGGGATAGGGGAGGGAGGAGAGGCTCACAGCGAGGTGTAGCCGAGCAAAGCGTGCATGAGGATGGCTTGATGGTGACGGAGAGAAGCCAAACGACGGCGGTGATGTCGCCGGTCCAGGGAAGAAGACGACGGCGTGGGTGTGCTGCAGGGCTCCTGGGGCTCGGGCTCGTGGTCGAGGAGGACGGGGCGGTCGCGGCGAGGCTCGTGGACGCCTCGTCGAGGCACGGGAGGGCGTGTGGCCGCGGGTTCTACGGCGGCGGCACCATGGCAGTGCTCGGGTGTGAGAGGAGCGGGCGATGGAAAGGGGGAAAGAGGCGATAGAGGCGTCCAGGGGAGAGGGGGCTTTCCTCTTATCCATCCACGGCGGCAGGGGAGCGAGGGAGCGCAGGGGGGAGGGGCCCGGGCGGGCGCGCATGCCAGGCGCTCGACAGCGAGCCTGGCGTCAGCAGAGGTAGGGGATGGGGGGTCTAGTTGGGCCGGGCCTGGCACTGTAGCCCGCATGCTTTAGTGCATAGGAGCCCCTTTACCCTTTTCCTTTTCTTTTTCTGTTTTCTTTTCTTTGCTTCTGTTTTATTTATTTTAGGCCAATATTCCTTTAAACAAAAATGTGTCATATGGTCCAACAATTAACTTTCAATATTTTGGAGGTCCACATCCACTTTGAGCATTTTTAGTAACTGTTTTCATTTTCCAATGCAATTTAGAGCACTTTTAAAATGCTTTTAGCTAATGTTATTGATGGTGGGGTCCACACCAGAAGCTTGGTGATGTTGTTTTCCTCAACATTACATGTTTTGGAATATTTCACAAGTTTGGAACATTTTAGTTTTGTTGTTTGCAGAATTATTTTTATCACAATAATTCCTAGGGCATTTTGAAATGGAATTTGAATTGGAATTTGAGCTTCAACTTGATCATATCTTGTTTAGCAAAATGATTAGGCACTGATCATGGTCATTACTGTGCTTAATTACAATGATCACTGTAGCATAAAACAAGGGTGTCACAGAACCACCATCAGTCATTAAATATCTAGGGACTTCAAACCTCAGAAAGATAACTTCCTTAAGCATTTTAATAGAGGTGTTATGATCAGCACTACTAGTTGGGATAGGTTCTATCCACTTAGTAACATAATCAACAGCAACTAAGATATGAGTGTATCCATTAGAGGAAGGAAAAGGTACCATATAATCAAAACCCCAAACATCAAATGGTTCAATAACAAGTGAATAATTCATAGGCATTTCTTGATGTCTACCAATATTACCAATTCTTTGACATTCATCACAAGAAAGGACAAACTTACGTGCATCCTTGAAGAGAGTAGGCCAATAAAAACCAGATTGTAATACCTTGTGTGCAGTTCTGTCTCTAGCATGGTGTCCTCCATATGGCGCAGAGTGACACTTCCTTAGTATTTGTTCTTGCTCATGCTCAGGTACACAACTTCTAATAATACCATCTACTGCTTCTTTATATAGATGTGGGTCATCCCAAAAGTAATGTCTCAAATCAAAGAAGAACTTTTTCTTTTGCTGATATGTGTAATTAGGTGGTATATCTTTAGCAACAATGAAATTAGCATAATCTACATACCAAGGATTATTGCGAGAAGTAGAAGCATTTATAACAGCTAATTGCTCATGAGGAAAACTATCATCAATAGGAAGTGGGTCATCAAGAACATTTTCTATCCTAGACAAATTATCTGCTACAGGGCTTTCAGCTCATTTTCTATCAACAATATGCAAATCAAACCGTTGCAATAAAAGAACTCACCTAATCAACCTAGGCTTAGCATCCTTCTTTTCCATAAGATATTTAATAGTAGTATGATCAGTGTGAATGGTAACTTTAGAATCAACAATATAGGGCCTAAATTTATCACATGCAAACACAACTGCTAAAAATTCTTTCTCAGTAGTAGCATAATTTCTTTGAGCACTATCCAAGGTCTTACTAGCATAATGGATAACGTTTAATTTCTTATCAACTCTTTGACCTAGAACAGCACCAATGGCATAATCACTAGCGCCACACATAATTTCAAAGGGTAGGTTCCAATCAGGTGGATGAACAACAGGTGCAGTTATTAAATCTTTCTTAAGTATTTCAAAGGCTTTCACACAATCATCATCGAAAACGAATGGAACATCTTTCTGTAAGAGATTAGTAAGGGGCCTAGAAATTTTAGAGAAGTCCTTAATAAACCTCCTATAGAAACTAGCATGACCTAGGAAACTTCTTATACCTTTTATATCTTTAGGGCATGGCATTTTCTCAATTGCATCAACTTTAGCTTTATCTACTTCGATACCTCTCTCAGAAATTTTATGACCAAGGACTATACCTTCGTTCACCATGAAATGGCACTTCCTTCCTGTTCAAGACAAGGTTGATCTCTTCACGTCTCTGCAAAAATCAGTCAAGGTTGCTCAAGCAATCATCAAAAGAGGTTCCGTAAACGGAAAAATCATCCATGAATACTTCAACAATTTTCTCACAGAAATTAGAGAATATAGCAGTCATACATCTTTGAAAAGTAGCGGGTGCATTACATAAACCAAAGGGCATATGCCTATAAGCATACATTCCAAAAGGATAAGTCAAAGTAGTTTTCTCTTGATCTTCTTGTGATACAGGTATTTGAGAAAACCCAGAATAGCCATCTAGAAAGCAAAAGTATGTGTGGTTAGACAATCTTTCTAACATTTGACCAATGAAAGGCAACGTGTAATTATCTTTTCTGGTAGCTTTATTTAATTTTCTAAAATCAATTACCATCCTATAACCGATTACAATTCTTTGAGGGATAAGTTCATTTTTATCATTAGGAACAACAGTGATACCACCTTTCTTAGGAACACAATGAACATGACTTACCCATATGCTATCAGCTATAGAATAAATTATACCTGCTTCCTGAAGCTTTAATATTTCAGTTCTTACCACATCCTTCATTTTGGGATTCAAACGACGTTGATGATCCACCACTGGTTTGGCGTCTAGCTCCAAATTAATCTTGTGTTGACATAAAGTGGGACTGATGTCCTTAAGATCATCGAGAGTATATCCAATTGCACCATGATGCTTCCTCAAAGTTTTCAATAACCTCTTTTCTTCATGCACTGACAAGTTAGCATTGATAATCACATGACATATTTTCTTTTCATCAAGATATGCATAATTCAGTGTTTTAGGCAATTTCTTTAATTCAAATACAGGATCAGTCTTGGGTGGAAGAGGGTCTCCCAATGTTTTGATAGGCAAATTATGCTTAAGGATAGGTGCTTGCTTAAAGAATATTTCATCTATTTCATTTCTTTCATTCATATGCATATCATTTTCATGGTCTAGCAGATATTGTTCTAATGGATCAGTAGCAGGCACATCAATAGAAGCAAGACTAATGATATCATCTTTATTAGGTAATTCTTTATCATCAGGTTGTCTACTAAACTTAGAGAAATTGAATTCATGAGATATATCACTGAATGTATCCTTAACCTTTTCTTTAGCACAATCAATTTCAGCATTAACAGTATTCAAGAAAGGTCTACCAAATATAATGGAACAGAAATCATCCTGTGGTGATCCAAGTACTAGGAAATCAGTAGGGTATTTGATCTTACCGCACAATACTTCAACATCCCTGACAATCCCAAGCGGTGAAATAGTATCTCTATTTGCAAGCTTAATAGTGACATCAATATCTTCTATCTCAACAGGTGCAATATCATTCATGACTTCTTGGTATAAAGAGAACGGAATAGCACTTATACAAGCACCCATATCACATAAGCCATGATAGCAATGATCTCCAATCTTAACAGAAACAACAGGCATGCCAACTACTGGTTTACTTTTATCTATTTTATCTTGTTCCATGTTAACTTGCTTGGCAATTCTAGTAGCTTCCTTACAGAAATAAATAACATGCCCATCAATATTATCAACTAAGAGATCTTTAACATTTGCAATATTGGGTTTAACCTTAATTTGTTCAGAGGATTTAGGTGCTTTAATATTGCTTTTATGAACCATAGTTGTAGCTTTAGCATGTTCCTTAATCTTAGCATGGAAAGGAGGTTTCTCAATATAAGAAGTAGGAACACCTGGATTGGCAATAAAAACAATTGTTTCAGTTTTAGCGATAACTGGTTCTTCACAAATTTCTTCAATAGGTGGGTGAAGTTTAAACCATTTCTCCTTAGGGAGATCGACATGAGCAGCAAATGATTCACAGAAAGTGGCTACTATATCAGAATCAAGTCCATATCTTGCGCTAAGCTTATGAAAAACATCTGTTTCTATAAAGGACTTAACACAATCAAATTCAAGATTTATACCTGAGTCAATACCTTTGTCGGTTTCCCAATCTTCAGAGTTACGTTTATTTCTTTCCAGAAGATCCCATTTGAATTCAATAGTTCTATTCATGAAGGAACAAGCAGAAGAAATATCAAGCATTGATAGATCATTATGAGGAAGCCGAGCATAAAAGTTTTGTATAATCATCTCACTTGAAAGCTCATGATTGAGGAATGTGTGCATCATATATTTAAGCCTCCCCCAAGCTTGAGCAATACTTTCTCCTTCATGAGGCCAAAAATTATATATATAATTCCGATCACGATGAACCAGATGCATAGGATAAAATTTCTGATGGAATTCCAATTTCAATCGGTTCCAGTCCCAAGTTCCGGTGTCATCCAATAGCCTATACCAAGGCAATGCCTTTCCCTCCAAAGATAAAGGGAATACTTTCTTCTTAACTCCATCCTCAGGCAAACCTGCAGGCTTAAACAATCTACAAACTTCATCTATATAGATTAGGTGCATAGCAGGATGTATTGTTCCATCTCCTGCATAGGTATTAGCTAGCAGCTTCTCTAAAATACCTGAGGGGATCTCATAATAAATATTTTCAGTAGTTTCAGTAGGTTGAGGAGCGGCTCTTACCACTTCCGGTCGAGGTGAAGATACCCCAAACAAGCCCCTCAAAGGATTACTTTCCATAGTGACAAGTGAAGATAAATTTCAGCACGTAATATAAATGATTCCTTACCAAATTCCACTTAGCAAAGGCACTTCACTCCCCGGCAACGGCGCCAAAAAAGAGTCTTGATGACCCACAAGTATAGGTGATCAATCGTAGTCCTTACGATAAGTAAGATTGTCAAACCCAACGAGGAGCAGAAGGAAATGATAAACAGTTTTCAGCAAATTATTCTCTGCAAGCACTGAAAGTAGTGGTAACGTGTAATTCGGTAGCAAGATAATTCGTAGCAAGTAACAAATGACAATAGTAACAAAGTGCAGCAAGATGGCCCAATCATTTTTATAGCAAAGGGCAAGCCGGAAAGTTCTCTTATATTAAGCAAAGCGTTCTCGAGGACACACGGGAATTCTCGTCTAGTCAAGTTCATCATATTTAGTTGATTCGCGTTCACTACTTTGATAATTTGATATGTGGGTGGACTGGTGTTAGGGTGCTCTTCTTACATGAACAAGCATACCACTTATGATTACCCCCTCTCGCAAGCATCCACCACTACGGAAGAAGAATTAAGATAAATCTAATCATAGCATGAAACATATGGATCCAAATCAGCCCCTTACGGAATAACGCATAAACTAGGGTTTAAGCTTCTGTCACTCTCGCAACCCATCATCTAATTATTACTCCCAAATGCCTTCCCCTAGGCCCAAGCATGGTAATGTGGCATGTAGTCGACGTTCACACGACACCACTAGAGGAAGAACAACATACATATCATCAAAATATTGAACGAATACCAACTTCACATGATTACTTATAACAAGACTTCTCCCATGTCCTTGAGAACAAACGCAACTACTCACAAATCATATTCATGTTCAAGATCAGAGGAGTACAGTTTATGATTAAGGATCTGAACATATAATATTCCACCAAATAAACCAACTAGCATCAACTACTAGATGTAATCAACACTACTAGCAACCCACAGGTACCAATCTGAGATTTTGAGACAAAGATTGAATACAAGAGATGAACTAGGGTTTGAGATGAGATGGTGTTGGTGAAGATGTTGATGAATATTGGCCCTCCCACGATGAGAGGATCGTTGGTGATGTCGATGGCTTCGATTTCCCTCTCCAAGAGGGAAGTATCCCCGGCGGAATCGCTTCGCCGGAGAGCAAAAGTGCTCCTGCCCAGGTTCTGCTTCGAGACGACGGCACTTCATCCCGAAAGTCTTCTCTTGATTTTTTTCTAGGACAAATGGCATCATATAGGAGAAGGAGGGCTACGTAGGCCTGCTGGTGGGCCCACAAGCTCAGATGACGCGCCCCGGGGGGGGGGCACCTGAGCTTGTGGCTCACTTGTGGGGCTCCTCCTGGTGATTCTTCTTCCAATATTTTTTATTAATTCCAAAATAAATCTCTGTAACTTTTCAGGTCATTTGGAGCTCCGGAGAATAGCTATCTCTTATGTAGCTCTTTTTAGGTCCAGAATTCCAGCTGCTGGCAGTTTTTCTCTTCATATAAATCTTGCATAATAAGAGAGGAAAGGCATAAGAATTGCATCATAAAGTGAAATATTGATCTAAAACATTATAAATAATAGTAGGAAAACATGATGCAAAATGGACGTATCAGTAGTCGCTTTTATTAAGGTGATCTGTCACTTAAAAATATCATGTAGTTAGTGTTCAACTATGTGTAGCACCGTCTGAAACACGTATCTTTGCGGGGTGCGCCATGCTACCATGGGTACGAATAATTAGAGAGGTGTGAGGCAGGTGAAGGTCAGACCTCACTGCGAGATCACTTGGTTATCTTGACGTTCATGGCAGGAACGTCCTGAGCTCGGAAGACACCCATCGAAAGATGAACAAGAGTCACATAGAGATGTGATTGGCAAGTTGGCCTACCGGTTGAGATTTTCGTCATCAGTGATGCAACCATCAATGGCGAACAATTGATACAAGGGTCTTGAATCACTCAATATCAATTATGAGGGATATTTGTTTGAGTGGGAGCGCACTTTAGAATTAAATTGTTTAATTCTCAGTGCAATTTATTATGAACATTGTCTAAGTGTAATTTGCAAAATAGGTGTAGAATAATCGCTCGCGTTTCCACCTTCCCTGTCGAAATTGAATATCTATTAATTATCTGGTTAAAACTTTATGATTGGTAACGTAATGTGAGGATTTTTCTCAAGAGTGCTGAGACGGACTTTGTCCTATTACATGCTTTTGGTATTCTCCCGTTAATGCTATGTATGATGAGACTCAAGTCCATGGATCTAAAACCTAGAATTATGTTATGATCAAGTGCAATATGCTTGCTTCCATGAGACCCGAACTTCACACGTTTGGGATAGTTATGTGATATTTGTGGAACTGAAAATTAGTTTCAGATACAAATCAAGGCTAAAAGATATGAGATATCCAAAGCAATGTTTGCTTGCAAATTTAAGTGAAGTGTTCACTTTGCATTAGACTGATAGGATGGGATCCAGAAGAATGCCAGTCATATGATGACAGTGAATAAAACAAAAACTTAAAGAGAAAGGACAAGTCCGAAGGGTAGTGTTAGTGAGACTTACACGCCTAGGAAGTCCGGGGCTATCACCACTCTTATGGTTGGGTGCTTCTTCTGAGAGTAGGAGAAATATTGGAAGTAAAACTGTTAGAAGTATAAAGGCAAAAATAAATAAGACTGGAAGGTCCAGCTCAGTTATGAATTTCATACGAGTTATAGATGTATAGAAGACTAGTCAAAGATGTAACTCTTGGGGATTAGGATTAAATTGTTAATCGCTGATTCTTGGGTATGGTGATTAAAAGTTGATCACAAGGATACCCATTCAATTGCATTCTGTTGCAACTCGATGCAAGAACTACTATGGCCTAAAATACTATCCAGTGATGAGGTTTAGATACGCACTGGGAACATAGTAAAAGTTACTATACCTTCCATCGACGTATTACCTCTGCATTTGTTTTCATAATTCATTCTAGAGTTTTATACACTCTAGCCCATTGCATAATGTATGTTGCAAGAAGGTTGTTTATAAAATAATGATTGTTGTTCGGCGTTACGAATAACACAAGGGGCCATACTCCCATTATGAATGGATGTATGTTTTCAATATTGATAATAATATAATACATCCATAACATTGACGCTAAATGTCGCGAGACTAAAAGAATACCACATATGTGTGGCACTGCATTTGGTCACATTGGAGAAATCCGCATGGAGAAATTCCATAGTGATGGATTTTGAAGTCATTTTGATTATAAATCATCTAACACTTGCAACTTTCGTCCAGAAGTAGAATGACTAAAATACCTTCACATGCCATAAGGAACGAGCAACGAGATTATTGGTAATCATACATATTGATGTGTGTAGTCCAATAAGTGATGTTACTAGCAGTGGATTTGTCTATCTTCAATGATGACTCAAGTAGATATGTGAATATTTGCTTATTGAGACATAAGTCTGGATCCTTTGAAATAGTTCAAAAGGTTTTCAAAATGAAGTAGAAATTATTGTAAAAATAAAATTATGTTTCTGCAATTAGATTGCGAAAAGAAATATTTGAGTTACAAGTTTAGCGAATGTCTGATGAGTTGTGAAAAGAGTTTCATAACTTGCACATCCCGAAACAGCACTAAGAGTGGAATGTCCGAGAAGATGCAATCAAACCATATATGACATGGCACTACTAGGGAAAACCCTATAGGTAGACCCATAACATTGGCGTGGTGTAAGTGTCACGCGCTACTGTTAAGTAGTAGCGTGGGCTAGAACCCCATGCTACAGGTAGAGTGTAGTAGTAGCGCGGGTATACCCCGCGCTGCTGCTAAGTGGGCCCCACGGTACCCCCCAGGTCGAGCCATAGTAGCAGCGTCGGGTATATCACCCGCGCTACAACTAACATGATAGCTGTAGCGCGGGGCTTATACCTAGCACTGCCACTATTGTTTCACGAGGCCAGCTGGTGGGCCCCATTTAGTAGCAGCGTGGTGTGTGTGACCGGCGCTACAGGTAATAGGCATAGTAGTAGCGCTGGCCTTCTGCCCCGCGCTACTGCTAAGGCGGACCAGCGAAAACAGCCACCTTTTTCTCCCCTCCTCCTCCCTCTCCCTCCCCCTTCCTTCTCCCAAAGATTGCTTTCCTCTTCACTTGCTCTCTTTTCTCTATCTTCTCTACCCTCCTCCCTCTCTCTCCTTTGCCCCTCCATTAATGGCACACCTTCCTCACTTGCTTTTCTTCTCCCTCTCCCTTCTTCCCATATCTCTAGCTTGCCCCTCCACTCCATTCACTCACTAGCTCCATCTCCCTCTTCACTAGTTAGATTCATCTCCTCCCCTTGTAGATCTACTCATTAAATGAAGTAAGCTAGCTACCTCCCTCTCATTAATGACAGTGTTCTAGTCACATTTGTAGGAGATATGCCCTAGAGGCAATAATAAAAGTTATTATTTATCTCCAAGTTCATAATTAATGTTTATATTGTGTGCTATAACTGCCATTGTTCTCGATTCTACAATAACCACGAGGCTCGGAGGGAAACTCATGTGCACGTGTGTAATAATAAACTGTAAAATAGATTCCTAGTCTCGCCTCTAAGACTAGCTCAAGTATTGCATGATGGTTCCATTTTCCTAATCATGGGAATGTCAATGCTGGCAAGTTTGAGGACACAATGATAGAAGAACATTTGTGTTGAATCGAACCAATTGTTGTTATGCTATGAGATCCATTCATCACAAGTTAATGGTTTATAACACAGAGAAAGTTAAGCGTTTTAAAAATTCCTTAGACCATGAGAATATCAAGTTCCTTCATACTTGCTTCATGAACTTTGGGCTTTGTTATACGTCATCCATAACAGGGTGGCTATTACGGCAGCTTACGGGTTCACAGAAAAGTATGACAAGGGACTAGATAGCTCAAGACTGGGATTTGCTCCTCCGACGATGGAGAGCTATTCTTTGGGCCCTCTCGGTGTCATGGTATCCATCATCGTCTGGCCAGACATAGGGTGATTTGATCACGGGGATGCCGAAACACGGGAGCGAGAAAAGAGAACAAAACCGGTAACGAGGAAACTGACATAGTGAACAAGTTGTTGATTCACGGGAATGCCATTAAATCTCACCTCGGGTTTTTGTAACATATCGAGAAAAATAGGAATAGCACACCGTAACTAAACCTTCACTCAAATATCCATTCGTGTGGGTATAGGGGTCAATATGGATGTCCACGGTTCCGCTATTGATCATTGATCGGAAAGAGTTCCGGTCATGTCTATATTTCACCGAACCTACAGGGTCACACACTTAACGGTCATCTATCTGCTAAGTACTAGGTTGTTAGGAGCTTGAGAGAAACTCACCAGAAAAGTTTTGGAGACGATGAAAATGTTTCGGAGAGAAAACATAAAGTGTTTCGCAGTAACCGGAAAAGTTTTGGAGAAAACCACAAATACCATCAAGCCGAAAATGTTTCGGAGTGCGTCCGGAATTTTTTGGAGGGTTTCGGAAATATTTCGAGACATCACAGAATTTTCAGGGAGGCCCCAAGAGGCAGCACACAAAAAAGGACCAAGTCTTGGGAGGTGTTCGTCCTGGGGGGACAGCCTCCCCCTTTTTGTGGGCTGGTTTCAGGAGTAGCCCCCTTTGGGGGGCAGCCCCCTTTTTTGGTGGGAACTTGTTGGGGGGGGCGCCTGCCCATATGGTGGAGGAGTGTTGGGAGGGGGCCCCCCTTGCGGCAGCCCTCCAAGGGAATTCGGCGAAGGAGGGCGCCCCCCCTTTGGGGACATGCTCCCCTCTTTTTGTGGGGCTATGTTGGTGGGGGGGCACTTTTGGGCAGCCACCTCCTTGCCTCCCCCCACCCCTTCAACTCCTATAAATAGATGTGGAAGGGAGCCCTCCAAACTCACTCTAACATGAGCCTTTGAGGTTTCACCAAATGGCATGCAATGATCTGCCTTGTCTCTATAGCTACTGCACGAAAGAGTTTCATAACACCGAAAGGTTGCCTAGTCTCCTACAGCGATTAGTTCTGTGAGGTGAAGCACTGCTGGATAGCTGACACCGTGTGTGTGCACCCTGGTAGAGAGATCGTACGTTTGATCTTCTGTTCGAGGGAGAAAATTCTCGGGGTTGGGAGTTTGTAAATCCTAGCTGCTGGAATCTGCACCAACGATCTTCGCCAACTCTTTCTCTGCAGCTAGTACGAGTTGGTAACCATCAGATCAAACATTGTATGCATCTTCATAGTGGTCCTGGGCTGGTGCGTAGGACGATTTTTTTTTGTTTTCTGCTGTGTTACCCTACACCGCCCCGAGGAAGGGAGAGGGAGCAGCACCATCACGGGGAGGTGACGGGGCCACACGAGTGGCGGCGGCAGGTGTCACAGTGGGGGTGGCCAATAAGGAAGAGTATATGGTAGTCCTATGGTTGGAAGAGGTTGCTTGCAAGGCTAGACTAAGAACACAAGCTATATACAAACGATTCTTGTGGCATCTAGTGCCAGTGGCAAAGTTGCCCACCCTAGGGCCTAGGCTGAGTAACGAGCCCGCCAGCCGTGTTGTCTCCCCTGAAAGCAGCCGAAGGTGGCGGTGCTTGGACGCAGGGCATCCAGGGTCGCAAGGTAGCGGCCGACTTCCTATCCGAAGACTGTACGAGAGACGGCAACTCGGACAAGGGCGCGGAGCAGCATGCCATCTGCATCGGCACTCGAATGTTGCACTGAGGGGGGACCACACCAGCATTATCTTTTTAGATCTTTTATTTTTGTCACCACCATTCACGTCGTCATCACCATCATGGCCAGTGTCTGGGTTATCATCATGATTCTTCCAAATAGGAGGTTCGAAGTCTGGCTCCGGAACAAATTTGTCCTTCTCGTGCTCAAAACGAAGTGCAAAACATAAACATCAGAGTTGAGAGCTACTTCATTGGATGAATCCTTTTGAGTGAATATTTCTTTGTTGACCACTGCAACATGTATGTGAATGATACCTCTGCGGCATAAGCATAGTAAGTCCACATCCTGGGCTATGCTATTGATGGATCCCATCGCCCATAGACCCAAAAAGTGCCCCAGACCACGCGAAACATATGTGAGATGGATACAGACCGTGTCGAAACCAAAATAGGATGACGTGTCATCAATTTTCCACTCTTTGAAGGATATCACAACATCATGTGATTTGATCCAGAACTCAATGTCCACGACGCGCTGAAGATCCTCCAAAGACAGGAACGAAACCAGAAATGTTTGTCCCCATGTGGAACTGCCTCCCACTTCCGCTCACCCTGTACACGTGCAAGTTTTACCACCTCGGCTTCGACAACCAATAGTAGTAGAAAACATGATATTAGTACCGGTTCGTAAGAGGCTTTAGTCCCGGTTGGACAACCGGGACTAAACAATCGGTACTAAAGGCCCCCCTTTTTAGTCCCGCTTTTGTTACGAACCGGGACTAACGGGGCTCCACGTGGCCGCTGTGCAGCGCTCAGGCAGGAGTACCTTTAGTCCCACCAACCGGGACTAAAGGCCGCCACGTGTCAGGCGCTGCCAAGCGCTGGGGTTTAGGGTTTTGGAGGGGCCGTGTTTCATTTTGTGTTTCCCTTTCATTTTTATGTTTTCCATTCAATTGTTTTTCATTTAGTATTTTTATTTTTATTTTATGTTTTCCATTCAACTCGACGCTACTACATATAGCAATGAAGGAATAATTACACAACATCGTCATGAATATAGAGAAGTGACCTCTTTCTCCGTGCTTGGTCGAACAACAAATTTTCGTATATATATTCGATGCTACTACATATAGTACATGTTCATGCATATATACAATATAATATCTCTTACGATCCTTAATATCTAATTACCTATTCCCGATGGTATTCTCCGGTTTTAGATATGACCTCTTCAAGTAAGAATCCCGTCAATTTCTCTTGAATTGCTCGTACGCGATCCTTTGGTAGGAGCTCGTCCCGCATCCGTTCGATCTAATTTAAAGAAGGGGGGTCAATATATATGAATGAAACTCAACACAATTGATGGTAATAAAATAAAATTGTGAATATTGTTTACATACTCAAAGTTGTTCTAAAATTCTGCCCTTCTCACAGGTCGTCTGGCGAATGAACTCGAAAACGTAGTATCCACATAAATTATTCCCATTTCGCTACCTCAAGCACTTTACGAGAATAGAGTTCAATCAAAATAAAAATCAAGCATGATAATGGTATTGAAACTAGAATGAAAGAGATGCGCGGACCTAGCTAGTAGTACTTACATTGAGTTGTCGAAATTGCAACTCCTCTTTTCATTCACCCCTAACCTTCTTGGTGAACCGTTTCCAAACCTTGCCCGGCAAAGAAATTGAATAAAAGAGTTATTAATTACTTGATATCAGGAAATGAATGAAAGTTGCCGATATAGTGCGATAATGATTGAAATTACCTCTGGAGCATTTCCCTCAGGTCCGCCAACATCTTAGGGTCTATACGTTTCGAGTCCATGACAAGTACTACTCCTTCGTCAACCTGAATGACTAGCAGAATAAAGTGGAACCTGCGCGCGCATAACTCATCAATTACACTTAACATCGATTGAGCGAAACAGAATGTGTACAAAACAGTAACACTCACATGAAGTTGTAAGGAAATAGTATTTCCCTTTTGTTTTGTTATCTCCTTAACGCCCTTAGCAAGTTATCCTCTATTTACTTGGCGTTGATTTTTACCGTATATTCATGTATGTACATTGGGTCAATGAACCCAATGTCATAGATTTGTCCTCTTTTGCATTCGAGAATCTTCATTCTGCATAATATAGTGAGGATAATTATACATGCAATGAACGAGCTGAGCTAGAGACTTAATTACAGAAAGAACCCTTACAGACAATAGCAACTGATGATAGATTTGTCGATGGCTTCTCGATTGTATAACTCAAATAATTCATCAAATTCAATGTTTATCTCATCGTTTCCACGGAAGTAATGCTCATCTCTAATTCTCACCATGAGCCAGTTGCTCCCTTCCTTTGAGACTTGCATGTACCACTCATGCAATCTTCGCATTTGTGTGGGTAGAAGCCGGACCTCCTCAGGTCTGACGAGAGGCTTCCCGTGCTGGTATCTATATGCTAAATCAGCCGTGGGCAACTCTACCTGGCTTAAGTATTCAGCAAGAGTCAAACCAAGATAATGGGCCGCTACCTCTGGATCATAATCGATATCGGAAAACACGTTGAGCGGGGCGCACGATTGGTTTTTCTGTTCTCCGAACTAGGGAATTGTTTTCCCCCTTGCACTACTACTTCCCGACCACTGCACATGTTCTTTATGTGACTTCTGAATAGAGCGGTCATAGTTTGATGACAGCGAAGGTGGTGGTCGCGTCAGGTTTTCCAGAAAGTGCTTCGCTTTTGTCGGATCTATTTTCTCCTTTGGACCGGGCCGTTTCGGTGCAAGCTGGCGTTTCACATCGGCATCCACGACCTTCTTGGTTTCCTCATCAGTCAGTTCGTATGCTAACTTGGCAGGAGCCTCCTTGACGCTGTTCCTTGAACCTGCTGAGGATTTCTTCGCAGTTGTAGTACTAGCCGCCGGAGCGACGTTTCTCTTCCTCTTATCTGCCCGGGGCTGAGGCGGCGGAGGCGGCGGAGTCTACTGGCGCGACGGAGATGGCTGAGGTGGCGGAGATGGATGAGGTGGCGGAGTCTGCTGACGCGGCGGAGACGGCTGAGGCGGCGGAGGCGGCAAAGTCTGCTAACGCGGCGGAGACGGCTGAGGAGTCGATGGCCTTGGCGTCCAATGTGGAAGCACGATGTGTTCCTTTTTCCATAGAATGGTACTTTTTCTGACATATCCCAGTTCAGTCTCCCCTTCATCTGTAGGGAAGTCAAGCTCCAGTTGTTCAAATCCCTTGATAACTTCATCCATCCCGACAACAGCATAGCCATCTGGAATCGGAGAGGAATGGTAAGTTCCATTAAAGCCGACCGCCACATTCACAGATATGTTCATGCATTTCACATGTAGCTCACAATTTTCCCTCTACGTGATATCATCCACGGGGTAGCGAGGAGCCATGATATCATCTATGGCCGAACGACTTCCGTGGAAGCCTCGCTGCTTTTCCGCTGAGATGGTGGGCTGGCAGTATCGAATGCAATATCTTCGTGCCGTTGAGATGGGCCGGTAGCTTGCTGGCTGGTAAGTGTGTTTAGTTGCTTCTGCTGCCACGCTAATTTTTCTTCTATCTGCTGCAGCCGTTCTGTATGCCCTTTCTTTTTTCTCCCTCGGCTTCTATAAGTGTCACTTCAGTCGGGAAACCCAATCTTCTACGGAACGGAGCCTGATGTGCCTCGTGTTTGTCAACTGTGTTCATCATTCCCGAGGGTGCGTGTCAGCTCGTCGTTCTCTCTGTCGGGAATGAACTTCCCATCCTGCACTTCCTTCATTGCAGCTTTAAGGGCTTTGAGGGGTGTTGCAAGTTGATCTTCTGTACAAATACACTTCCCTGTTTCTGGGTTCAACTTTCCCCCATACCCGTAGAACCAAGTCTTTGCCCGTTCGGCCCACTCCAATGTCTCAGGATCGATCCCTTTATCAATCAGGTCGTTCTCAGTTTTCTCCCACTTAGGCCTGGCAACCTTGTAGCCACTTGACCCCATAACATGGTGATATTACTTCTTTGCAGCATTGTTCTTATTAATTTCTGACCTTTTCTTAGCTTCATCCGATGTCTTTTACTTCACAAATGCGTCCCAGTGATCTTTTATCTTAGCCAGACGGGACCTTGATCCTGCTCAGGCATTAAAAAAATATTTCCTTCTCTGCTTTGCTAAGAGCGTAGCTGGCAGGACCTTGATACTGCTTTGGATGCATGTCGTCTTTTTCGTTCATACGTTGCTGATCCTGCCGTGCCTCCGGTGTATCTTTTGTCTTCCCATACACGCCCAAGAAGCCTAGCAGGTTTGCGCAAAGATTCTTCGTCACATGCGTCATGTCGATTGTAGAGCGGACCTCTAGGACTTTCCAATAGGGTAGCTCACAAAATATAGACTTCTTCTTCCACATGGGCGCGTGTCCGTTAGCGTCATTCGGAACATATTGTCTGCCAGGACCCTTTCCAAAGATTACTTTTAAATCCTTGACCATATGAAATATATCATCATCAGTACGGTGGCCAGGCTTCTTCCGGTGATCTGCCTCACCTTTGAAATGCTTGCCTTTCTTTTTTAAGAGATGCCTGATCGGAAGAAATCGACGATGTCCCGGGTACATATTCTTCTTACATTTATCCAAATATATACTTTCAGTCTCATCTAAACAGTGTCTGCATGCATTGTATCACTTGTTTGTGTGTCCTGAAAGGTTACTAAGAGCAGGCCAATCATTGATTGTTACAAACAGCAATGCTCGTAGGTCAAATTCCTCCTGTTTGTGCTCATCCCACACACGTACACCTTTTTTATCCCATAACTGTAAAAGTTCTTCAACTAATGGCCTTAGGTACACATCAATGTCGTTGCCGAGTTGCTTACGGCCTTGGATGAGCACTGGCATCATAATGAACTTCTGCTTCTTGCACAAACAAGGAGGAAGGTTGTATATACATAGAGTCACAGGCCAGGTGCTATGAATGCAGCTCTGCTCTCCAAAAGGATTAATGCCATCTGTACTTAGACACTAGTAGAAAATAGGGCTTTCATCCGGAGCATTAGTCCCGGTCGGGTTTTGGACCGGGACTAATGTGACCACTAGTCCCTGTTCCAACGGCTAGGCTTTAGTCCCGGTTCATTTGTGACCTCTAGTCCCGGTTGGTAACACCAACTGGGACTAAAGGGGTCGTGGCAGGGTTGCGTCAGGCCTGGGCCCAGAGAGACCCTTTAGTCCCGGTTTGTATCACGAACCGGGACATGAGGTGGACCATTAGTCCCGGTTTGTTTCACCAACCGGGACTAAAGATATCCCTATATATAGATGCTTCGTCCAGCCCGAGCCCAAGCTCTCCTTTCTCTGTTTTCTCCTTTCTCTCCTTTGTTCTCTTCCCCTTGCTCGAGCTCATCCTCCATTTTTGCCAAGATTTGTCAAGATTTGAGGCACCCCATCTATCCAAGTGTTTACAAAGGTTAGCAACTTTGTCCTTTCATCTCTCATTGCTAGATTAGCTCGTGCAATGCTCTATAAGTATAGTGATTTGTGGGTTTTAGTTAGGGAGTAATTATGTGGGAGTTTAGTTGATTTATATGCAATTTGAGCTCAAATTAACTTCTTAGTTTGCATATGTGTAGGTGTGTTTTACTTAGTGCCTTCCCGTCCCCGTCCTAACCACCATCTATCGCCCGCACAATCCCATCGCCGGCACCACCTTGGTGCATGAGCCTCTTGTTCTTATGTCTTTTTTTTAAACAAATTCTTACTTGTATGATTTAGATATAGTTACTTGTATAATTTTCTTAGTGCCATGACTTTGATATCCGCCCCCGTTGGCTCTCGTCCGGTCTATGATTCGGATGTGGTATATTATCTTTTATAACTATTACTTTCATTTAGTTTTTATGACAATTATGCCAACCAACTTGACATAGATATTTTTACGCGTAGGAGGTATGTGAACCAGAAATTCCAACCGACCAGAGGTTGAACCGGATATTTGAGAGGTTAAATTTAGTTGAGAAAGAAAACAATTATTTGAAAGAAAAATTGAAAAGAATTGAAGAAGAGAAGATGAAATTGGAGTTGTATGTTGCCGATGTCGTCGATGATCACAAGATCAAGATGGATGCAATGCACTTGAAGATAAGAAAGGTTAGAAAATATGCTATTGATAAAGAGGCTTGGTATCATTATGCTGTTGGATAAATTGTTATCTTAGTTGCGATTTTGATCGCATTTGTTGTTGCATTTAAATGCTTTAGCTAGATAGTTTTATGTTGTTTGATGAGAATAAGTGTGTATGAACTTTATGTATGAACTAGTATTAATTTGGTCTTTTCGGTGTTGTGTAATGAAGATGAGTCGGCAATGGATGTACAATGACTAACGCTCTCCCCAGTTCATTAATGGAGTGCATAGTTTTCTGCATGCGGCTGAGGCAAACAAGCGGAATGGTTTTATTTGTTGTCCATGTGGTGTCTATAAGAATGACAGGAATTACTCTAGCTCAAAAGTCATTCATGCCCACCTATTTACGTCCGGTTTCATGTCCGGCTATAACTGTTGGACCAAGCATGGAGAAAGAGGGGTTCTAATGGAAGAGAATGAAGAAGAAGAGGATGCTGACAACTATCCTGGGTTCCCTGAATACGATGGTACTACAATGGGGGAAGAGAATGAAGAAGAAGAAGCTGAAGAAGAGGCATCAGATGAGCCCACTGATGATCTTGGTCGGGCCATTGCTGATGCAAAGCGAAACTGCGAAAGTGAAAAGGAGAAGTTGAAGTTGCAGCGCATGTTAGAGGATCACAAAAAATTGTTGTACCCAAATTGCGAAGATGGCAACACAAAGCTCGGTACCGCACTGGAATTGCTGCAATGGAAGGCAGAGAATGGTGTATCTGACAAGGGATTTGGGAAGCTATTGAAAATAATGAAGAAGAACCTTCCAAAGGATAACCAATTGCCTGATAGTACGTACGAAGCAAAGAAGGTTCTCTGCCCTCTAGGATTAGAGGTGCAGAAGATACATGCATGCCCTAATGACTGCATCCTATACTGCGGTGAGGAGTACGAGAATTTGAATGCATGTCCGCTATGCGGTGCATTGTGGTATAAGATCAGACGAGATGACCTTGGTGATGATGTTGAGGCCGAGCGCCCCAGCTGGAAGAGGGTTCCTGCCAAGGTGATGTGGTATGCTCCAATAATACCACGGTTGAAACGACTGTTCAGAAACAAAGAGCATGCCAAGTTGTTGCGATGGCATAAAGAAGATCGTAAGAAAGACGGGAAGTTGAGAGTACCCGCTGATGGGTCGCAGTGGAGAAAAATGGAGAGAAAGTGGCCGGACTTTGCAGATGACCCAAGAAACTTATGGTTTGGTTTAAGTGCAGATGGCATTAATCCTTTTGGGGAGTAGAACATCAATCATAGCACCTGGCCTGTGACTCTAGGTATCTATAACCTTTCTCCTTGGTTGTGCATGAAGCAGAAGTTCATTATGATGCCAGTGCTCATGCAAGGCCCTAAGCAACCCGGCAACGACATTGGTGTGTACCTAAGACCTTTAGTTGATGAACTTTTACAGCTGTGGAATAAAAAAGGTGTACATGTGTGGGATTAGCACAAACAGCAGGAATTTGACCTACGAGCGTTGCTGTTTGTAACCATCAATGATTGGCCTGCTCTTAGTAACCTTTCAGGACAGACAAACAAGGGATACCACGCATGCACGCACTGTTTCGATGAGACTGAAAGTATATATTTGGACAAATGCAAGAAGATTGTGTACCTGGGACATTGTCGATTTCTTCCGACCAAGCATGCCTTAAGAAAGAAAGGCAAGCATTTCAAAGGTTAGGCAGATTAGCGAAAGAAGCCTGTCCTCCATACTGGTGATGATATACTTGATATGGTCAAAGATTTACAAGTAATCATTGGAAAGGGTCTTGGCGGACAATATGTTCTGAATGACGCTGATGGACATGCCCCCATGTGGAAGAAGAAATCTATATTTTGGGAGCTAGAATATTGGAAAGTCTAAGAGGTCCGCTCTACAATTGACGTGATGCATGTGACGAAGAATCTTTGCGTGAACCTGCTAAGCTTCCTAGGCGTGTTTGGGAAGACAAAAGATACACCGAAGGCACGGTAGGACTATCAACGTATGAACGAAAAATACAGCATGCATCCAAAGCTGCAGTATCAAGGTCCTGCCAGCTACGCTCTTACCAAAGCAGAGAAGGAAATTATTTTTGAATGCCTAATCAGTATGAAGGCCCCGTCTGGCTTCTCGTCGAATATAAAGGGAATATTAAATATGGCAGAGAGAAAATTTCAGAACCTAAAGTCTCATGACTGCCACGTGATCATGGCGCAATTGCTTCCGGTTGCATTGAGGGGGCTTCTACCAGAAAATGTTCGATTAGACATTGTGAAGCTATGTGCATTCCTCAATGCAATTTCTCAGAATGTAATCGATCCGGAAATCCTACGAAGGTTACAGAATGATTTGGTCCAATGTCTTGTCAGTTTCGAGTTGGTGTTCCCACAATCTTTCTTCAATATTATGACGCACGTCCTAGTTCACCTAGTCGAAGAGATTGCAATTCTGGGTCCTGTATTTCTACACAATATGTTCCCCTTTGAGAGGTTCATGGGAGTCATAAAGAAATATGTTCGTAACCGTGCTAGGCCAGAAGGAAGCATCTCCAAGGGCCATGAAACAGAGAAGGTTATTGAGTTTTGTGTTGACTTTAATCCTGACCTTAAGCCGGTTGGTGTTCCTCAATCGAGGCATGAGGGGAGACAACATGGAAAAGGCACGCTAGGACCAAAATCAATAATATGTAGGGACGGGCATTCTTGGGCGCAAGCATACTACACAGTTATACAAAGGTCTACCTTGGTGACCCCGTATATCGAGAAACACATGGATATTATACGCTCCAAGAACCCGGAGTAGTCTGACCCCTGGATTAAACGTACACACATTGCGGTTTTCGGCGGTTGGTTGCAAACACATCTCATGAATGACAACATTGTTGAAGATGATCTGTACTTGTTGGCCAGGATAGCATCTTCAACTATATTGACTTTCCAAGGGTACGAGATAAATGGGAATACATTTTACACGATCGACCAAGATAAAAAGAGCACCAACCAAAACAGTGGTGTTCGCTTTGACGATGCAGCAAACACCAATAGGGAAAAGGACACATATCATGGTTACATAGAGGAGATATTGGAACTTGACTATGGACGTGATTTTAAGGTCCCTTTGTTCCGATGCAAATGGGTCAATCTTACAGGAGGCGGGGTAATGGTATACCCGCAGTACAGAATGACAACAGTGGATCTCAACAATCTTGGGTACACAAAGGAACCATTCGTCCTAGCCAATGATGTGGCGCAGGTTTTCTATGTGAAGGACATGTCTACCAAACCGAGAAAAAGAAAAGATAAGGAAGCGGATACATAATACGATGAGCCAAAGCACCACATAGTTCTTTCAGGATAAAGAAACATCGTGGGAGTGGAGGACAAGACAGATATGTCAAAAGATTATGAAAAGTTTGATGAAATTCCTCCCTTCACAGTGAAGGCTGACCCAATCATCCTGTTAAATGATGAAGATTGTCCATGGTTACGGCGCAATAAGCAAGGGACACACGCGAAGAAAAAGTTTTAGAGCCCTAGATCCCACTCTGGGATATAATCGGCTTCAACGTCATCACTTTCTTCTCTAGTGAGTAGCCGAGATAGGCCAGTTTGTACACAAAATGCATCCAGTTTTTGCTGTAACCCTCTCAACTTTTTAGCACATGCTATGTGTGTGAAATGATGATACCATGCCAAGTTTCAACCTTTTCAGAGTTCATTTGTACTGCTTTTCAATTTCAGGGTCATTCAGCGCAAAAAAATCATTAAATGCATGAAAAATAGCAAATGAAGTTAGAAAGGGTTGAAATTTGAGGATGTGGCTTTGAATGGTGCATATTGAATGCACAAAAACTCTGTAGTTGAAATAAGTTTAAAAAAATGAAATTCCTTTGTAACAGATGAGTTTTCGTCCGAAACCCTCATACTTCGAAGGAGATGGTCCAGTTTGTACACGAAGTGCATCCAGTCTTTGCCGTAACCCTCTCAACTTTTTACCACATGCTATGTGTGTGAAATGATGATACCATGCCAAGTTTCAACCTTTTCAGAGTTCATGTGTACTACTTTTCAATTTCAGGGTCAGTCAGTGCAAAAAAAATCATTAAATGCATGAAAAATAGCAAATGAAGTAAGTAAGGGTTGAAAATTAAAACTCCTCATGTTCACTAACAGAAGCATAATATTATTTGGCAAAAGAATAACAAGAAAACATAAACTAAAATATTTAAAACAAATGAAGGTATAGAACTAAAAGAGCTAAACAGAATCTGTTTTTGATTAAAACACCTAATTCAAATAACCTAAAATTCCCAAATTGAACATACTGATAAAACATACTAATATTAAACCGCAGGAAAAATAATCACTCAAAAAACTATTTTTAAACTAAAGTTATTCACAAACTAGTGATTCACACAAATTTCAAAGAATTCAAATTTAAACTATTCAAATTTGAAAACTAGAGCACTAACAGAAAGTTTATATTTTTTTAACCTAAAACAAAAAGTGTCACTCAAAAAATCTAAATATTCTAAAAGTTATTCAAATCTAAAAACAGAAACTGTTCTGTTTAGAAAAACAAAACAGAAAAGAAAAAATCCACCTTTAGTCTCGGTTAGTATCACAAACCGGGACTAAAGGTCCCTTCCCGCGCGGAATTTGGGCCGCCGAAAAGGAGGCCTTTAGTCCCGGTTGGTGTCACCAACCGGGACTAAATGTGCCTGCCGAAGGGCCAGGCGCCCCCACCTTTAGTCCCAGCTGGTGGATAGAGCCGGGACTAAAGACCCTTTAGTCCCGGGTCGTGGCTCCAACCGGGACTAAAGGTTCCTGCTATATAACTCGCGCCCTTCATCCCGGCGCTAGCCACCGCCTAGGACATATTCAGATCGAACCACACTCGCGAGCAGCGCTACCGCCGACGAAATCGCCGTCCCCCCTGCTGCCCGCCGACGAGCCCCTCCTGCCCGCCGACAAGCCCCTGCTGCGCCCCCTCATCCCACGGTGAGCCTCCGACTCGTACCCCCCTATCTGTTCGCCCCGGCCCCTCGCCGTGCCCCCTCGCCGTGCCTGAGCACGGTGGCACCATGGCCGCCGGCCTGCCCAAGCGCGGCGGCGCCATGGCCCACGGCCACGACCCAACAGCGCCAGCCTTACCCAGACCTCGACGCCGGCAGAGTCCCTAGCGTCCGCGACTAGTGTGAATAAAATTTACAGTGAATTTGTGTTCGAATCAGGTTCGAATCAGTTTTGATCTAGTTTAGACAATTTTTAGGCTATATCCAAAAATATCATAGTTTATGCAGGTAGTGGAATCAGGTTTGATCTAGTTGTTTGAATAAAATTTAGAGTGAATTTGTGTTCAATTTTTTGAAGGAGTTAAGTTTAGAAGTTTGGTTATAAAGAACACATGTTTAGCAGATTCTCTCCAAATGTACATTGTCACGAGTTATCACACACGAATCTGTAACTGAAGTGTGTGTATTGTATTGCACACTGCTCTTTTTTGTTAATTGTAAATGATGGGTTAGCGATAGCACATGTTTCACAAGCACACGATTGGATTTCTGTAATACATGTGATGCCTTCGTCGAACTATGCGACGCTAGGGTGTGTAATCTATAGGTATCATAGTTTTCATAGGCTCTCATTTTTCATGTGCCCTAGACTTTATTGATAGAAAATGCCCGGCTCGCATCCTCGTCGTCGACTCGGCGGCAACAACCTGCTTGAGAGGCGCCATGTCCGGGACTGGGCTCCGTTGGGCTGGCACTGGGAGGTGCTACCTTCCGGGGCGCGCAGCTTGGTGAGGAATCGGGCTCCCGTCGTCGACCCGTAGTTTCTTTGGTGGCGGTCGCGTGAGCCACTATCGGTGCGGAGGCAGCCGGCCCTCGAGGAGGTGGTACGTAGCCGTGTCAGGGAGGAGGACGAGCACGTCCGTCGCTAAATGGTTGCGTTAGACATCAGGTTCTCCAATACCTGGCAGGTTCTTCATGGATCTCACCCGAGCTATGATCCTATGATGGTTCCTTCTCTTTGGGTTTCCACCACCCGCGCCTCAGGAACCGCTAGTCAACTGGATTATTCGATAATATTCGAGCTGTATTAGTGATGTTATATGATAATATTCGAGATGTATTAGTGATAATATTCGATGATGCATTAACTAGATTATTCGAGATGTATTAGTGATATTATATTCGATAATATTCAATGATGCATTAACTGGATTATTCGGCGGCTGACTACTATGATTCAATTTTTGCTTATTGAATGCATTCTAATTAGAATATATACTAAATTGTTTTATCTTTCTTCTGGATTAGTTAAGCTATGGACGATAGCGGCAGAGACCATGAAAAGGATCTCTTCAAGATGATACGCTCCGGACGAAACCCAAAGATTGAACTAGATGACTGCTCACAATATCTGAACGAGTCCGGTGAGGGAATTGAGGAAGAACCAAGAGACGAAGGGCACACAAACAATGATGGCGAAGGAAATGTTATTCAATTAACAAAGTCTGGCGAGGTATATATATAAAGTCTGGTGATCATTACATGTATTAATTGATTTGTATATATATATATATATTAACGAATCTTTCTTCTTTTAGCCCTCCAGATCGAGCAAATCTTCTACAAGGGCAGTACGAGGCCCGGCCAAAAAGTTGCCCGATGGCACAAAGAACAACATCGATGAAATCAAAGCAGATGGCGAACCGATTGCTCCTAAAAAGTATGCGGACAAATTTATACGTCAATGCAGAGTTATTATTAGTGATCAAATCCCGATCACCGTTCAAGAATGGAACAAGCCAAAGAAAAATCGAGGAGTTAGTTTTGTCGACGAAAGAGCAAAAAATCTGCTTTGGGATACGCTCATGTCACATTTCACCCTATCAGAGGGTTTCATAGATCTCCAACGGGAGAAAGTCAAGAAGTGTTCTCTTAAGAAGATGGCCACACAATTCCAGACTTGGAAGAAAAGATTATGGGCAAACTACGTCAACGCAGGAAAGAAGACTCCATAATTCACTGGACCACTAGAGAATGTAAAAGATAACTGGGACTAATTTGTGCAGTTTAAGGAATCGGAAGCAGCTAAGGAACGGTCGACAATAAACAAGATAAATACTGAGAAAAAAAGTTTCATCATGTTCTGGGGCCAGGTGGATACAAGACTGGGTTGCCTAAGTGGGATGAATCTGAGGAAAAGATGATTGCTGCAGGGGTCACTCCAGAAACAGTGGCTTGGCCCGATAGGTGCAGGACTTGGTTTTATGCGCATGGGGGAAAGTTGGACCCAAAGACAGGGGAGATTATTGAACAGGCAAGTCTTAAAGAAGCCTCGGACGCTTTACTTGAAGCAATAGAAGAGGCTCGAATGGGGCATTCCAGCCCGAGAGAGAGAATGACGAGCTTACACGCGCCCTCAAGAATCCTGAACACCCGGGACGAACACGAGGCAAAGGCGTTGTTCCATCGGTTCAGGGGTTTGCGGAGTGGAACACCAGTTACAGAAGCCGTGCGAGAAAGAAGAAGCAGGATGCAGACCGGCTTAAAAAGGTAGAGTCAAAGAACGCGGAGTTGGAACGCGCTTTCATGCGGCAGCAGGAGCATATCGACACACTTAGCCAGCAAAGGGCGTCTCAGCGGCAGGAGCAACCAGATCCAGCATTGGATAGTACCATGCCATCTATGCCGAAAAGCAACGTGGGTTCCACGGTGGTCCCGGCCGATGATGCACTGCTGGCTCGCTACCCCATGGATGATATCCAAGAGACGACAACTTGTGAGCTACACATGAAAATGCAGAACATATCCATGAAGGTGGCAGACGGCTTTCCTTTACCGAATGCACCTGAAGCAACCATCCACGGCAATCCGATTCCACCTGGATATGCTCGTGTCAGGGTGGATGAAGTTATGTCGGGATATGACTCACTAGAGCTTGACTTTCCTGGAGGTCAAGGGGAGCAGACATTGGGAGAAGCCATACGTGGTCTCATTGTATGGAGAAAGGAATGATCGTGTTTCCAAACTCAGTGCCAAGGCCACCGACTCCTCCTCCAAGTCCGCCACGTTAGCCGACTCCAACCCACCTCGAGACGGAGCGCAACGCAAGTCCGCCATATCGATCTCCGCCACGTCAGCCGAATCCACCCCACCCCGAGACGGAGCCTAGCGCGAGTCCTTGATATCGATCTCCGCTACGCCAGCTGACTCCAAAGCGGAAGAGAATACCAAAGAAGAAATCCGAGACTCCTTCCAAAAGGAAGTTAGCTTACGAGATGACTGTCGAGGAAAACGAAACCCAAGTGGCTTCCGAAGTGAAGGCCCATTTTGCACCGAGACCGCCCCCGCCGCCAAAGGAGAAAATACCTGAGAAAGTCGTACAACACTTTGTAGATCTTGCTAAACCGGCTGTGGAGAAAAAGCGATCAGACTGTGAACGCTCTATTAGCAAGTCATATCACAACAAAAAAATCAACCGTCGAGCCTTACAGGTAGTAATAAATGCGGGAAAACTGTTCCCTAGCTCGGAGAACAGGAAGTGCAATCGATCCCCCCGCTCAAGGTGAGTACCAATCCACCTATAACCGACGCTGATAGAGAGATGCCTAGAAAGATCGGTATCACTATTGAACAACTCCTAGGCATCGAGGAAATCCCCACGACGGATCCGAAGGAACTGGCATGGAAATATGTCCCCGGGAACCCTCTGGTCAGACCTGACAAGGAGAAGCTTCTATCAACGCAAATGCGCAACTTGCATGACTGGTACCTGAGAGAAATAAAGGTCGGGCGAGAGGGCCTCATGGTGAAAGTCAAGCCAGAGCATTACTTCCATGCAAATGATCTGTGGATTGAATTTCCAGAATTTTTTCAGTTATTCAATCAAGACGCACTCGACAAATCTCTCGTCAGTTGCTATTGTCTGTAAGTGATTTCTTTCTGTAATTTAAGTCTCTAACTCAGCTCGTTCTTGCCTGTAATTATCCTCACTATATTCTTTTGTGTGGTATTATGCAGAATGAAGATTTTTGAATTGAAAAGAGATGGAGTCTTTGGCATTGGGTTCATTGACCCAAATACCGTTAATGAAAATATGTTAATTAACCACAAACAAGACACAGAGAATAACTTGCTAATGTTTTTGAAGAAATTAAATACCAGACCAGAAATACTTTTTCCTTACAACTTAAGGTGAGTGTTACTGTCTTGTACTACGAATTCTATTTTGGCTTACTCGATATTAAGTGTGGTTGATGAGTTATGCATGTCCGCTTATACAAACGTGTTCGCAGAATCCACTGGATTCTGCTAATCATTAGAGTTGACGAGGGAACTGTTGAAGTACAGGACTCACTAGTTAAAGACCCTGAAGAATACATCAGCCTGTTTTGGATGCTCGATAGGTAATTTCAATCATTATCGCAATATGTCGGCCTCATTAGTTCATTTCCTGATATCAAGTAATTAATAATTCCTTTATTCATTTTCTTTGTCGGGCAGGGTTTGGAAAAAGTTCATCAAAGAGGTTGTCGGTGTCTGGAAACCAGAGCTGAAATGGCGACGGTCCAAGGTAATTAAGTAGTACTAGCTACGTCCGTGCATCTCTTTATTTCTAGTTTCAATACCATTATCATGGTTGATTATTATCTGATTGAATTATATTCTCGTAAAGTGTATGTGTCATGAAAAGGGGAATAATTTATGTGCATACTACGTTTGCGAGAACATTCGCTTTATGACCGAAAGGAGCGGAGATGCAAGACATCTTTGGGTACGTAAACACTATTCACAATTTTTTTTATCATGACCTAATATATATACACACAACTAATATATTCATATTGATCTCCTTCTTTAAAGATGGTGGAGATGCGGGATTGGCTCCTACGAAAGGACCGCATACGAGCACTTCAAGAGGAAATGGCGGGATTTTTGCTTGAGGAGGTCATAT
Organism: Elymus sibiricus; assembly: GCA_039707655.1. Taxonomy (NCBI): domain Eukaryota; kingdom Viridiplantae; phylum Streptophyta; class Magnoliopsida; order Poales; family Poaceae; genus Elymus; species Elymus sibiricus. Next base: position 536,370,488 of record CM077675.1, read on the forward strand.
CTCCCGATGGAGAATACCATTTCACCTAATGCCTGCATGTAATGATCTGAAAATTGTAGGAGAAATTGTATATACCAAATTGTATATATATATGTGTATGCATGGTCGTACGAGAAATTCTATGATATATGATTGGTTCTACATGAAATTCTATTATATATGCATAACGTGTACAGTATGTAGTAGCGTAAAATATGTTTGAAATGAAAAAGAATTAAATGGACAACACAAAATGAAAAGGAAAAATAAAAAATAAACCCTAAACCCCTAAACCCTTAACCCTTTAGTCCCGGTTGGTGTCACCAACCGGGACTAAAGGTCCCCAGCCCCCGGTGCGCCCTGCCGGCACAGTGGCAGGGATTTACTCCCGGTTCGTGGCCAACCGGGACTAAAGGGTGGGGGCCTTTAGTACCGATTTAATAATCCCGGTTGGTGAACCGGGACTAAAGGCCCTTCCCAACCAGGATGAAAGGCCGTTTCTGCACTAGTGAGAGCAAACCATAAGTTCCTTGCGTCATCTGCAAAGTCCGTGAACTCTCTCTCGATTTTTCTCCACTGCGACCCATTAGCGGGTACTCTCAACATCGCATCTTTCTTACGGTCTTCTTTGTGCCATCGCAACAACTTGGCATGCTCTTTGTTTTGGAACAAACGTTTCAACCGAGGTATTATAGGAGCGTACCACATCACCTTGGCATGAACCCTCTTCCTGGGGCGTTCGCCCTCAACATCACCAGGGTCATCTCGTCTGATCTTATACCGCAATGAACCGCATATCGGGCATTCATTCTTATCCTCGTACTCCTCACCGCGGTAGAGGATGCAGTTCTTAAAGCATGCATGTATCTTCTGCACCTCTAATCCTAGAGGGCAGAGAACCTTCTTTGCTTCCTACGTATTGTCAGACAACTCGTTATCCTTTGGAAACTTATGCTTCATTATTTTCGGTAACTTTTCAAATCCCTTGTCAGATAAACCATTCTCTGCATTCCATTGCAGCAATTCCAGTGTGGTACCAAGCTTTGTGTTGTCATCTTCACAATTTGGGTACAACAATTTTTTGTGTGATCCTCTAACATGCGCTCCAACTTCAACTTCTCCTTTTCACTTTCGCATTCTCTCTCTGCATCAACAATGGCCCAGCGAAGATCATCAGCGAGCACATCTGGTGCCTCTTGATCTTCAGCTTCCCCCGTTGTAGTATCACCGTATTCAGAGAACATAGGATAGTTGTCACCATCCTTTTCTTCTTCATTGTAATCCATCATAACCCCTCTTTCTCCGTGCTTGGTCCAATAATTATAGCTGGGCATGAAACCGGACCGAAGCAGGTGGGTGTGAAAGATTTTTGAGGAAGAGTAATCCTTCTTATTCTGACAGTCAACACATGAACAACACATAAAACCATTCAGACTGTTTGCCTGAGCGACACCGATAAAATTATGCAGGCCCGTAATGTACTCGGCAGTGCGTCGGTCACCGTACATCCATTGCAGGTTCATATGCATTATATAATTAAGTATATCAAAAACCATTACAGAACATCATGAATAGAGAAATGAACAAATTAATACAAGTTCATCACATTAAAACCAAAGTACAGTAGTGATCAAATGTTATTGCTGCAAAAATAAATACATAAAGTTCATACATAGTTCTCATAAAACAACATACAATTATCTAGATAATCTAAAACATACATTGAAACTAACATACAACTATTTAAAACATTTAAATGCAACAAAAAATGCGATCAAAATCGCAACTAAGGTAATAATTGATCCAACAGCATAATGATACCAAGCCTCTTTATTAATGGCATATTTTCTAATCTTTCTAACCTTCAACCGCATTGCATCAATCTGGATCTTGTGTAGATCGACGACATCGGCAACATGCAACTCCAATTTCATCTTCTCTTCGTCAATTCTTTTCAATTTTTCTTTCAAATAATTGTTTTCTTTTTCAACTAAATTTAACCTCTCGACAAGAGGGTCGGTTGGAATTTCTGGTTCACATACCTCCTACATAAAAATATCTATGTAAAGTCGGTCGACATAATTGTCATAAACAGTAAATGAAACAAATAGTTATAAAAGATAATATACCACATCCGAATCATAGACCGGACGAGAGCCGACAGGGGCGGATATCAAAACCATGGCACTATATAATAAGAAACAATAATACAAGTAAGAAAATTATACAAATAACTATCTAAATCATACAAGTAAGATTTTTTTTTAAAAAAGATAAGAACAAGAGGCTCACCACGGTTGTGCCGGCGATGAGATCGGCGCGGGCGATCGACGGCGGTGAGGACGGGGACGGGGACGTGACGGCACCCTAAATCACACCTACACATATGTAAACTAAGAAGTTAATTTGAGCACACACTAACACACACACATGAATACTATACCAATAAGACACACCCTAGCACAGACTAACACACACTAGCTAACACACTAACTCATTAATAGTACCACTAACTACAAAATTGAGATACCTAATTAACAGTACCACACCTACACATGTGCAAACTAAGAAGTTAATTTGAGCTCACATTGCATCTAAATCAAATAAACTCCGACATACACTCCTCCACTAAAACCCACAAATCACTATACTTCTAGAGCATGAAATGAGCTAAACTAGCAATGAGAGATGAAAGGATGAAGTTGCAAACCTTTTAGAACACTTGGATAGTTGGTGCATCGCCAAATCTAGACAAATCTTGGGGAAAATGGAGCTTGGAGTTCGAGCTTGGAGGAAGAACAGAGGAAAAGAATGGATTGTGTGGCTTGGGCATGATGACATATATGCAGGAAACCTTTAGTACCGATTAGTCCCGGTTAGTGTACATCGACACATGCATTGTATCAATGACAGATGAAAGTATAAAGTTGCTAACCTCGATCGAGCAGGAAAGAAAGAGGAGAAAGCTTAATTGTGGCTCGGGCACCTCATATCATGTTTCTTTTGTGTGAACTCAAGTGGCATCATGCTCTCAGGCATTTCATCGACCACCTCCTATGTATAGGAAGGGAAAACAAAATAGCACACACCTCCCGCCTTCTATGAGGAAAAAACAGAGGAGATTGCGGGTAGGGGCGAGGATATATATAGGCAAATTTTTAGTCCCAGCTGGGGTCTAAAGCCGGGACTGAAGACAGATCTTTAGTCCCGGTTGGAGACACCAACCAGGACTAAAGGGTATCGCGCCTGCCGCAACCCCTTTAGTCCCGGTTGGTGTCTGCAACCGGGACTAAAGGTCCCATTTGAACCGGGACTGATGCCTGACGAGCCCCGTTCGGCGTCCTAGCCACTCGAACCGGGACTAATGCTCACATTAGTCCCGGTTCGTAACGCGACCGGGACTATTCCTCCGATTCGGCTAGAACGAAAGCCCTGTTTTCTACTAGTAACCTGGGCTGAAAGGGGTCCACCAGAAATAGTAACCAAAGTAGTCGGCGTCGCAGAGGGTGTGACGTCCTCTTTGAAGACAGAACCAGGAAGCTAAATGAACATCGTCGAGTTAGAACCTTGTCCACAAAAGACGCAGTCGGCCATGGCCGGCTGAGCACTGGGCAGCGAGCAATTCCATGTTTGTCGTTGTTGCCAATATAGCAGTAGTTGATACATCCTAAACGTATCTATAATATTTTTAGTGTTCATGCCATATTTCCGTCATTTATGCAATGTTTTAAAAGGTTTATTTGGACCAAAATATTAATAAAGTGCCAAGTGCCAGTTTCCATTTTTCAATGTTTTTGTTTTCAGGGAAATAGATATTTTGGAATTACAGGAAAATCCAGAAAAAATACGAGGATCACTTATTACCTAGAGACCTAGGTTTTAATAAACCAGGGGAAGTGGTGGTGAAGGCAGAGGGTGACTTCTAGCAAGTTCTTGTTATCGCGTAACGTCTTTGTTTTGGGACCAATGCACTGCAGTATTAGCTAGTGCACAAACACAAACAGGAAACAGTAGCAGTTGTAAACAATATGAGTAAATAGGCCAGAGCAGAGGTTCACCTGCAGCTGTGTACATGTGATTGGGATCATAAGATAGAAAAATAAACATAGGTATGATGATTAAATAATAATAGATTAAATAATAGTAGAATTATAACTAGATAAGTGGGCGATGATTCCTTATGACACCACGACCAACTACCGCCGCATCAAGGATTCGATAGTCCAACCTTGGCCTTAATCCATCTCGTGGGGTTACATTGATTAATAAGGAATTCCAGACCAACGCATTAGCGTTTAGTGACTGCATTGTTGTCCCCCAAGTAATTGGTTCAGACTACCATATTAGCCTTACTGTCACCGGTGTTTGGTATAGCCTTCCACTGTCCCTTGCTAGTTGCCTCTCCTTGTGCCGATCTTCGGTGCATCAGTTACCGGTGAGTCCTAGGATCAAGAAGGAGACAAGATACAAATTGTTGTACAAACATAAATATAAAGGAAATCATACCATGGATACCATAGGTAGCACGTACACGGGGATGTGAGGCTACGCCTCGGCCCTAAGCCCTAGGGGATTACTCACATATCGCAATCAGATCACAGACAAAACACATTGTAGATGGGCTTACTTGATGATGAATGATTAACCATCTTATAATATCGCTGGTTGCGATGGGATCTCGATTACAAGTATAATCTAATGGGAGATGGAGATGGTGGCTACTGCTTGGAGATGACGGCTATGGTGGCGGGTTGGTGAAGACGGCGAACGTGGTATTTAGGCCGGAGTTATGTGTTTCCTTTATATAGTTGCCGGCGTCTGGAATAGGGTTTTTGAGGTGCAGCATCGCGAATTGGATCTCGGGCCCAACAGATAAGTTGCTTGTGCTAACATCACGGAGCCGGAACAAAGTGGTACGACCACTGGTATGAGCGGCCGCGGTCGTACGACTGGTCATCTTCGTCTCTGGAGCCTCCCCTGGCGACTCAGTTTATATGAAAATGATCCTCTCCTTAATTACTTCCCTAATATCCACATATTTCCTCCTCATTACGTCCATAACTGCAAAAAACCCTTAAGACAAGAAGATTTGAACATCCTTGCAATTATTAGTGATTAGTAGTCAAGTTGAAGTGATAATCGCAGAAAATATATGAGAATATCAAGTTTAAAATAAGGAAAATATTAGCGTAAAATCCACTCCTCATGTGCGACAACTGTACTCTTGTTGGGTACATCGCGAAACACCTCGACATTTCCATAATTGGTTCTTCAATATGCCTCCTTTAAAAAAATTAGTGGAATTCTGCCATAGATGTCTTATACAAAATCTATGCTTTGAATCACTAAATAGTTCTCTAACGAAACAAATATTCAGAAGCATTCAAACTATTTAGAACAAATATTCAGAAGCATTCAAACTATTAAGAACATTATTGTCCAAGGAGAGATGTTCACAATGCCAAGGTCTTCTTTCAGAGTGCTTAAGAACCACGTCAAGGATTCTTTGTTTACAATTTGCACCACATCAAAGGCCGCATGATATATGCAGTCATTAGGATCCATTCCTATTGCAGTTAACAAAATCCTTCCAAATCTTCAAATGACAACCATCCAAATATATGACACGCCTACAGGCAAAAAGAAATCCCCTCTTGCATGCATAAAATGAGAAATAACACTTCTTGAACTGGCCATCATCAGCAACTTCTAGAAAAAAAGTACTGCATCGATTAGATCTCCTTAACTCTGCTGCATAATTCCATAACATGTTGTACTATGCTATTTCATCTCCATAAATAATGTTGAATGCAATTTTCCTTGCTCTCCGAAGCTTGGCCCTTTTAATCATCATGTTTCAATCTTGTTGCACCATTCCTCCTAAACCCTTCAGTGAAATTTTCTCATTTGCTCTTATCTTCTTAACATACGTTTCAGCTGTGTATCTAGCAGAAAATGCTCTCACTTGCCACTATTGCTGCAAGTGTGCTAATCTCTGAATGTCTTAACCATAATTCCCTTTTGTTCCGTTGTCAGAAGATGCATAAAAGTACCATGGGCATCCATCATGACACTTAGCTTCCGTACTTGTTTTATCATTCTTGGGAAATCATATGTTGAGTCTCTCCGTGCAACTGTACTCCCTAACTACCTTTCTCACTAGTGCAACAGATGGAAATACTTGCCCAGCATGGAACTTGGGGTCATTCAAATCCGCTTTAGTGAAATATTTGAAATTGAACTTTATTTCCTCATAATCTGAATCTATGAGTTCAAGACAATCATCTTCAGAGTTGTCATGTTCTGCAGTCTGTGTCCCTTTCCTTTTCCATTTATTCTCATCAACAACATGTCCCTCATCCTAGATCAAGTCATCATACCCATCCTCCAAGTCATAGTCACTATCAACTATCTCTAGAACATGATCCGAATCATCTGAGTCAGATTCACTTCATAAATCTTCATCATCCTCTATATTTGCTCTGCTGCTGGCCCTGCTTAGTCCTTCTACATTGGTCCCATCTGCATACTTCTCCTCAATAGTGCTCTCCTCAACAACAACAATGCTCTGCTCTACATTGTTGTCATCCTCTTTCTTGCTCTTCATAGGACTATGCATAGGAGCTAGATGTGCAGTAGGGTCTGCAATCACATCATCCCATTTTTGTCCACTAATACTATCATTAGGTGCGCTGACTTGCGGCTTGGATTGTATTGAGATGAGAGGGCCGATGCAGGTGACGATCGGACCGCCCGGCCCGAGCAGGCGCAGCGGAGACCCTTCCACCGGCCGGCGTGTCGGAGGGAGGTTTTGGGCTCTCACTGAAGGTTTGGCTATAGATGAAGATGACGACAACGACGCTCCCATTGCTGGATCGCTGGAGGTGGCCTCGCTGACGCTATCAGATGCACTATGCGAATCACTCGCGGTGGGCTACTCGGAGGAAGTGGTTGCTGATCTGGTCCATGTGGTCGTCCCAATGAGTGATCCAGGGAGAGAAGGGCTGCGTCTGGAGGGGAGGGTGGAGGTACTACGAAGGGTGGTTCATCGGCGCACGGAGCCGACGGCGGCTCGGCCATGCAGGGGTCCCCTGCCGAAGGTACGTCTACCTTCTCTAAATCTGCAAGACTTCATCGTTCTGAGTTCATGGACCGTCGTTTCTAGACGACGAAAGAAGGGACGGCTGATCGCTTCGATCTGTGATTAACGGCAGCAACATTTGAAAGTACTACTGGGCCGGAGCCACCTGTAGCCGATGCGGGCATGCTGAACACTGGGTATTCGACCCAGTCTCGAGCTGCGGCAGTCGGGCTAGAGGAAGGTGGGCCGGTCGCGGTCGGGCATGAGGCAGCGTACTCGCGAGCGGGCACAAGACCAGCGACACGGTACTGCGGTGAGCGGGCACGAGGATAATTAGGGTTCGACCATGAAGGGTTGTCCCTGGATTCCCTATGTGTGAACGTGGAAGAGCTGCGTGGCTCACGTTACCTGCAATCGCGGCGGACATGGCCGGCCAGGGCAATGGCGCCCATCCGCCTCCCCGTCCTCCACCGCCGGCTGCCAGGCAGGAGGCGCCGGTGCAGCGGCCTAACCCCCCCCCCACCCCCCGTGCATGACGTCTGAGCGGCGGGGCTGGGTGTGGCTGTTAAAGGGGCCGGTCGCGGTCACGGCGGCTACGGCGGTGGCCGTATCGGAGACACGGGATATGGTGGCAGACGGACCTTAGGGGGGGGGGGTCAATGGGGTGATGACGGCTACGATGCTTGCGATGATGATAGGTACCAGGGATTGTCATCATCCGGTGGTGGCCAGGGATACGGCGGTGATCACTAGCTGTTCAACGGCAATGGTGGCCGAGGATTTGTTCCTCCACACAGGAGCTTCGTCAAGGGAGCGTCGGCACACCAATACCGGCCCCGTGGTGGTTTCCGTCCTCACCGTGGGGGTCGGGGTGGCGGTGCTGGTCATCCGCCTCGGCGGGATCCTCCACCAGCTCAGGTGGACACTCCACCCCCCACGGTGACCTCGACTGTGACTGAGACACCGGTGGCGACGCCCGGTATGGCACAGCCGGCGTCAGGCACTCCAGCCCCGGTGTTACCGGGTGAGGCTATGGCGGCTGTGCGTGCTCTAGCGGCGGTGTGCTAGTTGTGAGCTGCTTTGGGATTTTCCCCGAAGAGGACGGGAGAAACAATATATAGTAGCGGGTAGCATTTCCCTCAGTATGGAACCAAGGTTATCAAACCAGTAGGAGATTCACGCAAACAACCATCGACAGCACCTACATTCACAAGAGCAAATACTTGCACCCAACGCAGGCAAGAGGGTTGTCAATCCCCTTGTACTCGTTAATTGCAATGATCAAATCTGATAGTTGTAGATAGATAAATTGCAAAGTAAAATAAAAGTAAATAAATTGGAGCAAAGGAAATAGGGTTTTAGTAATATGATTAAAGTAGACCCGGGGGCCATAGTTTTCACTAGAGGCAACTCTCTCATAAGCATGGCATACGGTGGGTAGACAAATTACTGTTGGGCAATTGATAGAAAAGCACATAGTTATGACGTTATTCATGGCATGATCATGTATATAGGCATTACGTCCATGAGAAGTAGACCGACTCCTGCCTGCATCTACTACTATTACACCACTTCGAGAGCGCTTCTATGCTTGCCTCTCTAGGTATTAAGTTCATGACAAACAGAGTAATGCATGAAGTATGATGACATAATGTAGACAGAATAAAATCAAGTAATATGATTGAACCCCGTCGTTATACCCTTAGTAGCAACAATACAAATACGTGCCTCGCTACCCCTTCTGGCACGAGGTGAGGACACCGCAAGATTGAACCTACTACTACGCACCACTTCCACTAAAGATCTAATCATCAACTTGGCCAAAGAAAACTCATAGATCGGAAAGCATTACATAGCTATAACAATCATACATAATAAAGTTTACAATATAACCCAGTTACTTTCAATGAATAATCTGATCATAAACCCATAATTCATCGGATCCCAACAAACACACCGCACAAAAGTATTACATCATATCGATCTTCAAAGAGAACATTGTATTGAAGATCAGAGAGAGAGAGAGATAGAAAGAGAGAGAGCCATCTAGCTAATCACTATGGACCTATAGGTCTTGTAGGAACCACTCACACATCATCGAAAGGGCAGCAAGGTTGATGTAGAAGCCCTCCGTTATCGATTCTCCCTCCAGCAGAGTACCGGCGGAGGCCTCCTTATGGGATCACGGAAGAACAGAGGCTTGCGGCGGTGAAAAAATTGTTTCGCGTCTCGCTCTGGTGGTTTTGGGATTTTAGGGAATTTATGGAAGTGGAATTAGGTCAGATGGAGATGCGAGGGGCGCACAAGCTCAGGTGGCGCGCCGCCAGGGGGCGCGCCATTGAGCTTGTGGCCCACTCGTATATCTTCTGGCCTCCCCCTGAAGCTTCTAGGGTCCCTTCTAGTCGAGAAAAAATCACCGTAAAGTTTCATCGCGTTTGGACTTCATTTGGTATAGTTTTTCCTTGAAACAATAAAATAGGCAAAAACATGAACTGGCACTGGGCACTAGGTTAATAGATTAGTTCCCAAAAATAATATAAAATTGCATATAAACTATGTAAGATTCATAAAATAATAGCATGAAACAATCAAAAATTATAGATACGTCAGAGACGTATCAGCATCCCCAAGCTTAATTCCTGCTCGTCCTGGAGTAGGTAAATGATTAAACAAAGATATTTTTTATGTTGAATTCTACCTAGCATGTTTATCATGTAATCTTCTTGTGGTATGAATATTGAGAAACGATGAAGTAATTGACATCAACATAATAATATCCGCAATATTAGAACATAATCATTACTCTTCAAGATATACAATGCTTAACGAATGATATGCTTACTCATTAAATTATGTATGCATGGCATGACTCAGTCTTCCTAACATAAGTACAAATCATGAGCACCCCAGTGTCAAATTAGGCAACTGTATCATACTTTTTCATGCGTTTCAGCATTTTCAACTTCACTGAATATATAAGCGTGAGTCATGGACTTATCACTACGAGTGGAATAGAATATGTTGGTAAAGATATAAGGGAAGACAAAAAGTGGAGAAAGTCTCGCATCAACTCGACAGATAGATAGGCAATGGAGAGTAAGCAGTATAGATAGTTTATAAAATAATTTTCACTCCTATGGCTTTTTCTAATCCATTTTATAGGGTCACGACCTACAGTCAACACACTGCTCTGATACCATCTGTAACAACCAAACCTCGAAGGATTTGAGTCTCTGTGCTTACTGTGCTAGTCCCTGGATCGATTCGCTAGCACACACAGTATAGGTGAATACCAGAATAACAAGTGCATCATTTATTACATCGTATGATCCAGAATTGATAAAGTATAACAATCTGCATAGCACATAGCTAGCTTTATTCAATCAAACAACGGAAAAGTAGAAGAAAATAACGATGAGTCCCATCATAGCCCACTGGCGATGCTGAGTGCAGACTCGCGACCCTAATGGTACCTTACTCTTCGTCTGAATATCCTGCAACATGAGACGTTGCAGCCGTATAGGTCAATACATTGAATGCATTGGCAAGTTACATGGGAGAAATAATAAGCAGACCTACATGTATATGCATAGTATAACAAAGGAAGGCTTGATGGTTATTTTGCGGAAAAGCTAATTTTTGTCCTCATAACTACATAATAGTCAAGTTTTAATTCATTTGCTACAATTTAATATATATGGTTGAATTGGCGACACCAACTCCAACCTATTACCATTATTAAGTTTCCCACCAAGTTTATTAAGGGTAACATCTGTCAAGATCATCCAACAACTGTAATGGCCTAGCTGCTCAAATTTATCCATAACCAGGGACACGGCTAATCATGATTAGTTTTTACACTCTGCAGAGGTTAGTACACTTTACCCACTGGACCCAACCCGAAGATTGAGACGAAGTCTTTCAGAAGCAGTCACCTAGTCCCATAGGAGGCCCATCCCAACTATCATAACTACATCTGCTGGCACATCCGGGTAAGGTTTCCACTACTGATCAACTAAGCCAGAGCCCACATGGCCAGTGGTCGCACACGGAAGCTACTAGTCACTAAGTCTGTCTAATCTTTTTGAACCTGGGCGGCATTCCACTTACATTCAGAGGGCCGAAACCATGATGTTCTTGAAACCACCCAGCAATACCACATCCGCCCAAATGTGAATTATATCCATAGTTACTACTCAATTTGTCTTATAATAATCCTCACATAATCTCAATGAATACACGAACCAATCCCCGTCTACATAGCATAGCAGAACTACAACTACCACGATCATCATTGACGAGGAGATAACTCAATAGCATAGCATAATATAATATTCCTATACATGCATAATAATTTCATAGTGTGACATAGACTACATGCATAGACAAATAGTAGGTGAAGGATGATCAAAATGTAACTTGCCTTGGTTCTGTTTCAAAAAGTCACACTCCTGACAATAGTTTGCGTCGCACTCCGGGCAATCTACACGTTTCAAAGAATCACACAAATAAATCACCACAATGAAACAATACCAAATAAAACCAACAGCAAGAAAAATCAATTTTAAAAAACAAAAACAGTATCATAATAGTAGGTATAGTACATCCACAAATCAATAGAAACACAACACAAAAAGAATCTACAAGTTTCGTGAAACGGTTTGCAAATTATGGCCTCCGGAAGGTTTATTTTAAATTTCGTCAAATTCAAATTTGAATATGGCAAACATGCAAAATTTTGTTGCTGTCATATTCTACTGGTCATTGTGAGTGCACAGGAAAAAGAATTATCAAATTTGCGCATATAAATTAAAAGTTAGAGCTATTTGAAAATTGGGTGAAAATCTGTCAAAAATAGACAGAATCTGGAGCTGCTGCGGTTACTGTAGCTTAGCTCCACGTCGCGCGCTGGGATTGGCTGAGAGGGTCTCTGTTCGTGCGTGCGCTCGCCAGAACAGAGAAAACGGCAGCGGTCACGGGCGTTGGCGGCGGTGCTTCTCCGGCAGTCTTCCGACGGAGATTAGGTGGGGGATGGATGCGGCGTTCGCTGGTGGTGGCTAGGGTGGCGAGAACGGCAGCGGGGCTATCCTCTGTGGCCGGCGGCAACGACAGGAACTCCGGCGGGTTCCGGTGGTTTCGGGCGGTCTCTCCGGCGCTCTGCGGCTCCCGGGCGGTGTCAATCGACGCGGAGTGACGAGGGGGGTCGAACAGAACGAACGGTGCGGCGGACGGCGTTCTTACGTCGACGGAAACGTCCGGCGACGGCGGCGATCGGAGGAGCTTCCCGGCGAGATCCAAATCGCCCTCCAGAGGCGTGCGGGCGATGGAAAGGGTCGGGAATAGGGGTCCTGGGGTGCGGGGCAACTCCTACACGTCCAAGGCGTCCAAGGAGAGCACGGGACCGACTGGGGCACGAGATCGATCCGGCTCGATCGCTCGATTTCGCGTGCGGTGTGAGCTGTGTCCGGCTCGAGGAAGAGGATGGTGCGGGTCCCACTAGTCAGCGGCACTGCGGCGGAGGGAAGAAAGAAAAAAAATACTAAGGGGAGGGGTGGTGGTGTCTGTGGGCCGGGCCGCCAGCTGCTGTGCTGCGCGCGCGGGGCCGCAGTCCCGGTTGGGCCACTGTGCGGCCTAACTGCACAGTGCGGCTCCGTTTTTTTGTTTTAGAAAACCATCACAAATTTATATTGTGGCTAAAATAAAATACCAGAATAATTCCTAAAAACAAAATCACACACAGCAAAAATACTAATACTAATATATACTACAGGAACACTAGTTCCAAGCCTAATGCAATTTTCTGAAAATAAATTTTATGCAAAAAGGCCACACAATGAGCATTGCAAAAATAAACTTAAAAGAATTTGGAGTTTAAATAATTGCAACAACACATCAGATGAAATACAAATATTATTCTGGACATTATGTACTTTTTTATTTGACAGGGGAGAAGTCATATTATCTCCACTCCAATAATTTGCCTTTAGTTGCATAATGAAAAGAATTTTCAGAAGAATAAATATTGCATAGAAAAATATGAGATGCATATGAATGATCTATTAACATCCTAATTTAGGAAAATTGGGATGTTATAGGGCAACTTATGATACTTGTGGGATATGAGACATTGGTTGGTGGAACCATGTCATATTAGATGACTCTGTAGTGAAAACTCCTGATATTCCTTTGTTGTAGGAAAAAGCAATAAAACCACCTTTTATGCAAACAAAACTCAGACACATAGCCACAAAGCCTTATTGCATATAGTATAGACACTGACCTACACGGCTGCAACGTATCATGTTGCAGGTATATTCCTACGACGAGTAAGAGTACGACTTAGGGTTACTGTCTACACTCAACCTGCCGTTCGTGTTTATTTGGGACTCCACACCCGTTGATTGTTTCCGCTGAGATTTAAGAGGTATATATCAGTTTTACTTTATTTACATGTGATTACACTTTGATATATACATTGATGTACTGTGTGTGCCAGCATACTGATCCAGGGATGGCACAGACACACAGAGGCTTGACTCATTTTGAGTCGGGTCCCTACAATGGTGGTAGTGCCGGAGGCGACAGCGACACCGCGGGATACTGGTAGTGACAAAGGGAGCGACAGATCAGAGAATGAGCGGCCAAACAAATGGGCACGCAAGAAAGATAAAATGTGCTGCTATCGGTGTGGTGAGCCCGGACACTATGCGCTGGGTTGCACTGTGGACCTATGTGATATATGCCTAAAACCGAAGCACATTTCAGGAGAGTGCCCGCTATTACTGGCCGCTAAACCAGTGGTGATGATTTATGGGGTTAGCAACAGCAAACTGATGTTCTTTGAGACGCCCCGCACCACCGTAGATACAGCCCGCATGGAGAGCCTGAGGACTGGCTTGGTGAGGGTGACACACGGGACACTGATAGAGGAGCAGATTGTGCAGCCGGTTAGGAGGCTGGTTTCGGCCAGTTTACAGTGGTCTCTAGTGTGAGTTGAGGACCAGCTGTATAGAGTCTACTTTCCTAGGAAGGAAGATCTTGCTCGACTGCTCAAGTTTGGTATCAACAGGGTACCGAACAGCTCATGCATACTGTAGTTTGATGAGTGCAAGAAACAAGAGCCGGAGGGGTCATCTCAGAGATAGATTTGGGTCAGACTTTCAGGACCCCGTCAGCACCTCTGAATGATTTTTTGATTACTTGGAGTCTGGGCTCGGTATTAGGTAAGACTGAGCAGGTGGACATGCCATTTACTCGCGCTCGTGGCATTACGAGACTGTTGGTCAGTGTGATGGAGATAGAGCACGTGCCGGATTTTGTGCCTTGGAGTTATGAGGGTATCACATATGATCTTGAGGTTGAGATAGAGGGCCATCCTTACGTTGACGAGACTACTAAAGGGAATGATGTGGATATGACTGAGGGAGGTGACGGGAACGGGAACCAGGATAATGGCATGGATCACGATAAGCGTGATAGCACTCCGAGAGATGTGGAGCAGACTACTCAGTCGGCAGAGGCACCTGCGGACAAGGGGACAGCACCTCCGGTGACCCGTATGACTAGACTGAGGTTTGGGTCATTCAGGGCTTCATCTGCGCCCAATCGCCTCTGGGCGACAGGGCCGAGATGGAGGAGCTGGAGGAGCAGAAGTTGCCACCGCTTTCGCCGGTGGAATCGCCGGTGCATTGGGAGCTGTCCACATGTGGGCGGGCAACGTCACCATCTTTGGCGGTTACGGTGGTGGGCCCGAGGTAGGAGGCCTCGGCGCAGCCGCCCCAGGCGTCTCAGCGGCGGCTGAGTTTTCCTCAAGTGGATCAGGTTGGGGGGAGTCCCAGGCAGGTGGCCTTGCACTCCCCTACTGCGCCGCAGTGGTCTACGCCGGTCCGGATACCTTCCACCTTTTCGACGGGTGGGGAGGAAGGCCCGGCGAAGGTGATCTTGACACCAGCGAAAAGGAGATGTACTTCAGTGGCGAGCCCTAGGGAGGCGGCCTCGTCCCACTCCCCTTCGACGACAACCTTGTTGTCTCTAGTGCGGTCACTGGAGCCGACCCCAGGGAGACCAGCTGGGTACCAGGGAGGCGGCCGGGTCTCGGCAGACCGTACGACGACAGACATGAATGCGTTCGTAGGGATTCCGGACATGACGTCCGGTGACGGGCGGATGAGTCACCGGATGCAGGACCAGCCGGACGCGGATGACCTGCAGTTTGGGCATGCCATGCGGGCAGCCAAGCTTCGAGACATCGAAATTACTACAAGTATGTTCGTCAATATGAGTTGTTCTATTTTACACTTTACAGAAAATGAAATTGTTAGTAATCCTCATAACTTGGGAGTTTCACTCGGTAATAATGGGAAGGAAGTAGCTAAATCAGTGAATGACTTGTTAGACTAAGAAGCTGATAGAGCAATGGAGATGCTTCCTAATATTGCGGCGGTAAAACCTATGAATGATAGTGATATTAATGCTCTTGGGGTCAGGACGCTAGAGTGCCTGTGCGAGGACTTAGTGCCCACCAGTGTGATAGATGATGAGGATGATGTTACGGTTGCAGAGGGGTATTCGGATCCTTTGCAACCACATGATGTTCTACAAACTGACCTCGGTCATAAGGACTCACAGGTGATGCAGGATAACCCAAAACGTTCCTGGAAGAGGAAGGTTTACCCTATGTCGGTAGTTCATAGAAGCGCGAGAATAAAATTCAAACAAAAATATCTTGATGAAAAATGAAAAGAATCTTTTGGAATAGCAGAGGTCTGGCAGACTTGGCTAAAAGAAGATTCCTTGCTGAAACTTCACTAGAACATAAACTGGACTTTATTGCCTTAGTTGAGACGGGTAGGGACAACTCTACGCCGTAGTTTCTTAGTGGCTTCTATTTTGATTGGCATTGTTTACCACCAAGAGGAAGATCCGGCGGGAAGTTACTTGGGGTCAAGTGCGAAACGCTAGAAGTGGTGGATGTCGTACTTGGAGACATTGCCCTTAAATTTCGAGTGCGATTGAAAATTGATGGGTTCAGATGGGCTATAGTTGCCGTTTATGGAGTGGCACAATCACAACTTAAACTAGATTTCCTGGTGGACCTAGTGCAGGTTTGCGGGGATGAGAGGTTACCTATCTTGGTAGGACGAGACTTCAACATGATCAGGAGGAGAGAAAAAAAGAATAATGACAACTTCAACGAAAGATGATCATTCATGTTTAATACTATTATCGAGAGTCTGGATCTGAGGGAGATTGACCTCACAGGAAGACAGTACACCTGGGCGAACACATTGTAGAATCCAACTGACGAGAAGTTGGATCAAGTTCTTGCCAGTGTAGAGTGGGAACAAAAATTTCCTCTAGTAACAGTGCAAGTGTTACAGAGGGGGATTTCGGATCATACCCCTTTGCTTGTTGACTCTGGGAGGCGACCCATATGGGCAATAAGAATGTCTTTTCTTTCAAAACAGCGTGGTTCGAGAGATAGGGCTTCATCGATCTCGTAGCATGGGAATGGGCTATGGAGACACGTGGCAATTCAAATGTTGATAGATGTAAAAATAAGATCAGGCCTTTGCGACAGTTCTTGCGAGGCTGGAAAAAGAATGAAAGTGGGATTTATAAAGTGGAAAAAGAAAGGCGTCTCCACCTTATAAATGACTTGGACTTGACTGCCGAACCTATCTTACTAGATGCGAATGAGTGGGCTTCTAAGATAGAGGCCGAGGGGAAGCTACGTGTACTTCTCAGAGAAGATGAAATTAAATGGGCACTTAGAGCTAAGGTGTGGCTGGTTGTCGAAGGAGATGATAATGATGACCCACAAGTATAGGGGATCGTAACAGTCTTCGAGGGAAGTATTTCACCCAATTTATTGATTTGACACAAGGGGAGCCAAAAAATATTTATAAGACTTAGCAGTTGAGTTGTCAATTCGATCACACCTGGGGAGTTGTTTCTCTACAACAAAGTATTTAGTAGCACAGTTGTTTGATAGTTTTTTATAGTAGCGGTAATAGTAGCAGCAATAACAGTAACAGTAATAGTAGCATTTTTGTAGTGATTGTAACAGTAGTAGCAGCAGTAGTAGTAACTTAGGAAACACAATATGAGCAAAGCATAGGCATTGGATCAGTGATGGATATTTGTGTGGATGACATTCATCATGTAACAGTCACAACCTAGAGCGATACACAATAGCTCCAATTCATCAATTCAATATAGGCATGTATTCCGTATATAGTCATACGTGCTTATAATAAGAACTTGCATGGCATCTTTTGTCCTACCCTCCCGTGGCAGTGAGGTCCATAAGGAAATCTAAGTGATATTAAGACCTCCTTTTAATAGAGAGCCGGAACAAAGCATGGACACATGGTGATTACATGAACTCCTCGAATTAAAGTCATCCCCGGAGAGTATCCCAATTATTGTCAACTTGGGGTCTACGGTTCAGAACAATAGCAAGTGCATACAACTAGCAGATAGGATCAAGAACTCATATATATTCATGAAAACATAATAGGTTCAGATCTGAAATCATGGCACTCGGGCCCTAGTGACAAGCATTAAGCATAGCAAAGTCATAGCAACATCAATCTCAGAACATAGTGGATACTAGGGATCAAGCCCTAGCAAATTGACTCGATTACATGATAAATCTCATTCATCTCCATCACCGTCCAGCAAGACTACGAAGGAATTACTCACTCCCGGTGGTGAGCATCATGGATTTGTCGATGAAGAAGGGTTGTTAATGATGATGGCGACAAATCCCCCTCTCCGGAGCCCCGAACGGACTCCGGATCAGCCCTCTCGATGATGAACAGGAGGTGGCAGCGGCTCCGTATCGTAAAATGCGATGAACTTATAGGACTAGAGGTAGGGCAAACGGAGGCTCGAGGGGCCCACAAGCTCAGGTGGCACGCCCTAGGGGGGCGCGCCACCTGAGCTTGTTGCTCTGTTGTGGCCCCACTCCAGCAGATATCTTTGCCAATATTTTTTATTAATTCCAGAAAAATTCTCCGTAAATTTTCAGCCAATTCCGATAACTTTTATTTCTCCACAAAAACAACACCATGGTAGTTCTGCTGAAAACAACATCAGTCCGGGTTAGTTTCACTCAAATCATGCAAATTAGAGTCCAGAACAAGAGAAAAAGTGTTTGGAAAAGTAGATAACTTGGAGACGTATCAGATAACACATAGTTTTTCCATATGATTGCAAATGGAAAGCATAGAAAGAAGAAGATTTTTCAGCTTGAACTGAATGAGGGTACAATTGTAGGACATGAGAACCTAAAATTGTACATCTCTAACTACTATAAAAAAACTATTTGGAGCGCCTGAGGACAATTTTGTGTCACTCGATGAGCGTGTGGTTGGGGATTTACCTCAACTAGGGGCAAACGAGAATGAGATTTTGTCTGCGCCATTCATTGAGAAAGAGGTGTTCGAGGCGAACCAGGACCGGATGGTTTCCCAGCAGAGTTTTATAAGAGATGCTGGCATATCATTAAGGGTGACCTCATGCCTAGGTTCCATGACCTGTTTAACTGCCAACTTCAACTATTCCACCTAAACTTTGGAACGATAATGTTGTTGCCAAGGAAGGAGGAGGCTGTTCGCATTGAGCAGTTCAGATCGATATGTTTGCTTAATGTGAGCTTCAAAATCTTCAATAAGTTGGTACGAACCAGCAGACATGGATTGCACATAGTGTGGTACAACCAACTCAGACGGCTTTCATGCCGGGCAGACACATACTAGAGAGTGTGGTTGTCCTACATGAAACTTTGCATGAAATCCACCCGAAGAAAGTGGATGGGGTTGTCTTCAAGGTGGACGTCGATAAGGCCTATGATAAGGTTAAATGGTCATTCCTCCAACAGGCCTTACGTATGAAGGGTTTTGACGATTCCTGGAGGAATCAGGTCGAGTCCTTTGTTCAAAAAGGCAATGTCGGGATTAAGGTAAATGATGACACATGTCATTATTTCCAAACGCAGAAGGGCCTAAGACGGGGGGACCCGATGTGTCCTATTTTGTTCAACATAGTGGCAGATATGTTGGCAATTCTAATCGGTCGGTCCAAAGAGGACGGGAAAGTAGGCGAACAAGTACCCCATCTGGTAGATTGTGGTGTGTCCATTCTACAATACGCAGATGACACAATTATTTTCATGGAACATGATATGGCAAAGGCTAGAAATATGAAGCTAGTCCTCTGCCTTTTTGAGCAATTGTCGAGGTTGAAGATCAAGTTTCACAAAAGCGAATTGTTCTGTTTTGGGAGAGCCAAAGAAGAACAAGATGCTTATAGACAATTGTTTGGATGTGAATTAGGTTCTATACCATTTACCTATTTGGGTATACCAATTCATCATCGTAAGGTATCCAATAAGGAGTGGAAATGTATTGAAGATCGATTTGAAAAAACACTAAGCAGCTGGAAGGGTAAGCTTATGTCTTATGGTGGGCGGCTTGTGCTGATCAACTCCGTGTTAACAAGCATGCCAATGTTCCTATTGTCTTTCTTTTAAGTGCCTGTAGGGGTACGGAAAAGGTTAGACTTCTATCGATCACGATTTTTCTAGCAATGCGATAAAATCAAGAAAAAATACAGGCTTACCAAGTGGGATATTATTTGTAGACCGAAGGACCAAGGTGGTCTAGGGATCGAGAACTTAGAGGTACAGAATAAATGCCTGGTCAGCAAATGGTCATACAGGCTTTCGGTTGAGACCGAAGGAATGTGGGTACAAATTTTGCGGAATAAGTACCTACAATCGAAGACCCTGGCCCGGGTTTCTGTGAGACTCAATGACTCGCCTTTCTGGAAGGGACTAATGAGGACGAAAGCAGCCTTTTTCATAGAACAAAATTTATCATTGGGAACGGTAACACGACTAGATTCTGGGAAGATACTTGGTTAGGGGAGACACCACTAGCCACACAATATCCTTCTCTCTATAATATTGTGCAACATAAAGATGCTTATATAGCTACAATATGACAGTCTGTCCCTTTAAATATCCAGTTTAGGAGGTCACTAGTAGGTGACCGATGGGACAGTTGGCTACATCTTGTGCGGAGGTTGATGGACGTTCACCTCTCTGATGAGCCAGATACGCTTTACTGGAAATTATCTGTGAATGGGACATTCTCCGTCAGGTCTATGTATTTAGACTTAATTGATTCTGGTCCAATTCTGAAATCAATTCATATTTGGAAGATTAAAATTCCTTTAAGAATCAAAATCTTCATGTGGATTGTTCATAAGGAAGCGATTCTGACTAAGGATAACTTGACCAAGCGAAGATGAGAGGGTAGTAAACGATGTTGTTTTTGTGATCAAGATGAAACCATAAAACACCTGTTTCTCAAATGCCGTCTTGCCAAACTTTCATGGCGTACGATTCATGTAGTGTAGCCAAGTAGTATTAACACGTTATTTGGGATGTGGCTGGATGGAGTGGAGCCATGTACTGCAGGACATATTCGGATAGGAGTATGCGCATTACATTGGACTATATGGAACTGCAGAAATGACATGATTTTTAACAGACAAACTCTTATAATTTTTTTCCAGGTTATATACAGAGCCACTGCTTGGATCCGTACGTGGTCGTTACTCAGTCATGCGGAAGCCAAGGAGCATATGGCTAGTGGGTGCAACCGTTGGGAGATGGTAGCACGGGATACTTACAACCGGTTTGGATGGCGGTCGAATAATAGGCTAAGTGGACTAGTAGAAAAAGGACCTTTAGTCCCGGTTCGTAAGGGCCCTTAGTCCCGGTTGCTCATCCGGGACTAAGGGCCCTCACTTTTAGTCCCGGTTGTGTTACGAACCGGCACTAAAGGAGCTCCACATGGCCACTGTCGCGCGCCTGGCAGGAGAACCTTTAGTCCTGGTTGGTAATACCAACCGGGGCTAAAAGGAAGCCACGGGTCAGCACCAGCCAAGCGCTGGGTTTTTTTTGAAAGGAGGGGTTTAGGATTTTGGAGGTTTAGGGGTTTCATATTGTGTTTCCCCCTTTTCTTTTTGTGTTTACCATTTAATTCTTTTACATTTAGGGTTTTCATTTTTATTTTATGTTTTCCATTCAACTCGATGCTAGCTACTACATATAGCAATGAAGGACCCATTACACAAATCGTGTCATGAATATAGAGAGAAGTGGCCTCTCTTTCTCCGTGCTTGGTGGAACAACAAGTTTTCGTATATCTATTCGACGCTAGTACGTACAGTACACATTCATGCATATATACAATGTAACATCTCTTACGATCCCTATCTAATTTCCAACTGTCACTATCAATTCTCGATGGTATTCTCCGGTTTTAGCTATGATCTCTTCAAGGAAGAATCCCGCTAATTCCTCTTGAATTGCTTGTATGCGAGCCTTTGGTAAGAGTTCGTCCCGCTTCCGTTCGATCTAATTTAAAGAAGGGGGTCAATATATATATATATATATATATATATATATATATATATGAATGAAACTCAACACAATTGATGGTAATAAAATAAATTTGTGAATGTTGTTTACGTACTTCAAGTTGTTGAAGTAATCTGCCCGTCTCAGAGGTCGTCTGGCGAATGAACTCACAAACGTAGTATCCACATAAATTAGTCCCCCTTTCCTGCCTCGAGCACTTTACGAGAATAGAGTTCTGTCAAAATAATAATCAAGCATGATAGTGGTATTGAAACTACAATCAAAGCGATGCGCGGACCTAGCTAGTACTACTTACAGTGAGTTGTTCAAATCGCAGCTCCTCTCTCCATTCACCCATAGCCTGCTTGGTGAACTTTTTCCAAACCCTAACCGGCAAAGAAAATGAATAAAGGAGTTATTAATTACTTGATATCAGGAAATGAACGAAAGTTGCCGATATAGTGCGATAATGATTGAAATTACCTCTGGAGCATTTCTCTTAGGTTCGCCCACAACTCCATGTCTTAATGTAACGAGTCCATGACAAGTACTTTTCCTGCGTCAAGCTGAATGAGTAGCAGAATAAAGTGGAACCTGCGCACGCATAGCTCATCAATTACACTTAACATTGAGTAATCGAAACAGAATGATGTGTGAAAGACAGTATAACACTCACGCGAAGTTGTAAGGAAATAGTATTTCTCTTTTGGTTTGTTGTGCAATTAACGCCTTTAGCAAGATCTTCTCTGTATCCTTGGCGTTCCATTTTAATGTAGCTTCATGAATAGTATTTGGGTTAATGAACCCAATGTCCCAGATTCCTCCTGTTTTGCATTCAAGGATCTTCTTTCTGCATAATATATATAGTGAGGATAATCATACATGCAATGAACGAGCGGAGCTAGAGACTTAATTACAGAAATGATACTTACAAACAAAAGCAACTGACAATAGATTTGTCGATGGCATATTGATTGTGTAACTGAAATAATTCTTCAAATGGAACGTAAATCAACTCGTCTCCGTTGAAGTAATGCTCATCTTTAACCCCCGCAATGATATAGTCCTCCCCTTGCTCTGAGGCTTCCAAGTACCAGTCATGCAATCTTCGCATCATTGTTGATAGACGCGGGAGCTCCTCAGGTTTGACGAGAGGCTTCCCGTGCTCGAATCTAAAGCCCACCACCTCCGCCTTTTCAAATTGTACCTCATCGCCTAAGTAATCACCATGAGTGAAACCAGGAGCAGCGGCCGCTACCTCCGGATCATTAGCGATATCGGGAAACACCTTCAGCGGGGGGCACGATAGGTTTTTCTGTTCGCCCAGCTAGGGAATTGTTTTCCCCTTTGCACTACTGCTAGTACTTGCTGACCGCTGTTCTGGATCTCTATATGACTTTACAATAGAGCGGTCATAGTCTGATAGCGGTGGAGACGGTGTTGGTTTCGTAAGGTTTTGCAAACAGTGCCTCGATTTTACCGGATCTATTTTCTCTGTTCGAACTGGAAGTTTGGGTCCAAGATGGTGTTTCACGTCGGCACACACGGTCTCGTTCAATTCCTCGTCAGTCATGTCATATGCTAACTTGGCAGGAGCCTTCTTGACGCTACCTGCTCTGGGTTTCTTCGCTGTTGTACTACTAGCTGCCGGAGTGGTGGCAGATCTCTTCCGCCGCTGCTAAGGCGGCGGAGGAGGTGGAGTCAGCTGACACGGCGGATTCTGCTGAGGGGCCTCCTCCGTCGTAGTCCGCTGAGGCGGTGGAGACAGCTGAGGCGGCGGAGGATTCTGCCGGGCCTCCTTTGTTACCTCGGCAGCTGGACTATGAGGAGTCTGTTGAGGGGCCTCCTCCAGCTGAGGGGCCTGCTGAGATAGAGCTGGACTGTGAGGAGGAGGAGTCTGCTGAGGGGCCTGCTGAGATAGAGCTGGACTATGAGGAGTCTGCTGAGGGGCCTCCTCTGGTTGAGTCTACTGACGCGGCGTCCATCGTGGAAGCACCATGATTTCCTTTCTCCATAGAATGGTAGTCCTTATGGCATCACCCAGATGAGGCTCCCCTTCACCTGTAGGGTACTCAAGGTCCATCCCCTCAAATCCGTTGGTAACTTCATCCACCCCGACAAGAGCATAGCCATCTGGAATCGGACCGCAATGGAAAGTTCCATCAGGTCGAGGAGGTAAGACATAGCCAACCGCTACCTTCAAGGTTCATTTCATACATTTCGCAATTAGCTCACAATGTTCCCTCTCCGTGATATCATACACGGGGTAGCGAGGAGCTGTGTTATCAGGCCGAACGAGCTCCGTGGAAGCCACGCTGCTTTTCGGCTGAGATGGTGGGGTAGCTTCGTGGGCAGTATCGAATGAAGAATCTTCGTGCTGGTGAGATGGTGGGTCGGTAGCTCACTGACTGGTAAGTTCCGCTAATTTCTTCTCTTGCAACGCTATTCTTTTTTCTAAATTCTGCATCCGGTCTGCTTCCTCTTTCTTATTTCTCCCTCGGCTTCTATAACCAGTGCTGTCGGGAAACCAATGCACCCACGGAACGGAGCCTGATGTGCCTCGTGTTCATCCAGGGTGTTCAGGATTCCCGAGGGCGAGTGACAGCTCGTCCTTCTCTCTGTTGGGATGGAACCTTCCTTCCTGCTAGGCCTGGATTGCTTCCTGAATCTGTTTGACGGGTGTTTCAAGTTGAGATTTCGTGTAAACACACTTCCCTGTTTCTAGGTGCAAAGTTCCCCCATGCCCGAAGAACCAAGTCCTTGCCCGTTCGGGCCAGTTCAATGTCTCTGGTTCGATCTCTTTAGCAAGCAGTTCATTCTCAACTTTGTCCCACGTAGGCCGGGCAACCTTGTAGCCACTTGACACCGTAACATGGTGATATCGCTTGTTTGCAGCATTTTTCTTATTTATCTGTGACCTTTTCTTAGCTTTCTCCGATTTCTTGTACGCCACGAATGCGGGCAGTGATCTTTTATCTTTGCATATTGACCGGTAATTTCTGGAGTCTCCTCTTTCTCGACGAACTGTTCGTTCAATCTTTTCTTCCAGTTCTTGAATTGTTCTGCCATCTTCTTAAGAGCCCACACCTTGACTCTTTGCTGTATAACTGGGTTATTTGGATCCACCTCTGGCGGTAGGGTGAAAGAGCGAGTTCCAAAGCTCATCTTTGCATCTATCGTCGACATAAGTAACTCCATCATCCGCCTTTGGCTTATTCCATTCTTGAATGGAGATCGGGACGCTGTCCCTAACAACAACTCCGCACTGACTTGCAAATGCATCTGCGCTCTGCTTGGGATGAGTCAGTTTGCCTTCTGCAATGATGGCTTCGATCTTGAACCTTTCATTAGAGTCTAACTTTTTTTCGGGCCTCGTTTCATTATCGAAGATCGACTCGATTCGGAGGGCTAAAAGAAGAAAGAAGCGTTAATATATGTATATACAAATCAATTAATGCATCAAGTCAGCGGAGGCTTAATTAATATATATACCTCGCTGGACTTTGCAACAGTTAAGGCTCCAACACAGGCGGAGCCGTCATCTCCTCCCTCCATTCGATCATCGGAGTCGTCATCCTCTCTTCCCTCACCATCGGTGTCGTTGAGAAATGACAAGGCGACATCATCACCTCCGACGCGGATTATATCCCCCAACATCTCTTCTTGTTCTAAGTCTCTGTCGTGTTCCATAGTTTCTGCAAATATTACAACATGGCAATATACAACCATGAGAGATGGATTAGTGGCAAACATAGACCTAATCACAACAAGGAATCATATGCATATGAGCAATGGATTAGTGGCAAACATCATGCAAAGTTGACAAGTTTTATAACAGTCAGTTTCAGATGATCGTCGAGGACTCCTCCCCCCCCCTCATGTGTCGAAGTTATACCGAAATTATCGGGGTTATGTTTTCATTTGATGTATGAGAGTTGATGGAATTACTAAGTTTGCAATCTTGGCCTTTGAGCCGGCCGTGAGTTGTTAGATTTGTCAATAGGGTTTTACCACAGGCAATCATTTTGACCGCTTCCATCAAATTTCTCTAAGATTTTGCAGAAAATATGAGAGTTGGTTGTTGTGGCCATAGTACCATTCAAATTCCTGAGAACTTGAAGTTTATTCCTGCTAATGGTTTGGTCAACATGTTTTCTGCATCTGCACGATTGCAGCTGGAGCAAATGTTTTTTTGCTCCACTATTAATTTTCTTTAACTAGGATGTTGATAGGATGTGAGATTACATGGTTTTCATTTTTAAGGAGACATGGACTTCCCCTATTAATTTATATGATTTAAAGTCCAGACTGGAATAAGCCTCTTTTGTTTTCATTTTTGCAGCCCCAAGAAAAGTGCAGAAAATGTGTGATGTATTTACTAAACAATTGAAAGAATCCAGTTGTGGTTTCAACCACATATTACTTCTATTACATACTCTTGTTTTTTTTGTAGGGAATCAGGGAGTTTTATTTCAGTTGAAAGGGTTACAATCAGCTATTCGTACATAAATATTCTTGTTAGCCTTGCAATTTCCTTCGATAGCCAAAGGGTCTGTCTATTAATACCCTTTGTATTTGATGGAATGTTGTAGTGAGACAAAACCTTCTAAGTCAAGAAACATGAAACAAAGCTAAAAGCTTGATCTCGCTGAAAAATTAGAACTACAGAGCTCAAGTAGGAACTACTGCATGAGTAGGGCATAGAGCATCAACCAGACGAGCACCGAGCACCGGAGAGGACGGCGAGGACGGCAGCACCGGCGGCACCGAAGAGGACGGCGAGGACGGCGCGGATGGCAGGGACGGCGAGGAAAGCGGCACCGGCGGCACCGGAGAGGACGGCGAGGATGGCGAGGACGGCGGCACAGGAGAGGACGGCGGCACCGGAGAGGACGGTGAGGACGGCGAGGAGGCCCGGCGACGAGGCCGAGCGGGATCGACAGGGGCGGCGATGGTGAGGAGCGATCTCCGGCACAGCAGCCTGGCGGCGTCGTGCTGTGGCTCGGCGTCGGCGGAGAGAATGGGAGAAATTGGCTAGAAAATTCATGAACTGCTGCTTGTATACCCCACCCTTTAGTCCCGGTTGGTGGCTCCAACTAGGACTAAAGGCCAACGTTTAGTCCCGGTTGGAGCCACCAACCGGGACTGAAGGTAAATTTCATTAGGCCAAAGGGCGCGATACCCAACCCTTTAGTCCCGGTTGGTGGCTCAAACCGGGACTAAAGGGTTGGTCTGGGGGGGTGGTGGCCCTTTAGTCCCGGTTTGAGCCACCAACCGGGACTAAAGGGTTTGTCCTGGCGGGTGGTGGGAGTTTAGTCCCACCTCGCCAAGCGAGAGGCGCTAGCACCGGTTCATAAGCCCGCCTGCGCCTACCGTGGTAAGCTCCTCTCAAAGCACAGACAGCTCATCGTCTGGCCCCTCTCTCTGCCCTATGGGGCCTACTGACAGCAGATATTCGTTCGCTGCGGGCCTGCATCCTAGCCCATATAGGGTTTCTAGTCGTATGCAGGCCGTGGTGCGTGAATTCTCCTGCCTAGTAGGCGGGCATTTTTTTATTTTTTGCATAAATGTCAATTTTCGGACCTTCTTCAAATCACATCCTAATTTTTATACATACTCATTTATGTGTAATACACATGATTATCAAATAATTTGAACAAAATATATGAAACCCAACCCTTTAGTCCCGGTTGGTGGCTCAAACCGGGACTAAAGGGTTGGTCTAGGGGGGCGGTGGCCCTTTAGTCCCGGTTTGAGCAACCAACCGGGACTAAAGGGTTTGTCCTGGCGGGTGGTGGGAGTTTAGTCCCACCTCGCCAAGCGAGAGGCGCTAGCACCGGTTTATAAGCCCGCCTGCGCCTACCGTGGTAAGCTCCTCTCAAAGCACAGACAGCTCATCGTCTGGCCCCTCTCTGCCCTATGGGGCCTACTGACAG
Organism: Elymus sibiricus; assembly: GCA_039707655.1. Taxonomy (NCBI): domain Eukaryota; kingdom Viridiplantae; phylum Streptophyta; class Magnoliopsida; order Poales; family Poaceae; genus Elymus; species Elymus sibiricus. The sequence continues at coordinate 536,397,921 of CM077675.1, forward strand.
CAGATATCCGTTCGCTGCAGGCCTGCATCCTGGCCCATATAGGGTTTCTAGTCGTATGCAGGCAGTGGTGCGTGAATTCTCCTGCCTAGTAGGCGGGCATTTTTTTATTTTTTGCATTAATGTCAATTTTTGGACCTTCTTCAAATCACATCCTAATTTTTATACATACTTATTTATGTGTAATACACATGATTATCAAATAATTTCACCAAAATATATGAAATTCTAAAAAATGCAAAACTTTCATATTCTTTCTGTGTTAATGAAAGAGATCATGCCTATTTTTGGTTTTAATTCTAAAGTTTTCTTTTAAACAGATTCATACATGCCTAGTATTCGTTTAATTCTTTTTGCTATTAAAGTTTTTAACAAAAAAATCTTATATAATTTTAAGTTAATATTATTTTGATCATAACAAGAGTTTTATAACCCAAGATACTCATGGTGTGGTGTTTGAACTCCTGATGTAAGATAAGATAAAGGTGCCTCGATGTTCATGAGAATGGCCATCTGATATGTTGTCCTCATTTTCACCAGAAAGCAAGCAGAAAACTCCTCATCTAGACTTGGCTCGGCATGAGGGGTCCTCCGATCAGAGAAACCACATAGTACCTCCAACTTTATGTCAAACAACGTTTCTCTCTTATCATCTCCGATGCTTGGGTCAGTCTTCACTCTGAAGGGAGGAATTTCATGAAAGTTTTCATAATCTTCATCATTTTTTCTCTGTCATATTTATTATTCCCTTTATATTCGACGAGAAGCCAGATGTGACCTTCATACGGAGCAGGCATTCAAAAAAGATCACCAGTACGGAGGACATGCTTCTTTCCGTGATCTGCCTCACCTTTGAAATGCTTGCCTTTCTTTCTTAAGGCATGCTTGGTCGGAAGAAATCGACGATGTCCCAGGTACACATTCTTCTTGCATTTGTCCAAATATATACTTTCAGTCTCATCTAAACTATGCGTGCATGCGTGGTATCCCTTGTTTGTCTGTACTGAAAGGTTACTAAGAGCAGGCCAATCATTGATGGTTACAAACAACAACACTCGTAGGTCAAATTCCTGCTGTTTGTGCTCATCCCACACACGTACACCTTTTTTATTCCACAGCTGTAAAATTTCATCAACTAATGGCCTTAGGTACACATCAATGTCGTTTCAGGGTTGCTTAGGGCCTTGGATGAGCATGTTGGGGAACGTTGCATGGGAAACAAAAACTTTCCTACGCACACACAAGATATATCCATGGTGATGAGCATCTACGAGAGGGAGAGTGAATCTACATACCCTTGTAGATCGCTAAGCGGAAGCGTTAAGAAACGCGGTTGATGTAGTCGAACGTCTCCGCGATCCAAATCGCAAGTCGTCCATCGATCCAAGCATGATCTAGCGCCGAACGGACGACACCTCCGCGTTCAACACACGTACGGCTTGATGACGATCTCCGCCTTCTTGATCCAGCAAGAGGGAGCGGCGAAGAAGAAGAGTTCCAGCAGCACGACGGCGTGGTGATGTTGGTGAGGAACTATTTCAGCAGGGCTTCGCCTAAGCACTACTGAAATTATGACGTAGGAGGAACTAGAGGTTGCCGACACACGGCTTGGGGCAATCTAATGTATCCCGTGTGCTAGCCCTGCCCCTCTATTTATATGTTGAGCCTTAGGGTCTAAACTTGGAGTAAAAGCCTCCTCCAGGTCGGTTTTGCCCGCACAAGGTCGGTTTGGCCCGCAGGGAAAGAGTCCAACTCGGATCCCTGCAGTATCGCGTACAAGCGGTAGTACCGCTTACGATAAGCGGTAGTACCGCCTGTAGCGGTAGTACCGCTTACGATAAGCGGTAGTACCGCCCGTAGCGGTAGTACCGCTTACCATAGGCGGTAGTACCGCCCCAGACGCCAGCAAAACTTCCTTCTGCACTTTCCAATACCTCGTGGGCTTTACCTCTTTGGCTCATATAAAGTGTTGCTGCACCCGAACACTTCGGTAAACATCCGGAACCCCTTCCGGTGAATTCCGGAACCCTTCCGGAAACCAAAACAATATTATCACATATATCAATCTTTACCTCCGGACTACTCCGGAGATCCTCGTCATGTCCGGGATCTTATCCGGGATTCCGAACAACCTTCGGTCACCAACAAAATAACTCAACTATACTAATCGTCACCAAACGTTAAGTGTGTAGACCCTGCGGGTTCGAGAACTATGTAGATATGACTGAGACACCTCTACGGTCAATAACCAATAGCGGGACCTGGATGCCCATATTGGCTCCTACATATTCTACGAAGATCTTTATCGTTTGAACCTCTATGTCAAGGATTCAGTTAATCCCGTATGCTGTTCCCTTTGTTCTTCGGTATGTTACTTGCCCGAGATTCGATCGTCGGTGTCTCTATACCTAGTTCAATCTCGTTACCGGCAAGTCTCTTTACTCGCTCCATAATACAAGATCTCGTGGCTAACATTTTAGTCACATTGCTTGCAAGGCTCATTGTGATGTTGTATTACCGAGTGGGCCCTGAGATACCTCTCCGTCACACGGAGTAACAAATCCCAGTCTTGATCCATGCCAACCCAACAGACACCCTCGGAGATACCTGTAGAGCACCTTTATAGTCACCCAGTTACGTTGCGATGTTTGATACACACAAGGTACTCCTCCGATGTCAGGGAGTTGCATGATCTCATGGTCATAGGAACAGATACTTGACATGCAGAAAACAATAGCAATAAACTGACACGATCATATGCTACGTTCGTAGTTTGGGTCTTGTCCATCACATCATTCTCCTAATGATGTGATCCCGTTATCAAATGACATCTCATGTCAATGGCTAGGAAGCCTTAACCATCTTTGATCAACGAGCTAGTCAACTAGAGGCTTACTAGGGACACAGTGTTGTCTATGTACCCACACATGTATTTGAGTTTCCAATCAATACAATTATAGCATGGATAATAAACGATTATCATGAACAAGGAAATATAATAATAACCAAATTATTATTGCCTCTAGGGCATATTTCCAACAGTCTCCCACTTGCACTAGAGTCAATAATCTAGTTCACATCACTATGTGATTTACATTGTAATGAATCGAACACCCATGCAGTTCTGGTGTTGTTCATGTTTAGCCCTTGGAAGAGGTTTAGTCATCGGATGTGCAACATTCAGATCCGTGTGTACTTTGCAAATATTTATGTCGTCCTCCTTGATGTAATCGCGGATGGAATTGAAACGTCGCTTTATGTGTCTGGTCCTCTTGTGAAATCTTGGTTCCTTGGCTAGAGCAATGGCACCAGTATTATCACAAAACAGAGTCATTGGTTTAAGCGCACTAGGCACTACTCCAAGATCTGTCATGAACTCCTTCTGTTGGGGAACGTTGCATGGGAAACAAAAATTTTCCTACGCACACACAAGATCTATCCATGGTGATGATCATCTATGAGAGGGAGAGTGAACCTACATACCCTTGTAGATCGCTAAGCGGAAGCGTTAAGAAACGCGGTTGATGTAGTCGAACGTCTCCGCGATCCAAATCGCAAGTCGTCCCTCGATCCAAGCACGATCTAGCGCCGAACGGACGGCACCTCCGCGTTCAACACACGTACGGCTTGATGACGATCTCCGCCTTCTTGATGCAGCAAGATGGAGCGGAGAAGAAGAAGAGTTCCAGCAGCACGACGGCGTGGTGATGTGGGTGAGGAACTATTTCAGCAGGGCTTCGCCTAAGCACTACTGAAATTATGACGTAGGAGGAACTAGAGGTTGCCGGCACACGGCTTGGGGCAATCTGATGTATCCCGTGTGCTAGCCCTGCCCCTCTATTTATATGTTGAGCCTTGGAGTCTAAACTTGGAGTAAAATCCTCCTCCAAGTCGGTTTTGCCCGCACAAGGTCGGTTTGGCCCGCAGGGAAAGAGTCCAACTCGGATCCCTGCAGTACCGCGCACAAGCGGTAGTACCGCTGCTACAGTAGCGGTAGTACCGCTTGACCAGCTTAAGCGGTAGTACCGCTGATACAGTAGCGGTAGTACCGCTTGACTAGCTTAAGCGGTTGTACCGCTGCTACAGTAGCGGTAGTACTGCCTTACCAGCTTAAGGCAGTAGCAAAACTTCCTTTTGCACTTTCCAATACCTCGTGGGCTTTATCCCTTTGGCCCATATAAAGTGTTGCTGCACCCGAACACTTCGGTAAACATCGGGAACCCCTTCCGGTGAATTCCGGAACCCTTCCGGAGGTCAAAACACTATTATCACATATATCAATCTTTACCTCCGGACTATTCCGGAGATCCTCGTCATGTCCGGGATCTTATCCGGGACTCCGAACAACCTTCGGTCACCAACAAAATAACTCAACTATACTAATCGTCACCAAACGTTAAGTGTGTAGACCCTGCGGGTTCGAGAACTATGTAGACATGATCGAGACACCTCTACGATCAATAACCAATAGCGGGACCTAGATGCCCATATTGGCTCCTACATATTCTACGAAGATCTTTATCGGTCGAACCTCTATGTCAAGGATTCAGTTAATCCCGTATACTGTTCCCTTTGTTCTTCGGTATGTTACTTGCCCGAGATTCGATCGTCGGTATCTCTATACCTAGTTCAATCTCGTTACCGGCAAGTCTCTTTACTCGTTCCGTAATACAAGATCTCGTGGCTAACACTTTAGTCACATTGCTTGCAAGGCTCATTGTGATGTTGTATTACCGAGTGGGCCCTGAGATACCTCTCCGTCACACGGAGTAACAAATCCCAGTCTTGATCCATGCCAACCCAACAGACACCTTCGGAGATACCTGTAGAGCACCTTTATAGTCACCCAGTTACGTTGCGACGTTTGATACACACAAGGTACTCCTCCGATGTCAGGGAGTTGCATGATCTCATGGTCAAAGGAACAGATACTTGACATGCAGAAAACAATAGCAATAAACTGACACGATCATATGCTACGTTCGTAGTTTGGGTCTTGTCCATCACATCATTCTCCTAATGATGTGATCCCGTTATCAAATGACATCTCATGTCAATGGCTAGGAAACCTTAACCATCTTTGATCAACGAGCTAGTCAACTGGAGGCTTACTAGGGACACAGTGTTGTCTATGTACCCACACATGTATTTGAGTTTCCAATCAATACAATTATAGCATGGATAATAAACGATTATCATGAACAAGGAAATATAATAATAACCAATTTATTATTGCCTCTAGGGCATATTTCCAACAGTCTCCCACTTGCACTAGAGTCAATAATCTAGTTCACATCACTATGTGATTTACATTGTAATGAATCGAACACCCATGCAGTTCTGGTGTTGTTCATGTTTAGCCTTTGGAAGAGGTTTAGTCATCGGATCTGCAACATTCAGATCCGTGTGTACTTTGCAAATATTTATGTCGTCCTCCTTGATGTAATCGCGGATGGAATTGAAACGTCGCTTTATGTGTCTGGTCCTCTTGTGAAATCTTGGTTCCTTGGCTAGAGCAATAGCACCAGTATTATCACAAAACAGAGTCATTGGGTTAAGCGCACTAGGCACTACTCCAAGATCTGTCATGAACTCCTTCATCCAGACACCTTCCTTCGCCGCCTCCGAGGAAGCGATGTACTCCGCTTCGCATGTAGAATCAGCTACCACGCTTTGCTTGGAACTGCACCAGCTAACCGCACCCCCATTAAGAATAAATACGTATCCGGTTTGCGACTTAGAGTCATCCGGATCAGTGTCAAAGCTTGCATCGACATAACCCTTTACGACGAGCTCTTGATCACCTCCATAAATGAGAAACATGTCCTTAGTCCTTTTCAGGTAATTCAGGATATTCCTGACCGCCGTCCAGTGTTCCATTCCTGTATCACTTTGAAACCTTCCGACCATACTTATGGCAAGGCTGACATCGGGTCTTGTGCACAGCATTTCATACATGATAGAGCCTATGGCTGAAGCATAGGGGATGACACTCATCTTTTCTCTATCTTCTGCAGTCACTGGGCATTGAGTCTTACTCAACTTCACACCTTGCATAACAGGCAAGAACCCCTTCTTGGACTGATCCATTTTGAACTTCTTCAAAATTTTATCAAGGTATGTGCTTTGTGAAAGTCCTATTAAACGTCTCGATCTATCACTATAGATCTTGATGCCTAATATGAAAGCAGCTTCTCCTAGGTCCTTCATTGAAAAAATCTTGTTCAAATATTCCTTCACGCCTTCCAACATTTCTATATTGTTTCCAATCAGCAATATGTCATCCACATATAATATTAGAAACGCTATAGAGCTCCCACTCACTTTCTTGTAAATACAAGCTTCTCCGTAAACTTGTATAAACTCGAACGCTTTGATCACCTCATCAAAGCGAAGATTCCAACTCCGAGACGCTTGCACCAGTCCATAAATGGATCGCTGGAGTTTGCAAACTTTGTCAGCATTCTCTAGATCGACAAAACCTTCTGGTTGCATCATATACAACTCTTCCTTAAGGAAACCGTTAAGGAACGCTGTTTTGACATCCATCTGCCAAATTTCATAATCGAAAAAGGCAGCTATTGCTAACTTGATTCTGACGGACTTAAGCATCGCTACGGGTGAGAAGGTCTCATCGTAGTCAACTCCTTGAGCTTGTGAAAAACCCTTTGCCACAAGTCGAGCTTTATAGACGGTGACATTACCGTCCGCGTCCGTCTTCCTCTTAAAGATCCATTTGTTCTGAATGGCCTTACGCCCTTCAGGTAATACTTCCAAAGTCCATACTTTGTTTTCATACATGGATCCCATCTCGGACTTCATGGCCTCTAACCATTTCTTGGAATCCGGGCCCATCATCGCTTCTCCATAGCTCGTAGGTTCATCGTTGTCCAACAACATGACCTCTAAGACAGGGTTGCCGTACCACTCAGGAGCAGTACGCGTCCTTGTCGACCTACGAGGTTTGATAGCAACTTGATCCAAAGCTTCATCATCATCATCATTAACTTCCTCTTCAGCTGTTGTAGGCTCTACAGAAACATCTTTCTGCGCTGCGCTACTTTCAGGTTGAAGTAAAGGTTCAACAACCTCATCAAGTTCTATCTTCCTCCCACTCAATTCTTTCGAGAGAAACTCTTTCTCAAGAAATGTTCCGTTTTTAGCGACAAACACTTTGCCTTCGGATCTGAGGTAGAAGGTATACCCAACTGTCTCCTTTGGGTATCCTATGAAGACGCATTTCTTCGCTTTGGGTTCCAGCTTTTCAGGCTGAAGCTTTTTGACATAAGCATCACATCCCCAAACTTTAAGAAACGACAGCTTTGGCTTCTTGCCAAACCAAAGGTCAAATGGCGTCGTCTCAATGGATTTCGATCGTGCCCTATTTAAAGTGAATGCAGCTGTCTCTAATGCATAACCCCAAAACGATAGTGGCAAATCGGCAAGAGACATCATAGATCGCACCATATCCAATAAGGTTCGATTACGACGTTCGGACACACCATTACGCTGTGGTGTTCCAGGCGGTGTCAATTGTGAAACAATTCCACACTGTCTTAAGTGACTGCCAAACTCATAACTCAGATATTCTCCTCCTCGATCAGATCGTAGGAATTTAATCTTCTTGTTACGATGATTCTCAACTTCACTCTGAAATTGTTTGAACTTTTCAAATGTTTCAGACTTGTGTTTCATTAAGTAAATATACCCATATCTACTTAAGTCATCAGTGAAGGTGAGAAAGTAACGGTAACCACCGCGCGCCTCATTACTATTCGGACCGCACACATCAGTATGTATGATTTCCAATAAGTCACTTGCCCGTTCCATTGTTCCAGAGAACGGCGTTTTAGTCATCTTGCCCATGAGGCATGGCTCACATGTGTCAAGTGATTCAAAATCAAGTGACTCCAAAAGTCCATCAGCATGGAGCTTCCTCATGCGTTTTACGCCAATATGACCTAAACGGCAGTGCCACAAGAAAGTGGTATTATCATTATCAATTCTACATCTTTTGGCATCAATGTTATGAACATGTGTATCATTACTATCGAGATTCAATAAGAATAAACCCCTCACATTGGGTGCATGACCATAAAAGATATTACTCATATAAATAGAACAACCATTATTCTCTGATTTAAATGAGTAACCGTCTCGCAATAAACAAGATCCAGATATAATGTTCATGCTTAACGCAGCCACTAAATAACAATTATTCAGGTTCATCACTAATCCCGATGGTAATCGAAGAGCGAGCGTGCCGACGGCGATCACATCAACCTTGGAACCATTTCCCACGCGCATCGTCACTTCGTCCTTTGCCAACCTCCGTCTATTCCGCAGTTCCTGTTTTGAGTTGCAAATATGAGCAACCGCACCGGTATCAAATACCCAGGCACTACAACGAGACTTGGTAAGGTACACATCAATAACATGTATATCATATATACCTTGTTTGTTGTTGGCCGCCTTCTTGTCAGCCAAATACTTGGGGCAGTTCCGCTTCCAGTGTCCAGTTCCCTTGCAATGAAAACACACAGTTTCTGGTTTGGGTCCAGCCTTGGGTTTCTTCACGAGAGGAGCAACTGCTTTGCCACTCTTCTTGGAGTTACCCTTCTTACCCTTGCCATTTTTCTTGAAACTAGTGGTTTTATTGACCATCAACACTTGATGCTCCTTCTGAATTTCAGACTCAGCGGCTTTCAGCATCGCAAACAGCTCGGCGACTGACTTGTTCATCCCGTGCATGTTATAGTTCAACATGAAGCTTTTGTAGCTAGGTGGCAATGATTGAAGAGCTCTGTCAGTGATAGCCTCTGGCGGAAGGGGCATCCCCAATTCAGCCAGACGGGTGGAGTACCCAGACATTCTGAGCATGTGATCACTGATAGACCCGTTCTCCTCCATCTTGCAAGCATATAATTTATCGGAGATCTCATATCTCTCGATCCGGGCATTCTTCTGAAAGATAAACTTCAACTCCTGGAACATCTCATATGCTCCATGACGTTCAAAACGTCTTTGAAGTCCCGGTTCTAAGCCATACAACATTGCACATTGAACTATTGAGTAATCATCAGAACGAGCCTGCCAGGCGTTCACAACGTCTAGAGACTCAACTGGAGCGGGTGGATCACCAAGCGGTGCAACAAGGACATAAGCCTTCTGGGAAACCGTAAGGATAATCCTTAGATTACGGGCCCAGTCCACAAAGTTACTTCCATCATCTTTCAACTTAGCTTTCTCTAGGAACGCATTAAAATTCAGGGGTGCTACTGCGCGAGCCATGATCTACAACATAAATATTGCAAAGACAACTTAGACTATTGTTCTAGATAATGAGTTTAGTTAATCATATTACTTAAAAACTCCCACTCAAATTGACATCCCTCCGATCATTCGAGTGTAACATGATCCAAATCCACCAACTCAAGTCCGATCATCACGTGAGTTGAGGTGGTTTCAATGGTGAACATCTTCATGTTGGTCATATCTACTATATGACTCATGTTCGACCTTTCGGTCTCTTGTGTTCCGAGGCCATGTCTGTACATGCTAGGCTCGTCAAGTTTAACCCGAGTGTTCCGCACGTGCAACATGGCTTACACCCGTTGTATGTGAACGTAGAGTCTATCACACCCGATCATCACGGCGTGTCTCGAAACGACGAACTTTCGCAACGGTGCACCCTCGGGGAGAACACAATTTATCTTGAAATTTAAGTGAGGGATCACCTTATAATGCTACCGTCGTCCTAAGCAAAATAAGATGCATAAAAGGATTAACATCACATGCAAATCATAAGTGACATGATATGGCCATGAACTTGTGCTTTTGATCTCCATCTCCAAAGCACCGGCATGATCTCCATCGTCACCGGCATGACACCATGATCTCCATCATCTTGATCTCCATCAACGTGTCGCCATGAGGTTGTCGCGCCGACTGTTGCTTCCACGACTATTGCTAACGTTTAGCGATAAAGTAAAGCATTACATAGCGCTTAATGATTGACACGCAGGTCATACAATAATTAAAGACAACTCTATGGCTCCTGCCAGTTGCCGTACTCATCGACATGCAAGTCGTGATATTCTATACAACACATGATCATCTCATACATCACATATATCTCATCATGTAATTGGCCATATCACATCACAACATACCCTGCAAAAACAAGTTAGACGTCCTCTAATTGTTGTTGCAAATTTTACGTGGCTGCTACGGCTTTGCAAGAACCGTTCTTACCTACGCAAAACCACAACGTGGTGTAGTGATTGCTTTTTGATCTTCTAAAAGAACCCTCTTCATTGAAATCGATTCAACTAAAGTGAGAGAGACAGACACCCGCTAGCCATCTTTATGCAACGAAGTTACATGTTAGTTGAAGGAACCTGTCTCGCGTAAGCGTACGCGTAATGTCGGTCCGGGCCGCTTCATCTCACAATACCGCCGAATCAAATATCAACTAGTAACGGCAAGCAATATGTATACACCCACGCCCACAACTCGTTTGTGTTCTACTCGAGATCTCATCTACGCATAGACCTAGCTCATGATGCCACTGTTGGGGAACGTTGCATGCGAAACAAAAAATTTCCTACGCACACACAAGATGTATCCATGGTGATGAGCATCTACGAGAGGGAGAGTGAATCTACATACCCTTGTAGATCGCTAAGCGGAAGCGTTAAGAAACGCGGTTGATGTAGTCGAACGTCTCCGCGATCCAAATCGCAAGTCGTCCCTCGATCCAAGCACGATCTAGCGCCGAACGGACGGCACCTCCGCGTTCAACACACGTACGGCTTGATGACGATCTCCGCCTTCTTTATGCAGCAAGAGGGAGCGGAGAAGAAGAAGAGTTCCAGCAGCACGACGGCGTGGTGATGTTGGTGAGGAACTATTTCAGCAGGGCTTCGCCTAAGCACTACTGAAATTATGACGTAGGAGGAACTAGAGGTTGCCGGCACACGGCTTGGGGCAATCTGATGTATCCCGTGTGCTAGCCCTGCCCCTCTATTTATATGTTGAGCCTTGGGGTCTAAACTTGGAGTAAAAGCCTCCTCCAAGTCGGTTTTGCCCGCACAAGGTCGGTTTGGCCCGCAGGGAAAGAGTCCAACTCGGATCCCTGCAGTACCGCGCACAAGCGGTAGTACCGCTGCTACAGTAGCGGTAGTACCGCTTGACCAGCTTAAGCGGTAGTACCGCTGATACAGTAGCGGTAGTACCGCTTGACTAGCTTAAGCGGTAATACCGCTGCTACAGTAGCGGTAGTACTGCCTTACCAGCTTAAGGCAGTAGCAAAACTTCCTTTTACACTTTCCAATACCTCGTGGGCTTTATCCCTTTGGCCCATATAAAGTGTTGCTGCACCCGAACACTTCGGTAAACATCCGGAACCCCTTCCGGTGAATTCCGGAACCCTTCCGGAGATCAAAACACTATTATCACATATATCAATCTTTACCTCCAGACTATTCCGGAGATTCTCGTCATGTCCGGGATCTTATCCGGGACTCCGAACAACCTTCGGTCACCAACAAAATAACTCAACTATACTAATCGTCACCAAACGTTAAGTGTGTAGACCCTGCGGGTTCGAGAACTATGTAGACATGACCGAGACACCTCTACGATCAATAACCAATAGCGGGACCTGGATGCCCATATTGGCTCCTACATATTCTACGAAGATCTTTATCGGTCGAACCTCTATGTGAAGGATTCAGTTAATCCCGTATACTGTTCCCTTTGTTCTTCGGTATGTTACTTGCCCGAGATTCGATCGTCGGTATCTCTATACCTAGTTCAATCTCGTTACCGGCAAGTCTCTTTACTCGTTCCGTAATACAAGATCTCGTGGTTAACACTTTAGTCACATTGCTTGCAAGGCTCATTGTGATGTTGTATTACCGAGTGGGCCCTGAGATACCTCTCCGTCACACGGAGTAACAAATCCCAGTCTTGATCCATGCCAACCCAACAGACACCTTCGGAGATACCTGTAGAGCACCTTTATAGTCACCCAGTTACGTTGCGATGTTTGATACACACAAGGTACTCCTCCGATGTCAGGGAGTTGCATGATCTCATGGTCAAAGGAACAGATACTTGACATGCAGAAAACAATAGCAATAAACTGACACGATCATATGCTACGTTCGTAGTTTGGGTCTTGTCCATCACATCATTCTCCTAATGATGTGATCCCGTTATCAAATGACATCTCATGTCAATGGCTAGGAAACCTTAACCATCTCTGATCAACGAGCTAGTCAACTAGAGGCTTACTAGGGACACAGTGTTGTCTATGTACCCACACATCTATTTGAGTTTCCAATCAATACAATTATAGCATGGATAATAAACGATTATCATGAACAAGGAAATGTAATAATAACCAATTTATTATTGCCTCTAGGGCATATTTCCAACACCTTCATCCAGACACCTTCCTTCGCCGCCTCCGAGGCAGCGATGTACTCCGCTTCGCATGTAGAATCAGCTACCACGCTTTGCTTGGAACTGCACCAGCTAACCGCATCCCCATTAAGAATAAATACGTATCTGGTTTGTGACTTAGAGTCATCCGGATCAGTGTGAAAGCTTGCATCGACGTAACCCTTCACGACGAGCTCTTGATCACCTCCATAAACGAGAAACGTATCCTTAGTCCTTTTCAGGTACTTCAGGATATTCTTGACCGCCGTCCAGTGTTCCATTCCTGGATCACTTTGAAACCTTCCGACCATACTTATGGCAAGGCTGACATCGGGTCTTGTGCACAGCATTGCATACATGATAGAGCCTATGGCTGAAGCATAGGGGATGACACTCATCTTTTCTCTATCTCCTGCAGTCACTGGGCATTGAGTCTTACTCAACTTCACACCTTGCAATACAGGCAAGAACCCCTTCTTGGACTGATCCATTTTGAACTTCTTCAAAACTTTGTCAAGGTATGTGCTTTGTGAAAGTCCTATTAAGCGTCTCGATCTATCTCTATAGATCTTGATGCCTAATATGAAAGCAGCTTCTCCTAGGTCCTTCATTGAAAATCTCTTGTTCAAATATTCCTTCATGCTTTCCAACATTTCTATAGTGTTTCCAATCAGCAATATGTCATCCACATATAATATTAGAAACGCTATAGAGCTCCCACTCACTTTCTTGTAAATACAAGCTTCTCCGTAAACTTGTATAAACTCGAACGCTTTGATCACCTCATCAAAGCGAAGATTCCAACTCCGAGATGCTTGCACCAGTCCATAAATGGATCGCTGGAGTTTGCAAACTTTGTCAGCATTCTCTGGATCGACAAAACCTTCTGGTTGCATCATATACAACTATTCCTTAAGGAAACTGTTAAGGAACGCTGTTTTGACATCCATCTGCCAAATTTCATAATCGAAAAAGGCAGCTATTGCTAACATGATTCTGATGGACTTAAGCATCGCTACGGGTGAGAAGGTCTCATCGTAGTCAACTCCTTGAACTTGTGAAAAACCCTTTGCCACAAGTCGAGCTTTATAGACGGTGACATTACCGTCCGTGTCCGTCTTCCACTTGAAGATCCATTTGTTCTGAATGGCCTTACGCCCTTCGGGTAATACTTCCAAAGTCCACACTTTGTTTTCATACATGGATCCCATCTCGGATTTCATGGCCTCTAACCACTTCTCGGAATCCGGGCCCATCATCGCTTCTCCATAGCTCGTAGGTTCATCGTTGTCTAACAACATTACCTCTAAGACAGGGTTGCCGTACCACTTAGGAGCAGTACGCGTCCTTGTCGACCTACGAGGTTCGATAGCAACTTGATCCAAAGCTTCATGATCATCATCATTAACTTCCTCTTCAGCTAATGTAGCCTCCACAGAAACTACTTTCTGCGCTGCGCTACTCTCAGGTTGAAGTAAAGGTTCAACAACCTCATCAAGTTCTATCTTCCTCCCACTCAATTCTTTCGAGAGAAACTCTTTCTCAAGAAATGTTCCGTTTTTAGCGACAAACACTTTGCCTTCGGATCTGAGGTAGAAGGTATACCCAACTGTCTCTTTTGGGTATCCTATGAAGACGCATTTCTCCGCTTTGGGTTCCAGCTTTTCAGGCTGAAGCTTTTTGACAGAAGCATCACATCCCCAAACTTTAAGAAACGACAGCTTTGGCTTCTTGCCAAACCAAAGTTCATATGGTGTCGTCTCAACGGATTTCGATGGTGCCCTATTTAAAGTGAATGCAGCTGTCTCTAATGCATAACCCCAAAACAATAGTGGCAAATCGGCAAGAGACATCATAGATCGCACCATATCCAATAAGGTTCGATTACGACGTTCGGACACACCATTACGCTGTGGTGTTCCAGGCGGTGTCAATTGTGAAACAATTCCACACTGTCTTAAGTGACTGCCAAACTCATAACTCAGATATTCTCCTCCTCGATCAGATCGTAGGAATTTAATCTTCTTGTTACGATGATTCTCAACTTCACTCTGAAATTGTTTGAACTTTTCAAATGTTTCAGACTTGTGTTTCATTAAGTAAATATACCCATATCTACTTAAGTCATCAGTGAAGGTGAGAAAGTAATGATAACCACCGCGCGCCTCAATACTCATCGGACCGCACACATCAGTATGTATGATTTCCAACAAGTCACTTGCCCGTTCCATTGTTCCAGAGAACGGCGTTTTAGTCATCTTGCCCATGAGGCATGGCTCACATGTGTCAAGTGATTCAAAATCAAGTGACTCCAAAAGTCCATCAGCATGGAGCTTCCTCATGCGTTTTACGCCAATATGACCTAAACGGCAGTGCCACAAGAAAGTGGTATTATCATTATCAATTCTACATCTTTTGGCATCAATGTTATGAACATGTGTATCATTACTATCGAGATTTAATAAGAATAAACCCCTCACATTGGGTGCATGACCATAAAAGATATTACTCATATAAATAGAACAACCATTATTCTCTGATTTAAATGAGTAACCGTCTCGCAATAAACAAGATCCAGATATAATGTTCATGCTTAACGCAGGCACTAAATAACAATTATTCAGGTTTATCACTAATCCCGATGGTAATCGAAGAGCGAGCGTGCCGACGGCGATCACATCAACCTTGGAACCATTTCCCACGCGCATCGTCACTTCATCCTTTGCCAGCCTCCGTCTATTCCGCAGTTCCTATTTTGAGTTGCAAATATGAGCAACCGCACCGGTATCAAATACCCAGGCACTACAACGAGACTTGGTAAGGTACACATCAATAACATGTATATCATATATACCTTGTTTGTTGTTGGCCGCCTTCTTGTCAGCCAAATACTTGGGGCAGTTCCGCTTCCAGTGTCCAGTTCCCTTGCAATGAAAACACACAGTTTCTGGTTTGGGTCCAGCCTTGGGTTTCTTCACGAGAGGAGCAACTACTTTGCCACTCTTCTTGGTGTTACCCTTCTTACCCTTGCCATTTTTCTTGAAACTAGTGGTTTTATTGACCATCAACACTTGATGCTCCTTCTGAATTTCAGACTCAGCGGCTTTCAGCATCGCAAACAGCTCGGCGACTGACTTGTTCATCCCGTGCATGTTATAGTTCAACACGAAGCTCTTGTAGCTAGGTGGCAATGATTGAAGAACTCTGTCAGTGATAGCCTCTGGCGGAAGGGGCATCCCCAATTCAACCAGACGGGTGGAGTACCCAGACATTCTGAGTACGTGATCACTGATAGACCCGTTCTCCTCCATCTTGCAAGCATAGAACTTATCGGAGATCTCATATCTCTCGATCCGGGCATTCTTCTGAAAGATAAACTTCAACTCCTGGAACATCTCATATGCTTCATGACGTTCAAAACGTCTTTGAAGTCCCGGTTCTAAGCCATACAATATTGCACATTGAACTATTGAGTAATCTTCAGAACGAGCCTGCCAGGCGTTCACAACGTCTAGAGACTCAACTGGAGCGGGTGGATCACCAAGCGGTGCATCAAGGACATAAGCCTTCTGGGAAGCCGTAAGGATAATCCTTAGATTACGGGCCCAGTCCACAAAGTTACTTCCATCATCTTTCACCTTAGCTTTCTCTAGGAACGCATTAAAATTCAAGGGTACTACCGCGCGAGCCATGATCTACAACATAAATATAGCAAAGACAACTTAGACTATTGTTCAGGATAATGAGTTTAGTTAATCATATTACTTAAAAACTCCCACTCAAATTGACATCCCTCCGGTCATTCGAGTGTAACATGATCCAAATCCACCAACTCAAGTCCGATCATCACGTGAGTTGAGGTGGTTTCAATGGTGAACATCTTCATGTTGATCATATCTACTATATGACTCATGTTCGACCTTTCGGTCTCTTATGTTCCGAGGCCATGTCTGTACATGCTAGGCTCGCCAAGTATAACCCGAGTGTTCCGCACGTGCAACATGGCTTACACCCGTTGTATGTGAACGTAGAGTCTATCACACCCGATCATCACGGCGTGTCTCGAAATGACGAACTTTCGCAATGGTGCACACTCGGGGAGAACACAATTTATCTTGAAATTTAAGTGAGGGATCACCTTATAATGCTACCGTCGTCCTAAGCAAAATAAGATGCATAAAAGGATTAACATCACATGCAAATCATAAGTAACATGATATGGCCATGAACTTGTGCTTTTGATCTCCATCTCCAAAGCACCGGCATGATCTCCATCGTCACCGGCATGACACCATGATCTCCATCATCTTGATCTCCATCAACGTGTCGCCATGAGGTTGTCGCGCCAACTGTTGCTTCCACGACTATTGCTAACGTTTAGCGATAAAGTAAAGCATTACATAGCGCTTAATGATTGACACGCAGGTCATACAATAATTAAAGACAAGTCTATGGCTCCTGCCAGTTGCCGTACTCATCGACATGCAAGTCGTGATATTCTATACAACACATGATCATCTCATACATCACATATATCTCATCATGTAATTGGCCATATCACATCACAACATACCCTGCAAAAACAAGTTAGACGTTCCCTAATTGTTGTTGCAAATTTTACGTGGCTGCTACGGGTTTGCAAGAACCGTTCTTACCTACGCAAAACCACAACGTGGTGTAGTGATTGCTTTTTGATCTTCTAAAAGAACCCTCTTCATTGAAATCGATTCAACTAAAGTGAGAGAGACAGACACCCGCTAGCCATCTTTATGCAACAAAGTTACATGTCAGTTGAAGGAACCTGTCTCGCGTAAGCGTACGCGTAATGTTGGTCCGGGCCGCTTCATCTCACAATACCGCCGAATCAAGTATCAACTAGTAACGGCAAGCAATATGTATACACCCACGCCCACAACTCGTTTTTGTTCTACTCGAGATCTCATCTAAGCATAGACCTAGCTCAGATGCCACTGTTGGGGAACGTGGCATGGGAAACAAAAATTTTCCTATGCACACACAAGATCTATCCATGGTGATGAGCATCTACGAGAGGGAGAGTGAATCTACATACCCTTGTAGGTCGCTAAGCGGAAGCGTTAAGAAACGCGGTTGATGTAGTCGAACGTCTCCGCGATCCAAATCGCAAGTCGTCCTTCGATCCAAGCACGATCTAGCGCCGAACGGATGGCACCTCCGCGTTCAACACACGTACGGCTTGATGACGATCTCCGCCTTCTTGATCCAGCAAGAGGGAGCGGAGAAGAAGAAGAGTTCCAGCAGCACAACGGCGTGGTGATGTTGGTGAGGAACTATTTCAGCAGGGCTTCGCCTAAGCACTACTGAAATTATGACGTAGGAGGAACTAGAGGTTGCCGGCACACGGCTTGGGGCAATCTAATGTATCCCGTGTGCTAGCCCTGCCCCTCTATTTTTATGTTGAGCCTTGGGGTCTAAACTTGGAGTAAAAGCCTCCTCCAGGTCGGTTTTGCCCGCACAAGGTCGGTTTGGCCCGCAGGGAAAGAGTCCAACTCGGATCCCTGCAGTATCGCGTACACGCGGTAGTACCGCTTACGATAAGCGGTAGTACCGCCGGTAGCGGTTGTACCGCTTACGATAAGCGGTAGTACCGCCCGTAGCGGTAGTACCGCTTACGATAAGCGGTAGTACCACCCCAGACGCCAGCAAAACTTCCTTCTGCACTTTCCAGTACCTCGTGGGCTTTACCTCTTTGGCTCATATAAAGTGTTGCTGCACGCGAACACTTCGGTAAACATCCGGAACCCCTTCCGGTGAATTCCGGAATCCTTCCGGAAACCAAAACACTATTATCACATATATCAATCTTTACCTCCGAACTATTCCGGAGATCCTCGTCATGTCCGGGATCTTATCCGGGATTCCGAACAACCTTCGGTCACCAACAAAATAACTCAACTATACTAATCGTCACCAAACGTTAAGTGTGTAGACCCTGCGGGTTCGAGAACTATGTAGACATGACCGAGACACCTCTACGGTCAATAACCAATAGCGGGACCTGGATGCCCATATTGGCTCCTACATATTCTACGAAGATCTTTATCGTTTGAACCACTATGTCAAGGATTCAGTTAATCCCGTATGCTGTTCCCTTTGTTCTTCGGTATGTACTTGCCCGAGATTCAATCGTCGGTATCTCTATACCTAGTTCAATCTCGTTACCGGCAAGTCTCTTTACTCGTTCCGTAATACAAGATCTCGTGGCTAACATTTTAGTCACATTGCTTGCAAGGCTCATTGTGATGTTGTATTACCGAGTGGGCCCTGAGATACCTCTCCGTCACACGGAGTAACAAATCCCAGTGTTGATCCATGCCAACCCAACAGACACCCTCGGAGATACCTGTAGAGCACCTTTATAGTCACCCAGTTACGTTGCGACGTTTGATACACACAAGGTACTCCTCCGATGCCAGGGAGTTGCATGATCTCATGGTCATAGGAACAGATACTTGACATGCAGAAAACAATAGCAATAAACTGACACGATCATATGCTACGTTCGTAGTTTGGGTCTTGTCCATCACATCATTCTCCTAATGATGTGATCCCGTTATCAAATGACATTTCATGTCAATGGCTAGGAAACCTTAACCATCTTTGATCAACGAGCTAGTCAACTAGAGGCTTACTAGGGACACAGTGTTGTGTATGTACCCACACATGTATTTGAGTTTCCAATCAATTCAATTATAGCATGGATAATAAACGATTATCATGAACAAGGAAATATAATAATAACCAATTTATTATTGCCTCTAGGGCATATTTCCAACAGAGCACTGTCATCATAATGAACTTCCGCTTCATGCACAACCAAGGAGGAAGGTTATAGATACATAGAGTCACAGGCCAGGTGCTATGATTGCTGCTCTGCTCTCCAAAAGGATTAATGCCATCTGAACTTAAACCAAACCATAAGTTCCTTGCGTCACCTGCAAAGTCCGGCCACTCTCTCTCTATTTTTCTCTACTGCGACCCATCAGCGGGTACTCTCAACTTCCCGTCTTTCTTACGGTGTTCTTTGTGCCATCGCAACAACTTGCCATGCTCTTTGTTTCTGAACAGACGTTTCAACCGTGGTATTATAGGAGCATACCACATCACCTTGGCAGGAATCCTCTTCCTGGGGCGCTCGCCCTCAACATCACCAGGGTCATCTCATCTGATCTTATACCGCAATGCACCGCATACCGGGCATGCATTCAAATTCTCGTACTCCTCACCGCGGTAGAGGATGCAGTCATTAGGGCATGCATGTATCTTCTGCACCTCTATTCCTAGAGGGCAGATAACCTTCTTTGCTTCGTACGTACGGTCAGGAAATTCGTTATCCTTTGAAAGCTTCTTCTTCATTATTTTCAGTAGCTTGCCAAATCCCTTGTCAGATACACCATTCTCTGCCTTCCATTGCTGCAATTCCAGTGCGGTACCGAGCCTTGTGTTGCCATCTTCGCAATTTGGGTACAACCCTTTTTTGTGATCCTCTAACATGCGATCGAACTACAACTTCTTCTTCGTTGTCTTCCATCATAACCGCTCTTTCTCCGTGCTTGGTCCAAACATTATAGTGTGGCATGAAACCCTTCTCAAGCAGGTGGAAGTGAAGGCTTTTCGAGGAAGAGTAATCCTTCGTATTCCCACAGACAGTACATGGACAATACATAAAACCATTCTGCTTGTTTGCCTCAGCCGCTTCGAGAAAATTATGAAGGCCCGTAATGTAGTCGGAGGTGCGTTGGTCAACGTACATCCATTGCCGCTTCATCTGCGTGCATTATATAATTAAGTATATCAAAAACCATTACAGAACATCATGAATAGAAGAATGACCAAATTAATACAAGTTCATCATCACATTAAAACCAAAGTACAGTACTGATCAAATGTTATTACTGAAAAAATAAATACATAAAGTTCATACATAGTTTTCATAGCACAACATACAGCTCTCTAAAGCATCTAATTAAAACATACATTGAAACAAAAACATTTAAATGCAACAAAAAAAAGCGATCAAGTTGGTCGGCATAATTGTCAAAAACACTAAGTGAAACAAATAGTTATAAAAGATAATATACCACATCCGAATCATAGACTGGACGAGAGCCGACGGGGGCGGATACCAAAACCATGGCACTATATAATAAAAAACAATAATACAAGTAAGAAAATTATACAAGTAGGTATATAAATCATACAAGTAAGAATATTTTCTTTTAAAAAAATATAAGAACAAGAGGCTCACCACGGTGATGCCGGCGACGAGATCGGCGCGGGCGATCGACGGCGGTGAGGACGGGGTTGGAGGAAGAACAGAGGAGAAATTTATATCTATCTATTATGCATATTTGTACAAGGAAACAAACATACATTTACCAAAAATTAAAACAGATGCCAATCTTGCCAGTTAATACATCGCCTTCATGTGACTGAAGTGATTCTAGATCAAAGCCATCATCAGAATAGTTGCGGAGCATAACTATGGCTTTCAAACCAGAATCAAAGGTGCAAATTATTCGGTTATCTTGTATATGCCGAACATTTACTTGAACAATCCTATCATCTATGTTGTCCTCAGTTTCACCAGAAAGCAACCAGAACTCCTCTCATCTGGACTTGGCTCGGCATATACAAGATAACCGAAAAATTTGCACCTTTTGTGAACTCAAGTGGCATCATGCTCTCAGGCATTTCATCGAACACCTCAGGTGCATAGGAAGGGAGAGCAAAGTAGCACACACCTCCCACCTTCTATGAGCAAAAAACAGAGGAGAGGGTGGGCAGGGGCGAGGACATATATAGGCAGTTTTTTAGTCCCGGTTGGTGTCTAGAACCGGGACTGAAGATAGACCTTTAGTCCCGGTTGGAGACACCAACCAGGACTAAAGGCCTCCAACCGGGACTAAAGGGCCTCGCTCCTGGCGCAACCCCTTTAGTCCCGGTTGGTGTCACCAACCGGGACTAAAGGTCCCGTTCGAACCGGGACTGATGCCTGCCGAGCCCCGACCGGCGTCCTAGCCGCTCGACCTAGAACCGGGACTGATGCTCACATTAGTCCCAGTTCATAACACGACCGGGATTATTGCTCCGATCGGCCTAGAACCAAAGCCCTGTTTTCTACTAGTGGTGTTTAGTCATCTTGACCTATTTTCGTCGGTTGTGGCAACTTTTTTATCACTTCATCATGTTATTTTCGCTCTTCTTGGGAGCTTGTACTGAACCTCAGACCGCTTTTGGATCTTTCGCTTAATAATATGGCTCCATGCATCATTCAGATGCAGAGGCCGGGGGTGACGCTCCTTTTCAAAACAAAAACATAAAACATAAGATAATTGTGTCCCTCTTTAACCAATGACCTAATGCAGTTTGTTTCTCTGTTCTTTGACATCAACCTCAGACCATCTTCATTCATTTGCATACCAGGCAACATCATATATATGTTAATTCTCCGTTCCATCTCATAACACAAATTATCATCAAAATCATCAAACATGTCCATACAAGCAACACTAACTTCACTGAAATCATGGCAATCCTTCCTGCCATTAACATATGACCTATTGCATTCAGTGCCAATGAAAAATCCTCCATGGATGAACTCCACGGTAAAGAAATCAGTGCATTCTTCTATTAATAATATAAAAAAATTAGACGATCGGTGAAGAAACCCTAGAATTCTGCATAAACCCTAAGCAAAGGTGTGCCTAAAACCACAAAATTTAACTACAGAACAGGTAAAAACATTCGAAATCGTCAAAATTGAGGTTGTACCGATGCTACAACACGAGCTAGGGGGAGGCAATAGCTTACCTTGGGGATAGGGTGCCGGTGGACAGGCGCCATCGCCGCCGCTCACGGTGCTCGATGACAATGTCATCACTGGCTTGCAAGCTACGCCGCTTTCGCTCGTCTCTCTTCACCGCGGTGTTGCGATTACCCCCACCGCCGCCGGCATCTTCCTCCTTGTGGAAGAAACAGATAGCCGAAAAGGCACACGGGCAAGAAATGAAATTAAGAAAGAACTAGGGGGGCAATCGCAAAAATAGCAAAGCGAAGCGGTTGGGTGCGACCCGCCTCTATGCCGACGTGGCAGCCGCGTCAGCGTAGTACGTACTTGAGGCCGTATCTAGGGCCATAGATGGACGGTATTTTTATGTATAAGAACTGTATTGACGAAAGTGCTCTTCTGCCCACGTGCTCATGTGAGCACGTTTGAACAGTAAAATCGAAAATAATAATAAAACATTTCAAAAAAATCTGAATTTTTTTTGTGAGAAACATTGATGTTTTTCCCACATGCGTGCAAATTTTCATCACCATATGACTTTCGTGGAAAATGCAGCAAAAAAAAACAAAATCGATGCTCCAAAATGCTAAAAAAACAGACTTTTTGGAACATCGTTTTTGTTTTTTTAGCCACATTTTCCACGAATGTCATCTAGTGATCAAATTTTGCAAGCATGTGGGAAAAACATCAAAGTTTCTCACAAAAAAAATTCAGATTTTTTTGAAATGTTTTACTATTTTTTTCGATTTTACTGTTCAAACGTGCTCACATGAGCACGCGGGCAGGACAGTTGCGTCCCTGTATTGAGGCATTTTCTGGGTTCAGGGACCATTTTCGATCGCGCCAACAAGTTCGAGGAGCGTGTGTACACCATTCGAACATATGTTACTCGTCCATAAATCTTTTCTTCCAAGCACATAGTTGTACGTAGGTAAACTTCCTTTGTAGCTAGTCCTACATGGAGCCCCTTATCCTTATCCCTCCAACATTGCTTTGAGATCTGTGCTTTCCTTCTAACTTACTATAAGAAACTTTCTTTTTTTTGTTTCTCTCAAATGAAATAACATATGGACTTCAAACTTTGCAGATCAAACAAACATTATAAATTAAATGCGTGAAAAAACTTTCAGATTTTTTGGTTTGACATAAATATACAAAAAGGAGATTTCTTTGATTAAAAATAATATTTTAAGCATTTAAAATGCATGAAAAAATCTGAAAGTTTTTTCCGACATTCTTGTTAGAAAGTTTTGTTGTCCTGCAAAATTTGAAGTTTATATGTTGTTTCGTTTGAGAGAAACAAAAAAGACAAATATGCATGCACGGATCTTGATGCTGAAATGAATGGTTTAGATAAGGGGTACCATGTAGCCCCAGCTACAAAAAACCTCAGCTGCACAACTTTCAGCTGGATCTACGTATTAATTCTCTCAAATTTTCACAAATTTTCAGGGTCATTTGTATTATTAGGCATTAATATATTCTCAGGTCCAGAAAACCAAAAGCAACCAAAACTGATTTTTCTTTCTCCTGCTAGCGAACACTAGACTCCTACGTTCATACCGTGGAATGGATCGTGTGGCGCACAGAGCACGCGGAATTGTAAAAGGGCGATGGATGGAGCTTGACTTGGAGTCTCCTCCCGTTGCTTTCCCTGACTTTTACTGACCGCTGATCCTGCTGCTGCCCTCTCATATCTCATCCTCTAGTCAATTCGTACTGTGGAAATAATTAATCGTGTGGCGCCGAGCATACCGCTTGCACTTGTGATTGTGGCTCACACACCTACACCATACTGAATTGTGGTGTGAAATACGATGGAGAATTTTCAGCCAGCTTGTTGCTTTCCAGCGAGTTGGGTTGGGAGTCATCTCATCTTCTTATCTCCTCCTCGGGAATTTTCAAAAATAGATACAAAAAGGCCGAAAAATAATAATAGAACTTTTGAAGTCATAGCTAACCAATGTACACCATACGAAATTGTTGAATTAAGCGCGATGGAGCTTGACTTCAGTGCAAGTCTTCTCCGATGTATACGTCGTCCTCTTCAGACCAGATTGTTGCTTTCCTCCGCGCGGTGTTATTCCTCTGGACGTATTAGATCCAAGAGGCATCGCTTTGATGTCTTCCCTGTTCCCTCCAGTCGGCTTCGTCGAGTTCTCCGGTGAAGACATCACCCGCTACCCCTCTTGTGGCCTTTATTTTGCCGTCCTCGCCCTTCTGCCTGTCTTGGCTTGCCGGTTCCTCCTTAGCCCCCGAGAGCGGTGCGGCCCCAGGGTTTCGTGATCCTCTCCACGACTTGACGCAAGCCCCACCAATGAGTCTCCTAGGCAATGGTCCATCGACGGGATGTAGAGCATGGATTTTTGAAGCTCAGGCTTTCAAACATCTTTTATCCTTACCCTCCAATATTGTTTTGTGATCTGTGCCACACAACTAACTTACTACATGAAATTTTCTTTTTTTTCTTTCTTCAAAACAAAATATTCTTACTACAATGTGGGCAAAAACTTTCAGATTTTTTCGTCCGACATAAATATACAAAATGAATTTTTTTTGAGTAAAACTTATTATTTTTAATATATATGATTCACAAAAAAATCTAAAAGTTTTTCCCACATTCTAGTTAGAATGTTTTGTTGTACTGCAATGTTTGAAGTTCAAATGTTGTTTTATCTGGAAGAAACAAAAAGGACAAAAGTGATTGCACGAATCACGATGCACAAATGGATGGCTAGGTAAGAGGGTGTACCAAAGCCTATGCTTTCTCAAATGTTAAACAACCCATGGAAGTGGGATTCGATTCAACGAACCAACTGGAGAGAGGCCGCCATAATCGGACCTGCTGCCTGATGATCTTTGTTCATCTGTCGGACGATGAGCTGTGAGTCATCTTTGATTTGGAGGTGCCGCATTCCCAAGGTGGCCGCTGTTAGCCTAATCCTGCTGCTCCTTTCTTCAGTTAGTTTGTTCTTCAGTTAGCAAAAATAAGGGCCACGTAGCATGTGATTGTGCATGTCTTGGCCGAGTCAATTTGTTTTGCTTAGAAGTAGCACTACAGGAAAATCATAAGTTGCCGTGTATCTGGACAAAAGCCGAACGTAAATTCACGGGTACTCGACTTATAAGTCTATACGCCGAGTATCGAACGGAGAAAACACGGCAACAAAGTTGACCTCGGCTTATATGACCGTAAGCCGAGCGTGACAAAAATTTGCTCGGCTTATACTAAAAGCTCGGCATATACACCGTCACAAAAAGAGCACGGCTTACATAGCCATCCCGGCAAAGGTTCGTGCCACGTGGCCATCACAGAGGTGGTTGACGGCTCCGTGACGGTGTTGCCTATAAGACGAGTGTATCTACGTGAAGCTCGACTTATATAAAACATAAGCCGAGTAACCGATAAATGACACTCGGCTTATACTTTGCATATTTTTTGCAAAACTATTTCTTAATGCAAAAATAACTTTTTAATGTTTTCCACTGCATTTTATGTTTACTTATTGCATTCTGAAATGTCTTTCCGAACATATCCTCTAATGACAAGTAAGTGGTTAATTACACTTATCTGTTAACACCACATATTAACATGCATGGAAATGACATGAACAAACATATGGAACCATACAAAAACTATAACAAGTTTATTCCGGAGTCTAGAGGTTAACACTTCTTATTAAACTTGCAAGTTAACAACTAAGAGTTCGAATGCCAATTTTGAAGGAGTCACCCTAGCTATAAATTCAATATTACAAAATATAATTCACAAAAACTCAAAAACACTCAAACTATCAAGATTTCACTAAATCTCAGCATGGTGTAGGCATTCCTAACATATTATGGGGTAAACCTATGTTTTGCGGCCTCATACATTTATCAACAACTGCTTAATTTGCCTACTTCAAACAACGCAAGCCCCACCAATGAGTCTCCTAGGCAATTTGCCTACTTCATATCGGATCTCATAGTTTCCACTAAGACATTTACAGCTATGACCAAGGCAACATGATCATGCTATGAATTCATGCCATCACTAGTGCAGAAACGGCCTTTAGTCCCGGTTGGGAAGGGCCTTTAGTCCCGGTTCACCAACCGGGACTAAAGGATCGGGACTAAAGGCCCCCACCCTTTAGTCCCGGTTGGCCACGAACCGGGACTAAATCCCTGCCACGTGGCCGGCAGCGCGCGCCGGGGGTTGGGGACCTTTAGTCCCGGTTGGTGACACCAACCGGGACTAAATCCCTGTCACGTGGCCGGCAGCGCGTGCGGGGGTTGGGGACCTTTAGTCCCGGTTGGTGACACCAACCGGGACTAAAGGTTTAGGAGTTTAGGGGTTTATTGTATATTTTTTCTTTTCATTTTGTGTTGTCCATTTAATTCTTTTTCACGTGGCTACATACTATACACGTTACGCATATATAATAGAATTTCTTGTAGAACCAATCATATATCATAGAACTTCTCGTATGACCATGCATACACATATATATATATACAATTTGGTATATACAATTCTCCTACAATTTGCAGATCATTACATGCAGGCATTAGGTGAAATGGTATTCTCCTTCTGGATCTATGACCTCCTCGAGCAAAAATCCCGCCATTTCCTCTTGAAGTGCTCGTATGGTGTCCTTTGGTAGGAGCTTGTCCCGCATCTCCACCATCTTTAAAGAAGGAGATCAATATGAATATAGTAGTTGTGTGTATATATATTAGGACATGATAAAAAAAATTGTGAATAGTGTTTATGTATCCAAAGATGTCTTTCATCGCTGCTCCTTTCGGTCATGAAGCGAATGTTCTCGCAAACGTAGTATGCACATAAATTAGGCCCCTGTTTCTGACGCATACACTTTACGAGAATATAATTCAATCAGATAATAATCAAGCATGATAATGGTATTGAACTAAAATTAAAGAGATGCGCGAACGTAGCTAGTACTACTTAATTACCTTGGACTTTTCAGCTCTGGTTTCCAGACACCGACAACTCTAATTACCTCTTTGATGAACTTTTTCCAAACACTGCCCCGCAAAGAAAATGAATAAAGGAGTTATTAATTACTTGATATCAGGAAATGAACTAAAGAGGACGACATAGTGCGATAATGATTGAAATTACCTGTCGAGCATCCAATACAGGCTGACGTAGTCTTTAGGGTCTTTACGAAGTGAGTCCAGTACTTCAACAGTTCCCTCATCAACTCTAATGATCAGCAGGATCCAGTGGAAACTGCGCACACGTTTGTATTAGCGGGCATGCATAACTCATCTACTACACTTAACATCGAGTAAGCAAAAATAGAATTTGTAGTACAAGACAGTAACACTCACCTGAAGTTGTAAGGAAAAAGTATTTCTGGTCTGGTATGTAATTCCTTCAAAAACTGTAGCAAGTTATTCTCTGTGTCTTGTTTGTGGTTAATTAACATATGTTCATTAACGGTATTTGGGTCAATGAACCCAATGCCATAGACTCCATCTTTTTTCAATTCAAAAATCTTCATTCTGCATAATACCACACAAAAGAATATAGTGAGGATAATTACAGGCAATGAACGAGCTGAGTTAGAGACTTAAATTACAGAAAGAAATCACTTACAGACAATAGCAACTGACGAGAGATTTCTGAAAATTCAATCCACAGATGGTTTGAATGGAAGTAATGCTCTGGCTTGACTTTCACCATGAGGCCCTCTTGCCTGACGTTTATTTCTCTCATGTACTAGTCATGCAAGTTGCGCATTTGCGTTGATAGAAGCTTCTCCTCGCCAGGTCTGACCAGAGGGTTTCCGGGGACATATTTCCATGCTAGTTCGTTCGGATCGAACTTGGGCAATTCCTCGATGCCTAGGAGTTGTTTAGCAGTGATACCGATCTTTCTAGCAGCCTCTCTATCAGCGTCGGTTATCGCCACAGCGGTACTCACCTTGAGCGCGGGGGTCGATTGCACTGCCTGTTCTCCGAGCTGAGGAACAGTTTTCCCGCATTTATTACTACCTGTAAGGCTCGATGATTGTTTTTTTGTTGATGATATGACTTGCTAATAGAGCGTTCAGAGTCTGATCGCTTTTTCCCCACAGCCGGTTTAGCAAGATCCACAAAGTGTTGTACGACTTTCTCGGGTATTTTCTCCTTTGGCGGCGGGGGCGGTCTCGGTGCAAAATGGGTCTTCACTTCGAAAGCCACTTGGGCTTCAGTTTCCTTGACAATCATCTCATAAGCTAACTTCCTTTTGGAAGGAGGAGGCTCGGGTTTCTTCTTTGGTGATCTCTTCCGCTTTGGAGTCGGCTCACGCAGCGGAGATTGATATCGTGGACTCGCGCTAGGCTCCGTCTCGGGGTGGGGTGAACTCGGCTGACACGGCGGAGATCGATATGGCAGACTCGCGTTGCGCTCCGTCTCGGGGTGAGGTGGAGTCGGCTGATGCGGCGGACTTGGAGGAGGAGTCGGTGGCCTTGGCACTAAGTTTGGAAACACGGTGCATTCCTTTCTCCATACAATGATACCACGTATGGCTTTTCCCAGTGTCAGCTGCTCCTCCCCTTGACCTCCAGGAAAGTCAAGCTCTAGTGAGTCATATCCCGACAGAACTTCATCCACCCCGACACGAGCATAGCCAGGTGGAAACGGATTGCCGTGGATGGTTGCTTCAGGCGCATTCGATAAAGCAAAACCGACCGCCACCTTCATGGATATATTCTTCATTATCATGTGTAGCTCACAAGGTGTCATCTCTTGGATATCATCCACGGGGCAGCGAGCCAGCAGTGCATCATCCACTGGGACCCCCGTGGAACCCACGCTGCTTTTCGGCATAGATGGGACGGTACTATCCAATGCTGGATCTGCTTCCTCCTGCCGCGAAGATGCTCTTTGCTGGCTAATTGTGTCAATTTGCTCCTGCTGCCGCTTTAACATGCTCGGCAACTCCTTGTTCTGTATTTCTACCCTCTCAAGCCGGTCTGCATCCTACTTCTTCTTTCTCGAACGGCTTATGTAACTGGCGTTGTACTCCGCAAATCCCTCAATCCAGGGAACAACGCCTTTGCCTCGTGTTCGTCCCGGGTGTTAAGGATTCTTGAGGGCGCGTGTAAGCTCGTCGTTCTCTCTCTCGGGCTGGAACGCCCCCATTCGAGCCTCGTCTATTGCATCAAGTAAAGCGACCGAGGCTTCTTGAAGACTTGCCTGTTCAATAATATCCCCTGTCTTTGGGTCCAACTTTCCCCCATGCGCATAAAACCAAGTCCTGCACCTGTCGGGCCAATCCACTGTTTGTGGAGTGACCCCTGCAGCAATCATCTTTTGCTCAGATTCATCCCACTTAGGCACCCCAGTCTTGTAGCCACCTGGTGTCGGTGTCAAAACCGGCGGATCTCGAGTTGGGTGTCCCGAGCTGTGAGACTAGAATCGATGGTAACAGAGGATGAAGGGGACAGTGTTTTACCCAGGTTCAGGCCCTCCTATGGAGGTAATACCCTATGTCCTGCTTGATTATATTGATGATATAGGAGTTACAGAGTTGATCTACCATGAGATTGTATGACTAAAACCCTAGATGAGTTTTGTTGGCCTACAACCTAAAACCCTTCGGCTTATATAGACGCCGAGGGTACCTAGGGTTTACACATGGTCGGTTACACGTCGAAGGGATAAGCATGCCTATTCACTACTCCAAACGTGGAGAATACGCCACGATCATCGAAGCTTCCTTCCTGGAGAAAGGGTCTTCGATCATTCCAGTGTCCGGCCAACGACCCATATAGTCCGGCCCATAAGAAATAGGTCGGCCTCCCAAGGACCCATTAATCCAGGACTCCCACAGTAGCCCCTGAACTAGCCTCCAACGCCAAGGGTCCAAGCTCCAGCTGCTTCAAACGATTAGAGTCTTCGGCTTGCGAGGCGAGTTCCTTTTTCTGAATAGTGATCGGCCGAGTTTAGCTCGGCCTCCGACGACGTGTAGTTTACCCGATCATAGATCGTCCGAATGCCATGTTTAACCCGGCCCCGAAGGCCAAACATCAAGGAGTAAACAGTGCTCCCTGACGACCTTTCAGATGAAAAGGTCGCGGCCCACCACGACCGCTAAACCAGTCACAAAGGCTCGATTCGCGGTTTGTCATGGTTTTGTCACGGCAGATGTCCGAAGACTTAGGTCCGAGGCCATCGCCAAAGGGGTGGACTCAAAGGGGTTGATCGAGACGAGGGACACGAGTTTACCCAGGTTGAGCCCCTCAAGAAGAGGTAAAAGCTTACGTCCTGCTTGTGTTGTGTTGATTGGAGTGTCGATTACAAGGGAGCGGTTTCGCTTGACCTAGTCCTCGACTTATTGGTTTTCTGTCTAAGCCGCCCCGGGGTCTCACCCTTATATAGGAGGTCAAGGCCCCGGGTTACACGAGTCTCAAACCGTCTTACACAACGTAACCTATTCTGTCTCTAAGCCGCCTTGCCGCCTTGGGCATGATCTCCATCGTCACTGGCATGACACCATGATCTTCATCATCTTGATCTCCATCAACGTGTCGCCATGAGGTTGTCGCGCCGACTGTTGCTTCCACGACTATAGCTAACGTTTAGCGATAAAGTAAAGCATTACATAGCGCTTAATGATTGACACGCAGGTCATACAATAATTAAAGACAACTCTATGGCTCCTGCCAGTTGCCGTACTCATCGACATGCAAGTCGTGATATTCTATACAACACATGATCATCTCATACATCACATATATCTCATCATGTAATTGGCCATATCACATAACAACATACCCTGCAAAAACAAGTTAGACGTCCTCTAATTGTTGTTGCAAATTTTACGTGGCTGCTACGGGTTTGCAAGAACCGTTCTTACCTACGCAAAACCACAACGTGGTGTAGTGATTGCTTTTTGATCTTCTAAAAGAACCCTCTTCATTGAAATCGATTCAACTAAAGTGAGAGAGACAGACACCCGCTAGCCATCTTTATGCAACGAAGTTACATGTTAGTTGAAGGAACCTGTCTCGCGTAAGTGTACGCGTAATGTCGGTCCGGGCTGCTTCATCTCACAATACTGCCGAATCAAATATCAACTAGTAACGGCAAGCAATATGTATACACCCACGCCCACAACTCGTTTGTGTTCTACTCGAGATCTCATCTACGCATAGACCTAGCTCAGATGCCACTGTTGGGGAACGTTGCATGGGAAACAAAAATTTTCCTACGCACACATAAGATCTATCCATGGTGATGAGCATCTACGAGAGGGAGAGTGAATCTACATACCCTTGTAGATCGCTAAGCGGAAGCGTTAAGAAACGCGGTTGATGTAGTCGAACGTCTCCGCGATCCAAATCGCAAGTCGTCCCTCGATCCAAGCACGATCCAGCGCCGAATGGACGGCACCTCCGCGTTCAACACACGTACGGCTTGATGACGATCTCCGCCTTCTTGATCCAGCAAGAGGGAGCGGAGAAGAAGAAGAGTTCCAGCAGCACGACGGCGTGGTGATGTTGGTGAGGAACTATTTCAGCAGGGCTTCGCCTAAGCACTACTGAAATTATGACGTAGGAGGAACTAGAGGTTGCCGGCACACGGCTTGGGGCAATCTAATGTATCCCGTGTGCTAGCCCTGCCCCTCTATTTATATGTTGAGCCTTGGGGTCTAAACTTGGATTAAAAGCCTCCTCCAAGTCGGTTTTGCCCGCACAAGGTCGGTTTGGCCCGCAGGGAAAGAGTCCAACTCGGATCCCTGCAGTACCGCGCACAAGCGGTAGTACCGCTCACGAGCGGTAGTACCGCTTGAGCGGTAGTACCGCTTCACACAAGCGGTAGTACCGCTTACGCGGTAGTACTGCCTTTACCAGCGGTAGTACCGGTTAAGGCAGTAGCAAAACTTCCTTTTGCACTTTCCAATACCTCGCGGGCTTTACCCCTTTGGCTCATATAAAGTGTTGCTGCACCCGAACACTTCGGTAAACATTCGGAACTCCTTCCGGTGAATTCCAGAACCCTTCCGGAGATCAAAACACTATTATCACATATATCAATCTTTACCTCCGGACTATTCCGGAGATCCTCGTCATGTCTGGGATCTTATCCGGGACTCCGAACAACCTTCGGTCACCAACATAATAACTCAACTATACTAATCGTCACCAAACGTTAAGTGTGTAGACCCTGCGGGTTCGAGAACTATGTAGACATGACCGAGACACCTCTACGGTCAATAACCAATAGCGGGACCTGGATGCCCATATTGGCTCCTACATATTCTACGAAGATCTTTATCGTTTGAACCTCTATGTCAAGGATTCAGTTAATCCCGTATGCTGTTCCCTTTGTTCTTCGGTATGTTACTTGCCCGAGATTCGATCGTCGGTATCTCTATACCTAGTTCAATCTCGTTACCGGCAAGTCTCTTTACTCATTCCGTAATACAAGATCTCGTGACTAACACTTTAGTCACATTGCTTGCAAGGCTCATTGTGATGTTGTATTACCGAGTGGGCCCTGAGATACCTCTCCGTCATACGGAGTAACAAATCCCAGTCTTGATCCATGCCAACCCAACAGACACCCTCGGAGATACCTGTAGAGCACCTTTATAGTCACCCAGTTACATTGCGACGTTTGATACACACAAGGTATTCCTCCGGTGTCAGTGAGTTGCATGATCTCATGGTCAAAGGAACAGATACTGGACATGCAGAAAACAATAGCAATAAACTGACACGATCATATGCTACGTTCGTAGTTTGGGTCTTGTCGATCACATCATTCCCCTAATGATGTGATCCCGTTATCAAATGACATCTCATGTCAATGGCTAGGAAACCTTAACCATCTTTGATCAACGAGCTAGTCAACTAGAGGCTTACTAGGAACACAGTGTTGTCGATGTACCCACACATGTATTTGAGTTTCCAATCGATACAATTATAGCATGGATAATAAACGATTATCATGAACAAGGAAATATAATAATAACCAATTTATTATTGCCTCTAGGGCATATTTCCAACAGTCTCCCACTTGCACTAGAGTCAATAATCTAGTTCACATCACTATGTGATTTACATTGTAATGAATCGAACACCCATATAGTTCTGGTGTTGTTCATGTTTAGCCCTTGGAAGAGGTTTAGTCATCGGATCTGCAACATTCAGATCCGTGTGTACTTTGCAAATATTTATGTCGTCCTCCTTGATGTAATCGCGGATGGAATTGAAACGTCGCTTTATGTGTCTGGTCCTCTTGTGAAATCTTGGTTCCTTGGCTAGAGCAATGGCACCAGTATTATCACAAAACAGAGTCATTGGGTTAAGCGCACTAGGCACTACTCCAAGATCTGTCATGAACTCCTTCATCCAGACACCTTCCTTCGCCGCCTCCGAGGCTACGATGTACTCCGCTTCGCATGTAGAATCAGCTACCACGCTTTGCTTGGAACTGCACCAGCTAACCGCACCTCCATTAAGAATAAATACGTATCCGGTTTGAGACTTAGAGTCATCCGGATCAGTGTCAAAGCTTGCATCGACGTAACCCTTTACGACGAGCTCTTGATCACCTCCATAAACGAGAAACATGTCCTTAGTCATTTTCAGGTAATTCAGGATATTCTTGACCGCCGTCCAGTGTTCCATTCCTGGATCACTTTGAAACCTTCCGACCATACTTATGGCAAGGCTGACATCGGGTCTTGTGCGCAGCATTGCATACATAATAGAGCCTATGGCTGAAGCATAGGGGATGACACTCATCTTTTCTCTATCTTCTGGAGTCACTGGGCATTGAGTCTTACTCAACTTCACACCTTGCAAAACAGGCAAGAACCCCTTCTTGGACTGATCCATTTTGAACTTCTTCAAAACTTTGTCAAGGTATGTGCTTTGTGAAAGTCCTATTAAGCGTCTCGATCTATCTCTATAGATCTTGATGCCTAATATGAAAGCAGCTTCTCCTAGGTCCTTCATTGAAAAACTCTTGTTCAAATATTCCTTCACGCCTTCCAACATTTCTATATTGTTTCCAATCAGCAATATGTCATCCACATATAATATTAGAAACGCTATAGAGCTCCCACTCACTTTCTTGTAAATACAAGCTTCTCCGTAAACTTGTAAAAACTCGAACGCTTTGATCACCTCATCAAAGCGAAGATTCCAACTCCGAGATGCTTGCACCAGTCCATAAATGGATCGCTGGAGTTTGCAAACTTTGTCAGCATTCTCTGGATCGACAAAACCTTCTGGTTGCATCATATACAACTCTTCCTTAAGGAAACTGTTAAGGAACGCTGTTTTGACATCCATCTGCCAAATTTCATAATCGAAAAAGGCAGCTATTGCTAACATGATTCTGACGGACTTAAGCATCGCTACGGGTGAGAAGGTCTCATCGTAGTCAACTCCTTGAACTTGTGAAAAACCCTTTGCCACAAGTCGAGCTTTATAGACGGTGACATTACCGTCCGCGTCCGTCTTCCTCTTAAAAATCCATTTGTTCTGAATGGCCTTTACGCCCTTCAGGTAATACTTTCAAAGTCCATACTTTGTTTTCATACATGGATCCCATCTCGGATTTCATGGCCTCCAACCATTTCTCGGAATCCGGGCCCATCATCACTTCTCCATAGCTCGTAGGTTCATCGTTGTCTAACAACATGACCTCTAAGACAGGGTTGCCGTACCACTCAGGAGCAGTACGCGTCCTTGTCGACCTACGAGGTTCGATAGCAACTTGATCCAAAGCTTGATGATCATCATCATTAACTTCCTCTTCAGCTAATGTAGGCTCCACAGAAACAACTTTCTGCGCTGCGCTACTCTTAGGTTGAAGTAAAGGTTCAACAACCTCATCAAGTTCTATCTTCCTCCCACTCAATTCTTTCGAGAGAAACTCTTTCTCAAGAAATGTTCCGTTTTTAGCGACAAACACTTTGCCTTCGGATCTGAGGTAGAAGGTATACCCACCTGTCTCTTTTGGGTATCCTATGAAGACGCATTTCTCCGCTTTGGGTTCCAGCTTTTCAGGCTGAAGCTTTTTGACATAAGCATCACATCCCCAAACTTTAAGAAACGACAGCTTTGGCTTCTTGCCAAACCAAAGTTCATATGGCGTCGTCTCAACGGATTTCGATGGTGCCCTATTTAAAGTGAATGCAGCTGTCTCTAATGCATAGCCCCAAAACGGTAGTGGCAAATCGGCAAGAGACATCATAGATCGCACCATATCCAATAAGGTTCGATTACGACGTTCGGACACACCATTACGCTGTGGTGTTCCAGGCGGTGTTAGTTGTGAAACAATTCCACATTGTCTTAAGTGACTGCCAAACTCATAACTCAGATATTCTCCTCGATCAGATCGTAGGAATTTAATCTTCTTGTTACGATGATTCTCAACTTCACTCTGAAATTGTTTGAACTTTTCAAATGTTTCAGACTTGTGTTTCATTAAGTAAATATACCCATATCTACTTAAGTCATCAGTGAAGGTGAGAAAGTAACGATAACCACCGCGTGCCTCAATGCTCATTGGACCGCACACATCAGTATGTATGATTTCCAATAAGTCACTTGCCCGTTCCATTATTCCAGAGAACGGCGTTTTAGTCATCTTGCCCATGAGGCATGGCTCACATGTGTCAAGTGATTCAAAATCAAGTGACTCCAAAAGTCCATCAGCATGGAGCTTCCTCATGCGTTTTACGCCAATATGACCTAAACGGCAGTGCCACAAGAAAGTGGTATTATCATTATTAATTCTACATCTTTTGGCATCAATGTTATGAACATGTGTATTATTACTATCGAGATTCAATAAGAATAAACCCCTCACATCGGGTGCATGACCATAAAAGATATTACTCATATAAATGGAGCAACCATTATTCTCTGATTTAAATGAGTAACCGTCTCGCAATAAACAAGATCCAGATATAATGTTCATGCTTAACGCAGGCACTAAATAACAATTATTCAGGTTCATCACTAATCCCGATGGTAATCGAAGAGCGAGCGTGCCGACGGCGATCACATCAACCTTGGAACCATTTCCCACACGCATCGTCACTTCATCCTTTTCCAGCCTCCGTCTATTCCGCAATTCCTGTTTTGAGTTGCAAATATGAGCAACCGCACTGGTATCAAATACCCAGGCACTACAACGAGAGTTGGTAAGGTACACATCAATAACATGTATATCATATATACCTTGTTTGTTGTTGGCCGCCTTCTTGTCAGCCAAATACTTGGGGCAGTTCCGCTTCCAGTGTCCAGTTCCCTTGCAATGAAAACACACAGTTTCTGGTTTGGGTCCAGCCTTGGGTTTCTTTACGAGAGGAGCAACTGCTTTGCCACTCTTCTTGGAGTTACCCTTCTTACCCTTGCCAATTTTCTTGAAACTAGTGGTTTTATTGACCATCAACACTTGATGCTCCTTCTGAATTTCAGACTCAGCGGCTTTCAGCATCGCAAACAGCTCGGCGACAGACTTGTTCATCCCGTGCATGTTATAGTTCAACACGAAGCTCTTGTAGCTAGGTGGCAATGATTGAAGAACTCTGTCAGTGATAGCCTCTGGTGGAAGGGGCATTCCCAATTCAGCCAGACGGGTGGAGTACCCAGACATTCTGAGTACATGATCACTGATAGACCCGTTCTCCTCCATCTTGCAAGCATAGAACTTATCGGAGATCTCATATCTCTCGATCCGGGCATTCTTCTGAAAGATAAACTTCAACTCCTGGAACATCTCATATGCTCCATGACGTTCAAAACGTCTTTGAAGTCCCGGTTCTAAGCCATACAATATTGCACATTGAACTATTGAGTAATCTTCAGAACGAGCCTGCCAGGCGTTCACAACGTCTAGAGACTCAACTGGAGCGGGTGGATCACCAAGCGGTGCATCAAGGACATAAGCCTTCTGGGAAGCCGTAAGGATAATCCTTAGATTACGGGCCCAGTCCACAAAGTTACTTCCATCATCTTTCAACTTAGCTTTCTCTAGGAACGCATTAAAATTCAGGGGTGCTACTGCGCGAGCCATGATCTACAACATGAATATAGCAAAGACAACTTAGACTATTGTTCTAGATAATGAGTTTAGTTAATCATATTACTTAAAAACTCCCACTCAAATAGACATCCCTCCGGTCATTCGAGTGTAACATGATCCAAATCCACCAACTCAAGTCCGATCATCACGTGAGTCGAGGTGGTTTCAATGGTGAACATCTTCATGTTGATCATATCTACTATATGACTCATGTTCGACCTTTCGGTCTCTTGTGTTCCGAGGCCATGTCTGTACATGCTAGGCTCGTCAAGTTTAACCCGAGTGTTTCCGCACGTGCAACATGGCTTACACCCGTTGTATGTGAACGTAGAGT
Organism: Elymus sibiricus; assembly: GCA_039707655.1. NCBI lineage: Eukaryota > Viridiplantae > Streptophyta > Magnoliopsida > Poales > Poaceae > Elymus > Elymus sibiricus. Next base: position 536,435,585 of record CM077675.1, read on the forward strand.
CTATCACACCCGATCATCACGGCGTGTCTCGAAACGATGAACTTTCGCAACGGTGCACACTTGGGGAGAACACAATTTTATCTTGAAATTTAAGTGAGGGATCACCTTATAATGCTACCGTCGTCCTAAGCAAAATAAGATGCATAAAAGGATTAACATCACATGCAAATCATAAGTGACATTATATGGCCATGAACTTGTGCTTTTGATCTCCATCTCCAAAGCACCGGCATGATCTCCATCGTCACTGGCATGACACCATGATCTTCATCATCTTGATCTCCATCAACGTGTCGCCATGAGGTTGTCGCGCCGACTGTTGCTTCCACGACTATAGCTAACATTTAGCGATAAAGTAAAGCATTACATAGCGCTTAATGATTGACACGCAGGTCATACAATAATTAAAGACAACTCTATGGCTCCTGCCAGTTGCCGTACTCATCGACATGCAAGTCGTGATATTCTATACAACACATGATCATCTCATACATCACATATATCTCATCATGTAATTGGCCATATCACATCACAACATACCCTGCAAAAACAAGTTAGACGTCCTCTAATTGTTGTTGCAAATTTTACGTGGCTGCTACGGGTTTGCAAGAACCGTTCTTACCTACGCAAAACCACAACGTGGTGTAGTGATTGCTTTTTGATCTTCTAAAAGAACCCTCTTCATTGAAATTGATTCAACTAAAGTGAGAGAGACAGATACCCGCTAGCCATCTTTATCCAACGAAGTTACATATTAGTTCAAGGAACCTGTCTCGCGTAAGTGTACGCGTAATGTCGGTCCGGGCCGCTTCATCTCACAATACTGCCGAATCAAATATCAACTAGTAACGACAAGCAATATGTATACACCCACGCCCACAACTCGTTTGTGTTCTACTCGAGATCTCATCTACGCATAGACCTAGCTCAGATGCCACTGTTGGGGAACGTTGCATGGGAAACAAAATTTTTCCTACGCACACATAAGATCTATCCATGGTGATGAGCATCTACGAGAGGGAGAGTGAATCTACATACCCTTGTAGATCGCTAAGCGGAAGCGTTAAGAAACGCGGTTGATGTAGTCGAACGTCTCCGCGATCCAAATCGCAAGTCGTCCCTCGATCCAAGCACGATCCAGCGCCGAATGGACGGCACCTCCGCGTTCAACACACGTACGGCTTGATGACGATCTCCGCCTTCTTGATCCAGCAAGAGGGAGCGGAGAAGAAGAAGAGTTCCAGCAGCACGACGGCGTGGTGATGTTGGTGAGGAACTATTTCAGCAGGGCTTCGCCTAAGCACTACTGAAATTATGACGTAGGAGGAACTAGAGGTTGCCGGCACACGGCTTGGGGCAATCTAATGTATCCCGTGTGCTAGCCCTGCCCCTCTATTTATATGTTGAGCCTTGGGGTCTAAACTTGGAGTAAAAGCCTCCTCCAAGTCGGTTTTGCCCGCACAAGGTCGGTTTGGCCCGCAGGGAAAGAGTCCAACTCGGATCCCTGCAGTACCGCGCACAAGCGGTAGTACCGCTCATGAGCGGTAGTACCGCTTGAGCGGTAGTACCGCTTCACACAAGCGGTAGTACCGCTTAAGCGGTAGTACTGCCTTTACCAGCGGTAGTACCGCTTAAGGCAGTAGCAAAACTTCCTTTTGAACTTTCCAATACCTCGCGGGCTTTACCCCTTTGGCTCATATAAAGTGTTGCTGCACCCGAACACTTCGGTAAACATTCGGAACTCCTTTCGGTGAATTCCGGAACCCTTCCGGAGATCAAAACACTATTATCACATATATCAATCTTTACCTCCGGACTATTCCGGAGATCCTCGTCATGTCTGGGATCTTATCCGGGACTCCGAACAACCTTCGGTCACTAACATAATAACTCAACTATACTAATCGTCACCAAACGTTAAGTGTGTAGACCCTGCGGGTTCGAGAACTTTGTAGACATGACCGAGACACCTCTACGGTCAATAACCAATAGCGGGACCTGGATGCCCATATTGGCTCCTACATATTCTACGAAGATCTTTATCGTTTGAACCTCTATGTCAAGGATTCAGTTAATCCCGTATGCTGTTCCCTTTGTTCTTCGGTATGTTACTTGCCCGAGATTCGATCGTCGGTATCTCTATACCTAGTTCAATCTCGTTACCGGCAAGTCTCTTTACTCGTTCCGTAATACAAGATCTCGTGACTAACACTTTAGTCACATTGCTTGCAAGGCTCATTGTGATGTTGTATTACCGAGTGGGCCCTGAGATACCTCTCCGTCATACGGAGTAACAAATCCCAGTCTTGATCCATGCCAACCTAACAGACACCCTCGGAGATACCTGTAGAGCACCTTTATAGTCACCCAGTTACGTTGCGACGTTTGATACACACAAGGTATTCCTCCGGTGTCAGTGAGTTGCATGATCTCATGGTCCAAGGAACAGATACTTGACATGTAGAAAACAATAGCAATAAACTGACACGATCATATGCTACGTTCGTAGTTTGGGTCTTGTCCATCACATCATTCCCCTAATGATGTGATCCCGTTATCAAATGACATCTCATGTCAATGGCTAGGAAACCTTAACCATCTTTGATCAACGAGCTAGTCAACTAGAGGCTTACTAGGAACACAGTGTTGTCTATGTACCCACACATGTATTTGAGTTTCCAATCGATACAATTATAGCATGGATAATAAACGATTATCATGAACAAGGAAATATAATAATAACCAATTTATTATTGCCTCTAGGGCATATTTCCAACAGTTATATCCCCAACATTAGGCCCCAGGTTGATTTGAGCCTGCTCATGTCAATCTTCAACTCACTGGGCGGCGAGTCTTCTCATTTCTGTTATCTGAAAAAGTTATAACCCGCCATGACGTCGTATCGAATATTCTGGAAAGATTCTGTGACGTTTGCAACGGATCTCCTCATTTGAAAGGCCATCCCGAAAATCGAGGCGCCACGTTCGGTCAATCATCACTGTGCCTCCTCAATTCTCGCGCGCACTGTTGCCTTCCTTACTCATAAATAGGGACACGTGGTGCCCCCTTTTTCCTTTCTCCACCTCCTCTGTTGTCGCTGTCATCTCCTTCCTCCGAACGGCCGAACCTCTGAAGCTCCGCCACCGCCGACCGGACCTCGCCGTCGTCCCATCGCAGGCCGCTGCATCAACCTGAATCGGACCAGAGCCTCGCCAGCGCGCCCGCATCCGCAAGGTATCTCCTTCAACCTTTAGTTGAATCTGTGCCTATCCCCATTAGGGTTCCCGAGCTCTTCGGTTTCCTTGTGTTCTTCAATGTTCATAGTAGTTCATCAGTGTAGACCACTAAGCATCACCTCGCACCTCGTGGTGCTGCATATCCTCTGCGGTTATCCCCTTAATATCAATGACCTACTTGCTTTGGATCTGTATCGCAGTTTCCACCGCGCACTTGTTCGTAGCCTATAGATCCTGTTCCTCATCTGTTTTCTAGGTTCTCAAATATTTTTCATTTCACCTTCACCCATAGATCTTGCAGCTATAGAAACAATGTGTAAAACCTGTTTGTCCGCACTTAGCCGTATTTTCCAGGATCACTTTGTCCATCTGACCCGCCATTGCGTTTAGCGGCTTAACTCCTCACCATTATACTGATCGTAGCTGCCTCATTCAGTTAATATTTTTATAACCCGCCGTACTTCGTGCCTTCGTAGCCTAACCTGCCATCATGTCAAGGGCACCCTCATCTTGTGACTGGGTCAGCTCCGGAGTTACCGAAGAACTTCTGCTTAATTTCGTAGAGTCGGGTATGCTGCCAGCTAAGGATGTTATACACTGGCGGGTTCCAGGATCCGAGAAAAGACCTGAGCCTAAGGATGGAGAGGTTCTCGTGTTTACTGATCACCTCCTTCGCGGATTAAGCCCTCCCGGGTCAAAGTTCTTCCAGGATGTTCTTCATTTTTTCAAGCTTCACCCTCAAGACATCGGTCCCAACTCTGTTACCAACATGTGCCAGTTTCAAGTTTTGTGTGAAGTTTATCTGCAGGAAGAGCCATCTGTTGACCTCTTCCACGACTATCATTATGCCAACCGCCAAACTAAAGTGGCGGCTGGGCCAAGCTTAGAGCTTGGCGGTGTTTCCATCCAGAGACGGAGGGATTTACCTTACCCAATAGCTCTCCTACCAAGCCACCCCAAGGACTGGAACAAGACTTGGTTCTACTGCAAGGACACTTCTCCTGAAGGTGAAAATCCACTACCGGGGTACCGTCCAACCCGGCTTTGCAATACAAGTGAACTCCCAGCCCGGATGACCGCCGCAGAGCGAGCAAAGTATGCTCTGGCTTATGGCAAAGTCAAAGCCTTGCTGGCGAACAGCTTGACTGCTGTCGATTTAACCCGCTGCTGGGTTAGTTGGAAGATCTTACCGCTGAGCCGGCGTGACCGGCTCATGCACCAATATTCGGGTGAGCCCAATGACCCCCTTTGTTTCAACGCCACTCCTCTGACCGAAGAAGATATCAACTCCACCGTCAACGGACTTCTTGGTGAAAAACAAGCGGCTTGCAACAAAGTTGGGCTAGAACCCTTTTGTGTCAAGAACCCAGCTCCAGATGTAAGAAACTTCTTTCCCTTAATTGGTCAAATTCATCTTTCCTTTTTGTTTCGCCCCTTCTAATCTTTGTTGGAGGCTTGTGTATAGGCCGGCTCTCCTTTCTGGAAGAAAAAGTATAACCCTCCTGTGAGGAAGCCTAAGGTTAAAGCCCACAAACAGAAGAAGAAGAGAGCCGCCACTCCAGACCCGCCTGAGCTTGATGACTCAGAGGTAGAACTTGACTCCCTTGGCCGTCTTTTCATGCAACTTATTGACAACAATCCTTCACAGGAGGAAACAGAGACCAGCCATGCGGACGCTCCTGAGGTAACTTACATTTCTTCTGACTCAGAAAACCTTCTTCCAGAGAAAGCACGGCGGGTTATCCGAAAAGTCCCCTTCTCTCATCCTCTTGCTCATTTAGACCCCAAATTTCTTTTGAAAAAGCAATAGCACAACTCCCGACGTCAGACCCGGAGCACCGGCTCTGAAGATCTTGTGGCCGGGTTATCGCATGCTCCGGCTCCGCGGAAACGGCCAGCTGAGGTATTCTTTTAACTGAAGGTGTAATTTTGATCAAACTTGCATTGTAACCTTACTCTGCTTTGTATTGTCTTAACTGTCTTCAAGATTCTCCTCCTTCATCTGGCGACTCAACTGCCTCCAAGCTGCCTCCAATGAAGATCAACCCAGAGTACGCATTTTTGCACCAAACGTTTTAATATTCTTGTCCTGTATGTAACAATCTTCTGTGCTTTCCAGGGCCCAGGCGAAACGAAGGAAGACTGGCGGGTCTACTGCCACCCGAACTGCCCCAGAGCCGGAGATGGCTAAGCCGGACTCCCCTTCGACTCACGCTGAACCAGCTGATGTTATGAGAAATGCGCCTGAAGACGTTCAGCAGCCCCCTGAGCCGGCTGATCCTGACATGGCACCTGAAGACCCTGCCAGGGACGAACCTAAGCCGCCAAGCCCTTCAACAGCCGTTTAAGACACAGTTCTTCCAGACGCTACCATTACTGGGACGGGCCATCAAACCCCTAAGCCTCATGTACTGACAAGACATACCAGCCAGGCCAAAGCATCTTCGCCTGAGAAGTTTGAATTTGAATTTCCTTCGTTGGAAAAGCTGACTGCTGATGAGCTTCATGCTGGTTATCTAAACCGCCTCACGACAAGCCGGAACATGGAGCTCAAGCTTGTTAATCTGATGAAGAAAAAATATGCGGTAATCTCTTTGCCAGCTTTTGTCCTTGTACCCTTACGTAGCCGCCAAGAGCTGGTTTAGTATTGCAAATAGTAGACCGGGTCTTCCAACGTATATCACACTCCAAATAGCTTGGCCTGTAGCCCCCAAGTATTGGGTTAGTATAGATAGTAAGCCAATACTCAATCTGAAGAGTTGATCAATGGTAGCCCCCAAGTCAGGGTCAGCATAAAATGATGAGCTGGAATTTCACTGGAAACTTGGAAAACACTGATTGTAGCCTCCAAGTGCCGGCTTATCTTGACGAAGATAAGCCGGAGCTTCATCGTACACTTAGAGCGTCGTGTGTAGCCCCCAAGTGCCGGCTTACCTTGAAGAAGATGAGCCGGAGCTTCATGGTAGACTTGGAGAAAACACAGACATTAGCCCCCAAGTCTCAAGTATATTGCTTGCAATCTGCTTGAGACTTTATAACATAGCAGCTTCATCAATTTTCCAATAGCTCATTTTGGCGACTTAAACCTTTTTGCTTGTGTATGACATAGGATGCTTTGGAGGCGGCCGAGTCTGAGATGACCGGTCTGAAGGAAAACCTTGCTTCACAACAAACCGCTCGGTCAGAGGTGGAAAACAAATGGCGGGTTGCCATCAAAGATCTTGAAAAGACGCAAGTGGATTTCGCTCTTTTCAAGAAGACTGCTGAAACTGAACAAGCCGCCCTGACCAAATGCGCAGACGACGCTGAAGGGCGGCTTAAGCTTGCGTCAGAAGAATTACAAACTCTAAAACGTCATATCTCCAGGATGACTTCTGCCATCTTTGGTAGGCACTTAATACTTAACGAATTTTCTTGCCATGTTTAATAACCTTGCTGGCGGCTTATACCACCAAATCTATCTTTGCAGGTGAAAGAAGCCGCCGGTTTTCGTCTGACAGCTTGCTGAGATTGAAGGCAGTATACTCCTTGGTAGAACAAATCTACTATGGGACTCTATGCACCATCAAGGCGGTGTTAACTGAGAAAAGCATCCCTGAGCATAGGAAGGGAGTCATCGAACTTTTTTCAACTCTGCCGAAACAAATCAAAGAGCTCAAACGATCAGCCGCCAGGCAGGGAGCAATGGCCACGCTAAGCCGGGCGTTGGCTTTTGCCCCTGAATTGACTGCGGAAGAGATGATGGACGGCTTTCCATCCAAGAAAGATGACGGCTCAGAGTTCACAGAAGCTGATTATGCCAAGTGTAGGAAGGCCTCCTGAGTTCTTGCATCAACGCTGGTTGATGAACTTGACTTGTCAACATACCAGGCGGCTTACAGCGAGATCAGCAAAAGAGTGCGTGGCCCAACTTTTGAAACCAGAGACTTGACTCCAGCTCGCCGTAAGCACCTCTTCGCCCCTGAGATTGACCCGTCTCCCCTCTTTGAAGAGGCTCAGTTTGAAGCTCTAACAAACTGCAACTGGGATGTGGATAATCTTCAGATCGAAGAGGTCGAAGACCCGGTGCAGCATGACCCGCCGTCGAGCTGAGCACTTGAGGCTTGTAATTGATAATTCGGCTTGCTGAGCCGCATAACTGAAAGTTGTATAAAAACTTAAGTCCGTTGCCTTTTGGACTCTGTGGAGAGCCTTGTAATAGGCTTTAGAAAAACTTTAACTGCCTGAGTCGTGCCATCGTGCACGTATGAATCTTTTGCATAGCTTGACGTATGCTTCGTTTATCTTTGTCCGGCTCATAATACCTGTCTGCACGGCGGCTCAGCTGAAAAGATAAACCCTGCAAAAATAAATAAGATAGGATATGCTGTCTTGCTCTAAGTGTGGCTTGAAAAAGCACAACCCGGAAACGTTAGATCTTTCATATCCTTGCTTTTAAAACTCATAAGCCGGTTCTTCTGGGTGGACTCGTTACTAGAACTCTTACAGTACAGGGTCTAGCGAGAGTGACCGTCAATTCTTTGAACGGCTCAGGGTCTCTAGGCGAGATTAACTGATAAGAGCGCAACGAACCAGAAAGAGACGCGGCAGGGTATGAGTACCCTTAAGGCCCATAAGCTACCTCTCACGTGGCGTAAATCCGTCGTTTGAACTTTAAGCAGTGCAGGGTCTTTAAAAGAGTAACTGCTTAAGAGTACGAACGGGCCACATAGCGGAGAGTTGGCAGCAGACGAGCGAGTTTATCCTCGCTTTCTGTAAGCCGGCCCTCACGTGACAAGAGCCGCCGGTTGAACCTTGACCAGTACAGGGTCTCTAGCGAGATTGACTGCCAAATACATTTGAACAGCTCAGGGTCTCTAGGCGAGATTAACTGGTAAGAGTTCGGCGGGTCACCTAGCGGAGCAGCAACAGCTTACAGGCAGGTTTAACTCCAACTTGCGGGGGCTGAAAAGCCGATCAAGAGGGTGTGTAAGCTAAACCCGGTGGGTTGGAAGCCCCCAAATGACCTTGTTGACGGAGTCAACTTTTTGGGTATATAACCCGGCCTTACTGTGGCTGAAAAGCCTAATTGAGAGGGTTGAAGCTTAACCCGACGGGTTGAAAGCCCCCAAACAACCTTGTCGATGAATCAACTTGTGCACCGTCGTGAAAGCCGCTGTCCTGTGGACCGCCAACTTGTAAGACGCCATATAATGGTGCTATTTTGGCTGAAGAGCCGATCAAGAGGGTTGAAGCTTAACCCGACGGGTTAGAAACCCCCAAGTGACCTTGTAGTTTTGGCTTAAGAGCCTGATCATGAGGGTTGAAGCTTAACCCGACGGGTTAGAAGCCCCCAAATGACCGTATGATTGTATCCATCTTTGCACAATTGTAGATACGTAAAAACGGCAGAGGCCCCGGCTTGCAGGGATGCCAAATTTATTATATATATATGTGTGATATATACAATGATGATGTACAATGGGGGGAGTTGATGACTCAAGTATAGTAAGGCCGCAGATGAGCGATATTCCACGGCCGGTGGGTCTCCTGCCCAGAAGTGCGTGACTCGTCTCGTACGTCGATGAGATAGTATGACCCATTGTTGAGGTTTCTGCTAACCACAAAAGGTCCTTCCCATGGAGGAGATAACTTGTGCGCGTCCGTCTGATCTTGAATCAGGCGCAACACTAAATCGCCTTCTTGAAACGTCCGGGTCTTGACTCTGCGGCTGTGATAGCGACGCAGGTCTTGTTGATAAATCGCCGATCGAGCCGCCGCTAGATCACGCTCTTCTAGAGGCAATAATAAATTGGTTATTATTATATTTCCTTGTTCATGATAATCGTTTATTATCCATGCTATAATTGTATTGATTGGAAACTCAAATACATGTGTGGGTACATAGACAACACTGTGTCCCTAGTAAGCCTCTAGTTGACTAGCTCGTTGATCAAAGATGGTTAAGGTTTCCTAGCCATTGACATGAGATGTCATTTGATAACGGGATCACATCATTAGGAGAATGATGTGATGGACAAGACCCAAACTACGAACGTAGCATATGATCGTGTCAGTTTATTGCTATTGTTTTCTGCATGTCAAGTATCTGTTCCTATGACCATGAGATCATGAAACTCCCTGACATCGGAGGAATACCTTGTGTGTATCAAACGTCGCAACGTAACTGGGTGACTATAAAGGTGCTCTACAGGTATCTCCGAGGGTGTCTGTTGGGTTGGCATGGATCAAGACTGGGATTTGTTACTCCGTGTGACGGAGAGGTATCTCAGGGCCCACTCGGTAATACAACATCACAATGAGCCTTGCAAGCAATGTGACTAAAGTGTTAGCCACAAGATCTTGTATTACGGAACGAGTAAAGAGACTTGCCGGTAACGAGATTGAACTAGGTATAGAGATACCGACGATCGAATCTCAGGCAAGTAACATACCAAAGAACAAAGGGAATAGTATACGGGATTAACTGAATCCTTGACATAGAGGTTCGACCGATAAAGATGTTCGTAGAATATGTAGGAGCCAATATGGGCATCCAGGTCCCGCTATTGGTTATTGATCGTAGAGGTGTCTCGGTCATGTCTACATAGTTCTCGAACCCGCAGGGTGTACACACTTAACGTTTGGTGACGATTAGTATAGTTGAGTTATTTTGTTGGTGACCGAAGGTTGTTCGGAATCCCGGATAAGATCCCGGACATGACGAGGATCTCCGGAATAGTCCGGAGGTAAAGATTGATATATGTGATAATAGTGTTTTGGTTTCCGGAAGGGTTCCGGAATTCACCGGAAGGGGTTCCGGAAGTTTACCGAAGTGTTCGGGTGCAGCAACACTTTATATGGGCCAAAGGGATAAAGCCCACGAGGTATTGGAAAGTGCAAAAGGAAGTTTTGCTACTGCCTTAAGCTGGTAAGGCAGTACTACCGCTACTGTAGCAGCGGTACTACCGGTTAAGCTAGTCAAGCGGTACTACCGCTACTGTATCAGCGGTACTACCGCTTAAGCTGGTCAAGCGGTACTACCGCTACCGTAGCAGCGGTACTACCGCTACAGTCGGTACTACCGCTTATCGTAAGCGGTACTACCGCTTGTGCGCGGTACTGCAGGGATCCGAGTTTGAATCTTTCCCTGTGGGCCAAACCGACCTTGTGCGGGCAAAACCGACCTGGAGAAGGCTTTTACTCCAAGTTTAGACCCCAAGGCTCAACATATAAATAGAGGGGCAGGGCTAGCACACGAGATACATTAGATTGCCCCAAGCCGTGTGCCGGCAACCTCTAGTTCCTCCTACGTCATAATTTCAGTAGTGCTTAGGCGAAGCCCTGCTGAAATAGTTCCTCACCAACATAACCACGCCGTCGTGCTGCTGGAACTCTTCTTCTTCTCCGCTCCCTCTTGCTGGATCAAGAAGGCGGAGATCATCATCAAGCCGTACGTGTGTTGAACGCGGAGGTGCCGTCCGTTCGGCGCTGGATCGTGCTTGGATCGAGGGACGACTTGCGATTTGGATCGCGGAGACGTTCGACTACATCAACCGCGTTTCTTAACGCTTCCGCTTAGCGATCTACAAGGGTATGTAGATTCACTCTCCCTCTCGTAGATGCTCATCACCATGGATAGATCTTGTGTGTGCGTAGGAAAATTTTTGTTTCCCATGCAACGTTCCCCAACAGTGGCATCATGAGCTAGGTCTATGCGTAGATGAGATCTCGAGTAGAACACAAACGAGTTGTGGGCGTGGGTGTATACATATTGCTTGCCGTTACTAGTTGATACTTGATGCGGCGGTATTGTGAGATGAAGCGGCCCGGACCGACATTACGCGTACGCTTACGCGAGACAGGTTCCTTCAACTAACATGTAACTTCGTTGCATAAAGATGGCTAGCGGGTGTCTGTCTCTCTCACTTTAGTTGAATCGATTTCAATGAAGAGGGTTCTTTTAGAAGATCAAAAAGCAATCACTACACCACGTTGTGGTTTTGCGTAGGTAAGAACGGTTCTTGCAAACCCGTAGCAGCCACGTAAAATTTGCAACAACAATTAGAGGACGTCTAACTTGTTTTTGCAGGGTATGTTGTGATGTGATATGGCCAATTACATGCTGAGATATGTGTGATGTATGAGATGATCATGTGTTGTATAGAATATCACGACTTGCATGTCGATGAGTACGGCAACTGGCAGGAGCCATAGAGTTGTCTTTAATTATTGTATGACCTGCGTGTCAATCATTAAGCGCTATGTAATGCTTTACTTTATCGCTAAACGTTAGCTATAGTCATGGAAGCAACAGTCGGCGCGATAACCTCATGGCGACACGTTGATGGAGATCAAGATGATGGAGATCATGGTGTCATGCCGGTGACGATGGAGATCATGCCGGTGCTTTGGAGATGGAGATCAAAAGCACGAGTTCATGGCCATATCATGTCACTTATGATTTGCATGTGATGTTAATCCTTTTATGCATCTTATTTTGCTTAGGAAGACGGTAGCATTATAAGGTGATCCCTCACTTAAATTTCAAGATAAAATTGTGTTCTCCCCGAGTGTGCACCGTTCCGAAAGTTCGTCGTTTCGAGACACACCATGATGATCGGGTGTGATAGACTCTACGTTCACATACAACGGGTGTAAGCCATGTTGCACGTGCGGAACACTCGGGTTAAACTTGACGAGCCTAGCATGTACAGACATGGCCTCGGAACACAAGAGACCGAAAGGTCGAACATGAGTCATATAGTAGATATGATCAACATGAAGATGTTCACCATAGAAACCACCTCAACTCACGTGATGATCGGACTTGAGTTGGTGGATTTGGATCATGTTACACTCGGATGATCGGAGGGATGTCAATTTGAGTGGGAGTTTTTAAGTAATATGATTAACTAAACTCATTATCTAGAACAATAGTCTAAGTTGTCTTTGCAATATTTATGTTGTAGATCATGGCTCGCGCGTAGTACCCCTGAATTTTAATGCGTTCCTAGAGAAAGCTAAGTTGAAAGATGATGGAAGTAACTTTGTGGACTGGGCCCGTAATCTAAGGATTATCCTTACGGCTTCCCAGAAGGCTTATGTCCTTGATGCACCGCTTGGTGATCCACCCGCTCCAGTTGAGTCTCTAGAGGTTGTGAACGCCTGGCAGGCTCGTTCTGAAGATTACTCAATAGTTCAATGTGCAATATTGTATGGCTTAGAACCGGGACTTCAAAGACGTTTTGAACGTCATGGAGCATATGAGATGTTCCAGGAGTTGAAGTTTATCTTTCAGAAGAATGCCCGGATCGAGAGATATGAGATCTCCGATAAGTTCTATGCTTGCAAGATGGAGGAGAACGGGTCTATCAGTGATCATGTACTCAGAATGTCTGGGTACTCCACCCGTCTGGCTGAATTGGGGATGCCCCTTCCGCCAGAGGCTATCACTGACAGAGTTCTTCAATCATTGCCACCTAGCTACAAGAGCTTTGTGTTGAACTATAACATGCACGGGATGAACAAGTCAGTCGCCGAGCTGTTTGCGATGCTGAAAGCCGCTGAGTCTGAAATTCAGAAGGAGCATCAAGTGTTGATGGTCAATAAAACCACTAGTTTCAAGAAAAATGGCAAGGGTAAGAAGGGTAACTCCAAGAAGAGTGGCAAAGCAGTTGCTCCTCTCGTGAAGAAACCCAAGGCTGGACCCAAACCAGAAACTGTGTGTTTTCATTGCAAGGGAACTGGACACTGGAAGCGGAACTGCCCCAAGTATTTGGCTGACAAGAAGGCGGCCAACAACAAACAAGGTATATATGATATACATGTTATTGATGTGTACCTTACCAACTCTCGTTGTAGTGCCTGGGTATTTGATACCGGTGCGGTTGCTCATATTTGCAACTCAAAACAGGAACTGCGGAATAGACGGAGGCTGGCAAAGGATGAAGTGATGATGCGCGTGGGAAATGGTTCCAAGGTTGATGTGATCGCCGTCGGCACGCTCGCTCTTCGATTACCATCGGGATTAGTGATAAACCTGAATAATTGTTATTTAGTGCCTGCGTTAAGCATGAACATTATATCTGGATCTTGTTTATTGCGAGACGGTTACTCATTTAAATCAGAGAATAATGGTTGTTCTATTTATATGAGTAATATCTTTTATGGTCATGCACCCAATGTGAGGGGTTTATTCTTATTAAATCTCGATAGTAATGATACACATGTTCATAACATTGATGCCAAAAGATGTAGAATTGATAATGATAATACCACTTTCTTGTGGCACTGCCGTTTAGGTCATATTGGCGTAAAACGCATGAGGAAGCTCCATGCTGATGGACTTTTGGAGTCACTTGATTTTGAATCACTTGACACATGTGAGCCATGCCTCATGGGCAAGATGACTAAAACGCCGTTCTCTGGAATAATGGAACGGGCAAGTGACTTATTGGAAATCATACATACTGATGTGTGCGGTCCGATGAGCATTGAGGCGCGCGGTGGTTATCGTTACTTTCTCACCTTCACTGATGACTTAAGTAGATATGGGTATATTTACTTAATGAAACACAAGTCTGAAACATTTGAAAAGTTCAAACAATTTCAGAGTGAAGTTGAGAATCATCGTAACAAGAAGATTAAATTCCTACGATCTGATCGAGGAGGAGAATATCTGAGTTATGAGTTTGGCAGTCACTTAAGACAGTGTGGAATTGTTTCACAATTGACACCGCCTGGAACACCACAGCGTAATGGTGTGTCCGAACGTCGTAATTGACCTTATTGGATATGGTGCGATCTATGATGTCTCTTGCCGATTTGCCACTATCGTTTTGGGGTTATGCATTAGAGACAGCTGCATTCACTTTAAATAGGGCACCATCAAAATCCGTTGAGACGACGCCAGATGAACTTTGGTTTGGCAAGAAGCCAAAGCTGTCGTTTCTTAAAGTTTGGGGATGTGATGCTTATGTCAAAAAGCTTCAGCCTGAAAAGCTGGAACCCAAAGCGGAGAAATGCGTCTTCATAGGATACCCAAAAGAGACAGTTGGGTATACCTTCTACCTCAGATCCGAAGGCAAAGTGTTTGTCGCTAAAAACGGAACATTTCTTGAGAAAGAGTTTCTCTCGAAAGAATTGAGTGGGAGGAAGATAGAACTTGATGAGGTTGTTGAACCTTTACTTCAACCTGAAAGTAGCGCAGCGCAGAAAGATGTTTCTGTAGAGCCTACATCAGCTGAAGAGGAAGTTAATGATGATGATCATGAAGCTTTGGATCAAGTTGCTATCGAACCTCGTAGGTCGACAAGGACGCGTACTGCTCCTGAGTGGTACGGCAACCCTGTCTTAGAGGTCATGTTGTTAGACAACGATGAACCTACGAGCTATGGAGAAGCGATGATGGGCCCGGATTCCGAGAAATGGTTAGAGGCCATGAAGTCCGAGATGGGATCCATGTATGAAAACAAAGTATGGACTTTGGAAGTATTACCTGAAGGGCGTAAGGCCATTCAGAACAAATGGATCTTTAAGAGGAAGACGGACGCGGACGGTAATGTCACCGTCTATAAAGCTCGACTTGTGGGAAAGGGTTTTTCACAAGTTCAAGGAGTTGACTACGATGAGACCTTCTCACCCGTAGCGATGCTTAAGTCCATCAGAATCATGTTAGCAATAGCTGCCTTTTTCGATTATGAAATTTGGCAGATGGATGTCAAAACAGCGTTCCTTAACGGTTTCCTTAAGGAAGAGTTGTATATGATACAACCAGAAGGTTTTGTCGATCCAGAGAATGCTGACAAAGTTTGCAAACTCCAGCGATCCATTTATGGACTGGTGCAAGCATCTCGGAGTTGGAATCTTCGCTTTGATGAGGTGATCAAAGCGTTCGAGTTTATACAAGTTTACGGAGAAGCTTGTATTTACAAGAAAGTGAGTGGGAGCTCTATAGCGTTTCTAATATTATATGTGGATGACATATTGCTGATTGGAAGCAATATAGAAATGTTGGAAAGCGTGAAGGAATATTTGAACAAGAGTTTTTCAATGAAAGACCTAGGAGAAGCTGCTTTCATATTAGGCATCAAGATCTATAGAGATAGATCGAGACGCTTAATAGGACTTTCACAAAGCACATACCTTGACAAAGTTTTGAAGAAGTTCAAAATGGATCAGTCCAAGAAGGGGTTCTTGCCTGTATTGCAGGGTGTGAAGTTGAGTAAGACTCAATGCCCAGTGACTGCAGAAGATAGAGAAAAGATGAGTGTCATCCCCTATGCTTCAGCCATAGGCTATATCATGTATGCAATGCTGTGCACAAGACCTGATGTCAGCCTTGCCATAAGTATGGTCGGAAGGTTTAAAAGTGATCCAGGAATGGAACACTGGACGGCGGTCAAGAATATCCTGAAGTACCTGAAAAGGACTAAGGACATGTTTCTCGTTTATGGAGGTGATCAAGAGCTCGTCGTAAAGGGTTACGTCGATGCAAGCCTTGACACTGATCCGGATGACTCTAAGTCACAAACCGGATACGTATTTATTCTTAATGGGGGTGCGGTTAGCTGGTGCAGTTCCAAGCAAAGCGTGGTAGCTGATTCTACATGCGAAGCGGAGTACATCGCTGCCTCGGAGGCGGCGAAGGAAGGTGTCTCGATGAAGGAGTTCATGACAGATCTTGGAGTAGTGCCTAGTGCGCTTAACCCAATGACTCTATTTTGTGATAATACTGGTGCCATTGCTCTAGCCAAGGAACCAAGATTTCACAAGAGGACCAGACACATAAAGCGACGTTTCAATTCCATCCGCGATTACATCAAGGAGGACGACATAAATATTTGCAAAGTACACACAGATCTGAATGTTGCAGATCCGATGACTAAACCTCTTCCAAGGGCTAAACATGAACAACACCAGAACTGCATGGGTGTTCGATTCATTACAATGTAAATCACATAGTGATGTGAACTAGATTATTGACTCTAGTGCAAGTGGGAGACTGTTGGAAATATGCCCTAGAGGCAATAATAAATTGGTTATTATTATATTTCCTTGTTCATGATAATCGTTTATTATCCATGCTATAATTGTATTGATTGGAAACTCAAATACATGTGTGGGTACATAGACAACACTGTGTCCCTAGTAAGCCTCTAGTTGACTAGCTCGTTGATCAAAGATGGTTAAGGTTTCCTAGCCATTGACATGAGATGTCATTTGATAACGGGATCACATCATTAGGAGAATGATGTGATGGACAAGACCCAAACTACGAACGTAGCATATGATCGTGTCAGTTTATTGCTATTGTTTTCTGCATGTCAAGTATCTGTTCCTATGACCATGAGATCATGCAACTCCCTGACATCGGAGGAATACCTTGTGTGTATCAAACGTCGCAACGTAACTGGGTGACTATAAAGGTGCTCTACAGGTATCTCCGAGGGTGTCTGTTGGGTTGGCATGGATCAAGACTGGGATTTGTTACTCCGTGTGACGGAGAGGTATCTCAGGGCCCACTCGGTAATACAACATCACAATGAGCCTTGCAAGCAATGTGACTAAAGTGTTAGTCACGAGATCTTGTATTACGGAACGAGTAAAGAGACTTGCCGGTAACGAGATTGAACTAGGTATAGAGATACCGACGATCGAATATCGGGCAAGTAACATACCGAAGAACAAAGGGAACAGCATACGGGATTAACTGAATCCTTGACATAGAGGTTCAAACGATAAAGATCTTCGTAGAATATGTAGGAGCCAATATGGGCATCCAGGTCCCGCTATTGGTTATTGACCGTAGAGGTGTCTCGGTCATGTCTACAAAGTTCTCGAACCCGCAGGGTCTACACACTTAACGTTTGGTGACGATTAGTATAGTTGAGTTATTTTGTTGGTGACCGAAGGTTGTTCGGAATCCCGGATAAGATCCCGGACATGACGAGGATCTCCGGAATAGTCCGGAGGTAAAGATTGATATATGTGATAATAGTGTTTTGGTTTCCGGAAGGGTTCCGGCATTCACCGGAAGGGGTTCCGGATGTTTACCGAAGTGTTCGGGTGCAGCAACACTTTATATGGGCCAAAGGGATAAAGCCCACGAGGTATTGGAAAGTGCAAAAGGAAGTTTTGCTACTGCCTTAAGCTGGTAAGGCAGTACTACCGCTACTGTAGCAGCGGTACTACCGCTTAAGCTAGTCAAGCGGTACTACCGCTACTGTATCAGCGGTACTACCGCTTAAGCTGGTCAAGCGGTACTACCGCTACCGTAGCAGCGGTACTACCGCTACAGGCGGTACTACCGCTTATCATAAGCGGTACTACCGCTTGTGCGCGGTACTGCAGGGATCCGAGTTGGACTCTTTCCCTGCGGGCCAAACCGACCTTGTGCGGGCAAAACCGACCTGGAGAAGGCTTTTACTCCAAGTTTAGACCCCAAGGCTCAACATATAAATAGAGGGGAAGGGCTAGCACACGAGATACATTAGATTGCCCCAAGCCGTGTGCCGGCAACCTCTAGTTCCTCCTACGTCATAATTTCAGTAGTGCTTAGGCGAAGCCCTGCTGAAATAGTTCCTCACCAACATCACCACGCCGTCGTGCTGCTGGAACTCTTCTTCTTCTCCGCTCCCTCTTGCTGGATCAAGAAGGCGGAGATCGTCATCAAGCCGTACGTGTGTTGAACGCGGAGGTGCCGTCGGCGCTGGATCGTGCTTGGATCGAGGGACGACTTGCGATTTGGATCGCGGAGACGTTCGACTACATCAACCGCTTTTCTTAACGCTTCCGCTTAGCGATCTACAAGGGTATGTAGATTCACTCTCCCTCTCGTAGATGCTCATCACCATGGATAGATCTTGTGTGTGCGTAGGAAATTTTTTGTTTCCCATGCAACGTTCCCCAACAGTATGTCGCTTGGTAACACGGCTTCTGCGCCGTAAACCATGAAGAAAGGCGTATAGCATGTTGACCTGTTGGGAGTTGTATTGATGCTCCATAGAACAGATGGTAACTCCTCAATCCAACAACCCGGCATTCTCTGTAGAGGAACTATAAGCCGGGGCTTGATACCTCTCAGGATCTCCTGGTTAGCACGCTCCGCCTGACCATTGGATTGTGGATGAGCCACAGCTGAGACGTCAAGCCGGATGTGTTCACTTTCACAGAACATTTGCATAGCCCCCTTGGAAAGGTTTGTGCCATTGTCAGTGATGATGCTGTGAGGGTAACCGAAACGGTATATCAATTTTTTGACAAACTGAACCGCCGTGGCTGCATCACACTTGCTGATCGGCTCAGCCTCCACCCACTTTGTAAACTTATCCACCGCCACCAGAAGGTGGGTCTTCTTGTCTTTGGATCTCTTGAAGGGCCGACCATGTCAAGCCCCCAGACTGCGAACGGCCAGGTAATTGGGATCATGCGCAATTCCTGAGGTGGCACGTGAGCACGTCGCCCGAACTTCTGACATCCATCACACTTGAGAACCAGGTCTTCTGCATCCTTGTGAGCCGTCAGCCAGAAGAAACCATGTCGAAAAGCTTTGCCCACCAGAGATTTTGATCCGGCATGATGACCACAATCTCCGGCGTGGATTTCATGCAAGATCTCCTTCCCTTCCTCAGGTTAGACACAACGTTGAAAAACGCCGGTAACACTGCGCTTATGGAACTCGCGATTGATGATTGTCATGGACTTAGATCGCCTGATGATTTGCCTTGCCAAGGTCTCGTCCTCCGGTAACTCGCCGCGAGTTAAATACGGCAGATAAGGTAACGTCCAATCAGGAATAGCATGCAGATCCTCCACCAGCTGCCCCTCCGGGTCAGGCACGGCCAAATCCTCCTTCGAAGGTAGCTTAACTGACGGGTGGTATAACACGTCCAAGAACACGTTAGGCGGCACCGGCTTACGCTGCGAGCCTAGCCTGGACAACGCATCAGTCGCCTCGTTCTTGCGACGGTCAATATGATCCACCTGATAAGCCTTGAAGTGACCTGCAATTATATCCACCGCTTGACAATAAGCTGCCATCCGTGGGTCTTTGGAATCCCACGTACCGGAAACTTGCGGAGCCACGAGGTCTGAGTCGCCGAGGCATCTAACCCGGCTCAGATTCATCTCCTTAGCCACCCGGAGGCCATGTAGCAAGGCCTCATACTCAGATGCATTGTTAGTACACGGAAACATCAACCTTAGCACATAAGAAAACTTATCACCTTTAGGGGAAGTTAATACAACACCAGCCCCCGAGCCTTCCAACTGCCTAGGCCCGTCGAAGTGAATCGTCCAGTACGTGTTATCCGGCTTCTCCTCGGGCGACTGACACTCTGTCCAGTCGTTTATAAAGTCCACCAAGGCTTGAGACTTAACCGCCGTGCGAGGCACGTATTTCAGATTGAGAGGCCCAAGCTCCAATGCCCACTTAGCAATCCTGCCAGTAGCTTCTCTGTTATGAATTATGTCTCCCAACGCGGCAGAGCTAACCACTGTGATCTGGTGTCCCAGGAAGTAATGCTTCAGCTTACGATTCGCCATGAACACCCCATATATTAGCTTCTGCCAGTGTGGGTACCTTTGCTTGGACTCAATCAAGACCTCGCTGACATAGTAAACCGGCCTCTGAACCGGATATTCCTTCCCTGCCTCCTTGCGTTCTACAACAATCGCAGCGCTGACTGCTTTGTTGTTAGCCGTCACATAGAGGAGTAAGGGTTCCTTCTCAGCCGGAGCGGCCAAGATTGGCGACTCAGTCAATTGCTTCTTGAGCACCTCAAACGCCTCACCCGCCGCTTTGCTCCAGACAAAGTCGTCTATTTTCTTCATCATCTGATATAAAGGGATTGCCTTCTCACCCAGGCGGCTTATGAACCGGCTTAAAGCAGCGATCCAACCTGCCAGGCGCTGAACATCATTGACACATGTCGGCTCAGCCAGGGAAGTGATAGCCTGAATCTTGTCCGGGTTAGCTTCAATACCACGCTAAGAGACTAGAAACCCCAAGAGCTTGCCTGCGGGGACTCCAAAGACACACTTGTCTGGGTTAAGCATCATCTAGTAAACCCACAAGTAGTCAAAAGTTTCCTTCAGGTCGTCCAGCAGAGTTTCCTTCGTCCTTGATTTGACCACAATATCATCCACATAAGCATGAACATTGCGTCCAATTTGACTGTGAAGACAGTTCTGCACACAACGCTGGTAAGTCGCCTGGGCACTCTTGAGCCCAAAAGTCATAGATACATAACAGAAAGCACCAAAAGGCATGATGAAAGGTGTCTTCTCTTGGTCTTTGACTGCCATCTTGATCTGGTGATAACCTGAATAAGTGTATAGGAAGCATAAGCCCTCACAACCCGCCGTTGCATCAATAATCTGGTCCATACGGGGGACAACAAACGGGTCAACTGGACAGGCCTTGTTAAGGTCCGTGTAATCCACACACAGACGCCAAGTGCCGTTCTTCTTAAGCACTAGCACCGGGTTAGCTAACCACTCCGGGTGAAAAACCTCCACGATGAACCCTGCTGCTAAGAGCCGGGCCACCTCTTCTCCAATTGCCTTGCGCCTTTCTTCATTAAAACAACGAAGGAACTGCTTGATCGGCTTGAACTTAGGATCCACATTAAGGTGGTGCTCAGCAAATTCTCTCGGTACACCCGGCATGTCAGACGGCTTCCATGCAAAGATGTCCCGATTCTCACGGATGAATTTGATGAGCGCGCTTTCCTATGCGGGGTCCATGTTAGCCCCGATAGTGAACTGCTGTGACGAGTCGCCCTCGGTGAAATCCACCAGCTTGGTATCATCCACCGCAAACTTAAGGGGTGGCTCAGATTCCGTGTTAGGCTTCTTGAGTGGAGTCATATCTTCCGGGTCGACATTTTCTTTGTAAAACTTGAGCTCTGCCTCTGCACAACTCGACTCTGCATAAGCTGCGTCCCCTTCCACACACTCAAGAGCCGTCTTCCGATCGCCATGCACAGTGATCGTTCCGTTCAACCCAGGCATCTTGAGCTGCAAGTAAAGATAGCAGGGCCTAGCCATGAATTTGGCGTAAGCCGGCCGTCCAAACAGAGCGTGATATGGGCTCTTGATCTTGACCACCTCAAACCACAAAGATTCCACCCTGTAGTTATATTCATCACCAAAGGCAACTTCCAAAGATATCTTCCCCACAGGGTAAGCTGATTTTCCAGGTACCACACCGTGAAAGACTGTGGAGGAGGGCTTAAGATCCTTGTCAAGCAAACCCATCCGGCTGAAAGTGTCATAGTACAGGATGTTGATGCTGCTGCCACCATCCATAAGCACTTTGGTGAACACATATCCTCCAACTTGGGGGGCAACTACCAAAGCTAGTTGCCCCGGGTTATCAACACGCGGCGGGTGATCTTCCCGGCTCCAAGTTATATCATACTCAGACCACCTCAAATACTGTGGAAGAGCCGGCATGACTGCGTTAACCGCCCGCTTGCGCACCTTCCGGTCTCGCTTGTCGAGGCTAGTCGTAAAGACATGATACTGACCCCCACTGAGCTGTTTCGGGTTAGTCTGGTACCCTGATTAGTTCTTCTGCTGCTGGCCTCCACCGCCAGACTGCTGATGATGGCCTCCCTGATTGCCTTGACCCTGGTAACCGGACCCTGAGCCGCCGGGACCAAAGCCGGCCCCAGACCCGCCTGGCCCGGAGCTGCCTGACGGACCATTACCATTATTATGATGTCGTTGAAGGCTGTAGTCCCGGAACTGTCGCATGATACTGCAGTCCCTCCAGGTGTGATTTGCCGGCTTATCTGGCCGGCTGTGCTCCGGACAAGGTTTATTAAGCATCGCTTCCAAGTTGAAGGGAGCTTTGCCCTTGTTAAAGGGTTGCCTGAAGTTCCCGTTGCCCTTAGCACGATTATTTCTGGTGCTGGTGTTCGCCACCAGCTCTGACCCGCCATCCGGGTTCTTCCGCTTGCCCGAATTGCTATTTCCGGCCGCGTTCTGCTGCTGACCCTTTCCATTGTTACCCTTCTTCCCCTGACCTGATTTTTCATCATCAGAGCCCGGGTCCTTCGTGCTATCGGAGTCTGCATATTTGGTGAGAGCTGCCATGAGCTCCCCCATGTCTTGACACGAGCACTTGAGTCGACCAAGCTACTGCTTCAAAGGCGTAAAGTGGCAATTCTTTTGCAGAATCAAAACCGCTTGAGCAACCGTAATCTGTTCTAAAGAGTGGATGATGGTTGAGACCCGCCGGACCCAGTGATGAGCCGACTCATCCGTCTGTTGCACACAATGATCCAAATCCACGATCATCATGGGCTGCTTGCACGGTCCTTTGAAATTTTTGATAAATTTCGCCTTCAACTCGGCCCAGGAAGTAATGGTGTTGGGTGGCAATCCCTTCAACCACGTGCAAGCCGGCCCTTCCAGCATCATGATAAAGTATTTGGCACATACTGCATCACTAACATCTAACATCTCGATGCCCAGCTCATAGCTTACAATCCAAGCCTCTGGAGGTAAATCAGCTGTGTAGTTGGGCACCTTGTGAGGGCCCATGAAATCCTTCGGCAGACGCTCATTCCGCAAAGCTGGCGTTAAACACGGCACTCCCATGGCCCTGGAGGTTAAGTCTGCTCCAAATGAGACGGAGGGTTCTTGGTGAGCCGCCGCTGCCACCAGAGCCGCCGCCTCTCGCTCGATCCACCAGTGCCTGAGCATCCAGAGCCGCCCGATCGGCTCGTGGCGGATTCCGATGCCGTTCACTGCTAGAAACCGCCGGCGACTCATAACGCCGGGTGTAGCTGCGACTGGGGATGGGGTTGAGTGCACGCGACTCCGGCTATAAGTATATTTCTCCTGTTGGGCCACCGCTGTAAGCAGGTATCCAACAGCGTTCCGCACCTCTTTTGCGAAAGGCGATTCGTCGGGGATGGGGATTGCAGCAAGTCGGGTTGCCACCACCACCATGTTTTCCGCCGGGTTAGAATAAAGACCCGCCGGCGTTGGGAAAGAAGGCGGGGTCTAGTTCTGCCGGGGCGGGTTAATCCGCTGATGCTGATCCGCCGCCCGGCTTCCAGGTACTTCCACCGTCCGGGTTATGGTTAAAGGCACGTTCCGTCCCGTCCCTGGCGTGTTGAAGAGATTTCTTGCTTCATACTGATCCGGCAAGCGGGATTGATGCCTCATCCGCTGAACCGCCGCTGCCAACTGCTATTCCAGCTCAAGACGGAAAGCGTCCGCCCTAAGGCGCTCCGCCTCAGCATCCATCTGAGCCTTCAGCGCACTGATCTCCTGCTGGACTTCGGTCATCTAGTCCTTCAACCTTGCGATCTACGTATTATAGGCAGCTTGGTTTTCAGCAGTGTCCTCAGTCGCCATCAGGGTTGTAAGCTCGTTCATCAGATCCAGAAGAACCTGAGCCGGCGGCCTGCCAGCCACAGATCCAGTCGCACCGGCGGCTGAACTACCAGGAGCTGCCGCTGAACCGGCCATGAAGACGGCAGCGCGGTTCGACGGCTCATACTCCTCCGGCTCATGGAACTCCGACTCGGGGTAAGGCCCGACGTAGCCCCCGAGCCCGCCATTGTGGAGCTGGTAGATTGATTCCGTCTCACTGCTCGAGGATCCATCCTCGGAGCCGATGAGAGTTTCCTCCTGTGACATAGATCCTTCGAGATCCATGCCCTGAGTGAAGCCGACGAAGACATGCTTCCTGCCCGGCTTAGCACGGGCGGGTTGCTCGCGCCGGGCCGGCTCGACGATGTCGGTGTAGGTGTCCAGCCCGGGTTCAGATCCGCCTATCTTGCCGATGAAGACGTGGATTCCGCAGAACGGGACCCGGAAACCATACTCAATGGAGTCAGCCTCGGGGCCCCAGCCGGCGTCGTCGATGTAGAGCCGGCCGCGGCAACTCTTGGTCATCCTGCCAACAGCGTACCCCTCGATCTCTGGGAGAGAGCCCTTTGAGAACTCAACACCACTGAGCACAAGCCCCACGGTGGGCGCCAACTGTCGTGGTTTTCTCATGGCAGATGTCCGAAGACTTAGGTCCGAGGCCATCGCCAAAGGGGAGGACTCAAAGGGGTTGATAGAGACGAGGGACACGAGTTTACCCAGGTTCAGCCCCTCAAGAAGAGGTAAAAGCCTACGTCCTGCTTGTGTTGTATTGATTGGAGTGTCGATTACAAGGGAGCGGTTTCGCTTGACCTAGTCCTCGACTTATTGGTTTTCTGTCTAAGCTGCCCCGGGGTCTCACCCTTATATAGGAGGTCAAGGCCCCGGGTTATACGAGTCTCAAACCATCTTACACAATGTAACCTATTCTGTCTCTATGCCGCCTTGGGCAAGCCGTCTCTGGGCGGCTTAACCGCCCGGGTCTTCTTACCATCTTCTGTCTCCAGGCCTCCGCCTTAGCCCATCTGGTAAACCGCCACGCGGCCTGGCCTTCATCTTCCGGCTCACCTTATGGGTCTTGGGCTATGAGCCGCCAGGTACGACCCGGCCCCTCCTTGGCGGGTCTTACCACGGGGTTATATCCCCAACACGGTTCGAGGCCGTTTTCATCAGCACGACTCATCAATGCACAGATCATGCTCCGTTTCACACGGGATATGTTTAATCAAGCGCATATAACGGCACGCACGTCTTGGGAAGCGGAGGGATTCACGGCGCAGTGAAGGGAGGCCAACCGGCGACAAGCCCAATAAAAGGGGAAGAAAACCCGAAGGCTTATCCGCACTTCCCATTCGCACCCCTACTTCCCTAATCTCCTGAGCTTCCAGAGCCCATATGTAGGTTTTCCACCCTTCCTCCTCCGAGCTCAGTCATGGCCAGCTCCGGCTCCAACGGCAAGTGGGAGGCTTCCACTGTCACAGAACAGGACATCCGGGACCTCAAGGAGGCTGGCTACCTCCCCGCCAACATCTTCCACCGCGCCGCCGAGGAGGGCCACGTGATCCCCACCCCCAAACCACGCGAGAGGGTGGTTTTCATTCCTCATTTAATCCGAGGACTGAGCTTCCCGCTCCACCCCTTCGTGAGAGGCCTCATGTTCTTCTACGGACTCGACTTTCATGACCTCCCGCTTAACTCTTTCATGCATATATCGGCCTTCATCACTGTCTGTGAGGCATTCTTGCGGCTCAAACCACACTTCGGACTATGGCTCAAGATTTTCAACATCAAGCCGAAGTGTGTCGCAGGCGCACACGTAGACTGCGGCGGGGCGGTCATCAGCAAGCTTCCACGTGCAGTATGGCCATCCGGAACCTTCATCGACACCATCAAGACTTGGCAAAAAGAGTGGTTTTATATCACTGAGCCAAGGGAGGAGGGTGGAACTGTTCCTGCCAAATTTAGATCCGGCCCCCCGACCAGATTGACCTAGAATGGGGGTCGGATACGGAGGTGGATGACCTGCAGAGGGGCATTGCCTCCATGATCAAGGACGGAATCGAGCTGACCAACGTGGTCCAGGTTATGCTTCGGTGGCGCATCCTACCCTGCCAGTGCCGGGCTCTCCTATGTGGACTTATCGGACGGACGATGATCCTACGATTCGTCAACTCTTCCGCACCACACGGGAGAAGCTGTGGAAAGCACTGTTCAAGGCGCAGGAGAACTGGCCGGCCAAGAAGGAGGACCAGGGCTTGCGCACCGATAAGCCCCCTTCCGAGGTATGTCATAGCTTCATTAGATCGGCTTCATTTTTCTGAAGGAAGTCTAAGTACTTTTCGATCACTTCCGCAGGAATGGTTGAACAAGGCCACGGGCATCAAGTGCCCGGCTCCATAGCCCGAAGACCCTAGGTCCCAGCTGCTGTCGGAGATGCTCGTCGTGGCGCCCTACAAGGCGCCAGAGGAGAAAGAGAAAAAGAAACCAGGTCGAGAAGGCCTGCGCATCAGGGACCAGCCGGGGGCTGTGTCTGAAGAAACCCACGCCTCCTCGAATCAAGAGGAGGAGCACCAGGGTGGAGGCGAGGGCGAGGGCGGAGGCGATTCCCCCCTCGCAAGAAAGAGGGCGGCGTCATCGGACGCCACAGAGGACATACCTCCTCCCGCCCCGAAGAAAGCGCGCCAGACACAGCTGGTCCTGTCTGACGACAGTTCGGACTCGGATACTGAGTCCGAGGAGTTCGAGAGGGTTCCGCGAAGGAACCTCAGGGTCAAGCCCCCAGCTCGAAGGTAAAGATCCGAAGACTTCCTGAGCTATTAATGCTAAGTTTTGAATGTTACTAACATGTGAACGCCTACTGACTTGCAGCCCACCGCGTGTTCTCCCCACCGACCAAGTTTCGAACGGGGAGACCCCGCCCGCCGAGCTGGCGGAGAGCAGGACCGCGTCGCAACCTTCTCCTCCGGGCGCCGCGAAGGATGCGACGGAGTTGTCATCCCGGCAGGTTCCTTTGGAGCTGGACACGGGAGGTGGGGGCGACGTCGTCATGGTTGAGGCTAACACCTCGGCCGCCGAAGACCGGGGGGAGAAGCCCCTCCCGGATACTGAGGAGAACGGACGAGGAGATGTCCAGTCACCTCCAAGGTCTTCTCAGTAGCGCACCATGCCTCCGGAGGTACCGGTTCAATCCCCGGTTGGAGATCAGGTTAACCGATCTCCCCCAGCGCCACCGACCAACGGGTGGCCGGCTATGGGGGAGGCTCTATCCAGTGCCCCCCTATCCGAGGAGCGCCGCTCCCTTATGGATGCGGTATTGCAGAGCATTCAGTCCGTGGACAGCGGACTGAAGGAGGCCTTCCATGGTCTCCTGACGGGCTTTCAGGTGAGCCACATAATGCTCTGTTCTTTGAAATATTAATTTCTTTGAGTTATGATTATGTACAGGGCAGCCCCCGAGCCCTAGGTAAGTTTGGAGAAAACTTACCTGGGGGTCAATCATAGGTCATTATCCGAACTATGTGTAGGACAATATTTGGTCGGAGCGGGCTAACAGCCCTTAAGAGGACCGGACATAGGATCATATTTATGACACTTCAGAAGTTGTGAACCCGTGTAATTTGATATGGTTTTGTTTTGTATAGGCTTCGTCATCGGCGGCGGACGTTAATGCTGCCGAGTTGGATGAGCTGAATCGAAAGCTCAAGAGCTCCGAAGATGAGCTCGATGCTCTGAATAAGAGACTCGACGAGGCGCAAGGTAAGCCGGACTAGAATATCCAAATTTGTCATCACCGTATAGTCGAAGCAGTATTTTTCATGTATTTTAATGCTTACGCAGCCTCGGCGAAAGAAATTGAGAAGCTCAAGGCCGAGCTTGAGAAGGCAAAGCAGGAGGCTGCGGTTGAGAGGGCGGCGGCCAAAGAAGCGGCTACCGCGCTCTCTGCCCTGAGAGCCACCAGCGACAAGCACGTTGCTCGGGTGGAGGAAATCCAACAGGAGCTCAGGGACGCCGGCCAGAAGTGCGAGGACCTTGAGCGGAAAGGCAACGAGCAGGCCGCCGAACTATCCACCATGAAAACCAATCTCCAAAAGGAGCGGGTGGATAGGCGGTCTTTTGAAGAGCAAGTCAGCCAGGCCAAGGCTATAATGGATGGTAAGCTGTATTTATTGCAGTGTGTCTACGGGGATAGCAAGTTCGAGTTGCTTACCCAAGTATGGCGTTCCTCAGGCGCCTGCTCGGACCTCCAGAAGAGCACAGCGGACGCGAACCAGTTCTATGGTTTGCGGGGAGAAGGAGATGAAGCTCGGCTGTTCTGGGCGCAGTTTGAAGCCCCGAGCGCTCTCCTCTCCTTGTCGAGCAGCTGAAGCAGCTGATGGATCTACACTGGATGGCGTAGCCGGCCATGAAGGATCTCTGCGTCCGGCTATGGCCCAACGAGCCGTTGCTGGGCAGCTACTTCGGCCTGGTGCAGAAGCTGAGCGACGCCTCGGCCCGGATCGACGCGCTATGGCGATCTTCCTGTATCGAGGGAGCTCGGATGACCTTTTGCGAAGGCCAAGGTGCACTGGCCGGGGCTGGATCCAATGAAGATAGCCACCGCCCCTCTACCTCCTGGAAAGGAGCATAGGCGCCCCGAGCTGTACTTCTCCAGAGTAATGGATGGTGCTCGGGCAATAGAGGCGCAGTGTTCGAGAGAAAACGTGTATGAGTAAAGGGTTGCAATATGTCCGAAGACCTTTTAACGCGTTTATATTTAAGATACATGGTTTATCATGTCTTTCGTGTTTTGCATCCTTTATAACTCCTGTGTGGCCATTAAATCATGTCTTCTGACCCGACACCCCGACCCGACACCCCACCCCGACACGACACCCCGACACCCGGACCCCGACACGACACCACGACCCCGACACCCCGACACCCCGACACACCGACACTTAAATTAAGTAGTCAATTTTTTAGGTATCCAATTTTTTATTATGTTCATGATGATGATACACTTAAATTATATACATATTATTCATGTCAGGTATTCATTCTTATTATGTTGTACTAATTTCGTTTACTCTTTGTCATTGCAGGTGTTGACAGATGGTGGGCGCGGGTCGAGAGCGCTCCGAGGCTCCTACCTCGGCGCGTGGTGGGAGGGGTAGTTCCATTCCACCCCATAGCCTCCGGAGAGCGCTGGATCTCAGTATGCAGACACCACCGGCGGTCACTTCTTCTTCGGCCGGGAGAGGTCGGGGGGGGGGAAGAAGGCTGGTAGAGGTGGACGTGGTGGCTGGAGAGGTAGGAAGGCTGCTACTACGCCTTCCTCGCCGCCACCCCCAGCTGATTCACCCGACAGCAGGAGTGCTCCGTCTGAGATGGAGCAGCCTGAGGTGGACCCGTCTCGGACTCCGGTCCATGAGCCTCGGGCCGACGAGCCTATGGCAGACGCGCCTACGGCCGACGAGCCTCGGGCCAACGAGCGTCGGGCCGACGAGCCTTCGTCCCACGAGACTCCGTCCCATGAGACTCCGGAGCTCAGCAGGGATCATGCTGAGTCGCAGCGGAACCCATGGGCAGACTCGACGGAGTCGAGTGGCCGTGCTGAGGGTGGCTATAGATCTGATAGCTATAGCGAGGGTGAGTGGGTTGAGGGGCGCAAAGTCTACCAGCGTGGTGGTACAAAGCTCCCGCCCACCCCGGCGACCCCCGACTAGAGGTGGTTGATTGCGCCTAACGGGGACAACTAAGTGCATTTACTCTTTTTTAACCTTTTGCCTTCACGTTTCTTCGAATATCTAATGCGTTGGCCTTGTCATACTGCAGGTCTTGGACACACGAGCCTCATGTCCGCAGGCCCAACAGTGTCCTTGGTGTGATTTGTCGCCAGAGCTTCCCGGGGTGGGTCACGTTGCCCGGTGAGGGCCGGGTTCGAGAGCTAGAAATGACCTGGGAGCACTACTTGGCTGCCCCGGCCCCGCCGGGGCATAGGATCAGCGATGTCGAGTGCCACAAAGTGGCTGACATTGTGATCCAGACGTTTTGGGTAATTTCTCCTTTGCCGTCTACGTTGTGTTTCCTTCTTTGATTGGCAACCCTAGTGATTGTACTAATCCGTGTTTTCTTGTTTTATTGCAGACCTTCTACAGGTGTGCTGAGGGACAGGAGGAGTGTGCGGCTCGGGTTATCGACAACGAGTGCAGGCGCCTACTTCAAAACTTTCGGCACGAGGCTCGGACGCAGGCTGTTCGAGACTACTTCGCCTCGGTTGGTATTAGGAGGAAAAGAGAGAAGTTCCCCATCAAGTTTCTGAGTAAGGAGAAGTACATGAAGGTAATTACCTATTATTAAGGCCTTGTACTTAGTTTCCTTGATTTGATTAGTAGGCATAGCGCTCAAATTTCTCTTGCTTAACTTAGGTGCCCCCGAGATGGTGTGCGGATAGGATGGACTGTTGGGAGGCGTTGGTGGATGAGTGGTGCTCTCCCCAATGGCGCTCCACCCACGACACTGCAAAGGACAAGCGTGGCAAAATGAAAGGTGTCCCACACCATCTAGGCAGCGTCAACCTACATCAGTATGGGGAAAACTGGGTATGTGGTTTGCTTCATGATTCATGCAAATTTATTCTTCATGCTAGCTTGAGCCCTCAACTAATACTCTGTTCCTCTCTTTTAGGCGCGAGAGAACAAGGCTCCAGTGCCACAGCTGTTCGACCTCTATGCCATGTCCAATACTGCCTCGTACAAGAAGGCCACGGCATTCTCTAAGTCTGACTTCGATGATCCAGATAAATTCAGCAACCGCGCCTCCCACCACAAGCTTGTGAGGTACAGAGACGAGGGGAAGGCAAGGAAAGGGCTGGACTTTAACCCGAGCCAGCAACCTCTAGATCCAGAGCTGGTGATGATATCTAGTGGCGGGAGGCAGCATGGCTCGTTAGCCATTGGGAATGGACTGATACGTTGTAGTAGCAGTCTCCCGTAGATCAAGAAGCGCCAGACCAGCTCCGATCCTGAGATATTGCCTCGTGCACGGCCAGTGGAGCTTGAATTCAAGGTTAGTTATACGGACTCAGATACCTTTCCTTCATTACATTGTGTGTGCGGCCGTCGATGATTACAATGCTAACGAGTGGTGTTGCAGGCTGCTATTGAGGCAGAGAGAGCGAGCACCCAGGCGCTTCTAGAGGAGAGGGATCGGCAGGCGGTGGAGAAGGAGAGGGAGCTTGAGGACAGGACGGCTAATGCGTTGGAGGAGGAGAGGAACCGGAACATGATGGCTAACCAGGCCCTATACGAGATGTTCGCGGTAAGTTTCTTCTGCATATTAGCCAAATCATGCACGTAATGTTCCTTACAGTAGTATCTAATATGACTGACTCGTCAAAACCAAATGTGCAGACCCTGTGCGAGAAGACCGGCATGACCCCTCCGCCGATGCCAGTCATTGCTCCGGCGGGCACGGTGAGTTTCATTTGAATGGTCATTAGTTACTAGTCTTCACATTTGAGTTGCATCATGCGAACGATACATTGGAAATGATCTTTGGTGGAGCATAACTCCCGACAAGCATCGACCGATCCTCCTCCGTCAGCCACTGGCGCGACCGGTCCTACAACTACACCTACAACTACACCTCCGTGATGACGGTAAGTTTTCGCAAGTGTTTAGCATAACAAATGCGTACTTAGCTTAAGAAATGACCTATTTATCTCCAAAATGCCGTATACTTAACTTAGTTTCCTCGAAAATGACATTATAACCTTACTTAGCTCCAAAATGACCAATTTTACCAACGATAGCTCTCAAATGACCTATACTTAGCTTAGCTTAAGAAATGACATATTTAGCTCTAAAATTACCTGTACTTAGCATTATTTCCTCCAAAATGAGATAATAACCTTAATTAGCTCCAAAATGACCAATTTTACCACGGATAGCTTAGCTTAGCTTAAGAAATCACCTATTTAGCTCCAAAATGACCTATTTAACCTAGGAAAGCTCTAAAATGACATATACTTAGCATTTATTCCTCCAAAAATGAATTTATATGGTTAGCTAGCTCAAAAATGACATAATAACCTTAATTAGCTCACAAATGACCTATTTAACCTAGGATAGCTCTAAAGTGACCTATACTTAGCATTTATTCCTCCGAAATGACTCAATATGCTTAGCTAGCTCAAAAATGACATAATATGCTTAAGAAATGACCTATTTAGCTCCAAAATGACTTAATATGATTAATTAGCTCAAAAATGGCATAATTACCTAGGTTAGCTCTGAAATGACCTATACTTAGCTTATTTAGTTCATTTCTGACATACTTAGCATATTTAGGTCAAAAATGGCCTATTTAACTAGGTTAGCTCTAAAATGACACAAGTAAGCAATAAGCAGAAGAAAAAGAAAGAGAAGAAAAATTCTTCTTCTTCTTCTTCTGCTTCTTCTTCTTCTTCTAGTCTTCTTCTTCTTCTTTTTCTTCTTCTTCTTCTAGTCTTCTTCTTCTTCTAACTTTCTTCTTTCCCATTTTGCAGATTGGCTTCAGATCACGGAAGCTTGCGTTGGAGTCTACTCTTCTCCTTATCCTTCCTTTTTGTTGTGATTTTGTAGGATGAATAATGTGAAACTTGCTACCTATATATGTATGTATGGATGAAACTATATGGACCTTTTGCTTAATTGTTGGATATGTTGGACTTTTCATTTGGTGTATATATGTGTTGGTTGATCATATCCATATGGCAGGGATATGTTGGCTATATGTACTTGTTGAAATATTTTGAAATGAATATATATATATATATATATATATATATATATATATATATATATATATATATATCTGTGAAATTGATTGAATTTAAGAAAAAAAAACAGTGGCAATAGAGCCACTTTGCCGTCTGCTAGCAGACGGCAAAGAGGTTGCCGTCAGCTAGCAGACGGCAAAGAGGCCACGTGGCAGCAGCCTGTGCAACCTGGGCTGGCCTATTTGGCCTCTTTGCCGTCTGCTAGCAGACGGCAAAGACCTTTGCTTCTTTGCCGTCTGCTGGCAGACGGTAAAGAGCCTGCGTTGGCCCAGCTGACGCCTGACGTCAGCTGACGTCAGCTGCAGCTCTTTGCCGTCTGCTGGCAGACGGCAAAGAAGCAAAGGTCTTCGCCGTCTGCCAGCAGACGGCAAAGAGGCCTTTGCCGGCAACTGTTCGGCCGGACTGTTCGCCGTCTGCTGGCGGACGACAATGGCTTTGCCGTCCGCCAGGCAGGCCTTTGCCGTCTGCTATGGCAGACGGCAAAGTCCCTGATTCCAGTAGTTATTTAATGATTTTTTTTGCGCTGAATGACCCTGAAATTGAAAAGCATTACAAATGAACTCTGAAAAGGTTGAAACTTGGCATGGTATCATCATTTCACACACATAGCATGTGCTAAAAAGTTGAGAGGGTTACGGCAAAAACTGGATGCACTTCATGTACAAACTGGACCATCTCCTTCGAAGTATGAGGGTTTCGGACGAAAACTCATATGTTACAAAGGCATTTCATTTTTTTACACTTATTTCAACTCCAGACTTTTTGTGCACTCAATATGCACCATTCAAAGCCACATCCTCAAATTTCAACCATTTCTAACTCATTTGCTATTTTTCATGCATTTAATAAAAAATTTGCGCTGAATGACCCTAAAATTGAAAAGCAGTACAAATGAACTATGAAAAGGTTGAAACTTGGCATGGTATCATCATTTCACACACATAGCATGTGCTAAAAAGTTGAGAGGGTTACGGCCAAACCTGGATGCACTTCGTGTACAAACTGGACCATCTCGGCTACTCACTAGAGAAGAAAGTGATGACGGTGAAGCCGATCACATCCCAGAGTGGGATCTTGGGGTATAAAACTTTTTCTTCGCATGTGTCCCTTTCTTATTGCGCCGTAACCATGGACAATCTTCATCATTTAACATGATGCTTGGGCCAGTCTTCACTGTGAAGGGAGGAATTTCATCAAACTTTTCATAATCTTCCGACTTATCTGTCTTGTCCTCCACTCCCACGATGTTTATTTTCCCTGATAGAACTATGTGGCGCTTTGGCTCATCGTATGATGTATCCGCTTCCTTATCTTTTCTTTTTCTCTGTTTGGTAGACATGTCCTTCACATACAAAAATTGCGCCACATCATTGGCTAGGACGAATGGTTCCTCTGTGTACCCAAGATTGTTGAGATCCACTGTTGTCATTCCGTACTGTGGGTCTACCATTACCCCGCTTCCTATAAGATTGACCCATTTGCACCGGAACAAAGGGACCTTAAAATCACGTCCATAGTCAAGTTCCCATATCTCCTCTATGTAACCATAATATATGTCCTTTTCCCTATTGGTGTTTGCTGCATCGTCAAAGCGGACACCACTGTTTTCGTTGGTGCTCTTTTTATCTTGGGAGATCGTGTAAAATGTATTCCCATTTATCTCGTACCCTTGGAAAGTCAATATAGTCGAAGATGGTGTCCTGGCCAACAAGTACAGATCATCTTCAACAATGTTGTCATTCATGAGATGTGTTTGCAACCAACCGCCAAAAGTCCCCATGTGTTCACGTGTAATCCAGTCGTCAGACTGCTCCGCGTGTTTAGAGCGTAGAATATTCTTGTGTTCATATATATACGGGGTCACCAAGGTAGAATTTTGTAGAACTGTGTAGTGTGCTTGCGCCCAAGAATGCCCGTCCCTACATATTATTGAGTTTGTTCCTAGCGTGACTTTTCCACGCAGTCCTCCCCTCATTCCGCGATTGTGGAACACCAATCGGCTTAAGGTCGGGAATAAAGTCAACACAAAACTCAATGACCTCCTCTGTTTCATGGCCCTTGGAGATGCTTCCTTCTGGCCTAGCACGGTTACGAACATATTTCTTTAAGACTCCCATGAACCTCTCAAAGGGGAACATATTGTGTAGAAATATAGGACCCAGAATGGCAATCTCTTCGACTAGGTGAACTAGGACGTGCGTCATAATATTGAAGAAGGATTGTGAGAACACCAACTCGAAACTGACAAGACATTGGACCAAATCATTCTGTAACCTTGGTAGGATTTCCGGATCGATTATCTTCTGAGAAATTGCATTGAGGAACGCACATAGCTTCACAATGGCTAATCGAACATTTTCTGGTAGAAGCCCCATCAATGAAACCGGAAGCAATTGCGTCATGATCACGTGGCAGTCATGAGACTTTGAATCCAGTGGATGCTAGGAGGATTCTCCAAATTCCTTTGAATTATAAGGCCTTTGAAGATTTTATGGCTTGGCATCACATCCGAACTGGTATTTTTTCGATGAAAACTGCATACCTTGCAGAATGGGCACATAAATTCAGAGGCAATCGAACTGGTCCGGTCCATCAGTTAACAATCCGATTTGGAACAAGATTTAGCAGCTTGATGTCCCACGGAAAGTACAAATATTTTGCTGGAGAAGTTTGCATGGAGTGGTCCCAGTCCGATCAATCCTAGCGAACAGACATATCCCAATATCCGGCGAGTGTCCGGTCTGTCAGCGAGGAGCCGAAGATATCCGCCATCTTTTGTTTCTATGTAAACCAGCTGTTGAGATATGGCAAAGATTGGGTATATACGATCTGATATTTGATGCACTAGTGATTGACCGATCAGGTTCAGCCATTCTGGAATATCTTTTGATGTCCACTTCAGGTGCACTACCGCATGCTTCTAGTGTTGGGATCGGAGAAGCAATTGCTACTGCAGGTTGTTACTCCCCGGCTTAATTAGTAACCAAGCTCCACGTTCATTGAAAATCTTCACGGTCGCACGAGGAACTGCAGTAGCTAGAAAAAACAAGGTGGCTACTTAATTAGTAGCCAAGCTCCACACTCTTTGCAATTTTTTACCGCCACACGAGGAACTGCAGAAGTGAGAAATGTGGTTATTATGCATATGATAGGCTATTCAAAGTAGTCGAAAAATAAATTGGTTGAGTTCGTGCCTAACATGGCCTGCAAGAAAATTTATTGCGTCCATTAATCTGATGGACCGATTATAATTTAGTATGTTTAAATTGCTGTGATTAAATAGTCCAAGCCTCCAAACCACATGAGGCCCATGTAGGCCCAGCATCAAGGTAGCCAGTTAGCCGAGACATTCACAAATCGTACGTTCCAGCGTTTTCCCCGCTTCTTCTTAAGCCGCCCTAGCAGATTACCTTGTGTTGAATCTCAAGTAGCTGAGCTAAGCCCCCTGATTGATTCTTCCAAGAGCTGGCCAGATCACGCACGTACATGCACATAATGATC
The DNA here is from genome assembly GCA_039707655.1 of Elymus sibiricus. NCBI lineage: Eukaryota > Viridiplantae > Streptophyta > Magnoliopsida > Poales > Poaceae > Elymus > Elymus sibiricus. The sequence goes on from CM077675.1 coordinate 536,471,495, forward strand.
AGTTAGTCAATTCAATCCTTGATAGTTAATTAATGCCAGATGGTCCATGCATGGTAACCTATTAGTTGACCTAATTTTTTATACTTCTCCACCGCTAGGAGTAAACAGCGGTGCTTCCTTATGGTGCTTCTGTGATATTGTGTTAGGGCTGTCCGATGCTCTGATGATGAGGAGGCGCAACATACATTCACGGCGTTGTACATGCCTTACCCTGGGATCAAGCATGGGTCATGGTTCAGCCGCTGCTACTGTAATAAGACGGAGCCGCTGCGGAACATCATGCTGCTCCAGAGACATGCTGAGATCTCACCGTGCAACGCCAACTGCAAATTCATACGACGCGCAGTGGTTGCCTCTGCCCAGCGACAGTGCTCCTCATCCCTAATTTCCTTTCAAAAAGCTAATACATAAGGTACGTGTTTAATTTCCTTTCCCAACTCTCCCATTCAAGATGGTTCCAATTAGTCTGATTATATATCAGCACGGTTCCGCTTCTAACATACTGTATGGATAGTCAGTATGATCCATCCATGCATTCTACATGTTTCTATTCTGAAGTTAACCATCGATTCATTACAACACTGTGTATCTTTGAATAATAAGCACAATACCAGTAAAAAGTAAATCACACAATTGATTTGTAAAACACGAACTACATGGAGGATGAAAGAATTCACTACTAGGAAAACCTCTATAGGCAACCACTTAGTAGTGGCACGGGTTATTTGGCCCGCGCTACTGATACTTAGTAGTAGTGCGGGCAAAAAAAGCACGCTACTGTTAGGTCATAGTAGTAGCGTGGCACAGAAAGCCCGCGCTACTACTAAGTGGTTCCCACCGTGCCCCCCGGGACAGGCCAAAGTAGTAGCGCGGGGTTAAAAACACGCGCTACTACTAAGTTTATAGTAGTAGTGTAAACCCCGCGCTACTACTATGGGTAGACGGGGCTAGCTGGTGGGCCCGACTTAGTAGTAGCGCTGGTGCCTGAGGCCGCGCTACAACTACTGTGCTTAGTAGTAGCGTGGCCCCTGTGGCCCGTGCTACTACTAAGCGCAGCAGCCATCTTTATTTCCCCCCATCCTCCCTCCCCCTTCCTCTAGCTAGCTCCTTCCTCACACTTGCTTTTTTCTCTCTCCCTTCTCGCCATCTCTTGCTCTCCACCATCTCCATTAATAGGTACCACACTCTTCCCCCTTCCTCTCCTCACTTGCTTTCTTCTCCCTCTCCTTTGCCCCTCCACCATCTTCATTAATGGCTCCCCTTGCTTTATTCTCTCTCTCCCTTCTCTCCATATCTCTTGCCCCTCCACTCCATTCACTCACTAGCTCTCTCTCTCTCTCTCCACCAGTTAGACTCATCTCCTCCAAGTAGATCTACTACTTAATCACCCACCTCTCCCACTCATTAAATGAACTAACCTAGCTACCTCCCTCATTAATGAAAGAGCATTAAATAACTTTGTCCACTTCAATCTCAAGCGACACCGGCCTCATCACCGTGCTCTCTCGAGATAGGTGAGTAAAAGATATTGTTGTGCAAGAATGGAATTTATGTGTGTGCGATATGACCGAATTGTGTGTGACCATGATGAAATTGAGTGATTGTGTGTGACATGAGTTGCCTATGTATTTGCCGAAATATGCGTGACAATGATGAAATTGAGTACTTGTGCATGACATGAGTTGCCTATGCTTTGCCGAAATGTCGATTTATTTTCGTTTCGACGAATTTCGGGCAAATTCGATATGTCCTATTTTTAGGGAAGGTCATGCTGAATTTTTTTATGACTTTGATGCATGGTTATAATTCTTTTGCTTATACCTCGCAGTCCATGAAGGTTAGTGGAAGGATGGTGGATAGATACTTGCGATCCGTGGTGGCCGACATGTAACAAAATAGAGGCAACGAGATAGAATGTTCGTGTCGAAGATAAAAAGAAGGAGTTTGGATCGACCCCTTTTAGTGTGGCCGTTTGAAGAAGCACATGTTCATGAATAGTTTCATGGATGGCTATACTTAGTGGATAAGTGAAGATGATGAGGACGTCGATGGGGCAGACAATAAGGACATGGGGCCCGATGAAGAGATGACCGAAGGACCTGAAGAAGAGGGCGCCGGACATGAAGAAGAGGCCGGACATGGAGAAGACGCGGACACGCCGGACTCTTCGTCGCTACTAAGTTCAGTCGTGCAGGACCCTCATGTTCGAGACCTGCTTTGCAAGAAGTCGACTAGCGACAGAGTTGCTTCTAGATAGGAGTCCAAGGTGGTGCAACTGGAGTTAGACTCGAAGACTCCATTGTATGATGGTTGCGATCCCAAGGAGACCCGCTTGATTTTCACGTTCAATCTTGTAAAGACAAAGGCAAAAAACAAATGGAGCGATGGAAGCCTGGATTCACATTTGAAGTACCTACATAAAGTACATCCCGCGGGGAACGTGTGTCCTACTAGTATCGAGGAGGCCAAGAAAATCGTGTGCTCTGTTGATTTGCCGCATATTAGATACCATCCATGCATCAATGATTAAATCATTTATCGAAATGAGCATGCGGAAAAAATCAACTGTCCAGTGTGCAATGCTTCTCAATACAAGAAGGCTGCAAAGAAAGCTCCTCAAAAAGTTGTATGGTACTTTTCGATCAGTCCCCGTCTGCAGCGGTATTTTGTTGATACTAAGGAAGCAAAGCTCATGCGCTGGCATGCGGACAGGGTGAAACCAAACGATGGAAATGATCCGAAGTTGAGACACCTCGCAGATGCTAGCCAATGGAGAGCATTAAATGCTGAAGATCTAGCTTTCGCAGGAGAACCAAGAAACATCGTGCTTGGTGCGATAAATTATGGCATCAATCCGTTTGGCAACCAGAACACCAATCATAGCACATGGCCCATGTTTGTATGGATGTACAACCTCCCCCCTAGAAGTGTATGAAGACAAAGTACATACACATGAGTATACTGATTCAAGGGCCGAAACAGCCGAGAAATGCTATTAATCTGTATCTCCAGCTACTGAAAGAGGAGCTAGACACGTTATGGACACCAGGGGTCAGGACATGGAACGCCAGCGCAGGAGATTATTTCCATATGAGAGCCGCGTTGATCACGACGGTGTACGATTTTCTTGGTTACAGATATGTCTCAGGCCAGGTGTGCCATGGACATTGCGGATGCACCAGGTGCATGGATGATACAACGTCTCTGCATCTACCGAAAGAACCTGTGTCTTCGAAAACCGTGTACATGGGGAATCGAAGATGGCTTGAGAAGGATGACGCGTGGATAAAGCGTGGAGATCTTTTCAATGGTGAGGTTGAGAAGCGAGGACCTCCATTTAAGAGGAGCGGCGTCGAAATTGACACATTGTTGAAAAATTGGGAAGAGTGCCCCGCACCGGGAAAGAAGAAAAAGGCGCCGAAGCTGCTGCTGAAGGTATGGAAAACGAGGTCTGTTTTCTGTGACTTGCCGTGCTGGTCCATCCTCGACACGCCTCATAGTCTTGATGTCATGCATATCATGAAGAATGTTACCGAGAGCTTGCTTGGCACACTAATGAACATGCCGGAGAAGACCAAAGATGGGCCGAAGGCAAGAAGCGACTTGAAATTTTTGGGTATCAGGAAAGATCTTCACAGAGACCCCCCTAAGTCGTCGGAGGAAACGGAGACGGAGACGGAAGATAGGGGCAAAAAAGTCAACAAGAAGGAAGAGCATTATTGCCCCCCCCCCCCCTTTTGCTTCACCTTAAGTCAGAAGTAGACCGATCAATTTTTCAAGGGCCTTGCTGAAATCAAAGTTAGTTCGGGTTACTGTGGGAAGATAAGCAGATATCTAGACATCAAGAAAACAAGGTTCAGCGGGATGAAGTCTCATGACTATCACGTGATGATGGCACAGATACTCCCGGTTGCACTTAGAGGGATAATGGACAAGCACGTCCGTGATATGCTTATTGGTCTCTGAAATTATTTCGACGCTATGTCTTGAAAGTCGATCAGTGTGAAGCAGCTCGGATGGCTATAGGAAGAGATCGTTGTCATACTATGTGAGCTTGAGATGTACTTCCCGCCCGCATTCTTTGACATCATGGTGCATCTGTGTGTCCATATTGTGGACGACATCATCGACCTCGGGCTGACATTCCTGCACAACATGATGCCGTTCGAAAGGATGAGTGAGGTCATCAAAGGATTCATTTGTAACATGTCCTGTCCGGATGGAAGCATCGTCCAGGGTTATCTTACCCAAGAGTGCATCTCTTTCAGCGAGAATTATCTAGGCGTCAAAAACATGTTGTTGGTTTGCCCATCAACAAGCACCTTGGCAGGCTCGCAGGAGCAAGTCATAGCACTCACTGGAAGGAATTGCATGTGGACCAATCGGGTCGACGCAACGACTTTGACATAGCAAACTTAGTAGTGCTACAACACCTACAAGTGCTAGATCCTTTGTTGACACTACACAAAGACATCATTGCAAAGAAGTACCGTGACCGGGGAATGCACAAGATGGATGCCGAAGTTATTAGAGAGCACAACTCCTCTTTCTTGCATTGGTTCAAAGAGCGAGTTCTAGCTAATCCCCCGGAAGAGGGTTGTAAGGACGGAAAACTCATATACGCCTTAGAACATGGCCCCGCTTGCAACCTCACAACTTATCAGGCATACGATATCAATGGATACACATTCTATACGGAGGCCAAAGATAAAAATAGTGATTACCAGAACTCAGGGGGGTGACGATGGAATCCATGACCGGTGACGTAATTGAAAGATACCACGAAAGGCTCGAAGAGATCTGGAAGCTTGACTACTCTGGACAGCACAACGTGACGATGTTCCGTGTCAGATGGGCTAAGGGCGTCGAAAGAGAAAACCGTTATTTCACTAACATGTCTATACCCGAGGCCAAGAGCGCTACCGTGAACGTCACCATGAAAAATGAGTCATGGGTACAGGCTAAGCACGTGACCCAATGCTTCTTCATAACCGACCCGAGCAATCCCAGTCGCGTTGTCGTGAGGAGAGGCAAAAGGAGCATCGTCGGAATGGATGGAGTCGCCAACGAGGAAGACTATGACCAGTACGCCGACCCAATGAGGGAAGATAACGATGACGATGAAGCATACGTCAAAACAAGAAGCAAGACTACATTATCTAAGAAAGAACAAAGCGAGACTACTATTGTAACAGCCCGAGACCGACGCTTCAGAAGATTCCCCTTTATTTCCATTCTCGTCATGTGATTCGTTTTATTGTCGCATTCATCATCGCATCATTCGCATCATCTGCATTGCATCGTTACTCGTTTTTGAAAACTTGCATCCGTTCGTAGTTACCGGTTCTCTCCATTCTCGTCGGTGACCATTTCGAGACCAACCACACACGCACGCGCCCGCGGCATCGGTAAAACATTGTTTTCCAAAGGGTGTATTGAACTTTCTCGGATTGGGTCAAAACTTGGCAAGCGGTCATAATATATTGTTGGTAGACCGCCTGCCAAATTTGGTCCCGTTCAGAGGTCGTTTGATACCCGAACCGTTCAACGTGGCGCAGCTCTATCGTCGGTTAAAATCGTCGGATGTTTTGTTTTAAAAATATGTTGCCGGGCCGCACACCTCCCCCTCTCCTCAGCCCACACCCCCTCTACACAGCCCACATGGCCCTGCTAGCCCCCTCCGCTTCCGGACCGTCGGATCGAGATCCGAAGGCCCGAAAACGGCCTCATACCCCCTCTCCTAGCCTCCCTGCCTATAAATAGACGCCCTAGGCGTCCAGATCGGGAAACCCTAGCCCTGCCTCGTTTTCCGCGCCACCCCAATCATCAGCCGCCGCCCCAGCCGCCTCCCTCCCTCCCGGGCCCGCCGAAGCCCAGATCGGGGCCCGGCGAAGCCCATCCAGGCCCGAGCTCGCGCCGCCGCTCGCCTCTCTTCCCGCAGCCAGGGAGCAGCATTGTGGCTCCGCCCCCGAGCGCCCGCCGTCTTCCGCCTCGCCGGCGAGCCGCCGGAGGCCGTCGACCTCGCCGTTAGGCCAGTGCCCCGCGTCGCCCGTGCTCCTTTCCCCCCGAACCCTCTCTCCCTCGATCTCATGCTCTCTCTCTTCCCGTTCTTGATCAGGAGTTGCCATGGTCGCCCATGGAGCTGCCCCTTCGCCGGAAATGGAGTTGCCCTGGCCAGATCTGCCCGTCCCCACTTGCTCCTTGCCTCGCCGGAGTTCCAGTGCTCACCGCCGTCCTCCCCAATCCCGTCGCCGTGCCCTGGTCGCCCCTCTATTCGAGCAGAGGAGGACGACGCTCGCGCCCTCATGCGCGTTGACCTGGCAAGCGGTCGCGTGAGCCACGAGACGTCCACCGGCCCAGCCGCGGCCGAAGGCCCAGCTCGCCTCAGCCTCTCCAAGCCCATCCGCTGCACCGAGCTGGCCCATGAGGCCAAGGTGAGAGCTCCTTTATTCCCTGCCCAGTGCACGTTTTAGATATGTTGCGCCCAGTGCTCTGTCTAGTCCAGTTAGCATATTCGGCCCATTGGCGTATGTTAAATACAGGAGTGCATAGTTTTTAAAATGTCAATAAGTTTTCTACCGTGCATCGGATGAACATATTTTAAATATCTAAAATGCTCAGAAAAATCATAGATTGTGAATATGTCAATTTCATCCATGATAAAAATGCTTAAGCTCACTGTTTGAATCATTTTGCATAAATGCCCTCATTTTGGATTGTCATAGTTAATTAACGTGCATCTGGATTTAATCCAATCATATATTAAAAATGTTCATATTATCGGCATCGCATTTTCATGCACGACAAACCTGTTCTTTGAAATATTTGCATCTAACTTGCATTCATAATTGCTAAAGGGGCTTAGGCCATAAACTTGCATAATTATTTGTGACATATTTCCCTACATGAACCTACGCATATTATATGTGTTTTCGGGGTAGAAAAATCCATAGAATTTAACTGTGCATTTAGTTTTGTCATTGGAGGAAGTTTGCGTGCATGTCAATTTTGCCATGATGCCATTTTGTCTATTTCGTGTTAATTAATCCATGCATGATATGAAATAATTTTGAACATGAGATATGCCCTTGGACATGTGTGCTAGGCCCTGGTATTTTTGATTGTTATAAAAATGCATGTTTAGGTGTTGTTTTATTGTCGCCAACATGCTATAAAAATCTGCTGTTTTGAGGGTCCAAAATATTTCCAAGTCTGGAAATCTGTTATTTTGTTGTTGTGTTGCCATGTGATTTGCTAGTGTTCTAGGAGTCTTTTGGTGATGCCACAATGGCATGCTTTGTTAACCATGTTATGGTATATCATGTTGTGCCAATAGTTTGCATGAATATGTTTTTCATCATAATTATTTATGTTGCTCAATATGTCAATCTGTTAAAAACTGCTGCACATGTCCACTCTAATTTTCACTAAGTCTGAGAATCTGTTTTCTTCAATATGCCATGTTGTGTTGATGTTTGCCATGAATCTGAGCATAATTTGATGTTGCCATAAAGTAATGATTTGTAATGCATCATGCCCATGCTGTAGATTTTCATGCCATAATATGCCCTGTAGCATATAGTTTTACTGCTGCCAATATGCCTTCGTGAAAATCTGCTATGCTAAAAACTGTTATTTTCACTAAGTCCTAATCTGCTATATTTTGTTGCCATGTTGTGAGCTTCCTACCATGTGTTCCGTGATTCTTTTGAGTATGATATGTGAAGGTGAAATGAAGTGTGTGTTATCTTCTACTTCCCCATGCTTAGTTTGTGCAATTTAGAATATTGTAACTTGTTGTTTTCATGTGTGCGAAATGCTATCTTGCTGTTTTGGATAGATTTGCATTAAAACTTGTGTTGGTTGTTATGGTTAAACCGTAGCTCCGTTTTGAACATGTTGCATATGTAACTTGACTAGAATTTCATGTAGTTTCATAATAACTTGCTGCATTCATGATTTGAAATGTTGTGGTTGTCATTTTCATGCATTTTGCATTCATATCATGTTCATCTTGAGACGGTCATATCTTTTAGACCGTAGCTCCGTTTCTAACGTTCTATATGTAAATCGACTAGAATGATGAGTAGAATCTCATTGTGCATATTATTTCCCTGTTTAATAAATATATAACATGATTAGTTCAGATCTGGACCAATTTCGAAATTAACATATGTGGTCGTTTCGGAAATGCTATATGTTGTTTCCGACCTCATTTAAGATGCCTAGATAGTGTAGTTTCATTATGCTTCACCTCTTGCCATGTTTAACAACATTTAATATTGTAGTGTAAATAAACGAGATTGAACTAAATGATTCGAACGTGGAGTTTCGTCAATATGCAACTCGCCTGGAAATGAGATTGCTGAGTTCCTGTGGCTCACAGATTACTACAACCACAGTTGCAGGTACAGGTAATGCGATGATTTGACATGAGCGCGTTGCTTGTTGATTTGGAGTTCTTCTTCTACTTCATCAATCATAGGATAGGTTCCTGGCGGCAGCCTGGGATAGCAAGGATGGATGTCATTTTATCGTTTGTTTTCGTCCGTAGTCGGACCCTGCACTTCTGTATGATGTTTGGATATGTTGTTGTATTGATGTGACATTGATGTAGCTTGTGGCGATTGTAAGCCAAATTCCATATACTCACCCCTTCTTTACATGTACTTGTAATGATATCCATTCTTGCGAAACGACAAGATGCGCTTCTATCCCTGTCGAGGCCCTCGTGCCAAAATAAGGATAGGATCGCATCTTGGGCGTGACAAGTTGGTATCAGAGCCAGTACCGACCTAGGAGACCCTTTGATTGATCGAACTTTGGCCGAGTTGAGTCTAGTGAAAAACTATTTTGAGTCTAGTTATATCGGAGAGTAGGTTTCTTTTACTCCTCTTCTATACTCTGGTGAGGTATTCGACTTAGGAATTTTCATTTTACTCCTCTTCTCGCTCAAAATTTTTTTAGGGTCACGCGGGTATTTTGGAAACTATATGATGCCGATGTGACGGAGTTCTGTCTTGGTGCCTCCTGTCTGACTTGATTTCTTCCGGGGAGTTGAGCTCTAAGGGATTCTTGTGGAGATTGTTATCATTCAGTTTCCTTAGTATCTCAGGACGGAGGATATTCGAAATTGATTCAATACTGGTAGTGGCGAGAGGAGTCCGGCATCCCCAGTACTGGTGGAGAGAGTTCGGATGTACTGCCATACTTAGTATCGTTGTGATTACGAGGATCTGAGGTAGATGAGTTTCCGAGACCTTTGGTTGTGTGTTGAGGGATGTGATACACTGGAGAGTAGTATTACTGCTAGGAGTTGAGTGATCATGTAAAACTCCGTGTATCCGTGTACCCGATTGCATAACCGAGATTTCGGGATTTCTTAGGTGGGAATTCAAGTAGTTACCTAGGTTATCTTTCAACAGATGCTTGATGTGAGGTTGCGGTTCGACATCTAGTGGTTCGTTTGTTCACGGTCTTTCTTACAGAGGACAGTCTCGGTATGCTTCGTCAAGCCTTGTAGTTCGCTACGCCTAGGGAGCATATTGGAGCGTCATTTCAATATGACAATCCAATGTACGATCGAGCCCGTGCGAGTCTCACCACGAAAATATCGACCGAAATCTCTTTCATGAGTTTGTTTCCGGCTTGTTTCAGAAGCCTCATCCTTTTTTTTGTTGGAATATGGTAATTCAAGTTGCTTCGATGTCAAGTGGTGAATTCATATCTTTTCTAAATGGTATTCTCATATTTTTATGGGAATGCTAATCCTTTGTTCAACCGAAGTTGTCATGTCAATTTCTTTCCAACCGGTGTGTTTCTCTTCAAGATGATTCATCCCTTCTAATATTGGCAAGATCAATCCTCATATTTCTTTCCGGAGTTCGTTTCATCTGTCCCAAGTTTTCTTTGTTTTTCCCCACCCTCCCGCCCATTTTCTTCCATGATTAAATTCTCATCCAAGTGCCCCTCTTTTCATCTGATGCTTCCGCTATCTTTCTTCCGTATCGTATCCGGTGATTCATTGTGAAGATCCCAAGTGCTCAAATTCATCATTTCATTCTTCATTCTTGTTTCTTCTCCAGTGGATTCAATTCAAGTTCTCGGTGTTCATCATATCCTTTTCAATTGTTAAATGCTCTCCCATGTTGGAAAATTCTTATCCAAGCCTCTCCTGCTTATTCATCTCTCTATTTTATCCAGAGTGTTGAAGATATCTCAGAAGCTCGTCTTTTCATTCAATCCTTTAAATATTTCGAGGTTCTCACATCATCAAGTTTTCAATTGTACCGGTGGAATCTCTGTTTCTAATCAACCGCTTCAATGGTGATCTCTTTGAGTGGGCTCATAACCCACAGTTTTTTTCCCAGGACCTTACCTGGCTCTTTTCATCTTTCCGGAGATGTCCTCAAGTCCTTTTCTATATGATGTAAGAATGGATTTCATCAGGCATATTCCTTCCCGAAGATCGTTTCTAAATCATTTTTCATCGTCGGCTCAACCTTTCTTCATTCATTATCCCGGAGTGTCTCAGTAATTCTTGGTGGTGTTTCTCGCCATCATGCTTTGCCTTGAAGACTAAGAAGAGTTTCTCTTAAATCTTTCTCCGTTCTTTCGAAGATTTGTTATCTTAGCTTCGTGTTATCCTCTCAAATTGTTTTCATTCGTACGTAATTTTTTTCATATCTATCCGGAGCATTTCAGAGTTATTGTCATTTCTTGATCCTCCGAAGGCAACATTTCAGAAGATTTCTTCGTTCTCAGCTTTCAGCTTTCGTTCTCCAAGTCTTCTCAATTGTTGTCCCTTCGTTCGTATCTCAATTATTCCGGTGCTTCAATCAAGTTTTCTTGTAGGCGGATCATGATCTCTTCGCTCCCATGTATCTTATTCATTCATAGTATCCTCATTCATTTGTAATTCTTACCGGTGCGCTCGTTCAAGTCTTCTTCTAGTTCGTGCCTTATATCTCTGTCTTCAATTCTTTTCAAGAAGAATAAGTGGTATGCCAATCCGTTGCTTGTCATCAATTTAATTTGATGAAGGATAAACATACATAATTCTGATTCTTGTTTCATCAAGTGATTTCAATCCTTCTTCCGGAGTTGTTCATGATATCAAATTCTTGGTTCTAAGTTATTCATCTTTTCCTTTTCCGGAGTTCCATGTTTTCTCAAGCATCTCGTCATGAAGCTTCATCTAATCTGGGAGGCCATAATCTTATTCTTTTCATCCTTCAATTCTATTCTATCATCCTTTCATTTCCGGAGTTCTTCCCGATGGTTCGTCATGGTGGTTTGTTAAGAATTTAATTCTGTCTGGAAGTGTTCTTCAAGATTCTTGTTGGAGGTCCTCAAGTATTATTATCTTGCATTTCAAAGTGTAATTCGTTCTCCCTTAGCTTTTGAGATGGTATTATAGCATTCTTGATTCATGAGGAGTCTCGAAGGGAATTATCAAGAGTGAGATAATTAAATCCATCATTCCTTCTTAGAGTTATCTTGGATTGGATTTCACCTAAAGCACTTCCTAAAGATCGTTGCTATCATGGTGTTTATCAATGATCCAAGTTATCAATGTATCCTCTTGGTGTAAGAAGTTTTGCATATCTTGTTGCTCGCAATCAATCATTGTTTTCCAATTGTGGCCGGTTGTCACCTCATCACTTTGGGATGGCTTTCCATAAGCCCACAACAAGCTTTTCTTTTCGTTGTTGAATTTCCAACAACTCTATTCAACCTATGGTTTTCAAATTCAATGGTGGTAGAAGTAGTCATTTTCTTCTCCGTTCTCTCCTCTCCAAAGATGTAGCTTCTATTCTTTTGTCCGGTGGCATTGCGACGTTGCTCTCGTCAATCCGTCTTGTTTTGGAGATCATGTTCTTTCCAGGCTTTTCATTTAACCAGAATGTTGTGTTCTCTTTTCAAGTTCTCCCATCTTATCAAATTTTACCCCTCTACCCTACCGAAGTGCTGCCGAATTTTCTTGTGAATTCTTGCTTGTTTCTCATATCATTCTTCATCTCTTGCAATCCTTCAAGTTCATGTGGTTTCACTCGTTTGTCAAAGAAGCAACTAAGTTTCATCTCGTCCTCTTGCTCTTTCTCTTCCCCTTCTCATTCTAAGATCTCGGGGCGAGATCTCTTGTAAGTGGAGGAGAGTTGTAACAGCCCGAGACCGACGCTCCAGAAGATTCCCCTGTATTTCCATTCTCGTCATGTGATTCGTTTTATTGTCGCATTCATCATCGCATCATTCGCATCATCTGCATAGCATCGTCACTCGTTTTTGAAAACTTGCATCTGTAAAACATTGTTTTCAAAAGTGTGTATTGAACTTTCTCCGATTGGGTCGAAACATTGCAAGCGGTCGTAATATATTGTTGGTAGACCGCCTGCCAAATTTCGTCCCCTTCAGAGGTCATTTGATACCCGAACCGTTCAACCTAGCGCAGCTCTATCGTCGGTTAAAATCGTCGGATCTTTTGTTTTAAAAATATGTTACCGGGCCGCACACCTCCCCCTCTCCTCAGCCCACACCCCCTCTACACAACCCACATGGCCCTGCTAGCCCCCTCTACTTCCGGACCGTCGGATCGAGATCCGAAGGCCCGAAAACGGCCTCAAATCCCCTCTCCTAGCCTCCTGGCCTATAAATAGACGCCCTAGGTGTCCAGATCGGGAAACCTTAGCACTGCCTCGTTTTCTGCGCCACCCCAATCATCAGCCGCCGCCCCAACCGCCTCTCTCCCTCCCGGGCCCGCCAAAGCCCAGATCGGGGCCCGCCGAAGCCCATCCGGGCCCGAGCTCGCGCCGCCGCTCGCCTCTCTTCCCACAGCCAGGGAGCAGCACCGTGGCTCCGTCCCCGAGCGCCCGCCGTCTTCCGCCTCGCCGGCGAGCCGCCGGAGGCCGTCGACCTCGCCGTCAGGCCAGTGCCCCGCGTCGCCCGTGCTACTTTCCCCCCGAACCCTCTCTCCCTCGATCTCATGCTCTCTCTCTACCCGTTCTTGATCAGGAGTCGCCATGGCCGCCCATGGAGCTGCCCCTTCGCCGGAAATGGAGTTGCCCCTGCCGGATCTGCCCGTCCCCACTTGCTCCTTGCCTCGCCGGAGTTCCAGTGCTCGCCGCCGACCTCCCCAATCCCGTCGCCGTGCCCTGGTCGCCCCTCTATTCGAGCAGAGGAGGATGACGCTCGCGCCCTCATGCGCGTTGACCTGGCAAGCGGTCGCGTGAGCCACGAGACGTCCACCGGCCCAGCCGCGGCCGAAGGCCCAGCTCGCCTCAGCCTCTCCAAGCCCATCCGCTCCACCGAGTCGGCCCAGGAGGCCAGGGTGAGAGCTCCTTTATTCCCTGCCCAGTGCACATTTTAGATATGTTGCGCCCAGTGCTCTGTCTAGTCCAGTTAGCATATTCGGCCCATTGGCGTATGTTAAATACAGGAGTGCATAGTTTTTAAAATGTCAATAAGTTTTCTACCGTGCATCGGATGAACATATTTTAAATATCTAAAATGCTCAGAAAAATGCATAGATTGTGAATATGTCAATTTCATCCATGATAAAAATGCCTAAGCTCGCTGTTTGCATCATTTTGCATAAATGCCCTCATTTTGCATTGTCTTAGTTAATTAACGTGCATCGGGATTTAATCCAATCATATATTAAAAATGTTCATATTATCGGCATCGCATTTTCATGCACGACAAACCTGTTCTTTGAAATATTTGCTTTTAACTTGCATTTATAATTGCTAAAGGGGTTTAGGCCATAAACTTGCATAATTATTTGTGACATATTTCCCTACATGAACCTACGCATATTATATGTGTTTTCGGGGTAGAAAAATCCATAGAATTTAACTGTGCATTTAGTTTTGTCATTGGAGCAAGTTTGCGTGCATGTCATTTTTGCCATGATGCCATTTTGTCTATTTCGTGTTAATTAATCCATGCATGATATGAAATAATTTTGAACATGAGATATGCCCTTGGACATGTGTGCTAGGCCCTGGTATTTTTGGTTGTCATAAAAATGCATGTTTAGGTGTTGTTTTATTGTTGCCAACATGCTATAAAAATCTGCTGTTTTGAGCGTCCAAAATATTTCTAAGTTTGGAAATCTGTTATTTTGTTGTTGTGTTGCCATGTGATTTGCTAGTGTTCTAGGAGTCTTTTGGTGATGCCACAATGGCATGCTTTGTTAACCATGTTATGGTTTACATGTTGTGCCAATAGTTTGCATGAATAGGTTTTGCATCATAATTATTTGTGTTTCTCAATATGTCAATCTGTTAAAAACTGCTGCACATGTCCACTCTAATTTTCACTGTCTGAGAATCAGTTTTCTTCAATATGCCATGTTGTGTTGATGTTTGCCATGAATCTGAGCATAATTTGATGTTGCCATAAAGTAATGATTTGTAATGCATCATGTCCTCTACCATGCTGTAGATTTTCATGCCATAATATGCCCTGTAGCATATAGTTTTACTGCTGCCAATATGCCTTCGTGAAAATCTACTATGCTAAAAACTGTTATTTTCACTAAGTCCTAATCGGCTATATTTTGTTGCCATGTTGTGAGCTTCCTACCATGTGTTCCATGATTCTTTTGAGTATAATATGTGATGGTGATATGAAGTGTGTGTTATATTCTACTTCCCCATGCTTAGTTTGTGCATTTTAGAATATTGTAACTTGTTGTTTTCATGTGTGCAAATTGCTATCTTGCTGTTTTGGATTGATTTGCATTAAAACTTGTGTTGGTTGTTATGGTTAAACCGTTGCTCCGTTTTGAACATGTTGCATATGTAACTTGACTAGAATTTCATGTAGTTTCATAATAACTTGCTGCATTCATGATTTGAAATGTTGTTGTTGTCATTTTCATGCATTTTGCATTCATGTCATGTTCATCTTGAGACGGTCATATCTTTTAGACCGTAGCTCCGTTTCTAACGTTCTATATGTAAATCGACTAGAATGACGAGTAGAATCTCATTGTGCATATTATTTCCCTGTTTAATAAATATATAACATGATTAGTTAAGATCTGGACCAATTTCGAAATTAACATATGTGGTCGTTTCGGAAATGCTATATGTTGTTTCCGACCTCATTTAAGATGCCTAGATAGTGTAGTTTCATTATGCTTCACCTCTTGCCATGTTTACCAACATTTAATATTGTAGTGTAAATAAACGAGAGTGAACTAAATGATTCGAACGTGGAGTTTCGTCAATATGCAACTCGTTGCATATTGAGCTTCACTTAATGTGTAGAAGTTGATTGTTGTGCTTTGCCATGTCATGCATAACATGCATCATATTTGATTGTGCATTACGTCATGCATATGTTGTGGTGTTCTCGTGTGTTGATTGTTGTTTCCGATTTGCTTCTTCTCGATAGAGTTCCGAAACTGCTTCGGAGTGTGAGGATTCGTTCGACTACGTTGGCTCGTCTTCTTCATGGATTCGTTCTTCTTCCAAGCAGGATCTCAGGCAAGAGGATTATTTCCCTGCTAGTTGTCTCATTTCTATCGCTGTTTCGCTTCCTACCACTTGTTTGACTAGCCTCCCAAATTGTCATGAAAAGCCTCTAACCCCTCCACAACCCAGCAAACATTGTTTGGCTAAGTTGCTAGTTGCAGGTGCAATTGTTTCCACCTATCACAATATGATTGCTAATTAATTTAATGCACATATATACTTGGTAAAGAGTGGAAGGCTTGGCCTTTTGCTCGGTGTTTTGTTCCACTCTTGCCGCCCTAGTTACTTGTGTTCCGGTGTTATGTTCCATAAATGAGCGCTCCTAACATGCTCGGGGTTGTTATGGGGACCCCCTTGATTTTTGTTTTAGGATAAAACTTGTCAGGCAAGGCCCAACATTGGTACTACATTTGCCTAATAACTAATAAACCTGCATAGGGAGTAATTAACCCGAGGATCTTTAATCAACAACCCGGGCCAGTGCTCCTCATGAGTGTTGCTCCAAAATAGAGCACTGTGCGGGGCCACCCCGGGGCAACTCGGGTGATGTCTATCAGGCCATTGTACACTAGCTTATCCGTCGTGTCCTGAGAACGAGATACGCGGCTCCTATCGTGTTCGTCGACGCGCCGGGCGGTCTTGCTGGACTTATTTTACCTTTCTCGAACGTCTTGTGCGAGGAATTTCGAAAATACTTCGGGCTATCTCGAGGTCTCGGTTTTCCAGTGGAATTGCCTAGGAAGATCATGAGATTCGTGGTCGAGGTTATTCCCGCTGCGTGTGGTTAATTTGTGATGCATGAGTTGGAGCACCCCTGCAGGGTTAAATCTTTCGGAAAGCCATGCCCGCGGTTACGTGGCAACTTGGAAACTTTGTTTAACACCCGGTCATAGCAAACTTGAAGTAAACTCAAATAAAATACACCAACCGTGTGCGTAACCGTGACGGTCTCTTCTCGTGAATTTCTGATCCGAGAGAGAACACGGTGGGGTTATGTTTGACGTATGTAGGTGTTCAGGATCTCTTAGAGATCATTACTAGTTCACGTCCGTTTATTCGACAATCATCCCCCTTTATTCTTGTACTCGTAAGTTAGCCACTCAAATAAAGGCTTAGTGCTTGATGTAGCCTCACCACATAACCATACCTCACCCATTAAGCTTTAATAGTCTTGATACCCTTGGAAATGAGATTGCTGAGTCCCTGTGGCTCACAGATTACTACAACCACAGTTGCCGGTACAGGTAATGCGATGATTTGACGTGAGCGCGTTGCTTGTTGATTTGGAGTTCTTCTTCTACTTCATCGATCATAGGATGGGTTCCAGGCAGCAGCCTGGGATCGCAAGGATGGATGTCATTTTATCGTTTGTTTTCGTCCGTAGTCGGACCCTGCACTTCTGTATCATGTTTGGATATGTTGTTGTATTGATGTGATATTGATGTGACATTGATGTAGCTTGTGGCGAGTGTAAGCCAAATTCCATATACTCACCCATTCTTTACATGTACTTGTAATGATATCCATTCTTGCAAAACGACGAGACGCGCTTCGATCCCTGTCAAGGCCCTCGTGCCAAAATAAGGATAGGATCGCATCTTGGGCGTGACAACTATCCGTGGAAAAGAAAAAGTCAGGACGAGGGGCTAAATTATTCAACAACGAACAAAAAAGGAAAGAAGATCACTATGAAATGTCGTCGATGCTGAGAAACTATCATTTATATCTATCTATTTTGTATACCCACTTAACCGTTATCGGTCAAATGATGTAATATATATTATGCACTAATATCGCTAATTAATATTGTGCATCGATCTGAGTTATATACATTGTTATCCCCTGCCCACCAGGGTTCAAGTCCTACACTTGACATATGCGATATTCGTTCAGCGGGAGGAGACGTTCCCGTCGACTGCGAGGCGCATGTGGAGACTTTGTAAAATCTCAAGATGCTATGCCGGCTCAGTCTTTCGGAGGTGCTCATAGGGGTAGGGTGTCCGTGCGTTCAAAAAAACAGAATAAAAATAAAAAGAAAAAGAAAAGAAAAAGTAAATAAAAAGAAAAGGAAAAATATAAAAAAAAAAAAAAAAAAAGAAAACTACATTTTAGGAAAAGAAAAAATAATAAAGAGAAAAGAAAATTTTAGCTGTAGCGCGGGGTACCCTGGCCCGTGCTACAACTAAGTTAGTTGTCACGCGGGGTAGCGTGGCCCGCGCTACAAGTGTAAATTTTAGAACTGAAAAAATAATAAAATGAAAAAAGAAAAAGGAAAACTTAGTAGTAGCGCGGGTCCTCCTGACCCCGCGCTACAGCTAAGTTATCTGTAGGGCGGGGTTTGACCCCCGCGCTACTGTTAAGTTTGACTTAGTACATCGGCGGCCCTCCTTCCTTCCTTCCTCCCCCATTCCCCATTCGATCTATCCCGTGCCCTAGCCTCTCCATCGCCCGTGCATCCTCCTCTACGCTCCCTCTCATCCTCCGACACCGCCGCGCTCCCTCTCCTCCTCCAACGCCGCGCTCACCCTCGACGGTCCTCTCGTTGCCGCGCTCGCTCTCCTCCGGCGCCGCCATGCTCCCTCTCCTCTATCCTGGTCCCTCTTCTCCGTCAAGGTCTCCAGGAAACCCCGACACAAGGTCACTCCTCTCGTCGCCGGTAAGGCTTCTCCTCTGCCTATCCCCCCACTACCCTCTATTTCATCTCACAACCCTAACCCGGTTCGCTCGATCGATGGCAAGACATCGTCCTCATCCACTTCAATTGGAGGAGGAGGAGTCCACCCCGTGCCACCTCCGCTGCAGATCCCAACCTCCAAGCCTAAGGTGCTACTCCACTGCAACCAAAGAAAGCTTAAGGTGCTAATCGACTATACTTTCAAGATCATTACAGAAATGCAGTAGGTTCCAATATCAGTATTTTTAAGTCAACTGGTTACTCAAGAATTGCAAACGCTTCACATAATTGCAGAGAAGAAATAAGATAGTGAGCATGAGCAACGGCATGAACCTATTTTGCAAGTAAAATGCCTAGAAGAAAGGATGATTTTTTTTATTGGCAGTAATAACTCACTTCTGAAAAGATGGTTTTCCAAGCTCCCTTTGGCCATGAACTCGTAGACAAGCAACAGTTCCTTGTGTTCCCAGCAGTACCCCAACAGCTTGACAAGTTTTGGGTGCGAGAGCCTTCCCAAAAAGTTTATCTCTGACTGCAAGTTGACAACCAGAAACGACCATTAGATACAGTAGTTGCAGCAACCTTCGGAAAATAATGATTCTGTTAGACTAAACTAGGAGCACCAAGTCACGTCTGCTGGCCTAATTGTAGCATGTTATATGTACCAGAGCTGACCAAACAAAAATAGAAGCAACCACATTGTGATAAACAAGTGGATTATTGGATGTACCTGGTCAGCAGTTGTGAACAACTTATCATAGCACTTTCAAACAACATGGTTCTGGTTAGCATTAGTCAAATGGCACTGCCCAGATAACGCAGTCACATTACGATATAATAGACGTAGCAGCCAAGACATCAGAAGTTAAACAAAGCACACGGAACCATAACTACAAGCATGTAACAACCAAGAGAATCTTTCAAATTGTTCTGATTTGTTTAAACCTGACTACTAATGGGGAAGCAAGTTATGAATTTGTATGAGCGGTCCATCATTGTTTTAGAGTAGTAAGCCTTGTGCAAGTTGGACACTGTAAATGTATTGACATCCCATTAGCGAGTCCTGTTTTTCAACTTGATTACAGCTGTATCAACTGGCTCGAAGATAGCAATATTGTGTACTATGCTTGTAGTTGCATCTATAGTTTTGTACTTCCTAAAGAACATATGTATGCTAAGTCCCCTCTGTGTACTATGCTTGTGGCTAGCTTCCTTTGCTAGCATTGTTTTTTTGGGTCAACTATTTTAGTTTGAATCATGAACTATGATGATCTTGAACTCTGGTAGGGTTTGACAATGTGTTTAACCAGTTGAATGTATGCTTCCGTTGGGTTATATGCTATTGTCGTAATGGACTCTTGAGTTTTTTCTTGGGGTGGATCATGGTTGATCATCATAGGTCTATTCTAGTATTGTTCACTTTGACAGCATGAACAGAAGCATACGCTTCACTTTGAGCACCAGCATGAACAGCATGCTCAACACATTGCTTGACAGTTGTCCTTTGGGGAGAAAAAGGGAGGGCAGCCCCATGTGTTGCTTGTCTATTTCGACATGTTTATGTGCTTTGGAATATCTCAATATTTGGACATGTGTATGATTTTGCGTGGAACCTACGAGTTGCCTATGTTTTGCCGGAATGTTGATTTATTTCCGTTACGGCAAATTTCGGGCAATCAATATGTCCTATTTTTAGCAAAGGTCATGCCGAAATTTTCCCTGGATTTCAGCATGACTTTTGCAAGAAAGTAGGACATATCGAGTGCCCGGAATTTGCTAGAACGGAAATTAAACGACACTCCGGTAAACATAGGCAATTTTTAATGTCATTATTCATTTTATTAGTACTAAAATTAAACCGGCAAACCTAGGCAACATGTCACACAAAGGCGAAGCCGGGGGTTCTCAGTCCGCCGCAGAAGCGAACTGATACCTGGACTATCTAATGAGTAAGGAAGGGTCGCAGGGCCCCCTTCGCATCCAGGTGGGTGGTGATGGCGCCTACACCACCGATGGCACCGAGACTGGCACCAAGACCACAGATGGTGGTAACCGGACCACAGATGATGGTAGCCAAGCCACTAAGAAGAGGAAGAGGATCCGGGCCGCAAATAAGCTTGGCACCGGAAGACTAGATGTCCACTCAGTGTACCCCGACACCAGAGATCCAACAAGTCCTAGGGTGGTGTCAGCGGGCTACGGCAACAACCTAGCGTGCATCTTTCGAGAGACTGTCTTGATCAATGAGACGAACATAAGGGAAGATATCAATGGACCTTTGGCGGCGCTCCTCCTAACTAAGTTGCACCAAAGATACAAGTTCCCCGACTTTAATGTCGATGTCGATCCGGTAAAAGTTCAGCAAGGACTTGAGCGCCTGGAAACACAGGGTGAGACAAGAGATGGCTAAAACAGGTGCATGTTACACCACGATCCACACGAGGTGGTTGATGATTACAGAAGAGCAGTTCACTATTTTCAAGGCTAACAGTGCTGACACTATAACCCAGGCCCAGTCGGAACATTTCAAGAGTCTTCTGGCCAGGAACATCGGGGCCCACCGCCTCGGAAGCCGTGGTTACACAGGGAAGCAGCCCGTGTGGGATAAGGAGGATGCGGAACGTGCACGTCAGCAGCAACCAGACCCCTTCGAGGAGTTCACCAACCCGCATGAACGTGACTTTATCAGGGCCCGGTGCACAAAAGACAAGAAGACCGGGGAATGGGTCACGGATGCGCCGACGAGGGAGTACGTGAGAATACTGGTAATTATTAATTTACGACCTTAGCTTCTAATCAAGTCGACTACGTTAAAGCTAGTAGTCACATTTTTAAATGGTTCACGTTCCTTTTGCAGCGTGAGCAAAAAAGGCTTCAATCTGAAAGCGACTCGTCATCTCAGTCGTCGACGAAGTACCCGTGGGACACCCCTTTTAACCGGGCGTTGAACATAACCAAGGGAAGGCCGGTGAACATAACCAAGGGAAGGCCGGAGATGGCGCCATGTGGAAGTACTACTACAATGAAGACAAGGAGACGCGAAGGTAGGGATGGAAGCTAGGACAAGTTTCTATCCAGGCGCAAATCGCGTAGGCGGTCGAGGCAGCCACAAGTGCAGCCAAAGAAGAATCCAAAACTGCGGAGTCGAGGCAGCCAAAACTGCGGCCAAAGAAGAATTTGTAGCTCAGTGGGGTACCGCGCTTCCGGCTCTCGTGAAGTGGATGAGAGATAATCCAGACATAGAATTTCCCATTCCTTGCTTCATGGGGAGCAGCTCGGTCAACATAGCGGTGGATAATCCACCCGCACCCGCACCCGCACCTGCATCTGTAACCGCCGCTCATAGCAGCCTCACCTCCATCTCTCGCATGCTCCACGGGGCATCAACATTAGCTGAGCTAAACGCCCTCACGGTAATTACGCATCGCCCGCTCATCAACGTATTTATTATTCCTTTCCTTTGCCTTTTGGATCTCGGACGCCGCATATGTCTACGCAGGCAGACGAAACTCCATGCACCCTCCTATGCCACATCAACAGTGAGTTGCTGGATGTTGCAACAGGTACAATATTGAAGTCATGTGATCGCTGATACGTCTCCAACATATCTATAATTTTTTATTGTTTCATGCTATTATTTTATCAATCTTGTATGCTTTATACACAATTTTATATCAATTTTGGGAACTAACCTATTAACCCAGTGCCCAGTGCCAGTTGCTGTTTTCTGCTTGTTTTTGGTTTTTCCAAAAATCTGTACCAAACGGAGTCCAAACATGACGAAACTTTTTGATGATTTTTTCTGGACCAAAAGAGACCCTACAAGTTTCGGAGGGAGTCTAGACGATGCACGAGGGAGCGACAAGGGCAGGGGCATGCACTGGGGGGTAGGGCATGCCCTCCACCCTTGTGGCCCCACTGTGGCTCCTTTCGACCGCCTCTCTGGCCTACAAATTCACATATATTTCAAAAGCCCTAGAGGAGTACCAAAAACAATTTTTCCGCCGCTTCAAGTCTCTGTTCCTCTGCGATCGCATCTGGAGGCCCTTTCCGGTACTCTGCCGGATGGGGAATCCATCACGGAGGCCATCTTCATCAACCTTTCTGCCTCCCCAATGATTTGTGAGTAGATCCTACAGGACCTACGGGTCCATAGCTGCAGCTAGATGACTCTCTCTCTCTCCCTCGTTTGATCTTCACTACAATGATCTCTTCGGAGATCTATTCGATGTAATCTTTGCAGTGTGTTTGTTGGGATCCGATGAATTGTGATTTTATGTTTAGATTATTCATTGAAAGTAATTGATCCAATCTAAAATTTATTATGTGTGATTTCATATAGCAATGTATACTTTCCGATATATAAGTTTGCTTTGGCCAAGTAGATGAGTAGATTTTCAGAGGGAGTGGTACATAGTAGTAGGTTCAATTTTGCGGTGTCCTCACTCTGTGACAGGAGGAATAGCGAGGCACGTATTTGTATTGTTGATACTAAGTAAAAAATGTCAGGGTCTGAACATATTATTTGCTCTTACTTTGTCTATATTATGTCATCTTGCTTAAAGCATTACTCTGTTTGTTATGAACTTAATACCATAGATACATGCTGGATAACGGTCGATTGGTGGAGTAATAGTAGTAGGCGTCAGTTAGTTTAACGGTCTACTTATCATGGACGAACTGCCTATGTATTTATCAAGCCATGAATAATGACATAATTATTTGCTTTTCTATCAATTGCCCAACAGTAATGTGTGCACCCACGGCTACTATGCTCATGAGAGAGATGCCTCTAGTGAATGCTATGGCCCCTGGGACCATCTTCCTATTTTATTTACCAAAGACATACAAAAATACTTGCTGTTATTTATTATATTTTTATTTATAATTATCTATCCTACACTATCAGATTTAATCCTTGTAATTAACGAGTACAAGGGGCTTGACAAACCTCTTGCCCGCGTTGGGTGCAAGTATTTGCTCTTTTCTGTTCAGGTACTATTGAACGTTTGTCTGGATATATTCCTATTGGTTCGGTAAACCTTGGTTATTCACTGAGGGAAATATTTTTCACTACTTTACTACATCACCCTTCCTCTTCGGGGAAAATAACAACGCATTCACATGTAGTAAGAATAATTTCTGGCGCCGTTGCTAGGGAAGCTATCAAACAAACTGAAGGTCCCTTCACACACATTATCATTTACTTGTTCTAATTATTACTTGCTTTTATTTTCAGTTTTATAAAAAATTAAAAATACCAAAAATATTTTGTGTGCTTTCTGTACTTGTTGCTATGGCTAGTTCTTCGCTTGTTCTTTCTACCCCTGAAAATGAAGTGCTTAATTTTAAAATATGCTTGGTATAGGATTTGCGACGCTCAAAATAGATCTAATCGTAAGCAATCCACCACTGCTCTACCCCGTAATTTTTATGTGGGTGTTACTATTTGATATAGATTTGTGCTTGATACTATTACCAGAGGAAACTTTCTAAGTAGTTACCCTTTGGATGCTTTCAAAGCTATGGAAATTTAGTGGGATCACCACCTATTACTATCAATGAAACGGCATTAACTTTGGAACACCTTATGCAAAGGTTAGATGCTATTGAAAACAAAATACCAACTATGGAACAATTTGAAAAATTGGATAAAAAGGTACGTAATCAAGTAACTAAGTTAGGCTCTATGGGGGAAAATCCTTTAAAATTAATAAAAAAAAGAACCCATTACCGATAGAGTAGAACAAAGTCCCGCTAGAATTTATAAGATTGAAAAAGTTATCAATGCCTTAGGTTCAGCTTTTTCGCCTACGTCACCTAATGATGAACCACATATCAATCAAAAGGCAAACTTTTCTTACGTATCCAAGGTTCCTAAGCCTAATAAGGGTGACTTGTCTAGTAAAGGAAATGAGGTCTTAAAAATGATTAGCATCTACCCTAAATTCATGAATGCAATAAAGGAACCTATGGTTGATAAACAATTCCTTGACTTTATACCTAGGAATATCATGATTGAGAATATGCTTCCTAGAAATCCTAAGAAGTCATGTTGTTTGATTGAGGAATTGGAGAAAGATGACAATATGTGAAACAATGCATGATGCCTAGCTAGGGGCATTAAACAATAGCGATTGTTGGGAGGCAACCCAATAGTTATCCTTTGCTTTATTTTTTATTTTTCTTGAGTCAACATAGTAGTTGCTACTATAATGATTATGTTTGTATCTTTTCTTTTGAGTTTTGTGCCAAGTAAACCCTTTAGGATGATATGGATGATAGTTAAATTGATAAGGTGCAGAAACAGGAACTTTTACTCCCAGTATTTGAATTATGTTATTTTACTGAAACATGATAAATAGCTGAAATTTTTACACAGTATTGAGATACAAATTTCCCACGTTTTCCTAATTTGTCAGAATTTTTGGAGTTACAGAAATATGGTTTTAAACCCGATCATTATGTACTGTTGTGTTTTATACAGATTCTGTTTTTATTGCATAGTGTGCTTGTTTTAATAATTCTATGGATTGTATCGGTGGGTATAAGTCATGGAGGAGTTAGAATACAGTAGGTATTATGCAAGAACAATTATGAATCTATTTATGACAGTACCTAAGGTGTTTGATCTCTTTATTATACTAACGGATCTCACAAAGTTTCTGTTGAGTTTTGTGTGCTGAAGTTTTCAAGTTTTGGGTGATATCGCGATGGATGAAGTAATAAGGAGCGGCAAGACCCTAAGCTTGGGGATCTCCAAGGCACCCCAAGGTAATATTCAAGGAAGACCCAAGCGTCTAAGCTTGGGGATGCCCCGGTTGGCATCCCCTCTTTCGTTTTCTATCCATCGGTAATTTTACTTCACTGGTAGAAAACATGGCTTTCGTCCTAGCTGGATCGGAGCCATAGTCCCGGTCACGTTACGAATCGGGACTAATGTAAGCACTAGTCCCGGTTCGAGCGGCTAGGATGCCGTACGGGGCTCAACAGGCATCAGTCTCGGTTCGAATGGGACCTTTAGTCCCGGTTGGAGACACCAACCGGGACTAAAGGGTATCACCCCCTTTTTCTAGTTTTTTTTGTTTTTTGCTTTATTTATTTTCTTTTGTTTGTACTTTCAGCAAAATATTTAGAGTTTTTCAGTGGATCTTTTTGCTTTAGGTCACAAAAATTGTAAACTTTCTGTTAGTGCCAGTAGTTTTCAAATTTGAATTCTTTGAAATTTGTGTGAATCACTAGTTTGTGAATAAGTTTACTTTGAAAATAGATTTTTGAGTGATTCTTTTTCCTGCAGTTTAATATTAGTGTGTTTTATCATTTTATTCAATTTGGTAATTTTTAGTTTATTTTAAATAGGTGTTTTAATCAAAAACAGATTATGTTTAGCTCTTTTAGTTTTATAGCTCAAAAAAATCAATAAATGCATGAAAAATAGCGAATGAACTGGGAAAGGGTTGAAAATTGATGATGTGGCTTTTAATGGTGCATGTTCAACGCACAAAAAGTCTGGAGTTGAAATAAGTTTAAAAAAATGAAATGCCTTTGTAACAGATGAGTTTTCGTCCGAAACCATGATACTTCGAAAAAGATTGTCGAGTTTGTACACAAAGTGCATCCAGTTTTTGCTGTAACCATCTCAACTTTTTAGCACATGCTATGTGGGTGAAATGATGATACCATGCCAAGTTTCAACCTTTTCAGAGTTCATTTGTAGTGCTTTTCAATTTCAGGGTCATTTAGCTAAAAAAATGAATAAATGCATGAAAAATAGAGAATGAAGTGGGAAAGGGTTAAAAATTGATGATGTGGCTTTGAATGGTGCATGTTGAACGCACAAAAAGTCTGGAGTTGAAATAAGGTTAAAAAAATGAAATGCCTTTGTAATAGATGAGTTTTCGTCCGAAACCCTGATACTTCAAAAGGGATTGTCAAGTTTGTACACGAAGTGCATCCAGTTTTTTCGTAACCCTCTCAACTTTTTAGCACATGCTATGTGGGTGAAATGATTATACCATGCCATGTTTAAACCTTTTCAGAGTTCATTTGTAGTGCTTTTCAATTTCAGGGTCATTTAGCTCAAAAAATCAATAAATGCAAGAAAAATAAAGAATGAAGTGGGAAAGGGTTGAAAATTGATGATGTGGCTTTGAATGGTGCATGTTAAACGCACAAAAAGTCTAGAGTTGAAATAAGGTTTAAAAAATGAAATGCCTTTGTAACAGATGAGTTTTCGTCCGAAACCCTGATACTTCGAGAAAGGGATTGTCCAGTTTGTACACGAAGTGCATCCAGTTTTTGCTGTAACCCTCTCAACTTTTTAGCACATGCTATGTGGGTGAAATGATGATACCATGCCAAGTTTCAACCTTTTCAGCGTTCATTTGTAGTGCTTTTCAATTTCATGGTCATTTAGCTCAAAAAAATCAATAAATGCATAAAAAATAGCGAATGAAGTGGGAAAGGGTTGAAAATTGATGATGTGGCTTTTAATAGTGCATGTTCAACGCACAAAAAGTCTGGAGTTGAAATAAGTTTAAAAATATGAAATGCCTTTGTAACAAATGAGTTTTCGTCCGAAACCCTGATACTTCGAAAGAGATTGTCAAGTTTGTACACAAAGTGCATCCAGTTTTTGCCATAACCATCTCAACTTTTTCGCACAAGCTATGTGGGTAAAATGATGATATCATGCCAAGTTTCAACCTTTTCAGAGTTCATTTGTAGGGCTTTTCAATTTCAGGGTCATTTAGCTCAAAAAAAATCAATAAATGCATGAAAAATAGCGAATGAACTGGGAAAGGGTTGAAAATTGATGATGTGGCTTTTAATGGTGCATGTTCAACGCACAAAAAGTCTGGAGTTGAAATAAGTTTAAAAAAATGAAATGCCTTTGTAACAGATGAGTTTTCGTCCGAAACCATGATACTTCGAAAAAGATTGTCGAGTTTGTACACAAAGTGCATCCAGTTTTTGCTGTAACCATCTCAACTTTTTAGCACATGCTATGTGGGTGAAATGATGATACCATGCCAAGTTTCAACCTTTTCAGAGTTCATTTGTAGTGCTTTTCAATTTCAGGGTCATTTAGCTAAAAAAATGAATAAATGCATGAAAAATAGAGAATGAAGTGGGAAAGGGTTAAAAATTGATGATGTGGCTTTGAATGGTGCATGTTGAACGCACAAAAAGTCTGGAGTTGAAATAAGGTTAAAAAAATGAAATGCCTTTGTAATAGATGAGTTTTCGTCCGAAACCCTGATACTTCAAAAGGGATTGTCAAGTTTGTACACGAAGTGCATCCAGTTTTTTCGTAACCCTCTCAACTTTTTAGCACATGCTATGTGGGTGAAATGATTATACCATGCCATGTTTAAACCTTTTCAGAGTTCATTTGTAGTGCTTTTCAATTTCAGGGTCATTTAGCTCAAAAAAATCAATAAATGCAAGAAAAATAAAGAATGAAGTGGGAAAGGGTTGAAAATTGATGATGTGGCTTTGAATGGTGCATGTTAAACGCACAAAAAGTCTAGAGTTGAAATAAGGTTTAAAAAATGAAATGCCTTTGTAACAGATGAGTTTTCGTCCGAAACCCTGATACTTCGAGAAAGGGATTGTCCAGTTTGTACACGAAGTGCATCCAGTTTTTGCTGTAACCCTCTCAACTTTTTAGCACATGCTATGTGGGTGAAATGATGATACCATGCCAAGTTTCAACCTTTTCAGCGTTCATTTGTAGTGCTTTTCAATTTCATGGTCATTTAGCTCAAAAAAATCAATAAATGCATAAAAAATAGCGAATGAAGTGGGAAAGGGTTGAAAATTGATGATGTGGCTTTTAATAGTGCATGTTCAACGCACAAAAAGTCTGGAGTTGAAATAAGTTTAAAAATATGAAATGCCTTTGTAACAAATGAGTTTTCGTCCGAAACCCTGATACTTCGAAAGAGATTGTCAAGTTTGTACACAAAGTGCATCCAGTTTTTGCCGTAACCATCTCAACTTTTTCCCACAAGCTATGTGGGTAAAATGATGATATCATGCCAAGTTTCAACCTTTTCAGAGTTCATTTGTAGGGCTTTTCAATTTCAGGGTCATTTAGCTCAAAAAAAATCAATAAATGCATGAAAAATAGAGAATGAAGTGGGACAGGGTTGAAAATTGATGATGTGGCTTTTAATGGTGCATGTTCAATGCACAAAAAGTCTGGAGTTGAAATAAGTTTAAAAAAATGAAATGCCTTTGTAACAGATGAGTTTTCGTCCGAAACCATGATACTTCGAAAAAGATTGTCGAGTTTGTACACGAAGTGCATCCAGTTTTTTCGTAACCCTCTCAACTTTTTAGCACATGCTATGTGGGTGAAATGATTATACCATGCCATGTTTAAACCTTTTCAGAGTTCATTTGTAGTGCTTTTCAATTTCAGGGTCATTTAGCTCAAAAAAATCAATAAATGCAAGAAAAATAAAGAATGAAGTGGGAAAGGGTTGAAAATTGATGATGTGGCTTTGAATGGTGCATGTTAAACGCACAAAAAGTCTAGAGTTGAAATAAGGTTTAAAAAATGAAATGCCTTTGTAACAGATGAGTTTTCGTCCGAAACCCTGATACTTCGAGAAAGGGATTGTCCAGTTTGTACACGAAGTGCATCCAGTTTTTGCTGTAACCCTCTCAACTTTTTAGCACATGCTATGTGGGTGAAATGATGATACCATGCCAAGTTTCAACCTTTTCAGCGTTCATTTGTAGTGCTTTTCAATTTCATGGTCATTTAGCTCAAAAAAATCAATAAATGCATAAAAAATAGCGAATGAAGTGGGAAAGGGTTGAAAATTGATGATGTGGCTTTTAATAGTGCATGTTCAACGCACAAAAAGTCTGGAGTTGAAATAAGTTTAAAAATATGAAATGCCTTTGTAACAAATGAGTTTTCGTCCGAAACCCTGATACTTCGAAAGAGATTGTCAAGTTTGTACACAAAGTGCATCCAGTTTTTGCCGTAACCATCTCAACTTTTTCCCACAAGCTATGTGGGTAAAATGATGATATCATGCCAAGTTTCAACCTTTTCAGAGTTCATTTGTAGGGCTTTTCAATTTCAGGGTCATTTAGCTCAAAAAAAATCAATAAATGCATGAAAAATAGAGAATGAAGTGGGACAGGGTTGAAAATTGATGATGTGGCTTTTAATGGTGCATGTTCAATGCACAAAAAGTCTGGAGTTGAAATAAGTTTAAAAAAATGAAATGCCTTTGTAACAGATGAGTTTTCGTCCGAAACCATGATACTTCGAAAAAGATTGTCGAGTTTGTACACAAAGTGCATCCAGTTTTTGCTGTAACCCTCTCAACTTTTTAGCACATGCTATGTGGGTGAAATGATGATACCATGCCAAGTTTCAACCTTTTCAGAGTTCATTTGTAGTGCTTTTCAATTTCAGGGTCATTTAGCTAAAAAAATGAATAAATGCATGAAAAATAGAGAATGAAGTGGGAAAGGGTTAAAAATTGATGATGTGGCTTTGAATGGTGCATGTTGAACGCACAAAAAGTCTGGAGTTGAAATAAGGTTAAAAAAATGAAATGCCTTTGTAATAGATGAGTTTTCGTCCGAAACCCTGATACTTCAAAAGGGATTGTCAAGTTTGTACACGAAGTGCATCCAGTTTTTTCGTAACCCTCTCAACTTTTTAGCACATGCTATGTGGGTGAAATGATTATACCATGCCATGTTTAAACCTTTTCAGAGTTCATTTGTAGTGCTTTTCAATTTCAGGGTCATTTAGCTCAAAAAAATCAATAAATGCAAGAAAAATAAAGAATGAAGTGGGAAAGGGTTGAAAATTGATGATGTGGCTTTGAATGGTGCATGTTAAACGCACAAAAAGTCTAGAGTTGAAATAAGGTTTAAAAAATGAAATGCCTTTGTAACAGATGAGTTTTCGTCCGAAACCCTGATACTTCGAGAAAGGGATTGTCCAGTTTGTACACGAAGTGCATCCAGTTTTTGCTGTAACCCTCTCAACTTTTTAGCACATGCTATGTGGGTGAAATGATGATACCATGCCAAGTTTCAACCTTTTCAGCGTTCATTTGTAGTGCTTTTCAATTTCATGGTCATTTAGCTCAAAAAAATCAATAAATGCATAAAAAATAGCGAATGAAGTGGGAAAGGGTTGAAAATTGATGATGTGGCTTTTAATAGTGCATGTTCAACGCACAAAAAGTCTGGAGTTGAAATAAGTTTAAAAATATGAAATGCCTTTGTAACAAATGAGTTTTCGTCCGAAACCCTGATACTTCGAAAGAGATTGTCAAGTTTGTACACAAAGTGCATCCAGTTTTTGCCGTAACCATCTCAACTTTTTCGCACAAGCTATGTGGGTAAAATGATGATATCATGCCAAGTTTCAACCTTTTCAGAGTTCATTTGTAGGGCTTTTCAATTTCAGGGTCATTTAGCTCAAAAAAATCAATAAATGCATGAAAAATAGAGAATGAAGTGGGACAGGGTTGAAAATTGATGATGTGGCTTTGAATGGTGCATGTTAAACGCACAAAAAGTCTAGAGTTGAAATAAGGTTTAAAAAATGAAACCGGTTTAATATATCAAAATATTCAGCACGAGAAACCGGTTTCGATGGCAACCGCCATCGAATAAATATTAGTGGTACTAAATAATTATTCTATAAATATTAGTGTTACTATATAATTATTGTTTTTTAGAATAATAGTTTCAAACTCAAATGGTGAAACGTGTGACATCATGCTCAAGGGCTTAATAAGATTGATATGATACATATAACATAAATTAATTGAATAAGTAGTTTATTTTTTTAAATGTTTTTTTTTCTTTTAGATTTTTGAAATTCGAAAAGAATAAAAATTCAGTTTTTAAAAATTAATTTTATTTTTAAAAAATGATGTCATATTTGGATTCCTCACATTTTTCTGATAATAATGGATATATTATTTGTCGAATTTCGATTTACAGATTTAAAGATATTAATTATGCCATATTAAATGAATAAATGGCAAAAAATGAATAAAATAATATTATTACTTAGTTTATTTTCATTGAAATTCAATATTATTATTACTTATTTTATTTTGAACTTTTTATTATTTTGGTTTTTTCGGTTTTTTTGTTTTTGATAATTTTTGAGTTTTTTTGAAATTTTTGCCTTTTTTGATGTTTTTTGGAGTTTTTAAATTAATCATTGTTGTTTGTTAATCATTGTTGTTTATTTTAATAATTGTTTGTAATTTAAAAAATTAAATCATGTGACATCAAGACCTAAGGGTTAATAGGATTGATAGCTTACTATTGTCAAGAAAACAACAAGTGCAGACTTGGAAACTAGGGGTGATAGAACTCGAAAGTTAAGCGTGCTGGGGTTGGAGCAGTGAGAGGATGGGTGACCGGCCGGGAAGTTAGAGGATTTGGAATGAGTGCTCCACGCTGGAGCAGTGATGAGGGGTGATTACAGATTAAATCGGGAAGTTAGACGATTTGGAATGAGTGCTCCACATTGGAGCAGTGAGGAGGGGTGATTAGAGATTAAATTGTCAAATAATTGAAAGATTTGAAAATCAGGAAAAAAAATAAAAATTAAATAAATGTCGAAAAAAATAAAATATATATATATTTATTTATTTTAAAAAAAAAAACCTTTAGTCCCGGTTGGTAACACCAACCGGGACTAAAGGTCCTCTAGCCCCCGCTCCAGAAAGCTGCTACGCGGAGCCCCTTTAGTCCCGGTTCGTAATCCAACCGGTCGGGACTAAAAGTGGAGGCCTTTAGTCCCGATTGCTTAGTCCCGGTTGGAAAACCGGGACTAAAGGCCCTTACGAACCGGGACTAAAGGCCCGTTTTCTACTAGTGCTTGGAGCTATATTTTTATTCATCACATGATTTGTGTTTTGCTTGGAGCATTGTGTACTATATTTTTGCTTGTTTGCTTTTCAATTTGTCACAATTATTGTGTGCTGCACACACCTATTATGAGAGACACACATTCATTGGGATTTATTACAATGCTCATTATGCTTCACTTATATCTTTTGAATTAAGGTAATTTATGCTCATGTGCTTCACTTATATCTTAGAGCACGATGGAAATTATGTTTTATAGAAATCATATGCACTCTCATACTTCACTAATATCTTTTTGAGAGTCTGAATAGTAAGTGGTAATTTGCACGAGTTATATGTTTAGTCGGAAAATGATAGGTATACAAGAGGAATATAATAAAAACTTTCATGTAGATCACTAAATGCGAAACGTATGATCAACGGTATTGAGGTTATAATATGTAGGCTTACTAGTTGGTGAGAATTGATTAGTAAGAATAATGATATTAAGGTTTGTGATTCACTATTTATTAAAGTGTCGGTCGTGGCACAACTAGGAAGTTGGAGTGTTGAGTATCCTTGAGTGAAAACCTTGTGTATTGTCTGGTCGGGGGGCACCCAATGGTTAACTCCTCCCAACCTCCTCCCTAGGAGCATGCGATAAGTACTTTGCTTCGAGAGAACTTATAGAGGACGCAATAAGTACCTGAGTTCCTTGTGTCTAATGTGAGTTTGTGGACCGTAAGCACTCCCATAATTTCCATGTTTTCCTAGCGTCTTCGGTATCGTGCATTGCCAGTTCTCACCTCGAGATTTGGCGCATACTTCACTGGTGCATCCAAACCCCGTGATATGATACGCTCTATCACACATAAGCCTTATTATACCTTCCTCAAAACAGCCACCATACCAATCTGTCATGGCATTTACATAGCCATTCGGAGATATATTGCCATGCAACTTCCACTGTTACCATTCATATGACTTGAGCATTCATTGTCATTTTGCTTTCCGTGATCATAGAGCTGACATGATATTTGTGGCAAAGCCACCATTCGTCATTGTATACATGTTATGCTAGTATCATTGCACATCCTGGTACACTGCCAGAGGAATTCATATGTAGTCATATCAGTTTTCAGTTTTATCGAGTTGTAAGTAAATAGAAGTGTCATGATCATCATTATTAGAGTGTTGCCCCTACCTGTGAGGATTAAAAAAAAGAGGCCAAAGAGGGTACAAAAAAATGAGAGAAAAAGAGAGAGGGGGCAGCATTACTATCATTTACCACACTTGTGATTCAAAGTAGCACCGTGTGTTTTTCATATAGAGAGTCCTCATGTTTTGTCTCTTTCATATACTAGTGGGAATCAATATAGAACTTATCTTCCATATTCCATTCACGGGTTTCCTCAATTTCCCGAGTTCTTCATGAGCAAGTAAGTTAGATGCACACCCACTTAGTTTCAGTAGAGAGCTTTCATACACTTACAGCTCTAGTGCATCAAAAGTTGCATGGCAATCCCTACTCCTCGCATCGATATCGATTGAAAGGCGTCTCCATGGCCTAACGATCTGCCGAGTTGATGCGAGACTATCCTTATGTTTGTCTTCTCTTATCAATCCCTACCATCATTCTATTCCACCCAAAGTGCTGAAAGTCCATGGCTCATGCTAAGGTATTGAGTGAATTTGAAAAAGCCGAAGCGCGTGAAAAAGTACGAGTCAAGTGCTTGGTTAGGCACCGGGGTGATCATGATTTATGCTTTACATTAGGAAGATGGAGTTATGCCATTTCTTACATGATTAAGTCAGTAGGGATAACGTTCTTTAGTGTTGTTATTTTGACAGGCAATGATTATTTGCTGGTATTCATCTATATTATCATTTCAATATTTACTAAGTAATTGTTTCTCAACATTTATACCTAAAAGATTACATGATAGACATGTTAGGTAGCATTGAACATCAAAAATTTTGTTTTTATCATTCACCTACTCGAGGACGAGCAGGAATTAAGCTTGGGCATGCGGATACATCTCCAACGTATCTATAATTTTTGATTATTTCATGCTATTATTTTATCAATCTTGTATGCTTTATACACCATTTTATATCATTTTTGGCAACTAACCTATTAACCCACTGCCTAGTGCCAGTTGTTGTTTTCTCCTTGTTTTTGGTTTTTCAGAAAATCTTTACCAAACAGAGTCCAAACTCAACGAAACTTTTTGACGGTTTTTTATGGACCAAAAGAGACCCTAGAAGCTTCGAAGGGGCTACAGACGATGCACGAGGGAGCGACAAGGGCAGGGGGCGCGCCCTGGGGAGGTAGGGCGTGCCCTCCACCTTTGTGTCCCCCCTGTGGCTGCTTTCGACTGCCTCTCTTGCCTATAAAGTCACATATATTCCAAAAACCCTAGAGGAGCACCAAAAACATTTTTTTTGCAGCCGCAAGTCTCTGTTCCTTCATGATCCCATCTGGAGGCCTTTTCGGTACTCTGCCGGAGGGGGAATCCATCACGGAGGCCATCTTCATCAACCTTGCTGCCTCCCTAATGATGTGTGCGTAGTTCTTACAGGACCTACGGGTCCATAGCTGCAGCTAGATGACTCTCTCTCTCTCCCTCGTTTGATCTTCAATACAATGATCTCTTCAGAGATCTATTCGATCTAATGTTTGCATTGTGTTTGTTGGGATCCGATGAATTGTGAGTTTATGTTCAGATTATTCATTGAAAGTAATTGATCCAATCTAAGATTTATTATGTGTGATTTCATATATCTATGTATGCTTTCCGATCTATAAGTTTGCTTTGGCCAACTAGATGAGTAGATCTTCAGAGGGAGTGGTGCATAGTAGTAGGTTCAATCTTGCGGTGCCCTCACTCTGTGACAGGAGGAGTGGCGAGGCACATATTTGTATTGTTGCTACTAAGGATAAAACGAAGGGGTTTGAACATATTATTTGCTCTTACTTTGTCTACATTATGTCATCTGGATTAAAGCATTACTCTGTTTGTTATTAACTTAATACCATAGATGCATGCTGGATAGCTGTCGATTGGTGAAGTAATAGTATTAGGCGTCAGTAAGTTTAACGGTCTACTTATAACGGATGTAATGCCTATGTATTGATCATGCCATGAATAACGACATAATTATTTGCTTTTCTATCAATTTTCCAACAGTAATTTATGCACCCACCGTTACTATGCTCATGAGAGAGATGCCTCTAGTGAATGCTATGGCCCCCGGGTCCATCTTCCTATTTTATTTACCAAAAACATAAAAAAAAATACTTGCTGTTATTTATTTTATTTTTATTTATAATTATCTATCCTACACTATCAGATTTAATCCTTGCAATTAACTAGTACAAGGGGCTTGACAACCCTCTTGCCCGCGTTGGGTTCAAGTATTTGCTCTTGTGTGTGCATGTATTGTTGATCGTTTGTTTGGATATCTTCCTATTGGTTCGATAAACCTTGGTTCTTAACTGAGGGAAATACTTTTCGCTACTTTACTACATCACCCTTCCTCTTCGGGGAAAATCCCAATGCATTCACAAGTAGCAATCACTTGTTCCACGGCCGGCCGTTGCCCCGTGACGTGTTCAAGGTTTCCGTGGCTCATGAAATACCGGGCCACGAGAGTTTGCCTCCTCCACTTCGAACCGGGGGAGAGGATGACGAGAGCCCGACATCCCTGGGACAAAGCAATAATTGGCTAATGCTGTGGCCGAAAACCCTAATTCATGTGGAGGCCGGGAGCACACCAACGACAACACCATTCGTGCCGAGGCCTATCCAAGGTAAGACCACTCTACCATTACCACCCTTTTGTCTTGGTGGGTCAGAGCGGACACGAAGAAGGAGATCCAAGCGTTTCGGTGGCTGATCATGTCACCCCCGTGGATGAAGAAGATGACATGGAGGAGGATGACGTTGACTAGTACATCAATACTGGCTATGACGAAGGTCCACATAATTCAGGCTATGACCGTGAGCATGAGGATACGGCTACTGAAATGCCTGATCTACCAAAGAAGGAGCGCCCTCTTGTTGAGTGCAAGAAGTCTCTATTCAGGCAATCTTCCCAGGACACGTCTGCAGATGCATGCACCCGGGATCAACCAGCCGAGTATCGTACAATACTGAGCCCGACCACAATGGGGCGGCGGTCAAGGAGGGTATGGTAGGCTCACTACTTGTGCCCGCGAAAAAGCAAAGGAACAGACCGCAGATAGGCGCTGTTGCCAAAGCTTCCAGCAGCCAGCCGCCTCCGGCGATCTGGGTTCAGGATAGGCTACCGATTTGCAATGCGCCACTGCTCCATAAAGTGGGCCAGCCGATTCTACCGCCGGAAGCGCTCCGCTGCACAACTATTGATTTCAGGAGCCTGCATGACCATGTGCTGTCGATAGAGATGAGTCTTTTGCAATTGGATGATCCAGGATACCCGCTTTACGCAGTTAAGGTGTCGAACGGCTTAGGCTTCATCGACATATCCCCCACGGACATGTTCTACCTGCGGTTTGATTACATCTTCCGGATGTATCACATGAGGCAGCTCAATTTTACGTTCGTCCACCTTTTTGTGCTTCATCTAAACTACGTGGTCAGAAAAAAAGCAAATCTCGGCCATCGCAGTAGTGGACCCCTAATTCATGTTTGAGAACTTCTTAAAGGCCGGCAAAGTGGAACGTGACGGTGCGAGGAAGTACATTGAAGACTTCATGGTGGCGAATAAGGACAAGGAAATGATTCTCGTGCCTTATCATCCCCTGTAAGTCATTCGCGGCTAGCCACTATAACACTCCTTTCGTACATTTCAATCATTCCGTTTGCACGTATGGAGGTTAATTTGTTTTGCGCAGCGACCACTGCATCCTAATCGTTCTGTACTCGCAAGTATGCCATGCTCATTATTTGGACTCGTCCAAAAACACGGAGAAGAAAGACTACACCCACATCAAGAGTGTTCTGGATGCTGCTCTCTTCGGCTGCAGCTGTAGGAGAGGCTACATCAGGCCGAAAAAACACAGGACGGACGTGTTGTGTTTCGGCCATACTACTAACTTCGGCTGCGTCCAGCAACCCGAAACAAGTAAGAAGGATGCATTCTACATCATCCATCACATGCAGGAGTTCAGAAGAGATGAACAAAGACTTTGCATGCCAACTGGAGCCGATAACCATCTCCGCGAATGGGGTGCAAACTTATCATCCGAACCCGATGAGAAACTCATAGTTGAGTTCTATCGCGTCCAGCAGTCGCTTGCCTCAATCATCTACAAAGATGTCGTCCAAGAGGATGGGATATTCTTCGCCGCTCCACAAACGCGGGATGACGTCGACACTCGCATACAGCTACAGGCTCGGGACCTCACACCTTTCACAAAGCTAGGTGACATTCTCCCGGAAAGGCCGAAGGCGACTGAGAAGAAGTGACTGACGATGACGATGTCCGTTTTGTACTTTCTGTACGACGAAACTTTGAATTTGTGTACGACGAAACATTCTGATGTGAACGGTCTTCCTAAACTTGCGTAGCGCTCTAGTATAGGTATGATGAACTTCATTATGTTTACTATGTCGCTTCTATTTGCTAACATTTTAACTCTTTTTCTTGGTGTTGCTTGAGTATTATGTTGCATATTATCTATGCATTTGCTTAATTATGAGGCATCCGTGTTAGGAATATAGATGACGAAGAAGTGGTATGCCGTGTACATAGAGAAGGTTCCAGGAGTGTATGACGAGTGGTCAGAGTGTTAGGCCCAAGTGGATCGCTTCCCGGGCAGCAGCCAGAAAGGGTTTCAAAGTAAAAGCGAAGAGGAAGCTAGTTACTTGAAGTTCACGATAGCGAGAGAGAGGAAGAAGAACCGGCTCAAGAACTACTTCATAATCCTTTTCTTGCTCACCGTGATCGCTTTTTTTTGTATGTGATCATAGTTTAGATCGATGATGAAACATGTGTATGTGACCATGTAGTTGTATTCGAGACTTGTAATAACTTGTATCACTATTTCGATGATGACGAGACTATGTTGTATCACTGTGATGATGATGATGATGATGATGATGATGAGACATTGTTGTATCATATAGTTTCAATGTTGTGTCTATATGTTGGACTGTATAAAAACCTGTATAAATACTGCGTAAATACACGAAAGAAAAAAAGTCAAAAATAATAGTAGTAGCGCGCTTTTTGAGCTAGTAGTAGTGCAGTGCCCATCCTACTACTATACATAGGTAGTAGTAGCGCGGCTGCCAGATCCGCGCTACAGATAATTTGTAGTAGCGTTGGTGGTACCAACGCTACTACTAACAGAAGTAGTAGTAGCGCGGTGTTATACCCCGCGCTACTACTACCCTGTTAGCTATAGCGTGCTAGTAGTAGCGCGGGCACCTGCGCTAATACTATGAGTTTACCCCGCGTCACTACTAGGCTTCTTCCTAGTAGTGATTGTATGCCACATTAGTACAACAACGGTCCAGATAACAAATAATAATGAAAGAGAAACGAAGAAAAATGAAAACCAGCCTCCCTCACAAAGGCTGTTCAACTCGTGTGAGCGCGAGATCTTCCCCGTGCACCCTTCCCCGCAGCTAACATATAACTACTAATGATCATCTCAATCAAATTATTAGTTCACATATTGATCTTATAATGTACGAAAATATATCGGTGATATTATGCTCGCAAGCAACATGCTTGTGTGTGCGCGCGCGTGTATGTGTCTCGGGAGTATTTATTTCTCTCTCTCGAAATTGGATGGAAGCAGGGTGATGATAGATCATGAGAATTTGTTTGTTATTTACTCCATTGTAACCTATATTTCGGCGCATCTTTTATCTTGGTGGTCATAATAAATAGAATGGTTCTAGATTCTATATTGTATTATTTTTGGGGATGAATAAATCTTTGTGAGAGGCGAGACAATACTTCTCGGTAGGTTACGGAAGTGTTGTTGAGAGAATGTGCAGTTGAGAAATTGTGAATTAGAAAAATCTCTTCCAATTGTAGTCTCCATCATTTACTAGAACTTGGAAACATGTTTCTTCTCTATTAGTTGAACATGTAGGTCCTCTAAGATGTTCCTTCATTTTTTTTTAAGAAAAAACTCGGTGATAGAAAAAGTGAAGGAGTTAAAAGTTTTATTGCCATGTTCACTTTTGCACTCTGATGTAATTTATGAAGGAGACATACTGAAATTTGTATGCAGTTGAACATACATTTCAGTTTTCCTTCCATGTTATCATTTACATGATCACAAGCAATGTTACCATGAATTCCTAAAAAATATTATCAATCTACCTTGCCTCTTTTATTACATGATGCCTCTGAGCCTCTTCCGTCCTCCTTACGACATTTGAGATGTTATTGTTGTTTTGAGTCCTCATGCCACTACATGTTAGAAAAAATATCCACCCGGTATTTCTCATATGAAGTAAGATTAACATGATGTACCAAACGATAATTGAAAAGATGTTGCATTTTGATTGATTTATTTATACTAACCGTGTGGTCAAACATTCCCCAAATAGTAATTCATGAAAAGGGTTTCCTTCCGTGCATTTCTAATTTATCAATTTTTTCGGAAGAATAGTCAATGCTTGTATACAATCTGAGTTGCTTCATAGATAATTTATGAAACGATGAAGTGCTACTAATTCACTTGAAAGCATATAACTACAAATATATATTTTAACATGTACAACAATGCTTTATTCATATCTACTAGCTAATTTATTTTAGTCAAATATATTTCATTCTAGAGTTTATAAATTGTACTGATATTTGATATTGTACTATTGTCACCGGGCAAAAACAACTATTTATTTTGAAAATTCAATGTTATTCTTTGCATCGCACATGTTTTCACTTTGATACATACACTCCAAATTTGCCGAAAATAAATATAAAATATATTTCCGTATGAGTTATTTTAGCCGAATTGGCTAGAAAATAGTTCGTATAAAACATGATATTTATGTTACAGAAAAAAAAGAATCATTTGTACAGAGGTTGTGCGAGGGCCACTTCGCTAGTTTTCATCAAAAAAAAAAAAACCACTGCTGTGTGGATGATTTGGTCGTGCGGACGGGCTTACAATTAAAATCCAAATTAGCTTTACTTGGTAGCCGTCATTGGAGGTAGCGCCTGGTGCGTGCTACGTACTTTGCGCATTATATCGGCACATTGGCCATACCTACACGTCAGATGGATCTTGTTTTTGAGGAGACGTCAGATGGATCTAGGCATGCATCAGTTTGCATGGAATGTCTGGTCATTGGTAGCTGGACATGTGCGTGCAGTCGGAACTGGCTCGGAATCCTATATGTAGAGAGATAGTTTGGCAATACAATAGTCGTTGTATTGATAGGGTGCCGGTGCACGTATATATAGAGTACAAGTGGGCCTCTACCTCAACTATACATAACTAGGAGGTGGGCCAGACTATACACATAATACATGCAACATAAATATTCAACACCCCCCACAGTCGAAGCGACACCAGAGACATAGAGACTGGACCGAAACTCCTCGAATACAGGAGTAGGTAATCCCTTAGTCATGACATCGGCAAACAGATGCGTCGTCGGCACGTGAAGAACCCGAACACGGCCAAGTGCAATCTGCTCGCGAACGAAGTGAATGTCGAACTCAATGTGCTTCGTACGACGATGGTGCACCGGATTGGCGGAGAGGTAGGCCGCGCTGACGTTGTCGCAGTAGACAAGTGTGGCCTTATGGACACCACAAAGCAACTCCTGTAGCAGCTCACGTACCCAAGAGCATTCTGCCACAGCATTGGCGACGGCTCGATACTCTGCCTCGACGCTGGAGCGGGAGACCGTGGGCTGTCGCTTCGAAGACCAAGAGATCAACGAGGGCCCAAGGTAGACGCAATAGCCGGACGTAGAGCGCCGAGTGTCGGGGCAGCCAGCCCAGTCGGCGTCCAAGTAGGCGACGAAGTCGGTGGAGGCGGATGCCTTCAGGGTGAGTCCCATACACATAGTGCCGCGTATGTAACGGAGAATACGCTTCACCAGTGTCCAATGGGAGTCACGTGGGGACTGCATGTGGAGGCACACCTGCTGAACAGCGTACTGCAGGTCCGGGCGGGTCAGCGTCAAGTACTGTAGAACACCAACAATGGAGCGATAGTACGCGGCATCGGACGCGAGAGACCCCTCCAGAGCGGAAACCTTCGCCTTCGTGTCGACCGGAGTGGGCGCTGTCTTGCAGTTAAGCATGCCGGCGCGCTCCAGAACCTCGTGGGCGTACTTCTGCTGATGCAGAAAGAAGCCGTCAGCCCGACGGATCACCTCAATGTCGAGGAAGTAGTGTAGGGGCCCCAAGTCCTTGAGAGCGAACTCAGCTCTAAGACGAGTTGTGATCCGCTGAAGGAGCTCGGTGCCGGATGCCGAGAGGATGATGTCGTCGACGTAGAGGAGCAGATATGCAGTGTCAGCGCCCTGATGATACACGAAGACCGAGGCATCGGAGCGGGTAGTCCGAAAGCCCAGAGACTGCAAGAAGGCAGCGATACGCTGGTACCATGCCCGTGGCGCTTGCTTCAGCCCGTATAGTGAGCGGGAGAGCAAGCACACGAAGTCTGGATGGTCGGGGTCGACGAAGCCGGTGGGCTGCTCACAGAACACCTGCTCGGCAAGATGACCATGCAAGAAGGCCTTGGAGACGTCCAACTGATGCACTGGCCAGGCTCGCGAGACCGCCAACTGAAGCACGGTGCGGATCGTGCCCGGTTTCACAACCGGAGCAAAGGTGTCGGTGAAGTCCACTCCTACATGCTGTCGAAAGCCACGAACCACCCACCGAGCCTTATAGCGCTCCAGAGCACCGTCCGGGCGGGTCTTGTGTCGAAACACCCACTTGCCAGTGATAACGTTGGCACGAGAGGGTCGCGGAAC
The DNA here is from genome assembly GCA_039707655.1 of Elymus sibiricus. Lineage (NCBI taxonomy): Eukaryota > Viridiplantae > Streptophyta > Magnoliopsida > Poales > Poaceae > Elymus > Elymus sibiricus. Next base: position 536,513,455 of record CM077675.1, read on the forward strand.
AAGATGCCACGTGCGGTTGCGCTGCAAGGCATCGAACTCCTCCTGCATCGCCGCGAGCCAGTGGGGATCCTGAAGAGCAGCACGTGCGGAGGTAGGAGTGGGCGACGGTGTCGATGTCGATGCAGTGCACACGTACTCGTCGGAGGAGTAGCGCGTGCTTGGGCGGAACACACTGGCCCGGGTGCGCGTCGTCATGCCGGGAGCCGGACCAGCAGCGGCGCTCGTGCCCGCGGTGGTGGCGGGTCCCTCAGCATCGGAGGCCGAGGCCGCGGTCGAGCCTGCAGCAGCTAGTGAGGCGACGGGCGAGGCTGAGGTCAAGCCAGTCGTCGGGGAGGTGGCGCCGGCCGGGGTGGGAGGCGGTGTGTCTGCCGGGGCGCCGGGATGGGAGTCCGACGTGGCCTCGTAAGAGGGAGTCGGAGACCCTAGGGTCCGGGCGGACTCGACCTCGGGAGAGGGAGTCGGGAACCCGAGCGGCGGTAGAAGGCGTCTGGCCGGCGGCGCCGCCTGAAGATGTGGGCGCGCGTCGCGCCAAGTAGGAGGCGCGGGGGGTCGGCGCCGATGAAGCCGGAGCCGGAGCCTGTACAGTGGGTGTCCATGTACTTCAAATTTCTTGGTAGGTCGGCGCCGATAAATAGATACTTCTTTACCTAAAAATGATTTTTGAAAAAAATTATGAGCAAACTATGAGGCACCTCTAGTTCAAATTTGTCTCGGTTACTTCTGAATCGGCAGGGTTTTGTCTTTTTCACTAAAGGTGAATCGAAAGCTTTTGGCACCCAACCATTTGATTAATTGTACATTAAATATGGCCTAATATTTTAGAAAATTGATTTGGTCCAATTTTGCAACAAATATATGGTAGGTTCTTCACAAAAAAGCTCATTTTGCGCACTAAAAAAATGGAAAAATAATTTTGTTGTGCAAAGAAAATGAAAGCTCTATTTGGCAACATTGTTTACCATTCCAAGATGCACACTTATGCAAAATACGAGATCATTTTGACAAACTATGCCACTGTTATGTTTTTTTTGAAAAAAATTCAGAGATTTGAGTCCAATTTTCTTAGATTCAAGCGTGGGACAGCCGGCCAAGAAGACGCGAGGAACCGCCTTCACGCGAATCACCAAATTGGAGCAATCTGAGCCATACATCGCGCATCCATCCAACGGTGGAGCTTCTCCCGAGAAACAAAAACCCTAACCTACCCACCCACCCTCCCCTCGATCCCCCGCCGCCACCCACCCACCGCTGACCCACCCTCTCGGCCTCTCCCCCTCCCCTCGATCCCCCATATCCGATCGAGGCAAGCCCCGCCGCCACCCCCACCCACCGCTGATCCACCCTCGCGCTTGGTCGCGCCGCCCTCGTCCTTCTCTCTGCACTCCATGGCCGGCTCCGTAGCCTCGTCTCCACGGCCTCCTCCATGCTTGCTCCGCAACGCCTCCGACGACCGCCCCCGGAGCGCGCCGGCGCCGCCGTTCCGAGCACTTGACGCCACGCTCCGCCGCTGGACTTTGCCCCTCCAAATTGCCCGGACGCCTCCCCAACTCTCCCTCCACCCCGACCAGGCCGCTGCCGTCTTGGCGGCGTGCCTCGGACCCGCGGATGCAGATCCCCTCTGTCACCTCGGCTTGTGGATGCAGATCCGTGAGGGATACACCATCGCCGGATAAACGGAGACGATGGATGTGGTGAACGGCGTGCTCAACTGGGCGGCGATGCCTGCCATGGTCGCCACCCTCCTGCTCTTCTACCCGCCCTACTACCTCTTCAAGCTCTGCTACTCCTTCCTCTCCTACCTCTTTCCTGACGACCTCAAGCGCAAGGTCGTCCTCATGACCGGCACCTCCTCCGGCATCGGCTAGGTCACTACACAAGACAACTCAGTTTCTTAGCATGTGTATAACCATCTTCTTCTCGTGTTTGTGCACATCAGGGATGGCTCAGATATGTCGTTTTTGGTGTCTTACTAGTTTTCAGGGCGGGGGTGGTGTAGTGGCGAGGTGGATGCTGCCCACCCAGACGGTCTGCAACATGGGGGAGTCCATCTCCGGCCGTCCCTAGCACGACCATGATAGACCCACATCGGCAGGTATCATCTCCATCTCCATCTCCCTCCCCCTCTTCCTCGAAGTAGTAGCACACCATCAGGTAGTAGTAGGACGGTCAATACATGTCTACGGTAGCTTGTTCAAATGATAAGAGAGGTTCCCATACAGCATCAGGTACTAGTAGCACAACATCAGCATCAGAGAGGTTCTGTAGCTTGTTGTGTAACTTGTGTCTCAGATTGTTCAAATGATAAGAGAGGTTCCCATAGTGGGTACAACTGACAATGGTGTGATCCTAGCTATAAAATATAAGGGACAGTCTGAACATTCGTCTAGAACTCTGAACTAGCTTGAACAAGCAATCGAGGGAGAAATGCCAGTTTCTTTTTTATGGCATACATGTTGAATGTCGTTAGATGATGATATAACCATTTTCCTCATCACAAAGTATGCATCGGCAATATAATTTGCAGCATTAGTTAGGTATCGCTGTAGTCTTTTTTAGACTTCTCTTGTATGAGTAAAATGCTATGAGTAAATTCAGATTTCCTTACTTGCTTTAGGCATAAGAATAAGCGGATAAGAACAGAATATTGATACTTTGCATGCTATGAGTAAAATGCTCTATTTTCGTTCGTCACCTTTCTTGTATGAATGAGTATCTCATTTTAACTAGTTGGAGAATGAAAGCATTGTACTAGCTAAATTTGTCTAATCATTCTAAAGAACTTGTTAGTTTTTTGATTGGTTTATTCATAATATATTGGCCCCAGATTTTTTGATTCTTCTCTTCTGGTTCATGTAACAGGGCGACCGTGGAAGGCATGATGATAATTCATATTGTCATTCTGTTAGTCCAGTGTAATGAAGGTCATGGCCTAGTCGAGTATGGTCTACCATTGAGTCCTGCATATGTTTCATATGATTGGAGCAGGACCCCAGTTTGCGCCGATTGTCACTGCATATGTTTAACAGTGATTCTACTTGTATATGTGTTATTACACTAGTAGAATTTGTACCTGTGTCATATGATGACTAGAGCAGGATCCCAATGTACACTTGTAGAGCTTGTAACATTGATTGTCACTGTATACAGATTGATTCTGGCTGCTGTTACTTGAAGTATTTCTTATGTTTTATGTCTGTGTTTATTTAAACATTGATAATTTATTTACTGTCAAATCGAAATCAGAAGAAAAAGGCATTGACAAAAGGGGCCCACTTACTAGGACTTGACCACTCGGACCCATCTAACTAGAGGACTTTTTTGAAAAAAGAAAAATAAAACTGTCTAGCCAAAAAGGCCACGGCCCAAAAATGAGAAGGCTTAATTGTTGGGCTTGGCCCATCTACCTGACCAAAATTAATAGAAAAAAATATAAAAAGGCTGAATTGTTGGGCTCGGCCCATGTAGAACACCGAATTGGACCGGGCTGATTCTTATCAACAACCTTCTCATTTGGTCGTAATTCTGCCACGCCAGCTTGTCATGGTGGATCTAGCGTGGCGTGGGCCGTGATTTTTGGTCATAAACGTCTATGACCTTTTCAGAAGAAAGGTCCTTAATTTCCATTAACGACGGTCAGCTTTTGACCATCTGTTTTTGGTAAAAAAAAGGTCACAAATGAAAAACAATGACCTTTCAGTGACCAATATTGATGGTCGAAAGTTAGCATATTTCTTGTAGTGACAATTTACTTGCATGTGATATTTTTGGACTAAGCTGGAGTATTACACAACTCACTTGCTTTTCCATTTGCATGAACCTTACTGAATCTATCATTTTTGGACTAAGATGGAGTATTACCTGCTTCGTGATCATGATTGGCTTCTTGTCCGTGATTATGATTGGCTTCTTGTATGTGATCTTCAGGTACTCCATTATCCTCCTCTTGTGGAGGACTGAAGTTGAGATTTGGCATCACCATGGCAGCGGAGGCGGAGCGTGGCCTGGCGGCGGAGGCGGAGGATGGCCAGAGGCGGATGATCCTCTGAATTGTAGCGGTCTCTCTGCGTTCACTAGTAGAAAACATGCCATTAGTCCCGGTTGGGAAGGGCCTTTAGTCCCGGTTCCCCAACCGGGACTAAAGTATACAGACTAAAGGCTTCAAGCCTTTAGTCCCGGTTGGCTACGAACCGGGTCTAAACCCTGGCCACGTGGTCGGCAGCGCGCGCCAGGGCATGGGGACCTTTGGTCCCGGTTGGTAACACCAACCAGGACTAAAGGTTTAGGGGTTTAGGGGTTTAGGGGTTTAGGGGTTTAATTAGTGTTTATTGTTTATTTTTCCTTTTCATTTTTTGTTTTCCATTTAATTCTTTTTCATTTCAAACATATTTTATGCTACTACATACTGTACACGTTATGCATATATAATAGAATTTCTCATAGAACCGGTCATATATCATAAAATTTCTCGTACAAGCAATCATATATATATCATAGAATTTCTCGTACGAACACATGCATACACATATATATATATACAATTTGGTATATACAATTTATCGTACAATTTGCAGATCATTTGCGGATCGGGTAATGGTATTCTCCGTCGGGAGATATGACCTGCTGAAGCAAAAATCCCGCAATTTCCTTTTGAATTGCTCGTATGCGGTCCGTTGGTAGGAGATTATCCCGCATCTTGTGCATCTTTAAAGAAGGAGATCAATATGAACATGTTAGTTATGCATATATGTATTAGATCATGATAAAAAAATATGAATGGTGTTTATGTACCCAAAGATCTCTTGCACTCTTGCCGCTTTCGGTCATAAAGCGAATGTTCTCGCAAACGTAATATGCACATATTTCAGTCCCCGGTGCCTGCCTCATGCACTTTACGAGAATAGAATTCAATCAGATAATAATGAAGCATGACAATGGTATTGAAACTAGAAGTAAAGAGATGCGCGGACGTAGCTAGTACTACTTAATTACCCTGGGCTTTCGCCATCTCAACTCTGGTTTCCATTCACCGGTGACCTCTTTGATGAAACGTTTCCAAACCCTGTCCGGCAAACAAAATGAATAAAGGAGTTATTAATTACTTGATATCAGGAAATGAACTAATAAAGAAGCCGACATAGTGCGTCAATGATTTAAATTACCTTTCGAGCAACGAATGCAAGCTTATGTAATCTTTAGGGTCTTTACTTAGCGAGTCCAGTACTTCAACAGTTCCATCGTCAACTCTAATGATTAGAAGCATCCAGTGGTAGCTGCGCACACGATTTGTATAAGCGGGCATGCATAACTCATCAACTACACTTAACATCGAGTATATATATATAAGCAAAAATAGAATTTCTAGTACAAGACAGTAACACTCACTGGAAGTTCCAAGGTAAAATTATTTCTGGTTTAGACTTTAGGGCCTTCAAAAACCTTAGAAGCAATTTCTCCGTGTCTTTAGGGTGCCTTCTCAACACTTCTTCATTGACGGTATTTGGGTCAATGAACCCAATGCCATAGACTCCAGCTCTTTTAAATTTAAAAATCTTCATTCTGCATAATACCACACAAAAGAACATAGTGAGTATAATAACAGGCAATGAACGAGCTGAGCTAGAGACTTAAATTACAGAAAGAAATCACTTACAAACAATAGCAACTGACGATAGATTTTTCGAGTGCTTTTTGATTGAATAACTGAAAAAAATCTTCATTTTCAATCCACAAAACTTTTTCATGGACTTAATGCTCTTTCTCAACTTTCACCATGAGGCTCTCTCGCCCGTCCTTTACTTCTCTCATGTACCAGTCATGCAATTTGTACATTTGCGTTGTTAGAAGCTTCTTGTCGTTAGGACTGACCAGAGCTTTCCCGGGAACATATTGCCGTTCTATTTCCTTCGGATCTAACGGTGGAAATTCCTCGATCTCTAGGAATTGTTCAACGGTGATACCGAGCATTCTAGCATTCTAGCATTCTCTCTATCAGCGTCGGTTATTACCACGTTATTGGCACTCACCTTGAGCGGGCTGATCGATTGGACTGCCTGTTCTCCGAGCTGGGGAACAGTTTTCCCGCATTTACTGCTACCGTACGACTTCTGTCTTTTCTGGGATTCATAGGACTGTAGGGTTATGTAGCAGAAAACAAAAATTTCCGACCTACGCACCAGCCCAGGACCACTATGGAGACTGCATACAAGGTTTGATCCTTTCCGTTACCGACTCGTAGCGCAGCGGAAGTAGAGTCGATGACGATCGGCGGTGCAGATCCCCGCAGCTAGGATTTACAACCTCCCAACCGCGAGGATGAAGTCCCTCGCCTACTCCCCGGACGGATCTCCGGGCAGCCCTTCGGGAGGCCTCAGGACAGTCCCTCGGATAGTCCCACTGGACGGATCCTCGGACAGCCCTTCGGGAGGACCTCAAAACAGTCCCTCGGATAGTCCCACCGGACGGATCCTCGGACAGCCCTTCGGGAGGACCTCAAAACAGTCCCTTGGATAGTCCCACCGGACGGATCCTCGGACAGCCCTTCGGGAGGACCTCTCGAACTAAGACCGAAACAACGATCTCTCTACAGAGTTGCACACATACGGTATCATCTATCGGGCAGGGCTTCGCCGTCCAGAACTAGTTCCAACCGGAACCCAGACAGCCTTTCTGCTCTACGAAACTATTTCGCTGGGAGGGAGAGAGAAGCCAGATAACATCAGATGGCATGTGTATGTGAGAAAGAGTGAGTGTGGAGAGTGCATGTCCACCTCTATTTATAGGAAAACCCAAGGGGTAGGGTGACACTTGAAAAACCCAAAATGCCCTTCAGAAGGGCACAAAGGTAAAAGCAAGTGGGCAGCCCTTATCCTTCCATGTCATCCCTAAAGATAGTTGTGAGTAAAGCCCCAAAAGGTGGCTTTCCATAAAGTAATCCAAAAAGCACTTTCACTATTCACAACGACATATTTCAGCGTACGTCCGAACTGAAAATATTCATGTGGGCTTAGAACATTTCCAGTACCCTCTAAAATAATTTTCAATGCGATTCGAAACAATTCTGGTTTAGTGATTTTCATCTGCGAAAAGCATCTGAAGCGGTTCCGGCAGCTCCGAAACATTTCCGGTTTTCATCCCGGAAAATTCCAGAAAGTTTCCAGAACGATTCTGGCACCCTCCAAGAATTATCAGGCATGTGCCGAAACCAATTTGACTTTATGGTGTACTCCGAAACAACTTTTCGGTTTAGTGATTTTCATCTGTGAAAAGCAACTAAAGCGGTTCCGGCAGTCCAGAACATTTCTGGTTTTTGTCTCTGAAAAATCTCAGAAGTTACCGGAACAATTCTGGTACCTTCCAATACTTTCCAGGCATGTGCCGAAACCAATTTGACTTTATGGTACACTCCGAAACAACTTTTCGGTTTTACCGAAACTCTTCCGGTGTTCTGTCTCCGGAACTCTTCCGTTGTCTCCGAAACTTTTTCGGTGAATTTCTCTCAGACTCCCTGTCTAGTATTCAAAAGATAGATGACCGTTAAGCGTGTGACCCTATAGGTTCGGTGAAGCATAGACATGACCCGGAACCCCTTCCGATCAATGATCAACATCGGAGCCCTGGACACCCATATTGAGCCCTATACCCACACGAATGAATATTCGAGTGAACCTCCAGTTGCCGTGTGCTATTCCTGTTGCTTCGCAATATGTTACAAATACCCGAGGTGAGACATGTTTGCATCCCCGTGGATCAACAACTTGTCCACTATGCCAGTTACCTCATTACCGGTATTGTTCTCTTTTCTCGTTCCCGTGTTCCGGCATCCCCGTGATCAAATCACAAAGTGTCTGGCCAGACGATGAAGGATACCGTAACACCGAGAGGGCCCAGAGATATCTCTCCATCGTCGGAGGAGCAAATCCCAATCTTGAGCTATCAAGTTACTTGACATACTTTTCCATGAACCCGTAAGCCGCCGTAATAGCCACCCATTTACGGATGACGTTTAACAAACCCCAAAGTTCATGAAGCAAGCATGAAGAAACTCGATACTCTCATGGTCTAAGAAATTATGCAAACGTTAACCATCTCTGTGTTATTAACCATTAACTTGGGACGAATGTATCTCATAGCATAACATCAATTCGGGTCGATTCAACACATGTGTTCTACCAACATTGCACCCTCAAAATTGCCGGCATAGCCATGCCCATGATCAGGAAAACAGGATCATCATGCAATACTTGAGCCAGTCTTAGAGGCCAGACTAGGAATACATTTTACCGTTTATTATCCCACACGTGCATATGAGTCTTCCTCCGAGCCTCGTGGTTATTGCAGACTCGAGAACCATAGCAGTTATAGCATGGAACATAAACCTAATTATGAACAGGGAGATAATCAATAACATTTATTATTGCCTCTAGGGCATATCTCCTACAGACTCCCACTTGCACCAGATTCAATAATCTAGTCAATGCTAATGCACTTTACACCTATGGCATACTGGTGTAAAATATGCTTCGCTTGTGGTATAGCCTGATGTCCAACGGATCTGACAACTTCAGCTCCGTGTGTAACTTTGCATATCCCCGCGTTTTCACGCTTTCGCAAAATTCATATTTTGTGTGGACTTGTCTTTGTATATATGTGAATCACAGGTCAAACCTTGATTCCTCAGACTGAGCTATGGAGCAACTATCTGCAATAGTGTCCCATTGACCAAAGCCATCTTGGAACCATACTAAGTTCATGAATGAACTATATGATTCAACATCTTCTTTGTCGCTTCTAAAGCATCAACATACTTAGCCTATGTTATAGAATTCGCCATAGTATCTTGTTTGGAACAATTTCCAACCTCGTGCCACCATATTGTGTATTACACAAAACCCTTAACTTAAAACGAAAATCGCATGGAGCATTGATGAAGACTGTATCGACGTAATTACTTACAACGAGCACTTCATAATCTCTGCTTGCGAGAAAACATGTCATCAGCACTACTCTAGTACTTAATGACATCTTTCACTTTTGTCCCATGATCAGTACTTTGATCACTTTGGTATCTATACTCGCAACAACTTGGGAGTATCGGACATATCTGGTTGATTTACATACCATGGAATACATGATTAATCCAAACACAAGAGTTTGTGGAATCTCCATCATGTATTTTTGCTCATCAGTGTTTTGAGACACCGAGTCTTGCAAAACTCTTTCCATGTGACTTCGGCAAGAATCACTCCTTGGCGTTTTAAATGCTAAAAGGTTTTAGCATCTTGTCAATATGTATCTTTGCTCAGCCCCATTAGGTAAATCTATCTCCATAGATCATCATGCCTAATATTAAGGCTATTTAGCCCAAGCACTTCATCGAAAAACCCTTTTCAAATGAAGTCCTAATTCGTGTCATGAAATTTATTTCCAATTTAACAATGTGTCAAGTACACAAGGTTTTTAGAAATATTACCATGCTCCCACTTACTTTCTTGAATCACAAGCAACTTATATACCCATTTGATGAAGTCAAACCTCTTTGACCATTCCATCAAAAACGAAGATTCCAACTCCACTTTGCTCTCTTCTGTCCATCGCTAGAACTCTGAAGTTTGCATACTCACTAGCATCCTCTGGATCGACAAATTACTTTGGACTGTATCACATACAAGTCCTAGGTTTCATTTCCATCAGATGGAAATCCTTTTGTCATCCATGTTTCATATCTCATGATTGAAATATGTATTAATTGCTAGTTCAACCCGAACCGACTTCAAGCATCGCTACGGTGAGACAATATCATCGTAGTCAACTCCTTGAACTTGTTATTGCAACAAGTCGAGCTTTATGGATAAAACATTTTTTCCGTATCAGTTTTAGTTCCATATATATTCGTTAGACTCTAAGTCTTCCGAAAGGTGTATCAAGATTTTAATCTTGAATCACTTATATGGAAACTATCTCGGATTGTATTGGCATTTAGCCAATTCCGGAGTGAGGGCCCATCAACGCTTCCTTGTGTATCATAGGTATCCTGTTGTGTAACAACAATATCTCGTATGCGCACCTGAGAGGTTTGCACGAGTTTTTCCTACGCGGTTCTGCTGCAAGTTCGACCGAAGTCCATACATCTCATGTAGAGGCTTCCGTATCAGTCGCAGTAGGAAACTCCGGAATCACTTCCAAGGTTCCTTTCCTTTGGCCTGATGACGAAGATACTGGTTATCTCGTCGAGTTGCACTGTCCTCCCACTCACCTTTTGTAAGAACTATTCTTTTTAAAAGCATACCATTTTGTGGCAAGATCGTTTGCCTCGGTATAGTGGTGGGGGAATACCAAATGACTTGGGATAACCTACAAAGTAGCAGTTGTCTAATTTGGAATAGGTTTGTAACCTTTTACACAAGCCCCATATTCCAAATGTTAAGAAAAGATATGACATGGTTGGGCATACCATACCATGGCGTCATTTCAACAGACCTGATGAATCTCTTTTCAGTGTAAAAGCCGCAATCTCTAAAGCATTACTCTTTAAAAGGGATAATGGCAAATCTATTTATGTCATCTTTGATCTTACCATGTCATAAATGGTTCGATTACATCTTCACGGACTTTCCACTTGCAGTGGTGTTCCGGGAGGTGCAAGTTATGAAACCCCTTTCACAACTCATCAGACATTCGCTAAACTTGTAACTCAAATATTCCTTTCTGCTATCGAATTGAAGAAACATAATTTTCTTGTTACAATATTTTCTTCTTCATTTTGAAAACCTTTCGAATGATTTCAAAAGATCCAGACTCACATCTCATCAAGTAAATATCCTTATATCTACTTGAGTCATTTCTGAAGATAGATAAATCCACTACTTGCCATAACATGTATTGGACTACACACATCATAATGTATGATCACCAACATGTTCTATGCTCGTTCCTTATGGCCTGTGAACGGTATTTCAGTCACTTCACTTTTCAGAGGAAAGTTGCAATTGTCAGATGATTCAAAATCAAACGACTTCAAAATCCATCATAATGGAATTTTCCATGCGGGTTTCTCCAATGTGACCAAATGCAGTGCCACACTTGTGTGGTATTCTTTTAGTCTTGCGACATTTAGCGTCAGTGTTATGGATGTATCATATTTCCATCAATATTCATAACATACATCCCATCTAGGATGGAAGCATGGCCCTTCATGTTATTCATAATACTGAACAACAATTGTTGTTTTATGAACAACTCTTTTGCAACAAACATTGTGCAATGGGCTAGAGTGTATGAAACTCTAAAATGAATTATGAAAGTAAACCCAGAGGTAATGTATTATTATCAATATTCATAACATACGTCTCATTCATAATGAAAGTATGGCCCTTATGTTATTCATAACACCGAAGATCAAAAGTTCTCTTAAGAACAACCTTCTTGCAAGATACCTTATGCAAAGGGCTAGAGTGTGAAACTCTAAAATGAATTATGAAAGTAAATACATAGGGAATACACCTATGGAAGGCATAGTAACATTTACTATGTTCCCTGCGTGTATCTAAACCTCATTCCTGGCTAGTCTTTCAGGCCATAGTAGTTCCTACATCGAGTTGCAACAGAATGCAATCGAGCGGGTATCTTTGTGATTAATTCACAATACCCAAGAATTAGTGATTAACATGTTTAACCATAATTCCCAAGAAATATATCTTTGACCAGCCTTCTATACATCAAAAACCTGTATAACATTCATACATGAGCTGGATATTCCAGTCTTCTTTCCTTTTGCCTTTATACTTCTAACAGTTTAACTTTTAGTATTTTATCCTACTCTCAGAAGAAGCATCCAACTTAAGAGTGGAATTAGCCCCGGACTTCCTAGGCGTGAAAGTCTTACTAACACCCTTCGGACACTTCCTTTCTCTTTAAGTTGTTGTTTTATTCACCTTTCATCATATGACAGGCGTTCTTCTGGATCCCTCTCTTATCAGTCTAATGCATAGTAAACTCCTTTACTAATAGTTTACAAACAAACATTGCTTTGGATATCTTATATCTTTTAGCCTTTGTCTGTCTCTGAAAATGATTTTCAGATTCCATGAATATCACATAACTATCCAAACTTTCGAAGTTCGGGTATCATGGAAGCAAACGTATTGCACTTGACTGAAAACGGAATTATAGCTTTTGGATCGAAGGACGAGAGTCACATCATCCATATTATTAGCGGGAGAATACCGAAAGCATGCGATAGGACGAAGTCCTTCTCGGCACACTTGAGGACAATCCTCACATTACGTTACCAACCGTAAAGATTTAACCAGATATTTAACAGCTATTCAATTTTAACAGGGAAGGTGGAAACGCGAGCCATTATTCTACAACTATTATGCAAATCACACTTAGACAGTGTTCAAAATTAATTGCACTAAGAATTAAAAGAATTAATTCTAAAGTGCGCTCCCACTCAAATCAATATCTCTCATAATTGATTGTGAGTGATTCAAGACCCACATTTCCATTCAACGCCATTGTTCGAGATGAACACCGATGGCGCGAACTTCAATTGGTAGGCAAACTTGCCGATCACATCTCTATGTGACTCTTGTTCATCTTTCGATGCGTGTGTTCCGAGCTCAGGACGATCCTGCCATGAACGTCAAGACAACCAAGTGATCTTGGTGCGATGTCTGACCTCACCCGCCTTACACCTGTACAATCGTTCGTACCCATATAGATCATGGCGCACCTCGAAAGGAAGGATGCTGTGACGGTGCTACACTTGGGAGAACACTAACTACTTGATATTTTTGTGAGAGATCACCCTAATAAAAGCGACTACCGCACAATCAAGAAGGGTACATCATAAGGGATTAACATCTCGGGCAATTCATAATAGCATGATATGGTATAGCCCTTTCTGACGGAGAAGTCTTTATTTCTTCGTCTCCGGCATTCGCGTCGGTGTTCACCTTCGCAAAGATTGCCACCACCTTGTCGATGCACCAGATAATATTGCTATCTCTATAGCTAATAAAATAAGTGCATTACATAAGGTTGACACGCAGGTCATTAAAATGCAATCATATGGCTCCAGCCATCATGCCGAATCATGACATGCAGGTCATGTTAATTTACATCATATAGTCATCTCATACATAATCAAATTTACATGAGCACTGCTATACCACATCACATGCACATGCAAACCATCCTGCAAAACCAAGTTAGACGCCTCTAATCGGTTTATGCAAACTTTATTTTACGTGGCTTCTAAGGTTTCGAAACAAACCGAAGCTACCAACGTCCATCATCAAGCATGATAATCCAAGTCGCTAGATTAACATTGCGGCGTGTATGAAACACGAGATAATAAAATCTCGAGCCCCATACTGAACTTCGTCATACGCGTGACCCTCGTGCAGATCATATCTGCATTGCCCTTTTGTCTGCGAAACATCCATCTTTCTCAACTATGGTGGAACCCAAAGAACTATTAGCACTTCGTTGATCTGTCAATCAGCATACTCAGGAGCAGCATGAAAGGATCGTGGATTGCCAGAACTTTGTGAGATTCCACCATGCCATCAAGATCAGGACTACGCAAATTCCAGGAAAGCAACAAGAACATCGGGTAACAGATTTCATCTGCTACCCGCACAAATAATTTTCAGTAATAGATCTCATCTACTATCTAATTATATTGTGCAACACACATACATCTCTATGTATTCTAGATCGCAACCTGCATCTACGCTTAGCATGGCTCTTGATGCCACTGTAGGGTTACGTAGCAGAAAACAAAAATTTCCGACCTACGCACCAGCCCAGGACCACTATGGAGACTGCATACAAGGTTTGATCCTTTCCGTTACCGACTCGTAGCGCAGCGGAAGTAGAGTCGATGACGATCGGCGGTGCAGATCCCCGCAGCTAGGATTTACAACCTCCCAACCGCGAGGATGAACTCCCTCGCCTGCTCCCCGGACGGATCTCCGGGCAGCCCTTCGGGAGGCCTCAGGACAGTCCCTCGGATAGTCCCACCGGACGGATCCTCGGACAGCCCTTCGGGAGGACCTCAGAACAGTCCCTCGGATAGTCCCACCGGACGGATCCTCGGACAGCCCTTCGGGAGGACCTCAGAACAGTCCCTCGGATAGTCCCACCAGACGGATCCTCGCACAGCCCTTCGGGAGGACCTCTCGAACTAAGACCGAAACAACGATCTCTCTACAGAGTTGCACACATACGGTGTCATCTATCTGGCAGGGCTTCGCCGTCCAAACTAGTTCCCACCGGAACCCAGACAGCCTTTCGGCTCTACGAAACTATTTCGCTGGGAGGGAGAGAGAAGCCAGATAACATCAGATGGCATGTGTATGTGAGAAAGAGTGAGTGTGGAGAGTGCATCTCCACCTCTATTTATAGGAAAACCCAAGGGGTACGGTGACACTTGAAAAACCCAAAATGCCCTTCACAAGGGCACAAAGGTAAAAGCAAGTGGGCAGCCCTTATCCTTCCATGTCATCCCTAAAGATATTTGTGAGTAAAGCCCCAAAAGGTGGCTTTCCATAAAGTAATCCAAAAAGCACTTTCACTATTCACGACGACATATTTCAGCGTCCGTTCGAATTGAAAATATTCATGTGGGCTTAGAACATTTCCAGTACCCACTAAAATAATTTTCAACGCGATCCGAAAAAATTCCGGTTTAGTGATTTTCATCTACGAAAAGCATCTGAAGCGGTTCCGGCAGCTCCGGAACATTTTCGGTTTTCATCCCGGAAAATTCCAGAAAGTTTCCAGAACGATTCTGGCACCCTCCAAGAATTATCAGGCATGTGCCGAAACCAATTTGACTTTATGGTGTACTCCAAAACAACTTTTCGGTTTAGTGATTTTCATCTGTGAAAAGGAACTAAAGCGGTTCAGGCAGTCCGGAACATTTCCGGTTTTTGTCTCTGAAAAATCTCAGAAGTTACCGGAACAATTCTGGTACCTTCCAATAATTTCCAGGCATGTGCCGAAACCAATTTGACTTTATGGTACACTCCGAAACAACTTTTCGGTTCTACCGAAACTCTTCCGATGTTCTCTCTCCGGAACTCTTCCGTTGTCTCTGAAACTTTTTTGATGAATTTCTCTCAGACTCCCTGTCTAGTATTCAACAGATAGATGACCCTTAAGCATGTGACCCTATAGGTTCGGTGAAGCATAGACATGACCTGGAACCCCTTCCGATCAATGGTCAACATCGGAGCCGTGACACCCATATTGACCCCTATACCCACACGAATGAATATTCGAGTGAACCTCCAGTTGCCGTGTGCTATTCCTGTTGCTTCGCGATATGTTACAAATACCCGAGGTGAGACATGTTGGCATCCCCGTGGATCAACAACTTGTCCACTATGCCAGTTACCTCGTTACCGGTATTGTTCTCATTTCTCGTTCCCGTGTTCCGGCATCCCCGTGATCAAATCACAAAGTGTCTGGCCAGATGATGATGGATACCGTAACACCGAGAGGGCCCAGAGATATCTCTCCATCGTCGGAGGAGCAAATCCCAATCTTGAGCTATCAAGTTACTTGACATACTTTTCCATGAACCCGTAAGCCGCCGTAATAGCCACCCATTTACGGATGACGTTTAACAAACCCCAAAGTTCATGAAGCAAGCATGAAGAAACTCGATACTCTCATTGTCTAGGGAATTATGCAAACGTTAACCATCTCTGTGTTATTAACCATTAACTTGTGACGAATGTTTCTCATAGCATAACATCAATTCGGGTCGATTCAACACAAGTGTTCTACCAACATTGCGCCCTCAAAATTGCCGGCATAGCCATGCCCATGATCCGGAAAACAGGATCATCATGCAATACTTGAGCCAGTCTTAGAGGCTAGACTAGGAATACATTTTACCGTTTATTATCCCACACGTGCATATGAGTCTTCCTCCGAGCCTCGTCGTTATTGCAGACTCGAGAACCATAGCAGTTATAGCATGGAACATAAACCTAATTATGAACAGGGAGATAATCAATAACATTTATTATTGCCTCTAGGGCATATCTCCTACAAGGACTTGGTAATATATCATTCATAGTCTGATACCGGTCTTTTCTCCGCCGGTTTTGCTGCATCAATAAAGTGTTGTACGACCTCGTCGGGTATTTTCTCCTTTAGCGGCGGGGGCGCTTTCAGTCCAAAATGGGCCCGCAAAGCGAGATTCACTGATTCATCGAGTTGCTCATCAGTCTTCTCGTAAGATAACTTGTTTTTGGTAGGAGGCTCGGGTTTCTTCTTTTGTGTTGTCTTCCGCTTTGGAGACGGTGGATATCGTTATCGCGGACGTCTCGCGCTAGGCTCCGTCTCGAGGTGGGATGGAGTCTGCTGACGTGGCAGAGCTTGATATCGCGGACTCGCCATGCGCTCCGTCTCGGGGTGGGATGGATTCAACTAGCGCGGCGGAGATGGATATGGCGGACTCACCCTGCGCTCCGTCTCGGGGTGGGTTGGAGTCTGCTGACGCGGCGGACTTGGAGGAGGAGTCGGTGGCCTTGGCACCGAGTTTGGAAACATGATGCATTCCTTTTTCCATAAAATGACACAATGCGTGGCTTCTCCCAGTGTCTGCTCCCCTTCATCTCCAAGGTAGTCAAGATCTAGTGATTCACATGCCGACACAACTTGATCCACCCTGACACGAGCATAGCCAGGTGGAATCGGATTGCCGTGGAAAGTTGCTTCAGGTCCACTCGGTAAAGCAAAGCCGTTCCCCGTCCGCCGCCTTCATGGATATGTTCTTCAGTTTCACATGTAGCTCACAAGGTGTCGACTCTAGGATATCATCCACGGGGTAGCAAGCCAGCAGTGCATCATCGGCCGGGACCCCCGTGGAACCCATGCTGCTTTTCGGCATAGATGATGGAATGGTACCATCCAATGCTGGATCTGGTTGCTGCTGCTGCTGAGACGCACCTTGCTGGCTAAGTTTGTTGATTTGCTCCTGTTGCATGTTATATTTGCGTTCCAAGTCCTGAATCCGATCTACTTCATGCTTCTTCTTTCTGGCACGACTTCTGTAGCTGTCGTTCCAATCCACGGAACCATCCCTTTGCCTCGTGTTCGTCCCGGGTGTTCAGGATTCCTGAGGGCGCGTGAAAGCTCGTCCTTCTCTCTCTCGGGCTCGTACACACCCGCTCGAGTGTCTGCTATTGCTTTAAGTAACTCGTCTGTGGCTTCTTTAAGACTTGCCTGTTCAAGAACCTCCCATGTCTTTGGGTCCAACTTTCCCCCATGTGCGTAAAACCAAGTCCTGCACCTCTCGGGCCAAGTCTCTGTTAATGGAGTGACCCCTGCAGCCTTCATGTTTCTCTCAGATTCATCCCACTTAGGCAACCCAGACTTGTAGCCACCTGGCCCCAGACGATGGTGCCATGTTTTTTTGTTGGCATTTATCTTGTTTATTCTCGACCGTTTCTTAGCTTCTTCTGATTCCTTGAACTTTACAAATTCGTCCCAGTCATCTGCTAACTTCACATATTCTCCTTTGAATTCAGGAGTCTTCTTTTTGTTTTCCACGTAACTTTTCCAGAATCTTTTCTTCCAAGACTGGAATTGTGTGGCCATCTTCTTAAGAGCACACTTCTTGACTTTCTCCCGTTGGAGATCCATGAGATCCTCTGGTAGGGTGAAATGTTTCATGAGCTCCTCCCAAAGCAGATCTTTTGCTCTTTGGCTGACAAAAGAAACTGCTTGGGCATCTTTAGGCTGATTCCATTCTTGAACGGTGATCGGGATTTGGTCCCTAACGATAACTCCGCATTGACGTATAAATTTGTCCGCATTCTCTTTAGGAGCAATCGGTTCGCCATCTGCTTTGATTTGATCGAGGTTAAACTTTACGCCTTGTTTCAACTTTTTTTGTCGGGCCACGTTTAACCCTTGTAGAAGATTTGCTCGATCCGGAGGGCTAAAAGAAAGAAAGATTCGTTAATATATACAAATCAATCAACACATCTGATGATCACCAGGGGCAAATTAATACCTCGCCGGACTCTGTTAAATGGACAAAAATTTCTTCGCCATCGTCATTGTCATCTGGTTCGCCTTCGTCTCTTGGTTGTTCTAACTCAATTCCCTCACCGGATGGGTTAAGGTATTGTGAGCCCTCAAATACTTCATTCTCTTCGTTTCCGGAGCGTATCAGGTCATACATGGCATTCTCTTGATCATGGTCTCTATCTCTACCGTCCATAGCTTAACTAATCCAGAACAAATATAAAACAATTAGAATGCACTCAATAAGCAGAACTGGGGATATGCAAATCAATACAAGGGAATGCAACAATATGATCATATAACATCACTAATACATCATTGAATAGTATCACTAATACATCATCGAATATAATATCACTAATTCATCATCAGAATAGTTGACGTCTCGCGGCGCAGGCGGTGGACACCCAAAGATAAGGAACTATGACAAGATCATAGCTCGGGTGTGATCCCTGAAGAACCTGCCAGGTATTGGAGAACTTGGCATCCAACGCAGCCATGTAGCGTAGGATGTGCTCGTCCTCCTCCATGACACGGCGACATACCACCTCCGCGGGGGCCGGCTCCCTCTGGACCGACTGTGGTCCACGCGACTGCCACCAAATAACCTCCGGGTCGACGACGGGACCCTCATTCCTCACCAAGCTCCACACCACGGAAGGTAGCACCTCCCAGTGGCAGCCAGGCGGAGCCCAGTCCCGGACATGGCCCCTCTCAAGCAGGTGGTCGCCGCTGACTCGATGACGAGGATGCGGGATGGGCATCGCCGACTCGAGAACTTATAAACGTGGGATTTGCATAACAAATTATAAATGTAAGTATGCCTTCAATTCAAAATCATGGTCTTAATTTTACTAAATGTAAGTATATATGCCTATCTAATCTTTGATCTTGTGCATTCAAAATGTATTTCACTAAAAATCTTGTGAAGGACCTATTATGTTCACTCGAGACTCTTAACGATTGCAACAGCCGCAGGACACCAATCAAAATTTGCATTCAAAATGTATCTCACTAAAAATCTTGTGAAGGATCAGACTTTAGTTGATGATAAAAGATATGAGTTCAGTGATGCAAAATAGCTAGAACATTGTTTTTTGCCACAACTTGAATTTGTTCTACAACTTATGAACATTGAATTTCTTCTACAACTTATGAACATTGGTGTCTACAACTTATGAACTTGAATTTCTTCTACCATTTCTTCTACAATTCAAAATGCCTAATACAAAAGGATAAGAGCAGTTTTAACATGGTCCATCACAGGAAACAGAGCAGAGGAAGTACTAGTGCTCGGGCAGGCCGGCGGCCATGGCGCCGCCGCGTGCGCTCGGGCATGGCGAAGGGCCGGGCACGACGAGGTCGGGGCGGCCGAACAGAGAGGGGGGAAGGAGGCGGAGGCTCACCGTGGGAGGAGTGGGCACAGCAGGGGCTCGTCGGCGGGCAGCATGGGGCGGGCCGACGTCGAGGTCTGGCGGCGAGGAGCGGCGACGGAGACGAGCAGCCTAGCGGCGTGGACGGCGACGTCGAGGGCGCGAGCGGGGTAGCCTGGCGGCGTCGTCGAGAAGGCGTGAAGACAGAGTGATTTGGGGAGGAAGAAGCAGGGCTTAAATAGCCCGGGGCCTTTAGTCCCGGTTGGTGATCCCAACCGGGACTAAAGACCCTTTAGTCCCGGTTGGTATCTCCAACCGGGACTAAAGGGGTGACCTTTAGTCCCGGTTGGAGGACACAACCGGGACTAAAGGCCCATATTTCGGCGGCCCAAATTCCGCGCGGGAAGGGACCTTTAGTCCCAGTTGGGTACATCAACCGGAACTAAAGGTCTATTTTCGATTATTATATTTGTTTTGATTTTCTAAACAGGACATTTTCTGTTTTTAGATTTGGAATAACTTTTAGAATATTTAGAGTGTTTGAATGAATATTTTTGCTTTACGTCAAAAAAAATATATTGTTTGTGTTAGTGGCAGTAGT
The DNA here is from genome assembly GCA_039707655.1 of Elymus sibiricus. Taxonomy (NCBI): domain Eukaryota; kingdom Viridiplantae; phylum Streptophyta; class Magnoliopsida; order Poales; family Poaceae; genus Elymus; species Elymus sibiricus. Next base: position 536,533,483 of record CM077675.1, read on the forward strand.
TTTCATATTTAAATGGTTTAAATTTGAATTCTTTTGAAGTTTGTGTGAACCACAAGTTTGTGAATAACTTTAATTTAAAATTTTAATTTTGAGTGATTGTTTTTCCTGTTGTTTAATATTAGTATGTTTTATCGTTCTGTTCAATCTGGGAATTTTTAGGATATTTCAAATAGGTGTTTTAATCAAATCCAAATTCTGTTTAACTGTTTTAGTTTTAGACCTTCATCTGTTACAAAGGCATTTCATTTTTTTGAACTTATTGCAACTCCAGACTTTTTGTGCATTCAATATGCACCATTCTAAGTCACATATTCAAATTTCACCCCTTTCTAACTTCATTTGCTATTTTTCATCCATTTAATGATTTTTTTGAGCTAAACGACCCTGAAATTAAAAAGTACTACAATTGAACTCTGAAAAGGTTGAAACTTGGCATGGTATCATCATTTCACCCACATAGCATGTGCTAAAAAGTTGAGAGGGTTACGGCAAAAACTGGATGCACTTCGTGTACAAATTAGAACATCTCCTTCGAAGTATGAGGGTTTCGGAGGAAAACTCATCTGTTACAAAGGTATTTCATTTTTTTAAACTTGTTTCAACTCCAGACTTTTTGTGCATTCAATATGCACCATTCTAAGCCACATGTTCAAATTTCAACCCTTTCTAACTTCATTTGCTATTTTTCATGCATTTAATGATTTTTTTGAGCTAAACGACCCTGAAATTAAAAAGCACCACAAATGAACTCTGAAAAAGTTGAAACTTGGCATGGTATCATCATTTCACCCACATAGCATGTGCTAAAAAGTTGAGAGGGTTCCAACAAAAATTGGGTGCACTTCGTGTACAAAACAGGACCATCCCGGCTACTCACTAGAGAAGAAAAGTGATGACGGTGCAGCCAATCACATCCCAGAGTGGGATCTTGGGGTATAATTTTTTTTCTTCGTGTGTGTCCCTTGATTATTGCGTCGTAACCATGGACAATCTTCATCATTTAACTTTTCATAATCTTGTGACATGTCTGTCTTGTCCTCCACTCCCACGATGTTTCTTTTCCCAAAAAGCACTATGTCGCTCTTTGGCTCATCGTATGATGTATCCGCTTTCTTATCTTTCTCGGTTTGGTAGACATGTCCTTCACATAGAAAACTTGCGCCACATCATTGGCTAGAACGAATGGTTCGTCTGTGTGCCCAAGATTGTTGACATCCACTGTTGTCATTCCATACTATGGGTCTACCATTACCCCTCCTCCAGTCAGATTGGCCCATTTGCATCGGAACAAAGGGACCTTCAAATCACCTCCATAGTCAAGTTCCGATATCTCCTCCATGTAACCATAATATGTGTCCTTTTCCTTGCTGTTTGCCGCATCGTCAAAGCGGACACCACTGTTTTGGTTGGTGCTCTTTTTATCTTGGGCGATCGTGTAAAATATATTCCCATTTATCTCGTACCCTTCGAAAGTCAATATAGTCGAAGATGGTCTCTTGGCCAACAAGTACAAGTCATCTTCAACACCGTCGTCATTCATGAGATGTGTTCGCAACCAATCGCCGAAAGCCTCAATGTGTGTACGTTGAATCCAGGGATCAGACTTCTCCCGGTTCTTCGAGCGTATAGTATCCATGTGTTTCTCGATATACGGGGTCACCAAGGTAGAATTCTGTAGAACTGTGTAGTGTGCTTGCGCCCAAGAATGCCCGTCCCTACATATTATTGATTTTGGTCCAAGTGTGCCTTTTCCACGCAGTCTCCCCTCATGCCGCGATTGAGGAACACCAATCGGCTTAATGTCAGGAATAAAGTCAACACAAAACTCAATAACCTCCTCTGTTTCATGGACCTTGGAGATGCTTCCTTCTGGCCTAGCACGGTTACGAACATATTTCTTTAAGACTCCCATGAACCTCTCAAAGGGGAACGTATTGTGTAGAAATACAGGACCCAGAATGGCAATCTCTTCGACTAGGTGAACTAGGACGTGTGTCATAATATTGAAGAAGGATTGTGGGAACGCCAACTCGAAACTGACAAGACATTGGACCAAATCATTCTGTAAGCTTGGTAGGATTTTCGGATTGATTACCTTCTGAGAAATTGCATTGAGGAATGAACATAGCTTCACAATGGCTAATCAAACATTTTCTGGTAGAAGCCCCCTCAACGCAACTGGAAGCAATTGCGTCATGATCACGTGGCAGTCATGAGACTTTAGGTTCTGGAATTTATTCTCTGCCATATTTATTATTCCCTTTATATTCGACGAGAAGCCAGACGGGACCTTCATACTGAGCAGGCATTCAAAGAAGATTTCCTTCTCTGCTTTGGTAAGAGCGTAGCTGGCAGGACCATGATACTGCTTTGGATGCATGCCGTCGTTTTCATGCACACGTGGCTGGTCCTCCCGTGCCTCCGGTGTATCTTCTGGCAGGAAGCCTAGAAGGTTCACGCAAAGATTCTTCATCACGTGCGTCACGTCGATTGCAGAGTGGACCTCTAGGACTTTCCAATATTCTATCTCCCAAAATATAGATTTCTTCTTCCACATGGGTGCGCGTCCCTCAGCGTCAGTCAGAACAGATTGTCCGCCAGGACCCTTTCCAAATATTACTTGTAAATCCTTGACCATATCAACTATGTCATCACCAGTACGGAGGACGGGCTTCTTCCGGTGTTTTGCCTCACCTTTGAAATGCTTGCCTTTATTTCTTAAGGCATGCTTGGTCGGAAGAAATCGACGATGTCCCAGGTACACATTCTTCTTGCATTTGTCCAAATATATACTTTCAGTCTCATCTAAACAGTGCGTGCATGCAAGGTATCCCTTGTTTTTCTGTCCTGAAAGGTTACTAAGAGCAGGTCAATCATTGATGGTTACAAATAGCAACGCTCGTAGGTCAAATTCCTACTGTTTGTGCTCATTCCACGCACGTACACCTTTTTAACTCCACAGCTGTAAAAGTTCATCAACTAATGGCCTTAGGTACACATCAATGTCGTTGCTGGGTTGCTTAGGGCCTTGGATGAGCACTGGCATCATAATGAACTTCCGCTTCATGCACAACCAAGGAGGAAGGTTATAGATACATAGAGTCACAGGCCATGTGATATGCTTGCTGCTCTGCTCCCCAAATGGATTAATGCCATCTGCACTTAAACCAAACCATAAGTTCCTTGGGTCATCTGCAAAGTTCGGCCACTCTCTCTCGATTTTTCTCCACTGCGACCCATCAGCGGGTACTCTCACCTTCCCTTCTTTCTTACGGTCTTCTGTGTGCCATCGCAACGACTTGGCATGCTCTTTGTTTTGGAACAAACGTTTCAACCATGGTATTATAGGAGCATACCTTATCACCTTGGCAGGAATCCTCTTCCTGGGGCGCTCGCCCTGAACATCATCACCAGGGTCATCGTGACCGATCTTATATCGCAATGCATTGCATACCGGGCATGCATTCAAATTCTCGTACTCACCGCGGTAGAGGATGCAGTCATTAGGGCATGCATGTATCTTCTGCACCTCCAATCCTAGAGGGCAGACAACCTTCTTTGCTTCGTATGTACTGTCGGGCAATTCGTTGTCCTTTGGTAGCTTATTCTTCATTATTTTCAGCAACTTTTCAAATGCCTTGTCAGGTACACCATTCTCTGCCTTCCATTGCAGCAATTCCAGTGTGGTACCGAGCTTTGTGTTGTCATATTCGCAATTTGGGTACAACCCTTTTTTGTGATCCTCTAACATGCGCTGCAACTTCAACTTCTCCTTTTCACTTTCGCAGTTTCTCTTTGCATCAACAATGGCCCGACCAAGATCATCAGCGGGCTCATCTGATGCCTCCGCTTCTTCTTCTTCATTCTCTTCCCCCATTGTAGTACCATCATATTCAGGACACCCAGGATAGTTGTCCTCATCCTCTTCTTCTTCATTCTCTTCCATTAGAACCCCTCTTTCTCCGTGTTTGGTCCAACAATTATAGCCGGACATGAAACCGGACGTAAACAGGTGGATGTGAATCTGTTTTGAGCTAGAGTATGTCTTACCATTCTTACACACACCACATGGACAACACATAAAACCATCCCGCTTGTTTGCCTCAGCCGCACGCAAAAAACTCTACACGCCATTAATGAACTGGGGAGAGCGTCGGTCATCGTACATCCATTGACGGTTCATCTTCATTACACAACACCGAAAAGACCAAATTAATACAAGTTCATACATAAAGTTCATACACACTTATTTTCTCATAAAACAACATACAACTATCTAGATAAAACATTTAAATGCAACAACAAATGCGGTCAAAATCGCAACTAAGGTAGCAATTGATCCAAAAGCATAATCATAGCAAGCCTCTTTATTAATGGCATATTTTCTAATCTTTGTAATCTTCAAGCGCATCGCATCCATCTTGATCTTGTGATCATCGACAACATCGGCAACGTACAACTCCAATTTCATCTTCTCTTCGTCAACTCTTTTCAATTTTCCTTTCAAATCCTCGTTTTCTTTTTCAACTAAATTTAACTTCTCGACAATAGGGTCGGTTGGCATTTCCGGTTCAACTACCTCCTAGATAAAAATATCTATGTCAACTTGATGGGCATAATTGTCATTAACATGAAATGCAAAAATAGTTATAAAAGAGAATATACCACATCCGAATCGTAAACCGAACGAGGGCCCACGGGCACGGATATCATAACCATGGCACTATATATAACAACAATCATACAAGTAAGAAAATTATGCAAGTAACTATCTAAATCATACAAATATGATTTTTTTAATAAAAATGATAAGAACACAAGAAGAGGCTCACCAAGGTGGTGCCGGCGACGGGAAGGTGCGGGCGATCGACGGTGGTTAGGACGGGGACGGGAAGGCACACTAAGTAAACCACACCTACACATATGCAAACTAAGGAGTTAATTTGAGCTCAAATTGCATATAAATCAAAAAAACTACCACATAATTACACCCAAACGAAAACCCACAAATCACTGTACTTATAAAGCATTGCACGAGATGATCTAGAAATAAGAGGTGAAAGGACAAAGTTGCTAACCTTTGTGGACACTTGGATCGATTGGGGTGCCTCAAATCTTGACAAATCTTGGCAAAAATGGAGGGAGGAGCTCGAGCTAGGGGAAGAACAGAGAGGGGAATTCGAATGGAGAAAATAGAGAAATGGAGTCGGGCTGGACGAAGGGTTTATATAGGGAAAGCTTATGTCCCGGTTGGTTATACGAACCGGGACTAAAGGTCTACCTATAGTCCCGGTTTGTATCACACACCTGGACTAAAAGGGGTCGTGTGGGCCCCAGGCTGACACCAGCCTGCCACCACCCCTTTAGTCCCAGTTTGTGATACAAACCGGGACTATAGGTCTCGAATGAACCGGGACTAATGGTGCCCGTGCCCCCCGACCGCTCCTAGCCGTTGGAACCGGGACTAATGGTCACATTTGTCCCGGGCCAAAGCCAGACCGGGACTAAAGGGTTAAACGGAAGGCCTGTTTTCTACTAGTGGTTGACTGCCTCGAGATTGAGCTAGAGGTGCTGCCTACCTGAAGACTGAGCTGGAGGTGCGTGGAGATCGAGATGGAGGTGCTACCTAGAGATCGTTCCCTGCCTGGAGATTGCTGGGAACAGGGAGGCACTGTGGCACTACTGAAAGCAGTGGCAAACGGTGGGAGCCGACATGGTGGACTTGCACGGGTACTCCAGCAGAGCTGCCGGCGTGCTGGTAGTGCCTCAGGCAGCTTCGGCGATGGGAAGCGACAACTCCGGCAGATTGCTCTGGCAGCTGGTTTAGTGAGGCGGTTGCTCCGGCAGCTGCCGGTGTGCTAGTTTAGCTGCATGCGAGGAGGGTTGCGGCGTGTTGGTTTAGGTATTAGCGAGGAGGGGTGTCGGCGTGATGCTTTAGCTGTAGGCGAGTTGCTGGCGTGCTAGTTGAGCTGTAGGCGAGGAGGGTTGCTAGCGTGCTAGTTTAGCTACAGGCGTGAAGGGTTGCCGGTGGCGGGAGGGACCGGATCGGGAGGCGGGCGGGAGGTTGGGGACGAGCCGATCGATTTTCAATTAGGGAGTTTCTTGTAGCAATTTGAATTATAGAGGGTGTCTCTGTAAAATGGACTTAGTGGAATCGTTATTGATGCTTGCGAAAACTAAATTGGTTCTAGGGGGCCTTTAGTCCCGATTCAGGAACCGGGACAAACAGATCGGGACTAATGCCCAAAACCTTTAGTCCCGGTTTGCTTACGAACCGGGACCAAATTGGCTCCACGTGGCTTCTGCGGGCGCCCAGGCAGGAGGACCTTTAGTCCCGGTTGGTAATACCGACCGGGACTAAAAGGCAGCCACGCGTCAGCACCTGCCAGGAGCTGGGGTTTTTGTTTTTTGTTTTTTTAAGGGGGGGGGGGTTTAGGGGTTTTCCTATTGTGTTTCCACCTTTTATTATTGTGTTTACCATTTTTATTTTACGCTTTTCATTCGACTCGACGCTAGCTACTACATATAGCAATGAAGGAACCATTACACAACATCGTCATGATCAATATATAGAGAGAAGTGACCTCTCTTTCTCCGTGCTTGGTTGAACAATATGCAACAAGTTTTCGTAAATCTATTCGACGCGTTCATGCATATATACAATATAACATCTATGACGATCCTAACGTCGTCTATTACCAACATCGCATTCGACATCCTTATGGTATTCTCCGTCTTTAGGTATGACATGCTCAACAAAGAATCCCGCCAATTCCTCTTGAATTGCTCGGATGCGATCAGTTGGTAGGAGTTCGTCCCGCTTCCGCCAGATCTAATTTAAAGAAGGGGGTCAATATATGAATGAAACTCAACACAATTGATGGTAATAAAATAAAAATTTGAATATTGTTTACGTACTTCAAATTGTTGTAAAGATATGCCCCGGCCCCGCTTAGAGGTCGAGTGGCGAATGAACTCGCAAACGTAGTAGGCACATAAATTAGTCCCGGTTGCCTGCAACAAGCACTTTACGAGAATAGAGTTCAATCAAAATGATAACCAAGCATGATAATGGTATTTAAACTAGCATCAATGAGAGATGTGCGGTACTAGAGTAGTACTTACTTTGGGCTGTACAAATTGCAGCTCCGGTTTCCAGCTGACACCCTTAACCTTTTTGGTGAACTTTTTCCAAACCCTGCCCGGCAAAGAAAATGATTACTTGATATCAGAAAATGAACGAAACTTGCCGATATGGTGCGATAATGATTGAACTTACTTCTGAAGCATTTGCCTCATGTTCGTCCACTCCTTAGGGTCTTTATGTCTCGAGTCCAAGACAGTTACTTATCCCTCTTCAAGCTGAATGTCTAGCAGAATAAAGTGGAAACTGCGCACGCATAACTTGTTAATAGCACTTAACCTCGAGTAAGCGAAACAGAATGTGCACAAGATAGTAACACTAACCTGAAGTTGTAAGGAAATAGTATTTCCTTTCTGGTTTGTTGTCCAAGTAATGCCTTTAGCAAGTTGTTCTCTGTTTCGGCGGGAAATTTTTCTAACCTATATTCATTTATGAAATTTGGGTCAATGAACCCAATGTCATAGATTTGTTGTTGTTTGCATTCGAGGATCTTCAATCTGCATAATATAGTGTGAGGTTAATTAATACATGGAATGAACGAGCTGAGCTAGAGACTTAATTACAAAAAAAAATACTAACAGACAATAGGAACTGACGATAGTTTTGTCGAGGGCAGCTTGATTGTATAACTGAAATATTTCTTCAAATTCAACGAACAACACCTGCTCTCCATTGAAGAAGTGCTCATCTTTAATTCCCACAAAGATATTGTCGGCCCCGTCCTTGCAGGCTTTCAAGTACCATTCACGCAATCGTCGCATCATCGTTGGTAGACGGTCGAGCTCCTCACGTGTGACTAGAGGCTTCCCATTCACATATTTTAAGGTTTGTACTACCTCAGCCGTTTCAAACTGTACCGAGTCGGGTAAGTAATCATCAGCAGTGATAGCAAGACCAGTGTCCGCTTTCTCTGGATCATTAGCGATATCGGTAACCACCTTGAGCAGAGGACACGATTGCAGTTCTTGTTCGCCGAGCTGGGGAATTGTTTTCCCACTTCTTGAGTCACTTCTACTTCAGCTTCCCGACCGCCTCGCTTCATCATGTTTCTTTTGAATACATCGGTCATAGTTTGATGGCGGCGGAGGCGGTGGTGGTCGCCTAAGGGCATCCAGAGTTCGCTTCACTTTCACCGGATCTATTTTCTCCTCTTCGGGTGGGCGTTTCGGTGCAACCTGACATTTCACTTCGGCATCCACGATCTCGTTGAGTTCCTCCTCAGACCTCTCGTAGGGTAACTTGGGAGGAGGCTTGAGGCTTGGGTCGTATCTTAATCTTCTCTGTTTCGTACAGCTGCTAGCCGCCAGAGCGGCGGCGCCTCTCTTCCGCTGTCGCTTAGGCGGCGGAGACAGCTGAGGCGGAGTAGGATTCTGCTGAGGGGCCTCCTCCGTCGGAGTCTGCTGATGCGGCGTAGAAGCTGACGTGCTGGAGACGACTCAGGCAACGGAGACGGTTGATGCACTGGAGACAGCTGATGCACTGGAGACGACTCAGGCATCGGGGCCTCCTCCGCCTGAGTCTACTGATGCGGCATCCAGTATGGAAGCACGATGTGTTCCTTTCTCCATAGACAGGTAGTTCTTAAGGCATGTCGAAGAAGAAGCTCCCCTTCACCTGTAGGGTACTCAAGCTCCAGCCCATCAAATCCATCCATTATTTCATCCACCCCGACAATAGCAAAGCAAGCTGGAACCAGAGTTCAATGGAAAGTTGCATCAGGTCGAGGAGGTAAGACAGAGCCGACCGCCGCCTTAAAGATCAGGTTATGGCATTTTGCCATTAGCACACAATGTTCATTATGCGTGATACCATCCACGGGGTAGCGACGAGCCGTGCTATCAGGATGAACGATCTCAGTGGAAGCCACGCTGCTTCTCCGCTGAGATGGTGGGGTAGCATCGTGGGTAGTCTCCAATGAAGGATCTTCGTGCCGCTGAGATGGTTGTCCGGTAGCTCACTGGCTCTCAAGTGCCTCTAGTTTCGCTAATCTTTGATTCAACTTCTGCATTTCGCTTGCTTCCTCTTTCTTCTTTCTCTGTCGGCTTCTGTAACCAGCATTGTCGGGAAACCCAACCTTCCACGGAACGGAGCCTGATGTGCCTCGTGTTCGTCCAGGGTGTTCAGGATTCCCGAGGGCAAATGACAGCTCGTCCTTCTCTCTGTCAGGAATGAACGTCCCTTCCAACGATTTCTTGATTGTTTCCTCAAGCTTTTTGAATGGTATTGCAAGTTGAGCTTTCGTCCAGACACACTTCCCTGTTTCTGGGTCCAATGTTCCCCCAACCCCGAAGAACCAAGTCCTTGCCCGATCTGGCCAGTGCAATGTCTTTGGTTGGACATCTTTAGCAAGCAGGTCTTGCTCAGCTTTGTCCCGCGTAGGCCGGGCTTTTCAATAGCCACCGAACACCGTAACATGGTGATACTCCTTCCTTGCGGCATTTTTCTTATTTGTAAGTGTTATGTTCTCAGTCTTCTCCAATTTCTTGTAGGCCACAAATGCGGGCCAGTGATCTCTCATCTTCTCATATTGACCTCTGAATTCTGGAGTCTTGTCTTTCTCGACAAACTTCCTGTTCAATACTTTCTTCCAGTTCTTGAATAGTTCTGCCATCTTCTTAAGAGCAAACGCCCTGACCTTTCGCTATATAACTGGGTTATTCGGATCCTCCTCTGGCGGTAGACTGAAATTTCTAATCAGATTGGTCCAAAGATCATCTTTCAGTCTATCGTTGACATAAGGAACTTGAGGGTCCATCTTCTTATTCCATTCTTGGCAGCTGATCGGGACGAGGTCCCTAACAACCACTCTGCACTGATGTATAAATTTGTTCTTGGTCCGGTAGGGAGCAATCGGTTGGCCTTCTGGTGAGACTTCTTCGATCGTGAACTTTTCTTGTGCCTCCAACCTTCTCATCGGGCCTCGTCTCCTTACCCAAGTGGATCTCTATCCGGATGACTAATTAAAAGAAGAAAGAAGCGTTAATATATGTACATACAAAAAATTAATGCATCTAGTCAACAGAGGATTAATTAATATATACCTCACCGGACTTTGAAGCAGTTATGGCTCCCTTCTCCATTCGATCACCGGAGCCGTCATGATCTCCTTCGTCCCCAGTTCGATCACCGGAGCAGTCATGATCTCCTTCCTCCTCACCGAAGCCGCCATCCTCTCTTTCCTCACCATCGGCGTCGTTGAGAAACGACAAGCAGGTGAGATCGATATCACCCTCTCGTATTATATCCCCCAACAATTGTTCTTTTTCTAAGTCTCTGTCCGCCATAGTTTCTGCAAATATTACAACGTGGCAATATACAACCATGAGAGATGGATTAGTGGGAAACATCATGCAAAGTTCACAAGTTTATAACAGTCAGTTTCAGATGATCGTCGAGGACTCCCCCCCCCCTTTTGTCCTTAATCTTGTTTTGACCACACAAATTGCATACGACCTCGGATTTAGACGATTTCGGGTTCGGGTATTACTGAAACGGGTTTGAACTCGAGACCGCCTCTGTCATGGTCCTCGAGGATACTTGCGCACCCCCACCCCCCTCATGTCGAAGTTATCATTCTACGAACATATATGAAAATTCTCAAGTGCATTATGTTCATATGGTGGGACCGGCAACCTACGAAGCACCGATACAGCGCCATTGATACGGGTACGGCGATACGGGATACGGTAATTTCTAAAAACAGCAATAAGGCAATACGCTAAACATATATAAGTAATAATAAAATGACATGGACTGTCTCATTTTAAAATCTCACTGTGGGGGATACGGCATAGTAAACATATGTAAGTAATAATAAAATGACATGGACTGGACATTGATACGGTAAACATATACGGTAAACATATATAAGCAATAAGGCAATATGGCGATAGGGGATACGGCAATTAATAAACAAGAACTCTCAAAAAGCAACAAGCCATCAACATGCATCAACATGCAAGCCATGTTCAATGGGCTCACTGTGGGGGCAGGGGCCGGCGAGGCGACGTCGAGGCTGGCAGGGGCGCGGTGACGGCAATGGGGCAGGGGGAAGCGACGGCGGGGAAGGGCGAGGTGACGGCGACGGCGACGGTGGGGCAGAGCGAGGCGACAGCGACGTAGGGGCAGGGCGCGGTGACGGTGACGACGACGTAGGGGCAGGGGCGCGACGACGGCGGGGCAGGGCGAGGCGACGGCGACGGCGATAGCGGGGCAGGGCGAGGTGACGGCGACGACGACGTAGGGGCAGGGCGCGGCGACGGCGACGACGACGGCGGGGCAGGGCGAGGCGACGGCGACGGCGGGGCAGGGCGCGGCGACGGCGATGGAGAGGAGGGCGCGCGAGGAGGTCCGGCGCCGGCGACGGTCAGCGGGGTCGGGGACGGCAAAATCCGGCAGCCTGGCGGCGTCGATGTCGTCGTCGGCGCCGAGAAGAGAAGAAACTGCAATGGATTGGAAAAACTGCAAAGTCCGGCTTATATAGCCCCCCCTTTAGTCCCGGTTGGTGGCTCCAACCGGGACTAATTCCCCCTTTAGTCCCGGTTGGTGGCGCCAACCGGGACTAAAGATCAATTTTCAGCAGCCCAAAGGGCGGGAAGCAGGGACCTTTAGTCCCGGTTGCTGGCTCCAACCGGGACTAAAGGGGGGCATTAGTCCAGGTTGGAGCCACCAACCGGGACTAAAGGGCTATGCATCCCGTACGAAAAGTTTAGTCCCACCTCGCTAGTCGAGAGGGGCTCAGAGTGGTTTAGAAGTGCTGCTGCCGGTGCCCTATCGAGCTCCTCTCTAATGCAGGTAGTACATGCCTATTTAACGCCCTGTTGGGCCTGCTAGCACAGCGGGCCTGCATCCTGGCCCATTTGTAGAGATTCTAGTCGTATGCAGGCCGTTGTGCCTAGTAGGCTGGCCTTTTTTTGCATATATTATGAATTTTTTGTTATGTTTTGCATATGTTATTTTTTGTTATATAATTTTAGTTGCATAAGTTTTATTTTTTATTGTTTCTTTTTAGTTGATTCCTTTTGCTATTAGAGTTTTATAAAAGCTTTTTAGTTTCTATTAAAGCTTATAATAAAATATACTTTATGAAAATTCATTTTACTATTAAAGTTTTTAACCAAAGATTTTTTCTGCATTCAATATGCACCATTCAAAGCCACACCATCACTTTTCAACCCTTTTCGGACTTCATTTGCTATTTTTCATGCATTTCAGGATTTATTTTGAGCTAAGATGACCCTGAGATTGAAAAGCACTGCAAATGAACTCTGAAATGGTTGAAAATTGGCATGGTATCATAATTTCACCCACGTAGCATGTGCTAAAAAGTTGAGAGGGTTGCGGCAAAAACTGGATGCACCTCGTGTACGAACTGGACAATCTCTTTCGAAGTGTCAGGGTTTTGGACGAAAACTCTTCTGTTACAAAAGGATTTCAATTTTTTAAACATATTTGAACTCAAGACTTTTTCTGCATTCAATATGCACCATTCAAAGCCACATCATCACTTTTCAACCCTTTTCTGACTTCATTTGCTATTTTTCATGCATTTCATGATTTATTTTGAGCTAAGATGACCCTGAGATTGAAAAGCACTGCAAATGAACATTGAAACGGTTGAAAATTGGCATGGTATCATAATTTCACCCACGTAGCATGTGCTAAAAAGTTTAGAGGGTTACTGCAAAAACTGGATGCACTTCGTGTACGAACTGGACAATCTCTTTCGAAGTGTCAGGGTTTTGGACGAAAACTCTTCTGTTACAAAAGGATTTCAATTTTTAAACATATTTGAACTCAAGACTTTTTCTGCATTCAATATGCCCCATTCAAAGACACATCATCACTTTTCAACCCTTTTCTGACTTCATTTGCTATTTTTCATGCATTTCATGATTTATTTTGAGCTAAGATGACCCTGAGATTGAAAAGCACGGCAAATGAACTCTGAAATGGTTGAAAATTGGCATGGTATCATAATTTCAACCACGTAGCATGTGCTACAAAGTTGAGAGGGTTACAACAAAAACTGGATGCACTTCGTGTACGAACTAGACAATCTCTTTCGAAGTGTCAGTGTTTTGGACGAAAACTCTTCTGTTACATAAGGATTTCAATTTTTTAAACATATTTGAACTCAAGACTTTTTCTGCATTCAATATGCACCATTCAAAGCCACATCATCACTTTTCAACCCTTTTCTGACTTCATTTGCTATTTTTCATGCATTTCATGATTTATTTTGAGCTAATTTGACCCTGAGATTGAAAAGCACTGCAAATGAACTCTGAAATGGTTGAAATTTGGTATGGTATTATAATTTCACCCACGTAGCATTTGCTAAAAAGCTGAGAGGGTTGCGGCAAAAACTGGATGCACTTCGTGTACGAACTGGACAATCTCTTTCGAAGTGTGAGGGTTTTGGACGAAAACTCTTCTGTTACAAAAGGATTTCAATTTTTTAGTTCATTATTTTTAACAAATAAATACTTTGATAATTTTAGTTAATATTATTTTGATTCTTTTTAGTTCATTCTTTTTAGTTAATGTTTTAGTTGATACTTTTTAGTTCATTCTTTTTAGTTAATATTTTAGTTGATTCTTTTTAGTTCATTGTTTTTAACAAATAAATACTTTGATAATTTTAGTTAATATTTTAGTGATTCTTTTTAGTTAATTCTTTTTAACAAATAAATACTTTGATAATTTTAGTTAATATTATTTTGATTCTTTTTAGTTCATTCTTTTTAGTTAATGTTTTAGTTGATTCTTTTTAGTTCATTCTTTTTAGTTAATATTTTAGTTGACTCTTTTTAGTTCATTCTTTTTAACAAATAAATACTTTGATAATTTTAGTTAATATTATATTTGACTGTAGTGATATTGTAGATCAAAGCCATCATCAGAATAGTTGTGGAGAGAAAGTCTTCACTTTTTCTTTGCGTGTGTCCCTTGCTTATTGCGCCGTAACCATGGACAATCTTCATCACATGCATCACAATGCTTCAGAAAGCTTGCTAACATCATACTAATAAATATTCTTATACACAAACCGTACTTAAACAGGGACATAATAGAAATAATAGTTCAGATATCCATTACAGAAAGTACTGCATAATTGAAGATACCAATCCTACTCTTCCGGATTGCAAACCTACTCATCCGAATCAGGAGACCCCAAGCACTACATAATCGAGATAAAAGTGTTCGCCATTGCAAACACTACTCGTCGTCCGGATCAGAATACCCCCAAGCAGGAGATACTAGTGGTACGAGGTGACGCTGCCCATAATTGCAGATTCCAATCCTGCGGTACAACTCATATGCAGCGTACCCATCTATTGATGCATACTCAATGTTGATAGGGTCAAGTGGGGTCTTCTCCCAATGTTGGTGCCCTGACTTGGGGAATTTTGTCTTCATATCAGCGTAGTCCTCGTCGATCAGGGCGGCTGCCATATCAGCCATTGAAGTCTTGTCATGCTCAAGCCTGAACCTGCCCTGAAGATCAATGTGGCATTCAGCTGGTATCTCAATACCCCAAGAGCGCCTCATCTTGATCTTGTCATTCGTTATATCAATGCTAGCAAGATATATGCCGCTACGAAGGAACTCCATGAGTTTTGGACAGTGCTTGTCACTACTGCAACAACAAAATGGAACAAATGTGTTAAATACTGCTGCAACAAGTATATTTTAGAACAAGTATAATAAGAATCATAACAAGTATATTTTAGAACAAGTATATTAAGAATCATAACAAGTATAGTAAGAATCATAGAAAGTTTCCTATTTCCTATGCATTTCCTATCCTATGAATCAAAAGAAGCCCCTAAACTATGACATGTTCTCCCACGATGGCCAATATGCAACCACAAGGAAAATTCTTATGCAATTTTCCTATCCTATTCCTATCCTCCTATTCCTATTCCTATGCAATTTTCCTAATCCTCCTATTCCTATGCAATTTTCTATTCGTATGCAATTTTCCTATGAATCAAAGAAAAGCCCCAATTTTCCTATGAATCAAAGAAAAGGCCCCAATTTTCCTATGCATTTTTCCTATGAATCAATGAAACTATGACATGTTCTCGACATTCCCAATCCTCCTATTCCTATGCAATTTTCCTATCCTATGAATCAAAGAAAAGCCCCAATTAAAACTATGACAAGTTTCGTATTACCTTGCCCACTGAAAGACCATGACACGTTGCTTGAAACAAAGTTGGACGACGGCAACATCGTGACCATCGGCCGTGTACTCGAGATTGAGGCCCATGAACTTGTGTTTCTCCTCTTGAAGCCATTCCTCGAACATGGAAAGAAAAACCTTCACTTTGGCGCTGTCGTTCGTGTAGACGACATGGAGATTGGTCGTGCCATGTGCGAGCACCTTCCTGTAACGAGTGATTGGATTCATGGTGGAGGATGGGGAAGAAGAGAGGAGAGGGAGACGAACAGAAATGGAGGCGCTGGTCGCATTTACTGTAGCATCACGATTACTGTAGCGTTTGATCTCGCGCGGAACAACTTCCAAGGCGCGGGAATCGAACGGTTCGGACCTTTAGTCCCGGTTCGAGCCACGAGCCGGGACTAAAAGGGCAAGCACCAGGCGAACGGTTGCCACCACCCCTTTAGTCCCGGTTCGTGGCTCAAACTGGGACTAAAGGTCCCATCTGAACCGGAACTGATGGCCCTCGAGGCCCGGCCGGCGCCCTGGCCTCACGAACCGGGACTGATGCTCACATTAGTCCCGGTTCGTAAGTGAACCGGGATTAATGCCCTTATCCTGGCCTCAACCAAACCCCTATTTTCTACTAGTGTTGGCATCATCTTTCTTAGTTGTTATTTGGCTTTTATCAAAGTGAGGATTTAGAGCTTGTGGTTATCTTCATAACAAACTCAAGTCCATCAAAAACGGATTTTGAATGAAAATCTTATTGTGTTTTTTGATATTGGAGGTTTTACCAGTTCATCTTTTATAGAGGGGTTAAACCTTTCTTCTTTCGGTTTTATCCTCCTTTGTTGGACTATGATGTTTATCTACATGATCTTGTAGAGCTTGTTACTATCTTTGAAAAGAGCCCAAGTTCATTGAAATCGGAGTCCGGTTGCTCAAGATATGGTTATTTGTATCTTGGAGGTTTTGTCGGTGCCTCTCCTATGGAGAGGTCCAACCTTTCCACTCAAGGATATTTTCTCCCTTGATGGTTCTTAATATTTCAAACTTTATAATTTATTGTCAGGATTCCAATTCTGCTTAATTTGGCTAAGTTGCATCTTGTCATGTCATGCATGCATCCCATGATCATGCCGGATCTTTTGCCATAGTTATAGGTTTTGCATCCGATGTTTCTTTTTAGTGCTCTGCTTATTTCCGGATAGGTCGTTGTGTTTATGCGAGCAACGAGAAGTTCTTTGGAAGTACCTCGACCATGTTTGCCAGGCAAGCACCCCCCTCTGCCACCTATTGTTTTTGCTGCTTTTGCCTCTCTCTCTATATGCTAGCCTGTGTTATGATGCTTTAGTTGTGTCTCGATTCCTATCCACATGTTTACCTGCTTTTGCTGACAAATAGCCTCCACTTCCCCTCCTATTACGGTTGTTTGTTGTCGTTTGAGCCTTGCGGGTCGTAGTGCATGCATAGTGTTTGTGCTCGAGTCATGTTATCTCATCGTGTTGGCTCGGATCTACTTTACCATGATAATAATTAAATTGATGTTGCTATGGGAATAACTAAATTAGATAAGACATCTGTGGAAGGCCGTTGTGAAAGCATCGATGCTTTCGCCCGCTAATGTCGCCTAGGACCCGTTTGTTCTTGTTATGTGTTCTGAGACTGAGCGTGCTAACCACACTTGGGGCATATGGAACCCCCTATCGGTGAAGTACCTGTTTCTCGGAGTATTGTATTGGGGGATCCACATAGATTATTTTTATTTCATAGTGCTTGTCGTTATCTTTCCAACAAAATTGGTTTTGTCTCATTTGAAGTCTCCTCGCAAAAGTTATTGCAGTCCTGAATTCAACAGTTTTCCCAGAACCGGTAGTACCGCCGCCCCTCACAGGGCTTGCGATACAGGTGTTTTTAATCCTCACCGGTAGTACCGATGACCCTGGCGGTAGTACCGTCTGGTGCATTTTGGCACTGGAACATCTGGTGCCAGTACCGGCCTACTACCGGTCAAGCATGTGCAGCTTGCAGAAACCCCCATCTTTGAGTTCCTTGATTTAGCGAAACTTGGTCTGGATGCAGATCGGTAGTTCCGACCGGTAGTACCGCCCTGGCAGCAGTAGTACCGGTCAGTACTACTGACTCATTTATGGACCGTTGGGGAGCCTACGTGCTGCAGGGCAGTAGTACCGCCAGTCTAGGCGGTACTACCAGCTGTGCGGAATCTGGACCTAATGGTTGGATTTTCGGGGGAGCCTTTTTAAGGGGTCTTCTTCCCCAATGGTTCCCCAACTCTTGAGCTCGTTTTTGCCCTCCATTGTTGACCTTCTTGAGCTTGCTTTCTCTCTATCCCTCCTATGATTCTTGCATCTTTTTGAGGGAAAGTGTGAGGAGATCTAGATCTACTATTCTACTAATCCATCTCTCCTCTAAGTGAGGGGAACCTATTGGATCTAGATCTTGGAGTTCTTTGTGTTCTCCTCCTTTTTTCTTCCTCTCTTATTACTCCATAAGAATTAGTTGCTTTGTTAGAATTTGGGAGTGAAGGACTTGAACACTTGTGTTCTTGCCATTGCATTAGTTGCATCAGTTTGGGTTCTCCACGAGGACTCGTGGAAGTGAAAATATCGTGAGCTTATTACTCTTGGGTGATTGTGCCGGGAGCTTGTTCCTCTTGGGTCCTTGGACCCTAGACGGCTTAGTAGCTTTGTGACTTGGTGGTGCCACGGAGCTCAACCTTTGTGGTGTCTCGTGGTGATTCTTGGGACCCTCCAATTAAGTTGTGGAGATTGCCCCAATCTTGTACGGGTTCGGTGACCGCCCTCAAGGGTTCCATAGTGGAATGTGTGCCCACCTTGGTGGTGCGTACACGGGATAATAGGGTGAGCCTTTGTGGCATCGGCGACTGGTGTGCCCTTGCATTTTGAGGTGAAGCCTTTTTTGGCGTTTGGTGTGCATCATGCAACCACACTTCAAGGTGAGCCTTTTGTGGCGTTCGGAGAGCATTACGCCACCGCACCTCTCCAACGGAGATTAGTTTCCCTTGGGAAGTTAACTTCGGGATAAATCATCATCTCCGTTTGCCTCAGTTATTTCTATACCCGTGCTCTTTAGTTATGCACTTTACTTTGTGATAGCCTTCGTGCTTGAAGTTATATATCTTGCTATCACATAGTTGCTTGTCTTACTTAGCATAAGTTGTTGGTGCACATAGGTGAGCCTAACATATTTAGGTTTTGTTCTAGATAAATTAAACGCTAGTTTTATTCCGCATTTATTCAAGCCTAAACCGTAAAAGTTTTAAATCGCCTATTCACCCCCCTCTAGGTGACATCCATGTCCTTTCACGCTGCCTGGCTCCCGTTCCACCGTGTCGTCTAGCTCTTCTCCTTTGCGCCACCTCCCGATATGTTTCTCCAACGCCCCCGACCGATGCAACCCGTTCGGACATGCCAGAGTGTCGTCGCCCAGTAGGCGGCGGTGGTGCCGATCACCAGCGAGCAGTTTACTCACTAGGGAACAGAAGGTCATTGCCATCGCATCAGACGCCGCTTCTTTTGGTAACTTTAGCATCAACGCCAGGATCTGGAGCGTACCTTCTGTAGGTTAATTTCCATCTTTTTTGTCAATTGCTAAATTCAGATCTAGGAGGGTAGCAATTCACCATCTTATTTTCAAATTCAGTGTCTTTTTGCTAAACTAGTTACCATAGAATTGTTGTTATAGATCACAAAATTAGGCACCTGCATAGTACGTCAGGAATTGCTGACTTCATATTTCAATTTTTATGCTTCCTTCGTAGATGAATTATGTTTATATGGCACTGATATCATGCTTCAGAGTATTCATCCTTCCTAAGTATACTATGTGTTTCTTCGGTCTACATAAATTGCAGCAATAGAGCCATGCAACTTCTTTTTTGTTTACTTTTGTTGTTGTAATTGTCACTACCATGGTAGTGAAATTTCTACTTAAACCCTTTCCAGTGTGTTCTTATTTGTTTGTATATACTATTTGCTTCAATTACTAGCAGTGTGTGCTTCAACCATGGCCAAGTGTCGCTTCTTTTACCAAAATTATGGTACGGAGTACATGCATTTTGCTTCTTGCAGTTCTTGTTTCAACCACTACCATTGTGTGCATCATTGTTTCTCCTCATCGACACCCTCGCCCTGGTAATCAATCTACTCCAGCTACTTGCTTCTAGTACTAGTATTTGCCTGCCTCTCTCTCCTGGGAGTTTGTGCCCGAGAGGTTCTCGACGAAATGAAATGCTGAGATGCGCGTGCGCCGGTGATAGCTGGTGACGAAACTGGAGTCACATGGCGTCCAGATGAAGCATGCGGAGGCAATCACCTCCGCCATCACTGAGGTCCTCAACAACAATCTCGAGAGCATCTCCGAGTCCTTCGTCTCAAGGGCCTAGATGAAGAAGGTAACGCCTATCACCTTCGGACTTTGTTTTTGTGGGGTTGGACAGGTTACTTATCTGTTTCATGGCTTTGCTTTGCCTTGTGCAGAGCGAGATGCTGCAGGAGGCCAACATCTCGAAGTTCAAGTCGAAAGTGCAGAGCTCGTAGGTATTTTGATGAAAGGCGCACTTTACTGCTTTGATGAGCCGGAAACTCCATGCTCAATCGACAGCGTCGAGTGTCATCATTGGCTTTGTTGCAAATCTTGGGCATGAGCATGACGACGATTGCAACATAGTGAATTGCTGTAGCTGTGCTGGTGGAGTCCAAGTCTCGAAGACGAGAAGAATAGCGTGCTCCTAGTGCTTCATGCCATTGACCCCACCGATTCATCCTCACTAGTAGAAAACAGGGCTTTGGTCCAGGCCTGAAATGCCATTAGTCCCGGTTCACTCACGAATCGCGACCAATGGGGGCATTGGTCCCGGTTCGTGAGGCCAGGGCGCCGGTCGGGCCTCGTGGGCCATTGGTCCCGGTTCGTTTGACCCCTTTGGTCCCGGTTTCAGACACGAACTAGGACCAATGGGCCTCGCTCCTGGCCCACAACCATTGGTCCCGGTTTGTGGCTGGAACCGGGACCAAATGATGTCCTTTAGTCCCGGTTCCAGCCACAAACCGGGACCAATGGTCGGCCTATATATACCCCCCGCTCGCGAGCAGAGCAGTACACTACTCTATTTTTTTGGCCAGCCATTGGGAGAGCTTTGTGGTGCTCTAGCTCACCTCCTTTGCACGTGAGGTGTTCGATGAAATGCCCGAGCCACACTTAAGCTTTCTCCTCTTGAAGCTCCTTGTCCAAGCTCCATTTTCCTCAAGATTTGTCTAGGTTTGGCGGTCCGTCCTGTACCGTCCCCGTCCTCACCGTCATCGATCGCCCGCGCCCATCTCGGCGCCGGCACCACCGTGGTTAGCCTCTTCTTCTTATCTTCTTTCTAAAAGAAAAAAGTTCTTACTTGTATGATTTAGATAGATACTTGTGTAATTTTCTTACTTTTATTATTGTTTGTTATTATATAGTGTGATGGTTTTGGTATCCGCCTCCGTCGGCCCTCGTCCTGTCTATGATTCAGATGTGGTATATATTATCTTTTATAACTATTTTTTTTATTTAGTGTTTATGACAATTATGCCGACCAACGTGACATACATTTTTTAATCTAGGAGGTATGTGAACCGGAAATTCCAACCGACATAGAAATTCTTGTCGAGAAGTTAAATTTGGTTGAAAAAGAAAACAATTACTTGAAAAAAAAATTACAAAGAGTTGAAGAGGAGAAGATGAAGTTGGAGTTGCTTGTTGCCGATGTCGTCGACGATCACAAGATCAAGATGGATGCAATGCGCTTGAAGATTAGAAAGATTAGAAAATATGCCATTCATACTGAGGCTTGGTATCATTATGCCGTTGGATCAATTGGTACCTTAGTTGCGGTTATGATCGCATTTGTTGTTGCATTTAAATTTTATAGTTTCAATGTATGTTTTAATTAGATGCTCTAGAGAGATATATGTTGTTCAATAATGAGAACTATGTATGAACGTTATGTATTTATTTTGGTCACTACTGTACTTTGGCTTTAATGTGATGATGAATTTCTATTAATTTGGTTTTTAATACACTTTATTATATAACGCACGCAGATGAACCGGCAATGGATGTACGGTGACCGACGCACCTCCGAGTAGATTAAGAGGATGAGGCAAACAAGCAGAATGGTTTTATGCATTGTACATGTACTGTCTGTGAGAATACGAAGGCTTTCTCCAACACTAAAACCCTTCACTTCCACCTGCTTGAGAAGGGTTTTATGCCACACTATAATGTTTGGACGAAGCACGGAGAAAGAGGGGTTATGATGGAAGACAACGAAGAAGAAGAGGATGATGACAACTACCCGCCCCCTGAATACAATGATGCTGCAATGGAGGAAGCTGAAGATCAAGAGGAACCAAATGATATGCCCGATGATGATCTTCGCCGGGTCATTGTTGATGCACAGAGAGAATGCGAAATTGAAAGGGAGAAGTTGAAGTTCGATCGCATGTTAGAGGATCACAAAAAACGGAAGTACCCAAATTGCAAAGATGACAACAGAAAGCTCGGTACCACACTGGAATTGCTGCAATGGAAGGCAGAGAATGGTTTATCTGACAAGGGATTTAGTTCGCTACTGAAAATAATGAAGAAGAAGCTTCCAAAGGATAACGAATTGCCCGGCAGTACGTACGAAGCAAAGAAGGTTCTATGCCCTCTAGGATTGGAGATGCAGAAGATACATGCATGCCCTAATGACTGCATCCTCTACCGCAGTGCATACGAGGATTTGAACGCATGCCCGGTATGCGGTGCATTGCGGTAAAAGATCAGAAGAGATGACCCTGGTGATGTTGAGGGCCAGCGCACTGGGAAGAGGGTTCCTGCCAAGGTGATGTGGTATGCTCCTATAATACCACGGTTGAAACGTCTGTTCAGAAACAAAAAGCATACCGAGTTGATGCAATGGCACATAAAAGACCGTAAGAAAGACGGGAAGTTGAGAGCACCCGCTGACGGGTCGCAGTGGAGAAAGATCGAGATAAAGTGGAGCGACTTTACAGGTGGCCCGAGGAACGTATGGTTTGGTTTAAGTGCAGATGGCCTTAATCCTTTTGGGGATCAGAGCAGCAAGCATAGCACATGGCCCGTGACTCTATGTATGTATAACCTACCTCCTTGGTTGTGCATGAAGCGGAAGTTCATTATGATGCCAGTGCTCATCCAAGCCCCTAAGCAACCCGGCAATGACATTGATGTGTACCTAAGGCCATTAGTTGATGAACTTTTACAGCTATGGAATGGAAGAGGTGTACGTGTGTGGGATGAGAACGAACAGGAGGAATTTGACCTACATGCGTTGCTGTTTGTAACCATCAACGATTGGCCTGCTCTCAGTAACCTTTCAGGACAGACAAACAAGGGATACCACGCATGCACAGACTGTTTAGATGACACCGACAGTATATATTTGGACAAATGCAGGAAGAATGTGTACCTGGGGCATCGTCGATTTCTTCCGACCAACCATCAATGTCGAAAGAAAGGAAAGCATTTCCAAGGTGAGGCAGATCACCAGAAGAAGCCCGCCCTCCGTACTGGTGATCACATACTTGATATGGTCAATGATTTACAAGTAATCTTTGGAAAGGGTCCTGGCAGACTATCTGTTCGGACTAACGATGCGGGACGCGCACCCATGTGGAAGAAGAAATCTATATTTTTGGGACCTACCCTATTGGAAAGACCTAGAGGTCCGCTCTGCAATCGACGTGATGCACGTGACGAAGCATCTTTGCGTGAACCTGCTAGGCTTCTTGGGAGTGTATGGGAAGACAAGAGATACACCAGAGGCACGGGAGGAACAGCAACGTGTGCATGCAAAAGACAGCATGCATCCAAAGCAGTATGAAGGTCCTGCCAGCTACGCTCTTACCAAAGAAGAGAAGGAAATCTTCTTTGAATGCCTACTCAGTATGAAGGTCCCGTCTTGCTTCTCGTCGAATATAAAGGGAATAATAAATATGGCAGAGAAAAAGTTCCAGAACCTAAAGTGTCATGACTGCCACGTGATTATGACGCAACTGCTTCCGGTTGCATTGAGGGGGCTTCTACCGGAAAACGTTCGATTAGCCATTGTGAAGCTATGTGCATTCTTCAATGCAATCTCTCAGAAGGTGATCGATCCAGAAATCCTGCCAAGGTTAAGGAGTTATTTGCTGCAATGTCTTGTTAGTTTCGAGCTGGTGTTCCCACCGTCCTTCTTCAATATCATGACGCACGTCCTAGTTCATCTAGTCGACGAGATTGTCGTTTGGGCCCTGTATTTCTACACAATATGTTCCCCTTTGAGAGGTTCATGGGAGTCTTAAAGAAATATGTTCATAACCGCGCTAGGCCAGAAGCAAGCATCTCCATGGGCCATCAAACAGAGGATGTCATTGGGTTTTGTGTTGACTTCATTCCTGACCTTAAGAAGATTGGTCTCCCTCAATCACGATATGAGGGGAGACTGACTGGAAAAGGCACGCTAGGAGCGGACTCAATAATATGTAGGGACGGGCATTCTTGTTCTCAAGCACACTACACAGTTCTACAGAATTCTACCTTGGTGACCCCGTATGTCGATGAACACAAGAATATTCTGCGCTCCAAACACCCGGAGCAGTGTGACGACTGGATTACATATGAACACATCAGGACTTTCGGCAGTTGGTTGCAAACACGTCTCATGGGTGACAACACTGTTTCTGATGAGTTGTACTCTTTGGCCAGGGGACCATCTTCGACTGTATTGACTTACAAAGGGTACGAGATAAATGGGAATACATTTTTCACGATCGCCCAAGATCAAAAGAGCACCAACCAAAACAGCGGTGTCTGCTTTGATGCAGCAACCAATAGGGGAAAGGACACATATTATGGTTACATAGTGGACATATGGGAACTTGACTATGGACATGATTTCAAGGTCCCTTTGTTTCAGTGCAAATGGGTCAATCTGTTAGGAGGCGGGGTATAGGAAGACCCACAGTACGGAATGACAACAGTGGATCTGAACAATCTTGGGTACACAGACGAACCATTCGTCCTAGCCAATGATGTGGCGCAGGTTTTCTATGTGAAGGACATGTCTACCAAACCGAGAAAAAGAAAAGATAAGCAAGCAAATACATCATACGATGAGCCAAAGCGCCACATAGTTCTTTCAGGAAAAATAGACATCGTGGGATTAGAGGGCAAGACAGACATGTCTGAAGATTATGAAAAGTTTCATGAAATTCCTCCCTTCAAAGTCAAGGCTGACCCAAGCACCCTCTTAAACGATGAAGATTATCCATGGTTACGGCGCAATAAGCAAAGGACACAAGCGACGAAAAAGTGAAGACTTTCTCTCCACAACTATATCATTGCAGTTACATGTGAAGAAATGAAATGCCTTTTGTAACAGATGAGTTTTCGTATGAAACCCTAATACTTCGAAAGAGATTGTCCGTTTTGTACACGAAGTGCATCCAGTTTTTTCCATAACCCTCTCAACTTTTTATAACATGCTATGTGGGTGAAATGATGATACCATGCCAACTTTCAACCTTTTTAGAGTTCATTTGTAGTGCTTTTCAATTTCAGGGTCATTTAGCTCAAAAAAATTCAGTAAATGCATGAAAAATACCAAATGAAGTCAGAAAGGGTTGAAAATTGATGATGTGGCTTTGAATGGTGCATTTTGAACACACAAAAAGTCTGGAGTTCAAATAAGTTCAAAAAGATGAAATCCCTTTGTAACAGATGAGTTTTCGTCCGAAACCCTGGTACTTCGAAAGAGATTGCCCATTTTGTACACGAAGTGCATCCAGTTTTTGCCGTAACCCTCTCAACTTTCAACCTTTTCAGAGTTCATTTGAAGTGCTTTTCAATTTCAGGGTCATTTAGCTCAAAAAACGGACATTTTTGAAACTAAAATTCTATAAACCTCTAGTATTTTTGAAACTAAAATTATATAAAATTTATGCAACTAAAATTATCAAAGTATTTTTTGTTCAAAACAGTAATAGCAAAAAGAATTTTCATAAAGAATTTTTTTGTTAGAAACTTTAATAGCAAACTAAAATAACAAAATCTGTTTTTGATTAAAACGGACATTTAAAATAACCTAAAAATTACCAAATTGAATATAATGATAAAACACAGTAATATTAAATAGCAGGAAAAAAAATCACTCGAAAATCTATTTTGATAGTAAAGTTATTCACAAACTAGTGATTCACACAAATTTAAAAGAATTCAAATTTAAACTATTCAAATTTGAAAACTAATGGCACTAACAGAAAGTTTATAATTTTTGTGACCTAACAGAAAAAAGAATTAAAAAAATAAAGCAAAAAACAAAAGAAATAAATAATGCAAAAAAGAAAACAAAAAAACTGCAAAAAAATTAAAAAAAATGCCGCCTACTGGGCCACCCCACGGCCTGAATACGACTAGAAACCCAACCAGCCAGTTGGGCCAGGATTCAGGCCCGCAGAAGGCCCAGTAGGCCCACAGGAAGATACAGAGTGGTTAGGCCCGTAAGCCTGCTTTAGAGAGGAGCTCGAAGGCTCTGGTGCACCGCGCCTTATAAACAGGTGCGGCACTCTCTCAACTAGCGAGGTGGGACTAAACTCCCACCACGCCGTTGTGCAAGGCCATTGGTCCCGGTTGGTGGCACCAACCGGGACCAATGCCTACCTTTGGTCCCGGTTGGTGGCACCAACCGGGACCAAAGGTCTCTGCTTCCCGCCCTTTGGGCTGCTGAAAAGAGACCTTTGGTCCCGGTTGGTGGCACCAACCGGGACTAAAGGGGTGCATTAGTCCCGGTTGGAGATACCAACCGGGACCAATGCTGTGTGTATATAAGCAGCACTTGTGAAAATTTTCATTTTCATCTCACAGTTCCCCCCGACGATGCCGACCTCCTCGACGCCGCCAGGCTGCCCCGACGCCGTCGCCGTCGCCCGTGCCCCTGCCCCGCCCCCGAGCCCACGCCGACGCCGTCCGCCGCCCCCGAGCGCGCCTGGCCGCGCCCCTGCGCCCCGGCCCGTCCCCACCATCGCCGTCGTCGCCGGCTCCCTCGTGCGCCGCCCCCGCTGTCGCCCTCGCGAGCCGACGCCGTCGCCGGCTCCTTCGCGCACCGCCCCCGCCATCGCCCTCGCCGCCCCCGAGCATGCCCGGCCACGCCCCTGCCCCGACCCGCCCCCAGCGTCGCCGTCGCCGACGCCCTCGCTGCCCACGCCGTCGCCGACGCCCTCGCCGCCCCCGCCGATGCCCTCGCCGGCCGCCCCCGCTGTGAGCCGCCGCCGTCGCCCTCGCCGGCCGCCCCTGCTATTTTTTTTCATAGAATTTTTTTCCATGTATATATGTATGTGGCTATGTATGTATAGATGGATAGCATTTTTTCCATGTATGTATGTCGTTGTCGATATACCCCCTCCCCGATAACTTCGACATGAGGGGGGGGGGGTCGATATACCCCCCCCCCCCCTGATAACATTTTTTTTCTAAGTTACTAAGGTAAAATGTTCACCCCCCTCTCGATATACCGGGCGACCAACTCTCGAGGCCACCCAAACCCTAGAAAAAAAGCGTTGTCGAAATACCCCCTCCCCGATAACATTTTGTTCTAAGTTACTAAGGTAAAATGTTCACCCCCCTCTCGATATACGGGGCGACCAACTCTCGAGGCCACCCAAACCCTAGAAAAAAAGCGTTGTCGATATACCCCCTCCCCGATAACATTTTTTTTCTAAGTTACTAAGGTAAAATGTTCACCCCCCTCTCGATATACCGGGTGACCAACTCTCGAGGCCACCCAAACCCTAGAAAAAAAGCTTTGTCGATATACCCCCTCCCAGATAACATTTTTTTTCTAAGTTACTAAGGTAAAATGTTCACCCCCCTCTCGATATACCGGGCGACCAACTCTCGAGGCCACCCAAACCCTAGAAAAAAAGCATTGTCGATATACCCCCTCCCCGATAACATTTTTTTTCTAAGTTACTAAGGTAAAATGTTCACCCCCTCTCGATATACCGGGCGACCAACTCTCGAGGCCACCCAAACCCTAGAAAAAAAGCATTGTCGATCTCCTACCCCCTCCCGCCCCTACCCGACAATCTCTCGAGGCCACCCAAACCACTAGAAGAAAACTCCGCTAACTTCGACATGAGGGGGGACGTCGATCAACCCCCCCTTTTGACATAGATTTATCAAGAATGCCCCCATTATGTATGTGCACAAGTTGATCCAAATTTTTTTTGATCTCATCTATATATATATTCTTCTATATGTCACGTTGTCTGTGAAAGTATTGAAGAAATCCATGGCTTCATCATTAGCCGGAAGTAACATGCGTATGATGCTACGAAACTCTTCAAAGTTGTTTTGGAACGGAGTTCCGGATAGAATAATTCGCTTTTTGGTACGAATTTCAGCAAAGGCCTTCCAAATAGCGATATTCGGAAGGCTCTTGCTGAACTTTGTACCAAAAAGCTAATTAATTATCCTATCCGGGACTCCGTTCCAAACCAATTTTGGAGAGCTTCGTACCATTATGCGCCTATTACTTCCGGCTAATGATGAAGCCATGGTTTTCTTGAATCCTTTGACACTAGACAATGTGACATATAGAAGGGTAGATAAGATCAGGAAAAATATGGACCATTTTCCACACATTCAAAATGGCGCCATTTTGTTAATTAAATCCATTAAAGGTTAAGAGAATCCCTTGTTTGACATTCATGAGAGAGGCGGTCCGGACGTCGGACATTCATGAGAGAGTCGGTCCAGACGTCGGACATTCATGTTTGTATATTAATTGCCATGTTGTAATACTTGCAGAAACTATGGAACAAAGAGACGAAGAACAAGAACAGTTGTTGGGGGACATAATCCTCGGCGGACGTGATATCTTGTCATTTCTCAACGACACCGATGGTCTGGAAGGAGAGGATGACGGCTCCGGTGATCGAACAATGGAGGAAGAAGGACATGATCATGATGGCTCCGGTGACCGAATGCCGAAGGAAGAAGGAGACCATGATGACGGCTCCGGTGACCGAACGGAGGAGGGAGCTGTTGCAAAGTCCGGCGAGGTATATATATTAATTAAGCCTGTGCTGACTAGCTAATTGATGCATTAATTGTTTTGGTATGTACATATATTAACTCTTCTTTCTTCTTTTATAGCCCTCCGGATCGAGCCAAACTTCGGTAACGAGACGAGGCCCGAAGAAGAGGTTGTGCAAGGATGAAAGGTTCACGATCACAGAACTCGCGCACGATGACCATCCAATTGAACCCAAGCGGACCAAGGACACATTTTCTGCTCAGTGCGGAGCTATTGTTAGGGACAACATCCCGATCAGCATCAAGCAATTGAATAAGCCTAAGGACGGCGCCCCTGAAGGTGATTATATCACCGATAGACAGAAAGATGATCTTTGGACCTTGCTAAAGGCAAATTTCACCCTACCGCCAGAGGAGGGTCCGAATAAGCCAGTTATAGAGCCACTGGTCAAGGTGTGTGCTCTTAAGAAGATGGCAGATCTATTAACACTAGTAGGAAAACCCCCATTTGTCCCGGTTCGTAAGGGCCTTTAGTCCCGGTTCTGGAACCGGGACTAAAGGGTCGGGACTAAAGCCCAAAACCTTTAGTCCCGGTTCGCTTACCAACCGGGACAGAAGGGGCTCCACGTGGCCGGTGCTGGGAGCCCAGGCAGGAGGACCTTTAGTCCCGGTTGGTAAGACCAACCGGGACCAAAAGGTAGGACCTTTAGTCCCGGTTGGCAACACCAACCGGGACCAAAAGGCACTGGGGTTTTTTTTGAAAGGGGGGGGTTAGGGGGGTTTGTAGGGTTAATTGAGGTGTTTCATATTGTGTTAGCTAGCTAATAGAGAGAAGTGTCCTCTCTTTCTACGTGCTTGGTGGACGCTAGCTACTATAGGCAGAACTCGACACGCTAGCTAGTAAGCAAATCAAGGAACCATTAAGTACACAAGATCGTCATGAACATATACACAGAGAAGTGATCGACCTCTCTTTCTCCGAGAGATTGGTCGAACAACAAGTTTTCGTATATCTATCCGACGCTACTAGCTACATATATACAATATAAGATCTCTTACAATCCCTAACATTTAATTTCAAATTCCAGATGGTATTCTCCGGCTTTATTTATGACGTGGTCAAGAAAGAATCCCGCCAATTCCTCTTGAATTGCTCGTATGCGATCATGTGGTAGGAGTTCATCCCACATCTGCCACGTCTAATTTGAAGAAGGGGGTCAATACATATATATGAATGAAACTCAACACAAATCATGGTAATAAAATAAAATTGTGAATATTATTGCTTACGCACTTGAAATTGTTTTTCAGAGTAGCCCCGCTTAGGGGTCGTCGCGTTGTAGATGAACTCTCAAACGTAGTATCCACAAAAATCATTGCCTTTTTCCTGCCACAAGCACTTTACGAGAAATAGAGTTCAATCAAACTGATAATCAAGCATGATAAATGGTATTGATGGAACAAGAATCAATGGGAGATGCGCGGAACTAGCTAGTAGTACTTACTTTCGGGTGTGTAAATC
This sequence comes from Elymus sibiricus, assembly GCA_039707655.1. Taxonomy (NCBI): domain Eukaryota; kingdom Viridiplantae; phylum Streptophyta; class Magnoliopsida; order Poales; family Poaceae; genus Elymus; species Elymus sibiricus. The sequence goes on from CM077675.1 coordinate 536,563,432, forward strand.
GCAGCTCCCTCGGCAGTGCCGGAACAATTGCGGTGAACTCTTTCCAAACCCTGCCAGACAAAGAAAATAATTACTTGATATCAGGAAATGAAAAAGGTTGCCGATATGATGCGATAATGATCGATTGAACTTACTTCTGGAGCATTTCAGTCATGTCCGCATATTCCTGGGGATCTTTTCATTTCGAGTCTAAGACGATTACTACTCCCCGCTCAAGGTTAATCTATAGCAGAATAAAGTGGAACCTGCGCACGCATGCATAACTCATCAATTACATTATTATAACCTCGAGTAATAAGGGAAACCGAATATGCACAAGACAGTAACACTCACTTGAAGTTGTAAGGAAAGAGTATTGTCCCTTTGTTTTGATTTTTAAGCAACGATTGTAGCAAGTTGTCCTTGGTTTGTGTGACATTGTTTTTAACCGTAAACTCATGTATGATATTTGGGTTAATGAACCCAATGTCATAGATTTGTGCTTTTCTGCATTCGACGATCTTCAATCTGCATAATATAGTGAGGATAATTATATATACATGCAATGAAAGAGCTGAGCTATATATATAGAGAGACTTAATTACAGAAGTAGTACTTACAGACAGTAGCAAGTCACGATTGTTTTGTCGAGGGCCTTTTGATTGTATAACTGGAATATCTCCTCAAATTCAACATTCAACTGCTCCATTCCAACGAGGTCGTGCTCCTCTTTAATTCTCAGCGTCAAAGCATCCTTCCTAGACTCCCGGCATGTTTTCATGTACCATTCATGCAATGTTCGCATCATCGTTGTTAGAGGAGGATGATCAGGTTTGACGAGAGGCCGCCCATACCGGTAACTGAAGTCGTCCACCTCCAACGGCTCAAACTGTACATCATCGCTCAGGTAATCACCAGGATTGGTACCGGGCACCATCCCCGGATGATTAGCGACGATATCGCTAGACACCTTGAGCGGGTGGCACGATTGGTTCGCCTGTTCGCCGAGCTGGGGAATTTTTTTCCCACTTCTTCATTTTGCTAACCTTGCATCACTGGAAGTACTTCCCGACCGCCGCGCGTCTTGATATGTCTTTTTAACACAGCGGTCAAAGTTGGAATCCGGCGGAGGCGGTGGTGGTCGCTTCAGGGCATCGATAGTGCGCATCATTTTCACCGGATCTAGCTTCTCCTTCGGAGGTGGAGTTTTCTTTGCAAAATGGGCCCTCAATTCGGCCTGACATATCTCCTCATTTTCAGACTCGGTCCTCTCATATGGTAACTTTTCCAGAGGCTTGAGAGATGGACCGTATTTGTATTCCCTCCCGCCTCTTCTTGTACTGCTAGCCACCGGAGCGGCGGCGTCTCTCTTCCGTCATTGCTTACGAGGCGGAGCAGGAGGCGGAGTGCTCCGACGCGCCGGAGGAGCCGGAGCGGCGGCGTCTGTCTTCTGCCGTTGCCGACGAGGCTGAGGAGGAGGCGTACTGCTCTGACGTGCCGGAGTAGGCGAAGGAGGAGGCGGAGTACTGCCCTCACGCGTCGGAGAAGCCGGAGAAGGAGGCGGTGTGCCCTGATCACTCGCCGGAGGAGGAGGAGGAGGAGGAGGCGGAGAGCCCTGATTCGCATGAGGAGGAGGAGGAGGCGGAGGCGTCCAGTTTGGAAGCTTGATGTACTCCTTCTTCCATAGACATGTACTCCTCAGAGCACGAGCCAGCTTATTCTCTCCTTCACCTGTAGACCGGTCAAGCTCGAGCTCCTCAAATCCCTCCATTACTTCATCCACCATCACAACAGCATAGCCATGTGGAATCGGTGAGCAGTGAAAAGTTCCGTTGGGTTGAGGAGGTGCAACAGAGCCGACAACCGCCTTGAAAGTGAGGTTCCGGCATTTCGTCATGAGCTCGCAATGTTGAGCCTCCGTGATAGTATCCACGGGGTAGATAGGAGCCGTGAAGTCAGGCTGAACGGGCTCCGTGGAAGCGACGTTGCTTCTCCGCTGAGATGGCGGGGTAGCTTCTGGGGTAGCTTCGTGCCGCTGAGATGGTTGGCCGGCAGCTCGCTGGCTCTCAGCTTCCTCTAGCTTTTGTAGTCTTGCATTCAGCTTCTGAATTTTGCTCAGCTCCGCTTTCCTCTTTATCTCCCGGCTTTTGTAACCGCCTACGTCGGGAAACCCAACCTTCCACGGAACGGAGCCTGGTGTGCCTCGTGTTCGTCCACGGTGCTCAGCATTCCCTAGGGCCTTAGTCAGCTCGTCCTTCTCTCTGTCGGGAATGAACGTCCCTTCCTGCGCTGCGGTGATATACTCCTGAAGCTTGTTCATGGGTATCGCAAGTTGCTCGTTCGTCCAACGGCACTTCCCTGTTTCAAGGTCCAAAGTTCCCCCAACCCCGAAGAACCAAGTCCTTGAACGGTCTGGCCAGTTCAATGTCTGTGGTACGACTTTTTTAGCAATCAGGTCATTCTCAGCTTTGTCCCACAACGGCCGGGCTTTGAGGTAGCCACCTGACCCCGTGTGATGGTGATACTGCTTCTTTGCAGCATTGGTCTTGTTTGTCTCTGACAGTTTCTTACTCTTGTCCAATGTCTTGTAGGCCACAAATGCGGGCCAGTGATCACGTATCTTCTCAAATCGGCCGATGAATTCTGGAGTCTCCCCTTTGTCGACAAACTTTGATTTCAACTCATTCTTCCACCTCCTGAATAGATCTGCCATCTTCTTAAGAGCACACGCCTTGACCAGTGGCTCTATAACTGGCTTATTCGGATCCTCCTCTGGCGGTAGGGTGAAATTGTCCTTCAGCGCAGTCCAAAGATCATCTTTCTGTCTATCGGTGACATAATCACCATCAGGGGCGCCGTCCTTAGGCTTATTCCATTGCTTGATGCTGATCGGTATGTAGTCCCTAACAATAGCTCCGCACTGAGCAGAAAATGCGTCCTTGGTCCGCTTGGGTTCAATCGGATGGCCATCGTGTGCGAGTGCTGTGATCGTGAACCTTTCTTCCTTGTGCAACCTCTTCTTCGGGCATCGTCTCGTTACCGAAGTTTGGCTCGATCCGGAGGGCTATAAAAGAAGAAAGAAGAGTTAATTAATATATGTACATACCAAAACAATTAATGCATCAATTAGCTAGTCAGCATGGGCTTAATTAATATATATACCTCGCCGGACTTTGCAACAGCTCCCTCCTCCGTTCGGTCACCGGAGCCGTCATCATGGTCTCCTTCTTCCTCCGGCATTCGGTCACCGGAGCCATCATGATCATGTCCTTCCTCCTCCATTGTTCGCTCACCGGAGCGATCATCCTCTCCTTCCAGACCATCGGTGTCGTTCCGGTTTGGCGAGAGGGGGTTGATCGATCGACGTCCCCCCTCATGTTGGAGAGTTACCGGAGTTTTCTATGAACAAAAAAAATACTACCTATCACATCTCAGTCCCGGCGCGTCGGCGAGGGCTCGAGAGTTGGTCGCCCGATATGTCCGACGTCCCCCCTCATGTCGAAGTTACCGGAGTTTTCTTCTAGGGGTTTGGGTGTCCTCGAGAGTTTGTCGGGTAGGGGCGGGAGGGGGTAGGAGATCGACAACGCTTTTTTTCTAGGGTTTGGGTGGCCTCGAGAGTTGGTCGCCCGATATGTCCGACGTCCCCCCTCATGTCGAAGTTACCGGAGTTTTCTTCTAGCGGTTTGGGTGGCCTCGAGAGTTTGTCGGGTAGGGGCAGGAGGGGGTAGGAGATCGACAACGCTTTTTTTCTGGGGTTTGGGTGGCCTCGAGAGTTGGTCGCCCGATATGTCCGACGTCCCCCCTCATGTCGAAGTTACCGGAGATTTCTTCTAGGGGTTTGGGTGGCACGAACCGGGACCAAAATTCTAACTTTTGCATATTCTTTGCATATGAACATAATACATACATTTTCTTTTTTTCTTAAATGTAACTTTTTTATATATGAACATACATACACAATTTTTTTCTAAAAATGCACATATATATGAACATATACATCAATCGACCCCCCCCCCTCATGTCGAAGTTATCGGGGAGTGGTTAGATCGACAACGACGTCGCTCTTTCTTCTATGAATAAAAAAACATCATCTCTAGAGCACCAGAGCTCCGATCGAGAGTATTCCGGATCCGTTGGAAAGCTCTCGGGGAGCCGATGCCAACGTGATGATAGGGGGGGTGCTCCCATGGCCTTGTTGGCATCTCTAGAAACATACATCTATGATCCCTCATACATACAAAACATACATCTATAATCCCTCATACATACATACATACAAACAAAAAATACATCTAAAAAAATACATATATGATCCCTCATACATACATACATCTAATAAAAATACTCCCTCATACATACATACATCTAATCTATGAACAAATTATGAACAAAAAAACAGCATATAAGAAAAAAAATAGAGGGGGCAGGGGCGGCGAGCTCACTAGGGGCGGCGAGGCGACGGCGACGTCGGGCGGGCAGGGGACGGGGCGGCGCGGCGACGGGGACGGGGCGGCGCGGCGACGGGGACGGGGCGGCGCGGCGACGGGGACGGGGCGGCGCGGCGACGGGGACGACACCGGCGACGGGGACGGGGTAGCGCGGCGACGGGGACGGCGCGGCGACGGGGAGGCGACGGGGACGGCGCGGCGACGGAGCGGCTCGGGGCAGCGCGCGGCAACGGGGACGACGACGGCGACGGGGACGGGGCGGCGCGGCGACGGGGACGGGGTGGCGTGGCGACAGGGAGGGGGCGGCGCAGCGACGGGGACGGGGCGGCGATGGCGACGGGGATGGGGCGGAGACGGCGACGGGGACGGGGCGGCTCGGGGCGGTGACGGCGACCACGGGGCGGCTCGGGGCGGCGCGCGGCGACGGGGACGACGACAGCGCGGCGACGGGGAGGCGACGGGGACGGGGCGGCGACGGGGCGGCTCGGGGCGGCGCGCGGCGACGGCGACGAGGAGCGGGCAGCGACGGCGACGAGGAGCGGCGCGGCGACGGCGACGAGGAGCGGCGCGGCGACGGGGACGGGGCGGTGACGGGCTCGGGGCGGCGACGGGGACGGCGGGCTCGTGGCAATGGCAGATGAAAACTGAAATTTTCTAAGTGTTTACTTATATAGAAGAAGAATTGGTCCCGGTTATGGGCACCAACCGGGACCAATGCCGACCTTTCGTCCCGGTTGGTGCCACCAACCGGGACCAAAGGTCTCTTTTCAGCAACCCAAAGGGCGGGAAGCAGAGACCTTTGGTCCCGGTTGGTGCCACCAACCGGGACCAAAGGGTGGCATTGGTCCCGGTTGGTGGCACCAACCGGGACTAAAGCCCTGTTCCTGGCACGGTGGGAGTTTAGTCCCACCTCGCCGAGCGAGGAGCAGTCGTACTGGTTTATAAGTGTGGCTGCACCCACCGTCTCGAGCTCCTCTCTACCGCAGGCTTATGGGCCTAACCGCTTTGCAACTGCCAGTGGGCCTATTGGGCCTTCTGCGGGGTTGAATGCCGTGGTGGCCCAGTAGGAGGCATTTTTTTTTTCCGGTATTTTTGTTTTGTTTTTTTCTTTATTTATTTTTTTAATTTTGTTCCAATATTTTTCTACCGTTATTTTAGTTCATTCTTTTTAACAAATAAATACTTTGATATTTTTAGTTGCATAATTTCCATTATTTTGTTTTGTTTTTTGCTTTATTTATTTTTGTTTTATTTTTTTCTTTATTTATTTCCAGTGTGTTTTATCATTATCTTTCTTTTTGCTATTAATGTTTTGAACAAAAAATACTTGGATAATTTTAGTTGCATAATTTTCATTATTTTTGTTTTGTTTTTTGCTTTATTTATTTTTGTTTTATTTTTTGCTTTATTTATTTCCAATGTGTTTTATCATTATATTCTTTTTGCTATTAATATTGTGAACAAAAAATACTTTGATAATTTTAGTTGCATAATTTTTATATAATTATAGTTTCAAAAATACTAGAGGTTTATAAAAGCTTTTTAGTTGATTCTTTTTTGAACTCCACTCCCACGATGTTTTGATAGAAATTAAAAAGCACTTCAAATGAACTCTGAAAAGGTTGAAAGTTGGCATGGTATCATCATTTCACCCAGATAGCATGTGCTAAAAAGTTGAGTGGGTTACGGCAAAAACTGGATGCACTTCGTGTACAAAATGGACAATCTCTTTCGAAGTATCAGGGTTTCGGACGAAAACTGATCTGTTACAAAGGGATTTCGTTTTTTTGAACTTATTTGAACTCCAGACTTTTTGTGTGTTGAAAGTGCACCATTCAAAGCCACATCATCAATTTTCAACCCTTTTTGACTTCATTTGGTATTTTCATGCATTTACTGATTTTTTTGAGCTAAATGACCCTGAAATTGAAAAGCACTACAAATGAACTCTGAAAAGGTTGAAAGTTGGCATGGTATCATCATTATACCCACATAGCATGTTATAAAAAGTTGAGAGGGTTATGGCAAAAACTGGATGCACTTCGTGTACAAAATGGACAAGCTCTTTCGAAGTATCAGGGTTTCGGACGAAAACTCATCTGTTACAAAGGAATTTCATTTTTTTGAACTTATTTGAACTCCAGACTTTTTGTGTGTTCAAAATGCACCATTCAAAGCCACATCATCCATTTTCAACCCTTTCTGACTTCATTTTGTATTTTCATGCATTTACTGATTTTTTTGAGCTAAATGACCTTGAAATTGAAAAGCACTACAAATGAACTCTGAAAAGGTTGAAAGTTGGCATGGTATCATCATTTCACCCACATAGCATGTTATAAAAAGTTGAGAGGGTTACGGCAAAAACTGGATGCACTTCGTGTACAAAACGGACAATTGAGCATCATCCTTTCTATTTGTCTTTTGTTTCTTTCTAAGTGTCTTTGTAAAAATGGAGTTGGAAAAATGAAATATACCGTCGGAAAATGAAAGGATTTCTAGATAGATCAACAAAACACACGGTTTCCCCTGCATACAGCCCGACGGTGGCTCATGAGTGCCCGCATATGAAATGCACCCTCGGACCGTATGCAGGGAATCCGAATGATTTGTATTCGGTCGATGAACTAAAGGATTTCTAGATAGATCAACAAAACACACGGTTTCCGTGCCCAAGGTTATAAAGAGTTGAGAGGGTCACCAAGGTAGAATTATGTAGAACTGTGGTGTGCTTGAGACCAAGAATGCCCGTCCCTACATATTATTGAGTCCGCTATTAGTGTGCCTTTTCCAGTCAGTCTCCCCTCATACCGTGATTGAGGGAGACCAATCTTCTTAAGGTCAGGAATGAAGTCAACACAAAACCCAATGACATCCTCTGTTTGATGGCCCATGGAGATGCTTGCTTCTGGCCTAGCGCGGTTACGAACATATTTTTTAAGACTCCCATGAACCTCTCAAAGGGGAACATATTGTGTAGAAATATAGGGCAAAGAACGACAATCTCGTCGACTAGATGAACTAGGACGTGCGTCATGATATTGAAGAAGCCCCCTCAATGCAACCGGAAGCAGTTGCGTCATAATCACGTTGCAGTCATGAGACTTTAGGTTCTGGAACTTTTTCTCTGCCATATTTATTATTCCCTTTATATTCGACGAGAAGCCAGACGGGACCTTCATACTGAGCAGGCATTCAAAGAAGATTTCCTTCTCTTCTTTGGTAAGAGCGTAGCTGGCAGGACCTTCATACTGCTTTCGATGCATTCCGTCTTTTTCATGCACACGTTGCTGTTCCTCCCGTGCCTCCGGTGTATCTTTTGTCTTCCCATACACTCCCAAGAAGCCTAGCAGGCTCACGCAAAGATTCTTCGTAACGTGCATCACGTCGATTGCAGAGCGGACCTCTAGGTCTTTCCAATAGGGTAGGTCCCAAAATATAGATTTCTTCTTCCACATGGGTGCGCATCCCGCATCGTCAGTCGGAACAGATAGTCCGCCAGGACCCTTTCCAAATATTACTTGTAAATCATTGACCATATCAAGTATGTGATCACCAGTACGGAGGGCGGGCTTCTTCCGGTGATCTGCCTCACCTTTGAGATGCTTTCCTTTCTTTCGACATTGATGGTTGGTCGGAAGAAATCGACGATGCCCCTGGTACACATTCTTCCTGCATTTGTCCAAATATATACTGTCGGTGTCATCTAAACAGTGTGTGCATGCGTGGTATCCCTTGTTTGTCTGTCCTGAAAGGTTACTGAGAGCAGGCCAATCGTTGATGGTTACAAACAGCAATGCTCATAGGTCAAATTCCTCTTGTGCATGCTCATCCCACACACGTACACCTCTTCCATTCCATAGCTGTAAAAGTTCATCAACTAATGGCCTTAGGTACACATCAATGTCATTGCCGGGTTGCTTAGGGCCTTGGATGAGCACTGGCATCATAATGAACTTACGCTTCATGCACACTCAAGGAGGAAGGTTATACATACATAGAGTCACAGGCCATGTGCTATGCTTGCAGCTCTGCTCCCCAAAAGGATTAACGCCATCTGCACTTAAACCAAACCATACCTTCCTCGGGTCACCTGTAAAGTCGCTCCACTTTCTCTCGATCTTTCTCCACTGCGATCCGTCAGCGGGTGCTCTCAACTTCCCGTCTTTTTTATGGTCTTTTTTGTGCCATTGCATCAACTTGGCATGCTTTTTGTTTCTGAACAGACGTGTCAACCGTGGTATTATAGGAGCATACCACATCACCTTGGCAGGAACCCTCTTCCCGGTGCGCTGGCCCTCAACATCACCAGGGTCATCTCTTCTGATCTTATACCGCAAGGCACCGCATACCGAGCATCCGTTCAAATCCTCGTACGCACCGCGGTAGAGGATGCAGTCATTAGGGCATGCATGTATCTTCTGCACCTCCAATCCTAGAGGGCATAGAACCTTCTTTGCTTCGTACGTACTGCCGGGCAATTCGTTATCCTTTGGAAGCTTCTTCTTCATTATTTTCAGAAGCGAACTAAATCCCTTGTCAGATACACCAATGTCTGCCTTCCATTGCAGCAATTCCAGTGTGGTACCGAGCTTTCTGTTGTCATCTTCGCAATTTGGGTACAACCCATTTTTGTGATCCTCTAACATGCGATCGAACTTCAACTTCTCCCTTTCACTTTCCCATTCTCTCTGTGCATCAACAATGACCCGGCGAAGATCATCATCGGGCACATCGTCTGGTTCCTCTTGATCTTCAGCTTCCCCCATTGCAGCATCACCGTATTCAGGGGGCGGGTAGTTGTCGTCATCCTCTTCTTCTTCGTTGTCTTCCATCATAACCCCTCTTTCTCCGTGCTTGGTCCAAACATTATAGTGTGGCATAAAACCCTTCTGAAGCAGGTGGAAGTGAAAGGTTTTATTGTTGGAGAAAGCCTTCGTATTCTCACAGACAGTACATGGACAATGCATAAAACCAATCTGCTTGTTTGCCTCAGCCGCTTCGAGAAAACTATGCAGGCCCTCAATATACTCGAGGTGCGTCGGTCACCATACATCCATTGCCGGTTCATCTGCGTGCATATCATGAATAGAGAAGTGACCAAATTAATAGAAATTCATCATCACATTAAAGCCAAATTACAGTAGTGACCAAAATAAATACATAACGTTCATACATAGTTCTCATTATTGAAGAACATATAGCTCTCTAGAGCATCTAATTAAAACATACATTGAAACTATAAAATTTAAATGCAACAACAAATGCGATCATAACCGCAACTAAGGTACCAATTGATCCAACGGCATAATGATACCAAGCCTCAGTATGAATGGCATATTTTCTAATCTTTCTAATATTCAAGCGCATTGCATCCATCTTGATCTTGTGATCGTCGACGACATCGGCAACATGCAACTCCAACTTCATCTTCTCCTCTTCAACTCTTTGTAATTTTTCTTGCAAGTAATTGTTTTCTTTTTCAACCAAATTTAACTTCTCGACAAGAATTTCTATGTCGGTTGGAATTTCCGGTTCACATACCTCCTAGATTAAAAAATCTATGTCACGTTGGTCGGCATAATTGTCATAAACACTAAATAAAACAAATAGTTATAAAAGATAATATATACCACATCCGAATCATAGACCGGACGAGGGCCGACGTGGGCGGATACCATGACCATGGCACTATATAATAACAAACAATAATAAAAGTAAGAAAATTACACAAGTATCTATCTAAATGATACAAGTAAGAACTTTTTTCTTTTAGAAAGAAGATAAGAAGAAGAGGCTAACCACGGTGGTGCCGGCGCCGAGATGGACGCGGGCGATCGATGGCGGTGAGGACGGGGACGGGACGGGATGGACCGCCAAACCTAAACAAATCTTGAGAAAAATGGAGCTTGGACAAGGAGCTTCGAGAGGAGAAAGCTTAAGTGTGGCTCGGGCATTTCATCGAACACCTCATGTGCATAGGAGGTGAGCTAGAGCACCACAAAGCTCTCCCCTCGCCGGCCAGAAAAACAAAGCAGTGTGGAGTGCTCTGCTCGCTGGCGGGGGGGGTATATATAGGCATCTCATTGGTCCCCGTTCGTGGCTGGAACCGGGACTAAAGGACCCCCTTTGGTCCCGGTTCCAGCCACGAACCGGAACCAATGGTTGTGGGCCAGGAGCGAGGCACACTGGTCCCGGTTCGTGTCTGGAACCGGGACCAAAGGGTCCAGACGAACCGGGACCAATGCCCCACGGGGCCCGGCCGGCCCCCTGGCCTCACGAACCGGGACCGTTGCCCCCATTGGTCCCGGTTCGTGACTGAACTGGGACTAATGGGCTGGCCCGGCCTGGACCAATGCCCTGTTATGTACTAGTGTAAGGAGGTGGAAGAATGAGTTGAAATCAAAGTTTGTCGACAAAGGGAAGACTCTAGAATTCACCGGCCGATTTGAGAAGATAAGAGATCACTGGCCCGCATTTGTGGCCTACAAGACATCGGACAAGAGTAAGAAAATGTCAGAGACAAACAAGAACAACGCTGCAAAGAAGCAGTATCACCATCACACGGGGTGAGGTGGCTACCTCAAAGCCCGGCCGTTGTGGGACAAAGCTGAGAATGACCTGATTGCTAAAGGGGTCGTACCACAGACATTGAACTGGCCAGACCGTTCAAGGACTTGGTTCTTCGGAGTTGGGGGAACTTTGGATCCTGAAACAGGGAAGTGTTGTTGGACGGACGAGCAACTTGCAATACCCGTCATGAAGCTTCAGGAGTATATCACCGCAGCGCAGGAAGGGACGTTCATTCCCGACAGAGAGAAGGACGAGCTGACTGAGGCCCTAGGGAATGCAGAGCACCCTGGACGAACACGAGGCACACCAGGCTCCGTTCCGTGGAAGGTTGGGTTTCCCGACGCAGGCGGTTACAGAAGCCGGGAGAGAAAGAGGAAAGCGGAGCTGAGCGAAATTCAGAAGCTCAACGCAAGACTACAAAAGCTAGAGGAAGCTGAGAGCCAGCGAACTGCCGGCCAACCATCTCAGCGACACGAAACTACCCCAGAAGCTACCCCGCCTGTTGGGGAACGTTGCATGGGAAACAAAATTTTTCCTACGCACACACAAGATCTATCCATGGTGATGAGCATCTACGAGAGGGAGAGTGAATCTACATACCCTTGTAGATCGCTAAGCGGAAGCATTAAGAAACGCGGTTGATGTAGTCGAACGTCTCCGCGATCCAAATCGCAAGTCGTCCCTCGATCCGATCACGAACTAGTGCCGAACGGACGGCACCTCCGCGTTCAACACACGTACGGCTTGATGACGCCTTCACCTCCTCGATCCAGCGAGCGATGGTGAAGTAGTAGATGAGTTCCGGCAGCACGACGGCGTGGTGATGTTGGTGAGGAACTATTTCAGCAGGGCTTCGCCTAAGCACTACTGAAATTATGACGTAGGAGGAACTAGAGGTTGTCGGCACACGGCTTGGGGCAATCTAATGTATCCCGTGTGCTAGCCCTGCCCTCTATTTATATGTTGAGCCTTGGGGTCTAAACTTGGAGTAAAAGCCTCCTCCAGGTCGGTTTTGCCCGCACAAGGTCGGTTTGGCCAGCAGGGAAAGAGTCCAACTCGGATCCCTGCAGTACCGCGCACAAGCGGTAGTACAGCTTACGATAAGCGGTAGTACCGCCTGTAGCGGTAGTACCGCTTACGTTAAGCGGTAGTACCGCCCGTAGCGGTAGTACCGCTTACGATAAGCGGTAGTACCGCCCGTAGCGGTAGTACCGCTTACGATAAGCGGTAGTACCGCCCCAGACGCCAGCAAAACTTCCTTCTGCACTTTCCAATACCTCGTGGGCTTTACCTCTTTGGCTCATATAAAGTGTTGCTGCACCCGAACACTTCGGTAAACATCCGGAACCCCTTCCGGTGAATTCCGGAACCCTTCCGGAAACCAAAACACTATTATCACATATATCAATCTTTACCTCCGGACTCTTCCGGAGATCCTCGTCATGTCCGGGATCTTATCCGGGACTCCGAACAACCTTCGGTCACCAACAAAATAACTCAACTATACTAATCGTCACCAAACGTTAAGTGTGTAGACCCTGCGGGTTCGAGAACTATGTAGACATGACCGAGACACCTCTATGATCAATAACCAATAGCGGGACCTGGATGCCCATATTGGCTCCTACATATTCTACGAAGATCTTTATCGGTCGAACCTCTATGTCAAGGATTCAGTTAATCCCGTATACTGTTCCCTTTGTTCTTCGGTATGTTACTTGCCCGAGATTTGATCGTCGGTATATCTATACCTAGTTCAATCTCGTTACCGGCAAGTCTCTTTACTCGTTCCGTAATACAAGATCTCGTGGCTAACACTTTAGTCACATTGCTTGCAAGGCTCATTGTGATGTTGTATTACCGAGTGGGCCCTGAGATACCTCTCCGTCACACGGAGTAACAAATCCCAGTCTTGATCCATGCCAACCCAACAGACACCCTCGAAGATACCTGTAGAGCACCTTTATAGTCACCCAGTTACGTTGCGACGTTTGATACACACAAGGTATTCCTCCGATGTCAGGGAGTTGCATGATCTCATGGTCATAGGAACAGATACTTGACATGCAGAAAACAATAGCAATAAACTGACACGATCATATGCTATGTTCGTAGTTTGGGTCTTGTCCATCACATCATTCTCCTAAATGACATCTCATGTAAATGGCTAGGAAACCTTAACCATCTTTGATCAACGAGCTAGTCAACTAGAGGCTTACTAGGGACACAGTGTTGTCTATGTACCCACACATGTATTTGAGTTTCCAATCAATACAATTATAGCATGGATAATAAACGATTATCATGAACAAGGAAATATAATAATAACCAATTTATTATTGCCTCTAGGGCATATTTCCAACAGTCTCCCACTTGCACTAGAGTCAATAATCTAGTTCACATCACTATGTGATTTACATTGTAATGAATCGAACACCCATACAGTTCTGGTGTTGTTCATGCTTAGCCCTTGGAAGAGGTTTAGTCATCGGATCTGCAACATTCAGATCCGTGTGTACTTTGCAAATATTTATGTCGTCCTCCTTGATATAATCGCGGATGGAATTGAAACGTCGCTTTATGTGTCTGGTCCTCTTGTGAAATCTTGGTTCCTTGGCTAGAGCAATGGCACCAGTATTATCACAAAACAGAGTCATTGGGTTAAGTGCACTAGGCACTACTCCAAGATCTGTCATGAACTCCTTCATCCAGACACCTTCCTTCGCCTCCTCCGAGGCAGCGATGTACTCCGCTTCGCATGTAGAATCAGCTACCACGCTTTGCTTGGAACTGCACCAGCTAACCGCACCCCCATTAAGAATAAATATGTATCCGGTTTGAGACTTAGAGTCATCCGGATCAGTGTCAAAGCTTGCATCGACGTAACCCTTTACGACGAGCTCTTGATCACCTCCATAAACGAGAAACATGTCCTTAGTCCTTTTCAGGTACTTCAGGATATTCTTGACCGCCGTCCAGTGTTCCATTCCTGGATCACTTTGAAACCTTCCGACCATACTTATGGCAAGGCTGACATCGGGTCTTGTGCACAGCATTGCATACATGATAGAGCCTATGGCTGAAGCATAGGGGATGACACTCATCTTTTCTCTATCTTCTGCAGTCACTGGGCATTGAGTCTTACTCAACTTCACACCTTGCAATACAGGCAAGAACCCCTTCTTGGACTGATCCATTTTGAACTTCTTCAAAACATTGTCAAGGTATGTGCTTTGTGAAAGTCCTATTAAGCGTCTCGATCTATCTCTATAGATCTTGATGCCTAATATGAAAGCAGCTTCTCCTAGGTCCTTCATTGAAAAACTCTTGTTCAAATATTCCTTCACGCCTTCCAACATTCCTATATTGTTTCCAATCAGCAATATGTCATCCACATATAATATTAGAAACGCTATAGAGCTCCCACTCACTTTCTTGTAAATACAAGCTTCTCCGTAAACTTGTATAAACTCGAACGCTTTGATCACCTCATCAAAGCGAAGATTCCAACTCCGAGATGCTTGCACCAGTCCATAAATGGATCGCTGGAGTTTGCAAACTTTGTCAGCATTCTCTGGATCGACAAAACCTTCTGGTTGCATCATATACAACTCTTCCTTAAGGAAACCGTTAAGGAACGCTGTTTTGACATCCATCTGCCAAATTTCATAATCGAAAAAGGCAGCTATTGCTAACATGATTCTGACGGACTTAAGCATCGCTACGGGTGAGAAGGTCTCATCGTAGTCAACTCCTTGAACTTGTGAAAAACCCTTTGCCACAAGTCGAGCTTTATAGACGGTGACATTACCGTCCGCGTCCGTCTTCCTCTTAAAAATCCATTTGTTCTGAATGGCCTTTACGCCCTTCAGGTAATACTTTCAAAGTCCATACTTTGTTTTCATACATGGATCCCATCTCGGATTTCATGGCCTCCAACCATTTCTCGGAATCCGGGCCCATCATCACTTCTCCATAGCTCGTAGGTTCATCGTTGTCCAATAACATGACCTCTAAGACAGGGTTGCCGTACCACTCAGGAGCAGTACGCGTCCTTGTCAACCCTACGAGGTTCGATAGCAACTTGATCCAAAGCTTCATGATCATCATCATTAACTTCCTCTTCAGCTGATGTAGGCTCTACAGAAACATCCTTCTGCGCTGCGCTACTTTTAGGTTGAAGTAAAGGTTCAACAACCTCATCAAGTTCTATCTTCCTCCCACTCAATTCTTTCGAGAGAAACTCTTTCTCAAGAAATGTTCCGTTTTTAGTGACAAACACTTTGCCTTCGGATCTGAGGTAGAAGGTATACCCAACTGTCTCTTTTGGGTATCCAATGAAGACGCATTTCTCCGCTTTGGGTTCCAGCTTTTCACGCTGAAGCTTTTTGACATAAGCATCACATCCCCAAACTTTAAGAAACGACAGCTTTGGCTTCTTGCCAAACCAAAGTTCATATGGCGTCGTCTCAACGGATTTTGATGGTGCCCTATTTAAAGTGAATGCAGCAGTCTCTAATGCATAACCCCAAAACGATAGTGGCAAATCGGCAAGAGACATCATAGATCGCACCATATCCAATAAGGTTCGATTACGACGTTCGGACACACCATTACGCTGTGGTGTTCCAGGCGGTGTCAGTTGTGAAACAATTCCACATTGTCTTAAGTGACTGCCAAACTCATAACTCAGATATTCTCCTCCTCGATCAGATCGTAGGAATTTAATCTTCTTGTTACGATGATCCACAACTTCACTCTGAAATTGTTTGAACTTTTCAAATGTTTCAGACTTGTGTTTCATTAAGTAAATATACCCATATCTACTTAAGTCATCAGTGAAGGTGAGAAAGTAACGATAACCACCGCGTGCCTCAATGCTCATCGGACCGCACACATCAGTATGTATGATTTCCAATAAGTCACTTGCCCGTTCCATTGTTCCAGAGAACGGCGTTTTAGTCATCTTGCCCATGAGGCATGGCTCACATGTGTCAAGTGATTCAAAATCAAGTGACTCCAAAAGTCCATCAGCATGGAGCTTCCTCATGCGTTTTATGCCAATATGACCTAAACGGCAGTGCCACAAGAAAGTGGTATTATCATTATCAATTCTACATCTTTTGGCATCAATGTTATGAACATGTGTATCATTACTATCGAGATTCAATAAGAATAAACCCCTCACATTGGGTGCATGACCATAAAAGATATTACTCATATAAATAGAACAACCATTATTCTCTGATTTAAATGAGTAACCGTCTCGCAATAAACAAGATCCAGATATAATGTTCATGCTTAACGCAGGCACTAAATAACAATTATTCAGGTTCATCACTAATCCCGATGGTAATCGAAGAGCGAGCGTGCCGACGACAATCACATCAACCTTGGAACCATTTCCCACGCGCATCATCACTTCGTCCTTTGCCAGCCTCCGTCTATTCCGCAGTTCCTGTTTTGAGTTGCAAATATGAGCAACCGCACCGGTATCAAATACCCAGGCACTACAACGAGATTTGGTAAGGTACACATCAATAACATGTATATCATATATACCTTGTTTGTTGTTGACCGCCTTCTTGTCAGCCAAATACTTGGGGCAGTTTCGCTTCCAGTGTCCAGTTCCCTTGCAATGAAAGCACACAGTTTCTGGTTTGGGTCCAGCCTTGGGTTTCTTCACGAGAGGAGCAACTACTTTGCCACTCTTGTTGGAGTTACCCTTCTTACCCTTGCCATTTTTCTTGAAACTAGTGGTTTTATTGACCATCAACACTTGATGCTCCTTCTGAATTTCAGACTCAGCGGCTTTCAGCATCGCAAACAGCTCGGCGACTGACTTGTTCATCCCGTGCATGTTATAGTTCAACATGAAGCTCTTGTAGCTAGGTGGCAATGATTGAAGAACTCTGTAAGTGATAGCCTCTGGCGGAAGGGGCATCCCCAATTCAGCCAGACGGGTGGAGTACCCAGACATTCTGAGCACGTGATCACTGATAGACCCGTTCTCCTCCATCTTGCAAGCATAGAACTTATCGGAGATCTCATATCTCTCGATCCGGGCATTCTTCTGAAAGATAAACTTCAACTCCTGGAACATCTCATATGCTCCATGACGTTCAAAACGTCTTTAAAGTCCCGGTTCTAAGCCATACAATATTGCACATTGAACTATTGAGTAATCTTCAAAACGAGCCTGCCAGGCGTTCACAACGTCTAGAGACTCAACTGGAGCGGGTGGATCACCAAGCGGTGCATCAAGGACATAAGCCTTCTGGGAAGCCGTAAGGATAATCCTTAGATTACGGGCCCAGTCCACAAAGTTACTTCCATCATCTTTCAACTTAGCTTTCTCTAGGAACGCATTAAAATTCAGGGGTGCTACTGCGCGAGCCATGATCTACAACATAAATATTGCAAAGACAACTTAGACTATTGTTCTAGATAATAAGTTTAGTTAATCATATTACTTAAAAACTCCCACTCAAATTGACATCCCTCCGATCATTCGAGTGTAACATGATCCAAATCCACCAACTCAAGTCCGATCATCACGTGAGTTGAGGTGGTTTCAATGGTGAACATCTTCATGTTGATCATATCTACTATATGACTCATGTTCGACCTTTCGGTCTCTTGTGTTCCGAGGCCATGTCTGTACATGCTAGGCTCGTCAAGTTTAACCCGAGTGTTCCGCACGTGCAACATGGCTTACACCCGTTGTATGTGAACGTAGAGTCTATCACACCCGATCATCACGGCGTGTCTCGAAACGACGAACTTTCGCAACGGTGCACACTCGGGGAGAACACAATTTATCTTGAAATTTAAGTGAGGGATCACCTTATAATGCTACCGTCGTCCTAAGCAAAATAAGATGCATAAAAGGATTAACATCACATGCAAATCATAAGTGACATGATATGGCCATGAACTCGTGCTTTTGATCTCCATCTCCAAAGCACTGGCATGATCTCCATCGTCACCGGCATGACACCATGATCTCCATCATCTTGATCTCCATCAACGTGTCGCCATGAGGTTGTCGCGCCGACTGTTGCTTCCACGACTATTGCTAACGTTTAGCGATAAAGTAAAGCATTACATAGCGCTTAATGATTGACACGCAGGTCATACAATAATTAAAGACAACTCTATGGCTCCTGCCAGTTGCCGTACTCATCGACATGCAAGTCGTGATATTCTATACAACACATGATCATCTCATACATCACATATATCTCATCATGTAATTGGCCATATCACATCACAACATACCCTGCAAAAACAAGTTAGACGTCCTCTAATTGTTGTTGCAAATTTTACGTGGCTGCTACGGGTTTGCAAGAACCGTTCTTACCTACGCAAAACCACAACGTGGTGTAGTGATTGCTTTTTGATCTTCTAAAAGAACCCTCTTCATTGAAACCGATTCAACTAAAGTGAGAGAGACAGACACCCGCTAGCCATCTTTATGCAACGAAGTTACATGTCAGTTGAAGGAACCGGTCTCGCATAAGCGTACGCGTAATGTCGGTCCGGGCCGCTTCATCTCACAATACCGCCGAATCAAGTATCAACTAGTAACGGCAAGCAATATGTATACACCCACGCCCACAACTCGTTTGTGTTCTACTCGAGATCTCATCTACGCATAGACCTAGCTCAGATGCCACTGTTGGGGAACGTTGCATGGGAAACAAAAATTTTCCTACGCACACACAAGATCTATCCATGGTGATGAGCATCTACGAGAGGGAGAGTGAATCTACATACCCTTGTAGATCGCTAAGCGGAAGCGTTAAGAAACGCGGTTCATGTAGTCGAACGTCTCCGCGATCCAAATCGCAAGTCGTCCCTCGATCCGATCACGAACTAGTGCCGAACGGACGGCACCTCCGCATTCAACACACGTACGGCTTGATGACGCCTTCACCTCCTCGATCCAGCGAGCGATGGTGAAGTAGTAGATGAGTTTCGGCAGCACGACGGCGTGGTGATGTTGGTGAGGAACTATTTCAGCAGGGCTTCGCCTAAGCACTACTGAAATTATGACGTAGGAGGAACTAGAGGTTGCCGGCACACGGCTTGGGGCAATCTAATGTATCCCGTGTGCTAGCCCTGCCCCTCTATTTATATGTTGAGCCTTGGGGTCTAAACTTGGAGTAAAAGCCTCCTCCAGGTCGGTTTTGCCCGCACAAGGTCGGTTTGGCCGGCAGGGAAAGAGTCCAACTCGGATCCCTGCAGTACCGCGCACAAGCGGTAGTACCGCTTACGATAAGCGGTAGTACCGCCCGTAGCTGTAGTACCGCTTACGATAAGCGGTAGTACCGCCCGTAGCGGTAGTACCGCTTACGATAAGCGGTAGTACCGCCCCAGACGCCAGCAAAACTTCCTTCTGCACTTTCCAATACCTCATGGGCTTTACTTCTTTGGCTCATATAAAGTGTTGCTGCACCCGAACACTTCGGTAAACATCCGGAACCCCTTCCGGTGAATTCCGGAACCCTTCCGGAAACCAAAACACTATTATCACATATATCAATCTTTACCTCCGGACTCTTCCGGAGATCCTCGTCATGTCCGGGATCTTATCCGGGACTCCGAACAACCTTCGGTCACCAACAAAATAACTCAACTATACTAATCGTCACCAAACGTTAAGTGTCTAGACCCTGCGGGTTCGAGACCTATGTAGACATGACCGAGACACCTCCACGATCAATAACCAATAGCGGGACCTGGATGCCCATATTGGCTCCTACATATTCTACGAAGATCTTTATCGGTCGAACCTCTATGTCAAGGATTCAGTTAATCCCGTATACTGTTCCCTTTGTTCTTCGGTATGTTACTTGCCCGAGATTCGATCGTCGGTATCTCTATACGTAGTTCAATCTCGTTACCGGCAAGTCTCTTTACTCGTTCCGTAATACAAGATCTCGTGGCTAACACTTTAGTCACATTGCTTGCAAGGCTCATTGTGATGTTGTATTACCGAGTGGGCCCTGAGATACCTCTCTGTCACACGGAGTAACAAATCCCAGTCTTGATCCATGCCAACCCAACAGACACCCTCGGAGATACCTGTAGAGCACCTTTATAGTCACCCAGTTACATTGCGACGTTTGATACACACAAGGTATTCCTCCGATGTCAGGGAGTTGCATGATCTCATGGTCATAGGAACAGATACTTGACATGCAGAAAACAATAGCAATAAACTGACACGATCATATGCTATGTTCATAGTTTGGGTCTTGTCCATCACATCATTCTCCTAATGATGTGATCCCGTTATCAAATGACATCTCATGTCAATGGCTAGGAAACCTTAACCATCTTTGATCAACGAGCTAGTCAACTAGAGGCTTACTAGGGACACAGTGTTGTCTATGTACCCACACATGTATTTGAGTTTCCAATCAATACAATTATAGCATGGATAATAAACGATTATCATGAACAAGGAAATATAATAATAACCAATTTATTATTGCCTCTAGGGCATATTTCCAACACCGCCATCTCAGCGGAGAAGCAGCGTCGCTTCCACGGAGCCCGTTCAGCCTGACTGCACGTCTCCTAGCTACCCCGTGGATACTATCACGGAGGCTCAACATTGCGAGCTTATGACGAAATACCGGAACCACACTTTCAAGGCGGCTGTCGGCTCTGTTGCACCTACTCAACCCAACGGAACTTTTCACTACTGTGCGATTCCACATGGCTATGCTGTTGTGATGGTGGATGAAGTAATGGAGGGATTTGAGGAGCTCGAGCTTGACCACTCTACAGGTGAAGGGGAGAATCGACTGGTTCGTGCCCTGAGGAGTACATGTCTATGGCAGAAGGAGTACATCAAGCTTCCAAACTGGACGCCTCCGCCTCCTCCTCCTCCTCCGGCGAGTCAGGGCACTCCGCCTCCTCCTCCTCCTCCTCCCCCTCCGGCGAGTGATCAGGGCACCCCGCCTCGTTCTCCGGCTCCTCCGACGCGTGAGGGCACTCCGCCTCCTCCTTCGCCTACTCTGGCGCGTCGGAGCAGTCCGCCTCCTCCTCAGCCTCGTCGGTAACGGCGGAAGACAGACGCCGTCGCTCCGGCTCCTCCGGCGCGTCGGAGCACTCCGCCTCCTTCTCCGCCTCGTAAGCAACGACGGAAGAGAGACGCCGCCGCTCCGGCGGCTAGCAGTACAAGCAGAGGCGAGAGGGAATACAGATACGGTCAATCTCTCAAGCCTCCGGAAAAGTTACCATATGAGAGGACCGAGTCTGAAAACGAGGAGATATGTCAGGACCAATTGAGGGCCCATTTTGCAAAGAAAACTCCACCTCCGAAGGAGAAGCTAGATCCGGTGAAAGTGAAGCGCACTATCGATGCCCTGAAGCAACCACCACCGCCTCCGCCGGATTCCAACTATGTCCGGATTATTAAAAAGACATATGAAGAAGCGCGGCGGTCGGGAAGTACTTCTAGTGATGCAAGGTTAGCAGAACGAAGAAGTGGCAAAACAATTCCCCAGCTCGGCGAACAGGAGAAGCAATCGTGCCCCCCGCTCAAGGCGTCTAGCGATATCGTCGCAAATCATCCGGGGATGGTGCCCGGTACCAATCCTGGTGATTACTTGGGGGATGATGTAATTTTTTAAACGGCTGAGGTAACAAAAGAAGAATATGAATACATGCACGGGAAGCCTCTCGTCAAACCTGATCATCCTCCTCTAACAACGATGATGTACAAATTGCATGAGTGGTACATGAAAACCTGCAGGGAGTCTGGGAGAGACACTATGTATATGGTAGTGAAACCAGAGCACGAATTCATTGGACTTCCCGTGATGCCTGTTGAATTTGTGGAGTTATTTCAGTTATACAATCAACTGGCCCTCGACAAACAACTCATGACTGCCTACTGTCTGTAAGTATTACTTCTATAGTTAAGTCTCTAGCTCAACTCGTTCATTGCATGTATATATAATTATCCTCACTATATTATGCAGATTGAAGATCGTCGAATGCAAAAAAACTAGGAATCTTCGACGTTGGGTTCATTAGCCCAGATGCCGTAAATGAATGGACGGTACGAAACTCAATCAAAGAGACCGAGGAGAACTTGCTAAAGTCGTTCCTTATACATCAAAACAAAAGGGAAATACTCTTTCCTTAAAACTTCAAGTGAGTGTTGTTGTCTTCTCTGTATACTCGGTTTCGCTTACTCGAGGTTAAGTAATGTAATTGATGAGTTATATATGCATGCGCAGTTTCCACTTTATTCTGCTATCCATTAAGCTTGACGGGGCATTAGTAACTGTCTTAGACTCGCGACGTAAAGATCCCGAGAATTATGCGGACATGACTGCAATGCTCAAGAAGTAAGTTCAGTCAATACCGGGACCATATCGGCATGCAACTTTTGTTAATTTCCTGATATCAAGTAATCATTTTCTTTGCCTGGCAGGGTTTGGAAGAAGTTCACCCGAAAGGTTCCCGGTCTAAACAAAGAGTTGCGATTTACGCACCCCAAAGTAAGTAGTACTAGCTAGTTCCGTGCATCTCTAGTTGATTCAAATTTTCATCAATATATCATTACCATGCTTGCTTATCAGTTTGATTGAACTCTATTCTCGTAAAGTGCTTGTACCAGAAAGAAGGGACTTCTTTATGTGCATACTACGTATGCGAGTTCATTCGCCACTCGACCTCTGAGCGGGGCTTCTCTGACAAACAATTTGAAGTACGTAAATAATATTCACAATTTTATTTTATATATTACCATCAATTGTGTTGAGTTTTATTCATATATATGCATGTATTGACCCCCTTCTTTAAATTAGATCTGGCAGATGCGGGATGAACTCCTACCACATGATCGCATACGAGCAATTCAAGAGGAATTGGCGGGATTCTTTCTTGACCACGTCATACCTAAAGACGGAGAATACCATTCGAATTTGTGATTGGATCTTAGGTACATGATGTTAGGGATTATAAAAGATGTTATATTGTATATATGTAGTAGCGTCGGATAGATATACGAAAACTTGTTGTTCGACCAATCTCTCGGAGAAAGAGAGGTCGATCACTTCTCTCTGTATATGTTCATGATGATCTTATGTACTTAATGGTTCCTTCATTTGCTTACTAGCTAGCGTGTCGAGTTCTCTCTATAGTAGCTAGCGTCGACCAAGCACGGAGAAAGAGAGGACACTTCTCTCTATTAGGTAGCTAACACAATATGAAACCCCTAAATTTTTTCTACAAAACCCCCTAAGCCCCCCCCCCTTTCAAAAAAAAAAACAAAAACCCCAGCTCCTGCCAGATGCTGACGCGTGGATGCCTTTTGGTCCCGGTTGGTGTTACCAACCGGGACTAAAGTTCCTCCTGCCTGGGCTCCCCGCAGCGGCCACGTGGAGGGCCTTTGGTCCCGGTTCGTAAGCAAACCGGGACTAAAGGTTTTGGGCTTTAGTCCCGACCCTTTAGTCCCGGTTCCAAAACCGGGACAAATGGGCCTCTGGAACCGGGACAAATGGGCCTTTTTCTACTAGTGCCTGAGAGTGGAGATGACGTGCTTCTGTTGTCACATATGCAATGCTTCAGAGCTGTGTATATTAAGTTTCCTAGTTCCTATGTATTATGTGCTTCCTGGGGTTTGGTACCACATATGTGCTTCTGTATCATTTGTGACATTTTTCGAACTTTTGTACAAATTGTTTCCAAGTACCTATTTATGGGCTTCGTTCTCTACACAACAATGGCAATGCTTCGGTACTACTTTGTTCCTGCTTCAACAACTATCAAGCTGTGTTTTCAATGGCTCAATACCACAGCAACAGTATCACATGTGACATGCTTCAATCATTAACAGGACATGCATGATTCCTTCCTTACACTTACACTATAACAACATTGTTCATGCATCAACAATCATAAAACTGTGTTTCAAAATGCAACTATATGGCTTCATAGTAGAACAGAATCATGACATTGCTTGGAGAAAAACTAGACTGAATTATGAAGCATAGCTTGTAGCTTTGGACACATGTTCATTGTGTGATGGAAATAAGTTTGGAATGAAAAGGAAGTATCGTCTGTCGTAGATGGAATCATACGTGATTATATGGATGTGGAGTCAATTTCAGAAGAATGTATGGAATATCCCGCAAAAAAAAAAAAAGTATGGAAGCATCTTGTTTTGGAAACCATCCAGGGAGTGGGGCAATCAACGTGATTAACGGGAGCTATTTTTACGGGTGATTAACGGGAGCGGACTGCTATTTAATGGACCCTCGTCTGTTTGTTATTCCCACGCGTGGGGCCTGACAGAAATCCAACAGAGAGACCGCTTCCAATCCTATGGCAAGAAGCTGGTCCGATGGGAAACAAAATATCGGGCGCTGATCCCAAGTGGTGCCCTTTTTAATTTCTCTCAATTTCAATTGATGGAAATGATAATATGATGACATGAACTGCTCATGATGCACGACAAGTACACTTTATTACATTTACACGTACGCGTGCGCGTGCGTGTGGTGTGGTGTGGTGTGGTGTGGCTTGTGAAGAGAATCGGATCAATGGCACAGCTCTCACCAGTTGGGCCGGATTTCCCAACCAAGGCCCTGTAAGCTTCAGCTACTCTCCTCAATCTAGCTTCGCCAATATACTCAAATCTCAATCATCAGTGCAAGGGAATTCGAATTGAGATGGGGATGAGGAAGAGAATACACGCTAGCTCAACCACACACGCTTCCTATCCTATCCTTTCCTCGGCCGAAGCCGCCAGCCACCCGTTACTGAAGGAGAGGGCCTGATATATAACAAGGATTAATGGACCCATTCTGGGCCGCGCAGCCTCGCTGGCACCTGTGTTTTCCGCTTGGGCCTGGCCCGTTGCTTGCTCATCTGATAGTCCTGTAGCTGATCTTGTGTTGACGCTGGCTGTTCAGTAGTGCCGCTGACAGGCCCAGATTTATCATTAGAATCCTGACATGAGTTACGAACTCCCCGCCTGTGCTCAGGTGCGTGGCATGGAACTTTGCAGTGCACCGCGGCGCCAGGTAGCAGAGCATCTCCACCCACACCGCCGCGATCAGCTCCCACCGCTCCGCCGCATCCTCAATGTTGTTGACCAGGCATCTTGCGACCGCGCGGGAGGCGAGGAGCGTGGACTGGTCGCCGTCATACTTTTCGTTCTCCAGCATCTCCCGGGCATGCCTCCTCCGGTAGTCTTGGCCGGCCCCCTTGCCCTTGCAGCCGGCAAGGTTCCGTTTGACTCCTTTGAGGGCCTTGTCGATGGAGAACCGGCTGCTGCTGCTGCGCAGCACATCACACTTGGCCACGAGGTACATCAGGTAGTCCGATAGCTCCTTGCTGGGGCCCCTGTACGGCGGGGCATGCTCCATGTTGTCGTCGTCGCCGGAAAAAAAGCATATGTCCGTCGCGACGTGCCAAACGAGGACACTCGTCGGGAAGTCGACGTTGCTGACGCTGTCGTGCAGCACCGTCGTCGTCCTCAACCCGCTTCTCACCCTACCGGCAAGCGCGCGCTCCCCGCGGAATCTGACGAAGTCCTTTTGCTCCATCCAGTTAGCCCCGGTGCTGATCAGCTTATCAAGGACGAGCTCCTTGAGCTCGCCAGAGACAGCGACATGCGTGGTGTCGCACTCCACGCCGATCCAACGAATGGCCCGTCCTACCACACTGGCCTTCTTTTCCTGGATGCACCCACAGATGAGGTCGTAGCGGGCTAGCTTGCCCGACCACAGCCGCCGGCTCGCCGGACGGACATACTTGACCAAGCGGAAGATTACATCCGCGCATGACCGATCGATTCCTTTGGCGACGCAGAACTCGTCGACCCCACAGTAGGTCCAGTAGGATGAGACGAGGATCATGGCAGAGGATGCCTCCAGCACGACGGCACCGACCAGCAGCACGTAGGAGACGACGACGTCGGCTCTGCTGTAGTCGTGGTGGTGTTCAGCCACCATGAACAGCACCAGCGCAGCAGAGGTGGAGATGAACGTCACCGCCTGGAGGGCCGCACCGACCAGCGGGTTCAGGTGGCAGTGGCGCATCCCGATCTTGGTGTAGAGGTAGTCGTAGATGAGCGAGAGCTGGAGTTCGACCAGCTTGTATGACTTGCAGGCACGGTCGGGATTGGGCTGTAACTTGCTGCATGCGTCAGGCATAGACCCGTAGTCATCTGATAGCCAAGAACGGGGCATGTCCATGAGCAGATTCATGTACAGCCCGAAGGAATTATACGCTTTGCGGACGAGTTCGGTGTAGTTCTTATTGATCTCCATCCAGTTGAAGTATCCGGACAGCATGCACACGCCATCCGTGGAGAGGATAGGGTCATCAAAAAGGAATGGGGTAGTGAACTTGCTCCGGAGTTCCATGGCGTTGGCGCCCTTGAGCGCGTACATCCTCTCGGCGTACTTGACGGTGCCGGACACGAACATGAGCGCCGTGGAAGCGGCTACAGGTAGTAGCCTTAGCCCATCGTCACTGCGCCATGACTTGGCAGCGACGTAGACGGACATGGCCTCCTGAGAGACGAGGCTCAGCAGGTGGCGCTTCCAGAGTGCGTTGTCTTCCACGGAGAAGGCGGTGATAGTCTCCTGCCCGCCAAGATGGTGCAGCAGGAAGGGCGCCCAGAAGAGCACCAGCTGGTGGACGGTGGTGGCGTGGAGGGCGAGGTGGCCGAGGACGAAGACGGCGAGGGAGTCGGCGAGGAGGTAGGCGAGCCACAGGAGCAGCCGGATGGCGCCGGAAGAGCTGCTCTTCCGGACGCCAGCAGAGAAGAGGAGGAAGGCTTGCAAGGCCAAGCTCGTGAGAACCAAGCACTGCATCTCCCATTCGTTCCAGAGTTGCTGGATGCGCCCCAACGAGCTGGTCGATCAGGAAGTAGAAGAAATTCGTCATCAGATTCGTTTGTTGTTGCATTGAGATATCGGGTAGGCGTGAACTTAATTTCGATATGGATTACCAAACCTGTGTTGAGCCGTGGCTTTTGTCATGTCCGAGCACCCTCATATCGCCCCAGCGTAGTAGTACGTAGCAGAGACAGGGGATTAAAGAAAGACAGAACAATTTATTTATAGACCACACTTGGACCGGCCCCTACACTGCCGGCACTCCATTCTTTGCTTGCTCAATGGAAAAGCTAGCCAGGCCTCCTTCCTGAGTTCTCCATCGCTCTGGAAGGATCCTGCATCTGCTCCAACCGCAAGCAAACGGCCTGCTGCCTAGGTGCGAACCGGAATCCAAGCAAAGACTGACTTAACAAGATACTCAAGAACGTTCTGGCAGCGACCCCATCACCTCTGCACCAGCCAGCAGTGGGTTTTTTTCTCGACCGGTAATTCCAGTATCTTGACGAAAATTACCGGTATTTAAATAATTTGCTCAAATTTGAAGAATTTTGAATAATTTTGGACGAATTTATGAAATCTGTTTGAAAAATCTCGAAAGGTATTTCCAATCCGTTGCCCACCGGTATTTTTTTCCTACCGAGAAAAAAAAAACTCCCAGCACTCGGCCTGTCCGGCTGCACAAGGGCAACGCCCGCTACTCGGGCCCGGCTCGAGTCTGTCAATGTTGAGTCGCATGGTAAGTTGTTCATGGTTAGGCGTGAGTGGCTAATCTCGGCTTTCACTCCATCCGACCACACTCGCAAGGTTGAGGTCTTTGAGGCAGATGTCGATGCGGGCACAAGAGTACCAGTGGCCAATGGTCTTGGCGGCCATGCATGCGATCTTCATCAACAGACGCTTCAGCTGCTTAGTTTCTTCTTCTGGAGAAGTGGAACATGATCTCATATATTTTCCCGATACAAACGATGTGTTCGACATGAGAACAAGGATTGTTTGACCTTTTTAGGTCCCGTGAGTCGGTTAGAAGACTATTTGGAGGGTGTGGGTTTTTCCCCCGGACCTAGTTGTGTAAATTACAAGCGGTATGTTTTCAACATCTGTTGGAGCAGTCCCTCGCTATCAAATTAAGACGATCAAGGAAGAAGGAGCAGTTTGTAAGGATTGAAACTGAAAGACTTCCAACTTAGTCAAAACTGCTAAACAAGGACACACTTCCCTGACCTGCAAGACCCCCTAGTTTCTATAAGGAAAATGACTACTCAATGCTAGTTGGCCAACCGATGCAGATCATCATATAACAGTGAAGCTATATATAGAAATATAGTACAATTGACTATGTGCCCTGTTGTTGAATTACTCGCAAGAGCATAGAAAAGATACTGTAGTATAATCTGCAGATGGTACTCCAAAATGTTCCAGCTACACTATTAGACCACTATACTCAGTTCATGATCAGCATTTGCAGTTAATTTATGTTAACTGTTAACATTTGCACAAACACGCTGTATAAGTCCAAAAAAAAATTAAGAAAAAAATAGTGAGATCGCTACATGAATATATGTGTAACATCCCAATTTTAGAATTTGAGATTACATAACATTCATATGAATTGCATCAAGCATTCATCCCTTTGTCTTGAAAATAGAATTTGAAAATCAAAGAACAAATACTAAATTCTCCAAATGGCTATACGGCAATGGCCTATGAAAAATATTTTGAATATTTATTTTGGACATAAAAAGTTTCCCTAAATGTCCAAAAACAATAATCATGATTTAACAAAATTTTAGAAACTGGTTTGAATCAATTTGGATTAGTAAAACAAAAGTTACAAAGAAAACGAGGAAAAAGAAAAAAGAAAAAAGAAGGAAATCAAAATGGGCCAGCCCGAATAGGCCGACCGGAGGTGCGCGGGAAAAAAAGGGTCGGTTGCTTTAAAAATCGTGCGAAATTTCGTTTTTGTTAACATACTTCTACTAAAACTTTTCTATCTCGGTCAATTTAACTCTGATATTACTTTTGTTTGTTTTCACGCGTTCTAGACTCGAAACTCGACCTTTTCCACCGATCTACACCTCTATATAAAGCCCTCAACACCGCAGGTCATCATTTTCCTTTTCGAAATCCCGAAATGCCATATCCCTGAAACTTATCTCGATTGTTTCGATCTCTAAAATTCATCGTTTGCCTGTGGCTTCAACAACAAAGTTGTCGATCTCATCAATATCTTTCAATCCCGACAAACCTCGCCTATTTTCATCCAGCGTAGCTCGAGAGTTTCGATTCGCAAGGTTTCAGATCTGACGAAGTAAAACTTAGATTTCTCCGCGCTCATTCCACCAAATCAGATGCCCTTTTAATCATAGGTAGATCTTTCAATTATCCACAACTTTCATGTTCAAAGTTTTCCGTTTTGACGTACGGATTTATCTATACAAGACAGATCTATTTCAAAGCCATCCGAAGACCAAAACTGAGCCAAGTCGAAGTTGGAGCCGAGCCGAAGCCGAAGCCGGAGCCGTCGCCGACGTCAACCAGCGAAGCAGCCGCCGACGTCGAAGCCGTCGCACCGGTGAGCAGCCCAAGTTTTGGTTCCCCACCGTCAGATCTCCATACTACGGTCCAGATCGAATCACCATCTGTAAAGAATATTCTGCAAAATATTCCCTAGAATATTCCCTGTTAATTCGAATATTAATAAATATCTGACAGAAAATTAAATAAACTTGTAAAATTCGTATTAAAATAATTACACCTCTGAAAATTATAAATAATATATGGTTGGACTCCTAAAAATGTGTAGAATTTGTTTCTGTAGTAAAATTTAACTTTCACTGAAGCTAAAGTTTTAATAATTTTAAACTCTTTAAATGTGTATTTAAATTGTAACTTTAAATCCGTAAGTCCAAATAATATGAATCTTTTTACATCTGGTTGCAAATTAAGTTATCTATACAGAGACATCAAAACCAAAATTTATTAAGCCAATTTATTACAGAATTGGAATTAAACCTTTTGAAACACTATAATTGATAGTTTGAAGTTAAGGTTTTGCAATAAATCTTTTTTCCATACATCATATAATATTTTAAATTAAATATCAGAGACCCAAATAATGGTTTGATTCTGTAGATATTAAATTTTCATGCATACTTTGTTGCATAAGCATGTATTGTTTTTATTGTGTTGTTATTTATTTCGTTTATCGTCGCATCGTGTAGATTGTGAGGAGTGCAATTTCTGCGATTGTGAGGACTGCGTGAACGACTACAACTATCAAGGCAAGTGGAGCTTTTGGTCATAAATATCCTATTTATTTTTCTATGAATGTAGAATTATTTTATTCGTAGTACTGCATGTGTAGGATTGTTTTTGTGATATATATTATGCTATGCTATCCTAGTGGAATATCCACATTATCTTGTCATGGATTCTTTTGTCGCCAACGTGTAGGTGATTTGCTTAGCTATGCTATTTTGATCGTGAAGAGGGAACTCAGACTATGGCTATATGTGATTAAAAGTATATGTTTTGTTATAAAAAAACTTGATTAATTAAACACCTGGGAAAATTGGTTTGGGCTACTTGTGAAAGGGTGGCACTCATAGGGGTCATGTCTATGGACCTATGGTGTGTGCACTGATGGGATTCGCGGCATAGAAAACAAAAAATTTCCTACGCAGGCACGAACAAAAGACCAAGATCCAATGTAGATGAGGCGATGCAACGAGTCGGGGAGTAGATCTACATACCCTCGTAGATCACGAGCGGAATCGTTTGATGAACACGGTCGGCGTAGGTGTACCGTACTAGCTCCGGTGTACCGTTCTTGCACCGATGTACCGTACTTGCTTCTTGATCCAATCCGATCGGAGCACCGCACGAACGGCACCTCCGAGGTGTCCACACGTACGGCTCGATGACGACGTCTACTCCTCGATCCAGCGAGCGTGGAGGCGTGGTAGTTGAGATCAATCCCGGTAGCACGACGGCGTGGTGGCGGTGGTGTAGGAATTTCTGCAGGGCTTCGCCAAGCTCTGCGGGCACCGGATATTTCGGCTTCACGAGGGCGGATATTCCGGCATGTGCTGGCCGGATATTCCGGCATGGATTCACCTGATATTCCGGCCTGGAGAGAGATGGTGGAGGCGGCGGCCAGCACGGGAGGGTTTGCGGCTAGGGCTTGGTTGATCTCGTATCAGCCGGCCTCCTTCCCTCTCCCTCCTTTATATAGGCGGCTAAGGGGCAGGGAGGGGTGCTGGAGTCCATCTAGGACTCCAGCAGCCCAACCGACTATGTAGTAGGTGGAGTCCTCCCAGAACTCTGCCTCCCCCCCCTTTTCTGGCGCCCGGCACACCGGATATTCCGGCCCCACTAGGCCGGATATTCCGGCCCACCGGATATTTTGGTCTACACTAGGCCGGATATTCCGGTCTCCAAAATCTTTCTCTCTGTGATGTCCCAGATCGGATCCGAGACTCCGAACCACCTTCGGAAATTACATACTTAATATCTCATTTATACCCTAGCGTCAATAAGCGTTAAGTTTGTGACCTTACGGGTTTGCAAACATGTGGACATGACCGAGACTCCTCTTGATCAATAATCACTAGCGGGACCTGGATGCCCATAATGACTCCCACATATTCAACGATCATTTATCGGTTTGAACCACAATGTCATCCAGTATTCCAATTCCCATGTCCTGCAATATTTTACTTACCTGAGGTGTGATCGTCGGTATCTCCATACCTAGTTCAATCACGTTACCGGCAAGTTCTCTTTACTCGTCCATAACACAACATTCCGTGTGACTAACAACTTAGTCACGTGTTTGCAAGCGATGTCAAATGTGCATTACCGAGAGGGCCCAGAGTATATCTCTCCGTCACGCGAATGGACAAATCTCACTCTTGATACATGCAACCCAACAAGCAACTTTCCGAGATACCTAATGTACACCTTTATGATCACCCAGTTACAAAGTAACGTTTGATACAATCAAAGTATTCTTCCGGTGCCAGGAAGTTGCGTGATATCATGGTTAAAGGAATATGATACAATACATATTAAGTGCAGCAAGTTAAACATCGTGACGCGATCACAATGCTATGCTAAGTTCGGGTCTGTCCGTCATATCATTCTCCTAATGATATGATCTCGTCATCGATCGAGAACACTTGTCCATGGTTAGGAAACTTCACCATCATTCAATCAATGAGCTAGTAGAGGCTTCTAGGGACACGGGTTTGTTTATTACACCACATATGTACCATGTTTCCGATTGATACAATTCGAGCATGGAGTATAAACGGTTTATCTTGATCATGGAAATACGATAGTCTAATATTATTATTGCCTCTAGGGCATATTTCCAACAGTCTCTCACTTGCACCAGAGTCAATAATCTAATTTAAATGGTAATAATCTAACACCCATGGCCTTCAGGTGTTGATCATGTTTTGCTTGCGGAAGCAGTCTTAGTCATCGGGTCAAGAACGTATTTCTGATCCGTATGTACTTTGCATATCATTTGCGTCTCTACGCAACACTCATTCCAAAAATGAGTCAGTATGGCTTTTGTATAGCTTTGGTCTCCTGATGGAACCTTAATTCTTTGGTCTGAATCATGTTGCTAATATTCTCACAATATATCTTCATAGATCTGACACGCTCGGAACTACACCAAGTTCACAAACTTCGTTGTCAAAACAACGATATACTCAACCTTTGTTTGTAGCTCAAATGTTGTTTGTCAAAAAAACGACTTACTAAGCCTTCATTCGTAGAATCCGTCACAATGTTCTATTTTGGAACTCATCCAAAACAGCATGGAACTTCCTTGCATCACATTGCGTCATAATGTTTAACTTTGGAACTCATCCAAATCCAGTATGAAACTATCTTCCAACCCATTGCGCCACTTTTATTAAACACACATTAGCCTAATTGAGATTTGAAATCCACTCGTATATATGACGAAACCTAGTGTCGGTGTAACACATTACAATGATTTGTTTGTTACTTCCTCATACGAGATATATTCTTAATTCTTCCAAAAGCTCTTAAGAACATTCTTATACTGTTGTCCAATGATCATCACATGAATCATCCTGGTATATGATGTAACATTTTAGAGCATCAGACATCTGTTTGTGTATATATCATGGCGTTCATGATTAATTAAAACCACTCACGTGTTTTACTCGTCAAGTGTCCAACACACTCAAGTCCTGTTAAAACTCCATACGATAAGAACACTTTCTTGAAGTTTCTATATTGAACTACTTCAATATCTCTAATATGTACTTTGACTTAACCTTATTAGACGCATCAATCTATTTCCGCATATCTCGATGCTCAACATGGTTATAGCCTAAGCCCTTTCAATAAAAACTAATTTTCAGTGAAACTTTAATTGTGCCAAGTAAAGATACATGATTTTAATCAACTTATATGTCGTCCACATAAAGTATCATGAATCTGCCTTAGCGCTCCCACTTAATTTCTTGCAAACGCAAGCATCTTCGCTGTTGCCGATGAAACCAAACTCCTTTGACTTTTCATCCAGTGAAAATTTAAACTCCGTGATGCTTACTTCATTCAATGAAGTTTGCATGCCCTTTCTAGATTTCTCCGGATTGACAACACCCTCGGATGTATCAATCATACGTTCCTGGTTAGTATTCCATCTAAGGAACACAGTTTTGTTATCTAACTGCCATATCTAAATATGCAGTGATTGCTACAACAATCCATACAGACTTTTAAGCATCGCTACGGAAGATCCAAATCTTGTCGTAGTCAACCCCTTGAACTTTGTCGTAAACCAATTTCCGACATCTTGAGCTTATTTCATGGATCTTGGCATCCATGTCTGTTTATTCATAAGTCCATTTACAATTGTGAAGCTTCAAGTAAAGCTTGACTTGCGTGCATAGATGTCATCTCGGATTTCTATGGCGTCTAGCCATTTAACGAAGTCAGGGCCCATCATCGCTTCTTTGTATATAGTCAGTTCATCATTGTCCAACAATAATGATTCGTCTTCAAATCTCGTATTTGAATACGAATATGTACCCGACCTTTGAATACGAATATGTACCCAACACTAGTAGAAAACAGACCTTTCGTCCCGAGCATTAGTCCCGGTCTGGTCACGAGCCGGTACTAAAGATGGTATTAGTCCCGGTTCGTGCCGGCTCCAACGGCTAGGAGCAGGGCGACCTTTAGTACCGGCTCGTGAGCGATCTTTAGTACCGGTTCGTGTCACGAGCCGGTACTAAAGGGGGCGTGGCAGGCTGTTGGTCAGACTTGGGCCCCGCTTGCACCTTTAGTACCGGCTGGTGATACCAACCGGTACTAAAGGGCAACCTTTAGTACCGGTTGGTGTCACCAGCCGGTACTAAAGACTTCCTACATATACGCTTCGTCCGCAGCCGATCGAAGGGGCTCTCATTTCTCTGTTTTCTCCCCTGTTCTTCTTCTTGCTCGAAGCTCATCCTCCATTTTGCCAAGGATTTGTCAAGATTTAAAGGCACCCCATCTATCCAAGTGTTCATAAAGGTTAGCAACTTTGCTCCTTCATCTCTCATTGCTAGATTAGCTTGTGGTATGCTCAAAGATATGTGATTTGTGGGTTTTAGCTAGGTTTTGGAGGAGTGATCATTATGTGGGAGTTTATTTGATTTATATGCAATTTGAGCTCAAATTAACTTGTTAGGTTGCATATGTGTAGGTGTGGTTTATTTGGTGCCTTCCCATCCCCGTCCTAACCACCGTCGATCGTCCGCACCGTCTCGTCGCGGCACCAGCCACCTTGGTGAGCCTCTTGTTCTTCTTAAAACCTTTTTGTTAAAAAAAATTACTTGTATGATTTAGATAGCTGCGTGTACGATTTACTTACTTGTATTATTGTTAGTTATTCTATAGTTTCATGGTTATGGTATCAGCCCACGTCGGCCCTCGTCCAGTCTATGATTCAGATGTGGTATGTCGTTATCTTTTATAACTATTTCACACATCATCTAATGTCTATGACAATTAATTATGCCACCAAATTGACGTAGATGTTTTTATCTATAGGAAGTAGTTGAACCAGAAATTCCAACCGACTATGCAATTCTGCTCGAGAAATTAACACAAGCTGAAAAAGAAATTGATCATTTAAAAGAAAAATTGAAAAGAACTGAAGATGAGAAGATGGGATTGGAGTTGCATGTTGCCGATATTGTCGATGATCACAAGAACAAGATGGCTGGAATGCGCTTGAAGCTTAGAAAGATTAGAAAATATGCCATTGATAAAGAGGCTTGGTATCATTATGCCATTGGCTCAATTGTTACTTTAGTTGCGATTATGATCGCATTTGTTGTTGCATTTACATGTTTTAGATAGTTGTATGTTCTTTTATGAGATGTATGTATGAACTATAAGTATCTATTATTTGCAGTAATAACATTTGGTCACTGCTAGCTCTACTTTTGGTTGTAATGTGATGATGAAATTGTATTAATTTGGTCACTTCGATGTTGTGTATTGAACATGAGCCGGCAATGGATGTACGATGACTGACTAAGTCCGGGGTTTCTTAATGGCCTGCATGATGTTATTCATGTGGCTGAGGCAAACAAGCAGAATGGTTTCATGTGTTGTCCATGTCGTGACTGTAAGAATGATAGGAATTACTCTACCTCAAAAACCCTTCACTACCACCTGCTGAAGTCCGGTTTCCTGTCCGGCTATAGCTGTTGGACCAAGCACGGAGAAAGAGGGGTTATAATGGAAGACAATGAAGAAGAAGAGGATGATGACAACTATCCTTTCACCGATACAACAATGGGGGAAGCTGAAGAAGAGGCATCAATGGGGGAAGCTGAAGAAGAGGCATCAGATGAGCCCGCTGATGATTTGGGTCGGGTCATTGCTGATGCAAAGAGAAACTGCGAAAGTGACAAGGAGAGGTTGAAGTTGAAATGCATGTTAGAGGATCACAAGAAATTATTGTATCCAAATTGTGAAGATGACCAGAAAAAGCTGGGTACCACACTGGAATTGCTGCAATGGAAGGCGAAGAATGGTGTAACTGACAAGGGATTTCAAGAATTGCTGATAATGATAAAGAAGATGCTTTCAAAGGATAACGAATTGCCTGAAAGTATGTACGAAGCAAAGAAGGTTGTCTGCCCTCTAGGATTAGAGGTGCAGAAGATACATGCATGCCCTAATGACTGCATCCTCTACCGCGGTGAGGAGTACGAGAATTTGGATGCATGCCCGGTATGCGGTGCACTGCGCTATAAGATCCCCCGCGATGACCCCGGTGATGTGGAGGGCGAACGCCATAGGAAGAGGGTTCCTGCCAAGGTGATGTGGTATGCTCCTATAATACCACGGTTGAAACGTTTGTTCCAAAATAAAGAGCATGCCAAGTTGTTGCGATGGCACAAAGAAGAACGTAAGAAAGACGGGATGTTGAGAGCACCCGCTGATGGGTCGCAGTGGAGAAAAATTGAGAGGGAGTTCGAGGACTTTGCAGCTGACGCAACGAACTTATGGTTTGGTCTTAGTACAGACGGCATGAATCCTTTTAGGGAGCAGAGCTCCAGTCACAGCACCTGGCCCGTGACTCTATGTATCTACAACCTTCCTCCTTGGTTGTGCATGAAGCGGAAGTTCATTATGATGCCAGTGCTCATCCAAGGCCCTAAGCAACCCGGCAATGACATTGATGTATACCTAAGGCCACTAGTTGATGAACTTCTACAGTTGTGGAAAAAACCAGGTGTACGTGTGTGGGATGCGCACACACAGAAGGAAATTGACCTACGAGCGTTGCTGTTTGTAACCATCAATGATTGGCCTGCTCTTAGTAACCTTTCAGGACATACAAACAAGGGATACAATGCATGCACGCACTGTTTAGATGATACTGAAAGTATATATTTGGATAAATGTAAGAAGAATGTGTACCTGGGACATCGTCGATTTCTACCGATCAAGCATATCTTAAGAAAGGCAGGCAACCATTTCAAAGGTGAGCCAGATAACCGGAAGAAGCCTGGCTTCCGTACTGGTGAATATATATTTGATATGGTCAAGGATTTACAGGTAATCTTTGGAAAGGGTCCTGGCGGACAATCTGTTCCGAATGACGCCAACGGACACGCACCCATGTGGAAGAACAAATCTATATTTTGGGAACTTGAATATTGGAAAGCCCTAGAGGTCCGCAATCCAATCGACGTGATGCACGTGACGAAGAATCTTTGTGTGAACCTGCTAGGCTTCTTGGGCGTGTATGGAAAGACAAAAGATACACCGGAGGCACGGGAGGACAAGCAAAGAATTAACGAAAAAGACGGCATGCCTCCAAAGCAGTATCAAGGTCCTGCCAGCTACGCTCTTACGAAAGAAGAGAAGGAAATCTTTTTTGAATGCCTGCTCAGTATCAAGGTCCCGTCTAGCTTCTCGTCGAATATAAAGGGAATAATAAATATGGCAGAGAAAAATTTTCAAAATCTAAAGTCTCATGACTGCCACGTGATTATGACGCAATTACTTCCGGTTGCACTTAGGGGGCTTCTACCGGAAAATGTTCGATTAGCCATTGTGAAGCTATGCGCATTCCTCAATGCAATTTCTCAGAAGGTAATCGATCCAGAAATCCTGCCAAGGTTACAGAATGACCTGGTCCAATGTCTTGTCAGTTTCGAGTTGGTGTTCCCTCCATCCTTCTTCAATATTATGACGCACGTTCTAGTTCACCTAGTCAAAGAGATTAACATTCTGGGTCCTGTATTTCTACACAATATGTTCCCCTTCGAGAGGTTCATGGGAATCTTAAAGAAATATGTTCATAACCGTGCTAGGCCAGAAGGAAGCATCGCCAAGGGATATGGAACAGAGGAGGTTATTGAGTTTTGTGTTGACTTTGTTCCTGACATTAAGCCGATTGGTCTTCCTGAATCGCGGCATGAGGGGAGACTGGGTGGAAAAGGCACATTAGGAAAGAAAGAAGCAATAAATATGGACGGGCATTCTTTCACTCAAGCACACTAGACGGTTCTACAAAATTCCACCTTGGTGACTCCATATATGGAGGAACACAAGGATATTGTACGGTCCAAGAACCCGGAGCAGTCTGACCCCTGGATTGAACGTAAACACATGGAGACTTTTGCCGGTTGGTTGCAAACCAAGCTCATCAATGACAACGATGTTCCAGATGAACTGTACTGGTTGGCCAAGACACCAAGTTCGACTGTAACGACTTTCAAAGGGTACGAGATAAATGGGAATACATTTTACACGATCGCCCAAGATAAAAAGAGCACCAACCAAAATAGTGGTGTCCGCTATGATGCAACCAACTTTCAAGACACATATTATGGTTACATAGAGGAGATATGGGAACTTGACTATGGACCTGATCTTAAGGTCCCTTTGTTTCGGTGCAAATGGGTCAAATATACTGGAGGCGGGGTACAGGTAGACCCGCAGTACGGAATGACAACAGTGGATCTCAACAATCTTGGATACACAGACGACTCATTCGTCCTAGCCAATGATAAGGCTCAAGTTTTCTATGTCAAGGACATGTCTAGCAAACCGAGGAGAAAAAAAGATAAGGAAGCGAATACATCATACGATGAGCCAAAGCGCCACATAGTTCTTTCAGGGAAAAGAAACATTGTGGGAGTGGAGGACAAGACAGACATGTCAGAAGATTATGAAAAGTTTCATGAAATCCCTCCCTTCAGAGTGAAGACTGACCCAAGCATCCTGTTAAATGATGAAGATTCTCCATGGTTACGGCGCAATCATAAGCAAGGGACAAACACGCAGAAAAAGTCTTACACCGCGAGATCCCACTCTAGGATGTGACCGGCTTCATCGTCATCACTTTCTATGTGAAGGACATGCATGCATTTTCTAGCATGGTATCTTTGTAACAGTTTGTACACGAAGTGCATCCACTTTGTACACGAAGTGTAACAGTAACCCTCTCAACTCTTTAGAAGTTGCTATGTGGGTGAAATTATGATGTCATGCCAAGTTACAACCTTTTCATAGTTCATTTGTACTGCTTTTCAAATTCAGGGTCATTTAGCTCAAAATAAATCATTAAATGCATGAAAAATATCAAATGAAGTCAGAAAGGGTTGAAAATTGATGATGTGCCTTTGAATGGTGCATATTGAACACACAAAAAGTATGGAGTTAAAATAAGTTATTAAAAATGAAATCCCTTTGTAATAGATGAGTTTTCGTCCGAAACCCTCATACTTCGAAAGAGATTGTACAATTTGTACACGAAGTGCATCCAGTTTTTGCCGTAACCCTCTCAACTCTTTAGAAGTTGCTATGTGGGTGAAATTATGATGTCATGCCAAGTTACAACCTTTTCAGAGTTCATTTATACTGCTTTTCAAACTCGAGATATGACATTTCAAATGCCATTTAATCAAATTGTCTTATACAGCAATTGAAGTTGTTCAAACATGCATGGAAATGCCATAAACAGATTCTTTATATTTTTCTGATATTTTTTCATATATTATTTATTTCCATTGGAGTCATAGATTTTTTTCTATGATTTTTTAAAGTTTAGGGGTTTTCCTGAAAATAATAATGAATATTGAATTAAAAAACCTTTAGTACCGGTGCGAGCCATGTACCGTACTAACGGTCCACCGCCCCGCGCATTTTTTGGGGAGGACCTTTAGTCCTTTAGTACCGGTGCGAGCCACGCACCGGTACTAAAGGTCCTCCCCGTATAAATAGTGGAGGACTCGTCCCGGTGCGAGCCACGCATCGGGAGAAGTTCATTTGCGCGCCGCCAGGCTGCCGGAATCCGCCGTCGCCGCCGCGCGCCGCCCCGAGCCCGTGCCCCGACCCCGCCGCCCCGACGCCGCGCGCCGCCCCGAGCCCGACGCCGCGCGCCGCCCCGACGCCGCGCGCCTCCCCTACGCCCGACGCCCCGACGCCGCCCGCAGCCCCGCCGGCCGCCCCCGCCCCTGCCGCCGGCCGCCCCCGCCCCCGCCCCTGCCGCCGTAAGTCTGCCCTCTTTTTTTAAGGTTTAGTTAAGGTTTAATTTAGTTTAGATTTAGATTTTGTTTAGTTTAGGTTTAGTTTAGGTTTAATTTAGTTTAGTTAGTTTAGTTAGTTAGGTTAGTTTAGTTAGTTAGTTAGTTAGTTAGTTAGGTTAGTTTAGTTAGTTAGTTAGTTAGTTATTTAGTTAGTTAGTTAGTTTAGTTAGTTTAGTTAGTTAGGTTAGTTTGTTAGTTAGTTATTTAGTTAGTTAGTTAGTTTAGTTAGTTTAGTTAGTTAGGTTAGTTTGTTAGTTAGTTAGGTTATCAGGTTAGTTTAGTTAGTTTAGTTAGTTAGGTTAGTTTAGTTAGTTAGTTAGTTAGGTTCTTAGGTTATTAGGGTTTGTGTTAATTTTGTTAGATGCTAAGTGTTATTTAATTTGTTAAGTGTTATTTAATTTGTTAGATGCTAAGTGTTAATTTTGCTAAGTATTATTTAATTTGTTTTCATAATTAAGTGTTTCTTCTCGACGTCGACGATGCCGATCCCGCATCCTCGTCGTCGAGTCGCCGGAGGAGGTCACTTGCTTGAGCCGAGGGGCCCTGTCAGGGACTGGGCTCCGCCGGGCTGGTACTGGGAGGTGCTGCCTTCCGGGCGGCGCAGCTTGGTGAGGAGCCAGCCCGTCGTCGACCCGGAGGTTCTGTCGTGGTGGCCGCATGGGCCACGGACGATTCGGAGGCTTGAGTCCCCCGCGGAGGTGGTACAGTACCATGTCAGCAAGGAGAACGAGCACGTCCGTCGCTACATGGCAGCTTTGGAGGCTAGGTCCGACAATACCTAGCAGATTCTTCAGGGATCTCACTGGAGCTATGTTCCTGTGATGGTTCCTTCTCTTTGGGTGTCCACCGCCCGCCCCGATATCCGCCGGGCGCTAGGGTTCTAGCTAGATCGATATATTAACTACTATATATGTATTCGATGATGCATTATTAATTAACTATCAGTTATTTTGCTTCTTGAATGCATGCTAATTTGAATACTAATTTGTTTTATCTATATTATTATGGATTAGTTATTAAGCTATGGACAATACCGGTAGAGCTCATGAAGAGGACATCTTCGACATGATACGCTCCTCCGAAAACCCAGCGGACCTTCAGGGTGAATCACATGATGTTGACGGCTCACAATATCTGAACGATTACGGTGATGGATGTGAGGCCGAGGAAGAACAACTTATGTTCCAAAATCCTGAACAACTAACAATGTCTGGCGAGGTATATACACATATTAGCCTCTGGTGATCATTACATGTGTATTAATTGATTTGTATATATATATATATATATATATATATATATATATATATTAACAAATCTTTTTTCTTTTAGTTATCAGCCCTCCGGATCGAGCCAATCTAGTAGAAAGGTACGAGGTGGTGCCAAAATATTGGACGGCAACATAAAGCTCAATCTTGATGCTTTCAAACATAATGGCGCACCGACTCACCCTGAAGCCAATGCCAAGACATTTGTGGGTCAATGCGGAGTGGTTGTTAGGGATGGAGTCCCGATCACAATGCAAGAATGGATTCAACCAAACAACCCAAAACCAGGAGTGAATTATGTCGATACAAGAATTAAAGATGCCCTTTGGCGAGATCTCATGGAGCATTTTATCCTACCAGATTCTCTCTCGGAGCGCCAAAGGGACAAAGTCAAGGAGTTTGCTCTCCATAAGATGTCCGGCGCGTTCCAGACTTGGAAGAAAAGATTATGGACCGAGTACAACGCTAGAGGCCAGAAGGCGCCCGAATTCATAGGAATATACGAGAAGGTAAGGAATCACTGGGACGCATTTATCGAGTACAAGACATCGGAAGCTGCTAGGGAGAAGTCGGCAAAGAATAAGCTAAATGCGAAGAAAAAAAAGTATCACCATAAACTAGGGACAGGTGGATACAAGTCAGCCATTCCTAAGTGGGATGCATTAGAGAATAAGATGCATGCTAAAGGGATCACTCCATTAACCTTCAACTGGCCCAAGAGGTGCAGGAATTGGTTTTTTGCGCATGGGGGAAAGTTGGACCCAGCAACAGGGAAGATTATTGCACTGGCCAGTCTGAAGCATGCATCAGATGAGTTGATTGAAGCAATAAAAGCTGCCCAAGAAGGACGGTTTCACCCCGATAGAGAGAACGACGAGCTTACACTCGCCCTCGGGAATCCCGAACACGGAGGACGAACACGAGGCGTGGGCGTTGTTCCGTGGTACAAGGGGTTTGCGGGATGTAAGGACAGTTATAAAAGCCGTTCGAGAAAAAAGAAGGTGGAAGCAGACCGACTTTCAAAGTTGGAACAAAAGTACGAGCAGCAGCAGCTGCAGATACAGGTACTGACCCAGCAAAGGGAAACTCCGCAGCAGGAGGCAGGGGAACCCGTCCCATCTACACTGCCGAAAAGCAGCGTGGGTTCCACGGGGGCACCGCTGGGTCACACCCCCGTGGATGATATCACCGAGAAGACATCTTGTGAGCTAATCCAGAAAATGAAGAACATACCCGTGCGGGTCGCGACAGGCTATGCTTTACCAAATACACCTGATGTTCTCTGGCATTGCAATCCGGTTCCAGCTGGGTATGCTCGTGTCGCGGTGGACGCAATAGAGCCAGGATATGATGAACTATTGCTTGACATCCCTAGAGGCAATAATAAATTGGTTATTATTATATTTCCTTGTTTATGATAATCATTTATTATCCATGCTATAATTGTATTGATTGGAAACTCAAATACATGTGTGGGTACATAGACAACACTGTGTCCCTAGTAAGCCTCTAGTTGACTAGCTCGTTGATCAAAGATGGTTAAGGTTTCCTAGCCATTGACATGAGATGTCATTTGATAACGGGATCACATCATTAGGAGAATGATGTGATGGACAAGACCCAAACTACGAACGTAGCATATGATCGTGTCAGTTTATTGCTATTGTTTTCTGCATGTCAAGTATCTTTTCCTTTGACCATGAGATCATGCAACTCCCTGACATTGGAGGAATACCTTGTGTGTATCAAACGTCGCAACGTAACTGGGTGACTATAAAGGTGCTCTACAAGTATCTCCGAGCGTGTCTGTTGGGTTGGCATGGATCAAGACTGGGATTTGTTACTCCGTGTGACGGAGAGGTATCTCAGGGCCCACTCGGTAATACAACATCACAATGAGCCTTGCAAGCAATGTGACTAAAGTGTTAGCCACGAGATCTTGTATTACGGAACGAGTAAAGAGACTTGCCGGTAACGAAATTGAACTAGGTATAGAGATACCGACGATCGAATCTCGGGCAAGTAACATACCGAAGAACAAAGGGAACAGTATACGGGATTAACTGAATCCTTGACATAGAGGTTCGACCGATAAAGATCTTCGTAGAATATGTAGGAGCCAATATGGGCATCCAGGTCCCGCTATTGGTTATTGATCGTAGAGGTGTCTCGGTCATGTCTACATAGTTCTCGAACCCGCAGGGTCTACACACTTAACGTTTGGTGACGATTAGTATAGTTGAGTTATTTTGTTGGTGACCGAAGGTTGTTCGGAGTCCCGGATAAGATCCCGTACATGACGAGGATCTCCGGAAGAGTCCGGAGGTAAAGATTGATATATGTGATAATAGTGTTTTGGTTTCCGAAAGGGTTCCGGAATTCACCGGAAGAGGTTCCGGATGTTTCCCGAAATGTTCGGATACGAGAACACTTTATTTGGGCCAAGGGGTAAAGCCCACGAGGCTTAGGCAAGGTGTAAAAGGAAGTTTTGCTGGCGTCTGGGGCGGTACTACCGCTTATCGTAAGCGGTACTACCGCTACGGGCGGTACTACCGCTTATCGTAAGCGGTACTACCGCTACGGGCGGTACTACCGCTTATCGTAAGCGGTACTACCGCTTGTGCGCGGTACTGCAGGGATCCGAGTTGGACTCTTTCTCTGCGGGCCAAACCGACCTTGTGCGGGCAAAACCGACCTGGAGGAGGCTTTTACTCCAAGTTTAGACCCCAAGGCTCAACATATAAATAGAGGGGCAGGGCTAGCACACGGGATACATTAAGATTTCCCAAGCCGTGTGTCGGCAACCCTAACCCTCTAGTTCTCCCGTCATAATCTCCGTAGCGCTTGGCGAAGCCCTGCAGAGATTGTTCCTCACCACCATCACCACGCCGTCGTG
Source organism: Elymus sibiricus (assembly GCA_039707655.1). Classification (NCBI taxonomy): domain Eukaryota; kingdom Viridiplantae; phylum Streptophyta; class Magnoliopsida; order Poales; family Poaceae; genus Elymus; species Elymus sibiricus. Next base: position 536,607,565 of record CM077675.1, read on the forward strand.
CTACCGGAACTCATCTACTACTTCACCATTGCTCGCTGGATCGAGGAGGTGAAGGCGTCATCAAGCCGTACGTGTGTTGAACGCGGAGGTGCCGTCCGTTCGGCACTAGTTCGTGATCGGTTCGAGGGACGACTTGCGATTTGGATCGCGGAGACGTTCGACTACATCAACCGCGTTTCTTAACGCTTCCGCTTAGCGATCTACAAGGGTATGTAGATTCACTATCCCTCTCGTAGATGCTCATCACCATGGATAGATCTTGTGTGTGCGTAGGAAAAATTTTGTTTCCCATGCAACGTTCCCCAATAGTGGCATCTGAGCTAGGTCTATGCGTAGATGAGATCTCGAGTAGAACACAAACGAGTTGTGGGCGTGGGTGTATACATATTGCTTGCCGTTACTAGTTGATACTTGATTCGGCGGTATTGTGAGATGAAGCGGCCCGGACCGACATTACGCGTACGCTTACGCGAGACAGGTTCCTTCAACTGACATGTAACTTCGTTGCATAAAGATGGCTAGCGGGTGTCTGTCTCTCTCACTTTAGTTGAATCGATTTCAATGAAGAGGGTTCTTTTAGAAGATCAAAAAGCAATCACTACACCACGTTGTGGTTTTGCGTAGGTAAGAACGGTTCTTGCAAACCCGTAGCAGCCACGTAAAATTTGCAACAACAATTAGAGGACGTCTAACTTGTTTTTGCAGGGTATGTTGTGATGTGATATGGCCAATTACATGATGAGATATATGTGATGTATGAGATGATCATGTGTTGTATAGAATATCACGACTTGCATGTCGATGAGTACGGCAACTGGCAGGAGCCATAGAGTTGTCTTTAATTATTGTATGACCTGCGTGTCAATCATTAAGCGCTATGTAATGCTTTACTTTATCGCTAAACGTTAGCAATAGTGGTGGAAGCAACAGTCGGCGCGAAAACCTCATGGCGACACGTTGATGGAGATCAAGATGATGGAGATCATGGTGTCATGCCGGTGACGATGGAGATCATGCCGGTGCTTTGGAGATGGAGATCAAAAGCACGAGTTCATGGCCATATCATGTCACTTATGATTTGCATGTGATGTTAATCCTTTTATGCATCTTATTTTGCTTAGGACGACGGTAGCATTATAAGGTGATCCCTCACTTAAATTTCAAGATAAATTGTGTTCTCCCCAAGTGTGCACCGTTGCGAAAGTTCGTCGTTTCGAGACACGCCGTGATGATCGGGTGTGATAGACTCTACATTCACATACAACGGGTGTAAGCCATGTTACACGTGCGGAACACTCGGGTTAAACTTGACGAGCCTAGCATGTACAGACATGGCCTCGGAACACAAGAGACCGAAAGGTCGAACATGAGTCATATAGTAGATATGATCAACATGAAGATGTTCACCATTGAAACCACCTCAACTCACGTGATGATCGGACTTGAGTTGGTGGATTTGGATCATGTTACACTCGAATGATCGGAGGGATGTCAATTTGAGTGGGAGTTTTTAAGTAATATGATTAACTAAACTCATTATCTAGAACAATAGTCTAAATTGTCTTTGCAATATTTATGTTGTAGATCATGGCTCGCGCAGTAGCACCCCTGAATTTTAATGCGTTCCTAGAGAAAGCTAAGTTGAAAGATGATGGAAGTAACTTTGTGGACTGGGCCCGTAATCTAAGGATTATCCTTACGGCTTCCTAGAAGGCTTATGTCCTTGATGCACCGCTTGGTGATCCACCCGCTCCAGTTGAGTCTCTAGACGTTGTGAACGCCTGGCAGGCTCGTTCTGAAGATTACTCAATAGTTCAATGTGCAATATTGTATGGCTTAGAACCGGGACTTCAAAGACGTTTTGAACATCATGGAGCATATGAGATGTTCCAGGAGTTGAAGTTTATCTTTCAGAAGAATGCCCGGATCGAGAGATATGAGATCTCCGATAAGTTCTATGCTTGCAAGATGGAGGAGAACGGGTCTATCAGTGATCACGTGCTCAGAATGTCTGGGTACTCCACCCGTCTGGCTGAATTGGGGATGCCCCTTCCGCCAGAGGCTATCACTGACAGAGTTCTTCAATCATTGCCACCTAGCTACAAGAGCTTCGTGTTAAACTATAACATGCACGGGATGAACAAGTCAGTTGTCGAGTTGTTTGCGATGCTGAAAGCCACTGAGTCTGAAATTCAGAAGGAGCATCAAGTGTTGATGGTCAATAAAACCACTAGTTTCAAGAAAAATGGCAAGGGTAAGAAGGGTAACTCCAAGAAGAGTGGCAAAGCAGTTGCTCCTCTCGTGAAGAAACCCAAGGCTGGACCCAAACCAGAAACTGTGTGCTTTCATTGCAAGGGAACTGGACACTGGAAGCGGAACTGCCCCAAGTATTTGGCTGACAAGAAGGCGGCCAACAACAAACAAGGTATATATGATATACATGTTATTGATGTGTACCTTACCAACTCTCGTTGTAGTGCCTGGGTATTTGATAGGGGTGCGGTTGCTCATATTTGCAACTCAAAACAGGAACTGCGGAATAGACGGAGGCTGGCAAAGGACGAAGTGACGATGCGCGTGGGAAATGGTTCCAAGGTTGATGTGATCGCCGTCGGCACGCTCGCTCTTCGATTACCATCGGGATTAGTGATGAACCTGAATAATTGTTATTTAGTGCCTGCGTTAAGCATGAACATTATATCTGGATCTTGTTTATTGCGAGACGGTTACTCATTTAAATCAGAGAATAATGGTTGTTCTATTTATATGAGTAATATCTTTTATGGTCATGCACCCAATGTGAGGGGTTTATTCTTATTGAATCTCGATAGTAATGATACACATGTTCATAACATTGATGCCAAAAGATGTAGAATTGATAATGATAATACCACTTTCTTGTGGCACTGCCGTTTAGGTCATATTGGCATAAAACGCATGAGGAAGCTCCATGCTGATGGACTTTCGGAGTCACTTGATTTTGAATCACTTGACACATGTGAGCCATGCCTCATGGGCAAGATGACTAAAACGCCGTTCTCTGGAACAATGGAAACGGGCAAGTGACTTATTGGAAATCATACATACTGATGTGTGCGGTCCGATGAGCATTGAGGCGCGCGGTGGTTATCGTTACTTTCTCACCTTCACTGATGACTTAAGTAGATATGGGTATATTTACTTAATGAAACACAAGTCTGAAACATTTGAAAAGTTCAAACAATTTCAGAGTGAAGTTGAGAATCATCGTAACAAGAAGATTAAATTCCTACGATCTGATCGAGGAGGAGAATATCTGAGTTATGAGTTTGGCAGTCACTTAAGACAATGTGGAATTGTTTCACAACTGACACCACCTGGAACACCACAGCGTAATGGTGTGTCCGAACGTCGTAATCGAACCTTATTGGATATGGTGCGATCTATGATGTCTCTTGCCGATTTGCCACTATCGTTTTGGGGTTATGCATTAGAGACAGCCGCATTCACTTTAAATAGGGCACCATCAAAATCCGTTGAGACGACGCCATATGGTTTGGCAAGAAGCCAAAGCTGTCGTTTCTTAAAGTTTGGGGATGTGATGCTTATGTCAAAAAGCTTCAGCCTGAAAAGCTGGAACCCAAAGCGGAGAAATGCGTGTTCATAGGATACCCAAAAGAGACAGTTGGGTATACCTTCTACCTCAGATCCGAAGGCAAAGTGTTTGTCGCTAAAAACGGAACATTTCTTGAGAAAGAGTTTCTCTCGAAAGAATTGAGTGGGAGGAAGATAGAACTTGATGAGGTTGTTGAACCTTTACTTCAACCTGAAAGTAGCGCAGCGCAGAAAGATGTTTCTGTAGAGCCTACATCAGCTGAAGAGGAAGTTAATGATGATGATCATGAAGCTTTGGATCAAGTTGCTATCGAACCTCGTAGGTCGACAAGGACGCGTACTACTCCTCAGTGGTACGGCAACCCTGTCTTAGAGGTCATGTTGTTGGACAACGATGAACCTATGAGCTATGGAGAAGCGATGATGGGCCCGGATTCCGAGAAGTGGTTAGAGGCCATGAAATCCGAGATGGGATCCATGTATGAAAACAAAGTGTGGACTTTGGAAGTATTACCTGAAGGGCGTAAGGCCATTCAGAACAAATGGATCTTTAAGAGGAAGACGGACGCGGACGGTAATGTCACCGTCTATAAAGCTCGACTTGTGGCAAAGGGTTTTTCACAAGTTCAAGGAGTTGACTACGATGAGACCTTCTCACCCGTAGCGATGCTTAAGTCCGTCAGAATCATGTTAGCAATAGCTGTCTTTTTCGATTATGAAATTTGGCAGATGGATGTCAAAACAGCGTTCCTTAACGGTTTCCTTAAGGAAGAGTTGTATATGATGCAACCAGAAGGTTTTGTCGATCCAGAGAATGCTGACAAAGTTTGCAAACTCCAGCGATCCATTTATGGACTGGTGCAAGCATCTCGGAGTTGGAATCTTCGCTTTGATGAGGTGATCAAAGCGTTCGAGTTTATACAAGTTTATGGAGAAGCTTGTATTTACAAGAAAGTGAGTGGGAGCTCTATAGCGTTTCTAATATTATATGTGGATGACGTATTGCTGATTGGAAACAATATAGAAATGTTGGAAGGCGTGAAGGAATATTTGAACAAGAGTTTTTCAATGAAGGACCTAGGAGAAGCTGCTTTCATATTAGGCATCAAGATCTATAGAGATAGATCGAGACGCTTAATAGGACTTTCACAAAGCACATACCTTGACAAAGTTTTGAAGAAGTTCAAAATGGATCAGTCCAAGAAGGGGTTCTTGCCTGTTTTGCAAGGTGTGAAGTTGAGTAAGACTCAATGCCCAGTGACTGCAGGAGATAGAGAAAAGATGAGTGTCATCCCCTATGCTTCAGCCATAGGCTCTATCATATATGCAATGCTGTGCACAAGACCCGATGTCAGCCTTGCCATAAGTATGGCCGGAAGGTTTCAAAGTGATCCAGGAATGGAACACTGGACGGCGGTCAAGAATATCCTGAAGTACCTGAAAAGGACTAAGGACATGTTTCTCGTTTATGGAGGTGATCAAAAGCTCGTTGTAAAGGGTTACGTCGATGCAAGCTTTGACACTGATCCGGATGACTCTAAGTCGCAAACCGGATACGTATTTATTCTTAATGGGGGTGCGGTAAGCTGGTGCAGTTCCAAGCAAAGCGTGGTAGCTGATTCTACATGCGAAGCGGAGTACATCGCTGCCTCGGAGGCGGCGAAGGAAGGTGTCTGGATGAAGGAGTTCATGACAGATCTTGGAGTAGTGCCTAGTGCGCTTAACCCAATGACTCTGTTTTGTGATAATACTGGTGCCATTGCTCTAGCCAAGGAACCAAGATTTCACAAGAGGACCAGACACATAAAGCGACGTTTCAATTCCATCCGCGATTACATCAAGGAGGACGACATAAATATTTGCAAAGTACACACGGATCTGAATGTTGCAGATCCGATGACTAAACCTCTTCCAAGGGCTAAACATGAACAACACCAGAACTGCATGGGTGTTCGATTCATTACAATGTAAATCACATAGTGATGTGAACTAGATTATTGACTCTAGTGCAAGTGGGAGACTGTTGGAAATATGCCCTAGAGGCAATAATAAATTGGTTATTATTATATTTCCTTGTTCATGATAATCGTTTATTATCCATGCTATAATTGTATTGATTGGAAACTCAAATACATGTGTGGGTACATAGACAACATTGTGTCCCTAGTAAGCCTCTAGTTGACTAGCTCGTTGATCAAAGATGGTTAAGGTTTCCTAGCCAATGACATGAGATGTCATTTGATAACGGGATCACATCATTAGGAGAATGATGTGATGGACAAGACCCAAACTACGAACGTAGCATATGATCGTGTCAGTTTATTGCTATTGTTTTCTGCATGTCAAGTATCTTTTCCTTTGACCATGAGATCATGCAACTCCCTGACATCGGAGGAATACCTTGTGTGTATCAAACGTCGCAACGTAACTGGGTGACTATAAAGGTGCTCTACAGGTATCTCCGAGGGTGTCTGTTGGGTTGGCATGGATCAAGACTGGGATTTGTTACTCCGTGTGTCGGAGAGGTATCTCAGGGCCCACTCGGTAATACAACATCACAATGAGCCTTGCAAGCAATGTGACTAAAGTGTTAGCCACGAGATCTTGTATTACGGAACGAGTAAAGAGACTTGCCGGTAACGAGATTGAACTAGGTATAGAGATACCGACGATCGAATCTCGGGCAAGTAACATACCGAAGAACAAAGGGAACAGTATACGGGATTAACTGAATCCTTGACATAGAGGTTCGACCGATAAAGATCTTCGTAGAATATGTAGGAGCCAATATGGGCATCCAGGTCCCGCTATTGGTTATTGATCATAGAGGTGTCTCGGTCATGTCTACATAGTTCTCGAACCCGCAGGGTCTACACACTTAACGTTTGGTGACGATTAGTATAGTTGAGTTATTTTGTTGGTGACCGAAGGTTGTTCGGAGTCCCGGATAAGATCCCGGACATGACGAGGATCTCCGGAAGAGTCCGGAGGTAAAGATTGATATATGTGATAATAGTGTTTTGGTTTCCGGAAGGGTTCCGGAATTCACCGAAAGAGGTTCCGGATGTTTCCCGAAATGTTCGGATACGAGAACACTTTATTTGGGCCAAGGGGTAAAGCCCACGAGGCTTAGGCAAGGTGCAAAAGGAAGTTTTGCTGGCGTCTGGGGCGGTACTACCGCTTATCGTAAGCGGTACTACCGCTACGGGCGGTACTACCGCTTATCGTAACCGGTACTACCGCTACGGGCGGTACTACCGCTTATCGTAAGCGGTACTACCGCTACAGGCGGTACTACCGCTTATCGTAAGCGGTACTACCGCTTGTGCGCGGTACTGTAGGGATCCGGGTTGGACTCTTTCCCTGCGGGCCAAACCGACCTTGTGCGGGCAAAACCGACCTGGAGGAGGCTTTTACTCCAAGTTTAGACCCCAAGGCTCAACATATAAATAGAGGGGCAGGGCTAGCACACGGGATACATTAAGATTTCCCAAGCCGTGTGTCGGCAACCCTAACCCTCTAGTTCTCCCGTCATAATCTCCGTAGCGCTTGGCGAAGCCCTGCAGAGATTGTTCCTCACCACCATCACCACGCCGTCGTGCTGCCGGAACTCATCTACTACTTCACCATTGCTCGCTGGATCGAGGAGGTGAAGGCGTCATCAAGCCGTACGTGTGTTGAACGCGGAGGTGCCGTCCGTTCGGCACTAGTTCGTGATCGGTTCGAGGGACGACTTGCGATTTGGATCGCGGAGACGTTCGACTACATCAACCGCGTTTCTTAACGCTTCCGCTTAGCGATCTACAAGGGTATGTAGATTCACTCTCCCTCTCGTAGATGCTCATCACCATGGGTAGATCTTGTGTGTGCGTTGGAAAATTTTTGTTTCCCATGCAACGTTCCCCAACACCCGTGCGGGTCGCGACGGGCTATGCTTTACCAAATACACCTGATGTTCTCTGGCATTGCAATCCGGTTCCAGCTGGGTATGCTCGTGTCGCGGTGGACGCAATAGAGCCAGGATATGATGAACTATTGGTTGACATCCCTGGAGGTGAGGGGGAGTCCACACTGGCAGAAGCCGGCTGTGGTCTCATTCTATGGAGTAAGGACTGCATCGTCTTTCCACAAACGGCGCTAAGGCCACCGGCTCCTCCGAGTATCGATGTCCAGCGCGAGGGATCCCAGCCAGAGGCATCGCAGCGCCAGCAGTCCTCCCCACCTCGCCAGCAGTCCTCCCCACCTCCCCAGCGGTCCTCCCCACCTCGAAAGGCGTCCCACCTCGCCAGCAGTCCTCCCCACCTCGCCAGCAGTCCTCCCAACCTCGGGACGGAGCACGACGCGAGTCCATATCGTCGATATCGATCTCCGCCGCGTGAGTCGACTCCACCCCGGCAGCGGTCCCGCCAGCAGGGCTCCCAAAAGAGGAAGGCCACCAGCAGTCCTCTTCGGAGGAAAGCAAAGAAGAAACCCGAGCCTCCGGCCAAAAGGAAGCTGCCTTACGACATGACACCAGAGGAAAACGAAATTGAAAGCGATCGCCAAGTGAAAGCCTTGTTTGCGAAGAAGACCGTGCCGCCAAAGGAGGTAATACCCAAGGAAGTCCAAGAGCACTTTATGGAACACTTTATTGATCGACCCCCGGCATATGTCGAGCGTATGCCGACACACTATGAGTGACAGATTCAGAAGGCAAGTTAGCAGAGAAGTCGGCCTAGCCCAAGGAAGAAGTCGGGAAGTACAGCATCAACGACAGGTCGTACTACTACCGGGAAAACAGTTCCCCAGCTCGGAGAACAATCCAAGCAATCGATCTCTCCGCTCAAGGTGAGTACCAATCCAAGCAAGCAATCGATCCAACCAGTCGACGTGCAAGGCAACCCAATCGACCTCGAAGAAGTAGAGGCTGCAGGTCTCACTCTTGGCCAAATCCTTGGCACCGAGGAATTCCGCGGGTACGGTGCAACTGAGTACGCAATGCAATATGCCGTCGGAAAACCACTTGTCACACCCGAGCAGTACAAGGAACTACCAACTGCGATGCGACGGTTGCATGATTGGTACCTGCGTGAAGCAAAGCGAGGGGAGACGGCGGTCATGGTCAAAGTAAGGAAAGAGCATTACGTCAATGCATGTGACATATGTCTTGAATTCTCAGAACTTTTCCAGTTATACCACATGGACTCTATCGACAAAACTCTCATCAGTTGCTATTGTCTGTAAGTGATTTATATCTTTAATAATTTAAGTCTCTAGCTAAGATATCGTTCATTGGCTTATCCTCACTATATATGTTCTTTTCTACGCTATTATGCAGATTGAAGATGTGGGAATTGAAACAAGAGGGAATCGATGACATTGGGTTCATCGACCCAAATACCGTTAATGGTCATGTGGTAAAAATTATGCCAAGGACACAGAAGATCTCTTGGAAAAATTTCTAGAGGCACTAATGAATACCAAATCTACTATAATATTTCCTTACAACATGGGGTGAGTGTTTACTCTCTTGTATACTACAAATTCTATTTTTGCTTACTAGCTCGCTGTCAAGTGTAGTTGATGAGTTATATGCATGCCTGCTTAATTATATAAACTTCTGCGCAGAGACCACTATATCCTCCTAAATATTATCCTCGCGGATGGACTTGTTCAAGTGTACGACTCACTAGATACACTAGAACAATCATACGTGGACTTGTATTTTATGATAGAACGGTAATTTCAATCTTTATCGACCTCGCTTTCTTTCATTATTTCCTGATATCAAAAGTAATTATAATAACTCTTTCGTTCTTTTTCTTTGCCGCGTAGTGTTTGGAAAAAGATGATAGAAAAAAACCATCACGGTCGTCAATGGAAACCGAAGCTAAAGTGGAAAAAGATGCAGGTAATTAAGTAGTACTACTAGGTCCGCGCATCTCTTTAATTCTAGTTTCAATACCATTATCATGCTTGATTATTAATTATCTTATTGAATTCTATTCTTTTGCAAAGTGCGCGAAGCAGCCACAGGGGACAAATTTATGTGGATACTTCCTCTGCGAGAACATTCGCATCCAGACCGAAGGCCGTATACGTCGCAGAGGAGCACGTGAAAGACAACTCCAGGTTTGGCAGATGATGTCGAAGCTCTCACCCGAGCAACGCTTTGTAGCACTTCAAGAAGAATTTGCGGCATTTCTTCTTCAACATGTCATTGATGTAAACGGAGAGCACTATTACTTACCGCCGCCTCAATAATGCCAGCAAATCAGTAGTAGAAAACTGAGATTTCATCCGGAGCACTAGCTAGCTAGTCCCAGCCGGGTTTTGGCCTTAAGTTATAAGTCCAGAATATATATGGATGTGTAATTCCATTTGTATATATACTGTGTATGAGATATTGTATATTATATTACATATATATATATGCATCAACTTGTGTAATTAATGTTTACAGTATGTAGCACCGTAAAATAAATTTGAAATGAATGGAAAACACAATAAATAGAGAGGAAAACTAAAACCTAATTAAAAGCGAAAACAAAAAAAAACAGAACACTTAGTACCGGTTGGTATCACCAACCGGTACTAAAGGTCCTCCACCACCAGCCCACGCAGGCAGCCACGTGGTGGGCCTTTAGTACCGGTCTGTGGTCCAACCGGTACTAGTCCAGACCTTTAGTACCGGTTGGGGAACCGGTACTAAAGGCACATCCCGACCGGGACTACTGAACGACATTCTACTAGTGGTACGCTTTGTAAACGCGGGAGCCATGGGCGCCGTGGCCGCCTCCAAAACGACTTTCGGTGCTGCGCCACTCTGCTCATCCTGCTCTGGTTCAATAACCTTTATTGAGTTCTATTGTCCTCCCACTCAAAACTTTCGCGAGAACTTCCTTCTCGAGAAACAAGTATTTCTTAGTGACAAACTACTTTTGTCTTTCAGCTTCATGCTAGTAGGATTACCCCAATACTCACTTTGGGATATCATACAAAGACATTCATCCAATTTTGGTCGTAAACTTATTTACTTGTATACCAAAATCTTAGGAAAGACAATTTGGGTAACTTCCCATAACATAACTCATATGGTTGTCATTCCAACGGATCCTGATGGAGCTCATTTAGTGTAAAAGCGGTAGTCTCTAAATCATGGTTACCAAAAATAATGACATTTCATTTATTTCACATCGTTAATCTTCCCATGCACAACATGGTTCGATTATGTCTCCATACAACTATGGTGTTTCGGGAAACATAAGTTGTGGAACCAATTCCACAACATTTAGATGTTAGCTAAACTCGTAACTCAAAAGTTCTCCTCTATGATCTTAATCATAGATTTTTTAACTTTCTTGTTACGATGATTTACTATGTCATGCTGAAATTTTTTGAACCAATTCAGATGATTCAGACTTCTTTCTCATCAAATAGGTATATCCGCATGTATCTATTCAATTTGATCGACGTTTAGTAGAAGAATCCACCGCGCACAATTACACATGATGGATCACATACATCAGCATGTATGATCTTCAACAAGTTAATCGCCCGTTCAATTTCGGCCTCCGAACGGAATTCGGGTCATCTCCCTTAGATAGGTTTACAAACGTCAAGCGATTCAACAATCGAATGACTCCGGAATACCAACTGTATGGAGTTCCTTCATGCATCTCTTCCTAACATGACCTAAACGGCGGTTCCACAACTAAGTGGAATTCAAATCATCAGCCTTGCGTCGTTTTAGCTTCAGGATTATCGATATTCTTTTCACCAATGAGATTTATAATAACTAATCCATCTATTATGGAATATGGTCATATTGAGAACAACCAATTGTTTCATTATATCGAAACAAAATAACAACTTATTAAATTCTTATAATAAATATCACGAGCTAGGTAGAACGCCGACAATGAACATAATAACTCATTATTTCGTTATCGTCGCGCATTGCCACCACACTGTTTGATTAATCACTTAGGCCATTGTATTCTTGCATGGCGTTTGTATGACACTTCATACGAACCAATCCAGTACAAATACTCAAGAATTACATTGCGTGACTAAGAAAGAATACATCGACAATCATGTATATCAACTATATACACCTATACTAGACTATTCTAGTATTTTCCTTTTCTGCCAAATACTTTTGCAGTTCCCATTTCGGTATTTCCTTTCTTTGCAAAAGAAGCACTCAACATCAAACTTTTGTGTCAACTACTTTGACACATGGTCCTTGGCGTGTTTAGTCAAGTACTAACACCCTCGGAGTCGTGTTTTTGAAGTTCATCATCAAATGACGAGCGTTCTTCCGGATTCCACTATTAGTAGTCCTTATAGTGTGATGAATAAATCATTTATACTATTTCTCCATCCCATCATGACTTCCTTATGATGAAGTTACAATGTCTTACATGGATTAGATAATTTCGGTGCCAAACTATTTTGGGATCGAGACGCCTAACGCCTTCAATCTTAGTACATGCTTATGCAACATGAGCATGTGGTCTCACTGAATTATTCTCACACTTGTAACACAAATAAGATCTTAGATATCATGCATATCTTATTTCTTGTTCCCCTTTTGAAAACTTCTTTTCAACTCCGTAGAACATCACAATTCACAAACACATTTGACAATTGGATTTCACGGAGACAAGTATGATTGGACACTAATTGGAATCATTGCTCATTACCGAAAGTTTGCTATAGGACTTAATCTTTATTTTCTCAATTTCCTTACACTACGGTACCAGTCCGTAGAGTAACTTTCAGATTTAACAGTTTTCAATCACAATTAATAAGCCTAACGTGAAGGTAGATTACGGATGCCATATCTACAACGATTAACGCAAAGACAATTTAGACTATGTTCTGGATAATTGGTTCAATTTTAATCAAATTACCAAATGAACTGCCACTAAACTCAACATCCCTCATGATTGTTTAGTGACACATGATCCAGATCCACTACACCAAGTCCGATCATCACGTGAGATGATGTACCTTCAATGGTGAACATCAACATGTTGATCATATCATCCATATGACTCGTGTTTAACCTTTCGGTTCTTGTGTTCCGAGGCCATATCTGCATATGCTAGGCTCGTCAAGTGAACCCAGGTATTTTCGCATGTGTAAATCTGGCTTACACCCGTTGTATGTGAACGTAGAGTCTATCACACCCGATCGTCACGTGGTGCTTCGAAACGACGAACGTTTGCAATGGTGCATACTAGGGGAGAACACATTTTATCTTGATATTAAGTGTGAGGAATCATCTTATAATGCTACCGCCGTTCTAAGCATAATAAGATGCAGAAAAAGGATTAACTCATCACATGCAGTTAAATATGTGACATGGTATAGCCTTGTCTTCGCGTCATGATCTCCATCTTGAACGCACCGGCATGATCTCCATCATGCCACCAGCTTGGCACCTAGGTCCTCGACGCCGCACACGGTTGTCTCCACCATCGATTGCATCGACGACTATTGCTAACTCATAGCAATAAAGTAATGCAATTACAAGGCGCTTGAATTGACACGCAGGTCATACAACATATAAGACAACCATATGGCTCCTGCCGGTTGCCGTACTCATCGACATGCAAGTCGTGAAACAATTTACAAAACATGATCATCTCATACATCACATAGATCACATCACATTTTGGCCATACGACATCACATGCCCTGCAAAACAAGTTAGACGCCTCTACTTTGTTTTTGGATGTTTTACGTGGCTTCTATGGGCTCCAAATTAAGATCGCATCTTACCTACGTAAAGCCACAACGTGGATCAACGGGTTGCTTATTAACCGTTACGGGGTGAATAAACAAAAAAGATCGAACATCTTTCGAGTCTACCCATTAACTTCGTTCAATGCGTGAACCCCGTGTAGATCGGAATCTACAAGCCTCCCATTGTAAATCTGTTTTCACTATAGTAGGAGAAACTGACACCCACCGGTTGCTTATGCAAGCAAGTCGCATGTCAAGTGCAGAACCAGTCTCTCGTAAGCGTACAAGTAAGGTCGGTCCGAGCCGCTTCGATCCCTCTATGCCGTAAAATCAAGAAGTACACGTGGGGAGGTAGCAACAAGAAAGATCAACGCCCACATCACGATGTGTTCTACTCGTACAAAGCATCTACGCATAGATCCGGCTCTGATACCACTAATGGGATACACGGCATAGAAAACAAAAAAATTCCTACGCTGGCACGAACAAAAGACCAAGATCCAATCTAGAAGAGACAATGCACTGAGTCGGGGAGTAGATCTACATACCCTTATAGATCACGAGCGGAAGCGTTTGATGAATGCGGTCGGCGTAGGTATACCGTACTATCTCCGGTGTACCGTTCTTGCGCCGATGTATTTTTCCACCAGAACTAGTAGTTTAAATGACAGGTAGAGCATTTCCATGCTTTCGTTTTCTAGTCATACTAGTATACGTGCACGTGCAATGCACGTTTCTACAAAAAGCATGCCTTGATTAAGCTGAATAGCATCACTTACACACACATTTGATCGACGTGGACGTCTGCAGCAACCATCGGTCACCGTGTGATCGACATGGACTTCTGCAGCAACGTAATGGCTCCTTGCTGAAGATGGCTCACACTATAACTCTTTTAGTACCCACCATGGTATTGGAAGTATTGTTAATTCCTTTTTGATGTGTCCATACCATCTACTACGATAACTCGGAAAGAACAAGGAGGAGTTAAAAGGAAAATATTGTTACAAAGCAAAAGAATGAAGAATCAAGAAAAAACTCAGGAATCATCGAAGCTATAAATAAAAGAATACAAACTTGCAGAAGTTGAAGCATTCTAATACATGATCTATCTCTATTACTTAACGAAAAAGATATGGCCAACAGTGATAGAAAATTGGAAGCGACATGGCCTTCCAACCTTCTTTTAACTAACCTCGATTGCTATACCATCCGTACCATAATATGGAGAAACAAGATCGAGCATTCTAATTTTTCTTTATAAGAATATGTTTAACCATCAGACAATTAAACCATGGGTATGTTAGAACTTAGAAGCTGTCAATGTTGCTAACCTTCAGAAAAGTAAATAAAAGGGAAATGTAGATGCTGCCAACCGTCAGACTCGATTTACCACCAGCATTGCCATGAATGTTAGCGGCATTGCAAGGAAATGGCATTGCTGTGTTCGTACTTCAATCTTCAGGTCGTCAGACGCGGTTCAGGAGAGAATGAGACATTACTGACCTTGGAATCCCTTTACTATGCATTTTTCGGAGATGTCGACAAGGTCTCCCTCCTTGAAGAGCTCGTTAAACTCGAGCGCGCCTGGCTGGGGTCGAAGGCGTCGACAACCACCAGCCGGCGCGCCCGCCTTGCCGAGGTGGCCCAACTCCGAGCGGGTGAGCTTGTCCTCACGCACGCTGTGGTACCTGACCTGCACCGAGTCGTAGCCGTCGGTGGCGGCAGTCTTCACACCGTCCTGGAACGGTCGGGGCGCAGTGCGTGGGTGGAGGAGAGGAGCGGCAGCGGCGTCATTTGGCGTCCCGTTCGGCGCGAGGGGTGGGGCGTCGTCCGGCCATCCACTAGTAGAAAACAGGGCTTTCGTCCTAGCCGGATCGGAGCAATAGTCCCGGTCGCGTTACGAACCGGGACTAATGTAAGCATTAGTCCCGGTTCGAGCTGCTAGGACGGCGGACGGGTCTCAACAGGCATCAGTCCCGGTTCGAATGGGACCTTTAGTCCCGGTTGGAGACACTAACCGGGACTAAAGGGAGACACCAACCGGGACTAAAGGTGGTGATACCCTTTAGTCCCGGTTGGTGTCTCCAACCGGGACTCGGGACTAAAGATAGACCTTTAGTCCCGGTTGGAGACACCAACAGGGACTAAAGGGTCTCACCCCCTTTTTCCAGGTTTTTTTGTTTTTTGCTTTATTTATTTTCTTTTGTTTGTACTTACAGCGAAATATTTAGAGTTTTTGAGTGAATCTTTTTTCTTTATGTAACAAAAGTTATAAACTTTCTGTTAGTGCCAGTAGTTTTCAAATTTGAATAGTTTAAATTTGTGTGAATCACTAGTTTGTTAATAATTTTACTTTGAAAATAGATTTTTGAGTGATTCTTTTTCTTGCTGTTTAATATTAGTGTGTTTTATCATTATATTCAATTTGGTAATTTTTAGGTTATTTTGAATAGGTGTTTTAACCAAAACAGATTATGTTTAGCTCTTTTAGTTTTATAGCTAAAAAAATCAATAAATGCATGAAAAATAGCGAATGAAGTGGGATAGGGTTGAAAATTGATGATGTGGCTTTTAATGATGCATGTTGAACGCACAAAAAGTCTGGAATTGAAATAAGTTTAAAAAAATGAAATGCCTTTGTAACAGATGAGTTTTCGTCCGAAACCCTAATACTTCGAAAGAGATTGTCGAGTTTGTACAAATGGTGTATCCAGTTTTTGCGGTAAGCATCTCTACTTTTTAGCACATGCTATGTGGGTGAAATGATGATATCATGCCAAGTTTCAACATTTTCAGAGTTCATTTGTAGTGCTTTTCAATTTGAGGGTCATTTAGCTTAAAAAATCAATAAATGCATGAAAAATAGAGAATGAAGTGGGAAAGGGTTGAAAATTGATGATGTGGCTTTGAATGGTGCATGTTAAACGCACAAAAAGTCTAGAGTTGAAATAAGGTTAAAAAAATGAAATGCCTTTGTAACAAATGAGTTTTCATCCGAAACCTTGATACTTCGAAAGGGATTGTCCAGTTTGTACACGAAGTGCATCCAGTTTTTGCCGTAACCCTCTCAACTTTTTAGCACATGCTATGTTGGTGAAATGATGACACCATGCCAAGTTTCAACCTTTTCAGAGTTCATTTGTAGTGCTTTTCAATTTCAGAGCCATTTAGCTCAAAAAAATCAATAAATGCATGAAAAATAGTGAATGAAGTGGGAAAGGGTTAAAAATTGATGATGTGGCTTTGAATGGTGCATGTTGAATGCACAAAAAGTCTGGAGTTGAAACAAGTTTAAGAAAAGGGTTATGAAAAAGTAAAACGGCTATAACTTTTGTATACGATGTCGAAAATAAAAGTTTTATATCTCAAAATGTTCAGCACGAGAAACCGGTTTCGATGCCAACCGCCATCGAATAAATATTAGTGTTACTAATTAATTATTCAATAAATATTAGTGTTACTAAATAATTATTGTTTTTTAGAATAATAGTTTCAAACTCAAATGGTGAAACGTGTGACATCATGCTCAAGGGCTTAATAGGATTGATATGATACATATAACATAAATTAATTGAATAAGTAGTTTATTTTTTTTAAACGTTTTTAATTCTTTTAGATTTTTGAAATTCAAAAAGAATAAAAATTCAGTTTTTAAAAATTAATTTTATTTTTTTAAAATAAATGATGTCATATTTGGATTTCTCACATTTTTTAATAATAATGGATATATTATTTGTCGAATTTCGATTTACATATTTAAAGATATTAATTATGCCATATTAAATGAATAAATGAATAAATGGCAAAAAATGAATAAAATAATATTATTACTTATTTTATTTTCATTGAAATTCGATATTATTATTACTTATTTTATTTTGAACTTTTTATTATTTTGGTTTTTTCGTTTTTTTGTTTTTGAGAATTTTTTAGTTTTTTTTGAAATTTTTCCCTTTTTTTTAGTTTTTTGGAGTTTTTAAATTAATTATTGTTGTTTGTTAATTGTTGTTTATTTTAATAATTGTTTGGAATTCAAAAAAATAAATCATGTGACATCAAAACCTAAGGGTTAATAGGATTGATAGCTTATTATTGTCAAGAAAACAACAAGTGCAGACTTGAAACTAGGGGAAATAGAACTCGAAAGTTAAGCGTGCTGGGGTTGGAGCAGTGAGAGGATGGGTGACCGGCCGGGAAGTTAAACGATTTGGAATGAGTGCTCCATGCTGGAGCAGTGAGGACGGGTGATTAGAGATTAAATTGTCAAAAAATTCAAAGATTTGAAAATCAGGAAAAAAAATAAAAAAAATGTAAAAAAAACTATTTCTTTAAAAAAAATACCTTTAGTCCCGGTTGGTAACCGGCACTAAAGGTCCTCCAGGCCCCGCTCGAGAAAGCTGCCACGCGGAGCCCCTTTAGTCCCGGTTCGTAATCCAACCGGGACTAAAAGTGGAGGCTTTTAGTCCCGGTTGGAAAACCGGGACTAAAGGCCCTTACGAACCGGGACTAAAGGCCCGTTTTCTACTAGTGATCCAGCACCATCAGGGCATCAGACAGAGCCGAGACGGTGAGAGCGTATGGGCAGTTGTCTTCTGGGTCGTCGCGCGCCTCCCCTTCCATCCCGGCTACACCTCTTCTCCCCTCTCGGAGAGCCCTCGGGCCACCATAGTCACGCCTATCACGGCCCCTCTTCCTGGTTCCGCTCCCGATTTCTGAAACCCTAGAGAGGAGGCCATGGCCTTCTCATCCAAACGTATCTGCATCAGTCATCGAGAAGGCGCCCGAGGCAGCAGGATGACGAAGGCGCGGGTCAAGCGGCATCGTGTGGGGAGGCGGCGGTGTGGGGAACAGCCATGTCACGTGGAGAGAAGGCGGCGGGGTAGGGCGGTGTCTCATGGGAACTAGGAACCAAAGATGGTGCGATCTGATCTGGATAGAGGAGGCGTTATGCGGAGATGATGGTGCGACGCAGTTTTCTTTTTTTTCAACTCTACGGGCGGGCCGAGGAACTTTCTTCCGCTAGCAGACCATCGTCTGCCGGTAATAATCGCTAAGTGCACCCACCGCACCAATTTAGATTATTTCGGGCCATTAGATTTAGTTAGTTGGGATAATCTGATGGTTGAATTCGGGCTATGTACACTAAACGGGGTGGCCTTAAGAAAGATAAAATTCGCTTGTTTAATATTAGTATAAATATAGATATAGATGTGCATTCTGGTGAACGTTAACTTCCCTCTTACTGCAGCGGAGCATAATGATCTTTATCATCCCGATTGTTCTTTTTTTCCCTCTTATATTAAGAGTTTGGACGCGACTAGAGTGGATTTTTAGCTCCCGGGTGTCTAGGCACCCCCTTATCTGGACATTCGTTTAGAATATGGCTCCTCGAGATTTGTGTGTTGAACTGTAGCTAAAAGATGCATTAGCATACTGGTGCCTCATTAAGCGCAGGCGTAAGGACAAAAAAATACAGTGAAGTAGATGTCAGGCCTGAATAGAATCGTAGGCGCCTACTAAAGTTTGTATAGCTGCCAGATGTGACCATTCATCTTTACCTCATGGGACTGAGCCTGTGAGAGACTAGGAGAGACCGAGACTCGAGGCTTGGCTGTGCTTGCATGTGAGAACGAGTGAGTGGAGAGACTGTGATGTCCATGCATGTCAGAGAACTTTAATGTTGATACTCCCTCCGTTCCATAATGTACTGCGTTCTCGGTTTTCGAGCTTGAACTTTGATCATGAATTTAACCAAGAAGACCGATTGCGGCTTGGGTAAAAACTATACCACTTAATTCGTATCGAAAATACGAACTCAGTGGTATAGTTTTTGCCCCGCCGCAATCGGTCTCGTTGGTCAAATTCATGGTCAAACTTAGATTTCGGGAAGTACGGGCGCACTACATTGTGGAACGGAAGGAGTATGAGAAAGAGTGTAGGAAGAGAGTGGGAGTGTGAGGCAGAGAGAGACCGCTTTGCTACTCTCAAGAAAAAGAAAATACTCTACAATGTTGATATGAGAACTGACGCTGATGTGAAAGCCTTGGGTCCTCATGTTGATCTGCAATGCTGATGAATACGTGGCGTTTTGTAATCTAAAAGAGCGTTGTCCATTCAACCAGCACCCGCGTGACCTCCTGTCAAACATCACCCGGGTACTGTAACTGACCTATTGCAGGCCTACTCTGCCTCAGCTGCTACAGCCTAGGAGTGGCTCTGTATGACCGGGAAAATAGCCTGCTTAATTAAACTAATACTGCAAATGGGCTGCTGTTGGTCAGAGCACAGTACGAATCTTATCACCAGTGAACGGACGAGATAAGGGGGTGTCCGGGCTCCCGGGTGCCATCACACCTTTTCGATTATAATGTTATGCGAACACCATAAAGTACCATAACCCAAAGTACGTAATACCTGCATCATAAGGTATCGGGGGTGATCCGGCTAGCGGTGAGGGCCGTCAGATTTAAGTTGTAGTTTGTGTGTGATCGGGTGATCCGGCTAGATTTAAGCTGTGATTTCTTTCGACCTGCTGCTCTTACCTTTTCCTGAACTTGTAGTGGATTCGGTTGGATATTTGAACTATATGTACGTTGCGGATTCATTTTAAATGCAATGGAACCGGGTAGAGGATCCCTGAGCTTCGAAACAAATATAATATTAATTTTGTAAATATATCATATAGCAAGAGCGTCCGACGCATACACATTTCGTCGATCTCAGTGCTACACATTTACACCATGTGACGTGACAAGTTTCTAGGTAATAGGTATGTATGGTGGTCCTAATCAAGGTTCATGCCAGCAGCGCATGAAAAGCCAAAGAAAATTCTTTGCTTGGTTCTAGGGTCCAAGCATGAGAATAGTTACAAGTCACCTGGACATATGCATGCCAAAGAAGCATCGGCACGTTAAGAACAAAGATCCCATTGTTACATTTGGACCAGAAATGGAGCCTTCTCAGGGCGCTTGCAATGTGGACCGTCGGATTGAGTGTCCAAATTGATCCTGGCCGTCGGATTCTTTGATGGATTGATCATGGCCGTCGGATCGAGTCTGATGTGACTAGCAATGAATAGTGCCTGAATTTTTACCCCCGTTCTACCACCCTCATTCTCCATTACAGGCGGGGTCCAGGCGGGGTGGGCTGCAGCCATCAGCGACCGCGGAGGTGGGTGTGACCGGTGTTTGTTGTTGTGTGCCGAGGAGGCGTGCCGCCGCCTGTAAAATTCGGTGCCCGCAAGGGGTAGTTAAGGGATTCCACGTATTTGGAGTGCTGTGGCGAGCTATGGGTGGCTGGGTTCATCCCCAATAGATGAGAGGCTAGGGTTTGTCTCATCCCGTCTCTTTTCCCACTTCAACAGCCGCCTCCCCATGGCGACCGCGCCTCCACGCCCTAGCCTCCCCTTCTCCTCCTCCAGTGCTCCTCCCCTCCGGCCGGTTGCCACGCCCGCGCTACTCAGCCCACCATCGAAGGGAGCTGTCAGGCGGAGCGCGCCGTCGGCACCGGCTGTGCTCTCCTTCGCCCAGCTGGCCTCCGCCTTCTCCTCCACTCAGCTGCTCTCTGCCTTCGTCGCCGCTCTTCAGATCCGCCCGAGACGAGTCCGATGAGGACTGCATTGGATCCGTTCTTCTCCACCTCGGCAGGAACCAGAGGACAGGAGGAGCCTTGGCCTTCCCATCGCGGTGCCTTCTCCCCTCCCCCACCCCCACCTCGTCGCCACTCCCGTCGGAGTGGTTGAGCTCGTCGGGCGAGCACGCCCCCACCTTCCGATGGATCAGGCCATGGCCGTGGAGACTCCACTCCGACAAACATGGAGACTACAACGGCGACGAGCTCGCTGTAATGTTTCCACCCTGGACCGTGCTCGTCCTTTCCTTCCCCTGGACAGCGGCTGCCTGTGCTGCACGTCTTACCTCAGCAAACCGTCGCCCTCCAGTCGTTGAGGTACCCCCTTCCACTTCATGCCTTCTATCTCTTCTCCCGATCTCTCTTTTCTCTCTTGTATGAAAGATTTACACGGACTCCCTACAGTTCATCAAGTCATCTGTGTATCATTGGCACTTTGTGAATTTTGACAGTGGCACTATGATCTTAAGACAGCTTGTGGGTGCAGATCGTGATGTATACGGTGATCCCAGGGGCAGAGGTGCAACCCAGTAGAGCTGCTGGATCCCAAAATTAAAGGTAATTTAAGGCATGCTTTAGGTCCTTTCTGTTGCGTCTCAGATTCGTTGGTTGGTTCGTTGGTGCCATTTTCAGTTTCAGTTACTATTGTTCAGGTGTGATTGGCCTGACGACAACTCGGGTCTGCTGAAGAACGAAGACACAACAACAGGGAAGGGAGACGGGGAATCCCATGTGCCGGTGTGAGCGACGGTTCCCCATCGAGCTGGTCATCACCTCTGACTCGAAGGATGGCCGAGGCAGGGTCGTTCGTCAACACATCACCACCGAGCTGCTGTAAGTAAGGAATTTTTCCGGTGGTGGATGAGTACCCCCTCCCCACATGGCAGTGATGTATGCATATGTGTATTTTGGTGGCCTTCCTTTGCTTGCTCCATCCATTCTACATTATAAATTGATTGTATCGACTGCTGCAGCGACAATGTATTTTATTCTAACAACCCTTGTGATTAACTGGTGTCTGAACAATTTGGTGAAGGATTGAACTAGAAAAGGAAAAGAGGATCCTAACATTTTTTATATCATCTTATGAGTTGTTTTGTGGCCACATATCCGTAGCATACTAGGATCTGTTATGCTAAGGCTTTCCTACTTTTATTTTAATTTGTGCTCTGAATATGATCAAATGACGTGCTTTCTTTGGTTCATTAATTTTTAGTCATAATTTTTTGCTAAATCTTCAGTTATCTTACTTCAGATCATGTGACCTGCTTTATTTTCTTCTTCATACAAGCTACAAATTACTGTTACATACATGTGGGAGCAGATTAACTCTGTCCATTGAATTGTAGTCATAGTTTTCTTAAATGAATTTATTTGAAGGCCTGGTTTGTTTTGTTCATGTCTTCTGCCTTTCAAGTGTGCTGGTAGAACCTGGTGCCCCCAAGCAGGTTGAGCCAGCTGAATCTTGTGCCATCTTGCAAACAGCTTTTTCCGATCGATTGGTGTGGCCATACTCATGCGGATTTTGGACACAAAGATGCCATACATATTCACTTTAGGCACCAAGTGTTTAGTCTCTACACTTAAATAAGCATATATATTCAGTTTATGCACTAAATATAGGCATATATTCAGTTTCTGCACTAAATATGGGCATATATTCAGTTTCTGCACTGAATGTGAACGGATGTTCTTTTTTTCAGTTTAAACATTGTGTAAAGGGTTCAATTTTTGCACTGAGTGTGATCTGGTCTTCCACCTATAGAGCAGATTTTCACACATACGAACAGAGTGTACAGGTATCATTTTTTCCACATATATATTTAGTTAAAACAGAGTTTGAATGTTTAGTTATTTTCTACCATGGTAGTTTCTTCCATCAAATACTCTTTATCACATATTTAACTACATGCTGCTATGTAGTCTTCTTTCTTAAATATGCTGGACAATGGAAGTTATCATTTCTCATAGTCCAGTTAGCTCCAACTGTCCATTTACTAGGTTAACTTGATTTATTCTTGCATGGAAAAATATTATTCTTCTACATACCAATAAATAAATTTATGTTGGTTTTATTCAGGTCTTGAGAAGACTCGCATAGAATAGAGAGGCTGCGAATAAAAGTTACCTACGAAAAAAGGCATTTGGCTGCCGGTTTGGTTGGTGCGTGCCTGTAGGATCAGCCACTCTCGTCTCCGCCGTCATCGGCGACGACTCAGCATCGACTACAAACAGTGGAGGTACTCTCTTCTTCCTCCCCTGTTCTTCCCCTTTTCTCTGGGCACGTTGTTATTGAGTGGGTGAAATCTGCGTAGATTAGGCCACAAACTGGATTATGAGCACAGTTTAGTGCTGAAAATGTTGTGGGGCCATTGTTCATTCAGTTTCTTAACATAAACAGAGCATATATTCAGTTCTTTATCATAAAAAGAGCAGATCTTCATTACGTTCACTTACACAGAGTTAATGTAAAGGTTTTGCACACTTACATAGCATGTATATTCATTCTTTGTACTTAAAAAAACCAATCTTCAGTTTGTGCACTTGAACATACCATCCAGAAACAAGAACCGAAGGGAAATCCCTGGCTCCTCATCGATTTGGCACTTGGTTGACTTGTGTGTGCCTAACACAAATTGCTTGTGTTGTACATTTAGGTGTGCAGAGGAGCCCGAGCTTGATCTGACAGCCGCCTCCCCACGGCGACCGCGCCTCCACGCCCTAGCCTCCCCTTCTCCTCCTCCAGTGCTCCTCTCCTCCGGCCGGTTGCCACGCCCACGCTACTCAGCCCACCATCGAAGGGAGGTGTCAGGCGGAGCACGCCGTCGGCACCGGCTGCGCTCTGGGTGACGCTCCTCCAAAAGGTCAACGAGGAGGGCACCACCACCACCGTCATCAGGCCGGTCCACGTCCACACGCTTCTTGGCATCACCAGGCCTTTTCTTCGCCCCTGCTTCCAGCGACCACGCCGGCCACGGATGAGCTTCTTCTCCTCCTCTCTTCCACTCCTTCTTGGTGACCCTTCTCTCTTCCCGTTTAAGGAGAGGGGTCAGAACTAGGCATTGGATCGGTGGTCTAGCTAGGTTCTTGCTATGGGTGTAGGGTCTCAGGTTTAGCTAGGTTCCAAATATGGGGATTTTTTGTATTAGTGCTCTAGCTAGATTCCAAAGATGTAGAATTATGGTGCTGGTTTGTTTGGAATCAGTGGTCTAAGTAGGTTGCAAGGCAAAGGGATTTTGATTTTTTTTTATCAGTGGTCTAGCTAGATCCCAACAATGGGGATTTTTGGTGCCGGTTTGTTTCGAATTAGTGGACTAACTAGGTTCCAAGGAGGAGGGATGTTTGTTTGTATGTTGGATAAAAGTATCAACATGATCTTCATCTGCTCCTTTGCTTTTACATGGTTCACACGGTCATATCTGCATACATATATGCAGCTTGACTGATATCAATCAATAATGTACGTAATTATCTCTCTTCTTATTTATCCATGCCAGGTATTACAGGTGCTTTCTGTGATGGCAAATATAAAGTACTATTCAGATTGAAGGTACTATTAATAATTTATGTACCCCCCTTCATTGTCCTTCTGCACTTACATTAAGAATTCAGATATTGTTTTTCTTTAGTTCTTACCTGGAACTGTAGCTAGGCATGAAGGGTCGAAAATCTTGCACAAACAATATGATGAGGCCTCTTCTTGGTGGCTGATACTTGCTTCATGTTGTATATAAGATGTTTTTGTAGATTATTTACCTCTCCAAGCAGCTTTATTTTTTTATAGATAGATTGAGAAACGCAGCAGGAGTTTGAGTTTGTTTTCATTTGATCGGTAGAACACAACAACAGTACTAGGCTCCCATATAAAACCAGTAGTTGAACTGAACTAGAATACTGTATGTATTTTAGTTTAAGCAATGTAGGATTCACCAATGGATGTTAGAGCAACATATTTTGGAAATGTAATTAATTAATTTTACTTCCAGCGAAGTATATCTCTTTTGTTTCAATAAGCATTATGCACAACTGGAGGACTGAAACAAGTATTTAAAGGTGACTTTCTCTAACTTTCTTTATTTCAAAACTGCTTATGCAGGAGAGGCTCACACTAAGGAAGGGCTAAATTGTGAGATAGCCTTGTTTGGTCCTTCCATATACCTACAAGGTCTGAATCAAGATGGCATGATTTATCGTTGAACTGAATGCTTCAATGAAACTCTCATTTCAGGTGATAACATGAATATAAACTTTTTATTGTTTGGCATTATGGCCCTTCTAGATTCTGTTTAACTGTGTATAGATAGTTGGGTTATGATTATAAATCATGGCATGGTTTATCGTTGAACTGAATGCTTCAATGAAACTCTCATTTCAGGTGATAATGTGAATATATATACTTTTTATGGTTTGGCTAGATGGTCCTTCTAGATTCTGTTTGATTATGTATAGATAGTCAAGTTATGAATACAAATCCTCCTATTTTTTCTACTGTGGCAGTTAGTACCTTAAACAAAGCTGAATTTCTTTTAGTACTATAGGTGTTGCCTGTTGCCGTCGCGTCCGTCAAGCTAGCACATCACATCATCGGGAGGAGAGGAAGTTGTCGTTGCTCTGCCTGGAGGAGCGGGTCATCGCGTCGTCAACGGAAGGAAGCCAGGTGGTGTGCGCTATCGCCACCGGCTGTGCCCTGAGTGACATCGATAGGCTCCAGTGGCTCGATCCGCATCCACGCACTGCTTGGCATCGCCAAGCCACTGTTGCGTGATGGTCCAACATTGCTGCCCTGAGTCCTCTAGCAGGAGGAACCAATTTCTAAGTTGTAGGTACTGATTTCCGTCTTTGACTTCGTGCAACAACTTTTCTTATGTTTGGTTATCTCCGTGCAACTAAGCAAATATCAAATTCTGCCATATTTGATTTGGCAGGAGCAAGAGGAAGGAGAACATCTATGCACCCGATCATGCTCTTAGGTTCCTCTCTCTCCCTCCCTCCCTCCCTCTGTTCTGATCCCCTTTCTAAGTCCATTGTAATTTTTTGTTGAACAACTCGCCTCTTAAGTATATTTGGACTTTGATTGTGATCTCTATCAAGTGACCAAATCCTGCCATGGTTTCTTAGTAGTGGTTGTTTGTTAACAGGTACATGATTTTCTTCTTCTTCGTGTCTTTCTATTTGCAGAAGAATCAAGGGTGTGCTTTCTGTTGGTTCAGATGGAGTCTATTTTAGTGTTAGTAGTGACAGTTCAAATAGATACATGTGTTATATATTTACTTGGATTTGGCTGAGCAGGATATGTGTTGATAGTTTTATACAAATAAACATGCATTGGAAGGATGATTAGAGATGGATTGTAGTATTGGCTGCCCTCTGTATGAGATATCAAACATTTTGTTCCTCCTGTTATTTTCATGCCGATGCTTGGCTTATGAGGTTGCAGATCGACTTGGGATATGTTGAGAGATTTATTTCTGTTCGTCTTAGTTAAATCTAAAATAAGATTTAGCCAACAATACATAGTGATCTCTATGTAATATATTAGTTAATAATTGATAACTAATCACTCTGATTTTATTTTAATACAGAAATACATGCAAGTGGATCTACTCAGAAGGGAAAACGCATGAGTTGAATCCTCAATAGGAATCTGCCATGTCATTGATCTTATTGCCTCAGAAAGAAAATTGACTGTTGGTCACAGTTGTTTCCCAGGTATACTAATTTTTTTTGCCTACGGAAACTTTTATGATAAGCGGCATGTGTAGCTGCAAGTGAAACTATTAACTTGATGTTAACATTACTATGCATGCCAAGATCTATGTTTCCGTTCACTTTTCCCAGTAAGCCTGTTGTCGCTACATTTTTAGGCTATAATAGCTGACATGCACTTCAACATCTTAATTATGCCTTCCATCTATCCACAATTTACACATATACCATTCACAATCTATGCTACCATAAGAGATTATGTTTAGTAGCCTTTTGTAGCTTGCCTGACATTGTAGTGTTCATTGGTTGCAGGCTTGTGACAGTTGGAGGCTTTGATTTAGTCTGAATTTTATTACTTCTCTAATAGAACTGTTGAAACAGGAGGTGTCTTTTGACATATATGTTCATGCTGGATGCTTACATTGTTAGACTAAAATTATTTTGGTGAAAGCTCACTACTTGTGCCTGGACCTTCTTTGATGAATGCTTGATTTTCTTTTGGTTTTTGCTATGAATTGTCCAGTTTAAGTTGCTTTGAATTGTGAACTTCTTAAAACCCAGAAATCTTAAAGATCTTTACTCTGGTCCAGAAACGTGTTTATGTTCACTACTGCAACTCCTCTCTCTCTCTCTCTCTCTCTCTCTCTCCCTGCCTCCCTCCCTCCCTCCCCCTCTCTTCTCTCTATCTCTATCCATCGGTTCTTAACCAGCTGTTGCTAAGCTCACGTTATTTAATAATTTAGCAACTAAACTCCTTCATGCGTTGGTTGACTATTTAATTTAAGTGTCTTGCCTAGGTTCACGCGCTTGGCATTGTTTCTTCCTGGGGTCACCACACTCATCTCTCTCCTCTTAATTACCTTCGTGTACTCATTCGGCGTAAAGTAGACCAAGGTGAGATTGATGTTGAGGGTATAGATGTTCAATTTCCATGGAAATTTACTGGCCTAGCCTTCTCTAGCTTGCTTAGTATTACTAATCGTTACTTACTACATTACTGTCGTGTAGTTTTTGACAAAGAAGGCTTTAAAGCACGGGTGTGTACATGTTCCGCAATTCTAGACGACTCTGGCTGACAAAAAATGACCAATGATAGCCTAAACTGCCCTTTCATTGCATTGCTAATTTATGAGTTATGATTTTTGTCATCCCATAAAGATAATAGCAAATTCTGACGCACCAAATTACTTGCAATATTTAAATTTTGTTCCTGCTTAGTATTATTGATTTGTTAAACCCACTCTGTTCTAAGCATTGTGAAGCAGAAATCATGATTCCAGTTTACTTTATTTTCTGTTTAGAGTAAGCAATATAACCTGATGTGTTTGAGTACTATCTAATTCTTTTCCGTATCATATTATTGCCAATTTAGGCACGGTAATTGGTAGTGTATATGCTGTTTGTTTAGATCTGTACATTCTTTGCCATGATGCAACATTCTTACAAAAATAATAATTAGAGTCTCATATTTGATGTTTCTCTTTACTGTGAAATGTATACTGGATGCTTGATGTTTTTATATAATGGCATTTTCTGTGTTCTTATATTGATACGAGGCCAAATCCCACCAGACTTTACTCTACTTTGCAATTGTCATGAGAGCAAGTAGGCAACAATTGCTTACTTCTGTTTGTCCTTTTCACTAGCGTAAACATGAAGATGTGCTAATATTCTGTCATTTTTCACCAGCAAGAAATTACCCATGAGAGTATTCAGATTACTCATATCTTGGATACAATCTCAAGTATAAGACTTTTATAAACTGTGTGTGTTCTTTTGCTTTTGTTTGATTATGATAAGAAAAGAAGAAATACTTCTATGATGACATAGGAAGTCTGGTGGTTATAAGTGTCTCCCTAACTCCCCTGTTCTTTGATAGGGTAATACTGTAGAAATATTAGTACTACATAGGTACTTATAGATATATTCAGCTTGCGAGAGGTATATGACGTTTTTATGACTTTATGTATTAATCAACCACCTGTTAATTTTAAAAGGGCTCGCAAAGAAAAATGAGCTCAGTTTAATCAGTGTCATGTACTGAAGTTTTCTAATTCCAAATACTGGACCACACACACACGCACCCCCCCCCCCACACACACACAGCAAGGAGTTCCTGTCAACAGAGTAAGTGATTTGGATTGAGATACCTCTTTTTTTTCATTATTAGAAGCATGTGAAAGGAATACTGAAAACTTTTAGATTTGGAGTATCTGCTGCCTTTCTATGCTCTCCAAATTGATAATCTTTTTCTTTTTTCATATTCAGGCTCGATATTGGTGAGGGAAAAGACTTGGATCTTCCAGACTGTTCAAGGGCTCTGCTGAAAAAGCAGTGCATAAGATATCTTGGTCCAGTAAGATCATTTGCATAATGGATGCTATCTTTATTTTGAAATGATACCATTCTTGCTGAAAAAATATTTCATTGAGAGGTTAAAATAGGAAGATGTTGACAGGGTTTGCATGGAATGATATATAGGTAGGTTATAATCAAGTTACCATGTGTTTGTACTAGCCTGGCATGAAACTTCTGTTGACTCTGAAACTTGTGGTCAAACTGCCCACTCAAAGTTTAATTAAACTTCTTTGCAAACATGTGTTGTGCTCTCAAACAAACCTGAACATTGAAACTTGTGCATTCTTTCTCTTTCTTTCCATTTCTTTGCTTTGAAGTGTAGAAATTTCTTGCATATCCTGGTTGTAACCAGTAGTTTTTAGTGAAGATGATCTTAGTGGTGATACTGTCAATTTTAATCTTAGTGGCATAAAGCAAAACTTATTGTAGTCCAGCTGTGAGTATCTTCAGCAGTACACAAATGAGGCTCTGGTTAACCTTCAGGAGACTGGTGTTTATCCCTATGGCCAGGTGCAGACAACCGATGAAGATGATGACATGCCAACCCAGAGCGATGGAAATCCACCGTATGACCCAGAAATGAGATATGTTTTTTTATGTCAATCAGAAATGTCGACTTATGTCTAAATGCATGGAACTTGGTATGTATTGAATGTGTATGTATCGTAGCATTTGATATGTTTCCTGAATCAGTTGCTATGTATTGAATGGGTGTGTATCATTACAATACTACTGATTCAACTATGTTATGTTTTTTTTTATATTTACAATGTTTTTTTTGGGTGCATATATTTACAATGCTTTAATTATCGGGTTGGATATAACGATACCCGGCAGCGGTCGCTGCCGGGTGCGGCAAGCCGCACTTCCTACCTAGTAGATGGCATCGTGGGTTATGCTAAGGAAGTTGCAACACGTGAAGAACAAAGGAATAAATGTTTAGTCGGCTTTTACTTCGGTTTATGGCGAGAAGGTTGGCAAAGAGGAAAGCAATAGACGAATTATTTGCGAGTTTTTTGTTTGGTTCTAGGGCTTAAAGGTTGGAGAGAGAAAAGCTCGAAGGCAGTGGAATTATGCCAAAGAGGCTGCAACATGGAAAAACAAAAGAATAGAACTTTTTTGGTTTTTGCTTCGGTTCCACGGGAGAAGGTTGAAAGCAAGTAGAAGCTCGCCTTCCTGGCGACTCGTGGGGACCATCGCGCCGCCTCACCTCGGCCCCTCACCAGGACTCCTTCCCTCGCCACCACCGGCCGGCGGCGCCGGCCGCCAGGGCCTGCTTCCTCTGCTCGCGCCTTCCTGTGGGGTCCCTGTCAGCGCCAGCTCTGCGGCCGCTCGGCCGTTGTCACAAGGCACTCCTCGTCGGAGCCTGGTGCTCCTCGCCGACTCCTGCCCTCCCCTTCCCCTTCCCTTCTTCTTTTCCCTGGCTTCTCTCTGCTCGGGATCACGAGGCCCTAACCATGGCATTGTGTACATGGGCGGCCACCAAAGGGCTGGTCGGCCTCCTCTCGTCCGGCTTGTGGGCGCCACCTGGGGATGAAGGGGCCGACGCCTGAAAGGCTGCGGTGGTTTTCCTCTCCCCAGCTCGGTGGTAAGAGCGCTGCTGGGGTGCTGGTCGTTGCCCTAGTGGGGCATGGTAGGGGCTGGTGATGCGGGCTGGCTCCCTCCCAGATCGGATTGTCGCAGATGGTGGGGCTTGATCTGGGGCACAATGGCTCCTGCCTCTGGTGGTGGCTGGCGGCCATAGGGTTGGGTTTGCCGTTGTCCTAATCCGGTCGAGCTCACTAGTGTGCTTGTGGTTGGGGGTTCTCCTGGGTGTGGAAGGAGCTGCATTCCCGCCCTACCCTCTGGTGGTCGGCGGTTGCAGGTACGGCACGGGGTGGAGGCTTGGGCTCGTGTTTGCCGGAGTGGCGGCCCCGGGTGGCGGGCTGCGCATTTGGCTCTTTAGTGAGCAGTGCTGCAGCGGTGTTGACTGCGTCCGTTGGTCATGTTGATGATGAGGTGTACGGTGACAGGTTATCCTGGCGAGGCGGTTGTATTCGACGGCGGTCTTTCCCTGATCTAGATCTAGAGTTCCATTTCATCATGGTTGGTCCCCATGAGGGCCATGGTAGCTAGGGTCCTTTCGGTGAGGTGTGTGGGAGGTGTCGAGCGAAAGCACCGTGCCTTGGCACCGTTGGTGACTGATACCTGTGATCTGCGTTGAATTTTTTCCCGAAGAGGAGGGGATGATGCAACACAGTATAGATAAGTATTTCCCTCAGTGAAAGCAGGGTTATCGAATCAATAGGAGGATCACACAACTTCCCGTCTTCGGCGCCTACACACAAAAGAGCACACACTTGCACCCAACGCGGGCAAGAGGGTTGTCAATCCCCTTGAACTCGTTACTTGCAAGCGATAAGTAGTGTAGATGATAGTTGATAATTGTAAATTAGAAAATAAAAGGAAAACAATAAAAAGGCAGCGAGGAAATAAGAGCATTTATAAATATATGTGTGAATAGACCCCAGGGTCATAGTGTTCGCTAGAGGCTTCTCTCTCGAAGAAAGCATACGGCGGGTAAACAAATTATTGTTGGGCAATGGATAGAAAAACACATAGTTATGTAATATTTATTGACGGTAATGATCATGCATATAGGCATCACGTCTATAAACAAGTAGACCAACTCCTGCATGCATCTACTACTATTACTCCACCCATCGACCGCTATCCAGCATGCATCTAGAGTATTAAGTGAAACAGAGTAATGCTTGGAGAATGATGATATGATGTAGACAAAGTAAATCCAATTAATATGAATAAACCCCATCGTTTTACACTTAGTGGCAGCAATACAAATACGTGTCTTGTCCCCTACTTTGTCACTGGGATATAGATCACCCCAAGATTGAACCCACTACAACACACCTCTCCCACTGAAGATAAACCAAACTAGTTAGCCAAACTAAACCGATAGATTGGAGAGAATTATGAAGCTATAATAATCATGCAAATAAGAATTCAGAGGAGACTTGTTGGGGATATAACCCCATGGTAAGACCCGCCCAGAAGGGGCCGGGTCATACCTGGCGGCTCATAGCCCAAGACCCATAAGGTGGGTCGGAAGATGAAGGCCAGGCCGCGTGGCGGCTTACCAGATGGGCTAAGGCGGAGTCCCGGAGACAGAAGATGGTATGAAGACCCGGGCGGTTAAGCCGCCCGGAGATGGCTTGCCCAAGATGGCAAGGCGGCTTAGAGACAGGATCAATTACGATGTATGAGTCGGTTTAGGACTCGTCTAACCCGGGGCCTTGACCTCCTATATAAAGGCGAGGCCCTGGGGCGGCTTAGACAAGAAACCAACAGGTCGAGAACTAGGTCAAGCGAAACCGCTCCCTTTTAATCGATACTCCAGTCAATACAACACAAGCAGGACGTAGGCTTTTACCTCTTCCCGAGGGGCCGAACCTGGGTAAACTCGTGTCCTTCGTCTCGATCAACCCCTTTGAGTCCACCCCTTTGGCGATGGCCTCGAACCTAAGTCTTCGGACATCTGTCGTGACAAACCCACGACAAGACTCAAATCTTTTTCATGAATAATCTGAACATAAACCCACAATTCATCGGATGCTAACAAACAAACCGTAAAAGAGTGATTACATAAGATAGATCACCGCGGAAATCGCGGTGATCATGGCAACAAAGCACAAAGAGAGAGAGAGAGAGAGAGCCATCTAGGTACTAGCTACGAACCCGTAGGTCTGTGGTGAACTACTCACACATCACCATGGGAGTAGCAAAGTTGATGTAGAGGCCCTCCGTGATCGATACCCCCTTCGGCAGGGTACCGAAACAGGGCTCCAGGTGGGCACACGGCGAAACAGAGACTTACGGCGGCAGAAAAAGTGTTTCGGGAGGCTCTCTAGGGTTTTTGGGATTAATGAGAATTTATAGGCTAAAAAACAACACCAGAGGGCCGGGGAGGTGGCCCCAATCCATCAGGGCGCGGCCACCCTGCCTGGGAGGCCTCTGTTGGCTTGGGGGCACCTCGTGTGGCCCCCGGTCTCCTTCCGAAGATTCCAGGTCCTTATTTTGTCCAAAAATAATCGTCAAAAAGTTTCGGGGTATTTGGACTTCGTTTGGTATGGTATTCCTGAAAAGTCAAAAACATGCAGAAAACAACAACTGGCACTTGGCACTGGGTTAATTGATTAGTGCTCAAAAAAAATATAAACCAACAAATAAATTCCAAAAAAGTATCCTAGAATAATAATATTATAGCATGGAACAATAAAAAAATATAGATACGTTGGAGACGTATCAGTGACGATGCCTACGCGTGTAGTGACCCTCTTGGGGGCACTGCCTTGGCTTTCCCTCCCCACCCTTATGACAGAAGTCAGGATGAAAACCCTCGTCTGTTTAGGGCGGGCGCGACGGTGGTGGTGTAGTGTGTCATCTCCTTCTTGGGGGCGTGTTCGACGAGTGTGGGTGATCCCCGGTCATAGTGGCGTGTTCGAGTTGTCCTGGAGCTCCTTTAGACGCACCTCGGCTCCGGTGGCTAGCAGTCTTGCTTACACCTACCTTCTACACGTGAAGACTTCCTCTACATTGCCATTTCTTCTTGCCGCCGGGGTTGATGCTCCTCGGTCCGGAGCGAGAGGGAAAGGGGTCCTCTCCGGCAGTAGGTTGGTAGTGGCGAGCGACGAAGTCGGGTTCTTTCTTCCAGGTGGCGCGTGGTTGCAGGTCGTCGGCAGCCTTGGATGTGTTTCAAGGTGGGCCAACCTCTTGTGTTCTTCGTCTTGGCGACATGCTGTAGGAATTTGGTCGGCAGTGCTTATTTACTCGTTAGGATTTTCTTACCATGTTTTTTCTTTGGTCAGCTTGTATGAGGTTCTTCTCCACACGATGTATCGTTAGTCCATCTGTCTTTATTCATAAAGCAGAGCGAAAGCCTTTTTCGAGGGAAACAAGAAGAAGCAACAAAAGAACAATGACTTGATTGATTTTTGGTTGGTTCATGGCAACAAAGCTTTGAGGGAAAAAGAAATAGAAGACCCGTGGAGTTGTGCCAAGGAGCAGCTAGACGGGAAGATCAAAAGAAAATAAAATCCGTTAGAGCATCTCTAATAGAAGATGTAAATTTGGAGATGTAAAACAGAAGATGAAAAAATTTACATCTTCAAAAAGTGTGTTATGCCACTCCAAAAAAGAGGCAACTAAAATAGATGATGCTTACTGGAGATGTAAAGGAGCAACTCCAACAGATGATGCAAACGGGAGATGTCGAAGCTGCCGACAGCCGCGCGTCTGCTGTTTCAGACGATGTGCAACCACTGTTCAGCCGAACAAATTAAAATAAAACATCTGAAAAACAACTTAAAAGT
Organism: Elymus sibiricus; assembly: GCA_039707655.1. Lineage (NCBI taxonomy): Eukaryota > Viridiplantae > Streptophyta > Magnoliopsida > Poales > Poaceae > Elymus > Elymus sibiricus. The sequence continues at coordinate 536,641,959 of CM077675.1, forward strand.
TTCACATGTCCACAATATCAAATTATTATATATCTCAGGAAATCCACCAACACAAATGCAACACACATACAACATAGTTTTGCACAATACAACAAACAAATAAATGAAACTAGGCAGCTGTTTCGCCATGCCATTTCCAATACTCCTCCATCAAATCCTACTGAAGTTGATCATGCGCATCGGAGTCTCTAATTTCATTGTACACCTTCATGAAGCATTTGATTCAATCCTTTCTTCTCATCGGCATAACGCGTACGCCCATCAAGCGATAGAAGGTCTAATCTAAATCCCATCCACGCTCATTCTCAATGATCATGTTATGCAAGTATGTACCAATAGTTGGTCCTCGCACAATGATCATGTTATGCAAGATTGTACCAATAGTTGGTCCTTGCCCAAAATTTAGATGGTCCTCGTACAATAGCAAATTGGGATTGCAAAATCCCAAAAGCCCTCTCGACATCTTTCCTAGCCGCCCCTTGTGCACTTTGAAAGATGAGTTCTTTCTTACCTTGAGGTTTTGTAATTGGCTTGACAAAAGTACTCCACCTTGGATAGATCCCATCCGCAAGATTCTACCAATAGTTGTATGTGCGGCCATTTTCTTTGAAGGTCACCGGTGGTGCTTCTCCATTTGCTAACTTGGCAAAAAGAGGTGACCGGTCGAGCACGTTGATGTCATTGCAAGATCTAGGCATCCAAAAATATGAATGCCAAAACCATGTTTATTGATCGGCGCCTGAAGAATGATAGTGGCATCCTTCCCACGACCCTTGAACTGTCCATGCCATGCTTTTGGGCAAATTTTCCATTTTCAATGCATGCAATCGATGGACCCTAGCATACCTAGAAACCCACAAGCTTTGTTCATCTCCAACAGCCTCTGAGTGTCTCGAGCATTGGGTGCTCTCAAGTACTATGGACCAAACACTTCTACCAAAGTCTTTGCAAATTGTTTGACATAGAAGATAGAAGTGCTCTGTGCCATCGCCAAGTTGTCATCCATGTAGTATGTCGGAACACCATAGGCAATCATGCGCAAAGCGGCAGTGACCTTCTGTTCGGTGCTATGTCCAAGCAACCCGGCACAATTCCTCTTCTGCTCGAAGGATCGATCTTGCTGCTTCACGGAATTGCAAATGTGGATGAACAAGTCTTTGGACATTCTGAATCGGCATCGGAAGTATCTTTTCGAAAAAACGGGTGGTGAACCAAAATAGTTACGTATCAACCTCTTGTGCGCCTCAACCCGTAATCTCTGAATGAACGCACGACCATACACGGAACCGCCGTGCTTCGGCTTTTTCCTCTTGTGCATCGCCACAAGCACATCAATGTCCACTTCTTAGTTCAAATCAAATTCCTCATCTGACGAGGAATCGTCCACGAAAGAGGAGTCACATGAGTTGATCTACAATGCGAAAAACCGTCAATTTTCATCAATAAAAAACTGTCAAGTTTCATCAAATTTTTACCTTGGGGAATTTCGTCAAACACCTTTCTTGCGAGGTGGCCGAAATCGGCTGAGTGAGGGTTGGGCAGCTGTTCGGCGGCGGCGGGTGCGGGCGGCGGCGATGGCTCGACAGAGGAGATGGCTGCAGCTCAGCAGAGAAGACGACGAGAAAACTGCGTTGCGGGCGGCCGGCTTCGCGCGGCCGGAAGAACAGCCGAGGCGGGCGGCCATCGGGCGGGCGACATGGCGTGCCTACCCTACGTCCGGCGGGGGGTCTTGGTGAAGAAGAAGCCTAGCCCATCCACGACCTCGCCGTGGAAGGCATTACGCCAACATGACCACCGCAGAAGCTTCGATTCGAAGCGGCGGTCGAAAAGGAATTGGCGGCTGCGGGCGGTGGCCCGTGGTACTACGGCGAGGCAGGCAACGAGGACAGGGGGCGAAGTCGCGGGGGAGCCGGCGACCGTCGGGTGGGCGGCAGCAGCGTCGATTTTGGGCGAAATCGGCCGGCTACGGAATTGGGCTGGCGGCGGGCAGTCGCGCGGAAGGAAACGGGAGGCAATTGGCCGGTTGGCGCGCGGCTGCCCTTTTTACATCTCCAGTCGGCCGAGATGCAAATTTGCAAGGCGAGTTGTTCTAGTTAACATCTTCGGGAGGCGGAGATGTTTTTTTTCATCAACGGATGGACGTGCGTGAGGGTGAGGGCGAGGGGGCGGCGACCTTGCCGCCTCCGCCGGAACCATCCCCGTCGCCGGCGCCAGCGGCCGCGGCGACAGATCAGGCGCCGTCACCCCACGACTCTCGCGGATCCGATTCCGAGACGGATCAGGATCGAACCTTGGGGCATCTGGATTCGGGGAGATGGCGCATTCGCTTCGAGGACGGCCGGATGGCCGGGAAATGGAGGGATGGATTTCTGTATGAGCAATCTCCGTCGAGATGGACGACGGTGCGAGATCTAGATCACGATATCCTAGCCGGACGGTACTTGGACGGAGATGAGCGGATTCACGCAGGTACGCATTTGAATATTGATGATTTCGAGATCCTGGTTTTAGATTGCATGCAGGTTTCACTGGACAGGGCGGATCAGCTAGAGGTCGTCGATCTAACATCGGAACCGGGAGGCCCAATACCGAAGCCGAAGATCGGAGGAAGGTTTTGGGTCCTGGCTGACGATGAAGATGAAGACGTCGACGACGAAGATCAAAGATCACCTGAAGCCACGGGGCCGACGTCGCCCGAGGAGCTATCGAAGTTCACGGCACCTATCGTCGACTCCTTCATGCAGATCGCGCCTGGCAAGGGGCGCAAAGACTGGAGGATCGCAAAACCACGACCAATGGCTCTCTGCAAACCCTCGGCGATGAAGGTCAAGCCTTGGAAGGGCCCCCTTCCCAAGGTAAGTTTGCCACAAGTCACGTTATCGGATTTTTTTTCCATCGGATGGTTGGACGAAGATCACTAAAAAGAAGAAGAAGAAAGTTTCTCCGGCAGTGATTCATCCGCCGCCGGTGGCCGTCGGTCCAGGTGAGATCCGAGCGGCGCGTCGTGCTCGTTTGAGCCTACTGCTAGGCATTAGTGGGCCGGAGGCAGATCTGTCCGTCCTGGGCCCGAGGCGCACTGGGTATGAGGCCCAGAGCGTGGCCCAGGGTCTTGACGTGATTGTTGAGGGTCGGGACCTTTTGCATGTGGGCTCGTTGGATTGTGTGCCAGCGCATGCACGTCCGGAGATTAGGCAAAGACGGATCACTAGGCCGGGGTTCCCTAGTCTACCTCGAGGCCGCGCAGCGAGGCTTTTGCCCTACGTTTTGTCGGCGTCAGAGATCATGGCTGGCCGCGGGAGGGGCTTGCCGCCGCCGCATAAGGCCGCTCCGCCGCCTCCAAAGGCTGCACCTCCACCATCCAAGGCCGCGCCTCCGCTAGCCAAGACCGCACCGCCTCCGCCCAAGCCGGCGCCACCGCAAAACAGAGGCGGGCCGATGCAGTCCGGGCCGTAGCAGCACAGGCCTGCCCCGCCGCCGCATCAGGCGGTGCAGCCGCCGCGAACGGCTGTGCAGTCGCAGCCAACTGGCGGGTAGTCGGCCCGGGATGGCCGATATTCGGAGGTCGCTCACACTGCTGCAGGTCAAGGGGCCGCGCCGGGCAGGGAGTTTGCCGCTGGTGCGTATGGGGGCCGAGGCCCTCCCCGAGGTCGTTGTGGCGACTATGGGGTCGATGCGTATGGAGATGGATAGCATCGGGGCTCATCGTCTACTGGCGGCGGTTGCGGATACGCCTGGCAAAGTGACGGTTCGGCTGAACGTCCGTTTCATGCACCTTCGGGCAATTTTGTCGAGGGGGCATCTGGCCCAGATTACAGGCATCGTGGAGGTTTTCGCGGCTTCCGTGGAGGCAGGGGAGGTGCCAGGTGACCTTCCCAATATCGCCAATGCCCTCCGCCGCCGCCGCACGTCACTTCTGAGACTGAGGTCCTCACGGGCATGGGGCAGTCGTCGGAGACTGCGGAGGTGGCTCAGACCGCAGCTTTGTCGGGCGAGGCTATGGCGGTGGTGACCGCTGTTGCAGCTACAAAGATGCCGGCATCCATGCCAGCTGGGGCAAAAGGTCGTAAGCAGGATACTGATAAACTTTCGGACAAGTCTGATGGTGAAAGAGCCGCAAAGTAGGCTTGCAATAAAGAGAAAATGTTGTGTTATCGGTGCGGTGAACAGGGGTATTTTATTGCTGAATGCACCACGGAGCTATGTGATACTTGTCTCAAACCTATACACGACTCGGGTGAGTGTCCGTTGTTACTGCACCCGATGCCGACGGTCACCATATATGGGGTTTGCTGCGCCGAGCTGATGTTTTTCGAGTCACCTACTCCTTCCGCTATCCCGGACGCACCGCAGAACTTGGCTACAGGTGTGGTCAAAGTTACGAAGGGGTACTTGTCCGAGGCGCAGATCATGCAGAGGCTGAATGAGCTTGCTCCAGGGAATTCTCATTGGGAGCTTATAAGGCTTGAGGATAATATGTATAAGGTTGATTTTCCTTCGGCAGAAGAGCTGAAAAAACTCCTTAAGTTTGGCATTGCGCGTGTGCCGGGTACAGAGTGTATACTGGAGTTTGATGTTTGGAAGCAGATAGTACCAAAGGGAACGCCTTTATCTCAGGTCTGGGTTCGCTTTTCAGGGGCACCTCCCAAGCCTCTCAATGATGCTAGGGTGGTCTACAGTCTCGGGACACTGATAGGCAAGACTAAGCGCGTTGATATGCCTTTTACCCGTGCTAACGGGGTGGCCAGGCTGCTTGTGAGTGTTGTGGATAATGAGCATATACCGGATGAGGTCAGATGGACACATGCTGGTATGGTGTATAAATTGGACATTGAGTTAGGAGGATCCTGAGATGTTTCAGGAGGCACTCCAGGGAGGTGGAGACGTGGACATGACTGACAAGGATGATGGTACGGGGAATCAGGATCAGAGAGATGATAGTGGTCCACGGGATGGTTCTCATTCGACGGGTGGAAAGTCCACCCCACAGGCGCCGGAGAAGGGTGCGGCGCAGCCATCTACTACACCCGTGCACACTTTGAGATTTGGGTCTTTCGGGTCATCGTCATCCGCGCCTCCTCGCCTCTGGGGTGATCGGGTTGAGTGTGATGATGCAGATGAGCAGGTGTTGCCGCCGATCCCGATGGCCTCTCTTGCCGTCCAGGTGTCCCCGACAGTGGAGTTGGGGGTATCTTTGGTCAGAGGGGTTCGGCGTGCAGCCCAAGGCCGAAGATGGACAAGGAGGGGCGGCCGGACGTGGCTGGGCAAGAGGCCCAGGTGAGTCCCGCGCCTCCACTGGTGCACGCCCTTCAGACCCCGGCGAGGCGTCTGGAGGGTTCCCCGGCGAGGGTGAGTGATGGGCAGGAGGCCCCCGATTCACCCGCGCGTTCTTCTCTGGCACCTTCTTCACCGACACTTACGGTCGCAGGAGCGACTCGGCCGGCAGTGGGGATGTGGGAGGAGGCTCTGGAGGCGCCAAACTCCCCTCCTCTCCTTCACCTGTACCAGCCAGTCTGGACAGCCCCGTGGAGACGGGCTAGTCACCGCGGGTCTGGACTATGGAGGAGGTGATTGCGTTTGGTGGACATCAGGACCCGGTGCTGTCTGGCAGGCGTGTCAGCAACCGGGTTCAGGACCAGCCAGACGCCAACGACTTTCAGCTTGGGCGTGCTATGAGGGCCGCCAAGCTTCGGGACGTCGAGACTCAGACAGGTATGTCAGTTAATAAGCAATGCTCTATTATGCATTTTTCTGAGCATGAGATCATTAGTAAGGCACATGATATAGGAGTCTCACTTGGGTCTAATGGGAAAGAAATTGTTAAATCAGTCAATGATATTTTAGACTTAGAGGCTGAGAGAGCCTCCGATTTGATTCGCGCGTTAGCGGCGATTAAACCTATGTCGGATGTTGATATTAATAACTTGGGCGTCTCTACGCTAGAGAATTTTTGTGACGAAATGATGCCTTCTTCGGATGCCGAAGGAGAGGCAGGAGATGTGGAGTCTGAACGACCAGTGGACCCGCCATCTCTGGTGGCGGGGGTACAACAGGCTATAAATCGTGTAGATGAGGAGTCGGCATTGGATAAACCTAAACGATCCTGGAAGAGGAAGATTTATCCAGCGTCGGCGGTCCGTAGAAGTGCGAGAGTGAAACTCAAGAAAATTTTCCATGATGAAGTATGAAAGGGATCTTTTGGAATAGCAGAGGTCTAGCAGACTTGGCTAAGAAAAGGTTCCTGGCTGAAACAACCATAGAAGATAAACTAGATTTCATCGCACTTCTTGAAACAGGTAGAGATAACTTCACTGCACAATTCCTCGGTTCCCTTACTAGTGGAATTGAATTCGATTGGCACTACATACCGCCTAGAGGACGATCTGGAGGGATTCTCTTGGGGGTGAAGTGCGAAACACTTGAGGTACTGAATGTGGTAAGAGGATATTATGCTGTTAAGTTCCGGGTTAGGTCTAAATTGGATGGTTTCCGATGGGCCTTAGTGGCAGTTTATGGCGCAGCCCAACCCGAATTTAAACATGATTTCTTGGCAGATCTGGTTAGGATTTGTGGGGATGAGAGATTGCCAATCTTAGTGGGGGGTGATTTTAACATCATTAGGAGGAAATAAGAAAAGAACAATGATCATTTTGACGGACGGTGGTCCTTTATGTTCAATATGATCATTGAGAGTCTTAATCTTAGGGAGATAGAACTCACAGGTAGACAGTTTACTCGGGCAAACACTCTTCCTACTCCTACTTACGAGAAACTAGACAGGGTGCTTGCGAGTGTGGAATGGGAACAAAAATACCCACTGGTATCGGTGCACGTGATGCAGAGGGCGATTTCCGACCATACGCCCTTGTTAGTAGACTCGGGTGAAGCAACACATATTGGCAATAAAAATATTTTCTCATTCGAACTAAGTTGGTTCGAAAAAGAAAATTTTATAGAGATGGTGGCGAGAGAACGGGCTAGACCTGTTGCAGGTACATCCAGCATGGAGCGCTGGCAGAATAAGATTAGACACCTGAGACAATTCATGAGGGGTTGGGCTAGAAATGAGAGTGGGATTTATAAACAAGAAAAAGAACGGCTTATCCAGTTGATTCAGGCGCTAGATTTGAGAGCGGAAATGAATCTGCTGGACGAGTCAGAACAAGCTGTTAAGTCTGAGGCCGAGTTGAAATTGCGGGCTTTGCTTAGAGAAGAGGAAATGAAATGGGCCTTACGAGCTAAGGTTCTTACGGTCGTCCAAGGGGATGACAATACCCAATTTTTTCATATGATTGCTAATGGCAAACATAGGAAAAAGAAGACTATCCAGCTTGAGAAAGACGAGGGCACAGTTGTGGGTCACGAGAATCTTAAGTTATATATATCCAATTATTATAAGCAACTGTTTGGGACACCGATGGATAACGCGGTGGCCCTAGATGAGCATGTTGTTGAGGATATACCTCAGTTGAGGTCAGAGGAGAATGAGGTTCTATCTGCACCTTTTACTGAGAAGGAGGTTTTTGAGGCGATCGCTCAAATGAAACCGAATAAAGCACCGGGACCAGATGGGTTTCCGGCAGAATTCTATAAGAAATGTTGGCATATCGTGAAAGATGATCTTATGCCTATGTTTCATGATTTCTTTAATGGGCATCTGCAACTGTTCCACCTAAATTTTGGCACGATCACGCTTCTGCCAAAGAAAGAGGAAGCAATTCGCATTGAGCAATTCAGGCCCATATGTCTCTTGAATGTGAGTTTCAAGATCTTTACGAAAGTGGCCACCAATAGATTGACACAGATTGCCCATTCGGTAGTGCAACCAAGTCAGACGGCCTTTATGCCTGGAAGACACATCCTAGAAGGGGTAGTTGTCTTGCACGAAACTTTACATGAAATCCATTCGAAGAAACTTGATGGGGTAATATTCAAACACTACTAGAATCAGCAACTTTGCCGTCCGCCATGGCTGACGGCGAAGGCATGCATTGAGGACGGCAAAGGTCTTTGCCATCAGCCAGCAGACGGCAACACGTCCGGCTGAACAAGCTCCGGTAAAGGCCACTTTGCCGTCTGCTGGCCGACGGCAAAGATGCAAAGGTCTTTGCCGTCTGCCAGCAGACGGCAAAGGGCATGGACGGCACACGTGGCAGCTTAGGTCCGTTAAGGGGTTAACGGCGTGCTTTGCCATCTGCTGGCTGACGGCAAAGACCTTTGCCTCTTTGCCGTCGGCCAGCAGACGGCAAAGCTGCCAAATAGGCCAGCGCAGTGCACCCAAGGTGCACAGGTAGCTGTCACGTGGCATCTTTGCCGTCTGCTGGCAGACGGCAAAGGTCTTTGCCGTCTGCTGGCAGACGGCAAAGAGGCTGTACAGCCCCTGTTTTTTCTTAAATTCATTCAATTTCACAGAATTTCACATATATATATACACATTTGAAAATACTTTCAACAAGCATAACAACACATATACATACCAAATCATATCCCTGCCATATGGATATGATCATCCAACACATATATATACATACCAAATGAAAAGTCCATATGCAACATATATAGCTAGCCAACATATCCAACAACAAGCATACAATGGTTTCATCCATACATACATATATAGGTAGCAAGTTTCACATTGTTCATCCTACAAAATCAAAACAAAAAGGAAGCACAAGAAGAAGAGTAGACTCCATCAACACAAGCTTCCTCATCGAAAGCAAATCTGCAAATTGGGAAAGAAGAAAGTTAGAAGAAGAAGAAGAAGAAGAAGAAGAAGACGAAGAAGAAGAACAAGAAGAAGAAGAAGAAGAAGACTAGAGGAAGAAGACTAGCTAGAAGAAGAAGAAGAAGAAGAAGAAGACTAGAAGAAGAAGACTAGCTAGAAGAAGAAGAAGAAGAAGAAGAATTTTTCTTCTCTTTCTTTTTCTCCTCTCCTCTTCTTTATCTTCTTCTTCGTCTAACTAAGGTAGGTAAAAATGCCATTTTTTAGCTAAGCTAGGTAAAAATGCTAAGTGTAGGTCATTTTAGAGCTAAGCTAGGTAAATAGGTCATTTTGGAGCTTCGTAAGGTTATTATGTCATTTTCGAGGAAAATAAGCTAAGTCTATGTCATTTTGGAGCTAAACCAAGGTTATCATGCCATTTTTTACCTAAGTATGCTAAGTATGTCATAAATGAACTAAATAAGCTAAGTATAGGTCATTTTAGAGCTATCCTAGGTAGTTATGCCATTTTTTAGCTAACTAAGCATATTAAGTCATTTAGGAGGAAAAATGCTAAGTGTAGGTCATTTTACAGCTATCCTAGGTTAAATATGTCATTTTGGAGCTAAGTAAGGTTATTATGTCATTTTCGAGGAAAATAAGCTAAGTATAGGTCATTTTGGAGCTAAATAGGTCATTTCTTAAGCTAAGTATGCATTTGTTAAGCAAAACACTTGGGAAAACTTACCATCATCACGGAGGTGAAGGACCGGTCGGGCTTGCGCCAGTGTGAGACGGAGAAGGACCGGTCGGGGTTGCGCCAGATGGAGAAGGATCGGTCGATGCTTGTCGGGAGGCATGCTACACCAAATATCATTTGCAATGTCTCGTTAGCATGATGCAACTCCAATGTGAATACTAGTAACTAATGACCATTCAAATGAAACTCACCGTGGGCGCTATACCAATCTGGGGCATCGGCAGAGGGGCCTGACCATTGTTCTGGCACACGGTCTGCACATTTTGTTTTCACGAGTCAGTCATATTAGTTAGTGATGAAACGAACATTACGTGCATGATTTGGCTAATATGCAGGAGAAACGTACCACGAGGAGCTCGTATAGGGCCCGGTGAGACGCGTCGTTCCGGTTCCTCTCCTCCTCGAACAGCCTAGCCATCCTCTCCTCCAGCTCCCTCTCCCTCTTCGCCGCCTGCCTGTTTACCTCCGCCAGAAGCTCCTGGGCCCTAGCCTCGATGGCGAGCTCCATTGGCCGTGGACGAGGCCTTATCTCAGGATCGGAGCTCGTCTGGCGCTTCTTGATCTCCGGGAGAGTTCTAGGACAACGTATCAGTCCATCCCCAATGGCTATCGAGCCATGGGGCCTCCCGCCACCAGATATCATCACGAGCTCTGGATCAAAAGGACTCTGGCTCGGGTAGAAGTCCTCCCCTTTCCTCCTCCTCCCCTCATCTCTGTACCTCACGAGCTTGTTGTGGGAGGAGATGTTGCTGAAGCTCTCTGGATTATCGAGGTCATCCTCAGAGAATGCCTTGGCCTTCTTGTACGGGGCAGTATGGGCCATGGCATAGAGGTCGAACAGCGGTGGCACCTCCTTCTTGTTGTGTCGCGCCTAAAAGAGAGGAACATAATATTAGTTAAGGGCTCAAGCTAGCATGAAGAATGAAATTGCATGAATCATGAAGCAAACCACATACCCAGTGATCCCCGAACTCAAATAGGTTGGAGCACCACTGGTTGTGGACGGTTAGCCAGTGGGAAGAGCACCACTCATCCACCAGCGCCTCCCAACAGTCCATCCTATCCGCACACCATCCCGGGGGCACCTAAGTTAGACAAGAGAAATTTCAGCGCTACGCCTACGAATCAAATCAAGGAAACTAAGTACAAGGCCTTAAGAATAGGTAATTACCTTCATGTACTTCTCCTTACTCAGAAACTTGGAGCGGCACTTCTTCTTGGCCCTCTTAATGTTAGTCGAGGCGTAGTAGTCTCGAATAGCCTGCACCCGAGTCTCGTGCCGTAAGTTCTGAAATAGGCGCTTGCACTCGGCTACGAGAACAATAGCCGCGTCCGCCTCGTGTTCCTCAAGACACCTGTAGAAGGTCTGCAATCAAACAAGACAACACTGATTAGTACAATCACTAGGTGATGTTGATTTTTAATTCTGTAAAGGAGAAATTACCCAAAACCGCCAGATCACAATGTCGGCCACCGTCTCGCACAAGACACCGCCGACGCTCTCCTCCGGTGGGGCCAGGGCAGCCACGTACAGCTCCCAGCTCAGTCCTAGCTGTCGAACCTCACCCTCACCGGGCAACGTGACCCACCCCGGGAAGTGGTGCCGGAGAAGTACACCAAGGACCTGGTTGGGCCTGCGGACACCAGGGGCGTGTTTCCAACCCCTGCAGTATGACAAGGCCAACACATTAGATATTAATTTGAAGAAACATGAAGGCAAAAGTTTAAAAAAGAGTAAATGCACTTACTTCTCCCCATTAGGCTCAATGAACCACCTCTGATCGCGGGTCGCCGGCATGGGCGGGAGCTTTGTACCACCACGCTGGTAGACCTTCTTGCCCTCGCTATAGCTATCCTCAGAAAAGCTGTCCTCGCCACCATCAGCATGGCCACTAGCCTCCGGAGTCACGTGGGACGAAGACTCTGGGACCGGAGTCTCCTGGGCCGAAGACTCTGGGACCGGAGTCTCCTGGGACGAAGGCTCGGCGACCCGAGGCTCGTCGGCCCGAGGCTCGTGGACCGGAGTCTGAGACGGGTCCAAGTCAGACGGGTCCACCTGAGACGGAGCACTCCTGTGGTCGGGAGAATCAGCTGGGGGTGGCGGCGAGGAAGGCATAGCAGCCTTCCTACCTCTCCCGCCGCCACGTCCACCTCTAGCACCCCTCTTCGTCTTCCCCCGACCTCTCCCGGCCGTAGAAGGAGCACCCTCCGGTGTCTGCATACTATGTACCAGCGCTCTCCGGAGGTGCTCGGGCGGAATAATAGCACCCCTCCCAGCACGTGCCTAGGAAGGAGGCTCGGAGCGCTCTCGACCCGCGCCCACCATCTGTCAACACCTGCAATGACAAAGAGTAAACAAAATTAGTACAAAATTTGAATACCTAATAACATGAACTAATTAATAATATATATGCACGCGTATAATGAAGCACGGGGAATTTTCCATTGAAAATTTGAATATGTTATTTGTCAAGCATCAAAATATGATTACTAAATTATATTTATCTTAAGGATTATCAAGTCATTGAGCAAGACAATTGATGCAATGCTAAGAAACAAAACGCATCCCCTGCCTAACCAAACTTAGTTCCCAAACTACAAATAGTGCATTGATAACAGTGGTGTAAGTACCATTACTTATTGAAAAATGAATAGATCTCATTCTAGTACCCCCGCCTCCAACTAAAATCCGGTACATTTTTTTGCGCCCTCTATTTCAGTTTTAAAAATTCATGACAAATACATGTCATTCTATGATTCGAGTGAATTCATGACAAATCACAATTTTGACCTTATCGATGAGCAAGACAATTGATGCAATGCTCAAAAACAAAATGATCGCCTTCCTTACCAAATTGAGTTCCCAAGCTACAAATACTGCATTGATAACAGTGATTTAAGTACCATTAAATTGAGTTCCTAACCTAATAAACTAAACTCTAACCCTAACCAAACCTAACCTAATACCTAATAATCTAAACCTAAACTAAAAACAAAAAAATAGAAAAAAGAGGAGAGGGGGGAAGAGCTCACCAGAGGGGGGCGGGGCAGGGGGCGTTGGGGAGGGTTGGGGGAGCGCCGGGGAGGGGCGGTGGAGCGTCGGGGAGGGGCGGGGGAGCGCCGGGGAGGGCCGGGGGAGCGCTGGGGCGGCGGTGGCGGCGGGGCTTAGGGGACAGGGGCGCTCGGGCGCAGGGGAGCGGCGGGTGGCAGGGGCGGAGGGGGGCCGCAGGGCCCCGGCCGGGGCGGTGGGTCGGTGGGGCGGCGGGCAGGTGGGGCGACGGGCGGCGGTGGCGATGGGGCCGCAGGGCTCCGGGGCGGTGGGCGCGGTGGCGGGGGCGCCGGGGGGCGGCGGTGGCGCCGGTGGGCGGTGGGCCGGTGGGGCGGCGGGGTGGTGGGGCGACGGGGCGGCGACACGTGTGCGGTGGGCGGCGGGGAGGAGAGGGAGAGAAACAGAGAGAGAGAGAGAGGCGGGGTGGGGCGCGGCCGTTAGTTAAGTCAAACCGTTGCCGTCTGTCCCGCCTTTGCCGTCGGCCTTTTTGCTCTTTGCCGTCTGCTAGCAGACGGCAAAGAGGGGGGCCGTTAGGGTTTTTTGTAAGCAGCTCGTTTGTGGGCCCACCTCCATCTTTGCCGTCTGCTTGCTGACGGCAAATCTCCTTTGCCATCTGCTAGCAGACGGCAAAGAAGCGGCTGATGGCAAAGAGCTTCTTTGCCGTCTGCTAGTTCTTTGCCGTCTGTTTTCTGGAAACGGATGGCAAAGAGCTTCTTTGCCGTCCGCCAGCTGACGGCAAAGAACTGGCAGACGGCAAATTAGCTGATTCCAGTAGTGAAAGTAGATTTTGAGAAGGCATATGACAAAGTTAAATGGCCATTTCTGCAGCAAGCCATGCGCATGAAAGGCTTTAATGGGGCATGGAGGAATCAGGTGGATTCTTTTGTCCAGAAAGGTAGTGTTGGGATAAAGGTGAATGATGACATTGGTCATTATTTTCAAACGCATAAAGGCCTGAGACAAGGAGACCCGATGTCTCCGATTCTGTTTAACATTGTGGCAGACATGTTGACAGTTCTCATAAGTCGGGCCAAGGAGAGAGGCTTGGTAGGTGGTCTTGTTCCCCATTTGGTGGATGGGGGCGTCTCCATCCTACAATATGCGGATGACACCATTATCTTCATGGAGCATGACCTCGCAAAGGCAAGGAATATGAAACTGGTGTTATGCCTATTTGAACAACTGTCTGGTCTAAAGATCAACTTTCACAAGAGTGAATTGTTCTACTTTGGTAGAGCCAAAGATGACCAAGATAACTACAAGCAACTGTTCGGTTGTGAATTGGGGTCATTACCGTTCAGCTATCTAGGCATTCCAATTCATCATAGGAAATTAACTAATAAGGAATGGAAATGTATCGAGGATCGATTCGAGAAGAAACTAAGCTGCTGGAAGGGTAAGCTTATGTCTTATGGAGAACGGCTAGTATTGATAAATTCGGTACTCACGAGTATGCCAATGTTCCTTCTCTCTTTCTTTGAGGTGCCTAAAGGGGTACGCAAGAGACTAGACTTCTATCGATCTCGTTTTTTCTGGCAGTCATACGAGGTTAAGACAAAGTATCGCCTGGCAAGATGGGATATTATTTGTCGACCAAAAGACCAGGGGGGTCTTGGGATCGAGAACCTCAAGATTAAAAATAAATGTCTGTTGAGCAAATGGCTATATAGGTTATCACAGGAATCCGAGGGTATGTGGGCACAAATCCTAAGAAATAAATACTTGCACTCTAAAACCCTCGCTCAGGTTACCGTAAGACCTAATGATTCACCATTTTGGAAGGGACTCATGAGAGTGAAAGAAACCTTCTTCCATAGGGTGAAATTCAATGTTGGGGCTGGAACAACAACAAGGTTTTGGGAGGATACATGGTTAGGCGATACACCACTAGCTCTCCAATATCCTTCACTGTATCACATTGCTCAACGTAAGGAGGATTACGTAGCAATGGTTTTGCAGACGGTACCTTTGAATATCCAGTTCAGGAGGTCTCTAGTAGGGGAACGATGGAATTCCTGGTTACACTTAGTAAGGAGGTTGATGGACGTTCAACTCTTAGATCAGGGAGATACATTGAACTGGAAGCTAACGGGTAATGGAGTGTTTACGGTCAAATCGATGTACTTAGAACTCATTAATTCTGGCCCAATCCCACGATCGATTCACATTTGGAAAGTTAAGGTTCCCTTGCGAATTAAAATTTTTATGTGGTTTGTACACAAGCAAGTGATCCTTACCAAAGATAACTTATTAAAGCGGCGATGGGTAGGCAGTTCACGATGTTGCTTTTGTGTTCACGATGAAACAATCCAACACTTATTTCTTGATTGCCCTCTCGCGAAGTTACTTTGGCGGTCTGTTCATATAGCCTTTAATATTATCCCTCCAGTTAGCATTGAAGCGTTGTTTGGGACGTGGCTAAATGGAGTGACTACTCATATTGCGTCAAGTATTCGGATTGGAATATGCGCACTTCTCTGGGCTATATGGAACTGCAGGAATGATATGATTTTTAACAGACTTTCTATGATTAACTTCTTGCAGGTTATCTTCAGGGCTACGGCATGGATCCGTACGTGGTCGTTACTTACTCCTACGGGCTCCAGGGAGCAGCTGGCTACTGGGTGCAACCGGTGGGAGATGGTAGCACGGGCTATATTCAACCGGTTTGGATGGCGGTCGCATAATAGGATAGGTCCTTAATGTCCTTTTGTCCAGACGGTTGTATCTTTGAGTTCATTACTTTTTATTTTGCTCCTTTTGTGAGCTGTATTTTGCATACCAGACTTTTTGTTATGTTGAACTTGATATAATAAAGTGGCCGCATGCATCTATCCGATGCAGAGGCCGGGGGATGACCTCCTTTTCAAAAAACAAATCAATATCATCTGTTGGAGAGGGGTTTTGGGGCTTTGTAGATTAAAAACTTAGGTATTTTTGCATCTACATCCTCTATTGGAGATGCTCTTAGGTGCTTTTTGAGTTCAAGCAACTTCGTGGGATAAAATACGATTAGTGTTGAATGGTGAAATACTAGCAACAAAACGGGAGTCAATGGTTTTTCTTTCTTTGATCATAAATAACTTTATTCCTCAAATTATCGCCATATTGTTTACAACTTTGGGAAGAATAAAGTCAGGGATATCAGGATCCGAAAATTCCGATGAGCTCAAACTAAATGAATGTGCATTCAGTTATGATGGACACATCAGGGCCCAAGTATGCTTAAGGTTTGTTCAATGCTTCCAACGCAGCCATACTATCAGATTCGACGACAACTTTGGTGCAACCAATATTAGCTGCTAAAATCAGCCCATGTCAGATGGCCTCCAGTCCAGCTGATACAACGCTGGAGACATGAGATAGTGCCCAGGTTGCAGCAGCTAGGACATGTCCATGGTTATCCCGCGCCACCACACCATTAGCTCCAGATAATTTTTCAGAATGGAAAGAGGCATCCACGTTGATTTTTATAGTGCCCTCGCTGGGCTTCTTCGACATGTGAACCAACTTACGTGTAGGCTGGTTCGGTGTATGGGCTTGAAGAAAGTTTGTAGCCAGCACCCGTATAGACATTGTCGTGCGGTTAGGACTCTGGATAGACTCCCCTTTTGTGTGTTGTCATCTTTGCCACCAAATATACCACATAGAGACCAGGATCAACTCAGCAGCTGGCATTTCATGCACCACTGTCTGTGTCCGGAGTAGAATTTCCAAGTTAACGGAGCCAGACCGGTCTTCCAGCATGGACTGTTGGATGACCTCAACTAAACCTATCTCTACCCAAACCTCAGTTGCTCTAGGACAAGTGAGTAAACAATGTTGGATGTCTTCAAGTCCAATTTTACAAAATTGGAACTGACGGACAAGAGGAATATGCCTACTCGCCAGCACGCCCAAGCAAGGTAGTACTCCCTTGAGAACCTTCCACCCGAAATGCTTGATCTTTCCAGGTAGGCGAAGCTGCCATAAATCTTTCCAGATCATGTTCATATGAGCAGTCCCAGGGAGTCGATGGTTTATTGCGTTGTCCAGACAGATTTCAGGGAAGAGCTACCCCTTGTCATGTCTCGGACGTAGAGGAATCGGCCAAGTGTCGTTCGCAAAAACCACCATGTGCCTCTATGTCATCTATGATCTTGCACCGCATGTTCACAAACACAGTGGTGGCATGCTTTTATTTTATTTCTCCTTGATATCTTTTTGTAAAACAAGACTTTCTGTCTCCAAAAATACGAAAATAAAAAGACTTGGTTGTGATGTGGCATGAAACCCTTCTCAAGAAGGTGAAAGTGAAGGGTTTTCAAGGAAGAGCAATCCTTCGTATTCCCAAAGACAGTACATGGACAATACATAAAACCATTCTGCTTATTTGCCTCAGCCACTTCAAGAAAATTATGCAGGCCCTTAATGTAGTCGGAGGTGCGGCGGTTACCGTATATCCATTGCCGGTTCATCTGCGTGCATTATATAATTAAGTATATCAAAAACCATTAAAGAACATCATGAATAGAGAAATAACCAAATTAATAAAAGTTCATCATCACATTAAAACCAAAGTACAGTAGTGATCAAATGTTATTACTGAAAAAATAAATACATAAAGTGCATACATAGTTCTCATAGAACAACATACAGCTCTCTAGAGCATCTAATTAAAACAGACATTGAAACTAACATACAACTATGTAAAACATTTAAATGCAACAATAAATGCGATCAAAATCACAACTAAGCTAACAATTGATCCAACAGCATAATGATACCAAGGCTCTTTATCAATGGCATATTTTTTAATCTTTCTAATCTTCAAGCGCATTGCATCCATCTGGATCTTGTGTAGATCGACGACATCAGCAACATGCAACTCCAATTTCATCTTCTCTTCTTCAATTCTTTTCAATTTTTCTTTCAAATAATTATTTTCTTTTTCAACTAAATTTAACCTCTCGAGAAGGGGGTCAGTTGGAATTTCCGGTTCGCATACCTCCTACGCGTAAAAATATCTATGTCAAGTTGGTCGGCATAATTGTCATAAAAACTAAATGAAACAAATAGTTATAAAAGATAATATACCACATCCTAATCATAGACCGGACGAGAGCCGACGGGGGCGGATATCAAAGTCATGGCACTATATAATAACAAACAATAATACAAGTAAGAAAATTATACAACTAACTATATCTAAATCATACAAGTAAGAATTTGTTTAAAAAAAGACATAAGAACAAGAGGCTCACCACGGTGGTGCCGGCGACGAGATCGGCGCGGGCGATCGACGGCGGTGAGGACGGGGACGAGAACTTGGAGGAAGAACAGAGGAGAAGAAAGAGGAGAAATCTTAAGTGTGGCTCGGGCACCTCATATCATGTTTGTTTTGTGTAAACTCCTGCTCTCAGGCATTTTATCGAACACCCCATGTGCATAGGAAGGGAGAACAACGTAGCACACACCTCCCACCTTATGTGAGGAAAAAACAGACGAGAGGGCGGGCAGGGGCGGGAGTATATATAGGCAAATTTGTAGTCCCGGTTGGTGTCTAAAACCGGGACTGAAGAATGACCTTTAGTCCTGGTTGGAGACACCAACCGGTTCTAAAGGGCATCGCACCCCTTTAGTCCCGGTTGGTGTCATTTGAACCAGGACTGATGCCTGCTGAGCCCCGACCGGTGCCCTAGCCGCTCGAACCGGGACTAATGCTCACATTAGTCCCGGTTTGTTAGGCGACCGGGACTAATGTGTAGATCGAGCTTGAACCAAAGCCCTGTTTTCTACTAGTGTATAAGCTGAATATGCAATTTTGGCAGGCTATAGTTGAGGGGAAATTATTAGAATCATCCAGCCGATTCTATGCTCCGCGTCTGCTGCGTCGGAACCCAACCACATGTCAGAGCAGTATCACGCGCCACAAGTCCCATGATTTTGCAACATCGCCCATGATTCTGAAACAGGTGAATGTTGTAGTGGCAACATGATGGTGCGACGATGAAAGCAAAAATTATGCAACATAACCTTTCTTGAAGAAAAAAAATCTGCAACATAACCTTTGTTGCAAAAGAAATCTGCAACACAACCTTTTGTTACAAATTTCTTCTACAACATGCCTATGTTGCAAAGAAGTTCTGGAACACAACTTATGTTGCGAAAGTGACAAAAGTGAGGAACAACGCTCATGCAGATCTGACGACTCGCGAGGCGGCTGGCTTTTTAGAAAGATCCTCCGGCCGACGCGTAGCACGCGCCATAGTTAAGTCTATGAATTTAACTTTAAAATATTGTTTTGTTTCAAACATATATATGCAACATGTCCTAATTCGTTACAACAAAATCGTTCAAAAAATGGTTGCAACATATGCAACATAACAAAGTAATTGAGGCGACGTGAAAAAAATGGATAACAATGAAACCACTTTGCAACACTAACCTACCAATACAGGGAGGTGGGCATGTGTTTTGGGGAAACAACACGCAGCTTGCAACGTCACGTATTTGGTTTGCAGCATCACGTGCCCGATTTTGCAACACGAGTGTCTGACTTTGCAACAGCAACTAAATATCGATGCATGGCTAGCGTTACATGTTTGGTTTGCAACGTCAAGCTTGGAGCGTTGTGCATATTTCCAACACGACAATATTTCTTTGAAACAAACAAAATATCAATGGGCGGCATGCAGCGTCACATGTTCGGCTTGGAGCATCACGCAAGTTTGCAACACAACAATTTGACCTTGCAACAACAACAAAATATAAGAGGGCTTGCAATGTCACCTGTTTGATTTGCAACATCCGGCTTCGAGCGTCATGCAGCTTTGCATGACAATCTGACCTTGCAACAACAACAAAATATAAGGGGGGCTTGTAATGTCACATGTTTGATTTGCAAGATCCGGCTTCGAGCGTCGTGTAGCTTTGCATGACAATCTGACCTTGCAACAACAACAAAATATAAGGGGGGCTTGTAATGTCACATGTTTGATTTGCAAGATCTCGAGCCCTGCTTTGGTCTCTGGTTTGATGGTTGTACGTGCTAAAAATCCGGTACATTCCGTTTTGTTTCCCATCCTAGTCTTTTGCGACACTTCTGGTTTACTTATTTTGTTAGGTCTCGACTTCTCCGCTATGATCTCCCCAGTAGTTCATATAGGAGCTATTGCCGTTTCATTCCTATTCGTGGTTATGATGTTCAATATTCAAATAGCGGAGATTCACGAAGAAGTATTGCGCTATTTACCAGTGAGTGGTATTATTGGACTGATCTTTTGGTGGGAAATGTTCTTCATTTTAGATAATGAAACCATTCCATTACTACCAACCCACAGAAATATTTGCAACAACACCAAAATATCAATGAGCGGCTTGCAATGTCACATGTTTGGTTTGCAACATCACGCGTTCAGCTTGAAGCGTCGCGCGACTTTGCAACATGATGATCTGCCTGCAACAACAACAAAATATTGATGTGCGGCTTGCAATGTCACATGCTTGGTTTGCAACGTCTGGGTTAGACTGTCGCGTGGCTTTGCCACATGATGATTTGACTTTGCAACAACAACAAAGTATCAATGGGTGGCTTGCAACATCACTTGGTCGGCCTTCAACCGTCGCATGTTTGCCTCGCAATGGTCTAAACCAAACGTGTGATACTCTAATTAAGCCGGACTTTGGTGTGCTTTAGACTTGAAGCAACGGACAGCCAAATTTACATGTCGCGCGTTCTATTTACAGCAGCGAGGACTAACTTTGCCATGTCACGCGTCTAATTTGCTGCAGAAGAATATGTCCACGCGCGTCCCAAAAAATTGTGCTAACGCTAGTCCCAAGCTTGCTTGTGACAAACGGTGCCGCCGTCAGCGTCCAGATAATGATACTTATACTCCCGTAGCATTTGCAACAGCAGCGGTGTCCTTTGCCATCTCCCGTGTAGCGATGTGACAGTAGAAACTACTCCCTCCGTTTCTAAATCTAAAGATAAGTCTTTTTAAAGATTCTAATAAGGGACTACATACGAAGTAAAATGAGTCTAAAATATGTGTATATACATCCGTATGTAGTCTTTTATTAAATTTTTAGAAAGACGTATATTTAGAAACGAAGGGAGTACAAGAAAAGACTGTGTGAAAGTTAAAAAGGAAGTAGTGGGAAAAGCTAGAAGTTATGGGGGTCACGCACTTGCAAGGGGCACTTTCTAACGGCACGATCGGACGGTGGAGCACACGGCTTACGCGATGAAGAAATCAGCCGGCTGAATTCAAGGCATTTCCTTTTTCTTTTTCTTTTTTATGCTTGATTTAGTCATTTAGACGTGCAATAACTATGTCACATCTAGACGTGTCCTAAACACACCCTTCTCAATTTTGCAAACAACATATATCTTTCAATATAGTGTGAATTACCTTGTGCGCTTGCCAAGGCACTCAGTTATAGTCACTCGCTTTCTTGCGTAAACATTCTTGGTACTCATCTTGTCTTCCTTAAATTACAATTAGATACGTCTAACGCTCTATGCCCAATTGCCCATGTTACAGCATATACTCTGAATTCCCTTGTCAATCCAATTTGTATCTGACGCCGGCCTTTCCTCGGAGACAAGAGACGGGTGGAGCGCCTTGGCCATGTCGTGGCAGAGCTTGTATGCCGCTAATGCAGAGCCTCGTATTCCCAGAAGTTGCATTCTCCCTGTTATGATCAATGACCAAAATTCTACGTAGTTTGCTTCGTTCTCAGCAGTGATACGAGTTTCTTTTGTTTTTTAGAAGTGCACAAAATAAATCCTGTCAACAGCAGTATCCTGCAGATAGTAAGTTACAGCAGAACACCATTCAGTTGTGGGCACGTACAGATACTGTTGACGGCTATTGTCGGAGTAGATTCCAGCAAATCCCTCGGTTGGGTATCCCCGCGTGGCGACTAGATAGGAGGGGAAACAAGGATTGAGATTTACCCAGGTTCCGGCCCTCCGTACGAGGTAATACTCTACTCCTGCTTATGTATATTGTGATCGGGGTGTACGAACTACATGTATAACCAAGAGATTACAACTTTTTCTATCAACTAGCTCGGCCCCGGCGTATATAAGATACCGATGCCCCTAGGGATAGACAACCTAGTCGGCTACGTCGATGGAGGGGATCCTCCACGGATACTGACTCCTTGTCTTGGACGGCAAGGTTTCTCGAATATTCCTTCTACAGAGCCCACGGGATGACGTGATGGCCATGGACGGAATAGACCTAAGGGGCCTCGGGCCGGCCTACTTGGGCCGACAACCGACAAGGCGAGGCACCCCTAGGCCGTAAATCTATCAATAGCCCCTGAATTGGTCTTCAAGCTTGGATGCATCCTAGTCGGAGCCGATCTTCAACGCCGTCGCCTTGCTCGCCAAGGTTGAAACTTGTTCTTTGAAGCTCCCTTAACAGCAACTGTTCGCATTCGGCCTCCAATAGCTGGACTGCTTCCGAAGTCAGACCAATCACTCTGGTTTTGGTTTGTTGATGAAGATGGACGGCCTGCACAGTAAATTCTTCCCGTGCAACTGGTATATACCGGCCGACTTCCCGCGCAATCACTTGTAAAATACTACTCCCTCCGTTTCAAAATAAGTGATTCAAAAATGACTCAAATTTGTACTAACTTTAGTACAAACTTGAGTCATTTTTGAGTCACTTATCTTGAGACGGAGGGAGTACTTGTCTAGTACTGTCAATCAGGCCGGTCCGGTCTTTTCAGCGAGTCAAGCTGGGCCACGTGCCAGGCTTGACGGCCGGTCAAAGTGTTGTGCAGAGGTGGACCGGGGCCCCAGCTAGGCCACGTCCCCTCAACCCTCCGACGTTCGCCTCGAAACCTGGCGCACTAACAGCAGACCCGTCGATCTCCGCACGCATTAAGCAGAGTTAGTCGGATACGCAGGGTTGCTTGCCACATGTTGGACATTGCCTGCCGTCGCACCATCTCCTGTCTGCCTGTAAGAGCATCTCCAACTGACGCCCAAAAACTGTTCCGCACGCTAAAATCTGTGTTTTTTAGACGCTCGACAGCTCCAGCAGATGCTGTAAAATAGTGCGCGCGCAAAAAATTTGGGCACGTGCTAAAAAGCGCTATCGCACGCAGCAAATTAGGGGCGCCGGATCACGCGCGATTCATAATTTGCACTGCGTGTTTTTTGGGCGCGCGTTTTTAGGCATTCGGAAAACCAATGTTGGCTCCGACGCGCTAAAAGTGCTACAGTGTCGCGCTAAAACTATTTTTCTGCGCGAAACTTTTGTGCGTCTGTTGGAGATGCTTTAAGAGGGGGAACCTTTATGCTCAAGCTTCCTTTGCTTCTTCTTTCTCGCGCCCTTGCTCCATTGCCGCCGTGCTCTGCTCCACCGCACCATGGCTTTCGGACGACGCCTGACAAAGGGTGGCTAGCCCATTGCTCCCGGGAAGAGTGCTACGGCCATCAATGCCAATGAGAGGACGCCCTCGCCGACGAAGGGCAAGTGGATGCACTCCACCATTACCGGCGCCCAGCTAGAGCAGATGGTCGACTTCGGATATCTTCCCTAGCCCACCATTGCCATCCCTCGCACTCTAGCCATCGTGGTGGAGAGCATCGACGTCCTGGTGGAAGCATTGCCAAATCCGGCTCCGTATGAGCAGGTTAGTTTCATTCCATTCCTCATCCGCGGCATAGGATTCCCATTTCAACCCTTCTTCCGTAGACTTCTTCATTGCTATTGCCTTCAAATGCCCCACCTCTCCCCAAACTCAATCCTTCACATCACGTGCTTAACAAACTTTGCGAGGCGTTCCTCAACGTCGAGCCCCACTTCGGTTTGCGATGTTAATACTCCGGAAGACACAACCGATGTGAAGAAGCTCCATAGGCAAGTGCGCAAGCTGTCTGACCTCCGCCTCATGCTAGCTAATGTGATGCCCATAGCTCTGAGCTGAGGTGTTCAGCCACTCAAGCTCCGGGCTCGCCGAATATACACCTACACCAGCCAGGACGACGACACCAGGACCATGCGGAATGCGTTCTTCGAGGGGAAGTCTGTCCAGAATCCGATGTTCAAGGGGGAGATCTCGGATTTCCTTGAGAAGCTGCCTTTTGACTATTTCTCAACCAAGGTGTGTGTTGCAGAGGTAAATAGTGCTTATTTTTTCTAGCTTCGTCAATCTTCACAATCCGAGCTAACTAATAATCCTTTTTCTTATTCAGAAGTACCACCTCTGGGCTGCCGATGTCCATTCATCGGCACTGCAACCCGAGGACGTTCCAACCCCGGAGATCACCTTTCTCCGCGCTATAGACTACACCTAGGCTTCAACTCGCACAACTCGTGCTAAGGAGACCATGGTGGAAGAAGAAGATGAAGTCCCAGTTGAAATTGTGTCGTCAGACTCAGAGATGATGGGGCGTCAGGCTCCCGAACTGAACCGCCCGACCTGCCCGAAGACGTCGGGCGTGAGAAACACCAAAAGTTTCGCCACGACCCAATAAATGGTCTACTCTAGCCAGCTACAAGCCTCCAATCCCTGAACGCCCTCGCCGACGTCTGGGGCTCCTGCTCGGCTAGCACCACCTCAGACGATCTAGACAAGGTCATCCAGTGTTGTGTAAGCTGTTCTTCAGCAGCTCTCCATTCGTACTAGACTAGCTTTTTATTTATTTACTTATTTGATTCTCACTGGCCGCAACGTGATCTAAACGCCAATCTCACCGGTGCGCCGGTTATCAATCCGGTCGTGATCCTTGAGAACACCCCCCGCATCGAAATGGAAGCTACTTGTGAGCTCCGTTGGGATTTTCCCCGAAGAGGAAGGGTGAAGCAGTACAATAGAGATAAGTATTTTTCTCAGTAAGAAACAAGGTTTATCGAACCAATAGGAGAATCACACAAATCCTCATGAACATCACCTGCACACACAAAACAAAATACTTGCACCAAACACGGGCAAAAGGATTGTCAATCCCCTTGAACTTGTTACTTGTAAGGATCGAATCTTGTATAGGTATATAGATAAGTTGCAAAACAAAATAAAAGTAAATAAATTACAGCAAGGTATTTTTTGTTTTTATAATATGATAAAAGTAGACCCGAGAGCCATAGTTTTCACTAAAGGCTTCTCTCTCGAACACATACTATACGGTGGGTAAACAAATTACTGTTGGGCAATTGATAAAAAACTGCATAGTTATAACGTAGTCATGGCAATGATCATGTATATAGGCATCACGTCCGTGACAAGTAGACCGACTCCTGCCTGTATCTACTACTATTACTCCACCAATCAACCGCTATCCAGCATGCATCTATGTTATTAAGTTAATGACAAACAAAGTAACGCCTTAAGCAAGATGACATGATGTAAACAAAGTGAAACCAACCAATATGAATAAACCCCACCATTTTACCCTTAAGAGCAACAATACAATATGTGCCTTGCTACCCCTTCTGTCACTGGGTGAGGACACCGCAAGATTGAACCCATTACAAAGCACCTTTCCCACTGAAGATAAATCAAGCTAGTTGGCCAAACCTAACAGATAGATTGGAGAGAAATACAAAGCTATAACAATCATGCATAATAAAGTTTAGAAAAGACTCAATTACTTTCAATGAATAATCTGACCATAAACCTACAATTCATAGGATCCCAAAAAACACACGCAAAAGAAGATTATATTGAATAAAACTCCAAGAAGATCGAGGAGAACATTGTACCGAAGATCAAAGAGAGAGATGAAGCCATCTAGCTAGTAGCTATGGACCCGTAGGTCTATGATGAACTACTCATGCATCATCGGAAGGTAGCAAGGATGATGTAGAAGCCCTCGATGATCGATCCCCCCCCCCCTGATAGAGTACCGGAAAAGGCCTTCAGATGGGATCGCGAAAGAACAGAAGCTTGCGGCGGTGGAAAAAGTATTTCAGGTGGCTCTCTGTTGGTTTGGGAATATATGTGAATTTATATGCTTGGAATTAGGTCAAACGGAGTTGCCACGGCCCACGAGTTCAGGGGCATGCCACCCCATAGGGCGCGCCCTCTGAGCTCGTGGCTCTCTCGTAGCTCTTCAGGCCTCCACCCGAACTTTCTAGGGTCCCTTCTGGTCCAGAAAATATCACCGTAAAGTTTCATCGTGTTTGGACTTTGTTTCGTACTGATTTTCTGAAAAGCCAAAAACAAGCAAAAAACAGGAACTGGCACTGGGCACTGGGTTAATAGGTGAGTCCCCAAAAAGATATAAAATAGCATATAAACCATCCAAGATTGATAATATAATAGCTTGAAACAATAAAAAATTATAGATACGTTGGAGACATATCAACATCCCCAAGCTTAATTCCTGCTCGTCCTCGAGTAGGTAAATGATAAAAATAAAAGTTTTGATGTTGAAGACTCTCCGTATGAAGAACATGGTGCTACTCCGAAGCAAAAGTGTGGAAAAAAGGATAGCAACATTGCCCCTTCTCTCTTTATCTCCCATTTATTTTTAATATTTTTTCTTTTTCTTTTCTTTCTTTTATCTTTTTTTTAATTTTTTGTCCGGAGTCTCATCCCGACTTGTGGGGGAATCGTAATCTCAATCATCCATTCCTCACTGGGACAATGCTCTAAAAATGATGATCATCACACTTTTATTTACTTACAACTCGTTAAAACTGAAATAATATGAATCTATATGATTGCCTCTGGCAGTGTACTAGGATGTGCAATGATCTAGTGTAACATGTATAATAATGATGAACGGTGGCCGTGCCACAAATATCATGTCAGCTCTATATGATCATGCAAAGCAATATGACTATGAACACACATGTCATGAAAACGGAATGGTGGAGCTTGCATGGCAATATATCTAGGAATGGCTATGGAAATGCCATAATAGGTAGGTATGGTGGCTGTTTTTAGGAAGATATAAGGAGGCATATATATGTGCGATAGAGCCTATTATATCATGGGATTTGGATGCACCGGCGAAGTTTGCACCAGCTCTCGAGGTGAGAAAGGGAAATGCAACGTATCGAAGAGGCTAGCAAATTGCGGAAGGATAAGAGTGCGTATAATCCATGCACTCATATTAGTCATAAAGAACTCACATACATATTTTGAAAGTTTATTAGCCCTTGAAGCAAAGTACTACTCGCATGCCCCTAGAGAATTGGTTGGTAGGAGTTAACCATCGCGCGCATCCGATTATAACATCACTCAAGGATTTCAATCATAAATACAAATGCTCAAACCTTCCCACCATGCCATGACCAACACTTAGATGAGATGTTAATAACAATATTTAATACCGATATTTCTATTAACCAATGATCATGAACCTATATCCATTCATATTACGACATCAATGTCATTAAACCATACGTTTCATATTTGGTGATCTACATGAAAGTTTTTGTATATCCCCCTAATACGTCCATTTTGCATCATGTTTTACAACTGATATTTAAAATGTTGTTGATCATTATAACACTTTGTGATGCAATCTAATGCCTTTTCTCTCTTAATTTGCAAGATTTAGATGAAGAAGGAGATTGCCGGTAGCTGGAATTCTGGACCTGGAAAAGCTACATCAGAGATACCTATTCTGCAGAACTCCAAATGAGGTAAAATTTCACGGAGAATTTTTATGGAAAATACAAGACCAAAGAAGTACCAGAGGGGACCCACCAGCTGCCCACAAGGCAGCAGGGTGCGCCCTGGTGCCTTGTGGGGCCACTGGTAGGCCTCCGGCCCCCATCTTTTGCTATATGAAGGGTTTTGACCTAGAAAAATTAATGAGGGGACTTTTTGGACGAAGCGCCGCCGTCTCAAGGAGCGAGTCCACCAGGGGTACTTCCCTCCATGAGGGGGAAATCGAAGCCACTGACATCACTAACGATCCTCTCATCGTGGGAGGACTAATCTTCATCAACATCTTCACCAGCACCATCACATCTCAAACCCTAGTTCATCTCTTGTATATAATCTTTGTCTCAAAACCTCAGATTGGTACCTGTGGGTTGCTAGTAGTGTTGACTACATCTTGTAGTTGATGCTAGTTGGTTTATTTGGTGGAAGAATATATGTTCAGATCCTTGATGATATTCAGTACCCCTCTAATCTTGAACATTAATATGATTTGTGAGTAGTTACTTTTTTCTTGAGGACATGGGAGAAGTCTTGTTATAAGTAATCATGTGTATTTGGTATTTGTTCGATATTTTGATGATATGTATGTTGTTGCTTCCTTTAGTAGTGTCATATGAACGTAGACTGCATGACACTTCACCATACTTGGGCCTAGGGGAAGGCATTATCGAGTAGTAATTAGCTGATGGGTTGCTAGAGTGACAGAAGCTTAGACCCTAGTTTATGCGCTATTCCGTAAGGGGCTGATTTGGATCCATATGTTTCATGCTATGGTTAGATTTATCTGAATTCTTCTTTCATAGTTGCGGATGCTTGCAAGAGGGTGTCATCATAAGTGGGAGGCTTGTTCAAGTAAGAATAGCACCCAAGCGCCGGTCCATCCACATATCAAATTATCAAAGTAGCGAACGCAAATCAAATAAACATGATAAAAGTGACTAGATGAAATTCCCATGTGTTCTCGAGAACGCTTTGCTTACTGAGAAAGTTTCGGCATGTCCTTTGCTATAAAAAGGATTCGGCTACCTTGCTGCAGCTTTGCTACTATTGCTACTTGTTAGTTCTTACGAATTACCTTGCTACCAAACTATCTGTTACAGATAATTTCAGTGCTTGCAGAGAATACCTTGCTGAAAACCGCTTGTCATTTCCTTATGCTCCTTGTTGGGTTTGACACTCTTACTTATCGAAAGGACTACGATTGATCCACCATACTTGTGGGTCATCAAGACTCTTTTCTGGCACCATTTCCGGGGAGTGAAGCGCCTTTGGTAAGTGGAATTTGGTAAGGAAACATTTATACAGAGTGCTAAAATTTACTGTTATTTGTTACGATGGAAAGTAATCCTTTGAGGGGTTTGTTTGCGGTTCTTCACCTCGACCGGAAGCAATAAGAATTGTCCTCAACCTCCTGAACATATTGAAAATATTTATTATGAGATTACTTCTGGTATGTTAGAGAAACTTCTAGCTAGTCCTTATGCAAGAGATGGAACGGTACATCCTGATATGCACTTAATCTATTTGGATGAAATTTGTGGATTGTTTAATTTGCAGGTTTATCCGAGGATGGAGTTAAGAAGAAGGTATTTCCTTTATCTTTGGAGGTGAAGGCATAGACATGGTATAGGTTAGTGGATGACATTGGAACATGGGACTGGAACCAGTTGAAATTGGAATTTCATTAAAAGTTTTATCTATGCATCTGGTTCATCGTGATCAGAATTATATACATAATTTTTAGCCTCGTGAAGGAGAAAGTATTGCTCAAGATTGGGGAGGCTTAAGTACATGATGTACACATGCCCCAATCATGAGATCTGAAGAGAAATTATTATTCAAAACTTTTATGCTCAGCTTTCTCATAATGATCAATCCATGCTCGATGCTTCTTCTACAGGTTCCTTTATGAAGAAAGCTATTGAATTCGAATGGGGTCTGATACTTGTGAACTGCATTGGGGTTTTCCCCGTAGAGGAGGGGATGATGCAGCACAGTAAATGTAAGTATTTTCCTCAGTGAGAACCAAGGTTATCGAAACAATAGGAGGACCACGCAATTTCCCGTCTTCAGCGCCTACACACAAAAGAGCACACACTTACACCCAACGCGGGCAAGAGGGTTGTCAATCCCCTTGAACTCGTTACTTGCAAGGGATAAGTATTGATAGATAGATAGTTTGATAAATATAAATTGAAATAGAAAGAAAGTAAATAATGGCAGCAAGGTATTTAGAGTTTTTTTAAATATATATGTGAAGAGACCCGGGGGCCATAGTTTTGGCTAGAGGCTTCTCTCTCGAAGAAAGCATACAGTGGGTAAATAAATTACTGTTGGGCAATTAATAGAAAAGCACATAGTTATGCAATATTTATTCAAGGCCATGATCATGTATATAGGCATCACGTCCATAAGTAAGTAGACCAACTCCTGCCTGCATCTACTACTATTACTCCACCCATCGACCGTTGTCCAGCATGCATCTAGAGTATTAAGTAAAAACAGAGTAGTGCTTGGAGGATGATGACATGATGTAGACAAAGTAAATCCAATTAATATGAATAAACCCCACCATTTTACCCTTAGAAGCAGCAATACAAATACGTGTCATGTCCCTTTCTGTCACTGGGATTGAGCACCGCAAGATTGAACCCACTACAACACACCTCTCCCACTGAAGATAAATCAATCTAGTAGGCCAAACCAAATCGATAGATCGAAGAGAATTACGAAGCTATAACAATCATGCATATAAGAATTCAGAGAAGACTGAAATATTATTCATGAATAATCTGAACATAAACCCACATTTCATCGGATCCTAACAAACACACCGTAAAGAGTGATTACATAAGATAGATCACCGCGGGAATCGCGATGATCTAGGCAATGCAGAACATAGAGAGAGATAGCCATCTAGGTACTAACTATAGACCCGTAGGTCTATGGTGAACTACTCACACAACACCATGGGAGCAGTAAGGTAGATGTAGAGGCCCTCCATGATCGATCCCCCCTCCAACAGCGCACTGGAACAGGGCTCCAGATGGACACACGGCGGAACAGAGACTTGCGACAGCGGAAAAAGTGTTTCGGGAGGTGTCAGGGATATACCCCGCGGTATGACCCGGAATGATTATGACCCGGTTACAGTTCTAACCCGGCAGACAATTGTAACCCGGCAGACAATTGTAACCCGGCAGACAGCTAACCCGGCAGACAATTGTAACCCGGCAGACAGCTAACCCGGCAGACAATTGTAACCCGGCCTACTACAGTGCCAGGATGTTAACCCGGGTGCTACAGTGCCAGGATGTTAACCCGGCTGCTACAGTGCTAGGATGTTAACCCGGCTGCTATAGTGCCAGGATGTTAACCCGGTTGCTACAGTGCCAGGATGTTAACCCGGCAAACAATGTTTACCCGGCGAACAGTGTTTCCTGACAGACAGTTAAGTCCCGGAGACGAGTCCCCGAAGACGAGTCTCGAAGATAAGCCCGGTTGTAAGCCGCCCGGGAGAGTTAAGAAGCCCGGGACTCAGAATCCCATGAAGAGAAGCCCATGATGGGAAGTCATAGTAAGTTAAGTCTCAATCCGACTTAGACTCTACATGTAAACCGCCCCTTCAGCCTTTATAAGGAGGGGCGGGTCATCCCGAGAGGGTTAAGTTTAGACGTTTCCATAGACAGGTCTTAGAGACAGGTCAGCAGAGATAGTTAGATTAGAGGTTCTCGAGATTAGAGGTAGCGACTCCGCACCCTTGTAACCGAGATCGTCATCATCCTCGACACAAAGCAGGACGTAGGCTTTTACCTCCATCGGAGGGGCTGAACCTGGGTAAAAACTCCGCGTCTCTCGTCCCGCTCAACCCCTCTCAAGCTACCAGTTAGATGCGTTGGCCTCACGACTAAGTCCTTACATTAGGACATCTGCCGTGACAATTCCACGACAGTTGGCGCCCACCGTGGCGCAGGTGCACGGTGGTGTTGAGTTCTTGGAGGGATCGCTCATATGGATCGAGAAGTTCGCAATTTCCGGATGAAGAAGAGCCGGTTGGAAAGGATCTGCGTCAGCTTCGAGCTCATCGGTTCAGATTCATAGTCAGGGAAATTTAAAGTTCAAGAAAATTAAGGTTGTGGTCTGATGACTGCCGCAAGTCGCCAAGAAAAGAAGTCACAAGTCACCCACACCATCGTCTTCTTCTATGGTCTATTTTCGCTCCCGGCGTGTCAAGTTTCCATTGCAGCAAAAGTCAAAGCTCGAGCGGCTTCTTAAGGATTTATTAAAGCTGCCGCTATTGTTGATTGGGAATAGTATTACGACCCGGAGGAGGATTTGTCTTCAACAATGTAACTCGCCTGGTCCGAGTCGACCCCAAGCAACCTTGTCGCCGGGTCGCCTCTGCCTCAAGCTACCTCACCTTGAGCCGCTGGTCCCGTCGAGCCGTCGTTGCCTTGTCGGCCACGCGCCAAGCTGCCGCAACCGCGTCCACGCCACGTTAAGCCGCCGTCTTCGTCAAACGCTGCTCCGAACCGGCCCGCTGCCATCACCGCATTGTTGAGCCGCCGGACTCGTCTCCGCCTCTGAGGTGACCCCGTCCTGAGCTGCCGGCCGCCTGACCTTCAGCTCCAAATCACCGGCCGTCTCCGCAACAGCCGCCTCCGCTGTGGTCGGCCTTGAGCCGCCGCTTCTGTCGTCGCCTCCCCTCGCCGGTGCGGCCTCGAGCAGCCGCCTCCACCGCCTCTGCGGCTAGGGCCTCGCCTCCAAGTCATCGGGCCGCCTCAGCTGACGCGGCAGGCCGCCACTTCGTCCCGAGCCGCCCTGGTCCGTGCTCCATCTCAGCCGCGGCCTCATTCGCCATTGCATCAAGACGCCGCCTCCGCCTCTCCTGGCTGCCGTGAGTCGCTGTTGCGCCTCAAGCCGCCTCTGCTAGCAGCCGTCGAGCCGCCCGCCTCCGCCGCCGCTGAAGCCATGGCCGCGCCACAAGCCGCCCGTCTCCGCCATTGGACCCACTGCTGCCATGATGCGTCTCGGGCCAGGCCGCCCCGCCTCGCCTTCTCCTGCCCCGCGCCGCAAGCCGCCCGTCTCCGCCATTGGACCCGCTGCCGCCATGACGCGTCTCGGGCCAGGCCGCCCCGCCTCGCCTCTTCTGCCTCGTTTCTGCAGCAAGCCGTCGTAGCCGTCGCGGCCTCGCACCGAGCCAAGCCGGCCTCGCTTCCACTCTAAGCCGCCCGCCGCCGTCGGCGCCTCCACTCTCAGCCGCCTGCCTCGAGTCGCCCCATGACTCGGCCGCCCCCACCGCACTGGCCTCCCGCACCGTCCCGCGCGCGGCTCCGCCCGCGTCGGGTCCCCGCCGGCTCCACCTCGCCTGCGAGCTGTTGCTAAGCCGCCGTCGCGCCTTGCCTCCGCAGCGAGCCGCCCTCGCCGGCCCGCCTTACTTGCAAGCCGTTCGCCCACCCCGCCGGCCTCCGTTTCTGCCAAGCCGCCTCCATGCGCCGCTCCCCGCACTCCGGCTTGCGCCAGCGTCTCCGCCTCGCCGCCTTGTGCCGCCGCTCTGCTCTGCGCCTGCCTCCGCGCGCCCGCGCCGTGGCCAACCTCGTCCGCCTCGGACTCGGCCTCGTCGCGAGTCGCCTACCTCTCCGGACGGCGCCGGCGCCTTGCCGAGCCGGTGCGCTGCTGCCGCAACACGCCACTGCGCCTCTACTACCAACCGCTGTTGCCATACCTCGCTCCGGCCTTGAGCCGCCTCCGGCGGCCGGTTGCCTCCAGGCCACCTCCATCTGAGCCGCCGCCGCGGCCTCACCAGCTTCCGCCGTTGCTTCACCACGGCCTCGCATCCACGCCGAGCCGCCCTCACCGACGTGCCTAAGCCGCCGCTATGGTCCGTCGCGGTCTCTCCTCGACCGTGTGGCCGCGACCCTGCCTCGCCCGGACGGGACTCCTCCCTTCGCATACGCACGCCCGGACCGCCCCGCCGCATTGCGAGCAAAACTTCCACCGCCATCGCGACTTTGCCTGCGCGTCGCCGGCCTCCGCTGACGCGCCTCCTCTGGCCTAACCTCAGCTCCACCACTGCTCTGGAGCCGCCCCCACGGCCGAATCCGCCATCGCCGGAGTCGCCGCCTCCAAGCCGCCATCGCTGGTTCCCCGCTGCCGTGTGTTTTCCCCTACCGACTGCAAACAGAAGAAAACTCAAGGGCCGGCTGTTTGTAAAAAAAAGAGAGGGTGGGGTCAGCTCAAGTTTTATCAGAGTACACACGCAAATTGCTATGAGTATCTCCAACTCGCCCGCGGTTGACTACAACTCCACCGCAGTTATCATCAATCCCGCGGCAGATAATTTCCGACAAGTATATCAGGTGAAGTCAATCCAGTCAATTTTTATTGATGCATTTTTCATCTTTTCGAGAACAATTACTCTCGTCTGCATGTCTTTTATGCAGGACTGCCAAAGTGACAGTCATACCGCGGATACAAAGCTCACGTCAGCGCCCGCCTATACGGGCTGTCCAACAAACACACGGAAGCCGCCCATGGTCTGATCCAACGTCAACATGCCGTTGCCGACTCGTGCTTCTGTGTCATCTTACAAACACCGTCGCCAACGCGCCTGCCCGCGCCGGCTTACAACGCCGCGGCCATCTTCCGCGCCGCCCCGGCTTACAACGCCCGCGGCCGACTTAACCGTTTGCGCTGGCTTACAATGTCATGGCCGTCTCTCGCGACCGCGCCGGCTTACAATGTCATGGCCGTCTCTCGCAACCGCGTCGTCTTCAAAATGCACGGCTGGCTTCTACATCCACATCAACACGCCAAGAGCCGCGGACACCAGTACGAGCCGCCCTACGAGCGCTCGTGAGTCACCACCCTGCGGTCTGGTCTACATTGACACGTCAGTGTCGTGCTTGCTCACTTCAGCCGCCCAACGGACGCGCGCAAGACGCCGCCCACAGTCTGATCTGCATCAACATATCGGTGCGGTGCTCGCCTGTACGAGCCGCCCAACGGACGAGCGCAAGACGCCGCCCAAAGTCTGATCTACATCAACATATCGGTGCAGTGTTCGTCTATACGAGCCGCCCAAACGGACAGGCGCACAAGTCGCCGCCACTGTAGTTTGGTTAAACTTCAACAACCAGCCGGGACGGACCGTCGACCGGATTATCGAAACAATTCATACGGGATCGTCTAATCCGCCACGGTCAACTTCAACCATCAATGGAGATTCTCAAGTCGCCTCTTCGAGTCATCGTAAGACTCGGGGGCTACAGACATGATTCAGCAAATGTTGCTAGTTTCAGCAAATTCAAGAACCCCGGATCACCCAATCTCGGGGGCTACTGCCACATTGGTGAAAGTTTAAAGGCTGTCAGAAAATTTCCGGCACAAGCATCCGGTTCAAAAGGAATTCATCTCTCGCAAGTTCGAGTTTTAGAAAAATAAAAGTTACCCAAGAGGACGAGACGCCATGATGCACCGTTCAAACTTGGGGGCTTCTGCTATTTCTTCATACAAGATGGCGGCTTACAAGATGCTGCAACAATGTTGATTCTTCAACAAGGTCGTTTGGGGGCTTTCAACCCGCCGGGTTAAGCTTCAACCCTCTCGATCAGGCTTTTCAGCCAACGTAAGGCGGGTCGTGGACCCAAACGTTGACTCCGTCAACAAGGTCGTTTGGGGGCTTTCAACCCACTGGGTTAAGCTTCAAACCCTCTCGATCAGGCTCTTCAGCCACTGCAAGGCGGGTCGAGGACCCAAATGTTGACTCCGTCAACAAAGATCACTAGGGGTGCAGCGAGTTGTGAACTTACCCCCTTTTCCGATCTGCAAGGCCGGGTTATACCTGCCTGTAAGTTGCTGCCGCTTCGCCAGGGGTGCAACGAGTTCTAAAACTTACCCCCTGCAAGGGCCTCTTACAGCGGCGAGGCAAACTCTCTCATCAGCAAGGCCGGGTTATACCTGCCTGTAAGTTGCTGCCGCTTTGCCAGGGGTGCAGCGAGTTCTAAAACTTACCCCCTGCAAGGGCCTCTTACAGAGGCGAGGCAAACTCTCCCATCTGCTGCGTACTCTCCGCCAAGTGGCCCGTCGTACCCTAGAGGTTCAAACGACGGATTTACGTCACGTGAGAAGTAGCTTATGGGCTCTAGGGGTATTCACCCCCTGCTGTGTCTCTCTCTGGTTCGTTGCGCTCTTATCAGTTAATCTCGCCTAGAGACCCTGAGCCGTTCAAAGGAGTTGACGGTCACTCTCGTTAGAGACCCTGCACTGGTATGAGTTCAAGCATCGAGTCCACCCAGAAGAACCATCAAATGAATTTTTTGGAAGGCAAAGCAAGAAACATCATACATTGCATTGCATCATACATTACATCATGCATTGCATCATATTTACATATCATGCCGGTTTGCCAAACCGGGTCAGAGCAAGATTGTGAAAGAAGAAGCAAGGCTATACGAGATTTTAACATCTCCGGGTTGTGCTTTTTCAAGCCACCCTTACAACAATGCAGAATATACTCTGTTTTGTTTATTTTTGCAGGTCTTGTCTCCTAAGATAAGCCGCCAGAACAAATAGATCTTTAATAGCCAACATGGCTGGATCTTCATCATGGATTTCTCAAACATATATTCGCCGGGTTGCACCGCAACCACGAGCAGGGATTTTCATTTTCAAAGACAGGAATTATTCCAGGATATTCATTCCGGGTTATATTACAACCACGGTCAAAGGATTCATTCAACAAATTATGATGAGTCATATCATTCTCACACAGTCCCGAGTCGCCGTAGGCAGACGACCCGGCCCTTGGGGGCTACATTATTCAAGTCCAGTTTATATCAAGTATGCAAAGTCCCATGTCGCTGCAAGCATGCATCACGGCACTTGGGGGCTAATGCAAGCTGGTTTTCAAATCATTACATTGTCAACAAGACCCTGTTATCTCAAGGAGATGAGCCAGCCTTTCAATATTTTTCTAAGTCCCAGCCCAGTACTTCTTACTGACCCGGCACTTGGGGACTACACCGCTCAGATCAAATTTTCTAAAAAGTCCCAAGTTGCTGCAGGCATGCGACCCGGCACTTGGAGGCTACAGTATTCAGCTGTTCAAGCAGGTTATAAGGTCCAAATTGAAGACCCGGCCCATCACATACTGATGAGCCGGCCCTTGGGGGCTACACATGTGAAATACAGAACACTCAGAATATATCTGGCGACTCAGATGACAACCCAGATTTCTCAACATTCAACACCAAGTTCAAAAGTCCCAGGTTGCTGCAAGCAAGACAACCCGGTACTTGGGGGCTACATATGTGGAACATTCAATTTATGACTGGTGACTCAGATGAGCAATTCAAGTAATATGAAGCAAGTCTTAAGGCTATCACTACGTTTTCCTTCTTAAGACTTGGGGGCTACAGGTAATATGGATATGAGGAAGCTATGTCTTCAAATTCTCAGTTATGAGGAACCAAGCAAATTTGTCAAGCCAAAGCAGTTGATAATAAGGGTTATTTTTTCTTCAAGGAGCCAGTGTCAGTATATTGATATGACAGAGTTTCAGAATTTTCAGGAGCTGATCAACTAGTATTTTTTGAGTGAACTGGTCCCTTTACATATTCTTATTTCAGGAGGTTACCATGAATAAATTCAAGCTAACCCGGGGGCTAATGTCGGGGATATACCCCGCGGTATGACCCGGAATGATTATGACCCGGTTACAGTTCTAACCCGGCAGACAATTGTAACCCAGCAGACAATTGTAACCCGGCAGACAGCTAACCCGGCAGACAATTGTAACCCGGCAAACAGCTAACCCGGCAGACAATTGTAACCCGGCCTACTACAGTGCCAGGATGTTAACCCAGCTGCTACAGTGCCATGATGTTAACCCTGCTGCTACAGTGCCATGATGTTAACCCGGCTGCTACAGTGCCAGGATGTTAACCCGGCAAACAGTGTTTACCCGGCGAACAGTGTTTCCTGACAGACAGTTAAGTCCCGGAGATGAGTCCCCGAAGACGAGTCTCAAAGATAAGCCCGGTTGTAAGCCGCCCGGGAGAGTTAAGAAGCCCGGGACTCAGAAGCCCATGAAGAGAAGCCCATGATGGGAAGTCATAGTAAGTTAAGTCTCAATCCGACTTAGACTCTACATGTAAACCGCCCCTTCAGCCTTTATAAGGAGGGGCGGGTCACCCCGAGAGGGTTAAGTTTAGACGTCTCCATAGACAGGTCTTAGAGACAGGTCAGCAGAGATAGTCAGATTAGAGGTTCTCGAGATTAGAGGTAGCGACTCCGCACCCTTGTAACCGAGATCATCATCATCCTCAATACAGACACAAAGCAGGACGTAGGCTTTTACCTCCATCGGAGGGGCCGAACCTGGGTAAAAACTCCGCGTCTCTCATCCCGCTCAACCCCTCTCAAGCTACCAGTTAGATGCGTTGGCCTCACGACTAAGTCCTTACACTAGGACATCTGCCATCACAATTCCATGACAGGAGGCTCTTTAGGGTCTTCAGAATATATGAGAATTTATAGCGAAGAGATCAGGGCCACGAGAGCTGTGAGGTGGCTCCGAGCCATCATGCCGCGACCCCCCCCCCCCCCAAGGCACGCCCTGCTGGCTTGGGGGCACCCCGTGTGCCCTTTTGTCTTCCTCCGAAACTTCCAGGTCTTATTTTTGTCTAGAAATTATGATCAAAAAGTTTTGGGGTATTTGGACTTCGTTTGGTACAGTATTCCTGAAAGGCCCAAAAACATGCAGAAAACAGCAAGTGGCACTGGGTTAATAGGTTAGTGCTCAAAAATAATATAAAACAGCAAGTAAATGCTTAAAAAGTATCCTAGAATGATAATATAATTGCATGGAACAATCAAAAATTATAGATACTTTGGAGACGTATTAGTTTCCTAAGTCCAAGAGAGGTAATGATGCCATCTTTGTGGTCATCGACAAGCTCACTAAAGTCGTTAACTTCCTTCTGGTCAAAGAATCTATCTCGGTAGCTCAGCTGGCAGAGCTGTACACATCAAGAATAGTTTCTTTGTACGGTATTCCTTAGCTTATCACTTCGGACCGTGGAACCATCTTCACTTCCAAGTTCTGGGATTCCTTTCAGTCAGCAATGGGCTCCAAGATCCGTTTTAGCACAGCTTTCCACCCTCAGACAAGTGGTCAAGTAGAGAGAGTCAATCAAATCCTTGAAGACATGTTGAGGGCTTGTGTTATCTCCTTCGGCATGAAGTGGGAAGATTGCCACCCGTTTGCCGAGTTCTCCTACAACATTAGTTTACAAGCAAGTTTGGGCAAGGCCCCATTCGAGATTCTCTATTGGAGAAAGTGTCGTACCCCTCTCAATTGGTCTGAGACTGGTGAACGTCAAATCCTTAACAATGACATGATCACTGAAGCTGAAGAGATGTGCCGTGTCATTCTTGAGAATCTCAAAGTTGTTCAATCCCGTCAGAAGAGATATTATGATAGGAAGCATCGTGACATGGCCTTTCAAATCGATGACTTTGTCTATCTTCGAGTGTCTCCCATGAAGGGCACTCAATGCTTCGGTATCAAGGGCAAGCTTGCACCTCGTTTTGTGGGTCCTTTCAAGATTATTGTCAAGAGAGGCGACCTTGCCTACCAACTTGAGATTCCTTCCAATTTCTCAAATGTGCATGACGTCTTTCATGTCTCTCAGCTCCGCAAGTGTTTCAAGACTCCCAAGCGCACCGTTGATTTCCAGGACATTGATCTTGATACGTCTCCAACGTATCGATAATTTATGAAGTATTCATGCCATGTTTGCCTATGTTTACAATACTTTTATATGGTTTTGATGCACTTTATATGATTTATCTAGAACTAACCCGGACTGATGTTGTTTTTAGCAGAATTACCGTGGTGTTGTTTTGTGCAGAAAATAAAAGTTCTCGGAATCGCCCAAAACTTTTTTATGATTTTTTCTGGAGAAAATAAGAAATACCGGAGCGAAGAACCACCAGTGGGGAGCCGCATGTGGGACACAAGCTAACAGGGTGCGCCCACCCCCCTCGGCGCGCCCTGATAGCTTGTGGGGCCCACATGGCTCCGGTTGACGTGATTAATATGCTGAAAAATCCTATAAATCCAGAACCCCCGAAAGTTAACCTAGAACTTCCGATCCACCGCTGCAACTCTCTGTATCGAAGAAAAACCCATCTGGAGCCTTTCCGGTACCCTGCCGGCGAGGGAAATCATCACCAGTGGCCATCTTCATCATCCCGACGGAGGCCATGACGAGGAGGGAGTAGTTCACCCTCAGGGCTGAGGGCATGTACCAGTAGCTATGTGTTTAATCTCTCTCCCTCGTGTTCTTGAGATGTCACGATCTTGATGTATCACGGGCTTTGTTAATATAGTTGGATCATATGGTGTTTTCCCCTTGTTACCTTGTTGTGATGAATTGAATCTTTTCCTTTGAGATCTCGTTATGTCAGATTGAATACTTTGGGTTTGAGAACACTTGATGTATGTCTTGCATGCGGATACCCGTAGTGACAATGGGGTATTCTATTGATTCACTTGATATATGTTATCGCATCAACTTGCGGATTCCAGTGACCTTGGGGATCTATGCATAGGGGTTGATTGCACGTTTTTGTACGACGTTCTCCGATATAAATCTTGGGGTACTCTTTGAAGTTCTTTGTGTTGGATTGAATATGATGAATCTGAAATTATTTGATGCATGTCGAATAATTAACCCATGGATAC
This sequence comes from Elymus sibiricus, assembly GCA_039707655.1. NCBI lineage: Eukaryota > Viridiplantae > Streptophyta > Magnoliopsida > Poales > Poaceae > Elymus > Elymus sibiricus. The sequence continues at coordinate 536,681,845 of CM077675.1, forward strand.
TTGTGGTGACATTGGAGTATCTAGGTGACATTAGGGTTGATTGATATGTATCATAGGTGTTATTTTAGTACGAACTCTAGGGCTGTTTGTGACACCTATAGGAATAGCCCAGTAGATCGATCGGAAAGGATAACTTTGAGGTGGTTCTACTACCTACAACAATTTCATCATATGTTCTCTGCTAGATATGAACTTTGGAGTGATTCTTTGTTGCACGTTGAGGGATAATCATATGATTCGATTATGTTAGCATTGTTGAGAGATTGCACTAGTGAATGTATGAACCCTAGGCCTTATTTCCAAGCATTTATACAACGTTTTGCTCGTTGTTTTCCACTTGCTACCTTGCTTTTTTTATATTTTCAGATTGCAAAAACCTATATCTACCATCCATATTGCACTTGTATCACCATCGCTTCACCGAACTGGTGCACCTATACAATTTACCATTGTATTGGGTGTGTTGGGGACACAAGAGATTTCTGGTATTTGATTGCAGGGTTGTTCGAGAGAGACTATATTCATCCTACACCTCCCACGGATTGATAAACCTTAGGTCATCCACTTGAGAGAAAATTGCTACTGTCCTACAAAATTCTGTGCTTGGAGGCCCAACAGAGTCTACAAGAATGGAGCTGTGTAGTAGACATCAAGCTATTTTCTGGCACCGTTGCCTGGGAGGTGAGTGCTTGAAGGTATATCTTTAGATCTTGCAATTAAATCTTTTAGTTTTTTGTTTTTCACTAGTTTGGTTTTATAAAAGAAAACTACAAAAAAATGGAATTTAGGTTGCCTCATTTGCTTCGTCTTTATAGTGTCTTTCGTGAAAATGATGGTTCGGAAAATTGTGCTCAATTGTTAGAGGAAGAATTTATAAAAATGCTTAAAGTGAATTCCTTCAATGATGAGCATGATAACAATGTTGTTATTATGAATTCCCTGAATAACCATGGTCCTAATGATGATTGCACTAGTCATGATAAGAAGATTTCCTATAAGCATGTCAATTTTTGTGGAGTGAATAGAATTTGTGAAGACATGCCATATAGGGATGATAGATTTTGTAAGAAGCATACACATGATCAAACTAATTAGTGGCTTAAAGTGATAGATGAATTTGCCACAATACTATACTCTCTACATCCCATTACTTGTGAACTTTGCAATAGGGTTGGTCATCTTAATTTCCAATGCATGCTTTTTCTTGATCGAACCGTTTCCAAATATTGTGATAATTTGATCTCCCGTGAACTCTATAATGAACTTTGTTTATTTTTGGGGTGCGAAGAATTGTCACATAAAAATGATTGGTTTTATATATTCCTTATCACTAATGATAATGAAACAAATCTACAAGAAATATATATGTTTTGCATAGTGAATTGCAATGAGAATGCTTATATTGCTGTAACAGCCCGGGACCGATGCTCCAGAAGATTCCCCTTTTATTCCCCTGTCGTCGTGTGATTCTTTTGTTTGTCGCATTCATCATCGCATCATTCACATCATTTGCATAGCATTATCACTCGTTTTTGAAAACTCGCATCCGTTATTAGTCGCCGGTTCTCTCTGTTCATGTCGTCGACCGTTTCAAGACCAACCACACACGCACGCGCCCGTGACATCGATAAACTATTGTTTTTAAAAGTGCGTATAAAATATTCTTGGATTGGGTCAAAAGTTGGTGTGCAGTCTTATTATGTGGTAGGTAGACCGCCTGCCAAATTTAGTCGCAATCGGAGGTCGTTTGATACCCGAACGGTCGACCGTAGCGGCACCGTCATCGGTTTATTCGTCGGACGTTTTCGCGGTTTTAAAACTTGTCGTCGGGCCACCAACCTCCCTCTCTCCTCAGCCCACAACCCCTCTCCACAGCCCACCACAACCCACCTAGCCTACCCCGCGACCGGAGCCGTCTGATCGCGATCGCGCGGACGAAAAGCCACCCCTAGACCCAAACCCTAGCCCCATTTCCTATATATATACCCCCCCCAACCGTCCATTTTTGGCCTTCTCCTAGCACCTCCTTGAACTCCGTGCTGCCAACCTCCTCCCGCCAGCCAGCCACCATGACCCACCTCGTTTTCGCCACCGGGCCATAGCCGGGCTGCCACTTGGCGCCACCCGAGTGGCTACGCCGCCCCAGCTGTCGCCCGCGGCCACTGCGAGCCTACCACGTCGCCTCGCCCCCCTGGTCGCCGCTGCCTCCCACCGCGTCGGCCCGCGGGGCCCGAACAAGGCCCGCCCCGGGCCACACTGGGCCCGAGCAGGCCCGCACTGCCGCCCGCGCTCCACCGCGCGATGTCCCTTCCCAAACTCCCGCCGCCGGATCCCGCTAGTGCCGCCGCCTCGCGCCGACCGGCCGCCGCGCTGCCTCCGCCGCTGCATTGCCCCGCCAGTGACCCCGTAGCCCTGCGCCAGCCCCGCCGCCTGGCCGTCACGCCGCCGCACCACCGAGGGTCGCCGCCGCCGCGCCCTGGCCGCCGGAGCTCCAACCGCCCCGCCATGGCCGCCCGCGACGAGTTGCGCCTCCGGCGGGCGCCCGTCGCCGCCTTCCACCGTTGGATGCCGGCCCGGACCAGATCTGGTCGCCCGCGGCCAGATCCGGGCCCCTCCGCGCCCCTGCCTCTATCCCTCGCCGGAGACGCGCCGGCCAGCCGCCTCCTGCCGCCGGTGGGACCGCCTCGTCCCGGTACGGCCCCATCCCGATTCAGCCTGGATCCGAGGATCCCACGATCCAAACGGCCCCCGCGGTCCCGGGTCCATCCCGTCCCGTTTGCTCCGAGGTGATGATTTTGGCTAAGTCCCTAAAAACTGCATGTTTATCATCAACATTGCATTTTATGTGACATTTATCTAGTAAACCGTGCATCGCATGTACAAGTGTAATATATGAAAAATGATCTACTTTTCGTGCTCTTAATGATGTTTGCCTTTGCATGTGCATTAGGGTTCATATTCATGTCCTAAACTCTGTTGCAAAAGTGCATCGTGTCGTTATGTATAAATCTGTTATTTTATTCATACTTGTGCGTTTGGTTGCATCAAATCCGTAGGTCTTTTGCCTGTGGTGTCTTCATGAGTTTTGCTCTATGTGATGTCTATTTTCATGCCATGCCTCTGGTTTCTAGGTAATGTTGCTCTAAAGTTGCTACCGCGTTAAAACTGAAATCTGTTCACGATGAGTTCCGTTTTGCGAGCATCATATTAAGCAAACCATGCATCCTATGTAATTGAGCCAATGGTATGATTTGAAGTGTGCCATGTCTTCTTGATGTTAGTGTCCTTGCCATGCTCATAGAGGGTTGTTATGCTACTGTTATTGCCATGTCAACATGCCTAGTCAATACTGCAGTTTTGGGAGATAGCTAAATTTCACTAAGTCTGAAACTGTTATTTTGTTGCCATGTTGCCATGTGATTTGCTATTGATCTAGGAGTCTTTTGTGGTTGCCACAAAGGAGTCTTTTGTTAGCATGTTGTTGCCTATCATGTTGTGCCAATAGTTTGCATGAATAGGTTTATCATCATAATTAATTCTGTTGTTCAATATGCCAATCTGTTAAAAACTGCTGCACATGTCCACTCTAATTTTCACCAAGTCTGAGAATCTGTTTTCTTCATAATGCCATGTTGTGTTGATGCTAGCCATGTTTCTAGGCATAATTAGCCCTTGCTACCATGGAAATAATTGTTATGCATCATGTCCTCTACCATGCTGTTAAGTTTCATGCCAATATATGACCTATAGCATATAGTTTTACTACTGCCAATATGCCTCTGTGAAAATCTGCTATGCTAAAAACTGTTATTTTCACTAAGTCCTAATCTGCTATATTTTGTTGCCATGTTGTGAGCTTCCTACCATGTGATCCATGCCTATTTTGAGTATGATATGTGAAGATGAAATGATGTGTGTGGTATATGCTAATGCCCCATGCTTAGTTTGTGCATTTTAGAATCTTATAGCTTGTTGTTTTCATGCGTGCAATATGCTATGTTGCTGTTTCGGGCATATTTGAACTAAAACTTGTGTTGCTTGTTATTGTTGAACCGTAGCGCCGTTTTGAACCTGTTGCATATGTAACTTGACTAAAATTTCATGTAGTTTCAAAATATATTGTTGCATACATGATTTAACATGTTTGTGGTGGTTGTTTTCATGCATTTTGCATTCATGGCATATAATCTTGTGATGGTCATATCTTTTAGGCCGTAGCTCCGATTTATATGATCCATATATGTAAATCGGCTAGAATGACGTGTAGAATTGCATGGTATACTTTATTTTCCTGTTAAACAAATATAAACATGATTAGTTCAGATCTGGACCAATTTCGAAATTAACATATGGGGTCGTTTCGGAAATGCTATATGTTGTTTCCGGCCTCATTTAAACTTGCCTAGATGTGTAGTTTACTTATGCTTCACTTCTTGCCATGTTTAACAACATTTAATATTGTCGTGTACCAAACGAGAGTGAACTAAATAATTCGAATGTGGAGTTTTGTCAATATGCAACACGCTGCATATTGAGCTTCACTTAATGTGTAGTATTGTTTGTTGTGATTGCCATGCCTTGCATATTTAAATGGACATGCATCATATTCGATTGCGCCCCATGTCATGCATATGTTGTGGTGTTCTCATGTGTTGATTGTTTGTTCCGGATTGCTTCTTCTCGATAGAGTTCCGAAAGCGTTCGGAGTGTGAGGATTCGTACGACTACGTTGGCTCGTCTTCTTCGTGGATTCGTTTTTCTTCCAAGCGGGATCTCAGGCAAGATGTTCATTTCCCTGGATACCATTACTATCATTGCCATGCTAGATGTCTCGTTTCTATCGCTTGTCTCGCTACCTACCACTTCTATGTTAACCCTCCCAAAATGCCATGAAAAGCCTCTAACCCCTCCACATCCCAGCAAAACATTGTTTGGCTATGTTACTGCTTGCTCAGCCCTTCTTATAGCGTTGCTAGTTGTAGGTGCAAGCTCTTTACATGTGCAACATGGATTTTTTTTGTTATATCTCAATATTATTGCTATTTAATTTAATGCACATATATACTTGGTAAAGGGTGGAAGGCTTGGCCTTTTGCTCGGTGTTTTGTTCCACTCTTGCCGCCCTAGTTACTTGTGTACCGGTGTTATGTTCCTTAATTGAGCGCTCATAACAAGCTCGGGGTTGTTATGGGGACCCCCTTGATTTTCGTTTTAGGATACAACTTGTCTGGCAAGGCCCAACATTGGTACTACATTTGCTTAATAACTAATAAAATTGCATAGGGACTTTCCGGACCCCGTGGATAATTAATCAACCCCCGGGCCAGTGCTCCTCGTGAGTGTTGGTCCAAACCTGTCAACCACCGGTGGCCGCCAGGGGCAACTCTGTGATTGGCCTACCGGAAGTTTGGACAATCCATCATGTCCTGAGAACGAGATACGCGGCTCCTATCAGGATCGTCGACACGCCGGGCGGCCTTGCTGGATTTGTTTTACCTTTCTCGAACATCTTGTGCGAGGAATTCCGATAATACTTCGGGCTATCTCGAGGTTGCGATTTTCCAGTGGAATTGCCTAGGAAGATCACGAGATTCGTGGTCGAGGTTATTCCCGCGGCATGTGGTTAATTTGTGATGGATGAGTTGGAGCACCCCTGCAGGGTTTAATCTTTCGGAAAGCCGTGCCCGCGGTTACGTGGCAACTTGAAAACTTTGTTTAACACCCGGTCATTGCAAACTTGAAGTAAACTCAAATAAAATACACCAACTGTGTGCGTAACCGTGACTGTCTCTTCTCATGAGCCCTTTTCCGAGAGAGAACACGGTGGGGTTATGTTTGTTCGTAAGTAGGTGTTCAGGATCTCTTAGAGATCATTACTAGTTCACGTCTGTTTATACGACAATCATCCCCCTTTATTCTTGTACTCGTAAGTTAGCCACTCAAATAAATGCTTAGTGCTTGCTGCAGCCTCACCACTTAACCAGTCCTCACCCATTAAGCTTTAATAGTCTTGATACCCTTGGAAATGAGATTGCTGAGTCCCCGTGGCTCACAGATTACTACAACAACAGTTGCAGGTACATGTAATGCGATGAATTGACGTGAGAGTGATGCTTGTTTTGATTTGGAGTTCTTCTTCTTCATCGATCTAGGATGGGTTCCACGCGGCAGCCTGGGATAGCAAGAATGGATGTCATTTTGTTGTTTGATTTCGTCCGTAGTCGGACCCTGCTCTTCTGTATGATGATTTGTATATGTTGTTGTATTGATGTGATATTGATGTAGCTTGTGGCGAGTGTAAGCCAATTCCATATACTCATCTCTTCTTTACATGTACTTGTAATGATATCCATTCTTGCGAAACGACGAGATGCGCTTCTATCCCTGTCGAGGCCCTCGTGTCAAAATAAGGATAGGATCGCATCTTGGGCGTGACAATTGCCATCTATAGAAAGAATGAGAAACCAGTAGAATATAAAAGGAATACTAATGAAAGGGTAAAGGTCTCCCAATACCCTCCTATTGTTTCTCGTGATGAATCAGGTTGCAAGGAAGAGCTTTCCATCGAACAAATCTCTTCAATAAGAAGCTCGAAAAAATACTTAAACCCACACATAAGCTGGTGAAGAAGAAGAAAAGAAGGAGAAGTAGAGGTAAAAAGGTATCTCTCCCAAATAATGTTGTTCCTATAATCGTTGAGAATGAATACGAAAGTAGTGTGGACGATGATACACTTGATGATTATTTTGGTATGCCTACTACTTGTTGTGATGAGGATGATTGGGAAGATAATGATACTCCTTATAATATTAAAAATCTTTCTTGCACCAACTTGGAAAATTATGATGATAATAATTGTTACACTATTGGTGCTATTCATGCTATTGATGATTATGCTAATGATATGCAAACCCACAAGCTTGGGGATGCCATACTTGATGAGAATGACATATTTGAGAATATATTTGCTGCAATTGATGTGTGTTCCAAGCTTGAAGATGCTATGCATAATGAAGATGATCTTTTTAGTCCCCCTACTTCGAATGATCAAATTTCTTATGATGATTGCATGCCTCCCATTTATGATGATTGCAATTTTTATGAAAGTGGGTTTGGAAGAGTGTCAACTTTAGATGATTATTATCCCACTATTTTGGAGGGTGTTGAATCTTATTATAATGATAAAAGTATTTGGAGAGGTCATGACTTTATTTAGTAATGATTTCACTATCTTGGAAGAGGTTTCAATTGATTATGATGAGAACCAAGTTACTACTTATGATGATTATTGTGATGATACTTATGTTATAAAAAGTAGTGATGAATACTATTATAAAACTTGCCATAATTATGAATACCCTTTTTTCTGAACATTACTCTTTTAATGTGGAAACAATTTATGTATTCAAGTCTCTTATGATACTCCCACTATTGTGTATGAGAAGTTTGCTTGTGGGGAGAGTAATAAATTTTCTATGCTTGTAGATCGTGAAAAGAATTCTTTATGTGATAGTTATATTGTTGAATTTCTTCATGATGCTACTGAAAATTATTACGAGGGAGGAACATATGCTTGTAGGAATTGCAATAATATTAAGTTTCCTCCCTATGTGTTGAAAATCTTGAAGTTATGCTTGTTTTGCCTTCCTATGCTAGTTGATTCTTGCTCATACAAATTGTTTGCTCATGAAATCCCTATGCATAGGAAGAGGGTTAGACTTAAATGTGCTTGTCATATGCTTCATGATGCTCCCATTGTGTTTCAATTCTTTACTTTTATGTGAGCATCATTGAAATCATCATGCCTAGCTAAAAGGCAGTATAGAAAAGCGCTTGTTGGGAGACAACCCAACAGTTTTCCTTTCTATTTTTGTGTGTTCACATGATTAAGCTACTGTAGTAATCAAGTTTTGTGTCTTTTATTTCAATAAGGTGCCAAGTAAAGCCTTTGGGATAGAGTGGATACTTGTTAGTTTGATTCTGTGCAAAAAAAGAAACTTTTACGTCCACTACAGAATTTCTGTGATTTTACTGGAGAGTCAAAAAATTCTGAAATTTTTACACAATTTGGCTATGCAAATTGTCTGCGTTGTCCTAATTGTTCAGAATTGTTAGAGTCAGGGAAGTATGGTGTTCATTCAGATCTTCACAGACTGTTCTGTTTTTGACAGAATCTATTTTGCATGCATAGTTTGCTTGTTTTAATGTTCCCATAGCTTATATTGAGTGATATAAATTATGTGAATGGTAGAACACAGTAGGCATTATGTGAGAACAATTATGAATCATGTTTTGACAGTACCTAAGTGAATGATCTATCTTTATTATACTAACCCATCTCATGAAGTTCCATTAAATATTGTGTGATTAAAGTTTTCATGTTTTGGGTAAGACAACGATATAAGGAGAATAAGGAGTGTTAAGACCCTAAGCTTGAGGATGCCCCGGAAGGCATCCCCTCTTTAGTCTTCAACACTATCGATATATCTTACTTGGAACTATATTTTTATTCATCATAAAATATGTGTTTTCTTGGAGCATCATTTATTTTATTAGTATTTTCTTGCTGTTATTTATAATCTTGTTTTTCAATAAAAAGTTCCAAGAATTGCCTTGAGGATACTTCAATTGCATGTTTGATGTGTGCTATGCCAAAACAGAAACTTTTGCTGTAGTGTTTGAATTTTGTTATTTTACTGGAACGTGGAAAGTTTCTGAAATTTTACACAGCAGGCTCACACAAATTCTTTATCATTTCCTAAATTTTCATAATTTTTGGAGATACAGAAGTATACTTCTTAAATTAATTGCTATAGACTGTCCTGTTTAGACAGATTGTTGTCATAGTTTTGTTATCTACATCTCCGATAGTTTTCATGACTTATCACTACTGGAATCAGCAAATTTGCCATCAGCTAGTTCTTTGCCGTCAGCTGGCGGACGGCAAAGAAGCTCTTTACCATCCGTTTCTAGAAAACCGACCGCAAAGAACTAGCTGACGGCAAAGAAGCTCTTTGCCATCAGCCACCTCTTTGCCGTCAGCTAGCTGACGGCATATAAGCTTTGCCGTCCGCTAGCAGACAGCAAAGAGGGTGGGTGGCCCACTAACGAGAACGACCTAACGGCCACTTTCTTTACCGTCTGCTGGCGGACGGCAAAGCTTCTTTGCCGTCTGCCAGCAGACGGCAAAGAAAGTGGCCGTTTTAACGGCCGTTTCCCCCCGGACCCACCCCACTAGCTAGGCTCTTTGCCGTCTGCTAGCAGACGGCAAAGAGCTGTGACCTAACTGAAAAGGGGCCGGCGCTCGCGCTCCACCCCTCTCTCTCTCTCCCGGCCCTAACCTCACCCGCGCCGCCGCCCCTTTCTCTCTCCCCTCTCTTTCTCCCCCGGCCCTCACCTCACCCGCGCCGCCGCCCCCGGGCCCGAGCTGCCCCCGCCCCGACCCCCGGCGATGCCCCGCCCCGCCCCGGCGCCCCGCCCCGCTGCCCCGGTGACACCCCGCCCCCGGCACCTAGGCGCCCCGCCCCGCCGCCCCGGCTCCCCGCCCCGCCGCCTCCTCCACCACCGCCGGAGCCAAGGTGAACTTTTTTTTGTTTTTTTCTACTGTTATTTGCTGTTTAGGTTTAGGTGTTATTAATAGGTTTAGGTTATTGGTAGGATTATGTTAGTGCTAGGTTTAGGTTTAGATAATTAGAAGAAGAAGAAAGTTGAAAAAAAGAAGAATAAGTAGAAGAAGAGGAAAAAGGAAAAAAGGAAGAGGGTCGTGGATCGCCTGTCGCCGAGGGGAGAGATGGTGGAGCCAGTGGGTCACGCCGGTCCCGATGCCGTCGCCCATGCCGAGAATCCCCCGGTCCGAGTGCTGACCCGTCAACCGTGCGTCGCCATACCAGAGGGCGCCCGGGGACGAGCGGGTTAGGGGGTTCCTCGACGTCGATGGAACCGTAAATAGCACCGGAGGCCGGCGTCACTTGTGGGACGTGGATGTAGTGTTCGACACCGACGGCCACATGTATCTCGCACCGATGATACTTGCTGTTAGGGTTTCATCGACGTCGAGGAACCACCTAACCCGCTCGTCCTGTTATAAATATTTAGTTTGGCTGACGGAAAAAACAATATTGCTATGTTACTCATCTTTCGATTTAAATGTGCAGTTTTTTCGTCGGTGCGAGGGTCTAGTGTTCGACGAGCTCCACCCCTGCGTTCGTGGGTGAGCACAAATGACATCTCCTCCTCCCCCCTTCATTTGCTCTGTTCCGGTCTTCGTGTCGATGAAACTTGCTAGCTAGTGTCTTCAATCATCAGTATGCGTGACCACTATGCGTCTCCCGTTCGAAAGGGTTACATCTATAAATATGCATGCATTAGCATATTTATAACCGTGATTCTTTCGAATTGTCCAACGTTATCCATGGACAGCCCGAGTATGTATAGATTGGGTTCGTTTTCCCATATACTCTGCTCCGGATCCGATGCAGAATTTCGTCAGTGCCTCCTTGTTGTTCTCCGGGTACACATCCTCTCTGCTTATTCCCGAGACGTGTATCAGGAGAACAGCGGGGAGGTGCTGCCGAAATTTTGCGTCGGATCCGAAGCAGAGCATGGGAAAACGAACCCAATCTACACATACTCGGGTGGGATTAGGACCTATCTTTACCTACTAGCGTCTAGGTTGCATGGACGTAATAAAACTGACAAACTCTATTAACTGATGAATATGGTTTGCTGAATTATGTATATATTTCTTGTGTGTCCAGTAGCTAGGCAAGATGAGTGATCGTGCGTGGATGTACACCGGTCACACTAGTCAGAAAGACATGACCCATGAATGGATAACAAAAACCAAGGGGTTTGTGACAGCCGCATTTGCAAATGGACAGAAAATAACCTGGTGCCCCTGTGCCGATTGCGACAACTATCATAAGAGGTCAGAGTTTGAAATGATCAAACACCTGCAGAAGTGGGGTTTTACGCCTAATTATACGGTCTGGACATTTCATGGTGAGTTTGCCCAACGTGCCAGAGCTGAGGTGGTTCGTCGTCGCACCGACGAGCATGGTACCGGGATCAAAGACATGGTGCAAGACTTTGATGATGCTCGGGATTCGGACGATGAGATGGAGGAATCTGCAAAGGCCTTCTATGAAATGTTGGAGTCTTCAATACGTCCTCTCCACGAGCACACTGAGCTTTGTCAGCTGGATACCATCGCGCAAGTAATGGCTCTGAAGGCTCAGTTCAACCTGGGCAGAGAATGCTACGACGCGATGATGACGATATTTGGATGCTTTCTACCCAAAGGCCATGTATTGCCAGCAAACCTGTACCAGTCGGACAAAATCCTACGTGTGCTTAAGATGCCGTATGAGAAGATAGATGCCTGTGAGAATGGATGTGCCTTATTTAGGCTTGAGTATGCGGGCTTCAACTATTGTCCCATTTGCAAGTCTTCCAGGTATGTTGTGGTAGACAACGGTATGGGTGAGAAGAGTCAGACCAAAATCCCAGTTAATGTTCTTCGGTATATGCCAATCATACCAAGACTTCAACGTCTTTTCATGGTCGAAGAGATGGCCAAACAGATGACGTGGCATAAATTGGGCAAAAGAACCGAACTAGATGCAGATGGGAATCCGATGTTGGGACACACTTCAGACGCTTTTGCGTGGAAGCACTTCGATGCTTTACATAAGGACAAAGCAGCAGATCCAAGGCATCCTCGAGTCGCCATCAGCACGGATGGGTTCCAAGTGTTTGGTATGACGGCAACCCAATACAGTTGCTGGCCTGTATTTGTCATTCCACTCAATCTCCCCCCCCCCGGAGAGATTATGAAAAGAAAGAACATTTTATTGACGTTGATAATTCCAGGGCCCAACTATCCGGGGAAGAATATGAATGTGTACATGCAGCCGCTTAAGGATGAATTGCAAGAAGCTTCGGATAATGGGATCAAGACATATGACGCCGCTACAAAACAAAACTTCAAAATGCATGCGTGGTACATGTACTCGACGCATGACTTGCCGGCGTATGCGCTATTCGTTGGCTGGTGTGTGCATGGAAGGTTCCCGTGCCCCACATGCAAGGCAGCTCTTCAGTTCCGTTGGCTGCAGGCGGGTCGCAAGTATTCTTGCTTCGACTTGCATAGACAGTTCCTGGATCCTGGCCATAAGTTCAGAAAAGACAAGAAAAATTTCATGAAAGGTAGAGTTGTCAAAAACTCTGCACCACCTGCATTGACAGGCCAACATGCCCTGGATCAGTTAAATGCTCTCGAGCCTAATCCAGAGTGTCCAGGATATTTCAAAGGGTATAATTCGGAACACGCCTGGACTCACAAGATATGCTTGTGGGATCTGCCTTACTTTAAAGACCTCATTTGCCCACACAACATCGACGTGATGCACACTGAAAAGAATATCGCCGAGGCCCTTTTTGGTACATTGTTCGGCATAGAGGGGAAGTCAAAGGATAACCCTAAGGCTAGAGTCGATCAAGAGGCTCTATGTGATAGACCGTTACAAAACATGCGACAACCGAAAGGAAAGAAGAACTGGAGGAAGCCAAAGGCATGGTTCAATCTTGGAAGCCCAGCTATGAGGGAAATGATCTTGTGGGTGCAAATGCAGTTGATGTTCCCCGATGGGTATGCAGCGAATCTAAAGAGGGGAGCGAGTCTTGACAAATTGAAAATATTTGGTATGAAGAGTCATGATTGGCACATATGGCTTGAGCGGGTAATGCCGGTGATGTTGCGTGGCTTTATCCCTGAGGATGAATGGCTAGTACTGGCAGAGCTGAGCTATTTCTTCCATGCTCTTTGTGTGAAAGAACTATCGCCTGGCGTGCTAGACGAACTGGAAGAGTTGGCGCCGGAGTTGATCTGCAAGTTAGAAAAGATCTTTCCACCGGGATTCTTTAATCCAATGCAGCATTTGATTTTGCATCTCCCGACCGAGGCAAGATTGGGGCGCCCGTGCAAAATCGTTGGTGCTTCGCAACTGAGAGGATGCAGAAGACGCTTCGAGCAAAATGTAAAAATAAACGTAGAATTGAAGCATCGATGGCCGAGGCATTCATTACTGAGGAGGCCGCAAACTTCGTGACAGCACACTACAAAGCCAAGAATCGTCATTTGCATAATCCGAAGCCTCGGTACAATGATGGCGACCGTGAAAAAGGTCGATCCAACCTCAGCCTATTCAAAGGGAAGCTCGCACCAGCCGGTGCTTCGAAAGCAATAGCGTTGGATGTCGAAGAATGGCGGACCATTTCGTTGTATATCTTCAACAACCTAACAGAAGTGCGGCCGTACATCGAGTAAGTTCTCGGTACATTGTTTCGCAACTTCTAATTCCTTTGAAATGCTCTTATTCCCGGATATGTGATACAGTCGATACGTCGCCAAATTCTCGGATGGAGCGGTGATCCAAAAGGATTCCATCGAAGAGTATGAGCTTCTGGCAAAGCATGGAGGAGGCTATCCCGGTTTCATCTCTTGGTTCAAACAAACGGTAATTTCCATTAGACCATTTCATTTCTTCATCTAGTTTGCGGCTAATGCAACAATCCTTTCGTATTAAACTTGTAGGCTAATGCAGAGTCTATGGACTCCGAATTGAGACAAGTCGCTAATGGTTTTGACTATAAGGTCCGTTCATTTGACAAATACGACATCAACGGGTATCGCTTTCGTACTTTTGGCAAAGAGCTATCTATGGCCGACCGAAAGTCTAGAAATTGTTGTGTCTCCGCTGTCGGCGAAGGAGGGGTCGAGTATTATGGAAGAGTTGAAGCAATTTATGAACTTACATTCTTTAGTGAAAACCCACCAAACGTCGTAGTCTTCAAATATTATTGGTTCCAGCCGAAGGAGACTAGAAGGACTCATGAACATATAGGGCTAGTCGAAATCAAACAAAGCACCCATTTAGATGTTCCCGATGTCTATATTACGGCTCAACAGGCGACCCAAGTTTTCTATCTACCGTGGGCCTGCCAAACTGATCCAAATCTGAATGGTTGGAATGTCGTTTATCATGTGCCGCCACATTTTAGACCACCTCCCCTCAATGAAGATGATTATGACCCTCACATTAACCCAGACACATATGAAGGAGAATTCTTCCAAGAAACACGTGTTTCCAAAAAACGTTTCAAGAACCGCTCTACTTCACCCCAGAACATTGAGGTAGACAGCGACAGTGAATCCGACTTCACCCCTGAGCCGGAACAAGAAGAGATGGAAGAAGAAGAGGTTACTGCTGTGGATGACCTGTCAATGCTTGACTGATTACATAAAGGAGGCCTTCCACATGTTGATGCATTTATTGATGATGCTGATGAGCACGTCATTACTGATAGTGATGATGATTCTGCATTTATTGATCTCGGAGCATATATAGACGATGAAGATTAATATTAGTAATGTCAGGAATTCAATTATTATTATGTACATATATATTATTAATTAGTTCATGTTATTAGGTATTCAACAAAATGACATTGACTTAGCTTATTTTCCTCGAAAATGACATAATAACCTTACTTAGCTCCAAACTGACATACTTTACCTAGGATAGCTATAAAATGACCTATACTTAGCATTTTTCCTCCTAAATGACTTAATATGCTTAGTTAGCTAAAAAATGGCATAACTACCTAGGATAGCTCCAAAATGACCTATACTTAGCTTCTTTAGTTCATTTATGACATACTTAGCATATTTAGGTAAAAAAAGGCATGCTAACCTTGGTTTAGGTCCAAAATGACATTGACTTAGCTTATTTTCCTCCAAAATGACAAAATAACCATACCTACCTCCAAAATGACCGATTTTAACTAGGATAGCTCTAAAATGACCTACACTTGCAATTTTCTTGTATGATTGTGTGATTTATATAGTTACTTGTATAATTTTCTTATTTTGTATGATTGTTTCTTATACATAGTGCCATGGTCTCGATATCCGTCCCCGTCGGCCCTCGCCCGCTTTATGATTCGGATGTGATAAATTCTCTTTTATAATTATTTGTTGCATTTCGCATTTATGACAATTATGGCCATCAAGTTGACATAGAGATATTTTAATCTAGGAGGTATGTGAACCGGAATTTGCAACCGACCCTCTTGTCGAGAAGTTAAATCTAGTTGAAAAAGAAAATGAGTATTTGAAAGAAAAAATTAAAAGAATTGAAAAAGAGAAGATGACATTGGAGTTGTATGTTGCCGATGTCATCGATGATCACAAGATGAAGATGAATGCAATGCGCTTGAAGATGGATGCAATGCGCTTGAAGATTAAGAAGATTAGAAAATATGCCATTGATAATGAGGCTTGGTATCATTATGCCGTTGGATCAATTGTTACCTTAGTTGCGATCTTCATCGCATTTGTTGTGATGAGGGTACATTTTCTCTAGTGTTTTGCTTAACAAATGCATACTTAGCTTATTTTCCTCCTAAATGGCATAATTACCTAAGTTAGATAAAAAATGAGCTATACTTATGTAAGTTGGCCCGAAAATGGCATCATCCTCGAAAATGACATAATAACCTTACTAAGCTCCAAAATGACCTATTTACCTAGCTTAGCTCTAAAATGACCTACACTTAGCATTTTTTCCTAGCTTAGCTAAAAAATGGCATTTTTACCTACCTTAGTTAGAAGAAGAAGAAGATAAAGAAGAGGAGAGGAGAAAAAGAAAGGGAAGAAAAATTCTTGTTCTTCTTCTTCTTCTTCTAGTCTTCTTCTTCTTCTTCTTCTTCTTCTAGCTAGTCTTCTTCTAGTCTTCTTCTTCTTCTTCTTCTTCTTCTAACTTTCTTCTTTCCCAATTTGCAGATTTGCTTTCGCTGACGAAGCTTGCGTTGATGGAGTCTACTCTTCTTCTTGTGCTTCCTTGTTGTTTTGATTTCGTAGGATGAACAATGTGAAACTTGCTACCTATATATGTATCTATGGATGAAACCATTGTATGCTTGTTGTTGGATATGTTGGCTAGCTATATATGTTGCGTATGGACTTTTCATTTGGTATGTATATGTGTTGGATGATCATATCCATATGGTAGGGATATGATTTGGTATGTATATGTGTTGTTATGCTTGTTGAAAGTATTTTCAAATGTGTGTATATATATATATATGTGAAATTCTGTGAAATTGAATGAATTTAAGAAAAAACAGAAAAAACAGGGGCTGTACAGGCTCTTTGCCGTCAGCTGGCAGACGGCAAAGAGCTTTGCCATCAGCCAGCAGACGGCAAAGATGCCACGTGGCAGCTACCTGTGCAACCTGGGGTGCACTGGGCTGGCCTATTTGGCAGCTTTGTCGTCTGCTGGCTGACGGCAAAGACCTTTGCATCTTTGCCCTCTACCAGTAGACGGCAAACTTAACGGACCTAAGCTGCCACGTGTGCCGTCCATGCCCTTTGCCGTCTGCTGGCAGACGGCAAAGACCTTTGCATCTTTGTCGTCGGCCAGCAGACGGCAAAGTGGCCTTTGCCGGAGCTTGTTCAGCCGGACGTGTTGCCGTCTGCTGGCTGACGGCAAAGACCTTTGCCGTCCGCAATGCATGCCTTTGCCGTCAGCCATGGCGGACGGCAAAGTTGCTGATTCCAGTAGTGTATATTTGTAGATATAAATTGTGGAAATGATAGTATAAAGTAGATAATGTTTGAAAATGATTATTAAACTTGTCTTGGCAGTACATGAAGTGTTGATTTATTCCTATGTATACTAACCTATCTCACGAGTTCTTTTTAAGTTTTGTCTGGATGAAGTTTTTGAGACATAGGTGAAACCGGGACATGAGAGGATTGAACGAGATACAAAAGCTCAAGCTTGGGGATGCCCAAGGCACCCCAAGACAATATTACAAGAAGTCTCAAGCATCTAAGCTTGGGGATGCTACGTATCCCACCTCTCTTCGTCAACTATCGGTTAGCCTATGTTGAGCCTAAATTTTTATTCGTTCACATGATATGTGCTATTCTTGGAGTGCCATTTTTGTTTTGTTTGCTATTTGAATAAAATACTCAGATCTAAAAATATTTACTAAGAGAGAGTCCTCACATAGCTATTTAATTGTTTGACTACTCATTGATCTTCACTTATACCTTTTAGAGAGTAGTTTGATGTTCACTCTTGTGCTTCACTTATATCCTAAGAGAAAATGTTGAATGAATTGAATGTCATAAATATGAAATTATGTATGCTTCATATGCTTGTCCCATGGGGAGTAGTGACTTTACATGCAAGAAGTATAAGCGGTAAAATTTATTGGAAGTTAACAAATATAGCATTGGTCACTTGAACAATTCATGAAAGAATATTGAAGGAAGAGAGATTTCACATATAAATATACTATCTTGGACATCTTCTATGATTGTGAGCCCCCATTAATTATTTTCAAACTTTATCAAGTAGTTGATGTTGGACAAAGAAGACAACGTAATGGTTATGTTTGTTTATATTCAAATAGAAGATATATTGTCATGGATCTTCTAACATGTGGTGCTTGCTTAGGATCTTTTGCTAGCCAAAAATTCATACTAAGTAGAGATACTACTTGTGCATCCAAAAACCCTTAAACCTAGTTTCTTGCCATGAGAGTCCACCATATCTACCTATGGATTGAATAAGATCCTTCAAGTAAGTTGTCATCGGTGCAAAAAGCAATAAAAATTACTCCTAAATATGTATGATATTTTATTGGAAGGGGAAATAAGCTTTGTACGAACTTGTGATGGGGAAGAAATAAAAGCGACGGACTGCATAATAAAGGTTGCTATCACAAGGGGGCAATATAAAGTGACGTTCCTTTCTAGTAAGAGTTTGCACATCCAAAAATAAAAAGCGCATAACAACCTCTGCTTCCCTCTGCGAAGGGCCTATCTTTTACTTTTCTGTATTTACTTTTATGCAAGAGTCAATAATGTTCATTCCTATTCCAATCTATCAATTCTTTAGTTGGCAAGCGTCATGTGGTGGGGAAAGATCCAGGCACATATATCCAGTTGAATATAGGTGATCATGATTCATTATTGTTGACATTATCCCTGAGATAAATAAGTTGGGAGGAGGAACACTAAGCCCCTATCTTCCTATGTGTTTGATTGAAACTGCTCATTCTAAAAATATGATTTGAGTGTCAGCAATCTTGGAAGATTAAATGATAATTAAGTATGTGGAATTTGCTAAATCAAAGATATTATATAGACCATTTCTGAAAATAAAATGAATTGTAATTGTTTGATGACTGAAAGCACAGTTTGCTAGTTTTCAAGAAAGTTTATGGTCTATACTTTATCATGTGAATAGCTTGCTACTTGATCATGAGAAGTGTTATGAAAAATACTTGCTGGTTATGATGCTAGAAAAATGGCAGAAATTTTCATTGATCAATATTATATACTATGCTAGCATTCATACTTCATAAATTATTTCTTTTATCATTTACCTACTCGAGGAAGAGTAGGAATTAAGCTTGGGGATGCTGATACGTCTCCAACATATCGATAATTTATGAACTATGCATGCCATGTTTGCCTATGTTTACAATACTTTTATATGGTTTTGATGCACTTTATATGATTTATCTAGAACTAACCCGGACTGACGATGTTTTCAATAGAATTACCGTGGTGTTGTTTTTGTGCAGAAAATAAAAGTTCTCGGAATCGCCCGAAACTTTTTTATGATTTTTTTCCGGAAAAATAAGAAATACCGGAGCTTAGAACCATCGGAGGGGAGCCACCTATGGGCCACAAGCCAACAGGGCGCGCCCACCCCCTAGGCGCGCCCTGATAGCTTGTGGGGACCACGTGGCTCTGGTTGACGTGATTCTTATGCTGAAAAATCCTATATATCCAGAAACCTCCGAAAATTAACCTAGAACTTCCTCCCGTCGCTGCAACTCTCTATATCGAAGAAAAACTTATCTGGACGCTGAAGGGTTTTGTGTGCGCATCGGTCCGGCTCGTCCGCCGCTTGATTTGGTCATCGGAGCTCTTCTGGCACGACCACCACCATGTTCTGCCTTGTCGCCTATGTGCTCTGCTCTACTCTGCTTAGTGTGCCACTAGCTCGTGGGCCCGAGAGGTCCCGGGGGTTAAGTCAAAACCCACATCGAGCCCTTCCTAGCAAAACGACAGAGCCAGTCCGACTGGTTCGACCGAGCCAGTCCGACAGGTTGGACCGAACCAGCCCAAGCCAGTGCCCCGCGTTCGAATCCCCCTCGGTGCATATAGCCCCCACCCTTTGTTATTTGTTTTAGAGGCTGGCAGAGGGGTCCCACCTGTCATTGCCTCGGGGTCAAACCCCGTCTCTGAGTAGGCCCTGGGCCCACTGTCATCCTTAGTGCCTAGCTGAGCCCAGGTGTCTTTAGCATTTTGTATTTTATTTTATTTCAAAAATCTATTTTCTGTTTTCTCTGGATTTTCAGAAAATGTTTAAAACTTGCATAATTGGTTGTGGCATATTTCTATACAGTAACATATACATTTTATATATGTTTTTGGGGTAGAGAAATCCAAGGAATTTAACTGTGGCATTAGTTTTGTCATTTGAGCAAGTTTTAGTGCATGTCATTTTTTGCTATGATGGCATTTTGTGAATTTTTTGCGAATTATTGCATGCACCATATGAGGTAGAATTGTACATGAGGTAGGGCTATTTTTATGCCTTCTTGCTAGTGGTAATTTTGTCATGCGATGAATTCCATGTTTAGGTATGAATTTCTTGCTGCCAACATGCTACAAAAAAATGTTGCTATTTCGAAATACCAAAATATTTCAAAGTCTGAAACTGTTATATTTTTTGCTGTGTTGCCATGTGAATTGCCATTGATCTACTGCTCCTTTGTGGATGCCCACTTTGAGTGTTTTGTAAAGCATGTTGTGGACTATCATGTTGTGCCATTATCTGTCATGTATAGAATTTGCATCATAGTTAATTCTGTAGTTAAACATGCCAATCTGTTAAAAACTGCTGCTCTTGCACCCTGTTGTTTTCACCAAGTCTGACAATCTGTTTACTTCAGATTGTCTTTTTGTGCATATTTAGACCATGCTCATGTTGAATGAAATGAAGTGCCTCATGTCAACTACCATACTGTACATTTTCATGCCATGATAAGTTCTGTAGCATATATATTTTTTGCTGTCAATATGCCTTCAGGTTAAAACTATTTGTGAAAAACTGTTATTTTCACAAAGTCCCTAAATGCTATGTTTTATAGTCATGTTGTGAGCTTCTTACCAATTGATCCATAACTCTTTTGAGTATGATTTCTTTTGATGAAATGAAGTGTATGTTACATGCTACTGCTCCATGCTTTGTTTGTGCATTTTAAATCCCTGTAGCTTGTTGTTTTGATATGTGCAAAATGCTTTGTTGCTGCTTTGGACAGATTGCATTGAATATTTGTTTTGGGCTTTGTGTGAGTTATATACATTGGTTTTTCATGATCTTTAGTTCTATTTCATCTAGAATTTTATTTCCAATCCTGTGGCATACTTGGGGTACCAAGGAATTGCCCATAGCCTCTCTAAAATTTTGTTTTGTCATCGTTTCCTTCTGTATCATGCCGTGAGTGCCCCGAGAGTTTCGTAACTCCGGTTGCAACGTTCTTCATATGCATTTGCATTGATTTCATAGATACAATTCATTTTTTCCATGATCATGCATATAAAAATAACTCATGTTGCTATTCTGTCCAGATTGCTAAGAATTAATATTTTGCATGTGAAGTATCACTTTCATCCATGCCCACATGGATCAAGACTTCACTTAACATGACTAGATAGTGTTGCCATGCTAAATACATTTAATTGGTCATGCATCATACTTGATTGTGCATCATGCCTTAGTTGTATGTTTATTTGTTGTTATTTCTTCTTGTGGGTAGTTCCTAGTGACGAGAATGAGTTTGAGGATCCTATCGAGAACACTTGTGAGGAGCCAGCTGTTTATCCCACTGAAGAACCTCCAAGCACGATGATCATTACCCGGATCCCGATATTATTTTTGCTATGATAGTTGTCTCGCTTCTATCTTTATGTCTCGTTACCTACCACTTGAATGTCAAGCCTCCCAACATTGCCATGAAAAGCCTCTAACCCCCCTCCACATCCTAGCAAACCATTGTTTGGCTAAGTTACCGTTTGCTCAACCCCTTCTTATAGCGTTGCTAGTTGCAGGTGCATGTGGTTTTCCATGTGATAACATGGATATCTTGTGATATCACATTATTATTGTTATTTAATTTAATGCACATATATACTTGGTAAAGGGCGGAAGGTTTGGCCTTTTGCTCGGTGTTTTGTTCCGCCTTTGCTGCCCTAGTTTCTATTTATCGGTGTTATGTTCCATATTGAGCGCTCCTAACATGCTTGGGGTTATTATGGGGACCCCCTTGATTATTCATTTTGGGATAAAACTCTTTCGGCAAGGCCCAACATTAGTACTATATTTGCTTAACAACCTAATAAAATGCATAGGGCTTAGCTACCACGTGGATAATTAATCAACAACCCGGGCCAGTGCTCATCATGAGTGTTGGTCGAAACGGGCAGACTGCGGGGCCACCGTGGGGAAACTCGGGGTTTGATTTTACTTACAGGCTTTCCCATCTGGTAGTGCCCTGAGAAAGAGATACACGCCGCTCTTATTGGGATCTGGCATGCCGGGCGGTCTTGCTGGATTTGTTTTCCCCTTCTCGAATGTCTTGTGCACCAGGACTCCGAGGTTACGTTGGGCTATCTCGAGGTTGAGGTTTTCCACCGCAGCTTGTGTCTAATTTATGATGGATGAGTTGTAGCACCCCTATAGGGTTAAATCTTTCTGAGAGCCATGCCCGTGGTTATCTGGCAACTTGGAAATTGTTTAACACCCGGTTATAGCAACAACAACAAAGTATCAATGGGTGGCTTGCAACATCACTTGGTCGGCCTTCAACCGTCTCATGTTTGCCTGGCAATGGTCTAAGTCAAACGTGTGATACTCTAAGCCAGACTTTGGTGTGCTGTAGACTTGAAGCAACGGACAGCCAAATTTACATGTCGCGCGTTCTATTTACAGCAGCGAGGACTAACTTTGCCGTGTCACGCGTCTAATTTGCTGCAGCAGAATACGTCCACGCGCGTCCCAAAAAATTGTGCTAACGCTAGTCCCAAGCTTGCTTGTGACAAACGGTGCCGCCGTTAGCGTCCAGATAATGATACTTATACCCCCCCCATAGCATTTGCAAGAGCAGCGGTGTCCTTTGCCATCTCCCGTGTAGCGATGTGACAGTAGAAACTACTCCCTCCGTTTCTAAAGATAAGTCTTTTTAAATTCTAATAAGGGACTACATACGAAACAAAATGAGTCTAAAATATGTCTATATACATCCGTATGTAGTCTTTTATTAGAATTTCTAGAAAGACTTATATTTAGAAACGAAGGGAGTACTAGAAAAGACTGTGTGAAAGTTAAAAAGAAAGTAGTGGGAAAAGCTAGAAGTTATGGGGGTCACGCACTTGCAAAGGGCACTTTCTAGGGGCACGATCGGATGGTGGAGCGCACGGCTTACGCGATGAAGAAATCAGCCGGCTGAATTCAAGGCATTTCCTTTTTCTTTTTCTTTTTATGCTTGATTTAGTCATTTAGATGTGCAATAACTATGTCACATTTAGAGGTGTCCTAAACACACCCTTCTCAATTTTGCAAACAACATATATCTTTCAATATAGTGTGAATTACCTTGTGCGCTTGCCAAGGCACTCAGTTATAGTCACTCGCTTTCTTGCGTAAACATTCTTGGTACTCATCTTGTCTTCCTTAAATTACAATTACATACCTCTAACGCTCTATGCCCAATTGCCCACGTTACATCATATACTCTGAATTCCCTTGTCAATCCAATTTGTATCTGACGCCGGCCTTTCCTCGGAGACAAGAGACGGGTCGAGCGCCTTGGCCATATAAGATACCGATGCCCCTAGGGTTAGACAACCTAGTCGGCTACGTCGATGGAGGGGATCCTCCACGGATACTGACTCCTTGTCTTGGACGGCAAGGTTTCTCGAATATTCCTTCTACAGAGCCCACGGGATGGCGTGATGGCCCTGGACGGAATAGACCTAAGGGGCCTCGGGCCGGCCTACTTGGGCCGACAACCGACAAGGCGAGGCACCCCTGGGCCGTAAATCTATCAATAGCCCCTGAATTGGTCTTCAAGCTTGGATGCATCCTAGTCAGAGCCGACCTTCAACGCCGTCGCCTTGCTCGCCAAGGTTGAAACTTGTTCTTTGAAGCTCCCTTAACAGCAACTGTTCGCATTCGGCCTCCAATAGCCGGACTGCTTCCGAAGTCAGACCAATCACTCTGGTTTTCGTTTGTTGATGAAGATGGACGGCCTGCACAGTAAATTCTTCCCGTGCAACCGGTATATACCGGCCGACTTCCCGTGCAATCACTTGTAAAATATTACTCCCTCCGTTCCAAAATAAGCGACTCAAAAATAACTCAAATTTGTACTAACTTGAGTCATTTTTGAGTCGCTTATTTTGAGACGGAGGGAGTACTTGTCTAGTACTGTCAATCAGGCCGGTCCGGTCTTTTCAGCGAGTCAAGCTGGACCACGTGCCAGGCTTGACCGCCGATCAAAGTGTTGTGCAGAGGTGGACCGGGGCCCCAGCTAGGCCATGTCCCCTCAACCCTCCGACGTGCGCCTCGAAACTAGGCGCACTAACAACAGACCCGTCGATCTCCGCACGCATTAAGCAGAGTTAGTCGGATACGCAGGGTTGCTTGATACATGTTGGACATTGCCTGCCGTCGCACCATCTCCTGTCTGCCTATAAGAGCATCTCCAACCGACGCCCAAAAACAGTTCCGCGTGCTAAAATCTGGGTTTTTTAGACGCATGACAGTCCCAGCAGATGCTGTAAAATAGTGCGCGCGCAAAAAATTTGGGCACGCGCTAAAAAGCGCTATCGCACGCAGCAAGTTGGGGGCGCCGGATCACGCGCGCTTCATAATTTGCACTGCGTGTTTTTTTGGGCGCGCGTTTTTAGGCATTCGAAAAACCAATGTTGGCTCCGACGCGCTAAAAGTGCTACAGTGGCGCGCTAAAACTATTTTTCTGCGCGAAACTTTTGTGCGTCTATTGGAGATGCTTTAAGAGGGGGAACCTTTATGCTCAAGCTTCCTTTACTTCTTCTTTCTCGCGCCCTTGCTCCATTGCCGCCGTGCTCTACTCCACCGCACCATGGCTTTCGGACGACGCCTGACAAAGGGTGGCTAGCCCATTGCACCCGGGAAGAGTGCTAGGGCCATCAATGCCAATGAGAGAATGCCCACGCCGACGAAGGGCAAGTGGATGCACTCCACCATCACCGGCGCCCAGCAAGAGCAGATGGTCAACTTCGGCTATCTGCCCTAGCCCACCATTGCCATCCCTCACACTCTAGCCATCGTGGTGGAGAGCATCGACGTCCTGGTGGAAGCTTTGCCAAATCCGGCTCCGTATGAGCAGGTTAGTTTCATTCCATTCCTCATCCGCGGCATAGGATTCCCGTTTCAACCCTTCTTCTGTAGCCTTCTTCATTGCTATTGCCTTCAAATACCCCACCTCTCCCCAAACTCAATCCTTCACATCACGTGCTTAACAAACTTTGCGAGGTGTTCCTCAACGTCGAGCCCCACTTCGGTTTGCGGAGGAAATACTTCGGAAGACACAACCGATGTGAAGAAGCTCCATAGGCAAGTGCGCAAGCTGTCTGACCTCCGCCTCATGCTAGCTAATGTGATGCCCATAGCTCTGAGCTGAGGTGTTCAGCCACTCAAGCTCCGGGCTCGCCGAATATACAGCTACACCAGCCAGGACGACGACACCAGGACCATGCGGAATGCGTTCTTCGAGGGGAAGTCTGTCCAGGATCCGATGTTCAAGGGGAAGATCTCGGATTTCCTTGAGAAGCTGCCTTTTGACTGTTTCTCAACCAAGGTGCATGTTGCAGAGGTAAATAGTGCTTATTTTTTCTAGCTTCGTCAATCTTCACAATCCGAGCTAACTAATAATCCTTTTTCTTATTCAGAAGTACCACCTCTGGGTTGTCGATGTCCATTCATCGGCACTGCAACCCGAGGACGCTCCAACCCCGGAGATAACCTTTCTCCGCGCTATCGAGTACACCTAGGCTTCAAATCGCACAACTCGTGCTAAGGAGACCATGGTGGAAGAAGAAGATGAAGTCCCAGTTGAAATTGTGTCGTCAGACTCAGAGATGATGGGGCGTCAGGCTCCCGAACTGAACCGCCCGACCTGCCCGAAGACGTCGGGCGTGAGAAACACCAAAAGTTTCGCCATGACCCAATAACTGGTCTACTCCAGCCAGCTACAAGCCTCCAATCCCTGAACGCCCTCGCCGACGTCTGGGGCTCCTGCTCGGCTAGCACCACCTCAGACGATCTAGACAAGGTCATCCAGTGTTGTGTAGGCTGTTCTTCAGCAGCTCTCCATTCGTACTAGACTAGCTTTTTATTTATTTACTTATTTGATTCTCACTGGCCGCAACGTGATCTAAACGCAAATCTCACCGGTGTGCCGGTTATCAATCCAGTCGTGATCCTTGAGAACACCCCCCGCATCGAAATGGAAGCTACTTGTGAGCTCCGTTGGGATTTTCCCCGAAGAGGAAGGGTGAAGCAGTACAATAGAGATAAGTATTTTTCTCAGTAAGAACCAATAGATCTAGGTATTGTCATCTTTGGTTTTGGCAACTTTTGTGAGGGCATTCTCAAATCCGGGGGGTTCTTTCCTTTTCCCCGGATTTGTAGAGGAAGAATCCATCTTAATATCCAAAATATCCAAACGCTTATTGCAAAGGGTAATCAAAGTATTCAAGCGATTGAGGTTCCCGCTAATATGTTTAAGGGGTTCGTGATATTGTTGTAACTCGACCAAGTGCTTATGTAAGTCACTCAATTTGTCGAGAATTTGAACTCCTTCTTGTGAGAAAGCAAACCCCTTTTTGGTGGAGGAACCCCCAAAATCCCCTCCAAAACTTCATAAGCAACGTTCGTATCCAGCTCAATAAAATTCCCTTTTGAGGCGAAATCTAGAAGCTCTCTATGATGCCAAGCCAATCCAATGTAAAAAATTCTAAGCAAAACTTTTGCATCTCCTTTTAGATTGGAGATACGATAAGATTCCATTAGCCTATACCAGGCATCTTTCAGATTTTCCCTTTGCTTTTGTTTGAAGTATAGAACTTCAAAATCTGGTGACAAAGGGGAAGTGGTAACGCTAGACATAGCAACAAGTAAGAGATTCGGCAGGAAAGAGGCAAACAAAAAGGAGGGCGAGTAAAAAGGCAAATCTTTTTGGTTTTTTCTGAAAATCATTTAGAAGTGGGGGAGATGAAAATGAGAGGCAAATGGCAAATAATGTAAATGCAAGAGATGAGTTTGTGATGGGTACTTGGTAGGCTTGATGTAGATCTCCCCGGCAACGGCGCCAGAAATCTTTCTTGCTACTTCTTGAGCTTGCGTTGCTTTTCCCTTGAAGTGGAAAGGGTGATGCAGCAGAGTAGATAAGTATTTCCCTCAGTTGTTGAGAACCAAGGTATCAATCTAGTAGGAGATACAAGCAAGTCCCCAATCTTCGCACCTACACAAACAATCAAACTCTTGCACCCAACGCAAAAAGGGGTTGTCAATCCCTTCACGGTTATTTGCAAGGATGAGATCTGATAGAGATAGATATAAAAAATTGCTAAAACGAAAAGTAAAAAGATTGCAGCAAAGTATTTTTGGTATTTTTGGTCTATAGATCTGAAAAATATAATATGGAAAATAGACCCGGGGGCCATAGGTTTCACTAGAGGCTTCTCTCATGAAGGAAAATAATATGATGGGTGAACAAATTACTGTCGAGCAATTGATAGAAAAGCGCATAGTTATGACGATATCCAAGGCAATGATTATGCATATAGGCATCACGTCCGTGTCAAGTAGACCGAAATGATTCTGCATCTACTACTATTACTCCACACATCGACCGACTCCAGCCTGCATCTAGAGTATTAAGTTCATGAAGAACAGAGTAACGCATTAGGTAAGATGACATGATGTAGAGGGATAAACTCAAGCAATATGATGAAAACCCCATCTTTTTATCCTCCATGGCAACAATACAAATACGTGCCACGCTACCCCTACTTTGTCACTGGGTGAGGACACCGCAAGATTGAACCCAAAACTAAGCACTTCTCCCATTGCAAGAATTACCAATCTAGTTGGCCAAACCAAACCAATAACTCGAAGAGACTTGCAAAGATATGAAATCATGCATATAAGAATTCAGAAAAGATTCAAATAATATTCATAGATAATCTGATCATAAACCCACAATTCATCGGATCTCGACAAACACACCGCAAAAGAGTATTACATCGGATAGATCTCCATGAAGATCATGAAGAACATGGTATTGAAGAACAAAGAGAGAGAAGAAGCCATCTAGCTACTAGCTATGGACCCGAAGGTTTGTGGTGAACTACTCACGCATCATCGGAGGGGCAATGGAGTTGATGTAGATGCCCTCCGTGATCGAATCCCCCTCCGGCAGATTACCGGAAAAGGCTCCAAGATGGGATCTCACGGGAACAGAGGCTTCCGGCGGCGGAAAAGTATTTGTGTGGCTCTTTTTGGTATTCAGGGAATATTTGGGAATTTATAGGCCGAAGAATAGGGTTAGGAGGCCTGCTGGGGGGCCACAAGCCAGGAGGGCGCCCCCCCTAGGGCGCGCCCTGGTGGCTTGTCGCCTCCCGGCTGGTCTCCTGCCTTCATCTCCATGTCTGGCAGATTTCTTCTGGTCCAAGAAAAATCATTCCGAAGATTTTACTCCGTTTGGACTCCGTTTAATATTCCTTATCTGCAATACTCAAAAACAAGGAAAAAACAGAAATTGGCACTAGGCTCTAGATTAATAGGTTAGTCCCAAAAATAATATAAAATTGCATATTAATGCATATAAAACATCCAAAACAGATAATATAATAGCATGGAACAATCAAAAATTATAGATACGTTGGAGACGTATCAATAGAGATCAATAAAGATGGGTCAAAAAGGAAGAAAGTCTTGCATTGATGCGGCTGATCAACGGGCTATGGAGATGCCTATCAATCGATATCCATGCGAGGAGAAGGGATTGTCATGCAATGGATGAACTAAGAGGTATAAATGTATGAAAGCTCAACGAAAACTAAGTGGTTGTGCATCCAACTTGCTTGCTCATGAAGACCTCGGGCATTTCAGGAAGCCCATCATCGGAATATACAAGCTAAATTCTATAACGAAAAATTCCAACTAGTATATGAAAGTGATAACTCAGAAGACTCTCCGTATGAAGAACATGGTGCTACTCCAAAGCAAAAGTGTGGAAAAAAGGATAGCAACATTGCCCCTTCTCTCTTTATCTCCCATTTATTTTTAATATTTTTTCTTCTTTTTTTCTTTCTTTTCTCTTTTTTTTTATTTTTTTTCCGGAGTCTCATCCCGACTTGTGGGGGAATCATAGTCTCCATCATCCATTCCTCACTGGGACAATGCTCTAAAAATGATGATCATCACACTTTTATTTACTTACAACTCGTTAAAACTGAAATAATATGAATCTATATGATTGCCTCTCGCAGTGTACTAGGATGTGCAATGATCTAGTGTAACATGTATAATAATGATGAACGGTGGCCGTGCCACAAATATCATGTCAGCTCTATATGATCATGCAAAGCAATATGACTATGAACACACATGTCATGAAAACGGAATGGTGGAGCTTGCATGGCAATATATCTTGGAATGGCTATGGAAATGACATAATAGGTAGGTATGGTGGCTGTTTTCAAGAAGATATAAGGAGGCATATGTGCGATAGAGCCTATTATATCACGGGATTTGGATGCACCGGCGAAGTTTGCACCAGCTCTCGAGGTGAGAAAGGGAAATGCACCGTATCGAAGAGGCTAGCAAATTGCGGAAGGATAAGAGTGCGTATAATCCATGGACTCATATTAGTCATAAAGAACTCACATACATATTTTGAAAGTTTATTAGCCCTTGAAGCAAAGTACTACTCGCATGCCCCTAGGGAATTGGTTGGTAGGAGTTAACCATCGCGCGCATCCGATTATAACATCACTCAAGGATTTCAATCATAAATACAAATGCTCAAACCTCCCCACCATGCCATGACCAACACTTAGATGAGATGTTAATAACAAGATTTAATACCGATATTTCTATTAACCAATGATCATGAACCTATATCCATTCATATTACGACATCAATGTCATTAAACCATATGTTTCATATTTGGTGATCTACATGAAAGTTTTCGTATACCCCCCTAATACGTCCATTTTGCATCATATTTTACCACTGATATTTAAAATGTTGTTGATCATTACAACACTTTGTGATGCAATCTAATGCCTTTTCTCTCTTAATTTGCAAGATTTACATGAAGAAGGAGATTGCCGGTAGCTGGAATTCTGGACCTGGAAAAGCTACATCGGAGATACCTATTCTGTAGAACTCCAAATGAGGTAAAATTTCACGGAGAATTTTTATGGAAGATATGAAAAATACTAGACCAAAGAAGTACCAGAGGGGACCCACCAGCTGCCCACAAGGCAGCAGGGCGCGCCCTGGTGCCTTGTGGGGCCACTGGTAGGCCTCCGGCCCCCATCTTTTGCTATATGAAGGGTTTTGACCTAGAAAAATTAATGAGGGGACTTTTAGGACGAAGCGCCGCCGTCTCGAGGAGCGAGTCCGCCAGGGGTACTTCCCTCCAGGAGGGGGGAATCGAAGCCACTGACATCACTAACGATCCTCTCATCGTGGGAGGACTAATCTTCATCAACATCTTCACCAGCACCATCACATCTCAAACCCTAGTTCATCTCTTGTATTCAATCTTTGGCTCAAAACCTCAGATTGGTACCTGTGGGTTGCTAGTAGTGTTGACTACATCTTGTAGTTGATGCTAGTTGGTTTATTTGGTCGAAGAATATATGTTCAGATCCTTGATGATATTCAGTACCCCTCTAATCTTGAACATTAATACGATTTGTGAGTAGTTACTTTTTTCTTGAGGACATGGGAGAAGTCTTGTTATAAGTAATCATGTGTATTTGGTATTTGTTCGATATTTTGATGATATGTATGTTGTTACTTCCTTTAGTAGTGTCATATCAACATAGACTGCATGACACTTCACCATACTTGGGCCTAGGGGAAGGCATTATCGAATAGTAATTAGCTGATGGGTTGCTAGAGTGACAGAAGCTTAAAGCCTAGTTTATGCGCTATTCCGTAAGGAGCTGATTTGGATGCATATGTTTCATGCTATGGTCAGATTTATCTGAATTCTGCTTTCGTAGTTGCGGATGCTTGCGAGAGGGTGTCATCATAAGTGGGAGGCTTGTTCAAGTAAGAATAGCACCCAAGCGCCGGTCCACCCACATATCAAATTATCAAAGTAGCAAATACAAATCAAATAAACATGATGAAAGTGACTAGATGAAATTCCCATGTGTTCTCGAGAACGCTTTGCTTACTGAGAAAGTTCCGGCATGTCCTTTGCTATAAAAAGGATTCGGCTACCTTGCTGCAGCTTTGCTACTATTGCTACTTGTTAGTTGTTACGAATTACCTTGCTACCAAACTATCTATTACAGATAATTTCAGTGCTTGCAAAGAATACCTTGCTGAAAACCGCTTGTCATTTCCTTATGCTCCTTGTTGGGTTTGACACTCTTACTTATCTAAAGGACTACGATTGATCCACCATACTTGTGGGTCATTAAGACTCTTTTCTGGCACCATTTCCGGGGAGTGAAGCGCCTTTGGTAAGTGGAATTTGGTAAGGAAACATTTATACTGAGTGCTAAAATTTACTGTTACTTGTTAAGATGGAAAGTAATCCTTTGAGGGGTTTGTTTGCGGTATCTTCACCTCGACCCGAAGCAATAAGAGTTGTCCTGAACCTACTGAACATATTGAAAATATTTATTATGAGATTCCTTCTGGTATGTTAGAGAAACTGCTAGCTAATCCTTATGGAACAGATGGAACGGTACATCCTGATATGCACTTAATCTATTTGGATGAAATTTGTGGATTGTTTAAGTTTGCAGGTTTATCCGAGGATGGAGTTAAGAAGAAGGTATTTCCTTTATCTTTGGAGGGGAAGGCATTGACATGGTATAGGTTAGTGGATGACATTGGAACATGGGAATGGAACCAGTTGAAATTGGAATTTCATTAAAAGTTTTATCCTATGCATTTGGTTCATCGTGATCAGAATTATATACATAATTTTTAGCCTCGTGAAGGAGAAAGTATCGCTCGAGATTGGGGAGGCTTAAGTACATGATGTACACAAGCCCCAATCATGAGATCTGAAGACAAATTATTATTCAAAACTTTTATGCTCAGCTTTCTCATAATGATCAATCCATGCTCGATGCTTCTTCTACTGGTTCCTTTATGAAGAAAGCTATTGAATTCAAATGGGGTCTGATACTTGTGAACTGCATTGGGGTTTTCCCCGAAGAGGAGGGGATGATGCAGCACAGTAAAGGTATGTATTTTCCTCAGTGAGAACCAAGGTTATCGAACCAATAGGAGGACCACACAATTTCCCGTCTTTAGCGCCTACACACAAAAGAGCACACACTTGCACCCAACGCGGGCAAGAGGGTTGTCAATCCCCTTGAACTCGTTACTTGCAAGGGATAAGTATTGATATATACATAGTTTGATAAATATAAATTGAAATAGAAAGAAAGTAAATAATGGCAGCAAGGTATTTAGAGTATTTTTAAATATATATGTGAAGAGACCCGGGGGGCATAGTTTTGGCTAGAGGCTTCTCTCTCGAAGAAAGCATACAGTGGGTAAATAAATTACTGTTGGGCAATTAATAGAAAAGCACATAGTTATGCAATATTTATTCAAGGCCATGATCATGTATATAGGCATCACGTCCATAAATAAGTAGACCAACTCCTGCCTGCTATTACTCCACCCATCGACCGATGTCCAGCATGCATCTAGAGTATTAAGTAAAAACAGAGTAATACTTGGAGGAGGATGACATGATGTAGACAAAGTAAATCCAATTAATATGAATAAACCCCATCATTTTACCCTTAGTAGCAGCAATACAAATACGTGTCATGTCCCTTTCTGTCACTGGGATTGAGCACTGCAAGATTGAACCCACTACAACGCACCTCTCCCACTGAAGATAAATCAATCTAGTAGGCCACACCAAATTGAAAGATCGAAGAGAATTACGAAGCTATAACAATCATGCATATAAGAATTCAGAGAAGATTGAAATATTATTCATGAATAATCTGAACATAAACCCACAATTCATCAGATCCCAACAAACACACCGTAAAGAGTAATTACATAAGATAGATCACCATGGGAATCGCGATGATCTAGGCAATGCAGAACATAGAGAGAGAGATAGCCATCTAGGTACTAACTATGGACCCGTAGGTATATGGTGAACTACTCACACAACACCATGGGAGCAGTAAGGTTGATGTAGCCCCTCCGACAGCGCACTGGAACAGGGCTCCAGATGGACACACGGCGGAACAGAGACTTGCGACAGCAGAAAAAGTGTTTCGGGAGGCTCTTTAGGGTCTTCAGAATATATGAGAATTTATAGCGAAGAGATCAGGGCCACGAGAGCTGCGAGGTGGCTCCAAGCCATCAGGCCGCGACCACCCCCCCTAGGCATGCCCTGCTGGCTTGGGGGCACCTCGTGTGCCCTTCGGTCTTCCTCCGAAACTTCCAGGTCTTATTTTTGTCTAGACATTATGAACAAAAAGTTTTGGGGTATTTGGACTTCGTTTGATACAGTATTCCTGAAAGGCCCAAAAACATGCAGAAAACAGCAAGTGGCACTGGGTTAATAGGTTAGTGCTCAAAAATAATATAAAACAACAAGTAAATGCTTAAAAAGTATCCTAGAATGATAATATAATAGCATGGAACAATCAAAAATTATAGATACATTGGAGACGTATTAGTTTGCTAAGTCCAAGAGAGGTAATGATGCCATCTTTATGGTCATCGACAAGCTCACTAAAGTCATTCACTTCCTTCTGGTCAAAGAATCTATCTCGGTAGCTCAGCTGGCACAGCAGTACACATCAAGAATAGTTTCTTTGCACGGTATTCCTTAGCTTATCACTTCGGACCGTGGAAGCATCTTCACTTCCAAGTTCTGGGATTCCTTTCAGTCAGCAATGGGCTCCAAGATCCGTTTCAGCACAGCTTTCCACCCTCAGACAAGTGGTCAAGTAGAGAGAGTCAATCAAATCCTTGAAGACATGTTGAGGGCTTGCGTTATCTCCTTCGGCATGAAGTGGGAAGATTGCCTCCCGTTTGCCGAGTTCTCCTACAACAATAGTTTACAAGCAAGTTTGGGCAAGGCCCCATTCGAGATTCTCTATTGCAGAAAGTGTCGTACCCCTCTCAATTGGTGTGAGACTGGTGAACGTCAAAGCCTTGGCAATGACATGATCACTGAAGCTGAAGAGATGTGCCGTGTCATTCTTGAGAATCTCAAAGTTGTTCAATCCCGTTAGAAGAGCTATTATGATAGGAAGCATCGTGACATGGCCTTTCAAATCGATGACTTTGTCTATCTCCGAGTGTCTCCCATGAAGGGCACTCAATGCCTCGGTATCAAGGGCAAGCTTGCACCTTGTTTTGTGGGTCCTTTCAAGATTATTGTCAAGAGAGGCGACCTTGCCTACCAACTTGAGATTCCTTCCAATTTCTCAAATGTGCATGACGTCTTTCATGTCTCTCATCTCCGCAAGTGTTTCAAGACTCCCGAGCGCACCGTTGATTTCCAGGACATTGATCTTGATACGTCTCCAACGTATCAATAATTTATCAAGTATTCATGCCATGTTTGCCTATGTTTACAATACTTTTATATGGTTTCGATGCACTTAATATGATTTAACTAGAACTAACCCGGACTGATGTTGTTTTCAGCAGAATTACCGTGGTGTTGTTTTTGTGCAGAAAATAAAAGTTCTCGGAATCGCCCAAAACTTTTTTATGATTTTTTCTGGAGAAAATAGGAAATACCGGAGCGAAGAACCACCGGTGGGGAGCCACATGTGGGCCACAAGCCAACAGGGTCCGCCCACCCCCCGGGCGCGCACTGATAGCTTGTGGAGCCCACGTCGCTCCGGTTGACGTGATTCCATAAGCTGAAAAATCCTATAAATCCAGAAACCCCCGAAAGTTAACCTAGAACTTCTGATCCACCACTGCAACTCTCTGTATCGAAGAAAAACCCATCTGGAGCCTTTCCGGTACCCTGCCGGAGAGGGAAATCATGACCGGTGGCCATCTTCATCATCCCGGCGGAGGCCATGACGAGGAGGGAGTAGTTCACTCTCGGGGCTGAGGGCATGTACCAGTATCTATGTGTTTAATCTCTCTCCCTCGTGTTCTTGAGATGTCACGATCTTGATGTATCATGGGCTTTGTTAATATAGTTGGATCATATGGTGTTTTCCCCTTGTTATCTTGTTGTGATGAATTGAATCTTTTCCTTTGAGATCTCGTTATGTTGGATTGAATACTTTGGGTTTGAGAACACTTGATGTATGTCTTGCATGTGGATACCCGTAGGGACAATGGGGTACTCTATTGATTCACTTGATATATGTTATGGCATCAACTTGCGGATTTCGATGACCTTGGGGATCTATGCATAGGGGTTGATTGCACGTTCTCGTACTACGTTCTCCGATAGAAATCTTGGGGTACTCTTTGAAGTTCTTTGTGTTTGACTGAATATGATGAATCTGAAATTATTTGATGCATGTCGAATAATTAATCCATGGATAGTTGTGGTGACATTAGACTATCTAGGTGACATTAGGGTTGATTGATATGTATCATAGGTGTTATTTTCGTACGAACTGTAGGGCTGTTTGTGACACCTATAGAAATAGCCCAGTAGATCGATCGGAAAGGATAACTTTGACGTAGTTATACTACCTACAACAATTTCATCTTATGTTCTCTGCTAGATATGAACTTTGGAGTGATTCTTTGTTGCACGTTGAGGGATGATCATATGATTCTATTATGTTAGCATTGTTGAGAGATTGCACTAGTGAATGTATGAACCCTAGGCCTTATTCCCAAGCATTTATACAACGTTTTGCGCGCTGTTTCCACTTGCTACCTTGCTGTTTTTATATTTTCAGATTGCAAAAACCTATATCTACCATCCATATTGCACTTGTATCACCATCGCTTCACCGAACTGGTGCACCTATACAATTTACCATTGTATTCGGTGTGTTGGGGACACAAGAGATTTCTGGTATTTGGTTGCAGGGTTGTTTGAGAGAGACCATCTTCATTCTACACCTCCCACGGATTGATAAACCTTAGGTCATCCACTTGAGGGAAAATTGCTAATGTCCTACAATACTCTGTGCTTGGAGGCCCAACAGAGTCTACAAGAATGGAGCTGTGTAGTAGACATCAAGCTATTTTATGGCACCGTTGCCTGGGAGGTGAGTGCTTGAAGGTATATCTTTAGATCTTCTTGCAATTAAATGTTTTAGTTATTTGTTTTTCACTAGTTTGGTTTTACAAAAGAAAACTACAAAAAAATGGAATTTAGGTTACCTCATTTGCTTCGTCTTTATAATGTCTTTCGTGAAAATGATGGTTCGGAAAATTGTGCTCAATTGTTAGAGGAAGAATTTATAAAAATGCTTAAAGTGAATTCCTTCAATGATGAGCATGATAACAATGTTGTTATTTTGAATTCCCTGAATATCCATGATGCTAATGATGATTGCACTAGTCATGATAAGAAGATTTCCTATAAGCATGTCAATTTTTGTGGAGTGAATAGAATTTGCGAAAGACATGCCATATAGGGATGATAGATTTTGTAAGAAGCATACACATGATCAAACTAATTGGTGGCTTAAACTGATAGATGAATTTGCCACAAGACTATACTCTCTTCATCCCATTACTTGTGAACTTTGCAATAGGGTTGGTTATCTTAATTTCCAATGCATGCTTTTTCATGATCGAACCGTTTCCAAATATTGTGATAATTTGATCTCCCGTGAACTCTATAATGAACTTTGTTTATTTTTGGGGTGTGAAGAATTGTCACATAAAAATGATTGGCTTTATATATTCCTTATCACTAATGATAATGAAACAAATCTACAAGAAATATATATGTTATGCGTACTGAATTGCAATGAGAATGCTTATATTGCCAACTATAGAAAGAATGAGAAACCAATAGAATATAAAAGGAATACTAATGAAAGGGTAAAGGTCTCCCAATACCCTCATATTGTTTCTCGTGATGAATCAGGTTGCAAGGAAGAACTTTACATCGAACCAATCTCTTCAATAAGAAGCTCGAAAAAATACTTAAACCCACACATAAGGTGGTGAAGAAGAAGAAAAGAAGGAGAAGTAGAGGTAAAAAGGTATCTCTCCCAAATAATGTTGTTCCTATAATCGTTGAGAATGAATACGAAAGTAGTGTGGACGATGATACACTTGATGATTATTTTGTTATGCCTACTTCTTTTTGTGATGAGGATGATTGGGAAGATAATGATACTCCTTATAATATTGAAAATCTTTCTGGCACCAACTTGGAAAATTATGATGATAATAATTGTTACACTATTGGTGCTATTCATGCTATTGATGATTATGCTAATGATATGCAAACCCACAAGCTTGGGGATGCCATGCTTGATGAGAATGACATATTTGAGAATATATTTGCTGCAATTGATGTGTGTTCCAAGCTTGGGGATGCTATTAATAATGAAGATGATCTTTTTAGTCCCCCTACTTCGAATGATCAAATTTGTTATGATGATTGCATGCCTCCCATTTATAATGATTGCAATTTTTATGAAAGTGGGTTTGGAAGAGTGTCAACTTTAGATGATTATTATCCCACTATTTTGGAGGGTGTTGAATCTTATTATAATGATAAAAGTATTTGGAGAGGTCATGACTTTATTTAGTAATGATTTCACTATCTTGGAAGAGGTTTCAATTGATTATGATGAGAACCAAGTTACTGCTTATGATGATTATTGAGATGATACTTTTGTTATAAAAAGTAGTGATGAATACTATTATAAAACTTGTCATAATTATGAATACCCTTTTTCTGAACATTACTCTTTTAATGTGGAA
This sequence comes from Elymus sibiricus, assembly GCA_039707655.1. Lineage (NCBI taxonomy): Eukaryota > Viridiplantae > Streptophyta > Magnoliopsida > Poales > Poaceae > Elymus > Elymus sibiricus. The sequence goes on from CM077675.1 coordinate 536,719,162, forward strand.
ACAATTTATGTATTCAAGTCTCTTATGATACTCCCACTGTTGTGTATGAGAAGTTTGCTTATGGGGAGAGTAATAAATTTTCTATGCTTGCAGATCGTGAAAAGAATTATTTATGTGATAGTTATATTGTTGAATTCCTTCATAATGCTACTGAAAATTATTATGAGGGAGGAACATATGCTTGTAGGAATTGCAATAATATTAAGTTTCCTCCCTATGTGTTGAAAATCTTGAAGTTATGCTTGTTTTGCCTTCCTATGCTAGTTGATTCTTGCTCATACAAATTGTTTGCTCATTAAATCCCTATGCATAGGAAGAGGGTTAGACTTAAATGTGCTTGTCATATGCTTCATGATGCTCCCATTGTGTTTCAATTCTTTACTTTTATGTGAGCATCATTGAAATCATCATGCCTAGCTAAAAGGCAGTATAGAAAAGCGCTTGTTGGGAGACAACCCAACAGTTTTCCTTTCTATTTTTGTGTGTTCACATGATTAAGCTACTGTAGTAATCAAGTTTTGTGTCTTTTATTTCAATAAGGTGCCAAGTAAAGCCTTTGGGATAGTGTGGATACTTGTTAGTTTGATTATGTGCAAAAAAAGAAACTTTTATGTCCAGTGCAGAATTTCTGTGATTTTACTCGAGAGTCAAAAAATTCTGAAATTTTTACACAATTTGTCTATGCAAATTGTCTGCGTTGTCCTAATTGTTCAGAATTGTTAGAGTCAGGGAAGTATGGTGTTCATTCAGATCTTCACAGACTATTCTGTTTTTGACATATTCTATTTTGCATGCATAGTTTGCTTGTTTTAATGTTCCCATTGCTTATATTGAGTGATATAAATTATGTGAATGATAGAACACAGTAGGCATTATGTGATAACAATAATGAATCTTGTTTTGACAGTACCTAAGTGAATGATCTATCTTTATTATACTAACCCATCTCATGAAGTTCCATTAAATTTTGTGTGATTAAAGTTTTCATGTTTTGGGTAAGACACCGATATAAGGAGAATAAGGAGTGCTAAGACCCTAAGCTTGAGGATGCCCCAGAAGGCATCCCCTCTTTCGTCTTCAACACTATCAATATATCTTACTTGGAGCTATATTTTTATTCATCATATAATATGTGTTTTGCTTGGAGCATCATTTTATTTTATTAGTATTTTCTTGCTGTTATTTATAATCTTGTTTTTCAATAAAAAGTTCCAAGAATTGCCTTGAGGATACTTCAATTGCATGTTTGATGTGTGTTGTGCCAAAACAGAAACTTTTGATGTAGTGTTTAAATTTTGTTATTTTACTGGAACGTGGAAAGTTTCTGAAATTTTACACAACATGCTCACACAAATTCTTTATCATTTCCTAAATTTTCATAATTTTTGGAGATACAGAAGTATACTTCTTAAATTAATTGCTATAGACTGTCCTGTTTAGACAGATTGCTGTCATAGTTTTGTTATCTACTTCTCCTATAGTTTTCATGACTTATATTGGTAGATATAAATTGTGGAAATGATAGTATAAAGTAGATAATGTTTGAAAATTATTATGCAACTTGTCTTGGCTGTACATGAAGTGTTGATTTATTCCAATGTATACTAACCTATCTCACGAGTTCTTTTTAAGTTTTGTGTGGATGAAGTTTTTGAGACGTAGGTGAAACCGGGACATGAGACGATTGAACGAGATACAAAAGCTCAAGCTTGGGGGATGCCCAAGGCACCCCAAGACAATATTACAAGAAGTCTCAAGCATCTAAGCTTGGGGATGCTACGTATCCCACCTCTCTTTGTCAACTATCGGTTAGCCTATGTTGAGCCTAAATTTTTATTCGTTCACATGATATGTGCTATTCTTGGAGTGCCATTTTTGTTTTGTTTGCTATTTGAATAAAATACTCAGATCTAAAAATATTTACTAAGAGAGAGTCCTCACATAGCTATTTAATTGTTTGACTACACATTGATCTTCACTTATATCTTTTAGAGAGTAGTTTGATGTTCACTCTTGTGCTTCACTTATATCCTAAGAGAAAATGTTGAATGAATTGAATGTCATAAATATGAAATTATGTATGCTTCATATGCTTGTCCCATGGGGAGTAGTGACTTTACATGCAAGAAGTATAAGCGTAAAATTTATTGGAAGTTAACAAACATAGCATTGGTCACTTGAACAATTCATGAAAGAATATTGAAGGAAGAGAGATTTCACATATAAATATACTATCTTGGACATCTTCTATGATTGTGAGCCCCCATTAATTATTTTCAAACTTTATCAAGTAGTTGATGTTGGACAAAGAAGACAACGTAATGGTTATGTTTGTTTCTATTAAAATAGAAGTTATATTGTCATAGATACTCTAACATGTGGTGCTTGCTTAGGATCTTTTGCTAGCCAAAAATTCGTACTAAGTAGAGATACTACTTGTGCATCCAAAAACCCTTAAACCTAGTTTCCTGCCATGAGAGTCCACCATATCTACCTATGGATTGAATAAGATCCTTCAAGTAAGTTGTCATCGGTGCAAAAAGCAATAAAAATTGCTCCTGAATATGTATGATATTTTATTGGAAGGGAAAATAAGCTTTGTACGAAGTTGTGATGGTGAAGAAATAAAAGCGACGGACTGTATAATAAAGGTTGCTATCACAAGGGGCAATATAAAGTGACGTTCCTTTCCAGTAAGAGTTTGCACATCCAAAAATAAAAAGCGCATAACAACCTATGCTTCCCTCTGCGAATGGCCTATCTTTTACTTTTCTGTATTTACTTTTATGCAAGAGTCAATAATGTTCATCCCTATTCCAATCTATTAATTCTTTAGTTGGCAAGAATCATGTGGTGGGGAAAGATCCAGGCACATATATCCAGTTGAATATAGGTGATCATGATTCATTATTGTTGACATTATCCCTGAGATAAATAAGTTGGGAGGAGGAACACTAAGCCCCTATCTTCCTATGTGTTTGATTGAAACTGCTCGTTCTAAAAATATGCTTTGAGTGTCAGCAATCATGGAAGATTAAATGATAGTTAAGTATGTGGAATTTGCTAAATCAAAGATCTTACATAGACCCTTCCTGAAAATAAGATGAATTGTAATTGTTTGATGACTGAAAACACAGTTTGCTAGTTTTCAAGAAAGTTTATGGTCTATACTTTATCATGTGAATAGCTTGCTACTTGATCATGAGAAGTTTTATGAAAAATACTTGCTGGTTATGATGCTAGAAAAATGGCAGAAATTTTCATTGATCAATATTATACACTATGCTAGCATTCATACTTCATAAATTGTTTCTTTTATCATTTACCTACTCGAGGACAAGTAGGAATTAAGCTTGGGGATGCTGATACATCTCCAACATATTGATAATTTATGAAGTATTCATGCCATGTTTGCCTATGTTTACAATACTTTTATATGGTTTTGATGCACTTTATATGATTTATCTAGAACTAACCCGGACTGATGCTGTTTTCAATAGAATTACCGTGGAGTTGTTTTTGTGCAGAAAATAAAAGTTCTCGAAATCGCCCGAATTTTTTTTATGATTTTTTCTGGACAAAATAAGAAATACCGGAGCGAAGAACCATCGGAGGGGAGCCGCCTATGGACCACAAGCCAACAGGGCGCGCCCACCCCCTGGGCGCGCCCTGATAGCTTGTGGGGACCATGTGGCTCCAGTTGACGTGATTCCTATGCTGAAAAATCCTATAAATCCAGAAACCTCCGAAAATTAACCTTGAACTTCCTCCCGTCGCTGCAACTCTCTGTATCGAAGAAAAACCCATCTGGAGCCTTTCTGGTACCCTGCCGGAGAGGGAAATCATCACCGGTGGCCATCTTCATCATCCCGACGGAGGCCATGACGAGGAGGGAGTATTTCACCCTAGGAGCTGAGGGTATGTACCAGTAGCTATGTGTTTAATCTCGCTCCCTCATGTTCTTGAGATGTCATGATCTTGATGTATCATGGGCTTTGTTAATATAGTTGGATCATATGGTGTTTTTCCCTTGTTATCTTGTTGTGATGAATTGAATCTTTCCCTTTGAGATCTCGTTATGTCGGATTGAATACTTTGGGTTCGACAACACTTGATGTATGTCTTGCATGCGGATACCCATAGTGACAATGGGGTATTATATTGATTCACTTGATATATGTTATGGCATCAACTTGCGGATTCCGGTGACCTTGGGGATCTATGCATAGGGTTGATTGCACGTTTTCATACCACGTTCTCCGATAGAAATCTTGGGGTACTCTTTGGAGTTCTTTGTGTTGGATTGAATATGATGAATCAGAAATTGTTTGATGCATGTCAAATAATTAACCCATGGATACTTGTGGTGACATTGGAGTATCTAGGTGACATTAGGGTTGATTGATATGTATCATAAGTGTTATTTTAGTACGAACTCTAGGACTGTTTGTGGCACCTATAGTAATAGACCAATAGATCGATCGGAAAGGGTAACTTTGAGGTGGTTCTACTACCTACAACAATTTCATCTTATGTTCTCCGCTAGATATGAACTTTGGAGTGATTCTTTGTTGCACGTTGAGGGATGATCATATGATCCTACTATGTTAGCATTGTTGAGAGATTGCACTAGTGAAAGTATGAACCCTAGGTCTTATTTCCAAGCATTTATACAATGTTTTGCTGTCTATTTGCCACTTGCTATCTTGCTGTTTTTTTATTTTTAGATTACAAAAACCTATATCTACCATCCATATTGCACTTGTATCACCATCACTTCGTCGAACTAGTGCATCTATACAATTTACCATTGTATTGGGTGTGTTGGGGACACAAGAGATTTCTTGTATTTGATTGCAGGGTTGTTCGAGAGAGACCATCTTCATCCTACACCTCCCACGGATTGATAAACCTTAGGTCATCCACTTGAGGGAAAATTGCTACTATCCTATAAAACTCTGCGTTTGGAGGCCCAACAGAGTCTACAAGAATAAAGTTGTGTAGTAGACATAAGATCTCCAACAAGACCTATCCTATCATGAGCATCCAGTTACTATCCTTGAAGAGACCGAGCGCAAACTCGCAACAAGTCTATCAAGTTCCTGAAAGTGAAGTGGTCACATCATTTAGATAAAGAACTACTTGGGAACGTGAGGACCTTCTCCGTTCTGAATATCCCGACTCCTTCCATTCCTAGATCTCGGGACGAGATCTTCTTGTAGTGGGGCAGAGTTGTAACAGCCCAAGTGCAACCTTCCGATCTTGTAACCATTTCCATGAACCCAAGCTTGTATGCCATGCCATCATTTGACTTGAGTAATAAAGTTTTGCTTCATGACATTCATTTGTGCATCATGGCATCATGTCATACATTTCATTTTGTTGCATCATGGTATGTTGGAGTGTGAGTGTGTTGTGGTGATGTGCTTGCATCTCGTGGTGTGATCTTGCTTGATGCAACCTCAAATCTTTTTCAACCAAAGACCCCTTACTCCTTCCTAGTTTCTTCTTATTTTTGCAAAGTGTGCCTCCCTGACTTATTTTAATGTCCATTATTTTTCTAAAACCCCCTAAATATTTCCCTTAAGCCCTCCTCCAAATTTCCGCCCTTTTCAGATTGATTTAATTCAAACTTGATTTATTTTTCTATCTCTAAAAATACCCAAACCAATTCTCTTAAATAGAGCATAATTTTGTGAGTCCAAAACTATTTTTGTTTCATCCTAAACCCCCTCTCAATTTCTCTGGTTTTCCTTCAAATTTCTGTTTCTTTTAAATAGAAAAGAAAAGAGCTCACGGAGAGAGAAAGCAGCCTAGCAGCCAGTCACAGGCCAAGCCGCGCAGCCCAGCAGCAGCAGCAAGCCGCAACCCAGCTGGCCCCCTCGCGCCCGCGCCTACCCCTTTTCTCACCCGCGCCTACCCCTTTTCTCACCCGCGCTCCCGCATACCCTCGCAGTCATACGCCCACGTGGCCAGTACGGGCCCGCCTGTCGGCCTCTGGCTACAACACACCCGCCCCTCGCCTTTTCGTCAAGCTCCCGTTAGACGCCATGGGCACCGCGAGCCGAGAGCACGGAGGTCGCCGTGCTCGCCCTAGCCCCCAATAAGTTCTTCCACCTTGTCCCCGTGGCTCCTTTGGGTTTCCCTCTCCCGTTCACGCCGCCGACAGGTGAGTCTAGCCACCATAGCCGTCGCCTCGTCGAGACCCGAGCGCATCTGAGAGCACGACCTCATCGCCAGCATGCCCTCCATCGTCCCCAGCCAAGGCGAGCATGTCCTTCTTCTTCCTTGACGTCGACTATGTCATCTACGTCCACTTCCGCACCAAGGGACGCCAAGGACCTCCGTCTTCGTCCTCTTCTCTGACTCCGGTGGCAGCAACCGTTCGTCAGTCGCCGTGCTTGTCTCCGACCACCTCTCAACGAACCAAGTCCATTGCCGTCATCGTGGTGAGTATCCGCATCTATTCCCCCTCCTAATTGCTACGTTTGAGCTCTGTGTCGTCGTTCGTCATGTGAGCTGAAGCTCGGCCCTGCGGACCTCATCGCCGGCGAGTGCTCCGCCTCCGTTAGGTTGTTTGCGAGCGTTCGGGGAGATCCCCGCATCGAGTAGGTCCTGTTTCTACTGTAAATTCCTGTGCTTGTCTAGTGAATCATCGAGTTTGAGTTCATTGTCATCGCCTCTGTATGCTCGTCGCCGGCGTCGCCCTCGTCGTCATTTGGTGGTGAGCAACACATGTGTGTGTGCGGGTTTTGTGTGCGCATCGGTCCGGCTCGTCCGCCGCTCGATTTGGTCATCGGAGCTCCTCCGGCGCGACCACCACCGTGTTCTGCCTTGCCGCCTATGTGCTCTGCTCTACTCTGCTTAGTGTGCCACTGGCTCGTGGGCTCGAGAGGTCCCGGGGGTTAAGTCAAAACCCACATCGAGCCCTTCCTAGCAAAACGACCGAGCCAATCCGACAGGTTCGACCGAACCAGCCTAAGCCAGTGCCCCGCCTTCGAATCACCCTCGGCGCATATACCCCCCCTGTTATTTGTTTTAGAGGCTGACAGAGGGGTCCCACCTGTCATTGCCTCGGGGTCAAACCCCCTCTCTGAGTAGGCCCTAGGCCCACTGTCATCCTTAGTGCCTAGCTGAGCCCAGGTGTCTTTAGCATTTTGTATTTTATTTTATTTCAAAAATCTATTTTCTGTTTTCTCTGGATTTTTAGAAAATGTTTAAAACTTGCATAATTGGTTGTGGCATATTTCTATACAGTAACATATACATTTTATATATGTTTTTTGGGGTAGAGAAATCCAAGGAATTTAACTGTGGCATTAGTTTTGTCATTTGAGCAAGTTTTAGGCGTGTCATTTTTTGCTGTGATGGCATTTTGTGAATTTTTTGTGAATTATTGCATGCACCATATGAGGTAGAATTGTACATGAGCTAGGGCTATTTTTATGCCTTCTTGCTAGTGGTAATTTTGTCATGGCATGAATTCCATGTTTAGGTATGAATTTCTTGCTGCCAACATGCTACAAAAAAATGTTGCTATTTCGAAATACCAAAATATTTAAAAGTCTGAAACTGTTATATTTTTTGCTGTTTTGCCATGTGAATTGCCATTGATCTACTGCTCCTTTGTGGTTGCCCACTTTGAGTGTTATGTAAAGCATGTTGTGGACTATCATGTTGTGCCATTATCTGTCATGTATAGAATTTGCATCATAGTTAATTCTGTTGTCAAACATGCCAATCTGTTAAAAACTGCTGCTCTTGCACCCTGTTATTTTCACCAAGTCTGACAATCTGTTTACTTCAGATTGCCTTTTTGTGCATATTTACACCATGCTCATGTTGAATGAAATGAAGTGCGTCATGTCAACTACCATACTGTACATTTTCATGCCATGATAAGTTCTGTAGCATATATAGTTTTTGCTGTCAATATGCCTTCAGGTTAAAACTATTTGTGAAAAACTGTTATTTTCACAAAGTCCCTAAATGTTATGTTTTATAGTCATGTTGTGAGCTTCTTACCAATTGATCCATGACTCTTTTGAGTATGATTTCTTTTGATGAAATGAAGTGTATGTTACATGCTACTGCTCCATGCTTTGTTTGTGCATTTTAAATCCCTGTAGCTTGTTGTTTTGATGTGTGCAAAATGCTTTTTTGCTGCTTTGGACAGATTGCATTGAATATTTGTTTTGGGCTTTGTGTGAGTTATATACATTGGCTTTTCATGATCTTTAGTTCTATTTCATCTAGAATTTTATTTCCAATCCTGTGGCATACTTGGGGTACCAAGGAATTGCCCATAGCCTCTCTAAAATTTTGTTTTGTCATCGTTTCCTTCTGTATCATGTCGTGAGTGCCCCGAGAGTTTCATAACTCCGGTTGCAACGTTCTTCATATGCATTTGCATTGATTTCATACATAGAATTCATTTTTTCCATGATCATGCATATAAAAATAACTCATGTTGCTATTCTGTCCAGATTGCTAAGAATTAATATTTTGCATGTGAAGTATCACTTTCATCCATGCCCACATGGATCAAGACTTCACTTAACATGACTAGATAGTGTTGCCATGCTAAATACATTTAATTGGTCATGCATCATACTTGATTGTGCATCATGCCTTGGTTGTATGTTTATTGGTTGTTATTTCTTCTTGTGGGTAGTTCTTAGTGACGAGAATGAGTTTGAGGATCCTATCGAGAACACTTGTGAGGAGCCAGCTGTTTATCCCACTGAAGAACCTCCAAGCACGATGATCATTACCCAGATCCCGATATTATTTTTGCTATGATAGTTGTCTCGCTTCTATCTTTATGTCTCGTTACCTACCACTTGAATGTCAAGCCTCCCAACATTGCCATGAAAAGCCTCTAACCCCCCTCCACATCCTAGCAAACCATTGTTTGGCTAAGTTACCGCTTGCTCGGCCCCTTCTTATAGCGTTGCTAGTTGCAGGTGCATGTGGTTTTCCATGTGATAACATGGATATCTTGTGATATCACATTATTATTGTTATTTAATTTAATGCACATATATACTTGGTAAAGGGCGGAAGGTTTGGCCTTTTGCTCGGTGTTTTGTTCCGCCTTTGCTGCCCTAGTTTCTGTTTATCGGTGTTATGTTCCATATTGAGCGCTCCTAACATGCTTGGGGTTGTTATGGGGACCCCCTTGATTATTCGTTTTGGGATAAAACTCTTTCGGCAAGGCCCAACATTGGTACTATATTTGCTTAACAACCTAATAAAATGCATAGGGCTTAGCTACCCCGTGGATAATTAATCAACAATCCGGGCCAGTGCTCCTCATGAGTGTTGGTCGAAACGGGCAGACTGCGGGGCCACCGTGGGGAAACTCGGGGTTTGATTTTACTTACAGGCTTTCCCATCTGGTAGTGCCTTGAGAAAGAGATACGCGCCTCTCTTATTGGGATCTGGCATGCCGGGCGGTCTTGCTGGATTTGTTTTCCCCTTCTCGAATGTCTTGTGCACCGGGACTCCGAGGATACCTTGGGCTATCTCGAGGTTGAGGTTTTCCACCGCAGCTTGTGTCTAATTTGTGATGGATGAGTTGTAGCACCCCTATGGGGTTAAATCTTTCTGAGAGCCATGCCCGTGGTTATGTGGCAACTTGGAAATTGTTTAACACCCGGTTATAGCAAACTTGAAGTAAACTCAATTAAAATACACCAACCGTGTGCGTAACCGTGATCGTTTCTTTTCGAGGTATTTCGGAAAGAGAACATGGTGGGGTTATGTTTGACTCGTAAGTAGGCATTTAGGATCACTTCTTGATCATATCTAGTACTCGTCCGACATGCGTAGATTCTCATCTTAATATTGTACTCGTAAGTTAGCCACTCAAATATATGCTTAATGCGGCTGCAAACCTCACCACTACCATGCCTTACCCATAAGCTTAGATAATCTCGGTACCCGGTTTCATGAGATTGCTGAGTCCCCGTGGCTCACAGATTAGTACAACACTATAGGTACAGGTACAGATGAGTTTGATCCAGCTGGTGCTTCCCAGCTCCAGTGGGACTTTGACGAGGATCGTGGGCGCATGTACGTCACCTATCGTTTGACTTGGTCGGCAGCCTGGGATAGCAAGATAGATGTCATTTGTTTTTATCGTTTGATTTCGTCCGTAGTCGGACCCTACACTTATGGATGTTGTATGGATGATTGTATGATTATGTAATGTAGCATGTGGCGAGTGTAAGCCAACTCATATACTCTCCTCTTCTATTACATGTATTTGCAATGATATCTATGCTTGCGAATGACGAGATGCGCTTCTACCCTATCAAGGCTTTGGGCCCGAATGAGGATAGTACCGCATCTTGGGTGCTACCCAAAAACACACACGCAAGAGCACTCAGATTGTAACTCAGCTCTGAGCCACCAATACCGCCATGGCCGAAGCAATTGTTGGTTTGCTAATCGCCAAGCTAGATGTGGCCTTGGGGAAGGAGGAAGCAACCTATGGTGCATGGCTGCTTTGCAGTGAAGGCTCTGCCCTCATGGGTCTCTTTAGTGAGGTTCGTGAAGCCAAGCAGGAGCTTGAGAGTATGCAGGCTTATCTTAAAGGGGCAGAGCGATTCAAGGACACCGATGATACAACTGGCCTCTTTGTTAAGAGGATCAAGGGATTTGCTTTCGAGATCGAAGATGTTGTCGATGAGTTCACCTGTAAGTTGGAGGACAAGCATGGAGGGTTTGCTGCCAAGATGAAGAAGAGGATCAAGCATGTCAAGACCTGGCGCAGACTTGCACACAAGCTGAAAGATATCAATGGCAGGCTTCGAGCGGCTAAGCAGAGGAAGGAGCACTACGCCATGCCAGAAATTCGCAGAAATGATCCTCTTAATGTCAACCAAGTTCTGAATTTCACAAGGGACGAGGACCTTGTAGGGATTGCTGAGCACAAGCAGCAGTTGGTACAATGGTTGGCAGTTGATATGAAAGAGGAAAGAAGCAAGATTACCACTGTGTGGGGCATGTGAGGTGTGGGGAAAACAACTTTGGTTGCTCATGTGTACAAAACTGTAAAAGTATACTTCGACACCGCTGCATGGGTAACTGTGTCGCAGAGTTATCATGTTGAGGACTTGCTGAAGAAGATTGCTAAAGAATTTGGCATAGCAGTTGATGTGCCTAACATGGAGATTGGAAGCCAAGCTGAGACTATCAACCAGTACCTCGAAGGTAAAAGATAGATCCTAATTCTAGATGATATTTGGACTACTAATGTTTGGTCAGAGATAAGAACTATCTTTCCATCTAATGGGCAACTTGTTATCACATCAAGAAAGCATGAAGTACCGTTATTGTCAACTAATAAGTATTCAATTCATTTGGAACCACTTGAAGAAGATAACTCTTGGGAGTTATTCTACAAATCAGCCTTTTGGAATGATGCTCGCAGAAAGTGTCCGCCGGAGTTACTGAATTCGGCTTGGAATTTTGTAAACAAGTGTGAATGATTGCCTATTGCTATTGTATGCATAGGCAGCCTACTATCCGGAAAAGGTCAAACTTCTGCGGAATGGAAAACTGTATATGATGAGTTAAGAGCTCCAGTCGGTAAAAAAAATGTGATGCCTCGTGTTGAGACAATTCTAAAAGTCAGCTTGGAGGACCTTCCATGTGATTTGAAGAATTGTTTCGTACACTGTGCATTATTCCCAGAAGACTATTCCATCAAGAGGAGGACGGTAATGAGGCACTGGATTGCTGCTGGATTTATCAAGGAAAAGGAGAACAAAACATTAGAGGAAGTGGCTGAACTGGTGAACCGAAGCCTACTACAGGTGGTCGTGAGGAATTATACTTGGCGGTTGAAATTTTGTTAGATGCATGATGTCATACGCCTTGTTGCACTGAATAAAGCCGATGAAGAATGTTTTTGTAAAGTTTATGATGGCTCTGGTGCATTCTCTACAGAACGCACACGTCGAATATCAATCCAGAGTGGAAACCTTCAACGACTTAGTGAATCTGATGCAACACATGTCCGTGCAATCCATGTTTTTAACAAATATATCAATACTGATTTGCTGAGAACTCTCCTAGAATCTTCAAATTTGTTGTCAACATTGGATGTGCAAGGTACTCGTATCAAGATGCTTCCTACTGAGGTATTCAACTTGATCAATCTGCGGTATTTGGGCCTTAGAGGTACTAATGTTGGATGTCTACCTGAAGAAATAGGAAGGTTGCAAAACTTAGAAGTCTTGGATGCTTTAAATGCTCAACTATCGGATTTACCAAACAGTGTTATTAAACTTAAGAAGTTGAGATACCTATACGCATGTCATCTTTTTCGAGATACAATGGAAGAATTAAAACATTCATGCGGTGTGGAAGTGCCTAATGACATAGGGCACTTGACGGCTCTGTGGGCTCTGCAATCTGTGAATGCAAGCTCCGCGATTCTGCATGAAATTAGATCTTTGACAGAGAGCTAAGAACATTTAGTGTCTGTAAGGTGACATGTGAACACTCTGCTGACTTGAGAAATGTTGTCAGCAAGATGGGCCATCTTGTTCATCTAGAGATTATAGCTTTGAGAGAGAAAGAAGTGTTGCAGCTGGAGGGACTTCATTTACCTCCAACCTTTTCATCGTTTTCTTTAGGACAGCTAGAGAAAACATCGATGCCTCTGGTTCTGTCTTCCTGGTCCAACCTCCATAACCTCACTAAGTTGCAGCTGAAATTCTCCAAAATTGACGAGGAATCTTTCTCCAGTCTGTTGGTGCTAGCTGATTTATGTTACCTTGCGCTTGTCAAGGCTTTTGATGGGAAGAAGCTGCACTTCACATCAGGGTCTTTTCCGAAACTTCAGTTTCTATCTATATGGGATGCACCACAGCTCAACGAAGTTGAAGTAGAAGAGGGTGCAATGGCAAGCCTTGTTGAATTGTGCTTGCAAGACTGTCCTGAACTGAAGTTTCTTCCTCGTGGCGTTGAGCATCTTACAACCCTAGAAGAATTAAATCTGCTTGACACATCAGAAGAACTCAAAGAGAAGCTTCGGTAAAGTACAGAACCAAATGAATGCAGCGATGATCTTACCAAGATTAGACACATCAGAAGAGTTACTGTTGAACTAACCAAGGAAGGCTTATGGGAAAGGATTTGGTTATTGGAAGACTTGCTACTTGCTACGACTAAATAGGTTGTAAGTGATGGATTAGATTCATTTTCTTTCTACATTGTTCATATATTCGTTCACCCTTTATATCAAAAGTAAATCGTATTTGTTCACCTAGAAACGTACATATAGCAATATCATGCTTTATTTATCACTTCCTAACTCTATTGCAGGCCTTGTGATTGTCAAAAGCTGGCGCTGTTCGAATTGCAGAACGCCAGCATCATCTCAAGGGCTGCAGGACAACAGAGTTCAATAGTTGCAAGCAATATTCAACCTTGGAAAAGGAATCGCTACAATATGCACAAAGAATGAATGTTGTGTGTTATGAGCCGAAATCCAATTTTGGATTGACTGGTGATAGGTGGCGCTTTTCAATTGTTCAAGCGGAGACTTCTTTATTATGAATTTAGTTCTCATGATTGTTTGGAAACGGGGCTTTCTCCATACCCAGGCTTCCGGCTATGTATTTCTTTGTTTCGTTTGCTGTGACTTTGGTTGGCTTTCATGTCCTGAGCCGTGAGAGATACATGGTGCCAAGCATGGATATCTGAGCCATTTTAGTTGCTATGTTTTGTTTCTACATGTGAGACATTTTGGTGTGTTCTAAAGCGGGGATTACTTCCCGCAGCGGAATCTCGTGGCGGGGTGATGGTGTTCAATGTGTAGGTCGTTCAAGCTATACTTGTTGCCGCCAATCGATTGTTCAGTTGCTTGTTATTTTGTTTGCTCATTTCGGCCAAGCTAGTTTGTTGTCTCCGACCCATCAGTTGCTTGTTATTTTGTTTGCTCGTTTCGGGCAAGCTTGCCGCCAATCGATTGTTCAGTTGCTTTAGTCGAAATAGTATTGCCTGAAGAAAAGAAAAATGCTACACCCTCAAGGAATAACTGACAATACTTCAGTTACTGAACCCACAATCTTGCTGTTCTGATTAAGGGTTACAACTCAAGTGTGTTGCTGTAATGACTGAGGTAATTATTTATTCTCGATGTGTCTTTCTGAATTCAGACAGCATGTGGTAAAAAACTGAGATTCTTCATGTTTTGGCTCGTCATGGCCTTCTTCACGTTCAGTTGAGGCGGAAAGCTGAAGACGCAAGACGAAGTTTCACTTTGCTTGTTCCGAACTTCCGATGACATTTCAGAGCAACCTGAGAACCTAAAGCGCCTTAGGGTGCATGTGGCTCTCCTGGCAACCTAGTAGTGGAGGTTCGCCATCACATGAACTAATTCAGAGCTCGCTGACAGCAACTTTGTCCGCTGCCTTGCCATCCAAAACAGAGTTTAAACAGCGTGCAGCTTCAGTTATAAGTGGATATCAACCATATGGCTATAGAATACACATAGGTGAATAAATCACACATTATATATTTTGTAGTCCAGACGACTCAATGTGTCTGCATCCATGTTTATACATATTCTAGGAGCAAATTCACATTGCTAGCAAACTACTGTTCACTGATAACTATCCCGTTGTTCGTGTGCCCAGCCCACATTGTAAGTGAGGATGTGGTCGTTATTGACTGCTAGCCAGTGGATGATGCATGCCACCACGGAGGACTACATGGTAACTGTAGCCACAGCACCAGTCATGATCGCTCACACAAATGATAGTGGCCCATGTAAGAGACGAGGATGTGGCGGTGTGCACATTCATACTCCCTCGGTACGGTAGAGATGGGCGATGAGCAACATGAACGAGCAGCCGATGCTGTCCGCAGCGGTGAGTAGGACATGCTCCCGAAAGCAGGTACCCTGGACACCAGGCGGTTTTGAGAGGAAGTCATGGGGTTGTATACGCACGTGTCAAATTTGGGTTCCATGTTGACAAGGCTGCGGAGGACAACGAGGCCGCCACGGGACATATCCGGTGTATACTTGGGAAGGAGCTTGGCCATCCGACGTGACATGAAGGGTGAGAGGTGGTCCCGGCAGAAGGCGTTGCTGGGTGCACCACTTTGAGGGGTTTCCTGCCGTAGTCGCACATACATATCGGCAACGATGCAGGGAGCCGTTTGCTGCGTGATGCGGAGGATGAACGGCGGGCTGAGTATGTCGCGCCGAAGAATCTTGCAGGCGGCAGCACAAGTCGGACCGAGCCACGATCTCAAGCAGGAGATCGGTCGGGAGCGTGCACACCGTCGCGGTCTCCGGCGCCGAAGAATCTTGCAGGCGGCAGCACAGTGCACGATTGTGTACAAGTCGGACCGAGCCACGATCTCAAGCAGGAGATCGGTCGGGAGCGTGCACACCGTCGCGGTCTCCGGCGCTGGCACATGTATGCTATTACGTCGGCGTGTCCGTTGCGCCATGGCGCTCTCCCGTGCAGGATCGAGTACTAGGGCCTGCTGCAAAGAAGGAAAGGAGCCATGGGGGTTGGGGGCTACCGACCGGCCTTATTATATGGAAGCAAACAATAAAAGAAGAAAAGGCCACGAACGAGTTAATTTGAGTTGGACTATTGGATTGGAAAAGAAACGATCGATGGAAAACAAAGATGTGTATACGTACGTACCCAATGCAACAAGTAGTCCTCGGAACGTACGATTTTTTCTTAGTTCCAAATAAAGATGACCCAGCACCTCAGCTCTTGGGCCAACATACGGCACAAGACGATCCATATATACATGGAGAGATGGATACCGGCGCTGCTTTGTCGTTGTGATGAATCAAAACTAACGATGAATGAACGCATATCTTTATTAGTGACATGATGTACATATATATATATATCCCCTAAAGGGACGCATCCAACCGATGCAACGCTTCGGAGAGACAGGAGCGAAGGGACGTGATGGTTAGCAGATCTCTAACTGCCTCCCTAATATAACATGGAGATTATCCACATAATACATTACACAACAATTAATTCCTACCACTCCCCTAATCTCCACTTAATCTATGAAGAATCATCATCTTGACAACCGCTCCTCCAAAAATCGGATGGAAAGAATACGAGGAGATATAAATAATATGCCATGAAAGACTCCTTCCATAAACTCAGTGGGAAAATAAGGAGAAAATGACATATCAAATTCTTGTATTACAATTGCCTCATTAAAAACCTTCCATGAGAAGCCAAATAGGGAAAACTCATAAAGGAAAAGAGTGCAATATCAAAGTTCCGAAGATCTTGAACAAGTTATTATTCAGGAGTGCACTCCCCCTGAACCTTGCAAATAACAAAGTCTATTTCTGGAATGAAGAACTTGGTAAACACTTTGTGAAGAAATCACCAAATTATGGCATGACTTCATTTGCAAGATATTTATCTTCCACCTTTCTTCAACTCATGGGGAATAAAATACTTTTAGAGCTATACACGTTCTAATGTTGCTCTTTTTAACATGTCTGCATTTGCGTAATACAAAACAATATTATCTTCATGGATAATGGTGGGTGATTCCTACCAATCAACCCTACTTGAACTTTCAACAAAGTTCATCATTCTGTGAAGCCACACTTATCAATGTGATGCTTCATACAAATCAATGATTTCAGAATGATTAGTGGATGCAGTCACTAAAGATTGTCTTCTTGACTTCCAAGAGAAGGCTATACCATCAATCGAGAAGACAAAATCAGTCTACGATGTGCAGTTATGGGGATTTGATACTTGCTCAGCATCACTACATCCAACCATGGTCATATCTTGATTTTTCTCATAAAACAAACCAAGATTTATGGTGCCTAAAAGATATCTTAAAATATTCTTCACACCACCCAATGCCTTTTAATCAGTGATGCATTGTATCTAGCCAATCAATTGAGTGCAAATAATATACCATACCTGGTGCAGTTGCTAGATACATTAGTGCTCTCATTGCACCGAGATATGGAACCTCAGGTCCAAACATCTTTTCATCACTGCCGTTAGGTATTAATGGGTTTAATCTGTATCGAGAGATCTGACAACCATAGTTCTCTATGGATATTATTTATCCATATTAAAGTATTCAAATATCTTATGGATAAATGTGGACTGATGAACAAGTATTCCCGAAGGAACACACTCAAGTTCGAAATCCACGAAAATTTTGGTTTCAACCAAATCTTTCATCTCAAACACCGTCTTAAGGTGATTTGCTTTTCTCATGTATTTCTTCTGTAGTTCTTATGATATTCAAATCATCAACATACAGAAAAATTATTCAAATCCTTCTTTGGATTTCTTGATGAATATACATGAGGAATCATCATTGTTTGACTAACCTTTCTAACAAAGGAATTCACTCAGTCGATTATACCACAACTTTGCCGACTGCTTTAAGCCATACAATGACTTTTAAAACTTTATGCAATACATATTGCAATAGCTTTCCAATTTGGTATCATAATTCCCTCGGGAACTATCATAGAGATATCCGAATATGGTGACCAATGCAACTATGTAGTCACAACATCCACCAGTTGGATATAAAAATTCATTTTTCACTGGCAGTGATATAAAATATAGGAATGTTATTCCACTCACTACAGGAGAATATGTTTCATCTTAAACGATGACATGTTTCTGTGTGAATCCTTGTGCTACAAGCCTCGCTTCATGTCTCACCACCTCATATTTTTTGTTCCTCTCGTGAACGAAAACCCATTGTGCTCCCCCAGGAAATACATTCAGAGTGATGGGTATTACTGATCAGGTAAATACCCCCTCTTCTTGATAGCGAGCGCCTCCTAAATTGATGCCTTCATTTAGATCAGCCAGAGTGCTTATGACACTTAGCCATTCATGGACTTAGGTTCTAGATCCAATTCAAGGTCTTTTGAAATTCTAGAGGAGAGGTAAAGGTCAACATAATGTAGTGTTAATTATACGATTCTCCCAAATCCATATACATAGTGGAGATTTCATCATCACCTTTTGATTGCTACTTGTAAACTATGTTGGTTTTTCCCCGAAGAGGAGAGAAGATGCAGCACTGTAGAGATAAGTATTTTCCTCGGTGAGAACCAAGGTTATCGACCAATAGGAGAATCACGCAAACTCTCGTCGTCAGCACCTACACACATAGAATCAAACACTTGCACCCAACGCGGGCAAGAGGGTTGTCAAGCCCCATGGACACGTTACTTGCAAGGATTAAATATTGATAGATAGATGATATAAATATAAAATAAAATAACATAAAATAAAAGGCATCAATATTTTTAGGGTTTTAATAATATAATTTATGTAGACCCCGTTAGTTTCCCAATTTTAGAAAATTTATAGAGGTGGACTTAGGCCAAACGGAGCCACGAGGTGATCCCAAGGTAACAGGGCGCGACCTACCCCCTGGGCATGTACTGTTGCCTTGGTGTTGCCTCGTGCGGCGTTTGGCCTCCCTCCAAAGCTTCGAGGTCTTATTTTTGTACAGAAAAAATCGTCAAAAAGTTTCGTAGCATTTGGACTTCATTTGGTACTGGTTTCCTGAAAAGCCAAAAACACGCAGAAAACAGCAGCTGGCACTAGGCACTGGGTTAATAGGTTATTTCTCAAAAAGATATAAAACAACATATAAATGTATATAAAGTATCCTAGAATGATAATATAATAGCATGCAACAATAAAAAGTTATAGATACGTTGGAGACGTATCATGATTTCACACAACAGTCGAGTCAAGGTCTTCCGATGTCCCAGCATCAATATTTGTGTGCACACTCGTGCTGGGTCCTGAATGTCCAACATCCTTCAGGGGTTCTTCAACTCTAGGTTGAATGTCAACATGAAGTTGAGTTGCATTTGCTATTTGAGTATTTCTCATTTCCCTCGGACGCTCCCGTGAAGCATTGTCCTCTTGTGTCCAGATTCCTCCCCACATTGGTGGCCGAGTGAACCTATGGGTCACATCCACTCTCTCTGACACATTTACTATGGAAACATTTCACTTTTTGACACCTTTATTATTAGTAAATGCACCTAGCAGATTATTTATGATACTTTGCAAATTTATAATCTTTCGAACCTCTAGTTCAGATTCAATTGTACGTCAACCTAAGGACTAGGTGTCTATTCACATCTCATTATATTTTCCGGCATTCAGTGTGGTTCTTATCTTCCCCTATTATCGGAAAAATTTCCTCATTAAAATACAACCAGCATACCACTGGTGGAGAAATTGCTAGCCACAACTCTTGTTCGTGGCGCGCCATTTCTCACCAACGTCAGCACTAATATTTTCTAATAGTGTTGATGTGGGATAAATTCGTACGCCATAGCTATTTGCTTAGTGCTGGCGTTGCACATTAGGCCCGGCGTTGCACATTCAGGCCCGTTAGGCCCACGCCAGCACTAGTCGGTTTTAACAGCTCCCGACGCAGTAAAAAACCTTATCCTTTCGTCCTCACTCTCTCGATCCCCAACTCCGCCCGACGCCGCCCCGCCCGACCCGGCCCGTCTTCGTCGGAGGAGCAGACGAAGAACCACCAAGATCAGCCACCACCCAACACTCAAGCACAGGTACATAAATTTGTCATCCCCACCAAATCTATCTATCATCTTGTTTGTTACCACCCCTGGGAGTGGAGTGGAGCGTGAGGTGCTATTTGTAATCTATTGTCTTGGTGTATCATTTTATCAAGACATGAGTCTGTAATATTTATGATGCTTATGTAAAGAGTTATGTGAATTATGTTGATGGTTATGTGAATAAAGTTTATGGAGCTCATAAGTTAAAGAAGTTTCATTTTGATATGAAGTGATGTATCATAGTCACTGGGTTCAGTGGTACCTAATTGGCCACTGCAATCTTTTCGTCTTGATACGTTATTTTGTTGAAAAAAGAGCTTGTAAATTTAGTCTTACGATCAAGGGGGAGAATGTTGGAAATGATGATGATCTTAAAGACTAAATGCTGTGGCTATTATGAAAATATCTGAAATGCTACAGTAGGCGGTGGCTATAGTGGGCACCGCCTACTGTAGCTACCTACTCCTGCTGAGCTGCCCTGATCAGGGGCAGCCCCTCTCCAACCAGGTGGAGGTCCCCTGGTGCACTATGCATTAAAGATAATAGAGAGGGGAGGATAAGAGATAGGTGTGGCTAGCTGCTGCTCTCTGGCTAACACATACGCACATATACATCTACCTCTCCCTCTCTCTCTCAAGAACAAGCTGCTGATCAAGCTTGCACAGGAGCACTGGGAAGAACCTTAACTGCCACCTGATCAGGTTTCTAGGTGGTGTTGATTTAGTAAGAAAGAGATGGCAGGACCTTCAGATCAAGGTACAAAGATCTCCTAGTCCTTTTAGTGGCTCAGACTTATGCTAATGATCCTGGCAATCCCAACAGTACCTTCTTTAAGTTGAACCTGCATAAAAAGTAGAGCCGAGGAAGATTGGAGGCATGACTATTGTTAGTTGACCAAACTGAAAGACCTAGTAAAATACATGGTATAAAAAATCGCATCTCAGTAAACACAATATAACTATATAGACGCGAAGAAAAAAAGAGGCAAAACAATACCAAGAGTAGATTGAAAGAACATGCATGATAGCATCTACTGGGACAACAATGAATAAAACTAAAATATAGCAATGTAACTAATAAGTACCATCAAGTTTCCAAAAGGATGTCTTTTACCCAAAGATTAACGTCGAATTAAATTAAAGTTACAGCACCTTATTCAATTCTGATTCAAGCACCATGAACAATATCATCCATGGAGTTCATTTCTAAACTCAACACTTATTTATCAAGCACTTCTAATTTCAGGACGGGCATCTACTGTATTTTTTTCAGAGGTGTACAAGCATATTAACTTGTTAACTCAGCAGGTAGATGTATAAGCTAGCAGTTCGTGTTCTTAGAAAATTTAAATAGTTTTCATACTGGACTATGTAAGCCTATTCAGCTAACAATGCATCTCTATAAACAATTACTCAAAATATATGATGGATTCCTAGCTGACATGATCAAGGAGGAGCTGATTCTTAAGCAAATTTAATAACAATTTTCCATTGCACGTCTTCAACCTTTGTCCCTCCATACTCACCTTGATCCTATCAACAAAAGAAGTGAAGAAATCATGGAGTCACGGTACAACTGAACGATTCGAACTGAAAGAGGGATTGTAGCATTTATTTTTCTTCTTACCATAAGATTTCCTTCAACTCTGCTGCTTTGGCCTTGCAGACATGGTCAGACAGCTCGTCGTTGTGACTGCAATCTGCACATGAAGCTAGTGCTCGCAATAGGAAGCAACATGAGCATCAATTCAGAATAAGTTTTTGTAGCTAGATAAATTAAAGTTGGAGATAATACTTCTTAAGGCTGATGGAAGGTGCAAAAGAGTTGAAGTTTCTTGTTCATGTACTGCTTGGAGATAGCTAGATAAATTACTTCAGTTGGAGATAGCATTACTTGGAGATAGCACTACTTGGAAATAGCACTACTTGGAGATAGCTTGATAAATTACTTCAATTGGAGATTGTACTACTTCAGAATAAACTTGGAAACTAAATGTGTAAACACTAGTGCAGAATCGGCCTATAGTACCGGTTCGTAAGGGCCTTTAGTGCCGGTTCTCCAACCGGCACTAAAGGGTGGGGACTAAAGCCCCCCCCCCCCCTTTAGTCCCGGTTCAACACGGCCCGGCACTAAAGGCCCACCACGTGGCACCTGCCGGCGTCGTGGGATGGGGGACCTTTAGTCCCGGTTGGTAACACCAACCGGCACTAAAGGCCCACCACGTGGCACCTGCCGGCGCCAGGGCTGGGGGACCTTTAGTCCCGGTTGGTAACACCAACCGGGACTAAAAGTATTTAATTCTTTTAATTTTGGTTTATTTTTCATTTTAATCCTTCAGGGGTTTATGAATTAATTATGGTTTATTTTTCCTTTTAATTTTGTGTTTTCCATTTAATTATTTTTCATTTCAAACATATATTATGCTACTACATACTGTACACGTTGTGCATATATATATATAAATAGAATTTCTCGTAGAACCGATCATGTATATATATATATATATATATCATCGAATTTCTCGTACGACGACCATTCACACATACATATATATATACAATTTGGTATATACAATTTCTCCTACAATTTGCGGATCATTACATATGCAGGCATTACTGCTTGATCTTGTAATGGTATTCTCCTTTGGGATCTATGACCTGGTCGACCAGAAATCCAGCTATTTCCTCTTGAATTGCTCGTACGCGAGCCGTTGGTAGGAGCTGGCCCCGCATCTCGTTCAGCTATAATCAGGAGATTAAGATGAATATATTAGTTATGTGTATATATATTAGCTAAATCATGATAAAAAAATTATGGATAGTGTTCTGGCAAACGTCGTACCCAAAGATTTCGTTCGTTTCTGCTCCTTTCAGACGTGATCATGCGAATGTTCTCGCAAACGTAGTATGCACATAAAGCATTCCCCTGCTCCTGCTTCATGCACTTTACGAGAATAAAATTCAATCAGGTAATAATTAATCAAGCATGATAATGGTATTGAAACTAGAATTAAAGAGATGCACGGACGTAGCTAGCTAGTACTACTTAATTACCTTGGATCGCACCCATGTCAGCTTTTGTTTCCATTCGCCGGGGACCTCTTTGATGAACTTTTGCCAAGCCCTGCCCGCCGGCAAAGAAAATGAATAAAGGAGTTATTAACTAGTTGATATCAGGAAATGAAGTAAAGAGGCCGACATAGTGCGATAATGATTGAAATTACCTGTCGACCATCCCCCTCACGGTTGCGTATTCGGATGGATTCTTATATAGTGAGTCCAGTACTTCAACTTTTTCCTTGTCAACTTCAATGATTAACAAGATCCAGTGATAACTGCATGCGCACACGTTTTGTATAAATAAGCGGGCACGTGCATAACTCATCAACTACACTTATTAACATCTAGTAATTAAGCAAAAAATAGAATTTGTAGTACAAGATATAGTAACACTCACCTGAAGTTGTAAGAAAGTAGTATTTCTGGTTGGGTGTTTAGTTGCTTCAAAAACTCTAGCAGGGATTTCTCTATGTCTTTTCTCGAATATTGATCTTCCCATATCGCCTGATTAACTGTATTTGGGTCAATGAACCCAATGCCATAGCGTCAAGCTTTTTTCATTTCATACATCTTCATTCTGCATAATACCACAGAAAAGAATATAGTGAGGATAATTACAGGTAATGAACGAGAGCACAGCTAGCTAGCTAGAGACTTAAATTACAGAAACAAATCACTTACAGACAATAGCAACTGACGATAGATTTGTCGAGTGCGTCTTGATTGAATAACTGTAACAACTCTGAATAATGAATCCACACATCTTTTTTATGGAAGTAATGCCTTTTCTTGACTTTCACCATGAGGGACTTTTCATTGGTATTTGCTGTTTTTTGCATGTACCACGTATGCAAATCGTACATTCTCGTTGGTAGAAGCTTGACTTCGTCAGGCTTGACCAGAGGTTTGCCGCGAACATATTGCCATTTTACTTCCTCCTCTGTAATCCCGGGGATTCCCTCAAGGCCTAGGAGTTGTTCAACAGTGACACCGGCCTATTTAGCCTGCCTTCTAAGATCGTCGGTTATTACCAGCCGATCGGCGGTACTCATAGTTGTTTGTACAATGAGCGGGGGGGGTCGATTGCACTGCCTGTTCTCCCAGCTGGGGAACAGTTTTCCCGCTTTTTTTGCCAACTGCTTGGCTCGAGCTCGAGCTCGACTCCTTTTGCCCTGCCAAATATGACTTCTTGATAGACCGCACATAGTCGGAGTCCTTCTGATTGTCAGCCGGTGCAGCCATATCAATAAAGTGTTATGAGACATGCTCAGGTACTTTCTCCTTTGGCGGCGCGGGCGGTTTCGGTGCAAAATGGGCCTTCAATTGGGCATCACATGCGTCGTCGAGTTCCTCCAGAGTCAGGTGGTAAGACAACTTCAGAAGAGGCTTGAGATCTGGACCATATTTGAATTTCTTGCCTGTTGTACTGCTAGCCGTCATAGCTGCGGCCTCTCTCTTCAGCTGTTGCTTAGGCTGACGCCGTGCCGGACTTGGAGGAGGAGTCGGCTGATGCGGTGCCGGCGGACTTGGAGGAGGAGGAGTTGGCTGATGCCGTGCCGGACTTGGAGGAGGAGTCGGCTGACGCGGTGCCGGACTTGGAGGAGGAGGAGTCGACTGACGCGGCGGCGGACTTGGAGGAGGAGGAGTCGGTGGCCTTGGGAAGACGATGCAATCCTTTTTCCATAGAATGATACGATGTATGGCCTCTCCCAGTGTTCTCTCCTCGTCACCTCCAAGAATGTCAAGTTGTAGCTCGTTATATCCTGACATCACTTCATCAACCCCGACACGAGCATAGCCTGCTGGAATGGGATTGCAATGGAAGGTTGCTTCAGGGGGATTTGCTAAAGCATAGCCGTCCGCCACCTTCATGGATAAGTTCTTCACTTTCATGTGTAGCTCATAGTTAGTCCTGTCTTTCATATCATCCACAGGGTAGCTAGCTAGCAGTGCATTATCGATATCGGCATGGGCGGAACCCACGCTGCTTCTCGGCATAGATGGGACGGTGCTATCCAATGCTGGATCGATCTGCTCATGCTGCCGCTGAGACGCCCTTTCCTGGCTGAGTGAGTCGATCTGCTCCTGCTGCCGCCTGACAAATCGTTCCAACTCCAGGTTCTTTGATTCTAGGCCTTCAAGGCGGAGTGCTTCCTCCTTCTTCTTCTTCTCCTCCTGCATCTTCTTTCTCGCACGGCTTCTATAGTCGTCGTTCCAATCCACAAACCCCTCAAACCACGGAACAACGCCCTTGCCTCGTGTTCTTCCCGGGTGTTCACGATTCTTCAGGGCGCGCGTAAGCTCGTCGTTCTCTCTATTGGGCGTGAACACCCCCGTTCGAGCTTCTTCTATTGCAATAAGTATTTCGTCTGTCGCTTCTTTAAGACTTGCCTTCACCATAACCAGCCCTGTCTCTCGGTCCAACTTCCCCCCATGCGCATAAAACCATGTCCTGCACCTAGGGGGCCATGTCAATGTAACTGGACTGACCCCTGCACTAATCATCTCTTGCTCAGATTTATCCCACTTAGGCAGGGCCACCTGGTAGCCACCTGGCCCCATATGATGGTGCCACTTCTTTTTCGCAGCATTAATCTTGTTTTTTCTCGACCGTTCCTGAGCTTCTTCGATTCCTTGAACTTCACGAAAGCGTCCCAGTGATCTTTTGCCTTCACCAGTGCTCCCGTGAATTCTGGAGTCTTCTTTCCGGATTTGACGTACTTAGTCCATATATTTTTCTTGAAGGTGTTGAATGCGATCGCCATCTTTTTAAGAGCATAGTTTCTGAATTTCTTCAGATCTGCATCTGTCAAATTATCTGGTAGGGTGAAATGTTCCATGAGCGTAGTCCAAAGCACATCTTTTGCTCTTTCGTCGACAAAAGTAACTCGGCCTGCTCGATCTCCCTTTGCTGGCTTTTTCCATTCTTGAACGGAGATCGGGATTTGGTCCCTGACAATAACTCCGCATTGATTCTTGAACTTGGTCGCATTTTTACTAGGTTCAAGCGGTTCGCCAGTTGATGTTTTGATGGAATCGATGTTGAACTTTACGCCTTTATCCAACTTTTTGGCCGGGCCTCGAACTACCTTGTCGCTTGTAGAAGATTTTCTCGATCCGGAGGCCTAAAAGAAGAAAGATCGATTCGTTAGTACGTACAAATCAATTAAGACATGTAATGATCACCGGATGGCTTATATAATAAATATACCTCGCCGGTCTTTGTTATTTGAAGAACATTTTCTTTGTCAACATCGTTGTCGTCGCCTTCATCTATTCGTTCGTCTTCATCAAATATCATACAACCCTCACCGGAATTGTTCAGATATTGCGAGCCGTCATCATCTTCAGGTTCATGCTCTGGGCTCTTGGAGCGTATGATGTCGAACAGAGCCTCTTCTCCTTCTCTGCCGGTATTATCCATACCTTTTATTTAACTAATCTAGAAGAAAGATTAAAAAAAATTGTATTCAAATTAGAATGCATGCAATCAATAAGGAAAAACTGAATCATAGTACATAATATGCATCTCGAATAATTCATATAATATGCATCATCGAATATAATCTCGAATAAATCGTCTCGAATATTATCGAATATAATCTCGAATACATCTCGAGTATTATCACTAGCTAATACAGATCGAATATTATCGAAGAATCTAGTTCACTCGCGGTTCCTGAGGCGCGGGCGGTGGACACCCAAAGAGAAGGAACTATGACAGGATCATAGCTCGGGTGAGATCCCTGAAAACCTGCCAGGTATTGGAGAACCTGACGTCCAACGCATCCATGTAGCGACGGACGTGCTCGTCCTCCTCCCTGACACGGCGACGTACCACCTCCGGTGGGGCCGGCTGCCTCCGCACCGAAAGTGGCCCACGCGAACGCCACCAAAGAAGCTCCGGGTCGACGACGGGACCCGGGGCCGGGTTCCTCACCAAGCTGCGCGCCCCTGAAGGTAGCACCTCCCAGTGCCAGCCCGGCGGAGCCCAGTCCCGAACGTTGCCCCTCTGAAGTAGGACGTCGTCGCGAACGAGTCGACGACAAGGATGGGGGCCAGGCATCGTTGAATCCGAAAAAAAAATTCTTATGAAAAAATATTCTAATTAACATTTCTATACATCTAATTAACATCTAATTAACATTATATACATCTAATTAACATTAAAAAAATTCTATACATCTAATTAACATTTAACATTTCTATACATCTAATTAACATCTAAAAAAATTTAATTAACATTTCTATACATCTAATTAACATTATTAGTATACCCTAATATCTAACATTTCTATACATCTAATTAACATCTAATTAACATTATATACATCTAATTAACATTTATAAAAAAAATCTATACATCTAATTAACATTTAACATTTCTATACATCTAATTAACATCTAAAAAAATCTAATTAACATTTCTATACATCTAATTAACATTATTAGTATACCCTAATATCTAACATTTCTATACATCTAATTAACATCTAATTAACATTTATAAAAAAATTGCATGGCGGCAGGGGCTCACAGCGGGGCAACGGCGACGGCGACGGCGACGGCGACGGCGACTGCGACGGCGACGGCGACTGCGACGGCGACTGCGACGGCGACTGCGACGGCGACGACGACTGCGACGGCGACGGCGACGGCGACGGCGCGTGAGCTCGAGGAGGGGGCGGCGCGCGACGGGGGCGGCGACTGGGGGCGGCGCGTCGGGGGCGGCGACGGCGTGGGTGGCGCGTCGGGGGCGGCGACGGCGTGGTAGGCGCGTTGGGGCCGGCGACGGCCTCGGGGCAGGCGGTGCGTCGGGGGCGCGCGGCGGCGATCTCCTCTGTTCAGTGGTCGAAGAGACGAAGAAGCGGAGGGAAAATGAAAAAATTTCAACTACTGCTTATATAGGAGGACCTTTAGTCGCGGTTGGTGGCTCCAACCGCGACTAAAGACCTCCCTTTAGTCGCGGTTGGAGCCACCAACCGCGACTAAAGGTGAATTTCACCAGCCGAAGCGGCGGGAAGCGAAACCCTTTAGTCGCGGTTGGTGGCTCCAACCGCGACTAAAGGGGGGTCTTTAGTCGCGGTTGGATCCACCAACCGCAACTAAAGACCTGTTCCTGGCACGGCGCACTGCGGTGGAAGTTTAGTCCCACCTCGCTAGTCGAGGGGCGCCTCGACCAGTTTATAAGCCCCGGTGCGGGCACTGCATTTAGCTCCTCTCTAATGCAGGCCTTCTGGGCCTACCTCTGCTGCGATTCCCTGTGGGCCTACTGGGCCTTGCGGGCCTGCGTCCTGGCCCAACTACAGGTTGGGTTTCTAGTCGTATGCAGGCCGTTGTGGCCCAGTAGGCGGGATTTTTTAAATTTATTTATTTTTCATTTTTTTGTTTTCTGCTTTAAATTTTTTTATTTCTGAGTTGTTTTTTTATTTAGAGTTTCTTTATGAATCCTTTTGCTTTAGGTAAAAAAAAATATAAACTTTCTGTTAGTGCAAGTAGTTTTCAAATTTGAATAGTTTAAATTTGAATTATTTGAAATTTGTGTGAATCACTAGTTTGTGAATAACTTTACTTTAAAAATAGATTTTTCAGTGATTATTTTTTCTTCTGTTTAATTTTATTGTGTTTTATCATTATATTCAATTTGGTAATACTTAGGTTATTTAAAAAAATGAAATGCCTTTGTAACAGACGAGTTTTCGTCTGAAACCCTGATACTTCGAAAGAGATTGTCCATTTTATACACAAAGTGCATCCAGTTTTTGCCGTAACCCTCTCAACTTTTTAGCACATGCTATGTGGGTGAAATGATGATACCATGCCAACTTTCAACATTTTCATAGTTCATTTGTAGTGCTTATCAATTTCAGGGTCATTTAGCTCAAAAAAATCAGTAAATGCATGAAAAATAGCAAATGAAGTTAGAAATGGTTGAAAATTCATGGCGTGGCTTCGAATAGTGCATACTGAACACACAAAAAGTCTGGAGTTGAAATAAGTTTAAAAAAATGAAATGCCTTTGTAACACACGAGTTTTCGTCTGAAACCCTGATACTTCGAAAGAGTTTGTCCATTTTGTACACGAAGTGCATCCAGTTGCCGTAACCCTCTTAACTTTTTAGCACATGCTATGTGGGTGAAATGATGATACCATGCCAACTTTCAACCTTTTCAGAGTTCATTTGTAGTGCTTTTCAATTTCAGGGTCATTTAGCTCAAAAAAATCAGTAAATGCATGAAAAATAGCAAATCAAGTCAGAAATGGTTGAAAATTGATGGCGTGGCTTCGAATGGTGCATACTGAACGCACAAAAAGTCTGGAGTTGAAATAAGTTTAAAAAAATGAAATGCCTTTGTAACAGACGAGTTTTCGTGTGAAACCCTGATACTTCGATAGAGATTGTCCATTTTGTACACGAAGTGCATCCAGTTTTTGTCGTAACCCTCTCAACTTTTTAGCACATGCTATGTGGGTGAAATGATGATACCATGCCAACTTTCAACCTTTTCAGAGTTCATTTGTAGTGCTTATCAATTTCAGGGTCATTTAGCTCAAAAAAATCAGTAAATGCATGAAAAATAGCAAATGAAGTCAGAAATGGTTGAAAATTGATGGCGTGGCTTCGAATGGTGCATACTGAACACACAAAAAGTCTGGAGTTGAAATAAGTTTAAAAAAATGAAATGCCTTTGTAACAGACGAGTTTTCGTCTGAAAGCTTGATACTTCGAAAGAGATTGTCCATTTTGTACACGAAGTGCATCCAGTTTTTGCCGTAACCCTCTCAACTTCTTAGCACATGCTATGTGGGTGAAGGTCGTACCAATCAGGAAGAAGCACACGGATCATGTGTTTCTTTCAAGCGCTTGTGAGCTGTTGGATCAGCACTATAACGACTAGTCCCGGTTCGTGCTAGCAACCGGGACTAAAGAGGCACACGACCCTATATATAGCCCACCTCTCGGACATGTTCGACACTTAGTGTGTGTACTCATTTGGATTCAAATGATTCGGATTCCCTGCATACGGTCCAACGGTGCATTTCATATTTCCACCGTTGGACTGTATGCAGGGGAAACCGTGTGTTTTGTTGATCTATCTAGAAATCCTTTAGTTCATCGACCGAATACAAATCATTCGGATTCCCTGCATACGGTCCGACGGTGCATTTCATATGCGGGCACTCACGAGCCACCGTCGGGCTGTATGCAGGGGAAACCGTGTGTTTTGTTGATCTATCTAGAAATCCTTTAGTTCATCGACCGAATACAAATCATTCGGATTCCCTGCATACGGTCCGACGGTGCATTTCATATGTGGGCACTCACGAGCCACCGTCGGGCTGTATGCAGGGGAAACCGTGTGTTTTGTTGATCTATCTAGAAATCCTTTCATTTTCCGATGGTATATTTCATTTTTCCAACTCCATTTTTACAAAGACACTTAGAAAGAAACAAAAGACAAATAGAAAGGATGATGCTCAATTGGCGGTGAAGCCGGTCACATCCCAGAGTGGGATCTTTGGGTATAAAACTTTTTCTTCGCGTGTGTCCCTTTGCGTCGTAACCATGGACAATCTTCATCGTTTAACTTGATGCTCGGGTCAACATTCACTCTGAAGGGAGCAATTTCATGAAGCTTTTCATAATCTTCTGACATGTCTGTCTTGTCCTCCACTCCCACGATGTTTCTTTTCCCTGAAAGAACTATGTGGCGCTTTGGCTCATCGTATGATGTATTCGCTTCCTTATCTTTTCTTTTTCTCGGCTTGGTAGACATGTCCTTCACATAGAAAACCTGTGCCACATCTTTGGCTAGGACAAATGGTTCGTCTGCGTACCCAAGATTGTTGAGATCCACTATTGTCATTCCGTACTGCGGGTCTTCCTTTACCCCGCCTCCTATCAGATTGACCCATTTGCACCGAAACAAAGGGACCTTCAAACCAAGTCCATAGTCAAGTTCCCATATCTCCTCTATGTAACCATAATATGTGTCCTTTGGCCCATAGATGTTTGCTGCATCAAAGCAGACACCACTGTTTTGGTTGGTGCTCTTTTTATCTTGGGCGATCGTGTAAAATGTATTCCCATTTATCTCGTACCCTTTGAAAGTCAATATAGTCGAAGATGGTAACTTGGACAGCAAATACAGGTCATCTTCAACAGTGTCGTCATGCATGAGACGTGTCTGCAACCAACCGGCGAAAGTCACCGTTTGTTCATGTGTAATCCAGTCGTCAGACTGCTCCGGGTGTTTGGAGCGTAGAATATTCTTGTGTTGCTCGATATACGGAGCCACCAAGGTGGAACTTTGTAGAACTGTGTAGTGTGCTTGCGCCAAAGAATGCCCGTCCCGGCATATTAGTGAATTCTTTCCTAGCGTGCCTTTTCCACCCAGTCTGCCCTCATGCCGCGATTCAGGAACAACAATCGGCTTAATGTCAGGAATAAAGTCAACACAAAACTCAATGACCTCCTCAGTTTCATGGCCCTTGGAGATGCTTCCTTCTGGCCTAGCACGATTATGAACATATTTCTTTAAGACTCCCATGAACCTCTCAAAGGGGAACATATTGTGTAGAAATACAGGACCCAGAATGGCAATCTCCTCGACTAGGTGAACTAGGACGTGCGTCATGATATTGAAGAAGGATGGTGGGAACACCAACTCAAAACTGACAAGACATTGCACCAAATCATTCTCTAACCTTGGTAGGATTTCTGGATCGATTACCTTCTGAGAGATGCATTCAGGAATGCACATAGCTTCACAATGGCTAATCGAACGTTTTCCGGTAGAAGCCCCCTCAATGCAACCGGAAGCAGTTGCGTCATAATCACGTGGCAGTCATGATACTTTAGGTTCTGGAACTTTTTCTCTGCCATATTTATTATTCCCTTTATATTCGACGAGAAGCCAGATGGGACCTTCATACTGAGCAGGCATTCGAAGAAGATTTCCTTCTCTTCTTTGGTAAGAGCGTAGCTGGCATGACCCTGAAACTGCTTTGGATCCATGCCGTCTTCTCCGTGCATACGTTGCTAGTCCTCCCGTGCCTCCGGTGTATCTTTTGTCTTCCCATACACGCCCAAGAAGCCTAGCAGGTTCACGCAAAGATTCTTCGTCACGTGCATCACGTCGATTGCAGAGCGGACCTCGAGGTCTTTCCAATAGGGTAGGTCCCAAAATATAGATTTCTTCTTCCACATGGGTGCCCGATTGTCAGCATCATTCGGAACAGATTGTGCGCCAGGACCCTTTCCAAAGATTACTTTTAAATCCTTGACCACATCAAGTATATCATCACCAGTACGGTGGCGAGGCTTCTTCCAGTGATCTGCCTCACCTTTGAAATGCTTGCCTTTCTTTCTTACGGGATGCCTGCTCTGTCAAAATCGACGATGCCCCAGGTACACATTCTTCTTACATTTATCCAAATATAGACTGTCGGTATCATCTAAACAGTGCGTGCATGCGTGGTATCCCTTGTTTGTCTGTCCTGAAAGGTTACTGAGAGCAGGCCAATCATTGATGGTTACAAACAGCAACGCATGTAGGTCAAATTCCTCCTGTTCTTTCGCATCCCATGCACGTACACCTTTTCCATTCCACAGCTGTAAAAGTTCTTCAACTAATGGCCTTAGGTACACATCAATGTCGTTGCCGGGTTGCTTGGGGCCTTGGATGAGCACTGGCATCATAATGAACTTCCGCTTCATGCACAACCAAGGAGGAAGGTTATAGATACATAGAGTCACAGGCCATGTGCTATGATTGCTGTTCTGCTCCCCAAAAGGATTAATGCCATCTGCACTTAAACCAAACCATACGTTCCTTGCATCCTTTGCAAAGTCCTTCCACTTTCTCTCGATTTTTCTCCATTGCGATCCGGTAGCGGGCACTCTCAACTTCCCGTCTTTCTTACGGTCTTCGTTATGCCATCGCATCAACTTGGCATGCTCTTTGTTTTGGAACAAACGTTTCAACCGTGGTATTATAGGAGCATACCACATCACCTTGGCAGGAATCTTCTTCCTGGGGCGCTCGCCCACAACATCACCAGGGTCATCGTGGCCGATCTTATAGCGCAATGCACAGCATACCGGGCATGCATTCAAATCCTCGTACTCACCGCGGTAGAGGATGCAGTCATTAGGGCATGCATGTATCTTCTGCACCTCTAATCCTAGAGGGCAGACGGCCTTCTTTGCTTCGTACGTACTGTCGGGCAATTCGTTGTCCTTTGGTAGCTTATTCTTCATTATTTTCAGCAACTTTTCAAATGCCTTGTCAGGTACACCATTCTCTGCCTTCCATTGCAGCAATTCCAGTGTGGTACCCAGCTTTTTCTTGTCATCTTCGCAATTTGGGTACAACAATTTCTCGTGATCCTCTAACATGCGCTGCAACTTCAGCTTCTCCTTTTCACTTGCGCAGTTTCTCTTTGCATCGGCAATGGCCCGACCAAGATCATCAGCGGGCTCATCTGATGCCTCTTCTTCAGCTCCTTCCCGCATTGCCGGCTCAGCTTCTTCCCCCATTGTTGTACCATCGTATTCATGGAACCCATGGCCAGGATAGCTGTCGTCATCCTCTTCTTCTTCATTCTCTTCCATTAGGACCCCTCTTTCTCCGTGCTTGGTCCAACAGTTATAGCCGGACATGAAACCGGACTCAAATAGGTGGACGTGAATGGTTCTTGAGTTAGAGTAATTTCGATCATTCTTACAGCCAGCACATGGACAATGCATAAAACCATCCGCCCGCTTGTTTGCCTCAGCCGCAACCAGAAAAGTATGCACGCCATTAATGAATTGGGGAGAGCATCGGTCATCGTACATCCATTGCCGGCTCATCTTCATTACACAACACCGAAAAGACCAAATTAATACAAGTTCATACATAAAGTTCATACACACTTGTTCTCATAAAACAACATACAAACTCTCTAGCTAAAGCATTTAAATGCAACAACAAATGCGATCAAGATCGCAACTAAGGTAACAATTGATCCAACAACATAGTGATACCAAGCCTCACTATCAATGGCATATTTTTTAAATTTTCTAATCTTCAAGCGCATTGCATCCATCTTGATCTTGTGATCATCGACGACATCGGCAACATACAACTCCAGTTTCATCTTCTCTTCTTCAACTCTTTTCAATTTTTCTTTCAAATACTCGTTTTCTTTTTCAACTAAATTTAACTTCTTGACAAGAATATCTATATCGGTTGCAATTTCCGGTTCACATACCTCCTAGATAAAAATATCTATGTCAACTTGATGGGCATAATTGTCATAAACACGAAATGCAACAAACAGTTATAAAAGAGAGTATATACCACATCCGAATCATAAACCGGACGAGGGCCGACGGGGACGGATATCAAAACCATGCCACTATGTATAACAAACAACCATATAGGTAAGAAAACTATACAAATAACTATCTAAATCTTACAAACATGATTTTTTTTATAAAAAGGATAAGAACAAGAGGCTCACCAAGGTGGTGCCGGCGACGGGACGGTGCGGGCGATCGACGGTGGTTAGGACGGGGACGGGAAGGCACTAAGTAAACCACACCTACACATGCAAAGTAAGAAGTTAATTTGAGCTCAAATTGCATATAAATCAAATAAACTACCACATATAAATACTCCAAAACTAAAACCCACAAATCACTATACTTATAGAGCATTGCAAGAGCTAATCTAGCAATGAGAGATGAAAGGACAAAGTTGCTAGCCTTTGTGAACACTTGGATGGATGGGGTGCCTCCAAATCTTGACAAATTTTGGCAAAAATGGAGGATGAGCTCGGGGAAGAGAGTAAGAACTAGAGGAGAGGAAAGAGGAAGAACAGAGAGCTCGGGCTGGCCAAAGGGTTCATATAGGGGACCTTTAGTCCCGGTTCGAGACACAAACCGGGACTAAAGGTTAGCCTATAGTCCCAGTTCGTAGCACGAACCGGGACCAAAGGTTATCGTGGGGCCCCAGGCTGACGCCAGCCTGCCACCACCCCTTTAGTCCCGGTTCGTGGCACGAACCGGGACTAAAGGTCCGGAACGAACCGGCACTAATGATGCCCGTCACGAACCGCGACTAATGGTCACATTAGTGCCGGTTCAAAACCAGACCGGGACTAATGACGTGGACAAAAGGTCTGTTTTCTACTAGTGAAACTTGCATATTCAATGTGCAAAAAAACGAAAATCCAGATAAATACTATGTATAAAAATAGGGAAAGGAAACCATAAATTTGTTTGATTCTAGAGGACCACCGCCGGAGTCCGGAGAACCCTCGCAGCACGTCCCGGACAGAGAACTGGGAATCTTGGACGCGCCGTACGAGGTCGAACCCTAGAAAGCAACGATGAAAGACCCTCCGGTCTCTCGATCGCTGTTTCAATCACGTTAAACACATGGATGTGTGGAACGAATAACAACTTCTCTTCTCAATCAAAATTGAAGACAAAACCTATTTATGCATTTAAGAAAACTGCATCTGCCCATTCTGTGCAGAAGTGATGAAAACGTCAATCGTCCCATTTCATGCATTTAGTACACTTGGAACCAGAGAGGGATTCCTTCATTGATGAACGATGGATGTTTGACTCCATCTGTTGACGACGAATTTGCTGTTGAACCAGAGAGGGATCCTTCCTTGATGGACGATGCATCAAGCAGTTTAGTAAATCCTCTCTCCCAAAGCAGAGGAAACTGCTTGATGCATTTAGTAAAGAAACAGAGGAATAAGAGAGAAATACAAACTCCCCCATTGCTGCTTGTTTGATTACCCCTTTCTAAAAAAAAAACATGCCAAACTGCAGAACAAGCTAGTTCCTGATTAGTGATGATAGCCTTCATTCTCTCCCTGCTGCACCCCTGGGCCGCTCCCCCTGTTCCACCGCCGCCCAGTAGTCGCCCCTACCCCCTCCACCTTCTACAACTCCCAATCACCGCTTCTCTCTACATCCCGGGATTGGTGGGAGTCTTCTTCTGACTGTGTCCGTGCTCCAACAGCAAGCGACGGGACTTGAAGAAATCCGAGCAGCATCCTATATCGTTCTGAAGAATTCATATGCACACACCATCCTATCCCTTCACCACCACCTTCGATCTTACATGTGCTGCCAAAGAGACCCACGAAAAAATTATGAATAAGTGTCCATCACCACTCTGCCAGGGAATGGTACACAATGAACAACAACGCTAGATAACTGTATTTTACAACACACACCTTGTATGTGAAGTATGTGAAGTTGAAAAGGATTGGCCTGGTTCTGGTTGGATTCTCATCACCACGATTCTGGATCAAGGAGTGGCCAGTGTAGTCTGAAGAATGAAGATGAATTTGGTTCACTGCAGCCAAGGAAGAGAAGAATGAGGAAGAGGAATAAGTCAATAAGGATACCACAAGGCGATGGACTTCATAGATACATCACAATCCGAGGATACTCATGAGTGTGCACCATACAGTTCAAGAATTAATTTTTGACATTGGTACCGTACAGTAGCACTTGGAAGTTGGAGCTGTTTAAACTGCATCCACCGGGCGGAACAATTTTTGCATGGATGTTGCAGCAGCATAAGATTGCCCGAATGAACCTCGTCTTATGCTTCCGAATAAGTTGATCTAGAAAATTAAGTAAAATCATAACCAGCATCAACTCTACTAACAGCTGCGCATATAAGAGAAACAGGGGAAATAGCAATAGCAGTGAGGCACTTGCAGACAATCACTAGTGAGGAAAGATTCACATGAACGCAATCGTGCAAACATAACAAAATAATTACAGAGCTTAGTATAAGAAAAATATTGCTCAACAAATGGAGATGTTGGGGGACCGTTTTTGTCCAACAATGTTTACTAGAACGAGGAAAGAACAATGACAAACTTAACAAAGATAATTACCGTGTAATGTGATACGAAGATGCAGTGGTCAACATAGTAAGTTTGTTTTGATTATTAAAAGGTTCTGAATTGCAGACAGCTTATTACCTCCACTCTAATTTGAACAATTCACTATTTGAGCAAAGACAGCAGCTATGCTAATGTGTTGTGCAGTTCCAAAGCTGTACAGAAGGTCAATTCATATTCATATTCTTATTCTTCCTTTTACACATAAACACCAAAAAATTACAAAACCACCTTCTGTATAGAGATGCAAAGTGAGAACATACTGGAAAAACCTTCCGGTGATAGCATGACATCTGAACAAATGAAGTTAAATCCACTTGGTAGTACCATTCTCATGTGGCTAACTAGATGATCTACCAACTAAAGTAACATCATAGCTGACATGAGCTGCCGAAAGTGTATGTTAGTTGAAATAGGATGGACTGAAAAGAGTGAACAACTGAAAACTGTTATACCATTATTTCGATCCTCAACCTGAACTTTCTAGGTACACTGCTATGTCTTTGTGAGTAGTGACCAACTGTAAACACGAAGTACCAGGAACCATTGCATAGCAAACATGAATAATACCTGCACAAGCCAAGAAAAAATGTGAATGCTAGAACACCTGATATCGAGAGCAATGTAGCAATGGGTGAGAAAATGGCGAACCTGAATTTGAGTAGCAAATCACAGAGTCTCACTTAATTCAAAATTATAATATGGTGATATATTGATCCTCACAACAAAACATGCCATGTATAGCCACCAAGTCTTGATGAGTGATGCAAGCCGGCGACATTTAAATGCAAAGTATGTAGAAGCCTATGAGAACAAACATAAGAACACATGTACGGTAAGCCAAGAAATGTTGAATGCAAGAACACCTGGTGATGATATCAATATAGCAGTGGTGAGAAAATTGCAAACCTCGGTAGCAGAACACCGAAGGCTGACTTTTCCCAATCATTCTGTGGTGATATTTTGATGTCAACACTCAAATTAGTCATGTAAAGTTGTACCCCACCAAATCCTGATGAGTGATGGACACCAAATTTAAATGCATAGTATGTAGAAGCCTAGGAGAACAAACATAAAGGCATCTGCACACCTGCAAATAACCTCATACACATCGCACGCCCGCGTCACTGCTTCCGCTACTCTGCACCGTCGGTGAGTTTGATCGTTACCTCCATCTTCATAGTGTTCCTGGGTGTGATCATGTAGAATATTTTTTTTGTTGCGTATCAGTTCCCCTACAATAAGGTGTTCCAATGTTTCTACCGTTTCAATGATTTTAATAGGTGGTGATCCCACAAAATTTCCTATAGCATTAAAAGCATCGAAATGGTGGCTACTCAAAAAGTTCCCTCCAGTAATAGTATCAAGCACAAATCTATACCAAATAACATCAACATAATTTTTTTGGAGAAGAATAGTGGTGGATTGCTTATGAGTAGATCTGTTTTGAGCATCGCAAATCTTACGCCAAGCATCTTTCAAACTTTCTCCACCCCTTTGTTTAAAATTCAGCACTTCAAGTTCGGGAGTGGAAACAACAAGCGAGGATATAGCCATACTAGCAACGCAGACAGAAAATAGTAACATAAATATTTTTGGTATTTCTGGCAAATAAAGAAGAATGCAAATAAAAAGGCAAAAGGCAACTAGACAAGAAAATTAAAACAAGCAAAAGTAAAGAGTTCGTGCGAAGGCACCTGATTTGGTAGATGATGTCTCCCCGGCAACGGCGCCAGAAATTCTTCTGCTACTCATGTTGGAGTTGTTGGATTTCCCCGAAGAGGAAGGGTGATGTAGTACGGTAGTAGATAGTATTTCTCTTAGTTAAAAACCAAGATTTATCGATCCAGTAGGAGGCACCAAGCTAACAACTTTAGCAGCACCTACACACAAATAAATAAAATTTCTTGCACCCAACAAAGGCAAGGGGGTTGTCACTCCCATAAGTTTTTGGTGTTGCATATATTCCAGAAAAAATCCTCGTAATTTTTTATCGTGTTTGGACTTCAGTAGGTATGATTTTTTCACAAAACAAAAAACATGCAAAAAACAGGAACTGACACTGGACACTAAATTAATATGTTACTCCAGAAAAATAATATAAAATGGCATAGAAAGCATACAAAAGTGATAATATAATAGCATTTAATAATAAAAAATTATAGACACATTGGAGACGTATCAGCCGTGGTTTTGTAGCTTCTCGCCCTGTTTCTGCGGCGAAATCCCAACTCTCTTCTTCCATCCCGCCGCTCTCCACCCAATTCCCGCCCTTTCTCCCACTCTCTTCTTTCCTCCTGCCGCCAACGCATGGAACCGGAGGATAGCTTGCCGGAGTTGGAGGTGGTGGAGGTGCAGGAGGATCTGAGCATCACGCTCACCCGGAAGATCAACTCGGCCACATAGCAAAATTGCCGAGGCAAAGCGAAGGCCACAAAGGAGAAGAAGCTCAAGAAGCAGAAGGCCGGCAAAGGGCGTGCTGGTTGTAGACGAGGTGGAGGTCGCGGCTTGGGCCGCGGTGCCCGATAGCATCACCCACCATACAGACGCGCCATGGCTGGAGCATTACAAGGCTCCGTACTTCTACACCGTCAAGCAGCTCGGTAGGCAGTCCACGGCAACCGCTGCCGGGCAAGTGCCTTACATCGTCGACGAAAACGCGGCGCCGCTGCTCTTCTTGGAGTGTCCTTCGCCGCAGCTTGTCTGGGCGCGGACGGTGGCCGGGGAGCAGGTGGATGCTCGCATGCTATTTGCTGCTATGCCTAAAGCGGGGGAGCCGACGTACGCCGATGCAGACAGGGAGATGTTCGACATCATCCACGACGGAGGCAGAGGAGGAGGAGGCTATGGGATGGGTAGGTGGAAGACTCGGATCCCACCCAGTCCAGCAACTAAAACCACATGCACCAGGGCTACACCCAAACCGGCACGGACACACAGCAGTAGGGCTACACCTACACCCAATGTTTTATTTTGTAGCCTTCTAGTGCGTGTATAGTGTTCAAGAAGTTGGAGAAGAAAAACTTCACTGTCATGCATTGTTGGTTGAAGTTGAATGGGCAACCGAAGTGGAACCTATTCATAGACAAGACCGCCGCCCATAGAGGAAGAAACCGGAGACCCAACCGAACCAACAAAAGAACCGCCCGAGAATGTTAGAAGAGTGCTCCAGGGAAAGAAGTGGGAGGGGGAAAGGGCGAAGCTAGAAGGTGCAGCAGCCAAACTGACGGAGAGGTTCGAGGACATCTTGTCAAAGAAGGAGGAGGCATACATCAAGCACTCCGACGTCAAGAAGGAGAAAAAGGCGGGGAGGTTCAAATTGATGATGGAGAAGAAGCTCAATCTCGAAGATAAGAAGGCCATGCTTGAAGAGAAGAGAGCCATGCTCGAAGAGAAGAAGGCGTTGCTCGAAGAGAAGACGGAGAAGATCGCAACCGATGCGAAGGACGCCAAGATTGCATGCTTTGGATGTCGTCCGCTACAAGATGTTGCAGCGGCAGAGAGATGAGTTGGAGGCAGCAGACAAGGAGGAGATGGAGGAGACGGAGAACGAGGCGGAGGCGAACTACGTGCCGGCGATGACACCTTAAGCGTGGAAGCTCGGATTGCCGGTCCGGCAGGGTAGAAAATCTGTTTTTTTTGCACGGACTGCGGGACTGATATTATTTTGTGATCGGGCATGTAAAAACTATGCATACTTGCCTCTTTTTGGTTTGTGATCTGGCATGTAAAAACTATGCATACTTGCCTCTTTTTGTTTGTGATCGGG
Organism: Elymus sibiricus; assembly: GCA_039707655.1. NCBI lineage: Eukaryota > Viridiplantae > Streptophyta > Magnoliopsida > Poales > Poaceae > Elymus > Elymus sibiricus. The sequence goes on from CM077675.1 coordinate 536,759,541, forward strand.
CATGTAAAACTATGCATACTTGCCTCGTGATCGGACGTGTAAAAACTATGCATACTTGCCTCTTTTTGGTTGTGATCGGGCATGTAAAAACTATGCATACTTGCCTCCTTTTGGTTGTGATCGGGCATGTAAAAACCTATGCATACTTGCCTCTTTTTGTTTGTGATCGGGCACGTAAAAACGTATGCATACTTGCCTCTTTTTGGTTGTGATCGGGCATGTCATCCGGCGCTGGTGGTGGTCCGGCAAGAGCTATGGATCGGACTTTATTTGAATCTTAAATTGCCATTTAATAACGAACATATACATGACTGCATTGGATGGACGGATGCCGAAGCCAATTTGAGGGTCAGCATTGGAGATGCCCCTATGCCCTATATTTTTTGAGAGTTTTATTTAGGACTTGGTCAAAAAAATGAGGGAAATTTAGGACTTGTAAATAAAAGACCAAGGAGGCGACGACTCCAAAGACCTCGCGGGTCAACGAGCCCAACAAAATAAAAGAGCCCAGCAACGCCTAGCTCTCTCACTCCTCACTCCTCCCACTTCCACCCAGCTGCGCCGCCGCCGCCTTTTGCCTTGGCCGGAGAGCACCTGCTGCTGCATCCAGCTACTCTGCTTCCTGCGCCTGCGGCTGGTGTAGTTTCGGGCGGGGGCGACGAACCGGAGGAGGATCTGCCATTCCCGGCGGCTCGCCGGATGAGGACCTGAGCTGCCGCACGCGGAGGACGAGCTGCTCCCGGAGGCGACGCGCCGGAGGAGGAGCTGAAATTCTGCACCGGGAGGTGACGCGCCGGAGGAGGAGCTGAGCTGCCGCGCTCTCGGGAGATCTATAATTTTGGAGCTGCTGCTGAGGTTAGTCCCTCCCGAGATCTCCTCCTTCCTATCAGCCACGAGGGAGATGGCGTAACCGTTTCACGAGAGAGGGACGAGGTTTGTTTCCCGGGATGGGACGTGTGGGTCATTTCCCAGCGGTTTCCACGCGGTTTCGAAACCGAAGGCTCCGATAAGCTAGATCGGGATCCGACCCCAGGCGGGGCGAAACCCACGGGGATTGGCGGGGTCGGGGATAACCCAACATAGCCTCAGGAATTGGAAAGAGAATTATAGACTGCTTGTTCAAAATTGCTATGCCTGTATGTAGAGAATCTTGTTGCTATGTTGAAAACTGTTTTGCCTGTACGTAGAAAATCTTGTCAACCCCAACTTGTTTGGGACTAAAGGCTTTGTTGTTGTTGTTGTTGTTGTTGTTGTTGTTGTTGTTGTTGTTGTACGCAGAAAATCTTGTAGCCAATTCCCAACTGTTGAAAAGTAAATGTGGCACCTAATTGATGAGAATATTTGCCTGTATGTACAATCTTTGCACTACTAATTGCCTGTATGTTTGTTCCTGCTGATGTGTAGATGGGTAATTTAGGGGTGCGTTATGATTAAAGCGTGAGGGTTAGTGTCCAATAGGTCATAGTAAAATCTAATTGAATATTAAATTGGCTAGTATATATATCTTGAGTTCTTTCTCGAAAAACATATATCTGCAGTTGGTGCGGCAGTTCAAGATTAATTTGTGTCCTTACACGGTTAATTACATACACCTTGCTAGTTAAACTTTCTTGCTTGTTTTCGTTGTCCTTACCTCAGCTTGGCTAGCCTTGTTTCCACTTCACTATTAGTAATGTTAATGTTTTCTGCATTTCACCTGACCTTGGCTAGTCACTGTAAAAGAACACTTCACTAATAGTAATGTTAATTTTTTTCGGTCAAATGTTGAATTTTTTTCTATCTTGATTGCAGAAGCTACATGGACGGCCGCGTTATACTCCCATACAAGATCTCCATTTGTCGTTCAATCCATTCTACCACACCACACAATCAGCAGTAACACATACAGATGCAAGCAAACAAGCAACTGAGAACAGAGCAATTAGTAGTGGCGGAGTTCACGCTTGGCTTGACCACTTGTGCTCTGATCCGCACCAACGTCGACGGCAGCGGCCGCACCTTCCTCCTCTCACCCAACCCCAACCGCCAAAACACACACGCATGAGCATTCGGATTGTAACTTGGCTCTGAGCCAACAATACCGCCATGGCCGAAGCAATTGTAGGTTTGCTGATCAGCAAGCTATGTGCGGCCTTGGGAAAGGAGGCAGCAACCTATGGCGCATCGCTGCTTTGCAGTGAAGGTTCTGTCCTCAGGGGTCTCTTTGGTGAGATTCGTGAAGCCAAGGAGGAGCTTGAGAGTATGCAGGGTTATCTTAAAGGGGCAGAGCGGTTCAAGGACACCGATGAGACAACTGGCCTCTTTGTTGAGAGGATCAGGGGATTTGCTTTCGAGATCGAAGATGTTGTTGACGAGTTCACCTATAAGTTGGAGGACAAGCATGGAGGGTTTGCTGCCAAGATGAAGAAGAGAATCAAGCATGTCAAGACCTGGCGCCGACTTGCGCACAAGTTGAAAGATATCAATGGTAGGCTTCAAGCAGCTAAAGAGAGGAAGGATCACTACGCCATGCCAGAAATCGGCAGAAATGATGGAGGCAGTGCTCATCAAGTTCTCAATTTCACAAGGGACGAGGACCTTGTAGGGATCGCTGAGCACAAGCAACAGTTGATACAATGGCTGACAGGTAATATGAAGGAGGAAAGAAGCAAGATTGCCACTGTGTGGGGCATGCCAGGTGTGGGGAAAACAACTTTGGTTGCTCATGTGTACAAAACTGTAAAAGTATCCTTCGATACCGCTGCATGGGTAACCGTGTCGCAGAGTTATCATGTTGAGGAATTGCTGAAGAAGATTGCTAGAGAATTTGGCATACCAGTTGATGTTTCTAACATGGAGATCAGAAGCCTAGCTGACCATATATGAGTACCTCCAAGGTAAAAGATACATCTTAATTCTAGATGATGTTTGGACTACTGATGTTTGGTCAGAGATAAGGGCTGTCTTTCCATCTAGTGGCCGACTTGTTATCACATCAAGAAAGCATGAAGTTTCATCATTGGCAACTAATATGTCTTCAATTCATTTGGAACCACTTGAAAAAGATAACTCTTGGGAGTTATTCTGCAAATCAGCTTTTTGGAGTGATGCTGACAGAAAGTGTCCACCGGAATTACAGAGCTTGGCTTGGAAATTTGTAAAAAAGTGTGAAGGGTTGCCTATTGCTATAGTATGCATAGGCAGCCTGCTATCTGGAAAAGGTCAAACTTCTGCAGAATGGAAAAAGGTATATGATGAGTTAGAGCTCCAGTTGGTCAAAAATGTGATGCCTCGTGTTGAGACAATTCTAAAAGTCAGCTTGGAGGACCTTCCATATGATTTGAAGAATTGTTTCTTACATTGTGCATTATTCCCAGAAGATTATTTCATCAAGAGGAGGACTGTAATGAGGCATTGGATTGCCGCTGGATTCATCAAGGAAAAGGAGCACAAAACTCTGGAGGAAGTGGCAGAGGGGTACTTGACTGAACTTGTGAACCGAAGCCTACTACAGGTGGTCGAGAGGAATTATGCTGGGCGGTTGAAATGTTGTCAGATGCATGATGTCATACGCCTGGTTGCCCTCAATAAAGCTGGTGAAGAATGCTTTGGTAAAGTATATGATGGCTCTGGAGCATTCTCTATAGAGCGCACACGTCGCATATCAATCCAGAGTGGAAACCTTCAACGGCTTAGTGAATCTGATGCAACACATGTCCGTGCAATCCATGCTTTTAACAGGTCTATCAATATTGATTTGCTGAGGCCTATCCTAGAATCTTCAAACCTGCTGTCAACTTTGGATCTGCAAGGTACTCGTGTCAAGATGCTGCCTACTGAGGTATTCAACTTGTTTAATCTGCGGTATTTGGGCCTTAGGTATACTGATGTTGAAGTTCTCCCTGAAGAAATAGGAAGGTTGCAAAACTTGGAAGTCTTGGATGCTTTCAATGGTGCACTGTCGTACTTGCCAAACAATATTGTAAAACTTCAGAGGTTAAGATACCTTTTTGCATGTAATGTTGGCCAACAAGGAGAACTTAAACCTGTGACTGGTGTAAAGGTTCCTAGTGGTTTAAGGAAATTGACTTCACTGCATGCTCTGCAATGTGTGGAAGCAAGCTCAGAAATTCTGCAGGATGTAGCAGCTTTAAAACAGCTAAGAACATTTGCTGTCTGCAAGGTGAAAACTGAACACTCCGCCGACTTGACAAATGCTATCAAAGAAATGAGACATCTTCTGCATCTAGTAATCGCAGCTACCAATGAGAAGGAGGTGCTGCAGCTGGAAGGACTTTGTTTACCTGTAACGGTTTACAAAGTTGTTTTAGAAGGGCAGCTCGAGAAGACGTCGATACCTCAAGTTATCTCATCTTGGTCCCGCCTTAATAGCCTCACTTATCTGCGTTTGGCATTCTCCAAAATTGATGAGGAATCGTTTTCCAGTCTGTTGATGCTACGTGGTTTATGTTTCCTTGCGCTTGTCAAGGCTTTTGAAGGGAAGAAGCTGCGCTTCACTGCAGGGTCTTTTCCAAAACTTTGGTTTCTATCGATATGGGATGCACCGCAGCTCAACCAAGTTGAAATAGAAGAGGGTGCAATGGCAAGTCTGGCTGAATTCAAGTTGCATGTCTGTCCTGAACTGAAGTTTCTTCCTCATGGCGTTGAGCATCTTACAACCCTAGAAGAATTAAATCTGTTTGACACATCAGAAGAACTCATAGAGAAGCTTCGGCAAAGGAGAGAACCAAATGAATGCAGCGATGATCTTACCAAGATTAGACACATCAGAAGAGTTACTGTTGAACTAACCAAGGAAGGCTTATGGGAAAGGATTCGGTGATTGGAAGGCTTGCTACTGCCCCAGCTATAGCTACAGGTAAGTGTTGGCTGTTCTGTATGACTAAGTAGGCTGTAAGTGATGGATTGGATTCATTTTCTTTCTACACTGTTCATGTATGTGTTTACCCTTTATCTAAGTAAATCGTATTTGTTCACCTAGAAACGTACATATAGCAATATCATGCTTTATTTATCACTTCCTAACTCTATTGGCAGGCCTTGTGATTGTCAGAAGCTGGAGCTGTTCGACTTGCAGAACGCCAGCATCATCTCAAGGGCTGCAGGAGAACAGAGTTCAATGGTGTTGCAAGCAATATTCAACCTTGGAAAAGGAATCGCTACAATCTGCACGAAGAATGAATGTTGCGTGTCATGAGCCGAAATCCAATTTTGGATTGACTGGAGATAGGTAGCGCTTTTCAATTGTTCAAGGGGAGACTTCTTTATTATGAATTTAGTTCTCATGATTGTTTGGAAGCTGGGCTTTCGCCATACCCAGGGTTCAGGCTATGTATTTCCTTGTTTTGTTTGTTGTTACTTTGGTTGGCTTTCATGTCCTGAGCCGTGAGCGATACATGGTGCCATATCTGAGCCATTTTAGTTGCTATGTTTTGTTTCTACATGTAAGACATTTTGGTGTGTTGTAAAGCGGGGATTACTTCCAGCAGCGGAATCTCTAAAGATTGCATGTAAGCAGGCCGAGAACATGACAGTCGTGGCGGGGTGTCGGTGTTCAATGTGTAGGTTGTTCAAGCTATATTTGTTGCCGCTAATCGATTGTTCAGTTGCTTGTTATTTTTGTTTGCTCCTCTCGGACAAGCTCGTTTGTTGTCTCTGACCCATCAGTTAGTTGCTTTAGTCGAAATAGTATTGCCTGAAGAAAAGAACAATGCTACACCCTCAAGGAATAGCTGATAATACTTGTGTTACTGAACCAACAATTTCGCTGTCCTGAATAAGGGTTACTAGTCAAGTGTGTTGTTGTAATCGCTGAGGTAATTAATTATTCTCGACTTGTCTTTCTGAATTCAGACAGCATGTGGTAAAAAACTGAGATTCTTCAAGTTTTGGCATCATATATAGGGATGTTATACATTCAGATACATGAGATACCGAATAACATGCACATATTTTGTAGATTCTATACGCAAGTAGTATCTACAGTTTACATTGACATTGTACTTCATTTGGGGCACCTCCAGCATTTGTTCCTGCACCGTCAGTTAATTCATCACCTTGGGCTGGTCTTGTCTGCGCAAATGTGACCTTGGTCATCGTCTTGAGGATGACGTCCATTGATCCTTGAGAGCCCGGGAGCATGCAAAACTGCTGAAAGACATTATATATGTAGTAGATACTCAAAGACATGACCTGCATACACAAGTGTAGGTATAGTTTGTTTGAGCCTAGCTACCTCATATGCATCAGTGAAATCTCATAGTACGTACCATGATACGAGCCAAGCTAAGCTGGCAAATGATTCAGGCATTATTCATGTAGACCGCTATTCGCTTGCTCTTGATGGCCTTCTTCTTCAGGTTCAGTTGGGACGAAGTTTCACTTTGCTGGTTCCAATGGCATTTCAGAGCGGCCGGAGAACCTAAAACGCCTTAGGGTGTGGCTGGCTGGTAACCTAGTAGTGGAGGTTCGCCACCACATGATTTACTTCAGAGCTGTCAGCATGAGCAATGTATCTGGACCCGGCGACACCGAGATATCAAGTGAGCGAACCGCTGCCTTGCCTTGCCATCCAAAAGAGAGTTTAAACAGCATGCAGCTTCAGTTATAAGTGGATATGAACGATATAGCCATAGAATACACTGACAGCTCGTTTGGCACCTCTCATTTCATTTCATTTGGTTGAAATGAAATCCATACTGGGATTTCAGTTGGTTGAATCATGATTCCAAATCCAAATATCATGTTTGGGTGGCACTAGAATTTATCAATTGAAATGATCTCTACATCCTGTTTGGCTGCCATTTTGGCACGAATTTATAAACCCAGACCAAGCTTGGCTTAGAAAATGAGACAAACATCGTCTTTACAACAAAAAAAAGTATGCTAACATAAAACAAGTTGCATCACACAATCATAAGCAGATCCATAAAGCAAAATCTACATAATCAAATTACAAAGGCATGCACAAGTTGGAACACACAATCATAAGCAGCTCCATAAAGCAAAATCCACATGATCAAATTACAATTGTCATGAACAAGTTGCACATAAGCAGCTGCATATATAAAGGAAAATCCAAATAACCAAATTAAAACTGCCGTTTTGTAGTTTGTGGCTTGGCTTGACTTGCATCAAAGTAAGGCCTGATGAGGGTTGAACTTGTGGCTTCTTTTCTGTCCTGCAAATATGATGAGAAGCATGTAAACAAAGTATCAAATGTAAAGTTGGAGGCGGCAACAAAAGTCACATATATTTTAGTCGCATTTATCATATAAAGAAATAGTAATGATAAGAACAACTTCACATACTTAAGCTGATAAAGGGAAAATTAAATTGCAACAAATCCACCAGTAAGATTTGAAAAATATTTAGTACTACTTGACATGAAAAAAAGGCATGAACCTGAACATGAGGAAGGATCTAGCAGCCCCTGCTCTGTTCCATGCATACAAGGGGTTTTGCCCACACATAGAACTAAAATTGCACGGAAAATGTATCCCTTTCTTTCACGGGAAGAAACAAACACAGAGCCTCATTATCCGAGTCCATGACTGAACCTATTAGTTCTTCCTAATTACTCCTGACCTAAAACAATCAGCTACTGATGCACGTGTACTAAACTGATCTGCTATTGGTGCCAGTGTTAGGCTTTATTTAATTCTACAGATCCTAGTTGTAAGAGCCTTTGGACTAAAACCAAAACATATGGTTCTACAATAATTAACTAAAAGACTGAGACACTAGTATGCTTATTTGATCCTTCTACACAACCTGAAGCTTGTTTTCCATATACTAGTTCTACTAGTAAGTGGCACGTGCCTTGCACGTCGATGACATGCACGCTCATGTTGGCATTTCGTAAAGTATAAAATATTAACAATAAGTTTTCATTTGAGTTCCGTGAGCAGTCATTTAGGCCATTCACTCAGGCCTACCACATCATGATATGGAAGAAGGAATTCCACTATTTGGCCCACTTACGGAAGGAGAAAACGCTGCTGCCGCCCCACCCAGTTCCTGATGACCACTCTATTTGTCCAGCCGCCTCGCCATAGCCTCCTCTCCAGCCACCAGTACGACTGCAGCGACCACTACAATGGCGGCGGCAACCAGATCCGCTGCAGAAAAGGGAATTTTACAGTCAAGAGGAACTATGGTTGCATGCATTGTTTAGGTCATATCCATTTTTACTCATAAAGATTAACTGCATAGAGATAGAATACTGCCTAAATTCAGAGAACATTTTCTTTCTTAGATCAATGGTAGTTGTACTTCTACACTCGTATATCTCACAGTTTGCAACCAACATTCCCTCATCTCTGGCCTTAGAGCATCTCCAACAGCCTTGCTATATTTGGCTAGGATTTGTAAAAACTGAAAATATAGCAACTTGACCCAAAAACATTGCTCCAACAGCCTTTGTATAAGTGGTCCCCCCACAGAATCTTTTACAAAGCTTTGTATATTTGCACCTCCACTTGGTATATTTGCAAAGTCTAGAGTCACTTTGTATAATTTTTAGCAGCCCACTTTTGTTCCATTGACAAGTGGACCCCACTGCCCCCTAGATTCCTGCTGGCCCGCGCTTGGCACATGTCCCCACGTGTCATTGAGAGGCTTGCTAAATTTTATAGCAAGGCTGTTGGAGCAAAAAATTGTTGGGGTTGCTAAATCTTCTCTCTCCTCTTGCTATACCCAGTTTTTAGCAAGTGAGGATAGCAAGGCTGTTGGAGATGCTCTTACAAAGCTACTTAGATTAGTACTAGTTGACATGACAAAATGGCCTGAATCAGAACATGAGCAAGAATCTAGCAACAGATTAAAAAAGCAGCAGCAAAAGTCAAGTACAGATCTTGCTCTATTCCAAGCGCTCCAACTCCAAGAGCACAACCCAGCTACAAACGTCATTTCCTCTCACCAATCCAACAGAAGGAACAAGAGGCATACGTACCTTGCAAGCTGTTGACCTCTGAAATAAGGTAGGTGCAGGGCCTCGGTGGGAGGTCAGAAAGTCGATCTGCTGTCCGGATCCAATGGGCTTGGGGGACGTGTGATGCTGAACAGTCCTGATGATTGAGGATGAAGTTATGGTTAGGGTCCAAGAGGATGAAAAGATGCGTCAGAGGGAGGAAGGGAGGAGAAGAGAAGTGGATGGGAACATGGAACTTACCAGAAGATCAGAGCTCTACGACGGCGCTGAGGTGAATGAATCACACATTATATATTTTCTAGTCCAAACGACTCAATGCGTGGCGACATCAACTGTCCGCCAAGGAAGGAATCCCTCTCTGGTTGCAAGCTAGTCTGGTATATGTTTCACATCACTAGGCGCTAGCAAACTACTGTTGTATACAAGAGCTGAATGGAAGAGCAGTCCAGAGTGTTCCTTCCTCTGCTGTGCATGAAACAGAGGAATAACAGAGAGACAAATACAAACTCTCCCCTTGATGTTTGTTTCTTTACCCCTGGTGAAATAACTGCATTGAGTTGTGGATGCATTGAGTTGTATACAAGAGATGACCTATTCAATCAGAATGACTAATAGAACTGTATGTGCGCAATTAAGGACTAATAGAAAATTTTCAATCTGAATGAAGACATAACCTATTCATGCATCTAACTGAGAAAACTGCATCTGCCAAACATTAGAGAGAGGTGATGATTATTTATTCAGAGGCAAATTCGTCAGCAAAAATTGTTCATCAAGGTAGGGATCCCTCTCTGACAGCAAGCCAAGTCTTTCCACAGGCAGCGACTAAACTAGTCTACTACTGCTAGTATGACTAAATAATTCTTGTACTAACATTTCTGATCCCACCGTTGCTGAATGGAGAAGTCCTCAGTGTGGGATCAGACCCATTTCTTTCTTCCTCTGTTTCTGTTTTGAAAGAAACAAACGATTAAGAGAGAGAAATACAAACTCCCCCCTTTCAAAACAAGCCAAAGTGCAGTAAACGCTAGTTCCTGATAATATATGATTACCTTCATTCTCCACCTGCACCTGCAGCGCACTCCTCTTCCACCGCCACCCCTACGCCTCCACCTTTTGCACCTGCCAATCACCGCCTCTCTCTACACCCAGGATGGCAGGATGTGGTGGTACTCGTCCACCTCTTCTTCATCTTCCATGCCCCTCCACCTTGTTTCAACAGTGCCCGTCTCCAACAGAAAACATCAAGACTCCAAGCAAACCGGATGTGCAGCATTCTAGCGCTGCGAAGCAAATGCTGAGCACTTCACCACTACCTTCCATCTTACATGTCATGGCAAAGGGACCGACAAAAAATTGTAGTTAAGCGCTTGTCACAGTTCTGCCAGGTGATGATACAAAATGAACAAAACGCAGTATATCATAGCAGAGCACATACCATATATATGAAGGTAAAAGAGATTGGTCTGGTTGGAGTTTTCTCATCGCAGCGGCATTGGATCAAGGAGTGACAGCTGAAGAGTGAAGAAGTGTTTGGTTCACTGCAACCAAGGAAAAATAGGATGAGAAATAAGTCAATAAAGATATCACACGGCGAGGGACTTCATGGATACATCATGATCTAAGGATACTCACTAATGTGCTCCATGCAGTTCAACTACTTCTGGCATTGGTACGGTACAACTTGAAAACCTTTTTTTGTGTGGCAGTTACAGTGGCGGAAGAATGCCTGACCCATCCACATCTTTTTGCCAATTCGATTCATTGCTTGCAATGGGATTGATCAACAAAACTGAAGTAACACCATAATTAGCATTAATTAGCTCTACTGGCAGTATGTATCTAACTGAAGTGGGGAAAATGTCAATAAGCATGAGGCACTCACAGATCAGTCACTAATTGAGGCAAGAAGCAACAGAGCAGCAAGAAAATCCTTGGCACAAGTGACACCTGATTGTCATGCACACCAATGCGAACATAAATAAAATAACTACAGAGCTCAATATTAAGATAAAAAAATAGTGTGCTCAGAAAAATGAAGATATTCTGAAGTCTAAAGAGGTACACCCCTGTATTGGGGAACCAAAAAAAAGGTTTCCAACAGTGTTTACGGGATTGGGGAAAGAACAATGACAAATTTAACAAGGGTAATTTCTGTGTAATGTTTTATCAAGATGCAGTGGTCAACATAATATGCTAGTTTTGGTTATTAATAGGTTCTGACAGTTGCACACAGCCTATCACCTCCACTATAATTTGAACAATTCACTACTTCAGCACAAACAGGAGCTATATACCTTCAGACCTGCTACTATTGTGTTGTGTAGTTCGAAGGTTGTTAGTCAGAAACTTTGGAACCATGCGTCAATACTTTTTCCTTAGGCAGTCACCTTCCATACAAATTCAAAGGGAGAACATACCGTTCAGTGATAGCCTGAGATCTGAACAGAGATGAAGTTGCATCCACTGGGCAGTACAATTCTCATGTGGTTGGAAAGATGATCGTAACTGACATGAGCTTCCGACAGTATATTTCTATTTGAAATAGAAACGATTAGAAATAGTGAAAACCGCCAAAATAGGCAGTATGTAGAGTAGACTATTCTGAATCTCTGGTCAGTTCAGTACCTTAGTAAGTAATGGCACAATAACTTCCAAATCACTTGAATGCAAATCATGCCCAAGAATGCATGGCAACTTTTTCCATGATAACAGACTCATAAGATCTGCAAATCATAAAATGACTAATTATATACGAAAATTTAAAAATGATATAATGTAACTGTTGAAAATCCAGGTCAATTCATCAACTTACTGTGCAGCTTTGTGAGTATTTTTGGTGACAACTTGCACAATTTGGAGTACAACTAACATGAAAACCTGCAGTACGTGATTGGGGTTCTCATAAGAATATTCCATGATTTCTTTTTGAGAGAGAATAAGAACATACACGAGTGTAAATAATAATCACTGAATTGTAACAAAGAACCACCTCGTGTTTTTTCAAAGATGAACTAGTGAATACAAAACATATTAGAATATGTGATTCATACAAGACTTTCATACGAGTGGAAGAACACTCACAGCTCAGAAGAACACTCACAGCTCAGAAGCCTCTTCATAGATAGCGCTGACAATGCAAAACTAAAGGGCAAGAGGTTATGTATGGTAGCAATTCAGCACTGAATTTGACAAACTGCATACTTTCATACGAGTAGCAAAACACTGAAAAGTCGTTTTTTTGCCATAATTAGCAATGATGATGTTTTGATCCTCAAACCTCAACTTTCCGAGTACACCACCAAGTCTTTGTGAGTGGCAATCAAATGTAAAGATGAATTATCTAGAACCTTACCTGAGAAAACATGAAGAACACCTGCACTGGCTGCACAACAACCCAAGAGAAATGGTGAATGCAAGAACACCTGTTATCATAGCAATGTAGCAGTGGGTGAGAAAATGGCAAACCTTAATATCATCTGTGAAGCACCGAAGTCTCGTTTATTCCGCAATTATTCTGTGGTGATATTTTGCTCCTCACAACGAAAATAGCCATGTACACCCACTGATTTTTGATGAGTGATGCAGACCGAAATTTAAATACAAAGTATGTACAAGCCTATGAGAACGAACCTAAGAACACCTGCACAACAAGCCAAGAAAATAAGAACACCTGGTATGATAGCAAATGTAGCAGTAGGTGAGAAAATTGCAAACCTTAATATTAGTAGAACACCAAAATCTGATTTAGTCCAAAATCATGCCATGGTGATATTTTTATCGTGACACTCGAATTAGTCATATAAACCACCAAGTCTCTTGATGAGTGACGGACACTGCAATTAAGTACATAGTATGTATAATCCTATGAGAACAAACATAAGAATACCTGCACAGAGAAGAGAACCAAAATTTAACAATTTCTGGGATTTTCTTCTAGAAAGAAAAATAAGGAACTATCAAAAGGCATTTTTTGAACTGAACTTTCAAAAGGCATCGAATGATAATCGCAGAGGTGTTCTCAACTAGTGAGAAGACAAGGGGCATGGAGAAACAAATCATAAGTAATGTTCTAGTAGTACTATTTTCCCAAACGTTAAAATTGTATTCTGATATAGCAGGAGCATAAGTGGATGTAGTTATACAATTGATATAGTAAGGTTCCGGTTTATATGTACTTACCAGACATAAGAATAGGAAGGAAGGACTTGAACGCAAGACCCCCATGTCATGCATGTGGCAAGTGTACATGTATGCAAAGGGAATTACAAGGCTAGAAGAATGTACAAGGGAACTCCAAGGCAGAGGCCTGCATAGTAGATGGAAACAAGCACTGGTCAGATTATTATACAGGAAAAAGAGAGCAAGGGTCGGTCTCTAAGGTTGATTTTTGGGATGTGATGGGGAAGTAATTGTCGTTACCTTGTGTCAGTCTCGAGGTTGCAGTTTGATTTTTGGGATAGTTCCCACTAACCCCCTGCACTGCTGTATTAACTCCTCGTTTTCGCAGTTCCAAACATCTAATTCCTGCAGTGATTTGGGGAGGCCATCCTTGGGAAACGACCGGACGGCGGGACATGAGTCGACCCTTAATGTCTTGAGGTTGGTGAACTTGTGCAGCCCTGCAGGGAGGCTCAGAAGCTTGCTGAAAGACTCAAAGTCAAGTCGCTGGAGGGGTGTGAGGAGGTGAAGGGCGTCCTCTTGCTCTTTGGTGAAGCGATCAATCTTATCCTTATCATAAAGGCTTAGCTGGGTGAGGGAATAAGACATGAAGCTGCAGATGGGTGCAGCGAGGAGGCCCATGTGGTCATCCGTCAAGAGCTTGAATGAACCAAGCTGCTGCAGCTTCTGCCCTTGTACTAATTCATTCTGCAGCTGCACCTGCCTGGGATGGGGATCCCATCCAGCAAAGAATCTAGGGCTGCCAATGACTATTAAATCTCTGAGCTGTCCCCTGGCGGAAAGGAGAGGCCCCAGGCCCTTGCACTTTAGATCCTCTCCACAATTCCCCAGTCTTAATTTGGTGAGAGAGGTGAGGTTTGAAAGGGGCTCCAGAGTCCCCATGCCTTGCACATCCCAAAGATCAAGCTCTTGCAGAGAGGATGGGAAACGGCAGCATGAAGGAGAGCCAGCCGGTAATATCTTGGGACTGCCAAAAATTTGTAACCTCTCGAGGGATCGCAGGGCAGGAAAAAAAGTTGAAGGGGGGTGCACCAGGGCCAGCTCTGGGCCATTTCTGATGCGCAGCTCCCGGAGTGAGTCAGAGAGATTGGCCAGGAAGAGTAGCAACCCATCTTCTTCTTTCTGCTGCTCCACCTCTGATGCTGCCGACGTTCTTCTTTCCAGATCTACCCCCACTGCCAGCTGTGTTATGTTTTCACAATTTATGATACTTAGCATGGAAAGCCTTGGGAGGTGGGTGAGAAGCTTGGTCAATTCCTTCCCACTAGCACCACGAGATTCCTGGACATCAAGACGCTCAACAGGGTGTTGCCATTCGACATCACACCCAACTCCTAATGGCCCAACCAGGGCATCTGCACTATCAAAAACCAATTTCTTCAATGAAGTTAGCATCACAAGGTGCTTGCACTCCAAAGGTGGACACTTTTTGAGTACCATCGACTCGAGCCCTTCCAGTTTATTGAATGCCAAAACCTGATCTAAGTTGTGCAATTCATCCTTCCCAATAACATTGACATGATGGCATGATTCTGAGTTGTACCCAAGCACCCCTAGTAGCTTTACATCCCTTATATTGGCATACTGCAGAGTTTTAGTCCAGGGAATGCGAGCCACTAACAATAACTCTGGGCACCTAGTTATCACAAGCTTTTGCAATTTGGGAAACCAATCAATGTTCCAGTCTTGACCTGATGGGCAAACAGTGTGGTTTGAAAATGGCAACTCCAAGAGTTTAGGGCAGTTTATAATATGTAGTGTTTGCAAAAGAGGAAACATATGATGAGCGTCCTGTGATGGTACCCATTTTTCAAAACTTCCCATGTCAACAAGTTCAAGCCTTATTAGCCTCCAAAAGCATTGCTCTATGACAAAATCCTTCAGTGCGGCAATATGCTCCAATACTAGTGTACGAAGATCCCACATCTTTCCTAAAGGAGGGAGATATTCCCAAGAAACATCAGAGAGATGAAGAGATTGTAGAACTTGAACAACAAGTTCAGTACCCAGCCATGTTGGACAAGAAGGGCATATGTTCCCTTGAATGCACAACTTTTGAAGATATCTATGTGGTTGAAGGCTCTCAAGAATGGCCGCTTCTACACCAGGCTCGGTATTAGACCCCTTACCATCCCAACATAATGTTAAACTCTCCAAGTAGTTTTTCTCTATTAGTTTTGCTCTTTCTGCTTCTTCTTTTGTGCGTATATTCTCAAGGTTATAGATGCCAAGTTCCCTCAGTTCAGTCAAATGTTCTAGTTGACTTGGTTCAAAACCTTCACTTTCTTTGTTGACTATAGACACCTTTAACTCTTGTAATAGTTTGAGTTTACCCACATTGTGAATATGAGAATGAAGCTCATCACTTCGGGTATAAAAATGACGCAATGCTGCAAGGTTGTTCAAGTCTTTGGGCAAATCAAGAATGTGGTACCATGATCCTAGATCCAGAATCTTTAAATGATAAAATCTAGAAATGGGAAGTGGTAAATGCATCTCCCTCCCATACTTTGTCCCCAGACATACGTATCGTAGGTGGACAAGTGTTGGCAAATCATGTAACATGGTCTCCCCAGAATATGGCATGTTATCCAAATGGAGAACGCGGAGAGCATTTGCTTCCTTAAAGAAATCACCCAAAATGTTGGCAAAGCTTTCATCCATTTCCCCAAATAACATCAAAGTATGCAACTGTTTAACTTTCAATCTTGTCTTCAGTTTTCTCAATTGACTCTTAAAGTTTTCACGAGACAGTGTATCATCAACATCTACGATTATAGCCAAGTGGTAGATGCTTGGATAAATTTCTATTGAACCGACATTGGAATGATGCACAATAAGACATTCATGAGATGCAACCTTCAATGCTAAATCATGTAGCAGGTCATGCATTATATAACGACCATAAGTTTCCTCTTTCTTGAAAAATCCATGTGCGACTAGATCGCTTAAATTGCTCAAACCTATATCTTCCAACGTTTGGTTCTGACCAACAGGCTGTAAAATATCTAGTCCTATCCACAAGTTGATTAGCTCAATGGTTCTATACTTGTGATCTTCAGGAAACAATGCAGCAGAAGAGAAACATTGTTGCTGCTGGTAAGGAAGATAGTCATAACTAAGCTTCAAGGCAGGCATAATGTCATTGACACTAGTCTGTTTATCCCATTCTTTACTTTCTAAGACTTTTATCCAATGACTCAAATTAAGACCCTTTCTCAGTAACTTACCAACAGTTTTTGCAGCAAGAGGGGAGCCCTTTAGTTTTTCCATTATCTTATCTCCGGTCTCGAGCAAAAAATTGTGATCACTTATAATGGGCTCGTCGCCAAAAACAAATGCAAGGAACAACTTTCTAAATTCTTTGGATTCCAATCCTTTCAATTCAATGTGACTATGTGTTTCAACCATCTTTGCTATTGCTGGAAAACGAGTCGTGAGTAGAATTATGCTACCTTTTTGTTGTGATGCTTTGAGCGGTAACAATAACCTTTTCCAGTCATCCTCATTACTAATCTCCCACATATCATCCAGTACAAGCAAAAATCTTTTAGATTTTAATCTTTGTTCAATCATCTCTTCAGGCCTACCATCTATTTCCCCTTCAACTCTAGGGATAGATGCCTTAATCTCTTCTAGCAGCTTATTCAAATTGAAACTGAGCGATACACATACCCAAATAACAACTTGAAAATGATTTCGAACTTGTTGGTTTCTATAAATGTGTTGTAACAGAGTTGTCTTCCCTAATCCCCCTGGACCGACAACCGGAAGCACCGTTAGATCCTTGCTATGGTATTTACCCTTGATCATATCATGTATGATGGTATCCATGATATGGTCCCTCCCATACAATTTTGGTTCGATGCTTTGACCAGTTGTGATGGGACGATTACGGGTTATATCTAAAACAGTCATATGGTCACAACACTGCAGAATCTTGGTAACTTCTTTGCGCACAGGTTGCAGTTGCTCTACAATTCGCTTCATTTTTTCAGAGACATCAACCCTATTAAATCCCAAGGTTGGTGTTTCGCGTTGTGGCTCAACACAAAGAGTTAGAGTTGGTTGACCAGAATGTTCATCACGAACATTTGGGGAAGATGAGCAGGGGAGGATTTTACCGAGCTTAGGCATGCATCCGCTGACCTCCTGATTGGCTTTTGGTTCTGAGGAGGAACTGGCATGTGACCTCTCCTGGTTGGCTTTTGGTTCTGAGGAGGAACTGGCATGTGACCTCTCCTGGTTGGCTTTTGGTTCTGAGGAGGAACTGGCATGTGACCTCTCCTGGTTGGCTTTTGGTTCTGAGGAGGAACTGGCATGTGACCTCTCCTGGTTGGCTTTTGGTTCTGAGGAGGAATTAAAATTTGACCTCTGCCTGGCCTTTGGCCAAGCGAAACAGCTGACCCGTTTACCAACAGCTTTGGCGGTGTAACGAGCATTGAGGGCAAAGTCGTGGACGCCACCCTTGGCATGGTGGTCAGAGGCATCACACGTGCCATGGAGCTCGTCGTGGATGCGGAAGTAGTCCAGCTCGTCCAACAAGTCCTCGGCACAGTGCGCCGAGTCCCGCAGCTTCCCCAGCAGCTCCTCCATGGCCTGACCGCATATCTGTTTGCTGGCTGCAAGTTCGAGTGTGGCCTTCACCAGCAGCAGCTCCATCCTGAGGGCCTCAATGTTGAGACCCAAGTTCTTGGTGGCACCCCAAGCCTCCAGCAGGCCATCGGCAACGGGGGCCAGCGCCTTGCCCACCACCCATAGCGCTGCGCTGACAAGAGTGTACATCCTCTGTTGGCGGGCAATAAAGACCTCTCACTCAGGCGAGGCCCTGCTGCACCTGCATCCATGAATCGAAGGGAGCTCATCACTAAGTGCAGCTGCCGTCACCAGTAAAGTAAATACTTCACATTTATAATGTGCCGCTTGACTATATATGGCAGAGCTTCAGGATCCGTAGCATGTGCTTCATTTGTTAATGCTACAGTGTAAAAAATCTTATCCCCGGGGACACCCAATTGGATCTGAAACTGCCTTGAGTTTAAGTTAAAACTCTTGAAGAAATATGATTTTGAATCTAGTTGTAGAAATCCAAACTTAGCATGGAGCTCTATATATGCAGCTGCGGCCAGTAAAGAAAATAGTTTGGATTTACCTCTATTAGTCACAGTGAAAGAAATCAGATTTACCTCTATTAGTTCTTGCTTGCTGCCAGACCTGGGGGAGGAGGAGGGCTGAGCTCCTGCCTGCCCCAGTCGGAGTAGGAGGTGGTCGCTCGCCGGGCCGGTGTCTGCTGCGGCAAGCAAATCAAAATCATCCATCCCCCCTGCGCTCCGGCGAGGACCCCATCGGTCTCGGATCTGCTCACTCTGTTGCTGCGCTGTGGTGAGAAGAGGTGTGGTGGCGGCCGACTGTGGCGAGTGAGGTGTGGAAGCAGGGGAGGCGAGGTGGCGGCGATTCAGGGGAGAAGATTTTATTTTTAGGTGAACTAGGGATTTTATTCAGGGGAGAAGATGGATGGATGGATGGATGATGGGCCTTTTTATTCTTGGCCTTGGGACCGTACCACCAGCAAAAGAAATTCAACTATTATAAATGTCAGTTGGGATACAAGCTCTTTTTTTCTTGCTTATTATTGACAGGGACACAACGTATCTAATTGGAAGTTTCTAAAAAAAAGGTATCTACTTGGACTTGACAAAAAAAAATAAGTTCTTGCATGTAAAATAAATCATTTTTATGTCCTTGTCTCGATGAATTGACCGAGCAACGACCCATGGAGCCGAATTGAATATCTGCACGTGGGCACGGCGTTTTGCCTTTCCAGGCATTTGTTTCTCGATGAACAGTGAATTCAAAATAAAATATTTAAAAATAATAATAAATAATATATGGGAAGCCATCCGGCCTGGTGACCTCTCATATATGGCCGTTGGCCGTTTTTCGGCTATTTTCATTTATTCTTGCAATAAACACGTTGCGAAGAATCAATAGAGGACAACCTTTTAAAGAAATAACAAAATGAGATTTGTCAGTGTCAAGTGCTACTGTCGATGTGCATTATTGGTAGCGCAGTAGGTGACTTGAATGATCTGTTGCTTGTGACACACACAGTACATGGCCCGTGGACTGAAGTATGCTACCGTCGATGTGCATTATTGGTAGCGCAGTAGGTGACTTGAATGATGTGCTGCTTGTGACACACACAGTACATGGCCCGTGGACTGAAGTATCCTACTGTCGATGTGCATTATTGGTAGCGCAGCAGGTGACTTGAATGATGTGCTGCTTGTGACACACACAGTACATGGCCCGTGGACTGAAGTATGCTACTGTCGATGTGCATTATTGGTAGCGCAGTAGGTGACTTGAATGATGTGCTGCTTGTGACACACACACAGTACATGGCCCGTGGACTGAAGTATGCTACTGTCGATGTGCATTATTGGTAGCACAGTAGGTGACTTGAATGATGTGCTGCTTGTGACACACACAGTACATGGCCCGTGGACTGAAGTATGCTACTGTCGATGTGCATTATTGATAGCGTAGTAGGTGACTTGAATGATGTGTTGCTTGTGACACACACAGTACATGGCCCGTGGACTGAAGTATGCTACTGTCGATGTGCATTATTGGTAGCGCAGTAGGTGATTTGAATGATGTACTGCTTGTGACACACACAGTACATGGCCCGTGACTGAAGTAGCAGTCGGTCACAGACGTACACACCCAATATGCGATCTGGATCGGGCATTCATTTTCGTGCTCCCATTGATGCCTTGTGATAAAAACACAAGTGTCTCTATCTTGGGACCAGCCACATGGTGTCCGGCTGTCAATATATAGAATTTTGAGTGTAAAACGTCTATCCCATAGTGTTTTGCAGTACAAGTGCTACGCCCTTTATTTGGAAGCCGAGGCAAAAAAAAAAAATTACTCCCTCCGTCTTCACATATTAGATGTAATACCGTCTTATATCATTAGACGGACGGAGTAGCATAGTGTGCCTGTGTGAACTTGAGCAGACAACGTTTTGTGTAGTAACTTATTACGAGAATTAGGATGCATAGTTCTAAAAATATATACAACTATAGTGTAGTTACTAATCGTTGGAGGCCGCGACGAGGCTATAAACTATAAGAGGCAGTCCCTTGTAAATTTTAGATGGTAAATAAGAGCATCTACAGCCGGACTTGGCAAATCCGGCCCATCAAACGTCTGCGGACGCGTCCGGGCGCGTCTGTGGGCACTGACCGGACACCCCTCATGTTTGCCATCCTGCATCCGTGTATCTCATAACCGGCGTCTTATATCCATACTAGCCATGCACACGTTCATCTATCCTACGTGATTGAACGAGCTGCAAAGGAACACAAGATCCGCTGCAAACGGACATAGACATACTTCACGACATCCAAAAGATCATAGTTCGGCCACGGACAACTTCATAAACCTTCTACAACTAAAAACGATATAAACATTGAGGAGGAGGGGGGGGGGGGGATCACCACTTCCTCGCCGGGCCTTTGCCCTTCCGGTCGCCGGCGCAGCTGTAGGCGTCCGCAGCTGGTGGAGGGTCTTGGTCATCGGACGAGGAGGTGCAGCTGTCGCCGACGTTGGAGTCGGAGAGGACGATGAGCCCCTTTATCCGACGGACCGCCGTGTCCTGCTCCCGCTTCAGCCTTGCCACCCGAGCCTTCTCCGCCGCTGCCTCCTTCGCCTCGTGCTCCGACTGCTCAATGGCTAGCCGGAGCGCCTTGGCGTTCTTCCGTCGGAGGTGGAGAGCGTCCGTCTCCGCCGTCGCGAGGGAGCGGCGGTACACCCAGGCGAGGAGACGCGCGTCCTCGTCGGCGTCCGGCTCCGTCCCGCGGCGGCGGCACGCGGACAGCTCCGCTGCCTCCCTCTCCCGTGCTCGCTGCCTCTCACGGCGCGCGGCACGCGCCTCTGACTCCGGAGTGTGCGTGCGGGCCGGAGGCGCGGGCACAAGTACCCAGCGCTAGCCGCGTGCAGGAGCGTCCGGCGGGGGAAGGAGACGACGCGGGGCCGGCGCGGACTGTGCTGACCGGGCGGAGCTGCGCGTGGGTCGTGAGGGGCCAGCTCCGGCGTCCGCGCGGGTGGTGCGGCGACGCTCCAGATCCGGAGCTGCCGCCGGTCTCTACCTTGGGCCGCTCCAGCGCAATGCGAAGGGCCATCTCCTCCTCGTAGTCGAGCTCCGAGCCAGAGTCGCTCCCGGAGCTTCTCATAGTGGTGGATGGGATCGGAACCGGAGAGGGAGAGGAGTCGACGAACGGAGCGAGAAAGGGAGAGAGTGAGCTAGGGTTTGAGCTCGCCGCCCGGATTGGGGTTTTTTGTGGGGTCCGTGGTGTGCCGGGCCTGTCAGGCGGACGCGCCCGGGCGTGCCCGGGCCGCCCCATATCCGCCCTATATTTGGGCTGGATATGAGGGGTGCTGGTCAGCCCGGGCGTTTGAGGCCCGTTTGAGAGGTCCGGTTCGGTCGAATTTTTTGTGACCGGTCACTGACCGGACGGCCTGTCCGGGCGTTTGAGACGGGTATGAGAGACCCGGCTGTAGATGCTCTAACAAAAGAGAGATCTCCTGCGTCTACATCGTAGACTACTAAGGATGTATGATTTGTTTTATATTCTTTTCTCTCGATACATTAACTCGTTATTGTTCATGATAGGTTAGCCACATCTTACTTGTTATTACTCGATCTGTCAAAAAATATAGTGCATATAGATATTGTCCTAGCCTCCTAGGTCACAGTTTGTAAAAATTGACCTAGTTTTTAAAAGAAAAGATCAAAAAATATGTCTTTCTTTTGTGTGTGATAACCTGTTGCTAGACATGCCTCATGTTTTCTATCCATAATTCCATACTAGCTAGTAAGAATAGATCGATCGCTCAAACTCAAAGAACACTGCTCTCTCAATGTGCGTATGTGTGAAGCGGTCGAGCTTGGAGCCTTTTTTTTTTTTGCGAGAAGGTCGAGCTTGGAGCCATGGAGAAAAGAAGGGGTGAGAGACAACGATATCAAAGCTGGGGCGAGAAAGTATCACGCGGAGACCTCCTTTCATTGGAAAGCAATGTAAGGAATAAGTTATCCATCCACCATTCCACCGTGTGTTTTGTAAAGAAGCCCATGGACTTTGTGCCAAACAATAACTAGCCCTGGGAGTGCTTGTATGCAAAAACATAAGGTTTAATCAGGGGCGGACCCAGTTTTTTTTTTTTTTGAACACAGGGGCGGACCCAGGTTATAGGCTGTGGGGGCAGCCGCCCCCACTCGATTTTTCCAGTAAATTAGAGTTGGTCGTCCGACGTATTCGATGTGCCCCCACTCAGCCCAGTATTTGTTTATTTTCAAAAGCCCGACTCCAAAGAAGAAGCCCGATCCAATCCACAGTGCACAGCCCACAGCGTACGTCACAGGCCTCCTTTCCTGTAGCCTACGCACGAGTTAGCGAGTACACCTTCGCACGATTACTCCCACCTCCACATGTTGCGACAAGTGGCGCACTGCATGCGTGTCACTTGTCGCAACCTGGGAGTTTTCACTTTTTTCGTAGATCCATATTTTCAAAACGTTTTATCTCCTAAACCGTGCGTCCAAATCTCGAACCGTTTTCATCGTTGGCTTTCTCGCGTCGAGATCTTCAAAACTAGATCCCATGTTGATAGGTTTTGACGAACTTTTTTTTTCACGAAAAAAACCAGACGTAAAAAACCGTGCCTCACGCGATAGAAAAAAAAAACAGAAAACGCGTTTGTTTTCCCTTTCCGAGTCGTGCCTCTCGCGAAGGCAAAACCGTGCCTCTCGCGGAAGCAAAACCGTGCCTCTCGCGGAAAAAGAGAGAGAGCAGAAAACACGTTTTTTTCCGTTTCGGGAGAGGCACGGCCGTGCCTCTCGCGATAGCAAAACCGTGCCTCTCGTGGAAGCAAAACCGTGCCTCTTGCGGAAAAAAAAAGAGAGCAGAAAACGCGTTTTTTTCCCTTTCCGAGAGGCATGGCCGTGCCTCTCGCGATAGCAAAACCGTGCCTCTCGTGAAAGCAAAACCGTGCCTCTCGCGGAAAAAAAAAAGAGCAGAAAAAGCGTTTTTTTCCCTTTCCGAGAGGCACGGCCGTGCCTCTCGCGAAGGCAAAACCGTGCCTTTTGCGGAAGCAAAACCGTGCCTCTCGCAAAAAAAAACGCGTTTTTTTCCCTTTTCGAGAGGCACTGTGCCTCTCGCAGAAGCAAAACCGTGCCTCTCGCAAAAAAAAAAACAGAAAATGCGTTTTTTCGCGTAAAAAAAACAGAAAACGCGGTTTTTCGCGCATAATTTTTTTTTGAAATTGTTTTTCGTCCAAAAGCTACGAAAGACCGGTGAAAAACCGGAACACCAAAAAAATCCGGAAAAAACCACTCCAAAAAGACGAAAACGCGTGCGAAAAAATAAAAAAAACAAAATCCGAAGGGAACGCTCAGAGCGCGACACGTGGCGGCGACTGGGAACGCGCCAAGTGGCGGCGCGTGGGAGTGATCGCTGGAACGCTTGCGAGGGGGTGCTCGCTAACTAGTTGCTCCCGCCTACGCACGTTGCCTAGCTTAATCCAATGGCAGATTTCACATACACGCACGCATCGTCCACTCAAATAACTAGGGAATTAGACGGCATACCTTGCTTATCAATTTGGATGATTATGTCAGTTTAAACATTTTTTGTAACATATAAATTTTTGTATGCAACTTTCTACTTATCAGTAATGGTAGTCTAGACCAAAATTTAGCCATTCATTTAACTTTCATTTTTTTCACTTATAAAAGTTGTAGGGAAATAATTGGAGAGATTTTTTTCTTTTAAAAAATCAACAACTTCCAGGGATGCCTGAACTAGTTAATTTGGACAAACTTCCTAGGGATCCATCCGAAAGACTAGAATTCCTACTTGGGTCTGCCCCTGGGTTTAGTCACCAGCCCACGTTCTACATACGACGCCCTGTGTTTGAGTTTCCAAGTTTCCACTGAATGGTAGGTTCCCATGTGATACTTTCTCAAAGAGATAAGGTTAGAAGAGATGGTGGGGTGGGGCCTACATGAATTACTATGGCAGACAGGTAGACATGTGTGATAAGAGCATGGTTAATACTAAAGCCAACAACCAACTATATGGAGTTGTCACTTCATCTATAGCCAACCTAATAGCCAACATGTATAATGGCTAGTTAGTAAGTAGTAGTACTTTATTAATGAGTCTCCTTACAGTCCATCCGGTGAATATGGGCCGTCCGTCGGACAGGATTGGACGGTCTAGATCAAAAGCAATACACTAACGTCACGTGTATTATATGGACGCCCGAGGGGCTTTTTCAGAAGAATTATTTTCAAACAAATCAGGCTTTCCCTTTCAAACTTGTCAAGGGCATTCTAGGTACAAATTTTAGGGATATTTTCGGGACGATTTTATCCATTTCATTCCCGTCACTGCACGGCCCTCCTACGCCGCGAGCGTCGCAAGGGTTTGACCCATCCGGTAGGGTTCATCCCTCGCCGGCAGGATAGAATCACAGAGGAAATACACTGATGGAAATACAGTAACCTTTTACAATCCATCAAATATTTTAACCTCATTATTTGTTGGTCATTTAGGCCGTTCAAAGTTTCTTACAATGATTCGCAATAATATGCAATCGAGTCGATATCCTTGTGATCAACGTTTTAACCACAATACCGAAGAATCAATGATCAACAAATTGATCATATTTCCCAAGAACTACACTTTACTTGACCAAACATCTCTACGTCTCATAACTTGTATGACATTCATACCTGAGCTGGACATTCCAGTCTTCTTTTCTTTCTGCTTTTTACTTTTATAGTTTTACTTCAATATTTCTCTCACTCTCAGAAGAAACATCAATTTTAAGAGTGGCGTGAGCCCCGAACTTTCCTAGGCATGTAAGTCTCATTATATCATTCGGTTTTGTTCTTTCTCTATAAGTTCTCACCACCAACACATGACTGGTGTTCTTCCGGATCTTACACATTTCAGTCTTAAACATAGTTGAACGCTTTACTAGAACTTGCAAACAAAACATTTATTTAGATATCGCATATCTTTTAGCCTTTGTTTGTTTCTGAAAACAATTTTCAGTTCCAAGAATATCACATAACTATCGCAAACATTTTGATGTCCGGGTTTCTCGGAAGCAAGTAGACCGTAATGCTATTCTAGCTTTTGGATCGAAGGACGTGAGTCTCGTTATCCACAACATCAGCAAGAGACTATTGTAAACATGCAGTAGGACAAAAAATCCTTCTTGGCACTTTTAGAGGACGATACTCTCAAACATAAAGTTTCAACCAGATAAATAACAGTCAATCAATTTCAACAACAAAGGTGGAACCGTGAGGCATAATTCTACAACTATAATGCAAACTACACATAGACATTGTTCATAATTAATTTGCACTAGTTATTAAATTTAATACATAATAGTGCTTCCACTCAAATCAATATCTCTCATAATTGATAGTGAGTGATTTAAGATCCAAATCTAGTTCTCAGCCATTGATGTGGACATCACTGATGATGAGAATTTTGACCGGTGGGCAAGGTTTTGCCAATCATATCACCATATGACTCTTTTTCATTTTTCAATGCTTCGTGCTCCGAGCTCAGAACGATTCTGCCAGAACTTCAAGACAACCGAGTGATATCTGCTTGTATGGTCTGACCATCCCCGTCTTGCACCTCACGTCCCGTTTGTACTCATGTGGACATGACGCACTCCGGAACGCTACGTGTTATAGACGGTTGCAACACTGGGAAGAGCACCTTTTAACTTGATATTTACTGTGAGAGATCACCCTAATAATTGACTACTACTCAATCAAAGGGTGCAAACAACAAAGGGATAAACATCTCAGGCAATTCATAATAGCATGATATGGTATAGCCCTGGGCGCCGGGAGTCCTCCATGATCGTCTTCAATCTCCAGTTGAAGCGACGTGATGGCCTATATTTCATTGACGTGGCAACCATTTCAAAAACGTTGCCGTGACGGCAATCTCAGAAAACGTTGCTGTGGCGACCGTTTCAGAAAACGTTGCCGTGGCACCAAAGTCGGAAATTCCGCCGTGGCACGAAATTATAGCTCCTCGTCCCGCGCCTGGTACACCTTCTCCTCATCGGGGTCCTCCGTGTACGTCTTGACACCGTCACCTGTAACCTATCTCTACGATATTTACATTAAGGTGGCAATCTCGTGGCTCCAGCCATCATGCCGTGACGCGCAGGCCACTTAACATTACAACATATAAGCATCTCATACATAAACTCATTATCATGATGAAGGCTATACCACATCATATGCAAACCCTGCAAAACCAAGTTAGACGTCCTCTAATCAGTTTAGCAAATTTTAATTACGTCGCTTCTAGGGTTTCCAGATAAACCTAGCTACCTACGTGCACACCATAAAGCGATGATCCTTGTTGCTAGATTAACTTTTGGGGTGTGTGAAAGAAGAGACTTAATTAAAAATCTCGTTCCCCCACACTAAACTTCGTCTAATACGCGTGACCCCTTAGAAGATCATCCATCTTCATCGCCCTCTTGCATACACGACGGTTCACTATTCTTGACTATGGTGAAGCCCAAGGAACTGTTAGCAGATCGTCGACAGTCAGAGCCGAGCGATTGTCAGAACCTTGTGAAAAGCGACACCATGTCATCAATGAACTGAACCGAAGCAACACTCGAGGGAAGCATAGCAAGAACATCACCCTCACAATCACATGTGATCTGGATCGAAACCTGCATCTACTCATAGAACCGCTCATGATGCCACTGTTGGGAAACATAGTAGAAAACAAAAAAAAATCGCCCTACGATCACCTAGGAACAATATGAAGATGCATATAGGGTTTGGATCAACGATCGTTACCGACTCCGGGAGTGCATCGAAAGTAGACGAGTCGGTGTAGATCGTACTTGGAGTCCCTCGAACGTCGATGACGATCCCGTGAACCGCCCTCGAACGGAAGACTGAAAGCACAACATCTCTACTTGGTTGCAAGCGTACGGTCTTCACGATCCGGCAGTGCTTTGCCGTGCAGGGCTAATCGTGGCCGGAGAATTGGAGGGAAGAGATTAGAACCACACGGGGCTTCTAATTATGAGGACTAGAGGTGGCTAGGGCTTGCTCTAATTAGTCAACTAGGACCAACTAGAACTAGCACTAGATGAACTAGAGGAGGCTCCAAAACTTGTGTACCCATACGGTGGAAATCCTCTAGTATATATAGATTTAGGGGAGAGGGAGGCCTGCCACCAAGGAGGAAGATTCCTCCTTGGTGCGCCGGCCTAAGGGGGGAAGGAGGCCCAATTCGGCCTCCCTAAGAGGGAAAGGGGGGCGCCTCCCCTATTGGGCCTTAGTGGCTCAATTCCTTCTCCACCACTTAGCCTTTTTAGGCCTGTTGATATTAAATTAAATATATATTTGTTATAAACATTTTCAGAGCATTATATATATAATTTAACATCTCCAAAAACATTTTCCACCTATATATATTAATTGGTAATACATGGTATTACCCGATATTCACCGAAACCCTTCCGGTGACCCTGAAACGCTTCCGGAACCTCCCGGAACTATTCCGGATATTAATGAAATAATTCCACAAATATATTCTCATCACTACCGTCCTACTAACACTCAGCGGATCATGATTACCTTAAGCTTGTGACCCCGTAGGTTCGGTAAATCATAGACATGAACAAAACCCCTTCGTTCAATGACCGATAACAGAACCGTGGACATCCATATCGGTCCCTATGATTACATGAATGATATTCGCGTGAACCTTTGGTTATCATGTGATGTTCTCTTTGCTTCGCGATACTTTACAAAACCCAGTGTGCATCGGTATCCTCCCGAGTCATCACCATGCTCACTATACTGTTGCTCCTGTTACCGGTTTTGTTCTTCTTTCTCGTTAACGTGTTCCGGCATCCCCGTGACATAGTCACCTGTCTCTGGCCAGACGATGATGGATGCCGTCACACCGAGAGGGCCCTAAGAATATCTCTCCATCGTCGGAGGAGCAAATCCCACTCTCGAGCTATCCGGTCACTTGTCAAACTTTTCGGTGAGCCTGAAAGTTGTCATTATGATCACCTTGTTACAGATGACGTTTGAGCAACCCCAAAGTCCAATGTCTGGTAGGAAGTGACCGAGACACTCTCATGGTTTGAGGAACTAAAACACATGCTAACACTCCGTGTTATAACAAATGATTTCATATGATATAATCACAAAGTATAATAGATAAGTTTGGGTCGATTCAATATGATCGTTCTTCTAACATCATACCCTCAATGTTCTTTTAGGACTATCGTTACACTTAACGATATCCTAAGATACAGAAAACGTGATCACCAACAACACTTGAGCCAGTCTTAGAGGCGAGACCAGGAACCTATTGTTTACCGTTTATCATTTCACACGTCCATATGAATTTTCCATTGAATCGCATATTCCAGGATCATAGCAGTTATAGCATGAAATATAATTTCTTAATTATGAATAATGAAAATATAATAATACAATATTATTGCCTCTAGGGCATATTTCCAACAATACAGTTATAACATAAAAATTGAAGATTTATTTTTTCAATTTGGCTGATAGGTGAGACTTGGTTGGTTTTGGTTAGGGAGCGATGATAATCTATTAATTGAGGAATGTAGTATGAACAGTTGATAGCTTATATGTTGGTCAATATTTATGATGCTCTTCATATGTGATACGTCTCCGACGTATCTATAATTTTTGATTGTTCATTGCTATTATATTATCAATTTTGAATGTTTTATATGTATTTACATTCTATTTTATATCATTTTTGGGAACTAACCTATTAACCCAGTGCCTAGTGCCAGTTGCTGTGTTTTGCATGTTTTTGGTTTTCCAGAAATCAATACCAAACGGAGTCCAAACGCTACGAAACTTTTTGATGATTTTTTTCTAGACATAAGAGACCCTGGAAGCTTCGGGAGGAGATCAAAAGGCAAATGAGGAGACGACAAGGCAATATGGCGCGCCCTGATGCCTTGTGGGCCCCTCGTGGCTCTGTCTGACGTAATCCCACTTCTATAAATTCTTAAATATTGGGAAAACAACAGAGAGCCACCCGAAATAACTTTTCCGCCGCCGCAAGTCTCTGTTCTTCCGCGATCCCATCTGGAGGCCTTTTCCAGCACCCTGTTGGAGGGGGAATCGATCACGGAGGGCTTCTACATCAACCTTGATGTCCTACCGATGATGTGTGAGTAGTTCACCATATACCTATGGGTCCATAGCTAGTAGCTAGATGTCTTCTTATCTCTCTTTGATCTTCAATACCATGTTCTGCTCAATCTTCTTAGAGTTCTATCCGATGTAATCTTCTTTTGCGGTGTGTTTGTTGGGATCCGAGCAATTGTGGGTTTATGATCAGATTATTCATAAAAAGTATTTGAGTCTTCTCTAAACTCATTTATGCATGATTGTTATAGCTTTGTATTTCTCTCCGATTTACCCGTTTGGTTTGGCCAACTAGATTGGTTTAGCTTCAGTGAGAGAGGTGCTTTGAAATGGTTTCAATCTTGCGATGCTCTATATCCCAGTGATAAAGTAGGGGACAAGACACGTATTTGTATTGTTACCATTAAGAATAAAACGATGGGGTTTATTCATATTAGTTGAGATTACTTTGTCTACATCATGTCATCTTGCTTAAGGCGTTGCTCTGTTTTCATTAACTTAATACCCTAGATGCATGCTGTATAGCGGTGATGGGTAGAGTAATAGTAGTAGATGCAGGCAGGAGTCGGTCTACTTGTCTTGGACGTGATGACTATATACATGATCATTGCCATGAATCCGTCATAACTATGCGCTTTTCTATCAATTGTCCAACAATAATTTGTTTACCGACCGTATGCTATGTGTTCGAGCGAGAAGGCTCTAGTGAAAACTATGCCCCCCGGGTCTACCTAAAATATAAAAAGAAACAAATATATATTCTCTGAATTTTATTTATTTTTATTTTCTTTTGCAATTTATCTATCTACCATTACAAGATTTAATCCTTGCAAGTAACGAGTTAAGGGGATTGACAATCCTCTTGCCTGTGTTGGGTGCAAGTATTTGTTTTTGTGTGTGCAGGTGTTGTTCACGAGGCTTTGCGTGATTCTCCTACTGGTTTGATAAGCTTGATTCTCACCGAGGAAAATACTTATCTCTATTGTACTGCATCTTCTCTCCTCTTCGGGGAAAATCCCAACGCAGCTCACAAGTAGCCATGTGCAATTCTCTAATCCTCATAATGAGAAGCCCAGTGTGGTTCTAATCCCCTCACTCTAATTCTCCGACGATGATTAGCTCTGGACGGCCAAGCGCTGCGTGATCGTGAAGGCTGCACACTTGCAACAAAGTAGAGAGATCATGCTTTCGGTCTTTTGTTCGAGGGGTTGTTCATGGGCGGTTCGCGGGATCGTTCATCGACAGTTCGTGGGACTCCAAGTACGATCTACACCGACACGTTCTTCTTCCGCTACAACTCGGTGACGGTAACGATCGTTATCAAAACCCGTTCTGCATCTTCATATTGATCCTGGTTGTGCGTAGGTGCGATTTTTTTTGTTTTCTACTACGTTTCCCAACGGAATTATGGGAGGGGGTCTCTGCGGCAGACATGGAGAAGCACTATCTATGGACGCGGGACAAGTATTGGGCAGAGCACCTCAATGAAGCGATGTTAGCTTGGGTCAGAAGTGTTCCAATAGCGCAGTGTTCTCTCCCAGCGATGGAGAAGATAGCAGAGACGCGGTTCAATGACCTCGCGGTGTGCATCCTGACGGAGGCGACCCCGGATGAGAGGCTGAGGATTTGGCCGGGTCTGAGTCCAACCACCATACCCATGTTGGGTGAGGTAGTTCAATGTGCTTTTCGAGATGCTAAATCTCCGATTCCTGAGAAAGCGTCCCGTTGGTCCCCGTTCGTTCCATACACTAGTAATTCATGTAGTATGTGCGGCTTCTACTAACGCTCTACGTGTTGAACATCGCCCGCCACTCTTCTCACTTCTAAACAAATCGTGAAACCATTAATTATGTGTGATGAGCGACATATATATGCTTGTTATTGTAATGCACTTGTTATATTTAATTTATAACTACTACTTTTCATTAATCTGACATCATTGTAATGTATTGCGTGTATGTGGATCATTGATAAAACTAGAATTTATGTATCCGATGCTATCTGATGATCTAATCCAGGTGCAATATGTTGAAATATAATCAATTCGGCATGGATTAATATCTATGGCGGGCGGTACAAAGCACCCGCCATTGCTACATAGAATAACTGTGGCAGGTGTCGCCTCCCGCCCGCCACTGCAGGTGCTCTACCAGTGGTGGGCGTGCACCCGCCACTGATGCGGTTATAATAGTGGCGGAGGTCGGTGGCGGGCGCCCCAGGGAGCCTTGCCCGCCAATGCTAGCCTTTTCCCGCGCGCCACTGCTAGGCATCCCTGCAGTAGTGATGAGGCTGTCGCGGGACGTCACCGGACTATACTTGTAAAAGAGGTTGGCAGCGTTGCGTAACATAAAGGGTGACAGGTGGTCGTTGCAGAAGGATGCGGCGGTGGGCATAGCTGGATGCACCAAGGTGAGAGGATTCAGGTCGTAGCTGCGGAGATGTGCAAGGATGCAGGGTGACACTTGCTTGGCGACTCGGTGGATGAACGACGGGCTTAGGATGTCACGACGGAGATGCTTGCAGACGGCGGCCCAGCGTACCAAGGTTAAAACATTGGAGCGTGCCACAATCTCGATGAGGACATCGGTCGGGAGCAGGACATGGCCAGGATCTCCGGGAGCGGCGCATGCATGTTGTGTTTGTCGGTGCTCCCTTGGTGCCATGTGACCGACACGCATACCACAGAAAAATGAAGGGGCATAGGACCCGCTGGCATTATTATATATTGAAGCGAACAGTACAGAAGGAAAGACTATTGAATTCATGCTCCAGCCAACTCATCCAAAAGTCTGAACTGATGAAGAGAGACGGGCAATATATTTTAACACCCCACTCTGACGTCTAGGCTTATTTAATTCTTAGACGTGAGATTTATGTAGGCCGTAGAATCCTTTTTTTAATACTGCGTTGGCAGGTTCTTGAAATCAAGAACTTCTGGTTCGGATACCATATTAAATTCATGCTCAAGCCAATTCATTCAAAAGTTTGAACTGATGAAGAGAGGCGAGCAATATATTTCAACAAATTTGAATTGTTTGAGTTGGACAGGGAAACCAACGATCCGTACCCAATGCTCCATCTTCTGATCCGTACTACATGTTATTATGTCGGACAGCAGCTGGACGTGCGTACGCGATGCAATTGCAATGCTAGTCCTCGGGACGTACGAACCGGGTGTGGCGTTGCACCGCCCGGCTTGCTTGCTCAGAAGAATTAAATAGCTCTTGGGCCAAGACGATCGATCGAGACCCCTACGCTAAATTTGCGGCGTCGTCGGTGCCTTCGCGCTCTGTGGAGTATAGACACATACAATCGAGAGATGGCCCAACGCCAGCAGAACGACCCCATTATTTAGCCACTTCTCCCATCCACGGCACAAGCTCGTGAAGCGGCACTACACCAGGTAGTTCTGCTGCGACATGTCCTAGGAGGACCTATCCGGCACCGCGACTGCCGCGCCGGCTGCGACTTCGCCATCTACGTGCGACGCTACGCATGACCTCACGCTGGCCGTTGCCAAAGGCCACTGTGCTGCGTGCGACGCTCACGACATGCTCGTCGTACTACCGCTGCATGACGTGTAACGTCGACTTCTACATCTCATGTGCAGCGACCATCGGCGACAAGAACAGCGGTGATGAAGCTCAAGTAGCCCTTGAGGCTGAGATTGTACGGTCAAGGATCCAGGAGCAGGTTAGACACGCCGTGTTGGACCTGTGGAGCCCTTCTTGTAAGTTCCCTTTGCATGCCTAGACTGGGGTTGCTGCCGCGTCCAAATTTTGACTAACATTATATTTCTTCTTAGATTTCAGCATATACATTGCGTTTTGGAAGCATGTTTATGATGTTTCTAACTTTTTCCATTAACTGTACAGATATGGTACGGAGAGAGTACTTTTTTTTTAGGGTACGGAGAGAGTACTTCTAGATGTGACTAGTAAAACGCTCGTACGTTGCTATGGGCTACAATGCATATACTTTAGGAAACATCTCTGGTCTGAACTCTTAATCCAATTATGCCCCTCAATCTAGTCTATTACACCTACTGTTTTTTTTAAATGCACTCTTTGTTATATTGGTTGTTGGTATATCATGGAGAAAAAAATGAGCTACAAAATAAAATTCACTAATTATACATGCATGACCTTGTTATCAAGAATGATTGCTTACATAATTTTTGGAACGTGTATTTCCATACATATCCATTTGAAAAAAACAACAATATTTATATTAACAAAAATCTGATAGTTTGTACAATTCGTGAATGTATGTGGTTAATATGCAATTGTGAAAAAAAGAAAAAAAGGTCTATGGGAAGTCGTTTACTAATGACATGACATAACTGATCTTTTGATTTCCTTGGGATAGAATGCAAGATCTAACAATGCAAATCAATAATACATGCACACTCTCCTCTTGTGAATGTCTTCTCCGATACGCCCTACAACCTAGATAGTTGTCACCTGTCGAAATCAATGGACATCATCTTCCTCGACTATGAGGCAGCCCTGCTTATGACGAACCTACAAAAGTTGGAATTAATGAATGAAAGCACCATGCAATTGAAGCTTGATAATCACAAAATGCATGACTACTTGGTAGCAGAGGTTAGATAACTACGGATTAAAACATATCAAGCATGGCCAATGCTTTTTAACTAATAATCACCTTGTCGTCCTCCGTAGCCTATACTTACATGGTTACCTGGACAATAACATACTTATTTTCTAAATTGCATAATTGAAAAGAAATCATGAACTATAGGCAAAAAGAATGACGGACCAAGCATTACAGATTAGGCAGATCATGTGACCTTCATTGGCATGCATGCTAGTACTAATCAAAAGTTATGTGTGCCTTAGGACCTACTATAGGAACGGTCCTGTGGGCGCTGGCTCGTTGGTGGCCGACATCTTATCATAAGATCATAGCATTCTTCTCTTGAGTTTTTCATTTTCGTTTCCATTTTCTTTCTTTTCCATGTACAACTGGCGTGCTCTCTCCCTTCCTCTATCAATGAAAATGCAGCTCTCCTGTGTATTTTCTATGGTGCATTCATGTCTGTTTTTTTAAACTTGATACATGAACTCAAATCCTAAGGTTGAATAGATGATATATAATACAATGATAGAAATACGTACAACCTCAGTTTAGCTCCCTAAATCTGTTACTTTTCTAGCTAATCATACCAGATGAAGTAACTTTGGAACATCTATATAAAGCTACATGTGATATGTAAACATCTCAACACAGTCAAACAGAAACTGAGTGGCAAAAAAGAAGTAATATCTATTTTTCATTACCTTGTGACCTCAGCAGCCTCATTGTTCAGAAATGGTGTTCCTTCCAACCACGATCAATAGAAAATGGATCATACTGTTACACAGTAAATAGTTATAACACCGGAATTGAGCTATTGATCTGTTTTATACCAACATTTCAGTTTATCAGTAGCTTTTGGTGGAACATGTTGCAGACGACATCAATCCGTTTGAATGTTGATTGGGTTAGGAAGATGGAGGTAGAGGTCCGCTAGGAGATGTGGGTGATGGAACCTGCTGAGGTCGTTGAAGTGGACATCCATGGCGGCCTCCTTCTGAGCGTTGACACATGAACTCATCCGTTGATGTCAAATAGACATGTGAAGATTCTCCACAACTCGCTTTGTGCTCTTAGGGTGGTAGCTGTTGGGTTGATCCATCTGTCCTCGTCCGGCTGTCCGCCGCAGCACTAGCCCCATGATGGAAATAATGCATGGATAGGAAGATGATGGTAGGAGGGAGATCGATCAGGTGAAGGTTGCACGGGTGAGGACTCTTACTGCAACTGCCTCTCCACGGGTACCTTGCCATGTCTCCTCCTCCTGCCAGTGTCACCCTCCTTATCGTACCTCGTCCACCTACAAGCGTTATCCATTAGAGGCATTGGGGTGGGATCCCACTTGGCTGCTCTACTCACATGGCTCCGAATCTACCGTGGGTTCCTCTTCCGGACATGGCTCCATCCATGACCATAGGATCCGGGGAGGTGACCACACCACAGCCCCGGCGGCAGCCTATCCCTACCCCCAGATGCGTCACCCGAGGGCGGCGACTTCCCACATCGCATCCCCAGAGCTGCGCCGGTGGTCCAACGCTCCTGTCCTGTCACCCACTCTCTTTCCACACTTGATGCATAAGGATGATGCACGGTGGTGACCAGATCGACCATGAGGCACGCTCCTTGGGCACCTCATGTGATGACGCACGGCAGCGACCGATCAACCATGAGGCGTGTTGCTGTTTCAGAGGATGTTAGCCCAACGCTGCTGCAGACAACAAATTGTCGCGGGGGTGGGGGGGGGGGGTCGAAAGGACGACGGTGTTTTCTGTTTTTTTCTTTTCCTTTTGCGTGAGGCAATGGAGTTGGGTTTTTTTTTGTACGTGTGGGGAGGTGGGAGCTGATGGTTTTTTTTCATAGGGGGGATCAAGGTGAGGGGAATTGGACGTACCACGTACGATCCTCAACTCCCGTCTAATAGTAAAAATACGGTTGAAAAAACTTTCTACTATTAATTATTTGCATCCCAAATTAAGTGTCTGACTAATTATTTAATTGCATTCATGGCTCGATTTCATAATTGATTTGGCGTGAAAAAGTCCCTACTTAAACAGACTTAATTAATTTTCTGGCTAATTAATTGCATTAATGACTTGATTTCCAAATTGATTCGAGTACCAACGAAACGACTTATAGACTCCCCATTTGTTTTCTTCTTTTCATTTTTGCGTGAGCCAAGGAAGATGAGTTTCTTTGTGCGTGTGGGGAGGTGGGAGCTGATGGGTATTTTCGTAGGGGATCAAGGGAAGGAGGGTTGGATGTACCACGTATAATCCCCAACTCCCCATTAATATTAGAAATCCGACTGAAAAAACTTCGTACTATTAATTATCTTCATCCTTAATTAAGTGTCTGTTTAATTAATTAATTGCATTAATGGCTCGATTTCATAATTGATTTGGTGCAAAAAAATCTCTATTTAAATGGACTTAATTAATTGCACTCGTAATTAATTGTCTGGCTAATTAATTGCATTAATGGCTTGGTTTTCAAATTGATTCGATGCTTGGTTTTCAATTTTTTTTCTCATTAATGACTGGGTACCAACGAAACGCCGTATGAACTCTCAGTTAGTTTTTTTCTTCTTTTTGCGTGAGGCGAGGGAGCTTATTTTTTTGTGCGTGTGGGGAGGTGGGAGTTGATGTTTTTTCATAGGGGGATCAAGGGAAGAATAGGTGGATGTACCACGTACAATCCCTAACTCCACTTTAATAGTAGAGATACAATTGAAAAAGCTTCGTACTATTAATTATCTGCATCCCTAAATAAGTGACTGACTAAATAATTAATTGCATTAATTGTTCGATTTGATTATTGAATTGACGTGAAATAAATCCATAATTAAATTTAATTAATTAATTGCATGCACGCGTAATTATTTGTCTGGGTAATTAGTTGCATTAATGGTTTGATTTCCAAACTGATTTGGTGCTTCGTTTCCAATTTTTCTTTGCATTAATGACTGAGCACCAGTGAAACGACGTACAGACTCCCCCTTTAGGAGTAGAGCATCCCTAATTATGTGACTGACTAAATAATTAATTGTATTAATTTTTCGATTTCATTATTGATTTGACGCGAAATAAATCCATACTTAAATGGAATTAATTAATTGCATGCACGCGTAATTATTTACTCGCTAATTAATTGCATTAATGGTTTGATTTTAAAATTGATTTGGTGCTTACTTTCCAATTTTTCTTTGTCTTAATGACTGAGTACCAACCAAATGACATACAGAATCCCCCTTTAGGAGTAGAGATTTGGTGCTTCGTTTCCAATTTTTCTTTGCATTAATGACTGAGTACCAGTGAAACGACGTATAGACTCCCCCTTTAGGAGTAGAGCATCCCTAATTATGTGACTGACTAAATAATTAATTGTATTAATTGTTCGATTTCATTATTGATTTGACGCGAAATAAATCCATACTTAAATGGAATTAATTAATTGCATGCACGTGTAATTATTTACTGGCTAATTAATTGCATTAATGGTTTGATTTTAAAATTGATTTGGTGCTTACTTTCCAATTTTTCTTTGTCTTAATGACTGAGTACCAACCAAATGACGTACAGACTCCCCCTTTAGGAGTAGAGATTGATTCGGTGCTTGGTTTCCAAATTGTTTTCTCTACTCCTAAAGGGGGAGTTGGTAGCTTCTTGTCTCGGTTGTTTTTCGTCATCCCTCCCACTGTTTTTTTTTCGTCCGTTGTTTTCTTCGATCCCACCACCCACCGGTTTTCCGACACGAAAGCAAAATACAATCCCCAAAAACATCGTCCCTCGCAGACCCAAACCCTCGACCCCCCTTCCCCCCAACCCTCCATCAGGACAGAGCCCTCCACCACCGCGCCCGCCCCCCCTCCAGCGCCGCCTCCCTCGTCCCCGGCAACGGCGCTCGTCCCTCCATGGCCTTGAAGGCAGCTCCGCCCAGAGGTTTGCCCTGCAGGTCTCAAGGGAGTTCATGCGGCTGCTGGACCCACAGGCGAGTTCAAGCGCCGCTGCTGGAGGCGATCTAGACGGGAGGCTAGACGAGGAGGCGATCGACAATTTGCTGAATGGGGAGGGCATGGAGGTATGTTGTTTTCTTGCGTGTGTTTCATGGCGATATGAAATATGCTGGGAACGAGTTTTGATGATGTGCAGCTTTGTCTCACCGATCAGCTCTTTCTTGGGAGCCAGATTATATATTGTATATAATGCCCTGTGGTGAAATTCAACTTCTGAACTCGACTCAATCTTTTTCAGGGAAATGTGTTTGTGATATACTCTTTGCCATGTTCTTGCATATGACGAATTCATGATGTCCTTGTTAGATTCTAGATCCCTTTGCTAACGGTGGCCATAAGAATAGTTCTTCGTACTGTTTTTAGGGGAAATTCTCCACTGTTTTAAGAATGAATATTTCTCTAAATTTACATTCGCAGGATGTAAAAGATGTCTTGTGATTCTGTGTAGAGGGACTGCTACTTATCTGGCAGCAGTATAGTTGACTTGGCATCTCAACCAGAATGTTCGCTTTTGGCATTTCATTTGATGCAACTATTTTTTCTCTTTCTAAACTGAAATGCAAACCCACTTTTGCAAGATAATGAACATCATGGCCTTTGCATCTATGTAATAAATGGTTAATGCTCCCCCTCCCTCAATAATTACTTTTGCTTATCTATCCATTGGTATGTTTCGTTTCCTACAATAACTGTGGATCAAAACACACTTATGAGCAAAGGAAAAACTTTCTTTACCCCACCCCCCATGGAAGTAGTATTTCTGTGCTTAGTTTTTACTTTGCCTCATATTGTGGATTTCTGTCATCATTTTATTTATTTTGTTTGTTAGGTCCTATTTTTTCTGAACTAACCTCTCTGAGTAAATAAACACCCCACACGGGGCAGTGACGTATCCTGCTAACTTTTCAGGACATTGTCAAAACATCGATACCAAAAGCTTATTCCAAGGAGATTTTTTATGACTTAATAATGGAGTGTATTGAACAATACCGAAAGTGGCTGTCAGATAACGGAGACAAGTTAGATAAGGAAAAAATGAGCAGTACCTGCAGCAGCTTGTACCCATGGCAGACCTTACTTTGGTTTATGTCAAGGAGCCTGAGAATTTGTCCAAGATAATGAAACTCATGTACAAGGTCGGAGAATATGGTCCACCTCCCAGTGGTGTCATTCATGCTATATCTCCTCGTCTTTATCAGAGTACCATGGAGCAACTGTAAACCTCAAAATCCAATCCCCAAAAACCTCGTCCCTCGCAGCCCCAAACCATCGACCCCCCTTCCCCCCAATCCTCCATCAGGACAGAGCCCTCCACCACCGCGCCCGCCCCCCCCCCCTCCAGCGCTGCCTCCCTCGTCCCCGGCGACGGCGCTCGTCCCTCCATGGCCGGATCCGCGGCAGTGGCGTCGCGGTGTCTCCACCCACCGCGCGCACGACCTGGCCTGCCCAGATCCGATCTGGAAACGCTCCCCCCACCCCCTCCCTCCGGCTGTTGCGTCCTCCGGCCCGGCGCGGCTGCATGAGCTCGAGGGGGTCCTCCCCAGGCCACCTCCTCCCTCGGCTGCACGCTCTCCTCTCGTGCTGATGCTGATGGTGTGGGCGCGGCTCTGGGTGGTGGAGGAGTCAGGCGAGCCGAGTCTCCAGGCGCCGCCTTCAGCGCACGTGGCGTCGTCGGGCGCCGATGATGGTACTTCGGTGACCGCGACGACGGATGATTTCTACCAGCTGCCACTATGGGCCTTGAAGGCAGCTCCGCCCAGAGGTTTTCCCTACAGGTCTCAAGGGAGTTCATGCGGCTGCTGGACCCACAGGCGAGTTCAAGCGCCGCTGCTGGAGGCGATCTAGACGGGAGGCTAGACGAGGAGGCGATCGACAATTTGCTGAATGGGGAGGGCATGGAGGTATGTTGTTTTCTTGCGTGTGTTTCATGGCGATATGAAATATGCTGGGAAAGAGTTTTGATGATGTGCAGCATTGTCCCACCGATCAGCTCTTTCTTGGGAGCCAGATTATATATTGTATATAATGCCCTGTGGTGAAATTCAACTTCTGAACTCGACTCAATCTTTTTCAGGGAAATGTGTTTGTGATATACTCTTTGCCATGTCCTTGCATATGACGAATTCATGATGTCCTTGTTAGATTCTAGATCCCTTTGCTAACGGTGGACATAAGAATAGTTCTTCGTACTGTTTTTAGATTCTCCACTGTTTTAAGAATGAATATTTCTCTAAATTTACATTCGCAGGATGTAAAAGATGTCTTGTGATTCTGTGTAGAGGGACTGCTACTTATCTGGCAGCAGTATAGTTGACTTGGCATCTCAACCAGATAGTTCGCTTTTGGCATTTCATTTGCTGCAACTAATTTTTCTCTTTCTAAACTGAAATGCAAACCCACTTTTGCAAGATAATGAACATCATGGCCTTTGCATCTATGTAATAAATGGTTAATGCTCCCCCTCCCTCAATAATTACTTTTGCTTATCTATCCATTGGTATGTTTCGTTTCCTACAATAACTGTGGATCAAAACACACTTATGAGCAAAGGAAAAACTTTCTTTACCCCACCCCCCATGGAAGTAGTATTTCTGTGCTTAGTTTTTACTTTGCCTCATATTGTGGATTTCTGTCATCATTTTATTTATTTTGTTTGTCAGGTCCTATTTTTTCTGAACTAACCTCTCTGAGTAAATAAACACCCCACACGGGGCAGTGACGTATCCTGCTAACTTTTCAGGACATTGTCAAAACATCGATACCAAAAGCTTATTCCATGGAGATTTTTTATGACTTAATAATGGAGTGTATTGAACAATACCGAAAGTGGCTGTCAGATAACGGAGACAAGTTAGATAAGGAAAAAAATGAGCAGTACCTGCAGCAGCTTGTACCCATGGCAGACCTTACTTTGGTTTATGTCAAGGATCCTGAGAATTTGTCCAAGATAATGAAACTCATGTACAAGGTCGGAGAATATGGTCCACCTCCCAGTGGTGTCATTCATGCTATATCTCCTCGTCTTTATCAGAGTACCATGGAGCAACTGTAAACCTCAAAATCCAATCCCCAAAAACCTCGTCCCTCGCAGCCCCAAACCCTCGACCCCCTTCCCCCCAATCCTCCATCAGGACAGAGCCCTCCACCACCGCGCCCCCCCCCTCCAGCGCCGCCTCCCTCCTCCCCGACGACGACGCTCGTCCCTCCATGGCCGGATCTGCGGCAGCGGCGTCGTGGTGTCTCCACCCACCGCGCGCACGACCTGGACTGCCCAGATCCGATCTAGAAACGCTCCCCCCACCCCCTCCCTCCGGCTGTTGCGTCCTCCGGGCGGCGCGGCTGCATGAGCTCGAGGGGGTCCTCCCCAGGCCACCTCCTCCCTCAGCTGCACCCTCTCCTCTCGTGCTGATGCTGATGGTGTGGGCGCGACTCTGGGTGGTGGAGGAGTCAGGCGAGCCGAGTCTCCGGGCGCCGCCTTCAGCCCCTGGCGCCGCCTTCAGCGCACGTGGCGTCGTCGGGCGCCGATGATGGTACTTCGGTGACCGCGACGACGGATGATTTCTACCAGCTGCCGCTGTGGGCCTTGAAGGCAGCTCCGCCCAGAGGTTTGCCCTATAGGTCTCAAGGGAGTTCATGCGGGTGCTGGACCCACAGGCGAGTTCAAGCGCCGCTGCTGGAGGCGATCTAGACGGGAGGCTAGACGAGGAGGCGATCGACAATTTGCTGAATGGGGAGGGCATGGAGGTATGTTGTTTTCTTGCGTGTGTTTCATGGCGATATGAAATATGCTGGGAAAGAGTTTTGATGATGTGCAGCATTGTCCCACCGATCAGCTCTTTCTTGGGAGCCAGATTATATATTGTATATAATGCCCTGTGGTGAAATTCAACTTCTGAACTCGACTCAATCTTTTTCAGGGAAATGTGTTTGTGATATACTCTTTGCCATGTCCTTGCATATGACGAATTCATGATGTCCTTGTTAGATTCTAGATCCCTTTGCTAACGGTGGACATAAGAATAGTTCTTCGTACTGTTTTTAGATTCTCCACTGTTTTAAGAATGAATATTTCTCTAAATTTACATTCGCAGGATGTAAAAGATGTCTTGTGATTCTGTGTAGAGGGACTGCTACTTATCTGGCAGCAGTATAGTTGACTTGGCATCTCAACCAGATAGTTCGCTTTTGGCATTTCATTTGCTGCAACTAATTTTTCTCTTTCTAAACTGAAATGCAAACCCACTTTTGCAATATAATGAACATCATGGCCTTTGTATCTATGTCATAAATGGTTAATGCTCCCCCTCCCTCAATAATTACTTTTGCTTATCTATCCATTGGTATGTTTCGTTTCCTACAATAACTGTGGATCAAAACACACTTATGAGCAAAGGAAAAACTTTCTTTACCCCACCCCCATGGAAGTAGTATTTCTATGCTTAGTTTTTACTTTGCCTCATATTGTGGATTTCTGTCATCATTTTATTTATTTTGTTTGTCAGGTCCTATTTTTTCTGAACTAACCTCTCTGAGTAAATAAACACCCCACACGGGGCAGTGACGTATCCTGCTAACTTTTCAGGACATTGTCAAAACATCGATACAAAAAGCTTATTCCAAGGAGATTTTTTATGACTTAATAATGGAGTGTATTGAACAATACCGAAAGTAGCTGACAGATAACGAAGACAAGTTAGATAAGGAAAAAAAAATGAGCAGTACCTGTAGCAGCTTGTACCCGTGGCAGACCTTACTTTGGTTTATGTCAAGAAGCCTGAGAATTTGTCCAAGATAATGAAACTCATGTACAAGGTCGGAGAATATGGTCCACCTCCCAGTGGTGTCATTCATGCTATATCTCCTCGTCTTTATCAGAGTACCATGGAGCAACTGTAAGTCCTTAAACTAAGGCTTAATGCTAGGATTGATATCTCGTGTAGATCTTGGTAAGGTTTTTTTTCGAGAGTACTAGATTTTGGTAAGCTTGTACTGTCGATCTTCTGGAAAGGTGGCCCTGTCAAAATCAGATACTAATCCCAGCTTTGTGAGTGCATACATGTTCTTGTCATCTCAACTAAATCTGGGTGGCCAAGTTTCCATAGAAAGGTTCAGGATTTTCGGCCATACACTAGGTGTCAGAAACCCAGACTTTTACGAGCATGTGATTTATTCACGCAAGCAACGGCAGGCTCAGTTGAAACACTTCCCTATAAATTTTGTTTCTCTTAATTGCTCATTTCTCCTCCGCAGCTCAGAGCATCTCGATGGCCAGTGGTGTTCACGGCGGATGGATGGAGCGAGCCTTCCTCTGCAGAATTGAGCGCAGGTTCCTGATAATAGTACAGACTTTTGGGAACATTATATTTCCTTCCTGCACATTACTTGAAGCATAATTGTACTGTGTATATTTAGTGGATGCTTTTGGAAACATTATATTTCCTACCTGCACATATGTGTACTACTTCTTTGGTCTTTTCCAAATGGATGGTTGGCTGTTATATATTTCTTTGACCATCAGATTATTATTACTTAATTGTTCTATTATACTGTCCAAAGCTTCCACTTATGCCTTCAGGAAAAGCACTCTGAAAGTTGCTTAAAAACACTCTGAAACATGATAAAAAACACACTCTGAAATATTCTTTTCATTTTAAATCTGTATACATATATTTCTATGCAAACTGAGCTTGTTAATACGGATGTTAATTACGTCGAGATTACTTGCAGGTCGACGGTGGCAGGTCAGGAGTCGTGGATGCCCATGCATAGCGCGGCGTCGGTGTAATGCCTAGGATCCTTCATCATCCAAGGTAAACCTATGCATAGTAAATTTTGGTGATTTATTTTGCACTATAAGGTTTCTGTTGACAGCATCTGCATATTTTGCTTTAATCTAACATCAAAGTATTGAGGTAACTTTATTATCATTGAGGTTCATGGGGCCAGGTTAACGAGCTCAGAGAACATGTGGTGATTAAAGTCCTAATACCTGGAATGTAAGATACTTTGGTCTCCGATCTGAATTTTATTTATCTTGTTGCACATGTTTTCGAGTTTCTGAGCCCTGAATTAGAGAGGACATCATTGGTAAGTGTTCCACCTACAGGGGTATCCCTTGATTTTCATGTAGATAAAAATATTTTAGTTAACTGTGCTTCTATTTTTTGTCTTACCTGCAAGTATGAACATCACAAGTTTAGAGCTTCCACAAACTCAGGAACCCTCTTCGTTTTAGTTTCAAATGCAACTCTTTCCTGATTGGTTTGAATTTTCCTCAGATACTCTGTTAGGAATTATAGCTAATAAACATTGGAATTTTGAATTAATTTCCTTGCCAACAAAGGTAACAAATATAAGAAATATTTCCCATCCTTGACTCCACCAAGAATTATGGATCAATGATAATATTCTCCCTAGGTCTGCTCGACTGAATTTTATTTCTCATCAGTTTTGTGAGAGAATATTAGTTCACGTACTCCGCTAAATCCTTTTGGAATTTTTCATTATAACAAACTAATTTGTGTTCCTGTTGGTTTATCTATTCGCCTGTGTCATCAATGTGCCTACTGTACTGTGATTTTTTAATTCCTTCTTTTCTAGGAAGATCTCAGATTTAGTACTGGTATAAAAAGGCTATAACATTTGTGGGTATTTCTTCTCTGTTTAGCTATTGAACAAGCAAGCTACTGTGTTGTTTCATCACTTCCTGTTTCTTATGGCCTACCACTCTTGGACGCCCTTTTTGTGTTCATAAATTTCTTGATTTTCCTTGAAGGGTCCAAACGAGCCTCGCAAAGACAGTGCACCT
Organism: Elymus sibiricus; assembly: GCA_039707655.1. NCBI lineage: Eukaryota > Viridiplantae > Streptophyta > Magnoliopsida > Poales > Poaceae > Elymus > Elymus sibiricus. Next base: position 536,804,362 of record CM077675.1, read on the forward strand.
TCCCATTTTGCCTATTTTGTTGTTTTCTACATGGTTAGTGTTTGTGTTTTCTAGACTTATTACTGAAGTATTTGTTTTTTCATCTTCATCTAATGGTGTATCATTAACAAATGACTTTGATTTATCTTCCATCACTGATGACCTGCTTGTTGATCAATTGGCTATGTAAACACTTAATTCGAGTGTTTGGTTTAATGCGAGCTTCTGAGGTATAAGTCAACACTTAATTATGGTGTTGTTAAGTGCTTCAACACACACCAATGTAGCATTTTTTTCAGATAGCGCACTACGAGTAATTAAGCTGGTGTGACCATCATTTATTGAAAATACGCTACAACATGTGCATCTGCTTCTAGTTTTGTCCTTGGTTCTTACAGGGCCCGCCTTCTTACCATCACTTACTGTTATTAAGCATTAGAAATTTACAAAGTTAGTTGTTTCTTGAAAATTTTAGAAGATAATTTCACCACGTTAGTGAACTTTCTAAGATTTTAAGCTTTAAAAATAGTTGCACTTACATACTGCCAGAATGATTGCTGAAGAGCATTGGAAATCTGCTGCCAGGCAATGTGTTTTACATGGCTACATTGACATACTTTCTTCAGGGAGCTCCTTACTAGCTAGACAAGCAAACGGAATTAGAACCAACCTACTCACCAATTTATAGCTCCACGGTCTGAGAGTGCACATGGCACCGGCTTGAGGATGAGCAGCGGCGGCCGCCCCATGACGAACGGTGGTAGTGGCGGTGGCGAGTGAACGAGGAGTGGTGGTAGCCTGAGCACTGGAGCATCACGATGGTGCTAATTCCTCATTGTCTCTCCCTCATTTCCTTGCAGGATATTGTGTTTACTCCTATCTCTTGTTTAATTGCATGCTCTCGAAGGGGGAGGGGCTCGGAGGTAAGGCCAAGCCATGGATTGTTTTGCATTTTTACAATATGACATTGTCAATAGCGGTTCAATTTTACACACGTGGATATGTATTGTGTTGTCAACTTTAGTGTACACACATGGATGTCTTTTATTTTTTATGACACTTCACATCAGATCATGATTGGTGTGTTTATTGTAAAGATTAAAATGAGATACTTATCTTATTTTAGTCGTTTGCTTTTGTTTCCTGATACAAAAAAGTATCTCCTTTTAGCTGAGCATAGGGAAATGTTCAGTTCTCTAGACTTTCATATCAGTATGAAACCGACACCTATGTTCTACTCCCTTCGTTCCTAAATATAAGTCTTTCAGATTTCACGGAGCAAAATGAGTGAATCCACACTCTAAAGTATGTCCATATACTCCATATGTATTTCGTAGTGAAATCTCTAAAAAGACTTATATTTAGGAACAGAGGGAGTACTTGGTACAATTAGTGTCTTTCCAAGTTACCAAAGAGTGAACAATAACTATGCTATGTTACATTAAAATAGAACTTCTATAGATTGTGAACCACCATTTTAGACATGTACTATAAGGAGCAATTTGAAGAAATGCAGAGCTTTCTCGCTCTTAATTAATGATGTTTATTAAATAGCATCAAGACAATGATACTGTAATCGATGTTTTAGTTTTTCGCAATCTGAACATTCAAAATTGGTTTTAGTTTTGTTCGTCCATGATTTTTTTTAGGCTTTGGGTGTGCACATGTTAGCTTCTGTTTGATGACCATAGTCTCCTTCCATGGGCAATCAATCTCACTTGTTTCCATCAAAAAAGGTCTTTACATGGTGAACACGATGGCGATTTATATTGTTTTAAGCAGTGGAGTGATATTAAAAAAGGTGTGTCTACCATCGAGCGACCCTTCGCCATGCTTCATAAAAGTTCTCTTAGTGATGTACCAAAATGTTGCCTACCAAATGTAGGAGCAATTTTATTTCTTTCAAAAAGGAGGTCAACCCTTAGTGAGACATCAAAATGAAACTCACACCCTGGATTTAGTATCAAAATTAGAATGTTTATGTCCCAGTTGTAATGCACCATCGATTACCTAGGCATAAACAATTTTTTTTCAATCAATATAGTGCAATCAGTGTATCATGCCAGATGATTGACCAGTGACATGTTCTTACAATTGATTAATAAGTATTGAAAACGTTAGTCTTTGATTTTGTAGGCTATAAAGGTGACAGTGAAGCTGAGAGAAGAGAGCATGACTACACCCACGAGCAGGATGTGCAACAAGAGATGTCCATTTGCAAGATTCTACTATTCAATAGGAACTGAACGCATCATCATGTTTTAAGAAATATTCCATCCCACATAGAAATCTTGCGAATACATATCATTTTGACTTAATAATTAAATCGATTGTCACAGCAAAAGAAATGTTGATCATTTTGCATGTTTTTTATTACCTTATTAAGATCTCAATTTGTATGGTCTCCAGCAAAATATTTCAAAAGCCCGTGGCAACGCACGGGCATTCTCCTAGTTTGCATTAATGACTGGGTACCAACGAAACGACGTATGAACTATCACTTTTTTTTTTTTGTGAGGCGAGGGAGCTTAGTTTTTTGTGCGTGTGGGGAGGTGGGAGTTGATGGTTTTTTTCTTAGGGGGGTCAAGGGAAGAATAGTTGGATGTACCACGTACAATCCCTAACTCCACTTTAATAGTAGAGATACAGTTGAAAAAACTGCATACAATTAATTATCTGCATCCCCAAATAAGTGAATGACTAAATAATTAATTGCATTAATTGTTCGGTTTCATTATTGATTTGACACGAAATAAATCCATACTTAAATTTAATTAATTAATTGTATGCATGCGTAATTATTTGTCTCGCTAATTAGTTGCATTAATGGTTTGATTTCCAAATTGATTTATACTTCGTTTCCAATTTTTCTTTGCATTAATGACTGAGTACCAGCGAAATGACGTACGGACTCCCCCTTAGGAGTAGAGCATCCCTAATTAAGTGATTGACTAAATAATTAATTGCATTAATTGTTTGATTTCATTATTGATTTGACGCGAAATAAATCCATACTGAAATGGAATTAATTAATTGCATGCACGCGTAATTATTTGTCTGGCTAATTAATTGCATTAATGGTTTGATTTCCAAATTGATTTGTGCTTCGTTTCCAATTTTTCTTTGCATTAATGACTGAGTACCAACGAAACGACGTACAGACTCCCCCTTTAGGAGTAGAGCATCCCTAATTAAGTAATTGACTAAATAATTAATTGCATTAATTGTTCGATTTCATTATTGATTTGACGCGAAATAAATCCATACTTAAATGGAATTAATTAATTGCATGCACGCGTAATTATTTGTCTAGCTAATTAATTGCATTAATGGTTTGATTTCCAAATTGATTTGTGTTTCGTTTCCAATTTTTCTTTGCATTAATGACTGAGTACCAACGAAACGACGTACATACTCCTCCTTTAGGAGTAGAGATTAATGGTTTGATTTCCAAATTGATTTGGTGCTTTGTTTCCAATTTTTCTTTGCATTAATGACTGGGTACCAACGAAACGATGTACGAACTCCCCCTTTAGGAGTAAAGATACTCTTGACGCATCTGCTTGGCAAGCCCACAAAATAGCTCGGGCATTCAAAGTTGAGCGTATTTATGTATGTTCGCAACTTCACGTGCGTGTTTGTTTTCAATCTCAATTCATATGGTTTGAAGTTTTTTTTTTTTGAGGGAAATATGGTTTGAAGTTAACACTGGATGCAGTGTGCATCTTCCTTTTTTTGAGGGACACAAAATTCTTTCATTTGTGTATGATATGAGATCAATATGAGAGCAAGTATTTATATGATCCGAATTTTTCTAGTCTTGGCTAGTGGCCGGAAAAAGTCTGAAAATTTAATAAATACATTAAACTGCATATACTAATTGCTGTTTTTGGACCGTCAAGTAGTAAAAATTGCAAAAGTGTATTTCACCATTAGCACGGAATAATTGACATCTACAGTGCCATCCCCAAGGACCTTCATCTCATGACCTGAGCAACGAGCAGAAGGTATTGGGGCTTCCACTTGCAACTCATGAAGTCCCAGACGGAGGAAGGGGGGAACGCCAGCCCATAGCCCGAAGTCCCAGACGGAGGAAGAAGAGGGCTCATCTGCAAAATAACAAGAGCTTTATGTAAAATATCTGATCGGGGCTATTAATAGCATTCCAATCCAGGGGGTTTATGTAAAATACGGACCGTGATTATTAGTTACGATCAAAACCAGAATTGTTTATATAAGCTATCAGCAATCAGGCCCACGGCAGGGTTGCTACCGGCGAGCCGGGATCATCGCCAGCCGCCTCGTCGTACCTCTGCGGCTGCCTTCCCTGACACCAAGACAGCATGACGAGTGGGCCCGATCAATTAGTGAGGTCATCAAAGCAATTAATCAGTGTTTTTTGTTACTGTCATGTGTTGCGTTCGGTGCAAAGTGTATGCCAAACAGATTCTGGTGGTTTTTTTACTAATAATGTTTGTATTGTGGTGGTTTTGCTAATGATGTCTGTATGGTGGTGGTTTTTTGGATTTGACATGGGAACAAGAGATGGTCTTCTGCATGGCTTCCAACATAAGTTTTGACAGGACAGAGAAATTGATTTCGGAGAGAGATAACCCGGATAGATTTTCCATGTTCAATTGCAACTTCAGAGAAACCACCATCACCGTGGCAATACCGTTACAGCAAAACAATCTTCGAGGGTTACGTGCATCACTTCGAAAGGCTCAGAGAGTAGACTGTCTGGTTTCATAATTAAGAAGGGTCAGTGGACTTTTCTGAATTGGTTTGGAAAGACGGGATCTTGTTTTAGCTATGTTGTAATTAGATTGGAAACATAGGATAGACTAGGAATTATTCTGCCTTGTCTTGTACTCCAAGAAGATCATGTACTCCTATATATATGCCCACGAGGCTCAAGAAATAATCAACGATTCCATCAATCCCTCTCTATTTCCCTTCTAACATGGTATCAGCCTAACCGATCCAAACCCTAGCCACCGGGCGCCGCTTCCGCCCCGCGCGCCGCCCCCAGGGCGGTCGGCCTCCATGACCGCCGCCGGGGGCCGCGCCGCCCGTACCTAGGGTTCGTCCGCCGGTCGTGTTAATCGGCTGCCCTAGAGAGTCTTTTTTTCGAGCCCTTGCTCCGGGTTTTTCTCTCTCGCCGGTCGTCTTGATAGGCGGTTTCTTTTTTATTTTCCGATCTAAGATCGGTTTGCGTCGCCCGCCGCCGCCATCGACCCGCGTGCGCCTCTACTTCGACAACGGATCAAGATCAGTTGCTGCACGGCACACCGGCTTGGACGCATGCAGCGGCGTCATGTGTGCTGATGCGGCGGCTCCTCGCGCCGTCGCGCGTGGACTACCACGTGGTGTGGTCGCTCGCTCGTGCCTGCCACAGGGCCAGGCCCATCCACACCGGTGGTGCATCCCGTGTGCAAGTCTTGCTACTTGTGCATGTGCGGGTGTCGACTTCCCCTGGTATGCGCTGTGCCGCCTCCCTTGGCGCGGGAACGCCACCGTCCACGCCGGTCTTCGTCACGCTGTCGGGCTCCTCGCCTACTTCGAGCACCGCCGCCGCGCTCCTAACCTAGTCGCCGCTGCTACCCCCGTAGCCGCTGCCGCCAGTCCAGCCCCCCCCCCCCCCCCTTCGTCTTCGTCCAGCAGTAGCCCGTCGCCAGCGTCGCCGTCATCTTCCCCGACCAATTCGTCTACTCCGACCACCGTTGGTGACATCGGCCCCACGTCGATTGGCGCCACAACCGTCGTCAAGTCTCCTTCTCTGCTGGCCCCTCCGACTCCTCGACATGGCGTACAGCTCGTGCAAGTCCCTCGTCTACGCATGCCCGGTGCTGACAACACCGATGCGTGCCTTCGTCCACGACGTGTCCCCAGGCCTGGCAAGCCTGGTGCGGCGCTTCGTCAGCTAGCTAGATAGATCACTATCGCTTGATCAATCTACAACTGTCTATGTGAGGATGCAGACCCCTACTCTAGCACCTGCTGCTCGTCCGGCTCGGTGTCCATCCAAGCAGCGCCGCGGACGGTATGAAGGATGGAGGATTGGAAGGCTAGATCCACCGGTAAATGAGTCAGTAGTTGCAGACGACCACGATACAACGCCAGAAGGACGATCTGCAATTCTACCGACGGGCTGCAACAAACAGTTTTTCCTTCAAAGATCGGTTCAATTGGGCCTATACAGACAACTAACTCGACAATGCATTGTAAAAGAATGTCTGTAGTGCAGAGTGCAGAGTAAATCTGACACGGACGCAAGCTATAGAAAGGAGCCGTCCAGACTATTGCGCATACCCAAGGCTACCTAGTTGCATCGCCCACATATCCCTTGTTCCTCCGTGGCTATTTATTTCGCTAATATCTAGATGACTCGAAATTTTGTTTGGGTGACTGCACCTTGCCAGGCTTCTCTTTTCAAGGGAACTGAAAATTCAAATATGTCCAATCCGTAGCGCGTTTTGGATCACATCAGCATCGGATCACATCATCACCCGATCATAATAATAAAAAAGACAAGTACGCTTAGTTTTTATATGTCCAATCACAAAAGAATATCAGTTTGTGCCAAAAAAATTGAATTTTTCTGCCCTGCCGGACTGTTTGCTCCGAGCCTCCACGCTCAATCCGCCGTCGCCGCCGTGTAGGCCGCATCAGCCTCCGCTTCCTTCTCCGCCACCTCCGCCTCCACCTCCTTCTCCACTTCCTCCATGTCCTCCTACTCCGCCCTCTCCAACTCATCTTTTTGCCGCTACAACATGTTGAAACGGACGGCTTGCACGAGATCATTCTCATGTAGTCATCTAAATCCACCAAATTCAAGGTGCCGGACTAGGTGTAGTCCTCCTGCGTACCCAACTGGGTGTAGTTGCCGAATTCAGTGTAGTCCTACTCAGCGTTTTGGTTACCGAACAGAATTTCGCGATTTCGCGCGGTTACCGCGTTTACCACCCCCCCTCGAGAAACACCCATACCGAACAAAAAATCTCGAATATATTGAAATTTTTGAATTCAAACTATCACAGTGCAGTTAACAAGCGGCCATCTCTTATATAACAACAGAACTCGGCGTGGCCAAGTGGCAAGGCCATCCTTTGCTCAGCAGGGAGTCGCGGGTTCGAGTATGCAGAAGTTAAAAAGTGCTGAAAAACTGTTGGAGCGACGAGGGGGTCGAACTCGCAACGCATGATTTAGAGGCAGGTGCGGGCGTGCGGCTCAATAGCCACTACGCCAGAGCAAGGTTGGAGAATTTTATGAGTTAAATAGTTATCTATATCGACTTCAAAAAAAATTGAATTCCAAATTTGATTTTAAATTTCGTCCGCTTGGGATCCAAAACCTTGGTCCTACTGCATGCCCGGCTAGGTGTAGGTGCCGGACTGGGTGGGCTCCGAGTCATCCCCCCTCATAGAAAGCTCCTCCTCCGCCTCCCTCTTTGATGATGTCGTACATCTCCGTGTCCGCATCGTCATACCTCGGCTCTCCCACTTTAAGCATACCAGCGAATAGCGTGCGGGCACCCATCTGCTCCACGCCTGTCGTTCCCGTTTGGAGTCTTGGACAAGCGGCAGTGATGAACGAGAAAAGCAACGGCTGTTGGCTCGAACCCTAGCTAGCTATCTCTCTGGTTCACTCGCGGACGAAGGTAGACGATGGCAAGCTGGACAGTTTGTTTCAGCGACGAGCGCCCTAGTTTTTTTCTATTAAAGCTGGACGAACCAAGTCAAACTAGACGCACCATAGATCGCATCCTAACAAACTCAGAGCAGAGGGGATTTATACGTGAGCTGGTGCACGCGTACGACGCGGCTCACCTCCCCTACTCTGCGCCCGCGATTAGCTCACCCAGGCTACGACGCGCTCGAACGCGTGCGACTCGGCTGGGTCTCAGCAGCTCGCCGCGGCAGACGCCAACCGCCTAACCGAACCTACAAGCGCGCACACACTCGCGGGAAAAGTGGCCACGAACGCCACAATTGTAGCACTTCCCGCGCCACCTCCTCGTGCCCGAGGCCACGCTGCTGCCGCCGTCGTCGTGGTCGAGGCCGCCGCCGCGCTGACGTCGCCGTGCCTCCCACTGTGCCGCCGTGAGCATCAGCTGGTACTGTCTCGTCCGCCGCCATCCTGCGTGCGCTGGCGTGACCGCTCATCGAACGCCTTCAGCCGGCTCAGCGCCTCCTCGAATGCCATGGTCTCCACGTGGCAGAACTGCTGGATCCCGGCCACCGCGGAGTACAACCGGTCGGGCACCGTGTCGAGGAGTTTCTTCACCATGGCGGCGTCGCCGAGCGTCGAGCCAAGTCCGGCGTACCTCGCCGCCATGCCGCCGATCTTGCCGGCATACGCGTCCAACGCCTCCCCATCCTCCATCCGTAGCTTGTCGAACTCCCTACGGAGAGTGGAGCGCCGTGCCGCCTTGACGCGATCGGCACCGACGAACCTTGTCTTGAGGCTGTCCCACACCTCCTTCGCCGTCTTCTTCGTCGACACCTTCATGAGGAGGTCCTCCGACAGCACGCCGAAGAGTTGCGCCTTCGCCGTCTTGTTCTTCTTCTCGTCCATCGCCGCGCCAAACACCGGAGACACAACCTCCCAAAGGCCCTGGACGTCGAGGATGGCCTCTGCCTTGTTCGCCCACACCGTGTAGTTCTCCGGCGTGAGCATCGGCAAGGAGAGCAACACCGTGCTCCAGCCGGCGCCGTGCGGAACGATCGACATGGCCGCGTGCAGGAACAACGAGGCACTGATATCAATTGTAGGGTCGAACCCTAGCTAGCTATCTCTCTGGTTCGCTCGTGGACGAAGGTACACCATGGCAAGCTGGACAGTTTGTTTCAGCGACGAACGCTCGGGCAACGAACGCCCTAGTTTTCTATTAAAGCTGGACGAACCAAGTCAAACTGGATGCACCACAGATCGCATCCTAACAAACTCAGAGCAGAGGGGATTTATACGTGAGCTGGTGCACGCGTACGACGCGGCCCACCTCCCCTACTCTGTGCCCGCGATTAGCTCGCCCATGCCGCCCCCACGACGCGCTCGAACGCGTGCGACTCGGCTGGCTCTCAGCAACTCGCCGCGGCAGACGCCAACAGCCTAACTGAACCTACGAGCACGGACACACTCGCGACATACATACGCACACATATACGGTTTATTTTCCTAACAACGGCGCCGCGTTGACTTGAAGATGAAAGGCACTTGCCCGGCGGCGGTTGCCGTGGACTGCCTACCGAGCTGCTTGGCAGCGTAGAAGTACGGAGCCTTGTAATGCTCCGGCCATGGCGGCGTTTGCACGGTCGGCGACAGTAGCGGGGCACCGCGGCAAAGGCCCCGACCTCCACCATGTCCGGGACAACCACGCCCACCGCCACCAGCATGCCCTTTTCGCCGGTCTTCTGCTTCTTGAGCGTTTCCGCCTTTGCGGCCTACGTTTTGACACGACGATTTTACCGTGTCGCTGAGTTGATCTTTCGAGCGAGCGTGATGCTCGGATCCTCCACCACCGAGTTTCCTCCAGGTCTATGTGTTGGCGGCAGGAGAGAAGAAAATAGTGGGTGAAAAGGTCGGGAATTGGATGAAGAGCGGCGAGGTAGAAGAAGAGAATGGGGGATTTTGTCGCGGAAACAGTGGGGCCAGCTACAAAAGTGCAGGCTCCGTCTCAGTTTTGGGTGAGCCTGAAGTGTCTGAGTCTTACGTGGCTCGTGTTCGTACTCCTACAAAGCCCCTCAGGTTTGGTTTCGTTTTACGGAAAAATTATGATTCGAACTGTCCGTGGACTGACGTGGTCGGTGTTGGATGGCTTGTGGGGTCCGGACAGCTATGTCCGGGAGATACGGTCAGTTTGAGGGTCGTTGTTGGAAATGCCCTTAGATGGCCTCTTTTTGGTTCTTTTGTCTTTACATTTTCGATCTAATAAAGAAAGAAAAGATAATTGCACCGATCAGATCAGCGGCACAATTTGTGAATGAGAGGGACGGAGCATCAAGCCTGCTGCAACGCTGCACATGGGAGGAGAGAGAGAGAAAGCAGAAGCAGCAGGTCAGTAGCAGGCATCACACGCACCTTGGGCCGTCTCGCGTGGCCGCGGCGAGGCTAGCTACCACCGTGCATGCATGCATGCGTGTGCATCAGGCTGAACGTAGGTGTACTCGGCTATGCCTCCCGCCGCATCTTTCTGCCACAACCACCTCTCGCCATCCATGTTGCGCAATGCCGACAAGGACGTCCTTGGTCCATACTACCCTGTGGCATCACGCGGCGGCCTCGTTGTCCTCAACATGAAGATGGGGCCCAAGTCCAAGGACTGTTTTGACCTATGCGTGTACGACCCCATGATGGATCACTGCACACTCCTCCCAAAACCACCTGATGAAACTGAGAGTAGCATTTGCAATGAGCACAAGTACGTTCTGCTCACCGCGGCAGATGGCATCGACTGCTCCTTCATGCTGCTCTCCATTGTTTTCAACAGATCAAGCATGAAAGTATGCACTGCCACATCCTCCTCTCCTACCTGGGGCCGATCACTTGTGTGACACACGATGACTTCATATGGTGGTTGATAAATGGCTACAAGGACCCTGTAGTCCTCCGCGGAGGCGTCATCCACTGGCTAAGATACACCGGCGACCAAACCGTCACCTACAACGTGCGCACAGGGATGCCGGGACTTGTGAAACTCCCACCAACAAAATGCAATGCAAGGAAATCCCATTTGGCAACCTCCCCCAATGGGAACATACTCAAACTGTTGGATGTAGACGGGTTCAAGATATCAGTGTGGCTACGACTCCCTACAGGTGCAGAAGGTGGTGGCAGTGGTTGGGCACTGCAAACTGTGATCGACGACATAGAGGAGAAGCTACTATTTTTGTACCCAAATATCCATGTTGGGGTTGACCCTGATGCACTAGTGGAGTTTAAGGGCTCCGGGAAGAGGAGTGGCGACATGGTCCTGCTGGAGGCACGATATGAGGAAGACTACTTAGTTATTGATTTGAAGAGAAGGGAGATGGATACTCAAAAGCAGAGATCCACTTTGTTGGAGGTTGACCTACTATCTCGCCTACAAAACATGAAAATATTCTCCTAGCAAGGTAGCGAAGTAAGCAGGGTAGGACGCAAATGAATTTTACCATCTCGGCTGTAATTTTACCATCTCGACATGGTCCTGCTGGAGGCACGATATGAGGAAGACTACTTAGTTATTGATTTGAAGAGAAGGGAGATGGATACTCAAAAGCAGAGATCCACTTTGTTGGAGGTTGACCTACTATCTCGCCTACAAAACATGAAAATATTCTCCTAGCAAGGTAGCGAAGTAAGCAGGGTAGGACGCAAATGAATTTTACCATCTCGGCTGTAATTTTACCATCTCGACATGGTCCTGCTGGAGGCACGATATGAGGAAGACTACTTAGTTATTGATTTGAAGAGAAGGGAGATGGATACTCAAAAGCAGAGATCCACTTTGTTGGAGGTTGACCTACTATCTCGCCTACAAAACATGAAAATACTCTCCTAGCAAGGTAGCGAAGTAAACACGGTACGACACAAATGAATTTTACCATCTCGGCTGTAATATTTTTTTGTACTTTATAATTCATGCCATACCTTTTTAATTATTTGTCAATGAATATAATTAACCACTTCTTCTGTAAAAAAAGTAAATTCGTATGTAACATGTGAACCTATTTTTGTGAAAAAAATGTCCATATGACTTAACAAAATGGTGCATCGGTGATTGGTACTTGTCAGTACTCAAACTTACTAGTGCCCCACCACAACTAAAGGGGAACATTGTGCTCATAAATCAGAGGGAAGAATGACTGCTCATAAACTAACAATTCGCCAAGTAGCTGGAGATAAAAGCAGGCCAAGTTGTTCAAGTTGTAGTGCGCCATTATAATTTCCTCATCGTTCGCCCATTATAATACTAGATGACCCGTTGCGCCCATGGCGCAAAAAGTGAGAGTGAGCCGAGTATTCAATCCATGTATATGTGGCTGATACTTAATAGATACTTGGTACCATGATAGACTGAAGGAAGTAATGAGATCACTTGATAATAGCATACTATGCACAGCGAAATATTAAGATATAGTCGATGCAAAGCGTTATGAGAGGCATAAGATCAGTTTACGATAGCTTATGTACATTGCTTTTATCAAGCAAGGCACATAGGTAGAGATGCATCATATAGACACCTTTGAGTTTGCTATATATGATTGGTAGTGTTATGATGAATATGTAGCAGTACCAAAGGGGAGACATCAATATTAGGAAGTGCTTAATTACATTTAGAATACACGACCACGAAAGGATGTGTAGCACATAGATGATTACCATAGTCTAAGGCTTATACATGTCTTGTTCTTCAGAGCAAGAACAAAATGGTTGAGATGTCACTGAAACTAATGTGGACTATGCTGTAGATGAGACAAAAGGTGTTTGCTCCAATGGTCACATAGGCATGGCAGTTAGGTTAGATGCAGCAAAGGTAATTATAAATGGTCTTTCATTCTTTCTAGGTGTTGTTCTACTTACTCTAAACAAAAAGGTTGGAAATATAGATTGATTACAGATGCAAGCAGTGAGCTGGCGCTGACGGGTATCCTCCTTCGCCACAGCTGCAATGGCCACAAAGTGGGGGCTTCATGAGGGCACATGTTCTCTTTAGAACCCGGTACCAAAGCTCTAATGCAGACTGCTTTGCACCCTTGTCAGCACCATCTGAAGTGGTGGATTTGTAAGAGAATCAACAATATGACAGGAAATCCTATCAATTGCAAGATCAACATGTATGTCTTAATTTGCTCACAATCTAATAGAATAAGCAAACAAAATCTCAGGTAATCACCTGGTACACAAAACAAAGGTTATTTAAATCCTGAAACCTGAAAATATTAGATATACATGGTGTTCTGCCACATAGACCAGGAATAAAAATAGTACTACAAAAGTAGAAGTTATATTCTAATGCAATACATGTACTTTATATATCCTGGAAATATAAACCAAAAAGGAACATGACGGAGCAATGTACCCCGTGCACATTCAGATATTCATGCTTAAAGGAAGTGCAATGCATACTGTGGAATCACACAGCCTAAATCCATCTTCGTCTATAAGACAACATCATAACCATACATCAAGAAATTAATGGAAAAGGGGGTTTGCCCGGATAACGAAAAATTGTGTGACAGGCGGCACGGAGTTTTTATATTTCCAAGCCAAAATATATTACAAAAAACATTAGAGACAATGGCCATTTTTTTTTCGAAAAGGGGAGAAACCCCGGCCTCTGCATCCTGAGGATGCACACAGCCTTTTATTAAAGTAGTCTCAGAGTAACATAGTAAAATGTATTACAAATCAAGGATCGCTCAAAGTTGAGACCAAAATCAACCAGCGGAACAAAGTGGCTAAGAAGACATATAGCAAACTAAGCATCCTGTAGTCGACTAATATGCCGCCATCCAGCCCGGGACAAGATATCCTGAGCAACCGTCAGGAGATGGGTGCATCCAGAAGCCATAACATCCCTCTGCACCTGAGGAGAAAGGAGTGCCCATAGCTGTACCCAATGAACCACCATATGGATAACCTGCAAGATATTAAAAGTTTTTTGTTTGTTAAACACTAGATTATTTCTACATCTCCATATTGACCAACATAAGGCCGAAACACCTATGCGAATTCGATCCTTAGAATTTTTGTCAACTCCATTCAACCAATTGCCAAACATATTAGTAATATTCGTTGGAGGAGGGAGATCATAAGAGAAATAAATTATGCGCCATAAAATCTTAGCAAAAGGGCATTCAATGAAAAGATGCTCTACCGTCTCCTGTTCCCCACAAAAGACACATTTTGTACAGCCTTTCCACTTCCTCTTAACTAGGTTATCCTTGGTCAGAAGGACTTTGTTGCTTAAGAACCACATAAAAATCTTTATCTTCAAAGGGATTTTAAGTTTCCAAAGATACTTTCTCAAATAAGGTGTGTGGCCATTCATGAGGTCTTCGTACATTGATTTGACTGTGAAAATACCCGAGGTAGTGAGATTCCAGACAAACTTATCTTGTTCACTATCAAGAGAGATTGGCATTAAGCGCGTACAAAGATTCAACCAAGCCGTCCATTTATCCCCGTTTAGTAACCGTCTGAAACTAATATTCAGGGGCGCTTGAGACAACACACTTGCAACAGTAACATTCTTATGCTGCACAATGTTATAGAGGGCCGGATATTGCCGCGCTAGACTAGTCTCACCCAACCAAACGTCTTCCCAGAACCTAACACTAGTACCATCTCCCACTTGAAAATGGCCCCTAGCAAAAAACTCATCTTTCACATTCATGAGTCCCTTCCAGAAAGGAGAGTCTGTCGGTTTGACATGAACCTCAGATAAGGTTTTTTGGCTTAGATATTTATTTTGGAGGAGTTCTTGCCATATACCTTCCTCATTAATAAGCTTGAATAACCATTTACTCAATAAACATTTGTTTTTTATTTCCAAAACTTCTATGCCAAGGCCTCCTTGATCTTTAGGACGGCAAATAATATTCCACTTGGTTAATCTGTATTTTCTTTTTTCTTCATCACTTTGCCAGAAAAAACGAGATCTATAATAGTCTAGCCGTTTTAAAACACCCTTTGGTATTTGTAAAAAGGATAGCATAAACATGGGCAAGCTAGTTAACACAGAGTTTATAAGGACCAGTCTATCACCATATGACAACATTTTGCCCTTCCAGCAGCCCAATTTGCCTTCAAAGCGGGTTTCAACTGGGTACCAATCTGAGTTTCTAAGCTTTCTATAATGAATGGGTATCCCAAGATACCGGAAAGGAAGTGAACCAGCCTCACAGCCAAAAATGTGTTTGTATTGCTGTTCATCCTCCTTTGCCTTTCCAAAACAGAAGATCTCGCTCTTATGAAAATTAATTTTCAATCCCGAGAGTTGTTCGAAGATGCATAGGATTAGTTTCATATTAAGTGCCTTCTGAAAGTCATGTTCCAGAAATAAAATGGTGTCGTCAGCATATTGTAATATTGATAAGCCTCCCTCAACCAAGTGAGGTATGAGCCCACCAACTTGACCATCCTGTTTTGCACGTTCAATAAGAATAGCAAGCATGTCTACTACAATATTGAAAAGCATCGGCGACAGGGGGTCACCTTGCCTCAAACCTTTTAGTGTCTGAAAATAGCGTCCAATATCCTCATTCACTTTGACCCCTACACTCCCATCTTGCACAAAATCTTTTATAAAGCGGCACCACTCCGGTGCAAAACCCTTCATACGCAAAGTTTGCTGGAGAAACGACCATTTGACCTTGTCGTATGCCTTTTCAAAATCGATTTTAAATAAAACGCCGTCCATTTTTTTAGAGTGAAGCTCATGAATAGTCTCGTGTAAAATGACTACCCCTTCAAGAATATTTCGCCCAGGCATGAATGCCGACTGGGTGGGCTTAATCACATTCGGAGCAAAACCCGTTATGCGATTAGTTCCAACCTTGGTGAATATCTTGAAGCTAACATTTAATAGACATATCGGTCTGTACTGTTGGATTTGGACTGCGTTTTCCTTCTTTGGCAGGAGGGTGATAATACCAAAATTTAATTTAAAAAGGGGCAATTCTCCCTTGTGTAATTGATCAAACAAAGCCATGAGGTCGCCCTTTAGAATTTCCCAGAATTTTTGGTAAAATTCAGCAGGGAAACCATCCGGGCCTGGTGCCTTATTATGTTCCATCTGTGAAATAGCTTCATGCACCTCCTTCTCAGTAAAAGGAGCTGTGAGGATACTGTTTTCCACATCAGATAGCTGAGGTATATCATGATTTACCTCTTCCATCATTGAAACATTAGATGGCGCAGGCTTTCCGAAAACCTTTTTATAAAATTCGGTAATATACACCCGTAGATTTTCCTCTCCAGTTATGGTTCCTTCTTCTTGTTCTAATTGGAAGATTTTCTTTTTCCTCTTCTTCCCATTAGCAATTAAATGGAAGTATTTGGTGTTATTTCCCCCTTCCTGAATATATTTAACTTTTGCTCGTTGTGCCCATTTAGTTTCTTCATCTCTTCGTAACTTAGAAATAAGCTCATTAGCATTTTGTAAGACAGCTCTCTCTGCTTCACTTAAGGGAGTAGTCTCAGCTTTAATATCTAACTCATCAATGATTAACAAAAGTCTTTCTTTTTCTTTCTTATATTTTCCGCTCATATTTTTTGCCCAACCTTTCAAAAAACGACGCAGATGGCGAATTTTATTTTGCCATCGTTCCATAGGATTCCTACCTTCCGTTACCTTGGCCCATTCAGCCGCTACCATCTCATAGAAACCTTCTTGTCTAAGCCAAAAAAGTTCAAAGGAAAATCGTGGCTGAGTTCCATTATGGGCTTTGATCCCGGAATCAATTAAGAGAGGAGTGTGGTCTGACCCAGCCCCGGTCCGAGAGAGAGCTCGTACAGTAACGAGTGGGAACTTTTGTTCCCAGTCCACACTTGCGAGAATTCTATCCAACTTCTCGAAGGTTGGGTTGTCTGTTCTATTGGCCCAAGTAAATTGTCTGCCTGAGAGAGCAATCTCTCTCAAATTTAGCTCTTGAATGATAGCATTGAAAACAAAAGGCCAGTGCGCATTATAATTTTCTTTGTTCTTTTCAGTTTGATTTCTCATAATGTTGAAATCCCCTCCTACCAACATAGGGAGCGACTGCGACTCACACATGTGGACCAGCTCAAGTAAGAAAGCTCGCTTGTGTGCCTCTTGGGCAGCCCCATAGACCGGCACAAAAAGCCATTCAAAACCGTCCCGCTTGCATTTCATGTGCATGCGCACCGAGTAGTCCCCAGTTGTCACACTCAGCACATCCAATGTGTCTGAATTAATGCCAACTAAAATACCACCCGATCGACCATGAGGTGGTAAGCAAAACCACGTAAAATTGAAACCGGCCGCAAGTTGAGTTAAAAAAGCAACCGTGAAATTATATCTTCCTGTCTCCAACAAGGCAATAAAATCCAATCTATACTCACGAATCGATTCTTTAACAAAGATGTGCTTAGAGGGGTCACCAAAACCTGCACTATTCCATGTCATGCCCATTAGATTCTGCATTATTAATAAAAAAAAATAGTTCTCTTCCGGTTGCTTTTCCGGATATTCATAGTATCATAGACCTTTCTCTGTCTAGTTTTTTTTTACTTTAATCGGAGGTAATGGATTGTTCATTAATTCATTTAACTCAAGATCATCTAACTCATCAGCTACAAGATCCTCACACAAATTTGAGACAGTAGACATCATTAGATTTGAAGGGCCCTCATCCTCTTCCGTAGTTTCATGTAATTTTTTTTCAGAAAATGTAAATTTCGAATCTCCTCAACCCCTTTAATGTTTTCAATAGTTTGGACCGCTTCATCAAAATCCTTTCCTAGACTCACTCCTATACGAGAGGCTCTATCAATAATTTCAGCATGTGGCATGTCAATAAAAGAAAAATGGGAGGTTTGTGTAGTACCTGAAAGAGTTGCCTCAAAACGTTGTTGAGCTTGATGCATCGCCCTTGCCATCTGAGTGTCATCAGCATTAGCTTGAGCACGAAGACGTGAGCTCGATCGCACCTCAACATTAGCCGCTTTAGGGATTCCTCCAAAGGCAATAACCTCCTCCAGCGAGGGCCTCGTGACATCCTTCAACTTCTCGGAGACAACAGGCACCTCGTCATGACGTGCTGCAGAAAACGCTCCAGTGAGCCGCTCCGACGAATGTGGCATATGCACCTCCACACCATCGCGCTTTGTAGGGAGTCCGGTCTCTGTAACCATACTCGATTCCGCCAAAGGATGCAGTGTTGACAGCCCCGTGTCGCAGCCCGATTCGCCGACTTCCTCGGCCTGGCGTCTTGTTATCATGACGCTGCTCACCGCAGGGCCAACATCAATAGCCGACCTCCCCAGCGCACCATCACCGCGCCCACACGCGGCAGACTGGTATTGGGCGGTGGAGAGCGGGAGCAGCTCTCCCTGGCGCGCCACCAGCAGGTTTCCGCCGGCGAGGACGGTCTCACATCCCGGTGCAGATTCC
The DNA here is from genome assembly GCA_039707655.1 of Elymus sibiricus. Lineage (NCBI taxonomy): Eukaryota > Viridiplantae > Streptophyta > Magnoliopsida > Poales > Poaceae > Elymus > Elymus sibiricus. Next base: position 536,822,462 of record CM077675.1, read on the forward strand.
CGGCCAGCAGTCCTTGGTGTGGGAGCGCGCGCTTGGGTGGGATCTTCATTTGTCTGCCCACTGCCTATATTAATACCTTCAACCATTTTCACAGGAGAAGGAGGGAAATCTCCAAAGATGATGGAAACATGCTGAGTAGTTGAGACGTTGCCGGCGCTCCCATTCCCCTCCGCCAGAACATTGGGGTTTTGAGCCACGGCTGGTACATCATGATTCTCCACCTCCATATCAGTGGCAGCATCCTTACCCTTATCTCCCTTGTCCTCATGTCCATTACCTCCTCCACCATTGCCATTATCAGCATCTCTCAAAGTTCGGTGCCCCTGAACGTTAGGAATCACATTTTCTACTTCAAAATGCAGTCTGTAGAAACCTCCCTTGATCATGACATCCATTGTGGCTGGGATGAGAGTGTGATCCATACAACCTATTCGTAACCTCAGAATTTTATGCTTCCTAGTAAAAGGCATGTCCACTTCTAGAGTCTTCCCAAAAAGAGATCCCAGCGCCCAAAGAGTTAGGAAGTCCTTTCTAACATCAGCGGGGAGACCTTCTACACGCACCCAAACCTCAGGTAACATGTATTCCGGCTCCTCCATTACTGCCCACTCATCAAAAATAAGATCAGAGGCTCTTTGGGGCACAGGGTATGTTTTGAAGTGTTTCATCCGCTGTACTTCAGTTTTGCTCGGAAACCTGACCTTGAACACATTGCCATGATAATGCATAACCTCCCATTGGAAGTTCTCAGACGGCACAATCCATTTGAGCTGTTCAATAATCTCTGGGATTGTCATGGCATCCCCTTCCACCGTGACCTTTGCCATTTTGGCATTTTCCACCTTGGGCCGAAAAGAACCCGATAGAGGAAGCTCAAAAAACATTAGCGCCTCATTGGCATAACCATACATCGTCACCGTAGGTTTTGGAGCTTGCAACAAATTACATACGGGTGTAGCATGGTGAATGGACTCACAGATATCACATATTGGAACAGTGCAATCATCAATGAAGTGCCCTGCTTGTTTGCATCTAAAACAAACGTCAGCTTTCTTCTTCTTAGCCTGATTGTTCTCTTCGGCCGCAGCAACGACAGGCACAACCACTTGCTTCATCGGCTGAGTTTGATCAACAGCCATAGGTCCCACGTCTGCCACCGGACGAGGGGCCCCCACTGGAACGGCAGGCGCCGCCACCGGCGGTGGTTTGATGAGAGGTCCTCCAGACGAAGCTGTCACTGCAGCCACTACCGCCTCGACAGTCTTCTGTAGTAGCTCTTGATCAATGCCACCATCATCTCTCCGTGTAGAACCACCGTTCCTGTACCCAAAACCGCCGCGGCCACCATTATTTCCACCTTGGTACCGGTTTTGGTAGCCACCCCGGCGCTGATTATGGTTTGGACGGTTTTGGAAGTTATTGTTGTACCCTTGATCTCTGACATTACCATAGCCCCGGCCGTTCGCTTGCTCTGATCGATTGCCATCAAAGTCGTCGCGGTTGCCGTTATAGCCACTGCCCTCTCCTTGAACGAAATTCCGGCCAAAAGTAAAGCCCTGGTTGCGGCCACCTCCCCTTCCATTGCCGCCGAAAGGACCTCGGCTAGGGCCGCCGCCGTCAGCACCAGGGGCACGTCCGCCGCCTCTGTTCATCACAGCAGGAGATGGCCGCCGCAGAACGTTTGATGTTTGTTGTTTTTTTTGCCAGGAAAACCCTAGAGGATACCTAAACACCTGCCCAGCGACAGATTTTAGAGCACTAGGATTTGCCTTTGCGGACGGTGCAGATCGATTCTGTACACGCCACGCTCTGCGGGCCTGACGGTCGTCAAAACCATCAGATTTTGGTTCAGGAAAACATGGCCCACGATGCACCTGTGGGCCTCTTGGTTTTGAGCGGCGAACAAGTGATTTTGAAATTGCCGAAACTTTCGGATCCGCCGGAGCCAGCACTCCGGTCCGGATCTCACGAGCACGGCGATGCCGGCGAACTACCGTCCACTCCCCGCCGCCATCATCAGCAAAAGATGATGGTTCGATCGGTGGAAGAGAAAGTGGTTTGGCCCTTGCCAAAGATTTTTGAATTGTAACTTCTGGACATGCACGTACCTTGCCTGACGATGTGGATGCGGAAAAAGACGTCGACAACGGAGCGATCGCCGCCTCCCTCTGACGTTGCCGATTCGCAAGACGTTTTGCCACGCGACGAGTAGCATCCGATCCGTCCTCGAGGAGATCTCTGCCGTTCACCGGAGACGGCGAGCGACAGATATATCTCAACGACAACGGCGACGCCATTCCGTCGGTGACCTCGTCGTCCGAATCGCCGGTGGAATCTCCGGCGAGTAGGTAGAACCTACTCCCAGCGACCCACGACGCCGATCCATCGGCAGCGCAGCCCGCGGTAGGCGATTCCGGCGCGGCAAGGGCTGAATCGCCAGCCCCGTCGCGAGATCCCCCGTCGCGAGATCCCCCTCCAACGGCCATCAGCTAGCACTGACATCAGCTCATATCGCAGACATGTACAATACTTGGAATCAGCCTGCGAAGGTTTAGGCAAAGACCCGACAACTCTAGAGACAATGGCCATGAAGAACGAAGCATCTATATGGAGTGGGGTGAGAGACAGACACTTCAACATTTCATTGCCCACAGTTGTCCCTGATGCCATGCATTCATTCTTCATCCTAGAAGCACCGATGCTGCACCAAGTTGTCAAACGTCAATGATAAATCAAATACAGTACATATTTATAAAAAAGACTGTTTAGATATGTTGATCCTGAAAAATAATTAAATTGGTGGAGAAGATGGGCACGCTACAATATTTCCCCGTCAACAGCGGCTGGACTAATCGACTTGTGATTCCTGTCATCATCATCTCAGAATACCAAGGAATACTAACGAACTCTGAATCCACTTGCGCGCACCCAAACATCGGACGCGAGTTCCACTTGCGCGCACCTGTGACCGGAGAGCACGAGAGCGAGCCGTAGGCACTGATCGATCTAGCTAGCTCTAGCTCCATGGTGGCACGTCACCGGCGCCACCGCGTTGAGGCACCGAAGTGAACATGGCTCGTCAGGATCAAGGCTACTCCGCTAGCACGTGCGAGGGGTAACGCTGTCAAGAAGCTCACCATGCCCGCTCGCTCGCCGATCCTGCTGTCACCGCTGGTATGGTAGAAGGCGCACAACAGCAAGAACGGCATGGCCATCGGTCACCATGGCGGCACCTGGGTCGAGCGGGCATCGCTGAGGATCGGCCGCATGGGGAAGATCAATGGGGCACAGAGATGCTCGAGGGCGCGCGGCCGGGACTCGAGGGGACCGGGGGCGTCGGGCCTCCCATGAGGCCATGCGGCAGCCGGACCGAGCTACTGATGGGCTCTTCGGGTGACGGACTGGGAGAAAGTCGATCGCGTGCATACTCGAAGGTCAAGGACGTGCCGAGCGACTCGTCGTCGTCAGTGAGCGCATGGGGTGCCCGTGCGCCACGCCCGCTTGAGCTTGAGTGCTTGACCCACCCCTGCCGATGGTGGCTGCCGGTGCCACCGCCGGTGGTGTGACGACTAGCCACCCTCAGCCACTCCCCGGGTTCGGTTGCCTGCACTCCAGGCCAAGCAGCAGGAGCCTTGCCCTCCTCAAACTCGTCGGCGGTTAGCCTCGGATCGATGGCCTTTAGTATGCATGCCCACCGGCGCTGTTGCACGCGAGGCTCGACAATAGCAGTCGCTCTGTGTGGCCCTCGTCAAGTTCGCCGGCGACGAGCGTCTGGTCGGTCGCCTCGAGAATGCATCCACCGCCGTCGTCGTGGAGCTTCCACCTGTCCTCCAGCAGCTGACTGCACCAGACGGATCTCAGGTTCATCAATTTGTTTTGATTCGGTCCGATGTGAGAAGAAAATCAAGAGGATTATCTTGTCTTTATAGTGTCTCGTCCTTTGGATTTGTTTCCGAGTTGTATATGACTTTGTTCAGTGATGAGTTGCAGGCACGGACGGGGCGATCGAGAGAGATGTGATGGGCTGGAGACAATGGGTTGTCTCAGTTGGGCCAACTCAAGAAACGTATGTACGAATCATTATTTCGGATTTTCCTTTTAAATCTCAGCCGTCAATCTTTATGTTAATACAAAATCAACGGATATAAAGGTATGACGGATGGAGAACTATGAAATCTTCCTCCCTTTAATATTAGGTATAGATGAGAAAAGTGCACAAATATTTGGGCAGAGAGGGGCATATTCTCAGTTTTGTATTAATATGAGCAAGGAAAAAGTTATAGTACACATTCCCGGCATCCTCTTCTTTCCTTTCTTTCTGTGTGCATTAGTAAATTTTTCTATATATAAGGAGCGTCTCTAGTTCTCGCAATCAAGCAAAAGTGAAAAATAACACAATGGAAGAAGCAAATAGACAACCGCCTACGTTTTTTTTTTTTTTGCATGGCTATAGTCAAAAAGGTTTTCAAAATATGAAAAAAAAACAATGATACCATGACCTGGATTAAGTGGTAGCATGAATTGGTGCCTGTGAAGCAAGAGTGAGAAATTAAGAACCTACAGAAAAATTCTTGTGGTGTGCATTACATGGTTGCAAAGGGGGAGAGGCAAATTACCTATCCTTGACTAAGAACTACTCCCTCTGATCCAAAATACGTGCAGTGGTTTTAGTTCAAATTAATATGAACAAAAACCACGACACTTATTTTGGATTGGAGGGAGTAGCTGACAAGCTGCTGCAGCTGCCATGCACGCCACAGCTAAATACATCCACATGGATTGTAGCACCTCCCATAGGCACCTCGTACCAAAAAATTTGTCCAACATAGTTATCATCAATTAGCAGCAGTGAAAAAAATAGTGCGCTATAGCGCCGCTAATAGCACGCTATAGCATATTGAGAATCGTCCCGCTAAATTGATATATGTACAATATCTCGCTAATAGCACCCTATAGCATGCTGTAGCACGCTAATAGCATATTTTCAGGGTCGTCGCTATTTTGTATAGCGCGCTATTTTTTTCTTTGATTAGCAGGGGCTAAAATAAGCAGAGCAGACCACACACAAAAGCAAATGACAGTTTATCATTGGGTCTTGGTGTATGGAAATACCCCATGGCTCTCGATATGGAGGATGGCCACAACAATCAAAAGAATGCATGTAGCTTTGACATTCAGTTGTTTCAACGATTCCCAAATTATATGATATAAAGTTCTGTGAATATCCAATGCAACCCCAGATAATCGTATGGACGAAAAAACATATTTTCATATAGCGATGTAGAAGTTCTTATAAGGAGCGCCACAAAAGATTGGACGTCTACGGATCGCTCATTGACTAAAAAGAATAGAAGAGGGAATTATTTGTGAAGCTCACCTTGATGTATTGGAATCAGATATGCTCGCTGTAGCTCGACCAAAGGAGGAAAACTGTAATGCCAGGTACAACAGAGAAGCGCAGGAAATGGATAGCATGACAGACAAGGGTAATGGAGGAAAAACAGCGCATCAGTTCATACGGTCATTTCATCAAGCAGGTGAAAAGCATCCCATCTTTTTTTTTTCCTATAGAAAACAAGTCTCAATAAAGTTCTATTTCACAAAACAAATTAACAATGGTCTATTGTCCTCTGCAGTTTACTTTAACTACCGGAGGTTTTTTCTCACAATATTTGTTCAGTGAACCTACTTTTAGGTCCTAAAGTGCAGACATGTATTGGAAAAATAACTCATGCACATGCGACCCTGATCCTAACAGTATCATGACTCTATTTGTCTCTTGTTCAGAGAGGCATGCAGCAAGATATTGTGATATGCTCAGATATAAGAGCATCTCCAGCCACCCCCCCAACAGGCCCCCCCAAGGCCGATTTTTTGCGCCGGCGGGCGAAAATCGGTCCAGTCGCGCCCCCACGAGCCCATTTTTCGCCGGTTAGGGCCTAATTTAGCGCCGACGTACCCAGGCCGAACCCGGCGCGCTGGGGGCGCCTGGGAGCACCGGCCGAAACGTTTTGGCGCGAAAACGGGCTGGGTCCGCCGAGTCAGCGACCGCGCAGCGTCGTCGTCCTCATCGCCTCGGTTTCCCGCAGGGAATCAATGCAAGGCTGCCCGCCGGTCAGCCTTCCATTGATGCCGCGCCTTCACGAGCCGGCGTTCACGGGCGGCGCAGTCAGTACGGGCGACGCGCGTCCACACGTCACCTCTCACGCGTCCGCGCGGTGCCGCCCGCTCGCCTGCTATAAAAGGCGACCTCGCCGGTGTTCGCCACACCTGCCCCAAGACCCCGCCAGCGACGCTCCTCTCTCTTTCGCCGGCGATCTTCTCTCCCCCCTTCCCCCGCAATGGCCGAGCGCTACCCCGGCGACGGCGCAGCCAGCAACGGCTTCGGCCGCCGGCACCTCCACGAGGACGAGGCCCGCGTGCTGTTCGAGGCGGAGTACCCGACGCTGCCGGACATGCGGGCGCCCGGCGCCTGGAGGCTCAGCGCGGGCGGCGTCCCCGTGCCACCGGTGCCCACCGGAGCCGAGCGGCGCGCCGAGATCGCGCGGATCCGGTCCTCCCTGTCGGAGGAGAACCGCCGGCAGCCGAGGTACGCCCCGGATAGCAACGCCCTCTGGACGGCCTACTTCGAGCGCCGCCGCGAGGAGCAGCTCGCCTCCACCAACGGCGGCCCCGCACTCGGCCGCAACAACAGCGAGGGCCGCCGTCTTTGGTGGGGCGTCCCCGGACGCACTCTCGAGGCCGTCCTCGAGCACATCGAGGGCGGCAACGAGCCGCGCCTCGGGTACCCGGAGGCGACGTCCGTCTCCCGCCGGAGGGGCTCGTCGTGGCAGCCACGGCGCATGGAGGCGCCGTCGTCATCGTCCTCGCACTCCTCCCAGTCCTCCCAGTCCTCCGGCGCAACGCGCACGCTGCTCGTCGCCGTTAAGGCCGAGCCCGGCTTGTTGTCGCCGCTCCGACGCAGCGGACGCAGCAGCGGCGGCATCACCATCAACGAGGGCCGTCGCCGCGAGCCCTCGCCTCCCCGCGGCCACCTCCGCCTTGTCAGGCCGAAGACGGAGCCTGGCACGCTGGCGGTGGTCAAGCAGGAGCACCTGGACATGGCCACCGCCGCCGACGAGGCCGCCCTGAAGTGGGCGCGGGACGACTACGTCCGGGAGGAGGTGGAGCGGCAGCGCCGGGCCCTCGAGGAGATCGAGGCCCGCCACCGTGCCCGCCGCGAGGAGGAGATCGCCGGCCTCATCATCCTCGACGACGACAGCGACAGGGAGGCGCCCGGGCCCTCCAACCCCGACCTGCACCGTTTCGGCGACGCAGGGCAGAGCTGCAGCAGGGACGGCGGCCGCGGCGCACCGAACGGCGACGGCGACGGGGACGACGCCGGCGACTACACCGACTTCTACAAGCTCCTCGGCATGTAGAATGCGGCGCGCGGCGGCGGGACGGCGTAGCCTTTTTTTTTAGCTTTTGTATTATATTTCAACGTTTTAACGTTTTGGGCCGATTCTACGCCCATAATGGGCTGAAAGCGGCGGTTGGGGGGCGACTCCGGGGCCGCGACTGGGAAGTCGAGCCCCCCAGGCCGATTTTAGCGCCGGCTGCCCCCCAGGCGGCGCTCAAATCGGCCCCTGGGGGGGGCCAACGGCTGGAGATCAACGTTTTCGAGTCGATGAGTCGACGGGTCGCTCAGGGGGGGCGACTCTAGACTAGTCTAGACTAGTCTAGACTCATGGTCGATGAGTCGACATGTCGACGAGTCGACGTGCTCCTCCCCTCCTTACCAGCAGCAGCAGCAGCAGCAGCAAAGGAGGAGCACACCAGCAGCCACATCAACCAGGGGAGGAGGGGAGGAGCACAACAGGAGCAGCAGCAACCAGGGGAGGGGAGGAGAACAGCTGTAGCAGGGGAGGAGGGGAGGAGAACAGCTGTAGCAGGGGAGGAGGGGAGGAGAACAGCTGTAGCAGGGGAGGAGGGGAGGAGCACACCAGAGGAGGGGAACAGAGAAGGGGAGGAGCAGCCGAGCAGAACAGAGAAGGGCAGGAGGGGTGGCGGCTGGAGAGGGTTTGATCAAAGGGAGGGGGTGGGGGGATGATAGATTAGGTTTCCAGGAGATGGTCCGGCCCATACATGTTCACAGATGAAAAAACTGCTGGGCCCAATTTACATGAGTCGATCGACTCAGAATGTGCGACTAGTCGAGACTAGTCGAGACTAGTCGTGCGAGTCGCTCGACTCATGGTATGAGTCGAGTCGAGGATCCGAGTCGCCCTTGCAGTATCGACTCGTCGACTAGTCGTCGACTAGTCGCTCGACTCGAAAACAGAGCTGGAGATGCTCTAAGAACCTCCCTTTGCAGCGTCCAAGCATATCAAGTGGAATCTGATGACAACAAAGCACTACATATCAAACCAGCGACATATTGCATTGGCAGTGTGGTTCAAAAAAGAGCGGAAAGCATCAACACCTATATCAACTTGAACATTTGATAACAATTCATGATTTAATTGCATATGTATAGTAAAGAAAGAGGGTACAAAGCAAGCAAAAGACCTTTTGCGACGATGGTACGATATTTTATTATTACTACTTAAAAGTTTAAACAACAAAAGGCAGTATTCTCAAACTTTATCTTACCATGGAATCTACACCATCTCTCTCCTTTTGATTCTGTAAGTATGAAACAACATAATCAAGATCTAGCATTCTTAATGTGATGGCAGCAGTAGTGTCAGGAACCCATGGAAGTACAGAAGTTCCAGGTAGTGAGGAAGGATTCTGGGAAGACATGTCTTGTGTCTATTAAGAAGTTCATTTGATATTTCAAAATCAGAAGACAGGTAGTCTCGTCTTATTGCACCTTCCACCAGAGTCAACATCTGCGGGGGAGAGAAGAACATCAGTACATATATATTATGTGAAAAGGTAGAGAAATGAAATAAGAACGAACCCATCAGCGTGTATGCATGCGATTTCGAGCATCTGTACTTGAATCGTGTAAATATACCCAGGAAGAGGGTAACAGTAACTAAACCAGCACAAGCCATTGTGCAAACGGAAAGGGATTTTCTCCTGCAGCAGCTTGGATTTTCATCGAACACCTTACAGGTAGGTAGATACAAAAACGAATCTACACAAACATAGATGAGACATTCTGGCGTCAAATCAAAAGAATAAGTGGAAAAGAGAGAGGAAGAGGCAAATCAGGAAGGGGTGAAGGGGCGTGGGTACCTGAAGCTCAGCCGCAGCGGCGAAACATGATTCTCTTGTTGAACACGAGGCCGCCCCAAACTCCTACCATGCTCCGCCACAAGCAGGCCTGCAGCGCCCCGGAACCATTGCACGCTGCTCCTTCAGCCACTGCAACCCAAGGGGGGCAGCCCGTAACAAGGCAGGAGAGTGGGCAGAAAAACCCCTTCGCCGCCACTCGGTCTTCTCCTCTCCCTTTCAAAGCTCTCCTCCCGGATCTTCACTCAGCCTGGACGTACCGAGCGGGCTAAAAGCCCGCTCGTGGACCGACCAGGACCGGACCGATCGGTCCCGGCCCGCTAGATAATATGGCCGGTCCGGTTCATGAAAAAGAGACCGAAATTCGGTCGGTCCGGTCCGGTCCGAGCCTCGGTCCGGCTCGGCGGACCGAGAAAGCGCAGTCACCTCCGCCGCCGTGCTTCGTCGTCGTGGCCACCGGCATCCACTGAGTGAACCATCATGTCCAGGAGCTTCCCCTCACCTTCCTTCCTCTCCTCCCTGTGCCCCATAGCCTCTTTCTGCCGCTCGCCGTCGCTGCCGTGCGTGCACTGAAGACGTTCGCGAGTTCTCGACCATGCCAGTTCACCGTCCATGGTGTTCGAGCGCCGGAAAAACTTCTGTGTTTGTCTCCCTCCCCTCCGGTCGTGTCTCCGGCGATCACCGTCCACTCGCGATTCCATTTTTTCGCCGAGATCGCCAGCAGCCTCATGCAGCTCGGCGACCCCGACGTGCTGCGCCGCCTCGCGGGCAGCTCGGGCAGTCGCCGGAGGGGATGCAGAGCATGGGAACCACCTTCTACACGAGCGGGCTCGGCGTCGGGAACTTCCTCAACAGCCTGCTCGTGACGTTCGTCGACCGGGCCACCAGGGCGAGCGCCGGCAAGAGCTGGATCGGTGACAACCTGAACGACTCGCACCTCGACTACCACTACGTGTTCCTGCTGCTGCTCTCCGTGGTGAACATGGCGCTCTTTGTGTGTAACTAAGACCGGAACTGCAGCTAAATAGGCACTAAACAGAAGCTGGAAGGACAAGTTGGCTCGGTCCCAACGAGCCGGAAAAGCTTGACCGAGCTGGCATCACTTCGGTCCGGTCCTGAAAATACAGACCGCTGGCGAGCTCGGTCCGGTCCGGTCCGGACCGCCGCCGGCCGGTCCAAACGCCGGCTCGGACCGGGACCGGACCGGACCGGACCGTGTCCAGGCTGAATCTTCACTCACCGCCGTCTCCTTCTCTCATTGACTCTTTCACCCCCCTCCGCTGGTTCGTGCCGCCGGCCTCCTCTGCCACCCGGCTTGGAAGGGGACGAGAGGGAGCAGGAGCTGCCGGTGGCTGTACCTCGTCCTCTCTCCTTCTCCAACTATCCTGACGGCGTTTATGCGGGGCGGCGCGGTGGAGAGGAGCAGAGGAGGAAGAGAGCGAGGGGCGACGCGGTGGAGAGGAGGAAGAGAGCGATGTCGAAGGAAAGAGGGGCGCGGGGCTCAAGGACGGGAAGGGATGGAATGGCTGGGCTAGGGTTTTCACCGTGTTTGGATGGGGAACTTCTTTTCTCTCACGCAGGGAGCAGGCACCATGCACTGCATAGGCGGGTCTTCGGGAAAACAAGGCCCACCCGTCATCAGCTGTAGCACTAAATAGCAATGTGGACAGAAACGACCGGCTGGATGTGCCAGCGAGGTAAAACGTTGGAGCCAGATCGCCCGCGCGACGCAAATGCCCCAGAATAGCGGGTAGCGTAGCCCGGTTTAACTAGTAGATGTTCTATAGTCTGGTTGCCATGAGTAATATTCAGTGTTGCCATGAGTAATATTCAGTCTCAGTTTCAGCAGCTAACAGTTTCTGATAATGTATAATTGTTTATTCTGTCATTAACGATATCACTTGAGAATCATACCACTAACTTCTTCAGAAAGCATTCGCTCTGATAGACCTAGCTTTTAGCATTGTGCTAAGGCCAACTCTAACCGATCCCCTATCCAGCTATAAGGGAGGATAAATTCGATTTTTCTCCTCTATGCCGCACCTAGCCGAAGTACTAAAATCTATGAGGGAGGATAAATTTTACTCCTCCGCCTATCCAACCCCTAAATTTACTCCTCTTGGAGGTGGCGGAGTAAAATTTGCGGCCTCTCCCTACGACTGCGCTGTCACCACTCGTGGCCACCCGGTTCCTCCGCCGCCCCCCGGCGACCACCCACAGCCTCGGCCACCCCCTACCCCGGCGACCTCGCCGTCACCACTGGCTCCGCCCCGGGCCACCGCCCAGTGCCGCGTCCCATCCCTCCTCCTCGGCGTGGTCGTCGGAGTCATCGTGGGTGGCGTTCGACAGCGACCGTGACCTCTCCTTGCGGGGCTCGGACGGGAACGCGTCCGATGCGTCGGCGCCTGTGCCGACCTCCAGCTACAGCATCATGAGGGCCTAAGACATGAGCATTCTGCACGACCTCGAGCTGCAACTCATGCCGCCATCGTGCCACGCAGGGCCACACTCGTCGCCGGCGCCCATCTCACGGGCATACGGCGATGCCATCCAGCTTCAGCTTTCCATAGGCCTATGCAGCGGAGGAGTCCAGGCCCATCAGGCGCTACATGCATGGTCGAGCCTGGTGGGGGCGTGCAGTCCGCCGTCAGGGCGAAGCAGTAGGTGCTACAGCAGGCAATCAACAAGCGCATGCGGCACTGGACGGTCATTGGCAATGTCTAGCTTACCAGCGGAACCAAGGCGCTACAATTGGCAATGTCTAGCTTGCCATCACGGTAGCAGCTATTTGTCAGTCTGTATCCTTGTTAGCTACGTGTTTAATCCGTGTTCCTTGCCGCCGGGGTGCTCGCCATGCCGGAGTCTCCAAGGAGACGCATGCCATGTGTTTGATGAATTTCATAACCCAATTGTAAGTTTTACTTCCTTATATTTAGGGGACAGGCTAAGTCTGGCCAAAAGTTAGTAGAGCAAATATACTTCACTAAGCTTTGCTCGGCCAGATCCTCTTGTATTTTATAGTGGATCGGTTAGAGTTGGCCTAAGCAAAACAATACTTGCCTGCAGCTAGTGCTTACACTGCTGTTGGTAAGCATGATTTGGACAAATAAGTTATTAGCTGCTATTATCTGGTATACTTCTAAGAAACCAGGTAGGTTCATGGAACAGGAATTCAGCTTGCCTATTCTGGTGTCATGACTGTACCTGAACTTCTGCTCAAGATCTTGTGAAAATAAAATCCACAGTGTACTTCTTAATAGTTTTCCTTAAACGAAATATTTTTTTTCATAGATTTGCTGTGTGTCCAACTCAGAACACCTGCAGCCACACAAGCAAGAATGAGCAATCTCTAATAGTTTTTTTTTTTTGCGGGAAAAACTCCAATAGTTTTGAAGAATATAAATGAAAACACTATATCCATGGATCAGAGAATGGGTTCGCAAACCAGCTATTCTGCGACAAATTTTCAGGGAGCACTCAAAGGATCACATCAATCTGTTTACACGCATAAAAGAACATATAGACTCCTTAAGAAAAGAAAGCAACCAAGTGAGAATAGTCAAAGGTTAACCGTGTGTCTTTCTCCTTTGAAAACGAGGATTCCGTTCAGGCCTCTGCATCATAGCTATGCACACAACCATATTAGATAATAGAAAAAACAAAGGACGAGCAATATCATCGAGTACAACACAAACACATCCGAAAGGATGCTGCAGCATGAATCAGAAGTTGGACCGGGAAAGAAAGAGTATTGTGCATTATCTATTATCGGCAGACTATTTTGTGATTCCTATATGCGCGTTTAGGCTTTGATAGAACACTTGATAGCGTAGCCGCATGGAGACTAAGACCATTTGTGATTCATATTACTATATTCTTTTAGTTGCTAGCTTGCTGTAACCTGAACAAGATTTTTTTGAGGGGGAACCTGAACAAGATTAGCTACTGCGGTTCAGAACTTTTCCCTGTATAATTATATATTATGGAAACTTTTGAGTCTTTTAGTCCCTGCAACTCATACTATGAAGACTAAAGCTTTTTTGTGGCTTCTAATTCTTCAACCCCTGCAACCTGAAGGAATAATCTGAAATCTCTAGAGTCATGTATGTTTATATATGAGTCATGGGCTTGGATGATTCAGTTGTGGCAATAGCCTTCTCACTGCCATTATAGTTCTGACTTGTAGTAATCCAACATGCATGAGAACACATAATGTCGTTTGTATTACGGTTTACTTATGGTTCAATAGTATTAAAAAAACATTTTATGCTGCATGCAGAGAGAACACATTTGTTAAGTAGCACTTAGCTGCATAAATAGCATTGTTGGAGTATAATGTTTGGCCCTCTCCCATAGTCCAGGAAATTAAGAGTTTTGTAGCTTGGTAAGCTGTGCATGTCGTGATAGCCTCCTGCCTGCCAAGAACAACTACGGAACAACATCTCAGACCAGTGATCCAATATCAGAACAGAGAGTCCTGCTTCGGTACAACCCCCTCACTAAACATATCAAGAACAATATAGACCTTTGACAAATTATACGCACTTTTATATGAATGGTGGGCCATATACCTAATAGTCCAGATTTAAAGGTGGCGAGCAAATGGCCCGCCCAATTTGCAAGCGCTGGGCTGAGCAAATGCGGAATTTAGCGTTGGGCTGAGCAAATGCAGGAATTTCAGCAAAAATAAATACCCCTAAAAAATGCAAAAATAAATGCGCATGCGACGAGAGTCGAGCTCCCATCCTTGCCATGCAGCTCAAACGCAGCGTTAACTTTAAAGTAATAATTAAAACACTTGATCCTTTTTTTCTACTTTTTCATTATTTCCTGGAAAAAATGTGAACAAAATATCTTGAAAATGCGAACAATGTTTCGAAATCATAAACAAATTCAAATATTATTTTTGAAAATGTGAAAAATATTTATCAAAAATGTCAACATTTTTTTAAATTGTGAACACATTTCGAAATCTAAACAATTTTTTAAAAATTGAATTTAAAATACACAATAAACATTTTCTTAGTATATGGTGAACTTTATTCAAATACAGACTTAACATTGTTTGAAACACGTGGTGTACTTTTTTCAAATGCATGCTGAACAAATTTCTATACACGATGAACATTTTTTATACACAGTGAACAATTTCTTTTCAAAGTACGGTGAACATTATTCTTCAATACGATGAACCCTTTTAAAACATGAATTTTTTTTGGAAAGTGAACAAAATTCTCTTTTCAAACTTTTATTTGAATATGGAATTCCAAACTTTTTTAAAACATGAGAACTTTTCAAAACATGAACAAAATTTGGAATTTCAAACACTTTCTGAAAAGTCAAACTAATTTCAAGACTCTGAACATTTTTTTAAAATTTTGAATTTATGGAAAAAAAGGAAACAGAAAAAGTAACAAAATAAGGTAAAAAGATAAGAAAAGGCAGATAAAAGCAAAAAAGAAAATGAAAAAAAATATGAAGAAAACAGGAAAACCCTGCAAAACAAAACAGTAAAAAAAACTTACAGAACCTTCTAAAAGGTTCCCAAAACCGGTTTCTCGCTCAAAGTGAGTCGGCCCGTGTTGTGTTGGTCGCTCGCTTCGCTTCAGCAAGGGGGTGAAAACCTTTGTCCGGGCTCCGAGTGAAGTCCTTTGTCTGATGTGGACTCGGCAATGGCGATGCTCGGCGCCGTTCTCCCTGTTGGTGGCGTTGTCATTTTTTTTTTTGAAAAGGAGGAAGTTCCCCGGCCTCTGCATCTGGGCGATGCATGCAGCCACTTTATTAATTATTCTCAAAAGACCTTACAAGGACATACAACCAGTGGCGGAGCCAGGATTGGAGCAAGCCCCGGGCCCAAAAATTTTTTTTTCGACGCGAGAGAAAAACTTAACGTCCATCAGGCTATAGCTACCTCAAAAGAATAGCTCAAATATGGCTCAATTGCACCAAAAATTTAGAATCTAAACTCAATGCTTAAAGATACAACAAAATAGATAAAAAAGATGACAAAAACTACGAACAGTACATGATAAAAAAGAGTACCAAATCAATGGCTTGCTTCATCAGTGTCTTCCATAGCTAGACACTTCCGTTGCGGCCACGGATGAAAAATATTTCTTCATCTTTTGTTTCTACAAAATGAAATGTAATTGATGTTAACAGCAGCAAAAGCAACATTCACATAATCACATTCAAATACAATTCAAGTGAAACTGAATGTTTGACAGCAGCAACAACCATAAACAGTACTGCAGTAGCAAATCCAAACATTATAGCAAGCAGATCAAAAAATGTTCCCGGACAGCAGCAACAACCATTACCAGTAGGCAGTACCGCAGTAGCACAATGCACATCCACATATTACCTAAGTAGCATAAAAAATTGTTCGATCTATAAAAATTGGTAGCACACTACTACACTAGCACTGTCCTGTCTATCCATTACCAATCCTGCAGCCGGCAGACCAGTCCGACAGTCCCTGCACTGCGGCTGCGGCAGACGGCGTGGCGGAGACCAGGGGAGGCCGGAGCAGAGCTGGCGCGCAGACTGCAGAGCAGAGCATGCGAGCGGGCGAGCGGGCGGAGCAGGCGAGCAGGCGAGCGGCGGAGGGACCTGGAACGGCCGGGGAGCGCCGGAGCGGACAGCGAAGGGGATGAGTCACCGGCGGCGGCGGGCGGCGGCGGCTGCACACTCGAACTCGCGTGCAGTTCTTGCTCGCGTGCGTGTGCGTGACTAGGTCTGGGCGACCTGGGCTGTGTGCGAGTGCAAAGGTGGAGAGGCTGGCCTGGGCCCTGGCTATGTCTTGGGCTAAGCCCCGGGCCCATTTCAAAAATATAGCTAGGTAATAACCAAAAAAAAATACCACGCCCCGGGCCTGGGCCCTGGGGGCCTGGGGCCCAGATCCGCCCTTGCATACAACAGTAAGTCTGAAGCCACCGTCTAGGCAACATCTGTCGCTACTCCTATCCAGTTGATGTAGGGATGCTGATAGTCTGGGCCTAATACCTCAGACCTCGCAGCCAAGCCTAACATCTAAGACGACCTGGGGCCCCAACCAAGCCACTTGCCGGGTCTGGGGCATACACCGGTCCGGCGCGCTCTCAGAGGCCGCCGCCGCCAACTGCCACCACTCCATCTTCAGAGTTGTACTGACGCATCAACCTTGCCCGGTCTATCTGCCGTCGACGCCACCACGACGCCGAACGGCACCACCTCCCTGCGCGCGAACAGCTGAGCACGTCGCGGTCGCCACCGGTACACCTCAGCACCATGTCGCCGAGTATCACCAGCCGACACAGCTTGAAGTCTCTGGAAGATCTGTCGTGCGTAGCACCTGCCGACCAGGCATGACAAAGCGTAGCACCTGTCGGCCAGGCATGACTTGACATCTCCACCGAAGCTCCGTGCAAGACGAAGCCGCTCCACCTCCTGCCTCTGCCCCGGAGCATCCCGAGCCTGATGACGCCAACTGCAACAACGATGCCTCGACAAGGAAACGACATCAAAGACGCCGCCATCGCCCGCCATGACCGTAGTCGGCGCGATTTTCATCGGCAGTTGCGCCACCGGGCTAGATCGTAGCGAGGAGGTATTTAGTTCTTCCAGTGCTCGTTGCTGGTAGCGTAGTCGCATGCATTCTGCGTTTGCCGGATATCCCAGGATTGGCTTTGTAAGAGGGCAACCTCACCATCATGTTTCGTTCAGCCGTGTATTTTTTCGGTTGTTGCTTTATCTATAAAGCGGGGCGAAAGCCTGTTTCGAGATAGAGAACAAATTATAGTGTAGCTGCAGGGAGACTGAAAACTGTTTGTGGTTTCCATCCTGAAGGTAGAATGTGCAAACTGAATTATGTTTATAGTACGTGGCAGGGGTTTGGGCATCATTCATTCATTTGGTTTGTAGCAGCAGTTGTGGATATTGTCATCGTAATTAATGTGTTCGCCGTACGTCAGCAATTTTTAGAGAAGAAGAGAGAGATGACTGACAGTACGTCTAGGGTGTCTTGCGGGATGCAGTTGAAGTTCAACTTATCGTTTTGGCACCTAGAAGGAAGGAAACGAGGAGATCCTGAGCTCTGTTTCGGATATTGCCAAGTGCATGGTTGCAGGGGATTTGAGTGCCTCAAGCTGTCCCTATTTAGATAAAGCCTCCTGGCTCCTGTTCAGTGACTCAAGTGCATGGTTGCAGCTAAGACGAGCTATAGCTAGAGAAATTCACAGTTTCAGACTAGTGATCCAACGTCAGAACAGAACAAATCCCAGGCTGGTCATTGCATTGGCATTTAAGGATAGTTTGCCAAAGTGTTCAGTCATTCTTCCACGTGAACAAGAAAGAGCAGGCGTGCAAGATTTGCAATTTATTCACAATAGTCGTTCCTCCTCAGATTTGGATATGTACCTTACACGCAGAATGAATGAAGTACTCGTAGTATCTATTACTAGCAAAGAAACCAAAGTTTTTCGGTAGGTAATTAACTGCACCCATTAGCAATATGTAAGCTAATGACTACCTATTATGTTCGTTCCTGTATTGGGTATGTATTGCTTTGATTCTCCCTTCATTTGGACAGTTAATGTGGTAGCTCTGTGCTACTCCCTCTGATCCAGAATAAGTGTCGCAGCTTTGAACTAAGCTTAGTTCAAAACTGCGACACTTATTTTGGATCGGAGGGAGTAGTATATAGCCCTGATGACAATGCAGAGCCTCGTCTAATTTAAATCTTGATTTGAGCTGGTGGAAGATGAAACTAGCCGGGCTTGGAGATACATCTTCATCCTGCTGCTTGGGTTACATCAAATTGCATGCATGAATGGAGTGTAGGGCCTAGCAGACCAAAGGCTGAAGTGGTATTCGTAAAAAAAATGTTGAAGTGATGTGTTTTTATTTTATTTTTGCTTTTCTGTTGTTGTCATGTCTTTGGCAAAGACAAGTGCCGCGTGTCTTTTATTATCAACAGTAAGCTGCTGTGGGTCGAGAGAACAAGTAAAAGTGTAGCTGCAATGCTGCATGGGAACAAACTATTTGTGATTTTCTATCCTAATCCAGTTTCTGTAACCTAAACAGTGTGCAAACATACACAATGGCAGTGACAGGTGTTTATAAATGACAGGTGTTTGGTATTCATCAGTTGTTTCTGTTGTTAGTGTTTAGCGTATCGTGGCCACGTAATCGGTGATGTGCAGCGTATTTTGTAACAATTGATCAACTAACTGATTTGGCCTTCATCACCTGCAAGGATTCAAGGAAGTAAATTCAGAGTTTTGTGGCATGCCAAATGGTTCGGAGGACGACAGACATCACTTCAGAATAGAGATCCAGCATCAGAACAGATCCAAGGCAGGAAGCGATGTTCTGATTACGACAACAGTTCAAATGATTTGAGACTTGGAAGCCCCTGCGCCAAGGAGGAGCACCATCTTGTGCTGGTGCATGCTTGCACTCACTGACTGAGGAGTAGGAGAATTATACTACTATTAAACATAGCCTCCTACATCTACGAGTAATTCCTTCCTTAATCTATTTGGTTCGTGTTTGTCCCCCATATAGTAATTTGGAATTTCTTCCTAATCAACGAGCCATGTTTTGGATAGCAACCTGATCTAACCAATTTGAATTTAAAGCACAGTTGCCATGAGAACGAGTCCCGCACACACACATTGACTTTCGCCAAACAGCCCCAAGTACGCAAAGCCTCGTGAACAACACCTGCACACACACAAAAGTAAATACTTGCACTAAATGCAGGCAAGAGGGTTGTCAATCACCTTGAACTCATTAATTGTAAGGATCAAATCTTGTAGTGGTAGATATATAAATTGCAAAACAAAATAAAAGAAATAAAATTGCAGCAAAGGAAATTTGGATTTATTGATATGACTAAGGTAGACCCGGGGGCCATAGTTTTCACTAAGGCTTCTCTGTCAAACACATAACATATGGTGGGTGAACAAATTACTGTTGGGCAATTGATAGAAAAGCGCATAGTTATGACGATATTCAAGGCAATAATCATGTATATATGCATCACGTCCGAGACAAGTAGACCGACTCCTGCCTGCATCTACTACTATTACTCCATTAATCGACCGCTATTCAGCATGCATCTATGGTATTAAGTTCATAAAAACAGAGTAACGCCTTAGGCAAGATGACATGATGTAGACAAAACAAACTCAACTAATATGAATAAACCTCATCCTTTTACCCTTAATGGCAATAATATAAATACGTCTCTTGTCCCTTTCTATCACTAGGATATAGAGCACCACAAGATTGAACCCATTACAAAGCACCTCTCCCACTGAAGATAAATCAATCTAGTTGGCCAAACCAAACGGATAGATCGGAAAGAAATACAAAGCTCTAAAAATCATGCGTAATAAAGTTCAGAAAAGACTTAATTACTTCTCATGAATATTCAGATCCTAAACCCACCATTCATTGGATCCCGACAAACACACCGCAAAAAAAGATTACATCGGATAGAACTCCAAGAACACCGAGGAGAACATTGTATTGAATATCAAAGAGAGAGAAGAAGCCATCTAGCTACTAGCTATGGACCCGTAGGTTTGTGGTAACCTACTCACGCATCATCGGAAGGCAGCAAGGATGATGTAGAAGTCGTCCGTGATCGGTTTCCCCTCCGGCAGAGTACCGAAAAGGGCCTTCAGATGGGATCATGGAAGAACAAAACCTTGTGGCGGCGGAAAAAGTGTTTCGGGTGGGTCTCTATTGGTTTGGGAATATTTCTAAATTTATAGGCCAGGAATTAGGTCAAACGGAGCTATGTGGGGCCCACAAGCTCAGGGGGCTCGCCTACCCCCGGGGCGCGCCCCTCGAGCTTGTGGATCTCTCGTATCTAGTCTGGTCTCCACCCAAAGCTTCTAGGGTCCCTTCTGGTCCAGAAAAAAATAAACCAAAGATTTTTTTTCCATTTGGACTTCATTTGATATTGATTTTCTGAAAAGCCAAAAACAAGCAAAAAAGTAGAAACTGGCACTGTGCACTGTGTTTATATGTTAGTCCCAAAAAATGATATAAAATAGCATATAAAACATTCAAGATTGATAATATAATAGCATGGAACAATCAAAAATTATAGATACGCTGGAGATGTATGAGTCCCACATAGTTGCGGGGTATGAAAATGCAGCCACACCACTAGTAACCTATTACTGGTGGCGTACGAAATGTGCCAATATTTCAAAAAAATAGCGATGCATGGATTAAAAGTGATGTGCCACTAATTAAGATTGCGTATGAAAAAAGGGCTTTGGTCTAGGCCAGATAAGAGCATCAATCCCGGTTCTGTTACGAAGCGGGACCAATGGGTGCATCAGTCCCGGTTCGTGAGGCCAGGGCGCCGGCCGGGCCATGGCAGGCACCAGTCCCGGTTCGTTTGACCCCTTTGGTCCCGGTTCCAGACACGAACCGGGACTAAAGGGCCTCGCTCCTGGCGCAGCCCCTTTAGTCCCGGTTGGTGGCTGGAACTGGGACTAAATGTGTGTCTTCTGTCCCGGTTCTAGCCACGAACCGGGACTAAAGAGATGCCTATATATATGCTCTCCCCTGCCCGCTCACTCCTCTGTTTTTTGGCCGGCCGGTGTGGGGGGTGTGTGCTGCTCTGCTCTCACCTCCTATGCACATGAGGTGTTCGATGAAATGCCCGAGTCACACTTAAGCTTTCTCCTCTCCAAGCTCGACCTCCAAGCTCCATTTTCCCCAAGATTTGTCTAGGTTTGGCGGTGCACCATTGTCCCCGTCCCCGTCCTCACCGCCGTCGATCGCCCATGCCGATCTCGTCGCCGGCACCACTGTGGTGAGCCTCTTGTTCTTATCTTCTTTTTAAAAGAAAAAAATTCTTACTTGTTGTATGAGTTATATAGCTACTTGTATATTTTTCTTACTTTTATTATTGTTTGTTATTATATAGTGCCATGGTTTCGGTATCCGCCCCCGTCGGCTCTCGTCCGGTCTATGATTCGGATGTGGTATATTATCTTTTATAACTATTTGTTTCATTTAGTGTTTATGAGAATTATGCCGACCAACGTGACATAGATGTTTTTATCTAGGAGGTATGTGAACCGGAAATTCCAACCGACCCTCTTGTCGAGAGGTTAAATTTAGTTGAAAAAGAAAACAATTATTTGAAGGAAAAATTGAAAAGAATTGAAGAGGAGAAGATGAAATTGGAGTTGCATGTGGCCGATGTCGTCGATGATCACAAGATGCAGATGGATGCAATGCGGTTGAAGATTAGAAAGATTAGAAAATATGCCATTGATAATGAGGCTTGGTATCATTATGCTGTTGGATCAATTGTTACCTTAGTTGCGATTATGATCGCATTTGTTGTTGCATTTAAATGTTTTACATAGTTGATAATGAGAACTATGTATGAACTTCATGTATTTATTTTTTCAGTAATAACATTTGATCACTACAGTACTTTGGTTTTAATGTGAAGATGAACTTGTATTAATTTGGTCACTTCTCTATTCATGATGTTCTGTAATGGTTTTTGATACACTTAATTATATAATGCACGCAGATGAACCGGCAATGGATATACGGTGACCGACGCACCTCCGAGTACAGTGATGGCATGCATAATTTTCTCGAAGTGGCTGAGGCAAACAAGCAGAATGGTTTTATGGATTGTCCATGTACTGTCCGTGGGAATACGAAGGATTACTCTGACTCTAAAACCCTTCACTTGCACCTGCTTGAGAAGGGTTTCATGCCACACTATAATGTTTGGACCAAGCACGGAGAAATAGGGGTTATGATGGAAGACAACGAAGAAGAAGAGGATTATGACTACTATCCCCCTAAATACGGTGATACTGCAACGGGGGAAGCTGAAGATCGAGATGAACCAGACGATGTGCCCGATGATGATCTTCGCCGGGTCATTGTTGATGCACAGAGAGAATGCGAGAGTGAAAAGGAGAAGTTGAAGTTCGATCGCATGTTAGAGGATCACAAAAAACGGTTGTACCCAAATTGCGAAGATGGCAACACAAAGCTCGGTACCACACTGGAATTGCTGGAATGGAAGGCAGAGAATGGTGTATCTGACAAGGGATTTGAGAAGTTACTGAAAATAATGAAGAAGAAGCTTGCAAAGGATAACGAATTGCCTGACAGTACGTACGGAGCAAAGAAGGTTCTCTGCCCTCTAGGATTAGAGGTGCAGAAGATACATGCATGCCCTAATGACTGCATCCTCTACCGCGGTGAGGAGTACAAGAATTTGAATGCATGCCCGGTATGCGGTGCATTGCGGTATAAGATCAGACGAGATGACCATGGTGATGTTGAGGGCGAGCGCCCCAGCAAGAGGGTTCCTGCCAAGGTGATGTGGTATGCTCCTATAATACCACGGCTGAAACGTCTGTTCAGAAACAAAGAGCATGCCAAGTTGATGCGATGGCACAAAGAAGACCGTAAGAAAGACGGGAAGTTGAGAGCACCCGCTGACGGGTCGCAGTGGAGAAAAATCGAGAGAAGGTGGGGGGACTTTGCAGGTGACGCAAGGAACATATGGTTTGGTTTAAGTGCAGATGGCATTAATCCTTTTGGGGAGCAGAGCAGCAATCATAGCACCTGGCCCGTGACTCTATGTATCTATAACCTTCCTCCTTGGTTGTGCATGAAGCGGAAGTTCATTATGATGCCAGTGCTCATCCAAGGCCCTAAGCAACCCGGCAACGACATTGATGTGTACCTAAGGCCATTAGTTGAAGAACTTTTACAGCTGTGGAATGGAGAAGGTGTACGTGTGTGGGATGAGCACAAACAGGAGGAATTTGACCTACATGCGTTGCTGTTTGCAACCATCAATGATTGGCCTGCTCTTAGTAACCTTTCAGGACAGATAAACAAGGGATACCACGCATGCACGCACTGTTTAGATGATACCGAAAGTATATATTTGGACAAATGCACGAAGAATGTGTACCTGGGACATCGTCAATTTATTTCGACCAACCATCTCTTAAGAAAGAAAGGCAAGCATTTCAAAGGTGAGGCAGATCACCGAAAGAAGCCCGCCCTCCGTAGTGGTGATGCTATACTTGATATGGTCAAGGATTTACAAGTAATCTATGGAAAGGGTCCTGGCGGACAATCTGTTCCGAATGACGCTGAGGGACGCGCACCCATGTGGAAGAAGAAATCTATATTTTGGGACCTACCCTGTTGGAAAGACCTAGAGGTCCGCTCTGCAATCGACGTGATGCACGTGACAAAGAATCTTTGCGTGAACCTGCTAGGCTTCTTGGGCGTGTATGGGAAGACAAAAGATACACCGGAGGC
This sequence comes from Elymus sibiricus, assembly GCA_039707655.1. Taxonomy (NCBI): domain Eukaryota; kingdom Viridiplantae; phylum Streptophyta; class Magnoliopsida; order Poales; family Poaceae; genus Elymus; species Elymus sibiricus. The sequence continues at coordinate 536,846,012 of CM077675.1, forward strand.
ACGGGAGGACCAGCAACGTGTACACGAAAAAGACGGCATGCATCCAAAGCAGTATGAAGGTCCTGCCAGCTACGCTCTTACCAAAGAAGAGAAGGAAATCTTCTTTGAATGCCTGCTCAGTATGAAGGTCCCGTCTGGCTTCTCGTCGAATATAAAGGGAATAATAAATATGGCAGAGAAAAAGTTCCAGAACCTAAAGTCTCATGACTGCCACGTGATTATGACGCAACTGCTTCCGGTTGCATTGAGGGGGCTTCTACCGGAAAACGTTCGATTAGCCATTGTGAAGCTATGTGCATTCCTCAATGCAATCTCTCAGAAGGTAATCGATCCAGAAATCCTACCAAGGTTAAAGAATGATTTGGTGCAATGCCTTGTCAGTTTCGAGCTGGTGTTCCCACCATCCTTCTTCAATATCATGACGCACATCCTAGTTCATCTAGTCGACGAGATTGCCCTTCTGGGTCCTGTATTTCTACACAATATGTTCCCCTTTGAGAGGTTCATGGGAGTCTTAAAGAAATATGTCCGTAACCGTGCTAGGCCAGAAGGAAGCATCTCCATGGGCCATCAAACAGAGGAGGTCATTGGGTTTTGTGTTGACTTTATTCCGGACCTTAAGCCGATTCGTCTCCCTCAATGGTGGTATGAGGGGAGACTGACTGGAAAAGGCACGCTAGGAGCGGATTCAATAATATGTAGGGACGGGCATTCTTGGGCTCAAGCACACTGCACAGTTCTACATAATTCCACCTTGGTGACCCCGTATGTCAATGAACACAAGAATTTTTTGCGCTCTAAACACCCAGAGCAGTCTGACGACTGGATTACATGTGAACACGTCAGGACTTTCGGTAGTTGGTTGCAAACACATCTCATGGGTAACAACATTGTTGGAGGTGAGCTGTACTCGTTTGCCAGGGGACCATCTTCGACTGTATTGACTTACCAAGAGTACGAGATAAATGGGAATACATTTTACACAATCGCCCAAGATCAAAAGAGCACCAACCAAAACAGTGGTGTCCGCTTTGATGCAGCAACCAATAGGGGAAAGGACACATATTATGGTTACATAGTGGGCATATGGGAACTTGACTGTGGACATGATTTTCGGTGCAAATGGGTCAATCTGTCAGGAGGCGGGGTACAGGTAGACCCGCAGTACGGAATGACAACAGTGGATCTCAACAATCTTGGGTACACAGACGAACCATTCGTCCTAGCCAATGATGTGGCGCAGGTTTTCTATGTGAAGGACATGTCTACCAAACCGAGAAAAAGAAAAGATAAGGGAGCGAATACATCATACGATGAGCCAAAGATCCACATAGTTCTTTCAGGGAAAAGAGACATCGTGTGAGTGGAGGGCAAGACAGACATGTCTGAAGATTATGAAAAGTTTCATGAAATTCCTCCCTTCAAATTGAAGGCTGACCCAAGCACCATGTTAAACGATGAAGATTATCCATGGTTACGGCGCAATAAGCAAGGGACACACGCGAAGAAAAAGTAAAGACTTTCTCTCCATCAAGAAATGAAATGCCTTTTGTAACATATGAGTTTTCGTCCGAAACCGTGATACTTCGAAAGAAATTGTCCATTTTGTACATGAAGTGCATCCAGTTTTTGCCGTAACCCTCTGAACTTTTTAGCACATGCTATGTGGGTGCAATGATGATACCATGCCAACTTTCAACCTTTTCAGAGTTCATTTGTACAGCTTTTCAATTTCAGGGTCATTTAGCTCAAAAAAATCAGTAAATGCATGAAAAATAGCAAATGAAGTCAGAAAGGGTTGAAAATTGATAATGTGGCTTTTAATGGTGCATGTTGAACGCACAAAAAGTCTGAAGTTGAAATAATTTTAAAAAAATGAAATGCCTTTGTAACATATGAGTTTTCGTCCGAAACCATGATGCTTCGAAAGATATTGTCCAGTTTGTACACGAAGTGCATCCAGTTTTTCCCATAACCCTCTCAACTTTTTAGCACATGCTATGTGGGTGAAATGATGATACCATGACAAGTTTCAACCTGTTCAGAGTTCATTTGTAGTGCTTTTCAATTTCACAGTCATTTAGCCCAAAAAAGATTAAATGCATGAGAAATAGCAAATGAAGTCAGAAAGGGTTGAAAATTGATGATGTGGCTTTGAATGGTGCATATTGAACGCACAAAAAGTCTGGAGTTCAAATAAGTTTAAAAAATATGAAAAGCCTTCGTAACACATGAGTTTTCGTCCGAAACCCTGATGCTTCGAAAGAGATTGTCCAGTTTGTACACGAAGTGAATCTAGTTTTTTCCATAATCCTCTCAACTTTTTAGCACATGCTATGTGGGTGAAATGATGATACCAATGCCAAGTTTCAACCTGTTCAGAGTTCATTTGTTGTGCTTTTCAATTTCAGGGTCATTTAGCTCAAAAAAAGATAAAATGCATGAAAAATAGCAAATGAAGTCAGAAAGGGTTTAAAATTGATGATGTGGCTTTGAATAGTGCATATTGAACGCACAAAAAGTCTGGAGTTCAAATAAGTTTAAAAAATATGCTCGTAACACATGAGTTTTCGTCCGAAACCCTAATACTTCGAAAGAGATTGTCCAGTTTGTACACGAAGTGCATCCAGTTTTTCCTGTAACCCTCTCAACTTTTTAACACATGCTATGTGGGTGAAATGATGACACATGCCAAGTTTCAACCTGTTCAGAGTTCATTTGTAGTGCTTTTCAATTTCAGGGTCATTTAGCTCAAAGAATGAACTAATAGCAAAAAGAATGAACTAAAAAGCTTTTATAAAACTCTAATAGCAAAAAGAATGAACTAAAAAGAATCAATTTTTTTTTTGTTATGATCAACTAAAACAAAACTATAATATTCTTCAAGAGCAAAAAGAATCAACTAAAAAGCTTTTATAAACCTCTAGTTATTATAAAAGTATTTTTGAAACTAAAATTATATCAAATTTATGCAACTAAAATTATCAAAGTATTTTTTGTTCAAAACTTTAATAGCAAAAAGAATTTTCATAAAGTATTTTTTGTTAGAAACTTTAATAGCAAACTAAAATAACAAAATCTATTTTTGATTAAAACACCCATTTAAAATAACCTAAAAATTACCAAATTGAATATAATGATAAAACACACTAATATTAAACAGCAGGAAAAAGAATCACTCAAAAATCTATTTTTAAAGTAAAGTTATTCACAAACTAGTGATTCACACCAATTTCAAAGAATTCAAATTTAAACTATTCAAATTTGAAAACTACTGGCACTAACAGAAAGTTTATAATTTTTGTGACATAAAGCAAAAAGAATCACTCAAAAACTCTAAGTATTTAGCTGTAAGTAGAAACAAAACAAAATAAATAAAGCAAAAAACAAAAAAAAATACTGGACTAAAAAGTAAAAAAAAATTAAAAAATTGCCGCCTACTGGGCCACCACGGCCTGCATACGACTAGAAACCCAACCAGCTAGTTGGGCCAGGTTGCAGGCCCGCAGCAGGCCCAGTAGGCCCACAGGGAGAAGAGTGCGTTTAGGCCCGTAGGCGTGCATAAGAGAGGAGCTCGAGAGGGTTGACGCAGCCGCGCTTATAAACCACTCTCGACGCCTCTCAGCTAGCGAGGTGGGACTAAACTTTCACCGCATCGCACCAGTGCTAGCACAAGCCCATTGGTCCCGGTTGGTGGCTCGAACCGGGATGAAAGGCCCCCTTTCGTCCCGGTTCGAGCCACCAACCGGGACCAAAGGTCTCTGCTTCCCGCCCTTTGGGCTGCTGAAATTGACCTTTAGTCCCGGTTGGTGTCACCAACCGGGACGAAAGGGGGGCCTTTCGTCCCGGTTGGTGACACCAACTGGGACCAATGCTTTTTGTATATGAGCAGCACTTAGCAGTTTCTCGAAAGATCAGTTCTTTCTTCCCCGACACCCCCAGGCTGCTCCTGGTCGCCGTCCCTCCCGTCGCCGTTGAGCCCTGCCCCGCCGTCGCCGTCGCCGTCGCCGCACCGCCCCCGAGCTCCCCCGAGCCCGCGCCGCCTGCGCCGCCCCCAAGCTCGCGCCGCCCCCTAGCCCGCGCCGCCTCCGCTGTGAGCCGCCGCCGCTCCGGCCCGCTGTTTTTTTTAATTATGTTTATGTATATATGTATGTATATGTTGATGTATATGTATGTGTAGATGCTTAGTGTATATATGTACTAGATCATCGAAGGCGCGCGTTGCCGCGCCCGTCCATTTTCACAATAAAATGATACGTAGTTAGTAGAAAATTTGTGATTTTAAGTTATCAAACATTGAAAAGTAAGGATTATAGAAGAAAAGCTAGCATGCACTACTCTGTGGTTACATTTACTAACTAACTATAAAAATTCAGAGTCAGGTTATTGAAGTGAAAACTAATAATCATATATGATTGCAACAGAATCCTTTGAAATGAATCATTGCAAATTTCCAGGGGGGAAAGGTTAAACTTTAAGAAATGTAAACTGTTGGCACACTTGTTACATTTACTAATTAAATATTAAATTTTAGAGTCAATACATTCAAGTGAAATAATAATAATCATATAGCATTGTAACAGACTCCTTTGAAATGAATCATTGCAAATTTTCAGGTGGGAAAGGTTAAACTTTAATAAATGTAAACTGCTGCCACACTGGTTCTTAAGCAGACCAATCAAACTTCAACAACCACTAAGTTGTCCATCTGAAAAAGAAACAACATTGCACCCAATGGATATAGTAAGTTTCAGTCCTTCCACAAGAACCGCTGATTCAGCCGAAACATGCCCCCACCATCTCTGATAATCGCACCACACACTCCGGTATGTTCATCCTCTGAATAAGATGCATCAACATTCAGAGCTAGGAAATTAGCTAGCAGTCTTATCCAGTGATTGGTCATCGGCGTGGTCGCCGGTTTAGTTGATGCTTTGACCAATCAAACTTTTCAATCTTCATTGGAGTTATATTGTTTTTCACTTCAAATTCTTGAACCAAAAACGCCATTTGCTACTCCCACCCAAGCAACATTGCACCATCCTTAAGTCGGCTACTCCACGGTGAATTTGTTGTGCACCAGACCAAACTCAATCAGAAACAACATCCATCCATCTATGTTATCTCCATACCTCATCAATTTATTTAACCATGATGGGAGTCGTTGCTGCGCCCATCCATTTATCTAATAAAATGATAGAAAATTTTGTAATATAGTACATCACAATTATAAAAGTTAAGTTTGTATGAACTCACACAAATATTAGCCATAATTGAATTCTTGGATCTGATGAGCCTCAAGTATATGTTTTAATTACGACGGTTGATGAAAAATACATAAATATGTGTTGCGGTGCTGTCCCATTTAACAAGAGAAATATGAAAATCAAGAGGAATTTAAACACGCATAACCTCGGTGGCTCAATCTGCTGACCATCTTGTCACCTGCCTAATATCATAATTTCGTGTACCTGCTTGGCAAGTAACTTCATCAACCCAAGGATCAAAGTAAAACGGTCTTCCTGACCGGCAATGAGAAATAATGAGGTAGATCAGATGGTCTAAATCATGACAAGATATAGTTAAAAATAATAATGCATGAGTAGTTCTCATTTTACACCAGAGTTGATAGGTCATAATAATTTCAAATTTTCACCAAACCTCCTTCGGTGATTTAAATCACCCCTTCATAAGTTTATATATGTGTTCCATTAATCATCTATCCCACTGGAATTACGAGGATCAGGGTTCCTAGAAAATCTTGCAAGCAAATTTGAATTACCAACAGAAGAGTCACCAATCAAAGCTTTGAACACATAATCTTGGTTTTGTTGCTGATTTCCACCATAGGCCATTCTGTAATAGAAGCAATTACCTTTGCTTCACAAGATTATAGTAACCCTGCGTCGCCAGCATCCTCTTTATCGTGCGCCGGTCCGCATCCTCTATATCGACCACCCCGATCTGTTCTAATTCCTAATTCATGGAGTTTGTTTCCAGTAACTCACGACGTGTAAAGACTATCAAGAATCACCGTACTTATACCTTGGGAGAAAAATGCGAGTGAAAGGGAGACTCGCCATGCACTGTTCAAGATCCATCTCATCTGCATCATGACTATTGTCCTGTTTCAAAAAGACTCTGGCCTATTAGAACTCTCCAGATATAGGCTTCAGATATCATGGAAATCAAATATAGTCCCTAATAACTTGTTTTTTTTCCAATGGCCTTCCTTCCTCTCTACTATGGCGCATTATTAACAAAACAACCACTGATAAAGACAATGGATTAAGAAAATCATGGCATGCACAATACGGACATAATGCTTTTCGTAAGTACCTTAAGTTGAAAGTTACCGGCATCAGGAAGAGCAAACCACGGGCTTCGTGATCCACCAAGTCAGTCTCTTGAAGTTCTACATTGAATGCAACAAATGATATCAGTAGGAGCATATATAGTTCCACCAAAATTGGGTGCTACATTCTGGAAGTTAATATCTCCAAATGGCCAACCAAATTGTTTGTTATTGAGCACATCACTACTTACATAGACAACTCCCTGACCCATATCAATGATACCATGTTTTCCATCTAAATCGATCGTCCAAAACATGTCAGGAAACAAATCAATTTATCGAGCAGGTCATAAACCTATGTACACAACTCCCTGACCCAAAGGGATAGAGGTAAAATCACCCAAAGGAGAGCAGAACAGGGCGATAGATTACGGCGAGTTTGTGATTAGCACCCGGAGGAAGCTCCGTGTATGCCGTCTTTCTCCCTGCTAGCCTCCGCCTTCAATCTCAAACACATCAGCCGCGAATAGGCCAAATAGATAGAAACCCCAAACAAATAAATAAATGAAAACCCTACATGAAGGAAACTCGCGTTGGACCTGCTGATTTCCTCCACGCGCGCGCAGTCGGCGGCGACGGCCTCGACCGGCGGCAGCAAACCCGTCGAGCCATTCGTGGAGACGAACATCCGGTGGCGCTGGATCCTGGGCTCCCTCGCACGCGCCTCCGGTCGATTCCAATGCGCGCATAGCCTTGGCTCGATCCTGCACCTCCAGCCGATCCCATCACGCGTCTCACATCGGGGCTGGATGGGCGCAGACCGGCGAGGATAGGAGAGCAGACGTCAGAACAGAGGGAGGCGACGAGCGCACCGAATCGATCCCTGGATGGAACCGGCCGCACCGGCGCTCCTATGTGCGGCTCGGCCGCACCGGCGCCTGCGGCTCTCCTTCCTCTGTGCGGCCCGTCTGCACCGGCGCGTGCGGTGCTCCCTCCTCCGTGCGGCCGGACTGGAGATTGGAGTCAACGCGCGACGGGAGGGATTGGATCGGGAGGATTAGCGAACAGATGGTCTCCAGGCGGTCGGGTTTGCGAAGCCCAGGAGCGGGACTCCTTCGAATAGGCTGCTGGAAGGCCCAATGCACCAGAGGCCTTGCTTTCGGCCCCTGGAGCAGCAGCCCACAGGACAGACGGGCTAAATAAAATGGACTGCGCGGATCAGCTTCAGGAAGAATGTAATCCAACGGCCAGAAACTCCTAATTAGCGAAATCCAATGGCCAAAAACGTCTAATCGCTGAGAGGGCAGGGATTAGGTGCAGTTTTACTGTCCTTAATGTATATGTATGTGTAGATGCTTAGTGTATGGTAGATGATAGATGTATGTATGTATATGTTTATTTTTATTTTTTTTGCGGGCATGTATATGTTTATTAATTATGTTTATGTTTATGTAGATGCTTAGTGTACATATATTGCAGATGTATATGTAGATGCTTAGTGTATATATAATGTAGATGTATATGTATGTATGTATGGATGGATGTATATAGAAAATATAGCTAAAACTTTAGAAATTCGTACAAAATTAACCGTAACTCCGATGAAAATAATTTATATATAAAAATCGATCAGAAAAATATGACGAATCCGAATATGCCCTCCGTTCGTCTGTCACAAGCAGCTAGCATAGCGAACCTGGAACCGTCCCCCTCCGGTTCATCTGTCCGAAAATACAGACTTCGGGAAAACATTCCCGGATGTTATCCCCCTTCACCTATATCGTGTAGTGCCGCATTAGAACACCCCTAAATCTCTCAGGAATTCAACATATCCCCGATAACTTTGACATGAGGGGGGGTCCGCAAGTATCATCGACGACCATGAGAGAGGCGGTCCGCAAAGTATCCTCTCTCGAAAGGTAGGACGACTCATCAGACATGAGGCGGGAGGAGTCCTCGACGATCGTCTGAAACTGACTGTCGCAAGCAGCTAGCATAGCGAACCTGGAACCGTCCCCCTCCGGTTCATCTGTCCGAAAATGCAGACTTTGGGAAAACATTCTCGGATGTTATCCCCCTTCACCTATATCGTGTAGTGCCGCGTTAGAACACCCCTAACTCTCTCGGGAATTCAACATATGCCCGATAACTTCGACATGAGGGGGGGGGGGGTCCGCAAGTATCGTCGACGACCATGAGAGAGGCGGTCCGCAAAGTATCCTCTCTCGAAAGATAGGACGACTCATCAGACATGAGGGGGGGAGGAGTCCTCGACGATCGTCTGAAATTGACTGTCACAAGCAGCTAGCATAGCGAACCTGGAACCGTCCCCCTCCGGTTCATCTGTCCGAAAATGCAGACTTCGGGAAAACATTCCCGGATGTTATCCCCCTTCACCTATATCATGTAGTGCCGCGTTAGAACACCCCTAACTATCTCGGGAATTCAACATATCCCCAATAACTTCGACATGAGGGGGGGGGGGGGGGGTCCGCAAGTATCGTCGACGACCATGAGAGAGGCGGTCCGCAAAGTATCCCCTCTCGAAAGTATAACCCCCGAGAACTTTGCATGATGTTTGCGACTAATCCATTGCTCATATATGCATATGATTCCTTGTTGTGATTAGCTAGGTCTATGTTTGCCACTAATCCATCTCTCATGGTTGTAATATTTGCAGAAACTATGGACAGAGACTTAGAAAAAGAAGAGTTGTTGGGGGATATAATCCGCGACGGAGGTGATATCACCTTGTTGTTTCTCAATGACACCGATGGTCAGGAAAGAGAGGATGACAGCTCCGGTGATCCAATGGAGGAGGAAGGAGATCATGACGGCTCCGGTGACCGAACGGAGGAGGAAGGAGATCATGACGGCTCTGGTGACCGAATGGAGGAGGGAGCCTTAACTGTTGCAAAGTCCGGCGAGGTATATATACATATATTAATTAAGCCTCTGCTGACTTGATGCATTAATTGTTTTGTATGTACATATATTAATGCTCCTTTCTTCTTTTAATTAGCCCTCCGGATCGAGCCAAACTTCCGTAAGGAGACGAGGCCTGAAGAAAAGGTTGCGCCAGGATGAAAGGTTCACGATCGAAGACGTCGGTCGAGATGGCCAACCGATTGCTCCCAAGCGGAGCAGGGACACATTTATACATCAGTGCGGAGTTATTGTTAGGGACAGCGTCCCGATCAGCATCCAAGAATGGAATAAGAAGAAGGACCCTGAAGTTTCTTATGTCCAGGATAGACAGAAAGATGATCTTTGGACCTCGCTGATGACAAATTTCAGCCTACCGCCAGAGGCGGATCCGAATAAGGTCAAGGCGTTTGCTCTTAAGAAGATGGCAGAACTATTCAAGAACTGGAAGAAAGATTTGAACAAAAAGTTTGTCGAGAAAGACAGGACTCCAGAATTCACCGGTCCATATGAGAAGATAAAAGATCACTGGCCCGCATTTGTGGCCTACAAGAAATCGGACAAGGGCAAGCAAAGGTCAGCGACAAATAAGCTAAATACTGCAAAGAAAAAGTATCACCATGTTACGGGGTCATGTGGCTACAGCAAAGCCCGGCCTACGTGGGACAAAGCTGAGCAAGACCTACTTGCTAAAGGGGTCCAACCAGCGACATTGCACTGGCCAGATCGGTCAAGGACTTGGTTCTTCGGGGTTGGGGGAACTTTGGACCCAGACACAGGGAAGTGTGTTTGGACGAAAGCTCAACTTGCAATACACGTCAAGAAGCTTGAGGAAGCAATCCCGGCAGCGCAGGAAGGGAGGTTACATCCCGATAGAGAGAATGACGAGCTGACACAGGCCCTTGAGAATCCTGAACACCCTGGACGAACACGAGGCACATCAGGCTACCTTCCGTGGGTGTATAGGTTTCCTGACAGTGGTGGTTATAGAAGCCGAGAGAGAAAGAAGAAAGCGGAAGCAAGCGAAATGCAAGATTAGCGAAACTAGAGGAACTTGAGAGCCAGCGAGCTACCGGCCAACCATCTCAGCGGCATGAAGATCCTTCATTCGACCCTGCCCCCGAAGCTACCCCACCATCTCAGTGGAGAAGCAGCGTGGCTTCCACGGAGCTCGTTCAGCCTGATATCACGGATCCTCGCTACCCCGTGGATAGTATCACGGAGAATGAACATTGTGTGCTAATGTCGAAATGCCATAACCTGACCTTGAAGGTGGCGCTCAGCTCTGTCTTACCTCCTCGAGCTGAGGGAACTTTCCATTGCCGTCCGATTCCAGATGGCTTTGCTATTGTCGGGGTGGATGAAATAATGGAGGGATTTGAGGGGCTGGAGCTTGAGTACCCTACAGGTGAAGGGGAGATGTTTCTGGAAAATGCCTTAAGGAGTACCTTCCTATGAAGAAAGGAGCATCAAGCTTCCAAACTGGACGCCGCCTCAGCAGACTCAGCCGGAGGAGGCCCTCAGCAGACTCCGCTGCCTCATTCGTCTCCGGCGCGTCAGCTGTCTCCGCCGCCTCAGCTGTCTCCGTCGCATCAGCCGACTCCGGCGGAGGAGGCCCCTTAGCAGAATCCTCCTTCGCCTCCTCCGCGGCGTCAGCGTACTCCGCCTCCTGCGCCGCGTCAGCGGACTCCGCCTCGTCAGCAATGGCAGAAGAGAGCCGCCATCGCTCCGGCGGCTAGCAGTACAAGAGGTGGGAAGAAATTCAAATTTGGTCCAAGCCTCAATCCTCTTGCCAAGTTACCATATGAGCTGACTGACAAGGAAACCGATGAGGTCGTGGCTGCGGATGTGAAACGCCAATTTGCACGGAAAGTTCCACCTCCAAAGGAAAAAATAGATCCGGTAAAGGCGAATCGCACTCTGGATGCCCTTACGCGACCACCTCCGCCTCCGCCGCTATCAAACTATGACCACATTATTGCAAAGACATATGACGAAGCTATGAGTCGGTCGAAAAGTAGCAGTACTGGTGCAAGAAGTGGGAAAACAATTCCCCAGCTCGGCGAACAGGAAAAGCAATCGTGCCCCCCGCTCAAGGTGTTTACCGATACCCCAGGGGTAGCGGTCGTTGCTCCTGGTTTCACGCGTGGTGATTACCTAGGCGATGATGTGCAGTTTGAAATCGCTAAGGTAGACACCTTTAAATACCAGCACGGGAAGCGTCTCGTCAGAAGTGATGATCTGGAACGGGATCTACCAACGATGATGCGAAGATTACATAAATGATACTTGGAAACCTGCAAGGATGGGACGGGCAGTATCTTGGTGGGAATTAAGGATTAGCATGACTTCATTGGAATCGACTCGATCTACGTTGAATTTGACGAACTCTTTCAGTTATACAATCAAGCCGCCCTCGACAAAAGTCTCATGAGTTGTTATTGTCTTTAAGTATTATTTCTGTAATTAAGTCTCTAGCTCAGCTCGTTCATTGCATGTATATAATTATCCTCACTATATTATGCAGATTGAAGATCGTCGAATTCAAAAGAGGACAAATCTATGACATTGGGTTCATTAACCCAAATGTCGTAAATGAATGGATGATACAGAACACCCCCGGGGAGACTGAGGAAATCTTGCTAAGGTCGTTCCTTCGACACCAAAACAAAAGGGAAATACTCTTTCCTTACAACTTCAAGTGAGTGTTACTGTCTTCTGCATATTCTGTTTCGCTTACTCGAGGTTAAGTGTAATTGATGAGTTATGCGCGCACAGGTTCCACTTTATTCTGCTATCCATTAAACTTGACGAGGGAGCAGTAACTGTCTTGGACTCGAGACGTAAAGAGGCTACGGAGTATGCGGACATGATTGAAATGCTCCAGAAGTAAGTTCAATCATTATCGCACTATATCGGCAACTTTCGTTCATTTCCTGATATCAAGTAATCATTTTCTTTGCCGGGCAGGGTTTGGAAAAAGTTCATCACGCGTGTTAAGGGTGAATGGAGACCGGAGCTGCGATTTACACAACCCAAAGTAAGTAGTACTAACTAGTTCCACGCATCTCTCATTGATTCTAGTTTCAATACCATGATCATGGTTGATTATCATTTTGATTGAACTATATTCTCGTAAAGTGCATGTGGCAGCAACCCGGAAATGACTTCTGTGGATACTACGTTTGCAAATTCATTCGCCAACACACCACTGAGAGGGGCTTCACTAAACAACAATTTGAAGTACGTAAACAATATTCACAATTTTATTTTATCACCATCAATTGTGTTGATTTCATTCATATATATATATTGACCCCCCTTCTTTAAATTAGACCTGGCAGAAGTGGGACGTACTCCTACCAGCTGATCGCCTACGAGCAATTCAAGAGGAATTGGCGGGATTCTTTGTTGAGCATGTCATTCCTAAAGACGGAGAATGCCATCGGGAATTGCTATGCGATTTTGGTAATTAGATATTAGGGATCGTAAGAGATGCTATATTGTATATATGCATCAATGTGTACTATATGTAGTAGCGTCGAATAGATACACGAAAACTTGTTGTTCGACCAACAAGCACGGAGAAAGAGAGGTCACTTCTCTCTATATATTGATCATGCATGACGATGTTGTGTAATTAATGGTTCCTTCATTGCTTACTAGCTAGCGTCGAGTTCTCTCTATATGTAGTAGCTAGCGTCGACCAAGCACGGAGAAAGAGAGGTCACTTCTCTCTATATGTAGCAGCTAGCTAACACAATATGAAACCCCTAAACCCTCCAAAACCCCTAAACCCCCCCTTTAAAAAAAAAACCCAGCGCCTGGGAGCTGCTGACGCGTGGCTACCTTTTAGTCCCGGTTGGTGTTACCAACCGGGACTAAATGTCCTCCTGCCTGGGTGCCCCACAGCGGCCACGTGGAGCACCTTTAGTCCCGGTTCGTAAGCCAACCGGGACTAAAAGTGATGGGCATTAGTCCCGATCGTTTTGTCCCGGTTCCAGAACCGGGACTAAAGGCCCTCTGGAACCGGGACAGATGCCCTGTTTTCTACTAGTGCTAACCTTTCACTAGAACTAGAAGGAGAAATAAACATATGGTGAAAAAGATGAGTTTATAGCAATCTTATCTACGAACGATTAAATGCGGTCCTAGTTTAGATGTTATTAGAAAGTTTATTTCAAAAGTTGTATAATTTGGGATGCTATTTCCATTATTTTGCATAATCTGGAGCAAATTATATGTTGGGTCCTTGGATAGTGAAATATATGCATGTTAATTTATTTTAATCTGTTGTTCCGTCAAACATATGTGTCTTTTCATTAAAAAAATATCCCATATCACAAACAACATGAAAGGAGAAGAGACATTTGATTCAATTTATTTGGCAAAGACATTAACATTTGGATTCTATAATGTACATGAGTTACATAGCACACCAAAATTCACTTTACTTTTTCTGTGTAGAGAACCAAGTGGTGGTGCAGGCAGCTTTGTCGACGGAATGTCTAGAGAAACCAGGGTTAGTAAAGGCGGTTTTGCCGCAGATCGAGTGTACAGTAGGGAGCGTGACGTTTCAAGGACAATGTGTGAAAGGCGTGAGTTAAAACAAATGCATAAGTGTTTGTCGGACCGATGGTTTCACAGGAGGCAAGTGTGGTGGCCAGCGTCAACTTTGCTATTGCACCATAAATTGTTAGCTAATTGTCGACGTAGACATATTCATCAGGAATAAATAAAGTGCATGGGTGCATGTCTTGTATTTCTCTGAAGATGTTATTTTCTTCCAACTATGCAAACCTCTTTCCCTATGTTAGCGCACATAAGTACACAATTTCGTACTAAGTGGAAAAAGGAGGCAGGTAAATGAGATGGTCACACTACAAAAAAAGACGCATCAATGATGATATGTGTTTACCATAGTAGTTCAAGTTTTTTATCACCCACGTATAATTGTGATGGCCTGCTTGTATATAGCCCATTTACGATCAGGGTTTATACGACCCATTAGGATCTATGTGAATTCAGTGCATTACAGGGCCATTGGTTATTCATCATTATTATGTCTCATTGAAAGTTTTGATCCATGAAAGGCCCGTGGTGTCTTCGAACCCATTTACGCCCTGGCGCATCTTTCAGCTTGTTAAGGCGCCATGGTGGCATTTGGCCAATTTGCGGCTAGAGGTGTCTTTTCGTTGTTAATGTAACAGCCGAGGATTTCCCAAAATTAGAAAATCTATTGTTATTTTATTTTCCATCATTCGCGTTGCATCGGCAGCATGTTGCCTTTGTACCAGGTAATTGTGAGGACCCCGCCCTAAAAGACTGAAGCCACCGATTGTGCCTGCAACACTTATCCCATGATATGTGTGTCACTTTGTAGAATGAACTGATAATCAAGAGTTTACATCCATTACGTAAGGTCTTATATGAATAGGACCATCATGGTCAAGTGTTACATAAATAAAATCCTTGAAGTTGAAACTCCAAGAGAAATACTAGCAACGAAATCATCATCGATAACTTGGATCCATGCCATATGCTTTAATCTTATAGGTAACTAACTCAGGAAGTGTCCTAGCTCGCATGTTTGTCATCAAAGAACTCTTCTTCAAACTTTTAATCTTTCATGCCTGGCCAAGTTAGTAGCCAGGCACATGACAATGCGTACTTTCAATGTATTGGGAAGCAACCCACGAGTGATAACAGATTATGCATGGAAGGCCTAGTACAAACTAGGGATTATATAATATGTTTCAGCATTTGAGAAAAGCTACTTTTGCTTGCTTGTGCATGACCTACTGTCTTAAAAACCAAGTGGATCTCCAAATCATGATGTTATAAGGTTACAGAAATCAACATAAACATATCATGATCAAATCAAACATTGATCATCTCATATCTAATACTTCATCTCCACAAGTACCATCATTACTCATCCCATTCCCATCGGAACATTTGTAAACACCCCCTGAAGGTCGTGAGCCCACTTCCCTACCCCGGAAGGAAGATAAAATGATTTGATAATGTAATTTGATGGTTCATTCTCGTTAGAGGGAGCGCGAGCTGCAACACTTTGTTGGTCATAATGGCTGTGTACAAAAGAAAGTAACTGTTTCTTTGCTGACAAAAGAGGATTTTCTTTGCTGACAAAAGAAGAAAATCTGGGCAACAAACAATGACGGTAATTTTAGGAAGGGAAATTTACTAAGCACCCCACACACTTGTGTTTGTCTTACCACATCTTACCAACAATTTATGCTTGAGAGAGAGAAACTCGTTTGATTTGGCGAGACATGGACGTATGGCGCCCCTAGAATGGACGGAGGGGAATGATCTCTTGTTTCACACTGTTTCACACTCGCATCACCAGATCAACCGTACTAGGAGACAGCTAGCAGTAGTACATGGAGCAGTGGACAACAGATGACTCCAAATCCAATGATGACTTGACGTAGTCTTATCACATACTAGCAGCCACCACACCACATGCTGGTATTTATGGTCCTTGTCGAGTAGTAACTTCGTTAGAGATTATGTTGCACAAAATCCAATAGCGACGTACACATGATCTTCCTATGTTTGACGGTGGAGCACGATATTGTAGATGCTCTCGGCCTGTCGGCATGTGGTGGTGGAATAGTCACCCCGGGACCCTAGTTGCATCGTGTTTCAATAAATACTGAAGATCAGGGAGCTGTAAGATGTGGTCATCATCGACACAGCTGTAAGCTCAAGATCAGGCAAGACATGGAATACCTAATGTCATGTGATTGTTGTCTGCAGTAACCCTCTGCTCATCAAGTCGTCGAAGAGAGGACGATCGAGGGAGCTTTAATTGGTGTAGTACCCCCTCCAGCATCAACTCACTGTTGCATGAGTGCATTCATTGGTCTATTTCCATGTTCACATCTTGGCCGGCTGTTCTAGCTCTCTGCCCAGTTAATTGAGCTTTTGTTTCCACATGTTTTGGCTACCTACAAAGTTCACTATTCGAATCATGGATTTTTTTCCGGTTCCAATTGTTTGCAGAGTGCATTTCAAGGGGTACTAGGTCAACATGATCTTTGTCAAGTACATTTATTTTGCACTTGGCAAACAACTCTTTGCTGAATGCCTTCATTCTTTGCACTCGGCAAATACTCCTCTTTGCCGAGTTCATTGATCTATGTTCTATTATAGGCATTAAGTGTTTTTCTAGGCATTAGACGTTTAGTAAATATAAATAAAAGTGACATGATAAATCAAAATTTTGTTTAGGCATTATACAAGGAAAATAATGGAATTTCATAAACGAGGGTTCCAAGACTCATACTCTCGGAACATGGAATTTATTGGATTTTTATTTTTGAAAACTACAAATGGAGTCTGAAATGCATGAAACTTGACATGTTGTCATTATATGATGACTGGAGGCCATGGTGAAATTTTTAGCTGATCTAGCTGAAGTTTTGAAGCGCATTGCTAAGAAACCGGACCATCTATGAGGAAGAAACGTGGTTCGAGAGGAGACGAGTCTAGTTTGAAGGCGATGCGGCCGTTGCTTCATTTATCATCCATGTCAAAATTTGGCATTTTCTGGAATGCATGTGCTACATTTAAGCCGTTAAGTGTATTTCTATTCATATAAAGGGTATATTTCGAATTGAAAATGCAGCGCATGGAAAAGAATCCAAAATTGGATTTTGAAAAATCATATTTGTTTAATGAGCTTATGTTCAGGTATTATACAAGAAAAGTAACAGAATTCTAAACATGAGGGTGCCAAGACTCGACCCCGAACATGGAGCTTTTTTTAATTCTGTAAAATGCAAACAAATTCTCATAAACACAAAATTTGGCGTGGTGTCATTATATAATCCCTAGAGGTTTTGTAAAAAATTGAAAATGTTTTGGCAATTGTTGTGGCCTTGAGTCTATGTTTAGGGATTATACAAGAAAAATAACAGAATTTCAAACATGAGGGTGCCAAGACTCGACCCCGAGGAAGAAACATGAAACTTGACATGGTATCATTATATAATGCCTCGAGGTTGTGGTAAAAATTTGAGATGGTTTCATAATAGTTGAGCCATAAAGTGATAACAGAATTTCAAACATGAGGGTGCCATGACTCGACCCCGAGGAAGAAACATGAAACTTGACATGATCTCATTATATAATGCCTTGTTGTTGTGGTAAAATTTGAGATGGTTTCATAATAGTTGAGCCATGAACTTCTTAGAAATAGGATCATCTCCAAGGAAGAAACGTGATTTCGAGAGAGAAGGGTTCAGATTTTAAGGTAATGCAACTGTTGCTTCATACGCCCGGCCTTGGTTTTTTAATGCTCAAGATACACCATTACATAATCCATATCAAAATTTTGAACTTTTGAGGGTCCGCTTGCTCTATTTAAGCCTTTAAGTGAATTTTGAGGCATTTAGTAAATATAGTTCAAATTTAAACTATAAGTGCATTAAAAAAATAAAGATTAAATTGAAAATTTATGTTCTTGTTCTTTAGTCTATAAAAGATAACAAAAAAAAAGGTTAGAAACTACAACATAAAAGAAAAGAAATAAAAGATAAGAAAGTAATTTTTGCTGAGTGTTTTCTAAAACACACTCGGCAAAGTAACTGAGTGAAGAAACACACATTGACGTGCTGCATCGTGATTGGTTGGAAGGAGAAAGGTGTGGATCGCTGAGGTGGCGTTGAATCTTACCGTAAATCTATCCCCCACCCCTCTCTCGTTATCTCCACGCACAGCCACACAAAGATCTCGTCTTGTCTCTCTCCCACGTTATCTCCACGCATGGCCACACTAAAACTCATCTCTCTCTAGAACAACTATTCTGCACCTAGGCTCGTCTACACCCGGGAGTGAACAATAAATTCAAGAAAATAACAAAAACATCAAGAAAAACTGATATTTTTAGCCGTCCAAGATGCTTATGTGCGCAAGGTTCATGCATATTTTCATGTAGTTTTGACATCTGAGGAGCTCGTGCCAAAAATACAAATTTCAGGTTTGTGAGAAATTTTGAAAAAGAACATTATTCGAAGTCGATTTTGTTTGTGCTAAAGGTTCGTGCAAAATTTCGTGGTGTTTCGACATCTGAGGTACTCGTGGCAAGAAAAAAAAAATATCTGGTGTGTGAGAAACTACAGAAAACACTATTTGGAGTCGATTTTTTTTGTACGAGCTCACCACGAAAATTTGCACGCACCTTGCGTACATGAGCATCTTGGATGCTTAAACATATTGTTTTTTAATTCACTTTTCACGGAGATGGGCAACAGAATTCACATTTTACGAAGGATGTAACCTTTGTTAGGCACAACTTTTATCTCCATTCCTTTAGCTCTCCATCCTACTCTGCTTTTATCAGAGTTGACAAGAATATATAGTACCTCCAACCACTGTTGTAGCATTTTATGAGAGAATTGGACAAAGCTAGGGAGATGCAGTTTTTTACTGGGAGAATTTTTTCAAGTCTGCAGTGAGATCTGGTCATCGCGTCACACAGCTGGAAGCTCAAGATGAGGCCAGACATGGAATACCTACTGCCATGTGATGGTGGTCTGCAGTATCCCTCTGTTCGCCAAGTCGTGCGTGAGAGGACGTGGTCGTGGAGGCTTTAATTGGTGTTTCCAGCATCGCCATGTCCAGCATCAGCGCACTGTTGCTTGACTGCATTCGTTACTCTCTTTCCACATTCACATCTTGGCCAGTTGTGTACTAGAATGGTTCCACATTTTTTTACTGTTTTGTCTACCTGCTAAGTTAATTCAAAGACATGCATGTTACTCCAAAGAATAAATTATTTTAATGTCATAATAAAGCTTGAGTTTAAATTGTGCAAGTTTCTTCCATGTACTAATATTTTGACCGTGCTGCCGTCCAGATTGGGACGGTCATGAAGGGGCAGAGGCTGAGCAGCAGGAGGCTGGAAGGATATATAGGAACCTGAGAGAGAAGCATTGGACAGACAAGGAGCCAATGTCAAGAGAAGAAAACCACCGAATGAGCATGACGGGCGAGGAGAAGCGTAGCTCCAGCTGGGTGGTGGACGTGGAGAAGATGCTGGCAGACGACGATCCTCACTGGAGGAGGATGGAGGCACAGCGATGGGAGGCGCAATCCATCTACCGGGTACCAGAGTGGCTCAAGGGCACCAACAGCAAGGCATACCGGCCGCAGCTGGTATCTCTGGGTCCCTTCCACCACGGCGACCCGAACCTGCAGTCCATGGAGGAGCACAAGCGCCGCGCGTTGGTGCACCTGATCAAGCGGAGCAAGAAGCCGCTCAAGGACTTCATCTCTGCCATGGACGGCGTGGCGGAGCAGCTCGAGGCAGCGTATGGCAAGGACCTCCATGTCAAATGGAGGAACAACAGGCGGAGCTTCGTCGAGATGATGCTCACGGACGGCTGCTTCCTGCTGGAGATGATGAGCGGCCCTTTCGAGGACTATGAGCCGCATGATCCCGTCTTCAGCAGGAGATGCAGGAAATGCACATACTCCATTATCCGGTCTGACATGCTACTACTGGAGAACCAGCTGCCTCTGCTTCTTCTCAAGAAGATCCTGGTACTCCACTTCAGTACACATCTGTTCCCAGGGGCGAATTTACCGTCCGGGCACCCTGGGCACGTGCCCGGGCTCGACGGCGGCGATTTTCTGAACTATAGCTAGCTTCCGGTGGCATTATATGTATAAAAATCGCTCAAAAACGCTGATATACGATAGAAAATACATGCAGTGTTCGAACTGGGCTAGTCTGGGCATTTTTCATGCAGTTTGGGCCTTCTTCATCTATTACGTGTTCGTCTGCCTGCAGCCTCTGCTGGTTTGTGCACGAACGCGAGACAGAGTCGTGCCCTAGCTAGTAGCGACTGCTGCGCGGTTGCGCCTCCGAGCCTGCGAGGCGGACTGCCGGACTGCCGACGGCCGGGTAGATTGCGGGAGAGATGACGCGGGGCCAGGCCTCTGCTATGACTCCGGCGGCGGCAGGCGACGGTCAAGATCGGAAGAGCAAGCGCTCGCGCCAAGGCAGCGGATCCTCCAGTAGCGATGGAAATTCAACTCTAGCTCGCCCGAACGGTGGCTCGTCATCATCGACACTACGCGCACGGGAGACGCCAGCGAACACTCAACCTGTGCAAGGCCATGGTGAACAGGCATCAGGTAGCAGTGTGTCTTCATCCAAAAAATTCATATAATAGTGGCCTTCTCATGTCTTCATCCAAAAAATTCATTCTCCAAGTTTGATGTTGACAAGCTTGCTAGCTTAACTGAAGTTTATCATGGAGATTTTTCTAGTGGTGATCGTGCAATTATAAGAGACCAACTTCAAACTTACATTCTTCATGTGCGAAGGCATGAGGCCTTTTCTTCTTGTAAAGATCTCGAAACTTTGGCTACAAAGATGGTTGAAACCGAGAAGCATTTGGTTTTTCCATTGGTGTATAGACTCATGGAGTTGGCTTTATTATTGCCGGTCTGAACAACATCGGTTGAAAGAGCCTTCTTGGCAATGAAGATTATCAAGTCAAAATTACGCAGCAAGATGAATAATACATGGTTTAATCACTTGATGATTTGCTACACCAAGCGGGAGATTTTTAAAGGACTTGATGATGATGCTATCGTTAAACGGAAAGGCAATTGCCTAGATCCTATTAGCACATTATTAGTATGGTTCATTCTATCTAATGTGTTTAATCTCAATAAAAAATATATAATTGGTTAATGGGTTGTATCTTGTAGGTTTTCTTGTAGTCTTGTGTGCACAAAGAACATTGGAGATTGGACTACTATCGTCAAGACACCCAGAGGTTTGATTGTATGGCTAGTGCTTAGCGAGTTATTTGCTACTGTATCTCCTGTTTTTATTTACTTCTATGATATATGAAACATTAGTGTGTATATTGCGCGTGTTGTTTATTCAAATATATGATACTAGCGGTGTTTGATATATCAAAATAAATTTTAGTTTACGGCGTGCCCAGGCTTTGGCAACTCGCTAGCTCCGCCACTGTCTGTTCCATTAGTCTCTTAATTTCTGTCCCAATTTCATATCCATCTTGATACCGTTACATTAATTTCATACCAGCCTTATGAAAATCACCATACAATTTGTCTAC
This sequence comes from Elymus sibiricus, assembly GCA_039707655.1. Classification (NCBI taxonomy): domain Eukaryota; kingdom Viridiplantae; phylum Streptophyta; class Magnoliopsida; order Poales; family Poaceae; genus Elymus; species Elymus sibiricus. Next base: position 536,867,363 of record CM077675.1, read on the forward strand.
CCGGCCCTCTATGTTTTGCTTGTCACAATATCGATCTCAAGCTGTGAGACTTCACCTTCTGCATGTGCTCGCTCCTTACTCATTTGCTCGTTTGTTTGGGAAATATGAACTTGCGAACCATTCGTTGCATGACATCCCCATTGATGACTGCAGAAGGATGAAATGGATACAGATAGAACCCACATGGTGCTAGAATGTCTACGCCTGACTCATGAAGATGGTGACATAGTGGCAAATACCTTTACTTACACACGAATTTGTATCCTATAATTTTCAGTACGACTTTACCGTAGTATAATTCCATATGCCTAGACTAGAGAGAATTGGATGTGGCCAACATGCTGATCTGATCGATTGATGCCGGAGGTTTTTGAATCGCGGCATGAGGCTAAAATGGATAGAAAGATAAACCGCATGGTACTGAGATTTCTAGGCCGGGCGCATGAAGGTCATGGCAACACGAACACATCGCTGGGGCTCCACCCTCTCGAACTCTATCATGGAAGCCTCACCTACAAGGAAGGCGCCCATGAAGTTCCCAAAGAATCGCGGGAGTACAAGTATGAAACGATGCCTTCAGCACTGGAAATGCACGAGGCTGGCATCAAATTCAGGAAGAGCGAGAGAGACAACCTGCTAAACATTGAGTTCAAGGGCAGCGTGCTAACTATGCCAGTGATGAAGGTGGACGACGGCACCAAGAGCTTGTACCTCAACCTCATGGCATTCGAGCGGCTCCGTTTCGGCATTGGCGGTCTTGTGACGGCCTATGTGTTCTTCATGGAGGAGATGCTCATCTCGACCGAGCACGTGGCGATGCTGAGCTCCAATGGGCTTCTCGAGAACAAGCTATGCTGCGACAAGGAGACGGCAAAGCTGTTCAACTACACTCTGTCCAGAGGACAAGTTCTGGGCCGGTGCCATGGTCTCCACAATGTGCAGTATGAGGTTCATGCTTACTGCGGGAAGCCGTGGCACATGTGGCTGGCCACCCTACGTACCTACTTCAGAAACCCCTGGGCATTCATCTCCGACGCAGCCGACGCCATTGCCACCGTGTTGCAGACCATCTACCCGATATGTCTTAACTGAGATCGCTACATACCATAAGCTTAACAATTAAATCCTATCACGTCATGTGCTTAGTGATCTCTAATTAATGTTTATATATGTGTTGAATAATAATGCACGCTCTATTTTCAGTTCGTTGCCGCTTTTGTGTAAGAGCTAGCGGTATGCATGGATGACTAGCTGTGTGTATGTACCCTTCCATTGTCTGCATATATAAAATGCTAATGTACATATACTTCGTGCAATCTTTTATGAACTAGCATGGTGGCTCTCGCGAATGCGAGGGCATCATTTTAGTGTGTGTTATATACTCTTATCTATTTTCGGGTCTTTGTTAATTTAAACACGGGCGTGGCTCGTGCCTTCATTCTAATACTCCCTTCATTTTTATATACAAGGCACTATGTAAAATATATTTTGCATCTATATAAGGCCAACAACAATAACTGCAGACCATAGTTTAACTACTCACGTGCATGCAGTGGATGATAAGGACAATCTCAACCACTTCCTCCCTCACGGCCACTCAATTTTCTCTAATTTGCATGTGACTTATTAATTAAGCCGGTAAACGAGAAGACAACCTGACTTGGAAAGCGGACATTAATTTTCACCTTGAAACCTATAATTTGGGTTTGTGGCCTTAGACTACCCACGTGGGAGTAACATAGGTAGTAACATAGATGACACCTAAGCGAAAAATATGATGTGGTAGCTAATTAATGAGGAGAGAGACAAATTAAGTAACATAGCTAGTTACTCATACTATGAGTAACATCACACTTACCAAGATAAAATGAGTCTATAAGCTAATAAATAAAATGTTGCATGACACCACACATATGTTCCTCCCCACTATAGAGATAGTAACATTGACTAGTAATACATGCATGTTACTAGTCTAAGTTACTCCCCACTGTGGGTAGTCTTATATAAGGAAATGGAGGGAGTTGAAAAAATTAGTGCGTCAAAAGTGTCAAGTATTATTTTATTATCATACGCTGACTTTTTTTACTTGTTTAATAACTTTCACATATTATATTTAATATTATATGTCTAATAAATGACAAAAAATATTATTATTTTTTACAAAAAACCTAACAATCCTGAATTTTTTTCTAATAATTTATTTAAAGAGTCAAAGTGTTGAACCGCGATGGAGAACACCAGCGAAACCAGTTAACCTGTAATCTGCATAGGCCGACATCCCTATCCCCTATGCACATTGTCATTTCGCTGGGAAATATAACCAAATCCATTTTTATAAAAAAATGATTGTGTTAGGAAATGAATTGCCGGCATGCTGTGAAGCGTTCGGTCCCAATAATGAATGCTCGTTTAAATATTCCTTCAACGAGGCTCATGTAGGTGCCCAATTTCTCTTGAAGAAATTTTGCTGATCAATCATTTCCTTTTGCATATCACCTCAAAAGAATTTTCTAAGCTGTCGATAGTACTAATTATCTACAAAGCATAATATTGAATATTTTCATTGGTTACCGTTTTTTAATAGGATTCCTAATTGTCTATCTGCCAGTCGCCGAGGCGGCGCTCTCCGCGGGTGCCACTGCTGGATCCATGGCACGCGGTGGTGTGGAGCTGTGGAGAGGCCGCACAGCGGCGCAGTGGTGCGGCGGAGGAAGATAGGACCGGCGCGCGGCGCAGGAGAGACTAGAGAGAGAGAGAGAGTTTTGCGGTTTCCGTGCGCACCCACGTTCTCAATTAATATGAGCAACAAGCATGAAGGGTCTCCTCTTTGCCGAGTTTCTGAACTCGGCATAGGAAGCTGAACCGTTGAATAGCCGCTGCCACTTCCTTGTTGGACCCGCCTGTCAGGTGTTTGCCGAGTTCTTTTTCTGAGGCACTCGGTCTATACTTGTCGATCGGATGCAGTGAGCGCCATCGCCGTCCCTGTTGGCGAAGACGGCTGCGTTGTAGATGACGGAGTCTCCTGACGCAACATCTCTTGTGAACGTTCAAGGCATCCTCGCAACATGGAATTGGCATGAAGATCCGCAGCTAACTCAATACCCCTTGGAGTCTGCGTGGTAGAGTTAAAAGGGGCAACCGTCAAGACCACGGAACCAGCTCCCTGCACACATGGAGAGACAACACTCGCAAATCCCTGCCGATGCACATCTGTCATGTGAACGTCATTACCAGGTGCGGAACTGGATGACCATTGGTTGGAGGGATTCCCGGTCTGCTCCGAGGTATCCATCTCGTCTTCCTTCTTCTTCCCACTACTATCATAACCCGCATCGTCGCCCTTGCGTTTCCATATAAACGACACAAAATCTAGATCCGGTACATAGCCTGCAGGTTCCCTCCTGAACGTGAGTGCATAGCCCTTGAGCTTAACCACCATGTCCGTATAAATAAAATGCCCGACATCGTCGGTCTCCTTTGACAAAATCTGACTGTTAGTCATTGCCACCAAAATACGGACAACTCCACGACGTCTCAAGCTGATGAGATCAACATCCAAGGTCTTGCCCATTAAAGTACCAACTGTCCACAAACCCCAAAAATGACGAACTGTACGGGGAACACCCTCAACATGAAGCCAAAGCTGCTTAAGTTCCATCTTATGTGGAATCTCCCGAGACTTCCATGCAGAAATGGTTATATGAGCATTGACCGATGGCACGTTCATCTGAATATCGTCAATCCTTTCCAAATCCACAAAAGAAGGGAAGCTAACAAGGTAATTATCCGTCCAATGTTGTATAACTTCCCACTTCCGTTGGGTCTGTACCGGGCATCTCCTGGCAATCGGACTCTCAATAATTCTAGTAGGTACCATCATACTGCTAACCTAAATGCAAGCGATAGGAGTCTGGGCCGGCGCCAAGTGATCCTTCACAACATAGTCTGGCAACTGAGCAAAATAAGTCTCCTCAACACCTACTCCCGAAACAAAAGCATTGGGCTTAGAGAGTTTAAGAACTGGACACCGCAATGTTGGATGAGCAATCTGGTCGCAAATATAATCCTTCCCTGCGTGCGTGTCAACTGCACACTTCCAACAGCAGACCTTTTTTTTAGCTTTGCTATTGGCCATGGAAGGATCCCACTGCACATCACAGAAGCCACTGTCGATGGTACATCTACTGAAGGTCCATGAACCTACCCCTGAGGCATCTGTGGCACCTGTGATATTTGCGGCTGTACCCCAAACAGTTGGTAATGCCCATGCTGATAAGACTGCATGTGCTGCTGCGGTAACATCTGATTTGGAAACTGCTGTTGAACCATCATGTGTTGCGGAGGACATTGATAACACTGTTGCAAATTACCTCCGACAAGGTAAAAAATATGATCTAAGCAACATTTGTAAAAATCAACTTGCTTCGTAACTCACTCTAGGTGTGGAAACAATATGTGGATCTGTTATCTTGCTGGGAGCGGCAACACTTTCCTGGTCATAATGGCTATGTACAAACAATTGTCTTCGGTTGGAGTGGCAGGCTCGGGTTCAAGTTTTCAAGTAATGGCTATGTACAAATGACATGATACTTGGTAAAGGAGAAAAACCATATTTCTCCGCTATAGGTTATTTAAACATATATGCACCGGCATCATGTATAGTCTTTGCCCGAGTGTTAGAGCATCTACAGTCGGGTGCCTCAAACACCCCTCAAATGCCCGGGCAGGCCGCCCGGTCACTGATCGGTCAAAAAAAAAACTCGACCTAGACGGGCGTCTCAAACGGGCCTCAAACGTCCGGGCTGACCGGCACCCCTCATATCCAGCCCAAATGTAGGGTAGATATGGGGATGCTCGGGCGTGCCCAGGCGCGTTCGCCACGTCGGACCCGACAGGTCCACCCCACCACAAATTCCACAAAATCCACCTCCTCAACCTATCGAATCTATTTGCTCTCTCTCCTCTTCTTCCTCCTCTGCACCGTACGTCTCGTAGCTCTGCCGCCACCCTTGCTCCGCAGCTGTTCCAAGCCTCAGCGCCGTCAGTACCGGCACACCAGTCCTCTTCACCGTGCTCGCCGGCGAAGACGCCACTGCGGTACGTCCGACAACTACCTGGTTGCCCCTTGCGCTCTATGTGTTCGAAACATTGTCCGACCTGGTTCTTTATGATTTATTTGTAGGGAAATAGATGGATTTCAATGCTTCATCGGAAGAGAAGTATGGACCGACGGAGCTTGATAAAATGATTGAAAATGAGTTCTTCGATTTGTCAGATTTGGACGAAGAAGTGGACATGATCATGCTCATGAGCATGCAAGAGGAAATGGACCGGCAGGTGGAGCATATTCTCAACTTCAAGGGCCCAATCAAAGGGAGTAGAGTGATCAATCGGGATAGGGTTTCCGGAGCACGGCTACTGCACAAGGACTACATTGCTCCGGACCCAACTTTTCCGGATGATCCATGGCTTCATCGCCATTTTTGTATGCGCAAACCATTGTTTTTGCACGTTGTGGAGCGAGTGGAGGCACACGATGACTACTTCAAGCTCACAAGGGATTGTTGTGGCCAACTTACTTTCTCTGCTAAGCAGAAATGCACGGCTGCTCTGAGGATGCTTGCACTTGGTACTGCTGCCGATGCCGAGATGGTCTGGATGGGGGAGACTACATGCCTGAAGACTACTATCATGTTTGCCCACGCCGTGGTGCAGGTGTTTGGAGCAGAGTATCTGAGAGAACCAAATGTGCAGGACACAGAAAAGTTGTTGGCTATTGGAGAGGCCACAGGGTTTTCAGGAATGCCCAGATCAATTGATGGCATGCATTGGCAATGGAAGAACGACCCCAGAGGTTTGCGGGTAATGTATCAAGGTCACACTAAAGATGCCACCATTATACTGGAAGCAGTGACATCACATGACTTATGGATTTGGCACGTTTTCTTTGGAATGCCGGGTTCTCACAACGACATCAACATGCTTCAATGATCTTCCGTGTTGTGGATGCTTTGTAATGGAAAATCGCCGCCGTGCAATTAAACTATCAACGGTTGTGACTAACATGATATACTATCTTGCCGATGGCATCTATACTTAGTGGGCGGCGTTTGTGAAGACCATATCCAAACCACACGGTAACAAACAAAGCCACTTTGCAACAATGCAGGAAGCGGCTAGAAAGGATGTGGAGAGGGCATTCGGAGTACTTCAAGCTCATTGGGGAATTGTTCGTGGAGCCACAATGATGTGGGAATCAGAACCTTTGTGGCAGTTGATGACATGTTGTCCAAACCAATGATTTTGAAGCGCCTGGAGGCATAATATGATTGTCGAGGATGAGGGTGATGGTGTAGCCCAAACCAATGATTTTGAAGCGCCTGGAGGCATAATATGATAGTCGAGGATGAGGGTGATGGTGTAGCCCAAACCAATGATTTTGAAGCGCCTGGAGAACAAGTTCAAATCCCTGAAGATCAATGTGCAAATCATCTTATGAACTTTCTGCATATGCATTAGGGCCAGTTCTTTTGTAGCTTATTTTGGGCTTCTAGAATAAGCTACCCCCCACCCAGCTTATTCTAGAAGCCCAAACCTAAATTTTATTTTAGAAGACTACTAGTTGACCTTTAATTAGTAGGCTTCTAAAATAAAATTTTAGTTTTGGCTTCTAGAATAAGCTGGGTAGGGGGCAGCTTATTTCCACAGCTCCAAATAAGCTACAAAAGAACTGGCCCTTAGAATCTTCGAGATCATCAGGTGCATGCGTAGCTACTCAGTAATCTTGTGGAGCATATGTGGATCCACAATGGAAACCAAAGAGCTAGTCGGTGGTCTTGTGGAGCATATGTGCACTCAGTGATCTTGTGGAGCATATGTTTGAGTTGTGCATTTAAAATAAATTTTATGTAAAACTATGTATTTTCGCTACCAACATTTGTTATTTACGTGCGTCATTGACGTGTATGATAGACGTGCATGAATTTGCATGTATTTGAGAGTCCGGATTTGAGGTATATGGCTGCCGGGCACGAAATATGAGGGCGGTCCGGATGTGTCCGCGGATGTTTCCAGACGTGTCTGCAGACGTGTAGGGGGGCCGGATTTGCTTTATTCGCTTAGGAGCATCATGGCTGCGTACGGAGGCATGCACATGGGTGGAGCGGGCAGGCAGAAACGTGTTTACCCACCATAATAGATGACGTGTGGAGTATGCGGATCAACCCACCATCGTCCTAGGATGTAATAAGTTGTTTGAGATTATCAAGTTGATGTCAAAATAGATCTTGTCAATCATGAATAGAGGATGACATCTTATTATGAAGAGGCTGCATGTGGGGCTTTGGTACAAAATACACTAGAGAGACTCACTTGCTGCCTTTTGTAAATATACTTCCTTCAGGTTACAGCAGCCGGCCCAAGTAGGATAGAGATCACAAATAGGCTTGGCTGCATGCCGTGTGGGTGTAACTATATTTTGACTGCACCGCGTTGCACCGTGCATGTACAGTAGCCAACTCCGGCCACAAAACGACACGGCCTCTGTTGTCTCTGTCTGTCATCGCCATGCTCCTCCGTATCAATGAATGCTCCATTGACTTTTTTTTTTTTTGAGAAGATGAATGCTCCATTGTTGGATACTACTCCCTTGATCGAATGCTCGGCCCATGTCCACGTGATGTGCCCCTTGGTTTGGCAGGTGCGCATTATCGCTCACTGTTATTTTGTTTCCATACATACCTTTTGGGTTTGGTTTGATTTGATCGAGTCTATCTATCTTGATTGATGCTCCTGCTCGAAACTTCCCCACGTTCGCAGTATCTATTTCTCCATGTGTTGCATTGCATGTACTACCAAAACTGAAATGAGGATTTTTTGTTTTAAAAAAAAAGGAATATAAAGGAAAATTTGACCGTGCCAAGCAACACACCAAAAGGGCCTGTATAAAATCGAAGGCCTCACCGCCTCCACGGCAGCCACCAAATTTGTTTGTCCCTTTCTTCATCCCATTTCACATGATGGCTATCACCTTCCCCCTCACTATTTTCCTGCTCCATGCCTTGTGATGCCAATAATTGTTGCCGAAAAAGGAAACTTGCTTTTATGTGGGCAATGCACATACATGGCGATTGGTGACACCTAACCAGCTGGATCATGTGTGTCGAAACATAAGATCTACGAGACACATTCTTTCAATGCATCTGTTGCACTGGTCATGTTGCCATTCAATCACAATGTAGGGTCATTGTCGATTGAAACATTATTGATCGTACGATCAATACCATACTACGGCACACTATTAGTGCAACATGACGCATGGCCACATGTTTGTGATCTCCTCGATATCATGTACGACGCGGGAATGGATAGCTTTTTTTCTTCAAGCAAGAGCTTTGCCTTCTCATTAAGAAGATAGCCATTATAAAAAACTGGTTTGCATTGTAGCCGTGAAAAAGTAAAATGTTTGGTAACTAATGATAATGATTTGGTGTTGTACACATTGATATTTTTTCTATAAACTTGATCAAAGTTAGAGAAGCTTGACTTTTGAAAAAAAATATACCCCTTATATTTAGGAACGGAGGGAGTACATCTCTAAGCAAAAAATAAAAGAAAAAATGTAATTAGCACACACTCTGAACTGAATTCTGCAAAACCAAACCCCAAAATAAAAAAAAAACTTTTTTTTCTTCAAGCCTGTCCAAAAAAAGGAGAACAAGGATTATCATTCATCACTTAAACTCAATATAATGGTTTTATTCGGTCGATTGGGATTTCTGTAATTCCCAGTCGACCGAGAACTAGCGAAGCCACAAGAATGCTTACCCAGTTTAAGTTCCTAAACACAGCACATATAGTTGCATAATATTCTTTTCTAGTAACGGGATATTTTTTCTAGTAAGAGCATAATCTTTTTGTATTGTCTTTGTGGCTACACCAACCCCATCAGCGTCTTCATGGCGCATTAACTAATTTATATTTCAATCAAACTTCTTCTCAATAATCTTGTTGATCGATCAATTAATGGTCCTGTGCAGTGATGAAGAAGATAGGGGCCAAACTTCTTCTCAAGAGACATGCATGGGCCCTGCGCATGTGCAATAATGAAGAGGATGACAGGCGAAACTTCTTCTGGCCAGCTGCCGTGCTTCAGAAAATGGCCAAGACGAGTGCTGGCGTAAATTGCTCTATTCTATAAAATGGCGGACTCGGCTGGTTTCGTGAGGAGGAGAATATAGGATGGCCATTTTCTAGTATTTAGAGCCATGTGGAATCACCCACTGATACTAGTAAGCCGCTAGCACATCACAATTCACTATTTCAATCCACGGTAGCTTCGAACAACTTGATCAATCGATTAGAAACACAGCTAGTATTAGTTTTAATTGTCGCAGTCAACTTAAGTAGTATCGTGTGCAAAATCTAAATTACATCGTAGAAGGTGGTTTCCCTTGACCGTGTGCAAGTCCAAGTTACATCTTACACGGCTGGTTTCCTCCACCGTGTGCAAGTTTGAAGTACAAAGCACACAGTTTTTTTTCCAACTCGTGGCCTTTTTTACGTTTGCATTAGGTATGTCTGCACTACTGCACCGTCGGAATAGTTTATTTAAAGACATGTGATGCACTTCAGCACTAAATAAACAAAGGAGCACTCCGAGAATATGTTGATATTATAAACTCCATAACCCTCCAACCTGTTGGTGGTTGGGAGCAGCCCTCTGAGGGCATTGTAGGTCCTCGTGTGGCATGATAAGATCAAGATGGTAGTGGATAATGATGGGATAAGATGCGATACTATCGGCTCGTTCACACTGAGAGAGATGTCACTCACAGCTTGTCCCACCCGCACAGCACAGAGAAAAGAAAGGAGGGATATGGTGTTGTCTCTCTAATAACGTGCTACAACCCAAACAAAGCTCGTGGTTGCTTAGTCACTATAGTAGAGGGACAGCTGCGCGAGCTAGGTCGCAGTGGAACCGAACGCAGCCTCACATCCCTACTTCTGCTCCAATTAAAACAAGTCTCAGGACAGAGCAGAGGAGAGGATATGATGAAGGATTGATGGGTTGATCATTAGTGGACAAATCGAAGGGACAATCTCAGAAATATCTGACAATATGCAGTCTAAACACGGATAAAAATGAGGCTAAAACTGACGCATCAGCAACCATGACCTCCAACAGCGACTATCAAATTGGAGGTTATAGACAAGTTGTTTCCATCACAAAAACGAAGTCGATCAGCCATATCATGCATCTCCGCACAGCACGCGATCAAGATCTACAACAACACTTGATGATTGGAGAGGTAATGGAGAGACGTTTCCATCATGAAAAACTTGAAAATACAAGCCTCAAGGAAAAATAAAAAGATCAGAAACATATAAACCTCGCGAACTTTTTGTCTGGCAGCGTATGTTTCCTCATGGTAAAAGACATGTGTATCCATACATCGAAACTGCCCCGTGCATATATGGCAGCATCTGTTTCCAGGTAATCTATATATTGGTTGCAATGGAGCATACACGTGGAATAGCTCTTAGTTGTAGGGCATATTTTCTTCCTAATACAGCGATCCCGAATCTTTCAGACATGTCAAGTGACTCTGCAGTCTTCCCACCAAGAAGCATCCAGTCAAAATGGTAGAGAAGGTTTTCCAGTGTGATTTCTATGGTTGATGCGGCGAATGAAATCCCGGGGCACTGTCTCCGCCCTGCCCCAAAGGGGCTGAATTCAAAGGATGTCCCGTTGTAATCAATTTTGTTGTTCTCAAACCTCTCAGGTATAAACTCTTCGGGATTTTTCCAATACTTTTGATCCCTACAAACTGCAAAAATATTAACTAGTACACTGTTGCCTTTAATCACGTCATAGCCCATAATTGTACAATCCTCTTTGGCCGCTCGGTGGGCCAGAGGAGAGGGTGGATGCAACCTAAGAGCCTCCTTAATGACCATCCGCATGTATTGTAGTTCACCAAGATCGCTGTTAGTAATGATAGCTCAATCTTGACCTAGCACATCTCGGATCTCTAGCTGTGCTTTGGCCATGGCTTCAGGATGATGAACGAGCTCCGACATAGCCCACTCCAAAACTGTTCCCGAGGTCTCGGTGCCACCTCCAAACATGTCCTGGAAACGGTGGTTGTGGCATGTAATTAGAGATTATTATATGTTTATTTAGTAGTAGCAAGCAAGGAAAATTACTGAAACATATTTTGTCCACTTATGCCCATCAATATAAGAATCTACAACTTGCCGCTTGATTTTAGTTTCTTCCGGTTAGCATGACACATGGATCGTTCATGATACATAGACAAATTTGACCATGATATTTGGCACACGTGAGCCAGATAGCTAAAAGTACCACACCCCTTTTTTATTTTCTCTAATTACAAGCATGATTGCATTAGGATGAATCACACTCCCTCCACCGTGCATTCCTTCCTCTAATTACCTGCATACACGTGTTCAAAAAAATTACCAGCATACGATACAGGACAAAAAAGCTGATGTCATCCTATATTCTCCTTATTTCGAAAATTCAAAATGTTTTGTAGCTCAAATCGTCGGCCCAATGCAAAAATCGTTTTCACATTAAAGATTCGTCACGACGAGATCTTCAAAACTAGATCCCATGTTGGTATGTTCCGATGATTTTTTTTTCGGGTCAAAAGTTACCATGTCTCGGCTACATAAGTTACCACGCCTGTGGTATGGAAGTTACCATGCTATTTCCACATAAGTTATCAGGGGCATAAACATGGTTCTCTCACCTTCTCCACATGCACATGCATGTATGCAGTAGAGGACAAAGAAGCTAATGTCATCCTTGATTCTCCTTATTCTAAAAATTCAAAATGTTTTGTAGATCAAAAAGTCGGTCCGATGTAAAAACCGTTTTCACATAAAAGATTCGTCGCGACGAGATCCTCAAAACTAGATCACATGTTGGTATGTTCCGATGACTTTTTTCCGGGTCAAAAATTAGCGCGCCTCGACCATATAAGTTACCACACCTGTGTTATGCAAGTTACCGTGTTATTTTCACATAAGTTCCCGGGTGCATAAACATGGTTCTCCCATCTTCTTCACATGCATATGCACGCATGCACTAGGGGACAAAAATTTATGCCATCTTAGATTCTCCTTATTCTGAAAATTCAAAATGTTTCGCTTAACATGTCGGTCATATGCAAAAAACCATTTTCACATAAAATATTCATCGCAACGAGATCCTCGAAACCAGATCCCATGTTGGTATGTTTCGATGACTTTGTTAGGTCAAAAGTTACCACACATGGGCTACATAAGCTACCACACTTGTGGTATGCAAGTTATCATGCTTTTTCACATAAGTTACCGGTGTTATATTGTTCAACAACATTTTTTATACTTGGTCGAAATTACAGCAGTGTTTCTATGTAAGTGATCGAGTATGCGGTTCATATATTACCGTGCTATTTTCAAAAAAGTTACCAGGAGTATGTTTTTTAACAACTTTTCCCATCCTTGGTCAAAGGTATCGTGGTGTTTCTACGTAAGTTATCGGGTATGCGGTCGTATATTATCGTGCTATTTTCACATAAGTTATCGGGTATATTTTTCAACAACTTTTTCTATCCTTGGTCAAATTTACCACAGTGTTTCGATGTAAGTTCTCGGGTATGCAGTTCATATATTACCATGTTATTTTCACCCAAGTTACCGGTTATATGTTTTTCAATAATTTTCCCCTCCTTGGTCAAATTTACCGCGAGGTTTCTACATAAGTTATGGAGGTATGAGGTTCGTTTATTACCGTGTTACTTTCACATAAGTTATCAATGGTATATTTTTTAACAACTTTTTTTTCGGCGTCAAAACTTATCGTGGTTTTTGTACGTGAGTTATCAAGTCTCCGGTGCATAAATTATCATGTTCTTTACACAGAAGTTATTGATGGTATATTTTTCAACCATCCCCCTTCCGGGTCAAATTTATCTCGGGATTTTTGTGTAATTTATTAGGTCTGCAGTACGTATATTATCATGCTATTTACAGAAAAAATTACCGTGGTATATTTTCAATAAAAAAAATCCCGGGTTAAAAGTTACCACGGCGTTTTTATTTGCATTTATCAATTTTGAGGTGCGTAAATTAGCATGCTATTTATATAGAATTTTTTGGTATATATTTTCAACAACTTTTTTCCCTGGTTCAAAATTACCATGGAGTTTGTAGGTTAGTTATCAGATCTATGATGCGTAAATTATCATATTTTCCGTGTAGAAAATACCGGGTCAAAATAATAAGAGAGAAGAGAAAAAATAAACTAGGAAGGGCGGACTGCTAGCGGGCCATGCAGCGGGGCAGACTCGCGAGCCTGGTTCACGTGGTTGGGGTCAACGCGCTCAACGAGAGCAAAATATTCACAGGCAAGCCAGACGGTTGCCGGAGTGATACCCCTGGGGTCGGCAGCGAACATCAGGACACGCGAGAGATCGCCGGAGGCCGCGGTCGAAAGGGCAGAGGGGATCCAATGGAGGAACTGCATTTTCAGCGGCGGGGAGATGGATCGATCCAGACGGCTGGCAGATAGGTGCAGGCAGGGGTTAGCGGCGGACGTTAGGGAGGCGCCGGTGGACACGACCATCGGCGCGTACGGGGCCCAACAGATGAGCTCCTGTCGGATGGGATAGTGGAGAGTAGAAGGAGATGAGAGAGAGGGAGGGAGGAAGGAGGTTGGAGGGGAAAGAAAGGAGCAGGGAGGCGCGCTGCCGTCTGGCTTGCCAGAGGGGCGCAGTGAGGTGGGGGCAGCGCGACGTGGTTGGAGGTCGGAAGACCTTGAGGTTGAAGACGAGGCGATGCGATGCGTAACTCTCCAGGGTGGAGGTGCTCGAGCGATGCAGAGATGCAAGCATTTGAATCGAACGTCGACTTGTGCGATCGGTAAGATTGAAAAAAAAAACCTATGGTGCGCCAGATACATTAGTCGTTCACATAAAGTTACTGGGTTATGTTTTTGAACAACTTTTCCTGGTTAACATTATCAGGGTTATCAGGTTTACGAGGCGTATATTACCATACTGTTTGCACAAAAATTATAGGGTATTTTTCTCAACAAAATTTTCCCCGGATAAAAAGTTACCATGGCGTTTGTTTGTATGTTATCGGTTATCCGGTGCTTATATTACCACGTTATTGACACAGAAATTATCGGGGTCTGTTTCAACAACCCCCTCCCCCGGTCAAAGTTATCATGGTGTTTGTACGTAAATTATCAAGTTTGCGGAACGTAAATTATCATGTTATTTAAAGATAAGTTAACGGGTTATGTTTTTCAATAAAAAAATCTCTAGGTCAAAGTTACCGTGGGATTTGTGTGTAGGTTATTGGGTCTGATGTACATATTTTACCACACTATTTACACAGAAATTTACGGCGGGTTTGTTTTCAACAACTATTTTCTGGGGTCAAAAAAATTTACCACGGTGTTTGTGAGTGAGTTATCAATCCCGAGGTTCATAATTTACCTTGCTATTTACATTTGCATTCGTCTCAACTTGTTGAAAAGCAAAAAACGCATTCCTACATGACTCCCCCGCCCTGGCAACAAACTACGACGCCCTTTTCAGTCCCTTGCCATCTTCCTCGCAGAAGATTCCTTGCCATGCCCGCCTCCAGTCTCGGCCCTGCGCGTAAGTTATCAGGTTGTGCAGCATGGTGCCGGTGGTGCAACTGCTCACGGCAACGGCCATTTAGGAAGCGATGCTGAACTTTGGGTTTGCTGAAAATTATCAGGTTCATAAGCTATTGAGTATGCTGAAACTCAAGCAATGTTGAACTTTGCTCACCTGTGGATCCAAGAACGGAAGCGAGAAGCACCACCACCACACAAGCAAAACGTTGCATTCTCGCCGTCGCTCGAAGCCCCACACGCAGAGCCGCTCGCACGCGCACCCGCGAGAAGCCCATAGCGCCGGAAAAGGAGGGAGCCTGACCGCCATTTCGGCAGCATGCCATGAGCAAGCTCAGGCCCGTCGTGTACGGATGATTTCGAATCTCACACGCCAAGCCGGAGCAGTGGGGTGCGTGCTGCGTTGGCCACATCAGGAAGGTGCCTACTTCAGGGGAGCTGTGGAGGCATGCGTCCCCCAAATCAGGTCCCCGACCCTTCCTCCAGGGTCGTGTGCCTCGGTTGAGCACATGAGGTGCTCATGCTCTGGGAGCTCGGCGCGTCTGACGCCGTAGCCGTCGCGAAGAGGCGCTCTCCGCTGCTCGCTGTCGCCGGAGACGATACACGGGTGCCAATTCCAGTCCTCCTCCGTGCACTTCGTGCTCGCCGGCCGCGCCCTCGACTCGTTCAAGCGCCCGTCCGACCTCATCGGCGAGGCCGCGTAGATCTTTAAGCTGGAGGGCGCTTCTGGGTTGCAAGCTAGGGCAGGTGCGGCAGCCTGGGTGAGGCAGATGATGGAGGCGGGGGAGACCGCGGTGGCCGGGAGACGACAGAGTGGCCGCTAGTGGAAGGGCGCTTCCGGGTTGCGAGCACGAGCATGTTGGAACTATTCTTGCTATTAGTGCTAGGTTTAGATTATTTCATGTAGTTGAGTCAGCCAGCGAAAGCTGCGGCAGTGTGTGCACATGTAGAGATGTGATCACTTGTGTACATGCAAGCTTATGGCTGGTTTAGCCAGAAATAAGTGCACGTAGTCAGCTTACTTAGTTGAGTTAGACATGTATGAGTTAGTTAGCCTGCTTGGCCGGGTCGTGTGGCCATTCAAAAGGAGCTGCACGGGCGGTGTATGTGGGCGTGGATGTAGTGCATGTAGGTGATTAGTTAGGGGTGATTAGTTAGTGCATGGAATTAGTTGGGTGAGTGGCCGTGCGTGGTGGCCGGCTTAGTAGGTGCGTCTAAGTCTTCTTTGTATAGGCTATTTATAAGTCAGAATAGATGAATGAGAAAGAGGCCGTGAGGACTATGCGAAAGATGTAGTCTCTCGTGTGAACCAAGGAGAGAAAGGCCTGTTGGCAAAGTTAATTGGCTCTCTTCCTTGGCGTGTGCGTGTGTATGTGTTGAGCTTTTACATCATGTGTGTGTGTTCTTGAGAGAAGAAGAAGAGAGAAACCACAAGTGAGAGTTGTGTGAGGAAGAAGAAGGGCGGCGCTGCGAGAGGCGGCGCCAACAGAGCAGGGGGCGCTTGCCTTCCCGGAGGCGATTCCTCATCGGGACGGGGCGGCTGCTGGCGGACGCGCGATCTGAATCGAAGGGCAGCCAGGTCGTTCGGTAAAAAAGCAAAAACGATCTGGTGTGCCCTTTACATATCTCGTTATTTATTTTCAAAGAAGTATCTTTTTACAACACTATATACAAGCTATGGGGAAATTTCAGCGTGGTCCATGGACTACCTTGGCTACCCCCTAGCTATGCCACGGGCGGGTGGGGCTGGGCATATAACCCGAAAACGATTTCCCGAACCACAATAACGGGCACCGAAGCCAAATGCACCGAAACCGAAAACTTCGGTACTATGGTCGGTTTCAATCTCTAGAAAACCGAAATTAGTTCGGTGAATTCGGGTTAATCCCTCGCGCAACTGCAATGACCGAACACCGAGTAAAACAAAGGCCCAGCCCACGTGCCTGCGCTCGATTACCTCTCAGCCCGTCCGTTTAGCGCTGCCCTAAAAAGAAGTGCGTAGTGCTCTAGGCCGCCAGTGCCGCAGCCGTCTTCCGCATCCCGCATCTCGCATCATGAGCCTCACCCCTACCCGACGCCTCCCGCATGAAGTTTAACTAGAGGCTAGGGCGCTACCTAGTGGCGCCATCTGAGGCAGGCCCATGCGCTCCCAGCCTGGTTATGCACATGACTTCACCGCTAACGTTATGTATGTGAACATTAACCCATTAGCAAATTAAATGCCTCATAATTTCTTTACGCAATCATTAGCAAGTAAATTACGGAAAGAAATGCCGCAAACGAATTTGTTCTCATTTTGCTTAATTAATAATCACTAGCTTAATGCCCGTGCGTTGCCACGGGACAACATAACATTGTCCTTCTAATTGTATTTGTTCCACTTCATCCTTTCCTTTACCAGTCCTATTTTCTCAGTATATTTTATACCCTGCCAACAAGACAACACTGTTCTACCTTCTCTCCTGTTTATCTCGGTCCACTCATTTCTTTACCTTACTATGCTTCTCATGAGGGATGCTATTACGCGCGCGCGCGTTAGAACGATCGATTTCCGACAGCGCTTAATCTTTCCTGTTTTGGTTAATTGAGGGGGGAAAGTGCCACGCGCCCGGGCCCCCACCGTTGGAATCGGGGGGGGGGGGGGGGGGGGGGGGAGAAAAGATTAGGATCGCGCGTCGCCACGCTCGGTCGCGAAAGAGTCCTTTCGGCTTCTCATTTGCTTATTTATGAACCGGTAACACACACTCATGGGTACTTGTGTGTTTCTCTAAACCACTCAGATTTTGGATTCCCCAAGCCATTCAAATAAATGCTTCCGATAGATTTTCGTTTCTCTTTCACTGTGCTCATTTGTGACGCTAATACCTGAATTGATTGCCACTGTATGGCCAAAGTAAGTGTAGCAAAAGCAGTCCGACATGGGAAAGATGGATGAAGCCTTACTGAAATATAATAATGAATATAGTTGGATCAACTACACAGTGAATAATAAACTTAGTGCATATTGGATGCTAGATTATTAATTTTTAATACAGTGAAGTTTTCTGACTTGAACCAATAGGTGCTTCCTTTAATTTTTAAATTCCTTCACAAACTTGTATATCTTTCAACTGCTAAGTACAACACTTAGATATACAGATATTGATCAAAATATCATTGTAATTGACAACTTGTACGGCGCATGTGGCCTATGACTGTGTTGTGATACAATTTAAAACAAGAAGATAACTTACTGACCCAACAGTGGAAATTAAAATAACTCATTTTGTGTGAAAAAATTATCTAGATTGCCGTAATCAGAGCTGGTCGACAATAAAACTTCGCTAGCTCTTTATTGTCTTAATTACAGCTGATGGACAATAAAATTTGCAGCTGCCACAATAGGAAGCAAAACTTCCCTAGCTCTTTATTGTCTTAATTACAGCTGATGGACAATAAAATTTGCAGCTGCCACAATAGGAAGCAATTTATTTCTACAACTAATTATTCACTCCAAGATTCAACCGATTCCTTGGAAGTCATGCATTTCCCCCTTCTTTTCATTCAAAACACTTGTATACATATAAATAAGTTCCAACTTCCAACGTTTCTGTTTAATAAAGAAATTGAATTCAGATATTATTCTGATCATCTCCCAATAGCATCTGACAATTGAATTATGAATAAATTCTGTTGCATGTACTGGAGATATTTTCGAGTAATTATTTGGAAAGCAGAATAGAAAATACATAGCATGACTTCTGAACTGAACAAAAGTATTGGAGACAATTAGTTATAGTTGAAAGAAATACTGGATTGGGAAGTGGCAAATGGTCACATCGTATAACTCGACCATTGGTTCCATTGGTATAATAAGGTTCAATTACCTCAGCAATTTAGAACTTTCGGTTGACAGTCACATCATTTGAAATACTACGTGGAAGAGATCATATAGATTTTCAGTTAGCATGACAACTGAAGTGAGCCTATTGATTAAATTAAGTAGTTCATTGTTAATTGGTAAACACAGATTTAGAAGAGCTGCCAATGCTCATCTGTCAAATATGCTATTGTATACTTTTCTGAATGGGAGCTTACAAAGTGGCATCATATAATAAATGTTATTCTCCTGCAAGTATAGTATTCTTAAGAAAGGATTGTATACCCGAAAGACCAGACCTTATACAAGACTTATTTCATAAAACAACTTCAAAAAGGCTCACCCTGTATCCACTGCTAGTAGTACCTATTAAAGATGTATTTGTCCCTAGCTACAGCAATGAGTTAATACTTTGATCTCAAACAGCTGGAAGCATAGATAACTCTATTTAAAAACAGGAACCACCGCTGCAGGAATGCCTAGCAGTGGCGGGTGGGAAAAGCCCAGCAGTGGTGGGCAAAGCTCTCAGGGGCGCCAAGAGATTGTTCCTCTCATTGTGCGTAAGCTTCTTCATTCTTTGAGAAAAAGTTGGAGAATTGAATGGAACATCATCATAATCATCCTGACTATCCTCGTCTTCTTGGTCATCATCATCGTCACGGATATCCTCATCATCATGACTATCTTCATCTTCTTGGCTGTCATCCTCGTCGTCATGGATATCCTCATCATCAAGACTATCGTCATCATCCTTATCATCATGACTATCCTCATCATCGTCACCATCCTCACTATCCTCTTCATTTTCACCATCCTCATCATCTTGGCTGCAGAAATAGATAGTCCTTAACGTGTTGACCCACCCTTCTAAGTAAAATGCTATGTACTCTCCCCCAGTCAGCTTATTTTTTGAAATGAACTTCATCCATCCATCGCTGCTGATGATGGTTTTATGCTTTCCATTCTTCACTTCAACTTGAAATGACCACCCCTTATCATCCTTGAAGAGCAGAGTATCACCTATTGCATTGTTAAATTTCACCCTTACGTTGCATGGGATACACTATGCAACAGTAAAGTAAAATGCGAACCAAATTAGTGGTAATGACAATAAATGACTGCAAAATGGTTATCACCGGGTTTTTTGAACCCCTCGTTCAAAAAGATCCCGAATTCCTTTGGAGTTTCCAAGCTGTCCGCACAACTACTTTTGAGACGTATGAGTCCACAGGCTTGGGAAGGCTAAGGAGCGTGCGGATGGATCAAGGTCTATCCATGCAGAAAAGCCCCTTAAGCACTGCACGTCGAGGCTGAGCATTCGGGTGGAATCGTCTCCCCTAGACGTCCCCGGATGGTCCCGAGTGGCCTTAGTTGTTTCAAGTAGGAGTCCCCAGTTTGGACTGTTCAGGTCATGTGACGTATGCGGGTGTGGTAAAATTTTATTTTGAGGAGACCAACTGCACCCTCATGTGTTCTAAGCTGCCTGCCTGACTTGTCAAATTTATGTTATAGAGCCCTAGAACCTAATAAAACCTAATTAAATAATTATTCGGATCTTATGATCAACATGATATTTTGACACGGCGAGAGAGTAGCATATTTTTATAAGGATAAATACATAGCACACAAATACAAATAGCAATCACCTTACGATAGAACTAACTAGCAATTGAACCCAATTATTTCATCGTTGATTAATACATTAGTACATTTGAACCCTTACATTTTTTAGAAGCGAAAGCACAACAACTAGATTACTATACACTTCTACCCATATCACAAAAAAGAATAGTAGTTCATTCATGAGCAGATTGTTCATGTCGACGATGTGAAGTCTGGCTGGAACACTATCTCCTTGGAGTGGCGGTACTTCCGAGTCCTCATCAGGAAGATTATTGATATCAACATACCCCATGTCCATGTAAAGTACGTCCGGGGGCGGGGGGGGGGGGGGGGGGGGGGGGCATTTGCCCCCTGTGCATGTTGGTTTTATGTTCTGCGAATCATTTTTTATAATTTATTTAATTATGTAGATATATTGGGCCCTTATATATGACGGTCCCTAGGCCGGCACACCTTTTTTCATGGCCTAAGGTCATCCCTGACAATACCATTTTCTGTGAAAACTGTCGTCCTAGAGACCCTAAAGAACATCGACTGCTTCATCGCCTCCATCGCCGCCCCCTCCACGCACAGGAACACGCGCACCATGGTGGCGAAAAGCTTCAGAGCATTGGATGTGGTGCTGGTGGCGAAAAGCTTCAGAGCTTTGGATGTGGTGCTGAAGATGTGAATAGTGAGACAGGTCGATGGACGAGGCGCGTAATTTATAGGCCAGTGCTCTGCGCCGGCGCGCCGGCCGAAACTTTCGGCCGGCCGCACGCGGGCCGCCCGATCTGTTAGATTGGATCTGGTTTGACCGTCAGATCTGTCCATGCAGCAAAAATCCTCGATGTAGCAAATTTCGGCCATGATGCAGCAAATTTCGGCCACGGATGCAATAGTTGTAGCAAAAAAATATCAACGTGATCGTAGCAAAAAAACGACGCTGATGATGCGTGGTAGCAAAATAAAATGTGGGTTGTAGCAAAACAATCCGGTGAACTTGGGATGCAACTCTGACGAACGTATATGCAGCTTTTTTAGTGAACGGTTATAGCAAAAATTGATACCGGTAGTAGCAAAAATCAACACCGGTTGTAGCAAAAATCAAAAACACCGGTTGTAGCGAAAAATCTGACGAACTGGGGTTGCAACCTAACGTATATGCAGCTTTTTTAGTGGACAAATGTAGCAAATGGAAAACGCTTGTAGCAAATTTGAACGCTAGTTGCAGCAAATTTAGACGGGAAAAAAGTTGCATGCCTAATCAGCTACACGTGCGACCCGCGCGCGACCGGCCGAACGGTTCGGCCGGCGGCCGGCGCGCCGGCCACAAGCGTTTCCCTAATTTATAGGCTATGGCTTAAGCGTTTCCCTAATTTATAGGCTATGGCTTAGTTTTTTTTTGAGAGAGACGATTGGCTTAGTTTGGGTAGACCAGTTATGTGCTCGACCAGTGTCCGTTTAGGCCTAGTTTGGGAGTAATTTAGTGCGTTTGGCAAGCACGTCCTAGAGATAGGTAGGT
Organism: Elymus sibiricus; assembly: GCA_039707655.1. NCBI lineage: Eukaryota > Viridiplantae > Streptophyta > Magnoliopsida > Poales > Poaceae > Elymus > Elymus sibiricus. The sequence goes on from CM077675.1 coordinate 536,889,029, forward strand.
GAATATTAAAAAAAAAAATTCGATCTATTCATCTTCAATCATGGTAGTACAATGAACACTAAAAATAATAAAAATTATATCCAGATCCGTAGACCACCTAGCGACGAGTACAAGCACTGAAGCGAGCCGAAGGCGCGCTGCTGTCATCGCCCCTCCCTCGCCGGAGCCGGGCAAACGTTGTTGTAGTATTTTCATTAAGTAAAAAAAAATAGGATTCTCTACTAAAGTACAAAGTTGTAGGAAGTGTGCGTCAATTAATTTGGATTGGAGTGAGTACTATTTAATTTAGGACTCACTAGCACATATGCCCGTGCGTTGCAACGGGAGAGATATTTTTTCTTGCGAGAAGCAACAAGCACTTCGATACATCCCCCTCACTAAACGTACGAATATATCATACATAGTTTATACCCATGTGTTGCAACGGGAGAGATATTTTTTTCTTGCGAGAAGCAACAAGCGCTTAGGTACACCCCCCGCCCTCACTAAACGTATAAGAAGGACGATTGCATGTGGAAGAAGCCAAGTCACGGTGTGGTGAAAATAAATGTGGACGCATCATTTCATGGTGATACTTTGTCGGGTGCTTCTAGAGCCATAGCTCACGATGACAAAGAAGATTTTATTGCTGCTGCAAATTGGTTTATCCCATATATACAAGACGTTGATGCTGCTGAACTTACTGCTATCAGGAACGGTCTTTTTCTTGCGGCCAGCGTCGGGTGCAATTCAGTCGAGGTTGAATCAGATTGCTTATTTGCCGTGGACACCTTGAACTTCATGGATTATTTGGGTCCTCATGTGGTAATAGTGGTCGATTGCAAACAACTAGCATACGAGTTCGGAAGCATTTCTTTCAAGCATTGCTACCGTGATGCAAATCAAGTGGAGGATGAGTTAGCAAAGAATTGTTTTATTAGTAGATCTTCTAGTTCTTGGGAATCAAGTGGCAGATGATTCAAGATTTTATTTCTCATTCTCTTATTTGGTTTTTCTTTTATTTTAGGCGGTATTTTCTTCGGTTTTTACTTCTCGTTCTCTTTCTTTGTAATTTCTTTTTTCCTTTATTATAAAATAATGATTTTTTGTTAAATTATGAACCTTTCAAAGTCGTGAATATTTTCTTAAATTTGTGAACTTCTTTAAAAATCCATTAACTTTTTTTCGAAAGCGTGAACTTTTATGCAAATGCATGCATTTTTTCAATCCACGAACTCTTTTCAACTTTTATGATTTTTTTATCAAAACCCATGAACTTTTTTCAAATTCTATAAACTTTTTCCAATTTGTAACTTTATTTTTCAATATCAATAAAAAAATAGTGATTTTTTTTAAAAATCTGCGAACTTTTTAAAATCCGTGTACATTATTTTCAAATTCGATGGACTTTTTTCAAATCATTGAATGCTTGGGCCGGCCCGAACACTCTGCATTGAGCATGGTCTATTTTTGGACATCCTTCAAATGACCTTAACTTTTGCAAGCAGGTGGGCATGCACATGTTAGGTTTGAACGATTTCAACATCATATGCAAGTTGCGACACATACGGCCAATTATCAGCCTTTTTTATGGAGAAAACTCCTGAAAATACAAAATTTGTTGGAAACTCAAGAAACTTGGCATGGTGCCTTGAATTGGTCATATAAGCTCATGGAAAACATTTGGGATCATTTTACGGATGCCAAAAAACTCGCTCTCAAATGGACCCTTCTGGCCTACCCGAAAACTCTCCGTCGAACATGGTCTATTTTCTGGACATGCATGAAATGACATCAAAATTTTCCAGTAGGTGTGCATGCCCGTGGTAGGCGTGCATGCCAGGTTTGAATGAATTCTGACACCATATGCAAGTTGCGTCACGTCCGGCCATTTATCGGAAATTTTCCACCGAAACGCCCGTGGTAGGCATGCATGCCAGGTTGGAAACTCCAGAAAATACTAAAGTTGTCAAAAACTCAAACAACTTAGCACAGTGCCTTTAATTGGTCATATAAGGTCATGAAAAAACATTGAGGTCATTTGTCAAATGCCGAAAAAAATGTGCTCTCAAACGGACCCTTCTGGCCTACCCGAACACCCTCCGTTGAACATGATTAATTTTTGGACATGCATGAAATGACCCCAAATTTTGCCAACAGGTGGGCATGCCCATGGTAGGCATCCATGTATTTGAACGAATTCTGACACCGTATGCAAGTTGCGTCACGTCCAGCCATTTATGGATCATTTTTCACCTAGAAAACTTCAGAAAATGCAAGATATGTCGAAAAACTAAAACAACTTGGCACGGTGACTTTAATTGGTCATATAAGCTCATGAGAAAAAAATTGGGTCATTTAAAGGATGCCAAAAGAACGAGCTCTCAAACAGACCCTTCTTGGCTACCCGAACACCTCTTCAATGAACATGGTCTATTTTTAGACATGCAAGAAATAACCCCAACTTTTTCGAGCATGTGGGCATGCCCATGGTAGGCATTCATGTCAGGTTTGAGCGAATTTTGACACATTATGCAAGTTGCGTCACGTTCGACCATTTATCGGGACTTTTTCACCGAGAAAACTCTAGAAAATGCAAAGCTAGTCGAAAACCCAAACAACTTGGCATAGTGCCTTGAATTTCTGATATAAGGCTATGAAAAAATGGAGCCATTCCAAGAATGTCGAGAAACAACGTGCTCTCAAACGAAGTCTTCTGGCCTACCCGGACACCCTCCGTTGAACATGGTATAGTTTTGGACACTCATAAAATGACTCTAATTTTTGCAAGCAGGTGGGCATGCCCATGGTGCATCCATGCCAGGTTTGAACGATTTTCGACACCGTAGGCAAGTTGCGACACGTCCGGCTATTTATCGTCCTTTTTTGACCGAAAAAACTCTAGAAAATGCAAAATTTGTCAAAAACCAAAACATCTTTGCATGCTGCCTTGAATTGGTCATACAAGCCAATGAAAAAAATTGGAGCCATTTGACGGTTGTCGAAACAACGTGCTCTCAAACGGAGCTTTCTGGCCTACCCGGACAACCTACGATGAACATGATGTTTTTGGGACATTCTTGAAATTACCACAACTTTTGCCAGAAGGTGGGCATGCCGATGGTAGGCATCCATGCCAGTTTTGAAGAAAAAGTATTTAAAATTATAATTTAAACAGGAACTTAAAACTGTTATTTAAAGTTTTTAACATAACTAATAAATACAAAGGGATAAAATGGAAAACGATAAAAATTTAAAGCATTAAATAAATGTTTGATGGAAAAAAGAATTTAAAATAATAATTTAGAACATGTCACGTTTCAAGGTAATTTCGTGCAGGAACCTTCCTGCCTAACTGTGTATGATGGCACTCCACGTTCTCCATGTACTTCCTCAGTTCAGCTTAACAGAGAATGCATTGGTAGCTTCAAGAAGAAGTAGTATAGTTGTACAAAAAAGAAGACAATTTCTACCTCTCTTCCTTCAACAACTAGACAATGTGCTCATCTCTTTTGCACAAAAAAGAGGACGGACGGTGGCATTGCACGAACTCGCGCTGGCCGAAGGGGGCCGAGGGAATCTGACAAGGAGAAGCGGAGAGATTGAACCACAGTTGGATTTGGATGTGGGTTTGATCTCGACGCATCGGCAACGGAACGTGCCGCTCTATTATGCTGCGCCGTCCGCTGTGTACTTACATTGCCATGTCCATACACATATTGTACGTCTGGCCTGCACACCACGGCTGGCACCATGGAGATTATAGCTGGCCTGCACACCGCGTCCTTGAAGTTTCCTGCACTTACTTACCTTGAAACGTGATTGCTGGCCTGCACACCACGGCTGCATCTTGCTACCCAGCGGACACGCTGTCTATCATCCTGAGATGCATATTGTACGTCTTGTTGGAGTGGAGTGGAGTCGAAAAGTAGAAACGCCTAACCCCAGTGTACTGCAAGACCTAGCTTTGTTTCCTACTGAACTGAACAGGCTGCATTAATTAACAATGACTTCTTGTCTTGAGCAGGCTGTTCGGATGGCTGGGAAAGATGTTGATTTCCGCTGGATGGAAGTACGGTCTATCAACTGCTATGTTTAGGGCTGGACACGAGCCGAGCCAAGCCGAGTTCGGTCCGAGACATGCTTTAGCTCGCTCTGAAGCGAGCCGGCTCGGCTCGGCTCGGTGATGCAAACGAGCTGCATATGGCTGGCTCGGCTCGTTTCAGCACTAGCTCGGTCTGGCCCGAGCGGCTCGTGAGTGGATGGACAGGGGAGCCTTGGTGCGTGCTGTGTGTGCGCTATGAGTCCTCGTGGTCATCGCCGGCCAACCAGGGCGTGCCCGTGCGGCCGTGGCCTGCCGGTGTGTGCTGTACTGCTGTGTGCGTGGCATGCAAGTGGCAGCGCGGCGTTGAGGAGAAGGAGGGCACGCACCGGCTGACGTTGGCGAGGACACGAGCAGAGAAGAACTTGGGTGGGCAGCACGTGAGCACCAGCACCGGCATGCGTGCGCTCGGCGGCCACGGCATGCCTGCGTGCGTGCGGCGGGGATGGGTGCGTTGGGAAGAAGAAGAGAAGGAGGGAGGGAGGTGGGAGCAACGGATGTGTGCGGCGGCGGCGGGGATGGATGTGTTCCGTGATGCGTGCTGCACGTCTAGGTTACCAAAGGCACAGAAGGATCGCTTCGTATTGAGCTTGGGCTGCTTGTGTAGCCTTATATACTGGGCCGCGAAACGAGCCACCGAGCTGGACCCAGCGGAAACAGGCTCGGCTCGGTCGCGAAACGGGCCGATATGAGCTTCGGGCCGAGCCAGAAAGCCTGTTCGTACGTCCAGCCCTAGCTATGCTCTGTTCATGGCCGCTAGGGGGGTGGGCTTCCTCGTGATTACGTGGTCCACCGTTGTTCTCCTAGGCGGCTTCGTCTCCGATCTGGGGAAGAAGGACTTTTGATGTCTAACAATCATCACCTTCCTTATAATACCTCGGTAAGTCCCCTCAGTCACTGTTTAACTTGCTCCCTGTCAACTTTTTACACGACATAATGAAAATAAGAGACGTGTGTCAAGAAATATAATCCCAGCTGTTTGACACGAGAAATAATTAAAAATAACGATGGTTATCATGTTATTATCTCTCTACGCACCAGGGGAAATAACTATTGCGGGCGTATGAGTGTACTAAGTAAACAAATAAAACGTAGGGAAACTTGTACTTTATTAATCTCTAATCGGAGAAACAAATTACATGATCCCTTTACATAAGCGCTCCATGGCTTGCTAGCGTGACCAATGTGACTTGGGCGATTGTGAAGTTCTGGTTCACGGGGCCTCGGAAGGCTCCCGCTTAATTACGTCCGCGAGTCGAAGTCGCGGACCACCTCCGATTAAGCTGCTGCAATGGTCGTCGTCTTCAAGTCTCGTCTTCTCCAAGGGTTCGGTGTAGACGGCGGTGATGATGTGGTGGAATAGAAGGGTGGAGAGGTACGTCCATCACTCCGGCAATGCTTAGCCATATCCCTCCGGCTTGTCGATGTCCGATGATGAAGATGTCTGGCTTCGTCAGCTCAGACGGATGGGTGGCCTTCGCCTTGTCAGTGCCCGGCCTAGTGGTGTTGTCCGCCTCGTCGGTGTCGGACATGGTGGCTTGCCTTCGCCTCGTCGGTGCCGGGCAAGATATGGGTAGCTTCATCGGAAAAAGACATGTCGGTGAAGTGGTTTCGCCTCGTCGGAGCCTGGACAAGGTTTGGGGATGTGTGTTGATGTAGAAGTCGGAGCAGACTTGAGTGTCGCCGCGTGGCGGTGTCGCTTGAAGATGACGGCACTACGAGCTCGTCGATGTAGACCTCGGGGTGTCGCAGTTACGGGGGCGACCTCCGCTTGATGTAGACGGTTGGTGTAGAAGAACGACGACGTGCCGGTGCAGTCGGCGTCCTCGACGTGCCAGTGAAGATGGCGAAATCATGTAGGCGTCCGGCAGAGACGATGTAGACGATGTCCTCGCCAGATGAAGAGTTGATGAAGCCGGTGACGCCATGTCGATGTTGTCGAATGTCGGCGTGTCGAGGTGGTCGGCGTCCTCACCGGGTGCGAAGTGGATGAAGACAGCGAAGTCATGTTGATATACAAGCCTTCCTCGTCGAGCCGGAGGTTGATGACGACGGCACCGACATGGTCACGGGCGGTGAATGTATAAGTTGTAGAGGATGGCTCGAGCGCCGCGGTTCCTGACGGGTGTGACATGTTGATGTCGTCGGCCCGATGATGTCGATGGTGACACATCTGGTCCTGGCATTGTGGGCACACGTCCCAGCATGTTGACGATGACCGCGGCTCTCTCGGTCTCTCCCACCTCTGGCTCTCTTCCCAACCCACTTGTTCTTGCTGCTATTATCTCAATTAGTTACTCAAATCTCTGTAATTTGCTACTCTTGAATGATTAGTGAAGTGGGTGCCTAACACAGATCCAACCGCATGCATGTGCCATTTGACTGCGAAACATGCCAAATAAATGATGTGCAAAGTGCACATCAGGATTAATTCAGGCAGCTTACATGCAACGTTGAGCTTAGGAGGAGGAGGAGGCTATCCATCCAAGATTTCTTTTTACTGATGGCACTAAACAAATTAACGTTTTGTCGTCGCTACTGCTACACCTACACACGTACGTACGTACAAAGATTTCTCTCTCGAAAACTTACTGCCGTCCGTACGTGTTGACCTTATATTAGGAGACTGGAGTGGTTGGTTAATCACGGACTACTGGCACTGGCAGCTAGGCAGTGAATCGATCGACCTAGAGCTAGCTAACTAGATGGAGTAGCAGTTTTTTTTTTTTTTTTTTGAGAAAACTACCCTACTATCTACATACCCCCGGCGAAGCTTCAGGGCTCCTCCACCCTCCCGTCGCCGGAGCGGCGGACGGAGGGGGAAGGAACCCCAGGATCCGCCGCCGGCAGAGCGAGGGACACTGAGCTCCCCCTTTTCGCCTCTCCCAGTAACAAAAGCGGGAGAGAGAGAGGAGAAAGAGCTGCTCTCCAGTGGCTCGTGCTGGAGTAGCAGGGGGTGCAGGACGGCGTCCCGCAAAAACAGCCAGCTAGTATAGAGCTAGTACAAATTGATGTGACGCACTTTAATCTTTTTATAACTGACTTTTTTAGCTTTGAATAGGGAGCGGGACGGGTTCGGGCGCCGCCCTGGACCCGTAGGTGGCACACAGTAATGTATACACTGCTGCACCAGTGAAAATGCACAGATTTGACCTTTTTATGAAACTTTAGCACAAAATGAACCAGATCCAAAAAATCTAGCATGGCGCCCCGGCCCCGGACGTCATGCAAATGGGTCATTTTTGTGAAATTTTTTTGCCTCATCGATTAATTAAGAAGAAAAGAATTGCCCAGTTAATTATGGAAAAACGGGCGAAAACCATTACAAACATATAACAGACGAACTACTCACATGGCATGAAACCCCACAACCGCACATACGCTCCTCCAAACTCTCCAAGTACACAACAACAAACAACCCCGACACTGCTACCACGCCAAGTGACCCCAAGGAGAACACCTCGACACAAGACATCAGGCTCCTCCCAAACCACAATGACAACCCAGTTTGAGAAAAGGACCAGATTTGTCCACTTTCACGCTGCACTACACCTCCACACCATACTGAGTTGAATTTTTTTTTTCGAACCATGCAGACTACTGAGTTGATTTTTCTTCTTTTTTTGGAACCATGCAGGCTTACAGAGAATTTGGATTTCTTTTTCTTTTTCTAGGATATGTACGTGTCTTAACCCCATTTCAATTCAAGGAACAAAAACTTTCAAGGTTTTCATGTATTCAAAGGTTTCTCCGTTGGGGCCCACACGCGCACATCTACGGATTAATTTGTCATTTTGTCCTCCGATTAATCTATCTTATCACGAGCAAAGAAACAAAACTACTTGTGGTACGTATCTCCATCCATGTGCTCCCATCCTGTCCATGGATTTTTCCTACCTTCCTACGTACGCACCGGCACCGCACTAGATATAAATTCAGTGTTTCAACACATCATCGCCTTTTTGACTTAATAGATACTAGAATGTGATGCGTGCCTTGCCGCGCCACTTTTCAGTCGTGAGTTAAGTCCCCGATGTTTGTTTTGTGCGCAGTTTATTATGGTTGGTTGGCTTGTTCATGTGTAATTGTCAGTTAATTATCTAACAAAGCAGCGTCGACCATGTATAAACATCTCCATGGGAATATAATGTGGAGGGAAATCCATAAAAAAATGGTGAGTGTGAGTTCCGTCTCAATATATAATTGAGCTCAAGTTCTTGCCCATTGCTTACTGCATGTATAATTGTTAGCTCTATGCATGATTCCCATCAGCCTCTTACATGCAATGTAAAAGCCAGAGGGTTCAAATTTCGTACAGTCGCCAGTATGCCTTTGGCTATATAGGTAGCATGTCCTTCCTTTAAAGGTTTCGTGGCGTGTAGCTTTTGATTTTACTGTCATCTATTGGGGGCAGGTGTCTAAAAGGGCACGCCACGTTCGAGCCTACATTGTTCTTCGCCATGGCATTGTCATGCTTGCCTCTCATGAATGATACCAAAATAATGATAGATCAGTAATTGAACTTGTTGATGTTATCTAGACAAAGAAGATCCATACCACTCTAACAGATTGAATCAGATAAAAGCATGAACGTGCTGAAAAGCTCACCACCTGTATAATATTTTTATCGAGGCTACTATGCACAGCAAGTGTAAACATCAACACCGATGCATTAAAATTCACATGAGAAAGAAATCAGACCATCAACAAATCTGCATACCCTCAAAACAGAAAACCAAACATCCTTCAAAATATGTGTCTATCTGGATTCAGAAACAAATCACAATTACTTTTAGCAAAGAACTAACAATATTTTAGATCTTCAAAATGAAAGAACTCGAGATTCATCATTCGATACAAAACAAATTTTTTGAACAAATAAACAAATTGAACCACCATGCAAAACTAATAAAACTACAAACCCAATCCAATCTAGCTCCAAACATTCCAATATACACCTGCCAAACCAAACAATGCCATAACCTTGGGTCGAACCCACTTTTTCAAACCGAACCAAGCCATCGATTCGAAGTAGAAATCAACATATAAGCAAGCATCTCCAAACCAAACAATTTAATACCCTCGGGTCGAACCCACTTTCTCAAACCGAACCAAGCAATCGATTCGAGGTAGAAATCAACATCTAAGCAAGCATCTGGCTGGTCAACTCTGCCCATGAATTAGTTTGGCGTGCGTGTTACAACAAGTGGTTGTCTGCATTGTTTGGACTGGAGTCAATTACCACCGCCTTGAGCCAAAGACGATGGGGCAGCATCTACTAAAGGTCGCATCTACTTTACGCACCAAGTTACCGGCAAGCATGTCGAGTCCCCCAGACTGGCACCTCCTCAGCAACCTCACCTGGCGCAAAGACCTATCCAACATCATCAGCATGGAGCTAGTTGATTCAGTCTCTGTCATCCTCAACCGTCAAGCTCGCGGTCGCTTTTGACTCCATCCTACATATGTGATTTCAATTTGGTTCAGACTGCTTGACCAGGCCGGCGCGGCAACAGGCACAACGCCACCATCCAGATACGGAGCGTCCCATCGCCAGTACCTAATTCTGGTGGGGGCTTCCACAGCATCCACATGGGCGAGTGGCGAGGGTGCTCGTGGATTCAGGGAAGAAGAAGCGAGAATTGAATAACCACGCTTACCAACGTCATAGCTCGGCTAGCACTCCAATGCCACGCCATGTGCCCCACCTTGAAATGAATCCTTCCCCTGCCCATTGTAGTAGTTGTGCCAACGGCCGTCCCTCCTCTCGGCTGGCGAGCCCTTCGTGCCGCGTCTCATAGTCATGTCATTGGCTGACTCCTGCGCTGCGAAGTACCACCGCCACCGCTCCCGAATCTTGAGCTGAATGGGAGGTAGGAAATAATGATTACATGGGGATATGGGGCATTGCAGCATCCAAGGCCAATGCCACTTTCACTCAGCATGCTCGCAGTCCAGATTCGAGACATCGTGGTCGCGCCACTGTCCCTTGAGAAGCAGCGCTTCATTGCTGTCGGAAACAAGCCGTGAAAAAGAATGTTAACACAAGTGTTGAATATTGGATCTAAGCAAGCTTTGGTCCAAATTTTCTTAGTCTATTTACTAAAAAAAAAATCGATAGATAAAAAAAACTTTTCTGCAAAACATACTCCATGATCAAACTTTTATTAGGAACGAAACTTAGCTATGCAACAGTCAATACCGTGTCCAATTTATCCCAAGGAGTCAGACCTTGTCACATAACAATTTGTGGGAGTGAGGAAACACACATTCAATAGATTACTATTTTTGAGTAGTTCAACTTATACGGCCCAGTACTCTACATGCTTTTGGAATTGAATGTTCATTTATTTTGACAGGAAGATTTAGAACCATGGTAAACAAATTTTATGAACAATGCCATTTAAATTGAGCCAAGAAAACATACTCGCAAGTTTTGCCTCGGCCACAATTAAGAGAAGAAATGAAATGAGCAGTAGTCAATTACTAATCATGAGCTCATTACTAAGACATGTGGACAAATGTGTGTGTGTGTTGCAAGTTTTGCCTCGGCCATAATTAAGAGAAGAAATGAAATGAGCAGTAGTCAATTACTAATCATGAGCTCATTACTAAGACATCTGGATAAATGTGTTTGTGTTGGACCAGTGGTTTCATTCATTGCACAACACCCTCAATTTAAGTAGATACACCTCACTGATTAATCAAGTAATACTAAACCAAATGGGGAAAATATTCCTCGAATGAGATATTCTATGATCACAGTTTTTTACCACAACCATAACATTAAAGCTGTCTAACATGTAATCAAGACTTCAAGAGATAGTAGTTCAACAAAACAGTTTGTAGGCAGGAAAAGTCAAAGCTCTAGAAAAAATGCTCTATGAAGTTCCCACGACTAAAAAGATTCCTCTGTGAAGTTCCATTTCCACCAAGTTATAACTTTTCACTGGTTAATTAAGGCCTGAATGATACCCACGACTAAAAAAATTACGACCTCTCAAGCAACAACAGAACAGAAACTTTATATGTCCGATGGCCTAGAGCAGGAAACAACCTCTATGAAGTTCCTAATGAGCAGCTTAATCGAGAAAAATTTAACCATAGTAAAGCAATTGATGCTACAATAGTACTCTTTCAGAAGAAAAATATGATGTTGTTCATTTTGTTGACACTTAAAAAATGTAGCATTGTGAGTTGTTGGAGCCAGAGATCACATACCTGAATCTAATACTTGGTGCATTGCATAATAAGCATCTGAATACATTCACTGTCAAGAAACAATAAATCGCCTAAGCACAATAGGTAACTGAAAGTACACATTTAGGTAGATGAACAGTTTACATACTGTACTTTGTTGTGGCTAGAGGTCACAAATCTAGTACCGATCTGATACATGCTGCATGGAAATAGCATGTATCCTTCTCTATGCTACTGGGAATGTCTTCCCTGTGGGAAAACAACAAATTTATTTAAAAACACATAAGGTAGTCAAAAGCACCATCAGGTTAGCTGAAAGAAAATAATAGCTATCAATACCAAAGAAAGATAGAAAATACTCCCTTCTAACTAAGAAGCTGTTTGCTTACTGTATTCGAGTCATCACTATTGCTTAGTGTTTCGAGGGTGTACCAACCAAAAAAAGTACTCTATTTATTATAAAAACATAGCTCTTATATCACAAGAACGGCAAACTGAACAACCAGTCACAAAACAGAGGCAGCAATCCTTTTCAATTAGTATTTCATTAGCTAAACAAATGTGACAGTATACATCATATCATTTGCTTTAATTCTGCAGAGTGGAGGGAAGCGTTTCCCCTGATTCCAAAATTCATTATACATCAGCATATGCAAAAGATGTGCTCTATTCATCTTTGAACAGACTCACTCTTCCCAAGTACTCCAAACACTCAATGGATATACAATTACATATTTAACACTAAAAAATAATTCATAACTTTTAGTTAACTGGAATACAAATCAATATAACATAACAAAACTAAAAGGTTCCCAATCTCTAAATACACATGAAAAGAATCAACCAAGAGTGCAAGAACACAGGGGTGAGGGGTTAAGTTACCGGTGGCGGCTTAGCGTCGTTGCTGCTGGACGAAGGCGATGACGACCGTTGCAGTTCACCACGAGTCAGATTCGTGGCACAAAAGTCAAAAGGCACACCCATTGTGAATCAGTGACGCATCCATGGCAGTAGGGTTGTAGGGGAGGATAGGGGAGGATCTGCTGGGTGCAGACATTTCCCTCCATAGCACCAGACACCGCCGCCTGTACCACCCCAATTCCAGTCGCTAGTAAGCACGGGGAGGAGGAGGGCCGATGGGAGTCGGAGAAGCATGGTCGACGACCGACGGAAAAAAAATGAGGTGGCCGGTGAAACAACGGGAGTTATGGCTGAGGGGATGCGTGATGGCGGCCACAGCCATAGGAGGGGGCAGGGAGAAACCTAGGCCAGTGAGAGAAGAGAGAAGGATGGGTGCGGGCTCTTTTTTTTTTGAGCTAGGGTGTGGGCTCTTCGGGGTGTCGAGGCAGCGAAGGCACACACGGGTCGACGAAACGAACCGACTACTGAGGGCCCACCATGGTTTTAGAGGACGTCGGTTGCTAGTAATTTTCCCTGACAAACGGGTTTCACACCAAAAAAAACGCTCGAGCTCTCCCAGGGCTCTATTTCCTGGGTGCTTAGAAACTGTACTGATGCAGCGCTTCTGTTACTTGCGCTTCCGTTTCCAACTTTTCCCCTCCTGTGAACAGTAGCTAGAGGCGAAAGGGAAGGAGCTCCGATCCCTTGCTCCGCCGACGATGGGATCGGCGGTCCCCTCCCTCTCCGGCCGTCGTTGGGGCGGCGGGAGACTGGAGGGACCCCCGATCTGTGGTTGAGGCGTGTAGTTAGTAGGGCTAGGCTCCCCGGCGGCGCGGTCTAGATGGAGGAGACAGCGGCGATGTGGAATAAGGTGGCTGGAGTTCTTCCTCCTTCCCAGCGAGGCCAAGTGTGGCGGAGTTGGCGAACTTCCGGCGTTGTTGACTCCTGGATCCGTCGATCTGGTGACCCTGCGTTTCCAAGGTGCGGTCTTTGCAGCGGAGGCGATGGCCGGATGGTGGAATTTTTGGCCCTCGATTCCGTCTTCGCCTTGGTATGGCTGCTCCTAGCCATGCTTTGGGGTGCTGGGGGCGGCGCGGTGCGAAGCTGGCCGCTCGCGTTGGCTGCTTCCGTCCTGTACAGGAGAAGGCCGAGGACTCCGGAGTTCGGTTGTCGCCGACGTGGTCAAGCGATGGCCGGACTCCCTCTCCTCTCGTCGTGCTGGTCCTTTAGGGCCGAGGCTGAAGACTTCCCGTCCGCGTTCATTTCGGCTGCAGATTTCCAAGGTCACGTTGGCTCTGGAGGGAGAGGCGGCAGCGGTAGCGGCGGCGCGCCGGCAGCCCCGCGGTGGTTGGAGGGATGGGCTGATTTCCCCAAGGACCAGTGTGCAAATTCTATATATGTTGGGGTGCTTTGTACCACTGTTCGGTTATAATATAACTCCGAGGTCCTTTTCGCAAAAAAAAAAAAAGATAGGCAGCGCTTCTGTCGGTTTCTTGAAATATTTTGGTATCATCAGGTACATATATAATTGGCAAGTACTTCGACGTGATTACGATTCTCTAGTTACCCCGGCCCACTTGTTCTTGCTTCTGGAGGGAGAGCTACTTTTGTGTTCGCGTGAGTGCGGGTACGGCCCTTAGCGGGAGGCCCATGCAATAGACGGGTGGTGAGGACAATAAATAAGATAAATTACTTTGTAAAACGTTTGAAAAACCATTTCAAATTTATACAATAGAATTTTTGGGAGATATTTGTACAAAAAATATGCTTTGAAATATATCTGACTGTCCATGAAAAATGTTCATGCGTCTCAAATTGAATGTTCATTTATATCAAACAAAATGTTCACATAATTTCCAATAAAATTGGTCAAACGATAAAAAAAGACTTCGTGCGAGATAACTTCTTAAATTATGAAATATATGTCAAACAAAAAGTTAATGTGACTTCAAAAAATTGTTTCCACGGACAATAATGGTTAACACGAAAAAACAATTTGTGAAATATCTTTGAGCTTCCACGAAATAATTCCAAGTGTTCAGAAACAAGCTTCATGTAACCCGAATGTACCAGTACGATCAATTTCCTTTTCTTTAATTTTTTTTGCGAAAGCAATTTTCTTTGTGTTAAACTTTTTTTTCTTCAAAACAAAAAATTGCTGTCGTATTAGATGGTATAGACAGCTGAACAAAAAAAAATGCCACGTGCACAAATTTGGAAAATAAAATTTTGTACTGGACTATAAATAAAAAGGAACAAAAGGAAAAAAAGAAATGCGAAAAAAAATTAAAAAAATAGTCATAAAAAGGAAAATGAGAAAAAGATATAGTCCTTGGTTGAGAAAACCCAAAAAGGGATATAGAAAACGTCCTTGGTTGGCCGACACAAACTGAGAGAAAGAGCGGGCCTTTATTTCGTTTCAATTGTTAGAACCAGTAGATATAATCATTCTTAAAAATAATAGAGAGTAGCTACAATATTTTTTAGATAACCGAACAGAGAACTCTCCTGATATCTCCATCATGGTACGCACGCTACAATCGGTTGGTGCAGTCCTCGTCGATCGAGGGTGGCAACAACAAACTCCTCACGACCAACAAAACGGGGCGATGTCTAGCTTAGGTTCTGAAGGTTTTTGCTAGGGGCATGTCTGCAGGCCGAACCTGACGACGAAACTTATCATTTTCGTGGGAAAGAAAATGGGGTGGCGCGCTCGTTTTATCGGGGGGAGAAAACCCTAGGCTCTGAAGAGCTCCAGGCAGTGCTCCTGGTCCAGGTTCCGGCTCCAGAACTTGTTGTAGTACTCGTCGTAGGTGTAGTTTCTGTAGATGGCCGGCGATTCGTCGCCGATGAGCTTCTCCGCGGGGCCGAGCATGACGCTGTTGCAGGGGCAGAGGAAGGACGCGATGGACATCCTTGGCCTGTCCGAGTTCACCACGGCGCGGTGCCGCGCGCTCTTGTATCTCCCGTTGCTCAGCGCCTGCACGTACGTACGCAGTGCAAATTTCAGTTTCAGTTAGCATGCACATGCACTTGAGAGTTGCTGATTTCAGAAAGGATCTCAGAGAGAGTTACATACAAAAAAGAAAAAAGAAAAAAGATACCTGCAGCTGATCGCCGAGATTGACGACGAGCGCGTTGGGCCGCGGGTTGACGGCGATCCACCTGCCTTCCTTGAGCACCTGCAGCCCGGCGACCTGCTCGTCCATGAGCAGGATGGTGAGGGCGCTGGGGTCCGTGTGCGCGGGGAGCCCGTACGTGAGCTCCGGCGACGGGCACTTGGGGTACAAGTTCACCGCCATGTGCTGCTCCTGCTCCTGCTCGCCGAGGGCCTTGTTGATGTAGCCCTCCTCCAGCCCCAGGCTCTCCGAGATGGCCACGTAGAGCCGGAACCCGAGCTCCCGGACCTCTTTGCAGTATGCGCTCATGACATCCCTGGTTCAAGAAATTAATACTAATAATTAAGAAAACGTGCCAGCTCGATCGTAAATTACAACTGACCGTCCTCTTGATCTCGGCCTTGCTGTCCTACGTTCCTCTGTCATGCCCATCCTCCAGCGAAATCTACCCCATCCCCACACAAACAGTGAGATGAGATCTACTCCTGCCTGCTGGATATATAGTTCCAGCTGACACAGTGACACTCACTCATCATGTGTTTTTGCAGTTCATTGTCTTGCTGCGTCATGTGTTTTTGCTGCAAATTGCCCCCCTTTTATAAGCAGAGTGACGAAAGTAAACAGGTCACACGCTCTCGTCAGTTCCTGCTTGTTTTTGCTCTCCCCCGGCCCCAAGGAAAGGTGATCATTCACGTTCATGCTACTCCCTAGTGTCAAAAATGCTTTTATATTATTCACAAATGCTTTTATATTATGTTATGGGACGGAGTAGTAGACATTTAGTTGGGTATGGGTTGCCGTTGTATTTATTCTTCCACTTGCTACTAGAGTAATTTCTTTGCCCTGAACTTATACTTTTTCTGAATGCAGGAAGCTCCGTCCCTGTGTGTCCTTTTAAGTGCAGGGAATGCGCATCTCCAGCACATGGAAAAGTGCTTTTTTTTTTTTTTTTTTTTTTTTTTTTTGCGGGAAATGGAAAAGTGCTTGCTCCAGGTACAGAGTCTAGTTAGTTTGGTACTTTTCCCTGTGTATCCTTTTAAATTTAATCAAGCATCAACTGGTCCTGTTACCGTCCACATAAGCAACGCATGCACGCAGGTTTGATTAATGGAATCTGCTGTCTGTTATGTTCTGTTATGTTGTGCTTGTTTCAATCAGCACTGAAGCAAAGAAAGATCCAGCTTGAAAGTGTAGTGTAGGTACCTGAAGGGCGGTGGATTGGCTGGCCAGTCCGGGACGAACTGCTCCAGCGGGTGGCAGTGCAGCCGGAGGTAGTCGCGCCAGTTGTGCACCGTCTCCTTGCGCACGTGGAAGCTGGTGGAGAGCCGCATCTTCTTGGCCGGGTCGTCCGAGTAGAGCTTGGCCTTCTCCTCCGGCGACAGCCGGAAGAACTCGTGCGCCACCGCCATCGCCGCCAGCATCAGCTCCACCGGCAGCCCGTGGTTGAGCACCTGGCCAGCGGCGACGGTACGGTGAGCAAAAACAGTCGTCATACATATCTCTCTATTTTATTTTATTTTTGAAGTTGTCGTCATACATATCAGACGGACACGGAATGAAAGCAAAAAAGAATTAATTGCAACCTGGAAGAAGCCGTGGGAGCGGCAGGCGGCGCCGATCTCGGAGACGACGGCGGCGCGGTCGGGGTGGGCGAGGTCGACGACGGGGATGTCGGCGTCGGGGACGACCTCGTCCAGGCGCGGCCGCTCCGCCTCCGCCCGGACGTAGCTCTCGGGCAGCGTGTCGTGCACGACCGTTGAGATGAGCTGCTCCGCCATGTCACACACACACACACACACAGATAATAGATGCCACGATCGAGTCGCCGGAAGGACGCCGCGCCTGGGTTTGAACGGGCGGAGCGGAGGAGCTCGGAGGATTTATAGGGAATGCTGAACGACGCGTCGTCACGGACAGCCAAGCGCGGGACGTCACTGGCCTGGTGACCGGACGGTTGGCAAGCGGCATCGGCGCCACTGCACCGTTTTGGCGTGTCCCTACCCCGGTGCACGCCGCGTGTCGACCATGCCCCTCCCGACAGGGTGCAGAGGGGGGGGAGGGGGGGGGGGCAAAAGCCCTCGCATCTCCTCGATTCGTGTGATTTGCAAACAGCGGTGCTATTCGTACGTACTACTACTAAGTTTACCAAAAAAAAACCTTTATTATTTTCATGCCTTTACTCACTCCAGCTCATTGATAAGTGAGATTTTAGACATGAATTTAGTCTTTAAAACTTGATATATGCTCAAAGTTTTAGTTAAATCAAATATTGTGTAACTGACGATCTTTGGTGCTCAAAGTTTACAAGACATTATAGTTAAATCAAATATTTGGAAAGATTTATTTGTTTTCTATTGTGTAACTGACGATCTTTGGTGTAAATTCAATCATGTGTTATACGATTTAAGTATGTGTGACAATGCAATTCCTTGTGTTTTCATTTGGTTTTGCTAATTATCAGTCACCTGAGAATTTCGTCGTTCCGGCATTGAGATCGGTGCAAGATTCCACTTTTTTTTTTAACAAATACTTTTTTTTTGCTCTAGATGAACAAAGTATTACATCACCGTGAACATTTTTTGAGATCGCTACGAAGAAATTGTGAAGTTGACTGAGAAATAATATTTTCTCAGTCGACTGAGACAATGCTATTTTTTTTTGCATTCTGGGGAAGATCGGATAAAAGTTCTGCGTGACGCCAGAGGTTGGTTAGCACTCATAGGGCTTACTGGCCACCGTGTCAGCAGCCTGCCCTAACTCAATCTCAGCGCTCCGCCGGGCTACATTGGCGTTTGATAGCTGCGTCTTCAGCTGGGTGACTTCTTCTTCCAGTTCGGCCTTTTTGGCTTTGAGCTGCTCGAAGGCAGCCTCGCCCTCTTCAAAATTCTTGAGCACGTTCTCTTTCCTCTTCTCGAATTCCCCAAGCAGAGTCTTCAACCGAACCACCTCATCCGTAAGGCGGTTCCTCTCCCGAGCTGTAGCCTGTCAATGATAAAGTTTAAAGATTGGTGGCAATACAGATAAAGTCTTCCTGAAGATGTTGATCCTCAGGCCGGCCTTTCAGCCCTGCCTGAGTCTCGTGGGCTACTGCATCCAGATTTACGCTATAGACAAAACAGCTAGCTTCTGAGTACGACTTTCGATCCTCAGGACGGCCTTCCTGCCCTGCCTAAGTCCCGGGGGCTATTGCGTCGGCGTTTCAATTAAAACTTACTGCAAGCTAAAATCGAGAAGATTCGATCCTCGGGTCGGCCATTTTGCCCTACCTGAGTCTCAGGGGCTACTGCACACCAGTTTGCTTTTTTCAAGTCCAACGAGGAAGATTTTGATCCTCAGGCTGGCTTTCCAGCCCAGCCCGAGTCTCGGGGGCTACTGGTCCAGCCTTTTTACGTATAAAAAGCTAAAATTCAAGGAGATTCGATTCTCAGGTCGGCCATTTTGCCCCACCTGAGTCTCGGGGGCTACTGTACCATGCGTGTTTCTACTAAATAGCAGGTTATAATGACCCGCAGCCTGGTTTGTACCAAACCGGATTACGGTTCAGGGCTAAGATGTGTTAGTTCAATTATTCTAAGCCATAGCCGAGGAAGATTTCGATCCTCAGGCCGGCCTCCAACCCGGCCTGTGTCTCAGGGGCTACTGCATAGAAGTTGCATGAAAAAGCTAAGGACCTACGGCGCAAACCGGATTCTAGTACCGATTTGCATCTTGAGAGCTACTAGCTATATAACTATGCAAAGAAATAAATTGCCCAAAGGAAAATACTAACCTCCATGCCGGGTGCGAAGGCGTCGGTCATCCGTATCACTCCAAGCTGCATCTCGTCGGCCTTCTCCTTTATAAATTTCTGAGCGTCCTGCTGCCCATCGAACAAGTGGGGCTTGAACCAGGATTTCTTGGCCTCCTGGTGATGCAGCATGGACATGGTCTCCGAAGTAGTGGCCGGCAACTCTGAAGGGAGCCGATTAAGGACGGCATTGGCAGACGAGCTAGGGCCGGGCAGTCGTCGAGTCACGGCTATACTGGCGACTAGGTATGTTGATATCGTAGGACGCGAAGCCGGATCGGTCTAGGAGGGAGGTGGCGTAAGGTGCTCTTGCGTTGGAGGGACCGGGGAATTGATGACCCTAGCGGCATCTTCGCAGCCCGGCTCCTAGTTTCTATCAACAGGAGCCAGGGTCTGATCTTGCTGCAGCAGGGCTTACTGAGGCCTGTATTGGCTGTTCGGCCCTGCCAGTGTGCTTGCTCCCTTCTTTAAGGCGAGCAGTGATGTTCTCCGGTGGAGGAGAACTTGAGACCGGCGTCGCAATCAAGGCACCCATTTCAGTCCGGGGGTTGTTGTTGAGAACCGTGGCCAGATTGCTTGTCGGGACACCGGCCAGGTCGGCGCCCATACCATATTGTTGCTTGAAATATAGACACACGAATAAGAAAAAACAAGTCTACTACAAGATGGACAGAGCTATCAAGATAGCTTACATCTCGTTGGGCGCCCTTGTCCGAACCTTCCGGGGTAGCGCTAGTAAGGCGGAACCCGTGGAGGCCGGGCAACGAGAGAGTGGGGCTTGGACGCCGGAGTCCGGTTGGACAGGCACGGCAGTTGCCGGGTCATGCCAGCTCTTCTAGCGCGTTTCCCGACCAACATCTTCGGGCGGGCTTGGTGGTGCAGTCCGGGAAACTGAGGCCCCGTAGTTGCGGGCTCGCTTGGTTATGACGAACTAGCTCAGACCGTCCTCTTCACTCTCGGTGCTAGAGTCAGACGAGAACTCTTCATAGTCGAGATCGTCTTCATCCTCTACTTTAAGCTCCTTGGCACCCGTCGTGCAGGTCGAAGCCCGGTTCGTATCAACGTCCAGGAGAAATTGAAGATCCGGGGTCATGGGTGTAGGAGATATGCCCTAGAGGCAATAATAAATGTTATTGATTATTTTCCTGTTCATAATTATGTTTATGTTCCATGCTATAACTGCTATGGTTCTCGAGTCTGCAATAACACGAGGCTCGGAGGAAGACTCATATGCACGTATGAAATAATAAACGATAAGATGTATTCCTAGTCTGGCCTCTAAGACTAGCTCAAGTGTTGCATGATGGTTCTGTTTTCCTGATCATGGGCATGTCTATGCCAGCAACTTTGAGGGCACAATGTTAGAAGAACAGTTGTGTTGAATTGACCCGAATTGATGTTATGCTATGAGATACATTCGTCACAAGTTAATGGTTAATAACACAGAGATGGTTAACGTTTGCATGATTCATTAGACCATGAGAGTATCGAGTTTCTTCATGCTTGCTTCATGAACTTTGGGGTTTGTTAAACGTCATCCGTAACTGGGTGGCAATTACGGCGGCTTACGGGTCCATGAGAAAGTATGTCAAGGGACTTGATAGCTCAAGTTTGGGATTTACTCCTTCGACGATGGAGAGATATTCTCGGGCCCTCTCGGTGTTACGGTATCCATCATCGTCTGTCCAGACACATTGTGATTTGATCACGGGGATGCCGGAACACGGAAACGAGAAAAGAGAACAAAACCGGCAACGAGGTAACTGGCATTGTGGACAAGTGTTGATCCACGGGGATGCCGATAAATCTCACCTCGGGTTTTGTAACATATCGTGAAGTAAAAGGAATAGCACATAGCAACTGGAGGTTCACTCGAATATTCATTCGTGTGGGTGTAGGGAGCAATATGGGTGTCCACGGCTCCGTTGTTGATCATTGATCGGAAGGTGTTCCGGGTCATGTCTATACTTCACCGAACCTATAGGGTCACACGCTTAAGGGTCATCTATCAGCTGAATACTAGACAGGGAGTCTGAGAGAAATTCACCGAAAAAGTTTCGGACACAACGGAAGAGTTCCGGAGAGAGAACACTGGAATAGTTCCGGTAAAACCGAAAAGTTGTTTCGGAGTATACCATTAAGTCAAAATAGTTTCGGCACACGTCTGGAAATTCTTGGAGAGTGCCAGAATGATTCTGGGAACTTCTGGGATTTTTCCGAAGAAAGAAACCGGAAGTGTTCCGGAGCTGCCGGAACCGCTGTGGTTGCTTTTCGCTGATGAAATCATTGATCTGAAAATGTTTCGGAACACGTCCAGAATTGTTTTAGTGGGTACTGGAATTATTTTAAGACCCATGGAAATATTTTCGGATTTAACGGTCGTGAAAAAATGGTTTCATGAATAGTAAAACCGCTTTTTGGTTGCTTTTCGGAGATGAAAATCACTAATCCGGAATTTTTTCGAAACGCGTCGAAAATTATTTTAGTGGGTACTGGAAATGTTCTAAGCCCACATAAATATTTTCGGTTCGAACGGACGCTGAAAAATGTCATCATGAATGGTGAAAGTGCTTTTTGGGTGGCTTCTTGGAGAAGCCACCTTGAGGGCCCTTTGGTATTTTTTCCCCTTGGCTTCTTGGAGAAGCTACCCTTGGGCTTGGCCGATAAATAGGGGTGGAGGGGGCTGCCTAAAGACTCACTATTTCTCACATACAAGTGCCATGCATGATCTGGCTTTCTCTCTCCCTCCCAGCGAAATAGTTTGGTAGAGCCGAAAGGCTGTCTGGGTTCCAGTGGGAACTAGTTCTGGACGGCGAAGCCCTGCCGGATAGATGACACCGTATGTTTGCAACCCCGTAGAGAGGTCATAGGTTCGCCCTTTTTGCCCGAGGGGCTGTTCGAGTGTGCCTCCCGAAGGGCTGTCCGAGTGACCGTCCGAGATTCTGAGGTCCTCCCGAAGGGCAGTCCGAGGATCCGTCCGGTGGGACTATCCAAGGGACTGTCCCGAGGCCTCCCGAAGGGCTGCCCAGAGATCCGTCTGGTGGCAGACGAGGGAGTACATCCTCCTGGTTGGGAGGTTGTAAATCCTAACTGCGGGGATCTGCATCGATGATCAACATTGACTCTACTTCCGCTGCGCTATGAGTCGGCAACGATCAAATCAAACCTTGTATGCATCTCCATAGTGATCCTGGGCGTGCTCGCTGTACCAATTTTTTTTGTTTTCTGTCGCGTTACCCTACAGTGGCATCACGAGCCGTGTTATGCATAGATGCAGGTTGCGATCTAGAATACATGAGATGTATGGGTATTGCACAATATAATTTGTAGTTGATGAGTTCTATTACTGGAAATTATTTGTGCGGATAGCAGATGAAATCTGTTACCCGAGGTTCTTGTTGCTTCCCTGGAATTTGCGTACTTCTGACCTTGATAACGGTATGGTGGAATTTCACAAAGTTCTGGCAATCCGCGATCCTGATTGATCAACGAAGTGCTTCAGTTCTTTGGGTTCCGCCATAGTTAAAAGAAAGATGAAATCGCAGACGAAAGGGCAATGCAGATATGATCTGCACGGGAGTCATGCGTATGACGAAGTTTAGTATGGGGCTCGAGATTTTATTATCTCGTGTTTCATACACCACGCAAAGTTAATCTAGCGACTTGAATAGTCATGCTTGATGATGAACGTTGGTAGCTTCGGTTTGTTTCGAAACCTTAGAAGCCACGTAAAATAAAATTTTACATAAACCGATTAGAGACGTCTAACTTGGTTTTGCAGGATGCATGAGATGTGCACTTGATGTGGTATAGCAGTGCTCATATTTAATTTGATTATGTATGAGATGACTATATAATGTAAATTAACATGACCTGCGTGTCATGATTCGGCATGATGGCTGGAGCCATATGATTGTCACTTTAATGACCTGCGTGTCAACCTTATGTAATGCACTTATTTTATTAGCTATAGAGATAGAAATATTATCTGGTGCATCGACAAGGTGGTGGCAATCTTCGCGAAGGTGAACACCGACGCGAATGCCGAAGACGAAGAAATGCAAGACTTCTCCGTCAGAAAGGGCTATACCATATCATGCAATTATGAATTGCCTGAGATGTTTATCCCTTATGATGCACCCTTTTTGATTGCGCGATAGTCGCTTTTATTAGGGTGATCTCTCACAAAAATATCAAGTAGTTAGTGTTCTCCCAAGTGTAGCACCGTCACGGCACCTATCTCTTTGGGGTATCACATGGATGCATGGGTACGAACGATTAGAGAAGTGTGAGGCGGGTGAGTTGAGACCTCGCAGCGTGATCACTTGGTTTTCTTGACGTTCAGGCATGAAAGTCATGATCTCGGAACACACGCATCGAAAGATGAACAAGAGTCACATAGAGATGTGATTGACAAGTTGGCCTACCAAATGAAATTCTCGTCACTTGAGATGGATGCATCCTTGGCGTTGAATTGAAATTTGGATCTTGAATCACTCACAATCAATTATGAGAGATATTGATTTGAGTGGGAGTGCACTATAGAATTAACTTGTTTAATTCTCGGTGCAATTCATTGTTAGCATTGTCTAAGTGAAATTTGCATAATAGTTGTAGAATAATGGCTCGCGTTTCCACCTTCCCTATTAAAATTGAATAAGCTATTTTTGATCTGGTTAAAACTTTACGATTGGTAACGTAACGTGAGGATTGTTCTCAAGAGTGCCGAGAAGGACTTTGTCCTATCGCATGCTTTCGGTATTCTCCCGCTAATGCTATGGATGTTGTGACTCTCGTCCTTCGATCCAAAAAGCTAGAATTTTGTTATGGTCAAAGTGCAAAATGTTTGCTTCCATGAGACCTGAACTTCGAGAGTTTGGGATAGTTATGTGATATTCATGGAACTAAAAATCATTTTCAGATACAAACAAAGCAATGTTTGTTTGCAAGTATTAGTAAAGTGTTTACTATGCGTTAGACTAATAACAGAGGGATCCAGTAGAACGCCTGTCATATGATGATGGTGAATAAAACAAACAACTTAAAGAGAAAGGAAGTGTCCAAAGGGTGTTAGGATGACTTACACACCTAGGAAGTCCGAGGCTGACGCTTAAAGTTGAGTGCTTCTTTTGAGAGTAGGAGAAATACTGAAAGTAAAACTGTTAGAAGTGTAAAGGCAAAAGGAAAGGAGACTAGAATATCCAGCTCATGTATGAATGTCATACAAGTTATTGATGTATAGAAGGCTGGTCAAAGAAATAGTTCTTGGAAATTATGATTAAATTGTTAGTCACTAATTCTAGGGTATTGTGAGTTGATCACAGAAATACCCCCTCGATTGCATTCTGTTGCAACTCGATGCAAGAACTACCACGGCATAAAAGACTTGCCAGTAATGAGGTTTAGATACACACAGGGAACATAGTAAATGTGACTATACCTTCCATCGGTGTATTACTGTATGTATTTATTTTCATAATTCATTATAGAGTTTTACACACTCTAGCCCATTGCATAAGGTATCTTGCAAGAAGGTTATTCATAAAGAGAACTTTTCATGTTCGTTGTTATGAATAACATAAGGGCCATACTTTCATTATGAATGTGATGTATGTTATGAATATTGATAATAATACATCACCTCTGGATTTACTTTCATAATTCATTTTAGAGTTTTACACACTCTAGCCCATTTGCATATATTTTTTTGCAAAAGTGTTGATCATAATAGAACAATTGTTGTTCAGTATTGTGAATAAATATAAGGGGCCATGCTTCCATCATGGGATGAGATGTATGTTATGAATATTGATAGTAATATGATACATCTATGACACTGACGCTAAATGTTGCAAGACTAAAAGAATACCACACATGTGTGGCACTGCATTTGGTCACATTGGAGAAACCCGCATGGAGAAATTCCATAATGATGGATTTTGAAGTCGATTGATTATGAATCATCTGACGATTGCAACTTTCCTCCGAAAAGTGAAGTGACTGAAATACAGTTCACAGGCCATAAGGAACGAGCAAGAAACTTATTGGTGATCATGCATTCTGATGTGTGTAGTCCAATAAATGTTGTTGCTGGCAGTGGTTTGCTCTGTCTTCAAAAATGACTCAATTAGACATTTGGATATTTACTTGATGAGACGTAAGTCTGGATCTTTTGAATTCATTCAAAAGGTTTTCAAAAATGAAGTAGAAGTTATTGTAACAAGAGAATAGTTCTTGCAAAAGGAATATTTGAATTACAAGTTTAGTGAATGTCTGATGAGTTGTGAATGGGGTTTCATAACTTGCACCTCCCGGAACACCACTGCAAGTGGAAAATCCGTGAAGATGTAATCGAACCATTTATGACATGGTAAGATCAAAGATGACATAAATCAATTTGCCATTATCCCTTTTAAAAGTAATGCTTTAGAGACTACGGCTTTTACACTGAAAAGAGCTCCATCAGGTCTATTGAAATGACGCCATGGTATGGTACGCCTAACCATGTTATATCTTTTCTTAACATTTGGAATATGGGGCTTGTGTAAAAGGTTACATACCTATTCCAAATCAGACAAGTGCTACTTTGTAGGTTATCCCAAGTCATTGGGTATTCCCCCACCACTATACCGAGGCAAATGATTTTGCCATAAAACGGTATGCTTTTAAAGAGAATAGTTCTTGCAAAAGGGTGAGTGGGAGGACAGTGCAACTCGACGAGATAAAAAGTATCTTCATCATCAGATCAAAGGAAATGAACCTTGGAAGTGATTCCAGAGTTTCCTACTGCGACTGATACGGAAGCCTGTACATGAGATGTATGGACTTCGGTCGAACTTGCAGCTGGACAACGTAGGCAAAGCTCGTGCAAACCTCTCAGGTGTGCAAACGAGATATTGTTGTTAGATAACAGTATACCTACGAGACACAAGGAAGCAATGATGGGCCCTGACTCCGGAATTGACTAAATTCCAATACAATCTGAGATAGTTTCCATATAAGTGATTCAAGATTAAAATCTTGATACACCTTTCGAAAGACTTAGAGTCTAACGAATATTTATGGAATTAAAACTGATACGCATAAAAATGTTTTATCCATAAAGCTCGACTTGTTGCAATAACAAGTTCAAGGAGTTGACTACGATGAGGTTGTTTCACCGTAGCGATGCTTAAAGTCGGTTCGGGTTAAACTAGCAATTAATACATATTTCAATCATGAGATATGAAACATGGATGACGAAAGGATTTCCATCTGATGGAAATGAAACCAAGGACTTGCATGTGGTACCGTCCAAGGTATTTTGTCAATCCAGAGGATGCTAGCAAGTATGCAAACTTCAGAGTTCCAGCAATGGACAGAAGAGAGCAAAATGGAGTTGGAATCTTCGTTTTTGATGAAATGGTCAAAAAAGTTTGACTTCATCAAATAGGTAACGAAGATGCTTGTGGTTCAAGAAAGTAAGTGGGAGCATAATAATATTTCTAAAAACCTTGTGTGCTTGACACATTGTTAATTGGAAATAAATTTCTTGACACGAATTAGGACTTCATTTGAAAATAGTTTTTCGATGAAGTGCTTGGGCTAAATAGCCTTGATATTAGGCATGATGATCTATGGAGATAGATTCACCTAATGGGGCTAAGCAAAAATACATATTGACAAGATGCTAAAACAGTTTATCACTAAAAACGTCAAGGAGTGATTCTTGCCGAAGTCACTTGAAAAGAGTTTTGCAAGACTCGGTGTCCCAAAACACTGATGAGCAAAATACATGATGGAGATTCCACACACTTGTGTTTGGATTAATCATGTATTCCATGGTATGTAAAACAACCAGATATGTCCGATACTCCCAAGGTGTTGCGAGTATAGATACCAAAGTGATCACAAGTACTAATCATGGGACAACAGTGAAAAAGGGTCATTGAGTACTAAAGTAGCACTGATGACAGGTTTTCTCTCAAGCGGAGATCATGAAGAGTTCATTGTAAAAGGTTACATCGATACAATCTTCATCAATACTCCATGCGATTTTCGATTTAAGTTAAGGGTTTTGTGTAATACACGATATGGTGGCACAGTAGTTGGAAAATGTTCCAAACAAGTTACTGTGACGAATTCTATAACAGAGGCTAAGTATGTTGCCTCTTTCGAAGCGACAAAGAAAGTATGTTGAATCATATAGTTCATTCATGAACTTAGTATGATTCCAAGAAGGCTTTGGTCAATGGGACACTATTGCAGATAGTTGCTCCATAGCTCAGTCTGAGGAATCAAGGTTCGACCAGTGATTCACATACATACAAAGCCAAGTCCACGCAAAATATGAATTTTGTGAAAGCGTGAAAACGCGAGGATATGCAAAGATACACACGGAGCTGAAGTTGTCAGATCCGTTGGACATCAGGCTATACCACATGCGAAGCATATTTTTCACCAGTGTGCCATAGGTGTAAAGTGCATTAGCATTGACTAGATTATTGACTCTAGTGCAAATGAGAGTCGGTAGGACATATGCCCTAGAGGCAATAATAAATGTTATTGATTATCTCCCTGTTTATAATTATGTTTATATTCCATACTATAACTGCTATGGTTCTCGAGTCTGCAATAACACGAGGCTCGGATGAAGACTCATATGCACATATGAAATAATAAACGGTAAGATGTATTCCTAATCTGGCCTCTAAGACTAGCTCAAGTGTTGCATGATGGTTCTGTTTTCCTGGTCATGGGCATGTCTATGCCAGCAACTTTGAGGGCACAATGTTAGAAGAACTTTCGTGTTGAATCGACCCGAATTGATGTTATGCTATGAGATACATTCGTCACAAGTTAATGGTTAATAACACAGAGATGGTTAAAGTTTGCATGACTCCTTAGACCATGAAAGTATCGAGTTTCTTCATGCTTGCTTCATGAACTTTGGGGTTTGTTAAACGTCATCCGTAACTGGGTGGCAATTACGGCGGCTTACGGGTTCATGAGAAAGTGTGTCAAGGGACTTGATAGCTCAACATTGGGATTTACTCCTCCGACGATGGAGAGATATTCTCGGGCCCTCTCGGTGTTACGGTATCCATCATCGTCTAGCCAGACACATTGTGATTTGATCACGGGGATGCCAGAACGCGGAAACGAGAAAAGAGAACAAAACCGGCAACGAGGTAACTAGCATTGTGGACAAGTGTTGATCCAAGGGGATGCCGATAAATCTCACCTCAGGTTTTGTAACATATCGCGAAGTAAAAGGAATAGCACACAGCAACTGGAGGTTCACTCGAATATTCATTCGTGTGGGTATAGGGATCAATATGGGTGTCCACGGCTCCGATATTGATCATTGATCGGAAGGTGTTCCGGGTCATGTCTATACTTCACCGAACCTATAGGGTCACACGCTTAAGGGTCATCTATCTGCTGAATACAAGACAGGGAGTCTGAGAGAAATTCACCGAAAAAGTTTTGGACACAACGGAAGAGTTCCGGAGAGAGAACACTGGAATAGTTCTGGTAAAACCAAAAAGTTGTTTCGGAGTATACCATTAAGTCAAAATGGTTTCGGAACACGTCTGGAAATTCTTGGAGGGTGCCAGAATGATTCTGCGAAGTTCTGGGATTTTTCCGGAGAAAGAAACCGGAAGTGTTCCGAAGCTGCCGGAACCGCTGTGGTTGCTTTTCGCTGATGAAATCATTGATCTGAAAATGTTTCGGAATGCGTCCATAATTGTTTTAGTGGGTACTGGAATTATTCTAAGACCCATGGAAATATTTTCGGATTTAACGGTCGCGGAAAAATGGTTTCTTGAATAGTAAAACCGCTTTTTGGTTGCTTTTCGCAGATGAAAATCACTAATCCGGAATTGTTTCGGAATGCGTCGAAAATTATTTTAGTGGGTACTTGAAATGTTCTGAACCCACATAAATATTTCCAGTCCGAACGGACGCTGAAAAATTGTTGTCGTGAATAGTGAAAGTGCTTTTTGGGTGGCTTCTTGGAGAAGCCACCTTGAGGGCCCTTTGGTATTTTCCGCCTTGGCTTCTTGGAGAAGCCACCCCTGGGCTTTGCTACTTCTCGAGCATGCGTTGGTTTCCATGAAGAGGAACGGGTGATGCAGCAAAGTAGATAAGTATTCCCCTCAGTTGTTGAGAACCAAGGTATCAATCCAGTAGGAGATACAAGCAAGTCCCCCAATAGGTGTACCTACACAAAGAATCAAACACTTGCACCCAACGCTATAAAGGGGTTGTCAATCCCTTCACGGTTACTTGCAAGGATGAGATCTGATAGAGATAGATTGAATAGATTGCTTGAAAGGAAAGTAAAACAAAAGTAAAAATATGGCAGCAAAGTATTTTTGGTATTTTTGGTTTTAGATCTGAAAGTATAATATGGAAAATAGACCCGGGGGCCATAGGTTTCACTAGAGGCTTCTCTCATGATGGCAAGTATTACGGTGGGTGAACAAATTACTGTCGAGCAATTGATAGAAAAGCGAATAATTATGAAGATATCCAAGGCAATGATTATGCATATAGGCATCACGTCCGTGTCAAGTAGACCGAAACGATTCTGCATCTACTACTATTACTCCACACATCGACCGACTCCTGCCTGCATCTAGAGTATTAAGTTCATGAAGAACAGAGTAACGCATTAGGTAAGATGACATGATGTAGAGGGATAAACTCAAGCAATACGATGAAAACCCCATCTTTTTATCCTCGATGGCAACAATACAATACGTGCCTCGCTACCCGTACTATGTCACTGGGTGAGGACACCGCAAGATTGAACCCAAAACTAAGCACTTCTCCCATTGCAAGAATTACCAATCTAGTTGGCCAAACCAAACCAATAACTCGAAGAGACTTGCAAAGATATGAAATCATGCATATAAGAATTCAGAAAAGACTCAAATAATATTCATAGATAATCTAAACATAAACCCACAATTCATCGGATCTCGACAAACACACCGCAAAAGAGTATTACATCGGATAGATCTCCATGAAGATCATGAAGAACATGGTATTGAAGAGCAAAGAGAGAGAAGAAGCCATCTAGCTACTAGCTATGGACCCGAAGGTCTGTGGTGAACTACTCACGCATCATCGGAGGGGCAATGGAGTTGATGTAGATGCCCTCCGTGATCGAATCCCCCTCCGGCAGATTACCGGAAAAGGCTCTAAGATTGGATCTCACGGGAACCGAGGCTCCTGGCGGCGGAAAAGTGTTTTCGTGGCTTTCTCTGGTATACAGGGAATATTTCTGAATTTATAGGCCAAGAAATAGGGTTGGGGGAGCTGCTGGTGGCCCACAAGCCAGGGGGCGCCCCCCCTAGGGCGCGCCCCTGTGGCTTGTGGTCACACGGCTGCTCCCCTGACTTCATCTCCAAGTCTTCTGGGTTCCTTCTGGTCCAAGAAAAATTATTCTGAAGATTTTATTCCGTTTGGACTCCGTTTAATATTCCTTATCTGCAATACTCAAAAAGAAGGAAAAAACAGAAACTGGCACTAGGCACTAGATTAATAGGTTAGTCCCAAAAATAATATAAAATAGCATATTAATGCATATAAAACATCCAAAACAGATAATATAATAGCATGGAACAATCAAAAAGTATAGATACGTTGGACACGTATCAGGCTTGGCTTATAAATAGGGGTGAAGGGGGCTGCCTAAAGACTCACTCTTTATCACATACAAGTGCCATGCATGATCTGGCTTTCTCTCTCCCTCCCAGCGAAATAGTTTCGTAGAACCAAAAGGCTGTCTGGGTTCCAGTGGGAACTATTTCTGGACGGCGAATCCCTGCCGGATAGATGACACCGTATGTGTGCAACCCCGTAGAGAGGTCGTAGGTTCATCCTTTTTGCCCGAGGGGCTGTTCGAGTGTGCCTCCCGAAGGGCTGTCCGAGTGACCGTCCGAGATTCTGAGGTCCTCCCGATGGGCTGTCCGAGGATCCGTCCGGTGGGACTATCCGAGGGATTGTCCTGAGGCCTCCCGAAGGGCTGCCCGGAGATCCGTCCGGGGGTAGACAAGGGAGTACATCCTCGCGGTTGGGAGATTGTAAATCCTAGCTACGGGGATCTGTACCGACGATCAACATCGACTCTACTTCCGCTGCGCTACGAGTCGGTAACGATCAGATCAAACCTTATATGCATCTCCATAGTGATCCTGGGCGTGCTCGCTGTACCCAATTTTTTGTTTTCTGTCGCGTTACCCTACAATGGGATCCTCGGGCTGTGGAGCTAGGGAGTGCACATTGCTTGACCACACACGCCACCGCTTGAAGAAAAACGAATAATCAGGCCGAAACGTGCAATATGGAGGAATTTAAAGGGTAAAAACTAAAATACTTACCTCTATTGGAAACACTTTGGTCGAGAAACCACAGTGGGTCGGCATGGTAGGGAAATCGGCAGTTTTCCCTTTGAACATCAGAGAAAGCATCTCTTGGATTGACTTCGACTCAAAGAAGTCATCCCTGATTGCCTTGGTGACGTTGTCCTTCCCAGTGTATTGGGACATCGGATGAGCTCGACGTTGGAGTGGTTGGATGCCTCGGTGCAGGGCTACATGCATCACACTGACCAGTGTCAGGCCGGTTCTAGCTAGCCTTTGCACATACTTGTGAAGCTTGGCCACTTTCGGTGTGTCCTCCAGTGTGTACTTTTGGCTCCAAGAGTTGCGCTTGGTCGGCGGAACTGGGTTGAAGGTTGTGACGACGTCGGCACGAGGCGGATTGCCTGTCTACACATCTGGGATGTAAAACCACCCCTCCTGCCCTTTTTTGTTTGTCTCTGCAAATTCCCTGGCCAGGTAACAAGATCCGGACTGCTTGCAAATGGCGGCTCCTCCGCACTCGCAGGTTTCGTCCACATTGGTTTGGAGTTTAACTTGGAAGTATTTTCTCCAAAGGCCAAAATGAGGCTCCATGGTCAGGAAACACTCACAGAGTGTGATGAAACAGGCGATGTGTAGAATGGAATTGGGAGTAAGATGATGCAACTAGGGCTAAAAACACATATTTGACCTGTTGGCGAAATCAATTTACAATCTGAACTGCAATTAAAAAAATTTCACAAACTGACCGTTTTGTGTGGCGCCTGACAGCAGGGCGCTGCACTACACTATGCAGCGCCTTGGTCTTAGGCGCCGCACTCCCGGCCAGCGTGGCAGCCCGGGGCCAGGCGCGGCCCCACAGCCAGCAGTGCAGCGCCTAAGAGCTAGGCGCCACACAGTATAATGTGCAGCGCCTATCGCTTAGGCGCTGCACATTGACTTAAGCCACATCGGGCCAGCCCTCCCCAAGCAGTTCTTCCCTCCCAGGCAGTTCCTCTCTGTGACAGAGAGCAGCGGCGGTGCCCCCTTCGACCACCCCCCCCCCACACCCCTCTCAGATCTGGAGATTTCAGCCGTGGAATCGATCTCTAATCCCTCCTTCTAGGTAAACTCCTCCATTCCCTTTCTTTTCCTCCGTAAATTCGTTGCCATTTTAGAGATTTGTCCAAGATTGGGTGGTACTACCCTAGTATTGTTCATTAGTTCACAATATATGATTCTTGTTAGTGAAACCCTAGATTGTTTAGTTTTTTTAGATATATATGATTGCCTAGTTTTGTAGATAATTATGAGATGTTGAGTTTTGTAGCTATATATGAGATGTTGAGTTTTTTTAGATATATATGAGATGTTGAGTTTATTTGAAATATGAGATGTTGAGATGAACACATATGACATAGGAGATATATATGAGAATTTTTCAAATGAGTATTGTAAATCATTTATTCATTGTGTGAGAAGGAGATGTTGAGATTCTTGTAGATGAATACATATGAGATGTTTAGATGAACACATATGAGATGTTTAGTGTATACCAATATTTGATATGAACTCATATATGTTTATTGTTTGAACTTTGTAAGGATGGTTTGCCTTCTGGACGATGCCTATGACACACGACACCGGGCCTACATGATGTGCGAGTAGGGGATGGTAATAATGAGTAATCTAAATATTTTGCAAATTTGCCTTTAGATGAAATTGACATGCCCTAAGATTTGTCATTACTTGTTTTTTGCAGAAGCTTGAACCTCTGAAGATTCGGTATCACGGGGTCTCTGGTGCTGCCATGCCCTACGATGAGCGGTACACACCCTACATCCAGCAGGCAGGACTCCTCCCGTGGATTCAGTTGGTCAGCCGGTCCACGCCGAACCTCAACGCTCCACTGGTGTCCTCTCTTGCTGATCGGTGGAGGCCGGAGATGCAAAGTTGCCATCTTTGGACTGGGGAGATGACCGTGATGCTCCAGGATGTCTCCTTGATCACCGGCCTTCCTATCGACGGGAGGCCTCTCTGTATGAGCACCGATTCTGATGGGTGGCGCCAGCAGATGATTGCTCTTATCGGTATGGCTCCTACCGAGGCTGAGACTGATGTAGAGGAGGGACAAGAGAAGAAGAAGGAAAGGAAAGCAGCCGGAGCTCCTTTCACGTGGATTCAAGCAAACTTTGCGCATTGCCCTGCGGATGCCACTGATGATGTGATCCAGACACATGCTCATGTCTATATGTGGTACGTTATCTCGAGGACTTTGTTTCCTGACGCCACAGGCAAGAACGCTCCATGGATGTGGCTGAAGGCGTTGACCGTCTTCGAGAGCAGATGGAGCTGGGGTTCAGCGACTCTTGCCTACTTGTACCGATAGGTAGTTGGTTTGTTTTGTTATCAATTCATTTCTTCATTAGCAATGCAACCTTGCTGTTAAGTTAACATTGTTTTCTTTTATATGCAGCTGGACGATGCGTGTTGCAGGATCACAGATAGTGCATGCATTGGTGGTAATCTGGTTCTACTTTCTGTATGGAGCTGGGAGCGTCTGTCTGTTGGACGCCCGAAGAGCGTCAAGTTTAATTCTTGGGATGAAGAAGACGATTTACGGCGCCCCACTTGGGCTTACAAGTGGGATGTGCTATCCGAGATGACGAACGATGTCAATCTCATGTACCAAAAGTACATCGCCGAGTTGGACACGATTACGCCTGAGCAGGTAACAAGGACATTACATCAGTCATTTCTCATGCTTGCCTGAAAACTTGTCATCAATGTTGTGTTGTTGTCCTATTTCATAGGTGGAATGGCAGCCATATGGTGCCAATGACACATTAGGGGTCACCAACGAGTTTGTCCTCAACCCGATGTGCTTGCGAGATAGGGATCTTTGGCTTATGCGGTGCCCACTGATATGCAACTGGGCGGTTGAGCTTCATTTGCCACATCGCGTGTATCGTCAGTTTGGTCTGTTTCAGCCTCACCCGCCAGAATGGGTGGACACGGACAAAGCACTTCATAGGTAAGAGAGCATGAACCGCATTGACTTAGCATCGTCACTCCTTTTTGATTGTGCTAATGTTTGGTTTTCTACCATGCAGGTTGGACACGAGGAGGCAGCGGAAGATAAAGGACTGGGACAAGCATCATTCATCGTATGTTACCCATTTCCATCTTAGTGTGGAGCAAGCTCGTAATAGTGCAGGCGCCCAGCTTCGTGAGCATAGCTCACTTGCTTTCGATAACTACCTACGATGGTTTCTTCAAAATGCTCGAGTTGAGATATGCCCGCCGGCATACAATGAGGATATTCTTGAAGATCCCGCAAACTTTGAGGATCTATCGAAGCAGTAGTACAACAAAAATGTCAGGGAAGGGCTAGGAGTCCCTGCTGTTCCGGTGATTAACTATGTGGTAAAGTGTTCCCTTCTTTACTTTCCCGTTTGCCGTATTACACATGTTTGAATGGCTAACGTGTTACTTCATTCTCATCCGCAGCGCAACCAGATCAAGAAAGCAGCTGATGAAAACCAGTCTATTCTGGAGAAGACACCGGTTGGAGAAGGCAATGATGAAGGTCCACTACGAAAATTTCTCAAGGTACATATCCCACTCAGGTATCCATGTTACCATATGTTGCGGAGTTTGGTATCTTATACACTTGTTCATCGGGATCAAGTTTCTTGTGTGCGAGCAATGCATTGTACAAGTTGGTGAACCACTTGTCGGAGAAAGCGAGACAACAATCTTGAAGATCATCGGCCAACTCCTTGAGGCCACATGCCCTATAGAAGTTAGAACAAAAGTGCCTCATGCACCATCGATGGTGCAACGGAGCATGCTAGGGAATGTCAATCTTCACCGCATTAAGAATTCCTTGATGGCGATCCGATATGACACAAATTTCCCTTTGAGCGGGTAACACATTGGTCCTCAAAAGACGCAAGAACCACTACCAGTTGTCATTGTTCTCCACCTCAACCAAAGCGAAAGCCAAAGGCAACACCCGGTTATTGGCATCACTTGCTATTGCAACCAATATAGTGCCCTTGTATTGTCCGGTCAAGAACGTGCCATCAATGGCGATGACAGGCCGACAATGCTCAAAAGCCCTCACGGATTGCTCAAAGGCCCAAAATGCACGGCCAAATACTCGGACGGTCCTCCCATTGTGAATCAATGTTTGGTGCCCATGAGGCTCGACCACGTGAACCATGCCTGGGTTTGTGGAGGCCATAGCTAACAACAACCTAGGGAGTCGGTTGTATGCTTCCTCCCAATTGCCATACAACATCTTGAATGCGGCTTGCTTCGCCTTCCATGCCTTGCCGTACTTCACCTTGTAATGAAAGATGGCTTTCAAAAGGTCAATGACACTCTTAATGCTCATTGTTGGAAGTGTGGATATTTGGTTGGAAAACCTGTAAGCGATGAACTCGGACGTGAGTTGTCTGTGTTCTTGGGACACAAGCTTGCCATCCGCATTCTTGTGTCGGCACAAGTGACTTGGTACACAACTCACTATGCGCCAAGTGGGACCTACTTTCCATGGCCTTGCACGCACAATCCATGGACATCTTGCCACTTCACATTTAATCATGTAACGCACATTGACGTCCGAGTTGGCCACTTTATGTGGACGATAATGCGTAACCGAGTAGTTGTCGAGCCACATCTTCAATTCCAACAAAGATCCAAACTCACAACCGGGATATATCCCGTTCTTGCCGTCTTCCAAATCACGGTGAGAACTTGGCCTAGCTCCAAGAGATATACATTTGCCACCATCTACAATGGCTTCATCCGCGAGACTAAGATCCTGGAACAATGGTGTCTTGTGATCCCGCTGGAATACCTTCTTAAATGCTTCGGCCTCCTTCGCCGTGAAACCCTCCTCATCAACTTCTTCATCGGGACCATCGTCATCCGAGTCCGATGCATATGAACGGGAAAAAGGGATGGATTGGTCCATTGTCTCTTGCACATGATATTTTTCGAGATCACCCACATTGTTGTCATGGAGATCAACTTCGTTGTCATCCCCCTCGTACTCATCATTCTCCTCTTGAAAAGCTTCATTTTGGTTGTTTGAAATCGGGCTCAATGTTGGCCAAACTTGTTGCGTCAAATGAGGTTCACTCATTTGATCTTGGTTCATGGGTGGGGGAGTACTAGCAACCAACGGGGAGGGGTTCCGGTTCAAGTCCAAATGCAATCTAGACTCAACCTTCTTGGAGGCAAATAACTCAAGAGCCTTGTCTAGAGATTCGGAAACCGTCTCCTTGTATGCAACCCAACGTTGCTCGGAGTTCACACGCATTGTCTTCCAACGGATGTGCATTCCAAAACCAACATTATGCCTTCCCTCCAACTCAACAATGTCACTTGGGTCCATCCAATTCAAATCCTTCCTCACTTGTTCCAAGACATCCGCATAGCTAGGACTACTCTCAAACACCATGTCAAGCTCATCCGGGTCCGGCTCAACATTGCCTTTCAAAAAGGCCTCTTTATCCACATGATGAACATAAACACATGTTCTTCCCATCCCTAAAATAATCAAAAACACACATATATCCAATAAGTACTTAACCGAATATTTGCACAAAATACATAAGCCCTAACATAGATATGAAACAATAACCCTAACCCCCACTTAACAATAACCACAACCCTAACCATTGTAGGAGATATGCCCTAGAGGCAATAATAAATGTTATTGATTATCTCCCTGTTCATAATTAGGTTTATGTTCCATGCTATAACTGCTGTGGTTCTCGAGTCTGCAATAACCACGAGGCTCGGAGGAAGACTCATATGCACGTGTGGGATAATAAACGGTAAAATGTATTCCTAGTCAAGCCTCTATGACTGGCTCAAGTATTGCATGATGATCCTGTTTTCCTGATCATGGGCATGGCTATGCCGGCAATTTTGAGGGCACAATTGTTGGTAGAACACTTGTGTTGAATCGACCCAAAATTGTTGTTATGCTATGAGATACATTCGTCATAAGTTAATGGTTAATAACACAGGAAGTTAATGTTTGCATAATTCCTTAGACCATGAGAGTATCGAATTTCTTCATGCTTGCTTCATGAACTTTGGGGTTTGTTAAACGTCATCCGTAAATGGGTGGCTATTACGGCGGCTTACGGGTTCATGGAAAAGTATGTCAAGTAACTTGATAGCTCAACATTGGGATTTGCTCCTCCGACGATGGAGAGATATCTCTGGGCCCTCTCGGTGTTACGGTATCCATCATCGTCTGGCCAGACACAGGGTGATTTGATCACAGGGATGCGGGAACACGGGAACGAGAAAAGAGAACAATACCGGCAACGAGGTAACTGGCATTGTGGACAAGTGTTGATCCACGAGGATGCCGATGTTTCTCACCTCGGGTATTTGTAACATATCGCGAAGCAACAGGAATAGCACACGGCAACTCGAGGTTCACTCGAATATTCATTCGTGTGGGTATAGGGATCAATATGGGTGTCCACGGCTCCGATGTTGATCATTGATCGGAAGGGGTTCCGGGTCATGTCTATGCTTCAACGAACCTATAGGGTCACACGCTTAAGGGTCATCTATCTGCTGAATACTAGACAGGGAGTCTGAGAGAAAAACACCGAAAAACTTTCGGACACCGGAAAAGTTTCGGACAGCGGAAAAGTTCCGCAGAGAGGTCACCGGATGAGTTCCGGTGAAACTGAAAAGTTGTTTCAGGGGATACCAAAAAGTCAAATTGGTTTTGGCACATGCCTGATAATTCTTGGAGGATGCCAGAATCGTTCTGGAAACTTTTTGGAATTTTCCGGGATGAAAACCGGAAATGTTCCGGAGCTGCCGAAACCGCTTCAGATGCTTTTCGCAGATGAAAATCACTAAACCGGAATTGTTCCGGCTCGCGTTGAAAATTATTTTGGTGGGTACTAGAATTGTTCTAAGCCCACATGAATATTTTCAGTTCGATCAGACGCTGAAAAATGTCGTCGTGAATAGTGAAAGCACTTTTTGGATATTTTTGGAAAAGTGCCTTTTGGGATATTTTCCCAAAAGGTTTCTAGAAGGCTTGGGGGCTAAGAAACCCCCTTGGGGGGTCCCCCAAGAGATGGTGGCCGGCCACACTTGGGGCTCCTCCTTGGAGCCCCTCTTGTTCCTTGGTTTCACCATTATGCCCTTGTGGAAGGACTTCATCCATGTGGGTTTTGGGTTTTATTGTAAAACCACCCTACCCCTTGGTTTTCCTATAAATAGGAGGTGAGTGGGCTGCCATCTCACACACTCTTACTCTCATACACAAGCCATGCATGATCTGGCATTCTCTCTCCCTCCCAGCGAAATAGTTTCCTAGAGCCGAAAGGCTGTCTGGGTTCCGGCAGGAACTAGTTCTGGATGGCGAAGCCCTGCCGGATAGATGACACCGTATGTGTGCAACTCTGTAGAGAGATCGTAGTTTCGGTCTTAGTTCGAGAGTGCCTCCCGAAGGGCTGTCCGTGTGACCGTCCGAGTTTTGGAGGTCCTCCCGAAGGGCTGTCCGAGTGACAGTCCGAGTTTCGGAGGTCCTCCCGAAGGGCTGTCCGCGACACCGTCCGGGGGACTGTCCGACCGCCTCCTGGAGGGCTGTCCGCGGGGCAGATGAGGGTATACATCCTCGCGGTTGGGAGGTTGTAAAATCCTAACTGCGGGGATCTGCACCGCCGTTCGTCATCGACTCTACTTCCGCTGCGCTACGAGTCGGTAACGAAAGAGATCAAACCTTGTATGCAGTCTCCATAGTGGTCCTGGGCTGGTGCGTAGGTTGGAATTTTTTTGTTTTCTACTGCGTTACCCTTCAGTGGCATCAAGAGCCGTGCTATGCGTAGATGCAGGTTGCGATCTAGAATACATAGAGATGTATGGGTGTTGCACAATATAATTAGGTAGTAGATGAGATCTATTGCTGAAAATTATTTGTGCGGGTAGCAGATGAAATCTGTTACCCGATGTTCCTGTTGCTTCCCCTGAATTTGCGTAGTCCTGATCGTGACGGCATGGTGGAATCTCACAAAGTTCTGGCAATCCGCGATCCTTTCATGCTGCTCCTGAGTATGCTGATTGATAGATCAACGAAGTGCTAACAGTTCTTTGGGTTCCACCATAGTTGAGAAAGATGGATGTTTCGCAGACGAAAGGGCAATGCAGATATGATCTGCACGGGGGTCACGCGTATGACGAAGTTTAGTATGGGGCTCGAGATTTTATTATCTCGTGTTTCATACACCCTGGAATGTTAATCTAGCGACTTGGATTATCATGCTTGATGATGGACGTTGGTAGTTTCGGTTTGTTTCGAAACCTTAGAAGCCACGTAAAACAAGTTTTTGCATGGACCGATTAGAGGCGTCTAACTTGGTTTTGCAGGATGGTTTTGCATGTGCATGTGATGTGGTATAGCAGTGTTCATAATAATTTGATTATGTATGAGATGACTATATGATGTAAATTGATTAACATGACCTGCGTGTCATGATTCGGCATGATGGCTGGAGCCATATGATTGCACTTTAATGACCTGCGTGTCAACCTTATGTAATGCACTTATTTTATTAGCTATAGAGATAGCAATATTATCTGGTGCATTGACAAGGTGGTGGCAATCTTCGCGAAGGTGAACACCGACGCGAATGCCGAAGACGAAGAAATGAAAGACTTCTCCGTCAGAAAGGGCTATACCATATCATGCTATTATGAATTGCCTGAGATGTTTATCCCTTATGATGCACCCTTCTTGATTGCGCGGTAGTTGCTTTTATTAGGGTGATCTCTCACTAAAATATCAAGTAGTTAGTGTTCTCCCAAGTGTAGCACCGTCACGGCACCTATCTTTTCGGGGTGCGCCGTGTCACACGGGTACGAACGATTAGAGAAGTGTGAGGCGGGTGAGTTGAGACCTCGCAGCGAGATCACTTGGTTGTCTTGACGTTCAGGCATGACCATCATGAGCTCGGAACACACGCATCGAAAGATGAACAAGAGTCACATAGGGATGTGATTGGCAAGTTGGCCTACCGGTTGAGATTTTCGTCATCAGTGGTGTTACACCAATGGCGAACAATTTAAATGCGGGTCTTGTATCACTCACAATCAATTATGAGAGATATTGATTTGAGTGGGAGCGCACTGTAGAATTAATTCTTTTAATTCTCAGTGCAATTAATTTTGAACACTGTCTAAGTGTTATTTGCATAATAGTTGTAGAATAATGGCTCGCGTTTCCACCTTCCCTATTAAAATTGAATAGCTGTTAAATATCTCGTTAAAACTTTACGGTTGGTAACGTAATGTGAGGATTGTCCTCAAGAGTGCCGAGGACTTTGTCCTATCGCATACTTTCGGTATTCTCCCGCTAATGCTATGGATGATATGACTCTCGTCCTTCGATCCAAAAGCTAAAATTCCGTTACGGTCAAGTGAAATATGTTTGCTTCCATGAGACCCGAACTTCGAAAGTTTTGGGATAGTTATGTGATATTCATGGAACTGAAAATTAATTTTCAGATACAAACAAAGGCTAAAAGATATGAGATATCCAAAGCAATGTTTGTTTGCAAATTATTAGTAAAGAAATTTACTATGCATTAGACTGATAAGAGAGGGATCCAGGAGAACGCCTGTCATATGATGAAAGGTGAATAAAACAACAACTTAAAGAGAAAGGAAGTGTCCGAAGGGTGTTAGTAAGACTTTCACGCCTAGGAAGTCCGGGGCTAACGCCACTCTTAAGTTGGGTGCTTCTTCTGTGAGTAGGAGAAATACTAAAAGTTAAACTGTTAGAAGTATAATGGCAAAAGGAAAGGAGACTGGAATATCCATCTCATGTATGAATGTCATACAAGTTTTTGATGTATAGTAGGCTGGTCAAAGATATAGTTCTTGGGAATTATGGTTAAACATGTTAATCATTAATTCTTGGGTATTGTGAGTCGATCAAAAAGATACCCGCTCGATTGCATTCTGTTGCAACTCGAAGCAAGAACTACTATGGCCTGAAAGACTAGCCAGGAATGAGGTTTAGATACACGCAGGGAACATAGTAAATGTTACTATGCCTTCCATAGGTGTATTCCCTATGTATTTACTTTCATAATTCATTTTAGAGTTTCACACTCTAGCCCTTTGCATAAGGTATCTTGCAAGAAGGTTGTTCATAAGAGAACTTTTGATGTTCGGTGTTATGAATAACATAAGGGCCATACTTTCATTATGAATGAGACGTATGTTATGAATATTGATAATAATACATTACCTCTGTATTTACTTTCATAATTCATTTAGAGTTTCATACACTCTAGCCCTTTGCATAAGGTATTTTGCAAGAAGGTTATTCATAAGAGAACTTTTGATGTTCGGTGTTATGAATAACATGAAGGGCCATGCTTCCATACAGTATGGGATGTATGCTATGAATATTGATGGTAATATGATACATCCATAACACTGACACTAAATGTCGCAAGACTAAAAGAATACCACATATGTGTGGCACTGCATTTGGTCACATTGGAAAACCCCGCATGGAAAATTCCATTATGATGGATTTTGATGTCGTTTGATTTTGAATCATCTGACACTTGCAACTTTCCTCTGAAAAGTGAAGTGACTGAAATACCGTTCACAGGCCATAAGGAACGAGCAAAGAACATATTGGTGATCATACATTATGATGTGTGTAGTCCAATAAATGTTGTTGCAAGTAGTGGATTTATCTATCTTCAGAAATGACTCAAGTAGATATATGGATATTTACTTGATGAGACGTAAGTCTGGATCTTTTGAATTCATTCATAAGGTTTTCAAAAATTGAAGTAGAAGTTATTGTAACAAGAAAAATATGTTTCTACAATTCGATTGCAGAAAGGAATATTTGAGTTACAAGTTTAGCGAATGTCTGATGAGTTATGAAAGGGGCACTACTGGAATCAGGGACTTTGCCATCTGCCAGCTCTTTGCCGTCTGCTGGCAGACGGCAAAGAGGTTGTTTGCCGTCAGCTTTCGGAAAGCAGACGGCAAAGAGCTGGCAGATGGCGAAGACACTATTTGCCATCCGCCAGCTCTTTGCCGTCTGCCAGCGGACGGCAAAGTTTATTTGCCGTCCGCTAGCAGACGGCAAAGAGGTGGGGTGGGGCCCAGTGGAGGCCAGTTAACTGCAACGGCCCACCCCACCTCTTTGCCGTCTGCTAGCGGACGGCAAAGAATCTTTGCCATCTGCTAGCAGACGGCAAAGAAAATACCTACTAACGGCCCTAACGGCCCACCCCCCCCCCACTCGCTCCACTCTCTCTGCCTCTCCCCTCCCGACCCCGACCCCACGCCGCCGCCGCACCCGCCGCCGCCCCCGACCCGCCCCGGCCCGCCGCCCGCCGCTCGCCGCCGCCGCACCCGCGACCGCCGACGCCGCCCACTGCCCCGCCCCACTGCCCCACCCCGTGCCCGCGCGGCCGCGCCCAGGCCTGCCCCTCGCCACCCCGTCGCGGCCCGGCCGCCCCCTCGCCGCCCGTCGCGGCCCGGACGCCGGCCAGCCCCATCGCCGCCCCCTCGCCGGCCAACCCCTCTGCCCCCCTCTGGTGAGCTCCCCCTCCTGCCCCTTTTTTCTGTTTTTTTTTATTTTTTCTGTTTAGGTTTTAGATATTTAGACATTTAGGAGTTTAGATACTTAGATGTTTAGGTTTTTAGATATTTAGACATTTAGGTAGAAAGAAACCTAGAAGAAAGAAAAAGAAGAA
The DNA here is from genome assembly GCA_039707655.1 of Elymus sibiricus. Taxonomy (NCBI): domain Eukaryota; kingdom Viridiplantae; phylum Streptophyta; class Magnoliopsida; order Poales; family Poaceae; genus Elymus; species Elymus sibiricus. The sequence continues at coordinate 536,932,234 of CM077675.1, forward strand.
AAGAAAAAGGAAAAAAAGGAAAAAGAAAAAGGGAAAGAAGAAAAAATAAGAAGAAGAAGAAGAAGAAGAAGAAGAAGAAGAAAAAGAAAAAGAAGAAGAGGAGGAGGAGAAGAAAAAATAAGAAGAAGAAGAAGAAGAAGAAGAAGAAGAAGAAGAAGAGGAGGAGAGGAGGAGAAGAAGAAGAGGAAAAAGGAAAGGAAGAAGAAAAGAAGAGGAGGAGGAGAAGAAAAAAGAAGAAGAAGAAGAAGAAGAAGAAGAAGAAGAAGAAGAAGAAGAAGAAGAAGAAGAAGAAGAAGAAGAAGAAGAAGAAAAAAGAGGAGAGGAGGAGAAGAAGAAGAGGAAAAAGGAAAAAGGAAGAAGAAGAAGAAGAAGAAGAAGAAGGAAAAAAGGAAGAAAAGGAAGAAAAGGAAGAAGAGGAAGAAGAAGAAAAGGAAAAAGAGGAAAAAAAGACCCCGACACCCGGACCCCGACCCCGACACGACACCCCGACCCCGACACGACACCCCGACCCCGACACGACACCCCGACACCCCGACCCTGACATGACACCCCGACCCCGACATGACACCCCGACACCCCGACCCTGACACCCCGACCCCGACACGGCACCCCAACCCCGACACCCCTGACACCCCGACACCACGACACCCAGACACGACACCCCCGACACCCCGACACCCCGACCCCGACACGACACCCCGACCCCGACACGACACCCCGACCCCGACACGACACCCCGACACCATGACACCCCGACACCCTGACACGACACCCCCGACCCCCGACACCTCTTCGGCCTCCTGTTGACCGAAAGGGTGCTCTTCGGCCTTCCAGAGGCCGACGGGGTCATATATGTGTGAATTATGAGTTAGGTCATATAATTTCCGATTTTGTTATGAAAAACATCATATATATTTGTGTTGATCGGGTGGATTTAAATGTGCAGTTGTTTCATCGCTACGAGGGTTTGGTGTTCGACGACCTCCCCGTGCGTTCGACGAGCTCCGCCCCTGCGTTCGTGGGTGAGCACAAATGACATCTCCTCCTCCCTCTTCATTTGCTCTGTTCCGGTCTTCGTGCCGATGAAACTTGCTAGCTGTAGGTAGATTGAATCATCAGTATGCGTGACCACTATGCGTCTCCCGTTCGAAAGGGTTACATCTATAAATATGCATGCATTTGCATATTTATAACCGTGATTCTTTCGAATTGTCCAACGTTATCCATGGACAGCCCGAGTATGTGTAGATTGGGTTCGTTTTCCCATATGCTCTGCTCCGGATCCGATGCAGAATTTTGTCAGTGCCTCCCTATTGTTCTCCGGGTACACATCCTCTCTGCTTATTGCCGAGACGTGTATCAGGAGAACAGCGGGGAGGTGCTGCCGAAATTTTGCTTCGGATCCGGAGCAGAGCATGGGAAAACGAACCCAATCTACACATACTCGGGTGGGATTAGGACCTATCATTACCTACTAGCGTCTAGGTTGCATGGACGTAATAAAAGATCTTTCCACCGGGATTCTTTAATCCAATGCAGCATTTGATTTTGCATCTCCCGACCGAGGCAAGATTGGGGGGGCCCGTGCAAAATCGTTGGTGCTTCGCAACTGAGAGGATGCAGAAGACGCTTCGAGCAAAATATAAAAATAAACGTAGAATTGAAGCATCGATGGCCGAGACATTCATTACTAAGGAGGCCGCAAACTTCGTGACAGCACACTACAAAGCCAAGAATCGTCATTTGCATAATCCGAAGCCTCGGTACAATGATGGCGACCGTGAAAAAGGTCGATCCAACCTCAGCCTATTCAAAGGGAAGCTCGCACCAGCCGGTGCTTCTAATTCCTTACCGTTGGATGTTGAAGAATGGCGGACCATTTCGTTGTATATCTTCAACAACCTAACAGAAGTGCGGCCGTACATCGAGTAAGTTCTCGGTACATTGTTTCGCAACTTCTAATTCCTTTGAAATGCTCTTATTCCCGGATATGTGATACAGTCGATACGTCGCCAAATTCTCGGATGGAGCGGTGATCCAAAAGGATTCCATCGAAGAGTATGAGCTTCTGGCAAAGCATGGAGGAGGCTATCCCGGTTTCATCTCTTGGTTCAAACAAACGGTAATTTCCATTAGACCATTTCATTTCTTCGTCTAGTTTGCGGCTAATGCAACAATCCTTTCGTATTAAACTTGTAGGCTAATGCAGAGTCTATGGACTCCGAATTGAGACAAGTCGCAAATGGTTTTGACTATAAGGTCCGTTCATTTGACAAATACGACATCAACGGGTATCGCTTTCGTACTTTTGGCAAAGAGCTATCTATGGCCGACCGAAAGTCTATAAATTGTTGTGTCTCCGCTGTCGGCGAAGGAGGGGTCGAGTATTATTGAAGACTTGAAGCAATTTTTGAACTTACAGTCTTTGGTGAAAACCCACCAAACGTCGTAGTCTTCAAATGTTATTGGTTCCAGCCAAAGGAGACTAGAAGGACTCATGAACATATAGGGCTAGTCGAAATCAAACAAAGCACCCATTTAGATGTTCCCGATGTCTATATTACGGCTCAACAGGCGACCCAAGTTTTCTATCTACCGTGGGCCTGCCAAACTGATCCAAATCTGAATGGTTGGGATGTCGTTTATGATGTGCCGCCACATTTTAGACCACCTCCCCTCAATGAAGATGATTATGACCCTCACATTAACCCAGACACATATGAAGGAGAATTCTTCCAAGAAACACGTGTTTCCAAAAAACGTTTCAAGAACCGCTCTACTTCACCCCAGAACATTGAGGTAGACAGCGACAGTGAATCCGACTTCACCCCTGAGCCGGAACAAGAAGAGACGGAAGAAGAAGAGGTTACTGCTGTGGATGACCTGTCAATGCTTGACCGATTACATAAAGGAGGCCTTCCACATGTTGATGCATTTATTGATGATGCTGATGAGCACGTCATTACTGATAGTGATGATGATTCTGCATTTATTGATCCCGGAGCATATATAGACGATGAAGATTAATATTAGTAATGTCAGGTATTCAATTATTATTATGTACATATATATTATTAATTAGTTTATGTTATTAGGTATTCAACAAAATGACATTGACTTAGCTTATTTTCCTCGAAAATGACATAATAACCTTACTTAGCTCCAAACTGACATACTTTACCTAGGATAGCTATAAAATGACCTATACTTAGCATTTTTCCTCCTAAATGACTTAATATGCTTAGTTAGCTAAAAAATGGCATAACTACCTAGGATAGCTCCAAAATGACCTATACTTAGCTTCTTTAGTTCATTTATGACATACTTAGCATACTTAGGTAAAAAATGGCATGATAACCTTGGTTTAGCTCCAAAATGACATTGACTTAGCTTATTTTCCTCCAAAATGACAAAATAACCTTATTCTTCTTCTTCTTCTTCTTCTAGTCTTCTTCTTCTTCTTCTTCTAGCTAGTCTTCTTCTTCTAGTCTTCTTCTTCTTCTTCTTCTTCTTCTTCTTCTTCTTCTTCTAGTCTTCTTCTTCTTCTTCTTCTTCTTCTTCTAGTCTTCTTCTTCTTCTAGCTAGTCTTCTTCTTCTAGTCTTCTTCTTCTTCTTCTTCTTCTTCTTCTAGTCTTCTTCTTCTTCTTCTTCTAGCTAGTCTTCTTCTTCTAGTCTTCTTCTTATTCTTCTTCTTCTAGCTAGTCTTCTTCTTCTAGTCTTCTTCTTCTAGTCTTCTTCTTCTTCTTCTTCTTCTTCTTCTTCTTCTTCTTCTTCTTCTAACTTTCTTCTTTCCCAATTTGCAGATTTTCTTTCGATGAGGAAGCTTGCGTTGATGGAGTCTACTCTTCTTCTTGTGCTTCCTTTTTGTTTTGATTTTGTAGGATGAACAATGTCAAACTTGCTACCTATGTATGTATGTATGGATGGAACTATATGGACCTTTTGCTTAATTGTTGGATATGTTGGACTTTTCATTTGGTGTATATATGTGTTGGATGATCATATCCATATGGCAGGGATATGTTGGCTATATGTACTTGTTGAAATATTTTGAAATGAATATATATATATATATATATATATATATATATATATATATATATATATATATATATCTGTGAAATTGATTGAATTTAACAAAAAAAAAACAGCGGCAATATAGCCACTTTGCCGTCTGCTAGCAGACGGCAAAGGTCTTCGCCGTCTGCCAGCAGACGGCAAAGAGGCCACGTGGCAGCAGCCTGTGCAACCTGGGCTGGCCTATTTGGCCTCCTTGCCGTCTGCTAGCAGACGGCAAAGAGCCTGCGTTGGCCCAGCTGACGGCTGACGACAGCTAACGTCAGCTGCTACTCTTTGCCGTCTGCTGGCAGACGGCAAAGAAGCAAAGGTCTTTGCCGTCTGCCAGCAGACGGCAACGATCGCCGTTAGCCCCCTAACGGTGCTGGTACCTTTTGTCTGCCGTCCACGCTCTTTGCCGTCTGCCAGCAGACGGCAAAGCGGCCTTTGCCGGCAGCCGTTCGGCCAGAGTGTTTGCCGTCTGCTAGCGGACGGCAAAGCCTTTGCCGTCTGCCAAGCATGCCTTTGCCGTCTGCTTTGGCAGACGGCAAAGCAGCTGATTCCAGTAGTGGGGTTTCATAACTTGCACCTCCCGGAACACCACTGCAAGTGGAAAGTCCATGAAGATGTAATCGAACCATTTATGACATGGTAAGATCAAAGATGACATAAATAAATTTGCCATTATCCCTTTTAAGGTGATGCTTTAGAGACTGCGGCTTTTACACTGAAAAGAGCTTCATCGGGTCTGTTGAAATAACGTCATGGTATGGTACGCCCAACCATGTTATATCTTTTCTTCACATTTGGAATATGGGGCTTGTGTAAAATGTTACAAACCTATTCCAAATCAGACAAGTGCTACTTTGTAAGGTTATCCCAAGTAAATGGGTATTCCTCCCTCACTATACCGAGGCAAATGGTTTTGCCGCAAATCGGTATGCTTTTAAAGAGAATAGTTCTTACAAAAGGTGAGTGGGAGGACAGTGCAACTCGACGAGATAACCAGTATCTTCGTCATCAGATCAAAGGAAAGAGACCTTGGAAGTAATTCCGGAGTTTCCTACTGCGACTGATACGGAAGTCTCTACAATAAAATGTATGGACTTCGGTCGAATTTGCAGCTCAACCACGTAGGCAAAGCTCGTGCAAACCTATCAGGTGCGCAAACGAGATATTGTTGTTAGACAATAGTATACCTACAATACACAAGGAAGCGTTGATGGGCCCTGACTCCAGAATTGGCTAAATGCCAATACAATCCGAGATAGTTTCCATATAAGTGATTCGAGATTAAAATCTTGATACACCTTTCGGAAGACTTAGAGTCTAACGAATATTTATGGAACTAAAAACTGGTACGGATAAAAATGTTTTATCCATAAAGCTCGACTTGTTGAAATAACAAGTTCAAGGAGTTGACTACGATGAGGTTGTTTCACCGTAGCGATGCTTAAAGTCGGTCGGATTGAACTAGCAATTAATACATATTTCAATCATGAGATATGAAACATGGATGACGAAAGGATTTCCATCTGATAGAAATATAACCAAGGACTTGCATGTGTTACAGTCCAAGGTATTTTGTCAGTCCAGAGGATGCTAGAAAGTATGCAAACTTCAGAGTTCCAGCAATGGACAGAAGAGAGCAAAATGGAGTTGGAATCTTCGTGTTTTGATGAAATGGTCAAAAGGGTTTTGACTTCATCAATGGGTAACGAAGATGCTTGTGATTCAAGAAAGTAGGTGGGAGCATAATAATATTTCTAAAAACGTTGTGTGCTTGACACATTGTTAATTGGAAATAAATTTCTTGACACGAATTAAGGACTTCATTTGAAAATAGTTTTTTGATGAAGTGCTTGGGCTAAATAGCCTCAATAATAGGCATGATGATCTATGGAGATAGATTTACCTAATGGGGCTAAGCGATGAATACATATTGACAAGATGCTAAAACCTTTTAGCATTTAAAACGCCAAGGAGTGATTCTTGCCGAAGTCACATGGAAAGAGTTTTTGCAAGACTCAGTGTCCCAAAACACTGATGAGTGAAATACATGATGGAGGTTCCACACACTTTTGTGTTTGGATTAATCATGTATTCCATGGTATGTAAAAACAACCAGATATGTCCAATACTCCAAAGTTGTTGCGAGTATAGATACCAAAGTGATCAAAGTACTGATCATGGGACAACAGTGAAAGATGTCATTGAGTACTAGAGCAGTACTGATGACATGCTTTCTCGCAAGCAGAGATTATGAAGTGCTCGTTGTAAGTAATTACATCGATACAGTTTTCATCAATGCTCCATGCGATTTTCGATTTAAGTTAAGGGTTTTGTGTAATACACAATATGGTGGCACGGTAGTTGGAAATTGTTCCAAACAAGATACTGTGGCGAATTCTATAACAAAGGCTAAGTATGTTGACGCTTAAGAAGCGACAAAGAAGTTGTTGAATCATATAGTTCATTCATGAACTTAGTATGGTTCCAAGATGGCTTTGGTCTATGGGACACTATTGCAGATAGTTGCTCCATAGCTCAGTCTGAGGAATCAGGTTTCGACCAATGATTCACACATATGCAAAGCCAAGTCCACACAAAATATGAATTTTGTGAAAGCGTGAAAACGCGAGGATATGCAAGTTACACACGGAGCTGAAGTCGTCAGATCCGTTGGACAGCAGGCTATACCACATGCGAAGCATATTTTACACCAGTATGCCATAGGTGTAAAGTGCATTAGCATTGACTAGATTATTGACTCTAGTGCAAGTGGGAGTCTGTAGGAGATATGCCCTAGAGGCAATAATAAATGTTATTGATTATCTCCCTGTTCATAATTAGGTTTATGTTCCATGCTATAACTGCTGTGGTTCTCGAGTCTGCAATAACCACGAGACTCGGAGGAAGACTCATATGCACGTGTGGGATAATAAACGGTAAAATGTATTCCTAGTCAAGCCTCTATGACTGGCTCAAGTATTGCATGATGATCCTGTTTTCCTGATCATGGGCATGGCTATGCCGGCAATTTTGAGGGCACAATTGTTGGTAGAACACTTGTGTTGAATCGACCCAAAATTGATGTTATGCTATGAGATACATTCGTCATAAGTTAATGGTTAATAACACAGGAAGTTAATGTTTGCATAATTCCTTAGACCATGAGAGTATCGAATTTCTTCATGCTTGCTTCATGAACTTTGGGGTTTGTTAAACGTCATCCGTAAATGGGTGGCTATTACGGCGGCTTACGGGTTCATGGAAAAGTATGTCAAGTAACTTGATAGCTCAAGATTGGGATTTGCTCCTCCGACGATGGAGAGATATCTCTGGGCCCTCTCGGTGTTACGGTATCCATCATCGTCTGGCCAGACACAGGGTGATTTGATCACAGGGATGCCGGAACACGGGAACGAGAAAAGAGAACAATACCGGCAACGAGGTAACTGGCATTGTGGACAAGTGTTGATCCACGAGGATGCCGATGTTTCTCACCTCCGGTATTTGTAACATATCGCGAAGCAACAGGAATAGCACACGGCAACTCGAGGTTCACTCGAATATTCATTCGTGTGGGTATAGGGATCAATATGGGTGTCCACGGCTCCGATGTTGATCATTGATCGGAAGGGGTTCCGGGTCATGTCTATGCTTCACCGAACCTATAGGGTCACACGCTTAAGGGTTATCTATCTGCTGAATACTAAACAGGGAGTCTGAGAGAAAAACACCGAAAAAGTTTCGGACACCGGAAAAGTTTCGGACAGCGGAAAAGTTCCGCAGAGAGGTCACCGGATGAGTTCCGGTGAAACTGAAAAGTTGTTTCAGGGGATACCAAAAAGTCAAATTGGTTTTGGCACATGCCTGATAATTCTTGGAGGATGCCAGAATCGTTCTGGAAACTTTTTGGAATTTTCCGGGATGAAAACCGGTAATGTTCCGGAGCTGCCGAAACCGCTTCAGATGCTTTTCGCAGATGAAAATCACTAAACCGGAATTGTTCCAGCTCGCGTTGAAAATTATTTTGGTGGGTACTAGAATTGTTCTAAGCCCACATGAATATTTTCAGTTCGATCAGACGCTGAAAAATGTCGTCGTGAATAGTGAAAGCACTTTTTGGATATTTTTGGAAAAGTGCCTTTCGGGATATTTTCCCAAAAGGTTTCTAGAAGGCTTGGGGGCTAAGAAACCCCCTTGGGGGGCCCCCCAAGAGATTGTGGCCGGCCACACTTGGGGCTCCTCCTTGGAGCCCCTCTTGTTCCTTGGTTTCACCATTATGCCCTTGTGGAAGGACTTCATCCATGTGGGTTTTGGGTTTTATTGTAAAACCACCCTACCCCTTGGTTTTCCTATAAATAGGAGGTGATTGGGCTGCCATCTCACACACTCTTACTCTCATACACAAGCCATGCATGATCTGGCATTCTCTCTCCCTCCCAGCGAAATAGTTTCGTAGAGCCGAAAGGCTGTCTGGGTTCCGGCAGGAACTAGTTCTGGACGGCGAAGCCCTGCCGGATAGATGACACCGTATGTGTGCAACTCTGTAGAGAGATCGTAGTTTCGGTCTTAGTTCGAGAGTGCCTCCCGAAGGGCTGTCCGTGTGACCGTCCGAGTTTTGGAGGTCCTCCCGAAGGGCTGTCCGAGTGACAGTCCGAGTTTCGGAGGTCCTCCCGAAGGGCTGTCCGCGACACCGTCCGGGGGACTGTCCGACCGCCTCCCGGAGGGCTGTCCGCGGGGCAGATGAGGGTATACATCCTCGCGGTTGGGAGGTTGTAAAATCCTAGCTGCGGGGATCTGCACCGCCGTTCGTCATCGACTATACTTCCGCTGCGCTACGAGTCGGTAACGAAAGAGATCAAACCTTGTATGCAGTCTCCATACTGGTCCTGGGCTGGTGCGTAGGTCGGAAATTTTTTGTTTTCTACTGCGTTACCCTTCAACCATAGCATAACCCTTACCCTAACCCCAACATAACAACACACATAACCCTAACCCTAGCATAGTAGGAAGCCTAACCCTAGCAAATTGGCAAAGATTTGAGCCAAACTAGCAAGATTTGAGCAAATATGTCAATTCCTATGGATGAAAACGATGGGATCGGAGGAGATTACCTTAAGGGAGGGGTTGGCTTCGAAATCCACGGACAAATACTCCTTATTTGCAAGATTTGAGAAGGATTTGAGAGCGGGGAGAGGGGGAGAGAGGGGGGGCACTTAGGTTAAGTGGGTGGGGTGGGGGTGTGTGGGGTGGGGGTGGGTGGAGGGTGGGGGCGGCCTAAGTGACACAGACAGTGCAGCGCCTAAGCGATAGGCGCTGCACATTACACTGTGTAGCGCCTAGCTCTTAGGCGCTGCACGGCTGGCTGTGGGGCCGCGCCTGGCCCCGGGCTTCCACGCTGGCCGGGAGTGCGGCGCCTAAGTCCAAGGCACTGCATAGTGTAGTGCAGCGCCCGGCTGTCAGGCGCCACACAAAACTGTCAGTTTGTGAATATTTTTGAAGGGAAGTTCAGATCGTGAATTGATTTCGCCCAGAGGTCAAATATGTGTTTTTTGCTTGCAACTGGAGGCCATAGAAATGGAGGAGGCCGTGAAAAAAGGATGAATTGGATAGCTCAAACCACGGAGGAGAAAAGGGATGAAGTTAACCCGTTCGTACTTCTCCGGTTGGGTGTGGTCTCGGCGGCGAGAGCGCCGTCCGCTAGCTCAATCACCGGCGACCGAGGAATCGCAGTGACCGGCTGTGGCAGGTAACCCGTGTCAACCAGGTGCTACAGCAAAGGCTCAGTGACGTTGGAGGGCATCCACTTGCCCTTGGTCAGCAACGGGGCCTTCAACTTGGCCTTGCTGCCGGCGGCGCTCTTACCTGCGGCGGGGGCCTTGCCGCCCTTCGTCGGACGAGGCTGGGCTGCTTTGGGAGCCATGGCGGTCGAGGCGCGCGTGGAGGATCTGTGAAGCTTGCGGTGGAGCGATGGTGGAGCAGCAGCAGAGCTGCAGCACTGGAGGCGAGCAGTGCAAAGAAGAAGAAGACTAAGGAGGAGAATGGGTAAGAGCTCTCCCCTCGGTTCCTCCTCTCTCTTTATACACAGTTGGGAGTTGGGATGGGGGAATAGCAGTAGTAAATCTCCCCCACATGGCAACATATCTCTTCGTATCCTCACTAACGCTGCTTAAAGCATGCGGGGATCGAGGAGTTGCCGTTAATGCCATGGGAATCGAGGAGCACGCCGCAGGATTGATAGGACGTGTGCTGGGTAGGGTCCCAACCCACTCCTGCACGTCACATTGACCAGTGGTCAGACCTGACACGTGGTCTGGTTTGACCAGCTGGGGAATCTGGTCTGGTCTGGCTGAGACAAGGCTAGGTTCGTAAAATTCATAAGTGCTTCGCGGGAATTCGGCCCGTGGAGGCTGGCTGCGTGGGAAGCTCTCTTGTGCAGGTCGGTCGTCTTCATCAACAAATGAAGACCGGAATGGTTCGTTCCGACTTCGGAAGCAGGCCGACCATAGGAGGTCGGCAACAAGTATTCACTTTCAGGGGAGCTTCGAAGAACCAGTTTCAACCTCGGCAAGCTATAAGACGGTGTTGAGATCGGTGCCCATCATGATGCGGTCAAGATTGAAGACCAGTTCAGGGGCTACTGATGGTGTTACGGCCCAGGGTGCCTCACCTCTCTAGTTGTTGGTCCAAGTAGGCCGGCCCGAGGCCCCCTAGGTCAGTTTCCACCCTGGCCCATCATGCCGGCCCATGGGCCCTGTAAGAAGGAAGATTCGAGAAGTCTTACCGTTCAAGACAAGGAAGCAGAATCCGTGGAGGACTCCACTCCACCGACGTAACCGACTTGGATCATGTAACCCCAGGGGCCTCGGTATCTTATATAAGCCGGGGCCGAGCAAGTCGATAGACAACATACAATCCCTTGATCATAACCTGCACGTTGTACACCCCCATACATCAATACAACACGAGCAGGGGTAGGGTTTTACCTCGATACTGAGGGCCTGAACCTGGGTAAATCCGGTCTCATGTTTCCCGTCCGATCTACTCACCTCGCCGGGATACCCTATTGAGGGATCTGCCGGAATGTACTCCGACACTTCTCGAACTACTTTTGTCTTCGAGAAACAACGATAAGCCAAGTGGATAATGAGTTGGTTATACCCCCAACCCACTCGATATGAAATCCAGGTATGACGTCATGTGTATCCCACCGAAATGGAATATTCTTTCGGTGCGAGGCAATTTTCCAATCAATAGTGAGGCGCTTGTGGTTGCTTCGTCAATATTGAAGTTTAGCGACTTCAATCCAGGGCGGACAAATTGTGGGCTCGATGCGAAATCAAAACTTAGAGCCCATGCGTAAAATGAAACTAAAAATATACTTTTTAATCAGTATAGTGGCATAGTTTTTTCAAAAGTTACAACTTGCCAAAAAAAAGCAAAACTTAGAACTCTTAACGGAAATGTGCCATCATTTTAGCATGCGGCGGTGGCGTATGGAGCGAAATTTGTAACACTTCTAGCATTAACTGGAGTGCTGAAGCGTACCAATTCATTGGCATCACCAACTTTCTTTTGGGGAAATTGCGAAGACATTAGCTGCGATGAGAACGAAAACTGAGAAGAAACGAAACGGAGAGGAGACAAGATGTTAATTTCGAGCGATTAATTTGGTCCTTGTTGTGGCTAAGGTGTTGGGGAGGGAGGGAGCGAGAGGGGGGAGAGAGAGAGGGGGAGGGAGGGAGAGGGAGAGGGAGAGACGAATTGTTGTTTTGACGTGAGATATATTCCAACAAATGGTTTATTGTTGCAATTCCAATCTGCATTTATTTCTTAGTTAGTACTAGTAATACTAAATACTACCAGCGCTTAGTAAATGTGCGCGGCCAATGGTATGCATGTACTAGATGTATGTCCATGTTAGAGTCGATATTTTAGGAAACTACTTTTGTCTTGTCGTGTTTGGATTCCAAGTTTGTTCGCTCCCACGTCCCACGAACCTCAATGTAACACGTGCGGTACAGATTTACAGGTCACACTAATCCACTTTCCAGTCATCTTTGATGCGGCAACCTTTCTGTCTTTTTTACCATGTGAGTTTTGACCGGATGCACCTAGCTAGCATCTAGGAATACTTTACCTCTCGAGGAAGGTTTCCTAGAGTTACTGTGCAAATAGCGGCCGAATTATGCCAGGATAGCTTCACGTGAAGAAGGGGCGATTTATGTACTTTCTCATCCGTTTGAGCGATAACTAATTCCGGGGAGTAAGAGTATATATATGATCTAGGGCTACACAAGTTAGAAGCAGAAGCAGTAGCCTTTTTTTCTCTCCTTCTCGAAGGGAAGGGCGTACGTACAGAATAATCCGGGCGGCACCGCCGTGGAAAAGTTGAGTGCCTCGCCCTGTCACGTTCCACTCCGATCCGGCGGCACCGCCGAAGATTTTCCGGCCGTTGCCCATGCGATGGGGAAGGGAATACATCACGATGGTTCATACTACGTCTAGTTGCACCGCACAATGCTTGCTAAAGCAGTGCTACTCCACGTGCACCCTAGCTACGCTTACAAATGGGTACAGTATGCTCAGCAAGCTGGATCGGTACTCTGACTACTCGGTGACAGGTGCACGTCAAGTCAAGAGGTGAGGACTGTTCATTGGCTATAGATACGTGTGATCCGAGCTACACGCACGCTCCTGCTGTCCGGCTGTCGATACACAGGTTCGAGCACGGGCCCATGCGACGACTCCATCCCAGGTCAAGCTAGATGGCGATGGTTAACCGTCACCCACGTCTCCGTTAGGCTTTTCTAGTGGGTTCTGTGCCTATCGTTTAACACGCAGGTAGGAGTACTTTCTAAAACAGTCCTATCGTTTAACACGCAGGTACACGACCATGAGAGATGAGATGGCCAGATCAGCACGCACCGACGCACGTACGTGCTCATGAGTCATGACCACTCAAAAAAGCACGCACGTGTACGTTCATGGGTGTCCCGACCGTGTCCTCTTTGCCGGCTTCAGTCAGAGCTATAGCCATCGGTCGGTGTGCCGTACGAGTCCTTGCCCATGCCGATCGATCGATGGCCAGACTGGGTCGTCATCCGCAAGCGCGAGAACACGTCGAAAGATGGGGACGTAGCAATCCTGACCGTCAGCCGACCTTACTTTTTTTTTAACAAGCACTTCAAGATACTGAGCCGGCATCACATCTTCAGAGTGACGAAGTCACCACAGACGCCTCGTAGTCGATAGGGACGTCCCCTCCCACTGAACGAACATCATCGGAAAGTTTGAAATAAATCCAGGAAAATGAGAGCACTGGTGTCAGTCTAGGAATTGAACCCTGTTGACCTGATTTTCTCGTCGTGCTTGGAAAAATGACTATTTTTGTGCCCTTTGTCACCGAAATTTGGAAACCCCCCGCACATCTTTGTGGAATGCCCTTGGTCCAAAACCGCCCGGGACTACGTGGCCGATAAATCAGGGGCTACGTTGCTTCGCCCCCGCTTCCGGATCTGCTCGATCAACGACTGGCTAAGGAGGCAGCACGTTCCATTCCCCTCCCCCCCCCCCCCCCTCTCCTGTTTCTGCAGCGTGAGAGGCGAAGAGGAGAAGTCAGGTTTCCCTTGCTCCGCCGCCGGCCAGGCCCGGCCGCAGTTTCCTTCCCTCTCCGACAGCCGCCTCGGCGGCGGGAGAGTGACGGAAACCTGGATTTGTGCTTGTGGCATGTGAATAGTAGGGATAGTGTCCTTGGCAACGACGTTTTGGTGGAGGAAGCGCCGCCGGTTGGGAATAAGTGTCCACAGCTCCTTCTCCACCTCGACGTCGCCCTTGCCGGTGGGGTTGAGGAGCTAGTAGGGCGGGTTCGTTGTCATCCCTTGTGGGCGATGCTTTTGGTGACCTTGGTCGTGGTCGTCGTGCCGGCGGCGATGGCCACGATTTTGGCTTTTGGTCCTCCTCCTCCGTCGTCAATCCGTCGAGTTCTCCGTCATCGCTGTGGGGGATGTGATGTCTTGTAGAGGAGCTCGCCGCCGGACATTCGCTCTGGTGGTGCTGTTGGATCTTCGGAGTTGTCCCCTCTCTTTGGTTCTTTGCGAGCCGCGGCGCCGACTCTGGCCGGCGAGTCCGGCTCGACAACCTGCTCTGGTCGGGGTGTGTTCCCCGCCGACAAGCCTTCCTCGACGCCAAGACCTCAACATCAGGCGAGCGGCTCATGTGGCGACTCTAACGAGATTGACTTCGGTACCCAATCGTCCAGTGCAGGCGACTCAGCGGAGATCCTCCGGTTCTTCGTCCTTCTCTACTGTTCCGGTGAGGCGTCGGCGAGCCCTGGGATTGCGGCGGATTTGGTGCTCAGAGAATATCCTAGGGACCCGGACGTGATTGTTATTCTTTCTAGGGTGTTTTCTGTAAAAGGGGACAGCTGTCCCATATCTGGTAGTTCCCAGTTTGTACCTGCGGTTTTCTTTACTTAATATATACCAGATATGTTAAAAAAAGACTGGCTAAGAAGGTGTCGCGCCCATCACGAGAAAGGGAACCCTCTCTTTCGTATGCTTAGGCTAATCATAGTGGGAGTAACATAAGTAGTAACATGCATCCCCATGCAATGCCAACTAGGTATATTGATGACATGACATAGTATTAAATGAGGAAAGCGATGATGGTGGTAGCATAATATGTTACCATCACATAGCGCTTCTCAAGAAAAATTGAGTCTACAAGCTATTAAATGCAACCATCTATGATACTACCTCTGTGACACCTTGCACTATGAAGGTAGTAACATAGACTAGTGTCATATGCTTGATACTAGTCTAAGTTACTCCCCACTATGACTAGCCTTACGACGTGGGAGATTCGACGAGAACGTAACAGGCGCACGTTTCAACAGGAGGAGATGAATGCAAATGGTTTCCGTCGGCTACTGAGAGAGGAGATCACATTGTGGAACCTTGCTGGGGCTTCCATCCCCTTTGACCGTGGCTGAGTGCCTAAGCTCTTATTTTTCTACTCCTTTTTCTCTTCTCCTTTTCTTCTTGTGTTAGCCATCGCTGGGCACCACCCCGCTTGGTTTTTTCTTTTTGCTTGTACTGCTCCTTCTAATAAATGGATTTGGCAGTTCTCCTGCCAATATAAAAAAATTTGTCAGGATCACATTTGGGCATTTTCTTTAAAAGGAAAATCTGTATGAGTTCAAAAATTTATGGACCAGTAAATTAACCAGCGATGCATGTGTGTACTACAAGCAGTGGCGGAGGACGGACAAAAGTTGAGGTAGGGCGGGCTGCCTGCACTCGGCCACCGGCAACCTGCGCCGCCTTGCGCCCTGCCTGCACCGGCCAAATCAAGGTAGGGCGGCCGCCAGCCCTCACCCTACCGCGTCCTCCGCCGCTGACTACAAGCATGTACGTCATGTGAGTATAGCGGGAAGCGTCGCACCTTTGTAGAGGGGACGAGTTGCATGTTATATAGGCTGGGGCTTATCCCAGATATGCATACAGGGATTGGTACAATTGTTGAGATACTCACGAGGAGATAGAGATATACAGGAGGTTACAACAGAGAGAATCTATCTGATATATCTACCTAACAACTTGAACTAACACGCCTGCGTGACCCTTGCTGCAAGTCTTTTGCAAGCCTCTAGATACGCCTTGATACATACTTCAACACCCTCCTTTAATCACAACTTCATTAAGTGGAGATTACACTTGAACTCTTCCAAGCTTCTCGTGGGCAATACTTTTGTAAAGCCATCTGCAACTTGATCTTTAGAGTGAACAAACCTAATGTCTAGCTGCTTGTTAGCAACTCTTTCTCTAAGAAAGTGAAATTCTATTTCAATGCGTTTTGTTCTGGCATGAAAGACTGGATTAGCAGACAAATATGTTGTACCAAGATTATCACACCAAACGCCAAAGACATGGAATTTGCACTTGTGACACTCCAAGTTCTTTAAGCATTGATTGCACCCAGATTATTTCAGCAGTTGCATTTGCCATGCCTTATTCTGCTTTTGTACTTGATCTTGAAACAATAGCTTGTTTCTTTGCACACCATAAAATTAGGCTAGGTCCAAAAAATATTGCAAAACCACCAGTTGACCGTCTATCATCTACACAACTTTCCCAGTCAGCATCAAAGAAGGCACTGACAAGTGTGGATGATGACTTGGTAAATGTAAGACCAATGTGCAAGGTATTTTTCACATATCTCAAAATACGCTTTGCAGCAGTCCAGTGAGCTGTGGTGGGTGCATAAAGAAACTGACATACCTTGTTGACAGCAAATGAAATATCTGGTTTAGTAAGAGTCAAGTACTGAAGTGCACCAATTATACTTTTATATCTGGTGCCATCCTCTTGATTCAAGAGTTCTCCTTCTGCTAAGGACAGTTTCTCTGTACTGTATAGTGGAGTTGGTGATGGTTTGCAACCTACATTGATGCATACCACTTTATTAAGAAGACCAGTTGCATATTTTTCTTGAGATAGATGAATACCATCTCTTCTTTTCTTAACTTCAATGCCCAGATCCGTGAAAGGAAATTATGAGCCTAGGTCTTTCAGCAATCCTGTCACTGCTTCATCAGATCAACTAGTAACAATGATGTCATCAACATACATAAGTACAAATATGGATGTTTTTGACTTATTATAGATGAATAGTGAAGTATCAAACTTGGAAGGAACAAAGCCAAGTGCTTGTAGTTTCAGACTCAGACCAGAGTACCAAGCTTTAGGGGCTTGCTTTAGTCCATATAGGGCTTTATCAAGCTTGCACACATGGAAGGGTGCATTTTTGTCTTCAAACCCAGGTGGTTGTTCCATGTACACTTCCACTTCCAGAACACCATGATGGAACGCATTCTGCCCATCTAGCCGCCTAAGGCTCCATCCCCTGAACACAACAATAGACAAAACAAGGCGAATGGTGGCAGCTTTAACAATAGGACTAAATGTGTCCTCATAGTCTATGCCATACTGTTGCTTGAAGCCTTTAGCTACAAGTCTAGCCTTGTAGCGATCTATAGATCCATCCGACTTTCTTTCGATTCTGAATAGCCATTTGCAGTCAATTAAATTTTTACCTTGAGCATGGGGAACTAGGTGCCAAGTTTTATTCTTTTGCAATGCCATGTACTCATCTTCCATGGCCTTTCTCCACCTTCTATCACCAAGTGCTTCTTCTAAAGAATTTGGTTCGCCTCTCAAACAGACTAAGCAAAACTTAGCAATATGTTTATAATTAACAGGTTGGAGTACTCCACTTTGTAGCCGTGTATGTGTCTGCGAAGGTGGTGCAGCAAGGACACTCGGTGTAGAGGATCCGGAAGGCGGCACATCAGATCCACCAGCGTCAGGAGTGTCGGATCCATCTATGGCCGGCGAAGACCGGTTCTGGCCGACGACTGTTGGACAGGCATGCTGCCCGGTGTAGAGGTTCCAGAGGAGCTCTGCCCCCAATGATTGGGGGCGTGCCAATGCCCGAGGGAGATTCGGGCCTGCTTAACGCACGTAAAGGCATGGACCCGATGCCATCATCCTGGGATCCAGCATCAGTCGGATGGCGGGCGTGATGCCACGTGGTGGTTGGGGACCATCCGGGAGATGTCGTGCCTGGCTGGTGGCTCCTAGAGGGCTGCGTGTCGGTTGCAGATTGGAGCGGGTGAGCACCTGGCTCCGCGCGCATCCGGACGTCTGCGTGTCCTGTGCAGAGCTTGAGGGAGATCCGCTTACCGGCTGGCGCGTTGATCCCGAAGTAGATCTGTCAGCCTGTTGTGGGCGGGATTCCGAGGCGGATCCGCCTCGTGTTTCCTCGCTGGTTGTGTCCCTCATGGGTGGACACATGAGATATTGGACATTTGAAGCCAGATTTGCACCAGTTTTGTTGCCATTTGATTCTACAGCTTCACAAAACTCATGGGCATCATGAGGATTAGTCATTAATTGATCATCACAGTCATTATCGCCCTCATGATCAATGCCACAGAGATATGATGGCAAAAGGAGAACTTCTTTGTGAAGTAAGGCACCGGCACTAGGATGAAATTCTACAAACGGAAATTGTGTCTCATCAAATATGACATCACGAGGGATGTAAACACGACCAGTAGGGACATCAAGGCATTGAAAGCATTACATTTGGAGATAACTCAAAAGGAAAGGTAATACGATTAGGTAAAGTTGCTATATCCGGGGATAAATCCATTGATAATGTGATGCATGTCCAGTCCCTTGGGTATAATCTTATGTCTGTTGCAAAGCTAACCGATTTGGATTTACTTGTGTTATTCTCAAAAGTGGACTGCAAAGACTCCACGAGTAGTGACTACTCAATAGTCTTCACAGGTATAAGAAAAGGTGATTTATATCTTGTTGATTTCTCTAACAGATCACAAGTTTCCACTTGTTTGATTACAAAATCAACCAAGGGGTGGCTGTGGCATCGAAGACTTGGCCATGCAGGTATGAGGAACTTGCACAAGCTAGTCAAAGGCAAACACATCCTAGGCGTTGAAGACGTCAAGTTCAAAAAAGATCGCTTGTGCAGCGCATGCCAAGCAGGTAAGCAAGTAAAGTCCCCACATACATCCAAGACCATGATGACTACAACAGAACCACTTGAACTTCTTCACATGGATCTATTTGGACCAAACAACTACAAAAGCTTCGGTGAACCATCTAAGGTCAAAGAAGCACTTGAGAAACCAGAATGGATGTCGTCTATGCAAGAAGAATTGAACAACTTCAAGCAAAACAAAGTTTGGACTTTGGTCGACGAACCAGATCCTAAAGAGCACAATGTCATCGGTACCAAGTGGATATTCCGCAACTAGCAAGATGAAAATGGTCAAGTTGTGAGTAATAAATCACGTCTCATAGTTCAAGGCTACACACAGGTAGAAGGTATCGATTTTAGTGAGGCTTATGCTTCTATTGCTAGACTTGAAGCAATTCACATCTTACTCGCTTATGCAAATCATCATAATATTCTTATATATCAAATGGATGTGAAGAGTGCATTTCTCAATGGTGATATCGAGGGATTAGTATATGTTAAGCAACCTCCAAGTTTTGAAGACCCAAGGCACCCCGACAAGGTGTATAAGCTTCACAAGGCTTTGTACGACCTCAAACAAGCAACTCATGATTGGTACGACTGCCTCAAGAAGTTCTTGAAGAAAAAAGGGCTTCAAACCAGGAACCAGTGATTCCATTCTATTCACTAAATCTTATGATGGTGGATTATTTGTCTGCCCAATTTATGCGGACGATATTATCTTTGGTTCTACTAACCAATGCTTCAGTGAGGAATTTGGCAAGATGATGTCCAAAGAATATGAAATGTCCATGATGGGAGAGCTCAAGTTCTTCCTAGGTCTTCAGATCTGGTGGCAGAAGAATGGAATCACCTTCTCCCAGGAGAAATACCTCAAGGATTTGCTAAAGAAATTCAAAATGGAGAATGCCAAAGGGATTCGCACATCGATGCAAACTAACGGTCACCTCGATGCTGATGAAAAAGGGAAACCCTTTGACCAAAAGGTATACCATTTCATCTTAGGCTCCTTATTGTACTTATGTACATCTAGGCCCGAAATCATGTAGAGTGTTTGCATGTGTGCTCGTTTTCAAGCGGCTCCAAAGGAATCACACTACTTAGCCTTGAAAAGAATCCTAGGATATCTAGTTCAGACTCCTACTTTGGGTTTATGGTATCCCAAAGGAGCACAGTTCAATCTTGTTGGTTACTCGGACTCATACTATGTTGGAGATCGTGTGGACAGGAAATCTACTTCAGATACATGTCCTTTCCTCAGAAGATATTTGGTGTGTTGGTCGTCGAAGAAGCAAAAGTGTGTCTCTCTCTCCCGTTGAAGCCGAATATGTTGCTGCGGGAGCCTACTATTCTCAACTCCTGTGGATAAAGAAAATGCTCAAGGACTACGGCATCAGGGTGAAGAAAGTACCTCTACTCTGTGACAACGATAGCGCCATCAAGATTTCTCACAATCCAGTGCTGCACTCTCCTACAAAGCACATTGACATCAGACATCATTTCCTCAGAAATCATGTGATGAAAGAAGACATAATTATCAGTCACGTGAAGACAGAACAGCAACTTGCAGATATATTCTTGAAGCCTTTGGATGAGAAAAGGTTTGTGCGTTGAGATGTGAAGTAAATATCTTAGATTCTTTGAACGTGCTGTGAAACCTTGCACATATCCTAACACACTAACAATTGTTGATGACTTAGTTGCACAACACACTGAAGAATTTGTAATCTTCTCTCACTAAAGAATTACATTCCAAGTGTGGATATATCAACGTAGAATTAGACTCACAGAACCCATTGCATTCAATTGTCCCACGGTTCTAGGTCTTCATATTCTTACACGATGGGCCAAACGACCACATTTTCTTAAAGTCTTCATTAGTATTGGCTCTAGTCCTATTGTTCATCCATTTATAGCTTATTCTTCGAAGTTGGATTTTATTAAGTGGATGAAATCAGACCCTATCTCTGTCTATCTTACTTCATATCTTTTCTTCATTCTAAATTCTTCACATGTCTACTATTGAATTCTTCACAAAGTCCTCACTGTGTCCTTGTTAGTGTCGATCGCGTGAACCCAAGGAATCTAATTTTGGCTAAGCCACGTATCGCTATCTAAGGCTGTCTCGAGTTTTTCGCTCAGATAAGCACTACCACAACGGAACCATGCCACGCGTCAAATTCCTCAAAGGCTAGATTGAAATCTGACCGTTGAATCTCAAATGGCACACCGAGGCACTTGGGTCCTCACTGCCTATATATACCAGACCCCGAGTCCCGTTCCCACTTTTACCATTCTCCTCCATGATCTCTCGAGCTCTCAAACCCTAACAGTGCCGCCACTGAGCCCATCGCTGCCGGAGAGCTAGAGCTTAACTGCCTCGAAGTTCTTTGCCGATAAGTTCCTCGTCAACTGCGGTGCATCGTTAACCGCCGTCGCCTTAGCCGGTCGTCCTCACCAAGTTAGGGCAGGGCAAACAGATCTGCGATCTCTCCATCTTCCTCTAGTCGCAGTTCTTCATGTTCTTCATCGTGGTAACTTTCCTTTGAATTTTACCTACCCATTTTGATCTTCAATAGGATTTATCTTAGTCTCAGTGATGTTATTAGAACTAGTTCTAAAGCACTTCCAGATTTTGGATTCCATCCTTTGGCATGATTTTTTTTCACTTAGAACTTTTGACTCTTTGATTCCTCATTTGTGCAAATACTTCATATGTACAAGTTAGGCGCCAGTAAGTTAATTTCTCAGTGAAATTCCTCTTAAGGCGAAAATCCTAAGTCTTCAGCATAAAATTGTTTTTGTCAAAACTTAAGCTGAGTATACTTGTGACCATATCCACTTTTCCCTCGTATCCATTTCTTCGCAGGTTCAAGGCCTCTGATGACTCAACTCATGATGCAAATCTCAATGCGTCTCTTCAACACAACAAAGAATCAGTGACCAGTTCCAATAAAGGGACTGATGAGGCATCATCCAACCAGACCCCTGTGAAGAAGCCATCTATGAAGAAAACCTCAAAGAAAAAGTCCGATTAGCCAAGGAAACCTAGCAGGCCAAGTAGGTCACACACTGCTAAGGATGATCCTGATAAATTTGATTATAACACTCCTCTTAATGAAACTGGCAAAGAAAGGAAGATACGTCTACAGAAAATCGAGAGATATTGGGTAAAAGAATGGATTGCATATAGATTCGTCACTGAAGAATATGCAGAGAAATTTGCTTTTACCCCTCCTATCACGGATTGTCATCAGATTGGACTTCTAGCGAAGCATTTGTTTGAACGTCCACCTCCTTATCCAAGTCAGATTCCTCAGGAATCGAGTATAAAGACTCCGGATGACTATCCAGAGCCGATGAAGAAGTGGGAAGAAGCAAAATCAGCCAAAGCTGCAAAGGAAGACACAAAAGCTTCGGGAGCAGCTCAACAGCCTAAGCCCAAGAGAAAGCGGGCTGAAAAGGCTTCCACTGCCGAAGAAAATCCAGTTGCACGTGTTGAACCAAGTGTGCAGACTTGGATGAATCAAGCAACACACCTCCTGCTGACCGGTCGAGGCAGCAAAGGAGACTGAAGAAAAAGGGAGCAAAAAGAGGCCCTGGGACTGCTGCTACTAAAGAAGAACTAGCTGATCGAATGGCCGGATTTTGTGAGATGGTTGTGGAACCCCCTCTCCAGACCAAACCACCAGTTACTCAAGAGGATTCCTCGAGGATCCCCAAGATAGAATCCCTCTATCGTAGCGTCTCCAAAGGCAGCAAGCTCAAGCTATGTCTGCTAGTTCTTCACTAGATCTGGATTTCTTAAGTCCATCTTAGCTGCTCAACTACTTCGACATCTGGTCGATGGACCCCAAGACTCCGCTTGATGAATTAAATTTACCTGGGCCTGGGTGCGCCACTGGGCTGTCACTTGGGCCCAGCTAGCACTATATGTATCAGGAGGCTGGGATCTTTCAGGGGATCCGATGGGATGGCCGCGGTTCTCTCCCACCTCTGGCTCTCTTCCCAACCCACTTGTTCTTGCTGCTACTATCTCAATTAGTTACTCAAATCTCTGTAATTTGCTACTCTTGAATGATTAGTGAAGTGGGTGCCTAACACAGATCCAACCGCATGCATGTGCCATTTTTTTTTTCCGGAATAACATGCATGTGCCATTTGACTGCGAAACATGCCAAATAAATGATGTGCAAAGTGCGCATCAGGATTAATTCAGGCGTAGTTGCTGCCTGGGTGCGCCGACAGCATGGGCGTGCAGCGCCATCCAACGTGCTCGGACTGCGTGCACGAACGGCCAACGGCCGCTTAGCATTGCATGGCATGTTCTTCTCCCCAAGGTGCGCGCGTTGCCGCCGCCGGCACGTGCCTGACACACAGGATGTGTGTGCCGCCGCGACGCCACAGACGTCCTCGACACCATTGTTGCGGGCGCGCCTCCACTTGGGTATGTGTTTGCCTCCTGGGGCGCACTCTGTGTTGTCGCTCCCGAATGTGCGTCCACCCGGTCGTCGGATACGCTGAAATGAGAGACAGAGATAGGGAGAAGACGGAGGGGAAACATGCAGGCATCTCCTTGAAGATGCACGCCATGAATTTGTTCTTCCCTCGTCGAGGTAGATGATAATGTAGGCTTGGATGTCGGCCTTTTCTTCCTTGCTTGTGAACAACCGCACTTGATCACCGCGTGGATGTGATCTGGCTCGGGGCGTCGTCCACGGTTCAAAAAAGAGGAGATGGCGCCAGGCTGCTCGGCGACAATGTCACGGAGGTGGAAGTGGCGCCGGGTCGTACCCTGGTATGGTGGAGATGAAGCCGGGCTGCTGGCCGGCAGCTCCGACGTCGTCATGGTGGTGTAGATGGTGCCGGGCCGCACGCCGGCAGCCCCTTCGATGTCGTCGCCGAGGTGGAGTTGGCACCGAGCTACTCGCCGGCAGCCTCGCCGCCATCGTCGTGGAAGCGTACATGGAAGAAGACACGTGCCGGCGAGGTCTTCGGTGGACGTCCGTCAATGCTGTGGTACGCTCCTGGAGCCGTAGTCGCCGGCGCGTCGTCCACGGCTGCCTTGGATTCAAGTGCACCAAGTACTAGGGCCTCTTCCGCGGCTCCCTCCCCCGGATGCAATCTCGTGATGGCCTTCAGGTCTCCTCTTGCTGCGTTCCTCCACTGGGGCGTGAGCCTCTTGCGTGGGTCTTCTCAGCTAACCGTGCATGCACCTCCATGTCACCTGAAAGATTAGGTATGGAAAGAACAAGATATAATAAACCATGAAGTAAGAAGAAATGCACCGTGATGGATCGGCTGTGTTCTCCGCGGTTTCGCGCCGTCGCCGCCGCCACGGACTGCGTACATCTCCCGATAGGGCGCGTCGTTCGCGACCTCGCACCTTGGCTCGCTGAAGCGTCTACCTTTGGGATCTCATGGGATCATGTACGATCTCATCACTTTTGCCTCCGGCTTCTTCTCGACGCTGCCGGCACGGGCGCGTCTCAACCTGGGTGCCCCCCGCGCCACTTCGTCGTGTGTAGTGAGTACGTTCAGCATGAGCCATGCATGCATACATGATTCAACACGTCCTTAAGCCATCCTGCAAAATACTCCGTAGGTGATAAAACAAAGAAAAATAAGAAGATTGTTGCACAGTTACATCTCTCCCCGGCGAGCGTGGTGACATCATCGGCGTGTCCGCAGTGGCGGAGCCAGGAAAAATGTGTGAGGGGGGCTGAGTGTTCCTAATCAATGTTGGGGAGGGCCAGCCCACTAAATTACACAATTTTAGCAGCAAATAATCATCTTATTGCAAGCATATTAGGGCTAAATCAGTGTTGTTAGGGGGGCCAGGGCCCCTCTGGTCCCCTCCCGTCTCCGCCACTGCGTGTCCGCGTCCGTGGTGCACCGCCGCCGGCACGGACGGTGCATGCGTCTCCTGGCTACTCGGCTTCTTCGTCTTTGGCCACCGCCTCGGGCGTGTCCACCCTCTTCTACGCGTCGCTGCCGCCGCCAAGGGCGCCTCGCCGCTCTGCGTGAGCTATCTCCGGCGTGACTCCTTCATGTCCTCGACGCAGCCGTCACGGGCGCGTCCTTCTCCACTTGGGTGTCCCTCTTGCGTACGTGAGCTCGCCCCGCTCGGCGTCCGCGCTGCCGCCGGCGCGTCGTCCCGTCCTCAACGCTGCCACCGCAGGCGCTTCTTCTTTTGGATCCGTATTTGTAGGCCGAGGGCAGCGCTGGCTAGCTGGTTGTTGCCGATCTTCTTGGGACAGATAAGTACGTACTACTTGTGAGAATCATAGTTATCTGTTCTTTGGTACTTATCTGGCTGCTCATTGAGTTGTTGTGCCGCGCATATACGCGACTAAGCACGCGGTGCACCACGACCTGATCGATCGGGCATGCACCAATATGTGGCAATTGCTTGCTGTACAACTTGGCCATTTAACTAGCTATGTACGTATATACTAGCACGTACATACATGGATACACACATAATATTCTTCATTCTTCATAACGCACGTGAGCCATGCATGCGTAGCTAGCTAATCAAGTTTATTAGATCAACGTACAGGTGGGCATAAATTATGCTCACCGCCGGCTGGTTACGATATTTTTCAAAGAAAATCAACATCTTTGTCACTTCCATATACACGCTTGTACGTGCGTATTGATGCCATATTTTCATTAAAATTACGACAAAAACACGTCGAACAACCACATAAAAACTTTTATCTTTAAGGGCACCTTGATTTTCCAAATGTGAAATTACTTTGGGATTGGACTAGTATTTATCAAGTCTGTATACATAGACTTCACTCAAAATACTCCTCACACCAAAAGTTTTCAGTGTAGTGTATCTGACTCATCAGAAAGGTTGACATGCATCAATCTGCGCACAAATTTAGCCACCTATCTCATCGTTCCCCCACCAGTGACCTTTTGAACTGTATGTTTAAGGGAATTGATTCTAAAACTGTACTAATGAAATCTTCTTTTCATTGTACAATATTGTAGAGGGTTGAATACTGTATGGCCAACGGCGTGTCTCCTAGCCATGTATATATCTTCCCAAAACCTAGCTGAATTGCCATTCCCTCCAATGAATTTGGTCCAATTAAAAAAGCCTACCTTTGCCCGCATCCACCCCTTCCAAAAAGGTGAATCATTCGGGTGCGCCGTAACTTGGGCGAGGGTTATGGAGTGTAAATACTTGTTACGAATAACTGTATCCATACCCCGTCGTTCTCAACAGAAAGATTGTACAACCATTTACTGAGTAAGCACCTGTTCTTTATCTCAAGGTTTTCTATACCTAAACCTCCTTGATCCTTCGGCCTGCAAATTATATCCCACTTTGCCAGCCTATATTTTTGTTTAGTCTCATCGCTCTGCGAGAAGAAGCGCGGTCGATAAAAGTCCAATCTTTTTCGTACCCCCATCGGTACCTCAAAGAAAGACCATAGGAACATCTGCATACTTGTAAGCACGGAGTTTTCAGGATTAGCCAAACCCCATAAGACACAAGCTTGCCTTTCTAGCAACTAAGCTTTTTCTCGAATCGATCCTCTATGCACTTCCATTCTTTGTTGCTAAGATTTCAGTGACGAATTGATATTCCCAGATATGTAAACAGGAAAGACCCCAACTCACACCCAAACAACTGTCCATAATTATCCTGCTCTTCCTTGCCTCGCCCAAAGCATAATAGTTCACCCTTGTTAAAATTGATTTTTAGACCTGTTCGAAGAGACACAAAACCAGTTTCATATTCCTAACATTTACCAAATCATGTTCCATGAAAATAATAGTGTCATTGGCGTACTGAAGAATGGAAACCCCTCCATCCACGAGATGAGGGATAAGCCCACCCACCTGACTGGCCTCTTTGGCCTGACAAATTAGGACTGCCAATATATCAGCGACGATGTTAAACAAGATTGAAGACATTGGATCCCCCTGCCTCAAACCCTTCTGCGTCGGGAAGTAACGACCTATGTCGTCATTAACCTTTATTCCAACGCTGCCTTTTTGCACAAAGGATTCTACCTGCTTCCTGCAAGCTACATCAAAACCCTTCATATGGATGGCCTACTGTAAAGATGGCCATTTTACCTTATGGTACGCCTTCCAGAAGTCCACTTTGAAGATAACTCCTTCTAGTTTCATGAATAACGACAACTTCCTCCAGGATATGTCGTCCCGGCATGAACGTCGTCTGAGTTCGCTGCACCACAGAATGCAAAATATGTGTGAGTCTATTAGTACCAACTTTCATAAAGATCTTGAAGCTCACATTAAGCAGACATATCGGTCTGAACTGCTCAATTCGAACTGCCTCCTCTTTCTTTGGCAACAGCGTAATAGTTCCAAACTTAAAGTGAAATAATTGTAGTTGGCCATTAAACAAATCATGGAACATGGGTAAAAGATCCCCTTTGATGATTTCCCGACACCGCTTGTAAATTTCAGCTGGAAAGCCATCCGGACCCGATGTCTTATTTTTCTTCATTTGCGCTATCGCCTCAAGCACCACCTTCTCAGAAAAAGTGTGCCGGACAGAATCTCGTTCCCGTCAGCTCCTAGATGTGGCAAATCTCCAGTCATTTGCTCATCGAGCGACACAAAGTTTTGTTCCGGTGCCCCAAAGAGTTTTTTGTAAAACTCCATGATGTGCAATTTTTGAAATTCATCCATATGGTTTCTGCTCGACAGTATTGTGAGTTGGAAACGAACTGAGGTCTGCTTAACCGCAATCATGGTCTGCATCCAGCAAATGCTGCTCACAAAATCAATTTCAATTCAGTTAGTGCTGATCTTATTGCCGGGGTTACAGTGCTTGAGCCAACCTTGACGAGTTCACGGTGTAGACACTAGAGACTCAAGAGGAGTCATAGTTCATTGGGGAGATGCGGAGGGCCGGTGCCAGCCCCAGCCTTGCTCCAGCTCGAATCATCCTTTCATCTTTCACCTTGGCCTTGTGCTGCCCACTGTCGCTAGGGATGAGATTCGGGGGAGGCCGTGGACCGCCGGATAGCAGTAGCAGATGTTGGTGCAGAAACCGACCTCAACGACGTTGTTGCCGAGTACTTTCCGGCAATACGCAACGATGTAGCTCGATTACTTTCCGAGCCGCCGGATCAACGGAAGACGCGCGCACCCATGTACAACTAGCCTCAGCTAGCAAGCAGCTGGATGCTTTTTTGTCTAGCTAGCTTAGCACGCCGGCTTGATCGCTTCGAACACACCCGCGAGACTACCGACAGGAAACGCCCAGTTTATGGCCATAGGACTGTATTGGTCCTGTTGTTACTTTTATTGACTAGCAAAGTTGCCCGTGCGTTGTAACGGGAGACAAAAAAATCATTCCATGTCCTTAGCTCATGCCTCGTTGACTCATTCGTTGCAACACCATAAAAGAAGAAGAAAAACACTTGTTTCTACAATTCCATATATTATATGTGTATAGTTGTACACAATACATCATAAGGGATATTGACAAATAGCACTACAAATATCGATCAGTTTTGATAAGGTCGTGTTGCAGGAGATTTATTAAATTTGATTTTTTTGGAGAATGTATTGATTTCGATTATGGTAGTTAAAGAGAATATTGGTCTAGAAATAATCCATATGTTGACATCAACTAAATTCCAATATATTCACTTAGCCGTTATCATACCAAAAGTAGATTTAATTACACATTACCTCAAACACATGGTGAGCAGTTCTAAGAGGTAATGAAACACTTATGTTAAATTGCCGAACTCTCCGCTTCCGATCATGAATGTTTTGAGAAATTGCTCATGGTGACGACGATGTTGTCAAACCTTATGGACAGGAACTTAAGGTCTACAATGCCATCTCCTTCTCCGATTTTGCTCGATATGTTCGTGGTCCCTGTTTGGGCACCACCTTATTTTTCTTATTCCCTTGCTGATAAGATTGACGTGTTGAGCAGTTGGACATGCATGTGAGCATCTGGACAACGCGACGGCTATGCGGGCGAAGCGGGTTACGGCTGCGAGCGAGGAAACCTAAGCAGACATAGCGGAGACCATTCCATCTCTCTGTTGACGTTTCACTAGGCTAAACGGGCTAAACTGACGCGAATTTTGCTTGTTGGGCTTCACTGGGCTGCCAGCTTTTAGCTCGGGAGTTGGACCGAGTTGAGACCAGCTCGGTTCGAGGTTGAAACAAGCCCAAAAGTACAGCCCGGCTCGGCCTTTTTACTTGTCGAGCCGAGCCTGGCTTGGGCCGAGTCACAGCGAGTGCGAGCCGAGCTCGAGCTGTACGTCCAGATTTAATATCTGCTGCTCTTCGCACATGCAAATACAGGGCAAAGTTTTGATGAAATAATCAATTCAGTAGAAAACTCATGTTTCTATAATCAATTCGATCTCCCGGGCCAATCCGAGGACGCCTACGAAAAGGTTGTTTAGATTTACGAAAAGGTTGTTTGAATTTACGAAAAGTTTGTTTGGATTTATGAAAGGGTTGCTTGGATTTATTAAAAGTTCGCTTGGATTTACTAAAGGGTTGCTTAGATTTAAGAAAATGATGTTTAGATGTATACATGATTTATTCCTTATTGAAAATTATGGCATCTCCTTCTCCGATTTTGCTCGATGTTTTCGTGGTCCCTGTCCGGGCACCACCTTATTTTTCTTATTCCCTTGCTGATAAGATTGACGTGTTGAGCAGTTTGACATGCATGTGAGCATCTGGACAACGCGATGGCTATGCGGGCGAAGCGGGTTGCAGCTGCAAGCGAGGAAACCTAGCGAGCGGAGACCATTCCATCTCTCTGTTGACGTTTCACTAGGCTAGATGGGCTAAACTGACCCGAATTTTGCTTGTCGAGCCGAGCTGATCGCTAAAGCACAAAAGATAGGACAGACGATGAACGACCACTCCACGGACGCTTCATGTACAACAGGAACCACACAAGCACACCACCACGTACCAGCGGCAGCGGCCGCCGTAAAACATCAGGTCGGCACTTATAAGATGAGCTCGGCCCGCCAATCAACGAATCCAGGGGCGTCTCAAGTTCTCAATCCCACCATCGACTGCATTCGCATGCAGTTCATTTACAACAGGACAAAAGGAAAAGCAAGAATACAATTCAACGTAACCACATAAACCAACAGGACGCTTGACACAACGGAACCACATAAACCAACAGGCAAAGAAGACACGTACAGGACCTACAAAATAAGAATACCAAACAAATAAAAAAGCAGATCACAGAGAAGCACACAGAGAGGAACCACGGGAAGAAAAAAACCATTAAGATGTTCTTACCAGCAGCCTCCCCGGATGCTCTTACCAGCAGCCTCCCCGTCCCAGATCGACACCAGATGGAGAAAAATATGCGCCGGGCGAAGGGAAGGAAAAGTACCTTGACTGGATTTGCCCGCTCGTTGGAGGGATCCTACCTCCATCGGTGTCCCTCGTCGGCCGACCTCGTCAACAGAACAGCAGGCGTCGCTGGCACTGGCCCTAGTTCACGGTGGAGTTTGGGGGCTGGCGATGGGATTGTACATGGAGACCGGGCAGTGGGAGCTCAACGGCTGTCCCTGTGGTCGCCTACCTCGTCTTCCTTTGCGAGGTGCCCGGTCGCCTCCCTTGTGCAGCCGGCTAGGATGGGGTGTGTGTGAGGACTGAGGAAGGGGTTGGTGCAGCCGAAGCGGAAGGAGGTGTGACGGCTGCGTGCGCCACCACCTCGGCCTGGGGAGGGACGATGAGAACGCCGGCGCTGGGAGAAGATTTGGATGCCGGCGGTAAGGCCTCCGGCAAGGCGCAGATAGGCAGAGAGGATGGGATGGATGGTTTTTCTGGGTGCCGTGTCGCCGTGATTCGGGAGATGCAGAGAGGCATTTATAGTTGGGGAAGCGGTGGCATAAATTTTCACGGGATGTCTCTCGAGAGGTCAAGAGAGACAAATCTAGATGCCTCGATCAACCCACGTAAAGCGGCAACCGCCACGTCAAATCAAACGTGAAAAACGCACATGCACGGTAGAACTCTCCTGTACACGCAGGAACTCTCGGTAGAACTCTCTAGGCCCCACGTAAACGCCAAAAAAGGAAAATCACGCCCAAGAACTCTCCCGTACACGCGTCGGTCAAACAACAGCGGTAGATTTTTTTCCAAAAAAACCAGGTAAAAGAATCCCTTACGGGCCTAGTATTCTGGTTACTCGTCACGTACAATTTTTTTGGTTGTTTCCCAAACTGCCCTCCCACCTCTCGCTCGCTCGCTCGCCGCCGCCGCCTCTACCTCACAGGCGTCGCCGGCGCCTCTCCCTCGCACGCGTCGCCGGCGTCTCTCGCCCGCTTCGCCTCCGCCTCTCCCTCTCGCGTCGTCGCCGCCTCTCCGTTTGCCCCGTCGCCGTCGCCCCTTCCAAGATCTCATTTTTTTACTTTCCGGCGGGTGGATCCGCCGTCTCCTGCCCCTACCGCAGCACCTCCAGGCCTCGCCGGCACCGGCAGACGGCCAGGTCGACCTACACGCCAAGAAGAGCCCCAAGAAGGCTGCGAGCAGGGCGGCATCGGCGCCCATCGTGGTAGCGGCCCCGCAAGCGGCGTGGGCGTCGATGGACTCGATGTACTCGGTGTCCGCCGAGCTGCGTCCCGATGCCGACGTCGCTGCTGCTGGACGCCAGCGCCGAGCGGAAGAAGATGCCGACCCCGTGCGCCGTGCAGGTGGCTGGCGGGGGCGTGGGGGTCGGCGCCACCATAACAAGTTTGTCCTCTCGATTTAGCAGAGCAGAGCAGATCTCTGGCGAGCTGGTCCTCTTCGCCTTGGTCTCTTCTTCATCCTAGACCGAGCGGAGCATCTATGCTTCATCCTGCAGGTCAAGTACCAGTCGTCCTGTTCTGTACTGAAATTCAGTTCACTTTCTTAAGTACTCTTTCAGTCATCTTTGCTCAAGTACTCCATGGTTGGAGTAGTACTGAAATTAACCCCCTCGTATCATCATCTGCATCATAATTTTTCCTTGGAACATTTGCTTCAGTTAGTATGTGATTAATTTCCATCTCAGTATTTCAGACAACCAATTCACCGCTTCCATTGTGTATCAGGTCCCCCATGGCATTGGCAAGAAGAAGAATAAATACTGAAATCAAGTCAGAATACACCTGGAACAAGGATCACAGCACCTGGAACTGCGTGATGTACTCCACCATCGGACGGTGAACATCTCCGCCACCGGACGAGGGAAGCGGGGGAAGAACGGGATCCCCAGCGCGACGACGGCGCGCACCCAGTCCATCAGTAGTATACTCGTTCAGTCATCTTTGCTCAAGTAGGTTCACTTTCTTAATGTGATGCTGCTGCTGGAGTAGTACTGAAATTCACATAATGTGATGATGCTGCTGTAGTACTCACATTGTGGGAGTATATTCAGTGATTTAGTGATTCAGTGATTCAGTTTGGAGGACTTGCTGCTGTTTTGTTCCAAGCAGGAGTGCTTAAAATGGAGTAAAATGTTCAGGACATGCTGTTGTTTTAGTGTAGCAAATGCAGCACGAGTAATCTGTTTCAAAATGTTCAGGAGTGCTTAAAATGGAGTAGTGTAGGACTTGTTGTTGTTTTCTTCCAAGCAGGAGTAGCAAGTGGAGCAGCAGTACTGTAGGACTTGATGTCATGGAGTAACTTGTTACTGTGAGTGAGTTTATAATTGTACCCACTTGCAGCAACTTGCTGGTCCTTATGATTTCTTTAGCTTGTGCTTGCAGTAATTATAATTAAAATTATAGCACATGAAGCTTCAGTATTTTAGCACATGAAGCTCTTGGAGTAGGACTTGGTGCTATGAGTAATTTGGAGTAATTTGGTTGCTCAAGCCAAATTAATCACCAACCTACACCACTAATTTCAGTCAGCTTTCCATCCACTAATTCCAACCATGAAATGTTTGCTTGGCCTTATGAGGAGGGGAAGTGTACTTGCAGTACTCAAAGATTATGTGCTTGCAGCGCAGTAGTGTAGTGCAGTGCATGCATTTTTGAAGTAGCATCAGTAGCTACTGTTACTTTTGCACATGAAGTACAGTACTGGAGTAGCTACTGTTACTTTTTTGTTCAATTAAAACTAAATGAATCTTCTCACTTAAGTGAAACATTTTTCTTCAATTAAAACTAAATGAATCTTTTAAGTTAAATGAAACTTTTTTATTCAATTAAAACTAAATGAATCTTTTGTAGGTTCTGAACTGGAGAGCCACTGTAAACTTGCATAAGTCTGCATTTGTAGTCTTTGTGTTCTGAACTGGAGAGTATGTGATTGTTCCCACTCTTGTTTGTTTGATGCCTTTGTTAGCATAGAAGTATCTGATGATGTGTGTGTATCTTTTTATTCAGGTTCAGCCATTTATGCTTCCTTCCTGGCAAGTTTTGGTTGCAGTAGTCTTGTTAACAAAATTTTGATGGGCTTGTACTCCATTTCTTCTGCTTGTTTAACAAAATTAACAAATTGTTGTTAGTTGAAACTTGAAGTTTAGACATGAACACTTGAATTTAACCAGTAGTTTTATTTATGCATCTCAAAAGAAAAAGGAACTTTTATGCAAGTTTGCATTCTTATGAATGTAACCAGTACTACTACTCCTACTCCTGAATTTCTGTGTTCATGTCAACTTGAATTTAGGTTAACTCCTGAAACACTTGAATTTCAGTTAACTCCTAAAACACTGGAGTATGTGACTAGTTTTCTCTGTTCATCTCAACTTGAATTGCAGTTGACTCCTGAAACACAAACAGTTACTGGTCTTTTGAACTTGTGTACTGAATGGCTCGTTTGCATGTTTATTGGCCTTTTCTTATCTGCCTGATGCATAACTTCCTAGCAATCATATTTTGACTTGTGTAGTGAATGGCTCGTTTGCATGTTTATTGATCTTTTTCAGCATCAGTTTATGTATGGAAACCAGTACAATGTTACTGAAGATGCTGAGCCTCTGGTTCCTGCCATGACTACACAAGTATTCCATCATGATGCTGCTTTTGATGGGTTTCCCTGATGCTGCTATGATCCCACCAGGTAAAACAGTCAACAGTTTTTTTGAGTAACTTTGGGAGTACAAGGAATGAGCAGGCCTCAGCATCATCAACTGATGAAGAACTACTCAGTTGAAAAATTAGAATTGCATGCAGTACAAGAAACTGTAAGCGTAATTATCAGGAGTAATAATCAGTTTTAAAAAAAATGAATAGCAATGGCATTTGATTTCTGCTGGTTTATTTAAAAACACCAGATCCCCAAGTCGAAAAACCAGAATCCTGAAACACTTCAGGAACACTTGAATTTCAAATTCTGCTGGTTTCTGCTGGCTTATTTAAATAAACAGCACAACTTCAGTAACATGGAACTAAGAGCAGAACCTACGTGCAATAAACTCCTGATTTCTGCTGATTTATTTAAATTCTGTTGTAAATTACTGCTGTTGTTGCGCTGTTTGACTGATTCCTCAAATTCTGCTGTAAATTTCAGTTCACGGGCAAGGAGTACCTGCCTGGGGTGCTGTTTGTGGCGACGACCAGGCAGGGGAGCAGCGAGGACCAGGCTGGGCAGCGCGGCGACCAAGATGGGGTTGAGAGGACCAGGCTGGTGGGGCGAGGACCAAATTGGGAGCGGCGGTGGCGGCGGCGGCAGCGACCAAATTGGGAGCGGCGGCGACCAAACTGGGCGAGGACGAGCACCTGGACGAAGGGGAAGAGCCTGGTAGAGGGGCCTGCTGGTGGATGGACTAGCAGCTGGTCGAGGTGGAGGGCAGAGGAGGAGGAGGAGGAGGAGCCTGGCAGAGGAAGACGAGGAGGAGGAGCCTGGCAGAGGAAGACGACGACTCTCAGCGACAACTCTCGTTTTCAAATCAGGGGTAGGGGTATTTTTGTACTTTTGTTCATTTTCACCTGGTCGGAAATTTCTCCCAGCTACAACTATTTCGGTACAGAGGGAGTAGTTGCTGTCGAAAACATGCAAGCAGAGAGATAGAGAGGGATTCCTTGATGTAGCAGGCTACAAGCTACTTTGTCTTAGCCTTTATCTGCCTTTTTCCTTATTTCATTTTGATGCACTACTGCTAGTTGAGCTGATGCCAATAATATCTTACTCAGTTTTGTACATCAACCTCATTGGAAGGAAATAATAGGTTGGTACCTTTGAGTTGAATTTGAGCAGACAGCAGCTAACTTATGTGTGGCGGGCACTATCCGCCGCCCGCACTGCTAACGTCTGGATTTTTTTTTGGCGCCGGATGCAAGCATTTATCTTTTGTTGTGTGTTTCTGTCGTTACTGAGGTAATTAATTGTTTTCAATTTAGACAACATGTCGCTACCGAAGGTCGTGTACAATCAGAATTTCGGATGCATGTCACTGTCAGCACTGTAAGGTAGGAACCGAACGCCATGCAATGGTTTGTGGCTGGTACTCAGGGTGGACACGGTCTGAGCCGGTCCGAGCCGTCGTTTGGACCGGCCGCCGGCGGTCCGGACCGGACCGAGCAGCGTGGCGGGCCTGTTTTCAGGGACCGGACCGGCGGTGGTGAAGCCTGGGCCGGACCGAGAGGACCGGCGGTCCTGTTTCCATGGTGGTCATGGCGAGGCGGCGGTGACCATATTATCGGCAAGAGATGGGTGCTGCGAGAGAAACAGTGAACAGAGGCAGCGGCGAGGTGGGCGACATGCATGCACGGGTGCAGTGGCGAGGTGGGCGACATGCATGCACGGGTGCTGTGGCGAGGTGGGCGATGTACCATGGGAAGTGCGCTCTGCTTCGCGGCTGTTAGCCATGAACATCCTTAGCAGTTTTTTTCGTTGCATGCAACTAATGTAGGACGTGCATGAGCCCACGATTTTCTCTCTGCGGGCCTTGCCATAATTAGCGGATCAAACCTGACGTGAAGTTAAATGCCAAATGGCGCCGTGATTTTCGGAGCAAGCCCTGTTTCTCGCTCTCGTACTTTCTATTTCTGGTTTCACTGAATAAAAGTGCAGAAAGGAACACACGAACAGGACTGAATACACGCGTAGGTGCGGCCACTAAGGGCATGTACAATGATGTTATCTTAGGAGTGCCACGTAGGATAAATGATGAGGTGGAGGAGAGAGAATTCAGAAAAAAGCTTTGCCTTCTCTTATTTAAGAGAAGACAAGAGATGATCTCTTAGCACAATATGTCTCACCATATTTTTAGAAATAACTAGTTATCAAAGATAAGGCTAAGAGATGACCCATTGTAGACAATTTTTTTTACCATCTCTAAATTACATGCAAGACTTAAGATAAGATTATCTTATCAACCATTGTACATGCCCTAACACAACTAACTCCCGAGCTAACCTCCACTGCGTAGGATCATGGCGCGTGATTATAGGCAGAGCGTTTCTCCCTCCCACGATTTGCGCCTTCCAAAAAACACTTGCCTGATTTGTTGGACGCGAAAATCACGGCAGAGCGTTTCTACCACGATCCGAAAATCATGGCCGATCGAGCTTTTCCCCCAGTTGATGGCCTGCGTGCGTGCTGTGCTGAAACGGCTGCCATGGCATGGGTGGAGAACGCGAGATCGTCCGCGGTGCACGCACGGCAGTGACGGCGAGCAGAGGCGAGAGGCTATGGCGCATGGGGAGGAGAGGAAAGAAGGAGTGGGGAAGCATGGGGTCATGGTGGTTCACCCGGAGTCTGCCGGTGGCCGCGATGATAAGGAACAGCGGCAGCGCTGACATTTTTTCCTCGGTCGGACCGGTTAAAACCGGACCGGACCGACAATTTTTCGGGCAGTATTTGGCAGACCGGACCGTCCATTTTCTCTAGCGGGCCAGGACCGAGCGGGCGGGCCAAGACCGAGCGAGCCACGAGCGGCCCGAAAAGCCCGCTCGGTACATCCAGCCCTAGCTGGTACCCTGAGGTTGCTGAAATCACATGGCACTACAATGCATCAGTATTTAGCCCCCGCTATAGTGGCGTTACGTAAACGGTGTGGTCACGAGCGAGGGTTTTGGCTGCGGCCATCGCAAGGAATTTTCTTGGTCCCCTCGCCTCCGGCTGCCATCTTGGCGCCGAGATGTGGGGGGGACCTCGCATCTTCTGCAGTGCTACGTTTTTCGTCATCGTCTAGTGATCATCGTATTTTGTGAGAATAAATTTACTCTCGTTTTTTTGGCGGTGCCATGAGGTTAGAGAGTTTTCAGTCCTCGCAGATCCGAGTATTCGGATTTGATGAGTTTAGGTTGGTGTGTCAATTTTTTTTTTTTGGTTTGGTTCTTTGTGAAGTTGAAGTGGTTCATTGGCATCATGGTGAAGATATTGTGATCCGACATCCTGCACTTGTAGGGGATCATCCCCGGCCCAAGTACGTTCACCGATCAAGACTTCCCATCTTTTTGGATGGGCGACTCAAGGTGCTTTCAAAAACCATTATTGGTAATGTTCGTGCGGGTGAAAGAGTGACAACATCGTTGCTCCAATCCAATTGCAGCCTTTTTACAGAAGTCTTTGGAGTATTTCTTCTAACAGAGATTGATACATCGAAGAAAGTGTTTCCAAGAGATTTCATTGTAATTCTTAGTTATAGGAGTTACTTTGTATTTTCTTGGATTTTAGATCCAAATCAGTGTACCTGTAATTGTTATGAGTATGAATAAAATTACAGGTGTTTCTCAAAAAAAATACAATGCATCAGTATTTCGGTTACTTGTTTGCATTGATAATTCAACACCCAAAGATTTTCCAATAACTGCAAGTGGTATTTTTCAAAACAGAGAACGTGCAACACGGCTCTTGTAATACAACCGAACTTTCCCACACACACAAAAAAAAAGTAATACAACCGAACTATCCTACTATGACCACATTTACCTGCTGTCAATGACTCCCTCAAGTTCGCTTCAGTGAAGAGATCTGAAAACTGCAGTTAACACTTTCAGTAAATAATGGAGGTATAGGTCATGCAGTACAAACTACAGGAACTGTATGAGGCCTTGTACATGCAGGTGCTTAAGACGGGTGCTAGATAAAAAAATCCGGTTTTTTTCCAAACATCAGAGGCACCCGGTGCTTAGGAAAGTAAACAGGTGCCTAAGTTTGCTTCGGTGCCTGGCCAGTGCTTGGGAAAGTAACCGCACCTTTTCCTCTTGCGCCTGTTCCATTTAAGCATCTGTATAGGCTTGCTACCATTGTGCAAAGCTAATTTTAAAGAGGTGCTTAGTGACATGTCAGTACTCTCTCCTTAAGCACTTGCATTTAAGCACCTAGCATTGTATATGGTCTGAGGAGGTATGGTAGTTTGTGACTCAAATGCACCATGGAAATTTCTTGTAACAGCAGAAGTACAGGTACTGCAGTTGACTCAAGTGTACGTAATAGGAACTTGTTGAATAGGAGATGTTATATACCCGTGCACTAGTTGCAGGGGGTGTAATAGCTTTCGACTTTGCTGTCGAAAATATTCTGAAGAATCGGCTTCAGAGTCTTCTGGATATCATTGTTCATGTCCACCAGCTTCTGTTCTACCTTGGGCATGGTCACCATCTCAGAACGTCATTGTTGCACTTCTGCCTTTAATCTCTTGGGCTTAGAGAGCTCGGCCCGTAGTTAGTCCACGATGATCTGAACTTCGGCGCGTGTGTCCGCCATCTGCAGATCGAAGTCGGTGCGAGAGACAGTCTATTGACCTCGTCCCAATTAGCTTGTTGGAGCTAATCTTGTTGCAATAAAGTTTGCATGTGATACAGGCTAAAAAAGAAGAAGCCAAATTGACTTTGTCCATATCCATGTACATGCATGTTGGCTGAACCAAAATATCAGTGTTAGTCGGCCGAAGCTTAGCTAGTAAGGAAGCAACGTGTCTCTATCAATGTTTTAAATAGCGGGCTATGGGAAATAGCGGCGGACCTCCAAATAGGCTATAGCGGAGCTATAGCGGGCTATAACAGGCTATAGCGTGTTTTTTGTACATGAGACCATTTAGCGGCACCCTGATGAAAAGGCTATAGCGGGGCTATAGCGGCTATTTAAAACTATGGTCTCTATTAGAATAGTGCATGCATGAGCTGTCCATGCAAGTGATAAATTCTAGAACGTGGTGTAGATTCTAGGTGTGTGAGCTGGTTGTACACGTGCAGCCCAAAGCCACTT
This sequence comes from Elymus sibiricus, assembly GCA_039707655.1. Lineage (NCBI taxonomy): Eukaryota > Viridiplantae > Streptophyta > Magnoliopsida > Poales > Poaceae > Elymus > Elymus sibiricus. Next base: position 536,971,000 of record CM077675.1, read on the forward strand.
TGTAATCCCCTATAATAAAAGGACCTGAGTCCTTCAGTTGTAAACCAAGCTAGTGAGTACAAGATGTAGCCCTCTAGTGTATGAAAATATAGAGCACATGTGTGGGTATCATGTGCATGCGTGTGTGTGTGTGTGAGAGAGAGAGAGAGAGAGGATGAGAGAGGTTAGAGCTGAGTGATTCAGTTCTAGTATTTGGTAGTAGGAGTTGTGTGGGAAGTATATCTCAAGAAAGAGAGGGAGTTGAGTGAGTCACCTCCAACATAGCTTCGGTCTGAACTTAACTCCCAGAGAATGTGAAGAACTACGATGGATTTTATAGCAACGCCAAACCCGCAGTTGTTAAACGAACTCAACACTGTCAGTGGCACACTGATCAAAGTCAGTAGCGAGAAGTTGACCCGAAGGAGAAGATCTTCAAGGAACTCGTAGATCTGTGCCCGAATGAAAAATCGCCGCCGCCGCAGACAGCGAGAGATGAGAGAGATTTTACGAGAGAACCCAACCTCCTTCCTCCGCAGTTTGAAATCACGGCCGATCAGCTAGTTCCTCGACCTATTTCAGGAATCTTTCCCTCCTTCAGGAATCGACAGGGGATGTTTGGGTTGTCGTTGCAGCTGGTGCTCTCTCACTCTCTCGTCGCTCTGAAACTGAAGAACGGAGACAGATTGTTTTGTGCTGCGTGCAACAACTTGCAGCGTTTTCTTCTCTCTTTATCTATAAATCTGTTACAACCAACAGAACGACCTACTTTCACAGCCACTCCCGCGTTGCCTCTGAAGCCGCCATGTCCGCCATGATCTTGCGCCATCCCACGAGAACGGACGCAGCGGCATGCTATCTACTGCATGCTAAAACAAACTCCACGACAACTACGGGCGTGCACGAGAACAGACTCTCAGCGGTCAGCGCACGCAAACTGAAAAAATGAACACCTAGCTAACTGAAAACATGTGCAGCAGGATTCAGTGTTCAACATGGGTCGTGAGTCGTGATAGCGAGTAAATAGCATAAAACTACTACAATTCGATCTAGGGTTTCAAAAAACTACCGGTTTTTAATTTTTCGCTGATAACTACCAACTCAGGGGTCGGCTGTTTCAAAAAACCCCAAATGCCCGTTGTTTAAAAATTTAACCTGTTTATGACCCCATCTCATCTTATAAAGGAAGGATAATTATGCATACTTACTACTAATAAGATGGTTGCGTTGTACAGTATATATATCACTCAAGGGATAAACTATAGACCGTCGCGGTTGTGTCGATCCAACTCTGACGTGACGACAAAGCAGATTTTTTTAGAACAAAACCAGCATAGAGTCGGTCGATCTCTCGTTGGAATTAATTCGTGGGTCCAGCTACGTCGAAGAAGTTGCATTTGGTACGTAAGGTTAGGTTCCAGCTGCCTCGAAGAAGATGCATGTATTGGATATTTCCTTTCCATCAATCCCGTTTCGTTTCCAGCTGCCTCGAAGAAGATGCATGTATTGGATATTTCCTTTCCATCAATCCCGTTTCGTTTCCAGCTGCCTCGAAGAAGATGCATGTATTGGATATTTCCTTTCCATCAATCCCGTTTCGTTTCCAGCTGCCTCGAAGAAGATGCATGTATTGGATATTTCCTTTCCATCAATCCCGTTTCGTTTCCAGCTGCCTCGAAGAAGATGCATGTATTGGATATTTCCTTTCCATCAATCCCGTTTCGTTTCCGAGTCCAACTCAAATAACTTTCTTTCTTTCTTTCTTTACAATTGCTTCCATACAGTAATAGGAGGTTCCATACAGTAATAGGTCTGACTGGCCGCAATGGCGCCTTTCCTTCTTTCCTCCATGTCTTGGCTAGCTCGATCCTGCAGGAGCGCCATGGCGGCACGGAAACGCCGACGACGTGTGCTGGCTGCCACGAAGATCCCGACGCTCCCAGCAGATGTATTGCTCGAGATTGTGGCCCGCACCGACCTTTTCACACTCGTCCAATGCGCCGCCGTCTGCAAAGCACCTTCGCCGCGACATCCTGAGCACTCCGTTCATCCGTCGTGTCAGCCAACAATTGGCTCCTAGCGATTCGCAAAAAAAAAAAAAAAAAAAAAAAAAAAAAACAATTGGCTCCTAGCATCCTCGCCCATCTCTGCACATTTAACAAGAAACTCCTCACCCTCGTGCATCCGGTTACGTCTGCTACCGCGTCCTTGTGCGACGAGCGCCTCTCGCCCTCCATGTCACGTCGCCACGCCAAGCTCCTTCACGACTATACACCGGTGACGTCACGCCATGGCCTCGTCGTCCTCGACACGACCGCATGCCCCTCATAGTGCAAGGCAAATCCAACTACCTACACGAGATAATGCGACCCGAGTCCGAGCGCAATTTTGACCTGTGCGTCTATGATCCCATGACCGGCCAACACACCTTCCTCTCAAAACCACCAGGTATCCAAAGTGGCAGGACTACCTCACAAAAGTATGTCCTACTCACTCCGGTGGATGGCATCGACGACTCCTTCATGCTTCTCTTTGCCAACAAGTCTGGATGGAGCATTAATGTGCATGTCACCACGTCATCCTCTAGTACCTGGGAGCCCTATCAATACTCAGGCAACACACCATGACATCCCATGGTGGTCAGCCAACATGCGTAGCGACCCCGCCGTGCTCCATGGTGGCGGCCTCCACTGGCTAACGCACCTCGGTGACCGAATCATCTCCTACGACGTGAGCACGGGGAAGTCGGGACTCATGAAGCTCCCGCCCACCAACCACAAAGCAAGCCAGGTCCACTTGGCAACATCATCGGAGGGGAACCTATTGAAACTGCTCACCATAGAGGGCTTCAAGATATCTGTCTGGCTACAACTCTCCATCACCCCAAAAGATACTGGCCGTAGAGGTTGGTCGCTGGAAAATGTGATCGACATTAAGGAGAAAATATGGTTTGTGTGCCCAAACATCCCTCTTGGCGGTGTTACCGATGTATTCATAGAATTCCAGGGCTCCGGGAAAAGGAGCGGTGACGTGATGCTGATGCGGGTAAATAAGAAAAATCATTGTAGTACACTCGTAGTTTTTGATTTGGAGACAAAGGAGATGCATATCCATAAGGCCTTGTTTGACAGAAGTGGAATTGAGAGGTTTGGGGAGGAGGGGATTTCAGGGGATTTGGTGAATCCCCCTCTTCCACCCAATCCCCTCAAATCCACTTGAAACCCCTTAAACCCCTCCAATCACAATCCTCTTCATATGAAACAAACGTAAGGGGGGCTCCATGTTGTTGGAGATCGACCTATCATGGTGTCTACAAACCATGAAAGTGTTTCCCTAACTACCTAGCCAAGTATGTGCGACATGCTACAAATACATCTGGAACGGAATATTATTTCTATATTCCATCAATCATGCAATTTCTATTAAATATTTAGTTTGTTATATTTATCAAGATATAGTATACATGGGTGCAAGAATACTTTTTAAGGCTGGGATGTAGTTTAATGGCGTGTGCATGCAAGCAGGAGTATTTTTGAAGCCACGGAATAAGTAATGTCAGTTTAATATTTAGTTTTATTACTTATTTATTAATGTACAGTATACGTGGACACCAAATGTTCAGGTGACCTCGACAAGCACATCGTGCCCTTCGTGTCGTACATCACAGCCGACAAACTCCGTAGCTAGACGCCCCAGTTTTTTATTTCGTTTTTCTTTTTTTTTATTCTTTAAAATAATTCGAAATTTCAAAAAGTTCTAAATTTCAAAAAAATTCCAGAAATCATAAAATTTCTATGGTTCAAAAACAATGTTCATAATTTTTTTTAAATGTTCGTGTATTCAAAAAATGTTCCTGAATTCAAAAACGTTCATGAATTTCAAAAAAATATTCATCGAATAGAAATTTGTTCGCCGGTTCTAAAAATGTTGTTGATTTCAAAAAATTAGTACGCTGATTAGCAAAAGTTAAATTCAATGAACATTTCTTTTAATTTGATGAAAAAACATTTGAATTTGAGAAAAAAAATGCGAATTTGATGAAAATTTTCAATATGGTGATTTTTTAATAAAAAATCATGGACATTTACTAAAATGTATTTCCGGGACTTCACCTGCATCCCTTCCTGAATGTCTTCAAGACAAGACCAAAAAGTTATAGCATCTCCTTTGGGAGCATCTACACAAATAAGCAAGTCAGCAAGAGCTATATTTACACCACACAGAAGTTAAACATCAAAGAAAACAAGATCACTTACATTTGTACTTGTTCCTAAGCCAATTTTGTGAGCACATTAGTGTCTCCAACATGTGAGGAGTTAGACGTCTACGATGCTCACTAAGAACCCTGCCACTTGTGCTAAAAGCAGATTCTGATGCAACCATTGTTACCAGAATAACAAAATTGTCTCTTCCTACTTTTCTCAAAGTAGGATAGCGTCTACCAACCACTTGCCACCAGTCCACCACATCAAGGTGCTCTTTGCTCAATGGGACAAAATCATCCATCAAGTACTGATCTAACTCAGATCTATAAGTTGCTGGCCTTTTCTGAGCAATGCGTGCATTGAAAACTGACATTAAAGCCGTAGCGTTTGTTGTTGCCCTTGAGGAATTTAATGATTATGCATAATCTTCATTGTTGTCAACCCGGTATTCTTCCAACAAGCTACATAATGAAGCAATGACTTCTGAAACTTGACCATGACACTCTTCAGGACTAACACCATGTAGGCTAGAGAAGCAAACAAGCAACACTTCATTTTTGTATCTTGGATCGAGAAGAGTAGCAATACCCATATTTATCAAACTTTTCATTCATGCCAACTGTCATATCTGTTATAATTTCATCATCACAAGTGGACCACTTTCTCATTTTCTCCTTGATTTCACAAATCTTGGGGAAATAAATATTGGCAGTGACATAATCAGTTCTAGAGAACAGTTCAGTTACTTCAAAGAATAGCTCTAGCCTCTTTACTACATCAGAAGCAAAGGTCCATCCATCATCACTAGGATAGCAATCATATAGTTTCTCAACCTTCTTTGCACGCTCGAACACAGCCTTATAAGGTAAAGCAGTATGGAGCATGGTGAAAGTAGAGTTCCATCTAGTCTTGCAGTCAAGCGCCAATTTTTTCCCCATTTTTACTTTCTCGAACTTAGCAATTTCCTCAAATTTCTCTACTCTTTTTGGCGTGGCTGTCCAAAATACTACACTCTCACGATTGTTTTCTATAGCAGCTTTCAACACATCCAAACCATCCTTCACCATCAAATTCAGAATGTGTGCACAACATCGCATGTGAAGCATCATACCTTTCAGCATTTGCTTCTCTTTACCTATCTTATTCAGCAACAGATCAACCGCCTTGTCATTTGAGGTGCAGTTATCCATAGTACGGCGGAAAGCTTCTCATCAAGATTCCATGCAACCAAAGTCTCATATAGTTCATCGGCTATAGCCTCTGCAGTATGTGGAGCTGGCACGTAAATGAACCTAAACACAATACAATAAACAATGGCAAGTTATTGGACAACAACATTCATATGTCCAACATAGCAGCACCTATAATCTTAAGACAACAATATTGCTAAGTTTAATACCTCATAATAACACTCCTAAGGTTCCAATTATCATCAATAAAGTGGGTTGTGATAGCCATGTAGCCCTTCTTTTGATGATCAGCTGTACACATATCAGTTGTGATGGACACTCTAGATTTAGTGGTAGCCATGTACTCAATTGCCCTTTTTCTTTCCTCTTCGTAATTATCCACGATGTCTTTCCTATAAAATTGAAATCAAGAATCAAATATTAAAGTATCATATCAACATTAGTAATGTTCGGTATAGCCATGATGGAGAGGTATCGAAGTGCATACCTAATAGTGTTTCTTGCCACCATTTTGAACAGAGGCTGCGATGCACTAAAAAATCTACGAAACCCTGTATGATCGACAATACATAATGGATATTCATGTAACACAATCATGTTTGCAAGCTCATTCCTAGCAAATTCATGATGAAATGTATAGTTCTCAACTGAAATTTTGCCTTTGTCTTGGGAGTTAAACCTCAAAGAAGTCTGAGCCAATGTCTTGCCCCTGTTCTTGATCTTCACATAAACACAACTCCTCGGATGATCATGGAGATGCTTCGTCCCTTTTTTTGTTTCTCCTCCAAGCTTCTTTTTACAATAAGCACACTTGGCTTTCCACACTAGTAGAAACAAGGCCTTTGGTCCGGTCCCAACGGCTAGGAGCGTACGATGCGACGGCAACATCTAGTCCCGGTTCGTTTGTGACCTATAGTCCCGGTTTGTGATATAAACCGGGACTAAAGGGGTGGTGGCAGGCTGGTGCAGGCTGGGGCCCCCACGAGATACAAATCGGGACTAGAGGTGGACCTTTAGTCCCGGTTTGTATAACCAACCGGGACTAAAGACGTCCCTATATAAACCCTTCGTCCAGCCCGAGCCCATTCTCTCTGTTTTCCCCTTTCTCTCCTCTGTTCTTCCCCTTGCTCGAGCTCATCCTCCATTTTTGCCAAAGATTTGTCAAGATTTGAAGGCACCCTGTCTATCCAAGTGTTCACAAAGGTTAGCAACTTTGTCCTTTCATCTCTCATTGCTAGATTAGCTTGTGCAATGCTCTATAAGTATAGTGATTTGTGGGTTTTAGTTTGGGAGTAATTATGTGCGAGTTTATTTGATTTATATGCAATTTGAGCTCAAATTAACTTCTTAGTTTGCATATGTGTAGGTGTGGTTTACTTAGTGCCTTCCCGTCCCCGTCCTAACCACCGTCGATCGCCCGCACCGTCCCGTCGCCGGCACCACCTTGGTGAGCCTCTTGTTCTTATCCTTTTTATAAAAAAAAAATCATGTTTGTATGATTTAGATAGTTACTTGTATAATTTTCTTACTTGTATGATTGTTTGTTATATATAGTGCCATGATTTTGATATCCGTCCCCGTCGGCCCTCGTCCGGTTTATGATTCGGATGTGGTATATTATGTTTTTAACTATTTGTTGCATTTCGTGTTTATGACAATTATGCCCATCAAGTTGACATAGATATTTTTATTTAGGAGGTATGTGAACCGGAAATTGCAACCAACCCTCTTGTTGAGAAGTTAAATTTAGTTGAAAAAGAAAACGAGTATTTGAAAGAAAAATTGAAAAGAATTGAAGAAGAGAAGATGAAATTGGAGTTGTATGTTGCCGATGTCGTCGATGATCAGAAGATCAAGATGGATGCAATGCGCTTGAAGATTAGAAAGATTAGAAAATATGCCGTTAATAAAGAGGCTTGGTATCACTATGCTGTTGGATCAATTGTTACCTTAGTTGCGATCTTGATCGCATTTGTTGTTGCATTTAAATACTTTAGTTAGAGAGTTTGTATGTTGTTTTATGAGAATAAGTGTGTATGAACTTTATGTATGAACTTGATGTATGAACTTGTATTAATTTGGTCTTTTCGGTGTTGTGTAATGAAGATGAGCCGGCAATGGATGTACGATGACCGACGCTCTCCCCAGTTCATTGATGGCGTGCATACTTTTTTGCGTGTGGCTGAGGCAAACAAGCGGGATGATGGTTTTATGTGTTGTCCATGTGCTGTCTGTAAGAATGATAACAATTACTCTAGCTCAAGAGTCATTCACGTCCACCTGTTTACGTCCGGTTTCATGTCCGGCTATAACTGTTGGACCAAGCACGGAGAAAGAGGGGTTCTAATGGAAGAGAATGAAGAAGAAGAGGATGATGACAGCTATCCTGGGTTCCCTGAATACGATGGTACTACAATGGGGGAAGAAGCTGAAGAAGTGGCATCAGATGAGCCCACTGATGATCCTGCTAAAACAAATTGAAGAACAAAATTGTGGTGACCTAATTTTTTTTCACTCGGTGGAATTACAGGATTTGTGGTGTTGCATCTTCGTGGAGTGATCGTCGGCGTTGGAGCTGTTGGTCCCTGATCGTCCTTCCGTTGTTCGACAAAAGGTGTCCGTTTGTTGTATAAACATATCCCCGATAACTTCGGTTAATATCTTAATGTTGTATTTGCAAAAGTTTGTCATGTATTTGCAAAATCAAGTGAACAAGAATTACAAAAATCATAATCAAGCATTTAAAAAATGTTAAATTTGCATAGAAACATTTTTGGCGTCGACGATGCCCGGCCCGCATCCTCGTCGTCGACTCGGTGGCGACAACCTGCTTGGGAGGCGCCATGTCCGGGACTGGGCTACGCCGGGCTGGCACTGGGAGGTGCTACCTTCCGGGGCGCGCAGCTTGGTGAGCAACCGGGCTCCCATCGTCGACCCGGAGCTTCTTTGGTGGTGGTCGCGTGGGCCACTATCGGTGCGGAGGCAGCCGGCCCCTGAGGAGGTGGTACGTCGCCGTGTCAGGGAGGAGGACGAGCACGTCCGTCGCTACATGGTTGCGTTGGACGTCAGGTTCTCCAATACCTTGCAGGTTCTTCAGGGATCTCACCCGAGCTATGATCCTGTGATGGTTCCCTTCTCTTTGGGTGTCCACCGCCCGCGCCTCAGGAACCGCGAGTCAACTGGATTATTCGATAGTATTCGATCTGTATTAGCTAGTGATATTATATGATAATATTCGAGATGTATTAGTGATAATACTCGAGATGTATTCGAGATTATATTCGATAATATACGATGATGCATTAACTGGATTATTCGAGATGTATTATATAGTGATAATATTCGAGATGTATTCGAGATTATATTCGATAATATTCGATGATGCATTAACTGGATTATTCGAGATGTATTAGTGATATTATTCGAGATGCATTCTAATTTGAATACTAAATTGTTTTATCTTTCTTCTGGATTAGTTAAGCTATGGACGCTAGCGGCAGAGACGACCATGATCAAGAGCATATCATGTTCAACATGATACGCTCCAACCCAGAGATTGAATCAGATGACGCCACACAATATTATCTGAACGATTCCGGTGAGGGAATATTTCAGGAAGAACCAACAGACGAAGGCCACACAAACAATGATGGCGAAGGAAATGATCTTCAATTAACAAAGACCGGCGAGGTATATATAATGCCTCTGGTGATCATTACATGTATTAATTGATCTGTATATATATATATATATATATATATATATATATATATATATATATATATATATATATATATTAACGAATCTTTCTTCTTTTAGCCCTCCGGATCGAGCAAATCTTCTACAAGCAGGGTAGTACGTGGCCCGGCCAAAAAGTTGCAGCCTGGGATAAAGTACAACATCGATGAGATCAAACCAAATGGAGAACCGCTTGCTCCTAAAAAGAATGCGGACAAATTTACTCGTCAGTGCGGAGTTATTGTCAGGGACCAAATCCCGATCTCTGTTCAAGAATGGAATAAGCCAAAGGGAGATCGATCAGGAGTTAGTTTTGTCGACGAAAGAGCAAAAGATCTGCTTTGGGAAACGCTCATGTCACATTTCACCCTACCAGAGCATTTAACAGATGCAGAACGGGAGAAAGTCAAGAAGAATGCTCTTCAGAAGATGGCCACACAATTCCGCAACCACAAGAAAAGATTATGGGCCGGCTACGTCCAAGCAGGAAAGCAGACTCCAGAATTCACTGGAGCACTGGAGAAGGCAAAAGATCACTGGGACTTATTTGTGGAGTTCAAGGAATCGGAAGCAGCTAAGGAACGGTCGAGGATAAACAAGATCAATGCTGAGAAGAAAAAGTTTCACCATGTTCTGGGGCCAGGTGGCTACAAGACTGGCCGGCCTAAGTGGGATGAATTTGAGGAAAAGATGATTGCTGCAGGGGTCACTCCAAAAACATTGGATTGGCCCGACAGGTGCAGGACTTGGTTTTATGCGCATGGGGGAAAGTTGGACCCAAAGACAGGGGAGATTATGGTGCAGGCAAGTCTTAAAGATGCCTCAGACGTTTTACTTGTTGCAATAGAAGCGGCTCGAACGGGGGCGTTCCAGCCCGAGAAAGAGAACGACGAGCTTACACGCGCCCTCGGGAATCCTGAACACCCGGGACGAACACGAGGCAAAGGCGTTGTTCCGTGGGTTGAGGGGTTTGCAGACTGGAACAACAGTTACAGAAGCCGTGCGAGAAAGAAGAAGCAGGAGGAAGACAAGAAGAAGCAGGATGCAGACCGGCTTCAACAGGTAGAATCAAAGCACGTGGAATTGGAACGCGCTTTCATGTGGCAGCAGGAGCAGATCGACACACTTAGCCTGGAAAGGGCGTCTCAGCGGTAGCAGCTAGCAGATCCAGCATTGGATAGCACCGTCCCATCTATGCCGAAAAGCAGCGTGGGTTCCACGGGGGTCCCGGCCGATGATGCACTGCTCGCTAGATACCCCGTGGATGATATCGAAGAGACGACAAGTTGTGAGCTACACATGAAACTGAAGAACATATCCATGAAGGTGGCAGACGGCTATGCTTTACCAAATCCCCCTGAAGCAACCTTCCATGGCAATCCGATTCTAGCTGGCTATGCTCGTGTCGGGGTGGATGAAGTGATGTCGGTATATGACTCACTACAGCTTGACTATCCTGGAGGTCAAGGGGAGCACACACTGGGAGAAGCCATACGTGGTATCATTGTATGGAGAAAGGATTGCATCGTCTTTCCAAACTCGACGCCAAGGGCACCGACTCCTCCTCCAAGTCTGCCGCGTCAGCCGACTCCTCCTCCAAGTCCGCCGCGTCAGCCAACTCCTCCTCCAAGTCCGCTGCGTCAGCCGACTCCTCCTCCAAATCCGCCGCGTCAGCCGACTCCAGCCCACCCCGAGACGGAGCCCAGCTCGAGTTCACAATATCAAACTCTGCAGTGTTAGCGGACTCCCAAGCGGAAGGAAGGACCAAAGCAGAAACCCGAGCCTGCTGCCAAAAAGAAGCTGGCTTACGAGATGACTATCGAGGAAAACAAAGCCCAAGTGGCTTCTGAAGTGCAGGCCCATTTTGCACCGAAACCGCCCCCGCCGCCAAAGGAGAAAATACCTAATGCCTGCATGTAATGATATGCAAATTGTAGGAGAAATTGTATATATATATATATATATATATATATATTTGTATGCATGGTCGTACGAGAAATTCTATGATATATGATTGGTCATACGAGAAATTCTATTATATATGCATGACGTGTACAGTATGTAGTAGCGTAAAATATGTTTGAAATGAAAAAGAATTAAATGGAAAACAGAAAATGAAAAGGAAAAATAAACCATAAACCCTAAACCCCTAAACCCCTAAACCTTTAGTCCCGGTTAGTGGCACCAACCGGGACTAAAGGTCCCCAGATTTAGTGGAACCAACCGGGACTAAAGGTCCCCAGCCCCCGCGCGTGCTGCCGGCCACGTGGAAGGGATTTAGTCCCGGGTCGTGGCAAACCGGGACTAAAGGGTGGGGCCTTTAGTCCCGATTTATTTGTCCCGGTTGGTGAACCGGGACTAAAGGCTGGTTCTCCACTAGTGCCAGTTTCCCTTTATTTTCACTCTCTCAAAGTGCCTCCAAACAGGCGAGGTAAGCTTCCTTCTCTTTCCACCAACAACCTCAACTTCTTCTTCTTCTCCCTCGCCCTCGTCAGAAATTCCCACAGGAACAACTTCTTCTCCAGCACCAGCAGGTTCATAGCCGTACTCTGGTGATGGTGAATGTGACGGTGAGGCTGCTGTTTTAGCTGAAATGTTGGGACACATGGCTCTTGTTGGTACACCCAGTTGGTCTGGACAAGAATAAGGTGCCAGCACACTGGATTATAACATACAAATGCATGCGCTGTATGAAAATAACTTAAGAGATGAAACTCGCCGGTGCTGAAAATTTAACTTAAGCCATGAAACTTGCTGGTACTAATTTTATATGCACATGAAGATATTATTTTATACTAGTTCAGTGCCCGTGCGTTGCCACGGAATAAAAAAATGATGACTTTACTTATTAATCAAGGTACTCCTGAATGTTTGATGTGCTTACTTTGGAGAATAGGATAGTATGATTCATTAGATTAAAAGAATGTACGGCTTGCATTTATTTTAGGGTAGCATTTCGCGCTTCAAATTTTACAAATAAAATTCTTGGATGAGGTTATGGTACATGTGCACATCATTGAAACGATGTAATCCAGAAATCAAAAAGATGAAATGAAGACCTTTCTGTATTTTTGCCTCTCAAATTTAACTTGGTGTGAAGAAAAATCCGAACCTTCATGTAGTAATATTTGTCTTTGTATGGTCATCTTACGTGCCTATTAAACATCGCATCTCTGCATTTGTATTCTTACCCACATTTTTGGATTAACGTTCATGCTTGGTTCTGAACCTAGATGGACAGTGCTGATGCCGGTAAGAATCAGAGATTCATATTCCTGGATACCGCATATAAATCGTCATGATTTTGATGACCTTGTCTCAATGAATTGAAAGTTCACACAGAAAGAAAATTCTGTTTTTCAGGAACCATACTAATCCAGTACAAAAATAACAGCTAAAAAATGATATCAAATTAAGTATCATAGGGATGCAAGTCAGATAGATGATGCCAACAATATCTCCATCAATTTACACGAACAACATGAATAATGACTCTATACCTAAAGCAACATGAGTTCTTACTGGTACCACAACAATCACTCGCTCTTCATGTCCTATATCTTGCATAGTAAATAAATGGATGTACCTAGAACTAAAATACGTCTAGTTAATTCCATTTCTCCGACAAAGTATTTTCGGGAGGAGGGAGTATAGAAGTACAGTATAATTAAACTTCTTCTTTCTTCTTCAATTATTACCCAGATCGATTAAACCTCAAGTATATGATATGCAATTGGCACAACGGTGACAGATCGGGGGAGGAGCCATGATGCTAACCGAGGCTGCCCGCTCGATGGAGAATGATGACGTCTGACGTCTGATCAAATCCTCTGAGAACATGACCAATAACTAATCAATCATCAATAAAATTGGAAAAGAAATCGGAAACTAACATTGATATGATTTCTCATCATACAAGAGTTCACAGAAGCTGCTAAAAATTCTGGAGGTACCTCGAGATGACTTTGTTCAGAATGATAAATGTAGGAGTGTTGTACATTGCCATGTTTTTTATCCATGTACTGGTCCAAAAGGACTAGCACATGGCACAATAACATTTTGACTTGAAGTAGTGCTAGTATCCACATGAGGCTCACTAGATGTTACCTTAGTAATCATAGCCTCGTGAACTATCTTTAGCACATTATGGGATACTAGAAGATCATCATGAGAGCTTGTGAGCTTTACATGACTTTCTTCCAATTTCACATAATTGCTAGATATCAACTCAAGTTGAGCCTTTAGCTCAACATTCTCCTTTAAAATGGATTCACAAGAAATAGAGTTAGTAGCATAAGCATCATTATTAACAACAAGAGGAGAAGGCACTTTGGCAAGCTCTTTTAAATATGAAGCTTTAAGTTGAGCATGAGACTCGGTGAGTTCGATGAGCTCACTCTTAATGGCCCTTGAGCCATTTTCGAGGTGCTCAAAGTCCTCAAGGAGTTTAGCATGAACAACTTCAAGCTTGTCATTTTTAGTTTCAAAGTCTCCTCAAGAGATTCCTTGGTGGTTTGTTTAAGTTCAAGAGCTTGAGATAGCTCCGCAATCTCATTAGCGTAATCACGCTCATGACCTTCCATTTTCTCAATGGTGACCTCATGCTCCTCGAGATGAGATTCCAACTCCTCAATGTATTTCTTGCCCTCAATGGCAATAGACATAATTTCCATGAAGTTGGAACGAGCAATTTTGTTCTTATGAAGAGCTTTAAAAATAATTTCCCCCTTAATTTTTAAGGAGGCAACATTATCATTCTCTTCATCATTATCCTCATCAACATTAGCATCAACATCATCATCAAGACACATATTGGGGTTCAAAGTAGGAGATACCTTTGAAGCCTTAGCCATAAGGCAAAAAGCAATAGATGATGATGTAGGATCCCTTGAGGCACCATTCAAGACCACATCTTGTTCCATGGAGTGTTGGGTTTCCTCTACATTGTTAGCACAACAACTAGAGGAAATACAAGCATTTTTATCATGGCAACAAGACATAGCAAGCATATCATCATGAGATTTAGACAAGCAGTTTCTACATGATATGCAAGGACTATCAACACAAGCATGTAAACCATCTAGGGTGCTCGAAGTGTTAAAGTCCAAAGAAGGAGCATTGCAATAAGATAGTGATGAAGGATCATCAATAATAAGCCCACTATCATCATTGCAATGACCAACACTACTCACCATATCATTACCTTGTGGCAAACCACATGTAGGTGAAGTAGAAGAAGTTGAGAAGACAACACGACCAGAGGTGGAGGGAGAACAATCATCCCCACAAATCTTGGACACACCATATTTGTCTTGAAGCTTTGTCCACAACTCATGAGCATCCCGAAACGGCATGAGTTGAAATATAACTACATTGCTCAAAGCATCGAAAAGCACATTAGAAGCTTGAGCATGGAGATAAGAGTTTTTCTCATCCTCTAAAGATAAGTTTTGAGAATCCTTTGGAGGAGAAAAACCCATATCTACAATTCTCTCTAAACACGGGTCAATGGCCCGGAAATGATTAAGCATGCGAATCACCCAAACAACAAAATTTGTGCCATCGAAACTAAGAGTGTCAAAGAATCCTAATCCCCTAGTCGAAACCTTTACTCTCTAAGCGGTTAAGCCTAAAAATGAGAGACGAGTCTCTGATACCAATTGAAAGATCGTGGATGTCACCTAGAGGGGGGGGGGGGTGAATAGGCGCTTTAAAATAATTACGGTTTAGGCTTGAACAAATGCGGAATAAACCTAGCGGTTAATTTGTCAAGCACAAAACCTACAACAACTAGGCTTACCTATGTGCACAAACAACCTATGCTAGGTGAGATATACACCTATGTCATAGCAAGATATATAACATGAAACACTATGGCTATCACAAAGTAAAGTGCATAAGTAAAGGGCTCGGGTAAGAGATAACCGAGGCAAGCAGAGACGACGATGTATCCCGAAGTTCACACCCTTGCGGATGCTAATCTCCGTTTGGAGCGGTGTGGAGGCACAATGCTCCCCAAGAAGCCACTAGGGCCACCGTAATCTCCTCAAGCCCTCGCACAATGCAAGATGCCGTGATTCCACTAAGGGACCCTTGAGGGCGGTCACAGAACCCGTACAATTGGCAACCCTTGGGGGCGGTCACCGGTACCCGTCAAATTGCTCGGGGCAATCTCCACAACCTAATTGGAGACCCCGACGCTTGCCCGAAGCTTTACACCACAATGATTGAGCTCCGACAACACCAACCGTCTAGGGCACCAAAGCACCCAAGAGGAACAAGCTCTAGGGTGCTCAAACACCCAAGAGTAACAAGCTTCTCAACTTTCACTTCCACGTATCACCATGGAGAACTCAAACCGGTGCACCAAATGCAATGGCAAGGCACACAGAGTACCCAAATCCCTCACTCCCAAATCCCACCAAAGCAACGAAAGCTATGGAGGAATATGAGAGGAAGAACAAGAAAGAGAACACAAAGAACACCAAGATCTAGATCCAAGGGGTTCTCCTCACATAGAGGAGAAAGTGATTGGTGGAAATGTGGATCTAGATCTCCTCTCTCTTTTCCCTCAAAAACTGGCAAGAATCATTGGAGGGATTGAGAGATAGCAAGCTCCAAGAGGTCAACAATGGTGGGGGAAAAACTTGCAAGAGGATTGGGGTTGAAGGTGGAAGAAGGGGGTATAAATACCCCCAAGAAAAATGTGGCCGTTGCACACAGCCGCCACCCCGGGCACCCGGACAAAAGGGGTCCGGGCACCCAGACTCACCAGAGAAAAAACCCAACAAAACGAAGTGGATCGGGCACCCGGGGCGAAACCCCGGGCACCCGGGGCGGCCAAAGCAAGGGGTTCCGGGCACCCGGGGGGGCGCGCACAGGAAGGTCCGGACACCCGGGGGTCGAACCCCGGGCACCCGGGGGAGGTCGCACCAAAGCGTCAACTTGCGGGTGACCCTGGGCACCCGGACTTGGGACCCCGGGCACCCGGACCCGGCAGAACCCGGTCAGAAAACTAAAACGGTCATAACTTTCGCAAATGAACTCCGAATGCAATGAAATCAAGCTTGTTGGAAAGCTAACGACGGGGGCAAACACAAGCTTGATAGAAATATTAAGAACTAGCAAAGGAGAAAATACCCATAATATAATGGTGAGAACCCTTCCTCATATACGACCGGTAAAATCTTCAACACCGAAAACGCAATAGAGGATGCATAGGAAATCGGTTTTCGATGAACTAGAGCCTGTCACGAAGATAACCACAAGCTCTAAAACCTCACAAAGAGAAAATCCAAACAAGAACCAAGAAAGATGATGCCAAGGATGCAAAGGTTTGAGCTCTCTATGAACGATATGAACAAGCTACTCACTCGAGAGGCCCCCTTGATAGTACGGCTATCGATCCTATAACCCGGTCTCCCAACTAACACCATGAGACCGGTAAAATAGAAAAACTATCAAGGACAAACATTTGCCTTGCGCATAATCCACTTGAGCTAGATGATGATGATCTTGACCTTTTCAAGTTGGACCACCTTTCTTGATTGTGCACGCTGGATGAAGACAAGTAGATTGCTCCCCCATACTCCACTATGGGTGAGCCTCTCTTCGACACATCTTCACATGTCCATTGTCACCACAATGGACGGCAAGCTTCAAGCATGTGATCTCTTCGTGATACTCCACTTGAACTTGCACACAGCAATCATGATGATGATCACCGCCACTTGATGTCATCCTCCGTGGGTTATATGATATCTTCCTTTTGATGCACACCCATGAAAACATACCTAACCCCACAAAGAACTCTTACAGGGAACATGTGTTAGTACACAAAGCGTAATGGACAATGCTTACCATACCATGAGATCACATGATCCCACTCGGTACAATTTCTACGCTTTGTGTGTTGATCAACTTGATTCACTCTTTGGCTTAGTCTTGATCAACTATGAATCTTTTCAACTCTCTCTATTAAGATGATGTCTTGAAGATAAACATGAATGATCACACAATCTTCTTCTTCAATACATGCTTGCAATAGGCTCAACACTCACATGACCAATCTTTGGATAAAACCTTGAATAGCACCTTGGTCAACACATAATCTTCTTCTAACAGCCTTGAAACCAACAAATGGTCTTCAAGCAAAGCCTATGGACAAACCCTTCAAGTATAACTCAAGGCAACCATTAGTCCATATGAATTGTCATCAATTACCAAAACCACACATGGGGCACCTCATGTTCTTACAATAGGGTTGTCCCAAAAAATGATATATAATTGCATATAATTGCATATAAAACATCAAAGAATGATAGTATAATATCATGAAACAATAAAAAATTATAGATACGTTGGAGACGTATCAGTCTACCATCCATGACCCTGGTGGTAGCCCATGTAGCCTACCATTGTCGTGTATGGTGGTAGCAGAAAGGCTAACGACGCGTTTGGTTCAGGATAGGTAACGTTTTCAGATCTGTAATCAGAATGCAGTGTATTAGGCTGGGGATTGGGTGATTACTTGATGTGTTTGATTCAACGAGGGGTTGGTTTCCCAAACCATTGAGTCCAGAAAAGAAGTAAGGAGAAGGGAGAGGCCCGGCCGGCATGCTTGCTTGCAACGAAGTAGGGGGAAGTCCGGCCAGCGTGGCTGCTCGCGACGGGATCGGGAGATGTCCGCCGCGAGCGTGGCTGCTAGCGACGTAGAAGGAGGAGGTCCGGCCAGAGTTGCTGCTCGTGAACTCGTGACAAAACAAAGGGAGGCTCTGCCGCTCGTGGTAGGGATGGGGGGAGGTTCGGCTGGCGTCACTGCTCGTGGCGGGGAAGGGGGAGGGGGTCCGACCGGCGTCGCTGCTCGCGGCAGAGAAGGGAAAAGTCCGGCCGTCGAAGAGAGAGAGAGAGAGAGAGAGAGTCCTGGTGGAGGCGAGGCCAGGACGAGCGAAGAAGGGGATCGAGCGTTTTCGGTTTCCACCGGGTATATTCCGTTTTGGGCTTTATGAAGCGGTGTATCGGATTACGCGGTGATCCAAACCGGCCCAGCCGTACCAAACGCTGGTAACATATTCACTAAGCGGTGTAAAATTTGCTAAAAAAAACAAAAAAACTAAGCGGTGTAAAAAAAAAACTAAGCGGTGTAATCGGAAGACGATCGAAAAATTGCCGAACCAAACGCATCGTAAATTTTAAGACGGGGGGTTAAATCGCGCTAAAGTTTTTAAAACATGACGAACTAGACTGTTCCCTTCTCTAAGCTTCCTTCCCTCTGTTCTCCTCGAGATCCCCAATTTCCCTCTCCATTGCTCGTAACCCTAGCTACTAGTTCGTGATAGGGACCTAACCAGCAGTACAGACGAATCGCCGATCTGAACCATGGACGCCAACCGGCGGCCCACCCACCCCGCCGCCGGCGTTGACCCGCCCGCCACCGTCACCGCCACCGGAGGCGATTGGCGCGCCCAGATCCAGCCCGAGGGGCGCACCCGGATCGTCAATAAGATGTACGTGGGCGCTCTAGTTTGATTTGATTTGCTTTTCCCCTACCTCCCTCTAATCTTATTAATTAATTCGATTCGATTCGACCCTTCGGTTTCCCAATTCCAACATATATAGAAGAAGAAGAAAAGAGGAATTTCCTTGAGTTTTTTCATTCAATCATCGATCCATCCAACCTGATGATATGTACAGCTTTGATCTAGCCATAGCGGCAGCAACAGATTCGTCCATCCGTCATCGATCTAGCTCCCACTTTCTGCGCCCCTATTAGATTCTTTCATAGTCAAAATTTGCCCTGCTTTGAATCCAGCCTAATTACTTCATTAACTCTGACCAATTTAACACATGTTTATTGACCAAGAGGTGCACAGAATATCACAACGTTTCTTTGATAACCTAGGCTTAAGCCATTATATTAGTACCGTCAGTTTTGTTCTGAAACCAGAGGTTCTCTTATGCTACCTTCCCCAAGGATATTATGCCTTGCTTATAGGAATTAGAGGGAGTATATGCATGATTGAGAATTTGAGACCTACCCTTGGCTGCTGCCTACACGTTCCACTTCACATCTCAGAAGATGCGGCTTGTTCTATTGCCCACAACAGTTGGAAGGCAATGCACCCTCCACAGTTTATTCACATTTTTGCATTATGCGTGTAGAATGGTCACTCTGAAGAAGCATCTGCCAGTATCCACGCCAGAGGGACTGAACCAACTTCAAAAAGTCGCTGTGCGATTCGAAGAGAAGATCTATACTGAAGCAACCAGTCGGGTAATTTAACCTATCTTCTGAGCAGAGCACGTATTGGTTATGGGGCTTTCTTTTAGTCAAACAGGGTTTATGGGGCTTTTCTGTTCATATAGCTTATTTGAGGCAGTGTGTTTTGCTGCTTGGATGACATTTTTGTGAGTTCAAATGTTAAAAGCTGAGACACCTTCCCGACCATGCTAATTAAACTGCTAATCACACAAGAACAGTTAGTTGCAAGCCACTATTAGTAATTTGGTATAGAACTTTACATCTTTTTCTTTTGTATTACTCAGTCTGATTATGTGCGGAAGATTTCTATCAAAATGTGCGCCATGGAGACACAGACACAACAGGCTCCTGGAAATGCTCCAGTGATCCCAAATCAAAACAACTCCAGTGAGGTACCACGTACCATATACAGTAAGCCAAGTGTTGCACAATTTATCATCTTCGCTTGGATGTCAATATTTTTTATTGCATATACTGTAAACTCCAGTATTGGTCATTCTTTCAGGATGTGGAACAAGTCCAAGCCACAACCAGTGTACACGAATCGCCGATCCGGAGCATGGACTCCAACCGGCGGCCAACCCAAGGGTCGGACCCTGCCGCCGGCGTTGGCCCGCCCCCCACCGGAGGCGATTGGCGTGCCCAGCTCCAGCCTGAGGCGCGCAGCAGGATTGTCAATAAGATGTGGGGACTCTAATTGGTTTGATTTGTTTTATCCTTTTCGGTTTGCCACATAGAAAAGAGGAATTTCCTTTCCTGCGTCTGTTTTTTTCATCTGATATAGCTTTGACCTAACCATATCCATAGCAGCAGCAACAAATTCGTCGTCGATCTAGCTCCCAGTTGTATTTTGTTCTTAGTCAAAATTCCCTCCTAGCAACTTGTGGTGCACCTGCTTTGAATCCACCTTCATTAACTCTGAACAATTTAACACAAACAAATTTGTATTGTTAGTACTGTTCCGCGATGCAATTTTATTCTGAAACCAGAGTTTCTCGTAAGCTTCCTCCTTCCCCCGGGATGATATTATGAACATGATCACAAGTCATGACTAAATCAATCCTGCACAACACGTCCATCCTTAGTCCTTCTTAGCAAAACGAAAATGATGCCTTGCTTGCCTCAATGGAGGGAGTATACATATGATTGAGAATTGGGGATCTACCCTTGGCTGCTCTGCTCTGCCTACTCGTTCCACTTTACATTTTTCCTCATCACAGTTGAAAAGCAATGCATCTCCCCAATTTATGCACATTTTGCATTATGCATGTAGAATGGAGGATCTGAAGAAGCATCTGTCAGTATCTGTGTCCGAGGATCTGAACGAACTTCAAAAAGTTGCTGTGCGATTCGAAGAGAAGATCTATACTGAAGCAACCAATCAGGTAATTTGACCAATATCTCCGGAGCAGAGCACACATTAGTTATGGGGTTTTCTTTTGGTCAAACAGGGTTTATGGGCTAATAATAGAGCTCCAATTGTTGTACAAGATTTTTCACATCATGTTTTAGTACATTTAGTAGTTTTCCCCATTTTTTCGTCAAACCTTGGGCCTTTTTTTGTTCCCCAGCTGACAAAGTCTTCTTTACCTAATTTTAAAAAAAGAGTTCTCTTTACCTACTGCTGGGAACATATTCTGATTTTCTCATGCTTGGGAACAAACACAATTTTCTGTGCTGCCAGGACTTAAATTGGGGCCATGGGTGTGCCAACGTCCACACTCAAACCATTTCGAGCACATCTTCGTCATTTTAGCATTTTCACACTTAGTGTACATACAAAATCTAAGTTATCAAGCTAATATAATTTTATAGGGATGTCCTCATTATTATGTTACATAAATGATAGATCAAAATGCTATCGTGATGTTGGTTATCATCGATCACATGTTGAGTCATGTAGTGCTGTACCTTGAGAGTCTTCAGTTAGTTACTCTTCCAATTCATGTTGCTATGCCATGTGTCCACGCATCTGAATTTGTTATAGATGAAATAAAACTATCTTCTTTTACGAGGATATGACTACCCAAGTCCATGGGATACGCAATGGTATACAATCATTTATCTCGGACCAAAATCAAGCAATACCTTACTCTCTCCTTTCCTCTGTTTGAATGGGCCTCATCTTCATTGCATCTACTCCAGTCTGGTAAAAAAAATCAAATGTAAATATTTGGTTGTTGTGTACCACTGTAAACTGGATTATTTGTGTTCATCACTATCTCCATTTCGAATTTCTCTTCATCTGGATTATTTGTGGCAAACCACTCAGCAGTCTACAACTCTTCATCATATTGCCTGACTCAGTTATGGTGAATATTTGTTTATTTCATAAATTTGGGGTGCACTGTCACTATTTATATTTTCTGTTCATATCGCTTATATGAGGCAGTGTGCTTTGCTGCTTAGATAACATTTTTTGAATTCAAAATATAAAAGCTGAAACACCTTCTTGACCGTGCTAAACTGCCAATCACACAAGAACCGTTTGTTGCAATCCACTATTAGTAATTTGGTATAGAGCTTTACATCATTTTCTTTTGTATTTACTCAGCCTGATTATTTGTGGAAGATTTGTTCGAAAATGCTCTATATGGAGATGAAGAAACAACAGGCCCCAGGAAATGCTCAAATGATTTCATATCAAAACAACTCTGGTAAGGTACCGTATACAGTAAACTGAGTGCTCCACAATTTACCATCTTCGCTTGGATGTCAATTTCTTAAATGCATCAAGTGCCGAGATTATTTGCTTTATTGCATTAAATCACCCTCAATTTTCTCCAGCATAATGTATAGAATTCTGCATCTAGCTTGTGTCATGTGTAAGTGCCTCAGTTAAACCTGGTGGTTCAATAAAATATTATTGCACTTTTTTTTTTTAGTATGGTAGAAACAATGGTAAGTACGAACGAACAGCCTGGTTAGTTATTCGACTGGGGTAGTCCTCCTTCCTACCTTAACGATGATCCGATTCTTCACACACGGAATATTTCACTGGCCCTTAGTACAGCACTGGATTGGGTTGTTGGGTTGTTCGACCGGGTTTTCGCTGGTTCACAGCAGCCAGCAGGTTGCCCAGATATGGCGATATGGATACTGATGCAGTGATTTTTTTAAAACATTGATACGTTTATATATATAATAAATATAAAAAATATATAGAAATTAATGATTTTTGTGTGAGAATGGAAAAGCAAATTCATATGTTCCTTTAAAAAAAAAAGAGATAATTCAGAAGTACCTTCTTCTATTCTATACTGCAAAGTGCCAGCAGGCAACAGCTGAGTAATTTCCCTTCACTCTTCTCAATCGTCCGTATCTCTCTCACACTAAACCATCCAGATTTTTCTCAAAAAAGGAAAACTAAACCATCTAGATCCGAGGGAGGCAAGCATACATGTCAGCGTTGTCGGTGATGCAACCGTTGTTGGTTCCCCAGTCGGCCAGGCAGCATGAGAGGAGGAAGGTGGAGGTCATGCGTGTAGCTTTTGTGAGATCATAGGGGGAGAGTGCAGGACTGTAGGAGCAGCGGCAGCTGGTCGGCCTTCCTCACCTATTTCTGATTGCTGGACCTCTCTTTCCTTCCCGGGTGGTGGCGCTCAGACCATGGGATGGAGCAGCAGTGACTGGCCACCCTTCCTCGCCGATGTGGTCGAGGGAGCGCTCAAATTTAGGGCAGAGGTGCATTTGGGGAGAAACAGAGCATGTGCGCATTGGTGGCTTTTGTATGCACAGAGGTTAGGGTTCCCCATATCACACATGTATCCCTCAGTTATCCCCACTGTATCTGATTTATTTTCATTTTTCTAGAAAAGGGAAAGTGGTCTAATACGTATGTGATACGTATCTCAGGGTATCCGGATGTACCCCTGCATCCAATGTGCGCCTGATGCGGCGACTTCCTTCCCCACATATGAGAGATTTTTCAATACCAATATGACAAGATGCAACAATTAATACTACAAGTCCACACATGTAAGTTCCTAATTCTGGCAATCACGGTTGTCTTTGCTAACGGTTATTCGTTTCGGGACGATCATCTCGGTGGGGTCTGGGTCGTCAACCTTGGTTTGGTTCAATAGATGGTTGGGAAACGAACCCCCTCTGTTCCGCGTCTGCAAAGAGCCTAACATTTTGGTCGCTAGGGTCCTGAACAACGTTGGTAACCTGTCCTTCCGTTGTTTCTATGGGCCTGATGAGCTACAGGCTTGGACGGAACTCCTAGTTTCTCTGGAGTTGCTTCCTGATTTCTTTACGATTCGTCAGTGTTGCTCTAGTCATGACAGCCGACTCCATTGAGGGGGGGGGGGGGGGGGGGGGGGGTTTCGGTGTGCTCACTTGGACTCTTTGGGCGATTCACAAGAAGCTTGTGATTGAGCATATTCATTTGCATCGCCCAACTGATGCCATTTTTAAATTATGAGGGTTTTTGTTTTTGCAGCAGTGAAGAGTGCTTAGCAAGCAGCAGGATCGCGACGCCATCGACCAACTCATTGCTAGATTCTGTGCGGTGGCACATTGGTTGGCACCGCCTCTACCGACAGCTAACTAGCTAGTGTCATATTTTCATGTGTTGCCTGGGCTTGATGCTAGGCTGTTGCCCCCAGCATTGAACTTGTTTCATTTTGCATTCATGTTGTGAAGTTGACGTTGTATGGATGCTTTGCTGGTTTTGCTTTATCCATCTAGCAGGATAACTGCACCCTGTTCACCAGCGTACTGCGTACCACCCGTGCGCACACACCCAACACGCAGCAGGTTGAATATGGCGGCGATTACAATGACGCGCTTAAAGCTACAGGAAGCCACATGCTTGCCCGAAAGTGCTCTTCTGCTTGCGAGCACACATGCTCATGTTGCTACAGTAAAATTGAAAAAAAATCAAAAACATTTCAAAAAATTCTGAATTTTTTTTGTGGCAAACATTGATTGCAAAGTTTCATCGCGAAATGACATCGATGTGAGCCGTGGCAAAAAAAACAAAATCAGCATTCCAAAAAATAGCATTTTTTAAGCATCGATTTTGTTTTTTTTTTGCCACGACTCACATCGATGTCATTTCACGATGAAACTTTGCAAGCACTGAGAACATTTGTCAATGTTTGCCACAAAAAAAATTCAGAATTGTTTGAAATGTTTTTAATTTTTTTTCGATTTTACTGTAGCAACGGGAGCATGTGTGCTCGCGAGCAGAAGAGCTGCGTCCCATGCTTGCCCAAACATACACGAGAGACCTATTCAACTGCCATTTTCGCTTGCAGATTCTTCCTTGAGTTTACAGCCACCAACTGAAAGAACATATAGAAATCACATAACAGTCTTCAGTCTTGGGGCTCATTCGGTTCGGAGGAAATCAAAACCTAGGAATTAGGAGCAGTATAGGAAGTTGATAGGATAGCACTTGCCATCCTAAGGAATTGACTTTTCTCGTTCTTACGCGCAAAATGAGCTTTGAGTGGATTTGTAGTTTCCTCCACAAACACAGAAAATGAGTAGTATTCCTATGAAATTCCTGTACGCATTTCCTACAAACCGAATGCATATATAGGAAATTTTCCTCAGGAATCCTTGTTCCTATGTTTTTTCTACGAAAATCCTCCAAACCGAATGAGGCCTTAATTTTGCAGATTCCCCTTCAGTTTAAAGTGTACAGCAACCAACTGAAAGAGACTATTGATTAACTGTTCTCTCAACGCATAAAAAAAGCACAAATAGTCTGCCGGATACTGCACAATGCACGGCACTCTTCTTTCCCGGCCAAATTAACTTTTAATTCACTATACTATTACCTCCATTGCGTGTGCCTGCACAGGGAGAGGAATACATATTATCCCCGCTGTTGCTCGTCAACAACCCTGCTCAAGAACTCAATCCGTGCAGTGTTCTCGTTTGTTGTGACACCCCGAGACCGATTCCTTCAATTATTGTTATTTCTTGATGTTGTTTGTTTTTATTTTCTTTTGCATTGCATCATTCCATCATGTCATCATTGTTTTCAACCCAACTAAAACTCAAATAAATAAATTGTATGGATCTTGGATCTATTTAAATTGAGAGAACTCACATGGTGATTTCTCTTTATAACATATCCTCCCAATATTTTAGGGAGCTATTATAAAATATTCCATTAATTTGGAATTAACCAAACACACTTGCAATTTAAATCCCATGTCTTTTCTACTTCGAGTTTGGCCTCAAAACCTTGTCAATAATTCTTTCTCCATTTATCGAGGCTCCTCCAAAATCCTCAACATTTTTGAGACCTTCCGAACGCCCACTTCCCATTCAAACCCATTTGAATTAAATTCAAATGAGTTTGTATTAAAAACCCCTCAACAGTCATCTTTGCAATTTTTCTGGATCAAGAACAATTTTGTGAGTCCAGGGAAATTTACCCCATGCCCAAATTCCTTCCCTAATCCTTTCTTTTCTCTCATTTTCTTTCTTCCTATTTTCTGTTTTTGGGAAAGAAGAAAGAGAGAGGAAGCCTAGCCGGCCCAACCTCCCCTAAGCCCAGCCGGCGCTCTTAACCCTAGCCTCTGCCCGATCCACTCTCTCCCTCGATCCCTTTCTTCCCTCCTGCGCCGCCTCTCGCACACAGCGCCACCCCGCTCGATCCCCGCGACCCAACCTCGGCCCCTCCGGCCATGGCGCCCGTCCGGCCCGCGATCTCAGGCCGCTGCTGCGCCCTCCTTCCTCTCCCTCCTGCGCCAGCGCCGCCGTCTCCCCTCGCTCCGGCGAGCCAGGGAAGCCACGCCGCCCCCTCTGCTGCACCTCTGCTCGCTGCCCCGGCCTCGTTCTGCTGCCTCCCATGGACATGGAGTCGCCGCAGCCGCCACTCGCGGGTCCGGCGAGATCCCGTCGAGCCGCTGCCCGCAGCACGTCCCCGACCTGGGCGCGTTTGTGTTTGTGACGACCGCTCCTCTGCTTCCCCTCGCCTCGCTCGTTCGCCAGCGCCCCTCCTGCACCCCGACCCGCCGCTCCCTGTACCGGCCCCTGGTTAGCTTCATCACCATGGCCAGAACCTTCTCTGACCTACCGCGCCACTGCTCTCGTGTCGTCGCTGCTCATCTTGTTTCGATCACACCAAGCCGGCTATGCCCTGCTGTCTTCTGTCATGTGCCACGACCAAGTCCGAAGACCGCCAAGTTCGACATTTTGAATTCGCCAAGACCCGTACCCGGAACGCCAAGACCCCTTCGTGGATTTCGCCAAGTACCCCGGTACCGCCGCCGTGTCCGGAAGGCCAAGTACCCGTTGACCCGTGGAGAACATGGATACGCCAAGTTCCTCTTCGGACGTGTACCACTACCGTCGCCGAAGGCCGTCAAGTACCTCTACGAACGACACCGGACGTCTTCGAACGTGTACAACCACCACCCCGTGCATGTCACCAAGTACCACGACATCGACGGCCCTTCAAGTTCGACTACGGTTGCCGTGTACGACTACCGTTGCCCCGAAGACGTTGTATTCGTCAAGTTCCTCCCCGACACCGTGTACCACTACGACCGTCGCGAGAACGACTACTTCCCTCATCGAACCCGTCCGCCCCGAAATGCTTGCTTCGAAGGTATAACCGCTGAGACGACGCCGTGAACGAATGCATATGTTGTATGAGATGCTCGTGTTTGCACCGTGTTTGAATTGTCCCTTGCAGGTTCCTCGTATGCCTTGCCACCGACACGTGGGAACCCGGTAACCGGGATCACCCCACCATCTCTTGCATGTTTCACACATCCGTACGCTTGTTCCTCCTTTGCACCGGTATCTCAACGAGCTACTGGAACTGGAATGTTCCCGTGGCACCATTTCCGTTATCGCCGCCGTGGCATCCATTTCTTTCCGCCATGGCGACAAATGCCTCATATCTTGATATATGCCTATGTTTTCATAAAATTGCATACAACTTGAATATGTCATTCTCATGCATGTTAAAAACATTTAAATAATTGTTTGCATTAAAATTGCTGATGACATGCTAAAATGGTTTATTTCATAACTAAATAACCGTAGCTCCGAATTAAATAAACTTTATATGTAAATGGTCTAGAAAAATGTGTAGATTAACATGGTGCATTTTCTTCTGCTGTTAAACAACTTTAAAATATGATTTAGGGCAGAACAGTACCAAATTCGAAAATTGCATATGGAGATTTTCCGGAATTGTTATGTGTTGTTTCCGGCCTCATTTAAATTGCCTAGATAGGTAGTTTTATTATGATTCACCTCTTGCCATGTTTAACAACATTTAATATTGGTGAGTAGCATAAACGGGAGTGAACTAAATAATTGTTTTGAAGTTTCGTCAATATGCAACTCGTTGCATATTGAGCTTCACTTAACGTGTAGTATTTGTTTGTTGCACTCTTGCCATGCCATGCCTATTTAAACCGGACATGCATCATATTTGGTTGTGCATCATGCCATGATTATGTTTGTGTGTTTACCATGTTGTTTGCTTCTTTCCGGTTGTGCTTCTTCTCGATAGTTCCGGTTTCGTTCCGGAGTTGTGAGGATTCGTTCAACTACGCTTGTTTGACTACTTCATGGATTCGGTCTTCTTCCTAGCGGGATTTCAGGCAAGATGATCATGACCTTGGATATCTTTACTATCTTTGCTTGCTAGTTGTCTCGTTGCTATCACTATGTCGCGCTTCCTACCACATATATGTCAGCCTCCCATATGCCATGATACAACCTCTAACCACCCTTACCCAGCAAACCGTTGTTTGGCTATGTTACCGCTTTGCTCAGCCCCTTTCTTATAGCGTTGCTAGTTGCAGGTGCAGTTGCAGGTTGTTCCATGTTGGGACATGGATATCATGGGATATCACAATATCTATTATTTAATTAATGCATCTATATACTTGGCTTTGGGTGGAAGGCTTGGCTTTTTGCCTAGTGTTTTGTTCCACTCATGCCGCCTTAATTTTCATAATACCGGTGTTATGATCCTTGATTAGTGTTCCTAACATGCTCAGGGGAATGGGACCCTCTTGACAGTTCGCTTTGAATAACTGCTTCCAGCAAGGCCCAACATTGGTTTTAACATTTGCCCACATAATAATACTGAATTGTATAATTAATTTGCATAGGGAGTTAGCGCTACCCGAGGGTTCTTAATTCAACATAATACAGGTGGGCCAGTGCCGATGGTGTTGGTCCGAAACGGGCAGACTGCGGGGCCACTACGAGGAAACTCGAGGATCTGGTTTAACTCAGAGACGAGATACGTGCAGCTACTATTAGGGTGTCGGGACGCCGGGAGGTCTTGCTGGACTTGTGTTACCTTTGTCGAAATGTCTTGTGCACCGGGATTCCGAGGATACTTCGGGCTATCTCGAGGTTGAGGTTTTTCCACCGCAGCTTGTGTTGGTTTATGATGGACCAGGTTGGAACACCCCTGCAGGGTTAAATCTTACGCGAAGCCGTGCCCGCGGTTATGTGGCACTTGGATATTTATAACCTCCGGTTGTAGAGAACTTGACACTAATCCTAATTAAA
The DNA here is from genome assembly GCA_039707655.1 of Elymus sibiricus. Taxonomy (NCBI): domain Eukaryota; kingdom Viridiplantae; phylum Streptophyta; class Magnoliopsida; order Poales; family Poaceae; genus Elymus; species Elymus sibiricus. The sequence continues at coordinate 536,999,883 of CM077675.1, forward strand.
ATACACCAACCGCGTGCGTAACCGTGATCGTCTCTTTTCGAGGAAGTTTGAGAAGAGAACACGGTGGGGTTACGTTTGACTCATAAGTAGCTGTTCAGGATCACTTCTTGATCATTATTAGTTTGTGACCGTTATGCGTAGTTTACTCTTCTTATTCTTGTACTCGTAAGTTAGCCACCATATAATGCTTAGTGCTGCTGCAACCTCACCACTTTACCCCTTCCATACCCATTTAAGCTTTGATAGTCTTGCTACCCATGGTTATGGGATTGCTGAGTCCTCGTGGCTCATAGATTACTACAACAATAGATGCAGGTACAGGTAACGCGATGACTTGACGTGAGAGCGATGCGCGTTTGCTTTTGGAGTTCTTCTTCTTCTTCTTCTTCGTCGTTCAAGGGATAGTTTCCCGGTCGGCAGCCTGGGCTAGCAGGGTGGACGTCGTTCTTCTTTTTCGTTTGATTTCATCCGTACTCGGATCCTGCTCTTCTTTATGATGTTTGCTATGTACTGTTGTATTCATGTATTAATGCTGTAGCTTGTGGCGAGTGTAAGCCTTTATCTGGTATTCTCACCTGTTCAGTACGTGGTATGATGTAACGATATCCACCTTGCGAAGCGTCTCCGATATGCGCTTCTATCCTTAGTGGGATTTTCAAGTCCCTTGAGAATAGGACCGCATATTGGGCGTCACAAGTTGGTATCAGAGCCTCGACCGACCATAGGATCCCCTTGATTGATTGAACCATTGACGAGTCTAGAAGAAAACTATTTTGAGTCCTAGCTATATGTCGGAGAGTAGGAATTCTTTTTTACTCCTCATCCCCTTCGTCGCTCTGGTGAGGAATTGTGACGTAGGTGTGTTGATTCTACTACTCTTCTCACTCAAATTTTTTTAGGATCACGCGGGTATTTTCGGAATCGTTGCGATATCGGTGTGACAGAATTCTGTTCTTGGTGCCTCCTGATCGTATGGATTGGACCTGGGGAGTTGAGCTCCAAATGGTTCTTGTCACATTCGCTATCGTTTCAGTTCCTGAATACCAGAGGATGCCGACATCGAAACGCTTCTATACTTTTTGTGGTGGCAAATAGTGCCGTGACTTTTCCCCAGTACTGGAGGAGATAGCTCGGATGATCCACCGTGACTAGTATCGTTGTGTTTTCGAAGGTATGAGGTAGACGAATTTGCGAAGTTTCTCGGTTGTGTGTTAAGGGTTGCAGATGCAGTTGCAGCTGATTAGGTTGTTGTTTGCTGAGTAGGTTCCTGGACCCGCAACCTGATCGTGTAACCAAGAAGTTTCGGGAGTTCTTAGGTGGGAATTCAAGTAGTTACCTAGGATATCTTTCCGACAGATGCATGATATGAGATTGGGGTTCGACGTCTAGTGGTCCGCCTGTACACGGTCGTTTTTACAGTGGTCTCGTGGTGTCTTAAAGAGCCCTTGTAGCTTTGCTACGGCTCGGGGATGCTTCGTATGTCAAGGGCACCAATGTACTTGATGGTCGCTGTATGATTGAGCCCGTGTGGGCCCCACCACGAAAATTTCGGACGAAGTCTCTATCATATGTTTGTTCCGGCTTATTCTGCAAGCCAAACTCTTGTTTTGTTTTTGTTGTGGTATTCGAGTTGCTTCGAAGTCAAGTGTTGATTCCATATCCTTCCTAAACAGCATTCTCATATTTTTATGGGAGTGCTAATCCTTTAATCGTTCAAGATTTTTATGTCAATTCCTTTTCAACCAGTGTGCTTCTCTTCGAGTTAATTCAATCCTTTCAACATTTGCAAGATCAACTCTCAGTTTTCTCAACGGAGTTCGTTTCACCCGTTCCAAGTTGTCTTTATTTTTTCCCACCCTCCCACCCTTTTTCTTCGCGGAGTCAGAGATCTGAAATCAAGTATACATTTTATTCATGTGAAGTCTCATCCGTTCTCTTGAAGATTCGTGGTTCTAGCTTCATGCCATCCTCACAATTGTTTTCAATTGTGAGAAATTCTTTTCATACCCATCCGGAGGATTTGAGGAGTTGTTTTCATTTAGATTCTCCGAAGGCCATCATTTCAGAAGAATTCTCCATTCTCAACGTTGTTATCTTGTTCTCAAATTCTTCCGGTGCTTCGTTCAAGTAGTCTTTAATCAGCTCATGATCTCTTCGATCTCTTGTACCTAAATTCCCTCAAGTATCTTCGTGCGTTTTCTAATTCTTCACGGTGACTCCTTCTCTTTTCTTCGTTCATTTTCATTTCTTACGGTGGTTCGTTCAACATTCCTCTTCCTTGTTATCGTATCAATTCATTCGTTCTTTCCAAAATCCTACCGGTGGTTCGTTGAAGACATTCCCAAGTTTGAGCTATATCTCTCTTCAATCTTTTCAAGAAGAATAAGTGGCATGCCAATCCATTGTTTGTCATCAATTTAAGTTGATGAAGGGTAAGCATGACATAATTCTCATTCTTATTTCATCGAGGTGAATTAATTCCTTCGTCCGGAGTTTTGTTCATGATGAATGAAATCTCGGTTCCTTTGCTTCATCTTTTCTTCCGGAGTTCCAAGTATTATCGGTTATCTCATTTCGAAGCTTCATTTCTTTGTTATCAAAGTGTTCCAAGCAAATCATTGCAAGGCTTAAATCTTATTCCTTCAACATCACTACCGTTCTATCATTCTTCTATTTCCGGAGTTCTTTAAAGAGACTCTTCATAGTGGTTTGTTAAAGATTTCATTCATTCTCGAAGTGTTCGTCAAGATTCTTGTTGGAGCTCAAGTATTCCTCATCTTGCATTTCAAAGTGCAAATCCTTTCTACCTTGTCTTTGAGGTGGTGTTATGTCTTTCTTGACAATGTCCCCTCGTGTTTCATGATTCACAAGTTGTCAGAAATGAGATATGTTAAACCCATCATTTTCTCTTCGCCCAGGAGATCTTTTCAGCCCATCAATCTCTTCGTTGGAATTATCTTGGTATAGATTTCACCTAAAGCCTATCCTAAGGATTGGTGCTATTGTGGTGCTTATCAATGATCCAAGTTTCTCCTTCTTTTCTTGATGAAAGAGGTTTTCATCTCTTCGAGATCTCAAGCAATCAATTGTTTCCGTTAGTGGCAGGTTTTCACCTCAAAAATGTTGAGCTGTTTTCCATAAGCCCACAACAAGCTTATTCTTTTCGTTGTTGATTTCCCAACAACTCCGTTCAATCCTTCTTTGTAAGGAAGCTTTTCAAATTCAATTGTGGGAGAAGTTGTCATTTTCTTCTCCATTCTTTTCTTTCCAACGATCTAGCTTCTATTCTTTCATTCCGGAGGCATTGTGATGTTGCTCTCTTCGACCCATTATCTCATTTCGCCAAGATCATGTTCTTTTCCTTGCTTATCCATTTAACCGGAGTGTGGCATTCTATTCTCAAGTTCTTTTAATCTAATCAAGTTTTCGATTCTCTCTTCAACCGGAGTGCTGCCCGAATTCATTCTTGTTCTTTGTGCCATCCGTTGTCTTGTGCAATATTCAAGGATTGTTCGTTTTCACTCGTTTGTCCAAGAAGCAACTAAGTTTTACCTCTTCCTCTTGCTCTTTTCTCTTCCTCTTCTCATTCTAAGATCTCGGGGCGAGATCTCTTGTAAGTGGGGGAGTGTTGTGACACCCCGAGACCGATTCCTTCCATTATTGTTATTTCTTGATGTTGTTTGTTTTATTTTCTTTTGCATTGCATCATTCCATCATGCCATCATTATTTTCAACCCAACTAAAACTCAATTAAATAAATTGTATGGATCTTGGATCTATTTAAATTGAGAGAACTCACATGGTGATTTCTCTTTATAACATATCCTCCCAATATTTTAGGGAGCTATTATAAAATATTCCATTAATTTGGAATTAACCAAACACACTTGCAATTTAAATCCCATGTCTTTTCTACTTCGAGTTTGGCCTCAAAACCTTGTCAATAATTCTTTCTCCATTTATCGAGGCTCCTCCAAAATCCTCAACATTTTTGAGACCTTCCGAACGCCCACTTCCCATTCAAACCCATTTGAATTAAATTCAAATGAGTTTGTATTAAAAACCCCTCAACATTCCTCTTTGCAATTTTTTTGGATCAAGAACAATTTTGTGAGTCCAGGGAAATTTACCCCATGCCCAAATTCCTTCCCTAATCCTTTCTTTTCTCTCATTTTCTTTCTTCCTATTTTCTGTTTTTGGAAAAGAAGAAAGAGAGAGGAAGCCTAGCCGCAGCCTCCAGCCGGCCCAACCTCCCCTAAGCCCAGCCGGCACCCTTAACCCTTGCCTCTGCCCGATCCACTCTCTCCCTCGATCCCTTTCTTCCCTCCTGCGCCGCCTCTCGCACACAGCGCCACCCCGCTCGATCCCCGCGACCCAACCTCGGCCTCCGGCCATGGCGCCCATCCGGCCAGTGTCAACCATGAGGCCGATCTTATGGAAGAGACCATCACCCTGAGCTTCAAGGTCTTTGCTCGTCATCCAACAAACATCAATTTCTTCACCAATAGTGTCAACACAAGCCTTGCAAACTTTCTCAAGATCATTCATCTTTTCCTTTATCTCCTCTGGGTCGGTGGTTCTGCCCCCCACTCGTTTGGTGGTGGCCCGAGAGTAAATACAGGAATAGATCCTTGGATGTTAAACTGGTAGGAATTAGGAGATATTGATCTAAAGTGACCTCTTCTTCTTCCTCCATTTGCTTCTCTTCCTTATCCTCTGCAACGATCTTCTCCTTGTTGACATCTACCTCCAATGGCGTCTCCTCCTTTAGGTTCATCTTCCCGAGGTCTTCCCAACCGGTCGGGATGATCTGCTCCAAGCTCAGGAAGGAGATGATCTTGACGGAGGTTGTGGATGGTGTCATGGCCGGTCTCAAGAAGGAAATCAGGCAGGAGCCTCATCGCGATCTTGGGCGCCGGTCCCGACGGATGTAGTACATCTTTCCATCGACGCTTCCATGGCGCCACCAGTCATCATGTTTTGCTATATATATACTAGCTAAATACTCGTGCGTTGCTATAGGATGAAACAATATTTGAAGGGTGGTGATGTGTGACCGATTGTCCTCGGCCACGGTGGCGTTTACTGTGTTGTGAAGATGTTGGTGGCTAAGCGGTAGATTATGGACTGTTTTGGAAGGATCTCTACTATTGGGGAAAATAGGATTTGAAAAAATCCCCAGTACTAATTATCTACAAGCCTAATTAACTACCTGACTAATTAATTAATTGCATTAATGGCTCGGTTTCAAAATAATTTGGCACGAAAAATCCCTATTTAAACAGATCTAATTAATTGCGCCCGTAATTAATTGCCTAGCTAATTAGCTATATTAATGGCTTGATTTTCGAATGAATTCGACACTCGGTTTCTAAATTGCTTTTGCATAAGTAACGGTTTGCAAAACGACAATGCACCAACTACTTTTAATAGTTTATTCCCTCCGTCCGGTGAAAAATGTACATATAGAAATTTTAGGACAAATTATGGAGTGGAGTAAAAAAAGCATTGGAAAGATGCAAGCCACCATCTCTCTCCTCTTTAATTACCCAACCCCCAATGAGCTAAGTGCATGCAAAAATTAAGGAGACCATGTGTATAATTTTATTGGTCTTAATTACCATGTGATGAGAGAGAAGCATATTTTTCTACTTTAAAGTACATTGGGAAGATAGAAGTACACTTTTTTGTGGACAAATTTTAAAGCCAAACGTACACTCTTCACCGGATGGAGGGAGTAGATTACTAGCTAGGTATAGCTAGGAACGCTCACACGTATGTACGTTGTCTCTGGTAGGAAATCCCATTATTAATATTGAAACGCTCCAAACAGAATTTGTGTGATTACGCACACGTTTTTCTCTCATTCATGGCGATTGGAAACCCTAGCCGCCAAAAGTAAGGCTAGTCTTCCGGCGCCGTCCTCCTGTGGCTCCCCTCCGCCGACGACCTCTGGGTTGTCAGTGGTGCGGGAGGTCGCCGGATCCCGTAATTGTGTCCTCAGGCTCCGCCATTGCGACGACATCTACTCCAGCACCGACGTAGAGCTTGGGAGGTAGTTCAGGAGGGGATGTAGATAGTGGTCTGCATGAACGACATCTGGAAGATGGATCGTGTACTGGGTTCATGGTTGGTGGCTGGCAGGTATGGTTTCCTTCTCCAACGTTTTTGACACGCGGGTGTGCCAGGTTTGGAGTTTGATGGCGTGTCCGGGGTGCTGCCCTGGCCAAATTCTTTCAACGGACATGGCTTCTCCTTTGGTAAGCAATTTTGGAGGTCTGCAAAGCTGTATATCAGTGACGGAGCCACATCAAGTTAGGGTGAAGAGGTGATTCGTCATTTCCTTTGGTAGCTGTTGTGGTGGTGCCGTAGGCAGGCGACAGACGTTGGAGTGATGCTCAAGGGATTCGTCGATCTTGATTGTAATTTTCTTTCTTGGCTGATTTTTTCTTTATTTTCATCAATTTTCTTTTCATTTCGTTCTCGATTTTTAGTAGTTTTTTCTTTTCTTTCTTTTTTTCTCTCTTTTGTTTTTTCGGAATTCTTTGTTTCTTGCTCCAATTTCAATGATTTTTTTCTGCTATGTTTTCTTTGTTTCTTTCTTGGTTTTCATCATTTTTCTTTGTTTCTTTCTCGATTTTCACTGTTTTCATTCTTCTGCACTAGTTTTCATCGATTTGCTTTGTTTTTTCTCTGTCTTTTTTATTGGTTTTTTACTTTCTATTTTCGTATAGAATAGGAACATTTTTTTATACATGTTTGTAATTTTTTTCAAATACATGAAAGGTTTTTTGTATACATATTTTTTCTTACAAGGTATGCTTGTATTCAAATCACGATATAATACAAAGTTCTTAATCCGAACAAGCACACCCTAACACACACACACACACACATAAAAACCCCAAAAAATAAAAAGCACCCTAAAACAACCAGCAAAACACGAAGACCTCCGGAGCTCTGTGTCATCATCCTTGAACCTTGCGAGGAGACCCCTGCAACACAATAATCTGCATCTAGACCCAAGCATGTTGTCATCTTCAACCACGACATAATCATAGCCATGTTGCTCTTCCTCCGCCGCCCGCCCCGCCACGCCTCGCCTTGTCAAGACGCGCGGCGAGTTGCGGGAATGAGCCGAGCCGTTGTCTAAATTTTTGCCACGCATGACTGGTATACGAAAGGTCACTCAGGAGATGAAAAGCTTTGTTGTAGTGGAGATTGAATACAAACGTTGCACCCTTCGGCTGCCGTCTGTTCATTTCGTCTCCCTCTTTTGCTTCACCTCCTATCGCAGCCTGTTCGCCTCCTTCTCCTGTGCCTATAAAAGAGAGGTCGCTCCTCTCCAGAGAGACACATCAGAACATCATCTTCCTCACGCCACCGAGTTCCAAACTCTGAGCTGCTGCTAGGTTCTTCGCCATCCCGGCTTGCGGCATGCACCGCAGGTCAGGACAGTATGCCTCGGAAACCCCACCACTTCGAGTCCTGTACGGGAGAAGGGTGATAAGGTTTTTGGGGAGCGCTCTGTGCGACTACTGACTTCTTCATCACGGACGCCACGGACGCCGATGACCACTTCCCAAACGATGACTTCTTCCCCGACGTCAACAACCTCTTCGACGACATGGCGGGCGACGACGTCAACGCCAACCCCAATGCTACTGCTGCAGCTCAGTACGTGTTCGTGTTCTTTCTGTTTGAGATCCTGCCACAGTTTCTTGTTCTAGCTTCTGTTCTAGATATGTTCCGTTCATATTCACTACTTCAGATGCTATTTGCATACTCTCTGTCAGATTGCATGACTTGTCTTATATCTGCTATGATGGTCATGTTTTATCTACTATTTCTGTTAATAAAATCATATGGTAAATTGCTCATATTTCCAACAGGCCAGGCAAGGGTCGCAGCAGGGTTAGCGTCTGTGGCTTCACCCACAACCTTCTTCTTGGCGGTGGCGGCGGTCATGGTGTCGGTGTCGGGGAAGTAGTGGAAGCAAAGGACGAAGACGGGGACGAATTAGGAGCATCCGCGCCTAGACGCTCCCCAAAAACCATATCGCCCTTCTCTCGGTGCGGGATCTCGAAGGATGGGGTTCCAGAGGCCTGCTCTCCTTATTAGCCGTGCACGCGGTCGCCGGTATGGGATCGCTAGAAGCAGCTACAACAGTGAGTGGAATAGGAGATGACGGCTAGGGTTGCACAAGAAGGAACTAAGTGAGTTGGCTGCACTGGCCAACACTTCCAACATATTGCCCGTCGAGTAGGGAGTCGTGGGCTTGGGCTTAGACCCACAACTGAGTCAACAAACAGCACATGGTTCAACGTCTCGGACAGTGGCACATTGATGTCTACTACACAACTTATTCTTGTAGACTCATGATGGGCCTCCAAGCGCAGAGTTTTGTAGGACAGTAGCAATTTTCCCTCAAGTGGATGACCTAAGGTTTATCAATCCGTGGGAGGCGTAGGATGAAGATGGTTTCTCTCAAACAACCCTGCAACCAAATACAAGAAATCTCTTGTGTCCCCAACACACCCAATACAATGGTAAATTATATAGGTGCACTAGTTCGGCGAAGAGATGATGATAAAAGTGTAGTATGGATAGTAGATATAAGTTTTTGTAATCTGAAAATATAAAAACAGCAAGGTAACAAGTAGTAAAAGTGAGCACAAACGGTATTGCAATGCTTGAAAATAAGGCCTAGGGTTCATACTTTCGCTAGTGCAATCTCTCAACAGTGCTAACATAGTTGAATCATATAATTATCCCTCAATATGCGACAAAGAATCACTCCAAAGTTCCTATCTAGCGGAGAACATAAGATAGAAATTGTTGTAGGGTACGAAACCACCTCAAAGTTATCCTTTTCTGATCGATCTATTGAGCCATCCCTATATGTGTCACAAACGGCCCTAGAGTTCGTACTAAAATAACACCATATGAAACACATCAACCAACCCTAATGTCACCTAGATACTCCAATGTCACCACAAGTATCCGTGAGTTGATTATACGATATGCATCAAACAACTTCAGATTCATAATATTCAATCCACATAAAGAACTTCAAAGAGTGCCCCAAGATTTCTACCGGAGAAAGTAGGACGAAAATGTGCATCAACCCCTATGCATAGATTACCCCAATATCACCTCGGGAATCCGCGAGTTGAGTGCCAAAACATACATCAAGTGAATCAATAGAACACCCCATTGTCACCACGGGTGTCCGCATGCAAGACATACATCAAGTGTTCTCAAATCCATAAAAGTATTCAATCCGATAATAGTGAAACCTCAAAGGTAAAAACTCAATTCATCACAACAAGATAGAGAGGAGAAAAACACCATATGATCCAACTATATCAATAAAGCTCGCGGTACATCAAGATCGTGCCATATCAAGAACACGAGAGAGATAGAGATCAAACACATAGCTACTGTACATACCCATAGCCTCGAGGGTGAACTACTCCCTCCTCATCATGGAGACCGCCGGGATGATGAAGATGGCCTCCGGCGACGATTCTCCCCTCCGGCAGGGTGCCGGAAAAGGGCTGTAGATTAAATCGTGGAGGTACAGAAGCTTGCGGCGGCGTAAAAACTCATCTAGATTAACTTTCGGGGGTTTCTGAATATATATGATTTTTTGGCGTTGGAATCACGCGAAGAGGTGCCACAGGGAGCCCACGAGGTGCCAGGGCACGCCTGGGGGGTGGCGCGCCCTGGTGGCTCGTGGGGCCCCTGTGGGTCTTCTGGCCTCCTCCCGAAGCTTCTAGTGTCTCTTATGTTCCAGAAAAAATCGTCAAAAAGTTTCGCTGCATTTGGACTTCATTTGATATGGATTTTCTGGAAAACCAAAAACAAGCAGAAAACAGCAACTGGCACTGGCCACTAGGTTAATATGTTAGTCTATAAAAATCATATAAAAGCCATATAAAAGTGCACCAAAATCATACAAAACTATAATAAACATGGCATGAATACTTCATAAAATATAGATACATTGGAGACGTATCAGCATCCCCAAGCTTAATTCCTGCTCGTCCTCGAGTAGGTAAATGATAAAAGAAATAATTTATGAAGTGTGAATGCTAGCATTGTGCATAAGTTTGATCAATGATAACTTCAATCACTTTTTCTACCATCATAACAGCAACGTTTTCTCATAAAACTCATCAAGATAAAGTAGCAATTAAAAACAGAAATTTTGATGTGGAATGCTACCTATCACAATCATCATATAACCTTTTCTTTTATAGCATGGACATTGGACTTGAATGATTGAAAGCAAGATCATTATTATAACAGCAATATTTATTATCATAAAACTTCTCATGAGCAAGTAAGAATTCATCACAACAATGAAGTATAAGGCATAAACTTTCTTGGAAACTAACAAACTATTCTAGTCAACAATGCAATTGCAATTCATCATATTTTCAGGAAGGGTCTCTTGTAGGAGCTTTTTAGCAAGTCCACATACTCAACCATCATTTAGTCTTCTATGATTGCTAACACTCATGACATATATATGGAGCAAAAGTTTCAGCCAGACACATAGAAAGATAGGGGCTTGTGATTTCGCCTCCCAACTTATTCACCTCAAGGGCGATGTCAACAATAATAACTCATGATCACTCATATCGAACTGGATATATGTGCCTAGATCTTTCCCCACCACATGATGCTTGCAAAAGAGAAAAATAAAAAAGAAGTAGAGGAGAACACTATTGACTCTTGCATAAAAAATAAATTCATAAAAGTAAATGCATAAAAGTAAAAGATAGGCCCTTCACAGAGGGAAGCAGAGGTTGTCATGCGCTTTTTATTTTTGGATGCACAAGCCCTTAATGCAAAGGAACGTCACTTTATATTGCCCCTTGTAATAGCAACCTTTATTATGCAGTCCGTCGCTTTTATTTCTTTACCATCACAAGTTCGTACAACGCTTATTTCCCTTACAATAAAGGTTCAGACATATTTAGAGGCAATTTTTATTGCTTTTTGCACCGATAACAACTTACTTGAAGGATCTTATTCAATCCATAGGTAGATATAGTGGACTCTCATGGCAAGAAACTGGGTTTAAGGGTTTTGGATGCACAAGTAGTATCTCTACTTGGTGCGGATTTTTGGCTTGCAAAGATATTGGGCAAGCACCACATGTTGGAGGATCTATAACAATATAACTTCTATGTGAATATGAACAAACATAATTCATTACATTGTCTTCCTTGTCCAACGTCAACAATTTGACATAAAATACATAATGGGGGCTCACAATCATAAAAGATGTCCAAGATAGTATATTTGCATGTGAATCTTCTCTTTCCTTATTAACTTTTTCACGAATTGCATCATTAACTAATGCTATGTTTGTTAACTTCCAATAAATTTTACCACTTATACTTTTCTTTATGTAATGTCATTACTTTCCATAAGATTAGCATATGATCTCTTTCATTATTTTCATTGCAAGGAATCACACCTATCATATCCAATGATCTTTATGAAAGTTTTTATTATATCCCTCATGAATATTCTTCACTTTGGGACCAAATTCATTTCTCGTGCAAATTACCATTACTATTATTAACTCTCAAAAAGATATAAGTGAAGCATGAGAGTGAATGACAAAGTACTCCAAAAGATATAAGCGAAGATCAATGAGTAGTAAAACAATTAAGTAGCTATATATGTGAGGACTCTCTCTTATTTAAAAAGTTTCAGATCTTGACAATTTTATTAAAACAGCAAACAAAATGAAAATAAACGGACACTTCAAGGATAGCACATATCATGTGAACAAGTAAAAACTTAGGCTAACCGATAGGTGTTGATGAAGAAAGGTGGGATGCCTACCGGGGCATCCCCAAGCTTAGTTCCTTGAGACTTCTTGGAATGTTATCTTGGGGTACCTTGGACATCCCCAAGCTTGAGCTCTTGTGTCTCCTTAATTCCTCTCATATCAAGGTTTCCCTAAATCTTAAAAACTTCATCCACACAAAACTCAATAAGAACTCGTGAGATAAGTTAGTATAAATCAACTCAAAACCTTAACATTTTCTACTGTAGCAAATCACAAAAATTATAATTAAACATTGCATACTAAATGCCTCTGCATATTTAATACTCCCATCCACAAATAGAAATATCAAACACGCAAACATATGCAAACAATGCAACTATAACAGCAATCTGCCAAAACAGAACAGTCTGTAAAAGGTGAATAAGAATCCATACTTCCCTAACTCCAAAAATTCTGAAAAATTACCACGTGATAGAGAACTCATGTATCCTTACTGTGTAAAAATTTCAGATTTTTATCATGTCCTGACAATTCACATAAATTCAGGACATAACAGAAAACTTTCAGTTTTCAAATAGCAACACATAAAATTGCAAACTGAGCATGGTAAAGGCTATAATTGGTATTTTATTGAACTAAAAGATACAAAACATGATTATTGATAGCAGCAAGCAAATATCAACATAAGAAAATGATGCTCCAAGCAAAACTCATATTACATGACGAATAAAAATATAGCTCCGAGTGAGGTTATCGATAATGTTGAAGGCGAAAGAGAGGCATCCCCAAGCTTAGACGCTTGAGTCTTCCTTGGATATTACCTTGGGGTGCCTTGGGCATCCCCAAGCTTAGGGTCTTGCCACTCCTTATTCTCCTCATATCGATATCTCACCCAAAACTTGAAAACTTCAATCACACAAAACTTAACGAAACTTCGTGAGATAGATTAGTATGATAAAGAATAAACCATCACTTAGGTACTGTCCAGGACAAGATTCACAATTGTTCCCATATAATTCCTACTGTATTCTATCATTTCCACAATTTATATCTCATAATATAATCTATGGAAACATTAAAACAAGCAAACTATGCATTGAAAACAGAATCTGTCAAAAACAGAACAGTCTGTAATGATCTGAACAATGACCATAATTCTGTAACTCTAAAAATTCTGAAAAATTAGGACAACGTAGGAAATTTGTATATCAATCATGTGCAAACAATTCAGAATTTTTCGACGCTCTAGTGATTTATGGTAATTCCAGAACTGGGCGCAAAAGTTTCTGTTTTTGCACAGAATCAAATCAACTATCATCCACACTATCCCAAAGGCTTTACTTGGCACTTTATTGAAACAAAAGCTATAAAATATGATTACTATGGTAGATTAATCATGTGAACACACTAAAACAGAAAGGATACATATTGGGTTGCCTCCCAACAAGCGCTTTTCTTTAAAGCCTTTTAGCTAGGCATGATAATTTTGAATGATGCAAACATAGAAGTAAAGAATTGAAACGTAAAGGGAGAATCATCAGAAATATATCAAACACATTTAAGCCTAACCCACTTCTTATGCATAGGGATTTTGTGAGCAAACAATTTATGGGAACTAGAATCAACTAGCATAGGAAGGCAAAACAAGTATAACTTCAAAACTTTCAACACATAGAGAGGAAACTTGATATTATTGAGATACCTACAATCATAAGTTCCTCTCTCATAATAATTTTCAGTAGCATCATGAATAAATTCAACAATATAACTATCACATACATCACTCTTTTCATGATGCACAAGCATAGAAGATTTATTACTCTTCACATAAGCAAATTTATTCTCATTCATAATAGTGGAGCAAACTCAACAAAATAACTATCATGAGATACTTGATTGGCATAATCCAATTGAAAATTAGAATCATGATGACAAGTTTCATAGTTATCATTATTCTTTATAGCATACATGTCATCACAATAATCATCATAAATAGCAACTTTGTTGTCATAATCAATTGAAACCTCTTCCAAAATAGTCGAATTATCATTAAATAAAGTTGTGACCTCTCCAAATTCACTTTCATCAATATAATCATCATAAATAGGAGGCATGCAACCATCATAACAAATTTGCACATCAAAATGTGGGGGACTAAAAATATCATCTTCATCAAACGTAGCATCCCCAAGCTTATGGCCTTGCATATCATTAGCATCATGGATATTCAAAGAATTCACACTAACAACATTACAATCATGCTCATAATTCAAAGATTTTATGCCAAACATTTTATTGAATTCTTCTTCTATCAATTGAGCACAATTATCGGAATCCTTATTTTCAAGAAAGACATGATAAAGACGAATAATACGAGGCAACCTCAATTCCATTTTTTTGTAGTTTTCTTTTTATAAACCAAACTAGTGATAAACAAGAAACTAAAAGATTCGATTGCAAGATCTAAAGATATACCTTCAAGCACTCACCTCCCCGGCAACGGCGCCAGAAAAGAGCTTGATGTCTACTACACAACTTATTCTTGTAGACTTGTGTTGGGCCTCCAAGCGCAGAGTTTTGTAGGACAGTAGCAATTTTCCCTCAAGTGGATGACCTAAGGTTTATCAATCCGTGGGAGGCATAGGATGAAGATGGTTTATCTCAAACAACCCTGCAACCAAATACAAGAAATCTCTTGTGTCCCCAACACACCCAATACAATGGTAAATTGTATAGGTGCACTAGTTCGGCGAAGAGATGATGATAAAAGTGTAGTATGGATAGTAGATATAAGTTTTTGTAATCTGAAAATATAAAAACAGCAAGGTAACAAGTAGTAAAAGTGATCACAAACGGTATTACAATGCTTGAAAATAAGGCCTAGGATTCATACTTTCGCTAGTGCAATCTCTCAACAGTGCTAACATAGTTGAATCATATAATTATCCCTCAATATGCGATAAAGAATCACTCCAAAGTTCCTATCTAGCGGAGAACATAAGATAGAAATTGTTGTAGGGTACGAAACCACCTCAAAGTTATCCTTTTCCGATCGATCTATTGAGCCATCCCTATATGTGTCACAAACGGCCCTAGAGTTCGTACTAAAATAACACCATATGAAACACATCAACCAACCCTAATGTCACCTAGATACTCCAATGTCACCACAAGTATCCATGAGTTGATTATACGATATGCATCAAACAACTTCAGATTCATAATATTCAATCCACATAAAGAACTTCAAAGAGTGCCCCAAGATTTCTACCGGAGAAAGTAGGACGAAAATGTGCATCAACCCCTATGCATAGATTACCCCAATATCACCTCGGGAATCCGCGAGTTGAGTGCCAAAACATACATCAAGTGAATCAATAGAACACCCCATTGTCACCACGGGTGTCCGCATGCAAGACATACATCAAGTGTTCTCAAATCCATAAAAGTATTCAATCCGATAATAGTGAAACCTCAAAGGTAAAAACTCAATTCATCACAACAAGATAGAGAGGAGAAAAACACCATATGATCCAACTATATCAATAAAGCTCGCGGTACATCAAGATCGTGCCATATCAAGAACACGAGAGAGATAGAGATCAAACACATAGCTACTGTACATACCCATAGCCTCGAGGGTGAACTACTCCCTCCTCATCATGGAGACCGCCGAGATGATGAAGATGGCCTCCGGCGATGATTCCCCCCTCCGGCAGGGTGCCGGAAAAGGGCTGTAGATTAAATTGTGGAGGTACAGAAGCTTGCGGCGGCGTAAAAACTCATCTAGATTAACTTTCGGGGGTTTCTGAATATATATGATTTTTTGGCGTTGGAATCACGCGAAGAGGTGCCACAGGGAGCCCACGAGGTGCCAGGGCACGCCTGGGGGGTGGCGCGCCCTGGTGGCTCGTGGGGCCCCTGTGGGTCTTCTGGCCTCCTCCCGAAGCTTCTAGTGTCTCTTATGTTTCAGAAAAAATCGTCAAAAAGTTTCGCTACATTTGGACTTCATTTGATATGGATTTTCTGGAAAACCAAAAACAAGCAGAAAACAGCAACTGGCACTGGGCACTAGGTCAATATGTTAGTCCATAAAAATCATATAAAAGACATAAAAAAGTGCACCAAAATCATACAAAACTATAATAAACATGGCATGAATACTTCATAAATTATAGATACGTTGGAGACGTATCACACATCCATTAGCGTCTTGTAGTTAATTCGAGATTAATTAACTGTTCTTGACATGCAAAAATATAACGCAAACATGACATAGATGTAAGCTCGGCTTGGTTCATTCAGGAAACACGACATGCGGCGCATGTACTACTCCACTTCTCAAGCTTCCAATAGCAAGTGGAAGAGGAACCCCTAAATTTCCCAACTTGTGAGGTGGTACTAAATTTCCCACCACCTTATCATGCACCTTCACTAGGAATTATTATTTATATGGGCCAAAGGCCCATCCATAATTCAAAATAAGTCACAACCGTCATCTTGTTATCGATGGAAGGTTTGTCTCTAGGGCTCAACGCAGCCTGGCCTCATGCGAAATCACTAATTGAGGAGTACTCCTTCCAAAGATCACCCCCCTCCCAGGTTGTGACAAGTGGCGCGCTGCATGTGCGCCACTTGTCGCAACCTGTGAGTTTTACCTTTTTCGTAGATCCGTTTATTCAAAACGTTTTATCTCTTAAACCGTGCGTCCAAATCTTGAACCGTTTTCATCGTTGAATTCCTCGCGTCGAGATCTACAAAACTAGATCCCATGTTGATAGGTTTTGACGAACTTTTTTTTTCACGAAAGAAATCGGACGAAAAAACCGAACCGGGAGCACGTTTTTTTTCCTTTTCGGAAGCCGTTTCCGAGAGGCACGGCCGTGCCTCTCGGGAAAGCAAATCCGTGCCTCCCGCGGAAGCAAAACCGTGCCTCTCACGGAAGAAAAAAAAGAAAATGTATTTTTTTCCTTTTCCGAGAGGCACGGTCGTGCCTCTCGCGGAAGCAAAACCGTGCCTCTTGTGGAAGCAAAACCGTGCCTTTCATGGAAAAAAAAGAGAAAACACATTTTTTTTTCGTTTCCGTGCCTCTCGCGGAAGCAAAACCGTGACTCTCACGAAAGAAAAAAAAAGAAGAGAAAACACTTTTTTTCCGTTTCCGAGAGGCACGGCCGTGCCTCTCGTGGAAGCAAAACCGTGCCTCTTGCGGAAACAAAACCATGCCTCTCACGGAAGAAAAAAAAAGTGAAAACGCGTTTTTTTCCCGTTTCCGAGAGGCACAGCCGTGCCTCTCGCAGAAGCAAAACCGTACCTCTCGCGGAAGAAAAACCATGCCTCTCACGGGAAAAAATGCGTTTTTTCGCGCAAATTCTTTTTTTTGTCGAAAAGCTAAGGAAGACCGGTGGAAAACCGAAAAGTCGAAAAAACCCGGAATAAAACCATCTAGAAAGCCGAAAACGCGTGCAGAAAAAAAAATCCGAAGGGAGCGCCCAGAGCGCGAGACGTGGCGGCGGCTGAGAGCGCGCCAAGTGGCGCGCTCTCAGCCCACCCCATGTGATCGTTGGGGAGGCTCCCGAAGGAGTGCTCCTCAACTAGTTGCTCTCGTCCTCATGCCCTAGCCTAATGCCCGATAGACATATACTCTCGTTTTCAGCCAAAGGCCTGGCCGTGAATGCCCAATAAAAATTAGAAATGCCTAAAAAAATGTTTTAATAAAATATAGGTATAATAAAAAACTTATATTTATATCTCAATGATTGAATTGAAAAGGGAAATATAAAATATTATTATTTATATTTACTAGGTAATTGCCCGTGCGTTGCAACGGGGTAAAATATTCTAGTTCATTAGTCCGTGATTATCTATCATTTATTATTTATATAACTGAAAAAAACAAGATTTCATGTTTTCACTCTTAGCAATGTAGGTTAACAAAAACTTAGTTGATACATCATGACCAAAAGTTAGATGACTGTAATTTTTTTTATATTTGATAAACATTTATTTGCTTATACCAAAGTAAACATAATATGGAAAACATGAAATCGTGTCGTGCCTACGGCCTACCTAGTTGATTTGTATGGATTGGCAAGGACAGTCTATTGAACAGATGTATTTTATGTTCTCACTCTTAGCAAACATGTAGATTAACAAAAAAGTAGTTGATACATCATGGCCAAAAATATTAAACGACAACGCAATCAGTGTAGTATTTGCCATTACTCTCACGCGTTAGCAACATAGCAGAAGTATTTAGCAAAAAAAAATAGTTGGTACATCACGGCAAAGATAAATACTCAACCTAATTTTAAGGGATAACCATCAGGGAGGCACTATATCCATTAGTCATGCATCTCCAGAATATGGACGTACCGTTCGCATAAAAGGAACAAAGATTGTTCCAAATTGGGACAAGTACACCCTGACAGAACGAGATCATGCAGACCCTGCCTGGTATGACATGCTTATAGCGCAGTGGTGGGGAAGTTGGGCAAGTATTCCCTCCGTCCCTAAATATAAGACCTTTTAGAGATTACACTACGGACTACATACGGAGCAAAATGAGTGAATCTACACTTTAAAATAGGACTATATACATCCGTATGCAGTTCATAGTGAAATCTCTAAAAGGTCTTAATTTAGAAACGGAGGGTGGAGCCTGGTCTAGTCGTTGGTGCGACATCACCCGGCTCAACCCACCTAGCGCGTCGGCAGCCCACTGCTGGCGATCTACCTTGGCGATGGGCCTTCCTGTACTACAACAACACGCCCTTTCGGGTGTCGATGGTGAAGATTCACCGTGGTCCAGTCCATCACGACCTGTCCGCGACACGATTGATGTAGGGTGCCAATCCAATAGGTCGATGGGATCACGACGAACAGGTGTTGAGAGCCGGCAAGATCGGACAGGGCGACAGGTAGACGATGTTGTGGCTCAGATCAAGCGGCGTAGTGGACAAGATGAGGAGAGAGTGGCAAAGAGGTTGAGGGCAAGGTCCCCGTGGACATACGGCCATGTAGCGATCTGAGCGATCATCCCTTACACAATCACGTTACATTTTGTTCTTGATCCAAACAAGGAACTACATATTTTGTTCTTGATCCAAACAGAAAGACTAACTAAAACTGGTTTTCCTAAAAATCCTCCTAAAACTTGTTTTCCAAAATCTGGCATTTAATTCTTGTTATCCAAACAACCACTAAACATGGATTCATTCTGTTAGATAGTTTTCCCGATTTATAGGGAACGGATTCTATATAATCCATCTATCCAAACAATGTTTGAGGTAAAGGCTAGTTTGCGGATATAGAGGAGAGAAGAAGAAAAGGAAAAAGAGAAACAGGAGGTGGGGAGGGACGTGCGCGGGGAGAAAGGAGATCGATTACGTTTGCATTGATTGTGTTTTTTTTACCAAATAAGAGATTGGTTATACCATACGTGAATTCTTTTTGGTTACCAAATATAGAGTGGGTCTATCCGCTCAGATGAGGATAAAACCGGTAAATAGGGAACCATGAGGGAGAAAACCGGTGGATGGGGAAAAAAATCAGTGGAGGGGTGGGGGTCGTACGAGAGGGATGGACGAAGCGTGGGAGACGTAAGAGGGGAGAGGAAACATTACGTTTCTTTTAGGTAGTAGAGATTCAGGCTGGGCTCGAACTTGGGATTTCACTGGTGTGCTTTTAAAAGCCCGACCCGAAGAATCCGAACTTCCGATTCGAAACACGAAAGCAGTACATTCCATCTGTGTAGTTTAGTTGGCACCGAAATATTTTACGGTTTAAGCTTGACCATCAATTTGACGAATAAATGTGTGTTGGTATGTACGACAGAGGAAACACCACTGAATTTGTATTTGGTTTTTAAAAATAGTTTAGCATGGATGGTGGACTCCAAACGAAAGCTGCAGCACTGCCTCCCTTTTTGGCTCTCGGCCGGGAGGAAGAAAAGGCCTCGACGCCGACGAGGCGACGCCGACACACCAGGCTGCCCTTCAGCCAGAAGATACATAAGCGGGATGACCAAGACCGGCTGCCTATCGTCGCCGCCCAAAGGCACCAACTGGCGCGGTAGCTCACCTTCCGTCGCTGATGTTGTTGAGCTTCGTCCTAATCGCCGGGATCTCAAATCCCACTTCCTCTCTTCCCCAAGTCCACCTCCATGGTGGCCATCAGAGACAAAGATGAAGTGTGGATCCTCCACCGGAACAGGGCACCAAGAGGTCCAAGACAAGCCCTTAAGAAGGGCCTCAGATCGAGTCCATCTACCCACCGGACGAAGCTTAACGGTAGCCACCATGACCACCATGAAGCTCGCGAAGAAGAGGAAGAAAAGCACTCAGATCTGGTTTATTAGCAAGAAACCTTGACCCTATACAAAAACACAAGGATCCAGCCCCTTCCCGCTCACCGTCGGCCACCGTGGCCGCCGGCGATGGGAGGGGAAGGGCTGGTTTAGGCGCTAGATCGGGAGCTCAAGGGAGGGGGAGAAGCAGTCGGCACCAGGCACGAACGAAGAAAAGACCAGAAGAGCCCAAGGAGCCCACCAACGCTACGCTAGGTCTCACTCTCACTCCTCACTCCCCACTCCCCAGCCCCAGCTGCGATGCGCCGCCTTTCGCCTTCGCCGCCGGAGAGCACCTAGCCACTCCGCCTCCTGCGCCTGCTGTAGCCCCACGCCGATCTGCTGCGCGCGCCGGAGGAGGATCTGCCATTCCCGGTGGCGAGGCGCCAGAGGAGGAGCTGAGCTGGTGTGCGCGGAGGCCACACGCGCCCCGGACGAGGAGCTCAAATGCTGCTCCAGTAGCCGACGTACCGTAGGAGGAGCTGAGCTGCCGCACCCAGAGGCAACGCGCCGGAGGAGGAGCTGAGCTTCTGTGCTCTCGGAGGCGACGGCTGGGTCGACACCGCATCTTCTCCGCCACACCCGGCTACTCCGCCTCCTGCGTCTGGTGTAGCTCCACGCGGATCTGCTGCGCGTGGGGGCAACCCGCCGGAGGAGGATCTGCCCATCCCGGCGGCGTCTCGCCAGAGGAGGACCTGAGTCCTGAGCTACCGCGCGTGAAGGAGGAGCTGAAATGCTGCTCCTGGATGCGGCGTGCCGGGTCGACAACCCATCTTCTCCGACCTCCCCGTCGCTGTTGCGCTGACCCCAACATTTTCTCCGCCTCCGCGGCAAGCTGCTGTGTGCATTGGGTAGCCCCCACATATTCACCATGATTGAGCTGCTCTCTCGCCAGATCTGAATGAACAGGGCATCCAGCCATCTCAAAGGTTAGTTTTGTACTTACCGGCCCTGACGCTTTAATCTGAAGTAGACTGCTAGCCGATTCTACCTCTTGTATTGTTATTGTTGTTGGAAAGGAAAATTGCTTTGCCTGTATGTAGAGAATATTGTATCTAACTGATGAAAAGTAAATGTGGCTTCTAATTGATGAAAAATGCTGTTTGGCCATCAGATGTGTAGATGAGCAAGTTAGTGTTCAGTAGATAAAAACTTAAGATTAAAGCGTGAGGGTTAGTGTTCAGTAGATAATAAGATTAAAGCGTCAAGTTAAGTTCTCAATAGGTCATGGCAAATTTCTATATATTTCTTTACTATTTAGATTTACTGAAAAGTAAATTGCAATATATTTCTTTAGTTATCAGGCAGTTCAAGATTAATTTGCGTCCTTACACGGTTACTTTCAACTAGCTAATTAAGCTTCTTCCTCCTTTTTGCTGTCTCTCCTCCTCCTCCTACTACTACTTGAATTTCACCTTGCTTTTTTTATTGCAGCAACAGCCAGCAAGTACACGGAGGAGGATCTGCCATTCCCGGCGGTGGCGCGACTGAGGATTGGCTGAGCTGTTGTGCCTGGAGGCGACACTTGCGCCGGACAAGGAACTCAAATGCTGCTCCAGGAAGCGACGCGCCGGAGGAGTAGCTGAACTGCCGCACCCAGAGGCGACACAACAGAGAAGGAGCTGAGCTTCCGCTTAACGCGCCGGATAGACAACGCATCTTCTACGCCATCGCTGTTGCCCTGATCCCCACATCTTCTTTGCCGTCGCCGTCGCCGTCGTCCGGGGGAAGCTGCCACGTGCGTTGATACCCTACGTCTTCACCATGATTCAGTTGCTCGCCACATCTGAATGACCAGGGCATCCATCTACCTCAAAGGTTAATTTTGCAGTAGCAGATTCCTTGGTTCTCCTTGATGAATTGGAAAGCGGTTGAGACTACTACCTGATTCTACTTGTTGAACAATTGCTATGCTTATATGTGGAGAATCTTGTTGAATGAACAGGACATCCATCTACCTCAAAGGTTAATTTTGCACTAGCAGATTCCTTGATTCTCCTTGATGAATTGGAAAGTGGATTGAGACTACTACCTGATTCTACTTGTTGAAAAATTGCTATGCCTATATGTAGAGAAGACAGTCTTGCTTGTATCTAGAGAATCTTTTAGCTAACTGATGAAAAGTAAATGTGCCAACTAATTGATGAAAAGGCTGGTTGTTCCTTTGAATCCTAAATCAATATGCAGATGTGTAGATGGGAAATTTATGGGAGTGTTAAGATTAAAGCGCGAGGGTCAGTGTTCAGTAAATAATATTGAAGAGTGAGGGTAAGTGTCCAATAAGTCATACTAAAATTTAACTGAAAATTAAACTGCTATATATTTCTTCAGCTTGTGAGACAGTTCAAGATTAACCTATGCCCTTACACGGTTACTTACACCTAGCTTATTAAGCTTCTTGCTCGTTTTCATTGTTTCCCTGCTCCTACTTAAATTTCACCTCACTTTTACTATTGCAGCAAAAGTCAGCAGCTACAATGGCGATGGTGCTCGATGCATTCGCATCCTATGTGGGCCACATGCTAGCGCAGGTAGCAGCAGATGGTGTGGGGACGATGCTGGGTGTCTCTGGTGAGATCGACAAGTTGAGCGACAAGCTTCTAGACCTCAAGAACTTCCTCGCTGATGCTGATAGGAGGAACATCACCGATGAGACCGTCCAAGTATGGGTATGCCAGCTTAAGCATGCCATGTATGAAGCTGCTGACATACTCGACCTCTGCCAGCGCAAGGCCATGGAGCGTGGATCATCCTCCGTAGATGCAGGGTGTTTCAATCCCTTGCTCTTCTGCATGCGGAATCCCTCCCATGCTCATGAGATCGGCACTTGCATCAAGACGCTCAACAAGAGGCTTGACTCCATCAAGGAACGGAGCGCTGCTTTCAACTTCATCAATCTTGGGTCCTATGAAGATCGTAGCAGC